>OZ002741.1:113329753-115829753 GCA_963924295.1 Dioctria rufipes
ATTCTACTTCGTCCTCTATTTTTAGTATTCTGTTTCCGGTTTGTTCACAAAAGTCCTTTAAATATTTTGATATAGTATTTTGTTGAGTCTTAATCTGTTTTGTTAGCTTTCTTATCTGATCTGAAATTTCGTTGTTTACTATAATTTGTTTGTTACTTTCGTCTATCAAGTTTCAGTTATTTTTGATAACGCGTCTAGTTTGCTTTTAATTTCCTGTTCGTCTTTGTAATTAGTCCTCTCGTTTGTCTAGTATGTGGAATTTTTCTGTCTAATAAGTTAAAGTTATGAGTAAGCGTGCTATACATGGGTTCTATGAGGTTGGCTTTGTATTTGATTGTTATAATATTGTCGCGAGATAAATCTCGGATATTTTCGTATTCCATGATATTTATATTATGTAGGACCTTTTTGAACCGTGTAATAATTTTCTCATCTTCTAACTTAATCGTAACGTACCCATTGTTGCTATTAAGATTTTGGTCGTCAATTGTTTGAGAAAGTGTTGGAGGGAGGATTATTAGAGAAATGAGGATTATTATCCCTATCATATTGATCTGAAACAAAAGTCGGTTTTATAGGTTTATTTTTTGGTTTACATCTTTTTGCTTTGAATTGTAAGGAAACTATTATCTTGGAATCTTTTCTTCCTTTTTACGTGCGATATATAATATTTGAGTCCTGTTCCTTTATCAATTACATGATCTTCTTCTTTTTTTCTGTATATCTACCTTTTAAATTTGGCATGATTTTTCCCACCTCCTATATCTTTAATAAAATTTGGATTTGGATCTGAATCTACCTGTACTTCTTTATTAATGACTTTTTCTTTAGTTTTCGAGATTCTCTCGCGGATATCATTATATTCGTCATCCTTTATCTTCCAGTTATTAAAATCTATCGGTTTTTTATTCGTAGTGGAATGTATTGTATTATTATAAAGGATATAATGTTTAGAATTTTTTTCTTCGACGGTGTCAATATCTTTATTTTCGTCGTGTCTTAAGAGCCTCAAATACTCGTTGATTGTGTTGTGAGCCTTTCGATATCTGAATTGGATGTATGATTATTGTTTGAAGTGAACTGTAAATCAATATTTTCTTTTTGTAAAAATTCTCTTAAGGAGAGAGCTTTAAAACCTAATTCGTTATCTACTACGATTTTTCCAATCTTTCCTACTGCGGATATGTATTTGATAGTCAGTCGTGATGTGTGTTATAGAGTAGACGTGTTATATCATTGCTCCCATATATTATTCCGCTTAATGGTTTATTGCTTACATTTTTTATTTCGCTTTGAATTAGTTCGTTTTTCTATTTCGCTGCAGTTTTTGCGAAGCATAAACTTTATTGCAATTTTAGTGCTGTATTATATTCCATTGGCGTAAATTTTTATGGTGATGCCGGCTAAGAATTTGTGTGGAAATCAGAATAGCGGCAACCTTGCGGAGCGTGGTGGTAGTGGTGGTAGAAGTAATATAACACAACGTTCATCTTCTTGTAGTAATGGTGAAGATAATATTTCCCGCTATATTGGATGGTTTACTGACTGAAAGATTGAGAGAAATGGAAAGTAGACTTCTGTGCAAACTTAATAGCATCATTGATGGTTAGAAACAGCAAATTACTTCTTTGTCAAACGAGGTAAAACTTTTAACGGAGAAGTTTGAGGGTCTTTCAGCGGTAAATGAAAACTATCAAAGGGAGAAGCGCTTAAGCGATGTTGTGATCAAAGGTATGCCATATGCTGATTCTGAAAATCCCATAGAATATGCACACAAAATCTGCTCTTTGATTGGTCATAATCCAGTTCACCTGATCGATGCTTTTCGTATTGGTTTTCGTTCGAATACAGATGATAATTATAATAGGTCTTCTTCGATTATTTTAAAATTTTCATCTGTTGTCGATAAGGCCTTCTTATCTCGTTATCGTGCGGATCGCAGCTCTCTAGTGCTAAATGCAATCAGTAATGGATTTAGCCGAGTATATTTCTTTGAGAGCTTGTCTACAAACAACAGTAGAATTTTACTACGTGCTCTTGATTTACATCGACAAGGCGTGCTGCTTGCTGTGCATACTAGAAATGGATTTGCCTACGTAAAGAGGACCGGTCCCCTTTCATGGCTAAAGGTTACCAATTTAGAGCAACTTAATTGAACGACTAATGGTACTTTGGGAGTATGCTGATGTATGAAGAATATATTATTTCATCGATTTGTTTATTTTTCATATAGTAATTTTATTTTAATTTTATTTTTCATTTTTTCTTTAATCTTTTTTATCTTTATTGCTAGCTTTTTCAATTAATTTTTATTAAAGTAACTGTTTAGTTTTTCATGGTCTAAGTGCTTTGATATGACGGTGTTCTTAAAATTGTTTCTTTGCATTTATGATATCACTTTCCTGGGTTTTGGTTTGATGATGCTTCATAATCCTGTCTTGTGCCTCCTGCCACTCCCTGACATGAGTGAATTGTTTAAATTTCGGACTTAACGAATATAAGAGCGCTGCTTAATATTTTTACCGGGAGAACGGAAGGATTTAATGTTTGTCATGACAACTCTATGAGCTTGAGGTCTAAACTTTTCGAAGTTCAGTACATTTTCAAGAACATCAATGTCCATTCCATATTTGTATCTGCAAGCTGGCTGAATGAACATGTTTTGTCAAACTCTGTACTGATTCCAGGTTACAAGATCTTTATGTGTGATCGAAAAAATCGTCCCGGTGGAGGAGTTGCAGTCTATATCAAGACAACTTTAAAGCTAGGGTGGTCAAGATATCCATTGAAGGTCCCATTTTTAGCAGTTGAGGTGGATACTGTGTATGATAAGATACTACTTGCCAGTATTTATTGCCCCCCAAACATATTTAATCTTGAGAGTGCTAAAGAACTCGAGCATTCACTTTCAAAATTATCACAACGATATCTGAATGTGATTGTCGGTGGAGATTTTAATATGAATCTATTGTAGGCTTGTGGTAGTGTGGATAATTTCATTCATTTTTTTCAATCCAGCCATTTGAATGTTGTTCATCAAGGCATCCCAACATTTTATAATTGTAATAATCCATCACTTTTGGATTATTTCTTTGTATCTAGTGTAGACAAAGTTTTGTATCATAATCAGATTACTCCTACCAGCTCGTTCGATCATGATTTTATTTTCTTATCATACAGAATCTCATTTTCCTTGGTTTCAGAAATAATCACATATCGATCTTATAATACAATTGCTATTGATGAGTTACTAACAGAAGCATCTTCCCTACCTTGGCATCAAATTCGGAATTATGCAGCAATTGATGAACAGCTTGATTATTTCTACAATCTTGTCTCCTACTTGCATGATAAGTATGTTCCGCTACGAACGAAGCGTATTTCGTCGGCTAATATTCCTTGGCACAGTGCTAATATTGACTTCATGATCGCTGAAAGAGAATTTTTCTTCCGTAAAGGTAAAGGTTTCTAAAAAGGATGAGGATCTTCCCCGATACAAAATATTACGAAACCGGATTAACAAAGCGGTACAGACTGCCAAGAGGAGGTATCTAGCAGGAACGCTAGATCCATCCCTGTCATTTAGGAAATTGTGGTCTAATTTAAAACGCAATGGAATATGTGGAAAGGTAGCGCCATCACGCGATCTTAATCCTGATGACCTTAACTCATATTTCATCGACACCACTAATTCTCAATCCATACTACCTATTTCTAGCTATTCGATTATCATGATGGTTTCAGCTTTCGTTGCGCTTCTCATGAGGAGGCTCTTAATGCAGTCATATCCATAAAATCTGAAGCCTGCGGTTCTGATGATATTCCACCAAAGTTTTTTAAAAATCTGTACCCTATTATTTCTAATAGCTTAGTTTACATTTTTAACTCTTGTCTGACATATACACAATTTCCCTGTTTTTGGAAAAGAGCTATTGTTTTACCTTTAGCTAAATGTTCTACTCCGGTTGTTGCTAAAGATTTTCGCCCTATAAGTCTACTTTGTTTTCTCAGCAAAGTTCTGGAGAAACTTATAAACAATCAAATAGTTCAAAGTGTTCTCGAAAATGGGTTGATCTCTCGGTGGCAATCTGGTTATCGATCGGGTTACAGCTGCGAAACAGCACTCTTAAAAGTAACGTCGGATATACGCAGAGCATTGGATAGTAACTATTTCACGGCTTTGGTACTGCTTGATTTTAGCAAGGCGTTCGACACAGTTAATCATAGCTTACTTCTTGCTAAACTTAAAAAAAATATAATTTTTCATCGTCGTCGCTTAAATTAATCAGAGCTTTTCTAACCGGTCGCTTTCAGCAGGTCAGGATAGGGAATGAAAAAACCGCATGGAAAAGAGTACATACTGGAGTCCCAGAAGGGTCTATTCTTGGACCTTTATTATTTTGTCTGTTCATCAATGATCTACCGGATGTACTTCATGATGTTAAAATTCATCTTTACGATGATGATGTTCAAATTTATTTGCCTCGACCAATAGGTTTAATAGAGGACTGCATTGATAGAGTAAACTCTGACATGTTGAATATATCTGCTTGGGCGTGCAGAAACCAATTGACACTAAATCCTTTAAAATCTGCCTGTATTGTTTGTTATAGATATGATCTTACCTTTGCCGATCTTCCTCCCATATACCTTAATGGAATGATTCTCCCCTATACGAGGGAAGCTAAAAGCCTGGGAGTACGTATAAATAGTAAGCTGAGTTGCTGTGACCATGCAAAGCAGTCTCTTGGCAAGATTTATAGTGGCCTTAGGCAACTATGGTTATCCGCTGAACTACTCTCTATTAATCTAAAGCTGAGACTTGTAAAATCTCTGTTGATACCACATTTCATTTATTGTAGTACTGTCTACCCTGTTTTGGATTCTGAGTGTTACCGCAAGATTAATACTGCTTTTAATGACTGTGTGTACGGTTTATATATGGCCTAAAACGTTATGATCATATTACCAAGCTCAAAGATACTGTCTTGGGTTGTTCATTGGGTACTTATCTAAATATTAGGGCATTGGTGTTTTTACATAAAATAGTTAATGAAAGATCTCCTTCTTATTTGAAAGAACTTTTGGAATTTTTGCACTCATATAGGCATAAAACCTTCCTTATACCTAAAACTTCATACATTGTGGAGCAGCGTTCTTTTTTTGCTTCAATACTTCGATTATGGAATACCCTTCCCAATCATGTCAGGGGACTTGGCAGGACGCATGAATTTAGACTTGCACTGCTGAAGCATTTTTCTGTTGTGGACTAAGGCGATGAGGAGCACCGTTTTCGTCAAACACTTATTTATTTACATATACACATATCAATATATTCTGTTTTTTTTCTCTTTTTCTTTCAAATAGTTTCTTATTTTAAATTCTTTACTTTTACTTAATTTCTTTTTATCATGTTGTTTTCATTTATTTTAATTTTTCTTGTGAATTTATTTTTGATTTGCCGTAGTTCTTTATTTAGTAATAGATATTAGATAATAATCTTGTGTATACACACCAGAAATCAATAAATAAATAAAAAGATTGATCTCTTAAATTCTACAGAAGATCTTGCTTGAATTTTGATAGATTGAAAGCATTTCATAATAGCTTTTTCTAGTATTTTGAGAAATCCGACATCGTTCACATAAATTACGTTCAGGGATTTGGGATTACAATGGGATTTGAGTATAGTGATTGCAGTATCATCGTCTAATGATTCCTAGATTTATTAAAAATTTTCAAATTTTTTATTCTCAGAGAACCGGAATTGCTTTCAAAATTGCGATTTGGGTTTTGAATACGTTTCACGGGGATTTACTAAGCGGGATTTCATTAGTATCCATTTCTTGTTTAAGATTTAACTCTATGTACACGTGATAAGGCGTCTACGTTACTCTTTTGAGTGCCTTTCTTATATTTATTGTCGTAGTCATATTCCGATAACTTCAATCGCGTTGTGCAATAAAGCAATTTTCAATTCAATTCAATTCAATTCAACTTCAATCGCCAACGTACTAATTTTGAATTTGGCTCTTTTATGGAAAATAGCCACTCTAAAGGCTTGTGGTCCGTTTCGATTAGAAACTTTCTTCCGAAAATTTAAGGGCGAAAGTATTTCGTTCCGCATATGACAGCTAGAAATTCGTTTTAGATCGTACTATAGTTTTGTTCATGATCATTCAGAGTACGACTAGCATAGCATATTGAATGCCCGTCTTGTGAGAGTACGGCGCCTAATACGTACTGAACTAGCGTCTGCTGTAAATGTAATTAATTTGCTTAAATCCGGATATTTTAATATTAGTTTCGAAATAAGTAATCTTTTGAGAATTTCGAAACTATTTATGTATTCTAGATCATTTATATTAATCTTCTGATTCTTTTTCAAGTACTTAGTAATGGGCTTGGCAATTTTTGAATAATCCTGGATGAACTTTCTGTAATATCCTGTGAGTCCAAGAAATTGCTTAATTTGTTTTGGAGTTTTTGGGATTGTGAAGTTCTTGACGCATTCGATTTTCTTCGGATTACGTTTTATACCTTCAAGTATAATGATGTGTCCTAAAAATTCGGTCTCTCTTTTCAAAAATTCCGATTTATCTAGCTGTACCTTCAAATTTACGTCTTCAAGTCTTTTGAAGATTTTTGTTAAGGAGTCTAGATGTTCTTCTAAAGAAAAGGAGTAAATAATGATGTCGTCTAAGTAGACGAGACAGATTTTATTTATATAATCCTTGAGGACATTATTCATTAGGCACTGGAAAGTGGCAGGCGCTGTTTTAAGACCAAAAGGCATACGGACAATTTAGTAATGCTCATTTTCCACGCTAAACGCTGTTTTGTTTATATTCTTCTCATGAATTTCAATTTGATGGAACCCCTTTGCAAGGTCCAGCGTTGTCAAATATTGACATGTTCCTAATTTTCCTAATATTTCATCGATATTGGGATAGGATATTTGTCATCAATGGTTACGTCATTTAAGTTGCGGTAGTCAATGACGATTCGCCATTTAGATTTTCCGCTGGCGTCCGCCTTCTTCGGGACTATCCAGACTGGTGCAGAGTAAGGCGAGTTGCTGGGTCGGACAATACCTTTGTCCAGCATTTCTTCTAATTGTTTTTCCACTTCTTCTTTGTGGATATATGGATACCTATAGAACTTAACATATATTGGTACATCATTTGTCAGTTTTATGTTTAATAGCGTTGGTGAAAGTCAGATTTTAATCTTCTTTATAGAGTATCTTACAGAATTTTCTGATTACTTTCAAGAGATTTCGCTTTTCCTCTAAGTTTAGGTGATCGGTATTAGTTTTTTCTAAGGCGGGTTTATTTTTATCCTCTTCCAGAACGTTAAAATTCTGATCGTTTACTACATGAGTCTGTAATGGGCTAAAATTGATAGATTTATAACCTTCATTCTTCACCTGTACTTTCGCGTTTATTTTATAATCTTTTACATTATAAATACCCTCGTGTACTATTATATTGCCATCTAGGGACCTCTGCTCCTTCAGATAATCTAGGCCTTCCCTTTGTTGTACAGAAATAGTTAACTCGAAATTGCCGTTCCTCTCCAACTCGTAGTTGAAATTTTCTTGTTTGAGTGAGAAGTACAATTTTGCCTCTTTACCTTTAGTAATTAGAGTCTGATTTTCGAAGTCAATTTTAGATATTAGTGATATCAAAATATTATTTCCGATTAAACCGTCGTAATTTTTATGAAAAGGAAATACATGAATACATGTATCTACTAATTCCTTGAACAAGGGTATTACTGCCCTCTTCTTGACTTATTGTTGTAATAAAAATATTTTCCTTAGGGTCTCCTTCAGGCTACAGAGTCTGGCGTTTATAATTGAATGTGCAGCGCCGGAGTCTATAATAAATTTTAGAGGTCTTATGTTACTATCGACTAAGATATATGGTAATTGGTGGGTGAAGCTATCAAATGAAAATTTTGGAGCTGAGAATTCTGGGGTAGTTCTGTTTTTATTATTTCGTTAGAATTTATATCCATCGGTTCAGAAGATGGTAGCCGTAGATATTGCTGCGTAGTTGTTCCTATTTCCGAATGATGGATTTCCAAGGGGGTTATCTGGAACCTTTTGGGGTCTATATTGAAGCGAAGTATCATTTGTTGTGTTATTATGAGGAGAGGTTGGTAGTATAAATGATGAAAATACGTGGAAAACGTTGATTTTGATATGAATGATTTCTATAATTAGAAGGTTGAGAAAAATATTGGTTTCCATTAGCAAAATTTCTACCGTTGCTTGGGTTATTATAACCATTGCTTCTATTGTTATTTCTACTAATATTATTACCATTGAAATTATTTGACATATTATTATTGTGGTAATTATTTCTATTATTAATTCTATTATTACTTCTAAGGTTGGGGTTATTTATTCTAGGAGAACTAACGTTATAGTATGCATAGCCAGCTTCATGTAATATGTCCATTGCTGTTTCTAAGCTTTCTGGATCTCTACAATACAGAATTGATCGCATTGGTTCGGGGAGTTTAGTTTTGAATATCGTCAAGGCGAAAGTCTTATTATACCCTAGATGAAATCATAGGGGTATACTAAGTTTGTCATTCCGTTTGTAACACCACGAAATAATGATGGTAGAGCAAAATGGATTGGACACCCATTCATAATATTAAAAGTTATTTCGATTTTTGCATGTCCGTCCGTCCGTCCGTCCGTCCGTCCGTCCGTCCGTCTGTGCGCACGATAACTTGAGAACGCGTACACTTAGAGAGCTGAAATTTTGTACACAGACTTTAAAAAAAAAAAAGTAAAATTAAGTTCGAAAATGAGCCAAATCGGGCAACTCCTTCGTGGGGTTGCCATATAAAAATTTCGTTTTCCGCTATATATTTGGACACTGCCTGAGAACGCGTCGACGTAGAGAGCTAAAATTTCGCACATGATGTTTTTACTACATTAGCAAATAAAATGTCAAAAATGGGCTAAATCGGGCAACTCTTTCTTGGTGTTGCCATATAAAAATTTCGGTTTTTTACGTATACTTTGAAAACGATCAGTTCAAGACATTTTTACGGTACTAAAAACTTCTGCAGAATACGAAATCCTATAAAATTGGTTATAATCATTTTGTCTGTGCGACAAACCGTTCTAGAAATATATGCGAAAAACAACTTCAAAATCAATACTTGAATAGATCGGTGACCATACGAAATTTAATACGGGCATTCATCTAGGGTATCCTAAGAATTGGTCTTAGACCAATTCTAGCTTTTTTACTTGTTATTGATAATGGTTTGTTCTACGATCTTTAAGTCATCTCCTCTTGCTAGGGTGAGCTTTGTTTTTATATTGAGCCTTCTTAATGCAAGTTTTATTTCGCTATAAAAATCAACACAATTTGTTTTGAAAGAGGTACTTCTCAGTTGGTCAAATAATTCTTCTAGACTGGAGCGGTCACCGAAATTATTTATTAAAATTTCTTTTATCTCTAACCAGAATGTTACATGATTATTAATCTCTATAGTTTCTCCTGTCCTGCGTTTTAGTTTAGATCTTATAACATTACAAAGAATAGTTTAACTAAGCGTATCGTAGCGTCGTAACAGTGGGTAAATTTTGTCGATAAGAGATATGAAAATCTTTTGCACTTTCACTGTTTGAAATAATAACAAAATAAGGATTGATTGTATTTGTTCCTTTTTTCATTTCTAAATTATCTGTTATTTAAAAATTTTCTTTCACATCAAAATTTATTGGAATATCAGAACATTCTATAGCTGAATTTCTTAATTTAATACTAAGGTAAGTGAATACAATATGCCCACCCTAAGGGATTTTTGTTTTTTTAACAAGATAATGAAGATATATGAAACGGCAATTATATATCATAATAAAGTACCAGAGGTTTAGAACCAATAACAATAATAATTGTCGCGGAAAATTATTTTGAAATATTTTTACCTAATTTTGAAAAAAATGTGTAAATGGGCATATGAAAAGGTCTGAAATTATAAAATGAAATGATCTCTTGCCAGTGAAATATTTATTTTGAATATAAGTAGTACATTATGTAAGAATAAGAAAATAAAGAGTTTACATACGAGCATAACGTGCTAGCAATATGCCCATGGGATATTGCCAACTCCGCATGAAGTAAAAATGAAGTTGGGTTATGTTTTTTATCTAATGTTTTACTGCAAATCAATACTTTTTTTGCACAATCTAAACTTCAATACCGATGTATTGAATACAAGACATTGGAAGACAATAGCACTTTTTTTCCTTACTTGTTTAATAAAATACTTACCTCGTAAATAATAGGACGACACGGCTTAAAAAAAAACAATTTTCGCCGAGACTACTTCACTACTTCCTTTGCGTCAGTTGCTAATTCGATTTACATTTCATATATTACAGTGGCATAATGGTAATTTATGGAACTTTCCGTCATCTCTCGTGAAATAATCAAACTACGGGCAGTGAGCATATTGCTAACATGCGCATATTAGTTTTTCTATATCTTCTGAATTAGTAGATGGAGCGTCATTCATATTAACATACCTTAAGATAACACTTTGATTGTTGGCTTCTTCATTAAGCAAAATTCTGCAGGATATGTCGTTCTAATTATGCAATCATGTAGCGTCTCAAGTTTCGATTTAGATATCCTATAGATTTTGTCTTCCTTTCTTAATCTTGTGCTGAATTTCTTCTTTACTTAGGACACTTGTTATTTAATTGATTCGTAAATTGATTGATCTATCGATCGATGTAAATGTAGTATATTTATATTTGTTGTATTATTTATTTGTTTATTCTTTGAATATTCACTTTTAGTTTACTATAAATTTTGTTGTTATTGCTCCGGTGATTAGTTAATTTATTGTTTGTATTCAGTATGTACTTTTACTAGACCGTAGAAATTATGTGATCATAGTTTTTAATGCATCACTTTTTTTTTTTAATTGTATTAAATTGATAATTTTTGTGTTAGATCTATATGTCACTGAGAAACTAGACTTATACATCACATCACATTTGCTGACTTAAATTTTTACAAATCAGTTCTTCTGATGGAGTTTAATAGATCTGATGCCAGAAATATTACACATCACATCTAGGGAGTGTATTTGAACATCACTTTAAAGATATATATCACTTCTTCTAAAATTTTGAAGTGCAATTAAAGATTTACTGTATCGCTTTTGCTAATATTTCGAATGGTTATTGGAGATTTGCTATATCACTTGTACTGATATTTTAAATCGTTATTGGAAATTTATTATATCACATCTGCCGATATTTCTAATTGAAAGATTTACTATATCACTTTTGTTGATATTTTAAATCGATATTAGGAACCTATATCACTTCTGCTGATATTTTTAACGCTTATTAGAAACTTACTATACATATCACTTCTGCTGATATTTTAAAAATTTGCTATATCACTTCTGCTGATATGTGTACGTAAGTTAATTAGATGTGCCTTTAAATGTTGAAACATAAGTGGATTGCACTTGACACATCCTACCGACTGCGCCAGTTTAATAATCTAATTTTATTATTAATAAATAAAATATATTAATAAAAACACCAACTTTAAACTACTAATTAATTCTTTATTGAAATCAATTTACATAAAAGATATAGAAATTACATTGGCGACTTATGTATATGCGCGAAAGTGAATTTAAAGAACGCAACGATTCACTTCAGATTTCAGACTAACTGTGAATATGGTTTCCCATTTTTCTATTACTAATTCGTGCGCTTTTTACTTTAATAAAATTTCTGACTTCGCGTCTACCGCGCAGGAAAAAGTAAATTTAATATTATACCTTCGTTCTCACTTGAATGAAAATATAAATTGAATTTTGTTGATTAGACAAAAATATAATGGAACAACGCACAGTTAATTTAATATAGATTTTATATTATGTTTTTTATGGTATGATCTATAATACATAAGTCGAGGTAGCTGTTGTCGTGAACACGTATTGATTTTAGTTATTAGTAATTGAATTAAAGTACATATAACTTGTTACATTAGACGCGTCTTAATATTCCGCCCTTGAATACATAAATAAATTTAAAGACCTTTGCATAGGAAAAGACTATATTAAACTGCAACACAAATAATATGCGCATAGATCAGAACGAATTAACATATTTCTGTGCCTATTTCACTATAATATAAAAAATTTTGATTCAACTGGTCAGAGTAAATTTAACTATGACATGTTTAAATTGATCAACATGTTTAACTTGAACAACAATAAACTTCTATTAGATTGAACAATTTCTGACCTTGTAAATAGTAAAGGGTTTTCCAATAAGAGGTGTTATTGTAATTAGCCCGCTATTCCGATAGATGTCACTTTTGGAGCTATCATTTTTTGACATTGGACAAGTAGAAACTACGCCATTAATAAAAATGGAACGATACACGATTCAACAACGCATTGAAATTATTGAAATTCACTATAAAAATGGTGAAAATGTGGCAGAGACGGTTCGTAAAACTCGAACATTTTTGGAAGTGAAGTGACTTGTTGGGCCGCAATACAGAAATTGGTAGAAAAATTCGAGCTGTCGGGACAAGATAGTGATGTGAAGAATAAAACCCGGGCACGTCGTTCAAGAACAGCCGAGAATATTGCTGCTGTAGCCGAAAGTGTTGAAAAAAACCCAGGCTTGTCCATTCCTCGTCGTTCTTTGGAATTAGGCATTCCACAAACGTCATTACACCGTATTTTGCATAAAAATTTGGGTCTTAAGGCTTATAAAGTTCAGTTAACACAAGAACTCAAGCTGGCCGATCATCAACAACGTCGAGTCTTTGCTGATTGGGTCATTGAAATGCATGAAAATGAACTCATCTTGAGTGATGAGGCCCATTTCCACCTCGATGGCTTCGTCAACAAGCAAAATTGTCGCACCTGGGGCTCGGAAAACCCAAGAGTTATTGTTGAAAAGCCTCTCTATCCTCAACGTGTGACTGTTTGGTGCGGTTTATGGTCCCGCGGGGTCATTGGACTTTACTTTTTCGAAAATGAGGCTGGAGCAGCAGTTACGGTGAATGGATTGCGCTATCGACAGATGATTAATGATGTTTTATGGCCGGAATTGGATGGTATTGATCTGGACAACGTTTACTTTCAACAAGACGGCGCTACGTGCCATACAAGCAACGAAACAATTGATGTTTTACGGGAAAAGTTTCCGGACCGTGTTATCTCTCGAACAGGTGATCACAATTGGTCACCGAGATCTTGTGACTTAACACCTTGCGACTTCTTCCTTTGGGGCTACGTGAAAGAGAAGGTCTACGCCAACAGCCCAGCGTCGATTCAAGATGGAATTCGTGAGGCTATCGACATAGGACGATTTGGTTATGGAAAATTTCATGAAAAGGATATGGTTCTGTAGGCGTGGTCGTGGTGGTCATTTGGCTGATGTTATTTTCCATTATTAACGGCATACCTTCCTCTTTATAATGAAATAAAGATCCGACCATTTATCTAAAAAAATTGCATTTTTCTTTGTATATCAAAATAACACCTCTTATTAAAAAAACCCTGTACAATAGCTTAAGAGGAGTTAGTGCTCAGCAAAAGTTTCAATTTAGATACCAGCGAACCTGCAGGTAATAAAATTTACTATACGTAGGTTTGTGTCCTGAAAGTGAGAAAATTCATATAAAATTAGCGTAGACCTAGACCACAGAGTACATTAGAGACATCTACCGCAAAAGGCAGAAACCCAACATCCGACAAATGCATACAATTTAAGACGAAAAATGAAAATTTGTAGTTCACTTAAATTGAAAATTTTTAACGAGAAATTACTCTCCTAAATTTCTTTTGCCGATAGTTGTTAAATATGCTATTTTGCTTTGTATTTAAACAACTTGCAAATAATTATTGCAATTTGTCGTCGGTGAAATGTCGGGAGAAAAAACAAATACAACTGGAGTCAAATAATTATAAAAAGCCCACTAAAAATGAAACAACTCGACGTTATTTGCTAGATCTAGGCCTTATATTTCGAAAATAGTCACAATTTAAAGAAATGAGAATATCTACCCACAGGAATTTGATTTAAAAGACTTACCATTTGTACAAGTTTCCGAGCTAATATCTCCATTCCAATACACTTTTTTTTAATTTTTGCCAACGGTGTTTACTAGACTTCTTC
Organism: Dioctria rufipes; assembly: GCA_963924295.1. Classification (NCBI taxonomy): domain Eukaryota; kingdom Metazoa; phylum Arthropoda; class Insecta; order Diptera; family Asilidae; genus Dioctria; species Dioctria rufipes. The sequence goes on from OZ002741.1 coordinate 113,343,954, forward strand.
ATTACCTTTAATTTAAGATATAAATTATTATTCTGCTACAAATAGTTTGCCAGAAATTCGCATTGAAAAATGTATGAAACTTGCAAATATTGGTTCTGACTCCTCTTTATTAAATATATCATGAACGCAAAATCTGAGTAGCGTTTACAATTTTCCTTTTATTTTAGGGTTGATATTACTATTAACTGGAAATTTCCATAACTATTTTATGTAGTTAATCATATTACATTTTAGTGTGATGCTCTTCTAAAAGCGCAGGAATCTGAAGCCTCCTTAAACGCATTAACTGCCTTAGAGACAACTTTGCTACCTGAAATGATTGCAAGGTTGGAAGATGTAGAAATATAGAGGCATAAAGTGTTGACTCTTTCGCATCCTTCAAAACCATTTATTATCAGGCGTCGGTCTCCACTCTTTTGTGATTCGTTGCTGATACTGATGCATAGTGGCTAAAATCGATAGTATTTGAAATGAAACCTAAAAGTGGTTGTGAGGAACGACATCTCCCCTAGATAAATTGTAGTAACCTACTTCGCTCAGAATCCAAGAAGCAGTAATCAAAAGGCACATGCCCAAAGAACTCATAAGAAGGTGGAACAGAAAAAGATTATCACCGAAATATGCTACAAAGTGTTACATATCCCCACGGTACATATAGGCTTGCTCAGGAGGCGGGGTGGTTCGCCAAAAAGAACAAATAACTCACACCTACTCATACTATATAATCTTTGGGCGCCACGTATTTTTTGTGTCGGCGGGTAAATCAGGAAACCGGTCTAGAAGACACTTCAGGGACTAAGGAACAGTAACAACAGCACATAAAATGTTCAGGAGGCTCTGTACATGAGAATGTTTATTGCCTTAAGAAAACTTTACAACACAACTAAATCCAGGAGAATATACATACCTATGAATATTGCCTCATTTACAGCATTAAGAAGATATTACGGAATGATGTACATTAAGGACTCTATCCACCTATCAGAATACCAGTACAACAAAAAAAAGAACATGTTATCACTCTAATGAATTCAAATAAAACTTAATACACGTGAGTATCGTCTTGTCCGTGGCACTATGTAAATCTCACAAGACTCTAGAATCTAAGAAGATTATCTATTTATTTAAATGCCGCGCTAACATAATGTAACGACTCTAATGACTACAAGAAAATTTATTAATTAGATAAAAAAAAAAACATGCCAGAATAATGATATTTAAGAAAATTATCTACTTAATGACATTGCTTTACCAGCCAGCCGCGTTCAAGACTTCACAACCTTAATTGAATTATACCAAACCTGTTTTGTCAGTATTAAAGGAAAATACTCATCTGTCTCCCCTATGTTCCGCTTATCATCAACGCAAAATTTAAGCACCCCGCTAAAACTCTAGGGCTCCATTTCGTCTGCTAATCCTATACTTCGTTTCCTCCTTTATTATTTTTCTCGTCTCCTTTAGGTCCTTTTTGTGGTTTTTTTTTGTTTGTTTTCCACTTCTGTATTACTCTTTTCTTTATATTTATTATTTTAGGTTTGCTTTTTTGGCTTACAATTTAACTTTTTATCCTCTGCACTGCGCAGCTATCCGAAGAAGAAGGAAGTTACTTAAAAAAAGTTTTTCAGGTTCATGCTTCTCTTCTTCTTTTCTCCACTATCGGAGAGGTGCACTTTTAGCACATCCGTCACAATTAAGTAGCGTTCATTAATTAGCGCCAGACTCGAGTCCATTCATTTTCTTTCTTTTATTAATTTTCCTTTTCTGGTTTTTATCTATTTGTATCATTTTGATATATTTTTTTGGCTTAAGTCAAGTGTGAGGAAAACGCTCAGTTTTTTTTTTTTAATTTTATCCACATGCTCCAAATTACTCACAAATCACGAATATCCAATTTATTTTCAGTGGAAACTTATAGTTTCCGAGATATTTAACTTTAAAATCTCGAGCTTTATCAAGGAAGGTTACGATAGATTATCGCAACATTTATTAAAGAGACACACACACATGCGCACACACTGCACGTTTGTAGATTTTATATATTTATGGCTTTATTTCATTAGTATTTATAGATTTGATCTTTTATATAGGCATAGTTTTTTTTTTAATTATTATGTATGTATATTTAATTTTTATATTATTTTTGTTTTTGTTTTATATAAATTTATGTTATTTATTTATTTTTTAATTGACCAAAGGGGCTCTAGAGGTTCTCTGACATGATTTTTCTTTTCCGACTCATCTACTTCTTAACGGAACATGGGGTAGGGATGAGTCAACAGGTGGATTCCGATACACCTTGAATGAGTGTCTAGTTAGTTTCGCAACTCTAAACGGCAGTATTACACAACATTTTTTTTTTTCAATTAATTTAACTTCTATATCTAGTTTCCTTATGAATTTGCTTATATTTCTACTCAGCATGATACTCGTAGTTAGCTTACATAATTTCATGCACTTAATTTCAAAACAGAGGTTTCTGATTTACAAGATTAAGGATTCAATAAACTAATTTCGAATTTCGGCCTCGTTTTATTAATTTTTCTTCACGATGTATCCTTGTTGATTCCCAGTATTTTTAACAGCTGGAACGGCAATAGTAGTCGAGATACTTCTTTGACTTTCTGGAACGTAACAAAAGCCAACTGCAAGAAACAAAGATCCTAAGAGAGCTCTTTTTGAATCGAAGCCAAAGAAAGGACCTCAATAATAAACGGAAAGCTTATCAGTCTTAAGATCGATCTGCGCCATGCTAGGGCCGCAAAAAACGAGCTCACTAACAGGTTCATGCGGGAACAGATAGAGATTTATCCTTTTTCAAGATCCATAAGTCCATAAGATAACAGAACTTTATACTAAGCAATACAAGTAAATTTATTATATCATGTTTATGACAAAGCAAGGGTAACATTGTTGTTAGTCCCAAAGTAACATATTTTCCCATTCCAGAATTAACGACTCAATATCTGGTAACAGAACTGTTGGAAATATATACCGCAAAAGGGAGACAAAACATGATCATCGCTTCAGGTTACTTCTCAAAATACATGACTAATGCTGATGATGTTACAACACTTATCGAATATTGCCAGAGAATAAATATGCCATTCATCATCAGCTGCGATGTGAACGTACATCACTCAATATGGGGCAACACAAGTATTAACCAAAGTATCTTTTAGATATATTGACAAACTGAAACATATCATGTCTACTTTCGATGGTGACTCCAAAAATTAAAAGGAACTACTCAAATGGGATAAGACTATTGTTATCAGATTTCTTTGGGACGATCAACAGTGGTGAATTATAAGGACTAACTGAAGGTTCTACTACGTCTTCATTAATGAGACTTTCGATCTGAGTATTTATCTCCTCAATCTGGGTTTCGGGAAGTCTATAGTTTTTTATATAAACTGGAATTTTATCTATAGTGGAGATTTTTTGATTGTAAAAGTTATTTACCGTTAATTTATCACCTGGTAAATAGAAGATTTCTGAGAAATATTTACAAATATCTAAAATGGAGGTAGTTGCATATTGATATAGATTTTCAATTTTTAATTCTTTTAGAAGTTTACTGTATCACTTTTTATTTTCTTGCGTGGCATTGGCATTGAAAATGTGATAATTTTGCAGTGGTTCAGTTTTAAGTCTGAAGTTATATAAAGTTACTTCTTTGTCTAGAGTGTTCAGGATCTAGACATGAGCGATGCCTTTTGCGGGTATTATGGAATTTGCTATGAAAATTCCTTCTTGAATTTCTTCATTCGACATTACACTATCTTCAGTAATATCGGTTTTCATTACTTGTATTATTTCAGATCTAGCAGGAATTTTTATCTCTTTTAGAGCAGGTAATTTCGTGTACATTGGTAAAGTATATTTTGTATCATTAAAAAAAATTGAAATGGTAAAATTATAGTAATCTATCTTACAGGAATTTTTTATGAGAAAGTCTCTCCCTAGTATTCCATTGGTAATTATAGGAAATGTTTCATCTACAATGTGGCATTCTTGTGGGATATTCTGATTATCTATCCTTATATTTGCAGTTAAAGTGCCTAAGGAATTGGATTCTGATTGCGTGATACCTTTGATTTTGCATTTATTATGTTCTTGAATTCCACCTCTTGATTTCAACTCATTTATATTGAAAATTGATATCTCGGCTCCTGCGTCAATAAGAAAAGTTTTGTTGCTAATTGTATTGCTTCGCTTAGCGCTTGCAGCAAACACCGTTGCCTTTAACTGATCTTGTAGGCCATTTTTGAAGACGTTTAGTGCTAGTTTATCGTTCAACTTTATGATTACTGATCTGATTGATTCACTTTGTTCTGTTGTTTGTAAGGTATTTAATTATGCAACTAAATCTTCAATTCTTGTTCTAAAATCTGTGACATTTCTGTTGGCCTGAATTACCTTTGTTAGCTCAGTGTGGATGCTGAGTGGTGTTTTATATATCTCTCTTAAATTTTTTTTTAAATGAATCTAAATTGGTGGGGATTGGTAGTGTGCCTAGTTTGTTTCTTACTACTTATGTGAGACGAGATTACAAAACAAAGTCTAGTAGTCTTTTCTTTTGTGATTCCTCTGATAAATCATCATGTAGGAATTGCACTAAACTTAGAAAATTGTCCAAGTTCTTACGATCTCCAGAAAATTCTGGTATTATTTTTGGCGCAGTAGCTATGTCGAAGTTTGGCATTTTGGTTTTTTTAGTTGAAGTTTCTTTATCCAATACAGATTTGGTTTTATCTTTTAAGATCACAATTACGCTGTCGTATAGCTTGTGAAAACTTTTCTTATGTTCGATTGCTTGTTCGTCGTTTATTTTTAGTATTTCTCTATATTTTTCATTGAAGTTTTGCTTTATGTCTTCAACCTCAGCGGATTTGTGTAGAATGTAAGTGGACGTATATTCTCTGTTCGGAGTCTTCTTGAAGTTGTCCAAAATGTCTTTTAATTTCGTTGTTAGATCTTTCAAGTTCATCTTTTCTGTTTAATCGTTTGTGATGCTACTTGTTGCCTTACTTGCTTGACAAGTAATTTCTTGATTCTCCAGATTATTAATATGATTAAGGCAATGATTGCCAGTACGAAGAGAATCAACTCTAAGTCTGATAGATTCCGATTGCTTTGTGTCATATTGTTAGTTGAAGCACCTGTATTATTGTTTATAAGTATTTCCTCTATTTGCATTTTTAAAGCCTTCTTGCCCATGATGGTATCTATATATTTTTTTTTTTGTTTACTGACCTAGGAATTAATTCACAAAGCAGGATTTTATTATGACACGAGAGAAAAGAGAGAGAAAAATATAGGAATAATCTGTCCAAAATAAACTCAAAAGACACAACGAAAAGCGAAATTCTTTGAATGCAAATTAAAAAAAAAGTTCACTTCGTTCGGTTGGGCAGGGTCGCCATGTAATGTTTCTTCTATTCTTCCTGTCAATTCCTTCAGCCTGATGGTGTTTTTATTCGATTCTTCGATGATACAAGAAAGCAGGAAGAAAGGAACAATTTATATCACTCTGCAGATATAAATGGTAGAGCTTGACAAAGCATAGACTCGCATCTTGACCAGCTGAGAGCTGTAAAGCTCAAAATTTGGTTTTGATTAAATCAAAGTGTATGCTAGAGCTGCGGTCAGCTCCATTTGCAATGCCTTGCTTGGTTGAGCTAAATAGATCTATGCTAACTAGGCAAAAGGGTTGAGAGCTAGAGGGCTCAACAACCTTTGAGATAATCCATTGCGGAGCTTAGGGAGCTCTCTTATAGAAGGATCACAACCGTTTGGAGTTGAAAAAACTCTAACTTTATTCAATAAAAAACAGCCTTTTTAAACACTAAGGAAATTGCTTACTTCACAATAATGGAAAAAAGTATTGGAAATTAAATTCACACAGATCGATCACCTGAAATCGGTCAGTACACACAATCATACAAAGCTCTGAGTAAGCTTTTTCGCTATACTCAAAGCTCGCACAGCATTATGCTTAATGCTTTTTTACTTGTTTAGCTGAGCACATTCACATGGCTAGCGTACTTAAATTGTAATTTGTTCTTTCTTTCTTTTTTTGTTCATTTACAATTTTCTGCTGCAATTTAATTCATGCAGTAAATGTTTCATTCATATATAGTAAACTTGCAAATTGTTTTTGCAGTTTAATGCTTTGCTATTGCATATTGCCTTTTTTTGTATATGCTTTGTTGTGCACATATGTGTGTGCTGAGGATCGCTTAACTTGCGCTCTACAAGATCGATGATGAGCCTTACACCTACCCGGAAGATGATCACAAGATATCTTAGATCGTATTATTACTGAAAAGATAAAATGGGCCACACGCAATTATAAAGCTTAAAGGCGCCGAGGGAGGTGACATCTATTCGAATCTTCTTCAATACCCTAGATTAATGCACGTACGAGTATGAAATTTCGTATGGTCACCCCTCTGTGCAAGTTTGATTCTTGAAATGGTTTATATATATATCTAGGGCGGTTCGTCAAACAGCAAAAATGATTATAACCAATTTTATAGGTTTTCATATTCTGAAGAAATTTTCAGTACATTAAAACAGCTCAACGCTCTACGTTGATGCGTTCTCAGACAGTGTCCAAGTATGTAGTGAAAAATTAAATTTTTGTATGGCTGGCAACCCTACGAAGGAGTTACCCGATTGGTCCTATTTTCGAACTAAATTTTGCTTTGTTTTTAAAAGCCCATGTGCAAAATTTCAGCTCTCTAAGTACACGCGTTCTCGAGTTATCGTGAGGTGGAACAGACAGACGGACGGACGGACAGACGGAGATGCAAAAATCAAAATAACTTTTAATTTTATGCATGGGTGTCCATTTTGCTCTACCTTTATTATTTTTAGGTGTTACAAACGGAATGAAAAACTTAGTATACCCTTTAGATTTCATCTAGGGTATAAAAACGATATTTTTGTAGACAAGCCTACGAAGGCTTTACCTGTTATAATTCGAAGTCACCTACCCAGATTTTAACCAGAATCTGTTATTTCAGCCATATAACTAAGTGTTAGAATTGTGAAAGTATTCAAAGTATTATTAAAATTTCCTTAGCTCAATTCTGTGCTACTAATACATAAGAGCGAGGGTTCATAAATTTCAAAAGCTTTCATTAGCTAATGTAGTTTAACTTGTCAAAATCTGAAGTAAATGTGAAATGTATTTCAATTTATTATTATTTATAATCGGAATTTTTTTTCATATTCCTGCTAAAATAATGAAGACAAAATAAATCTTAATACTCCCCCGAAATTTACCTCTCGCTTAACCAAGATATTTCACAACAATTCTTCTTGTCCATTCCAAAATAAACTCTTCAGATGAAATAAATACATTCACCACCAACAATAGCCATTAGCAGCCCATAATACCTCAGCCAGACATAGCTATAGATTTTCTAGATAATTTTAATTGAATTAAAAAACCACGATTTTCACATTATTCCACATGGGAATATTTCTCAAACACCTACGTAAATCTCTTTCATCCAATAATATTCTGCTTAGTATCCAATATTTTGTGGTGGGTGGGGTGGAAATTACCTCCTTGCGGAAAGTATTTAAAGTCAGTAATTTACTTGCCTCTGTGGCCTTTTGCGCCAATGAATTTCATTGGAAACCATGAAATTAGATTTTTTTATATAGGGGAGGAAATACGATTGCAAATTAGGAGTATTGTGTTTCTGAGGATATTTGAGTTCAAGGAAATATCTTCAGTCAGAAAATATCTCAAAAATCGATTCATCTGAAGTGCAGTAATCCTTAGAATATTGGTATTAGTCGGAGCTTTAGTAGGGTGGGCTCTAAATCTGTACTTATCAGTAATAATGAAATTTGCGATGATGGTGAATTAGATTTAATTCAAAACTTGAAGTGTGGTATTTATTTATTTATTTATCTCTTTGGGGAATAGAGAGAATATTCATATATAAAAGCGATGGAAAATTTTCTGAAGAGAAATGAGATAGGATTTATATCCATTCAATTTATTTTTCGGAGGAAGCTCTATTGTTGGAAATTTTCTTTAATACAAATAAATGTCAGAAACTTGATTTATGTTGAATCAGATAGGTGCGGTAAGCTTCATGGGTACCAGGCAAATTCTAGCCATTTTTAAAAAGATTCCCTTTATTACTTTATTAAATGATTAAAGATTATTTTTTTCAGAGGCAGTAATCTACCGTACTTATATATGTTGGATGGTTGTTAAACCTCTGTTTTTAATAATTCTTCAGGCAGAGTGTGTTGCCATTATTTGGTTCGAGGCCGCTTTGAAAGATATAACCCTTTTGCAATTTGGATTAGATCTAATTTATTTAGTAAACACACCAGATTTATACAAAATCGACAGTTGTACATATTCATTGATTTTTACATGATGACAATTTGGCCGGTTGTTTAAGCCCCATCATTTTAATATTTGTGAACAATATTGCTTATGTATGTATAGCTATTCCCCACGAAACCGACCACATTGAAACCCGACCATTTCAGATTTGGATGAAACTTTCACATTATACTGATTTTTAATTTACATGTAAAAATTTATTATTTATTATTTTTCCTAAAATCTATTTCAACACTGAACTGTTAGTTACTACATACATATAGAAATGCACGCACGATTGTAAACAATAGATAATTGCTTACGTTAAATTGTGATAACCGTTATCAGAAAATCAATCGCACAGATCAGGTCACACAGTTGTTCTCGACCACTTACTTATTGCAACTCAAACATATGAGAACTATACTGCGTAGATTAGTTTTAAATTTAAATAAATAATACTTTTCATGCAAGCATATTTTAAATGCTTAAAGGTACATATCTAAAAACGTAGTGCGGTTAATTTTAGTGCTAAGCATTTAATTATATTTACAAATCATATTTTGGTGCGGAAACCAGGGAATAATAAAAAGCAAAAAAAAAAACAAACTGTGTGCGACTGGCATGTAAATATTCAAATAGGTATACGAGAACAAAAATCCTAATTACATCTCTGCTACTTTATGATAATTTTCTATTATTATGAGAACTCTAATTTAATTTTAATTAATTAAAAATCGCAATATTTCCTTGCCCATCGGGTATAATTTTAGTGGACTTTTCATCAAATTAGTCCTGATTACTGTTAAGAAACTTTGTTGAAGTTGATACATATTTGTAGACAGTTTTTGAATATTTAACAGTGCTTCAAAAAACAATTATTCCAATTTCAGTGCACTTCAGTAAACTGAACAGTTTCAACGGCAAGGCGGACATTTCACAGGTATATTTCCTATAGAGAAATATTTAGAATTTATGCGTTGAACTGCTAACAGTAATTTAATAAATTGCTAAAATTAAATTAGCTTATTATTGATAAATTTGTGAAATGATGAATATTACATAAGAGTACATAAGATAAGAAGTAAATACTCTATTAGAACATAAAGGTGAGATATTTCTACTCGTGAATTCGTAAAACAGACTAAATAACGGTAGCCGTGGACATTAATTACTAGATTAGAAGTTGATCAAGCAATGTTATTAAATTAATTACATCTGCCATACGATATTTTCAATTGCACCATACAAACACAAGATGGCTGATATTGTACTATTTGAAGTCGAACGTGGTCGCGTTAAGGACTCCCTTACAAAACTAGTAACGTTTTCTGAACAGAAAAGTTACAGGATTTGTAGTTGGTAATACATTTGAAGATAAATACTTAGACATCAAGCCTAATCTACGGCGACATTTGACATTGAAATTAACTGAAGCGGAAGCTCCACAAGTCGATCTACTATTCTAATTCTACGATGCACAAACTTGTCGAGCTACAACACGCCTTTTTTGATGTTTTTTCTACCCAACCTACTACATCAAGTGAAATACATTTACCCAAGGTCAATATAACCTTTCAGTGGAGATACAAGGATTGGCCATATTTCAAGGAACATTACATATCATCAATCGATAGAAAGGAAAGCTTATACCAGGTTCATAAATTTCAATACTAGAATGTGGCAGCTGCAGCTTTAGTGAAGCATTTAACTATTACTGAAGCAAATTATGGTGAAGCACGGCAAAACATGTTAAGCGCTACGATAAGAAGACACAAATGATTTCGACATACACTAAGGCCGACAGTTTAGAATTTGTGGAAATAAAGCATTGGGTAAAGACTCATCTTGCTATAACCCATGGCTGATCCACCTGATATTAACTAAGAGGGATCCAGATCCTAGAAAGGCCTGGGATGTGGATACAGCTAAAGAAGACTTTCCTACATTTGATAAGTTTCTTGAATTCTTACACTTACACACTTCCTCTATATACGTGGAATACTCTCAAGTCCTGGGTATAAAAAAATGATGGTAGCAGCGGCTGTTCCGGCCTTTTATAGCTTCATGCAACTCGCCGGTAAATAACATGACTTTGTGTGCTTAAAATACGTTTACTTTCTTTGTTTTAATTTATAACATATTATTATTACTTTTTAAAGTGAACTAAGTCTAAAATTATAGTCGTTCTGATCTGTAATGAAACGAAAAAAATTATAAGTAAAACTTGAATTCAAAGTTACTTCAATGATTAGATTTATTTAAATTTATTTATATTTCATATTCGGCGCAAATTTTCTTTGAATCAAATAACTAAGTACAGGCCATTTCCAATTTTTATTTATTGTTAAACCAATTTAAAACAATTCAAATAACTCAAATAATCCAAATCCTTACTTATGATAAATAACAAAAGTTGTTTCCCAAAGGCATAGACAAATACAGGGTTTCCCAATAAGGGGTGTTATTTTGATATTCAAAGAAAAATGCCATTTTTTGTAGATAAATGATCGGATCTTTATTTCATTATAAAGAAGATGGTATGCCGTTAATAACGGAAAATAACATCAGCCAAATGACCACCACGACCACGCCTACAGGACCATATCCTTTTCATGAAATTTTCCATAACCAAATCGTCCTATGTCGATAGCCTCACGAATTCCATCTTGAATCGACGCTGGGCTGTTGGCGTAGACCTTCTCTTTCACGTAGCCCCAAAGGAAGAAGTCGCAAGGTGTTAAGTCACAAGATCTCGGTGACCAATTGTGATCACCTCTTCGAGAGATAACACGGTCCGGAAACTTTTCCCGTAAAAGATCAATTGTTTCGTTGCTTGTATGGCACGTAGCGCCGTCTTGTTGAAAGTAAACGTTGTCCAGATCAATACCATCAAATTCCGGCCATAAAAAATCATTAATCATCTGTCGATAGCGCAATCCATTCACCGTAACTGTTGCTCCAGCCTCATTTTCGAAAAAGTAAAGTCCAATGACCCCGCGGGACCATCAACCGCACCAGACAGTCACACGTTGAGGATATAGAGGCTTTTCAACAATAACTCTTGGGTTTTCCGAGCGCCAGATGCGACAATTTTTCTTGTTGACGAAGCCATCGAGGTGGAAATGGGTTTCATCACTCAAGATGAGTTTTCGATGGAATTCCGGATCATTTTCATGCATTTCAAGGACCCAATCAGCAAAGACTCGACATTGTTGATGATCGACCGGCTTGAGTTCTTGTGTTAACTGAACTTTATACGCCTTGGAATGCCTAATTCCAAAGAACGACGAGGAATGGACAAACCTGGGTTTTCTTCAACACTGTTGGCTACAGCAGCAATATTGTCGGCTGTTCTTGAGCGACGTGCACGGGTTTTATTCTTCACATCACTAACTTGTCCCGACAGCTCGAATTTTTCTGCGGTCCGACAAGGTGCTTCACGACGACCCAAAAATGTTCGAGTCGAACCGTCTCTGCCACATTTTCACCATTTATATAGTGAGTTTTAATAATTTCAATGCGTTGTTGAATCGTGTATCGTTCCATTTTTATTAATGGCGTAGTTTCTACTTGTCAAATGTCGAAAAATTACAGCTCCAAAAGTGACATCTATCGAAATAGGTGGCTAATTAAAATAACATCTCTTATTGGAAAACCCTTTATTTTTACCTTGGTAATCACCTAATGAATAAATATATCTCTGGGAATACTTTCTCAATACCACGATTAGTTTAATTAGTTGTTTACTTTCGTAATCACCCAACGTATAAATTCGATTCTAAATTTGGAATGTTTCGAACTTTCAGAGATATTTTTTAGTATTTGGTAATAAACCCTGAGAAAATACTACCAAAACCACAAAATATATGATTAGTCTTAGATTTGCAATTCTTTAGAAAAACATTTTTATGTTGGTAATACCCAATACATGAATGTTCTTCCAAATTTGGAATATTTTTGTATTGGTAATACATCCAATACCCGAATATTATATCTCTCTCACAAAATATTAAACAAGTCTAATTTTAAGAAAAATATTTTTGCTTTGGTAATATCCCAACGCATAAATATTCACTTGACCTTACCGGTAATTGGTCAGAAAATCAAGTGTCTTATTACTACTTGGCTTGCTCAGTTTTATATATTGCCTTCTAGAGCTTTGCTACCAACTTGACCATTACTGCCTGATATTTAAGTCACTTATTTGGGCCACTTATTCAAGTGATAATTTCAGAACGCTTCCTTATTTGTTCGTTTCATGGTTTTAATTTTCGTAATTTTAATTAATGTTGTTCATTCAATTATTTTAATAAATATTTCGCGTTTGTTTATTTTCGCGTTTTGTATTAAATTTTTATTTCAGATTACCGGTGCTAGCATGTTCGCACAAAGGCCAAGTGAAAGGTATTTCATTCAATTAAATTTAGAACAATTTCTGTTTCCCTCTTTTTATATTTCAGGTGCTGTGTGATTAATTGTTGCAGCATGCAACAGCTGAATTTTTAGAAAAAAGGTCGCTGTGCTTTAATTACCTCAAATCAGATCAAATTTTCCCTACTATTAGTACTAACGTTTGCGCCTTAAGAGGAATAAAGCAAAAGCAAAAAAAAAAAAAAAAACAGCCATTACCAAAGAGAAGTTCACCATATCAGTATTTTCTCGATCTTCTTCCAACTGCAAGCTATTAGTACAAGCTTTTATCTTGGACAAATTATCAGTACGATAACGTTCAAGATCTTTAAACATCAATGATTGGAGCAATATCAGAAATTACAACTAAGCAGATCCACACCTGAATGCAACACGTAAAGTAGAAGGGCTTTTAGATGCTGATAATTTTAATCACGTACTACAGTTCGGCCGTATTTATATAATACCTATCTTTCCCCACCTGCAAGATATAATTTTCAGATATGTAATAGCGTTCGAGCTCGAACTCCCACGATGAGGCTTCCTAAATTATTACTGCTTATGGTATATAGCCAGTATGATCTGTCAGCATATCTACATTGTATACTAAAAAAACACGAAAAACAAAGCATCATGTTTTTAATAACATAAATTATGAAACTCTCTCAATAAACAACAATAATTTAAGGAGTCAGCAATGCAGCACTACCGCAGAGCAGCCAATATCAGAGCGAGAAAGGATCCACATTACAGCCTTTTGACATGACCCACGTAATTAATTATTCTTTTAATGGAAATTAAAATACTCATATTATCAATCGTAAAAGATATTTCTTTCGGGTCTCGACTGGAATAAATTCTACTAACAACTTTACTTTATCTTGGGTAACGACTAAGATAAAGATATTTATTCTGGGTCTCGACTGCAATGAATTTGTTTAAGCTAATCACTTTCTCTTGAGTCTCGACTGAGATAAAGTTATATATAAGATATAGGTATTTTTCAGACGATCAATTTGCAGAAGTGGAAAATAATTACTATACGTTTTGAGGTGTTCTTAGAGATCTTATGACTCATGGAGGTCATTTCATGGTTTATTTAACTCTCTAGTTCATACAAATCCTTCTTTACCTCCAGTGCAAAAACTACGCTTATTGAAAACAAGTGTTTCTAGCGAAACTAAGCACTTGTTGCAACAATTTCCAGTAATAGATTCAAGTTACCAAATTGCATGGAAAACGTCAAAGGATTGATATGACAATATGGGAGTATGAGTAAATGCTCAACTGAAAGTTCTGTGCAATCTACAAAAAATAACGAATGAATCTGCTCAGGAAATACGATCCTTATTAGATATTTCATCAGAATGTATTTTCTAACTCGGAGCTCTAGGATCTAATATACAAGTTGGTGCAATGCCTATCAACAGGAACACATCGCTTCTGGGAGCAGGAGGTAAATAATGAAGAAGATTGACCTACGTTCGATTCACTCAAAACCTTTCTAGAGACGAGATTCCGAACTCTATAAGCAATTTTTGATTCAAGTCAGTTCATAAAAAAAGTATCAAACATTTTTCATCATCTACAGACAAATGCGCCATATGCAAAGAGCCACATCGATTGTTTAAATATCCACAGTTTATTAAATGTGACATAGACAAAAGGTTCAATATTGAAACATCGAATCGTCTATGTGTAAATTGCCTATCAAGGCACCACAACATGAAATCTTGCCCAAGCAAATTTGCGTGTCGGCAGTGTGGTAGAAAACACCATTCTTTGCTTCACAAGAACAGTACTGTATTCAATCAAAATACTCACATTTTAACTAAGCAAATCATTAATTCTATCAAACAAACGTAGTCACACAATTCTCCCTCTACATCTGAGGTCATGCCAGATAGTTCTTTACGAACATTCGATACAAATTGGCGCATTACAAAAGCACTGCTTTCCTTCTAAACATTGTCTCTTCAAATGGTATCATACTGACATTACGGACACTAATAGATTTCGCGTTTCAAGTGTCGTTCATTACCCTAGCAGCAGCACATAAACTGAAATTATCTACCACTCGCGTGGAAATTCGAATGACAGGCTTGGTGAACACACAAGCTGCAAATGTAAAACAAAACACATCCTTTGAAGTACGCCCTCAATCTGAGTCATATACTGCAACTTCATTGACAGCACCGATCGTGAATAAGGCCACTGAGTTCCTACCCTATTCTACCATTCAAATGCAAGAATGGAAACATATAAAGGACTTAAAGCTTGCCGATCAATTTTTCCATAAACCCAAAAAAATTGATATTATCCTACATCAAAATGGTTATCTTTATAAAAATTATAAAGATTACATAAATGACTATCAAGCATATATGATACCAGTTGAAAAGGAAATGAGCAGAGAACAATGCTATTACCTTCATCATCACGCTAGTATAAAAGCAGATAGTAGGACTACAAATGCTGGAGTCATCTTCGATTCCTCAGCGAAGTCTACTAATAGGAAAGCATAAACGAACAGCTTCACACTGGACCAGTTTTGCAATCCGACCTGTTCTTAATCTTATTACGATGGAGAAAATATAAATATGCTATATCCGCTGACATGGGAAAGATGTCTAGAATGATTAACATTCAATCATCAGATCAAAACTACCAGAGAATTGTCAGGAGAAATAGTCCCAACAAAGCCATACAGGACTATAAACTAACAACGGTGAATTTGCCACCACCCTGCTCTTTACCCCGCCCTCAAAACACTTCATCCGCGTTCCCACGATGAAGCTGAGAAGTATCCAATTACAGCTAAAATTGTTACTCATGATTTCTACGTAGACGATTTAATTACAAATGCAGAATTCACCGATGAAGCTATCAAGATGCAAACAAAGATCGTTGGCCTATTATCTTCAGCTGGGTTTTATTTAAAGAAATGGGTTAGAAGTTCCTCGGATCTTCTAGTAAGCATTCCAGAGGAGCAAAGGGAATTACAGCTTCCCTTGCGGTTTGCAAGTGATGAGTCAGTTAAAACTCTGGGTATCCACTGGTATTCAGGGGAGCTGATTACTTTATCTTGCAATATAGACAAATATCAAATCATTTATCTACTAAACGATCTGTTTTATCAGCAATTCCTACATTGTTTGATCCACTAGGCTGAATCACTGCAAAAGCTCTGATGCAAACTTTATGACTCTCTAGATGTTCGTGGGATGATCCGATTCTGCCCCTATTGACAGTGGCGGCAATATAAAAGAAAATTGCATCATATTAGTCAGTCAAAGATCCCAGGCTATCTACATATGACAAACAATTTATCAATTTGTAAAATACACGGATTCTCACATGGGTCTAATCAAGTTTATTCTGCTGCTGTGTATATTAGGGTTGTCGACGTCGAAGGAAAAAGTCATATCAATTTGATAATGACAAAATCCAAGGTAGCTCGGGTGAAAGCTGTGTCACTTCCTCATCTTGTGTTATATGGAGCAGTTTTATTAACTCGTCTCATTCATCCAGTCAAGACAGAATTGGAACTTGATCAACTTCCTACCTATGCATGGACAGATCCTTCTATAGTCTTATCTTGGATACACAAATATCCAAACAAATATAAAAGTTGCGTAGGGAATAAGGTTTCTGAAATCCAGGAACGTCTAGATATAAAAGTCTGGCAGAACGTGCGTTCTGCAGACAATCCGCTGATTGCAACTGCACAGGAATCAAACCTTCAAATTTACTTAATCTTACACTCTGGTGGCACGGACCCAGTTGGCATTAGCAGCCCGAGGAAAATTAGCCTAAGTCAAAACCCTCACCAAACAAAACAGAATCTAAAAAAAATGCATGTGACACATACTGCTGTAGCTCAAATTTGACAAATATTCATCTTTCATCAAATTAGATCGTATTGTATCATATTGCCTCAGATTTGTGAGCTATATACGAGCAGTCAAAATGCAGTAGAAGGGCTAATAAAACAAACAGAACAGCTTTCATCATTAGAGCTGCTGGAAGCAAAATACTTATTAATTAAATTAGCACAAGGCCTTACTTACGATAATGAAATAAAATAATTAAAAGCAGGATTATCGCTTCCCGCTAAAAACAAACTGTAATCCCTCAATCTGTTTTTAGATAATTATAATTTATTGCGGGTAGGTGGTCGCTTACAGAATGCCCATATAATCAACAACACCCGATCATTTTGCCCAAGGAAAGTAAGCTAACAGTTTTAGTCATAAGTTATATCCATCTAAAAAAAATTTACATGGTGGTGTACAACTTGTTCCAAATACTCTAAGAAATGAATATTTGGGTTTACAAGGACGACGAATAGTGAAAAACATTCTACACAAATGCATTCCCTGCTTCAAGAAAACCGCCCGAAACAAGACGCAAGTAATGGGAAATTTACCATTCCCAAGGGTGTATTAAGCAAGAACATTTCAACAAATAGTTGTTGATTATGCTGGTCCTATTAATTTAAGAATGTCAAAGCAGAGGAGCAATTGATTTTACAAAGGCTATATACGTATCTTCATCTGTAGGCCACGAAAGAAATCCATATTGAGCCAGTTTCTGATTTATTTACAGCTATCTTCATCGCAGCTTTCTAGTCGCTGAGGTTTGTGCACTGATATCTATTCCGACTGCTAAACCAATTTTGTTGATGCCGACAAAATCTTCCAGAAGGAATTTAATTCTGCACAAAAAAATGCAAGCAGGGAAATTGCTGAAAAAATTAAATTGCGCCCAATAGCATTCACTGGCAATTTAAACCACCTTCGGCTTCACAATTCGGAGGACTGTGGGAGGTTGGAATGAAGTCCATAGAATTTTACTTAGAGCGAGTCTTAGGAAACTCCCTCCCAACCTTTAAGGTATTCCCAACTGTCTTGATACAAATCGAAGCTTTTTTGAACTCTCGACCCTTGTGTGCCATCACAGAAGATCCAGATGACCTCAATGCATTAACCCGAGGAAATATTTTGATCTCAAATCCCACCTACAAGCCCCCACAGATAACTTTTTTTTTTTTTTTTTTTTTTTTTTTTAAATCGCAAATAGCTAATTTTGAAAAACCGGTCGTTAACTCTGCATTTCAGTATCGCATCCCGATAAACTCAAACTGACAATCGCTAATTTGAAAAAAATTTAATTTTATTTTTGTACATCTCGTATAGCGATCTTCATCAAACTACTAAGAACCATTGCCTGCAAATTCGAATCTATATGTAAAAGTACGATCTCGCACTAAATCGAAAAGAGCATCAGATTATTTTAAAACGTATCAGAAAATGGAAGCAACAACCTAGGCAGTCAACCCCCGGACGGAGCATTGAGGCATTCCTGGGAGGAGCTGAGATTGCAAGAAGTCCTCCAGCCAACTGTAATATATGTGGAAGACTCCCCGCCATCTTCCTCATCCCAAGGGAGCAAGCCGTATCCCAGATACAAGTGGATTAACAAGTACCAGCACCAACATTTTCTACTGCTCCAAGAAAGCAAGCACCAGACATGTCTGCAACACAACAGCAGCCATTCATAACTGAGCAGGAGCCTTCTCTAGAGGAGCAGCAGCCTTCTCTAGCGGAACAGTATCGATCCATAGATGAGCAGCAGCCTTCTATAGCGGAACAGCAGCCATCTATACCTGAGCAACAGTCAGCTATAGCTGCGCAGCAGCCACAGGCAACTACATCTATAGCTGAGCAATAGCTACAGCTGGCTTCATAAAATAATCAGGACGTTATAATATTTCAAAACTTGTCAGGAATGGCTACATAGGAAAAGCTTATTTCTCGTCGTTATGTGACCATACTTTGTACTTGCTACGCACAGCTGCTAAGGTCAACGTACTTTGGTTGCTACGAGCAATTTAAAATAATATTTAAGTTCCGTGCGCATATGTAATAATTTGTTGCATTTCAGAGGCAATAAAAGCCGCATGCCAGCTTGAATTTTCCTCTTTTTGCATCCACCACTTAGTGATCACACATCGGAATCGCCTTGGCTAGTGGTAATAACTTAACATTCTTAACATTACAACTTTATCTTGGGTATCGACTGAGATAAAGATATTTATTTTGGGTTACAACTGGAATAAATTCTACTAACAACTTTACTTTATCTTGGTTAACGACTGAGAAATAATTATTTCGGGTCACGACTGGAATAAATCTTACTAACAAATTCACTAGATAATACTTACTAATATCAAACCTTTACCTTGGATCTCGGCTGAGATAAAGATTGTTATTCTGGGTCTCGACTAGAATAACATTTACTAATATCATACCTCTTGGGTCTCGACTGAGGTAAATATATTTATTCTGGGTACCGACTAGAATAAATGCTACTAATGCAACTTTGATTTGGGTCTCGACTGGTGTAAAGTGTCTTGATCTGGGGAACGATTAGCAAAATAGGAGAAGAATCGTTAAAAATTGACCTTCACGGGGTCTGTGATGCATCCATGAAAACGTACGCTGCAGCAGTCTATGCTCGCACTAAGAACATCAATGAAAAAATTGATGAGCACCTAGTTTGTGCCAAAACAAGGGTGGCGCCTATAAAAACTATATCTCTACCAAGATTTGAGCTATGTGGTTCAACCCTGTTAGCCTAACTAATCACTTAAGTACAGCAGAATCTTCAACTAGACATTGTACTTGCGTGGTTGAAAAAAACATTCTTCAACGTTGAAGACTGTTGTCGCCAATCGAATTTCACTCATTCATCAAGTGCTTAAGGAAAATTGTTGGGCTCATGTACCAAGCGATTCAAATCCAGCTAAATGTATAAGTCGAGGCTCGAAATACCCAAAAATCATACTCTCGGGTGAAGTGGTCTGCATTGGCTGCAACAATCTAGAGAAAATTGGGCTAGACAAAAAGGAAATATCGAAACAACACAGGGATTACGTAAACAAATTCAAAGCTTCCACATACAGGCGCCGTTTGAACATTGGGAGCTATTGTCTCGATATTCGTCGCTAACAAAAATTCTAAGGATCAACGCTTATTGTCAACGGTGGACCAGGAATGTCCCTAGTTCACCACAGAATCGCCAACCAAAATACTTAACAAATAAAGAGCTACACACTGCTTTATCATTTTGGCTATAAGCTGATCAGGCTGAATACTTCTATAAGGAAATAAAGGCATTACAGGAACGGGAACAGATCCGAAAGAAGAGTAAATTGATTAAAATAAATCCGTTTGTTCACGTTGATGAACTTCTTAGAGTTGGAGGTCACCTTAGGAACTCCTCGCTTACCTTTTCAGAAAATTATCCTATTATACTGCCTAAAAAGAATAATCTAACAACTCTAATTATTGATAGTATGCTAATGCATGGCGGTACTCATGCGTTCATTACTCCGCCGCAAATATTGGATTATAAACGCCAGAAATTTAATTCGCGCATACAATCTCAAATGCGTACAATATTTCCGGCAGACATCACAAACCAGAACACAATTATTGCCAGATTTACCAAGATATGGCATACAAAGAGCATGCCCATTCGCACATACTGGAATAGACTACTGCGGCGCATTCGATATAAAAAGCTCCAAAGGTAGGAGAGTTCGCAGCTATAAAGGTTACATAGCAGTTCTCATCCGCATGGTCACGAAAGCTATGCATCTCGAATTAGTAAGTGATCTATAAAGCTGGATTTTTAGCAACGTTCCGCAGGTTCAGAGGATTATGGGAAAGCGAAGTAAGATCGACGAAAACGCACTCGAAGAAAATAATTGGTATTACTATTCTAACCTATGCGGAACTTAGTAATATGTTGACGCAAATAGAGGCCAACTTAAACTCAAGGCCACTGACAGAACTATCACTGGACCCGAGTGATACTTCAGCTTTAACACCTGTACATATTTAATTGGAGGAGCTCTGCGCACACCGCCAGAACCTACTCTCTTAGACATCAACACCAATCGCCTCGATCGTTATCAGTACATCCAAAAACTACATCAAACATTTTGGGCAAGATGGAATACTGAATATTTACATCGCCTACAGAAGCGCCCAAAGTGGCTGTCAACCTAAATAAGAACGATCTTGTTATTGTTGAAGATGCAAGTTTACCACCGTAACGATGGCTAATGGAAAAAAATTGTTAAAACCTATCCAGGAAAGGATGACTTCATACAAGTCGTCACAATAAAAACACAACACAACATTATCAAGCGACCTGTAACAAAAATATGCCACCTTCCTATTGATACAATAACCCCATCCAATTGAGAAAAGAAAACGCCCAATTACCTCATAAGCAATCTTTTTAAAAAAAAATGAATCCTGTCAGATATCTCCCAAATCTTTGAATACTATTATCAGTGATCATCCCAACCTATATTGAATTTTCACAGATATGAATTCGATGAAACTCTCTCCTGGAACATTATGGAAATCCGTTTGCAGCAACCATAAAACTCATCTAATCTGTCACCTTCGTATTGAAACCTGACGTTTCAAGAGGTGGGGGGGGGGGTGTCTGTTGCAGCGGAACCTTGGCTGAAGACACTATTGGAACCTGAAGAAGTACTCACAAAGAATCGTTTCATCTTCACAAAAACCACAAAATAGATATTTATCTGATATGTTTAGTTCTTCTACTTTCCTTAATCCACATAGATAAATTTTTTTTTATCAAAAAATAGAAATTGACTAATCATGGTAAAGTAACTACAGAATGTAAACACACAAATTAGTAGCACAATACTAAACGAAAATGATTTCAATCACACAAAACAATAAGCAACACATTAATAGATTCCAATGGACATATATAACACCAATTCTAAAGGAAAAAAAAAATAAAAAATATACTTACACTAATTAAAGCGTTTTGCCTGGTGATCACCTGAAAGCTAAAATAGAACTTTCCTGTCGCAATGACATTATCGATGTTCAAGCATACATCGAAATTCGATGAATTTCGGAAGCGACTCTGACCCAGTGACCAGTGCAATACCTTGCAATTAATAGCAAAGGATTACATCAGTCACTGCCCAATACTGTTAGTAAACAAACAGTAAGCCCAGCTGAGCATTTCACTATGCGAAGTGATTTACTTAACCCTGGCTTAATGCTTAATTACAACAGTAGTGGATGCGACAGTTTTTTAATAAGCAATTCGCAATCGCCAAGCATTAAACTGTGCGAAGTAAAATGCTTAGGTACTGCAAACTGCTTAATTAGTCGTACACCTGCTGCTAGCTAAACTCAAAATGTCACAACCACACCGCATTGAATATTGGGCCACGACATTCCTCCCAGGGGGAATTAGATCGGGGAGCTCGGTTTAGTTTCAGCTACATTGTACCTTTTATGATATATGTATATACAGTATTTTTTTTTAACACCTTCTAAGTCCTATCTTAATAATATCTACTTCTCTTAATTCAGTTCTAATTTAAAAACATGTATTTTTTTCTCGTGATCTAATTCATTTCTTCAAACAATCTTTTTGTCAATTATAATTTTATTATATCTTTAGCTCTAATTTTGATATTTCAAAAATAGTTTTACCATAATAACAAAAATAAACTGTACAATGACTTCTAGGATTATATTTACTTATACAAAATTTGATTCTAGGTTTCATTAATCTAATCATATTGTATAACTACACTATTTGCTTTCGTTTAAACATTTTTTATACCTAATTTCAATTTTTTTTTTCAAATGAACACATGTTTTTTTTTCTAGCAATTATTAAACTAAGTTTATAACCTGAATAAAATATTTGTACAGGTTTAATTACTCAGAGTGATTCCGTCTATCTAAAGGCTGCCACTGTTCTATCCAATATAACACTTAGTATAACAAAAATATCTAACCCTACAACGGTTGCTACTACGCCAGCTGTACTAGCTGTTTTCCGACTATCGTAGGCAGGTTTGCTGTGGGCAATGTTGCTGTGGTAGGCACGATTACTTGGAGGTCATCGTTGGTTTCCTGGTCTTCGGTAGGCTGTCCTGTTATTACAGTGGGTTTTTTTGAACTCCGGGTGATGGGCAATATCGACAATCTGCTTGATCTAGCCTGTACTGGTTTTCGCTTCCGACATCTCCTGCGGATCAGGACTCCTGCTACTAGGATAAAACTGGCAATACTTAACAGCCCGGTTATTGAGGTGGCGGCTAGGTAGATGGTGTGGGGCTGACTTTGTTGTCGATGTATTTCCTCTCGCGTGATGGCCCCATTTATTTTTTCTATCTCGGCTGCATGATCTCTCCTGGCTTGGTTGGCATTGTCTGCAGCTAACAACCGTACCTTACGACTTTGATCGCCATCAGCCATATGCTTTGCAGATCTATCTCTGGTGCTCATTCTCTCCCATGATGGTAATTCCGAAAATGAGGGTTACCAAAGAGAGAGCGTGGTCTTCTGATGTGATCAATAGGTCGCCGATCTGAAGGTGGCAATGCTCTTCGATTGATAACACTCCGGTGGACAATAGTTCTCCAATCACTGTAGGTGTATCGCGGCAGTTTACCTCTAATTTCGTCCTTTCGGCCATCACGAACAACCAGTGATTTCGGGTAATCATGCTGACTAGACTATTCCATTTTTGGAGAATTTTTTCCTTACATGCCAGCGGGTTGACATTAAAACTTCGAAAAAGTTGAGCACACAGCTATCATCAATGGCTGCGACGATTGTTCCCAACTGTGGGCACAGGAAACGCAGATGATTTCCGAGGGCTTTCAGTTGTTGGCACTTCTCATATTGCTGGTAGTCTAGCAAGACATACTGGCGATCGTGATTATTTGCTGCTAAAAATTCGGCTCCCAACTCATATACATGGTAGCCGTCTTCATCAACTACTGCGGGAATGGTATATACTTTGTGCAGTTCAAAAGCCACTTTTTCCGGTTGAGGAATGTCTGTTCTGACCATAATGTGTTGCGGACACTGCATTACGCTCACCTTAGCGATTTGAGCAACAATTGGAAGTCCAGAAATTCCTCGGTTAAGTCCAATTGTTTTGTAGCGTTCGTCATAATTTCTGTTAGCTGCCGGGCGTCAATAATCATATGGTGAAGCTTCCCCATGCTCAGTGCGACTAGCATATTCGCATAACCTTCTTGGACATCGCTGAGCTCTCGCAGTTGGAGGGTCATTAGTGTCAATATTTCATTTATCTCCACCCTCCGTGTTAACGTTGTTATCTCAGGTCTTGACTTTGCTGAGCGGCGGTGATGGCATTGATTTTATTCCATAGCTCCTCTCGCTCTGCTGCTGCCTGAACGCGCGACGCATTGAACAGATTGAACGTCGATGTCATCACTGTAGTCTGCTCTAGAAGCCAGATGAAGGTGCGGTTTTCTTTTTCCTCGAGATCCCTCAAAGCCGAGCAGATATTTTCCGAATCAGCATGATCCATGGTTGCTAAAAGTGTTTTTGACAGTGACCCTAAACCATCAAACAAAGATCGCTTCCTTCGACGAACCGGTTCCGCATGGGTGTGGTGCTTCAACTCATCATCCTGTCTCCTAATCGTCGCCATCCAGATTCCTATTTCCTTAGTGGCTAGCTCACATCTGTTCCTGAGTTCGGTGTGGTTGATTTTATATGCAGGGCTGTATAACCAGCTTGCTGCAATTGTTTGCGAATTTCAGCTCGACCGAAAAGCTCGGCATTTTCAGATAGAATAGTCCAGTGCCTAGCGTAAAAGTTGGCT
This sequence comes from Dioctria rufipes, assembly GCA_963924295.1. Taxonomy (NCBI): domain Eukaryota; kingdom Metazoa; phylum Arthropoda; class Insecta; order Diptera; family Asilidae; genus Dioctria; species Dioctria rufipes. Next base: position 113,368,450 of record OZ002741.1, read on the forward strand.
TTTCCCACGTGCTCGAACAATACCCCGGACTGCATTATGCGCCTTATATTGTAGCCAACCTGCCCAGCGTTAGACAAACTGATGAACATTAACAAGATTATGGTGACTGCTTCCATACTCAGCTTCTTAACTTATCCAAACTAACTGTATGGCAACCTTCTTAATTTTATACTACCTAGTATACAAAAATAAAAGAAACCACTCTGTACATAATTTATATAGTACGATTTTTATTATTATTTAGTAAAATAAAATAAATCACTCTATAGATTTAGTTTATTGCACTTTCCATCCACTTCCTCTTTCTCGTACTCTCTCTCTCTCTCTATACCGCCTTTCCCTTTTTTTTAATTTTTTTTAGATAAGTGTTCTCTTCTTTTTTACACTTTTTTTCCAATTACTTTGTTTTTCTTCTTTTTCTTAACTTTTCTTTTTATTTACCAATTTTTTCAATGTGTATGGTTTTTTTTTACTCTTGCTACTTTATTTTTTATTTTTTACTTTAACATTATTTTTATTTATTTATTTTACTCTCTTTACTTGAGTTTTCTTTTTAATTCTCTCTTTTTCTTCAACCATTTTTTTTTACATTCTTAACTTGAATTTTTTTTAAATTCTCTTTTTTTTAACCTTACTTTTTTTTTACTTTCTTTACTTTAACATTTTTTTTAATTCTCTCTTTTTTAACCCTTTTTGTTTTTTTACTTTCTTTACTTTATTTTTTTTTAATTCTCTCCTTTTTAACATTTCTTTTTAATTAGTGTTCCTTTATTTCCAAGCCCGTCTCCTGAACGGATTCCAAGTCGGTCTACTCGGTCTCTTCTTTCGTATATTCTTGGACGCTTCTGCTGCTTTACTTTTACCTGTAAGTTGAAACGAGACGTACCAAATAACAATATTTTGATTGCTCAAAGTCGTTCATATTTCTTAAACGATTTACGTGAACCCATTGAGCTTTCTCCCCAATAACGATTGTTACATTCTCTGGGCTATGAACGTAAATCACTTCATATGGACCCTTGAAGATTGACGACAGTTTTCTCGCCCGAACCGGGTCTCTAATCAAAACTTTTTCACTTTTGCACCTCTATCGCCCCCGCGGACCTATCATAATACTTCTTGGCGGACAATTTACTTTTGATCAAGTTTTGCTTTACTAGTTCGGATGCCTTTAGCAATTTAACCCGTAACACATTATGATATTTATCGGCATTGTATAGCGGTTCAGGAGGTTTCCGCTGCAAGCTGCTCGGAACTTCCGAGACACATCCGAATAAAGTTTCCATTGGTGTCAATTTTGTGCCCGAATGCACCGAGTTGTTGTAAGCATGAGCTGCCGTCCGCAGGAATTCGTCCCAATTTCGCGGGTTTTGATCTACAAAACTTCTCAAATAGCTAGCTAACGTGGAATGCTGTCTCTCTACGGCATTTGACTGCGGATGATAGGCAGTAGTCTGTAACTTTTTAATTTACAACACCTTACAGAGGGTCTTCAGAACTTCTCCCGTAAAATTCGCTCCTTGATCAGTAACTAATTGTTTTGGTAGAGTATATCGGCTGAGAATTTGCTCGAATAGTGCTCGTGCCACAGTATTTGCTTCTTGATCCGGAATCTCTACAAAGTCAACGAACCTAGTGAGGTCATCCACCATGGATAATATTTATTTGTTGCCCTTGTGACTCAACGGCAATGGTCCCACTAAATCGACCTACACCTTCTCAAAGGGTTTGCTTGAGATTGCAGTGATCACCAACGGCATCTTTGTAGCTCGACTGTGTTTATTTTTCTGACACCGCGGGCAGCGCCGAATATACTTCGCGATATCCCTTTTCATCCCTTTCCAATGATAGCAGTGCTTTACTCGTTATAAGGTCTTATCTCCAACGAGATGTCCTCCAAACCAAGACTCATGGAAGTCTTTCAAGATTGGCCCAACTTCATCTGGATTTGTGATATGCTGTGGGTGCGTATCACCCATCACCTTCCTTGCTATTATTTCTGCTTCATCGAGGTCACGCCGTTCCTCTTCGGATTCAATAGGAGATGTGTCATTTATTTCGGAATCTTTTCTTCGAGATTGTGCCCGAGTGATTGCTAGGCATGGATTCTTTTCGATTTCCTCGTTTTTGGTTTCTGTTATTCTCTGGGGTATTCTGCTTAGAGAATCCGCATTGCCATTTTCTCTTCCTTTTTTATATAGAATGTCGAAATCATACACTAACAATTTCTGATGATATCGCACCATTCTCTAACCTTGAAAACACCCCGAAGAGGTTGGTGGTCAGTAATTACTTTGAAGTGCCTGCCCAACAGATAACATTTATAGTTACTTACGGCCCACACTATGGCTAGTAGCTCACGTTCAGTTGTCGAGTAGTTCCTCTCGGCCGGATTGAGTGTGCGACTGGGGTAACTGATGGGCCTTCCTTCCTGCTCTAGAACTGCACCTAGGGATTTCCCACTGGCGTCCGTCAGTAACGTGAATTCCTTCGTGAAATGCGGATAAGCTAATAATGGAGGCGTAGTGAGAGCCTCTTTTATCAGGGTGAATGATTTATCATATTTGGCTCCCCAATCAAACCTTACCTTTTTCCTTAATAAATTATTAATTGGACCCATGATTACTGAAAAGTTAGGGACGAGTTTCCGATAGTAATTAGCTAGCCCCAGGAAAGACTGGACCTGTCGCACCGTTTTTGGCCTTGGAAATGTCTTTACGACTTCCACTAAACCTTGATCTGGCTTTACTCCTTGTTCCGAGCATACATGAACCATATACACCACTTCTTTTTTCAGAAACTGACATTTAGAAGTTTGTAGTTTCATGTTATTTTTAACGATTCCAAATCAAAATTCTTCAATTCTACATCATTGACCGATTCTAAAAGTGTAGGTTCGATTCCAGTCCGGAATAAATAAAAATTGAATTTACAATTTATTTGTGCGCTTTCATCGTTACTGGTTAATGGCAGCTGAAAGCAACGTGGCTTAGTAGGCTAATTACAAATTGATAAATGCAAGAGGGAAAATCATCTGTCTCGTTAGCTCAGTGGTAAGAGCAGTCGCCCGGCAAGCGGAAGGTCCCGGTTTCAAACCCCGGATGAGACGGTTGTTTTTTCTTCTTGTATTTATAATTTGATTTGGAATCGTTAAAAATAAAATTCTCAAAATTCTTCAATTCTCCATCATTGACCGATTCTAAAAGTGTAGGTTCGATTCCAGTCCGGAATAAATAAAAATTGAATTTACAATTTATTTGTGCGCTTTCATCGTTACTGGTTAATGCCAGCTGAAAGCAACGTGGCTTAGTAGGCTAATTACAAATTGATAAATGCAAGAGGGAAAATCATCTGTCTCGTTAGCTCAGTGGTAAGAGCAGTCGCCCGGCAAGCGGAAGGTCCCGGTTTCAAACCCCGGATGAGACGGTTGTTTTTTCTTCTTGTATTTATAATTTGATTTGGAATCGTTAAAAATAAAAATTCTTAAAATTCTTCAATTCTCCATCATTGACCGATTCTAAAAGTGTAGGTTCGATTCCAGTCCGGAATAAATAACCCAGTATTCCGTCAGCTGGTATTGAGTCTGTGTCATAAATTACATTGAACTCGCAAGCATGCTCTTCAGTATCTATACGTAACTTGGATTGACACACACCTACGGACTTTCCTTGAGCCCCAAAGAACTCCCTAATAGTAATAGTTCGTTGAGGTTGAATAAACGTGTTTTTTCTTATTTTATTGAATTTTATTAAATTACAAGTGGGCCCGGTATCAACCAAAAGATTTAACTTACCTGTTAACCCTATATCTGCTTCAACTGTGATGCTACAATTATTCAGTAAGCTTAAGTCTACCGAAATATCATCGTTCCTCGGTGATATGTTCCTGGAATTTTTTAATGGAAGGCAGCTGTGGGCAAATTCCCCAGCTGTCGCTTCCCATTTCCCTCCAGTTGGCCAGCGTGTTCTGCTAGGTACTTTCTGAGGCAGTTTTCTGTATAGTGATCACATGTCCTACACAACTGACAATAGAGCACACCCGATACGAGTTGAATACAATCAATTGGGCTACCTACCGCGGTATTTGCGAAACATACCTGCTGCTTCCTACAGCCCGCGACCTCATGACAATAGCTGTTACATTTGTTGCAGTAAGGGGGCTGTGTCCTACATTCTTTCGCAATGTGACCCCGCTGTCCACATTTGAAGTAATGAATGATTCTTGGTGGGGTTACCCCGGCTGCCGGCCCTTGGTATCTTATGGGTGATACTGGCAGTGGAATAAATCGGTCTTTGCGGTCGTTGAACTCTATTGGGGCCGGCTTTCAAATACTAACTAAGCTTGCACAGAGTTTTATCGTATTATAAATACATGTATTGAAGCATACGTCCCATAGAAACAATATAAATTAAACAGATACCCTTCCTTTATACAATCTTATCTCAGCAATAAAACTGAAAACGAAATATAACAAGGTCTATAAATGTTATAAGAACCCTGATGACTATCTAACCTTTTCATATTTGAGAAATAGAGTGAAATCGCTAATAAAAGCTTGTTATAAAAAACATATTGAAAATATCGAATCAAACGTTACAAACGCGCCAAAGGTATTCTTCTCTCACACAAAGAGTATGAAATTAACCAATTCCTTCCCCACCGAAATGTCTTCGTCGCCGCAAATAACATGTGGTCTTTTTGCTGACTATTTTAAATCAGTGTATAATAACACCCATAACTCATCTAGCGAATTTATACACACAGAAAACATTTTAATTTCTCATTGTACGTTGTATTAAATCCAATTGATATTAATAAAAAAGATGGCCCAGACCGACTACCAAACATATTCTTAAAGTATTGTGCACTTAGTTTGTCAACGCCCATTTGACACCTCTTCAATAAGTTCATATCCGAAGGCATTTTTCCAAGTAAGTTCAAGAACTCATTCAATAACCCAATATTTAAAGCAGGCGACCCAAAATTAATTACCAATTATCGCCCAATAAGTAAACCAAAAGCTTATCACTAGTTTTTTAAAAGATCATTTACGATCAGCTCTGCTCCCAAGTTAAACACTTAATAAGGAACTATCAACACGCTTTTTTTTCACATCGTTCAACTTCTACCAATTTAGCCCTGTACACTGCTGTTATTGCAAAGTCTTTAGGCAGAGGCTTACAAGTCGATACAATATACACAGAATTTTCTAAGGCCTTTGACAAGATAGACCACCTGCTTATCTTAAAAAACCTGAGTAGACTCGGCTTTCATACAAATTCAGTTCACTGGTTTGATTCATATTTAAAAAAACAGGAGCTTGTCTCTAGTTCTCAATGGATTTAAGTCATATACCTTCACCCAAACATCTGGTGTACCCCAAGGAACAAGGCTTGGCCCCCTCATTTTCTTAATCTTTATTAATGATCTTCCAGTACCAATAAAATCTCCATGCGTATTGTATGCGGATGATACCAAAATCTTTAAAATTATTTACTCTATGGATGATTGCTTAATATTACAAGCTGATTTAAATAAACTTCATGATTGGTGTACAATAAATAGACTTCCTTTAAATATAAATAAATGTTGTTGCTTAACGTTCTCCAGAAAAGAAAACCCACTCTTCTTTGATTACCATATTTCAAATTCTTCTTTAACAAGTGGCACTGAAATGAATGACTTGGGAGTTACATTCGATGCAAAATTATTATTTGATAGGCATATTAATACAATAACATTGCGATCTTTTCAATTATTAGGTTTAATTTTTCGTAGCTGTAAGTCTTTCAAAACACCACTTTAATTTTTGACTCTTTATAATTTCTTGGTCAGAACTACCTTAGAATATTGCTCTATTATTTGGAGTCCATTCTATCAAGCCTATGGAAATACAATAAAAAGAGTTCCAGAACGACTTCAAAATCGCCAGGCTTATATTGACGAATTATTCCTCCTAAAACCTACATTTAAACCCGAAAGCGCTGGGACAAACATTAAAGACTATATAGATTCTATATAGAATCCAGAAACAACACAATAATATATTTAGTTCCATTGAACTCTTCAGTAATAGTCTTTCTTCCTTAAAGCGTTCTACTTTGGATATAATAAAAACTCGCTCCTTTTCTCCCTTAAATTCTTCATCTTCCCGTTTCTCACAAAAAAAAACAAAAAAAAAGGTGAAATATTTTTAAATTAATTATATGTTACTTCCCAATAAAGTGTACGTATACCTTAATTCTATAATTAATTGGTCCTTAATTTATTAAAATTGATCATTATTGACATAACTCCTATTTATAGCTCTTAACTCACATTAATTACTCAAAAAATAAAAATAACTATCTTGCTTTAATATTTTCCCGGTAGTATGTAATGTAAATAAGTCTGTTATACTATCGCTTAAACTTTTTTAAATAAATAAATAACATGGTGAATTTTTAAGGAATTGAGCTCCTTAGCTATAAAATTAAAAATCGTTAACTTTCCCTCTATTAATAGAGCATCATCATGTAAATGTGGGAATATTAACAAGACAAGAGTACAGCAAAATTATCTAAATGCCGACCCTGCGGACCGAATCTATGAGGAATACAGGAGCAGACATCGGAAGTAACATCCCGAAATACAAACGCCAAAGGAATACTCCACAAAAAGCAGAACTGGTTTCGAGGCGAAATTCAGAAAGGAAATCGGCGAATATTACCATCGCGTCGAGGTGTAATAACCCAAGGGGAGCAGAAAACAGTTTCTGATGAAAATCGCGGAACTAAAAAAGCAAAGGGAGGAGAAAAGAAAAGAAAAGCAAAAAAGAAGAGGACTAAATTCATATCAACAATATATCAACAAATATACAGATAAATGTCCTAGATTAATCTTGAATTAATCATGATCTATTACCCGTGGGTTACACCTGCAAGTACGGCTTGCATGCAACTTGCACTGCCATCCGTCTTGCACGTGTAATCCAACTGCCATGCAACTTTCAGTGAACTTGCATGATGAAAAATCATGGCAGCTGGGAGATAGTAATTTGACATTTATACAGTTTTCAAAATGGCGGAAACGAAATGCTTGAGAGAAATTCATAAATTTATACCGGAAAAATGAAATTTTCTGGGATCATTTGCAATACATCATTTACCAACACCTTCATCTTCCTATTTTCTTGGGTTTTTATCATTGTGATACTTTCTTGCCAAAATTTTCCAATATACGCAAGAGTTTACGTCTCAATGCCATTTTTTAAATGAACTTGCATGCAAGCTGATAAGACATCAACCGAACTGCCTTCCGCTGTCAAGTTAAAAATCGTGTTGGAATGGAGGCTTGCATGCAAGCTGTACTTGCAGGTGTAACCCCCGGGTTAAACTTATTGCCATATCTAAAGTATAACTAGTCATATAGATAGAATAATGAGTTTCCAGACGCTTATCTTACAATTAGACAAAATATTAGAAAATAAGAAAACAAAACCGCAAATAGAATATACTCATCCACACATATACTAAGTAAAACTAAACAAGTCAGAGAGATAAAAGACCATTTTAATAATATATAAAAAGTGCATACAACCAAGATGAAATTGTCGCACTTAAGCACAAAGAAAACTTCGAAGCAAAATACATAGAACTAGATTTAATTCTAACATAAAAAACTGAGCAATTATTAGAAGATACGGACTCAGAACCATAATGGCAACATTTGGTATAGCCACATCAATAAAAATTATCCCAGAATTCAAAGCAGAAATAAAACATCTGGAAAACTTTCTGAATTTAGTACATTTTATACATAATGATCTAGTAGATGATGCGCAGAAAAGCAGATTAATAGATTTTATTTTAAAGACAAGACTCTCAGCAACAAGATAAGCTATATTACAATTGAAAACAACTATAACTCAATACAGAAAACGTTACGTGACATCTTTAAAAGCACTAAAGCTCCACTCACCATACAAACGGAGTTAACAAAAATAACCCAATCTAACAAAACTATTGCAGATTATGCTTCAAAAATTGATAATTTAACTGCACAACTGAACTCTATACAGATATCAGAGCAAGGTGAAGAGAATAGTAAAACCATTGCAAAACTCAATGATCAAATAGCATTGAATGCATTTAAGAATGGACTTAATGAACCGATAAAGACCACAATTTTTGCCGCAAGGCCTACAACATTGCATGAGGTGATACAAACTGCAGCTGGAGTTGTAGTACCAAGACAGCAAGCATATGTCCATCATTACAAAAGAAACCATCACGCACAGAATTCATTCAATCCAAGAGGTCAACAATTTAAGAACATTGGACGATATAACAATAACCGCAGATTCTCGCGAAATCTTCCTAATATGAGTACAAGTTAAAGAAGCAATAAAGTTGCAAATCAAAACCAACGCTACAACTGAACCAATATACCAAATGGGCATGGAATCAATGTCGAAATTTTCATAACAAAGAATTAACCTATCGCAATCGGGAAACGGGGAAGTTCCCCAAGTAGCCGATTCGGGGGAAATAGATTAAAGAATCAAGTAAAAATATATAGTCTTACAAAGCACTTAACCAACTATATGACAGCATCCATAAATGTATCTTTCGTCCAAAAGTCATTTCTTAAGCCTCGTTTCAACTAATCAAATTGTGCCAACTTGTTCGGCAACATGTTGTGTACTTATTGGCAGCTGATATGTTAGCTTAAACTTAACAAGTATTTCCATTTAAATAAATTCTCGCCAACTTGTTGGCTTAACTTCTTACATTCTTTACTTGAGAATCGGATCGCCATGCGTGAGCAGGTGGTATTAGCATCTTGAGTATTTATTATTTGCGCCGGAAGTTATTTCCACACAAGCCGAAACAAACCCTAATAGCTCAAATCCTTTTCAACAAGGTTTGTCAATATTATCTATTGCATTTCCACTACACTTACTCTTCTTTATTTTTGCCAATTCCCGGAAACGTTGAAAATGGAAAGAAATCATTTTTTTTTTCAACGAAAATTATATCCGAATTCAACTCTGAAGCAATTTCATTCAACGCGACATTTCGATTAATTGTATTTTTATGTTCACTACTCTTAACATCCCACACCACAAGACCGAATATTTTTCATATTCCTTAATTAATTTTATTGTAGCAGCTTTTGTCTACTCCATTGTCTTCCACTTACTGAAAGAACGCTAGATCTAGACTCACTAGTTTAGCCAACACAACAAATGTGAGCGTTTCCACTTAAATAAAAAAATCCACCCAACAAATTTTACAGCCGACATCGAACAAGTTGCCAACATATGTATGTCTAAATTTTCATATACCGTTTCCACTTATACAGAATACTGCCAACTTGGTTTAAAACTTGTTGTATAAAAAAATTTGTATTAGTGGAAACAAGGCTTTATAGACACTGGAGTCTACATATCAATTATAAAACACAATGAATTGAAATCTAGTGAAGGAATTCAAGGACACATAAAATGCAGAATAACGGGTATAACTAAATCAGAGTCGTTCTCTTTAGGCATTTTAAAGGCAAATCTAAAAATAAAAGGTCAAGATATTCGACAAGAATTTCATATAGTAGATGATGATTTTCCGATCTTCTGGAATTCTAGGAAGAGATTTCTTAATTCAGAATTCATGTAAAATTAATTATGAAAATTTTACAATCTCGATGTTCCACAATGAGATACAATCTATACTTTCAATGTATACACTAAACTACCAAATCTAAATCTCATAAAAACCCCTCCTAGAACAGAGATAATACAAGCAATTGATGTTAATATAAAAAAATATAACGTTGTCTTAAGACAACGAAGAAATACAAAAAGGAATTTTCATAGCTAATTCCAAAAAGGCATTGCACACGTCAAAATCTTAAATACTCTAGATAGAGAAATAATCATAAAAAATTTTAAAATCACAATAGAACTTCTTGAAAACTCTCACATAATCAACACTAATACCAGATATAAAAACAACAAAAGATTTAACAAACTTCTGAAAGAACTCAAATTAGAAAATCTAAATGAATATGCAAAAAATTCTATTTTGGAAACATGCAAAAATTTCTCAGATATTTTCCACTTACCGGGTAACAAATTAACCACACATAATTTCTACAGTCTAAAGATCTCCACTACAGACAAGACTCCAGTATATGTCCAGAACTATAGCCTTCTTCAGACCCAGATCGAGGAAATATATAATCAGGTATACAAACTAATAAAGGAAGACGTAATTGAACGATCAATAAATCCATACATTTCTCCTTCATTAATTGTTCAAAAAAATCCGACAACGGAAATAAAAAATGGGGTCTTATTGTAGATTTCAGATAACTAAATAAAAAACTGTTAGATGGTAAATTTCCTTTAACCAAATACTTTTCCGCACTTGATCTTACAAGTTCCTTTCGATAAATCGAATTAGATAAGAATTCTTACTGCATTTTCAAGCAACAAAGGCCACTATAAATTTAAAACACTGTCACCTGGTATAAAAGTTTCAACCAATAGTTTTCAAAGAATGCTTTCAATAGATTTGTCTGAGGCAAGATGTTATAACTTCGAGAGATTCTACGTTCGACAATTTATCGATAGTATGTTGTAACACTAGCGACAGGCGATAATTTCGATAGAATAACACTGAGTTTTGCTAAGAGTGATAGTACATGCGAAGATTAAAAAATGTATGTAAAATTTAAGAAATTAGATTTAAATGTTACATTTAATTTAATTTATTCAATATAAATGATTTTATATATTTATTATATAGATTCTTCAAACTTAAAGTTATAAAACTCGTTCTCCGCCACAAATAAAGCCACTGCGCTTGAAAAATTCATGAATACCAATTTTATTATTATTAAAATTTATCAACAACTATAAAAAGAATCTATAAATGTCATTTGTGCTAGGGAAATAAAATTCGGAAATAATTTCGAAACAAGCAAAATCGCCTGTCGAACAAAAATCTTATAACATACCGCCAGAGTGAAATCTTCGCTTCGATGAGCGCTTTCGATGCGAAGTTATAACATGTCGCCACTGAACTAGATTCTGAAGCATTATTATACGTGGATGATATTATTACCTTTGGATGTAGCTGGAATATCACAATCAAAATTTGATCACAACATGTAACAGACTGAGAAGATTTAATTTAAAATTGAATCCGGAAAAATATAGATTTCTACCGACAGAAGTAACGTATTTGGGATATTTGATAACAATAGATGGTATTAGAACAGACCCTAAAAAATTTGATAGTGTTGAATTATCCCACCCCAATAAAGGCTGATGACGCAAGAAGATTTATTGCATTCTGTAACTACTACAGAAGATTCGTTCCAAATTTCACTGAAATAGTAAGACCAATAAATTGTCTATCGAAAAAGAACACCATTTTCAATTGAACAGATGATGTCAAAAAGCATTTTCATGTTTAAAATCAAAATTGACAAATTCACCAATTCTACAATATCCCAATTTTGAAGAAAAATTTATATTAACAACAGATGCTTCACAGTATACTCTTGGAGCAGTATTATCACAAGGTAACATAGGATCTGATTTACCAATTTCATATGGTAGCAGAACGCTAACAAAACATGAACTTAATTAACCAATTATTGAAAAAGAATTATTAGCCATTTATTGGGCAATAAATTCCTTTAGACCTTATTTATATGGTAGAAAATTAATTGTGACAACAGACCATAGACCTTTAGTAAGTCTCTTTACGCATAGAAACCCTTCTTCCAAACTAGCAAGAATAAGGTTGGATCTAGCCGACTACGATTTCGAAATTAATTATAAGCATGGTAAAATAAATGCAAATGCTGATGCCTTATCAAGCATAAAAATCGGTTCTGACATATTAAGAGCAATGATTCCCACTGCAAGTAACTACAAAGCAATATCCAACAAAACATAAAAAGATAATAATAAGAAAACACAGTATAGCAGCCCAGCCAACATAGAAACTGATCAGCTTTATGCATGGGAATGCACTTCCATTAATGACGTAAGAAGGATGAAAATATTAAAATTTGAGCTCAAGATGAATAAAGCGCTAATAAAAGAAAATAATAGCTAGCCAAATATTATAATAAATAATAACCCTCTAAACATTTGAGAGTATACACTTAAAGTGAAACGAAAACGTGAACCTTACGAACAGCTTTTTCACTAATATACTCAAGGCCGTATAGTACATGAACACTATATCATAGCGTAACAAAAACGTATTGAAAACGTATCACCCTCTAGGCATTTGAGAGTGTACACCTTAAGAGAAACGAAAACGTAAACTTTGCGAACAGCTTCATCGTTATAATAACAGCGAAACAAAAACGTTTTGAAAATGTGCACCTCTGGATTTATTGGCCTGTGTCCATATAGAGCCTGACAGCTGTTTTGTGTTTTTGTGTAATTATTTGATATTCTTAGAATAACAAAACGCCGCGTGATTTTTATTTAATGAATTCTGCGCCCAACATACTTTTTAAATATTAATATATACTTCATTTTTATAGTAGAAATGGTAAAATAAGTTAAAGTACAAATATTTACAAAAATAAAAATTTAACTTTAGCTTTTTTATATTTATCAAGTCATTATTGCCGGAAATTGATAAACCTTATAATATAATTGTGATGTTTTTTTATTAAATAAATTAAACTAGAAAAATCTGATGTTTTCTTCGTCATTCAGACCACATGCAAAACGTTTCGTAAACTATACACAATTTGAGAATTCTTTATGAACTCTCCTGCAACGATGCAAAACCGTCACATAATTTACATTCCGAAAACGAAACTGTTCCAACGCTACGCAAATATCACGTAATATTCGTTCCGAAAACGAAACATTTTAGAGTACAGTCTGCGAAATAATATGTCCACTACCACTACACTGACAGTCTACGCTTTTCAGTTTCACTTCTCTTTGGCCTGATGATTCGTTTCTGTTACGCATTCACAACACCAAAGCGTTTCTTTTGCGTACACTTCTATGCAAGCATGTTTACGTTTTCGGTACGTTTTTGTTTCGCCTTGCTTGAAGGGAAGGAAGTGATAATTGAATTCAGCAATAATCTATATCAAGACTTAGGTTTGACCTTGGAAACACTGATTTCGAAAATACAAATAGAGTCACTATCGTTAGCGAAAGATGACATCACATTCCATTATATAAGCTTCGACGAATGTAAGAAGTTATTTAACAAGCTGCCGCAAAATAAGCAACAAAATATAAATAAGAATAATAGGCAAACAAAGTTAAAAATAATAATATTTAAACCTCCCATTCAATTAAAAGATATTATAATGAAGAATAATATAATGAAGGAACTCCACAACTCACCACACGGTGGACACTCAGGTGTCAAAAGGACAATAAACGAAATAAAATAAAGATACATATGGAAAAATCTAAATAAATTGGTTAACGACTATATAAACAAATGTGAATTGTGTGAAAAAAATAAAATACTCAAATACACTAAGGAAAAATTAGTGATGACGGACACTCCAGAAAGAAGTTTTGACGTAATCTCTATTGATACTGTTGGTCCATTAAAAATGTCAAAAGATTTTTGATACATACTAAACATACAGTGTGAACTGACCAAGTATATTGAAGCAATACCATTGGAAAATAAGGTAGCAATTAGAATTTCCAGAGCATTAGTTGAAAAATTTATATTAAAATATGGTGCTTCTAAAAAGGGAAGATAAACAGTAATGTGAAAGCCCTTATAAAGGACCATATGAAGTAAAAGAAATAGAAGGAGTAAATGTATACCTAGATTCTGACAATAATAAAGGGTTTTCCAATAAGAGGTATTATTTTAATTAGCCCGCTATTTCGATAGATGTCACTTATGGAGCTGTAATTTTTGTACATTTAACAAGTAGAAACTACGCCATTAATAAAAATGGAACGATACACGATTCAACAACGCATTGAAATTATTAAAATTCACTATAAAAATGGTGAAAATGTGGCAGAGACGGTTCGTAAAACTCGAACATTTTTGGGTCGTCGTGAAGCACCTTGTCGGACCGCAATACAGAAATTGGTAGAAAAATTCGAGCTGTCGGGACAAGTTAGTGATGTGAAGAATAAAATCCGTGCACGTCGCTCAAGAACAGCCGAGAATATTGCTGCTGTAGCCGAAAGTGTTGAAGAAAACCCAGGTTTGTCCATTCCTCGTCGTTCTTTGGAATTAGGCATTCCACAAACGTCATTACACCGTATTTTGCATAAAGATTTGGGTCTAAAGGCTTATAAAGTTCAGCTAACACAAGAACTCAAGCCGGCCGATCATCAACAACGTCGAGTCTTTGCTGATTGGGTCCTTGAAATGCATGAAAATGATTCGGAATTCCATCGAAAACTCATCTTGAGTGATGAGGCCCATTTCCACCTCGATGGCTTCGTCAACAAGCAAAATTGTCGCATCTGGGGCTCGGAAAACCCAAGAGTTATTGTTGAAAAGCCTCTCTATCCTCAACGTGTGACCGTTTGGTGCGGTTTATGGTCCCGCGGGGCATTGGACCTTACTTTTTCGAAAATGAGGCTGGAGCAACAGTTACGGTGAATGGATTGCGCTATCGACAGATGATTAATGATTTTTTATGGCCGGAATTGGATGGTGTTGATCTGGGGCCGGATTCTGTAGCACGGAGAATTTGGGAATTTGGGAGATGAGAATTGGGTTTTCTTAGAATTTTTAATTCCCTAATTCTCCATTCCCAATTCACTAACATGGTTGGAGAATTAGGGAAAATGTAGGAAATGTGAAAAAGTGCGAATCGCCTGGGACGATTAAGGGTATCAATTTTTGTTGTAGAGGGCTGGACTTTTTTTCATATGTGAGGTACATCTGCGTATTACCTCCCACTGTCGAAATAAATTTAAATTTCTTTTTTGTTGGGTTAGTTTTTGAGGGATGTAGGAGGGTAGGTTTTCTCGAGTTTTTCCGGGATAACGAGAGAATGGAGAGTAGAAGGAGACTGTATGTGGTATCAAAAAAAATGGGAGCTCAGCGCGAACAAGATAGGTTTAGGAAAAGTGGCGGGGAGAGTGCGGGGTAGAAATGGGAGCTGATTAAGGGAAATTAAAAAAATTAAGACAATATCAGGAGATGCAATAATTCGCAGGGGTAAGCTCAGGATCTCTAAGCCCAATAAAAAAAAAGTAAGAATTCACTTTGGTAATTAGGCATGCATGGGTATTATAGGCTATATTTTATTTCGATTAACGGTAATTTGAAGATTTGAGCGGCCTCGGCGGTAAATTTTGCTATCGAAATGTTCACGGGCGCCTAACTCTATGTGGGAGGGCTGTAGAGTATTGGAATTTTTTGGATAGATTAAGCGTTTAGAGTACATAAATATAGGTGAATAATTTTTGGGGCAGGGTGTTTTGGGGGTTGGGGGTCGTACCACCCCTCATGGGGGGTTGCTCAAACTACGTCATGTTTGCTACTAAATTAAAGAGGGAGGAGAGGGTGATCGAGTGGTGTAGTTTGTCTTTGATCGTTTTAACGTGATAGCTGACTTTTGACCGCCGAAAAACTATTTTTTTACACTACGGTCATATACACCCCAGTTTCCATATTTTGCATATATTTCTTCCGTTCTTTGTTTCACATCCATTAGTACTCCGTTGTGAACATTTCTGTCATGTGAAGTAAATTTCCAGAACTTACCAGTTCTTCGCAATGATTAGATGAAAATATGTCAATTTTTGTACCAAAAACGGCCAATTTTTCAACTTAAAAAGGACTGCTACACTTCTTTTACAGTTATTTCCAAAACTCTCTCCATTCCACTTGTTAATTCTCCGGTGTTTTGCAAGTGGAAAAGTAAGTGGAAAAATTGTATTGTCTGCTTTTGTTGCGTTTTGTGAAGGTATCTAGGTACCTAGGAATTTCAAATTTAGTTATATATTCACTGCGTGTCCTGGCTATATTGTAAAAAACAAATTATGGAAATCCATGCAATACTAACAGAGGAACAAGGATTTTGTCTCTCAAAGTACCCGCTAAAAATTACAAATCACGCGAAATTGATCAATTTGGTCGTCGTCCAGTACAGAAGAGATGCTGTAAATTTTTTAAATATACACGGTAAAGCTTGTGTGTAGGATGAAATCGCATCTACATTTTGTCCCCTATTTAAATATGTAAATAATTTTTGAATCCGATAAACCGTTTTGGAAATAACTGTAAAAGAAATGTAGCAGTCCTTTTTAAGTTGAAAAATTGGCCGTTTTTGGTACAAAAATTGACATATTTTCATCTAATCATTGCGAAGAACTGGTAAGTTCTGGAAATTTACTTCACATGACAGAAATGTTCACAACGGAGTACTAATGGATGTGAAACAAAGAACGGAAGAAATATATGCAAAATATGGAAACTGGGGTGTATATGACCGTAGTATAAAAAAATAGTTTTTCGGCGGTCAAAAGTCAGCTATCACGTTAAAACGATCAAAGACAAACTACACCACTCGATTACCCTCTCCTCCCTCTTTAATTTGGTACCAAACATGACGTAGTTTTAGCAACCCCCTATGAGGGGTGGTACGACCCCCAACCCCCAAAACACCCTGCTCCAAAAATTGTTCACCCATATTTTTGTACTCTAAACCCTTAATCTATCAAAAAAATTCCAATACTCTACAGCCCTCCCACATAGAGTTAAGCGCCCGTGAATATTTCGATAGCAAAATTTACCGCCAAGGCCGCTCAAATCTTCAAATTACCGTTAATCGAAATAAAATATAGCCTATAATACCCATGCATGCCTAATTACCAAAGTGAATTCTTACTTTTTTTTTATTGGGCTTAGAGATCCTGAGCTTATCCCTGCGAATTATTGCAGCTCCTGATATTGTCTTAATTTTTTTAATTTCCCTTAATCAGCTCCCATTTCTACCCCGCACTCTCCCCGCCCCTTTTCCTAAACCTATCTTGTTCGCGCTGAGCTCCCATTTTTTTTGATACCACATACAGTCTCCTTCTACTCTCCATTCTCTCGTTATCCCGGAAAAACTCGAGAAAACCTACCCTCCTACATCCCTCAAAAACTAACCCAACAAAAAAGAAATTTAAATTTATTTCGACAGTGGGAGGTAATACGCAGATGTACCTCACATATGAAAAAAAGTCCAGCCCTCTACAACAAAAATTGATACCCTTAATCGTCTCAGGCGATTCGCACTTTTTCACATTTCCTACGTTTTCCCTAATTCTCCAACCATGTTAGTGAATTGGGAATGGAGAATTAGGGAATTAAAAATTCTAAGAAAACCAGATTCTCATCTCCCAAATTCCCAAATTCTCCGCGCTACAGAATCCGGCCCCTGGACAACGTTTACTTTCAACAAGACGGCACTACGTGCCATACAAGCAACGAAACCATTGATCTTTTACGGGAAAATTTTCCGGACCGTGTTATTTCTCGAAGAGGTGATCACAATTGGCCACCGAGATCTTGTGACTTAACACCTTGCGACTTCTTCCTTTGGGGCCACGTGAAAGAGAAGGTCTACGCCAACAGCCCAGCGTCGATTCAAGACCTCAAAGATGGAATTCGTGAGGCTATCGAGGACATAGGGCAGCCACTTTGCGATTTGGTTATGGAAAATTTCATGAAAAGGATATGGTCCTGTAGGCGTGGTCGTGGTGGTCATTTGGCTGATGTTATTTTCTATT
Organism: Dioctria rufipes; assembly: GCA_963924295.1. Lineage (NCBI taxonomy): Eukaryota > Metazoa > Arthropoda > Insecta > Diptera > Asilidae > Dioctria > Dioctria rufipes. The sequence continues at coordinate 113,386,196 of OZ002741.1, forward strand.
ATTAACGGCATACCTTCCTCTTTATAATGAAATAAAGATCTGATCATTTATCTCAAAAAATAGCATTTTTCTTTCAATATCAAAATAACACCTCTTATTGGAGAACCCTATAGACGGAAAATACATACGAATAGGCTAAAGAAGATAAATAATAACCAATAAAGATGTAAAAATTTTAAATAAGATTTGATAATACATTATCACAATAGAATACACGACATGTCATCTAACATTTATTACAATATACTACAGCATGTAATGCAATTTAAAGAAAATTTAGCACCTCCCAAACGTAATACAACTTTATTATGTAGCATAATATTTCTTTAGAATGTAAAAAAAATCGTGAATTACAGTAGACCTATCAAAATTATACAATATACAAAAAAATATAGGCACATGCCATTAATAATTACATAAGTAGAAGCAATCTGTATTTTCAACATTTGTGATGGCCCAATATACGGAATATTGTTCCAACAACCAAAGGCATTATAGCGAAATTATCAGCAATTGCTAAACAATAACCTCGCATGGTATTGTTCTGCAACTGTCGGTTGTTTTGCTAATTAGCCCAACAGCTGGGTGCGATGAGCGCTTAGTGGAGCAATCGACGATTACGATAATAAATTTACCTCCCATGGTAATTTTACCTAGGGCGATTGCTTACAACTAAGCTTACTTCCGAATATTTGGGCATAAAAGACCAATGACTGGTCTGGCGAGTGCCCTTAAGTGATCACTCGCCTCGCATCTTTTGATTTTAAGGTGTCCAGTTCCATTCAGTTCAGAACATTTAATTAACTATTGCGTTAGGTGAGTTTTTAGTAGTAAATAAAGAAGTACATATGTTCAATTAATTCGAGTGTTCTCATTTATTCAAATGTGTTTTAGGTTTTGCTTTGGGACACGACAAATTGGCCGGTAAAGGTTAGGTAAGAAATTTGAGAATTTCTTATCGTGGTGTTTTTGAATTTTTGAAATTTCTTTTGAGAAGACAATTTGTTTAATTATAAGTTAATTGTGATTTAGGGATTCAAATGAACTAATCTCTATTTGATTTAACACTTTTACTTTTCAGGTTAATTGTAATAAGTGGTATAATAAGTGTTTTTAGTGTAAAAGTTATTGTTTAATTGATTTTGTGCAAATTAATTTTTTTTATACACTAGGAGCAAAGCTATATTTAGCTACTCCAAGCCACACACATTAGGAGCAAAGCTGTTTAGCTACTCCAACACACACACACCAGGAGCAAAGCTATCTTAGCTACTCCAACAAGTTATACACGTACAGGCAACATTACAGGGAAAGAGTTAAAATAGAAATTCAAATTGAATAAATTGGTTTAGGATAAATGTGTAAAGTGCGTAGTAAAAAGAGAATTGTGTGATAAATAATTAATTTGCATAGAGTATGAAACTTTTAATTTAAATTCGTAATTCCCGTTTCTTGGGTATAAAGTTTTCAATGTCACGTTTCGTTTTAGGCGTTAATCATACGCGCGTTTATTCAATTTTTCAAATTTTTAATAGTCGTAGTAACTACTGGAGCCCCCATGTAATGTAATAGTGTTTGGGAGTTTAGTTTTTGAGAGTTGGAAGAGTGCCAAGATAGTTAGGGTGATATTGTTATAGTTTAGGTTTGTTTTTATAAAAATCTAGATCTTGTCTGGGTATTTCTTTTTAATATTTTTAGTATAAAAAAAACGCTAGATTTTAAAGGGTTGGTTTGTTTGTCCTGGTTTCGTCTAAAAGTGAAATTTTTGATTTGAATGCAATTACAATAACCCGTAAGGAACAAAAGGAATTAAAATATATATGATGGCACATTCGTACGAAAAGATTATGAACATGGTGTCTAAATATGTGCCACTGTTTTCGGGAGAAAGGTGACCAAAGCTGCCAAAGGAGGTATTTCGTTTCCTCATTTGTAGTAAGGTCTCGCACGACTGCCCAGAATCAGCAGAGCAAAGCATTTTTATCAAATGCATAAAATACGGCTTATCCGATGACGTTTACTGCCTAATAAGTTCACAAGATCCAAAGGATTTTGCATCTTTGCAACAGGCGATTAAAGCAGCGTACATGCCACGCAAATCTTTCAGTGAATTACGCACCGAAATGGTAGCATATAGGCAGAGACCTGGTGAGGATGTTAGAGAGTTTGCTGATAGTGGGGTGGAGCTGCTGCTGGATCAGATTAAGTCTGCGGTATCAGCTAAATATCCAGAGATGGATGCAGGCTTGATAGCCAAGTTGTAGGTTGACGCAGTAACAACCTTCAAAGCCGGTGTAAGCAGTCAAGCCACTCGGGTTTACCTAACCAGAAAAATGTTTGGTGCATTGGAAGAAGTTCTAGAAGAAGCTCTTTACTTCGAAAGAGACTCAAAAGGGCTTGAAGCTATGGCGCCAGGAGCATGGGGAAAAGTACTACAATACTCCAGAGGAACACCACAGGAAAGCTTGAAGGCTATACATGTTATCAATGTAAGGCAGAAACAACCCCAAAAGCAATTTGAAGTACTACAAGGACCAACAATGAACTGGGAATCTTTCAGAAGGACCAGGCAGCAATCTAGAGTTGATAAATACTTCAAATGCTGTCAGCCGGGGACTTTGCGAAAGAATTCCAGTGGAGAAAGCAGCCTCCTTACTGCACTAAATGTCAGGAATATGTGCACGAGATATCCAATAGCCAAATTCATCGCGTGAGAGTGGCCAAATGTGCAGGTGACATTCAAGATAAATTCCATTCAGGAAAAGAGGGGCTTTATTTGCCAGTTCTGCAGAACACATGACCATTACACGGATATCTGCGTAAAAACATATTTAGCAGAGAAAGAAAAGCAAAAATTGAATTCCAAGAGTAAGCTTATCATCACAGTGCCATCGAACATAGCTTTAGAAGGTAAGTTTAGGCTTTTAATTGACACTGGGTCCACGTGTTGTTTACTTAAGGTCAATAGAATAAAAAGAGATACACCCATAAATACGCAACAGAAACTACGAATTGGAGGACTGCTCTGATTTGCTAGGAGCTCCATAGGTACTTGTGAGGCAAAGTTACTGATAGATAACGGTCAGCAGCTCTGCAAATTTAACCCCCATTGGTTATACCAATTCAATTCCAGCCGACGGTATACTTGGAATGGATTTCCTCAGTGACAAAGCTGTTATCGATTGCGTAAATAGGAAATTGTGGATTCAATATGCCAACGAAGCGCAGAATGAATGCTCCGTTTTTAGAAATGTAACAGCTAGTGGTCCAGTTGTATCCAATAATTACAGTCCAAGAAATCAGTTCCATGCCAGAATAGAGGACGCTCACAGGAATGTGGCAGAAAACATCAGACCAGGTATCAGTAATCCAGAGAGAAACGGGAAGAATATATAATGTAATGTAAACGAAGCTCCAGGACAGGCTTAGAAAAGTATACCCATATTGGCTGAGCCAGTCCAGCCACAACAAGGGGAGAAAACTTGGACCATAGCTTACGATAGTGCGGAACTTGATAAAGTAAGAAATGGAGAAGCCAATGGTTAAAGAAGGAGGCATCACGGGTAATATTGGTACAGTGGAAATAGGCTCGGGGATGAACGTGCATTCGTAAGAATCGCCAATTTCGTAAAAACCCTAATTCCTTCCATGGACAAATGAAACCTCACAAATTTGACAGACGATCTGCATGGCGCTATAATTGTAGGAACAATATCTATCCTCAACTGGAAAAAGCCCAGGGGATTAAGCAAAAGGGTAATTTAAAGATACCAAATATAGTTATGAAACAGGTATGGTAGGGCCGCCGGTCCGAAATAAGCTTAGGATAAATCTTACGCCAAATTTGATCGGGCTGTACGAGGTAGGTAACGGCTATGGCCCAGGAATCGGGGGACTTGACCGAAGAGATTTGCAACAAATTCCCTCCAGTTTCAGAAGAAATTTGATGAGTAGAGTTTGACAGTCTATAGCCGGAAAGAGATGGAAATGAGGTACCAAGAGAGAATTTTTTTAATTACGTAAATAATGCGAATTAAAAAGAAATACAGATAATAGTAAGATTCAAAAGAAAAAGGATCCATGGAAAAGAGAAAAATGAATAAGAAATTAAATAATAAGAGATTTTAAAAAGAAAAAAATGGCTTAGAAATTCAAAGCAAAAAAAGTTCTCGATTAAAAAGAAAGAGAAAGAATTAAAGAAATAAATTGTAAGAAAAATAAAGATTAAAAAAAATTTACGTGGAGCAAGTTGATCATTACAATATTACTGTAGGTGGGAAAATTGCAAAAATTATCCGCCGACGACTGTCCTAAATACGCCCACAATGACGGAACTGTGAAGATTGATGAAAAGAAGGAAAGCGCTGATGAACTTAAAAAACAAAAGGGCCACTAGAAGAATCAGAAATTAGATCTCACGAGAAAAGCATTGTCTACTCATCAGGAACCTACATACACAATCGCTGGGATATATGAGAGTTTCCAAGAAGTTCAAGTAGCGAAGATCATCGCAATTTAAAGGATTGAATTATCTGTAAGGTGTTACTGTATGTTAAAGGTGTGATTGAAGACTAAAGTGAATGTTATATAAAGGCAAATCTAGAACAGATAGCCCAATCAGTTAAAAGAACTAGAAATCGTGCAGAATTCAGTTTTAGAAAGTACGTTACAAAACTTTCAATAGAGCAAGTGTATCTTTTTTATGTATGGGTGGACTCTCAATAATATGTGTAAATCCATCATGCATATGGAAGTAATACAAAAAAAAATAACAAGATTCAAAGATCAATTAGAGTAAATAAATGCATTTAGAGACGTTCAGCAGCCAATGAGCCTAATAAGCAAAAATCTCAACAGTAAACTGAAATATTAGAAATATCATTTAAACCTTCCGAAGAGTGCAACCCCACAAGCTGATAGTTGCATAAACGTGGTTTTACCCGAGATGGGTCAAACACCAGTGAACTTCCACTATACATCGGCGTTGAAGATTGTTCTGAGGACAACTAGGAACACCGAACTATGCAATTGAAACAGCACATGGAACAAAAGAGCCGACTAGCATCAAGGTAATAGTCCCCACAACCCAACGAGCCCACTGTCGTTGTAAAGTTAATCGTACAGCTGGAGTAGCCGCAACAGCATGCAGCAGTGTTAACGAACTGGAACATTAGATATTATTGTAAATAGTTACGTTCTATAGACCTGTAGGTAGGACAAAGGTAAATAAAATAGAGGTATAAAATAGAAAGAATAGTTGTACAAATTCATGATTAGAGATGGTAAGAGTTACAGGTGCGCGTAATTGATAAAAAAGATATGATACATTTACATATATATAATAGATAATGGAAAAAAGCTTTGATCAATGTTTTGCTATAGAAGGGAAGTAATAAATTGGTAAATAATGTAGAAAGTAAGGAAAGAAAATAGTTATGGGAAAAATGTTCAATGTAAAGTGTTGTACACTACCTATATCCTAAAGAGGAAAATTTGTGTTTAAAACACGCGAATATATAGTTATAAAATTTTTGTTAATTAGTTAAGGTTAAGTAAATCAGAACAGAAAAAATTTCTTTTTTATTTGATAAAGAAATATAATAGAGCAATGAAAAAAGTACGTATGCAGTTATTGTCGTTACTGTTGTTAATTAGTCAAGGATAAAGAAGAAGTTAAATAAAATAAAACCAAATACAGATATGTTGTAGGAATAAAATAAAAAGAAATGAGATGCAAATAAGAAAGAAACAAAATGTGAAAGAAAAGTTGTAAAATGAAAAGAATAAGAAAAATTTAAGTATGTAACGAAAACTGTAAAAAAATCTGAACCGAACAGAGATCAAAATACTTTCAAGTTAAAGACTATTGCATTCTCCAGATCTAGTTCTCTGCGGAAACTATTTTTTCGAAGGGGGGAGGGATGTGATGGCCCAATATACGGAGATTTTTCCAGCAGCCAAAGGCATTCAATTCAATTCAATTTATTATATTGGTAGAAGTACAAAAGATCTTAAGATCTTAACCTAGTACATTATATAAGAGGAAACTAAGAGGAATGAGGAATAGAGATTACGAAAAACTAAATCTAACTTATTTGAAACTAAAAATATTAAAGATAGAAGTAGTTTAACAATTGAACAAAATAAGAGAAGAAAAAAATGACAGGTAAACAAAAAAAAAAAACTAGCGAAAGATATACAAAAATAATAAATTAATTAAATTTCCCTTGAATTCAATCTTGACTTAATTCAACCTGACACCCCAAAGAAAAGGAAATGAATATACATAATATAAAAGAATTATCACAAATTTAAGTCAGAAATAAGACGCCTGAAGATATTGATAGAGCCAGCTCTCTGGACACGAACTGGAAGGGAGTTCCACAATCCTGAACAAAATAAGAAGCCTCACCTGTCATAGAATGGAAACGAGGAACAAGAAGATTGGAATGTCGAGAAGATAGCAAGAATTGTAATTGGTCATAAAGATATCCAGGTTCTCCGGAGTGTATTAAGTTACAGAGACAGATTAAGGCATTACGCTTTAAGTAAGAGGTGATCGAGCATCCAACTAATGAGAGCCTGTACGGAGTTATATGCTGCCATCGTTTAATACCAAACAAATCTAATGCAATCGTTAAAAGCAACTTCAATTTTCCGCGCGCATACGCTATCAAGTTTAGGATATATCAAACTTCCGTAAGTAAAATGGGGTAATAAAGGAGCTTTTACAAGTTTTAAGCGAATATTTGTTGCCAATATTGCTGCAGATAGCCATAATCTGCGCAAGCCCCCATAGATCTTAGAAAGCATCAGTTTGATATGATCACAACAACTTAATTGCCCATTTAGCTTGACCCCAAGATTGGTGACAGAATTCACAAAAATGTGTGGGATATCATTTATGTCATACGAAGAATTATAGATAGTAAGACAGTGTGATTTGTTAGCACTTAGTGGGAGCCCGTTATTGAACGACCATGTGTAGATACGGGAAAAATCATCGCTGATGCGAGCGACACAATCGTCTATAAGACCAATAGGTCTACTTATATACAATTGTACGTCATCAGCATAAAGATGTAGCTGAACTTCGCTTGGAAAGTCATTAATATACATAGAAAACAACAAAGGGCTCAAAACAGATCCTTGAGGTACACCAGATAAAAGGGGGAGTAGGGCAGATGAGGAATCACCAATTTGTACCTTTTGGGACCTGTCAGTAAGGAAACTCTCAATTAAGCTGACCGCAGAGGAAGAGAACTTAAAATTACTGTGTAATTTTTCCAATAGCTTTGAGTGGCTAACGCTATCAAAAGCTTTTGAAAAATCCAGTAAAACAAGAATGCCGAAGTTCTTGGAAATTATCAGCAATTGCTAAATAATAACCTCGCATGGTATTGTTCTGCAACTGTCTGTTGTTTTGCTGATTAGACCAACAGCTTGCTGCGATGAGCGCTTAGTGGAGCAATTGACGATTACGATAATAATTTATTTAGTTTACAACTAAGTAACTCAGGTGCTGCAACCGGTAGAACAAATGACAAGGTTGTTGTCGTTTGTTTACATCCGCGTTGTGAGCAAAGAAAGCTTATTTCAGAATATTGGGGCATAAAAGACCAATGACTGGTCTGGCGAGTGCCTTTAATGGCTTGTTCACGAGCGCGATTTATCGCATCCGATAGACCTCTGATTGACTGCAGCAATATCGTTGTCGCTGAACATGCTTACTCTTTCAACGTTTCGTGCAATACAAAAATTTATCGCAACAATGCTCTTAGTTTGGTGTGATTTTCACCTTAACCTCAACATTTATGTTTGTTTACATTTGTACTGGCGTGCTACAGTTCCGCAGTAATGTCGAAATATACTGTAATATGTAAATATATCAATATAAAAATATAAATATATATAAATTCCATAATAAGATCTTCTTGTCACCACAACACCAAAACAAATTAATTTGTAGCCGCTGTCAACCTTGTGAACGTATCGCGCGATAAAAACCAATCGCAAATAGAGATAGATCTATAGGAAGAACAGGATGACACCAAAATATCGCAAGTATCATATCGCGCTCGTGAACAGGGGTTAAGTGATCAGTCGCCTCGCATCTTTTGGTTTTAAGGTGTCCAGTTCCATTCAGTTCAGAACATTTAATTAACTATTGCGTTAGGTCAGTTTTTAGTAGTAAATAAAGAAGTACATATGTTCAATTAATTCGAGTGTTCTCATTTATTCAAATGTGTCTTATTTTTTTCTTTGGGACACGATACATAGTAAGACACAAGAATACAGTAATTTAAATGTTAATTGCCTACTGTACTTATATAACTACACAAAAAAAAATGTATTTTTCTATCCAAGAAAGTTTTTTTGCGGTGAGGATATAAAGCATACCTACATACCCTAACAATAAATACATATGCAAGTACCTCAATATAATAATCAAAAGTAAACAACAATAAAAGTAACAAAATGATTAAAGAAATATGATCGGAATAGCCACGCGCCATTCTACGATCCATTCATGAAAATACGCTAACTGTATCATAGTAAAAGTTGTATAAAGTAATATGATCATAACTGGACACCGTTGCACCATGATAAATCATGTAATGTGTTACGCAGTGAACTCTGAAATGTAATTGCTTAATGACGCAACCAATGACTATGTGTTATTTCACTTAGCACTCTTTCAGTAAGAAAAGATTGCAATGCATGCATTTAAGTATTGTTATGCTTGCAGTTATCGACTATATTATTTTGATCGATATTGCCCGTATGAGTGTGGTAAGCAATTTTTGTGAGCTATTCATAGTATTCTTTGTAAGATAGAATAGTCGTTCCCATGTGAACAAATTTTATTATAGTTTAGTAAGCACTTTTAAAAAGTATAAATGTAGTGCTAAAAATTTATAATTTAACCAGCAACTATCAAAGGTAGTCTCATTTGGCAAATATTGAGCTCTTAAGCTCCAAAATGGACAATATAGTATCTATTGACCTGTTCAGCTCCTGATAAGACTTACCATCACCAGATATTGAACTTGTAGCTATAAATTGGTAGAGTTTTAATTAATTGAGTTTCTTAGCTCTAGAGTTAAAAATCATTAACTCTTCCTCTATTAACAGAGCATCATCAACCTAACTCTCGGAATATAAACAAGACAAGAGTACAGCAAAATTATCTACACATATATATAATTTGTTGCACCTTTGTGTGCGTGGTTGGATAACGGAATGTCACTAAAGTTTATGGGTCTATAGCCATGACGTGATTCTTGAATATTTGGAACCACCTTAGGTCTGTTCGCGTACACTTGAAAGTACAAACTTGTAAAACCTTTTGTAAGTTTTTACTGGAAGGCGTTGGCGTACTCGAAAATTGAGAGAGAAATTATTGACGTCACTTTTGCCCTCCGTTCAATTTATTCCTTGATTTAACTCGAGAAAAATCGTCGAGTAAAAACTTCGAAAGTGTCAGTTTTGACAGCTCGTCGCCGGTTTTCCGTTATTTTTACAGTTTTCAGTTATTTTTTAAGTTTTTAGTTTTAAAAAAATGTAAAAACCTTTCACGCCTCCTCCACTAGAAGTAGAATGTTCTCTAAGAACATTTCAACGTATTCAAAGTGGTAAATAAAATTTGTTTATTGTACTATGCTAGGAAAATTTCACGTCGTTATTACAGATCCCGAATATTTGCAAGTTTTTAAAAGTCTCTACTCGAAGCCGTTCGCGTACTCTCAATTTCTCTTGTTATCATACATTTTGACGTTTTTCATGTTTTTACTTGAAAAAGTATGCGAACAGACCTTTTGTTTGTCGTCTATATTCTAATGGTCTCAAATTTTGACGTACCCGAATGAAGAAAAAGACATCACGTCGTCAAAATGTATCAAATCTAGGTTCCGCACATTTCAAAATATTTTGAGTGTTGATTGCCTCATTTAATTTATTTAATCAATTCAATTTATTCTATATGAAACAAGGAGAGTACACAAGATTTACAATCTTTTAGAGTACAATTAAAAATAGGTAATATGAATTCAGATAAATAAAAGAATTAAGTAAGTACACAAGGACTACTTAAATGGATAATCAAATAATATACAAAAAGAAAAAAAAACAAGGAGCTAAAAATTAACTAATATTACAAAATAAAATAAGAAACAAAGAAATGGAAGAAACAAGATAAGAGCAAGTAAAAACAATTACATAACTAATAAAAGAAATCAACTATTAATTAGACTTAATACTTAATAGCTAATGGGCTCCTCTATTAACCTCCTAAATGTGCCAACAGTACCTGCACGCTGAATGTGTGCAGGAAGAGAGTTCCACAATCTAGAATCTTGGACAAAGTAAGAGTTCTCTAAGATACTGTAATTTATACAAAGCATGATATTACGATGTCGAGGTGATTGTAGGAATTCAATATTATTAAACAAGTATTCAGAATTTCTGGTATAAATTAAATTGAATAAGAAAACAAGAATCCTACGTTCCAAATAACACTCCAGTGAGCAGCCCAAGAGTAGAGATCTAAATGGAGAGATATGATCATACCGCCTTAATCCAAAAATAAACCGTAGGCAATCATTAAAGGCAACGTTCATTTTCCGCTTACAAACACTGTCCATTCGTTAGAGAACCATAAGTAAAGAAAGGAAGTAGAAGAGTTTTAACTAACTTCAGTCGTGTTTGCGATGGCAGAATGCTTGCAGTAAGCCATAGCCTCCTTAGTGTGGAATATATTTTAGACAACTGGGATTTAGTATGATCATAACACTTCATATTAGAATTTAATATAACCCCAAGGTTTCGTACAGAAGAGGCAAAGGGTAATACGATGTCGCCAAGCTTAACCTGGGGTAAACCATCAAGATCAAGAGAACCACGAGAACATGCTAGGCATTGAGACTTCCTAGGATTCAAAACCAAACTGTTTTGCAGAGACCAATGTGAGATACGCACTACATCGCAATTAATTCGCTCCACACAGTCTTTAATTAACCCAATAGGTCTCTCCAGGTAAAGTTATACATCATCTGCATAAAGTTGCAGTCGAACATCACCAACGGCATCCATACTGAACAGCAGTGGTCCAAGAATAGAGCCCTGAGGCACACCCAATCCTAAAGGTAAGCAACTAGAAATATTGTTGCCTCTCTTTACTTGTTGAGATCTATCCATTAAATAACTTCTGAGAAGACGAGATGCAGATGATGAAAACCCGTAAAGAGCCTCCAATTTATGGCTCAGTTTGCTGCGAACAACGCTATCAAACGCCTTAATGAAATCTAACAATACCAAAATGGATATTTTTTCTTCATTCATAGCCCTTCGAATATCTGTAGTAACCTTCAGTAAGGCAGTTTCACAACTATGATGACGACGGAAGCCCGATTGGCAGCACGCTAATAACTTGTTGCGGGATAGATATTCTTGAATTTGGTCGTGCATAATTTTATCTAGGACTTTAGATAAGCAGGGAAGAATACTAATTGGCTTAAAGTCAGCGGAACATTCAGGTTGAGCCTTCTTCGTAGTGGGTAACACAACCGCCATTTTCCATGCATTAGGAAATGTAGAAAATGTGAGGGAACTATTTATAACATGCAATATATGCTGACTAATTATAGGAAATAATAGACGTAAACACCGAGGGCTAATGTTATCAGACCCAGTCGCATTCGATTTAATGGAATAAAAAGCATGCCCAAGCTCTTCAAGAGTTATACAGCGAAAGGAGAAATTGCTACCAGTATTGCTCTCAAATACTGCAATAGAATGATTTAAGTAGTTTATATTAAGCTGTGGCGTTACAAAAAATTCATTAAGCTTATTTGGATCAAAGGAGCAGCTAAAATTTTCTTTTCCATAGATACCATTACTTTTTAAATTGTTCCACAAGACCTTAGGAGCAAGATTGATATCAAACTTGCTTTTGAAATATTGGTATTTTGACGTTCTGTCGCTCTATTACGCAAGGATATATAGTATAAGCGATCCTCAGTAGTTTTTGTCCTTTTATACTTATGATATGCATACTCCCGCTTGGCAATAAGTTGTTTAACTCTAACAGAATACTAGGGGCAGTGGCTATACAATTTTCTGGATTTTGTTCGAACTGAAACATACCTATCATATAGATAATTAATATTGTGTTCCATGCTTTTTGTCTTCTCATCAATAGGTGAATAAAGTATACTATCCCAAAGCAAACCACCACATTCATTGTACAAAGAAGTAAGATCTATGCTGTTATAATCACGGTATGTATAAGAAGATACCATATTGTTCCTTGGACCGACTAAGATATTATAACTAAGGAAGAGAATGTCATGGTCCAGGAAACTAGGTGGGTCAATCTGGTTACAAAATGATACACGATCTAAACTGCTTGTAAGGAATAGGTCGAGCAAAGTAAGTAGGTACAGAATTAACGACGTTTAAATAGGCTGACTGCAATAACAACTAAATTCATTAGAAGATGTGCTCTCAAAGCAGGTAGGAGGGCAATAAGCCGCTACGAGAATACCTTTTTCTTCGCAAAAGTTTACCTCAATACATATAAGTTCAATACTATCTAAACTACAAGATTTAACAATTCTCGCTTTAATTTCTTCTTGCAGGAAAATATCAACCACACCGCCTCTATGATCATTCCTATCAGAACGATATAACTTGTAGCCTGGCATAGAGACTAATGAAGATGGGATATCACCATGCAACCATGTTTCACTCATTAAAATTGCATGCACACTAGAGAAAACAAAGGTAGATTTGAAGTCATCTATTTTATTACGAATACTTCTCTCATTAAGTGAACAAATATTAAAGCCTCGACTACGTTTGCAAAAAATATTAATTAGAACTCTTACCTTGTCACAGCCTGTCAAACAATTATCCAACTGATATTCAAGAGACTATCAACACATTTAGGATTTTTAATAATAGAAAAAACACTTTGAAATAGAGCAGAAGTGATATGAGCATTGAAAATAGAATCAAAAAGTATTGCTAAGATAACTATGAATGAATAAGCACAACCTAAATTAAAAAGAAATGCAATCATATCATCTAAACTAAAAATTAAATTTAACAAACTTATAATTTCAATCCAAAATAATTCAAAAAAACGAAAAACACAATTAAACATCAAGATCTCAGCATATGTATAAAAACACTATATAGTTGCTCCGGCATCTGAATTACAATTAGTAGAGATCAGCAAACGTAATTGTCCTAAATTCTTTAACTTGGTATATTGTTGCTCGCCATTATGTTGTACGTATACAAAGCCATCTCTTACATGCACAGAATGTATCAATTTATTTTTACGGTGACTCAGAGTTTCCCGAAAAAGAGAATTACTGGATCGAGTGATGCTTTCATTTATGTAAATTGGATTGTTCCCCAATTTATTCTCAGTAATCAGTCCCAGCTTTATACCTTTACACTTCCAAAAACTCGAGATGAAGGACCGTCTTTCCCCTCGGCATTTAAACGTATTTAAACGTTCCTTCTGGTTGAGCAGTATTATATCCATTGACAGTTTTAAAATTAAAGCTTTATTTTCAGTTTTGATTGCATTTTTAGAACTTTGGTTCAACCTTTGTATGTATGTGGAGTGGACGCTGGCTCTGCGTCAGTGGCCATCTTGTGGAAATGAATTTTCTAAATTTATATAACTTTATCGTGCGCATTGTTTATCGGCCGAGATCGTGGTCCAAATTAAACTTCTACTAAACGCGTCAAGTGTTTTTGCATCTGAAGGTTTCTCTACCTGTCGGTGAAGCTTGGACAATAACAGTATTGCATGAAGAATTATATTCAGGTCATCCGATTTAATTAAGTATTTGGTGTATTTCCTGGCAGATTGGTAATATCTTAACATCTCATTATCTCTAGTAATTTGGATAATTTTATACTGTATTTGAATTATATTTTGTCAATATTAATCATTAAAACCATTAACATTCTTATATATACCAACAGTGTTCGCTTTATAGACACAAATAAATTTTGAGATTTCAGCAGGTCTTAGATTCCTTGAGTTCTGTAACTAATTCAATTGTAGTTGTATTCGAATTATCTTTTGTCAATATTAATCATTTCTGCTATTAGCATTATTATCAATAGTCTAGCTTTATATATGCATATAAGTTTTTGGAGATTTGAGCAGGTCTTAGATTCACCTGCCTCCTTGAGTACTGTTTCATTTTTCTCTCAAGTGTATTATCTTGATTCGTTGATGGTATCCTGACTCAGATTTTTGTTGGTGCAGTTTTCTTAAGTCTACGAGTTTAGCGGTGACCTAAACTCATATTTTGCTTCAGTTTGGCTGTAGTAATTATTTCTCTGGGCTTGGCTAAAGGAAAGAAATCGAAGTTGTCTCGACAAATCCGCCACCCACGGCCTTGACTCAGAGATCCGGCATGGTCGATAGATCTCTGATCAACTGGATTCTATGCTTTCCATGCTACTCTTGGTATCACTGCTCGTGTGTGAGTATCAGTAAAAAGTACTATGTTGCACACTATTCTAATACGAAAGTCAGATGGTTCTGTAGTACTTGCATCTGGTGTCTTAAATCGTATCTAGTTGAACCTGTTCCTGCCAAAAAGTGTGAAGGTGATTGCAAACACATATTAGCTAGTCCTGTTTCTTTCTTTCAGTCAGGTTCTCTTTCTGTTCTTACTGACCTCAATGGAAAGATAGAATCTCTTTCCAAGCTCTTACAATTCAACTCATCTGTGACGCATCTAGCCAAGAAAATTGCAGCTCTTGGTGATGAAATTCATCGAGCTCCACAAGACATCTTGCTGTGAGGTAAGGATCTCAATATAAGTTATTAGAAGAGGGGATTCCTAGTTTTTGCTAACATTCCTGGAGCTGCATTCTTACGGAGTAACCTAAAGCACTTATTAGATTTCACACTGAGCTAAAGTGTAAGGAATTCTTTGAGACCTACTTTAAGAGGATTAGAGTAAAATTTCCATTTATACTTGACCAGGTGATACTTGACGGTCCACATGGGCATGTCTATATTAACGATGGCCTAGACAAAGTGGTACTGATTCGACTCAGCAAGGCTCTCTGGTTTAAAAGGAAGAAGAAATCTCCCAGGCTCTGGCGAGGAACAGAAAAGTGTTTGTGGAACGCAAGGATCCCAACAACGTCGCTAATTCCCTCTTTGAGCGTCTCTGATTCTTTTGGGATCTCTTCCACAACAATAAGCTTAGTATAGTCTCACTTAATGCACTCCCTTCAATGAAATACCTCCAAGATATAAGGTATCGTGCTCGGCACAGCTATGCTAGTACTATGCTTGTTTCCGAAATTTGGACTAAGTCCCACCACACTGAAAAATACTTGATTTTCCTAGCTATTATTTACATAGGCTGGACTGTGTTACTCGCAAGGGTGGTAGAGTGGCGGTTTATGTCTTCAACACATTCCAATCTAATAGTAGCGATTTATGTCGTCCACACTTTCCAATCTAAGATCAAATATCATGCCCTCGACAGCAGTTGAGAGGTTCTTACCTGGGACGACAATATCAACAGTGATCCGATTATACTTATGACGCTGTACTGCTGCGACCCCATCTATTCTAACTACAGTCTGGTGCTTTTTAACTCCTTTTTGGTTAATATAGTAAATCAATACTCGAGAATTTTTATAGGCGACGACTTCAATATTAGCGGCAACGTAGTGCTTCTCCTCCAGATATATTCTTAAACGTGGCCTGATTTTGGTTAATAATTTCCCACCTCGTAATGGTTCTACTTCCGCAACTGTTCTTGACCGTATGATCACGTCCTCCGACTTCGTCCCATCCTATCTTGATAGGCTAATGGAGTTTCTAACCACAAGGCTATGTTTGCTTCTTTCGGTCGCTCTTGCACTCAACCCTCCCATTGGCACACTTTCAGAAATTTTGCAGCGATTAAACCTGATGCTCTTGAAGCCGGTATACTGCAGATCGACTGGCCCACAATGCTTTAGTCTCCTGATCCGGAGACGTCAGCACAATTGTTCACTAGGCTATACAGACTCTCTCCACCACACATGTGCCGCTTAAGTCGATTCGATCCAAAGCTTTGATAACCAAAATCCTCTTACTACCAAATGTACGACTCAGTTGTTAGATGCGTGATACTACATATGGAGGATTGCGTATGGAAAAGGATTGAAACTTACAGAGACTTCAAGCGACTTCAAAATGAGGCAAGTCATCTCTTTAGGATTGAGACTACAGAGTTCACAGAGCACAGCTTCGAGGGTCCAATTAACTGGAAGAAAACTAGGAGTATGGGCATTGGATCTAAAACTTGAATGAATTCGCGTATTGATCCGGTGGAGTTTAGTGACTTCATTCAATCCGTATCAACTAGTCTAATCAGGATGGCTTTGCTTTCCGGAATGTTAGCGAGCAGGAAGTTCTTTGTACCATTTCGCGATCATGCCTAATGATGGTGTTTCTATCAAATTCCTCTAAATTATCCTACCTTATTTAATAGTGATGATTACCCAGTTATTTAACAAGTTCATCACATGGTCATACTTCCCTATATACTGAAAGCTTGATGATTGCAGACAAATCTAATAATTTCCTCTCGAAGTTTCAGTCTGGCTTCCGGCACAAGCACTCCATTTGTTCTGCTCTTACATCAATGGTATCCGATATACTTTCACTCTTCGACTGAGGGAATGATGCCATTCACATTCTCCTTGACTTGGCAGGTTGTGGTATCGAATTGGATAATGTCCTCTTTTAAGTACGTTTTATCAAGAGTACCGCAAGGGGAGGTATTGCCTTTTCTCTTGCTCACGCTTTTTATCAATGATATTACTTAGGACGATATACAAATCTATGCTGGAGCTTCAAAAAGCGGCCTTCGTACTCTGATCTCTGATATGAAAGTGGCTCTCTTCAGAGTTTTTAATTGGTGCAGTGCTGATGGACTCGATTTAAATCCTGAGAAGATGCAAGTAATAATCTATACTAGTGGGCGTAAGGCTGCCTCTTCACCTGATCTGCGTCCCATTGGTCTTTTGGGTCATGTCATTCCAGTTTCCTTTGATCCAGGGAAGAATCTCCGATTACTGATAAACCAGAGAATCACTTGGGATCCCCATGGTAACCATATTTGCCCGCGAGTCTATTTTGATCTTCGGACGCTATATGCTATTTCGGTTTTTCTCCCAAAGGTTATTCGGGCTGGACCGGTGCGAGTATTGATTCTTCTCCGTTTTTTGCAAGCATATGCTGTCTCGTGTGCTTAATGATTTTGTGAGATATATTTATCGTCTTAATAGGCAAGCGCATGTGTCTGCTTTATCGGAGAAATTTCTATCTTTCACTCAATCTAAGTTTCTTGAGTTCAGAGCCCTCTGTTTTATTTTCATTCTAGTCTTGGTTTGCTGCCTTGGAGTACTAGGGATAAATCAACGATCATTCTTTGCGCAGTACGGACCCAGTTTTTAAGGTTGAAGCTTTATGGCATAATTGGTTGTGATAGTTCGAGTACTGATTAGTGAATGTTAAGGCTGTTTTACTCTAATAATGGATTGTTGTCGTACTTTATCGAATATTAAGTGTTAAGATTGGATAATGTTATAATGAAGTGATTTTGATATCTCTTATTACATGAGTTATTTGATTTCATTATTACTAGTGAGAAATTTACTATGAATAATACAAAGGTTCCTGATTGTAACTGGTTAGGCTTAAGATGTATTCTGTATTGCTTTTGATACTGTGAACTCGTACCTGCATTGTTTCAACTGGTAGTGTATCTTATCGATTTTAGATCAATTATCGTTTGTTTTGTTTTTGTAAGAGTCTTGGGAGAATTTATTTCTTATTTGGTATATTTTAATGTTTTGTTTTATTTTATTATATTTTTATATCGATATTATTAATCTAAAGTATTCCTCTGATTATTTATCTCTTTTGTAATTAAACATATTAACACATTAGCTGTACAGTTGTTAATGAACTGATTCACGGCCTGAATATGGGCCAATTGAAGTTTAGAATCTGATTCTTTTTAACTGTTAATTTCATTGTCAGGGTTTGGAAACCAACAATTGTTATACAAAAGAAAAATTATGTGTTTATATATGTAAACTGACTTTCAGATGAGTTGTTCCTACCTACTTTAGTATCTGCTCAATCACTTTAAGTATCATACTATTTACCTTCTTTTTTTCTGTTCATGCTAATACTTAAGAAACTAATAGATCTATAGCCACCGTTCGTTCCAGGACGTGGCCTTGTCCAGAGCATTTAAAGAAAGCACTATTGTATTGTATTGTTTTGTATTCTAGAGTACGGACCGTGACCTTGAACGGCTGACAGAGCGGCGTATTTTGGTATTTCTGTTTTGCTGCTTTATTCTTGCTTCCGTAGTTGATGCGTTTCTGCTGAGAGTCTTTAAACAAGTTCGTAAGTTATTATTATGGCATCCCAATGTTTAACTGGCAGTTTTAAATATTTCAGATCATGTAAGCTTTCTTCAGTTTGATCTAGAAAAGAGCGATGGCCGGGGCTGATTCTATTTTAATTTGTGTTTGGTTTAATAAAGCCTTTTAATGTGTATTGGATTGAGCCCGCTTGTTATCAAATCTGTTTAGTAATAATTCCCATGCCTTGATGTAACTGGTTTGTGTCACTTCGGATTGGCGCAGTAAACGTTCTACTTCGCCGCTGACTAAGCTTGAGGTAATGTAGTTTTTGAACCTTGGAGATATTTGGGTCAATGTGAATGAGTGAGTTGAATAGATCGTATGATTTGTAGCTACCGTCGAAAGTCGGTATATGAATCGGTGGGAACCGTATCTCAGGTTTTGCGAGACGTACTGTTTGGACTATGGCGTCGCTTGTAGTGTTGAAGACGGCTAATCTAGTTCCTCTGATAGAATGGAGAGAAAATTTATATATATGAGTTCCGTTTTCTCGTATTCATCTTCTTTGGCATACTCGCTTTGAACGCCGTCTTTTTTCAAACAGAATCCTTCATGCAGATCTGTGAATTTTTTCCACTGTTTCTCTAGTGATTCTATGCGAATCGCATAGTACTTCTTGCATTGTCTAGTTTCACTACTTGCCTTGGAGTTTTTAAACTATTGATATCCATCATTTTGCAACTCTCCAGTCTCATCCGGCTCGAAAGACCAATGCTAAGTTCCAATATTGGTTTAATCATAAATTACAAGGAGGTGCCGGCTTAGTAAATGACAAGACAGGATATTCGAAAATGTCAAATTCAATATTTTATTCTATCACAATATTTTCTCAAAACTAGAAAATTCAGTTACTTTAAAAACTCAACTCTACTCTATTTGTACCTACTTCATTGAAAACTTTAACTATTTCTAATTACCCCTATGACTAATTCAACAAATCGTGCCAATTCAACTATTACCTCTAATTAATTCAATTCACAATCTATACTAATTCAGAGTTCAAAAATATTTTATTATTAATGTTATGGACCTACCCTGGCGTCTTTACTCCTTAATCTGTGCATAACAAAAGGAAAGAATGATTAAGATACTACCCGTGATTTTGAGTTAAGCAACACTTACTGTGGCTGCAAGACTACCGATTTGTCTTGTGACTTACTCGGATCGCTAGCGATTTGCTAGTTCCAACATCTGGCTTTTTATATCCCCGAAAACAATGAAAGCTGTTCGTCTGCGGTGGCTTTAACAATGAAGCGCTGCAAACCTGTGTTTGGTCGTGACAGATGACATCTGCATACAATGACCTTGGCGTATACGTTGCCGTTTACTTCACGGAATGTCGCCTGGAATATGCAATAGCCTAGGCGTATACGTTGCAATATACTGCTCATTATTTCACTTTTTAATGAGAATACTTTGTATTATCTGTATAGTGGCCAGCTGTATGCAAAAATGTTGCAATAACGTAAACAGCAGCTGCTGTCAATTGGTAAGTTTTTTCTCTCTCTTATTTATTTTGCATTTATTATACTTTTTATATACTTTCAGGAAGAAAGGACTGATTTTAGTGCTGCAGTCCTGGAATCAATGTCCTTTGATGAGTGAGTTTTTGTTTTGGTTAAAGTCTCAGATAGTAAATGTTTCGAGATTTTACCATTTGTCTATATTTAATTAATGCTTGTTTTTATTTGTTTATTTTTAATCTTTTTTAACATCGATTGAGGTTGCGACATCGTGGGAATTTGCTTGACATCGTAGGTTGCTTGTCATTGTGCGAACTTGTTTGTTATTGTTAATCGTAAGTGTTAGCTTATTAAGTTTTTTAATTTATATTTTTTGTTCCAAGATGGAACAGGATGCCTAACTTTTCATACGGTTGTGCCAAAAACCTTTTCATACGAAAAACATTAAAACAAATATATTTATAAGTACTTCTTATACGAAATATTGAGAAAAGCTAAGTGAATTTGATTATATTTCAGTCACGAGGGTATATACCTCAAATTAACGCTAAGATAAATTTATTTCAGAAACTTTTCTCGCCACTTCTAATTCTGTCAGCTTCACTAAGTGAACATAACATCAGAGACTTTTGTTGTTCACTGACATAATAAACTGCAAATTACCTGAATTCGTTGTGTATACTATGAAAGAAACAAATTTAAGTTCCCGTCTTCTTACGAACTTCTGAGATACTGCATTCTATGGAGACAGAAACTTTTTTTTGAAAAGTTTTACAAATGTGATGATGTCATTCTAATCAAGAAGAGACCGAGCTTTCGCTCATAACGGTACCTTAATTCGGTATATTTACACCAATACAAATTTACACGCGTATAACACGTCGACTTCCTTTTCCTTCAGAGCTGTACTGTAAGTATACTTATGCATATGTTAGTATAAGACTTTTATTCCCCAGGGGTATTACCGATGGAATAAGAAATTACTGCAAATGTATGAAGTACTCTGTTTGCATGTTTATAAGAGAGTATCCTTATAAGATGATATATGAACTTTCTTCTATGATTGGTATATATGTGTATATGTAGTGTAAAAAATGGGAGGAAAACGTTTAGCACTTCGTCGACATATCAAAGTTTATCAACGTTAGAGCTGTTGTGCTTCATTAGCCTTGTTTTCGCTACGTTAAGTGTTTGCGTTTTGAGGAACAATGGAAATCAATATCCTAGTAATTCGTGTTCTATTATCAATAATTTCTTGTATTAGAAGCGTACGCAATAGCGTCATAAAAGAATGTGTTTTACATTAAAAAAACCATTTAGTTCTATGTTTTTATATACGTGTTATAATATTACTTCTTGTGAATGCACAGTAGATGCTTAGAAATATGTCCACATATGCAGGAAATTTTCTTAAGGCAGAATAAATTTGCAAGCATTTTGTTACCATTTTTATTTTCCACAATTTTTATGATATTGATTTGAAACCCTAGGCAAAACATTAGAAATTCTTCAGTTCAAATTCTGCCGGGCTTAGAGTTTTGAAAAATATGTTGCGTTTTTTTTTTTTAATAAAAAAACACGTGCTATATTCCTCCTGTTCCTGAAAACTTTTTCATGTCAGTGGCGGATCCAGCTAGAGGGCGCGGTGGGCGCGCGCTCCTCCCTGAAGACCACTAAAACAACAAATTCCAATAGATTTTCTGAAGTTTTCCTAACAAAATCTATTCTACTGCCTTTTTTGTCAGAAATATTTTAAAAATTTTGAAAGCGTTCAATTTGACAAGAACGCAGACCTTATGGCTAGCGGCGCAGCCCTCGCTCCACTTTAAGTCATGGCTGTTAAATTCTATAGAGGAAGCAGGAAGTGCTGATACCTGTAAAATTGATGTATGTACATGGGCGTGGCTTTTCTCGGGGTGTTTGAAGCAAGATAGAGCTTATTCGGGTAAAAGCGACGGAAGGTTTGTTTTAATTGAAAATAGCTGCCAATTGATGAGTCTTTGATGTAGAACAATTACGAATCTTAATTGGAGAAATTCAGCGAAACTACACAACGGCAAACAAATCATTGTATATTGGTGTAGTGAGTTTATTTTGGAATATATTTCTTTTTTATTTCGTAAAATGCAATAGTTTTACTAGAATGCTTAGTTCATAAATTAAATAAAAAGAAAATATAAATGCTGATTCTAAAATTTTCAATCAGTATCTTAGAGAAACTGATTGGTCGGTCGGTTTTGCTTCGAGCACATTAGAACTTACCCTTCAAGCAAGGCGAAACAAAAACGTACCGAAAATGTAAACATGCTTGCATAGAAGTGTACGCAAAAGAAACGCTTTGGTGTTGTGAATGCGTAACAGAAACGAATCATCAGGCCAAAAAGAAGTGAAACTGAAAAGCGTAGACTGGCAGTGTAGTGGTAGTTGACTATATTTCGCAGACTGTACTCTAAAATGTTTCGTTTTCGGAACGAATATTACGTGACATTTACATAGCGTTGGAACAGTTTCGTTTTCGGAATGTAAATTATGTGACGTTTTTGCATCGTTGCGGGAGAATTCATAAAGAATTCTCAAATTGTGTATAGTGTACGAAACGTTTTGCATGTGGTCTGAATGACGAAGAAAACATCAGATTTTTCTAATTTAATTTATTTAATAAAAAAGCATCACAATTATATTATAGGGTTTAACAATTTCCGGCAATAATGACCTGATAAATATAAAAAAGCTAAAGTTAAATTTTTATTTTTGTAAATATTTGTACTTTAACTTATTTTACCATTTCTACTAGAAAAATGAAGTATATATTAATACTTAAAAAGTAAGTTGGGCGCTTTCAATTTTTGCAGTTAACAAAGCTTGCATAATATGTACATATGAATATTTAAATTGCACTTGTGGTAATTCTATTGTTATCAGTAATAGTTCGATCGATTGAACTTATTATTGAGGACTTATTCTACGCCAGACAATAAAATAAAAACGTAGTCAAATCTACTATATAAAAATCAGTCGTTGAAAATGTGATAATAAACCGTGGATTTTTTTTTACCGCAGACTTAATAAAATATAAAATACTTAAACCGACTACAAATTAATATTGAAATAATACTAACACAAAGTTGATTTTTCTCTACCACAGACTTAATGAAGTACAAAACACACTTAAACCTACTATAAATTAAAAGTAGACTTCCAATCCAAAAATTACTAGTAAAAAGCGGGTTTAGAATAAAATAAAAAAACTTTGATTGAAGAGCCACAACTTGCACTACGTTACAATAGAAATAGATAGTTGGAATTATTAATTGAGAATAGAATAGAAAAGTATTTTTTGAAGAACCTCATCAGTTTAAGCTATGTTACAACGTTGGTACATCGAGTAGCCTACTTAAATTTGTTGACACTCCAAAATTCATTAAATAAAAATCATGCGGCGTTTTGTTATTCTAAGAATATCAAATAATCACACAAAAACACAAAATAGCTGTCAGGTTCTATGACACACAGGACACAGGTCAATAAATCCAGAGGTGTACATTTTCAATACGTTTTTGTTTCGCTGTTATTATAACGCTAAAGCTGTTCGCAAAGTTTACGCTTTTGTTTCTGCTTAGAGGGAGGTACGTTTTCAATACATTTTTGTTACGCTGTGACATAGTGTTCACGAACTATACGGCCTTGGGTGTATTAGTGAGAAAGCTGTTCGTAAGGTTCACGTTTTCGTTTCACTTTAAGTGTATACTCTCAAATGTTTAGAGGGTAGTGACATTTTAAGTCTTAGCATACAAGAATACATCCCTTATTCCTACAGCAGGTCTCAACAACAGCAAAGTCGCTCTTGGTTTAACGATAAGTTCAACCAAGTAATAAAAGCGAACGAGTCTGCTTTTCGAGCGTATAAATTGTATCATAGATGGCACAAGAACTAGATGTCGCATGCAGTACCAAAAAACTATAACAAATTTATATGGCTGGGTGGTCCATTCCGGAATGGACCACAACAGTTGAAATGATGTATGTGCAATGGAACAGAACCTACACGCTACGCTGGCAATGATATGTAGTATGGTCATTTTTCAAAGCGAAAACAGACGAGCTCTCTCTTATACTAGCGACAAGACCGATCGGATGTCAAGAAGACGAGTGAACAAGTTCCCGCCGGCGTTATTTAAACGAGTGTTATATACAATAATAAATTTGTAGAAAAACGAAGAGTCTCGATTTATTATTTATTGACCTCTCAGACAAATCAAATCCCACAAAATCTGGGGGCTCAAGCGGGATCGATTTAAGTCTCGTAGAGATCTATCACGAAGTTGAGAAGACCACGCCATCACGGCCGGCTCGTAGCAGACAACGACGCAGAAATTATAGCAGGACGATTATCGGGAAATAATAAACTCAATAACAGAAGAAAAAATTCTAAACTGGGAATTATTTCCATTGTCACTCAAAATCGGAATCATCTACAAAGAAATTGCAGAGGACAAGGAAGACGATACACATTACGAAAAGGCTAATAACGAAGCGAAAAAAAGTAAAACACAAGGAATTTTATGGGCAAGTAGCTGTGAAAAGGTAAATTTCGTTCAATTCGTAGAAGTGAATAAAGCAAAATCTCCGCATAAAGTGAAATTCTATTTTAGTGAAATCACGTAAATAACTGTACTTAAAGAAGTTCTAGTGTAATGACTTCATTAACCAGATAATATACGGATGCGTCACTGAGAATATTTGGGAGCGTATAACCGTAGAACAGTTTCGAACTAATTTCGATTTCATCATCAAAAAGTAATTAAGCGAGCTGAAGTTGGTACACATGAACGCATAAAAAAGAAGAGCGAAGTATTTATGAACTGACATATGTGATTGTTTATATGCCGTAGATCTGTAAGTTTTTGACTATTTTATTTTACATCGAAAAGTGATCTCCTACCGTAAGTGAAAAATATTTAACTTGTTGCATATATTGATAAACATAAACTGAAATTTTAAATTACTTGATCGCACTAAAACTTTTTTTATTTGCGATAGCAATAGCTTTAGAACATAAAGCAATCATTTTAATTTACGATTTAATGCGGTATGTGTTTATTGCAAATTCGAGTAGATATAGAACGCCGCTAGTATAATTTGAAGCACCCTTTCTTTCCGGGAACTAAATCGCAAATATGTACATAGTTGACTGATTTTAAGATGAAATCTTGACTGTCGGATTTAGTTATGTTTTGAAATATCAAAGTGTGAGGTAGAAAAATACGGCGGATGGAACGACAGAGTACATTGCATGAATTAGAAAGTTTAGAAATTTCTCAAGAACGGTTGGAGTCCTTACGTAATAAAGAAAAGGGACTGAAACGACAAGAGGAGCTTCTTGAAAAAGAAAGACGTAACCTTGAGAAGGCTCGCAGTGAGGAGGCGGTGAATTTTCAACTTGAAATAAGTTTTCTTAGAGCCGGATTAGATTCAATCAAACGTGAGCGAAATCAAAACATATGTAGTCCACGATAAATAATTAGTTTCCATGATGTTTCTGGAATGCTATCTGAGTTTTCTGGCGATGATAGTTATACTGTTCGTAAGTGGATTGAAGATTTTGAAAATTCCGCGACCATGTTAAGATCGAGTAACCTTGAGAAATAAGTGCATGGGAAGAAACTATTAGTGGGAACCGCGAGGTTAGCATTAAGATGTAGATCAGATTTAGATACGTGGGAGAAATTGAAGTAATTCCTATTAGAAGAATTTACTACTGAAATAAATAGCAAGGAGGCTCACATGCAATTATCCAGAAGGAAAAGAAGGGCGGATGAATCTCTGCAAACTTATTACCTGTACATGAGAGAGTTAGGTTTGAAAGGCAATATAGATGAGGAATCAGTGATATAGTATATCATCGATGGATTTGTAGACCATTCCTCAAATAAAGTTTTATTGTACGGTGCAAAAACTGTTAACGAACTCTAGCAGAAGCTAGATTTATATAATAAAGTGGCGGTTCCATCCACAAGTCGGCAAAATATATCCAAAAATCGTTTCAGGAATAAAGATCTAAACCTGAGTAGATTTTATAACTGCGGCAAGAATGGGCACAAATCACCTGATTGTCCTTCCAAATCTATGGGTATAAAGTGCTTTAATTGCGCAAAAACTGGGCACAAATCAGCTGATTGTCCGTCCAAGTCCATGGGTATTAAGTGATTTAATTGCAATAGCCATGGACACAAATCAGTTGAGTGTCGTGCAAGCAAGGGAGTACCACGTAACAATGTAACAGTCATAGAGGAGTGTCATAGTCCTTATAAGCCAGTAAACGTTGAAGGTCATTTTGTTACGGCCTTGGTAGATACAGGCAGTGACATCTCATTAATCCGGAAAGACGAATACAATAGAATCGGTTCACCTATGTTACAAGGTTATCCAATCAAAATTCAAGGCATAGCCTCATCTACGCTTACTACACTCGGTTGTTTCCATTCCCTAGGAATTGACAATGAAGAGTTCCCAACAATAATCCATGTTGTTCCAAATACCCTAATCAAAGCAAAGATGATTATTGGAAACGACTTACTGCGAAATACAGAAATAACGATGAAAGATAACGATATTTTTATTGAAAAAGTTGGCAATATTTCTATGCCCTGCTTTTCGCAGAAACTATTCCAGAGGATCTTAAAGTAGGAAACGTTAAATACGTAGCTGAAATATATCAGCTAGTCAGGAATTATAAACCGCTAAATACAAAAGCGTCGAATGTTAAACTGAAAATATTACTGAGAAACAGGTGTTATGAGACACAGTGTTTCCGATTTCGCCAGTCCAGTTGTCCTGGCTAATAAAAAGGATGGCACAAAGCGATTGTGCATTGATTATCGGAGATTAAACAGAGAAATAATCAAGGGCAGATTTCCGCTACCCCTAGTAGAGGACCAAATTGACCAGGAATACAATTCCAATATTTTTACCACGCTGGATTTTGCCAATGGGTTTTTCCACGTACCTGTCGCCGAAGAAAGTATAAAGTACACAGCATTTGTGACACCATCGGGTCATTTTGAATTCCTTCGGGTACCATTCGGCCTTTGCAATGCCCCAGCTGTATTTCAACGTTTTATAAATAATATTTTTCATGAGTTTGTAAAAAAGAACTGTGTGCTAATCTACATGGATGATCTGATTGTACCTGGTAAAGACGAATTTGAATGCCTAAATCTAAAAGAAGTGCTCAAGGTATCCGCCGAGTATGGGCTGGATATTAAATGGTCCAAATGTCAATTCCTGTGTCAAAAAATTGGTTATTTAGGTTACCAGATCTCACGCGGGAAAGTTCAACCTTCCCAGGAGAAAGTTTCTGCTGTTAGGAAGTTTCCTATTCCGAAGAACATCAAGTCTGTACAAAGTTTCATGGGTCTCACTGGTTATTTTAGAAAGTTCGTACCGGAATACGCCCGTATAGCAAGGCCACTCTCTGACATGATGCGGGGAGATAAAACTTTTCGATGGGGACCTGAAGAGAACAATGCGTTTGAAAAATTAAAATGTTATTTAACGACTTCCCCAATTTTAAAAATATTCCAACAAGATGCCGAAACCGAACTCCATACTGATGCTTCGAAGCATGGTTTTGGTGCAGTGATGATATGATGTTCCATCTTACATACTACTTCAACAAGAAAACAACGCCAACCCAAGAACGCTATTGTAGCTATGAACTGGAAATATTAGTTATCATACTAGCTTTAAAAAAATTACGAGTATACCTACTTGGGATATAATTTAAGATTGTCACAGACTGTGCAGCATTCAAGGCTACAATGAAGAAAAAGGAATTGGCTCCGAGAATAGCTGGCTGGGCCTTGTTATTGGAAGATTAGTTTTACACACTTGAACATCTAAGCGGGTCACAAATGAGACATTCTGATACGCTAAGTCGCAACCCATTGGTTATGATGATAGAATCTGATTTTATTCGATCCATTCAAAAGGCACAATGCAACGACGAGAAACTACGTGCTATTTTAATCATCCTTCAAAAGACACCATACGAGGATTATTTCGCGGAGGGTGGCATACTCTACAAATTAAATACCAAAGGCGAAAAAATACTATGTGTTCCTAGATCAATGCAAGTGGAGGTCATAAGACGAGCTCATGAGCAAGGACATTTTGCTTCAAGAAAGGTAGAGGAAATTCTTAAAAGAGGATTCTAAATTCCACACTTAAGGGAAAAGATAGAACGATGCAGACGAAATTGTGTTCAGTGCATATTGGCAGAAAGGGAAGAGGGAAAACAGGAAGGTTTTCTGCATTCGATTCCTAAGGAGCACCCACTGATGACATACCATGTTGATCACTTAGGTCCATTAACTGCCACAAAGAAACATTATCGATATATATTCTGTGTGACAGACTCCTTTACAAAGTTTATATGGTTGTATCCATGTAAATCTACGGAAACTGCAGAGGTGGTCCAAAAACTGGAAGTTCAAAAGGCGGTTTTTGGTAATCCAAGCCGCATTGTATGCGATAAAGCAACGACGTTTACCTCCAAACTCTTTAGGGAATACTGTGATAAGGAAGGCATTTCACTTACCCACATCACAACAGGCGTTGTAAGAAGTAACGGTCAGGTCGAACGGATTAATCGCATCGTGATTCCAATGTTCACGAAACTTTCCATAGACAACCCAGAATTGTGGCACAAGCATGTTAACAAGATCTAGGGCTTCATATACTCATCATGGCAGAGGAGTACAGCACGAACCCCGTTCGAACTTATGTTTGGTGTTCGAATGCGAACAGCGAAAGACCTGAGGCTAGTAGAACTCCTAGAGGACGAAATTGAGGATGCTTTGATGTTTCACGTAAGGAGATGAGAGCGGAAGCTGCTGCTAAAATTCAAGCTATTCAAGAGGAAAACGAGAGAAACTTCAATAAAAAGCGGAAAATGGCTAACTCGTACAGACTGGGCAAGTTGGTGGCCATTAAGCGAACTCAGTTTGGTTCTAATATAAAGATCCTAAATATCTAGGTCCTTATCAAATTACAAAGACATTGGGGCACGAGCGATACGAAGTTTCCAAGGTTGGAGAACATGAAGGACCGAGGTGTACATCCACCTGTGCTGAATTTTTAAAGAGATGGAGCCACCAGACCGAAGATGACACAGATTATGATGAATCGGATGAAGAGACAGTCCCACGAGAAGACCAATAAATGATGAAAACAAGACGATAATGATTTTTCCAGCGATCACAACGACGACGGCCTTGATGCAGATTTCTGATGAAAAAGACTTGTTTTGAAGAAGACGATTTTTCCGGGGTTGACAACGACGAAGGCTTTGATGCAGATTTTTGATGAAGACGATTTGTTCTAAACAAGACGATTTTTAACGAAAACAATTTTTCCGGCGATGACAACGACGACGGCCTTGATGCAGATTTCTGATGAAGACGATTTGTTTTGAACAAGACGATTTTTCCAGCGATCACAACGACGACGGCCTTGATGCAGATTTCTGATGAAAAAGACTTGTTTTGAAGACGATTTTTCCGGGGTTGACAACGACGAAGGCTTTGATGCAGATTTTTGATGAAGACGATTTGTTCTAAACAAGACGATTTTTAACGAAAACAATTTTTCCGGCGATGACAACGACGAAGATTTTGATGCAGATTTCTAATGAAGAAAATTTGCTTTCAACAAGATGATTTTTCCGGCGATGACAACGACGAAGACTTTCACGAAGATTTTTAATAAAGACGAAGATTTTTTTTATGAAGAAGACGACGATTTGTTGATGATGATATGATATTCGGGCCGAATATCTCTACCAGGATGGCCGAGTTGTGGGATCGAGCAGACCCTACACGCTACGCTGGCAGTGATATGTAGTATGGTAGCACAGTTTGAGTCATTTTTCAAGGCGAAAACAGACGAGCTCTCTCTTATCCTAGCGACAAGACCGATCTGATGTCAAGAAGACGAGTGAACAAGTTCCCGCCGGCGTTATTTAAACGAGTGTTATATACAATAATAAATTTGTAGAAAAACGAAGAGTTTCGATTTATTATTTCTTGACCTCTCAGACAAATCAAATCCCATATGTATAAGTTGAATGATTCATATTTTTCATATCTCAAGTGGAAGTCGATTAATTGTATACAAAGCTGCTATTATAAAAACATTTGCTTTCGGCACTCTCTAAAACATGTTATGATCCATTCCAGCATGCACTACCCATTTCACAATCTGTATACTCTGCTCTAGTATGCCATGCGACATCTAGTTCTTATGGCATCTATGATTGTATTCATGTCCAGAATTGAAACAAGTCGACAGGACTGCACAGAAGACCTCCAAGTCCATTATCCGGAGAGAAATATTTCTTTTTAAAAGAAATGTTAGCCTAAGAATCTTGGAATCAAGTATAGCAAAAGCTTTTGATTCCTGGTCAAAAACATCAGGAACAACTTCAACAATTCCTCTATACGTTCCATACTTAACAATTGTGAAGTGCTTGCTGACGCCCTGGATGAAGCTAATATCTTGGATGGTAGATTAGCCTCAAATTATCGTTTTTTGTTCACTTCACAGACACCTATTTTGCATCTCCCGTGTGGATGTACACAAGATCCAATACACATCCTTAGGAGAAACCTGTTCAAGATCATTTAGCGGATAGGCGTCTTTAAAGCCATAGGTCCTGATGGTTTCTCGCCCCTGTTAATTAAAAGGTGTGCCTCATCCTTGGCTAAACCTCTGCGCAAACTGTTCTATTTGTCTTATTCGACAAGAAAATTTCCAACTTGTTGTTCAACCTATTCCCAAGAAAGAAGAAGGTAGCGATCCCTCAAATTATCGATCAACTGCAAACACTTCGATTCTTTCAAAGTTTTTTGAATATTTTATTAACTCAAAATTAATGAAGTATCTAGAAACCAAACAACTCATCAATGACCGCCCATATGACTTCCGGACGGGACGCTCGTCTGGAGATTTGTACAGCTGTCAATTGAGTTTGCATGATTAGATCATTGATCAACAACCTTCGTAATATCATCGCCTAAGGTAAAGCGAATCGCTTCGATTTCAAGTCCCAAAGCTGTCTCATGTCTTTAAAACAAAATCATGACTTTAACGCTCCCATTTATTTTGATGGAGCACTGATTTACGTTACAACGTCCTTATGCATTCTTGGCACTAATATTTCCTGTAAATTAAGTTGGACAGATCACATCTTCTCTGTTGCCAAAGAAGTATCAAAATGTCTTAGATTTCTGAAAATGTATAAGAAGTGTTTCATCCCATCTAATCTAACTCTATAAGTCGTACATCAGACCTAGAATGGAATACAATTCCTATATCTGAGCCGGGAGTCGTCGCATAGTTTTAGCTTTTACAGCCTTCAAGCTCATTGGCGATTTGGCAATAATTTGTCTGATCAACTCACTCGAGCGCCGTCGCAATGTCGGATGCCTTTCGCTCTTTTCCCTATGTTGTTCCTACCATGCTGTGCTTTGATCATATGGTATCTTAGCTTGGCTTATTATTTCTTAACTTTTGCATGAAGTTATATACTTACAAGGTCTGCATAGCATCTATTCTATGACTGCTATTTTAAATATACGCAAAGTACGGTGCGTTTTAATTCCTCTATTTTGCAAAGTTAGAATTTATGATGAATTCGTGAATTTAAAAAAAATGTATTTCGCTATTTTTACTAACCGAAATGGATGATACGGAAGCTTTACATTTCCACCATTTACAAACCAAAGCAAAATAAATAATTTAGTACCTCGTTTGACTTTCGAGAGTGGTAAAAGTTTAACGTTGAGCAACGTACTTCTTTGAGAGTGGTAGCTTATCTGTTTGACCCAGATCTTTTAAATGATAAATTTTGTGCACTTGATGGTTTCAGAAATATGCCACAAAAACCATTCGTGTGCGGCCTGATTTCAGGTGGCATTTCCTATGCAGTCATTTTGCTCTATTTTAAAAACCAGACATTCTTTTAGCAAAATTCCTTTTTATATCGTTTTGTATTCCTTTCCCCGTTAAAATAAGCCCTCTATCGTTAAAATCGGTGAGAACTTATTTTTTGAATGAAAAAAGTGCAAAGTGGTGGCGAGTGTCTTGGAACTTTGATATGTTTCCAGGTTATACCGTTTTTAAACCATAGTTGCGCCCCCTCCTCACGAGGATCCTGGATCCGCCCCTGTTTCATGTACACACCTTTTTCTATTATTTTTCGTATTTAGGTTTTCCAAACATATTTGTAAATGCTACTGGAGCTTTTTTTTCCAGTTTTTTAAATAGTTTTTCGCTGATATAGGAAAACTGAGAGACCGATGCCTTGTCGTCAGCCCTTTTTATAGACCGTCAGCATTAATTTTTCCGGAAAATTAATAACCATAATTGAAAATTTTCACCAGTTTTTACTTGAATTTTTACACAGTAAGTTATTTTCAATTTATTCTATATGTATCCTTTTATTATCCGATGTTTTTACTTTTATTTTTCATATAAAATTCTTCGATTAATTAGTAAATTTTTGATATTTGGTGACTCCATGGATTCCACAGCATAATTTTATAAAACTGTCTATTGGAACGTAATTTTAAATTTGCCTCTTTCTCACATTCCTTCTCTTTTCCTCTCATTGTGGGAAATTAAAATCATTAAAATCGCAAATATTTTTTTAATTACGCGTTTGACCTGGTTTTTGGCAACGCGAAAAAATACCTTGATATCTGAAGTATTATCAAAATATGTAATTGTCAGTTGAGAGTGCCAAGTTGTCTTTCATCGCGGTTGGATATTTCATTTATTTATTTATTATTACGGTCTACAGAGGAATATCTCTTTCAGGCTACGTAGGACAAAATTTAAACCTTATTGAACAATTCAGATTAAATAAGGTACAAAAAATAATTATAAATCATATATTATATGAGTTAAACTAAAAACTTTAATCTTAGAAGTTCCTTAAGTTTTAATTTAAAAATAACCTTATTATTATTAAGATCTAAGAACTCGTAGTACTGGTTGAATTTAATCATTGACCTCGTAAGCGGCTCTCTAAAGCTATAATTGTTTCTATGTTGTGAGATATAAAGCAGTTGCCGACAACGGATATTTCTCTCCGCTGCATCCACCTTATTGCATAAGAGATCCCTAATTAATAAAATTTCAGTTATTTCTCTTCTCTGGAGAGATTCGAGACCCATATATAAGCACTAAGCTTGATGAGGCGGACAAAGTCCTTGTCGGCGGATTTTTGTTAAAAACATATTTTATGAACTTTCTTTGAATTGACTCCAAATATATTTCCGGAATACGAGGATAATGGTGATCTCTAAAATGAAAATTTTTCCAATGCACAAAAAAGAAATTTATCCGCTATGGGATCGAACTGTCATGACATAGACCTTCTATTCGCCATTCTTTTCCACGGCACCAAATCACACTTTGGGAATAGGTTCTATAAAAATTTATAAAAACTCACTTTTCAACTTAATTTCGCAAGCAATTTATTCAAAACCTAGTAATTATTGTTTACAATGTTCGAAAAATACTGTTTGAGTTCAATGTTCTATAATTCAAGAAAAGAAAAATGCACAAGACGATTTGAACACAAAAAACCAACGTTCTCGAGATTTCTACAACATTTCGTTTTCTATACAAGATTCCGACCGACGCGAATAGAGTTCAAAATCTGAGTAATAATCCTCGCTTTCAAATGTAAGGTCAAACGGCTTTTTTGATTAATTAGGTACGGTAAACCAATCATTTTTAAAAAGATAGGTTTCATTGGTTATTAACGAATCATATAAGTATTAAAGTCAATTACCATACATAAATATCATTTCCCCTTTGCAACATGCTATCTCTATCATGAACTTTTCGTGTTCGTTCAATGATCATTGTTAACGAAACTATTAAACAATTCGATATTTTGGTTGATTCTTATTTCGGAGATCGCATACTATGATAATAGAATAACATCGCACCTTCGATAGCCACTCGAAATGACAAGTCAATTGCCGCTGACATTGTTGACAGCGACAAATTAATGTATATTTGAAGGCGAGGTAAGTAATTTATAATTTATTTTTATTATTAATCAAAGAAAGAGACAATTCAGATTTTCTTTGATTGATATGGGATTTGGTTCTCAGTGTATTTCGTTTTGTGTGCAATCGTCTTGTTTCATTTACGTGTTATGTGTAATAAGTATGTGCTAGATTGATTAAGGTATCTTTAATCTTTTGATAGTTAATTGGAATTGAAGTAATTAATAAAATCTATCTAACTTTTTTTTCAGCAATTTAAACCTAATATATAGAAGCTAAAGCAACTCCATGTGAAGGATAAATGAGGACGTAAACTTCAATGCTCAGATAAGTGTTAATTTTGTTGTTTTAAAACCAATTTTCTTTGTGTACTCCTTGCAGGTTCTTCTTCGTGCTGCTCTTCACGGAACAGACTCCAACCTGGAGTTATAATAATAGTACAAATTGAGAAAGAGTCAGAGCAGTACGACTCATCCAGCTCTGATATGCAACGTACTACATCATCGTCGTCCACAACTAATGATCCCAAGCGCAATGTCGAATTGATATCACAGATGGAAGAAGTTAAGATTTCCACTAAGTTATCAAATACATTTTCAAAGAAACGTGCAAAAGATAACATGTGGATTGTGTGTTCGAAGCAACAACGTCATTAAAGCGTATTATCCTAGGGAAACCTGTTATTGATTTTTTACTATTGAGAAATGACCAGAGCGGTGAAAAACTTGTTAACTATATTTGAGATTTCTTTAGACCGATCTAATGCTGACTCAATTTGTTCAAGTAAATTAGTTAGATTGAAGTCTATCATAATATTAATTTCTGACCATTACGATTTCTTTGTATCATATTATCTATATTATATATATACATTTGAATTTTTATAAAGTGAGGAAGCAAAAAAAAATTCTGGTTTTTCACAATGTAACTCACTTCTTAAATATGTTTAACACATTTATCACTATTTTCAGGATTTTTGTTTTCAATATCTTCTTTTTCAATCACTTTTATAGATAGACGTATCAATTAAAACATTACGAAATCTAACATAAAATAAAATGAAATAAAATAAGTAAAAAACCAGTTTTCAAACAAAGCTGAGGCCAAGCCGCATGAAAAAGTAGAAAATAAACTATTCTTCACACACAGAGGTGGACTCAGATTTTTTGCTTGGGACATTTCTCTTGAATTTTCTTTGTCTTCATGAATCAAATCACTTATTACCTCTGATTGATCATACTGAAATATATCGGTGATTGTCAGCGAATAAAGTCTGAATCCACCTCTGTGTGTGAAGAAAAGTTTATTTTCTACTTTTTCATGCGGCTTGGCCACAGTTTTGCTTGAAAACTCGTTTTATACTTATTTTATTTTCTGCCTTTTTCACGTTAACTGAATTGTTATTACGTGCTGCTTTCCATGTTTTCCACAGACTTTTCCTATTACTATGATTTTTTTTTTTTAAATTTACATGAATTTTCCTCGATTTTTCATGCAAGTTTTCATGATTGTTGAAGAGAAAGTATTGATGCAGGTAGGACTGCA
The DNA here is from genome assembly GCA_963924295.1 of Dioctria rufipes. Classification (NCBI taxonomy): domain Eukaryota; kingdom Metazoa; phylum Arthropoda; class Insecta; order Diptera; family Asilidae; genus Dioctria; species Dioctria rufipes. Next base: position 113,421,771 of record OZ002741.1, read on the forward strand.
AAAAAATGATTCCAAATAGCATTTTTGTCGGTAAATTTTCCAGAAAAGTCGGAAAATTCCGGAAATTTTCGGAAAATTTTCCAGAAAAATTGGAAAATTCTGCATTTTTCCTGAAACAGATTTATCACTAATAATATCGATGAAAATTTTTCCGATGATTTTCCCGCTTATCCATGGAGTTTTCCACGAAAGCAACCTTATGCAACTCATTTCGCTCTACAACTTTGTCTTAGGTTGCAAAAGGCTCAAACGCTTCCTTGGTCGGAAAAACTCCGGAAAAGCTTTTTACATGAATTTTCCTCGATTTTTTATGCAAGTTTTCGCCATTATCGGAGAGAAAGTAATGATCCCAGTTAATACGGAACTTGATCCTGCATAATCTAGAAAAAATTTTTACCGGAAAATTGATAGATTCAATTGTCACGGGACATGAACCTGTGTGCCAAATTTCAGCTGCTGTGATTACGAAAAGTGGGTCTACGAGAGTGTCGAAAATAGTAAAAAAGAAATATACAGATAATTTTTTCTTATCCATGATGATGTTTTTCTTATCCTGTAGTTGGCACTAAATTTGAATGCAAACTTGATCCATTAAGTATATTTACTTCCGTCTAGTTTTTTTTTTTATTTTAGATGAAGTTTCCCTTGTCCAGTGGTTAGTAGTAGCTTTTGATATAAACCTTATCCATCGTAAATAAAATCTGGCTCAGTTCCGTTGATAATGAATTCCGCATAAATGTTCTTGATTACTTTGCTCGGCGAACTTTAATTAACTTTCGTAGTGTTGGTTGCCGATTTCACTGTTGCATATCATAATTCACTAATATCGTGGTAAATCTAGATCTTTCTAGAGTATTTAAATATTTTCGGACAATCCGATACGTGTAGAAAAATAACTAAAACCTTTTTTAGAAGTTTCTCACTAATAAATCGAATCTTCACGATTTATATGAACGTTTTAGGTTTCACATTAAAGCATTAAAATACACACGAAAATAACTCGCGATGTGTATCCTACCGACTGTGCCATTTACCAATCGCTTTGTAATTGGGATGAAAAAAACATTACGAATAATAAAAAAATACAATTAATTGAAACTATTTAACTTTATTTTATTGAAATTAATTTCTTCACTTCTCCAACTTTATTTTTATAAGAACAATTTCTTTTCTTAAACGAAGCACAATTAATTATTTCGCTACCGTACCGGAATATGATAAAAATTAGACTAACTTACATTTATAACCACATTAACTTTGCTCTACAAGCTTTTAGGAAAATTGCAGTTGGCGGATTATATTTTACTTAAGTTTGATAATTTACCCGTGTGAAAGAATGTGTACGTGAAAATTTTCGGTTTTTCAGTTTTGTGTGAAAGGAAATATATTATTCGGATTCTTTATAAATTGCATTCAAGAATTATTTGTATGATAATATGATATTTGTAAATTTCAGGCGTAAGCGGTTTCGTGCTGTGAAAATACCGAATGATGGAATAAGGTGTCATCTTATGATCCTAGGGTAATTAATGCATTGAACGGAAAGGTAATTATGATTTATGTATACGTTATATGTAATTACTATATTATAGATTTGTTTATTGTAACTTATAACCCCTAAACACTTCTCTACCCTGAGAAAGGCATTTTCACTGGACGTGTTGGAACACGTCCAGAATTATCGCAACGGACGATGTCTTGAAGTGTAATTTGATATTTTCGTAAAGCCATCGTTTTGCCTTTTGTGCATACATTGTGGCACCCACGATGAATGCAGCGCGCCACAATGTGCTGAGAAAAGCTTTTTTCGGTGAAGCCTTGATCGTTTCAATCTTCACGCATGTAACTTTTATGTGCTCGATATGTATGTGCATTCAGTGTATATACGCACATACATATCGTGTTTTTGACAAATCTTACTGAAGGCTTTTTTTCTATTGAAATGACTTGCGTTGAAATTTGAAACTTTTATTTTCCCAAGTCGTTTTGTGGGTAAATTTTTTTAATATTTTTTTGCGTAATTTGAAGAAATTGCTGATGGAATCTTCTTCACCTTGTAGTGAGATGTCTGATGCAGGACTAGCTTATATATATGTATGAAAATTAAATAAATTATTTCTTTTTAAATTACCTCTTTTAGGTAATTTAGGTATACAACAGTACTTTCCCTACGAAAAAGAGAATTATTCTTTCAAGAGGAATAATTTTCAGGGGAAGGTGGGGAAAAGGAAAGATAATTCGTGCACGTTAGCGCAATTGTGTTATCTAAATGTTTAAATTTTTCGTCTCTGGCCATAGATCTTATCTCAAGTGGGTAAAGATTTAAGTTTTATGGTCAGATACATTGTATGGAATTTTAGATCAATCGGGGGGTTTGTAATTTTTAATTCTTCACTCAAAATGTCATTTCGGATCGCGTTAGGTCGTGTACCGTGTTATCTTGCGGAGTTTTTAACCTCGAGAATTACAATGATTTGTGTCGTATGTTTTGCTGCCTGGTGGCAGGGACCTTCTATTGCATGAGCGGGGCGGGTGTCCTGCGGTCTCGTGGATGGAGCTTTCTGAGCCGGAACACACCTACCAAGTGAGCTTTCTCCTGATTCTTCACGGGTGCCCAGCCAGTGTCTCAGGTAAGTGGCATCAATACAAGTCGTTTTTGAGCTCATTTTAAGAGGAGTCAGTACTCAGCAAAAGTTTCAATTTACGTAGGCTTGTGTCCTGAAAGTGAGAAAATTCATATAAAACAAGTAAAAAAGCTAGAATTGGTCTAAGACCAATTCTTAGGATACCCTAGATGAATGCCCGTATTAAATTTCGTATGGTCACCGATCTATTCAAGTATTGATTTTGAAGTTGTTTTTCGCATATATTTCTAGAACGGTTTGTCGCACAGACAAAATGATTATAACCAATTTTATAGGATTTCGTATTCTGCAGAAGTTTTTAGTACCATAAAAATGTCTTGGACTGATCGTTTTCAAAGTATACGTAAAAAACCGAAATTTTTATATGGCAACACCAAGAAAGAGTTGCCCGATTTAGTCCATTTTTGACATTTTATTTCCTAATGTAGTAAAAATATCATGTGCGAAATTTCAGCTCTCTACGTCGACGCGTTCTCAGGCAGTGACCAAATATATAGCGGAAAACGAAATTTTTATATGGCAACCCCACGAAGGAGTTGCCCGATTTGGCTCATTTTCGAACTTAATTTTACTTTTTTTTTTTAAAGTCTGTGTACAAAATTTCAGCTCTCTACGTGTTCGCGTTCTCAAGTTATCGTGCGCACAGACGGACGGACGGACGGATGGACGGACGGACGGACGGACGGACGGACGGACAGACGGACGGACGGACGGACATGCAAAAATCGAAATAACTTTTAATATTATGAATGGGTGTCCAATCCATTTTGCTCTACCATCATTATTTCGAGGTGTTACAAACGGAATGACAAACTTAGTATACCCCTATGATTTCATCTAGGGTATAATTAGCGTAGACCTAGACCACAGAGTACATTAGAGACATCTACCGCAAAAGACAGAAACCCAACATCCGACAAAACCATACAATTTAAGATGAAAAATGAAAATTTGCAGTTCACATAAATTGAAAATTTTCAACGAGAATTGACTCTCCTAAATTTCTTTTGCCGATAATTGTTTAATGTGCTATTTTGCTTTGTATTTAAACATTTTTCAAATAAATATTGCAGTTTGTCGTCGGTGAAATGTCCGGAGAAAAAACAAGTACAATTGGAGTCACATAATTATAATAAGCGCCACTAACAATGAAACAACTCGACGTTATTTGCTAGATCTAGGCCTTATCTTTCTAAAATAGTCACAATTTAAAGAAATGAGAGTACACGGTAAAAAAAAATGTAGTGTTACCTAAAATCTATGAGGAATTTTCAATAACAATTTATGTAATTATCCTTGATTTCTGTGTAATTATTAAAAATTTACCGAAATGTTATTGAAAAGTACATAAATTTTTGGGAGTCGTCCTAAATTTTAGGCAACTGTACCTGTCCTTTATACAATTTTATAATTTTCCATAATTTTTAATGCTTTGTTGCATACAAATTATGGCAACATTTTTATTCCACAAAATGAGGGTATCTTTCACTTTACTTTATGTACATTTTTCCCAACCCTACATAATTTTGATGTAAGCTCCGCCACCGGGATAAGTATACATAGCTGAGCGCTCATCGTACAATAAATGCACATTACAAAAGTGAGTTGAAATTCCTAGAAATGCGCTTCTTTCTTTTGTCGTGCGTTCTTTGATATGTAGTTTTTGGGAATATGTGGTACCATAGATTAATACTCGTATGAAATACTTTAATAATCTATGGTAGTACCCACCCGGTGGCTTAGGGGCAAAGAAATTGGTGGCGTGCTTCGAATATCAGACAGAATGCTGACAAGCTCAATATTAAGTGAAAAAACTTCAGCACAATACAAATATTGGTTGGTTGGTTTGGTTGTGCTGCAGTGTGCGGCACATTGCAGATGTAAACGAATAGCCGAATTCAAGAAGGAGCAGTCAAGTTATTCTAATAAGAGTGCAAACTTGTCGGGATTTCTATACGCTGCCGCTGTTATTTATTCATCCCCCCCGCAGGTTCCATTTGTTATTTGTTCTTTTGTGTTCTTGTCATTCTGTTGGATGTTCTAACGTGGCTTGTTGTACCGTACGCGGAGCATAATTTATCACGAAGTTAATTGATGTAATGTTATCCTGCAAATTAAATTAAAAACGTGAAAAGTTCTCATATTTTTGTTTGTGTATCATTGTTTTTCGTGTTTTGAAGCTGAATTTATTGTGACAGGTAAGAGACAACTTTTCACACAGTTGTAGTAAAATGTGAAAAAGTGATTTAAATGCGTTATTTAAAATATTTCAATCCTTTACTTTGTTTAATATTTTATAATATTTTACTTAATTAATATTATGCTGATTTGTGTACATTCGTTCAACTATAGTTCCTATGGAAATATTTGCAGTATTGTGGCCCAATAAACAAAAGTGTTAAATGTCTGAAGCTAATGTAATTTTCAAATTCTATGCAAAATTTTAGTGAAATTCATTAATGTTTAGAGATCACTCACTAATTGCAGTGAAAGAAGTTTTAGAAAATTAAATTTGTCAATTTTTTAAAAAAATTTTAAAACGAAAATTAAGATTGGGAGCTCCAACTTTGATTTCGCGGCAATTTTTTTAAACAAAAGTGGCGCGTGGGTGTACTTTTTCGACTAAAACGTAATCTATAGTCGATTTTTTCTCTAGCGATAATAACTTAAGGGAGTTATGTAGTGTATGAGCTGTTCTCAAAAGAAGAATATTTACGCGATTATCAATCAAAAGCAACGTATTTCTTATATATGCTTTAATTTGAGGTCATTGCACGAAAATTACAATCTGTATATAGAATTGTAAAACACTTAACTGCATTCTAAGTAGTGGGTGTAAAAATACACATTAGATATATCTGTATTATCATTTATTTAATTTTTAAATAATACAAAAAAGTTTTTTGCTGCATGAAATTAAAGTTATACTTCGTTCTTTGAAGAAATCATGATGTTACATGGCGAAATCAGCTAATATAGACGAGACCCAATTTAACACAAATTCTTCTTTGTTTGTTCCAATATTTATTGATGGGATATTTAAAATTTCATATAAGTGGAATAAAGAAATAAAATACACAACCTAATGAGTTAGAAAAAAATTAACTATGCTTATCAAAAAATAATCTATCTACTAAATAAAAGCAATAAGAAAGGTGAATGAAATTATAAAATTTGAAAATAAACAGACATTTCGTAATAAAAGATGTAATTAAATAAAAATCTGTAAAAAAATTATTCTCCATCACTATGCATCTCTTTACTAAAAGGCGGCAAATTCCCGATATCCTCCAGAACGCCAATAGTAACCAGGTTTTGGAGAAATCTGTGGTGTCGTACGGTAGAAGATCGATCATATTCTGTTTCTTTAGCTCGCCAAGAGGTCTTTATCTTGTATATAATAATTTCCTGGTTATGTTTTCAACAAGTATTAACCTACAATTGCTTCCTGCAGATCTAATATTTACTTGAAATTCATAAATTCCCGTAATGAATCCTTGAAAAAAATTTGATATGGGCGGCATTTTTCGTAACAAAACTATTGTATTTTCAGCCAGCTCATTACATCATACCTCTTTTCGGGAACATAGATAACTTTTCCTTTAGCTTGTACTTCTACTGATCCAAAATGAGAAACATTGGGAGAAATGAAAGATCGTACACCAAAAGCTTTCATTATTTTGATGAAAGGACATGAGTGCTAAAGCCAATTTAGTATTCCTTTTTTGTCCCGTGCAAGCATCGCTGTAGAATATCACCGGCTTTTTACCATGTGCTTGAAGCTTTAAATGTTTAATGAGACAAGAAGATATGCCCTGAGCACCTGCGGGGGCTATGTCTTATTTAAAATCTAAAAGGTGGCAGTACCTGTGACAAGGTCATATGTTCCTAAGTTAAAACAATATAAATTTCGTTTATAATAAGCGTCAGATACTGTTATTATATGAATGGCAAGGCTTTTTGCAAATTATAAGGATTTCAGTTTGAGGATTATTTTGTACATATTCGGAATCGTTTTTTATACAACCCCTTGTTAATTCTGTTTTCCACAAATGCGTTCCGTAATCTTTTTCAAGTTGTCACACTGTCTAATATTTAATCCACATTTTTTTCACATCATCTAACTTGTATTTAAACTTATTTGCGTGCATATATTTTTTCAGCGATTATGAGGTTCATTAAGCTATGGGATCATTCAGAAACCATAAAGAAGATAGTAAAAATAGAAGGAGATTTAACTCTTGAAAGGATATTCCTTGAAGGTAATTGACATTTTTATGAATTTACAGCATATCGTTATTCCTGAGTCCATAGCTGTTTGTATACATTATTTGCTAGCAATTCCCAATGGTATGCTCATCGACAAATTTCAGGCAATGATTGACCTAACTTAAAAAAAGACATGTAGTTTAAATTCTCATAACTTTTTTTATTTAAAATGATCACAAGGACTGATATAAATATTTTCAAGTTTATTTCATACTCCGTCTTATGTATATGGGATCGAGGCTTCTCTATGAAAACTTAAGATAAGCAGAGAAGTGGTACAGGCGCTTATGCCCAAGTTTATATGTGCTCAGGACTATCAAGATTCGAGCTTCAATCGCCGGTGACCATTTTTTTGGGCGATTCCCACATGTGTATTATCTTGAGCATTTTATACATTCAGAACGTCCAAGAGTAAAGTTAAATCATTAATTTATAAAATCGCTAAGATAATATATATATACAGGGTGTTTCCCCTTAGGAGATCAATAGAGTAGGAGGTGATAGTACTCACCTAGCCTAACAAAAAAATGTATGGGAGGATGGGGGGGGGGCAATATCAACCGTTTAGGAGTTACAGGGTGATTAATAAAAAAGTTAGTTTTGCACAAATTATCCTGTATCTTAAAATGTACAAAGTGTACGGTATGCAGAACTTCATGGCCTTTCCAACGATTGCCCAACCGGCCAAGCAAGTTTTTGTTATTCTAGGTGAGTACTATCATCTCCTGCTTGATTGATCTCCTAAGAGTAAACTTAACTTCTGCTGAACAAACTTAATTTGCTAAATATTCTATCATGCAAAAATATTTTTTTTTCAAGCCAAGGCCAAGGGTATCTCAGGCGACCAAATCGTATTAAAAGATGGGACAGAGATTGATGATGCAGATACTTTATTGCATTACTGCAATGAAATACTGATGATAAAAAATTCTAATGACTTAATCAACGTTCAAGAAGCATCCCTTAGTACAAAACCATCTACAATTTCTGAAAATTTATCGTCTTTGGCTGATTGCGATGATTTATATGGAATTGGCACTGAAAGCAACTCAAGCGAATTTAAAGTTCCATTTAATAGGCTTCCTATACGCCTGTGTGACAAGGTATTCGCAAATGAAAAACTAGACAGAAAGGAATACTCGACTTTTATATCCGAAATATCACAAGAAATTAATAAAGTTTACAAGAACACATCTCGGAGAATTCTACGAGAAGTTTCTAACAACCTTTGCAAGAAATATCCCACCACTTTTGCCGATTTGGATGTTGATACGAGAAAGCAAATTGGCGATGGATATATTACACTGTTTAAAAAAATTGAAGAACATTGCAATTATTTGAAAAGAAAGGTTTGTGTCTCAGAAATAGCTGGATATAAAACAAAGCGCAAAAAGAATTCAGATGCTGTTACTGAGATATTTTCTAGCAATGAAACTAAGCGAATATGGCTTAAATTTGAAATATCCATAGAAAACAGAGATGAGCAAAAATTGGAACAAGTTTTTAAAGAGACATTTTCTGCTCAGAGGGTTTATATCAACTGTGATGGACCAAAAACTGCGAAAGATATTTTACAAAATTGGCCAATTATATTTGAAAAAAAATTTGCATTGTTACATTTCAATTTATTATTTGAAATTAATTTAGAAAGGAATATTGACGAGAACTTAAAAAAAGATGCTGAACGGATTAACGGACTCTCAAAACTGATTTCTAGTTGCTTGCACACTGTTATTTCATCGCTAACAAAATATTTTAAGGAGGAGAACGACTGTATCATCAGATATTTTGAGGTAAATTTTACGTTTAAAAAGATTTTGTTTTGATAAATATTAAAATCATATTTTAATATTTTAATAGGAAGACGCGACAAAACAATATATGAAAAACTCTACTAAAGATGTTATCTTTCCACTTATACTATGCCTAGGTAACATCTCATATTTTTTTTTTTATTTCAAATCGTTAATTATTATTATTACAGGTGGTGATGAAAAAACATATGGGTCATACTACTATATAAACTTTGAGGGAGAAATAGTCACGGAATGTCAGTCATATATTGAGGCACTCGCTTGCTTATTTGCGGTATATTTTAATATTAATATTCATTATCCAAAACAAGCTTGTCTTACCTTAGAGTTTATTCAAATTAGAATTTGTAAGATTATCTTAAAAGAAAGTAATGTAGGCAAAACTTCACGAGCTAAGACGAACTCAGTGATGAACCGTGTTATGACGGCCATCAATAAAATAAGTACATAATTATGGCTACGAGAACATGCCCTAACTGCAATAAATATGTTAATAAAAACATATTTTTATCTCATCTGCACAAACACAAAAACTTTCCGAACTGTATATTTCCTTGTATTTTCGAAGATTGCGAACAGATTTTTAAGAACTATTTTTCCTTAAGTTCTCATGTACGTCGCAATCATACTTTCAGAAAAAACAATATTAGTTTTGAATACTGTAAACTCTGTGAAACAAAAGTTACCTCCAAGCTTATTATGATACACATAAAGAAGCATATAAATAATGGTTTATCTACTCCATGTTTTGTACCTAGTTGCTCCCGGCGATATTCTTTCTTCAACTCATACCGTTCACACATTTATAGAAGTCATAGAATTTCATTTCTCGATACAGGAAATACATTGGCACTTCCCTGCAATTTTAATGTTCAAACTGAAAATGAACTTCCGTCCGCCTTTGAAACAGACAATGAAATATTCTCTTCCAAGGAACTTGCATTATTTTATTTGAAATTGGAATCAAAAAATATTTTACCTGCTCGTGTTGTAGATGATATATGCGATACAATTACTATATTACAGCGGGAAGTTTTAAATGATGGTATTAATAAAGTCCGGAGAGCACTTGAAGCAGGAAATAATATACATTCGACGCTTCAGAATTTAGAATATGAATACAGCGAACCAATTTTAAAAAATCTTTGTTTTAAGACAACATATAAACGGAAAGCATTTTATACCAATAACTTCTGCTTTGTTAAACCAATTCAAGTAAACTTAGGGGGAAATAATATTAATAAAAAGCAGTGTATGCACTATGTACCGATTCTTGAAACTTTAAAGATCCTGTTAACGAAAATGTCAATTCAAAGTATACTATATTCCGAAAGTGAATCAGATAATAATGAAAAAAATATTCTCGGAAATTTCTCTAACGGAACTATATTTAAAACTAACAACTTTTTCGATAGCGGAAAAAAGCTAAAATTAATTTTATATCAAGACGAGTTCGAAGTTTGTAATCCACTAGGGTCTGCTAAAAAAAAATATTGTGTGCTTGCCGTTTACATGTCTTTAGCGAACATTCCCTTACTAAAACGTGCTAACACTGACCACATGCAGCTTGTGCTTCTATGTAAAGCAGAAGTGTTTAAAGAATGGGGCGAAGAAAAGATTTTTGGACCTCTTGTTCAGGATTTAAAGACCTTGGAATCAGATGGGATTTATATTGAACAACTTAATGAAAGGCTTACTGGTACAGTTGTCTTTATATCCGGCGATAACCTTGGCAGCCATATCATAGGAGGATATGTAGAAAATTTCAGTTCCTCTCTTAATTTCTGTAGATTTTGTTATATTTCTCGAAATGAGTTTAAAGCTGATCCACTGTGTGCATCTCCATTTCGAACAAAGGATAGTTACAACAATGATTGTTCAGATCTTGAAGTCTCAGAAAACCCGGTCATAAGAGGCTTAAAAAGAAATTCTATATTTAATAATTTACAATATTTTCACGTGGCAGTTGGACTTCCCCCATGCTTGGCGCACGACATTTTTGAAGGTATTCTGCAGTATGATTTGCCACTATTGTTACATAAAATTTTTACACAGTTGAAATGGGTTTCAGAAAACAAATTAAGATTTTTATATTCCAAACTTGATTTCGACAAAATAAATCAGAAATATAGTCCAGTGCTTTATTTGAGAAACGGCAAACTTTACGGAAACGCAATGCAAAATAGATTAGTGCTTCAGTACCTTCCATTTCTCTTGCATGATTATGTTCAAAATGCTGATGAGCCATCATGGAGAATGATTTTAATATTGACTAAAATTGTCAATATTGTTCTTTGCCCTAAGATTTCAGTTAATCAGACCTTGTATTTGGAAGATTTAATTCGAGATTATATATCCCTGCATTTAGAAGAATTCCCCACCCAAACTCTTAAACCAAAACATCATTTTCTAACCCATTATGGAAAATTGATGAGAATGTATGGTCCATTAATAGGTGTATGGAGTTTGAGGTTTGAGTCAAAGCATGGTTACTTCAAAAAACTTTTAAAAAAATCGCCAAATTTCAAAAATATTACAAAATCACTTTCTTACAAACATCAACTATTACAATCTTATTGCAGTTATGGCAACTATTCTCTTGACATTGTTATTGCGTACGATAGCTTACCAGTGTATTCCTTATCTCATGATATGTTATCCTATGTTAAAAATAAGATCGAGAACTATAAAGACTTCCAGGTGTCAAAAAAAAGTGAATTTAACGCCATTCATTATTATCAAGGACTTGTTATATTTTGTGAAAAACTGGAAGAAGAATTTTACGTTGCTTTAAAAATCAGATTTAACTTAATCAATTCTTCTATGAATAACATTATTTTTTTAGGCGAAAAGCTTATCGTTAAATATAATGATGAGACTGCTTCAATGTTTATAACAAATTTTACAAATGAAATATACCATTGCTCATGTATAAACATGTATGATTATTATCCACTGAAAATACATAAAAAAAAAAATGAAAATATTATAATACTGCACCATGCATTATTTGAAGATTTTAGTATATAGAAATTTTCTTTATTTCATTTTTATATTTGCATTATAACTTTCGCATATTATACCGATTTTAATTTACATTAAAACAAAAAACTCTTTCCATTGGGAAATTGATTGATTTCAATATCACTTGCCATAATGAATTGATAAAACAGATCAGTTTTTTTCTATACTACTGTAAGGAATATAGTAAAAATAAATGCAATTACATATCAACTATAAATAAATGTATTACTAAACAAAAAATGCGCCTTAAGCTTACTTGGCTACGATAAGTTCCCGTATTTATTTGAAAATTGTTGTGGTCTGTTATTGTATATGTAGGTCTTGCATATTTTATAAATTGGTATACAGAAAAACTTGAAATGAATATAAGTTTTTAAAAAAATAGATCTCATTTTAAAAAGCCAGAAAAAATTCATTATTTTAAAGATCCACGATTAAACAACAAAAGTTTTACTCATATATAAAAAATGTTTAATTTGCAATATCTAGGAAAAGTTTAAATGGTTTTAGTTATTCTTTTAGTTATTGTTTTTGTAAACATATTATAAAAACCGTAAAGGTATATGTATTTTTTATATAATCAAATATATATTCAATGTCTTTATTGTCGTTTTTTCTAAGCCTTTTTTACCATATTCCACTAAAAAAGTTTCACCTCCAAATTATGGAAAAGTGCATAAAATTCTACCACAAATTTTATACCTCCAAATTATGTAAAAGTGCATCGGATTAATGGAAATACGGTCACTACGGCTTATGTACTTTTCAATACTTCTTGTGAATATTTCTCTAATTTTTACGGACCATCTTTCCCTAAATATTATGTAAAAAATCTTTCCATACAATTTAGGCAAAAGGTTATTACCTATCTCTTGTGTAAAAAAAAATGTTTCCATAAAGTATGGAATTCTACATATAAGCTATGGCACAAATTGTTGCCATAAATTTTAGGGAAATATTTTTTACCGTGTACCTACCCACAGGAATTTGATTTAAAAGACTTCAGTTTTTATCATTTTGTACAAGTTACCGAGCTAATATCTTCATTCCAATACACTTTTTAAATTTTTGCCGACGTTATTTACTAGACTTATTCATTTCCTTTAATTTAAGATATAAATCATTATTCTGCTACAAATAGTTTGCCAGAAATTCGCATTGAAAAATGTATGAAACTTGCAAATATTGGTACTGACTCCTCTTAACCATACGTTTTACTATACATACGGCATTCTGATCATCAGTAGAGAGTATGGCATATGCTTTTGCTGCTCTTTTTCCGAGGAGAGCCCCGTGGCTGCCTTTTATAATGTGCTGCTTGCCATCCCTCCCGGGTGGCCATCCGGATCTGATGAGGCCGAGTTTGTCGCCCCATCAGCTTCCTTTGGACCTCTGCCTGACGTTGTCATGGGTGAGCTAGAGGCTCCCGAAGACTAGGATGTGGACGGGCCAGCCATAAACGAGCCATTTTTTCTTCTTCCAATAATATTTTTGCATCTTTCCTCTTTTGCTTCTCTTTTAACAAAAAAAAATTAAATTACTTTAAAAAAAATTTGTTTCTTACTTAAACTTCTCCCGTTCCCCTTTCAGGATTTTTTTTGTGTGGGCGGCGCGGTTGTTCGGCTGGCTTTGGTTACGTTTCACATTTTTGACATTTATTTGTATATTATGTTTTATTCTAATTTTAGTGGTTATTTAGTTTCTATGCTAGATTAGACTTATTGTTCTATATTTATTTTATTACTCTTATTTGTAGCTCTATTTGTTTATTCTATCTACTAATATTTATTTTATTCATTACTATTTTAAAAAAAAAAAAATCTTATAAGGAGGGAGGAGTTTTTATATATCTATTCTTTTTTTCTTATGACTATTTTATTTATTTATTTTTATTTTCTACTAAAAAATTTTGTTAAGAACGTCTCTTCTATTTGTTGATAATTCTTCATTATTGTGACCATTTGAAGTCGTGACACTATACCACTTGCACTTCGATTGTTTTGATTTGTTCCTCCGCTTCTGGGGTTTTTTCAGACTTGCGTAAGCGATACTTTATAATGAATGGTGTTAGCCATTTGGCGACCAAGTACATTGTTGCAAGTCTGTATAACGGAAACTTACTAGCTCGTCAACCCGACAGAACTAGAAAAACATTAAAGGGGGTACGAGGCTGTCAGAGAAAGGTAGGAGAAATGTAAATCCAGTCGTGCTAAACCCCGTCAATCCGTCGCAAAGTTTTCAATATTATGAGAATAGTACTCTTTCACAAAATTTAATTGGGTAAATATTTAATTTACTCTAACTAGTAAAAAGTAAGGTTTATTTGTTATAGGTTTGATTTTAATGATTGTTTTAGTTTTGTTTTTTGTTTTAAGTAATTACGCACATTTTATATTTAGCGCATTTTGTATAGAGATAGACTTTGTTAGATGTAAGATAGGGTTTGATGATAAGTTTGGTAGGACTTATTTTTCAGTAATCGTACTTTTTATACCGCAAAGTTACTGGCTAAAGACATTGGTACCTATATACTACTCATAAAAGGGTTTCAATCGATTATTGTGTACTACTACCTACCGCTTTCCGATTTTTATGGTAGTGTTTGTTGGACTGGGTACAGATATGGACCAACCAGCCAGTTTGTGGTCTCTGACTTCACTTTTGAACAGGACTTTGTCTTCTAAGTGGTAAAAAAAAGCTCCTAAGTGGCTAAAAGGTTCAGGATCCCGTGTTTAGTTAGATGGGACATCCGCTGTGAAGCCATAAAGGCAGTCCATTTAGATTAATTTTGTACCCTCATACACCCTATTATTGTACCCGAATGCAGCGGTTCGTAGGTATTGATCCCAAGTTTTGGTATTTTCGTCTATGATTGTACGGAGATATTCTATTAAAGGTCTATGTACACGCTCTAGTGCTCTATTAGACTGTGTATAATATGCTGAAGTCTGTAACTTCTTTACCTTTGGCAGCTTGCACACCTCCTTGAATAGCTCAATCATGAAATTAGTTCCCTGACCGGTGACTATTCTATTTGGAATGCGGCAGAGTGTGAAAATCTTGTCAAAGAAAACTTGCGTCACTGTTACTGCTTCACTATTAGGTATGGCATACCAATCGTCAAATTTGGTGAGATTATCTTGAAAATTCAAGATATATTTATTACCTGTTTTTTCATGGGCTTCTTTGCAATGAGAAAGAAAGATTGTAGTAGATGTCTCCTGGACACGTCGTTTGTCTCTCTCTCTCTGTCCCCCTTGAAATTAAACAGAAGAGTGAGTACGCTATGATACTCAGTCAGGAGCAATACAAATAAGCAACAGAAACACAAGCACACATATACAACCAGGGAACTGTCATGGATATATAATGCCGATGAAATGCCAAAACACACAGGCATACGCACTGAGGCGAACGAGTAGCCAAACAAACGTAGTGCGGAACGAACGAGCACCTTACCCTGTACTTTACCCCGAATCCTCCAAACTTCCAATATCCTTCCAATATCCAGGAAAACCTTGTCGAAAGGTTGTTCTGCTATGTCCGTTATTACCATTGGCATCTTGCATTTTGGAGATACTTTCATTGCTGACCCTGATGGCCGCCGAAAGGAGAGTCGTGATAATCCCTTAGGATTGTTTAAAGTTACTCGGGGCTCATGATTATTTCAAGTGCCTTGAATGGAAGTATATTTTGTTCAAGCGTAGCTGGGGATGGTGTTTCAGCTTCTGGGAGTTGAATTTTTTTTATCTTCCACCACCGTGGACTCTGTTATTTATGCATTTGAGCTAAAACTGGCCTCTTAGGCTTTCTGTTACTAAGCTCTGATCAGGACGGCAAAGAGGGTTTCTTTATACTTCTTTTGTTTTTGGGATTACTTTCTTCCACAGAGTCCATAGTGTGATGGACTTGGGCTTGTACCGTTAAGGTGCTGTCTATATCGGCTTCGTTTAATACCCGTGGAATACGGCTTCCCTGGTTTATATTAGATGTTATAATCGAATTCCGATAATTTGTGGTGAAATCTCACCAAACGGGAAGTCGGGTCTTTAACATTAAAGACACCCTTGAAAGGCTTGTGGTCAGTGTAGACTGTGAATTTTCTGCCGTGAAGGTAGCATCGGAAATTTCTAGTGGCCCCGACTATAGCCAATAACTCCTTTTCAATAGTGGAGTAGTTTCTCTCGGCTTTGTTCAGCGTTCGACTTGCATAGGCTATATGCTGGTCTTTTCCCACTTCTCCTTGGGAAAGCACAGCGCCTAATGCTTCGTTGCTGGCGTCCGTTGTAAGATTGAAAGGTTTAGAGAAATCTGGATAGATTAAAAGTGGTGGTGATATTAGAGCATTGTTGATGCTTTGAAATGCTCCTTGGCATTTCTCGGTCCAAGTGAATTTTACATCCTTGCGGAGTAAATTCGTAATTGGACGACCGATTTTTGAGAAGTCCGGAATTAGCTTTCTATAGTAATTGGCAAGTCATAAGAATGACTGAACTTGCCTAACTGTTCTGGGAACAGGAAATTTTTGGACGCCGGCCGTTTTGCTGGGGTCTGGTAATGCACCTTCGCTAGAGCATTTGTGCCCTTCTCTTCTCACGAACTGGCACTTCTCTAGCTGGAGTTTGAGGTTGTTTTCTCTCAATTTGTCGACGACATTTTTCAATTTATCATAGTGGTCATTTAGGTTTTTTCCATAAATAACGATGTAGTCAAGATAAACGAAACATTCGAGGCCTTGTAGGTGTGTCAAAACGAAGTTCCTGAGGAGTTGGAATGTAGCGGGAGTTCCTTTGAATCCAAATAGCATACGCTTGAATTCGTAGTGCCCGTAACTAGTGCTCAAATGCTATGTCGATCTTTTTTGTCGACTAAGACTTGGTAATAGCCACTGGCCAAATATAGTGTGGTAAAGTACCTGCATTGCCCAGTTGATCAAAAATATCCTCCATTCAGGGTAGCGGAAATACGTCACCAACTGTCTTCTCGTTTAATTTACGAAAATCGAAAAGGACCTTCCGGCTTTTTTTGGGGACAACAGCTGCTCGTTTATTACTTGTCTCTGGGTATCTGGTAATCTGTAAGCCTTTTCATTTATGGGTGCTTGATCTTGTATCAAGGGAATATTGTGGGTGATAGCATTTGTATATATTAGGTTGTCACCTTTCAGATAAAAGATATCATTGTATTTGTAACAGATTTCGGATATCGAAGCTTTTTTTTCCGCATTTAATGTTTCATCCACGTTAAGCTCTTGGTCTAACTTGATGAATCGCGGGCTATTCTTGGCATGTGAAATAGGTATCTTACATGGTATAAGTAGCTGTGTTTTCCGAAAAGCTTATATTAGATTTGTGTCGTTGTACCTTTTTTTACTTACTTTCACTTACTTTACCAATTGGCAAGGTATGTGCTTCCTGCTGTTTTACTGGTGGAATACCATGTTTTATGGGTACCTTACATTAGTCCAAGTACTCGCACGCGTTTTTGTTTTGGCTTATGTGTCGTGAAAAATCTGTTTTCTCAATACTAAATGACGGTGGATCCAACTTTGCCTTCAGTGATGTCTTACGGATCTCGCACTGCCCCTTTAATAAGGCTCTGGGGTCTCATTTAATCCTTAATACTATCTTGACCGAATGGTAGAGTCGGCTTTGCTCTTTTATAGATCTTACTGAGTTAGCATGCACCTGTAGTTGGGCTCTTATGTCTTGTGGATATCTTAAATCTAGGTATATTGGATGAATCAGTCAGCTGCATTTTGTTTGTCGGCTTTTGAGTCTCGCATCTCTTATTGTTCTCTGGGGCCATGCAAAGCTTTTACGATCTGGCTTGTTGGATGGTGGAGTCGTTGTTGCCTGTGCTCGGGTCTTACTGAGCTCGCACGCCTCTTGTACATGGCTCTTGGATCTTATATCTTGGTAGGTATTACTTGACTTGTGTCCTGGCTTGGGAAGCTCACTGATGTTTTCGTTACTCGTTTGCGATTTAGTCGGCTTGAGAACGTCTTGTGTATCTGTGGCCTTTCCTGTTAGGATGACGATAGAGTCATGTATAGGTAGCAGTTGTATTAGTAAATTGGTGATGAGTACTTTGAAATTGTTAATGATGAGTATACTTCTGTACCAGTGGGGTGTAAACTGTTGGCCAGGTTGTTCGCCTATCACTTGTAGTAGACAGAGAGCTTCTTTTTTCACTCGCAACAGGACTATGGTGATTATTTGTGACATATCAGGTATTAATATTGTTTTTTTTTAAGGTAACCAATTATTGCCTCATTTCGCTGGTCTCTTGATCACCCAGAGAGCTCTTTTCGCATTCCTTCGGCTCTTGTTGAAAATGGTACCCAGCATTACTCTCTCCAGATGCCTTGGAGATACTGAATGTAGATAGCTTAACCTGTTTCGGTTCCATCCATTCTGCAAGTGATTTCACTTCGACCGTTTTATATGACAAAGGCACAGTAAACTCATATGAGCTTGTTTCCGTACAAGGAAACTTGAGTATTTTATTTGGGCCTTCAACAATTCAATCGTTTGTTAGGAAATCGTTTGCTAATAGGCCGTCATCGGAAAGACCTGGCAGGTTTTGTACTATTTGAAAATTGCAAGGAATTTTATTTCAAAAATTTCAGTTGCCCTGCAATTTCGCAATATGTTTCCGGTTCCAAAAAGGGTTTATAGTATGCATTCCTCACTTGAATTAAATATTTTGAGGTTTTTAATTGCTCTTTTCTTAATAATACTAACCTCAGCTAGAGTAACCACTACCAGTTTTGTATGGCCATTGAGGCTTATGCTAGTGGAAATTTCACTGTAGGGATACTGAATTCGGGCATTTTAGGTGACCATTTTGAATTTGAATTTAGGTTTATAGTCGAACCGGGGAGTTTTGGGTCGACTGCACGTCGTTTCTCTGACTCTAGGCTTCCCTCTTTTTCTTTTGTCTGCAGTTTTAATTTGCGTTTCCTCGGCGACCAAAAAAGATTTATTTGAGTCTTATATTAAAGACCTAAAACTTTGCGTGTTGTGTTTATTTAGTGTAGATCTGTTGGAGATAAGTGGAGGAACAATATGTTGGGTCTG
The DNA here is from genome assembly GCA_963924295.1 of Dioctria rufipes. Classification (NCBI taxonomy): domain Eukaryota; kingdom Metazoa; phylum Arthropoda; class Insecta; order Diptera; family Asilidae; genus Dioctria; species Dioctria rufipes. The sequence continues at coordinate 113,440,605 of OZ002741.1, forward strand.
TCGGTTATCTCTGGAATTACGGACGTCATGTGCATAGATTTTGCTTTTTGAGCAGAAAGGGGGTTTTCTTGCTTTAAGCAATCTGTGTAAGTGTGACCCTTTCGCTGGCAGAAATTACACGTGCTGTTACGGACCAGTGCATCTGTGTCCGACTTTCTGGCATCATTGTTTGTAAATATTCTTTGTCGTGACTGTAACGAGGCTGTGTTATTCACATTGAGTGAAAACTGATTAGTATTTGGAGCTCGAGGTGATGCGATCATAGGTGTTGCTGGCATTTGGTATTAGGGAGATATATAGTATGCTCTCACCTGTAAATCCGTGACTACTGGGACTGGAGGAGCTTGTGCCACAAAATTTTGTAATAAATAAATTAATATTTTTTTTTTTGCAAAATTTAATTGCTTCAATCTTGCAATGCAAACAGTGAGAAATTCTATCGCGTTTTATCGTGTTGTGATCAATGTGTTCACTAACTCTTGGTATGTCTCACGGAGAATGTATGCTCCGTTTAAACGATCCTCTACCTCAGTAAATGAAGCAGGGACGTCTGAAAGGAATAATTGATAGCGTCACCTCGGAGTGTCTAGTAGGGAGGACCTGAATGAAAGCCACTTTTGCTTCATCATTTAGGCGGCACTGCATAGTTTGTTTGCAGCAGCCGATGAAGGTTTCCAGCAGTGAGTTTTGCTACTTTAGCATAGTCCAACATTGTGTGTAGCATATTGACTGAATATTTGAATTTTGGTAGACTAACTGGGCTTGTTTCTGGGCTGGTTGCTGTTAATGGTTCTTCCAGCCAATCAGTCAACAGCTCCTCGGAAGTTGGTTCAATCACTTCACTGTCACTATCACTGTCACTTAAACTAACATTCTTATTCTTCTCTAGATCTAACTCAAGCGAGCGCGTAGGCTCGCACAGATGTGGAGTTCCTGTCAGAACTGAACTGCATCTTGTCTTATTTTTTTAATTTAAGCAATATATATTTATGTAAATATCAAATTACCTTTCAACCATCGTCCGCCGCCATATTTCTGGTCAAGACCAAACTTGTCCAGCGAAAGTAATTTTCTCAGGATAATATACATTTTCCTTACCATAAACTACTTGAATATTAAAATAATCAAGTCAAGTACAGTTTAAGCATTTTGCTCGAAGTAGTCTAACGGTTTTTTGTTTTTCGAAAAGAAAAGTAAAAAAGCTGGAATTGGCCTTTTTATGTTGAGAACAAACAACCGTCAATATTTAATTATAATTCTTTATTCCGAATAACTAAATCTAAGTAATCCTAAGCCGAAGTTAACAGAACCGATTCCAGCACAGAAGTGTCTCGTGGAGAGATATTAACTGTCGATCCCTGATGTTATCACTAACACTTATATGTATAGTATATGTATATATTAATAGAGAATATTGCTGTTCTAATCTAATACATAACATCTTCCCCTTTTTTATAATGATAGTTTTACAATTTAGTATTCTTTCAATAATAACAAAAATATGTTTCAATAATTATAACTAATAATCCATTCAATTTCAGTTACCCTAAATTCATGATACTTTTAAAATACTATCCGTTCTAATCAAATGTGAATCTATCTGTAAGTTTTCTTTCCCTATTACTTCTTCTTAATTCAGTTGAACCATCTTCTATATTTACTTCTTTATTTTCTTCATTGTTCTTATTAGTAGTAGGTGGTTTTTCTTTTGCACTATTGTTTTTGCTTACATTGTGATCAGAACCTAATTTAGCATTTTGCTTATTTTTAAAATTTGGCTCTTGTAACATACTTGGATGATACTTATCTTCTAGAGTCGAATAACGTAGTTGATTCATGTGTACAAATTTTATTATTATTATCAACATTTATTAAATATGTTAATGGACTTATAACTTCAACAATTATTGCTGGGCGCCACTTTGCTATATCCTTATAGTGGAGCTTATACAATATCTTTTCCCCTTTTTTAAAAGTGTTTCTACTATTTTTTGAATTATTATTATATTTTTCTTTAAAAACTTTCTTACATGGGTCTTTATTCTTTAATTTTGCATAATTGTATGTATGATTATTATCTAAATTAAATTTGACAGTTTTTCTTAAAGAATTTAATACTGTTTTTGGTGTGTAAGAGAAAATCATACTTGCTGGACTTTTCTTAGTGACTGTAGAAGGAGTGTTGTTGTAAATGGTTAAAATATGATCCAACTTGGCATTAATGTCTAATTTTCTCAGCTTTAAGTCACAAAAATATTTTCGCAAACTAGATTTTATTGTTTGTACTCCTCTCTCCGCCAGACCATTACTTTGGGGATGGTATACAGGGGACTTGGAAACCTTTATGTTTCGTTGTTTAGCGAACGCGATAAACTAATTTGAATTGAATGGCGGACCATTGTCTGACACAATTTCGTCCGGAAATCCGAAATATCTGAAAAATGACCTCAAATAGATCTCTAAATGACTCGCATCAGTCTTTGTACAAATCTTAACCTCAATATATTTACTATATGCGTCAACTATAATGAGGAAATATTTGCTTTCAAAATTAAAAAAATCAAGGTGAATTCGTTGGAAGGGATGATCACAAACAGTCCACTTGTTTGTTAAAATTTCTTTTTTTACATTTTGTGTGACTTGACAGACATGACATTTTTTTACCAGTTCTTCTATGTCTTTATCAAACCCAACCCACCATACTGAGCTTCGTCCTACCATTTTCATTCGAACAACGCCATCATGATTTTGATGTAATACTTCTAAGACTTCCTGAACTAATATGCAAGGAATAACTATTCTATCTCGATAATAAAGGAATTCATCCTCACTTGACAGATTCTTCCTCATTTTGAAATATGGTTTTAATTTATCCTTTATTTCATTTGGCCATCCATACCTTACGTAGTTTAAGACTTGACATAGGACTTCATCTCTTTCTAAACAAATTTTAATTTTACCCTTATCGATTATTGGACTATTATTTTCCGACAACGCACAGATATTTTCAACACCAGTTTCTTCTGGCAACGGTAATCTAGATAGGGCATCGGCAGGAGCCATTACTTTTGCAGGTCTGTACTTAAATTCATACTCATATATTGATAACACGACAGCCCACCGTTGTAATCTAGAAGCCGAAATGTTAGATGTCCCTTTTTGAGGATTAAAAATCTCTCTAAGAGCTTGATTATCACTGCAGAGTGTGAATTTATGCCCGTATATATATTTGTGAAAGCGTTTTACACCAAAAACAATTGCTAAAGCTTTGCGATGAATTTGAGAGTAGTTTTTTTCGGCTGGTGACAGAGTACTAGAAGCGAAAAGTACTGGCCTTTCAATTCCATTGACTAAATGACAAAGAACAGCGCCTACTCCATATGGGCTAGCATCACAAGATAATACTATAGGCTTCTTGGGATCATAAATTTCTAGTATATTGTTTTTTAAAATTAACTGCTTCGAATTTTCAAAACACTTTTGGGTTTGATCTGTCCAAGAAAATTCAATATTCCTTTGTAAGAGTTTATACAAATCTTTAAGTTCCATGGACAAGTTTGGTATAAAGTTACCATAATAATTTATAAGTCCCAGATAAGACTGCAATTCGCTTAAATTTTTTGGTGATGGTGCTTCCACAATAGCTTTAACTTTTTCTGCATTTGGACGTATACCTAGACTAGAGATTGTATGACCTAGATAATGCACACTGTCTACAAAAAATTTGTATTTTCCTAAATTTATCTTCACATTGTATTCGTTTAGTCTGGCTAATACTTGGAGAAGAATTTTTTTACAATCCTCTCGACTAGACCCTCCTACTAATATATCATCCAAGTAACATGAAACATGAGGAATACCTAGCAGAATTTGGTCCATAATTGATTGGAATATGGATGGAGCACTTGCAACTCCGAATGGTAAGCGTGTATATTGATACAGACCTTTGTGTGTATTTATAGTTACGTATTCGCGGGATGATTGCGATAATTGAATTTGTTGGTATGCTCCCGACAAATCCATAACACAAAAACAATTGCAGTTCTCTAAATTAGCGAATATATCATCTTGTCTAGGCAGAGGGTAATGTTCCGTTTCAATAAACCGATTTATCGTCACCTTGCAGTCAATACAAATTCTAATATTTTGTCCAGGTTTTGATACTATTACTATAGGAGAAGCGAACCGGCTGGACTTCACAGGTATTAATATACCTTCCCTACACAACCTTGTTAACTCACTTTCAACCTGTTCTCGTACCCTATATGGTACTAAATACACTTTATGAAATATTGGAGGACTACCAGGTTTTAACACAATTTCGGCACAAAAATCTTTAATGCAATGGTCTGGTGAGGTTAAGAGTACACTCGGGAATCTGTCTTTAATAATATCTAATATTGAGTAATTACTTGTTACCTGGTTTACTTTTTCACAACAAAAACATTCACGCCAGTTTGGATAAATGACATCAAGCCATGCTCTACCGATAAGGGGTTTAAACAGCTTCTCGCTTCTTATCACGATCAACTCCAACTGATGCTTTTGGTTCACAGCAACGATGATTTTCCCCACACACTCAATTAATCTACCAGTTACTGAAAAATAAATTTGTTTATTGGGTAATAAGTCAACATGAAAAAACCTAGACCTATACTCAACTTCTGTTATCACGGACGTACACGCGCCTGTGTCCACCTCCATCTCAATACTTTGGCCTTCTACTGTTAAAAGTCTACTGTAAAAGTCGCTGAATTGCTTACTTTGTTGAAATGCATGATGTCGATCATATTTAGATGATTTGCTCCCTTAGACAGATGTGCTATAGTATTTTCCTCACCGATTCCTCTGTTCTGATGACACATTGATGCTAGGTGCCCCTTTTTATGGCACTTAAAGCACTTCCAAAACCGAACTGCACAAATTTTGTGGGAATGCTGTTTACCGCATCTGTAACATGATTTGGATCTGCTTGTACTCCTATCACTTATCTGATTCCGACTTCTTGACTTGGATCTGCTTCTATTCTGCTGACGAACTAGGAATGCATTACCGGCTTCTGGCTTAGTACTGATTGATATGTTTTCTCTTTCCGCCATTTCCCAGGCAATAGCTTGAGTACATGCTGACTCGAAGGTAAGAGACTGTTCTTTCAAAAAGTTTGTTCGTAGATGATTATCTCTAATACCGCATACAAACTTGTCTCTCAGAGCTCGTTGCATATATTCACCAAAATTGCACTTTTGAGCTTGAGCTTTTAACCTCATAATATAGTCAACTATCTGTGATTCACCTTGCTCTGTTTGGTAGAATTTGTATGTTTCCGATATTTCACTTTGTGATGGATCAAAGTAGTTTTTTAAAGCGGTAATTAACTCTTCATATTTTTTAGACGATGGATCATCGGGGGCCAGCATTCTTCTTAAAATGGAATATGCATCTGGCCCAATGCATGTGATGAATAGCGGCACTTTTTTGCTTTCAGGTATATCGTTCACTATGATATATTGTTTAAGTCTCATCTCGTACTCTTGAAAGTCTCCTCCCGCCATAAATGGTTCAATGTGACCAATTAAATTTGTCATACTTTGTGTTGTTTTTTGTAATTTTGTGGCACTATCTTCGTTATTTTCCACTTTTGTTTTAGTTTCCGGCACTGGCTTACTCATATGAGATTAATTTAATTTAAATTCAGACGATTCGGATTCCGCACTAAAATTTTTTGTTTTTTTTTTACGTATTCACGTTATTTATCTCGTCGCCAATTTTATGTTGAGAACAAACAACCGTCAATATTTAATTATAATTCTTTATTCCGAATAACTAAATCTAAGTAATCCTAAGCCGAAGTTAACAGAACCGATTCCAGCACAGAAGTGTCTCGTGGAGAGATATTAACTGTCGATCCCTGATGTTATCACTAACACTTATATGTATAGTATATGTATATATTAATAGAGAATATTGCTGTTCTAATCTAATACATAACAGGCCTGAGACCAATTCTTATGATAACCTAGATGAATGCCCGTATGTATTTTCGTATGGTCACCCATCTGTACAAGTTTGACTTTAGAAGTGGAGTTTCGCAATCCTTCGAAGGAGTTTCGAACTTAAATTTGTAATTTTTTTTAAATCTGTGTGAGGCATTTCAGCTCTCTACCTCGACGCGTTGTCAAGTACTGACCAAATGTATAGTAAAAAACGAAAACCCGGTTTGTCCCATTTTCAAGATTACTTGTTTTTAACGATTTCTCGATGGGAACAGACGGACGAACGAACAGATGGACATGTAAAAATCAAAGTAACTTTTAATAATACGTGTGGGTCCAACCCATTTTTACACCCTAGATGAAATTTAAATGGTATACTAAGACTAGACACCCATGCATAAAATTAAAAGTTATTTTGATTTTTGCATGTCCGCCGCCCCTTCGTCCGTCCATTCGGTTGGACGACAGTCCTCGCAATAACGCAAGAACTCGTGTACTTAGAGAACTGAAACCTTGCATATGGTTTACTAACAGAAAAAGTAAAGCCAAGTTCGAAAATTAGAAAAATCGGGTAGCTACTTCGTAGGGTAGCCATACAAAAATTTCGTTTTTCATTATATTTTGACACTGCTTGAGAACGCGTCAACGTATCGCGTTCAAATTTTGTACATAGTGTTGTTATAAAAACAGTAAATATAATTTCAAAAATGGACTAAATCAGGTAACCCTTTCTTGGTGTTGCCATATGAAAATTTAGGGTTTTCACGTATTGTGTGAAAACGATCAGTCCTGTACCGTTTTAATGTACTGAAAAGTTCTTCAGAATATGAAATCCTATAAAATTTGTTCTAATCATTTTTGATGTTCGACGAACCGCTCTAGAGCTATATAGAGTTTTGCTTTGAAAATTTATAGCGAAGTAAGTCAATATGAAATTGACTCAGTTTGCTGCTAAGTCTGCAGCTCGAGAATTAAAATGAAAAAACTCTTTATGCAAACGAAAAATCTTTAAAAAAGAAATTTCACTTAAAATTTATTTTAAGTCTATATATGAGGTCAGCTTGGCTGCTTGCTTTGGCGTATACGGCAGGCAGGAACCAAGCCGTACTGACGATTATACGGTTCCTGCTTATACGAAACGCCCTCTTTTTACAACGAAATTTCTTTTTTACAAATTTTTCGTTTGCATAAAGAGTTTTTTCAACTAAATTCTCGAGCTGCAGACTTAGCAGCAAACTGAGTCAATTTCATATTGACTTACTTCGCTATGAATTTTCATAGAAAAACTCTATGAAATGCTAGTCCCGCATAGGGCTAAATCTTGCTAGGCATTCAAGTAAATACGTAGTATCTCGCCTCATATAATTCACACTTAAAATTTATTTTAAGTCTATATATGAGGTCAGCTTGGCTGTTTGCTTTGGCGTATACGGCAGGCAGGAACCAAGCCGTACTGACGATTATACGATTCCTGCTTATATGAAACCCCCTCTTTTTGCAATGAAATTTCTTTTCTAAGGATTTTTCGTTTGCATAATGAGTTTTTTCAACTTAATTCTCGAGCTGCAGACTTAGCAGCAAACTGAGTCAATTTCATATTGACTTACTTCGCTATGAATTTTCATAGCAAAACTCTATAAAATGCTAGTCCCGCATAGGGCTAAATCTTGCTAGGCATTCAAGTAAATACGTAGTATTTCGCCTCATATAATTCACATAATTCTATATATGAGGTCAGCTTGGCTGTTTGCTTTGGCGTATACGGCAGGCAGGAACCAAGCCGTACTGACGATTATACGGTTCCTGCTTATATGAAACCCCCTCTTTTTGCAATGAAATTTCTTTTCTAAAGATTTTTCGTTTGCATAAAGAGTTTTTTCAACTTAATTCTCGAGCTGCAGACTTAGCAGCAAACTGAGTCAATTTCATATTGACTTACTTCGCTGTGAATTTTCATAGAAAAACTCTATGAAATGCTAGTCCCGCATAGGGCTAAATCTTGCTAGGCATTCAAGTAAATACGTAGTATTTTGCCTCATATAACTCACACTTAAAATTTATTTCAAGTCTATATATGAGGTCAGCTTGGCTGTTTGCTTTGGCGTATACGGCAGGCAGGAACCAAGCCGTACTGACGATTATACGGTTCCTGCTTATATGATACGCCCTCTTTTTGCAATGAATGAAATTTCTTTTTTAAAGATTTTTCGTTTGCATAAAGAGTTTTTTCAACTAGAGATATATTCAAAAATCACTACCAAAATCAAACTTGAGCAGATGGATGACCATACGAAATTAAAAACGAGCATTCATCTGGGGTATCATAAGAATTGGTCTTAGACCAATTCTAGCTTTTCTACTTGTTCTCTAGTAGCATTATTTCTGTGCGTTATAATATGGTAAACTTAGTATAACCTATGGGTATAAAAGCCTCGCTTAATAAAGTGCAATTCGAGAGGCATTTCCCATCAGCCAACAAAAGCTGCTGATCAACAAAGTGAAAGTAACTTCGAGTAAAAATGGAGTTCAGTGATTAATATCAAATAGTGGTTGTTCGAACCTAATCGATTCGAATACATTTTTCTTAATATTCAAACTTCTGGAAAGAAAACATACTGAAAACAAAGCATGCAAATTAAATTAAATCAAATCTAGTCACTCTTATTTAAAACACAGATACACAACCAAACAAAGCTATGTATTTGTCATATACATAACATATTGCACAAATACAATACAAATATAGCCTCATTGAGCACATCATAGTCATATGTTTTAACCGTTAGATTCATGCTAAAAACAATTCCTGAAAAGGGAACATTAAAAATACCATGCTAAAATTGGGTTCTGAAAAGACAATAAATTCAATCTAATTACAATTTTCCTAAAAATAGGTAAAACACAGAACAAAAGCATGTGTTGTCATGTAGGATACAACGCATGGCACAAATCAGTCAAGCCGATCAATTTACAACTTTATCATTATCATCATTATAAGTACCATCGTACGGGAATCTCTTTTCTACGTGATAGAGAGCTCTAAATTTCTTGTTTCTATGCATTTTTGTTCGTTGCTAGGCAAATTTTATCGCTAGTACCGTAAGATCACAGCTGCACTGCCAATTCTTGTATCATGCGCCGCTACTACTCTATCAGTGGTGTCATGTGCAAGCAAGGGCTATATAAACGACAAGCTGACTGATCTCGATCTCTTTTTGTATTTGGCAACGCTTGGGGTAAGTTGGCTGTGTAGGGACTAACATTTATATCGGGTATCGACTGATATATCATTTTAACAATTATTTCTGGTATCGACGGGAATAAACGCATCTTAATTTGGGTCTCGACTGAAGTTAAGATATTTACTAACAATTATTTCTGGCATCGACGTGGTGTCGTGGGATGCGTTAAAAAATTAAAAAAAAAGGAACCAGCGGTTCCGAACTAAATATGGGACGAAAGTCCAGGTACGATTGTTAGCTGATTGAAACATTAAAATTATAACATAAAAATTTGTTGTTTTTCTTTGTCCTTGTTACCATTTTTACACTACATTGGTCGGTGAATATATGTCTTCTCTCTGAGATTGTCGTTGAATTTTTCATTCTTTATTTCCTCTTCCCCCTTTGGACATTGGTGAGTATTTCTAACAGATATAATTTATAAGCATGTCATACTCTGGGCGAAGAAAGCCTTTTAATACGAGCAACAAAACACCAAACTTTTTGAGTTCAAACTTAATTCTTTCTTAAAAGGGTAGCTTGCGGTTAATTACTTGAAAGATACTTTCAGTCTTTCAACTGGGGGCTGTATATTCGAAACTAATCGATTCGAATATATTTTTGTTAATATTACAACTTCTGGAAAGAAAACATACTGAAAACAAAGCATGAAATTTTTTTTACATAATCTGATCTTAATAGTGGGAAATTCTAAAAAATAAGTGCAGTAGTTTCTTGAAAGTAAAAAAAAGTGAACAGTGTTGATTTATTGTTAAGAAATAGACCACTAATCTTGATCCAAATTTACCAGTGCATTCATTTCAGTCATTTAATTAAATTTGCGTGTACGTTCTACTAACGGGCACCACATTTTATGGTCCTTCGAGCCGGATATAAGGTCTAGTGTTTTATTTTCTCAATCTTTTAAGTATGTCTGCACTTCGAAAACTTTTGGGCAACCAAGCCACTTCCGCAATAATCTTTAAAAAATCGTTCAATAACTACAACAAAACTGATGTAGAAAACCGAACGAAAGGTCTTATTTCTAAGGGATTAACCGCTCTAAGTGAAATTTGGTCAGAGTACAAGAAAGATCGCTATACGATTATTCAAGCCACGCATGCTTTGGAAGATAGTGAACTTGAAAAGTACGATTATTTCGCAAGGATCAATTTTCAAAGGTGGAAAATCAATACTTAAACTCTTCGAGGTATTCTTAGGGATGCATTAGATGCATTCGAAACAAAGGTTGAACCAAGTCCAAAATCAGAACATGAAACTTCATCGTCTCTGGGACTACCTAGCATCACAATCCCAAAATTCTCCGGTTCTTACGATTCATGGGGGCCTTTTCACGATCTATTCAAATCCCTGGTTTATTCAAATTCTGCGTTATCACCGGTGCAGAAATTGCATTATTTAAAGTCAAGTGTATCTGGAGAAGCAGAGCACTTATTGCGTTAATTTCCTATGACCAACTCGAGTTATGACAGTGAATGGAAGATATTGCTTGAAAGGTATGATAATAAATGAGTCTTGGTAAACGCCCAATTGAAAGCACCCTTTAATCTACCTAAAGCAGCACACGAATCAGCCAAGTCTATCGAAACTTTGCTAGATAAGTCTTCCGAATGTATCTTTGAACTCGAGGCATTACAAGTTTCCACTAAGCAATGGGATGCAATTCTCATCTATATGGTCGTACAGTGTTTACGAGCAGAAACACACCGTGCATGGGAGCGAGAGGTCAATACAGCAGAAGGACTTCCCACTTTCAAATCCGTAAAATTATTTTTACAATCTAGATTAGAACTTTAGAAGCCATAGTCCATACCAAGCCGTCCCTAGCCAACAAAAATGCTCAAGTCCCGAGAGCATGTACCCATTTTACGTCATATACCCAAGCATGTACCTTGTGCAAAGAGCAGCACCGTCTATTTAAATGTCCACAATTTATGTAGACAATAAATTCAAAATTGTCACCCCAAATCAATTGTGTAATAATTGCCTATCAAAGGGCCACAATACGAAAACTTGTACAAGTAAGTTTTCATGTCAGCGATGTGGAAGGAGGCATCATTCCTTACTTCATAGGAATAATGCCACTCCAAGGGCCTCGACCCAGTTCAAGCCAAGGGAGCAGCAATCAGAAGCTCAACCTTGCAATTCACCGTCCACATCCAATGAATCTCTTCACACGCTTTACGCAAAAAATCATCATAACAAACAAGCACTGCTTGCAACAGCATTGCTAAACGTTCCCACAAAAAAGGGAAATATGTTGATATTGAGAGCTTTGATAGATACAGGCTCTCAAGTTTCATTTGTAACCCAAGCCGGAGCACGTAAGCTGCAGTTATCCACTACGAACGTGGAAATTCAAATTACTGGCCTGGGAAAAACTGAAACTACGAATGTTCAGAAACAAACTCTATTGAACATTTATCCTTATTCAACCACAACTAAGGCAACCACAGTTACAGCCCTTATAGTGGATACAATTACGGACATATTACCTCCTTCAACCATTCCAAATAAATAATGGAGTCATATACATGAGCTACCACTTGCCGATCCGTTTTTCTTTAAACCAGGAAAAATTGACCTGCTTTTAGGAGCACATGTGTACAGCGAAATTCTTTTGGAAGGATTACGGAAAGGTCCTCCAGGAACACCAACTGCCCAAAACAGTACCCTCGGGTGGATACTTTTCGAAAAACTAAAAAATACATCCACATTCTTAACAGCATCTGCGTTAACAGCAAAGGCTCATTACGATGACGACACTTCACTGGATAAACTTTTACGTCCGTTTTGGGAAACTGAAGAAGTTAATCCAGGAAGAAAGCTGTCTAAAGCAGATCAGTATGTGAAGAGTTTTATCAAAAAACTCATGTTCGTAACGCACGCACACGGCCGTTACGAAGTTCGTGTACCTTTCACCACAGAAAGTCCTAGCCTAGGTGACTCTCGTGGTATGGCATTACGCAGGTTCTACAGCCTAGAACGGCAGTTAGAACGAAATACTGAACTCTACCAGGAATACAAAGCTTGTATTAATGAATACAAGACACTAGGCCACATGACAGTGGCTAACAAGATAGTAAGCAACGAACAAAGTTACTGTCTTCCTTATCATGCTGTCGTCAAAGATAGCACCACTACAAAGGTTCGCGTCGTCTTTGATACTTCAGCAAAAACGACTAATTGCAAAAGTCTAAACGAACAGCTGCATACGGGTCCAGTACTGCAGTCGAAACTCTTCTCAATCATTCTAAGATGGCGAAAGTATAAATTCGCTATGATGGCTGACATAGAGAAAATGCACAGGATGATAAAGGTACAACCTCCAGATCAAACCTACCAAAGAACACTTTGGAGAGATAATCAAAATGAACCTATTAAAGATTACAAATTAACCACTGTAACCCTTTGGCACCATGCCAGCTCCCTATCTCGCAATAAAATGCTCAATCAACTAGCCATTGATGAAGCTGACAAGTTCCCCGAAGCTGCGATCATAGTTTTTCGTGACTGCTATGTTGATGATCTTCTTACAGGCTCAGATAAAAAATGAAGAAGCCTTCCAAATACAAGATCAAATTATTAATCTGTTATCTTCCGGCGGATTTAATTTGAGGAAATGGGTTAGCAATTCTTCAGAATCATACAGAGAAGTTGAACTTCCTTTGCGATTCACAAGCGATGAGTCCGTAAAAACTTTAGGCATTCATTGGTTTCCAGAATCTGATTGCTTCACGCTACAATACAAAAGGAAATCAGATTGCCTCTCTAGAAAGCGTTCTAATCTTTCAGAAATTGCAACGATTTTCGATCCACTGGGCTGGATATCACCAATTATAATCACTGCCAAAATATTGATGCAAGTTTTATGGCTTGCAGGTTGTTCATGGGATGAACCAATACCGACATCCATTGATAAGCAGTGGCGCGAATTTAAAACAGAATTACATCATATTAGTAGTATCAACATTCCACATTGGTTACATACTACAAGTAACCTATCCACCTGTCAAATACATGGATTTTAAGATGCTTCTAATCAAGGGTATTCTGCCGCTGTTTATATTAGTGCTGTTGATGAAGAAGGATTTGTTCAAGTCAGTTTACTCATGGCAAAGTCAAAGGTAGCACCTGTCAAATCGGTATCTCTTGCAGATCTTAAATTGTGCGGGGCGGTATTGGTAGCACGACTCATAAATCATGTTAAAACCGATTTAAAACTTTGATCAAGTTCCTACGTTCGCTTGGACAGACTAATCTATTGTATTAGCTTGGATTCGTAGTCACCCTAATAAATATAAGACGTATGTGGCTAATAGGGTGGCGGAAATTCAGAACTTGATCGACATTAAGGCATGGCATCATGTAAAATCTGCTGAAAATCCAGCCGACTGCAAAGAGGAATTAAATCTTCTTACTGATTGATCATCTGTTATGGTGGCATGGACCTCATTGGTTGCAGGCAGTGAAAATAATTGGCCGAAATCTAAAACCAATCCAGGTAATGAGCATAAAACTGAACAAAGACGAGTAACTCACTTCACAACAGCTCATTCAAACATCGATGATTTGTTTGGAAAATTCTCTAGCTTTTCCAAATTGCAAAGAATCGTGGCATATTGCATCAAGTTCATCAATAACTGTAAAAATGCACCGGCGAAGTCCACAGAAGAACAACCAATGGATCCAAAGATATTTCATCCGAAAGAAATTGCCCAAGTAAAAATTCAGCTCATTAAAGCAGCACAGAGTGCCGCTTTCGGTACTGAAATTAAACGTTTACAAGAACAGAAACCACTTCCAGTTAAAAGCAAAATCTTATCTCTAACCCCATTTTTAGATAACAATGGGCTAATTCGCGTAGGTGGGCGATTAAGAAATGCTAACATTTATTACAGCCAAAAACATCCAATAATTCCGCCAAGGGAGAGTAAACTAACAACATTAATAATCGACCACTTCCATATAAAGACCTGGCATGGAGGTCCGTAACTGGTATTATCCATGATTCGAAACGAATTTTGGATTCCACAAGGACGTAAAACCATAAAACAAATGTTACATAAATAAATAACTTGCTTTAAACAATCCGCAACTATCAAAAATCAGATTATGGGAAATCTACCTTCACCACGGTTTAATGTGACTAGACTGTTTCAACAAACTAGGTTAGACTATGCTGGACCGTTCAATTAAAAAGTATGGGCACCAAAATCATTCATATAGAAGCTGTGTCAGATTTATCCACAGCAGTCTTCATAGCAGCTTTTCGTCGTTTCTCCAACCGAAGAGGACTCAGCACAGAAATCTTTTCAGTTTGTGGCTCCAATTTCGTTGGACCTGCTAAAGTCCTACAAAACGAATTCAGAACAGCCATACTGCAAGCTAATAAGCAGATGGCAGAAACACTAGCACCTCATTTTGGAGGATTATGGGAGGCCGGAGTTAAATCCATAAAATTCCATTTAAAGCGAATTTTAGGGAATTCTTCATTGACATTTGAAGAATTCTCAACTGTTTTGACACAAATTGAAGCCTGCCTAAATTCCAGGCCTCTATGTCCTATCACAGAAGATCCAGGCGATCTCAATGTTCTTACTCCTGGCCATTTTTTAATAGGTATTTCTTTATTACTTCCACCAGAACCCGTACTGGAAAATAAGGTTTCATCAGTTACCAGATGGAAAAATTTCCAATTGTTGCAACAACAGTTTTGGAATAAATGGTCTAAAGATTACTTGAATTCCCTAAAATATGGACCCAAATGGCAATTTCCAATTTCGAACCCTGAAATAGGAGATTTAGTCATAATTAAAGGACCGAATCTGGTGTTAAGCCGTTGGTTATTAGGACGGATAATTGAAGTTCATCCAGGTGCTGATAACTACGTTCGTGTAGTCAGCATGAAAACCGCCAAGGGAATTCTAAAAAGACCAACGTCAAAAATATGTATCTTACCGATACAAAAAAATTTATTTCACTATTTCAAACATATAATTCAACGCATCGTTAAAACAAAAAAAAAACAAAAAATATGGAAAAAAAAAACGCTAGTTTTGCGTGTATTAAATTCGTTAATAGAAAAATTCATGCTACAACCACTCATTTATTTAAAGGTACATATTATCATCAAACCATTCAATTCCCGTTACTTTCAAATATCTAATTTTGCTTCTATCACAAAAGTTCTATTATCGAAGCAACTCAAATTCTATATTTTTGACCACCTGCAACCATCCGCCGTTATCTTCCATCGCTAAAGGATCGTCTCTATGACAAACCTCCCAACAGCGAAATGATCCAACCGTATTTTCAATCCAATGCAATTTTTTGTTATAACCATTGCGCAAAATTCTGTAGTGCAGCCAAGCAATGCAGGCAAAAATAAAGCAAGAATCCCGTTATGTTCATTTAAATACAATCCCAAAATTGATAAAATTATCAGTCAAAGTATATTGCTAAACATAGATGCACCGGCACATCAGCCCAATTACGGAGATGATTTGCCTATCACGCCTGGGCGCAACTGGGAGGAAGAATTGGAGGCAGCGTGGAACCTGGAAATGGAAACAACGGAGTGACCCCCATCACCGGATCAAAATCAGGACGAATCTATGGAGGAATATTGGAACCTAGACGAGGAAATAAACTTGATGTCATCATCAACATCATCAACAAAGTCTGGACGAGGAGCAGAAGGAAATCCACAGGTTAACTGCACATATTGAGGAACTGAAGCAACAATCAGGAATACTAAAGGTGAGCCGAGGCCTTATCCACTTGAAATTAAATAATCAATCAACACCAACCATCGTGAATCTTGAAAGGCAACCATCCGAACAGGATGATACACAGGAACCGTCAAACAGCTATCAACAAGCTCTTTGCTTGAACGCTCAATCAGCGCCAGCAAAAGCAAATATTGTAAGCGACCAAGTTATTGTGCCCAGAGCTCCTCTGGACAATAACATTATTCTTACCATCGTCGATAATCAGACAGGATCAACGGAGGAGATCACCTTGTCGTTAGATGCGTTAAAAAATTCCAAAAAAAAGAATCCAGCGGTTTCAAACTAAAGATGGGACGAAACTCAAGGTACGATTGTTAGCTCATGGAAACATTAAAACTATAAGATAAAAATTTGTTTTTTTCTTTCTCCTTGTTACCATTTTTTCACTACATTGGTCGGTGAATATATGTCTTCTCTATGAGATTGTCGTTGTATTTTTCTTTCTTTTCTTCTTCCCCTTTTGGATACTCTGGGCGAAGGAAGCCTTTTAATACGAGCAACAAAACACCAAACTTTTTGAGTTCAAACTTAATTCTTTCTTAAAAGGGTAGCTTGCGGTTAATTACTTGAAAGACACTTCCAGTCTTTCAACGGGGGGCAGTATGTTCGACCCCAATCGATTCGAATATATTTTTGTTAATACTAAAACTTTTGGAAAGAAAACATACTGAAAACAAAGCATGCAAATTTTTATAAAATTAAATCAAATGTAATCACTCTCATTCAAAACACTGATACACAACCAAACAAAGCTATGTATTTGTCATATACATAACATATTGCACAAATACAATACAAATATAGCCTCATTGAGCACATCATAGTCATATGTTTTAACCGTTAGATTCATGCTAAAAACAATTCCTGAAAAGGGAACATTAAAAATATCATGCAAAAATTGAGTTCAAAAAAGACAATAAATTCAATCTAATTACAATTTTCCTAAAAATAGGTAAAACATCTAACAAAAGCATGTGTTGTCATGTAGGATACAATGCATGGCACAAATATAATCAGTCAAGCCGATCAATTTGCAACTTTATCATTATCATCATTATAAGTACCATAGAACGGAAATTTCTTCTCTACATGATAGAGAGAACATTTTTGCAAATATATTTTAATTTAACACAGCAGCATGTGAAGCTCTAAATTTCTTGTTGCAATGCATTTTTGTTCGTTGCTAGGCAAATTTTATCGCAAGTACCGTAAGATCACAGCTGCACTGCCAATTCTTCAGTGGTGTCGTGTGCAAGCAAGGGCTATATAAACGACAAGCTGACTGATCTCGATCTCTTTTTGTACTTGGCATCGCTTGGGGTAAGTTGGCTGTGTAGGGACTAACATTTATATCGGGTGTCGACTGACATATCACTTAAACAATTATTTCTGGTATCAACGGGAATAAACGCATCTTAATTCGGGTCTAGACTGAAGTTAAGATATTTACTAATAATTATTTCTGGTATCGACGGGAATAAACACATCTTATTTCGGGTCTCGACTGAAGTTAAAATATTTACTAACAATTTTTTCTGGTATCGACGGGAATAAACACATCTTATGTATTTCGAGTCTCGACTGAAGATAAGATAACACTTTAATCCGGGTCTCGACTAACTTAAAGAACATTATCTCGGGTCTCGACTGAGATAATTTTTACTAACCATTATTTCTGGTCTCGACGGGAATAAACGCATCTTATTTCGGGTCTCGACTGAAGATAAGATATTTACTAACAATCACTTCTGGTCTCGATGGAAATAAACGCATCTTATTTCGCATCTCGACTGAAGATAAAATAACACTTTAATCCGGGTCTCGACTAACTTAAAGAATATTATCTTGGGTCTCGACTGAGATAATTTTTACTAACCATTATTTCTAGTCTCGGCGGGAATAAACGCATCTTATTTCGGGTCTCGACTGAAGATAAGATATTTACTAACAATCATTTCTGGTCTCTACGGAGTTAAACGCATCTTATTTCGAGTCTCGACTGAAGATAAAATAACACTTTAAGCCGGGTCTCGACTGACTTACAGAATATTATCTCGGGTCTCGACTGAGATAGTATCTTACTAACATTAACACTTTATTTCTGGTCTCGATGGGAATAAACAATTGTTTTAACCCATAGTTAGAACAAAGGGTCTTAACATTAGCTTAAATCCAACCCTCAGGCGTCAAGTTGTAGATCGGTGAGTACCAGTCACTTGTAAAAAATTAATATTTATTCGTACATCTATTTTTCTATATATTTACTGATATATATATTAACAAATTCGACATTTCTTGTGCATATTTATCAAATATTATAATTTATCTTGATTCTATATTAATTTTCATATCTATATCTATAGACATTACGCTCTTCACGATTTTGCATTGCAACTTTCTGCCAATAAGTGTTTTCAGCGTGATAAAAATTTCTCTGACCCAAAACTTACATATTGAGACCTTTTCTCTATACATCTATTTCTAAAAATCGTACATCATAAATCGGTGTCAATAAATGTGTTTTCTAGTGTGTGTTGATCTCTGACCCAACAGTTTATATAATCCTGTCTTAAGACGATTACTCAAGATATTTAAGCTAAATAAGGGTGCCAGTGTTTTGAAGTTAAGATATTTTCACTTTGTTCTATATTAACCCTATATTGAATATCTATTTATATATCTATATAACAATCCTGTAAGGGCGTTTCCCTATACGTTTGAATCGTTGACCTGAGAACTTTTATACATAATCTGATCTTAATAATGGGAAATTCTCAGTGAATAAGATTAAGGTAAAGAAAAAAATTGGCAGCTGTCTGTTCTGGTTCACTGTATTAGCTTCCAGGATTTCGCCACAGATGGCACCACAGTCGCTAGGCGGTGTGAGTCCATACTGAATGTGGGTTTGTGTCTCGACTGTGCTGGTTCGTGTCTTGGACGTTGGGGATACGAGACCACTTTGGGGATACGAGACCACTTTTAGCACTCTCCAGCATAGGGAAATAGCATAGGATTTCGATTTTGTTTCTGAAGTTCGCTTATATTTCATCTCGAGTCTTGGGGATACGAGACCACTTTGGGGATACGAGACCACTTTTAGCACTCTCCAGCATAGGGAAATAGCATTGGATTTCGATTTTGTTTTTGGTGTTCGCTTAGTTTTCATCTCAGACTCGTAGTCTCTAAGTTGACATCAACATTTTTCATCTCAAGTTTTGGGGATACTAGATCACTTTAAGTACTCTGCACCATAAGGAAATAGCATAGGTTTTCTATTTTGTTTCTATTAATAAAAAGATTACTCTTTTGGATTTTTTACCGGGTTAAACTTAATTTTCTTCAAGAAAGAATTTTTTGGGATATCTCCGGTATATAGCAAAAGCTAAAAAAATGTTCTAATTTGTTATTTCATCACACAACCCATTAATTTTTGGTGACAAGTTTCAAGTCTTGGTTTGACTCATCAACAGGTCCCAAATAGCGAAATTGGGTGATTAGAAAAACAAATGAAAAAATGAAAAAAGAAGAAAGAAATGAAAAGTTTAAGAAAAATAGAAAAAAACAATTTTTTTATTTATTAAAAAAATTTCTAAAAGTTTCTATTGAGTCTTGACTGGCTTATGCCTTTGATGGGTCATTTGGTCTTGACTGCGCCCTATCGGCAGTAGCCGGTACTACCTGCATGCTCCGGTAATATGGTTTTCCTGAGTGTGTGTGTGTGTGTGTGTGTGTGTGTTGTGTCATTTGGTCTTGACTGCACCCTAACGACATTAGCACCAGCATTCTCCGGTACTACGGCTTTCTTGGATAAGTTGTACGGTTATCTTGGAAGTGTGAAGTGTTTTACTTCACTTTTGTCCACCACGTAGCAGCATGCTACGGTTTGGGAAGTTTTTTGCTTCACTTTTTCCGACAGGTGGCAGCATGCTACGGTTAGGACTTAACTAATTATGGATCTATTTTGAGAGATACCACTGCATATAAACGTGACTATGCTGAGGATGGACAAATATAGGGTACTAGAGCGGCTAAGTACAAAGCTATAATCAGTAAACTTATACAGCATAAAGGCATGGGAATAATACGTCTGCCTAAAGAAAACATTGATCACGTTTACCGGGATGAACCAAATGAATTAGTGGATAGAATGCGCCTTCTAATAGCATCAAAGCAGGCTGGAAACACCAGTCACAACAATGAAATTGTGTCTAAACTGGAGGAGTATCGAGAAGCAGATATTATAGTTTAAAGACTACTCCATTGCCATACTTCTACACAACCTACAGATGAGCGTTGACAAGTTTGGACGTTTCTCTAAGCGGGGATATCTTGAGAAAGCAGGTGAACGTGAACCAACAGGAACTCAGGGATCAGCCAGTAAATAAGGAATTCAAGGACCAGCTGGTAAGCAAGGAGCTCAGGGTCCAGCTGGTGAACAAGGAGAGCGGGGGTATTGGATATAATTTAACAATAAACGGAGACTACGATCTAAACTCAAAATGTATAAAACGACTTGGTGAACCCCTTGAAAATGATGATTCTACTACCAAAGACTATGTTGACAAGCAAATAAAAACAAGTGTTGAAGAAATAAAAAAAAAAAAATAATATAAAAGTGAAAAATTTAACGCTATATATCAATGCTGAAATCGCGAAGATTGAAAACTATCTGTTTACTTCAGTAATAAATAAGAAAGACTTAACACCGAAAGATGGTGTATATGAGTAAGAGACAAGTGGTACATGAGATGCATAAACCAGCGAGAAAAAATTTTAAACGACGTCGTGTGATTATCAAAGGACTAGATGACTTGTGGCAGGCAGACTTGGTTGAAATGGATCCCTACAAGTATGTGAACAAGGGTTACCGCTATCTACGGACAGTAATTGATACCTTCTCCAAATATGGATGGGCAATTCCAATTAAAAGAAACACTGGTGTAGAAGTAAGAGATGCCATGCAATCTATATTAAGCGAGGGACGAATACCAAAAACCTGCAGACTGATGATGGAAAGGAATTCCACAACAGCCTACTTAAAAAGCTAATGCTGAGGCATGCAATTAATCATTACTCTACGTACAGTTTCCTCAAAGCATCAATAGTGGAACGATTTAACCGAACTCCGAAGGATATGATGTGGAAGGAATTCAGTTTTAATGGAACTTATCAGTGGATTGGTATGGTAAAGAAACTGCTCACTGAATAGAACTCAAGAATACATCGAACTACAAAATTGAGACCACGAGATATCAACACCTCCAATGAGAAACAACTGCTTTCAACTGTATACAGAAATGTCGTATGGTTTTACGTGAGCACCTTCCAAGTTGGCTTAATCTCACGGCACGCCTATCATGCTCGGATTGATAAATGACAATCAACGTACTCATGAAAACACAAGTTCCAGTATGCCAATAGAGCATGACATGACATCAATTTACTGGTAGAAGCGAGACCTATCCGTCCAATCTCTGCCGATCTCGGGTCACAGCACCCCACCTACCACAGCCACTACGATGCTCCCAAAAAGAGGCCATCCCAAGATGAGGTGGATAAAACCTTGTCATCCAGGGCTCCTAAACCCCGTAGTAACAAGTTGGCCAATGTCGGGCCGCCCATTTGCTATGGCTTTCGTAGAGCATGATCAACGGACCATGAATACTCCCAGTTTCATATCTTCATGCAAGATATACTTTTTTAAACGGTACTGGTAACTCCGTTCGGGCCTAGATATTATTTGCAACGTCTAAAAGAATTGTACTTGGCCTATACAGGTAATACAACCCTTATGGGCGCTGTCAGCGGGACCACGTGAAGGTTAAGATGTGCCCAATTCAGTCTGGAGAGGCTTCGAGATTCACCATTTGGATCTTATAGCTGACCATGCATACTAACCATATAAGCACTACTAACATACATACCTGATTTCCGTTTTCAATCAACTTATTCATACTCTCTCTCACTCCTCGCACCACTATGTCTGAGATTTTATTATTCTCACTTACATGAGTACATAACTTCGATTGCATCGTGGGCCATCTGCCTAGCATCTAGTACAGTACCCACACAGCCCCAAAAGTCTCAATTTCAATTTCACTAAGGTAAATTTACCTCGCCTTGAGAAGTGCCAATTCGCGCCCATAGCACTCAACTAACTATACCACACTACTGTACGCACTCTCTTGGGAGATGCCAAAGCGATCAACAAAACACCAAAAATACCACAATAAACCAACAAATTTCATCTATCAAGTATGCATGCTTTCCTCTTATACAGCTTTCACCTTTCAGCATTTCGCTTCACAGACTACTTCCCCCCCCCCCCCCCCCCCATGTATACAATCATATAAAAATTGTTGTTCCCGCAAAGTATAAAGTTGGAGATTTGGTACGCATCAGCAAATAACAAGCATATATTTGAGAAAGGCCATACACCAAACTGGACAGCTGAGATTTTTAAAATTATTAATGTTCAAAACACAAACCCCATCACATATCGGCTGGATGATTATCAAGGAAATCCAATCACACGAGGCTTTTACGAATTGGAGCTGCTGAAAGTTAAACACCCAGACCTATATCTCGTACAGAAAATCTTAAAGAAGAGTGGAGATAAAGCTTACGTTAAGTCTTAACTGACCATGTTTGATGCGTGGATTCCAGCAGTACTGGATACTCATAAGTGCCCCAGCAGCGGAATGGTATTTGTAACGGGCGACCTCTCCCGATAATTTTAAGTAGTTGCAGTCGTTCCGCTCATAATTGTCACTTATTATCATAAGGACTCAATGCGATCTTTTAACATTTCTTATCCAGATAAATACACAGCTGGACACATCCACCCACGCCTTAGGTAACGTTTTCTCAGCCACCAAGTAGCCCAACCCAACATACCACAGGCACTCACACTAAAGTAAACAACTGACACCAAACTAAAGCTGGTAAGTATACAGTCCCGATATAAATTCGCTTAGGGTATTTCATATCATTACTCAATACACATAAGCCGCACACATTCTACCCAAGCCTTGGTACAGATAACGTAGCACAATACAACACATAGTATCAGATATTGCCACTATAGCTCTCAGCCAACCTCCAGTACCCAGACACAGGAGCGTCAAATCGTAGCCTACAAGACCAGATAAAACTTAATCAGCAAACTCCACCAATAAAGCTTCCCACCCATTCACAAATATATAGAGCTTCGACCTCCGAGATGAAAAATAAGTGAACTCTAGAAACAAAATCCAAAACCTATGCTATTTCCCTATGCTGGAGAGTGCTGGAGAGTGCTGAAAGTAATTTCGCATCCCCCAAGTGATCTCGTATCCCCAAGCTCGAGATGAACAACAAATGTAGTACCGGATAATGCCACCAGGGGGCCTTGCTCAAGAAATGGTGTTTTCACTCGAAAGAGCAAACTTATTTAGGTGTAGCACTTAAAAACAGCAAAAGCAAGATGACGTCATTCTGATATCTACAAATTCCACACTAATAAATCGTTAAGCAAGAAAACAGCAAAACCAAGGCATAGTGGTAGTACCTGCTAATACCGCTAGGGAACCTTACTTTCCCTCGAGGTGAACAACATATGAAGTACCGGCTAATGCCGCTAGGGAGCCTTACTCAAGAAATGGTGTTTACACTCGAGACAGCAACTGCCACTTTTCAATACAAGCACCCCCTAAATCCAATAATATTAATTTACTGCGAAAGTATCAAGCCAAGGTGAATTCATGTTGTGAAATTCGAATGTTGCTGATATCTACTACTTCCCCGCTAAGAACGTCGTACATGATATCTACAACTTCCCCGCTAATAGAAGAAAAAAAACAGCCTAGGCGCAACATTTGACACCCAGAACTCTCACTGGCATCTTGTAGAATCTGTTCATGGTGAAGTCATGTTGTGAAATTCGAATGATGCTGATATCTACAACTTCCCTGCTAATGGGGATTACGCATCACACCACATTACTAAGTTCCAATTGGCTAATTACCAGCCAAGCTGCTAATTGCCAATTAGTAATTTGTTGTAACCCATGTGCCGCCGTGCTTTCGCTAGTGGAGAAGAGCGGCAAAAGGGGGAAGATTCAGGACCTTTACCAGGATCAGTAAAACACAGATTTGTTGTTTGTATATATAAAAAAAGGCTTTCTCCTTCTTTATTTACTTCTTTAACTCGTTCTTGTATAAAATGATCACTAACGCAATGCTAAATTTACTTTCCGTATTCCGTAAAATTTATTTTTTGAATCCGCTAACTTTTACTTCCCTTTTACTAGGGTATTAAAAACAAACTTTTTAATTAGTTTTCACCACTTTTCATATCCCGACGTGTGCTCGCTGAGAGAGCTGATCCCGAACTTCAACTTCTTTTTATTCCAAATTATTACCATCAAAATAACTGACGCACTTGCGTCAGCGAAAAGTATATAATACTTTTTATGATTGGTTCGCTTAACTGACCAATCAGACAAAATTGTAAAAAGAAACCGGAAAGATAAGAATCAGGCAAGACATTTGCTTTTGTTAATTTCTTGGCTTGGATCTTGAAATTCGATCTTGAACTTGAAATTTCGACCGATGTGCAATATGCAGTACATTAACTCAATGAGTTATTTGTATACAAAAATGCCGAGCAGGCGTTTTTGTTTATTTTTATAAATGGGCAATTTAGATAGATATAGATAATTTGAACGTTTGTGCATTTTTTAGGAAATCTATGGAAATTTATGGGGTAAGAAATTTATATATGTGCATGGTAAGATATTTGTGTGCATGTTACAGAAATCTATGGGGGGTAAGTAATTATGCATATTGCTGTTATTTTAGGTATAGCGAAATCTATTGGAAATGCACGGTGTGGTATTTTGGGACCACAATATGAATGTTTATGGATTTTAGGAAAATCCATACGAGGTAAGTAATTGTAAATAAGGTTGTGATTTTGGTATAACAACAAATTATGTAATTGCCAATTAGCTAATTGTTTGAACAAATGTCGCTAATATCTCGAAAACCAAAGCCCGTAGAGGATTTCTGATGTAAGTTTCGTTCCCCCTCCCACCCCACACCGCCAAGAATCAATTGCCATGAACAAAAATAACTTGAATTATGAATACGCTAATATCTCGGAAATCAAAGCCCGTAGAGGATTTCTGATGAAAATTACATTACCCCCCTCCCTGTCCCTAGCCCCACCTACCCACCATCTAGAATCCATTGGCATGAACAAAACTTTCCTAGTATTAACTATAATTATTACTAATATTAATTCAAAACCAGGCGCAACACTTGAAAACAACAAAAGCCTACATTTACACGCACCACACATCCAAAAAAACTGTGGCATTTTGCTGCTACGTGCGAGCACAAGTGAAGCAAAAAACTTCACACTTCCAAACAACCGTAACATGCTGCTACGTGGGGGCAGAGAAAACCGTAGCATGCTGCCACGTGTGGGCAAAAGTGAAGCATAAAACTTCCTAAACCGTAGCATGCTGCTACGTGTGGGACAAAAGTGAAGCAAAAAACTTCACACATCCAAGAGAACCATACCACACATCCAAGAAAGCCGTAGTACCGGAGCATGCTGGTTGTGAGATCTAGTCTCGAGCGTAAGGGAGGGTGCCGGTTTTTAAAATGGATAACTCAGCTTTGATGTAGTTCAAATATAAATTTTATTAAAATAATTCATACACTTAACCTAATATCACAAATTCAATACTTTTAATTCAATAAATAATTCAATTCTAATAAAACTACTAATACTATTAAAAAAAAAATTCAACTAAAATTCAATAAAACTTCAACAACAAAGATGATAATTTAAAAATTCACAATAAAAAAATTCAATATAAAATCTTGCTGTGGTCCACTCTCTCTGTCCTTACTTCTGTTCCTGGAAAGAAGAAGAAGACAGTTTTTATTTCTTCGGAATCAGATAGCGACAATTTTATTAGGAATTTCTGAGAAAGAGAGCGACGATATAGAAGAATTAGACTTCGACTGCAACGTGCTGAAGCGTGTAAGCAGAATTATACTTCTGTTTCAGCGAATATTGAAACGCGTAGGCAGAATTATACTTCTGCTACAACGTGCTGAGGCGTGTAAGCAGAATTAAACTTCTGTTACAGCGAATATTAAAACGTCTGCGCAGAACTATACTTCAATCGCAACGTCCTGAAGCGTGGAAACAGAATTAAACTTCTGTTACACGATCGGGGATCAAGTGTCAGATTTTTGGGAGTGTGAATTTTAATAGAATTAGACTTCTATATGAAGGATAGAGCAAAATTATACTCTTGCTCTTAGGATGGGATTCAGATTAGACTCTGATGGAGGATATTTTCAGATTAAACTCTGAAATTATAATATGCGGCAAAATTGGATGTTGGATATAAGTAGAATTATACTTCTACAATAATAGAATTAAACTTCTATATGAAGGAATAAACAAAATTATACTTTTGTTCAAAGGATAGGAAACAGATTAGACTCTGGTGGAGGATGCTTTCAGATTAGACTCTGAAAACCGAATGGTGATTTAGCTGTGGCTCGCCGCCTTTTTATAGCCGCCGTGAACAGCTATGTCCCAGCTTCATAATATGTTGCCCTGGCAACGCTTGGTTCGATGGTCCAAATTTGATTGTGGCGACACCAGCTGTTTGACGTAATGTCATTAGATGACATTACAAAAATGTAAACATTTGGAGGGAAGTGGAATTTTAGGTAAGTTTGAGCTATTTTATTTATTTCACATATTATTAATGTGTTTTCAATTTAATTTCAGCTCAAAAAATATGTTGGACGGCTGTAGGCAGGATTGGGATGGGTTGTATTTGTTCAGATAAGTTTCTCTCGTAAAAATATGGTACATTGATTCTTTGTGTTTCCCTTTTTTTGTATTTTTTAGAAAAAGGTTTTCATCGAGGGATGTAATTGGTGTGCAGGAATTCAACGAGGGATTCGTAGCAACAATAATATGTATGTGGACTGAACATCCTCCACTCCCACAAAAAAAAATTTAGATGTGCAGAAGCAAGGAAAGGGAAGAAGTTTTTAATAAAGATTATTTTTTTTTTTATCAACTTACTGTGTTTTGTTTGATGAAGCAAAGCCTTTCCTTCTTCCGTTTTACCTTTAGGATAATGCCGCCAGGGAGAGGAAAGCGAAAGAAGGCTTTCGCCTTGCGAATTCTGTCCCATGGAATGGTGCATGTTTTCAGCAGTTGTATGATGTCAGGGCTGGCATTCATCAATTCTCTGATGTCTGCTGGTATTCCTGGATTTTCATTATTGGTTGTAGGATGATCTTGGAATTGTATCGGCGGGAGAATCGGGATATCCAAAGCTTGTGTTGGGGATTTCACTGATGATTCTGTGATGGACCCTTCTACAGCATTAATAGTGGTTTTTAAAATCTGAGAAGTGTTTGTTGTAGTGGTTGATCCACTTGTTTCGATTGGCACTATTTCGTGTAGATTTCCAGGTAAACTCGGCTTTGTTTTATTAATAGATGACGTTTTCAGTTTGAGATATTTGCCTTTGTTTTTTGAGTTTGTTGACTTCTTGCCATCCCTTTTGTTTTGTGGCTGTGGTGAAACATGGGTTCCTGGGCAGCGTTTTGCTTCAAATTTTGCTGCATTTATAAGGCCAGTTGGTTCCATGAAGTTGGACATGCTCAAATCTGGCATATTCAATGATGTAGTTGTTGCAGGCTTTAGTTCAGGATGGCGTGGCCGAGTTGGAATTCGAATTCCTGGACAATAATTCCTTGGTCTTGCTTTGAATTTCAGGCATTCGCTTGTTTTGAGCTTTTTTTTAAGCTCTTTTATTTTAGATGAAGCTGGCCTTGCTTCAAATGGCCTGTAGAGCTTGGTCACGGGCACGACCTCGTGAGGTGGTGGCCGTACAATCGCTGACTTCATTTTGGGAGCCTTCTTTGGTGTTGGTGGCAGAGGACTCACGGGGATTATTGGCTTAAAGGAAGCCAAAAGTTCTGGTGGTGTGGGAGGTAGACCAGCATCCACAGAGTCTAAAGACTCGGAATTAAAAATCTCCAAGAGTTCCTCCATGGCAATAAGAATTAAAAAAGAACAAAAAAAAATAATAAAATAATAAAAACGAGAAAACTGAAATTAAACCGCACTTGATCTTCACTTGTCACTTTTCAAATTTGAAGTGATTTTTGGCGGATTGTGGATTTATTTATATTCAAACAAAACGGTATTTTTTGAATTTTTGTACTGCCACAGAGTAGTAGATATTGGTGGGGATTTTGAATTACTGGTGAGAGATATCTGTTGAAGGGGAAGGGCAGACATTTGCGATAGGACGGGTGAGAGTTGTTTTCGGTGTTTTAATGGTAACTGCTCGCACTAAATCATTATGACCAGTATGAATTTCAATGATTCGTCCTAATGGCCATTTTCCTATGGGGATTTGGTCTTCTTTTATTAAAACGAGAGTTCCAATTTTTATATTTTCCCTTTCAGTCTGCCATTTATGTCGTTGATGTAAAGTATGGAGATAATCTCTCGACCACTGTTTCCAAAAGGTGTAGGAGAGTGATTGAATGTGTTGCCATCTCTTGAGAGGATGATGGAGAGGATTAAGTGGGGGAGGTTCACATGTAGTAAGGAGATGACGACCTGTTAGGAAGTGCCCAGGAGTGAGGATATTATAGTCAGTTGCATCATTGGACAGAGGGGAAAGAGGTCGGGCATTTAAACATGCCTCAATTTGAACTAAGACTGTGTAGAGTTCTTCGTATGTGAGTTTTGTATCTTTAATGGTCTTGTAGAGATGGCGCTTGGTGGATTTTACACCAGCTTCCCATAGGCCTCCAAAGTGAGGTGCTGCAGGAGGGTTAAAGTGCCAAGTTATACCTTGGTTAGCAATTTCATTAGCTAGATCGACTTCGATTGCTTTGATTGATTTTTCTAGATTGGACTGTAGAAGTCGATTGGCTCCAATGAAATTAGTGCCTCGGTCAGAATAAACGTGTGAGCAGAGGCCTCTTCGTGCAACAAATCGTTTGAGGGCGGCTAGGAAGGCTGGTGTGGACAAATCAGAGACGAGCTCTATATGTATAGCCTTAGTGGCTAAGCAGACGAATAAGCAGATGTATGCTTTTGTTATCTTCGTTCCTCTTAGTGTTGATGTTTTCATATCAAGCGGGCCTGCATAGTCTACCCCAGTGTGTTGGAAGGGTAAAGATATGTTGACTCTAGCTGAGGGTAAAGAGCTCATCAACTGAGTATTAGGCCTTGTATTGAACCGAAAGCAATCAATACATTTGTGGATGCGATGTCTAATAGTATTGCGGGCGTTTAGTAACCAATAGTGATTCCTTATAGTGCTTAATATTATTTGGGTGCCTCCATGTAATGTATAATGGTGGATGTGGTCTATAAGGATATTGGTTATATGATGGTTGTTAGGGAGTATTATAGGATGTTGTTGGTCGTAATTTAATTGAGATTTTGTAAGACGACCTCCAACTCGGAGAATGTTGGCAGAGTCGAGCGTGGGATTGAGAGATAGAAGTCGACTCTTTTTAGGAAGGGGAAGATTTTTTAGTAAGTGGGAGATTTCGTTGGGAAATGTAATATTTTGGAGCAATTTAATTAGACATCGTTCCGCAATTTTTAATTCGTGTACTGATAAGAATTGAGTAGTCGGATGTAGTTTGCGTACACTATTTATAAATCGGAGACAGTAGGCGGTTATTCTTATCGTTTTTTGATATGATGAATATTTGTGAAGTAAAGGAATTTGTTCATCGATTGTAGTGGTGAGAACCTTTGATTTCTTTTTATACTCTAATTGAGTGTGTATTTCTGGCGTTTGTTGCGGCCAGAATTGTTCATCTTGGTGTAACCAGTCTGGACCATTCCACCATATCGATGCTGTAGCTAAGGTATTTGGTGGGATTCCTCTAGATGCTATATCAGCTGGATTGCACTTTGAAGGAACGTGTTTCCATATGGCTAGTGGAATGTTTTCATGTATTTCGGAGACACGGTTAGCCACGAACGTTTTCCAGGTGGATGGGTGTTTTTGTAGCCAAGCTAGAACGATATTGGAGTCTGTCCATGCTGTAATTTTAACCTTTTCAAGCTCTAAATCAGTGACAACTTGTTTAATAAGTCGGGAGAGCAGGACAGCACCACATAGCTCTAGTCGAGGTAGTGAGACTGGTTTGATGGGAGCTACTTTGGTTTTTGCTGTCATGATTTGTACTCGGGAGCTCTCATTAAGATGTATTTTGAGATATAAAACTGCTGAGTAGGCATGATTGGAGGCATCGCAAAAACCATGTAGTTCCATCTCACGTATGTTAGGCTGGTAGCCTAGCCAGCGTGGAATCTGAATATCCTGAATGGTAGGTAGTTGATCTTTGAAATGACTCCATTCTTTTAAAACTTCTGTGGATACAGAATCATCCCAGTTGCATTTAGAGAGCCAGAGCTTCTGAATTAAAATTTTGGCTGTAATAATGCATGGCGCTAACCAGCCTAGTGGGTCGAATAGAGACGACACTTCAGACAGTATTATTCGTTTGGTGTATGTGGTTTTTGGTTCGGGAGTGTTGACTTTGAAAGAGAAGAAATCTGTTGTTGGGTGCCAGCGGATGCCGAGAGTTTTTATCGATTCGTGTTCTGAAAATTCCAGATTCGTTTTTAACTCTCGATGCTCTAGTGGAATATTTTTTAGTAAGTCATGATGGTTCGCTGTCCATTTCCTTAGGTTAAATGTTCCTGAGGCTAGAGCTTCAATAAGTTCTTGTTGTAGTTGTTGTGCTTCGCTTAAGCTGTGTGCTCCCGAGACCAAGTCATCCACATAGAAATCTCTCATGATGCTTTTTGTTGCGAGTGGATAACTGCTAGCTTCATCCTTTGCTAACTGCTGCAAAGTTTTAATGGCGAGATATGGTGCTGGTGCTGTGCCAAAGGTGACTGTAGTTAGGACGTAGTCTTTTATTTCTTCCTTTGGTGTATTTCTCCAGATTATTCTCTGGTACTGTTGGTGTTTAGGTGCCATCTGAATCATCCTGTACATCTTCTCAATATCTGCAGTAAATGCAAATCTGTACAGTCGCCATCTCAATAAGGTGGTCCAAAGTGTTGGTTGGATTGTAGGTCCAATCAGTAATTGTTCATTCAATGATCTACCATTTGAGGTGCGTGCTGATGCATTGAATACAATTCGAAGCTTAGTGGTAGTGCTCTCTTTAAACACTGCATGATGTGGTAGGTAATAGAATGGAGTGTTATCACATGATTTGTTTTCTAATAATAGTTGTGTGGGTGGAATAGGCTTCATGTGTCCAAGATGAGTGTACTCATCGATACAAGCTTTGTATAGTTTATACAATTCTGGATTGTTAGCTAGTCTTTTCTCTAGCTGCAAGAATTGTTTGACAGCCATGTTTCTAGACTGTCCGAGCTGTGGTGTATTACAGTCTTTAAAAGGTAGATTAACCTCATATTTTCCAGAGGGTAATCGTTTTGTTGTTTCATTATAGAGATCCTCGCATAATTGATCTTCTGGTGAAAATTTGGGTCTAGTGGAGCATTCCTCTAGTTCCCAAAATTTTGTTAACTGATTATCTAAATCAGTATTTATAATGGTGTGGGTGGATAGCATTGTCGTTGTCATGCTTTTTGTTTCTGGTACTGCTCCTATTAAAATCCAGCCAAGTTTTGTATTTTGGGCAGTAGGTGTATTGCAAGGTCCTCTTTTTATGCCATTTGTGAGAATGGCGGCGTAAATATCTGCTCCAAGAAGAATGTCTATTTCTCCTGGAATAGCGAATTTAGGATCTGCTAGCGGGAGATTGTCGATGTGTTTCCATTTTGAAACTTCGATAGTTTGGGCTGGCAATAGTTCGGTGATCTTTTTAATTACAAGCATGTTGCTTGTTATATTAAAATTTGAATGTAGTGAATTAATTGTGACTGTGGCCTGTTTTAAGGCTGTATTAGTGGGTGTTGTGCCAAGTCCAATTAATTCGTGGGTAGTAGGAGATCCTTTGAGTTGCAATCGTTTAAAGGTTTTCTCGTTCATGATGGACACTTGAGACCCAGAGTCTATTAGTGCTCGGAATGCCATTGTGATTCCGGATGGTGCAGTGATGTTTATCAGAGCCGTAGAGAGAAGAGCTCTTTTCATATTTGACGTTAGGAAATTCTGAACTTGTTGTTCATCATTTCTACAGGCGGGTGTGATTTGTTTGGCTTCCATGTTGGAATTTTGGGTGGACTGATTTGGTGTTTTTGAATAATTTTGCTCGTAGTGGAGCAGAGTGTTATGATTTCTATTACAATGATAACACTTTTTGTTGCTTGTGCAGCTAGTAGTTACATGGTTGGGTGATAAGCAATTTTTGCATAAGTGTTTATTTATGACAACTTCGTGCCTTTGTTGGGTGGTCAAATTTCTAAATGTTGGGCAATGAAAAATTATATGGCTACCTTTGCAATGGCTGCAAGAGGTCTTTTTTGTAGGTGGGTGTATTGGCACTGCATTTTTAGTTTTGTTCAAGAGTCCATATGTGGGTTTGGGTGAGAATGGTTTTCTCTGTGTCATATTTGATGACGTATTTTTGTTTCCTATCATTTCTAGAGTTCGGAAGCGAGACTCTAAGAATTTTGTTAATGTTTTTAATTCGGGCAATTCTGTGCTACTGTGGAGGCTCTGCTCCCATAATTGGTGCGTGTCTGGGTGCAGTTTTTGTACAGTCAAGTATATAATTATTGGATCCCAGTTATCGGTGTCTATTTTCAAGTTCTGAAGTGCCAGTAAAGCTTCAGTTATGTTATCCAGTAGCCTTTTAATATTGTCGGCAGTATCATGGTTTATGGTTGAGAGAGATAATAATTTTTTTAATTGCACATTGACTAGGATTCTCTTATTTGAGTAGCGTTCTTTTAAGAGCTGCCAGGCTGGTTGATAGTTTGCGTCGCATACTTCATAATGCCTGAGCAGCTTTTCAGCTTCTCCAATTAGATTTGTCTTCAAAAAGTACAATTTATCGACGTCTCTTAAATTATTGTTATTGTGAATTACTGAGTTGAACAAGTCATGAAATGAGATCCATGTAGAATATTCTCCATTGAAGGTTGGTAGCTTGATTCTAGGGAGTCTTTCATTGTTACATGAGCTTGTGCTGGCTTGTGTTGTCTGTGGAGGATTTCTGGCAGACGGCGTTGGTGTTAGTCTGTCTATGTCCTCTTCCATGCCAGCAGCCTTTTCAATGTAGTACTCCTGAACTTCGCTAAATATTTCCTTCGTAAAATAGTCTAGCTGGAGATCTTCTTTTGTCGCTCTCTTTTTAATTGCCCTATGCCGCGTTTGGAATTCTTTCCAGTATTCGGTAAACGTTTGTAAACGTTTTTCTGTCGATTTGACAGTTTTCTTTTTTCCTTCTCTTTGATGCCTTTTAAATAACTCTTCCATTAACTCTTTGACTTCTTTTTGGGACTGAACCAACTCTGACACAGAGTCAATGGTTTCGTCACCAACGTCAGATGAAATGGATTCGCCATCTTTTGACATTTTTAACCGAGAAGCTTGAATTATGTGATATTAAGTAATATTTTAATTTTATATTTGACTGACTGAGTTATCCGGACTTGAAGGACCAATGTGAGATCTAGTCTCGAGCGTAAGGGAGGGTGCCGGTTTTTAAAATGGATAACTCAGCTTTGATGTAGTTCAAATATAAATTTTATTAAAATAATTCATACACTTAACCTAATATCACAAATTCAATACTTTTAATTCAATAAATAATTCAATTCTAATAAAACTACTAATACTATTAAAAAAAAAATTCAACTAAAATTCAATAAAACTTCAACAACAAAGATGATAATTTAAAAATTCACAATAAAAAAATTCAATATAAAATCTTGCTGTGGTCCACTCTCTCTGTCCTTACTTCTGTTCCTGGAAAGAAGAAGAAGACAGTTTTTATTTCTTCGGAATCAGATAGCGACAATTTTATTAGGAATTTCTGAGAAAGAGAGCGACGATATAGAAGAATTAGACTTCGACTGCAACGTGCTGAAGCGTGTAAGCAGAATTATACTTCTGTTACAGCGAATATTGAAACGCGTAGGCAGAATTATACTTCTGCTACAACGTGCTGAGGCGTGTAAGCAGAATTAAACTTCTGTTACAGCGAATATTAAAACGTCTGCGCAGAACTATACTTCAATCGCAACGTCCTGAAGCGTGGAAACAGAATTAAACTTCTGTTACACGATCGGGGATCAAGTGTCAGATTTTTGGGAGTGTGAATTTTAATAGAATTAGACTTCTATATGAAGGATAGAGCAAAATTATACTCTTGCTCTTAGGATGGGATTCAGATTAGACTCTGATGGAGGATATTTTCAGATTAAACTCTGAAATTATAATATGCGGCAAAATTGGATGTTGGATATAAGTAGAATTATACTTCTACAATAATAGAATTAAACTTCTATATGAAGGAATAAACAAAATTATACTTTTGTTCAAAGGATAGGAAACAGATTAGACTCTGGTGGAGGATGCTTTCAGATTAGACTCTGAAAACCGAATGGTGATTTAGCTGTGGCTCGCCGCCTTTTTATAGCCGCCGTGAACAGCTATGTCCCAGCTTCATAATATGTTGCCCTGGCAACGCTTGGTTCGATGGTCCAAATTTGATTGTGGCGACACCAGCTGTTTGACGTAATGTCATTAGATGACATTACAAAAATGTAAACATTTGGAGGGAAGTGGAATTTTAGGTAAGTTTGAGCTATTTTATTTATTTCACATATTATTAATGTGTTTTCAATTTAATTTCAGCTCAAAAAATATGTTGGACGGCTGTAGGCAGGATTGGGATGGGTTGTATTTGTTCAGATAAGTTTCTCTCGTAAAAATATGGTACATTGATTCTTTGTGTTTCCCTTTTTTTGTATTTTTTAGAAAAAGGTTTTCATCGAGGGATGTAATTGGTGTGCAGGAATTCAACGAGGGATTCGTAGCAACAATAATATGTATGTGGACTGAACATCCTCCACTCCCACAAAAAAAAATTTAGATGTGCAGAAGCAAGGAAAGGGAAGAAGTTTTTAATAAAGATTATTTTTTTTTTATCAACTTACTGTGTTTTGTTTGATGAAGCAAAGCCTTTCCTTCTTCCGTTTTACCTTTAGGATAATGCCGCCAGGGAGAGGAAAGCGAAAGAAGGCTTTCGCCTTGCGAATTCTGTCCCATGGAATGGTGCATGTTTTCAGCAGTTGTATGATGTCAGG
Source organism: Dioctria rufipes (assembly GCA_963924295.1). Lineage (NCBI taxonomy): Eukaryota > Metazoa > Arthropoda > Insecta > Diptera > Asilidae > Dioctria > Dioctria rufipes. Next base: position 113,475,942 of record OZ002741.1, read on the forward strand.
GCTGGCATTCATCAATTCTCTGATGTCTGCTGGTATTCCTGGATTTTCATTATTGGTTGTAGGATGATCTTGGAATTGTATCGGCGGGAGAATCGGGATATCCAAAGCTTGTGTTGGGGATTTCACTGATGATTCTGTGATGGACCCTTCTACAGCATTAATAGTGGTTTTTAAAATCTGAGAAGTGTTTGTTGTAGTGGTTGATCCACTTGTTTCGATTGGCACTATTTCGTGTAGATTTCCAGGTAAACTCGGCTTTGTTTTATTAATAGATGACGTTTTCTGTTTGAGATATTTGCCTTTGTTTTTTGAGTTTGTTGACTTCTTGCCATCCCTTTTGTTTTGTGGCTGTGGTGAAACATGGGTTCCTGGGCAGCGTTTTGCTTCAAATTTTGCTGCATTTATAAGGCCAGTTGGTTCCATGAAGTTGGACATGCTCAAATCTGGCATATTCAATGATGTAGTTGTTGCAGGCTTTAGTTCAGGATGGCGTGGCCGAGTTGGAATTCGAATTCCTGGACAATAATTCCTTGGTCTTGCTTTGAATTTCAGGCATTCGCTTGTTTTGAGCTTTTTTTTAAGCTCTTTTATTTTAGATGAAGCTGGCCTTGCTTCAAATGGCCTGTAGAGCTTGGTCACGGGCACGACCTCGTGAGGTGGTGGCCGTACAATCGCTGACTTCATTTTGGGAGCCTTCTTTGGTGTTGGTGGCAGAGGACTCACGGGGATTATTGGCTTAAAGGAAGCCAAAAGTTCTGGTGGTGTGGGAGGTAGACCAGCATCCACAGAGTCTAAAGACTCGGAATTAAAAATCTCCAAGAGTTCTTCCATGGCAATAAGAATTAAAAAAGAACAAAAAAAAATAATAAAATAATAAAAACGAGAAAACTGAAATTAAACCGCACTTGATCTTCACTTGTCACTTTTCAAATTTGAAGTGATTTTTGGCGGATTGTGGATTTATTTATATTCAAACAAAACGGTATTTTTTGAATTTTTGTACTGCCACAGAGTAGTAGATATTGGTGGGGATTTTGAATTACTGGTGAGAGATATCTGTTGAAGGGAGAGGGCAGACCTTTGCGATAGGACGGGTGAGAGTTGTTTTCGGTATTTTAATGGTAACTGCTCGCACTAAATCATTATGACCAGTATGAATTTCAATGATTCGTCCTAATGGCCATTTTCCTATGGGGATTTGGTCTTCTTTTATTAAAACGAGAGTTCCAATTTTTATATTTTCCCTTTCAGTCTGCCATTTATGTCGTTGATGTAAAGTATGGAGATAATCTCTCGACCACTGTTTCCAAAAGGTGTAGGAGAGTGATTGAATGTGTTGCCATCTCTTGAGAGGATGATGGAGAGGATTAAGTGGGGGAGGTTCACATGTAGTAAGGAGATGACGACCTGTTAGGAAGTGCCCAGGAGTGAGGATATTATAGTCAGTTGCATCATTGGACAGAGGGGAAAGAGGTCGGGCATTTAAACATGCCTCAATTTGAACTAAGACTGTGTAGAGTTCTTCGTATGTGAGTTTTGTATCTTTAATGGTCTTGTAGAGATGGCGCTTGGTGGATTTTACACCAGCTTCCCATAGGCCTCCAAAGTGAGGTGCTGCAGGAGGGTTAAAGTGCCAAGTTATACCTTGGTTAGCAATTTCATTAGCTAGATCGACTTCGATTGCTTTGATTGATTTTTCTAGATTGGACTGTAGAAGTCGATTGGCTCCAATGAAATTAGTGCCTCGGTCAGAATAAACGTGTGAGCGGAGGCCTCTTCGTGCAACAAATCGTTTGAGGGCGGCTAGGAAGGCTGGTGTGGACAAATCAGAGACGAGCTCTATATGTATAGCCTTAGTGGCTAAGCAGACGAATAAGCAGATGTATGCTTTTGTTATCTTCGTTCCTCTTAGTGTTGATGTTTTCATATCAAGCGGGCCTGCATAGTCTACCCCAGTGTGTTGGAAGGGTAAAGATATGTTGACTCTAGCTGAGGGTAAAGAGCTCATCAACTGAGTATTAGGCCTTGTATTGAACCGAAAGCAATCAATACATTTGTGGATGCGATGTCTAATAGTATTGCGGGCGTTTAGTAACCAATAGTGATTCCTTATAGTGCTTAATATTATTTGGGTGCCTCCATGTAATGTATAATGGTGGATGTGGTCTATAAGGATATTGGTTATATGATGGTTGTTAGGGAGTATTATAGGATGTTGTTGGTCGTAATTTAATTGAGATTTTGTAAGACGACCTCCAACTCGGAGAATGTTGGCAGAGTCGAGCGTGGGATTGAGAGATAGAAGTCGACTCTTTTTAGGAAGGGGAAGATTTTTTAGTAAGTGGGAGATTTCGTTGGGAAATGTAATATTTTGGAGCAATTTAATTAGACATCGTTCCGCAATTTTTAATTCGTGTACTGATAAGAATTGAGTAGTCGGATGTAGTTTGCGTACACTATTTATAAATCGGAGACAGTAGGCGGTTATTCTTATCGTTTTTTGATATGATGAATATTTGTGAAGTAAAGGAATTTGTTCATCGATTGTAGTGGTGAGAACCTTTGATTTCTTTTTATACTCTAATTGAGTGTGTATTTCTGGCGTTTGTTGCGGCCAGAATTGTTCATCTTGGTGTAACCAGTCTGGACCATTCCACCATATCGATGCTGTAGCTAAGGTATTTGGTGGGATTCCTCTAGATGCTATATCAGCTGGATTGCACTTTGAAGGAACGTGTTTCCATATGGCTAGTGGAATGTTTTCATGTATTTCGGAGACACGGTTAGCCACGAACGTTTTCCAGGTGGATGGGTGTTTTTGTAGCCAAGCTAGAACGATATTGGAGTCTGTCCATGCTGTAATTTTAACCTTTTCAAGCTCTAAATCAGTGACAACTTGTTTAATAAGTCGGGAGAGCAGGACAGCACCACATAGCTCTAGTCGAGGTAGTGAGACTGGTTTGATGGGAGCTACTTTGGTTTTTGCTGTCATGATTTGTACTCGGGAGCTCTCATTAAGATGTATTTTGAGATATAAAACTGCTGAGTAGGCATGATTGGAGGCATCGCAAAAACCATGTAGTTCCATCTCACGTATGTTAGGCTGGTAGCCTAGCCAGCGTGGAATCTGAATATCCTGAATGGTAGGTAGTTGATCTTTGAAATGACTCCATTCTTTTAAAACTTCTGTGGATACAGAATCATCCCAGTTGCATTTAGAGAGCCAGAGCTTCTGAATTAAAATTTTGGCTGTAATAATGCATGGCGCTAACCAGCCTAGTGGGTCGAATAGAGACGACACTTCAGACAGTATTATTCGTTTGGTGTATGTGGTTTTTGGTTCGGGAGTGTTGACTTTGAAAGAGAAGAAATCTGTTGTTGGGTGCCAGCGGATGCCGAGAGTTTTTATCGATTCGTGTTCTGAAAATTCCAGATTCGTTTTTAACTCTCGATGCTCTAGTGGAATATTTTTTAGTAAGTCATGATGGTTCGCTGTCCATTTCCTTAGGTTAAATGTTCCTGAGGCTAGAGCTTCAATAAGTTCTTGTTGTAGTTGTTGTGCTTCGCTTAAGCTGTGTGCTCCCGAGACCAAGTCATCCACATAGAAATCTCTCATGATGCTTTTTGTTGCGAGTGGATAACTGCTAGCTTCATCCTTTGCTAACTGCTGCAAAGTTTTAATGGCGAGATATGGTGCTGGTGCTGTGCCAAAGGTGACTGTAGTTAGGACGTAGTCTTTTATTTCTTCCTTTGGTGTATTTCACCAGATTATTCTCTGGTACTGTTGGTGTTTAGGTGCCATCTGAATCATCCTGTACATCTTCTCAATATCTGCAGTAAATGCAAATCTGTACAGTCGCCATCTCAATAAGGTGGTCCAAAGTGTTGGTTGGATTGTAGGTCCAATCAGTAATTGTTCATTCAATGATCTACCATTTGAGGTGCGTGCTGATGCATTGAATACAATTCGAAGCTTAGTGGTAGTGCTCTCTTTAAACACTGCATGATGTGGTAGGTAATAGAATGGAGTGTTATCACATGATTTGTTTTCTAATAATAGTTGTGTGGGTGGAATAGGCTTCATGTGTCCAAGATGAGTGTACTCATCGATACAAGCTTTGTATAGTTTATACAATTCTGGATTGTTAGCTAGTCTTTTCTCTAGCTGCAAGAATTGTTTGACAGCCATGTTTCTAGACTGTCCGAGCTGTGGTGTATTACAGTCTTTAAAAGGTAGATTAACCTCATATTTTCCAGAGGGTAATCGTTTTGTTGTTTCATTATAGAGATCCTCGCATAATTGATCTTCTGGTGAAAATTTGGGTCTAGTGGAGCATTCCTCTAGTTCCCAAAATTTTGTTAACTGATTATCTAAATCAGTATTTATAATGGTGTGGGTGGATAGCATTGTCGTTGTCATGCTTTTTGTTTCTGGTACTGCTCCTATTAAAATCCAGCCAAGTTTTGTATTTTGGGCAGTAGGTGTATTGCAAGGTCCTCTTTTTATGCCATTTGTGAGAACTTGTTGTTCATCATTTCTACAGGCGGGTGTGATTTGTTTGGCTTCCATGTTGGAATTTTGGGTGGACTGATTTGGTGTTTTTGAATAATTTTGCTCGTAGTGGAGCAGAGTGTTATGATTTCTATTACAATGATAACACTTTTTGTTGCTTGTGCAGCTAGTAGTTACATGGTTGGGTGATAAGCAATTTTTGCATAAGTGTTTATTTATGACAACTTCGTGCCTTTGTTGGGTGGTCAAATTTCTAAATGTTGGGCAATGAAAAATTATATGGCTACCTTTGCAATGGCTGCAAGAGGTCTTTTTTGTAGGTGGGTGTATTGGCACTGCATTTTTAGTTTTGTTCAAGAGTCCATATGTGGGTTTGGGTGAGAATGGTTTTCTCTGTGTCATATTTGATGACGTATTTTTGTTTCCTATCATTTCTAGAGTTCGGAAGCGAGACTCTAAGAATTTTGTTAATGTTTTTAATTCGGGCAATTCTGTGCTACTGTGGAGGCTCTGCTCCCATAATTGGTGCGTGTCTGGGTGCAGTTTTTGTACAGTCAAGTATATAATTATTGGATCCCAGTTATCGGTGTCTATTTTCAAGTTCTGAAGTGCCAGTAAAGCTTCAGTTATGTTATCCAGTAGCCTTTTAATATTGTCGGCAGTATCATGGTTTATGGTTGAGAGAGATAATAATTTTTTTAATTGCACATTGACTAGGATTCTCTTATTTGAGTAGCGTTCTTTTAAGAGCTGCCAGGCTGGTTGATAGTTTGCGTCGCATACTTCATAATGCCTGAGCAGCTTTTCAGCTTCTCCAATTAGATTTGTCTTCAAAAAGTACAATTTATCGACGTCTCTTAAATTATTGTTATTGTGAATTACTGAGTTGAACAAGTCATGAAATGAGATCCATGTAGAATATTCTCCATTGAAGGTTGGTAGCTTGATTCTAGGGAGTCTTTCATTGTTACATGAGCTTGTGCTGGCTTGTGTTGTCTGTGGAGGATTTCTGGCAGACGGCGTTGGTGTTAGTCTGTCTATGTCCTCTTCCATGCCAGCAGCCTTTTCAATGTAGTACTCCTGAACTTCGCTAAATATTTCCTTCGTAAAATAGTCTAGCTGGAGATCTTCTTTTGTCGCTCTCTTTTTAATTGCCCTATGCCGCGTTTGGAATTCTTTCCAGTATTCGGTAAACGTTTGTAAACGTTTTTCTGTCGATTTGACAGTTTTCTTTTTTCCTTCTCTTTGATGCCTTTTAAATAACTCTTCCATTAACTCTTTGACTTCTTTTTGGGACTGAACCAACTCTGACACAGAGTCAATGGTTTCGTCACCAACGTCAGATGAAATGGATTCGCCATCTTTTGACATTTTTAACCGAGAAGCTTGAATTATGTGATATTAAGTAATATTTTAATTTTATATTTGACTGACTGAGTTATCCGGACTTGAAGGACCAATGTGAGATCTAGTCTCGAGCGTAAGGGAGGGTGCCGGTTTTTAAAATGGATAACTCAGCTTTGATGTAGTTCAAATATAAATTTTATTAAAATAATTCATACACTTAACCTAATATCACAAATTCAATACTTTTAATTCAATAAATAATTCAATTCTAATAAAACTACTAATACTATTAAAAAAAAAATTCAACTAAAATTCAATAAAACTTCAACAACAAAGATGATAATTTAAAAATTCACAATAAAAAAATTCAATATAAAATCTTGCTGTGGTCCACTCTCTCTGTCCTTACTTCTGTTCCTGGAAAGAAGAAGAAGACAGTTTTTATTTCTTCGGAATCAGATAGCGACAATTTTATTAGGAATTTCTGAGAAAGAGAGCGACGATATAGAAGAATTAGACTTCGACTGCAACGTGCTGAAGCGTGTAAGCAGAATTATACTTCTGTTACAGCGAATATTGAAACGCGTAGGCAGAATTATACTTCTGCTACAACGTGCTGAGGCGTGTAAGCAGAATTAAACTTCTGTTACAGCGAATATTAAAACGTCTGCGCAGAACTATACTTCAATCGCAACGTCCTGAAGCGTGGAAACAGAATTAAACTTCTGTTACACGATCGGGGATCAAGTGTCAGATTTTTGGGAGTGTGAATTTTAATAGAATTAGACTTCTATATGAAGGATAGAGCAAAATTATACTCTTGCTCTTAGGATGGGATTCAGATTAGACTCTGATGGAGGATATTTTCAGATTAAACTCTGAAATTATAATATGCGGCAAAATTGGATGTTGGATATAAGTAGAATTATACTTCTACAATAATAGAATTAAACTTCTATATGAAGGAATAAACAAAATTATACTTTTGTTCAAAGGATAGGAAACAGATTAGACTCTGGTGGAGGATGCTTTCAGATTAGACTCTGAAAACCGAATGGTGATTTAGCTGTGGCTCGCCGCCTTTTTATAGCCGCCGTGAACAGCTATGTCCCAGCTTCATAATATGTTGCCCTGGCAACGCTTGGTTCGATGGTCCAAATTTGATTGTGGCGACACCAGCTGTTTGACGTAATGTCATTAGATGACATTACAAAAATGTAAACATTTGGAGGGAAGTGGAATTTTAGGTAAGTTTGAGCTATTTTATTTATTTCACATATTATTAATGTGTTTTCAATTTAATTTCAGCTCAAAAAATATGTTGGACGGCTGTAGGCAGGATTGGGATGGGTTGTATTTGTTCAGATAAGTTTCTCTCGTAAAAATATGGTACATTGATTCTTTGTGTTTCCCTTTTTTTGTATTTTTTAGAAAAAGGTTTTCATCGAGGGATGTAATTGGTGTGCAGGAATTCAACGAGGGATTCGTAGCAACAATAATATGTATGTGGACTGAACATGGTAGTATCGGCTAATGTCGTTAGGGTGCAGTCAAGACCAAATGACACATCCACACGCACACATCCAAGAAAACCGTAGTACCGGAGCATGCTGGTAGTACCGGAGCATGCTGGTAGTACCGGCTAATGCCGTTAGGGCGCAGTCAAGACCAAATGACACATCCCGGAGCATGCTGGTAGGACCGGTTAATCCCGCTAGGGCGCAGTCAAGGCTCAATGTTGCATCCAAGACATAAACCACCCAAGTCACAATGGTGCATCCAAGATATAAACCAGTACAGCCAAGGCACAGCCCTACATTTAGTATGGACTCAAACCACCTAGCGATGGTGGTGCCATCTATGGCGAAATCATGGAAGCTAAAACGGTGCTTGCGCCAGAACTGTCATAGCGTAACTACTAAAGTGCGCCTGTCCATGCCGACGTAACTTGCACGCGTCATAAAAAACGAAAAAACTTCATTAAAGATAGAAAAAAAACAAAACAAATAAATAAAGAGAGATAAAGGAAGATAGTTAGAAAAAGAACAGAAAACAGGAAAACAAAATATTTTTCTTCGATTTCTTGTCTATATAGGTTAATCACGAGGTTGCTGGACGCTTCATCGGCGGGGATACTATGTAAGTAGATCTGCTCTGTGTTTTTGGAGTGAGCAATAGTCGTAATGTATTTCGGTTTAGCTTCTTCTGCGTTTTTTTTTGCTTGTTGTTGTATACCTAGATTTATAATTTTCTTTTCATTACACACATATGAACATATATGTATGTAAGTATAATTAATTTAAACGATGACATAATTCTTGCCTTTGTCAATGAATTCTGAAGATTTTATGCGTAAATTAGTGTCATATTTCAATAAATTTTGCTCGTAGATATATATGTATATATATATACATAATGTTTTTCTTTTTATTAGGCATATACTTTTATACATATTTAATCAATGAACTTTGTCAGATTTTATGGTAAGGACCTTTTTAGTAGATCTGTATGCTAATGCATATTTGAATTTCGAATAAATGAAACATGGCCATGGGCTAAGTTTTATGTTTGGTGCCAAACCATGGTTTTGGGGAAGATCAAGATAGCGGGAGGATAAAGTAACTGGCGAGCTCACTTAGGAGTATGGCGGACAGGGCAGTGGCGGGTGGACAGGGCAGTGGCGGGTGGACAGGCAGTGGCGGGTGATGAAGGTAAGTCAGTGTGACACCATTCTGAGTGGTGTCCCCTTTCCTATCTTTCAGCTTTTTCTTCTTGTATTTTATTTTGTTAATTGTCTTTCTGTCTATTCAAAGGTACGGCGATAGGAGATTGATCGGCGAACAAAGTACCTACCCAAGCCTGTTATATATATGTATATATCTATACTTCTGCTGTATATATTTATAACATTGTTATTCCCTCAATTGGGAGAGATATCCACAAAAACTCTTTATCTCTTCTTATTACACAATTTTATTTTATAATTCTTTTCTTATCTATAAAAAAACTTCAATCCTCTTGACACAATTCTTAACACACTTTTTCTTAATATTTCAATTTTTATTACAAGAACATTCTTTTTTTTTAGACACGATTCTTATATTTGATAATTCTCTTCTTCTTACAAGAACTTTCTTTTTCTTTTTTCGACTTTACTCTTTTGTTAAAACCCGACCGAGATCGCACCGCCTCCAATTTCACAAATCAACTCTTAAAACTGAACTCGAACTTAATCACCGTCCGCGGCGATCAAGTCCCATTTGTTCTGGACTTGTTTAATCTTATCCAGAATAATTTCGCCGGACGGTGGTTTAAAAAAATGTAAATTTACACCTTCGTAAACAATAGCCAACGTCTTGTCGTTTGGAATCGCGGCGCGCATATCCATGCAATATCGAAAGCTCTTTTCGTAATATGTATGTACGTATGTACTATACGTACATATTATATTTCTCGCAGCAAATCTTACTGAAGATATTATTTGTCTTTTGATTTATCTTTAATTTATATATTTCCACTGACAAATTTTGCTGAAAGCAAAATTTTCCGTGGGGGTTTTGAAACTTTTATTTTTCCCAACTCGCTTTAAGGGAATACATTTCGTTTTTATTTAAAAGTTTGTAAGAATGTATGTCTATTATATGAAAATTTGCCGATTTTCGGCCACGCATGAAAATTTATTTTAAATATATTTCTTTTATAACTCCCTTTTTATGTTTTTAGGCATTTTGTGGTATACAACAAGCCCTGAGCTTGAGCCGGCAAAGGTATGTACCGTGATCGATGATAGATCAACTTCCATTGTCCCTCAACTATAAGAAAAGGGACAAAAAGTAGCCATGACCAGTCATCTATCCCACTGAGTTAGATTCCCAAGAAGCGGCCGCGCTCAACGGTGAGCATGAATGGCCATCGGGATACAAGCTTAGGATCTTAGACGCATTGACTTATGTTTTAATAAAAGTAGAGATTTGTCTTTAGGATTTTTTACCGAGGTAAATTTATATTTGTTCAAAAAGCTTTTGCTATATACCGGAGAATCAAAAAAAAATCTTTCTTGAACAAATATATGTTTACCCCGGTAAAAAATCCTAAATACTAATCTCTACTTTTATTTCTTCCTCCTTGGTGTAATATAGGAGTTTTTGCCTCATATAATTCACACCAGGAATTTATTCTGAGTTTATATAAGAGGAGATCAATTTGATTGCTTTAAGCCTCTACAGCAGGCAGAAAACCAAGCTGTACCGATGAGTGTAACTTTTTCTGCTAACACGAAACGCTTCTTCTTCTTCCTTTTTTTCTTTGTTCAGCCCACTGCGGGCGTATACAAGTTCGATTCGTTTCGAATGAATCTGGTTTTTGAAATTTTTTTAAATTTCTTAATAAAACTTTTTTTCTCTCTATTTTTCCCAATTTTTTTCATTTTTTCATTTCTTTTCTTTATTCTATTTTTTCATTTGTCACTAAAATTCGCTATTTGGGACCTGTTAATGAGTCAAAACCAAGACTTGAAACTTGTCACCAAAAATATAATGGGTTGTGTGATGAAATAATACATTTAAAACATTTTTTTAGCTTTTGCTATATACCGGAGAATCCAAATAAATTTCTTCTTGAACAAGTATGTTTTATGTTTTAATAGTATAAAAATATATTAAATAATTATTGATTTGTTTCTTATTATAAAATTTGCACGTGTGTTATTTTATTCACTTATATTAGTTTTAGAATTTTGGATTTCAAATTCTACGGGAATTTTGAAGTGGTTGGATACTGATACAAAAGTGGCCGACCACTGAATTCTGGTGGCCGCCTACTGGAACATTATGCATAGTTTTAGTGCGAGCGTATACTAATAGAGCAATCTCTTGAACAGCTGTTCAATACACCGTTATTCGCCAGTGTGTCAAAAAAAAGTGAACCACTACAACCTTATTCACCAGTGCTTGGTTATTTAAAAATATAAATATTTATCCTTAAAAATAATTTCTCTTAGTCACACACATGCTCAATTTCCTAAAATGCTACATGCAATTCTTTTTTTCAAAATTTGGATTCATCTTTTTTCTTTTTGTTTGTTTTTTTATTTTTCAACTGACGCATACTCTGATGGGTAATCTCTTTCTATTGAACAGCTGTTCAAGTGAATTCTCTATACATAAAGGATATATATATGGATCTATGGTTTTAGTTTAATGCCAATTTAAAAATATAAACATTTATTTTAGCATGATTCAACTAAATATAATTTAAATAAAATAATATAAAATATATTACATTAAAAAAAATTTGGGGTCCTTTCACGAAAAGGTAAAAATTTCTATTTTTTTATGTTGAGTGGACGGGTGCTGGTGTGCTAACCTACCATGCTGTCTTATTGGCTATTAAAAATGAAAAGAAGCCATGAACAATAAAAGTTCTTTAAATTATTTTGGTTGAAAATATAAGGACAAGAATTTCCCTTCGTTTATCAGGCAAAAGGGCTCTGGCTATTACCCTTATCTTTATGAACCAAATAAAAATGCTCTCGCTTATTTATTATAAAATTATACTTTGATAAATGATTTTTAAATGAAACCCCTTGTTTACACAGTTTTGAAAATAAGTACATATAAGATTTAAGAAACATAGCAGGAGCTATTTCCAATTTACTCCTATCGGAAGGTAATCCAATCCTGACAACCCTATGAACATAGAATATATAATATTTTGTTCCTTAAATCAAGACCAATACTCAATGCACTTTCAACTAATATATGCAGCATACTTATACTCATATATATGAATATATATACAAATGAACTAAAAACAGTAAATCTACTATATTCCCTTAAACACAGTTAAATCGCAAATATCTAATGAGATGTTTCAAACGCAAAATTCAGAAAAAATAATAAACATTTAAATTAAAAGTAATGGAATCAATTCTAAACACAAAGAAAATTAATATTTAAAACTATTTAAATTTCAGATTATTTTTACATTACTTTGTATACAAGTTTCCAGGTTTAACCGTTTAACTAACTTATTACTGCTTTTTTACTAGCCCCAAGAAAAGCTTTTCTTAAATTTTAGGAAAATTTGATCGAACATCTTGAGTGGTTACGAGTTTTATATGGATGTTCTGACCGATTGTGGAAACGTGGTTGAATATTTGCTGATTGCAAATATTTGTGCTTGCAGGCGAACTTTTCGGAAATTGTTTTGCATGAATGAATTTTGTGACCATAGGGAAATACATGAACTTTATGCTGTAAACAAACAGAAAGCAGCCCCCCTTGAGATGCAAACAATTTCATAAATTGCCAAGAAGAAGAGCTTTTCTCAAAAGTAGGGGGTGATGGAGAGTATATGTAGTTGAATGCGTTTATTATCTGACTTTTCCGGTAAAACCTTGAGAAAAGTAATGCTTCTCTTTGATCCTTCAATGAATTCATTCGACCCTCAGAAAAGTTAAATGATTTTTCATATACTCAAATTGAGTTAAACTTTTAAATCATTTGCATCTATTCTATTATATTCTATTCACTTATTTTGAACTGCTTTATTCTGCTCAGCAAATGTGGGCAAATTCTTTTGAAAGCCTAGGAGGCCCCACTTACGAAGTATGCCGCTGATGACGCAGACAAGTTCCTTAATCTGAAGGCGGAATGAGTTTAATTCCTTATACGCGATTAAAATAACACTTGGATACAAGAAAATATATTTTTTTAATTTAATTCGATTTTCGGGTGTACAATTTCATCTACATGTTACATGTTTTTTTATGTAGAAAACGTTTTAAGGGGTGCTCAAACCCTGACATACAGAAACCCAAAATATGTGCCACATGAAATAGCAAATCGCTCAGTCCATTGTTATAAGTCAGTCGCTCTATATTATACAATTTAGAATCAAGGCACGGCAAGCCATAAGACTACTCCTTCAATCTTCCTGAGTAAAGGCTGAAGAATTCGGTAATATCTTTGCAATAAATTACAAGGATAACTGCTATTTCGGATTTTTTCCGAAGCAAAACCAGAAATATACGTAACCTCTGAAAGCTCTGCGATTATTCATAAACATCACGTATACACATAAAGTAAATAAATAGCAATGCCTTGTTTATATATGCCCTCCTCACACAGATTTTATTATTCCAAGATTTCCAGGCACAGAGCCAATGGGAAAACTAATGGAACATGGAATGCATACCAAAAAACTTCTGAATTCTACCTTTTGCGGTGGCAATGATACAGGCAAAAACAAATTAGCTTTTTGTCTAGCCCAGCCTAGACTAGACTAGTAGTCCAATAGTTTTTATCAGTAGGTATAGGGGTGAAATAATCCGTTTACAAATAATGAAATTATGGAAATCATACTTATTTACAAAAGAAATATATCTAAGGAATAATGAGGACAAGTTGTAGGATGTTTTATAAACAAATATAAAAAGACAACCGGAAAGTCACCTTAACCATTTCAAAGATCCATATATGTATATAGGTATATGTATGAATGACTTTACTTGAATAGCTTGAAAAGCACTCGTGCAAAATTGATGAAATAACTTTTAGCATAGATGCACAAAAACTAGATGTCGCATAGCACACCAAAGAAAAGTATACAGATTTTAAATGGCTGGTCCATTCCGGAATAGACCATAACATGTTTCTGAGGCATCGAGAACAAATGATTCTTTTCACTTCTTCCCTTAAAAAACCGGTTTGCATACTGCATCAAGAATACTCGTGTGGGATGGCCAAATATAAACAGGCAAGGCATCGATCGCTGTGGCGCCTGGACCTGGAGACTAGAATAATCTACGAATAGAGAAGTAAAGGAAAGGAACCGCAAAGTACGTATACCCGAATGAAGCATTTTAATTGTGTGTAAATGTATACAAGACGTCAGCAAAGGACTGAGCGAATTGTAAATTTCGAGGAAAATTGTTAAGTTCGATAGGAGAATATTTAGTTGGCGCAAAGCCTCATGCAATACCATAAAAGAAAATTACTCTCAGGGCAAATGAATTTAATAAAATTGTTTCCTATAAAATTTATCTACTGCAATGCAAAATTTTTGATTGCATTGGAAGTTGTAAGATGTTTCAAAGCACTTTGTTTGAATCCTGAAAAAGCACAAGAGTTTTTGCATTTGGATTAAATTAAGAAAAACCACAATGATTCCACTAAAATAATCTTTATTTCCAACAACTAAAAACTTGTGGTATGAAACAACAAAAAAACCAAACTATTTAACAAGAACTTAATGATAGAAATTTGTGTTCTCTTCTTATCGCTACGAGATTCCAATAACGAGAGCAGTCATTTTTAAGTGACACTATTGTTGCGATCAAACGAAGTAACAATTGGTCGATTCTGGTGAAAACCCTACCGGCGACACGAATAATAAAATAAGGGAATGCAGACGCTTCCTTCCTTACGGCTGTGCTAAATTGAATAATCAAATGCGCAGTGAAAGGTAACAGTGTCTGCATTGTCTTCTCTTCTCTATGGGTAATAAAATCATAAAACCCGAAAGTGCATTAGTAGGATCAAAGTAGTCCTCCGCCTGTACCCTAATTATGTGAAATGCATGTTATCACCTTTTTCCTAGAAACCTTAATGCATGAGTTGAATAGATTGGTAGAATTTGGAATTCTTGGTAATACTTAATGTAGCAAAATCGTTAGTAAGGTAAAGGTTCCTTGTACTGCACAATTGGGGATACGATAGTTTACCGCAGGGCATGGAGATGAGTTGACGCTCCTAAATAAATCTAACAAATTCAAATGTGGGGTCAAGACCGAAAAATCGAAGATAAGTGGATACGCGTTTAGTTTTTTTTTCCAGAGTTTTGAGCAAGTGATACACGCGAGATATAAGTGATAAGTGTGGAATTGTGAATTGTGTGTAAAAATGTCGGGCTTAGATAATAACATTAATTCAGGTGATAACATTGATGTAACTAAAACTCAAGGCGCTGAGGGGACAAGTGAGAGTATGGCAAACACAAATAGTGCTAGTGGGGATAGTATTACTGTGAGTGAAGTGGAACTCCTGCGCAGAGAAAATGAACTGCTAAGGAGAGAAAATGAACTATTAAGTCGAGAAAGTGCGAGCTCCCGTAATAGTGCTACAGGGACATCAACTACCCATTTTCGAATGGGATTGAATGAACTAAGTTCTCTCATTCCTGAATTCAATCCAGATTTGGAACGTAGAATGATAGCAGTAGAATGGATTGCTACAGTTGAGAATCTGATGTCTGTTTATGGCTGGGATGATCGATGTACACTATTTTATGCATCCTTACGCATGAGTGGAGCAGCAGCATTCTGGTGGCAGAGCAGACAAGGATTGGATAATTCGTGGGAAGAATTTAAACGGGATCTCCTGGTAAGCTTTCCAGATGCAAAAGATGATTCCTCTGTCTTGGTACAGATAATGGCAAGGAGAAAGGAACCAAACGAATGCGTAGAAAATTATTTTTATACTTTTACGGCCTTAGCAAAGCGCATTAACCTGCCACAACCAGCGACCATAAAATACATAATATCAGGTTTAGGAAATAGGAACATGATGAATGTGCTACTGGCGTCCAATTGTAAAACATTGAATGACTTACTAATGCAAATAAAAACATATGAAGAGGTCCAAAGTCAGGAAATGCAGCGGAGTATGTTTACAAGCCGTGAACAGAGACAAGGGGTTAACCAAAATACAAGTGGACGCGTGATTTTTCCGTTAGAAGTACCCAAAGCTGCAAACAAATTTCATCCATATAGAAGTAATGTAAGAAAAGGGCAAAAAAAAACAAAGTGATGGTGGAAATTTTAAAAACTCAAGTGCAAAGTGTTTCAGATGTCATCTTCCAGGACATTATGCAAATGTTTGTCCATCTAATAGAACTCTCCGTAAATGCTATGTGTGCAATCAACTAGGTCACATAGCAAAGGATTGCATTAAGAATAAAAACTCCCAAGTTAGTCGTATAGTCGATTCAGTGCCGATGAATCCAACGGTTGAATATCACGTTATCGCGAAGGTTGGAAATAAATCAATTCTGGCGTTTTTGGACTTAGGAAGTGCGAGAACAACGATTAAAAGAACTATAGCAGATCAATTTAGATGGGGTGCAGAACCATGCGATGATATCTTAATCGGATTTGGAAACAGCAGGGTAAATGTAGTGGGTAAGATCACGAAGCCTGTAACCGTAAACGAGGTTACTATTACATTGGAAATTCTTCTTGTTGGAGACGAAGTGCAATCAGTGCCAATGATTATAGGTAAGAATTTTTTGGATCGCAAAGATATTCAACTTATCAAGCAATGGGGAAAATTTGATATCTTGAAAGTGTCACCTACTTCAAGTGGTACAGTGGAAAAGAAATCCATGTTAAAATTAGATAACTTAAGAATTGGTGACAAAGTTAGTGAACGTGAAAAACAATTCTTAATAAAATTAGTGAATGAACACAGAGATTGTTTTGCTACAAATATTAGTGCAATGGGGAAAACCGACATAGTGAAAATGGAAATTAAGCTGAAAGAGGAAAAAGTGATAAGGTATCAACCATATAAAGTTGCATATGGCTTGAAAACTATCTTAGAGGATAAAATAAAAGAACTTCTAGAATTGGATATAATTAAAGTTTCGGAATCGGAATATGCCAGCCCAGTCATCCTTGTTCCAAAGAAGAATGGTGAGTACCGAATGTGTATAGATTTTAGAAAATTGAACGCCATTACAGTAAGAGAAAGTTTTCCTGTACCAAATATTGAGGAAACACTTAATTCGTTAGCGGGAAAATGTGTGTTTACTAGTTTAGATATGATGAATGGTTACCACCAAATATCAATCGATGAACAAAGTCAGCATTTGACAGCTTTTGTCACCCCTGAGGGACACTACGAATTTAAAAGGGAACCCTTTGGTCTAACGACAGCGTTTCCTCAGATTTACTAATTTTGAAAGAATTTTTTATAGAGCTACGGCGTGTTGGCCTTACGTTAAATCTAGATAAATGCACGTTCGTGAAGGATAATATTCACTTTCTTGGCCATGAAATATCTTCTGAAGGTATAAAACCAGGAACTGCCAAAATTGCTGTAGTTGAAGGTTATGCTAGGCCTAAAACTGTTAAAGAAGTGCGACAGTTTTTGGGTTTGACGGGATATTTCCGAAAATTCGTTCCGGGATTCTCGTTTATTGCGAAGCCCTTAAATAATTTATTACGCAAAAACGAAATATTTAAATGGGATGCTGAGACGGATTCCGCTTTTAATAAATTAAAGAATATTTTGACAAATAGACCACTCTTAGCATTATACAACAACGAAGCGGAACACGAACTTCATACAGACGCCAGTAGTTTCGGGTTAGCAGGAATTTTACTGCAGAAATCAAGAGATGATACTAGCTTAAAACCTGTCGCATATTTTAGTAGGTCCACAACACAAGCAGAGGAGAAATATCACAGTTATGAGCTAGAGGCTCTTGCTGTTGTAGACAGCTTAGAACGTTTCAAACACTACCTTCTGCACAAATCATTCAAAATTGTCACAGACTGCAATTCACTTCGTATGACGCAGGAAAAGAAGGACCTTATACCTAGGATAGCTAGATGGTCGTTGAAAATATCTGAATTCGATTTTCAATTAGTTTTTCGCCCGGGTAAACAAATGTTACATGTTGATGCACTTAGCCGTTGTCCACACGAAACCGGAATCGAATCTGAAACAATTGCTGATAAAATGCTTATTATAGGAGCAACATTAGAAGATTGGGTTTCAACCTTACAAGACCAGGATCCCGGATTGTTGGAAATAAAGAAAGTTCTCGACGGGAGTATTCAAAAGCACCAAAATAAGGATGGCATCAGAGGGAATTATATTCTTAAAGAAGGGCGGTTATTTAAGAAAACGTCCAGTGGTATACGATTCGTAGTACCAAATATAATAAGATACCGTATAATTAAAGGAGCGCACGATGATATGGGTCATTGCGGTATTGATCGTACATTTGATAATCTCCAGAAAACATATTGGTTCGCAAATATGAAGCCAACAGTAAAGAAGTATGTAAACTCTTGCATCGACTGTCTATATAATAAGAGAGGCGAGAATGAATCCAGGTACACCTTATACACACCGGAGAGACAACCTATATCCTTCCATACGATACATATAGACCATTTAGGTCCTTTCCCCAAGAGTTGTAAGGGGAATGAGTAGCTGATTGGTATTGTGGACTCATTCACTAAATTTATTTCACTCAGAGCGACAAAATCAACTGGAACAAAAGGTGTGCTGAAGCTTCTTGATGAACTTTCAGAATATTTTGGAGTAGCCAGTCGTATCATAACAGATAGAGTAACAGCCTTTTCTTCAAAAGAATTCAAGAAATACTGCACAGAAAATGACATCAAACACATTCAGATTGCCGTTAAAACTCCGAGAGCAAACGGTCAAGTGGAGAGATACTTTCGAACCGTCAAGGCTGCCATAACAACTACAACTCAAAGAGACGACGGAAGAGATTGGGATAGAAATATAAGAGCAATACAATGGGCCCTAAATAGTCAAAAACAAACTATAACTCAAAAGACACCACAGGAGCTTCTGATGGATTATAAGCCGAGGAATATTCTAAAGAACAAACTAATTCTATCCTTACAACATTTCTGTGAACAGGAAGGTGACGAGAATTTGCCGCTCTCTGAATTAAGAGAAAAGATTCTTAAAAATATGATGGAAAAACAACAAAAGAATGCCGACCGATTCAATAAGGACCTGTTACCGCTTAAACAATACGAGGCAGATGACTTGGTTTTGATAAAACAAGAACCGTTCTCAATCGGACAGCCGAAAAAGGTAGCTCCACGCTACAAGGGGCCCTACGTAATTAAAGCCGTATTAGGGAACGACCGTTATGTCGTGGCAGATACAGACGTTACCCAGATAACTCAAAGGCCATACGAGTCCATTCATGCCGCGGACAGACTCAAACCTTTTTGCAAGCTGGAGGATACGGATTTGAATGACTACGAGTCTGAGGAGGACGAAACAGAAATGGAGGTGAATTAAATAGACATAAATTCATTTTTATACCTTTTCAGTATCTAAATATAAAAAAAAAATCATTAATACTTTACTGGTGTCTTTTACTGAAAGTCAGCTAGGTGTAGTGGTTCAAGTGTTAATTTATACGGTAATCTCTTGAAGTAGAGGCTGTTGTATCGAGAAGCGTCGATAGTACTTATTGCGGAAAGGTCCAATGGTCTAGGGCTGGTTTGGTGTGTGGTCATTTGTTGTGAACATCGGGTAAGAAACGCATTGGATTGGTATCGTAAAAGAGTGGAATTGTTGCGGTGTTTGGTTTCTGAATGCAAATGCATTGGCTTCGTGTCGGAATGTATTTGCGCCTATTGTATATTGGTGGTAATAATGTCCTTGGTTACCTTGATTTGTCAGTTAACTATTATGAGCCTTAGAGGCGGAATGCAATAGTTTTGTAATGTTTTGTGTTGAGTCAGTTCGGAAAAACTTCTGTTGTATGAAATGCATTGGCTCAGTGTCGGAATGCATATATATATATATATTTTCTTTTTTATGAATTGCATTGGCTCAGTGTCGGAATGCATATATATATATATATGTATTTTCTTTTTTATGAATTTCATTGGCTCAGTGTCGGAATGTATCTGTTCGTATGAAATGCATTGGCTCAGTATCGGAATGCATGGGCTTCTACGGGAACGTCCTGATGCATATTGCATAAAATTGAGTACGGGAACTAGTATGAAGGTTAAGGCCTCCACCTCGTCACTGAGGACAGTGACATAGGAGGTTGGCCGAGTTGTTGCGATCAAACGAAGTAACAATTGGTCGATTCTGGTGAAAACCCTACCGGCGACACGAATAATAAAATAAGGGAATGCAGACGCTTCCTTCCTTACGGCTGCGCTAAATTAAATAATCAAATGCGTAGTGAAAGGTAACAGTGTCTGCATTGTCTTCTCTTCTCTATGGGTAATAAAATCATAAAACCCGAAAGTGCATTAGTAGGATCAAAGTAGTCCTTCGCCTGTACCCTAATTATGTGAAATGCATGTTATCACCTTTTTCCTAGAAACCTTAATGCATGAGTTGAATAGATTGGTAGAATTTGGAATTCTTGGTAATACTTAATGTAGCAAAATCGTTAGTAAGGTAAAGGTTCCTTGTACTGCACAATTGGGGATACGATATTTTACCGCAGGGCATGAAGATGAGTTGACGCTCCTAAATAAATCTAACAAATTCAAGTGTGGGGTCAAGACCGAAGAATCGAAGATAAGTGGATACGCGTTTAGTTTTTTTTTCCAGAGTTTGGAACAAGTGATACACGCGAGATATAAGTGATAAGTGTGGAATTGTGAATTGTGTGTAAAAATGTCGGGCTTAGATAATAACATTAATTCAGTGATAACATTGATGCAGCTAAAACTCAAGGCGCTGAGGGGACAAGTGAGAGTATAGCAAATACAAATAGTGCTAGTGGGGATAGTATTACTGTGAGTGAAGTGGAACTCCTGCGCAGAGAAAATGAACTGCTAAGGAGAGAAAATGAACTATTAAGTCGAGAAAGTGCGAGCTCCCGTAATAGTGCTACAGGGACATCAACTACCCATTTTCGAATGGGATTGAATGAACTAAGTTCTCTCATTCCTGAATTCAATCCAGATTTGGAACGTAGAATGACAGCAGTAGAATGGATTGCTACAGTTGAGAATCTGATGTCTGTTAATGGCTGGGATGATCGATGTACACTATTTTATGCATCCTTACGCATGAGTGGAGCAGCAGCATTCTGGCGGCAGAGCAGACAAGGATTGGATAATTCGTGGGAAGAATTTAAACGGGATCTCCTGGTAAGCTTTCCAGATGCAAAAGATGATTCCTCTGTCTTGGTACAGATAATGGCAAGGAGAAAGGAACCAAACGAATGCGTAGAAAATTATTTTTATACTTTTACGGCCTTAGCAAAGCGCATTAACCTCCCACAACCAGCGACCATAAAATACATAATATCAGGTTTACGAAATAGGAACATGATGAATGTGCTACTGGCGTCCAATTGTAAAACATTAAATGACTTACTAATGCAAATAAAAACATATGAAGATTTCCAAAGTCAGGAAATGCAGCGGAGTATGTTTACAAGCCGTGAACAGAGACAAGGGGGTAACCAAAATACAAGTGGACGCGTGATTTTTCCGTTAGAAGTACCCAAAGCTGCAAACAAATTTCATCCGTATAGAAGTAATGTAAGGAAAGGGCAACAAAAACAAAGTGATGGTGGAAATTTTAAAAACTCAAGTGCAAAGTGTTTCAGATGTCATCTTCCAGGACATTATGCAAATGTTTGTCCATCTAATAGAACTCTCCGTAAATGCTATGTGTGCAATCAACTAGGTCACATAGCAAAGGATTGCATTAAGAATAAAAACTCCCAAGTTAGTCGTATAGTCGATTCAGTGCCGATGAATCCAACGGTTGAATATCACGTTATCGCGAAGGTTGGAAATAAATCAATTCTGGCGTTTTTGGACTTAGGAAGTGCGAGAACAACGATTAAAAGAACTATAGCAGATCAATTTAGATGGGGTGCAGAACCATGCGATGATATCTTAATCGGATTTGGAAACAGCAGGGTAAATGTAGTGGGTAAGATCACGAAGCCTGTAACCGTAAACGAGGTTACTATTACATTGGAAATTCTTCTTGTTGGAGACGAAGTGCAATCAGTGCCAATGATTATAGGAAAGAATTTTTTGGATCGTAAAGATATTCAACTTATCAAGCAATGGGGAAAATTTGATATCTTGAAAGTGTCACCTACTTCAAGTGGTACAGTGGAAAAGAAATCCATGTTAAAATTAGATAACTTAAGAATTGGTGACAAAGTTAGTGAACGTTGTAAAATATAATTTTCTGGCATAGAATAAGTAAATGAGATCATGTTAATTTTTAGTCATTAATTTCTCAATGCATCTTTACATACATTACGAGGTGAGTGCACTGAGGGAAGCATCAAGTTTCCCAGTTCATTCATCGAGTAAATGTGCATGTTTGCATTTTTGCGCATTTTGTCATTCTTAACATACTTGCAATTGCAATATGTTTTGTCTCGAATTTCTACATTCCTATTTTGCAATGTAATCGTTGTATGGGTTCATTGTTTCATCGAACTCATAAATGATATTGTTAGAATAAGCAATAAATTAATATAAATGTACGGACTCAATAAATTAGAAATACAGTTAATTTTCAACAATCATATCGGCATAATCAGTGTTTGTTTTCTTTTACCTACTAATCAACTTGTTTTCAGCTATTTTGGTGTAGTGGTTTAAGAGCCGCTGCATCCCCATCAAAGGCCAAGGTGTAACACCTTGACTTAAATCAGCGAGAAGAACAAAATAGTTCTTAACATTGGTGACCCCGACGTGATCTCAGGTGCATCACTTGAATCACTTACCAGCCAAAGACGATTAGTACAGAGAACTAAGCAAATCGAGCGTGTCATCTTGTCCATCAATCAACCATTGAAGAGATGGCAAATAAGCACAGAGACATGGATCAGTTAGCTACTGAGCAAAAGGGTTATAAGGAGGAGATTTTAAGAGTCATTGACAATTATAAGAAAGACTCCATCGATAGAAAAACTACGTCAGCTTACTATACGGAACGTCTACGACGCTTAATAGCAGCCTGGGATTTATTTGAAGCTGTGGACAATGAAATTCGACTCCTACCTGAACCTCAGATTACGCACGTCTATTTTACATCCAGCTGTTATGAGACGACACGCGAAACGTTTGAAAAGTATCAGGCTTATTTTGCAGAGATGATTCGCAAAAGAGACGAGCAGGCCCAGCAAAGGACTGTTCCGCTAGAGCGTGGTGCCAACAAGACTAATACTGACTCAAATATTCCACAGAATGCAAAGGTAGTCGCATCTACAGATACAATCAACAAAGAAGACGATATAACACCTGAATTTAAAGCTGATGATTCATTAGAAGTTGTGAGATTGATCCGCCGGCAGAAGGCAATAATAGAAACATTACGTCGTCTTATTAACAGCCTGGAGAATCTAGATCAAGCTGAGTATCCCCGGTGTTTCTACGAATTGAAAGGGCAGTCCATAAACAAATACTGGACCCAGCTAGAAGAATACAACCAACGGATGTATGAATTAATCGAAGATCCAACTGAGATGGGATACGATGCTACTGAATATATTAAGACAGAAGAAAGGGTGCAATACTACCTTATTCTTATTTCATCCAAACTAGATGAACAGCCACAGGTACCAATCACAGGCCAAGCCTCATCCAGCACGATGCTAAGTTTACCAAAAATTACGCTCCCAAAGTTTGACGGAGATTATGCAAAATGGCGACAGTTTTATGACCTATTCTCTCAAATGGTCCACAACCAAGCCTTAAGCAACTGCCAGAAGATGTGGTATCTGAAGACGAACCTTATTGGAGAAGCAGAAAAATTAGTCAGACATCTCAATTTATCTGAAGAAAACTACAATAGTGCTTGGAAGCTTCTTCAAGAGAGATATGAAAACCCAAGGTTGCTTGTGGCTGCACTCATTAACAAATTGTTAAATCAACCATCTCATGCTACGGATGCCCCATCAGCCACTTCAATTAAAACTATGCACGATGTTACACAAGAGTGTTTAATGGGACTACAAAATCTTGGGATATCAACTGCTAGCTGGGACTCATTATTGCTACACATTTTATATAAGCAACTAGACAGAATCACACACACGCTCTATGAACAATCGCTATCGAACCCGAAGTGTCTGCAGACATTGAAACATTTTCTTGCATTCCTTGAAACACGCTTCCAGTCCTTAGAAGCTCTGGGAAACAAAGTCAAAAGATCCGAAGGAATTGGCAAGAGTCAAGAAATGTCTAGATTATCATCATTGGCTTCAGTCGTCGAATCCAACCTGAAGTGTGTAATTTGCCATGAGAATCATCCACTTTTCAGATGCCAACAATTTTTGAAGATGACACCAAGTGATCGGCGGACTATACTACAAAGATACAATTTGTGCTTTAACTGCTTAAGAAAAGGACATAGCGCATCAACATGTTCTGTAAGAGGATGCACAAAGTGCAATCGCAAACACAATACTCTAGTGCATAGTGAGCCATCAGCAAGAAAATTGGATACGTCATCAAGGGCAATATCCGCCTCATCGAAAGAAGAGTCCAGCTTGATCTCAGCTGCCAGCACGACTTCTGAGCAACACCCATTGACATTGGCCACATCTATCAAATCTAATCAAGGAAATTACATACTTCTCAGCACAGCACTTATTATACTCAGAAGCAACCAGGGACACGAAATAGAGTGCAGAGCCATTCTCGACTCCGGGTCCCAACTTAACCTAATAAGCGAACGAGCAGTCAGGAAGCTCGGCATTACTCCATCGCACGCATCCATGCATATTCAAGGCATTGGACAAGCAAGCCAGAAAGCTCAAAAAAGAGTTAACGTTCAGCTTAATTCAAGAATAAATGGCTTTTCAACAAGGGTAGAAGCATTTGTTTTAAACAACATCATTTCTCCACATCCGAGCCAACCACTAAATATATCAAGCTGGTCCATACCAAAAAATATACAACTGGCTGATCCCGCCTTCTACACACCTGATCAAATTGATCTTCTATTAGGAGCTGAATTTTTCATGCAGCTACTATCCATCGGGCAGATTAAGCTAGGAGAAGATCTACCCGCTCTTCAAAACACTGTACTCGGATGGGTTGTGACAGGAAGGCTAAATCAGACCGCAGAGTCCAGAGCAACGTGCGGTGTGTGTACCGATGATATGGATATAGACTGCTTATTAGAAAAATTTTGGCAAATTGAAGATGTAGATGAATCTCAAGCCACCACTACAACATTGGTAGAAAGGCAATGTGAAGAGCTTTTCAATCAAACAGTAAAAACAAATTCAGAAGGACGATTCATTGTTGGGCTTCCATTTTTAGAAGATCCGAAAACTTTAGGCGAGTCGAAAGAGATTGCCTTGCGAAGGTTCTACGCCTTAGAACGAAAACTCAATAAAAACAGTGACCTGCGACATCAGTACACAACATTTATGAACGAATTTATAGATTTGGGTCACATGGAAGAAGTTAATGTGAAATCTGTACCAACGCCTAATTACTTCCTTCCTCATCATTGTGTGTTGAAACCTGATAGCAGCACAACAAAATTAAGGGTCGCTTTCGACGCCTCAGCGAAGACCTCCACAAACATATCACTGAACGACATTCTCCACAAGGGCCCGACAATCCAAGATGACCTGTTCTCAATACTGCTGCGTTTCCGTCTGCCTCGCTTTGTATTCACGGCAGATATAGAGAAAATGTACAGGCAAGTTGTTCTCCAGGAAGAGGACAGAAAATATCATCTTATATGGTGGCGAAGTGATCCACATCAAGAATTAAAGTGCTACCAACTACGCACCGTTACATATGGAACATCATCTGCGCCATACCTAGCAACCAAATGTCTACAGCGCTTAGCCCAGAGAGAGCTTACTAAGTACCCTGTTGGAGCCCAGGTACTCCTGCGGGACTTCTATGTAGATGACGTGATGACAGGAGCAGATAATCTTGCCATGGCTCGAGACATGCAAACGCAGTTAACCGGAATTTTGAAGGAAGCTGGATTTAAACTACGCAAGTGGTGTGCCAACCACTCTCAACTATTGCATGGCATACCACCAGCAGATCAAGAAGTAAAACTAGATTTTTCAGATGACAAAACTTCTTGTATAAAGACATTGGGCTTAATATGGTTACCAAAAACCGATCAATTTCAAACAAAACTTACAGTAAATGAAGGATTGAAATCAACGAAAAGAACAGTGGCATCAGAAATTGCTCGAATTTTCGATCCTCTGGGAATTATGGCTCCAGTTGTTATCAGGGCAAAAATTTTCTTGCAAGACCTATGGGAACTCAAGCTTCATTGGGATGCTTCACTCACAGAAGAACTATACACGAAATGGATGAATTTCCGAACAAATCTCTCAGCACTAAATGAAATTCGTATTCCAAGACATATGTTTGCAGGAAACACTCCACGAGTAATTCAAATCCACGCATTTTCAGATGCGTCAGAGAAGGCCTTTGGAACTGTCATATACATTAGATCAATAAATAGTGAAGGAAGAGTGATTGTGCGTCTCCTTTGCGCAAAGTCAAGGGTTGCTCCCAAGAAAAAATTAACAGTACCCAGGCTTGAGTTATGCGCTGCCAAACTAGGAGCGGAGCTTCTCCAACGAGTAAAAACATCTTCCAAGCTAGAACAAGTAGCAAGCTTTCTTTGGTGTGACTCAAAGATCGTATTAGATTGGATCAATTCTACATCTACCTCCTACCAGACCTTTGTTGGTAATAGAATAGCTTCCATTCAAACATTATCCCTTCCTCAACAATGGAGACATGTCAAATCGGAAGAAAATCCAGCAGATGTCCTCTCAAGAGGTCTATCACCCGAAAAATTAAAGTCCTGTAATCTTTGGTTTTACGGACCACTTTTTCTACATGGTAGCGAAGACATATGGCCTCCACCTTACACAAAGATATCCGATTGCGATTTGGAAAGAAAACGAGCAGCACTTTCTGCAACTGTAACCAAAATTGAAGACAAGAGTACGCATTTCATCAACAATATTGATCATAGAAATTCCTTTGAAAGACTTAAGCGAGTAACTGGGTATGTGCTAAGATTTGTTTCAAGGTGCAGACAAAAACATGCGATAATTTCACCAATGCTGACTGCTTCAGAGTTAGATGAAGCCTTGTTCAACATAATCAAGCTAATGCAAGAAGAAGAATTTCAAGAAGACATACGTCATCTCCTACGGTATAAAGAGGTATCCAAACAAAGTCCACTAGCTACGCTGGCACCATTTTTGGACGAAAGAGGGATTGTCCGAGTTGGAGGTCGACTTCAAGACTCTGGACTTACATATGACTCGAAACATCCAATGCTGCTACCACACTCACATGAGCTAACCAAACTTATTATGTCAGAGAGTCACAAAAGGAACTATCACATAGGACCGCAAGGGCTTCTATCAGCAATTCGTCAACGTTTTTGGCCTTTAAAAGGAAAGGGAATTGCACGTTCAATAGTTCAACATTGCATTCAATGTAACAAAAATAAGCCCAAAATGATGACACAAATGATGGGCAATTTGCCAGCAGCCAGGGTTCAACCAGCACGGCCTTTTATCAACAGTGGAGTTGATTTTTGTGGACCCATCTGGATTCACTATAAAATTCGAGGGAAACGACCGCAAAAGGCGTATGTGGCAATATTCTGCTAATTCGCAACGAAGGCTGTTCACCTCGAGGTTGTAAGTGACCTTACTACGGAGGCATTCATCGGATCATTAAAACGTTTCATAGGTAGACGAGGGCACTGTCGCAATTTATACTGCGATAACGCCACCAACTTTGTGGGAGCAAGAAACCAGCTAGCAAGACTCTCTGAAGCAATCCACTCCGATCAAGGACAACAAAAAATCACTACAATGTGCAGTCAGAAAGGAATCGACTTCCATTTTATTCCTCCACGCTCTCCACACTTTGGCGGGTTGTGGGAGGCCGCCGTAAAATCAGCCAAACATCTTTTGGTTGGCACAATATCTTCAGCTTCATTAACATATGAAGAACTTGAAACCGCCCTGGTTGATGTAGAAGCAATTCTAAATTCTCGCCCTCTAACGCCACTATCTTCAGATCCCAATGATCTTAGTGCTCTAACACCTGGGCACTTACTGATAGGTGGACCGCTGACAGCACCAATTGATTCACAAGCAAAACCTATAAAGACTAAATTGCTGAGAAGATGGGAGTTAGTTTATGATATAAAACAGCAATTTTGGAAACGGTGGTCTTCGGAATACCTAAATGAGCTACAGTATCGAGTTAAGTGGAAACAACAATCATCCAATGCCAAGCCAGGAATGCTTGTCATTTTGAAAGAAGATAATACACCAGTGCAGCAGTGGCCCTTAGGCAGAATTGTAGAGGTTCATAAAGGAAAGGATGGCTATGTTCGGGTGGCAGATGTAAGAACGTCCACAGGAGTCCTTCGCAGACCAATACATAAATTGGCTCCATTACCTATGGAGGAAGGCCCAGACAAAGAAAGAGCATCTGAAGAGGATTATACAGCATCTAACGACGAAACCCTTAGACCAAGTTCGAACAAACGGCAAAACGAAGATCAAGCCAGTTCTAAGCCATCACCTACAATAGCAACAAAACGAACAAAAACTTCTCTGGGAACATCGCTACTTACGTTATTACTAACTGTCTTCATGGTCCCGTCGTATGCTAAAGGCGAACTCATCGAAATCACGCAGTTCGAGCCTCAATTAGGCGTACACTTCGAGGACCTTGGAGCGACAAACTTAATAACATCAGACTGGAAAATAATTGTTCATTACAACTTACAAACATATTGGATGGAACTAGATATTTTGGAAAGTGGAACTAAGGCACTTCAAATACTTTGTGACCAATTGACTCCCAAAAGCGCATGTCGACAAATAATCTCTCAATTTGAGCATCTTCAAATAGAGATAAAAATTGGAAACGAATTGCTTTCACCCTATTCAAGTCCTAATCGCCAGAAGCGAGGAGCACTCAATATAGTAGGGAACGTAGCCAATGCTCTTTTCGGAGTGCTTGATCAACAATATGCGGAAGAGATGCCTAAAACAATCCAATCAATCAACGAAAATGAAGACCACCTACTGACTTTACTAAGAAATCAGACTTCAGTGGTTGATTCAACTATAAACCTCAAAAGGAAGGACCAAGCGGCCATCAAGCAAAAATTCGATTCCTTAGACAACTACATCCTTCAGATAACGAACCGTCTCAATGAGCAAGGTGATACTGTACGAGTACGACAACAATTTATGTCGTTAGCACTGCAGATGAGCCTAGTCACCCCCAACTTACAGCATATTCAAGGTCTAATAACTGATGTCATCACTGACACAACTCACGGAAAAATAAATCCACTGTTGGTAACACCCAGCCAGCTGCGACAAGCTGTCGCAGTGATAAGAAATAATCTATTATCGACCCTTAAACTACCGATTCATCAAGACAATATTTTGGAACTATACAAACTGATGAATATAAAGGGTGGAATCACTCAAGACCATATCATCTTCCAAATTAAAATTCCCCTAGTCAAGTCAATCATCAAGTTTCCCAGTTCATTCATCGAGTAAATGTGCATGTTTGCATTTTTGCGCATTTTGTCATTCTTAACATACTTGCAATTGCAATATGTTTTGTCTCGAATTTCTACATTCCTATTTTGCAATGTAATCGTTGTATGGGTTCATTGTTTCATCGAACTCATAAATGATATTGTTAGAATAAGCAATAAATTAATATAAATGTACGGACTCAATAAATTAGAAATACAGTTAATTTTCAACAATCATATCGGCATAATCAGTGTTTGTTTTCTTTTACCTACTAATCAACTTGTTTTCAGCTATTTTGGTGTAGTGGTTTAAGAGCCGCTGCATCCCCATCAAAGGCCAAGGTGTAACACCTTGACTTAAATCAGCGAGAAGAACAAAATAGTTCTTAACAAACGTGAAAAACAATTCTTAATAAAATTAGTGAATGAACACAGAGATTGTTTTGCTACAAGTATTAGTGAAATGGGGAAAACCGACATAGTGAAAATGGAAATTAAGCTGAAAGAGGAAAAAGTGATAAGGTATCAACCATATAAAGTTGCATATGGCTTGAAAACTATCTTAGAGGATAAAATAAAAGAACTTCTAGAATTGGATATAATTAAAGTTTCGGAATCGGAATATGCCAGCCCAGTCATCCTTGTTCCAAAGAAGAATGCTGAGTACCGAATGTGTATAGATTTTAGAAAATTGAACGCCATTACAGTAAGAGAAAGTTTTCCTGTACCAAATATTGAGGAAACACTTAATTCCTTAGCGGGAAAATGTGTGTTTACTAGTTTAGATATGATGAATGGTTACCACCAAATATCAATCGATGAACAAAGTCAGCATTTGACAGCTGTTGTCACCCCTGAGGGACACTACGAATTTAAAAGGGTCCCCTTTGGTCTAACAAACTCGCCTGCAGCTATGGGAGCACGAAAGATAATTGCGTACATGGACGATATATTGATCGCCACCGACAGCGTTTCCTCAAATTTACTAATTTTGAAAGAATTTTTTATAGAGCTACGGCGTGTTGGCCTTACGTTAAATCTAGATAAATGCACGTTCCTGAAGGATAATATTCACTTTCTTGGCCATGAAATATCTTCTGAAAATTCGTTCCGGGATTCTCGTTTATTGCGAAGCCCTTAAATAATTTATTACGCAAAAACGAAATATTTAAATGGGATGCTGAGACGGATTCCGCTTTTAATAAATTAAAGAATATTTTGACAAATAGACCACTCTTAGCATTATACAACAACGAAGCGGAACACGAACTTCATACAGACGCCAGTAGTTTCGGGTTAGCAGGAATTTTACTGCAGAAATCAAGAGATGATACTAGCTTAAAACCTGTCGCATATTTTAGTAGGTCCACAACACAAGCAGAGGAGAAATATCACAGTTATGAGCTAGAGGCTCTTGCTGTTGTAGACAGCTTAGAACGTTTCAAACACTACCTTCTGCACAAATCATTCAAAATTGTCACAGACTGCAATTCACTTCGTATGACGCAGGAAAAGAAGGACCTTATACCTAGGATAGCTAGA
Organism: Dioctria rufipes; assembly: GCA_963924295.1. NCBI lineage: Eukaryota > Metazoa > Arthropoda > Insecta > Diptera > Asilidae > Dioctria > Dioctria rufipes. The sequence continues at coordinate 113,506,662 of OZ002741.1, forward strand.
TGGTGGTTGAAAATATCTGAATTCGATTTTCAATTAGTTTTTCGCCCGGGTAAACAAATGTTACATGTTGATGCACTTAGCCGTTGTCCACACGAAACCGGAATCGAATCTGAAACAATTGCTGATAAAATGCTTATTATAGGAGCAACATTAGAAGATTGGGTTTCAACCTTACAAGACCAGGATCCCGGATTGTTGGAAATAAAGAAAGTTCTCGACGGGAGTATTCAAAAGCACCAAAATAAGGATGGCATCAGAGGGAATTATATTCTTAAAGAAGGGCGGTTATTTAAGAAAACGTCCAGTGGTATACGATTCGTAGTACCAAATATAATAAGATACCGTATAATTAAAGGAGCGCACGATGATATGGGTCATTGCGGTATTGATCGTACAATTGATAATCTCCAGAAAACATATTGGTTCGCAAATATGAAGCCAACAGTAAAGAAGTATGTAAACTCTTGCATCGACTGTCTATATAATAAGAGAGGCGAGGATGAATCCAGGTACACTTATACACACCGGAGAGACAACCTATACCCTTCCATACGATACATATAGACCATTTAGGTCCTTTCCCCAAGAGTTGTAAGGGGAATGAGCAGCTGATTGGTATTGTGGACTCATTCACTAAATTTATTTCACTCAGAGCGACAAAATCAACTGGAACAAAAGGTGTGCTGAAGCTTCTTGATGAACTTTCAGAATATTTTGGAGTAGCCAGTCGTAACATAACAGATAGAGGAACAGCCTTTTCTTCAAAAGAATTCAAGAAATACTGCACAGAAAATGACATCAAACACATTCAGATTGCCGTTAAAACTCCGAGAGCAAACGGTCAAGTGGAGAGATACTTTCGAACCGTCAAGGCTGCCATAACAACTACAACTCAAAGAGACGACGGAAGAGATTGGGATAGAAATATAAGAGCAATACAATGGGCCCTAAATAGTCAAAAACAAACTATAACTCAAAAGACACCACAGGAGCTTCTGATGGATTATAAGCCGAGGAATATTCTAAAGAACAAACTAATTCTATCCTTATTAATTAAGAGAAAAGATTCTTAAAAATATGATGGAAAAACAACAAAAGAATGCCGACCGATTCAATAAGGACCGGTTACCGCCTAGACAATACGAGGCAGATGACTTGGTTTTGATAAAACAAGAACCGTTCTCAATCGGACAGCCGAAAAAGGTAGCTCCACGCTACAAGGGGCCCTACGTAATTAAAGCCGTATTAGGGAACGACCGTTATGTCGTGGCAGATACAGACGTTACCCAAATAACTCAAAGGCCATACGAGTCCATTCATGCCGCGGACAGACTCAAACCTTTTTGCAAGCTGGAGGATACGGATTTGAATGACTACGAGTCTGAGGAGGACGAAACAGAAATGGAGGTGAATTAAATAGACATAAATTCATTTTTATACCTTTTCAGTATCTAAATATAAAAAAAAAATCATTAATACTTTACTGGTGTCTTTTACTGAAAGTCAGCTAGGTGTAGTGGTTCAAGTGTTAATTTATACGGTAATCTCTTGAAGTAGAGGCTGTTGTATCGAGAAGCGTCGATAGTACTTATTGCGGAAAGGTCCAATGGTCTAGGGCTGGTTTGGTGTGTGGTCATTTGTTGTGAACATCGGGTAAGAAACGCATTGGATTGGTATCGTAAAAGAGTGGAATTGTTGCGGTGTTTGGTTTCTGAATGCAAATGCATTCGCTTCGTGTCGGAATGTATTTGCGCCTATTGTATATTGGTGGTAATAATGTCCTTGGTTACCTTGATTTGTCAGTTAACTATTATGAGCCTTAGAGGCGGAATGCAATAGTTTTGTAATGTTTTGTGTTGAGTCAGTTCGGAAAAACTTCTGTTGTATGAAATGCATTGGCTCAGTGTCGGAATGCATATATATATATATATTTTCTTTTTTATGAATTGCATTGGCTCAGTGTCGGAATGCATATATATATATATGTATTTTCTTTTTTATGAATTTCATTGGCTCAGTGTCGGAATGTATCTGTTCGTATGAAATGCATTGGCTCAGTGTCGGAATGCATGGGCTTCTACGGGAACGTCCTGACGCATATTGCATAAAATTGAGTACGGGAACTAGTATGAAGGTTAAGGCCTCCACCTCGTCACTGAGGACAGTGACATAGGAGGTTGGCCGAGTTGTTGCGATCAAACGAAGTAACAATTGGTCGATTCTGGTGAAAACCCTACCGGCGACACGAATAATAAAATAAGGGAATGCAGACGCTTCCTTCCTTACGGCTGCGCTAAATTAAATAATCAAATGCGTAGTGAAAGGTAACAGTGTCTGCATTGTCTTCTCTTCTCTATGGGTAATAAAATCATAAAATCCGAAAGTGCATTAGTAGGATCAAAGTAGTCCTCCGCCTGTACCCTAATTATGTGAAATGCATGTTATCACCTTTTTCCTAGAAACCTTAATGCATGAGTTGAATAGATTGGTAGAATTTGGAATTCTTGGTAATACTTAATGTAGCAAAATCGTTAGTAAGGTAAAGGTTCCTTGTACTGCACAATTGGGGATACGATATTTTACCGCAGGGCATGAAGATGAGTTGACGCTCCTAAATAAATCTAACAAATTCAAGTGTGGGGTCAAGACCGAAGATTCGAAGATAAGTGGATACGCGTTTAGTTTTTTTTTCCAGAGTTTTGAACAAGTGATACACGCGAGATATAAGTGATAAGTGTGGAATTGTGAATTGTGTGTAAAAATGTCGGGCTTAGATAATAACATTAATTCAGGTGATAACATTGATGCAGCTAAAACTCAAGGTGCTGAGGGGACAAGTGAGAGTATAGCAAATACAAATAGTGCTAGTGGGGATAGTATTACTGTGAGTGAAGTGGAACTCCTGCGCAGAGAAAATGAACTGCTAAGGAGAGAAAATGAACTATTAAGTCGAGAAAGTGCGAGCTCCCGTAATAGTGCTACAGGGACATCAACTACCCATTTTCGAATGGTATTGAATGAACTAAGTTCTCTCATTCCTGAATTCAATCCAGATTTGGAACGTAGAATGACAGCAGTAGAATGGATTGCTACAGTTGAGAATCTGATGTCTGTTTATGGCTGGGATGATCGATGTACACTATTTTATGCATCCTTACGCATGAGTGGAGCAGCAGCATTCTGGCGGCAGAGCAGACAAGGATTGGATAATTCGTGGGAAGAATTTAAACGGGATCTCCTGGTAAGCTTTCCAGATGCAAAAGATGATTCCTCTGTCTTGGTACAGATAATGGCAAGGAGAAAGGAACCAAACGAATGCGTAGAAAATTATGTTTATACTTTTACGGCCTTAGCAAAGCGCATTAACCTGCCACAACCGGCGACCATAAAATACATAATATCAGGTTTACGGAATAGGAACATGATGAATGTGCTACTGGCGTCCAATTGTAAAACATTGAATGACTTACTAATGCAAATAAAAACATATGAAGAGGTCCAAAGTCAGGAAATGCAGCGGAGTATGTTTACAAGCCGTGAACAGAGACAAGGGGGTAACCAAAATACAAGTGGACGCGTGATTTTTCCGTTAGAAGTACCCAAAGCTGCAAACAAATTTCATCCGTATAGAAGTAATGTAAGGAAAGGGCAACAAAAACAAAGTGATGGTGGAAATTTTAAAAACTCAAGTGCAAAGTGTTTCAGATGTCATTTTCCAGGACATTATGCAAATGTTTGTCCATCTAATAGAACTCTCCGTAAATGCTATGTGTGCAATCAACTAGGTCACATAGCAAAGGATTGCATTAAGAATAAAAACTCCCAAGTTAGTCGTATAGTCGATTCAGTGCCGATGAATCCAACGGATGAATATCACGTTATCGCGAAGGTTGGAGATAAATCAGTTCTGGCGTTTTTGGACTTAGGAAGTGAGAGAACAACGATTAAAAGAACTATAGCAGATCAATTTAGATGAGGTGCAGAACCATGCGATGATATCTTAATCGGATTTGGAAACAGCAGGGTAAATGTAGTGGGTAAGATCACGAAGCCTGTAATCGTAAACGAGGTTACTATTACATTGGAAATTCTTCTTGTTGGAGACGAAGTGCAATCAGTGCCAATGATTATAGGTAAGAATTTTTTAGATCGTAAAGATATTCAACTTATCAAGCAATGGGGAAAATTTGATATCTTGAAAGTGTCACCTACTTCAAGTGGTACAGTGGAAAAAAAATCCATGTTAAAATTAGATAACTTAAGAATTGGTGACAAAGTTAGTGAACGTGAAAAACAATTCTTAATAAAATTAGTGAATGAACACAGAGATTGTTTTGCTACAAGTATTAGTGAAATGGGGAAAACCGACATAGTGAAAATGGAAATTAAGCTGAAAGAGGAAAAAGTGATAAGGTATCAACCATATAAAGTTGCATATGGCTTGAAAACTATCTTAGAGGATAAAATAAAAGAACTTCTAGAATTGGATATAATTAAAGTTTCGGAATCGGAATATGCCAGCCCAGTCATCCTTGTTCCAAAGAAGAATGGTGAGTACCGAATGTGTATAGATTTTAGAAAATTGAACGCCATTACAGTAAGAGAAAGTTTTCCTGTACCAAATATTGAGGAAACACTTAATTCGTTAGCGGGAAAATGTGTGTTTACTAGTTTAGATATGATGAATGGTTACCACCAAATATCAATCGATGAACAAAGTCAGCATTTGACAGCTTTTGTCACCCCTGAGGGACACTACGAATTTAAAAGGGTCCCCTTTGGTCTAACAAACTCGCCTGCAGCTATGGGAGCACGAAAGATAATTGCGTACATGGACGATATATTGATCGCCACCGACAGCGTTTCCTCAAATTTACTAATTTTGAAAGAATTTTTTATAGAGCTACGGCGTGTTGGCCTTACGTTAAATCTAGATAAATGCACGTTCCTGAAGGATAATATTCACTTTCTTGGCCATGAAATATCTTCTGAAAATTCGTTCCGGGATTCTCGTTTATTGCGAAGCCCTTAAATAATTTATTACGCAAAAACGAAATATTTAAATGGGATGCTGAGACGGATTCCGCTTTTAATAAATTAAAGAATATTTTGACAAATAGACCACTCTTAGCATTATACAACAACGAAGCGGAACACGAACTTCATACAGACGCCAGTAGTTTCGGGTTAGCAGGAATTTTACTGCAGAAATCAAGAGATGATACTAGCTTAAAACCTGTCGCATATTTTAGTAGGTCCACAACACAAGCAGAGGAGAAATATCATAGTTATGAGCTAGAGGCTCTTGCTGTTGTAGACAGCTTAGAACGTTTCAAACACTACCTTCTGCACAAATCATTCAAAATTGTCACAGACTGCAATTCACTTCGTATGGCGCAGGAAAAGAAGGACCTTATACCTAGGATAGCTAGATGGTGGTTGAAAATATCTGAATTCGATTTTCAATTAGTTTTTCGCCCGGGTAAACAAATGTTACATGTTGATGCACTTAGCCGTTGTCCACACGAAACCGGAATCGAATCTGAAACAATTGCTGATAAAATGCTTATTATAGGAGCAACATTAGAAGATTGGGTTTCAACTTTACAAGACCAGGATCCCGGATTGTTGGAAATAAAGAAAGTTCTCGACGGGAGTATTCAAAAGCACCAAAATAAGGATGGCATCAGAGGGAATTATATTCTTAAAGAAGGGCGGTTATTTAAGAAAACGTCCAGTGGTATACGATTCGTAGTACCAAATATAATAAGATACCGTATAATTAAAGGAGCGCACGATGATATGGGTCATTGCGGTATTGATCGTACAATTGATAATCTCCAGAAAACATATTGGTTCGCAAATATGAAGCCAACAGTAACGAAGTATGTAAACTCTTGCATCGACTGTCTATATAATAAGAGAGGCGAGGATGAATCCAGGTACACCTTATACACACCGGAGAGACAACCTATACCCTTCCATACGATACATATAGACCATTTAGGTCCTTTCCCCAAGAGTTGTAAGGGGAATGAGCAGCTGATTGGTATTGTGGACTCATTCACTAAATTTATTTCACTCAGAGCGACAAAATCAACTGGAACAAAAGGTGTGCTGAAGCCTCTTGATGAACTTTCAGAATATTTTGGAGTAGCCAGTCGTATCATAACAGATAGAGGAACAGCCTTTTCTTCAAAAGAATTCAAGAAATACTGCACAGAAAATGACATCAAACACATTCAGATTGCCGTTAAAACTCCGAGAGCAAACGGTCAAGTGGAGAGATACTTTCGAACCGTCAAGGCTGCCATAACAACTACAACTCAAAGAGACGACGGAAGAGATTGGGATAGAAATATAAGAGCAATACAATGGGCCCTAAATAGTCAAAAACAAACTATAACTCAAAAGACACCACAGGAGCTTCTGATGGATTATAAGCCGAGGAATATTCTAAGGAACAAACTAATTCTATCCTTAAAACATTTCTGTGAACAGGAAGGTGACAATACGAGGCAGATGACTTGGTTTTGATAAAACAAGAACCGTCCTCAATCGGACAGCCGAAAAAGGTAGCTCCACGCTACAAGGGGCCCTACGTAATTAAAGCCGTATTAGGGAACGACCGTTATGTCGTGGCAGATACAGACGTTACCCAGATAACTCAAAGGCCATACGAGTCCATTCATGCCGCGGACAGACTCAAACCTTTTTGCAAGCTGGAGGATATGGATTTGAATGACTACGAGTCTGAGGAGGACGAAACAGAAATGGAGGTGAATTAAATAGACATAAATTCATTTTTATACCTTTTCAGTATCTAAATATAAAAAAAAAATCATTAATACTTTACTGGTGTCTTTTACTGAAAGTCAGCTAGGTGTAGTGGTTCAAGTGTTAATTTATACGGTAATCTCTTGAAGTAGAGGCTGTTGTATCGAGAAGCGTCGATAGTACTTATTGCGGAAAGGTCCAATGGTCTAGGGCTGGTTTGGTGTGTGGTCATTTGTTGTGAACATCGGGTAAGAAACGCATTGGATTGTTATCGTAAAAGAGTGGAATTGTTGCGGTGTTTGGTTTCTGAATGCAAATGCATTGGCTTCGTGTCGGAATGTATTTGCGCCTATTGTATATTGGTGGTAATAATGCCCTTGGTTACCTTGATTTGTCAGTTAACTATTATGAGCCTTAGAGGTGGAATGCAATAGTTTTGTAATGTTTTGTGTTGAGTCAGTTCGGAAAAACTTCTGTTGTATGAAATGCATTGGCTCAGTGTCGGAATGCATATATATATATATATATTTTCTTTTTTATGAATTGCATTGGCTCAGTGTCGGAATGCATATATATATATATGTATCTTCTTTTTTATGAATTTCATTGGCTCAGTGTCGGAATGTATCTGTTCGTATGAAATGCATTGGCTCAGTGTCGGAATGCATGGGCTTCTACGGGAACGTCCTGACGCATATTGCATAAAATTGAGTACGGGAACTAGTATGAAGGTTGAGGCCTCCACCTCGTCACTGAGGACAGTGACATAAGAGGTTGGCCGAGTTGTTGCGATCAAACGAAGTAACAATTGGTCGATTCTGGTGAAAACCCTACCGGCGACACGAATAATAAAATAAGGGAATGCAGACGCTTCCTTCCTTACGGCTGCGCTAAATTAAATAATCAAATGCGTAGTGAAAGGTAACAGTGTCTGCATTGTCTTCTCTTCTCTATGGGTAATAAAATCATAAAACCCGAAAGTGCATTAGTAGGATCAAAGTAGTCCTCCGACTGTACCCCAATTATGTGAAATGCATGTTATCACCTTTTTCCTAGAAACCTTAATGCATGAGTTGAATAGATTGGTAGAATTTGGAATTCTTGGTAATACTTAATGTAGCAAAATCGTTAGTAAGGTAAAGGTTCCTTGTACTGCACAATTGGGGATACGATAGTTTACCGCAGGGCATGGAGATGAGTTGACGCTCCTAAATAAATCTAACACTATGATGAATAATTTTGGACTAACTGTATGGAATTTACAATATGATAACAAAAATTGATAGGAAATTATTTATAAGATAAACATGATTGAATTGGAAAAAAATTAAATTAAGTAATATTTACATAATTTTGGGTATTGTTGAAACATGCCGCCGACCTTGACTGACAAACAGTCAATCAATCTTCAATCTCCATAGGCAATGGCGCTATCTTATGAACAGAACGACGCAGAACTCCAGCCTTAGTCTTCACACCAACAACTCGAACTTTATTGTCGCTTCCAGTAATTGCTTGGACAATTCTTCCTAATAACCATTTCATAGGAAGGAGGTTATCGTCGTGGATTAATACGAATGTGCCATTGTGTTTGTGAGCCCGATTTGCATTTGTATCTGTGATGTAAACCAGAAAAGTACTTTGCGGCCCATATTCTCCAGAAATGTTGCTGAAGTTCAGAATTATGCTGCCATCTATTTAAATATGATGTCTTGATAGAAGAGAGATCCGGTTCCATGAAGCAGTTTATGGGCGCTTGGTTCCAAAATTGCGCTGAGGTGAGAGCTTGTTCATCGCTTGGATCTGAGGAGTGCTGGGTTATTAGCCTCGAGTTCAAGGTGGCTTCTATGTGACAACAAACTGTTCTGAGTTCTTTAAAAGTCAACAAAGAGTTTTGTAAAGTTCGAAATAACTGCGATTTGGCAGCCTATACTGCTGCCTCCCAGATACCTCCCAAGTGTGGTACTCTAGGAGGTATATAATTAAATTTAATAGTTTCTTCGGCACACCACTGGGCGATAGATTTCTGTGTGTATTGATCCAGGAAGCTCTGATAATTGTTTCCTGGCGCCAACAAAATTCGTAGCGTTATCACAATACAGATGTCTGAATAGCGTGTGACGGCTAATAAATCTCTTGCGGGCTGCAATAAATGCTTCCGATGATAGATCGGACACTATTTCCAGATGAACGCCTCTCGACACAAAGCAGACGAAGACCGCTATATACGATTTCCGATGATAGATCGGACACTATTTCCAGATGAACGCCTCTCGACACAAATCAGACGAAGACCGCTATATACGATTTATATATGTCTTTTCCTCTGATTTTATGAGTTGTTATAATAAGTCCACAGAAGACAATTCCGGAAATGAAGAAAGCCCTAGATGGTAAAACTCGTCTTTTAGGTAGATTTCCCATTATTTGTTGTAATAGTAGGTAATCCCTAGCATTGATGATACAAAACTGCTGCCTGATTATCGAAACCAAAGTTTGCGTTTTTTTTTTTTTTTTTTTTTTTATATATATTATTAAGCCAAGCTCAGGGGATACCCTATGATTCAAAGCACAGCGTGGCAGGAAGGAGATAGGGAAAGGATTAAGGGATATAAACTTTTGCAGGTTGTATGCCGGAGGAAAGACAGAAGATGGTAGACTGTTCCACATTCGCACAGTTCGGGATAAGAAAGCATCTCGGAATTTAAGTGTACGGCCGAAGGTAATTTGAAGGGTAAAAGGATGAGCGCGGGATGCAGCGCGGGTATTGCGTGCAGGAACTATTTTACAAGGGATCAGACTAAATATTTCATCAGAACATTGACCATGCATATAGCGATAAAGGAGCGAAAGGCATCCAACATTGCGACGGTGCTCGAGCGAGTCGATATGACGAGTAATTGCCACATCGCCAATGAGCTTGCAGGCTCTCTTTTGGACAATATCCAACGAAGCTAAGGCTGTGCGACCAGTCACGGCCCAGATATGGGAATTGTATTCCATTCTGGGTCTGATGTAGGACTTGTAGAGGAGCGCTATATTTGATGGGCTGAAATATTTCTTACACCTTTTCAAGAAACCAAGACATTTGGATGCGTGTGGGAGAAGGATAGGGTATTTTGCATTATAAGGAATAACTGCATTCTGCAGACGCCCTCCTACTCGTAACAGTTTTAAGTTGTCGTCAAGGAAAGGATTTAAAGATTGAAGACAATTTTAGGGCTAATAAATGTTTTCCATTTTGAGCGAATCTATTTCTTCATTGAATTCTACTTGCTGAATGTCCCAAATCAATCTGTGGAACGCTGCTTCAAGCTCTGAGGCTGTGAAACTTCCAACTAATATTCTCTGTTTATTGATCCTTTGCCTTAGATTGCTAATGAAGCGATTGACATAGGCAAAAATTTGTCGATTCTTAGAAAAACTACTCGTTTTATAAACAATATCTAGAGATGATTGTTGCACAGTACATGTCATAACTATTATTTTTCGCCTTTCTGGGAGCTGATCTGACGATTTGGACATATGCGGCCAAAATTTGGGGGACTTATATAAAAATTCAGGACCAGTAAACCAACAGGAAGATTTTAATTCAACTACGGAAGCTCCTCTAGAAATTATATCGGCTGGATTCGATTTCGTATTGACATATCGCCAGGTTGCACCTTCTGATAATTCTTGTATCTGAGATACCCTGCTTGCGACAAACGTCTGCCACGTAGAAGGATGAGAGGACAGCCACCCTAATACAATTTGTGAATCTTTCCATAAAAACACTTGATCTAGTTTGTGATTGATGCAGCGTCGAACCTTTGCGAGTAATTTGGATAAAAATTCACAGCCACAGAGTTCTAAACAAGGTAGCGTTCTTATAGGCTTTGTGGGTGCAACTTTCGATTTAACACTAAGCAAATGTACTCTAATAGAGCAAGTCGTATCAATGCATCGAACGTAGATACAAGCTCCGTATGCTCGAAGCGAAGAATCTGCGAAACCATGAAGTTCAGTACGAATTATTTCAGCTTTCGAACTAACGAATCGAGGTATCCGAATATCAACAATTTGACGGAGTTCATCCTGAAAGTTCTTCCAACTAGTGTGATACTCCATAGAAGCAGATTCGTCTCAATTAAGCTTTAAGAGCCAAAGTTCCTGCATAAAAACCTTTGTGGATCAAATAATCTTGATAAATCGTAGAGAACAGTTCTTTTATTAATCCTTGAGCCTTTATCGAAGAATTTGTAGGTAAAACAAAATTCGTTCGCATTAGGTTCCCAACTCAGTCCTAACGTTGATGATGTCACAATTATTCAATGTTAACGATTTTTCGCGATATATATTGCAAAAAATGAATACTGTTTGAATACCATTTTTGTAGCTGCAGTTTTCCAGATTTTAATACTGTTTGTACCTGATGTTGAATATTCAAAACTTGGTTCAAAGTGTCTGCCTCAGTTAACAAATCGTCAACATAAAAGTTTTCTTTAATTATTTTTCCACCAGAGGAAAATGATGTGCATGTAAATATTCTAAATAGTTTAGGCAACGAGTGGCGAGATATGGCGCGGAAACTATTCCATAGAACAGTTTTTAAACGATAAGAAGTAGGTTCCTCATGAACATTATTCCTCCAAAGAATGTGTTGGAAGTCTCTATCTTCTGGGTAGATATAAAATTGACGGTACGTCTTTGAAACATCTGCTATTAAAGCAATCTAAAGCGCAGAAGAATTGATTGTAGATCATTCTGTATGGTAGGTAGGACCTACCATCAGAATGTCATTTAGAGAGAGACCTGATGAAGTCGGGCAGGAGCCATCAAAAACTACTCTTAATTTTGTAGTTGTGCTTTCTGGGCATAACACGCAGCGGTGCGGCATATAATAATTCAAGCTAGGTATATTCTTGTCATTAACAACCTCCATATGATCTTGAGCAAAATATTCTTGAAGAAATTCAGTGTATTGGTTTCACAAGCTGGGACTTCCACTTAATTTTCTTTCCAATGCAAAAAATCGTTGTTTTGCGATATCAAAGGAATTGACTAAGGTTGTTGGAGATTTCTTGAAGGGTAGTTTTACCATTAGTCTTACACAATCGAGAGATCTTCAAATTAATATCTTCAATTCGCCAAAATTGTTCAACGATGGCACTTAAGGAATTCTCAGAGTCTAACGTATCTGAAACACTGGTGGATACAACGTTGTAAATATGTCTTTGTATTTGCCACACATGAACCATCCGAAGACAGTCTTCTGTAGAGTAGGAAAATTATTGCCCAACTTGATTTGCCCAACTGAAAAAAGGTTAAAAAAACTTATCGGCCCCACTTAGCAAGTCGACCTTTTGAGGCTTATAAAAACTGGGATCTGCTAGCTGTATATTGGATGGTATTTTCTAATAATCACGCCTGATTTCAGCTTCACGTTGAATACCGGTAATCGTCTAATCGAAGGTAAGACCCACATGTGTAAATCGGTTTCGAGGTTGTTCAGACGAGACTTAATTGTACTATATGTTTCGTGCTGGACCTTTCCAGTCACGTCACCAATGCCGCTAATGCCAGCATTGATATGCTGAAGTTTCAAATGAAGCTTATGGGCCAAGTCTTTAATAATGAAATGTAATTGTAAAGCTGAATCCAATAAGGAGGGCGCAAAATGATAGCATCCAGTTTTGTCTCTAATCCGTACAATTGCAGTTGCTAAGAGGACGTACTCATTTTTTCCTATAGTTGACTTAGGCTTATGTATTGAAGAACATAAGGACGAATTGAATGCATCTCCAGAAAAATTAGGCTCTGATGATCCAATTCTTTGATGCTGCGGAGGTGTGTAGCACTTCCCATAGTATTAATGCTTGAAAATGTTGAGGATTGTTCTTGTGAAAGTGGCGAATTATTATTAGGATAAAGATACCGATGCAATAAAGTAAGACGCATCTTGTAACTGAATGCCCTTTCAACAGACAATTAATACACAACGATAATCGCTTTGCTTGTTCGAAACATTCTACGACTGTTAGTTGAACAAATTTCGCACAATCCATAATGCTGTGATTTGATTCAGAGCAAAAATTGCATTTAAGTTTAGTAGCAGCCAAGAAAGTAGTCTTTCGATTAAAAAATGTTACATTAGATTTTCTATTAGTTAACTTACGACTAACAGAACTTTAGTCAGGGTTAGATGGCTGATATTTCTGTTCCCTAACGTGAAAAAATTGACCCCGTCTAATTAAAACCTTTTCGCAATCCTCCCAGATTGGAAATTTATCGTAGCCAATGGCTTCATCCCAATTGGCGTGAGACTCCACGTCTAGTTTAGAATTTACCAAGTAAATAATTAAAGCACTTAATATATCTGTATCTTCACCCAATGCTCGTAATGCACTTATGTTGTCAACTAGACTACGCAGTTATAATGCTGACCCTTTTTGAGTTTTTGGAAGTCCGAACATTTCAGACACATGCTCTTGGACAATTAGAGACGAATTATCATATATTTCCTTTAAGAGAGCTTCAGGATATGTGGCAGCAGATTTGACTAATACATCTATGGTTCGCAGAGCAGCACCTGACAAGCAGTTTCGATGATAAGTATATTGTTCAGTAACTGATTTGTCTAGATCATCGTGAACGAGTTTATTAAATATTGCAATAAAATTTGGATAATCAGAATATCTTCCCGAAAAATGAGGAAGTTTTAACGAAGGTAAGTTAGCTTTAGATGTGCTAGGAGCACTGAAGGAAAAATGACCATCAAGAGTGCTACCTCTCCTCTGACCAGGCAACAAAAATTTTCGATTTTAGTACAAATCTTCAAGCTCGCTTCGACTCACAATATTAGCAGGATCTGATGGGGTTAGCTTTTCGATTAACGTTTGATACGATAATACCAGTTTTCAATACGATTCTAAAATTTCTAGCCTACACTCAAATTCTGTAGCGCTTAAGGTGTCTGCCTTCGACGTAATGAAAGGTTTTATTCGCGTAATGCACCCCTTGATACTTGACCGTTGCATTTTTAGCTCATCAACAGCCCTTTTTTGTTCAACTTCAGAATTTTTGTCCCTAGGTTGAACATCAAGACTAATTGAATTTGGATCACTATTCATTGTGATAATACTGCATTAACTTCAAACCAAATCACAAATTGCAAAAAAAAACAATAAACCGAACTATTATAATTAATGTCTGTCTCTTCAATATTGTTCACTTAATATTATATATACTTATATGTGTATAAAATATCTTAGTTCAAATTTTTTGTAAAAGTTTATTAAATTAAATTCAAAAATATTTTTTTTTTTTTTTTTGTAAAAGTTCATAAATGGTTAGCACTTCAATTAAATACCTTTTCTAGACTTCAAGACCTTTCTGGATACTTCCTGTACATAATCATTAGGGCTTGCAATACCGGACCAAATTTTCAAAACTGGTATTTCGGTACTTCATTATATTAATACCGGGATCACGGTATTAATACCGGTATTTAAAAAAACAAAAAAAAGCGAAACTATACTGCAAAAAATAGAAGAAAAAAATTAATAAACAAAATAATATATTTAATTCAATAATGTATAATTCAAAACAATAAACTTTTTTTTTAAAGTGCCACAAAATAGAAGAAAAATATAAAATAAAAAAAGAGTAATAGAATAGTTAATAATATATAAGTAAAATATGTCCTATTTACTATTGTTGTGATTTGCCTTTAAAATATGCCCTCAAAAATATTAAATTACAAGAGTTTTTTCGCTTAAGCTGTATAGAAATTTTGTGCACAACAGCCCTGCTGCTGAAAAGGCTGTTTCGGACTCGACGCTAGTTGGTGGTATGGACATAAAGCAGTCATATTCTAGTTGAAGATATTTTCCTCTTATATGTTCTACTTCGAAATATGCTAGTTCCTGTTTTATAACTTTATAAAGTACTTTAGAATTCATCGTTTTTGAATTTCCACTCGCAATCTTCATCACATTAACTTTCTTGGAAATTGCTATTTCTAGTTTTTCTTTCATTATCATCGAAATTAGAATTTCTGGCTCAGAATCAGCAGATGACTCAGAAACGTCGATGGAAGAGGCTCCTATGTTTTCAATATCGTCATCATCGATATTATATCAGCGTTCCAATAAATTTATAATTATTTTTATAATTGTTGCGTTGTTAATTCGATTAAAAATTTCATCTTCGTCGTCATCTTCTGATTCAGTAGGATTGTACAGGTATTGTAGTAGACTCGATAAATCAGTTTCAGTTTCAGTTCAGTTTTATTTCAATTTGACCATTTCTTACATTTTACTCACAAAGGAGACAGAAATTTTGAATATAGTGCTAGAACATTTCATTCATTCAACTAGAATAATTTTTATAATTAGTAGATACTAACGGGGATATTAACTTATAACGAGATTTTAGGGGGAAAATTTTGCCAAAAACCCCATTGAACAAACTATCCTAAGATAAAAACCTACTAACTTAACCTAAACTATACTAACTTACTCTACATACTAACTAGCTAGACAAAAGCCGAATTAGGGGATTTTCGGCGTAGCTACACCTTTCAAAAAATTTATTAGCTATTTCGCTTATTTTAATGCTTACCAATTGTGTATCAGCTATTGTGTGTAACTCAGAGGTGGGAAAGCGGAACGGTAAATTAAGAATCATTTTCAAAATTTTATTCTGTGCAATTTGGAGTTTTTTAATGTGAGATCGTGCACTAGAGGACCAAATCGGGGCCCCGTAAAACATTGCAGCTTGAAAGATAACCTTGAAAATGATAAGTTTATTTTCCAGATTCAGGGTTGACCTGCGGTTTATAAATGGATACAGTGTTTTGATTAATATGTTTACTCTGTTTAAGATTGTTGTTATGTGTTTGGCGTAAGTAAGCTTCGTGTCAAGGGTAACACCTAGATACTTGACGTGGTCAGTCCAGAGAACATCAATGCCGTGTACTGTGAGGTTGGCGCTTGGAAGGTACGTAATTTTTCTTTTTCGCGTGAAAAAAATGGATTTCGTCTTTTCGGAGTTTAGTTTTATTTTCCATTTGTCGAAATAATTTGCAACTGAATGAAGTCCCTGTTGCAGATTAGATTGAATTTTTGTTGGGTCCGCATCGGAACTAAAAATAGCTGTATCGTCCGCAAATACCGAAGTATAACAATTTGTGATAATGGGGAAATCTGCAGTGAATATATTATATAATATTGGTCCCAGGACAGATCCCTGTGGAACTCCAGCTATGACCTGTTTATCACTAGAAGATACTGCGCCAATATATACCTTGAGTTTTCGTTCGGTCAAGTAATCACGGACAAGTGCCACTAGATGAACGGGGAAACCAAGATTTGACATCTTATAAATTAGTGCATCATGCCATACCGAGTCAAATGCTGCCTGTACATAAAGCAATACAAGCCCTGTTGATTTTTTTAGGTTGAAATTGGTTTTTACATGTTGAACGATTCTCACAACCGGTTGTATTGTATTATGTCCTATTCTGAATCCAAATTGGTGATCGGGTAGGATGTTATGATCATCAATAAAGCTTAAAATTTTCTTCTTGATGACTTTTTCTAAGATTTTTGACAGATTATTCAATAGGCTAATAGGACGGTAGTTAGCAGGGTCATTGGGTGGCTTTCCAGGCTTTAGCAATGGAATTACTTTGGTTATCTTCCACGCTGACGGGAAGTACTGCAGCTTAAGGCAACAATTTATTATAAACGTTAGATAAATAACTCCAGCTCTGGGAAGAGCCTTTAACCAGGAATTGAATATACCATCATGCCCAGGGGCTTTCTTTGCAAGTAGATATTTTAGTATGCTTTGAATCTCTTTAGGTCTGATGTAATAGGAGTGATCGATCTCTATGTGTGCGGAGCTTAATTGTTGCTTTGCTGCTTCAACCAAGTTGGCCGTCGTAGTGTCACTAAGATCTACGGAGATGGTAAAGTTTGCGGCAAATTTTTGGGAAAGAAGTTCTGCTTTTTCACCGCTAGTAATATAGATATTACTATGATTTCTGAGAATAGGTATTGACTTCCGTTTATTTTTAATAATTTTTGCTATGTTCCAAAAAGGTTTTGAACATTTTTCCATATTTTGCAACAGTGAGCTCCATTTTTGGTTTCTCAGTACAGAGATTTTATTTTTAATGTGCTGATTTAATAATTTTAGCTCAGTCTTAAAAGATGGTAATCTATAACGTAGCCAGTTTCGCCTAGCCACGTTTCTTTTAGCGATTAGATCTAGTATGTAGTGTGGAAGAGCTTCCTGTCTTGTTCGCATACTAAGCCGAGGAGTAGCTTGCTGTACAGAGTATTTGATGACATTCGTAAGGGTTGATATCATGTCATCGACTTCATAGTGGTGTTGTATATTAGAAAGTGATAAACTATTTAGATTGTTTAGTTTACGTTTTATTAAACTTTGATAGTGGACCCAGTTTATACGTTTGTAGTTTAATTTTTCGTGATTTATAGAATGCAAGTTTGCCGATAAGTCAGTAAAAACTGGGAGATGGTCAGAGGCTAAGTCATTTAATACCAGCGGTTGTGAAACTAGATCAGGTACGTTTGTTAGAAAAAGATCGAGAGTTGAGGGATTTGACCTTGAACAGGATGGAATGTAGGTGGGATCAGTTGGGTGTAGTAGTGTAAAGGGATAGTTTAGATTCAATTCATGCAGGACATTACCCCAACCATTTGCGCGCACACAGCCCCATGATTGATGCCTACAGTTAAAGTCACCACCTATAATATAGTTTCCTTGCATTCGAATCAATTTCATTAAGTCTGATCTAAAATTATTTTTAATCCTCGTATTGCATCTACCCCCTGGAAAATAAATACAAACAAGTTTCATAGAAATGCCATTGATCATTTTTAATTCAACTCCTATGGCTTCAATTATGCTGGCTCTAACCATTTGTAACGGGTGTGGATTTAACTTTTTGTTTATTACTAGTGCCACTCCCCCACCTCTAGAATTTTCTTTATCTAACCTGAAACAGTAATAATTAGGATTTGAAAATGTTATATTATAATTTAAACCAGTTTCAGTAACCATAGCTACATCCATATTTTTTTGGAGCATAAAATTAAAAAATTCAGTTGTCTTATTTCTAATGCCTCTGGCATTCCAAGTGATTATCTTAAGGTTATTATGGACCATTACTTAAATATTTTAGAGCTAACTGAGTGATTATATTGAATTGTTCATATTTGTCCTTGCAATTTTTAAGTTTGTTAACTAATTCGTTTGTCAGTGATAAAAATTCATGTGGCGAGAATAGATTTGCGTTATTGTTTGCATGATTTATGTTGACTTTAGTAGGATTATTTCCAAATCTCAACGAAGACCAGTTAGGATTTCCACTATCGGGTTAATGGTGGAAAATTTTCACGGCGCGGAACATAGCCTCGGTTTATGGATACATTTCTTTTCGTCTTTTGATATAGTTTATCCCGAAAATCAATATAATTAGCACGGCTGGGGCAATTTGGGTCGGTTGATTTGTGCTCTCCTTGACAGTTTGCACATTTTAGAGCATCGTGTGAGTTGCACTCTGAGGTGGGGTGATGGCCAGAACAGAAAGCACAGAAGGATTTAATTTTACAATGCTTAGCACCATGCCCATACATTTGACAATTGTAACATTGCGTTATTTTGTTTGGAAGTTTTCGATGAAAGTCCCATCTCACAATTGTTCTGTTAATAACTCCAAATTTCTCCCTTAGGTCTTTTAGCTTTATTGAGCACCGTTCTATATAAATTATAAAGAAAGTAGCCTTACCCAAATTTGTGTTTCTGGTTATTGTCTTAATCTCCATACATTTAACGCCTTCAGAAATAAAATGTGATTTCAAAACCTCAGTGTCAGTCGCTTCCAATCCAGATAACGTATGTAACTTTAAATGGTAATTGTGCCTTCAGACTGTGTGTGTAATATTCACACTTTAAATCGTTGAGCATCTTTGTAATCTGTTGATAAATTTCCATAGAATTAGAAAGAATTTTTATTCCGATGGACATTAGTTTAACGCAGTAGTCTTCAATATTGTTTGATTTCATTATATTATGAATATAATCACTGCTGCACTTCAGTACGTTAATTGGTGGAGGTTTGGAGATACCCGTTGCATTATTATTGGCACCAGCACTATTTCCATTGTCTGGATTATCAGCATCGTCATCGACCAGCACTTGTAGCGGTGCGAAATAATTAGTATTTTGACGAGATGTATACTTGAAGATTTTGTGTTCATGTTGTTAACACAATGGAATAAATGACGTCTTTTATTGTTTCCATTTGCAGACTCACCAGAGTCATTGACATCCAGGCAGACAGCCCGATTTCGCTTTATGATTTGTTAAACTGTTTATTAAATTTTATACACTAGCCTCTAGTAAAATACCGGGAACGACTATTCGCTACGAAAGTGTAACTCGGACTCTCGATAAATCAGTACGCCTTTGTTTTATACGAATAATTAGCTCTGCCTTGAATTCATTACTTAAAGCAGTATTCTGTTCTGTCAATTGATTAAACATAAATAGTAAAGCTGCATCTGCACTACGAAGAGTAGCATCTTGACGACTACAAGCTTCAACAGTTAATTTGATTGGAAGAAGAACTGAAATAACTGATGATGCTAAAGAAAAATCAATTTCCGAAAATGATATTTCGGCATTTAAATTTAAATCAATCAAAGTCTTTTGTATGCAGTTCTTTAACTGGACAAAGCGTTCAAGCATGGCAAGTAAGCTATTCCAACGTGTTTTAGAATCTAGAATTAAATTCAGTTCCTTTCCAAATTGCTCTTTAAGATGTTTCTGTAAAGCTTTATCATTATTCATTGGCGAACGTCTGAATAGCTTCACAACTTTTCTTATTTTTTTAATCAAAGGACCTATCTGTTCATGAATAATTAAACAGTCAATTGCATTGTTTTCTTGAAGTATGGCTAAACTATTATCATCAAGATCACTACATTTTCATCACTTGTATACTGGTTATCATCTTCGTTAGAATTAGAATGTTCTGCATCAGACTTATCTGTGGCGTAATAATTTTTTTTTTTTTTTTTTTTTATAGAAATCATCAAGCTTATAAATCATTTTGGTGACGATTCGAGATATTCTCTGGTAATGGATTAAATACAGCCAAATATTTTGGCTCATTTTGGGTTACGGTATAAGAAACTGGCGACGGGATGAGGTATGTATATACATACTGCTCTACCGCCTAGAAATCATTATATGGGAAGTTCTTTTTACGGTGTGAAAGGAAAGAGCGATATGTCTAGAAATTTATATGTGAGTTTGAAGGAAGATTGGGTTATTGGTTGTGGGATGATAACATGATATAAACTGCCGACGGGGACGGTAGATAGGTACATACTGCAGTTTCAATCAATTAATAAATTAATTTTTTTTTTTGTTTATACATACCTATACATAGCTGATTAGATCATTTTGGTTTTTTGGTCTGAATGAAAGGGCGAGATAGTTGGAATTGGAAAACATCCGGGAAAAGTCGGAAAATTTGCAAAAGTATTCGGAAAATTCCGGAAAAAATCGGAACATTTGTAAAATTATTCGGAAAATTCGAGAAAAATTCAGAATAATTAGGAAAAATTCGGAAAAATTGGAAAACGTCCGGAACATTTGAAAAATTATTCGGAAAATATGGAAAAGTGTTCGAAAAATTCGGGAAAAAATCGGAACATTTGGAAAATTATTCGGAAAATTCGGAAAAAATTTGGAAAAATTCGAAAACATCCGGAAAAATTAGAAAATTATTCGGAAAAGTTGGAAAACATCCGGAAAATTTGGAAAATTATTCGGAAAATTGGAAAATTATTCGGAAAAATTGGAAAATTATTCGGAAAATTCGGAAAAATTGGAAAACATCCGGAAATATTGGGAAATTATTCGGAAAATTCGGGAAAAATTCGGAAAAGTTGGGAAACATCCGGAAAAGGTTAGATAATTATTTCGGACAAATTGGAAAACATCCGGAAAAATTGGAAAATTATTCGGAAATTTCCGGAAATTATTCGGGAAAAAATCGGTAAACATGCGGAAAATTATTCGGAAAATTCGGAAAATTAATCGGAAAATTCGGGAAAAGTTCAGAAAAATTGGAAAATTATTCGGGAAAAATTCGGAATAATTACGAAAAATTCAGAAAAGTTGGAAAACATCTGGAAAATTTGAAAAATTATTCGGAAACTTTGGAAAAGTATTCGCAAAATTCGGGAAAAAATCGGAACATTTGGAAAATTACTCGGAAAATTCGGGAAAAATTCGGAAAAATTGGAAAACGTCCGGAAAATTTGAAAATTATTCGAAAAAAATGGACAAAATTTGGAAAAAAATCGGAACAATTGGAAAAAAAATCGAAAAAAATCAAAAAAAATCGAAGCAATTTGAAAAATATTCGAAAAAAATTAAAAAAATTCGGAACAAATGAAAAATATCGGAACAATTGGAAAAAATCGGAACAACTGGAAAAATATTGGGAGAAATTGGAAAAAATTCCGAACAATTGGAAAAACTTCTGAGCAACTGCAAAAATATTGGGAAAAATTGGATAAAATTCAGAACAATTGGAAAAATATTTAAAAAAAAATTAAAAAAATTCGAAACAATTGGAAAACACAAAATTTTAGCATTTTAAGAAAAAATTGAGAAATAGCGAAAAACGCACTCGAAAACACACACAAAGCACAATTTTTGGCAATTATTGCAAATATCTTTCCAATTTTTAAGATTATTTTGCGAACTTTTAGCAATCTTAACGATTTTTTTCCAATCTCAACGACTTATTTTTCGAACTTTTTGCAACCTTAACGATTTCTTTGCAATTTTTCGATTTAAGTTGCGAATATTCACGATTTTTTGACAGCCTTAACAATTCATTTTTTGAACTTTTTGCAACCTTAACGATTTTTTGCAATTTTTACGATTCATTTTTCGAACTTTCTGCAACCTTAAGGATTTTTTTTGCAATTTTTGCGATTTCATTTTCGAACTTTTTCAATCTTAACGATTTTTTTACAATCTTGACGATTTTTTTCAATCTTAATGATTTATTTTTCGAAATTTTTGATTTTTTTGCAATCCTTACGATTTTTTTAGGAACGTTTTTGCAATCTTAATGATTTTTTTATAATATTAGCGCTTTTTTACAATCTTTACTATTTATTTTTCGAACCTTTTGCAACTTAACGTTTTTTTTTGCAATTTTCACAATTTTTTTCTCGAACTTTTTGCAATTTTCCCGCCAATTTTTTTTAATTTTCCCGCCAATTTTTTTTAATTTTCCCGCCAATTGTTTTTTTTTTTGCAATTTTCCCGACAATTTTTTATAATTTTTAAGACAATTTTTTGCAATTTTTTCATTTTTTTTCAATTTTTTCTATAAAAGTGGAAAAATAATTTCTGAGCGAAGAAACTGTCAACGTGGAAGGTATCCAGCAAAAAACATTGCGGTATGCTCCTTCGTAGGGATGCCATACAAATTTTTTTCGTTTTATATTTGGCACTACCTGAGAACGTGTCGACATAGAGAGCTAAACTCTCTTACAAACACACACACACACACACAAACGCGCAAACACACACACACACACACACACACACGTATCATATGGTAGCTTTTATATGATATTATGCTACTCTAACCACCCCCACCTCTTTCAAACCCCTTCATAGCACACCCGGGCACCTACACTGACGCCGGGCATCGCCGGCGGGCTCCACCTAGTCTAATATATAAACCGTGACGTGAGCTGTCAATTGAAATATTTTGTTTGGCGCACTTTTACAAACGTTTTGCGAAATTTATTTATTTATTTAATTCTCTCTGGCTCATTTCGGATTAGCACAGTAACAAAATATTAGTTTTTAGTATCAATAAAATTATACAATCAGCATAAATGGCAGTTCTACTACTTCTAGCTTACTCAGATCGTTCCAAAACCTCAAACAGCTTTAGTTAACTGCAGACAACTTGACATAGCTCTGACATAACTCTGACATAGCTACAACTATAGCTGCAGTTGTGTTTTGGAACGCACTCCTGTTCATGAATAATTAAACAGTCAACTGCATTGTTTTCTTGAAGTATGGCTAAACTATTATCATCAAGATCACTATCATTTTTATCACCTGTATACTGGTTATCATCTTCGTTAGAATTAGAATGTTCTGCATCAGACGTATCTGTGGTGTTCAGTTCATCTTCATTTTCTAAATTTTGGTGTATCATATTTATATATAAAACCTTAATGACAGCCAATTGAATTCCGTGAACTAAGCCGTGCCTTGCACAAATCAATTTTCCAACTTTGGTCATGACAGATGCACCATCGGTTGTAATGCACACCATGTGTTTATTTAAGGAAACTTGGAATAATTTAAGCTCTTCTTCAACGAGGGCAACACACTTTTTTGCAGCCAATGATCCTTGCACGCGAACTAATCCTAGGTTCCAGAATTTCTTGATGCCAGCATGAACATTTATATTTAAATAACGTCGGTTTTTGACCGATGTCCTTTCATCAAATGTAAGACTAAATCTTTGTCCTAAAAGAATTTGAGATTCTGACTCTTTAATCATATTTGCACGAATTTTTTCACTGTGCTGCACAACTAAATTTTTTATAGAGTTTATAGATTTTGGTAGATTTTCATACCCTCTGGCAGCTAAACCTTTTCTGATATCCATGGAAGTGCAAAATATATTAAACGACAAACCGTCACATGCCGTAATGCGAGCTAAAGCTGCAGACAAAGAATTGTCCGTTTCAGAAACGAAAAATGTTGTCATTTTCCCGTAGAAACTTTTTTCACTTTAGAAGTTGATGGTTCTGGCTCAATTTCAATCAAGACGTTGGATCTCGGAGCATTCCCTTTTTTTAAATTAATTTGGTGGACTGTCTTTAGGTGGGTATGCAAACCACTTGTATTACCTCCTTGCGTCTTTGTTACTTTGTTACACTTCTTAGATTTTGAAATTTGTCCCTTTTTCTCACGAAGAAAATAGAACCATACGGAATTTCATCACCTGATTTTTCCTCAAAAACATAATTATACATGGCTAAAAAAAAAAACAGCGCTTTAACTTTAAGTAACTTACAGAAATTTTTTAATATTCGTACCCACTTATTAAAACGGCAGAAATCTTGCTATTATTTATTATTTAAAACAGCAGAGGGCCCAAGAAACTATTTATTTTATATAGTAGTAACCGTCATGTTTCCATTACCAAATTATATAACTAAGGCTTTATATACTAGTACTCGAAACCTCTTCGTAACCACTATAAAACCCTTATAGAGTTTAAATGGAGGATTATATACAGGTTACTGTGACTTGATTTAGGTAATAACAATATTATGGTTACCTTAATATAACTTCTTATATAACCCTTATATAACCTGGGGTACTCTCGATTATTTTACTTTGGTCAGAGCAGTGATTGCGGTAATGTTTCAGTTACCTTTATAAACTTTATTTATAATGGTGTTGGTAACGTTTCCACAACGCTTGGAATTTTTTCAGACGGATTACTTTTAGTGATTGAAATGTTAGGGAATTTACTTTTCGTTACCTTTATAAAGCAATATAAATCAAATATTTAAACAACCTGTCTTGAAATAGAATATCGATATTTTTTTGTACCGCATTTTTATAATGTAAGGGTTTAATAATTTTACATGTTAGAAATACAATTTATCGGCATGTACGTGGTAAAATTTAGCTGCAATTAAAATTTTACTGTTAATATCATTATAGATATTTCTAAAAAATACAGACCGCTCCAGAAATAAGCAATATTTCATTATTTTAATTAAATATGAAAAAATTTAAAATATTCACTTGGGTGATATCAATTGATAAAAGTAACATTACATAATTTAGAAAAATGGTGTACCTAAACTGACGTATTTTCTTCATATAAAATTAAAACGGAATCCATATATCAGCAATTTAAATAATTGGCTTAACCGAAATTTTATTTTTTATCTGCAATGCACACATGAAAAAACGGCGGCTTGTACTTAAATGAACAAACCATTATAAAACTTCAACTACTTTTATATAAACTCTGGCTCTGTTATATAAACTCAATTACCCTTATAAGACTTCTAGAAATGTTATATAAACTAAAGGAACTATCATATATATATACGCTTTTGACTCTAGCGATGATTCGTCTGAAATTTGTAATATGTTTGCCTCTTTTTTTGACAATGCCTTGCCTCATCAAATTTTTAACCTCAAAATAGCAACTTCAGTCATATGAACGACTCTCATAACGTTGCATTTACTATCCCTTGAATTACACAAGAAGATGTACTCTTTCATATTAATGGCCTTCCAAATGACTTCACAACGGGTCCGCATGGGATCCCTCCAGCCTTTTTTAAGTCTTGCTGCCTTTCTCTAGTAGCTCCGTTGAGAATTATTTTACAAAAATCGCTCGATAGTGGTTGTTTCCCCCAGCTATGGAAAAATTCCTTTATCATACCTATCCACAAAAAAGGTAGTAAAAATGATATTTCTAACTAAAGGCCTATTGCAAAATTATCTTGCATGCCCAAATTATTCGAATCTATAATTTCTTCTCAATTATCAACCTCCTGTAATAATTTACTCTCTTCAAACCAACATGGGTTTATTTCGGGCAGGTCTACAACCACTAACTTGTTGGAACTTGTCTCAGATACCATTGGCGGATTTGCAAAAGGCTACCAGACAGACTGTATTTATACAGACTCACTCCGTGATACTCTTTAAAATGGAAAAGTATGGGTT
This sequence comes from Dioctria rufipes, assembly GCA_963924295.1. NCBI lineage: Eukaryota > Metazoa > Arthropoda > Insecta > Diptera > Asilidae > Dioctria > Dioctria rufipes. The sequence goes on from OZ002741.1 coordinate 113,532,276, forward strand.
TCCTCTAACATTTCTTAAATGGACGGAGTCTTACTTAGATAACAGAACATATCAAATCTTATTTCGACATTCCATCTCAAGAGTCTTGAAAGCTTCGTCTGGCGTATCTCAAAGGAGTCACTTGGCCCCTTCTTCTTTATTCTGTCTATTGATGACATTGTTTCTGTTGTGAAGTACTGCAAGGTCTTGATTTATGCTGACAACATTAAGCTTTTCGCCCAGATTAAATCTTTTAACGATTGTGAGCAGGTACAGAGTGGCCTTCACAAATTTTGCGATTGGTGTAAAAGCAATATCTTGACACTCAATATAGACAAATGTGAGGTTATGACTTTCCATAGAAATTTAAAAAACCAATTTCTTACGATTATGTGTTCTCGAATTCCTCGATTTGCCGTGTGGGTGCTGTTTGTGACTTAGGTATCAAATGTGACCATAGATTGAATTTTATCTCCCACATAAACTATACAGTATCAAAGAGTAGTTCCATGCTGGGATTTATAAAACGATGGTCCCGAGAGTTCTCTAGTCCTACCTTAACTTTGCGTTTGTACACTTGCTTCGTAAGACCACTTCTTGAATACACTAGCCAGGTCTGGTCTCCATTTTATGGTACACACATCGACCGTATCGAGTCTGTTCAACGGAACTTCCTACGATTTTCTCTCAGGCACCTACCCTGGAATAATTCATTAATTCTTCCACCCTATGAGGATCGCTTGAAGCTTTTAAATATGCACTCGCTTAAGAAACGTCGCATAGTTGCCGATGTAACTTTTGTGCATCAGCTCTTAAACGCGAATATTGATTCCCCGTTGTTGCTTAACAAAATCTCTTTTCGTGATAGTAGGCACAATTTGAGAAGGCTACCTCTGTTGCATGAACAGTTTGTTCTTGACGTTTCTAAAAACGTTTATATAATATTTAATCTTTTTGTTTAATGTTTTTTGTGCATTTCATGTAATTTTATCCGATGTTCGGTTTATGTTTATTTTAATATACTAATACTAACACCGACTAAATGATGAAACGCATGTATTGTTGACCGTTAATTTATTAAACGTGTCCATGCAGCGAGCTTGTGTTAAGCTGGTTAGTCATTTTAGTCATAATATGTTACCTTTGGTAATGTTATATATCTTATAGTAACAAAGAACAGACGTTAGTGATCTTATATACCTTTTGGTTATATTGTGTTACCTTTGGTAATCTTATATATCTTAAAGTAATGAAAAAATATCTGTGTCATGTTCATCTTATAATAATATTTGTTGTACGCTCCTCGGTAGTGTAGTGAATAATTTAAGTTACGAAAAAAAAAATGTCATATAAAATCGTGCAAATTAAATGGGCAGATCAAGAAGACCTACTTTGTGCATTGCCACAACAGCTCGGGTAAATGCATATTGAAATGGCCAAATACGAAAAAATTGACGTTACTAAAAGTTTCCAATTTTTATAACAGTCACCTTCGTTACTAAAACGCCATAAATAAATGAAAATAGTTTTATAATGGCTCCATTCGATAATAAAAGTAATTTGTATTTATAACGCTCACCGTAGTTACTACAAGGCCACCAAAAAATGTTACGATATTTTATAGTGGGTATATGTATTACCGAAAGATCCCAATTTTTATTAAAGTCACCTAAATTACTGAATGTTGTCGAGTTATATTAGGGTAACCACGGATGCCGCAATAAACACTTATTACCAATCAGTTATATAACGTGGTGTTGAAAACAATTATAAAACTTTCTTATATAACTTCTAGTAATGGTTACTCTAAGTTATATAGACCGTTGATTGAAAGATTTCCATCACCAACTTATAAAACCTTTAGCAACTTACTTCCACGAGAACCATTAGTAATCTTAAAAAACTCTAATATAACTACGTCACTAATTAGTAATATTATAAAACTATTATATAACTACTCAAATTCTTATATAACCGAGTAACCATTATATACCCCTTATAAAACTACCCATCACCTTCAGTCACCAATAATTGGAAAAATTGTTATTTGGGGGCTTGCTATTATTATTTTTAAAAAACCCGCAGCGCTGCGCTATCTATTATATAAATATATAGGAAATAAAAATTTTACTTATACATACACAAACAGTTAATTTTCTCACTTTTCACTTACCTTTACCTATCTGCTATTTATCAATTGAAATCAACTCTTATGTGATATGTGAATATTAATTATAATTATGATTTCATTTTTTTTTTTTCACTTTTATATTGTATACAAACACAATTCTCTAAATTTTCTAAAACTTTACAAATAACTATGCGCACATAACTTCTCTATAAAATAAAAAACATGGCTTCAATATTGAAAATTTGGAATAATAAAAAACAATAATTTTCCATAGCAAGGGCTTGCTATGTGAATTTGTGTCTTTTTTAGTATTTTTTATGCAAACGCCCTCTGAGTCTGAACAGAAGGAAAATTAACGTACAAAAAAGCTCTTTCTTAATGTACAAAAAACAGATTACTTCAGTAGGGCCCCTGCACCTGTACGTAAATTTCAAAATTAGATATAATCTTAAAGCATGACAACACCTAAAAATATGCTAATTACTTAAAAAAAATAAAATAGTTAAATAGAAATGATATGAATGTTAACTTACAGCAAAAAAATTTAATACCGGATACCGGTATTAAGTGGTCATTAATACCGGTATTCACCGGTATTAAAAATGTCGGCAATACCGGAATCCCGGTATTGCAAGCCCTAATAATCATGTGATAGAGTAAGTTATACATGGTACTATAACGTAATATGTATCTTGCATTGGATTGTTATCGTAAAAGAGTGGAATTGTTGCGGTGTTTGGTTTCTGAATGCAAATGCATTGGCTTCGTGTCGGAATGTATTTGCGCCTATTGTATATTGGTGGTAATAATGCCCTTGGTTACCTTGATTTGTCAGTTAACTATTATGAGCCTTAGAGGTGGAATGCAATAGTTTTGTAATGTTTTGTGTTGAGTCAGTTCGGAAAAACTTCTGTTGTATGAAATGCATTGGCTCAGTGTCGGAATGCATATATATATATATATATTTTCTTTTTTATGAATTGCATTGGCTCAGTGTCGGAATGCATATATATATATATGTATCTTCTTTTTTATGAATTTCATTGGCTCAGTGTCGGAATGTATCTGTTCGTATGAAATGCATTGGCTCAGTGTCGGAATGCATGGGCTTCTACGGGAACGTCCTGACGCATATTGCATAAAATTGAGTACGGGAACTAGTATGAAGGTTGAGGCCTCCACCTCGTCACTGAGGACAGTGACATAAGAGGTTGGCCGAGTTGTTGCGATCAAACGAAGTAACAATTGGTCGATTCTGGTGAAAACCCTACCGGCGACACGAATAATAAAATAAGGGAATGCAGACGCTTCCTTCCTTACGGCTGCGCTAAATTAAATAATCAAATGCGTAGTGAAAGGTAACAGTGTCTGCATTGTCTTCTCTTCTCTATGGGTAATAAAATCATAAAACCCGAAAGTGCATTAGTAGGATCAAAGTAGTCCTCCGACTGTACCCCAATTATGTGAAATGCATGTTATCACCTTTTTCCTAGAAACCTTAATGCATGAGTTGAATAGATTGGTAGAATTTGGAATTCTTGGTAATACTTAATGTAGCAAAATCGTTAGTAAGGTAAAGGTTCCTTGTACTGCACAATTGGGGATACGATAGTTTACCGCAGGGCATGGAGATGAGTTGACGCTCCTAAATAAATCTAACACTATGATGAATAATTTTGGACTAACTGTATGGAATTTACAATATGATAACAAAAATTGATAGGAAATTATTTATAAGATAAACATGATTGAATTGGAAAAAAATTAAATTAAGTAATATTTACATAATTTTGGGTATTGTTGAAACATGCCGCCGACCTTGACTGACAAACAGTCAATCAATCTTCAATCTCCATAGGCAATGGCGCTATCTTATGAACAGAACGACGCAGAACTCCAGCCTTAGTCTTCACACCAACAACTCGAACTTTATTGTCGCTTCCAGTAATTGCTTGGACAATTCTTCCTAATAACCATTTCATAGGAAGGAGGTTATCGTCGTGGATTAATACGAATGTGCCATTGTGTTTGTGAGCCCGATTTGCATTTGTATCTGTGATGTAAACCAGAAAAGTACTTTGCGGCCCATATTCTCCAGAAATGTTGCTGAAGTTCAGAATTATGCCGCCATCTATTTAAATATGATGTCTTGATAGAAGAGAGATCCGGTTCCATGAAGCAGTTTATGGGCGCTTGGTTCCAAAATTGCGCTGAGGTGAGAGCTTGTTCATCGCTTGGATCTGAGGAGTGCTGGGTTATTAGCCTCGAGTTCAAGGTGGCTTCTATGTGACAACAAACTGTTCTGAGTTCTTTAAAAGTCAACAAAGAGTTTTGTAAAGTTCGAAATAACTGCGATTTGGCAGCCTATACTGCTGCCTCCCAGATACCTCCCAAGTGTGGTACTCTAGGAGGTATATAATTAAATTTAATAGTTTCTTCGGCACACCACTGGGCGATAGATTTCTGTGTGTATTGATCCAGGAAGCTCTGATAATTGTTTCCTGGCGCCAACAAAATTCGTAGCGTTATCACAATACAGATGTCTGAATAGCGTGTGACGGCTAATAAATCTCTTGCGGGCTGCAATAAATGCTTCCGATGATAGATCGGACACTATTTCCAGATGAACGCCTCTCGACACAAAGCAGACGAAGACCGCTATATACGATTTCCGATGATAGATCGGACACTATTTCCAGATGAACGCCTCTCGACACAAATCAGACGAAGACCGCTATATACGATTTATATATGTCTTTTCCTCTGATTTTATGAGTTGTTATAATAAGTCCACAGAAGACAATTCCGGAAATGAAGAAAGCCCTAGATGGTAAAACTCGTCTTTTAGGTAGATTTCCCATTATTTGTTGTAATAGTAGGTAATCCCTAGCATTGATGATACAAAACTGCTGCCTGATTATCGAAACCAAAGTTTGCGTTTTTTTTTTTTTTTTTTTTTTTTATATATATTATTAAGCCAAGCTCAGGGGATACCCTATGATTCAAAGCACAGCGTGGCAGGAAGGAGATAGGGAAAGGATTAAGGGATATGAGAAGAGTGGCGGAGGTGCCGATGTATGTCGCCCTTAAACTTTTGCAGGTTGTATGCCGGAGGAAAGACAGAAGATGGTAGACTGTTCCACATTCGCACAGTTCGGGATAAGAAAGCATCTCGGAATTTAAGTGTACGGCCGAAGGTAATTTGAAGGGTAAAAGGATGAGCGCGGGATGCAGCGCGGGTATTGCGTGCAGGAACTATTTTACAAGGGATCAGACTAAATATTTCATCAGAACATTGACCATGCATATAGCGATAAAGGAGCGAAAGGCATCCAACATTGCGACGGTGCTCGAGCGAGTCGATATGACGAGTAATTGCCACATCGCCAATGAGCTTGCAGGCTCTCTTTTGGACAATATCCAACGAAGCTAAGGCTGTGCGACCAGTCACGGCCCAGATATGGGAATTGTATTCCATTCTGGGTCTGATGTAGGACTTGTAGAGGAGCGCTATATTTGATGGGCTGAAATATTTCTTACACCTTTTCAAGAAACCAAGACATTTGGATGCGTGTGGGAGAAGGATAGGGTATTTTGCATTATGAGGAATAACTGCATTCTGCAGACGCCCTCCTACTCGTAACAGTTTTAAGTTGTCGTCAAGGAAAGGATTTAAAGATTGAAGACAATTTTAGGGCTAATAAATGTTTTCCATTTTGAGCGAATCTATTTCTTCATTGAATTCTACTTGCTGAATGTCCCAAATCAATCTGTGGAACGCTGCTTCAAGCTCTGAGGCTGTGAAACTTCCAACTAATATTCTCTGTTTATTGATCCTTTGCCTTAGATTGCTAATGAAGCGATTGACATAGGCAAAAATTTGTCGATTCTTAGAAAAACTACTCGTTTTATAAACAATATCTAGAGATGATTGTTGCACAGTACATGTCATAACTATTTTTTTTCGCCTTTCTGGGAGCTGATCTGACGATTTGGACATATGCGGCCAAAATTTGGGGGACTTATATAAAAATTCAGGACCAGTAAACCAACAGGAAGATTTTAATTCAACTACGGAAGCTCCTCTAGAAATTATATCGGCTGGATTCGATTTCGTATTGACATATCGCCAGGTTGCACCTTCTGATAATTCTTGTATCTGAGATACCCTGCTTGCGACAAACGTCTGCCACGTAGAAGGATGAGAGGACAGCCACCCTAATACAATTTGTGAATCTTTCCATAAAAACACTTGATCTAGTTTGTGATTGATGCAGCGTCGAACCTTTGCGAGTAATTTGGATAAAAATTCACAGCCACAGAGTTCTAAACAAGGTAGCGTTCTTATAGGCTTTGTGGGTGCAACTTTCGATTTAACACTAAGCAAATGTACTCTAATAGAGCAAGTCGTATCAATGCATCGAACGTAGATACAAGCTCCGTATGCTCGAAGCGAAGAATCTGCGAAACCATGAAGTTCAGTACGAATTATTTCAGCTTTCGAACTAACGAATCGAGGTATCCGAATATCAACAATTTGACGGAGTTCATCCTGAAAGTTCTTCCAACTAGTGTGATACTCCATAGAAGCAGATTCGTCTCAATTAAGCTTTAAGAGCCAAAGTTCCTGCATAAAAACCTTTGTGGATCAAATAATCTTGATAAATCGTAGAGAACAGTTCTTTTATTAATCCTTGAGCCTTTATCGAAGAATTTGTAGGTAAAACAAAATTCGTTCGCATTAGGTTCCCAACTCAGTCCTAACGTTGATGATGTCACAATTATTCAATGTTAACGATTTTTCGCGATATATATTGCAAAAAATGAATACTGTTTGAATACCATTTTTGTAGCTGCAGTTTTCCAGATTTTAATACTGTTTGTACCTGATGTTGAATATTCAAAACTTGGTTCAAAGTGTCTGCCTCAGTTAACAAATCGTCAACATAAAAGTTTTCTTTAATTATTTTTCCACCAGAGGAAAATGATGTGCATGTAAATATTCTAAATAGTTTAGGCAACGAGTGGCGAGATATGGCGCGGAAACTATTCCATAGAACAGTTTTTAAACGATAAGAAGTAGGTTCCTCATGAACATTATTCCTCCAAAGAATGTGTTGGAAGTCTCTATCTTCTGGGTAGATATAAAATTGACGGTACGTCTTTGAAACATCTGCTATTAAAGCAATCTAAAGCGCAGAAGAATTGATTGTAGATCATTCTGTATGGTAGGTAGGACCTACCATCAGAATGTCATTTAGAGAGAGACCTGATGAAGTCGGGCAGGAGCCATCAAAAACTACTCTTAATTTTGTAGTTGTGCTTTCTGGGCATAACACGCAGCGGTGCGGCATATAATAATTCAAGCTAGGTATATTCTTGTCATTAACAACCTCCATATGATCTTGAGCAAAATATTCTTGAAGAAATTCAGTGTATTGGTTTCACAAGCTGGGACTTCCACTTAATTTTCTTTCCAATGCAAAAAATCGTTGTTTTGCGATATCAAAGGAATTGACTAAGGTTGTTGGAGATTTCTTGAAGGGTAGTTTTACCATTAGTCTTACACAATCGAGAGATCTTCAAATTAATATCTTCAATTCGCCAAAATTGTTCAACGATGGCACTTAAGGAATTCTCAGAGTCTAACGTATCTGAAACACTGGTGGATACAACGTTGTAAATATGTCTTTGTATTTGCCACACATGAACCATCCGAAGACAGTCTTCTGTAGAGTAGGAAAATTATTGCCCAACTTGATTTGCCCAACTGAAAAAAGGTTAAAAAAACTTATCGGCCCCACTTAGCAAGTCGACCTTTTGAGGCTTATAAAAACTGGGATCTGCTAGCTGTATATTGGATGGTATTTTCTAATAATCACGCCTGATTTCAGCTTCACGTTGAATACCGGTAATCGTCTAATCGAAGGTAAGACCCACATGTGTAAATCGGTTTCGAGGTTGTTCAGACGAGACTTAATTGTACTATATGTTTCGTGCTGGACCTTTCCAGTCACGTCACCAATGCCGCTAATGCCAGCATTGATATGCTGAAGTTTCAAATGAAGCTTATGGGCCAAGTCTTTAATAATGAAATGTAATTGTAAAGCTGAATCCAATAAGGAGGGCGCAAAATGATAGCATCCAGTTTTGTCTCTAATCCGTACAATTGCAGTTGCTAAGAGGACGTACTCATTTTTTCCTATAGTTGACTTAGGCTTATGTATTGAAGAACATAAGGACGAATTGAATGCATCTCCAGAAAAATTAGGCTCTGATGATCCAATTCTTTGATGCTGCGGAGGTGTGTAGCACTTCCCATAGTATTAATGCTTGAAAATGTTGAGGATTGTTCTTGTGAAAGTGGCGAATTATTATTAGGATAAAGATACCGATGCAATAAAGTAAGACGCATCTTGTAACTGAATGCCCTTTCAACAGACAATTAATACACAACGATAATCGCTTTGCTTGTTCGAAACATTCTACGACTGTTAGTTGAACAAATTTCGCACAATCCATAATGCTGTGATTTGATTCAGAGCAAAAATTGCATTTAAGTTTAGTAGCAGCCAAGAAAGTAGTCTTTCGATTAAAAAATGTTACATTAGATTTTCTATTAGTTAACTTACGACTAACAGAACTTTAGTCAGGGTTAGATGGCTGATATTTCTGTTCCCTAACGTGAAAAAATTGACCCCGTCTAATTAAAACCTTTTCGCAATCCTCCCAGATTGGAAATTTATCGTAGCCAATGGCTTCATCCCAATTGGCGTGAGACTCCACGTCTAGTTTAGAATTTACCAAGTAAATAATTAAAGCACTTAATATATCTGTATCTTCACCCAATGCTCGTAATGCACTTATGTTGTCAACTAGACTACGCAGTTATAATGCTGACCCTTTTTGAGTTTTTGGAAGTCCGAACATTTCAGACACATGCTCTTGGACAATTAGAGACGAATTATCATATATTTCCTTTAAGAGAGCTTCAGGATATGTGGCAGCAGATTTGACTAATACATCTATGGTTCGCAGAGCAGCACCTGACAAGCAGTTTCGATGATAAGTATATTGTTCAGTAACTGATTTGTCTAGATCATCGTGAACGAGTTTATTAAATATTGCAATAAAATTTGGATAATCAGAATATCTTCCCGAAAAATGAGGAAGTTTTAACGAAGGTAAGTTAGCTTTAGATGTGCTAGGAGCACTGAAGGAAAAATGACCATCAAGAGTGCTACCTCTCCTCTGACCAGGCAACAAAAATTTTCGATTTTAGTACAAATCTTCAAGCTCGCTTCGACTCACAATATTAGCAGGATCTGATGGGGTTAGCTTTTCGATTAACGTTTGATACGATAATACCAGTTTTCAATACGATTCTAAAATTTCTAGCCTACACTCAAATTCTGTAGCGCTTAAGGTGTCTGCCTTCGACGTAATGAAAGGTTTTATTCGCGTAATGCACCCCTTGATACTTGACCGTTGCATTTTTAGCTCATCAACAGCCCTTTTTTGTTCAACTTCAGAATTTTTGTCCCTAGGTTGAACATCAAGACTAATTGAATTTGGATCACTATTCATTGTGATAATACTGCATTAACTTCAAACCAAATCACAAATTGCAAAAAAAAACAATAAACCGAACTATTATAATTAATGTCTGTCTCTTCAATATTGTTCACTTAATATTATATATACTTATATGTGTATAAAATATCTTAGTTCAAATTTTTTGTAAAAGTTTATTAAATTAAATTCAAAAATATTTTTTTTTTTTTTTTTGTAAAAGTTCATAAATGGTTAGCACTTCAATTAAATACCTTTTCTAGACTTCAAGACCTTTCTGGATACTTCCTGTACATAATCATTAGGGCTTGCAATACCGGACCAAATTTTCAAAACTGGTATTTCGGTACTTCATTATATTAATACCGGGATCACGGTATTAATACCGGTATTTAAAAAAACAAAAAAAAGCGAAACTATACTGCAAAAAATAGAAGAAAAAAATTAATAAACAAAATAATATATTTAATTCAATAATGTATAATTCAAAACAATAAACTTTTTTTTTAAAGTGCCACAAAATAGAAGAAAAATATAAAATAAAAAAAGAGTAATAGAATAGTTAATAATATATAAGTAAAATATGTCCTATTTACTATTGTTGTGATTTGCCTTTAAAATATGCCCTCAAAAATATTAAATTACAAGAGTTTTTTCGCTTAAGCTGTATAGAAATTTTGTGCACAACAGCCCTGCTGCTGAAAAGGCTGTTTCGGACTCGACGCTAGTTGGTGGTATGGACATAAAGCAGTCATATTCTAGTTGAAGATATTTTCCTCTTATATGTTCTACTTCGAAATATGCTAGTTCCTGTTTTATAACTTTATAAAGTACTTTAGAATTCATCGTTTTTGAATTTCCACTCGCAATCTTCATCACATTAACTTTCTTGGAAATTGCTATTTCTAGTTTTTCTTTCATTATCATCGAAATTAGAATTTCTGGCTCAGAATCAGCAGATGACTCAGAAACGTCGATGGAAGAGGCTCCTATGTTTTCAATATCGTCATCATCGATATTATATCAGCGTTCCAATAAATTTATAATTATTTTTATAATTGTTGCGTTGTTAATTCGATTAAAAATTTCATCTTCGTCGTCATCTTCTGATTCAGTAGGATTGTACAGGTATTGTAGTAGACTCGATAAATCAGTTTCAGTTTCAGTTCAGTTTTATTTCAATTTGACCATTTCTTACATTTTACTCACAAAGGAGACAGAAATTTTGAATATAGTGCTAGAACATTTCATTCATTCAACTAGAATAATTTTTATAATTAGTAGATACTAACGGGGATATTAACTTATAACGAGATTTTAGGGGGAAAATTTTGCCAAAAACCCCATTGAACAAACTATCCTAAGATAAAAACCTACTAACTTAACCTAAACCATACTAACTTACTCTACATACTAACTAGCTAGACAAAAGCCGAATTAGGGGATTTTCGGCGTAGCTACACCTTTCAAAAAATTTATTAGCTATTTCGCTTATTTTAATGCTTACCAATTGTGTATCAGCTATTGTGTGTAACTCAGAGGTGGGAAAGCGGAACGGTAAATTAAGAATCATTTTCAAAATTTTATTCTGTGCAATTTGGAGTTTTTTAATGTGAGATCGTGCACTAGAGGACCAAATCGGGGCCCCGTAAAACATTGCAGCTTGAAAGATAACCTTGAAAATGATAAGTTTATTTTCCAGATTCAGGGTTGACCTGCGGTTTATAAATGGATACAGTGTTTTGATTAATATGTTTACTCTGTTTAAGATTGTTGTTATGTGTTTGGCGTAAGTAAGCTTCGTGTCAAGGGTAACACCTAGATACTTGACGTGGTCAGTCCAGAGAACATCAATGCCGTGTACTGTGAGGTTGGCGCTTGGAAGGTACGTAATTTTTCTTTTTCGCGTGAAAAAAATGGATTTCGTCTTTTCGGAGTTTAGTTTTATTTTCCATTTGTCGAAATAATTTGCAACTGAATGAAGTCCCTGTTGCAGATTAGATTGAATTTTTGTTGGGTCCGCATCGGAACTAAAAATAGCTGTATCGTCCGCAAATACCGAAGTATAACAATTTGTGATAATGGGGAAATCTGCAGTGAATATATTATATAATATTGGTCCCAGGACAGATCCCTGTGGAACTCCAGCTATGACCTGTTTATCACTAGAAGATACTGCGCCAATATATACCTTGAGTTTTCGTTCGGTCAAGTAATCACGGACAAGTGCCACTAGATGAACGGGGAAACCAAGATTTGACATCTTATAAATTAGTGCATCATGCCATACCGAGTCAAATGCTGCCTGTACATCAAGCAATACAAGCCCTGTTGATTTTTTTAGGTTGAAATTGGTTTTTACATGTTGAACGATTCTCACAACCGGTTGTATTGTATTATGTCCTATTCTGAATCCAAATTGGTGATCGGGTAGGATGTTATGATCATCAATAAAGCTTAAAATTTTCTTCTTGATGACTTTTTCTAAGATTTTTGACAGATTATTCAATAGGCTAATAGGACGGTAGTTAGCAGGGTCATTGGGTGGCTTTCCAGGCTTTAGCAATGGAATTACTTTGGTTATCTTCCACGCTGACGGGAAGTACTGCAGCTTAAGGCAACAATTTATTATAAACGTTAGATAAATAACTCCAGCTCTGGGAAGAGCCTTTAACCAGGAATTGAATATACCATCATGCCCAGGGGCTTTCTTTGCAAGTAGATATTTTAGTATGCTTTGAATCTCTTTAGGTCTGATGTAATAGGAGTGATCGATCTCTATGTGTGCGGAGCTTAATTGTTGCTTTGCTGCTTCAACCAAGTTGGCCGTCGTAGTGTCACTAAGATCTACGGAGATGGTAAAGTTTGCGGCAAATTTTTGGGAAAGAAGTTCTGCTTTTTCACCGCTAGTAATATAGATATTACTATGATTTCTGAGAATAGGTATTGACTTCCGTTTATTTTTAATAATTTTTGCTATGTTCCAAAAAGGTTTTGAACATTTTTCCATATTTTGCAACAGTGAGCTCCATTTTTGGTTTCTCAGTACAGAGATTTTATTTTTAATGTGCTGATTTAATAATTTTAGCTCAGTCTTAAAAGATGGTAATCTATAACGTAGCCAGTTTCGCCTAGCCACGTTTCTTTTAGCGATTAGATCTAGTATGTAGTGTGGAAGAGCTTCCTGTCTTGTTCGCATACTAAGCCGAGGAGTAGCTTGCTGTACAGAGTATTTGATGACATTCGTAAGGGTTGATATCATGTCATCGACTTCATAGTGGTGTTGTATATTAGAAAGTGATAAACTATTTAGATTGTTTAGTTTACGTTTTATTAAACTTTGATAGTGGACCCAGTTTATACGTTTGTAGTTTAATTTTTCGTGATTTATAGAATGCAAGTTTGCCGATAAGTCAGTAAAAACTGGGAGATGGTCAGAGGCTAAGTCATTTAATACCAGCGGTTGTGAAACTAGATCAGGTACGTTTGTTAGAAAAAGATCGAGAGTTGAGGGATTTGACCTTGAACAGGATGGAATGTAGGTGGGATCAGTTGGGTGTAGTAGTGTAAAGGGATAGTTTAGATTCAATTCATGCAGGACATTACCCCAACCATTTGCGCGCACACAGCCCCATGATTGATGCCTACAGTTAAAGTCACCACCTATAATATAGTTTCCTTGCATTCGAATCAATTTCATTAAGTCTGATCTAAAATTATTTTTAATCCTCGTATTGCATCTACCCCCTGGAAAATAAATACAAACAAGTTTCATAGAAATGCCATTGATCATTTTTAATTCAACTCCTATGGCTTCAATTATGCTGGCTCTAACCATTTGTAACGGGTGTGGATTTAACTTTTTGTTTATTACTAGTGCCACTCCCCCACCTCTAGAATTTTCTTTATCTAACCTGAAACAGTAATAATTAGGATTTGAAAATGTTATATTATAATTTAAACCAGTTTCAGTAACCATAGCTACATCCATATTTTTTTGGAGCATAAAATTAAAAAATTCAGTTGTCTTATTTCTAATGCCTCTGGCATTCCAAGTGATTATCTTAAGGTTATTATGGACCATTACTTAAATATTTTAGAGCTAACTGAGTGATTATATTGAATTGTTCATATTTGTCCTTGCAATTTTTAAGTTTGTTAACTAATTCGTTTGTCAGTGATAAAAATTCATGTGGCGAGAATAGATTTGCGTTATTGTTTGCATGATTTATGTTGACTTTAGTAGGATTATTTCCAAATCTCAACGAAGACCAGTTAGGATTTCCACTATCGGGTTAATGGTGGAAAATTTTCACGGCGCGGAACATAGCCTCGGTTTATGGATACATTTCTTTTCGTCTTTTGATATAGTTTATCCCGAAAATCAATATAATTAGCACGGCTGGGGCAATTTGGGTCGGTTGATTTGTGCTCTCCTTGACAGTTTGCACATTTTAGAGCATCGTGTGAGTTGCACTCTGAGGTGGGGTGATGGCCAGAACAGAAAGCACAGAAGGATTTAATTTTACAATGCTTAGCACCATGCCCATACATTTGACAATTGTAACATTGCGTTATTTTGTTTGGAAGTTTTCGATGAAAGTCCCATCTCACAATTGTTCTGTTAATAACTCCAAATTTCTCCCTTAGGTCTTTTAGCTTTATTGAGCACCGTTCTATATAAATTATAAAGAAAGTAGCCTTACCCAAATTTGTGTTTCTGGTTATTGTCTTAATCTCCATACATTTAACGCCTTCAGAAATAAAATGTGATTTCAAAACCTCAGTGTCAGTCGCTTCCAATCCAGATAACGTATGTAACTTTAAATGGTAATTGTGCCTTCAGACTGTGTGTGTAATATTCACACTTTAAATCGTTGAGCATCTTTGTAATCTGTTGATAAATTTCCATAGAATTAGAAAGAATTTTTATTCCGATGGACATTAGTTTAACGCAGTAGTCTTCAATATTGTTTGATTTCATTATATTATGAATATAATCACTGCTGCACTTCAGTACGTTAATTGGTGGAGGTTTGGAGATACCCGTTGCATTATTATTGGCACCAGCACTATTTCCATTGTCTGGATTATCAGCATCGTCATCGACCAGCACTTGTAGCGGTGCGAAATAATTAGTATTTTGACGAGATGTATACTTGAAGATTTTGTGTTCATGTTGTTAACACAATGGAATAAATGACGTCTTTTATTGTTTCCATTTGCAGACTCACCAGAGTCATTGACATCCAAGCAGACAGCCCGATTTCGCTTTATGATTTGTTAAACTGTTTATTAAATTTTATACACTAGCCTCTAGTAAAATACCGGGAACGACTATTCGCTACGAAAGTGTAACTCTTGACGACTACAAGCTTCAACAGTTAATTTGATTGGAAGAAGAACTGAAATAACTGATGATGCTAAAGAAAAATCAATTTCCGAAAATGATATTTCGGCATTTAAATTTAAATCAATCAAAGTCTTTTGTATGCAGTTCTTTAACTGGACAAAGCGTTCAAGCATGGCAAGTAAGCTATTCCAACGTGTTTTAGAATCTAGAATTAAATTCAGTTCCTTTCCAAATTGCTCTTTAAGATGTTTCTGTAAAGCTTTATCATTATTCATTGGCGAACGTCTGAATAGCTTCACAACTTTTCTTATTTTTTTAATCAAAGGACCTATCTGTTCATGAATAATTAAACAGTCAATTGCATTGTTTTCTTGAAGTATGGCTAAACTATTATCATCAAGATCACTACATTTTCATCACTTGTATACTGGTTATCATCTTCGTTAGAATTAGAATGTTCTGCATCAGACTTATCTGTGGCGTAATAATTTTTTTTTTTTTTTTTTTTTATAGAAATCATCAAGCTTATAAATCATTTTGGTGACGATTCGAGATATTCTCTGGTAATGGATTAAATACAGCCAAATATTTTGGCTCATTTTGGGTTACGGTATAAGAAACTGGCGACGGGATGAGGTATGTATATACATACTGCTCTACCGCCTAGAAATCATTATATGGGAAGTTCTTTTTACGGTGTGAAAGGAAAGAGCGATATGTCTAGAAATTTATATGTGAGTTTGAAGGAAGATTGGGTTATTGGTTGTGGGATGATAACATGATATAAACTGCCGACGGGGACGGTAGATAGGTACATACTGCAGTTTCAATCAATTAATAAATTAATTTTTTTTTTGTTTATACATACCTATACATAGCTGATTAGATCATTTTGGTTTTTTGGTCTGAATGAAAGGGCGAGATAGTTGGAATTGGAAAACATCCGGGAAAAGTCGGAAAATTTGCAAAAGTATTCGGAAAATTCCGGAAAAAATCGGAACATTTGTAAAATTATTCGGAAAATTCGAGAAAAATTCAGAATAATTAGGAAAAATTCGGAAAAATTGGAAAACGTCCGGAACATTTGAAAAATTATTCGGAAAATATGGAAAAGTGTTCGAAAAATTCGGGAAAAAATCGGAACATTTGGAAAATTATTCGGAAAATTCGGAAAAAATTTGGAAAAATTCGAAAACATCCGGAAAAATTAGAAAATTATTCGGAAAAGTTGGAAAACATCCGGAAAATTTGGAAAATTATTCGGAAAATTGGAAAATTATTCGGAAAAATTGGAAAATTATTCGGAAAATTCGGAAAAATTGGAAAACATCCGGAAATATTGGGAAATTATTCGGAAAATTCGGGAAAAATTCGGAAAAGTTGGGAAACATCCGGAAAAGGTTAGATAATTATTTCGGACAAATTGGAAAACATCCGGAAAAATTGGAAAATTATTCGGAAATTTCCGGAAATTATTCGGGAAAAAATCGGTAAACATGCGGAAAATTATTCGGAAAATTCGGAAAATTAATCGGAAAATTCGGGAAAAGTTCAGAAAAATTGGAAAATTATTCGGGAAAAATTCGGAATAATTACGAAAAATTCAGAAAAGTTGGAAAACATCTGGAAAATTTGAAAAATTATTCGGAAACTTTGGAAAAGTATTCGCAAAATTCGGGAAAAAATCGGAACATTTGGAAAATTACTCGGAAAATTCGGGAAAAATTCGGAAAAATTGGAAAACGTCCGGAAAATTTGAAAATTATTCGAAAAAAATGGACAAAATTTGGAAAAAAATCGGAACAATTGGAAAAAAATCGAAAAAAATCAAAAAAAATCGAAGCAATTTGAAAAATATTCGAAAAAAATTAAAAAAATTCGGAACAAATGAAAAATATCGGAACAATTGGAAAAAATCGGAACAACTGGAAAAATATTGGGAGAAATTGGAAAAAATTCCGAACAATTGGAAAAACTTCTGAGCAACTGCAAAAATATTGGGAAAAATTGGATAAAATTCAGAACAATTGGAAAAATATTTAAAAAAAAATTAAAAAAATTCGAAACAATTGGAAAACACAAAATTTTAGCATTTTAAGAAAAAATTGAGAAATAGCGAAAAACGCACTCGAAAACACACACACAAGCACAATTTTTGGCAATTATTGCAAATATCTTTCCAATTTTTAAGATTATTTTGCGAACTTTTAGCAATCTTAACGATTTTTTTCCAATCTCAACGACTTATTTTTCGAACTTTTTGCAACCTTAACGATTTCTTTGCAATTTTTCGATTTAAGTTGCGAATATTCACGATTTTTTGACAGCCTTAACAATTCATTTTTTGAACTTTTTGCAACCTTAACGATTTTTTGCAATTTTTACGATTCATTTTTCGAACTTTCTGCAACCTTAAGGATTTTTTTTGCAATTTTTGCGATTTCATTTTCGAACTTTTTCAATCTTAACGATTTTTTTACAATCTTGACGATTTTTTTCAATCTTAATGATTTATTTTTCGAAATTTTTGATTTTTTTGCAATCCTTACGATTTTTTTAGGAACGTTTTTGCAATCTTAATGATTTTTTTATAATATTAGCGCTTTTTTACAATCTTTACTATTTATTTTTCGAACCTTTTGCAACTTAACGTTTTTTTTTGCAATTTTCACGATTTTTTTCTCGAACTTTTTGCAATTTTCCCGCCAATTTTTTTTAATTTTCCCGCCAATTTTTTTTAATTTTCCCGCCAATTGTTTTTTTTTTGCAATTTTCCCGACAATTTTTTATAATTTTTAAGACAATTTTTTGCAATTTTTTCATTTTTTTTCAATTTTTTCTATAAAAGTGGAAAAATAATTTCTGAGCGAAGAAACTGTCAACGTGGAAGGTATCCAGCAAAAAACATTGCGGTATGCTCCTTCGTAGGGATGCCATACAAATTTTTTTCGTTTTATATTTGGCACTACCTGAGAACGTGTCGACATAGAGAGCTAAACTCTCTTACAAACACACACACACACACACAAACGCGCAAACACACACACACACACACACACACGTATCATATGGTAGCTTTTATATGATATTATGCTACTCTAACCACCCCCACCTCTTTCAAACCCCTTCATAGCACACCCGGGCACCTACACTGACGCCGGGCATCGCCGGCGGGCTCCACCTAGTCTAATATATAAACCGTGACGTGAGCTGTCAATTGAAATATTTTGTTTGGCGCACTTTTACAAACGTTTTGCGAAATTTATTTATTTATTTAATTCTCTCTGGCTCATTTCGGATTAGCACAGTAACAAAATATTAGTTTTTAGTATCAATAAAATTATACAATCAGCATAAATGGCAGTTCTACTACTTCTAGCTTACTCAGATCGTTCCAAAACCTCAAACAGCTTTAGTTAACTGCAGACAACTTGACATAGCTCTGACATAACTCTGACATAGCTACAACTATAGCTGCAGTTGTGTTTTGGAACGCACTCCTGTTCATGAATAATTAAACAGTCAACTGCATTGTTTTCTTGAAGTATGGCTAAACTATTATCATCAAGATCACTATCATTTTTATCACCTGTATACTGGTTATCATCTTCGTTAGAATTAGAATGTTCTGCATCAGACGTATCTGTGGTGTTCAGTTCATCTTCATTTTCTAAATTTTGGTGTATCATATTTATATATAAAACCTTAATGACAGCCAATTGAATTCCGTGAACTAAGCCGTGCCTTGCACAAATCAATTTTCCAACTTTGGTCATGACAGATGCACCATCGGTTGTAATGCACACCATGTGTTTATTTAAGGAAACTTGGAATAATTTAAGCTCTTCTTCAACGAGGGCAACACACTTTTTTGCAGCCAATGATCCTTGCACGCGAACTAATCCTAGGTTCCAGAATTTCTTGATGCCAGCATGAACATTTATATTTAAATAACGTCGGTTTTTGACCGATGTCCTTTCATCAAATGTAAGACTAAATCTTTGTCCTAAAAGAATTTGAGATTCTGACTCTTTAATCATATTTGCACGAATTTTTTCACTGTGCTGCACAACTAAATTTTTTATAGAGTTTATAGATTTTGGTAGATTTTCATACCCTCTGGCAGCTAAACCTTTTCTGATATCCATGGAAGTGCAAAATATATTAAACGACAAACCGTCACATGCCGTAATGCGAGCTAAAGCTGCAGACAAAGAATTGTCCGTTTCAGAAACGAAAAATGTTGTCATTTTCCCGTAGAAACTTTTTTCACTTTAGAAGTTGATGGTTCTGGCTCAATTTCAATCAAGACGTTGGATCTCGGAGCATTCCCTTTTTTTAAATTAATTTGGTGGACTGTCTTTAGGTGGGTATGCAAACCACTTGTATTACCTCCTTGCGTCTTTGTTACCTTGTTACACTTCTTAGATTTTGAAATTTGTCCCTTTTTCTCACGAAGAAAATAGAACCATACGGAATTTCATCACCTGATTTTTCCTCAAAAACATAATTATCCATGGCTAAAAAAAAAAACAGCGCTTTAACTTTAAGTAACTTACAGAAATTTTTTAATATTCGTACCCACTTATTAAAACGGCAGAAATCTTGCTATTATTTATTATTTAAAACAGCAGAGGGCCCAAGAAACTATTTATTTTATATAGTAGTAACCGTCATGTTTCCATTACCAAATTATATAACTAAGGCTTTATATACTAGTACTCGAAACCTCTTCGTAACCACTATAAAACCCTTATAGAGTTTAAATGGAGGATTATATACAGGTTACTGTGACTTGATTTAGGTAATAACAATATTATGGTTACCTTAATATAACTTCTTATATAACCCTTATATAACCTGGGGTACTCTCGATTATTTTACTTTGGTCAGAGCAGTGATTGCGGTAATGTTTCAGTTACCTTTATAAACTTTATTTATAATGGTGTTGGTAACGTTTCCACAACGCTTGGAATTTTTTCAGACGGATTACTTTTAGTGATTGAAATGTTAGGGAATTTACTTTTCGTTACCTTTATAAAGCAATATAAATCAAATATTTAAACAACCTGTCTTGAAATAGAATATCGATATTTTTTTGTACCGCATTTTTATAATGTAAGGGTTTAATAATTTTACATGTTAGAAATACAATTTATCGGCATGTACGTGGTAAAATTTAGCTGCAATTAAAATTTTACTGTTAATATCATTATAGATATTTCTAAAAAATACAGACCGCTCCAGAAATAAGCAATATTTCATTATTTTAATTAAATATGAAAAAATTTAAAATATTCACTTGGGTGATATCAATTGATAAAAGTAACATTACATAATTTAGAAAAATGGTGTACCTAAACTGACGTATTTTCTTCATATAAAATTAAAACGGAATCCATATATCAGCAATTTAAATAATTGGCTTAACCGAAATTTTATTTTTTATCTGCAATGCACACATGAAAAAACGGCGGCTTGTACTTAAATGAACAAACCATTATAAAACTTCAACTACTTTTATATAAACTCTGGCTCTGTTATATAAACTCAATTACCCTTATAAGACTTCTAGAAATGTTATATAAACTAAAGGAACTATCATATATATATACGCTTTTGACTCTAGCGATGATTCGTCTGAAATTTGTAATATGTTTGCCTCTTTTTTTGACAATGCCTTGCCTCATCAAATTTTTAACCTCAAAATAGCAACTTCAGTCATATGAACGACTCTCATAACGTTGCATTTACTATCCCTTGAATTACACAAGAAGATGTACTCTTTCATATTAATGGCCTTCCAAATGACTTCACAACGGGTCCGCATGGGATCCCTCCAGCCTTTTTTAAGTCTTGCTGCCTTTCTCTAGTAGCTCCGTTGAGAATTATTTTACAAAAATCGCTCGATAGTGGTTGTTTCCCCCAGCTATGGAAAAATTCCTTTATCATACCTATCCACAAAAAAGGTAGTAAAAATGATATTTCTAACTAAAGGCCTATTGCAAAATTATCTTGCATGCCCAAATTATTCGAATCTATAATTTCTTCTCAATTATCAACCTCCTGTAATAATTTACTCTCTTCAAACCAACATGGGTTTATTTCGGGCAGGTCTACAACCACTAACTTGTTGGAACTTGTCTCAGATACCATTGGCGGATTTGCAAAAGGCTACCAGACAGACTGTATTTATACAGACTCACTCCGTGATACTCTTTAAAATGGAAAAGTATGGGTTTCCTCTAACATTTCTTAAATGGACGGAGTCTTACTTAGATAACAGAACATATCAAATCTTATTTCGACATTCCATCTCAAGAGTCTTGAAAGCTTCGTCTGGCGTACCTCAAAGGAGTCACTTGGCCCCTTGTTCTTTATTCTGTCTATTGATGACATTGTTTCTGTTGTGAAGTACTGCAAGGTCTTGATTTATGCTGACAACATTAAGCTTTTCGCCCAGATTAAATCTTTTAACGATTGTGAGCAGGTACAGAGTGGCCTTCACAAATTTTTCGATTGGTGTAAAAGCAATATCTTGACACTCAATATAGACAAATGTGAGGTTATGACTTTCCATAGAAATTTAAAAAACCAATTTCTTACGATTATGTGTTCTCGAATTCCTCGATTTGCCGTGTGGGTGCTGTTTGTGACTTAGGTATCAAATGTGACCATAGATTGAATTTTATCTCCCACATAAACTATACAGTATCAAAGAGTAGTTCCATGCTGGGATTTATAAAACGATGGTCCCGAGAGTTCTCTAGTCCTACCTTAACTTTGCGTTTGTACACTTGCTTCGTAAGACCACTTCTTGAATACACTAGCCAGGTCTGGTCTCCATTTTATGGTACACACATCGACCGTATCGAGTCTGTTCAACGGAACTTCCTACGATTTTCTCTCAGGCACCTACCCTGGAATAATTCATTAATTCTTCCACCCTATGAGGATCGCTTGAAGCTTTTAAATATGCACTCGCTTAAGAAACGTCGCATAGTTGCCGATGTAACTTTTGTGCATCAGCTCTTAAACGCGAATATTGATTCCCCGTTGTTGCTTAACAAAATCTCTTTTCGTGATAGTAGGCACAATTTGAGAAGGCTACCTCTGTTGCATGAACAGTTTGTTCTTGACGTTTCTAAAAACGTTTATATAATATTTAATCTTTTTGTTTAATGTTTTTTGTGCATTTCATGTAATTTTATCCGATGTTCGGTTTATGTTTATTTTAATATACTAATACTAACACCGACTAAATGATGAAACGCATGTATTGTTGACCGTTAATTTATTAAACGTGTCCATGCAGCGAGCTTGTGTTAAGCTGGTTAGTCATTTTAGTCATAATATGTTACCTTTGGTAATGTTATATATCTTATAGTAACAAAGAACAGACGTTAGTGATCTTATATACCTTTTGGTTATATTGTGTTACCTTTGGTAATCTTATATATCTTAAAGTAATGAAAAAATATCTGTGTCATGTTCATCTTATAATAATATTTGTTGTACGCTCCTCGGTAGTGTAGTGAATAATTTAAGTTACGAAAAAAAAAATGTCATATAAAATCGTGCAAATTAAATGGGCAGATCAAGAAGACCTACTTTGTGCATTGCCACAACAGCTCGGGTAAATGCATATTGAAATGGCCAAATACGAAAAAATTGACGTTACTAAAAGTTTCCAATTTTTATAACAGTCACCTTCGTTACTAAAACGCCATAAATAAATGAAAATAGTTTTATAATGGCTCCATTCGATAATAAAAGTAATTTGTATTTATAACGCTCACCGTAGTTACTACAAGGCCACCAAAAAATGTTACGATATTTTATAGTGGGTATATGTATTACCGAAAGATCCCAATTTTTATTAAAGTCACCTAAATTACTGAATGTTGTCGAGTTATATTAGGGTAACCACGGATGCCGCAATAAACACTTATTACCAATCAGTTATATAACGTGGTGTTGAAAACAATTATAAAACTTTCTTATATAACTTCTAGTAATGGTTACTCTAAGTTATATAGACCGTTGATTGAAAGATTTCCATCACCAACTTATAAAACCTTTAGCAACTTACTTCCACGAGAACCATTAGTAATCTTAAAAAACTCTAATATAACTACGTCACTAATTAGTAATATTATAAAACTATTATATAACTACTCAAATTCTTATATAACCGAGTAACCATTATATACCCCTTATAAAACTACCCATCACCTTCAGTCACCAATAATTGGAAAAATTGTTATTTGGGGGCTTGCTATTATTATTTTTAAAAAACCCGCAGCGCTGCGCTATCTATTATATAAATATATAGGAAATAAAAATTTTACTTATACATACACAAACAGTTAATTTTCTCACTTTTCACTTACCTTTACCTATCTGCTATTTATCAATTGAAATCAACTCTTATGTGATATGTGAATATTAATTATAATTATGATTTCATTTTTTTTTTTTTCACTTTTATATTGTATACAAACACAATTCTCTAAATTTTCTAAAACTTTACAAATAACTATGCGCACATAACTTCTCTATAAAATAAAAAACATGGCTTCAATATTGAAAATTTGGAATAATAAAAAACAATAATTTTCCATAGCAAGGGCTTGCTATGTGAATTTGTGTCTTTTTTAGTATTTTTTATGCAAACGCCCTCTGAGTCTGAACAGAAGGAAAATTAACGTACAAAAAAGCTCTTTCTTAATGTACAAAAAACAGATTACTTCAGTAGGGCCCCTGCACCTGTACGTAAATTTCAAAATTAGATATAATCTTAAAGCATGACAACACCTAAAAATATGCTAATTACTTAAAAAAAATAAAATAGTTAAATAGAAATGATATGAATGTTAACTTACAGCAAAAAAATTTAATACCGGATACCGGTATTAAGTGGTCATTAATACCGGTATTCACCGGTATTAAAAATGTCGGCAATACCGGAATCCCGGTATTGCAAGCCCTAATAATCATGTGATAGAGTAAGTTATACATGGTACTATAACGTAATATGTATCTATACAATGTGCGATTTAATCTGTAATTTTTTTTTTAAGTATGTAAATTTGCTTCTTTAATTTATTGAATATATATTCTTTCCGCGCTTATTTAAAGCTTCAAATAGCTGACCAATCCTTTCTAAGAACCGAGTTAATTGGTTACCATGTGATTAATAAGGGTACCGTAAAGATGAGGAGCTGTTGACTATTCCTGTTATCCTGTTGATTATTCCTGTTATTACATCAATCCCACGCTGCTGCTGAAACCAACAACTATAAACACCACTAATTGTTCTTTAATAATTATCACTAAGCTGTCCTTTTTCATTTATTTTAAATTTTAAGTCAAAAAATTCTTTAACAATTGTTACACCAAGTCAATTTTTACACCATGTCCTATCACGGTCGCCAATGAAAAATCACAAGAGTTTTTGCACTTGGATTAAATTAAGAAAAACCACAACAATGATTCCACTAAAATAATCTTTATTTCCAACAACTAAAAACTTGTGGTATGCAACAAAAAAAAAACAAGAACTTAATGATAGAAATTTATGTTCTCTTCTTATCGCTAAGAGATCCCAACAACTAGAGCCATAATTGAAACTGTGATGAATAATTTTGAGCTAACTGTATGGAATTTACAATATGATAACAATACTACTGTGATAAGCGATCTGTGATACATTTCAATAATACAAAGAATCTGTAATAACTATTGACATATACATATATATATTGCATTGCTAACTTACCAACTTGAACAATTGATAGGAAATTATTTATAAGATAAACATGATTGAATTGGAAAAAATTTAAATTAAGAAATATTTAGATAATTTTGGGTATTGTTTAAACAACTCCCCTCCTGCAGTTCATTATTCGTAGCTCGTAGAGCACAGTAGTGATGTGATCACTGCTTGATTTACTCGGCTCAATTCATTTTTCCATATTTCTACGAATTGAGCCGAGTAAATCAAGCAGTGATCACATCACTCACTGTGATCTAGATCTAGATCTTTTAAACAATTTGAAACTGAAATCAAACTTGTTAAGAAGCTTTCTTTTTTTCGTTTTACGCCTACGTTTCACCGGCAGTATGTACTAATTAACTGATTCTTTTCTTTAAATTATTAATATCTTGGGATATATATGTCGTAGACACTCTTGACGTAACTTAGAACTTCATGAAAAGTCTACGCACTTCATGAAATATAATAACAGGTTGCGCTTAAACACTTTTAGAGCCGAATTCACCAAGCCTTTTAATTGAAATTTAATTTAATTTCTCTTTTAGTGCTCCTGCAAAAGAGGGTTAGGGCACACTTAAAATTAAATTAAAATTAAATTTGGGTTATGTTACATATGTAATAATAACGCATATATAATTTACATTTTAATTCAAGTGGGCCCCAACCCTCTCTAAAGGAAGTACTAAAACAGAAATTAAATTAAATTTCAATTAAGTGGCTTGGTGAATACGGCCCTAAGTGTCTGAAATTTTACGAGGTCACGCCGAGACCTGCGAGACACCCATACACACACGCGCCTCGAACAAAGAGATGCACACACGCTGGCGTGTGGCTCGTGGCTTGATTGAAATATAATGAAAGACTCGGCTCCATATGTACCATTTATGACTCCCAGTACAAGATTGCTTATTCTTGATGCTATGACCTCACCTTAAACCTTATACACTATGAATATATCTATGTACGTGTCCATCATTTCTTTGTAATGAAAGACTCCGCTCCGTATGTACCATTTATTGTGACTCCCAGTAACTGCTTATTCCTAATACTTGATGCTATGACCTCACCCTAAAACTTATACAGTATGTATGCGTCCATGATATTACATCTCTGTTTTTTTTTATAAAATCCAAAACTACATTAAAGACTTAATACTAGAATTCGTATGTTATACAAATCTTCTTCATTATATTTTCACATTTATGAATTCAAGATGCTTCATCTTTATAGTTTTCTTAATTCAGTTACATAGTTGCTTATTTGTTACTTCTATTACTTATACTATTTTAAAACTGTTATTATTTCCGTAATTAGTATGGTTATTTATATATATATATTATTTCTTTTACGTTTTGCTTGGACTAAGGTCTGGAAGATTATCGTTTTTATCATTGCTGTGATTTTGAATATCTTCTTCTTCAAAACCATCATTGACAATTTTCGACTTTTCTTTGGAATGTTTTATATCCGAACTATTTCTACGAAATATTTGACCGTTTTCAGTTTATACTATATACGATCTAGGTGTGTGCCATTTGTTTACTATGCTACCTGGAATCCATATTTATTTAAATTTTACCCTCACATTTTCTCCAATTTTAAAATCCTTCCTTTTCTTTGAGTTTTTATTGTAATATTTAGCATTTTTATTTTGTTTTTCTATTAATTCTTTATATGCATGTTTAGTAATATTAGGCTTTAATAATTTATTTTTAATTAATAATTTAGATCTTAATAAACCAGATTGTAGAGGCTGTGAAGGTGAATAGTGCATTCATGTAATCTGAGTATTACGATATTCAAGTATTGCTATTGCTATGTTTTCCTCCGATGTTGATTTTTTTTTTTAATTTTTTAATTATTTGTACAGTTCTTTCGGGTAGACCATTAGCTTTAGGATAATTTGGACTTGCAGTTTTTATGTCAGCATTCCCTATATTTTCGTAATTCCTACATTCAAAGGAATTAAATGGAACATTGTCCGAAATAATAGTTTTTGGTATACCGAACTGAATAAATATATCACGCCAATATTTAATTATTTCTGTGGCACTTTTATTTTTAATTTTCTTAAATTTCAACCATTTTGAGTAATAATCTACTACTAATACATAGCTGTGACCATTATAATCGAAAATATCACTACCAATTTTATTAAACGGTATATTAGGAATTTTATGAGCGATCATTGATTCTTTCATATTATTATTTTGAAAAGTTAAACATCGAGAGCAATTTGATATATAATCCTCAATATCGTTGTTTAAAAAGACAAGATTTTGAGCTCGTTTTTTGGTTTTAGTAATCCCTTGATGAGATTCATGGAGTTGAGCTAACACTTCTTTCCGCATAGCTTCCGAAATAATAACCCTATCATTAAAAAATAGTAATCCTTTTTCATAATACATATCGTATCTAACTTTATAAAAGTACTTCCATCTATCTTCAACTTTTGATTTACTACTAGGCCAGCCTTTCATACAATATTGAGCAATTTTATTTAGTATATTATCCTGTTCGATTTCTTTCTTTAGTTTCGAAATTCTTTCCTTACTTACATTAATAGACCTCACAGTTTTTAAAAAATCTGTATCTTCTTCTACGTTCCCTGTATCTCTAAAATTTCGGGACAAATAATCCGCTACGTGTAAATCTTTGCCCGAAATGTAATTTAAGTTTAGATTGTAATTTAGTAATCTAAAACGCATCCACTATAATCTTGAAGACGGAATCTTGTTAATATATTTTTCCATTAAAGATGTTAATGGTTTATGGTCTGTTTTTACTTGTACGTTTCGATCGTATATATAATTATGTAATTTTTTGCAAGCAAATGTAACAGCTAAAAACTCTTTCTCGATTTGAGAATACCTCCTTTCATTATCAGAAAAGCTGCGAGACGCAAAAACAACTCGTTTTCTATTTTGAAGAAGGCAACAACCAAATCCTTCCTGTGATGCATCAGTTTGTACTACTACTGAGGCATTTGCATCAAAAGGTTGTAACAAGGTGGAACAAGAAATTTGATCTTTAATTTTGGATACAGCGTCTAAATGCATTTTTGATAATGTAAATATAACGTTTTTTTTTAAGAGCTTTCTTAATGGAGCAGTTTGTTCAGAGAGATTAGGAAGAAAATGTCGTAGATAGATTATTGCACCCATAAACTTCTGTAGTTCTTTTTTATTTGAAGGGTTTTTAATCGCCAGAATGGCTTTAATTCTGTCCATATCGGGGCTTATTCCTTCATTTGAAAACTTGTGACCTAAATATCGTACGCTTTCGACTCTGTACTGTATTTTATTTTTATTGAATTTCACATTTTCTTTCCTAGCTCTTTCGATCACAAAATGTTATCATGCTGTTCCGCATTTGCTGCACTTATTAGCACGTCATCTATGTAAACACTTACACCCTCAATATCACCAAAAATCATCTGATTATACTCTTGGAAAACTTCAGGGGCTACTGTTATACCAAACGGTAGTCTATTAAATTGATAATGACCGAATGGTGTAGAAAATGTACATAATTTTCGTGAGCTTTCCTCAAGCTCTATATGGTAAAAACCCTCTTTTAAGTCAAGTACTGTAAAAACTGAAGCACCATGAAGTTTCATAAAGATTTCTTCGAATGCGGGTATAAAGAAATGCTGTTTATACACTAGATGAAATCTATAGGGTATACTAAGTTCGTCATTCCGTTCATAACACCTCGAAATAATGATGGTAGAGCAAAATGGATTGGACACCCACGCATAATATTAAAAGTTATTTTGATTTTGCATGTCCGTCTGTCCGTCTGTGAGCACGATAACTCGAGAACGCGTATACTTCGAGAGCTGAAATTTTGTACACGGACTTAAAAAAAAAAAAAGTAAAATTAAGTTCGAAAATGAGACAAATCGGGCAACTCCTTCGTTGCGTTGCCATATAAAACTTTCGTTTTTCTCTGTATATTTGGACACTGCCTGAGAACGCATCGATATAGAGTGCTGAAATTTGGTACGCGGAGTTTTCATTGTACTAGCAAATAAATTTAAAAAAATTTCTTCTTGATGTTGCCATATAAAAATTTAAGCTTTTTTACGTATACTGTGAAAACCATCAGTCCAAAACATTTTTATTTTACTAAAAACTTCTTCAGAATACGAAATCCTATAAAATTGGTTATACTCATTTTTTCTCTCCGACAAACCGTTCTAGAAATATATGCGAAAAACCACTTCAAAAATCAAACTTGCACAGAAGTGTGACAATACGAAATTCATACGGACATTCATCTAGGGTATCATAAGAATTGGTCTTAGACCAATTCTAGCTTTTTTACTTGTTTTGTTTTTTATATAAATTTATTCATGTATCTAGGGTCTAGACACAAACGTAATGAACCGTCCTTTTTTCTATTACTACTAAATTGTTTATCCAGTCTCTTGGTTCGTTTATTTTTGATATAATACCTGAACGTTCTAAGTTTTTCAATGAATCTAAAACTTTATTTTTAAGAGTCAAAGGAATTTTTCATGGAGGAGATGCTTTTGGTACTGCATCTTTAGAAATTTCTATTTTAAATGGCTTTCTAAAGCTTCCAACACCTTCGAACACATCTTTGTTTGCACTTACTATTCACCTTCTTTATTAAATTTAAGTTTACGCAAGATTCTAACCCAAAAGTTAGGGGAAGACTTTGAGTTATAATAAACACTTTTCTTTGCTAATTTTATTTTTATAAACACAGTTTAAATGGCACATACCTTTTGACTTTATTATTTCACCTCCGTACGCTTCTAGTATTGTCATACATTTATTAATCTTCATATTCGGTGCAATTTCTTTTAATATTGAAAACGGCAATATATTGGCTTGAGATCCAGTATCAAACTTGAATTTAACAAAAACATCTTCTATTGTAAGCTGAACCAGGCCTAGGGGTAGTTCAACTTGCATTTAACACTCTTAGAATAGAAAAGCTGAAAGGTATGTTAAAACTGATAAGACTTTCTTTGTGTAAATGAACGAATATAATTGTTTAGCTTGAAGCTCGAGTTACAGGTTTTTGCTTGACACTGGTACACGAGTGAGCACCGTAGTGCATACTGCCCTACCTGCGGCCGTCCTACTGATAAAATTTTCTTTTGCTAACTAGTTACGGGCTAATGCTAACACAATCAAATGCTTAAATTAGTTAATACTTGTTAAATTTTGTTCAATATAAGTTTTTAGGGGTTATGTAATTTACTTATTATTTTACTTAATTTCGGTGCGGTCGCTCCAACGAGGGCGATGTCTGCTCTAATTAATCACGTGCTGGTATTTGAATAAAAATTCCCAGGGGATGATTACAGGAGTTGAAAATCCGATTTCCTTTGGTAATTCGGGTGAACTTAATCCGGTTTCATCCTTTTACAGGTTTGTATATCTTCCTTGATTGCGAAGATGTGCCTCGATTCCACCTTTTCTCTCCTTGATTTTTAAAACACTCGATTTGTCTCCCAGCGGCCCTTTTTACTGTCTTTTGCAACTTGCTGCCCTTCCTTCCTCAGCTTTTCTTGTGACATCCGGAAACCCGAGCCAAAAAATCAGCTGTTCCGTGTCATCCACTGAACTGCAAGCCGTTAAAACTGGCATTAAGGCACGACGACAGTGTCGATATATCGAATTAAATGCTCATCAAGTTATCCAGCGCAAAATTGTAATCAATAGATGTTAAATTTATTCTTTAGTTATTAATTTATTGGTTATTATAGTTTATCATTACGGATTTATTTCATTTTAATTTCATTAGAGTTTACTTATGTACATATATATATATATAATTAAAATAATTGTAATCAATTTCAATTTCAATTTTGGTTCAGGTCAAGCAAAATCCTTAACGTTATGGATTTGAATCTATTTATTAACAAAATTATCAATCGCCGAGATTTACTAGGCTCTTCATGAACCGGTACCTCAGGACAATTATCAATGAAATTCCCACCTGCGATTCTAGCTTTCTCATACGTTACACTATCTTTATTTCTCCCTTCCAAACCTTGCTGTTTCTAAAATTACAATTGGGAATATTATTCTCAAAATTATTAATTTTGTTATATGAAATTTCCAAGGAATGTAAAAAAGTACCATCCTCACTGCTAGTGTAATCATATGTATCTTCTTTATCAGCATATTCCAGAGACTCGACAGCTTTATTCACTCTTTTTCGACACGCCTCTGCAAAACGATTATATTTATGACAGCAACTGCATTTCTTGCCATACGCTGGAGAATTGCACTTGCTGCATTTCTTTGTCGTTGTTTCTCCTCCGTTATTCTGGGTTGACCATTTATTGTTCTACGATGCCCTTGCTGTTGTCTATGATTTCGCATAAACTTCCCACTACATTTACTCGTTGGTATAGCTTTGCTTACTTTGTATTTGTTATTTAAATATATTGAATCTACTATAGTTGTACTTACTTTTTCTTGTATAACACGCTGTTTTGCCATAATCTACTGCTGTAGCAAATGTTAAATTCTGTGTTTGTAATAGTTTCTCCTGTACACTTTTATGTGCTATACCGATAACAATTCGGTCTCGAATAAAACTATCCTCTTATGTATGAAACTCATACGACTTTTTAATGGCTCTGAGAAAATTCTCGAAGGGCTCTCCTGCTTTCTGATTTCTTGTATGAAATATAAATCTTTCGTAGACCACATTTTTCTAGGTGTATAATAATCTTCAGACGCCTTTACGACTGTTGTATACTCTTTCTTTTCATCTTCAGTTAAATTAAAAGTACTGAAGAGCTCTAATGCGTCTTCTCCAATCGCATTCAAAAACGTTGCTACTTGCACTGGTTCGGCTTTTGCGCTAAGCCCATCAGCTACTTCAAACACTTTATAACTTTGAAGGAATTTGCGCCAATTTTCCGCCAAATTACCTTCCAAATTTAGACTGGACACTTTTTTTATGTGATCCATTTTAATTTTCTGTCCTACTAAACTTTCTTTTAACTTTTTATTAGCACGTCGCGTTGTTTCCAATTTTATTAAATTTTGTTTTTTTTTCACTGATTTACGTTTTTCTTCACTATCAATCTCTGCTTCTTTTAACTTATTTTTTACACGAGCCATGCACTTTTATTTTATCTCGACTGCGCCATGTTATATTTTATATTTCTTTGTAATGAAAGACTCCGCTCCGTATGTACCATTTATTGTGACTCCCAGTACAAGACTGCTTATTCTTAATTCTTGATGCTATGACCTCAACCTAAACCTTATACACTATGAATATATCTATGTATGTGTCCATGATATTACAATAATTATATAATTACAAAAAACCTCAGTAACCGGTGAAATTTGACTTGGCTCCTTTGTTTGCAGGGTGATCCGCAATTTCATTACCTTTCATACCTTTATATTCTAGTACCCAAATCATCTTGACCTTACTGGCTTCTGCTTGAAATATTGTAGGTACTTTAGCGAGTCTGTAGTTCGGTCCAAATACGCCATGTCACCACCAGTGAATTTTGATGCATCCGTATACCAAAGCCTGAGACACATTCACTGCAGTAACTTCGACTTTGCAGTACCTATTGCAGAAAAGTCGACTTCACTTATTGCACTTTTTTTTTACCAACAGATGTAGCAGAAACAATTTCAGCATACCTCCTAAGACTGCGATCGGGCAGATACATGGCACCAATTGAGTTCTCCTTTGTTTAGTTTTTGGCCTGCATGTGAATAAAGCATTTGTGATTATGAATCGTATGATAGATATATATGACCACAGGCTCATTTCTGGTTTAAGCCCCACAAAGTCCTACTGAAAAGTCAATGTCATGTCCAAGTTTCTAATTTAGTTTTCTCCAAGACTATTTGCAAAGGAGAATTGCAAGTAAATATAAAACTCACTTGGAATTTTTGAACTCTTTTAAAAAGTGACTAACTACATCAACACATGGGGACTGTAAAT
Source organism: Dioctria rufipes (assembly GCA_963924295.1). NCBI lineage: Eukaryota > Metazoa > Arthropoda > Insecta > Diptera > Asilidae > Dioctria > Dioctria rufipes. Next base: position 113,565,054 of record OZ002741.1, read on the forward strand.
TAGCCCGCCGATTCTAGATAAGAGAATTTTAAGAGAGTAAGAGAGTTTAGCAGAATTAGTATTCTACATAAATTTTTTTGAGAATATTTTGGCATTCTGAAATTCTTTATGAATACAACCTCAGAAATAGCAAACGGATCCAAGTCGTCCCTCATATTCCTCAGAACTATTCTCTGTGCACGGATCATATTGTATAATTATTTTATATTTCACAAATTTGTACATTATTTACGTAATATATACGTATTATATAAATATGTACTTACTTTACAGCATTCTTATCCAAAATTTCGGTATTAGAAACAAAATAATTTCTGCGACTATCAAGAAAAGAGATTTAAGCGTAACTAACTGTTAAGAATTATTTCACAGCTATTTTTGTTTGCTAGAATACCAAATCTCGTTAAAAAAAAATCGCCACAAAAGTTAAGAGATCAGCTGACGTCTGACATCTCTTAACTCTTTACGCAGAATACCAATTTCTGCTAACGGGCTTTGACATCTCAGATAAGAGAATATGAGCTCTTCTTTCTTACGTAGAATCAGGGCAAGCTACCTTTTCCTCGGAAATAGAACAATTATTATTTTTTCAAAATTCTCAAAGGGACCCATCTTCTGGAGCCTGTTGGGCGTATTCTGCATTAAATCGGTTATTGTTCGATTATGTTTGGCCCTAATTGTTATGTCGTATCCCTGGGGTCGCATTCACTAACTCGGAGAATTGGCGAAATTGGGAGATGAGAATTTTCGTTTTCTCCGATTAACACTCCCTAATTCTCCTTTCCTAATTCACGAACATAGTTTGAGAATTAGGGAAAACGTGAGAAAAATAAGAGAAAAAAAAAATTAGGGAAAACGTGAGAAAAATGAGAGAAAAAAGATTACAATTCCGACTGTCTAGAGCGCTGTTTTCACTAAATTCCAAATTATTCTACATTTTACGGGTGACAGCTCGAAACCTAATTATAATTTTCAATTTTATGTTATTAAAAGTGTTGTACATGATAAATATGCGGAGAACAATTTTCTATATTTTTAAACTTTTATAATTAGTTGATTTTAATTACTTACTTTGGTGAATTAATTTGAAAATTCCTAGGTACAAAGTACAACAAAAACAGACAATTCTCTCAGTTGAGAATTCTTCTTCTTACATTTCCACTTGCAGAACACCGAAGAATTTGAGAAGTGGAGTGGAGAACTCATCAATTCCAAATCAAATTCGTCGAATTAATTTCAAGTGGAGAATTAAATGTCAAAACAACTCTCACTTCCCGAATTCCCCAATTGTCCGTGTTACCGAATCCGGCCCCTGATTGTCATATCCGGAGCTAGTTAGCTCTAGCAAAAGAATTGTTAATCAAAGGAAAATGTTGTGAGCTATGTTCCGTAAATATTCGATTTTGGACATTCAAAGTATTCTAGTTAAAATAATTTCTAAAGCTTTGTTATGTAAAAGAGTTTTATTTGGTTTTTTGTAACTCATTTCATTTCATTTATTTGCTGCGAACGGACACTATAAGAGTTACAATCTTTTTCAAGCATCGAAATAAGGTGGCAAGGAAGCTAAATACAACTAAACCTAACTTAAATTAAGCTAATACCTTCGACACATAGCTAGTACAGCGAATACAATGGTAGCCGAACTATAATACCTATACTTGCTGTGTGTCTAAGGTATAATATAGTTATAAAAAAAAAATTGAAGATTTACATATGTTATTAAAAGAAAAGTGCTGCGAGTACAGGTCACTGAACGCCAATGTGAGCTGTGATATAAAATATGCCGAGATAGGACTATAAAGGTTTACCGAGACAAAAATCTCCGAAATATTTACACGGCAAGAGACTTTTGTTAGAAAGAATTATATCGAAAGATATTAATATATTTATGTTACGTGAAAATTGAAATAGTTAAAAAATATATACTCTTGGTATACAAATTTTATTTGATATGCAACAAATTTGTCTGATTTTTTTTGTTTTTAAATAACCAGAACTCAATTGACGAAACACATTTTTTGCCCTAAATCCATTATATTAACTATTAATCTTTTTTACTTCACTTAATTCCTTTTCCTTGCCGAGTAGACGTACACTTAACTGACCAGAACACACAAATAGCCTCTGGCGACCTGAAGACGACAAATGAACAAACTTCCGAAATTTCTCTGGATATGATGACGCAGCGAGCTCCGGATTCTAGTCTGTTGAACAATCCAAGTGTCGTGTCCCTAACAAATAAAACACACAAATTCTATATATTACTACAACCTTTTATTACTTTTTACGCGTATGTAATACGATTCCGACCGCTTTTCACTTTATACTCCAACTGACCACACCAGTTAAGTTGTGCACCACGAAAACTTGCACACGGAGCTCGGAAGTAGGATCTGACCGTCAACATGTAATTATTATAATGCGGTAATATTCTACAACCGATGGCGAGACTGCTGGCCAATGTCACTGATATAAAGCAGCTGTGCTGTTGTAAACAAAAGAAGCAATAACCGTGCTCTATTGCCGCCGTAATGTAAACAATCATCACTTTATTTAGCAATAAGCGGGCACTTTACTGTGCTAAGTAATGTGTTCTACTATTCCTTGCTATTTTACTACCAGTACACCTGCCAGTCCCTTGGTTCCATGTACCAGCAGACTGGGCTACAATATCCCTCCCCCTGGATTTGCTTTTCTTTTTAATTTTATTTCTATCTAAACACAATTATAATTTTCTTGACATTCCTCTTAACTATATTTTTACATCATGAGTATTCTTTTTCTACCTTTACATAAGTTCTTTTCATTTCTGTTCTATTTCTTTAATAATTTACATAATACATTCATATATTTTATTTGCTTTAACAATTTTTCTTCATTTAGTTTCTTACAAAATATAAATTCCCTTTCTCTTAATACACTTTCATAATAATTAACTACATTTAAATTGCTTGCTTTAGCTTTTTAATTAATCCATTATATTTATTATAATCACATTCATTTCTTTTCAAAGCAAAACGTTGATCCAACACTAGTTTATGATACAATATATTCGTATATTTACCTTTTTTTTAAATCTTTAGCATATAAATTTTTTTTATCATTCTGATTACCAGCTTTATAATAATTATTTCTTTTTGATATCTCTGATTTATTTTATTTATCTTTCATAACTACAGGTCGCCAGAACCAACCAATTTCAAATACTATATTACGTCCTATTTGCCTAACACTGCTGCTGTGCTACTCCAGCTGTACGAGCTGCTTTCCAACGACAGTGGGCAGGTTATGTGTAGGCAGATTAGCAGTTGTAGGGACTATTACCTCGATGCTAGTGTCGGGTCCTTTGTTCTCCAGTTGCGGCTCTAATTTCACTGTTCGGGTGTTTCTAGTTGACCTCAGTACGATTGGCAACGTCGCTTTATTACGATTGCTCAGTAGTGCTTGGCTCTACTTTCATTGTGTCAGGCAGATCACAATTTCTGTTACTATTAATAGGCTGCTAAGACTTAAGAGTCCTGCCACCGATATGTCTGCTAAGTCAATGTGGTGTTGAGTCTGCTGCCTGCTGTTTTCCTCACTTTTGATTGCGCTCTGCATATTTTTTATTGCGGGTTCCTAGTCCCTCCATGCTCTATTAATAGAATCTGCAGCTAAGAGTTATACTTGCTGCCTCTTCTCGTGGTCCTCCTCTACCCATTTCACGACTGGCTTCATCACAAAGTCGTCCCAAGATGGTAACTCCGAATGTGAGGGCTGCCAAAAGGCTATATTCCGTTTCTCGTCGTTTTCCGATGCTATTAAGGAGGTCTCAAATCTACAGATGACAATGTTCCTCTAGCGTTAAAATTCCCGTGTCGGATATCTCTCCAATGGCGGTGGGTAAATTCCGGCAGTTGACCTTCAACTTCGTACTTGTGACCATTACGATAAACTAGTGATTTCGGCTTACCTTGTGAACTGGACTTTTCTACTTCGGAATAACATTCCTTAAGTTAGTGTTGACGTTGAAACTGCGGAAAAGATTTAACACACAGTTATTACCAATGGTTGTAATAATTGGTGCTAACTGCTGACATAAGAATTGCGGATGGTAGCCCAGTGCTATCAGCTCCTGGCATTATTTATACTGCTGATCATCGAACAAGACATACTGATGCTCGTGGTAGTTAGGAAGTAGGCGCCTAGATTGTATATATGGTATCCCTCTTTGTCCACTGTGACAGGAATGTTGTATATGTCGAAGCTAGAGGATATCAACACGGATAAGATTGTGCTGTTGACTCTGGATTGCTTTCACCTTAGCGATCTGCATTAGTAGCTCAAAATCCCAGAAATTCTCAGCCAAATCCAGTTATCTCGTGGCGTTTCTCATAAATTCGGTGAGCTCCCAAGCATGGAGTATCATAAGATGAAACTTTGCCATACTCAATGAAACCAAAATGTTCATATAAGTTAGTTGCATATCACTTATCTCCCTCAATTGTAGAGTCATTAGTGTAATAATTTTGTTCAACTCTACCCTCCGTTGCAACATTGATATTTCTCCGGCTTAACTTTGGTGTACTGCGATAATGACGGACAGCTTATTCCTTAATTCCTCTCGCTCTGCAGTAGCCTGAAGTCGTGACGTATTGAAGAGATCGAACGTTGACTTTATTGCGATTCTCTCTTCCGTTAAGATCTTCTAGTTTTGCATATATCTTTTCGGTGTCCGCATGGTCTATAGTTCCAAAGAGAGTCTTGGATAGCGCGCCTACTCCATCAAAGAATGACATTTTTCCCCGCCTCAAAGCATCTGTATGGGTGTGATGGGTGAGTTCCTCATCTTGTCGTTTAATTTTCGTAATCCAGCTTCCAACTTCCCTCATGGCCAGTGCACATATGGTCCCGCACTTGGTCTGCTTTACCTCTGCGCAAAATTGTTTGACCAAAATGCTACAGTTTTCATCGAATCCCAGATCCTCTGATAAATCAGGCATCTCAAATTTGGATAGTACCGTCCAATGCTTCGTGTAGAAGTTGACCTGGCCAAGGCGTTCAAAAAGTACTCCGGACTGCTCGATGGGTCGTATGCTTTAGCCTGACTTTTCTGCACACTGCACAGCTACCACTGCCCACAATATTATTGCGACAGCTCTCATCGTCTTAACCTTACTTAACCCTCTAGCAGGGTAATTTTTTTTTTTTTTTTTTGAAAGAAAAATGTCAAACGAATGTACGACACTAATAAACTTAAATAAGTGTGTAGATATGCAAACGATAAAAGTCGACGCAGTATGCCAAAGTAACCAAAAGAATTACATTAATATCCGTCAAAAGGCGGTCAGTCCTGCTAGAGGGTTAAATTCGCTAAATGGCAACCTTCCTAACTTCCTAACCTACTACTATTTTTATTAGCAAAAACAAAACAATTACTCAATTATGTATACCTAATCTAAGCAAAGAATTAATTAATTCAATAATATCTAAATATCTAATAAAAGAAATGAGAAACTATGAATATCTTTATTTGACCTTATATGCTGTAGCTTTTATCTTATATACCTTATATTATTTAACTTGTAATTTTCCTCTTCTTTCTGTTTTTTTTATATTTCTTGTTTTTATTTGTTTTACTTGAAATTCTTTTATTTTTTTATTACAAATATTGTTTTTACCTTTTGCGTGTTTTTTTTTCAAATATCCCTTTTTTTTTACTTTACTTTGACCTTTTTCTCTTCCTTTTTTAATTATTTTTTTTTACCCGTTTTATCAAATCTTTTTATAATTTTGTTTGTTTGTTTGTTACTGTCCACCCCTTTTTTTTAATTCTCCCGCTTAACCAGGTGCCAGGTTTCATCCCCGTTGACTTCCTTCTCGGTCTTCTCTATGGGTCTTTATCATTATTTGTATACCATACTGCGAATACATTTAAATTATTCTTCAACGGCGTAAATTTGTATGTATGCGCTTGAGCTTCTTCCCTTTAAGTATAATTACTATGTACGAAAATTACCTCATACGGATCCTTGAAAATTGGCGATAATTTTCCCACACGTGCTGAATCCCTTATACCAAAATCTTTTCACGGACATGTATAACGACAGTTTTGGTTGACTTATTATAATATTTTTTGACGCATATTTTGTTTCGTAATAGATTCACTCTTACTAGCTCAAACGCTTTCTGTAATTTGAACCGCAAAGCTGTATGATACTTGTTCGCGTTATTCATTGGTTCGCGCTTTCGCTGTAAACTACTCCGGTTTTCTGACACAAATCCGAATAGAGTCTCCATAGGTATCAGTTTGTACTGGAGTGAACCGTGTTGTTATATGCGTGAGCCGCTGTTCTCAAAAATTCGTCACAGATTTCTAATTCCTGATCTACAAAGCTTCTCAAGTAATCTGCTAAAGTCAAATGCTGTCGTTGTACTGCGTTCGCCTGATGATGGTAAGCAGTAGTTTGTAGCTTCTTGATATTTAGCATCTTACATAGGGCCTTCAAAACTTCCACTGTAAAATTTGCTCCTTGATCTGTGACCAATTGCTTTGGTAGCGTATATCGCTGAGAATTTGGTCGAACAGCGCTCTGGCAACGGTATTGGCTTCTTGATTTGGAATACTACAAAATCTACAAATCGGGTCATAGATAGGATATACCTGTTACCATTGTGACTGGCAGGCAACGGTACAGCGTTTGATGTTATTCGCGATATTGCCCTTCATACCTTTCCATCGATAAAACCGCTTCACTCTTTCAAACGTTTTGTTTCTCCCGATGATATAAGAATATTAATGAATAGAGCATTAAAAGCGCTATACCGGCTGCCGTGGGATGCTAGCTCTCTGTTTGTCTATCAGTTTGCATGCCAGTTTACCTTGCAGTAAGTAATTCAAATTAAAAAGGCGAAGTTTATGTTCAGCATAGTAAATAGGACTATACGGTCAAATCTAGTAGTTGAAAAGCATCAGGAAATTCATGAACACCTCACGAGAAATAGGAATAATACACTAGGCAGGCAAAGAACTGAAAGAAGACGACAGGGGCTGTTAACCACGGCTGCACAAATCTTTAAGCTCTGCCGATTGTTATCAGGACTACTCCGACACTACCACTATTCATGAAAAAAATATAGAAATTTTTGTTGACCTAGTTTTCGCATTTACTGCAACTCACTGCATTTTACTGTATATATTTTGGTTTTTCTTATGTTTGCTTATCCAATTCCTATTTGAGGACGTCACTGGCCACTATTTTCTTGTGGTCTCTGGGAGCGGCTATAATGCCATTGTGACGGATTTTCCCAACTCTCATACCAGCCTTTTCAAAAATTATTGACTATCAGAACCAGCTTAACACAAGCTCGCTGCATCGACACGTTTAATAAAATAAACGGTCAACAATACATGCGTTTCACTTAGTCGGTGTTAGTATTAGTATGTTAAACTAAACGTAGCCCAAACACCGAATGAGATGACATGCAATGCGACATGGAAATAGAAAATTAAGTATTAAATAGACGTTTTTTGAAAACATGCTTGGATATGCCAACATCAAAATGCTCAGCCTTAATATTAACAACAATACACATGCGATTGATAGGTTCATACATACTAAAGTTGGATCTTGCGGAGTTAACATGCAACAGAGGTAACCTTCTCAGATTGTGCCCACTATCGCGCAAAGAGATTTTGCTAAGTAGTACGGGAGAATCAATATTCGCGTTTAAGAGTTGATGCACAAAAGTTACATCGGCAACCATGCGACGTTTTTCAAGGGAGTGCATATTCAAAAGCTGCAAGCGATCCTCATAAGGTGGAAGAATTAATGAATTATTCCAGGGTAGGTGCCTAAGAGCGAAGCGCAGGAAGTTCCGCTGAACAGACTCGATGCGGTCGATGTGTGTACCGTAAAATGGAGACCAGACCTGGCTAGCGTATTCAAGGAGAGGTCTCACAAAACAAGTGTACAAACGCAATGTTATGGTGGGATTCGACAATTCTCGAGACCAACGTTTGATAAAGCCCAGCATAGAGTTACTCTTAGATACCATGTAATTAATGTGAGAGATAAAATTCAATCTATGGTCACATTTGACACCCAAGTCACAAAAATCCGAGAACACATAATCATAAGTGATCGGTTTCTGATTCCTGTGGAAAGTCATAACCTCACATTTGTCGATATTGAGAGCCAAATTATTGTTTTTACACCAAACGTAAAACTTGTGAAGTTCATCCTGTATCAGTTCACAATCGTTAACAGATTTAATCTGAGCGAAAAGTTTAATATCGTCAGCATAAATCAATACTTTGCAGTGCCTCACAACAGAGACAATGTCGTCAATAGATAGAATAAAAAACAACGGGCCCAAGTGACTCCCTTGAGGTACGCCGGACGAAGCTTTCAGGACTCTAGAGATGGAATGACGGAATAATATTTGATATGTTCTGTTATTCAAATAAGACTCCGTCCATTTTATAAATGTTGGGTGAAACCCATACTTTTCCATTTTAAAGAGTATCACAGAGTGAGATAACTTGTCGAACGCTTTACTAAAGTCAGTATAAATACAATCTGTCTGATAACCTTTTGCAAACCCGCCAATGGTATCCGAGACTGACTGAGTGGGGAGCACTGCAATTATACTAGAATTGGACTCGAAATTTAAGAGACATTGTGTTTTAAAACTTGTTAAATAAGTGAATGAATGAAAGTAAATAAATAAATAAATAATCGGGAATTATGGAAATCCTTTAATACCATTTGAATTCCTTCTGGGTTAGCAATAACTTGGGGTTAGCAGTTATCCAGTACATCAACTTCGCTTACCTCATTTTCATTCATGTCCCAAACTCCTTCGGATTCCTGAGTTGATGTTTGCTCTTTATTTCCCTCGCATTCTTGTTTCCTAGCTTGGAGTCGGGTATTCTTGCTTGGCTTGAATTTCTGCCAGTGTATTCTCTCTTGAAATACTACTCAGGGCGTCTGAATGAACATTATCCTTCCCCTTCTTATATATAATTTCGAAATCATATTCCGCTAATTTTTTATGAAACCTCAGCATCGGTGAGGTGGTGTCCCTTACCTTAAACATACCCCGAAGTGATTGATGATCCGTTACAACTTTAAAGTGACTTCCTACGAGGTAACACCTGTAGTTGCGTATGGCTCAGACAAGAGCTAACATTTCCCGTTCCGTTGTCGAATAGTTCCTCTGAGCTGGATTTAGAGTCCGACTGGCATAGCTATTTGGTCTACCCTCTTGCTCTAAAACCGCCCCTAACGATTCTCACTTACATCAGTGATAACGGTAAACTCCTTCTAAAAATGTGGATAACCTAATACAGGCGGTGAAGTGTCGAGATGCTTAACGGTTGTAAAGGACTGTTCACATTCCGTTCGCCAGTTGAATCGGATATTTTGTCTCAATAATTTGTTAATGGGTGCTAAGATTTTTGAGAAGTTAGACACAAATTTACGATAATAGTTTTCTAACCCCAAAAATGATTGTATTTGCTGGCAGTCTTTGGACGAGGAAACTTTTGTACAACTTACACTAAACGTGGGTCTGGCTTGACTCCTTGTTATGAACAAACATGTCCAAGATATACCACCTCCTTCTTCAAAAACTGACATTTGGAAGGCTAAAGCTTTAGGTTATGCTCTCGAAAACGTGTAAATACTTCCCTCAACTTGTCATTGTGTTCGTGCAATTTTTCGAAACACTTTATGCCCTACACACTCGGGATGATTTCTTCCGCCATACATACCATCTCATGCTTATTAGCAATTTCAATTCTTACCAATTTCTCTCATCTTTTCTCCAATCGTAGTTTAGATCCCTCTCTGTACTCGACTCTTATTGTATGTGGTGTTGCCTCCAGCTTCTGGACTTGAGCTTTGGTATAAGCTTGGCTTTCAACGTTGTTAGATCTAGCTTCCATTTGAAGGTGATTTTCTCCCTTTTTACTTCTCGCTAGCCGTATGTTCGGCACCCCACATCTCTTTATGCCAATTTACAAATCCTTCTGGTGCAGAAAATTTGTAGTAAAAGTGTTTTCCTGGTCTTGTAGTTTCGGCTGATCTGTGTCTTGAGTTTCTTTCCATTCATCCTTCAGTGTGGGTGCCCGCTGAGAATTTTCTACTTTTTCTTTTTTCATTCTTTCATTTTTGTAGCTCCCCTCTAAATATCGGTCCATAATTTCTGCGGCTCACCCAGCTTTGCGCACAATGTCTCGCAATGCCCTGATCCAATCTGTCACACGCTGCTTAACGTTTTCTGGAAAATCTTCTCGATTTGCTTCTGTAATGGTTGACTGGCATGTGTCTTATGGATTGTATCCCTTCAAAACAATGGTCGGAATTATCTCCATCCCGGTAATACTGCCGAATAAAAGTCTTGGTATTTCTTACGCTACATTTATGGTCTCTATGCACAAGTTTCTACTAATACAGTCTGTTACAGACTTATCTTTGAGGAATTCCATCCTCAATATCCGATCAACCGGTAGGGAGTCCGTGTCATATATAATATTGAATTCGTAGTCTTGTTCGTCAGCACCCATTCGTAACTTGGCCCTGCAAGTCCCTAGTGAATTTCCTTGACATCTAAATAATCCGCCAATTGTGATTGACCGCTGGGTTTGGATAATATTGTTTCTCTTTTTCAATTAGCCTTAATTAAATTGCAATTAGATCCTGTATCCACTAAATGAGTTAACTTTATTTCTGACGCTATGTCCGATACTAGTGTGATGCTGCAATTACTTACTAAACTTAAATCTACTTCACTTTGTATATTTTTCTCAGCAGCGCTTACACTTACCGGATTGGCTAATTGAAGGCAGCTTTGGGACCTTTCCCAGCTACCAATCCCGGCTTCTTTGCTGACTTCCGTGCTATGCCAAATATTTCTTGACACAAATATCTGTGTAATGGTCACCGAAACGGTAGAATTGGCAATAAAGAACTTTCGGAACCGTGCTGCTAGATTTACTTCCATTGTTTTCTGAGGCATCCGCGAACCAGACCTGTTACTTCTTACATTTCGACGCATCATGGCCACATTTACCGCACTTGGTACAATAAGCAGGCTGTCTCCCTTGTTACGTGCTGGTCAACGAAATATAATTCAAACAACTTTTTATAATATAACTTTGTTTATTGAAGCTCAACTTTCTTTTGCGAGGTTCCGATTGCTACTGGTTATTATAATCTTAGTGACTGATCTGTAGTACTTGAAGCTATGATCTAGTACAATGGTATAATATAAATGTTTGCGTATTAGATATATTGTTCTAAGATAAAATTAATCAGGGTTGTAACAAATCTGTATTAATTCTGTTAATTAAGTTAGCTTCTTATATTATATAACAATATTATGTTTAATTAATTATTCAATTGAATACAACTTAAGTAATTCCATTTTTAATTCAATATGTAACATCTTCCTTTTTAGTAAATCTGAATTCATGGCTTCTTTATTTTATATATAAGTTAATCTATCAGGCAGTTCAACTAATCTTCCATGCCTTGTCGTATATCTACCTACACTTTCAATTGAGACCTGTCTGTTATCACTATTTTGAACTTGATCATTTCCTCTTACTGGCTTTCTAAGGTCTGTTTCAGGTTCAGAGCTAGTTTGATCAAAGTCAGGAGTTTTTTCTTTTGGTGTATGGTTTGAACTTTTAAGATGCAAAGAGTTTTTGCGGATAATTCGATTATCTTCACTTCTCAACAAATAAGATCTCGGTTTATTATATGCATTAATAATAGTAGCAGGCTCCCATATTTTTCCTTTTTGATAGACTACAATATTATTTGGAGTGAAATTTGACTCACGATTTTTTTTAGTTTTTTCTATCATGATAGTGTTTATATCGCTCCTGTTTATTTTTAATCTTTTGATTAATATTTCCCGACAATTTAGGCTGCAGAATTTCTGATTTAATTGTAATTTTTGGTCTAAGTACTCTACTCATTAATAATTGGGCTGGAGAGTAACCTAATCCTTCAACAGGAGCGTTTCTATAAGCTAAAAGGCCGCTAGAAAAATCCTTCCCTTCTCCCTCACATTTTTTAGAAGAGACTTCACAATACCCACAGCGCTTTCTGCCATACCATTACTTCGAGGATAGTTCGGACTCGAATAATTATTTGTTATATTCCACTGTCGTGTGAACTCTTTAAACTCGAAAGAGTTAAAAGGCATGTTGTCTGAAACTATGGTTTCTGGAATCCTGTGACTCGCTAATATATCCTCAAGTTTATTTACGACCTCTGAAACTGTTTTATTACATAATTTGGCTACTTCCAACCATTTAGAGAAATAATCGCTTACTACAATATATGTACATATGATTGCCCTTTAAATTCCATGATATCGCACCCGATTTTACTAAATGGAAGTTTAGGAATAGGATGTGGTATCAAAGGCAATTTATAATTCGATTTTTGAAATTTTTCACAAACTCTAAAATTTGCTATAAACTTTTCAATATCTAAGAATATACCTGGCCAGTACAATGTCAATTTAGCCCACTGTTTGGTTTTTGACATACCTAAGTGGCCTTCATGGAGTCGGTTAAGTAATTCCAATCTAAGTGAGTTTGGAACTATAACGCGTTTTTGGTAAAACAATATTTCATTTTCCAAATGTATTTCCCTACGCAGATGCCAATAGCATTTAATTTAATTAATTAATTGCAAGTCTCCATCCCTTTGTGTTTCGTATTTAATTCTATTTATCCAATCGTCAGACATATCTATCGAATGTACTACATCATTTAAATCTGTATTCGTTTTTTTTCATTTGGATTAAAATTTCTTGAAAGAGAATCCGCGATTAACATCTGTTTCCCTGATAGGTATTTAATATCAATGTCATATTTTAGGAGCTTTAATCGATTCTTTGTAGTCTATTCGAATGAATCTGATTAATATCCTTACTGAAAATAAGAATTAAATGCTTGTGATTAGTATGTACAGTTACTCTTCTGCCATAAATGTGCATGTGAAATTTTTTGAACGCAAATAAAATAGCCAGCATTTCTTTTTCTAGCTGGGCATACCTTTTCTCTGCTTCAGATAAACTTTTGGAAGCATAACTGACAGGTTTCCCATTTTGCATCAGACAACTGCCTAACCCATTCTGAGAAGCATTAGTCTGTATTATTACGGGAACAAATTCATCAAAATTTTCCAATCCCGTGCATTAGCTATAGCGTTTTTAATCTTTTGAAATGTTTCCGTGTGAATCGGTAACCACTGAAATAACGTATTTTCTTTAATAATTCTCTTAAATTAGCAGTTAATTCTGAAACATTTTCAACAAAATTTCGCAGATAATTTATTAAACCTAAAACTGTTGTAACTCTGCTTTATTTCTCGGTATTTTCAAACTTTTTATAGCCCTCAACCGTTCCTCATCAATTTCCATACCACTTTCTGAAAATACAGATCCTAAGTAGTGCACCCTTTGACATTAAAACTGTAATTTATGTGCATTAAATTTAATATTACACTGTTTGGCTCTATCAATGACACATTTTAAGTTTAGATCATGTTAGATTTTATCTTTTCCAAAAACTAAAATATCGTCTATGTAGACAAAAGTTCCCGCCAAATCTCCTATATTTTCTTTTTCCTGCTTCATTTCACATTGTCTCAGTATAACTCTTTCATTTAACATAAAGCTCAGATTAACAAATTGCTTTGTATGTAGTATTGTAGATTAGATTTGTTTTTTTTTCTCTTCTTGATATATTTTTTATTTTTTTTTAGCTGTTCTATCTCTTTCTCTTAATTATCTTTTGTTTTACTGGTTATTATAATCACAGGTTAGTATGTGCGTAGTTGGTTTTACTTTTTCTACACTGTGCTGGTGCCTATGGTGTTGTTGCGATTGGTGACTTAGTTTCGCCCTTGGACAGAATGAGGGCGCTCCTAAAAATATTTACAAATCAAGCTAAAGGACTTAATATCTGTTCATTTAATGCTAGAAGCTTAAATAATAAAATTGATGTTATACATGACATCTTTGAGGGTTCGAACATACATGTACTGCTAGTCTGTGAAACTTGGTTGAAGGATCGAGTTAATTCCAATATTATTTCTATTCCAGGTTATTCAGTGCATAGAAATGATCGCTCCATTCGTGCGGGTGGTGGCGTTGCAGTTTTTTTCCACAAACATTTTAAGGCATCGATTGTCGCCAAATCCTGCCAAGGTGCAGTTTTTGAATTTATCTGCGTTGAACTCGATACTGGATTAGAGAAAAGCTTGCTAGTTGCTGTATACTGTCCTCCAGGCGCATTTTCTGATGAAGTTGCTGCAGAGTTTCATGTCGTAATTTCATTTTTAAGTCGCAAGTATGTTAATATTGTTGTTGGTGGTGATCTAAATGTAGACAATTTGAGAGCTTATAGTTCCTCTAATAGCTTACAGTATTTACTACAAACCTTGGATTTGAAAGTTGTGAACCAGTTACCTACTTACTTTAATACAAATAATCCTTCCCAACTAGACTATTTATTGGTCTCCAACACAGAAAGGGTTCTGTTTCAGAACCAATTGACACCTTTGAGTAATTTTGATCATGATTTTTTGTATTTATCATATAATTTGAGACTAGGCTCGCAGCCCTGTGCAGAATTCTTTGATTACCGTGATTATAATAATATTAACACTGACACATTATATAGTGATTGTGCTAATTTACCTTACACGGACATATTCCAGCAGAACTGTGTTGATGATAAGGTTGAATTACTGAATGATTTACTCTTACAACTTTATAATAGGCATGTACCTATGCGTAGGAAAATTATTTATTCACAACGTTGTCCTTGGATCACACGTGAAATACATGTTCTTATTGCGGAGAGAGAGTTTCTTTACCGCATTTATAAAAGCACACAATGCTCAACTTTACACCGTCGGTATAAAAGGGTTCGCAATTTGGTTACCACTAAAATCGATCTGCAAAAAGAACATACTATAGTGCCAAATTAAACTCAGACCTACCCAGCAGGAAGCTGTGGAATAACATTCGCAAGATGGGCATTGTGGGCAGAGAAACGACTCAGTATGACGCTGATCCTAACACTTTGAATGACTTTTTCATTGCTTCAACTCGCAGTGATTCGTCCTTAGTAGAATTAAATGACATTGAGAACGTCGACGGCTTTGCATTTCGTTGCACCAACTACACTGAGGTTCTCAATGCAATTTTTGCAGTTAAATCAACTGCAGTTGGTTATGACATGATACCACCGAGATTTATTAAGTTGATCACCCCGTATGTTACACCAGTTTTGACGCATATTTTTAACGCGTGTCTGACTACATCTCAGCTTCCTGCTGCTTGGAAGAAAGCTGTTGTTATTCCAATCCCAAAGAAATCAAATACTTCTGATATCAATGACTTCCGACCGATTAGTATTTTACCTTTTTTTGGTAAGGTTTTTGAAAAACTCATCTTCTTGCAAGCCAATAAATTTATAGACCAAAATCGTTTATTATCTCCCTGGAAATCTGGATTTCGACAGGGACATAGCTGTGAAACTGTTTTATTAAAAGTCATTTCTGATATTAATGAAGCTCTTGACAATGATAAGTTAACCATACTTGCTCTTCTAGACTTTAGTAAAGCCTTCGATAGTGTGGACCACATTCACCTGCTTAATAAATTAAAGAGCAGTTTCGATTTCTCTTCCTCAGCTGTGAGGCTGTTCAGAAACTTCCTATCTTCCAGACATCAAGCTGTGAAAGTAGGTAACTCACTGTCCGCTTTTCGTCTTACCTGTTGTGGCGTACCTCAGGGCTCTATCCTTGGGCCATTTCTTTTTAGCCTATTCATAAATGATCTCCCCAATGTGATTAAGGACTCCACCATTCATCTATATGCTGATGATGTCCAATTATATCTGAGCCGCCCAATTGGACTACAGGATGATTGCATTTCACGGCTAAATGATGACTTACAACGAATCTACGAATGGTCTCTTGATAACAAGTTGGTATTGAATCCAAGCAAATCTAATTGCATTCCGATATATAAAAGCAACATAGATGCTTCAAGGCTACCTCCTGTTTTACTCAATAATACAACTCTACCATATCGTGACTCTATTAGGAATTTAGGAATAATATTAAACTCTAGCTTAAGTTGCTGCAAGTATGTTAGTAATATTATTGGAAAAGTTTATGGCTCCCTTCGTCAGTTATGGGTCTCTGCATATCTTCTGTCTACTGAAATGCGTCTAAAACTAGTACGTACGCTGATTATTTCTCATTTCCTTTATGGCTCGATATTGTTCCCAAAGCTTGATTCAGTCTGCTACAGACGGCTCATGGTTGCATTCAATGATTGTATTAGGTATGTATATAAACTGCCCCGTAGCTCCCATATCTCCCCATATCGTAACAGTATTCTCGGATTCCCCTTAGATATCTACCTTTCTCACCGTAACTTGTATTTTTTGCACAAGTTAATAAATCTTAAAAGTCCTGAGTACCTCTACAACAAGCTGAAGTTTGTACGATCACAAAGAGGTGTAAATATTTGTATGCCAGGCTGCAGATCACAACTTGGAGAGCGTTCTTATTTTGTTCAAGTTCCTCGCAAATGGAATTTATTACCATCAGAATTTCAGCGCGTGGGCTCCAGCAGGGTTTTTCTTAAATTGTTAAAATCAACCAATTTTTCCTAAATGCACATTCTTTCTCTAATTTAACAACAATTATGTAAATATAATCTATTTTTTGTCTTTTTTTCGCATTTCTCTTTTTTTGAATTTTTCTTAACTTTTTTTTTTTTTTTTTATCATTCATTTTTTTTTTTTTTTTATAAAGATTAGATATAATTTTTTTCTGATTAGTTAAGTTAGTAGTTATTATCACTTATTGACCTACATGTAAATTATAAACTGTGTTCTGTATATTAATAAGATTTTAAAATCTTTGTACAGTTGCCAAATAAATATATATTATTATTATTATTATTATTTCATATTTAATTTTTGAAAAATTTCTGGAACACAATTCAAGCCGTAAGTTCCCAATAATATCAGCTTGTCCCATTTCGCATAATTTATTTCTAACCTTTTCTCTTAAACTCAGTGCAATACTCGGTGGTTTTGCAATTGGTCTACAATTTTCCCTTATATAAACTTTACATTCCTCGGGAAAACTTCGGAATTTCTATTAATAAATTCGCTTTTATTTTCAACCCTAATGAGGGTACTGACAATATCATTAACACATTTTATGATTTTTAAATCTAAACACGTTTTCAACCCCAAAATAGGTACTGATTTCACATTAACAATAATAAAATTTACTTGTTTTACCTGGTCTTCATGCTGCAAGAATTTTTCATCAAATAATTGCTTAGGAATGACGTTTACTTCCGAACCTGAATCAACCTTGAACATTATTTCTTTTCCTTCAACTATTAATTTCCTACTCCAACTAGAATTTGACAAGCTATTTATAGTTAATGTATCGATAAACAATTTACCTATGCTATCCAAATTTTCTACCTCTTCTTGATATTTTGGTTGCTCCTCTCTTATGCTACGTACCTACCTTTTGTGCACAAACAGATGAAAAATGATTTAATTTCCCGCACTTAAAACACGTTTTCCCATAAGCCAGACATTTGTTTACATTGTTTTAGTGCACAGCGCTTGCAATCTCGTATTACTTGTGTCTTGCTGCTTGTTGTTGAAAAAATATTTTGCGGGTTTACTCCTAGCGATTGCTGCATTTGCTTCTAGTTTCTTAATTTCATGTGTAACTTGTTGCTTTTCTAGTTCTTTTGCTTGTTTGTGTGTAGTTTCACTGATACGACAAAATTCAATGGTTTTCGTTAGTGTGAGTTTCTCTGCACGTAATAATTTCTCCAGCAAGTCTGCGCTATGTATTCCATGTACAATACGGTCCCTCACCATTTGATCTTCTATTGGTTCATCTGTGAATTGTGAATTGACACCGTTTTGCTTGCTATTTTATTTCCGCTAGGAAATTTTCGAACGGTTCTGACTGCTTGTGGTTCCTTGAAAAAAATTTATACCTTTCGTATATTAGATATGACTTGGGATCACAATATTGATCAAATTTTTCTATGACTGCGTCATAGCTTTTTGTTTCCGCTGCTGACAGCTTAAATGACTCCAAAATTTCTACAGCACGTTCTCCCATTAAGTTGAGTAGCATCGCTATTTTCACCGCATCGTCCTCTTTATTAGATTTAGTTGCTGCAGTTATGAAGAATCCAAACGCTTTCTTGAATTTTACCCATTCGACGCTTACATTACTACATTACCGTCAAATGAAATTGGCCCTGGTGGCTTTTTATTTTATTTTTTCAGTTTGAGACTATTTCCGGCTGCGCCATGTTACCTACTGGTCAACGAATTATAATTCAAACAACTTTTTATAATATAACATTGTTTATTGAAGCTCAACTTTCTATTGCGAGGCTCCGATTGCTACTGGTTATTATAATCTTAGTGACTGATCTGTAGTACTTGAAGCTATGATGTAGTACAATAGTATAATATAAATGTTTGCGTATTAGATATATTGTTCTAAAATAAGCTTAATCAGGGTTGTAACAAATCTGTATTAATTCTGTTAATTAAGTTAGCTTCTTATATTATACTATAACAATATTATGCTTAATTAATTATTCAATTGAATACAACTTAAGTAATTCCATTTCTAATGCAATATGTAACATGCCTACACTCTTTAGCTATATGCTCCTGTTTTCCACACTTGAAGCATTGAATAGGTCTCGACACAGCAGGGCTCTCGCTGCCAATCCTCCTCTTCATTGAGTTGGCTTCTGGCTCTGTGGGAAAGTTCTCTTGGGCCATCTCTGCGTATCTCCGTTGCAATTGTTCGTGCCCCGTCCTTCCTCCACATTCGCTCTAGTTCTTTGCTGATCCCCATACCACACTTGCAATATTCGGGTGTATATTTCAAAATATATGGCTTCTTCTCTTACCTCATCTAGTGATTCAAATTTCCGTTCCTTTAAACACACTGGGGCAGAGTTGCCATTGATACCTGCTTTGAATGCTGCTTCTGCATCTACCTTTAGCTCAGCTAGCAACCTTTTATTTTTACCTGGATATTTTGCCGACACCGTTGATTTAATCTGCTCTAACGGTCCCTTTATTCTCCCTGCAAACTCTCTGACGTCTTCTCCTGGCTTTTGTCGACATGCTATCATTTCTGTTCTAGGCAGTTTTGGTGGTCTGTTGTAATGCCTCAAAATCCTTTGGCTCCTCGGAACTTACTAGATAGTATGTATCATCCATTAGTCGATATCTTACACATTTCGTGAGGATCGACTGTTCATTATCCTTGAGATAATCGTAGAGATCTTTGAAGCGGTTTAGGAAGCGGTGTATTTTTTTTTCTAGTTTCGGTGACCTTTCTCCTGAAAACCTGGGAACATATTTGGACACCATATCCATGATTTTCTCAAAAGAATCTGCCATACTGACTCCTTATTTGTTTCCTTGTTTGTTAGCGTTGCAATTACCGTTTTCGGTGCCTCTTACTTCGTCTCGAATACTTTCTGCTATTTGGTTTGTATCTGCTATATCCTTTTGTTTCTTATCTAAATCCGCATGTCCCGGCCCTGTGCTTACCTTTGTCTCTTTCAGCTGTTCCCAAAATATCAGTTACCTTGGGTTGCATCCCTTATTCTTTCCTGATTTGCTCGCATCGTATTGCACATTTTCCGACGATAATCGCACGACTCCCAAACCAACTCCTGCTCTAAATTCGCCGCAGTTTCTTCTGCTTCTTGTAATTGTAAGTTCAGAGAGTCTATTCTTCCCTTAAGCCCTGTATGTTCTTCCTGCTTTCTTTGCAACACTCGCTCTCTCAAATCCTTCTGCTTTTGAATAACTTCCAAAGTTAAGGTCAACAATGATTCCAAAATTTCGCCTTTTGTACTTCCCTCAGTGTTCGAATGAAGTTCTTCTAACAAACTCCTTACTTTTTCACTGTTAAGACGTCTTTGCAGTTCTACTATGAGTCCTTCCCCAATGTATTGCCAGTGTTCGTACCCTAGTTTCCGTGTCTGTACTTCCTTCCTTGAAGTAATTCTTCTCTTGTGAGCACGTTACATGTACCTGCTGACATTTACACTAATTATTTTACACTAAAACACCATTATTCTATCCTATCTTATTAATGTGATATCTCAGATAACAAAGTTGATTCCAACAACACCTAAAGCCTAAAAGAAAAATTGAATTAAAGTTGAACATGAAATACAATGAATAATTCCCTAAAATAATTGTCATCACTTTAATGAAATTCCCTTCCGAAACAAAGTTTCCCTTTCCATAAGTCAAAAAGAAACAAGATTATCTCCACCTCATCAAGGTGGACCAATTGAACTAATTTTCTTTGTAAAGGACACATTAAAAAACGCACAAATTAAAATAACAAAATTCCCGGCCGCGAAATGTCGGAGCGAGTTGATGCCTTGAACTTTATTGACAGTTCAAGGAAGGCATTTAGTAGAAACAAAATTTTGCACAGAATTTGAAACTAAGGCCAATTTTGTTTGAAAATAAGTAATTCTTGAATTATTTAATAAATTAAATAATTTATATAATATTTGTCCAATTAGTGGGAAAAGGAAAAAAGTGAAAGAGATGATAATACTGATTCTCACGAAAATCCACCACAAAAAAGTCTAGTACTACAAAGCGTACTGCCTTACGTGTTTTCAAACAGAATCAGTATTCTCATATTCACCACAGCAGAAAGAGCTTTTTTTTTATTTAAAAGCGGTTTAAACTACAGATAAAATTAGTAAAGACGCGTATTATCATCTAAGTTATTATTCACAACTTAGTTCAATTATTTCTTATTTATTTATATATTTTATTTCAATATTTATTTATACGCCGTTCTTATTTCATGTAATCGAAATATTGAGAGATCAAGGCGGGTTGGCAGAACATGGAAAAGTTAGCGGAATCAGCAGGCAAACCCATATAGAAATCCTCCTCTTTTTCATCCAGTCGACATCAAGTACCTACAGTTTAATATTTCGGATCATCATTTTATTTTGGCATCATTACCTTGTAACATATTTATCATTTTTCAATTTGGTTTTATTTTATGTTCATCATCAGTTTAATATGGCATTAACTTTATTTTCGCATCATCATTATTTGAACATCAGTTCCATTAATTTAGTATTTTTTTATCATTCTTATTTTTTATAAAGATTAATACATAAAATAAATATAGCAGAAGAAATCATTGAATAACTATATGTTCGACGAACATTTCTGCTAGCCTTAATAAAGAAGTGAAGTGAAATTAAAATATACAACATAACTATTTAAAGTGGTTTTTCAATTCAATTTCAATTTCAATTTATTCAAAAATACTATGGTATAGTACACCAGACTTACAGTCTTTTGAAGTACAATCTAAGATACAGTATACTGTTAGAATAGATAAACTATTCGAAAATTAAAGTTAATACTAGTGTGCTAATTACCTAACTACATATAAGTCCTTTAAGTAGTACCTTAGAATAATTATTATCTAAGGTAGAACATATATCGTATAATTAGGGGTAGCAATTAAGTGGGGTTGTACAATTTAACTAACATAGCGGAATAATAAATAATATTGAAATTAGATGGATTATACAGTTAAAGAGGATTACAAGAGGGAAACGATCTAATAGTTGAGAAAAAGTAACCGGCGAAAGAAATTAAGTTCTAAATTACATACATAACAAAAGCAGTAAATCTAATTGTATAAAATAAACTTACTGATGTTATAAATATTTTAAGAAGAGGAAATTTGAGTTCACATTTTTTAATAAATTGATTTTTTTTTTGTATACTTGTTTTGCCGGGGCTAGGGATTTTCCGGCGGAATACTAGGAGTGCTTGCATAACTTGCGAAGATCACTGGTAGGTACCCTTGTTGTTTACGGGGAATTTTTCGCAAAAGATATATGAAAAGATTTATTAATTTGGATTTCACAAGAAGTTTTCCAAAAGATGTTTTATTTTAATTTCACAGTAAGAATAATTTAATTTTTTCTTTAGATCACTGACTACTCACTGACTGCCGTTTCTTTTTCCTCAGGCCACCATTCTTATTGATTTCCAAATTTTCTATATTATTGGGATCTCATTTGATTGGCTGGGATTTTCAAGTAAATATGGGGAACCATATGCAAAGTTTTTGGCATATAGGGAGTTTTATGCTAGAGCTTTTAAGTCGTGTACATAATTTGCAGCCCAACTAAATGATAAATTTTCTGAAAAATCTAAAAACATTTTAAGGGGAAACACTGCAATGAATTGGCATAGAGATACTGGCTTGCATAGCTGAAGTGCTGACAAGGAGAGAGGGGAAATGGGACGGGTCGGTATACTTGTCCATTTATATGAATGAGCATTAAGTTATGTTTTTCGCTCCGAAAAATTATTAGGGTAGAGCATGTTTCGAAAGACGTGTTTCATCCACTTGAATAAGAGTTGCAGGTCAATGTAAAGTTTTTTTCTATGAGAAATGCATTCGAGGCAGACATTAAGTTGATTTAATTGATTCACCGGAAAATTTGTATTGGATTTCTTGGGGTTATTTCCTTTGGGGAAATATTTGGAAGTTTATGCCTGGTCAAGTGTTATTTCGTTTAAAATTTGCGTGGAAATATTAATTCAACGTAAATTGGTTCATGTTCTTCTAACCTTTGTTGTAGTAGACTCGGATAGATGTTGTCAGCGATTTGAATGGATTTGAAAAGCTAATGACCAATAAACTATTCGACTGAGTCGGGAAAATGAGTTAGTAATAATAATCTTCCCTTACTGTTTCTGTCCAGTTACTATTGCAGCTGCTTTTGCATTTCTGTAAAAGTCTAATTTCATTGGTAAGACTCTTATAGATGACTTTCGATGAGTTTCGCACTTTTCGATGTGGCATTGACATCCTCACAGAAACTTCTACAACTTTTACTCTTGGCTTTTCTGAATTGTTTATTGTATTAGTCAGGGACTGGTTACATTTATTCAAACCTCCTATTTTTGTGGTCCTGGTATAGAACCTTTTAGAGTTGACACTTTATTCGCCAAATTTCAACGGCACGACATGCGGTTACTCATTCAATAGAAAGCTTTGCTTTGCAAGTAGGGACAGATGATTGAACTATTCATTTCGAATGAGATAAGTTTCAGGGCCTAGTAATCTGATTCTCTATACTTGCACTAAGAGAGTACATCAGCGAATGTGTCGACGAGCTCGTATCTCTTCCCTATATCTGTATTGTCTTTAGTGAATCTTCTGCTAAGCACATCCGAGTAATTTAATGTCTACAATGTAGGTAGACTGTCATTTGTAGGACTCTATTTATTCTCATAATTGTTTGATGGGCTTCCCCAGCACTAGGTCTTGCATGAAATTCGAGAACTTTTTTAAACAGCTTTCTTATCAGCTAACTTACTGTCAGTTACAATTTCCTTAATCATAATCCTAGTTTAATAGTTCTGTTTTCAATATATTTCTAATAATTTCTTTTTAATTTAACAACTCAACTCGAGTTATAATTAGATTTAGAGTTAGAAAAAGTTTGTGGGATTATCTTTTGTCCTTATCATTTTAAAGTATTTTCAGATAAAGGGGAGACTACTTACTCTGTTTTCTAGCAATGTTTGTTCGAGTAATGTATACTGGCCCTAAGTGAAATATTTAGGCCCACAGTTACGAATATACACATCCCACTAAATGTTACAGTTATGGCCAATTTACATTACTCGAACATTGCTAGAAAACAGAATAAGTAGTTTCCCTTATCTGACAATACTTCAGAATGAAAAGGACAAAAGATAATCCAGCAAACTTTTTATAAGTTAAACTTCAAATTCCTCGACGAAGGGGAAATTTTTACTGCCATAATTAGCCATATAACTGTATACACGCAAACAAATTACAAATATTTGAATCAAGTTTGTAGCTGTCAAATATTAAAAAAAAACAGAAGTGAGATGTTGGTATGGAGCAGCAAAATAAAAAAAAAGTAAGTATCTATCTATCTATCTGTTTAATAAATGTAATTCTATCTCTTTTACAAAAACAGCCGCAAAGTTAAGGATTGTTCAAAAAGCAATCCATGCTTCAGAAAAAGAGGATAAGCGAGAGAAAACGCCATAAGAGTATTTCGGGGAGTTTGTGGACCTTAAATTCAAACATCTACATATCTAACGGTGAGTCTAGGGATGAAGCCGAACAAGAAATACTAAAAATATTTCATGATATTAATAGAAAATATAAAACGTAATTTCAATTATTTTTTACTTTTTATTTATTTTATCATCTTTCTGGAGTAAAGTTTGAAAAAAGAAATTAACTCTACATGTGACTCCACTGCCAAGGAAGACTGCCTTCTGTCGAAAAATATTCAGCAAATCGGATGGCCCACTTTTCATACAACTTTAAGCCCGATACCTCCACACATGACAAATGTCTTAAATGATGGATTAAGATACTCTGAACATATTTTATTAGCAATGCTTATTTCTATCGAGCGGGGGAAAGCTATGGCGATCGAGGACATAACAGATGTAATTGATTTGATCAGTCAACCACTTGCGCAAGTGATAAATACAGCAATCAGCAGTGGTATATTCCCTGGTTGTCTAAAAACAACTGTAATCACACCTGTTCTCAAAGGAGGTAATCCCGCAGAAATGAACAATTATAGACCTATAGCCCTAATAAGCAATTTAGGCAAAATATTCGAAAAATTATGGAAATCAGGCTTAGGAAATTTATTACGGAAAATGGAGGCATAGACAGAAACCAGTTTAGTTTTCAATCCAAAAGTAATACCGAATTAGCTACAGCGGAAACACTTAACAAAATTAATGACTACCTGGACGAGGGTTATTATGTGGGAGCAGTTTTTACAGTTCATCACGGATTGTTGTTGGATTTTTTGCGCACACTAGGAATTCGAGTTGTAGCAAATAACTTATTAAGAAGCTGCCTATCCGGACGGGAAATCCAAACAAGAGTAAATGGTATGTTAAGTGATACTCTAATATCTACATGCGGGGTACCCCAAGGTTCAGTATTGGCACCATTGCAATATCTGCTGTACATAAATAATTTACAATATGCTAAGCTACGTGGAGAATACCATATTTTTTGCGGATGACACCAATATCATATACAAAGGCAAAAACATGGAAGATCTAGAATTTATGATGAATGATGACTTAAAATTATTTAAAAAATGGACTGACGGAAATAAACTCAAAATAAATAAGATAAAAACCAAATATATGATTCTTAAACAAAAAAATAAACCAGACATAAACATCAACATTAAAATAGGCCCAATTGGTATACAAAGAACCCCAGAAACAAATTACTTAGGCTTACAAATTGACGAAAAGTTAAACTGGAAACAACACGTGGGCAAACTAGGGAAAAAGCTTACACCGTTGATTGGTGTATTAAAAAGAAATATTAAGCTACATAGACCTGTAGCGAATCTAATCTATAATGCACATATACTGTCCCGCATTCGATATAATGTTATAAATTGGTCACAATGTTCGCAAAGGTTAAAAACAGATGTTAAAATTTTAATAAATAGGGCTCTAAAAGCTCTATATGGCCTGCCGTGGGACTCCGTCTCAAATCTAGTCTATCAACAAACGAGGCGACTTACACATACAAATAGAAAAAGGAAAGTTCATGTACAATATACTAAGGAAAAACATCAGGACAAATATAGTAGCCGAACTACACTCGGATATACACAATCACATGACAAGAAACAAGAACAACATCGCCAGAAAACAATGAAGAACTGAAAGAAGACGACAGGGCCTACTAACCACTGCTGGACATTATATAACGCACTGCCGAACAACATCAAATCGTCACCATCACTAAAAATTTTTGTAAAAGACTTAAAAAATTATTTGTCATAACTTCTTATTATTAGATCTTTTAATATTTACTAAAATATGATACTTTAATTATAATCTAGATCAAAACTATCTATCTATTGTTATTGTAAAGAAAGTAATTATTCCACAAATTCACGACCTAGTCTTGCGAAAGTAAACACAATAAATTAAATTAAATTGCAAGCTTGGCATATTGAGTGTCATTCACATTTCACCCAGATAAACAAAAATTATTAATTAATTGCAAGCTTTATACTTTGAGATTTTTCAATATCGCGAAAATCGAATATTAGGCAGAATTTATGATTGGTAGAATTTTTGAGTGACACTCAATACGAGGTATTCATTTGGAGGAAGATCGAAGAGTTTGAGTTTTGGAATTAAGACGAAGCGGGTAATAAGATAAGCGTGACGAGCGGGCCGTGAATTTGTGTGTTGAGTGCGATTGATAAAGAGTTATCGAAGTGTCTGTTCGATATAAAACCTAGTATAGAAATTTAGATACACAACAAATAGTGTTGAAAATAAAAATTATTACAATGTATTAGCAGTGCTAAATATTTTAAAAAGTGTTTTTATAAAATAATAAAGTGATAAAAAGTGTCAACCTCTTGTGTTTTGAAAGAACCTACAAAAGATCCCTAACATTTTGGCGCAGCCGGTATATACATGCAAGAATAGGTACCAACATTGCAAACCCCAGAAGGAAGAAGATTTGTTGCAAGAATCAGTGCACTATCCTTTGAAGACTGCACCGACCTAGAAGACGACGAAGTTTTTCTACGCGAGGTAAAAAGAAACCTTTTTCGCACCAGCAGTACTGAGAGACTACATCTCCGCTCAGGAAACAAATATCCACGGAAGGTAGAAACAACACGATCGAGTAGTACTGGGAAACTTCATCCCTCCTCTGAAAACAAAAAACTATAAGGTAGACGCAAGCAGCACCATCAGGTAGTACAGACGAACTTCACTCTTTTTCAGGAATTCTTCATCAATCAACAGATATTGTAAATTCGCCTAGTAAGTCATTTTTTTCTGAAAAACTAACGTTAGATTGCAATAATAAGCAAGCACTAACTAACAATAGAAATACTAGCAATAAGAAAAAATCTGAGGAAATGGCGCTAGATTACAATAAGGTTAATCAGTTAATAAATTTAAATATACCCATGTTCACAGGGGAAATAGGTAGCGACACATATAATGAGGTAGCAATATTTATAAAGTGTTGCGAAAAAGTTTATGAATGTTTAACGGGTGATCCGGAAACTGAACTGTTTTTAAAACTCATCCCTACAAAACTAAGGGGTAGAGCATTTTCGGTTCTATGTGGGGAAACATTTAGGACGTTTGACGACCTCAAAAATCTCCTATTTGAAAAATTTACGGAGAATAAGTCCTATCGACTTCTCGTAGATGAATTGAGATTAGTGCATCAAATTTCAAGTGAAACAGTGAGCTCGTATGGTTCAAGACTGTACCAAAGCTATCAAAGGTGTAAACAAAAGGCCGAAAAGGGTCCCAAAAACTGCGAGGCGCTTTTGTGTGATCTTGAGGAAATCGCAGTTAACAAATTCTTAGGAGGTCTTTTGGACCCGAATTTACGTTTATACTTTTTACGTGAAAACGAAACCTCACTCAAAGAAATTTTAGATAAAGCCGGGAAAATTGAGGCACGGGAAAAACAACTCTGTATACAAAAATATCATCCCATTTTATCAAATTTGAGCCAACAATATAGCCTTGTCACACCAAAATTGAGTGATAGCACGCCTTCCAATATCTCATACGAAAATTTTTCTAACTTCCAACCAAATATTAACAGCACTTTATCACTAAATAATCCTTCTAATCAAGTTATCACTTCATCGGAAATAAAAGCTGAATCCACTAACAACAACTTCAATACAATCCCTTTCAGAAATAACAGCTCTAATGAATTTTCTTTCAGAAATTACAAAAATGAGCGGAAGAATGGAATAAAATGTAACTTTTGCAATCGACTTGGCCATTCCTTCTCTCAGTGTCGTATAAGACAGAATTCACCGTTTTGCATTAATTGCCGAGTTTACGGCCACACCGCCCAGAATTGCACACCCATAGCCAATCTTTCACAAGGTCATTCAACTTCGAATCAGATTCACGCATTTAATAAAAGTAACACACAATTTGGAAAAAATGCGATTTTTGTAAACGTTCGTCACATAATCTACAAGAATGTCGCGCTAAACAGGACTGGAAGCACAAAAACTCCAACCGTAACATTAAATCGGAAAACTAAGCTTGGGCCCCCGAAGACACCACGGACAAAGCCCAGGGGCCGGATTCTGTAGCTCGGAGAATTTGGGAATTTGGGAGATGAGAACTGCATTTTCTTAGAATTCTTAATTCCCTAATTCTCCATTCCCAATTCACTAACATGGTTGGAGAATTAGGGAAAACGTAAGAAATGTGAAAAAGTGCGAATCGCCTGGGACTATTAAGGGTATCAATTTTTGTTGTAGAGGGTTGGACTTTTTTTCATATGTGAGGTACATCTGCCTATTACCTTCCACTGTCGAAATAAATTTAAATTTCTTTTTTGTTGGAGTAGTTTTTGAGGGATGTAGGAGGGTAGGTTTTCTCGAGTTTTTCCGAGATAACGAGAGAATGGAGAGTAGAAGGAGAATGTATGTGGTATCAAAAAAAATGGGAACTCAGCGCGAACAAGATAGGTTTAAGAAAAGGGGCGGGGAGAGTGCGGGGTAGAAATGGGAGCTGATTAAGGGAAATTACAAAAAAAATTAAGACAATATCCGGAGCTGCAATAATTCGCAGGGGTAAGCTCAGGATCTCTAATCCCAATAAAAAAAAAGTAAGAACTCACTTTGGTAATTAGCCATGCATGGATATTATAGGCTATATTTTATTTCGATTAACGGTAATTTGCAGATTTGAGCGGCTTCGGCGGTAAATTTTGCTATCGCAATATTCACGGGCGCTTAACTCTATGTGGGAGGGCTGTAGAGTATTGGAATTTCTTTGATAGATTAAGGGTTTAGAGTACAGGGTGTTTTGTGGGTTTGGGGTCGTACCACCCCTCATAGGGGGTTACTCAAACTACGTCATGTTTGGTACCAAATTAAAGAGGGAGAAGAGGGTAATCGAGTGGTGTAGTTTGTCTTTGATCGTTTTAACGTGATAGCTGACTTTTGACCGCCGAAAAACGATTTTTTTACACTACGGTCATATACACCCCAGTTTCCATATTTTGCATATATTTCTTCCGTTCTTTGTTTCACATCCATTAGTACTCCGTTGTGAACATTTTTGTCATGGGAAGTAAATTTCCAGGACTTACCAGTTCTTCGCAATGATGAGATGAAAATATGTCAATTTTTGTACCAAAAACGTCCAATTTTTCACCTTAAAAAGGACTGCTACACTTCTTTTACAGTTATTTCCAAAACGGTTTCTCGTATTCAAAAATTATTAACATATTTAATTAGGGGACAAAATGTAGATGCGATTTCATCCTACACACAAGCTCTACCGTCTATATTTAAAAATTTTACAGCATCTCTTCTGTACTGGACGACGACCAAATTGATCAATTTCGCGTGATTTGTAATTTTTAGCGGGTACTTTGGGAGACAAAATCCTTGTTCTTCTGTTAGTATTGCATGGATTTAAATAATTTGTTTTTTACAATATAGCCAGGATACGCAGTGAATACATAACTCAATTTGAAATTCCTAGCTACATAGATACCTTCACAAAACGCAACAAAAGAAGACAATACAATTTTTCCACTTACTTTTCCACTTGCAAAACACCGGAGAATTAACAAGTGGAATGGAGAATTTGGGAATTCCCTACTTGTTTTTGTCTTACTTTTCCACAAGCAAACACCGGAGAATTTGAGAAGTGGAAGTAAGACGGAAAATTTTCAACTGAGAGAGAATTTGAGAGGTGAGTACGGAATTCCCGAATTCTCCATTCCACTTGTTAATTCTCCGGTGTTTGCTTGTGGAAAAGTGAGACGAAAAGTAAGTAGAGAATTCCCAAATTCTCCATTCCACTCGTTAATTCTCCGGTGTTTTGCAAGTGGAAAAGTAAGTGGAAAAATTGTATTGTCTTCTTTTGTTGCGTTTTGTGAAGGTATCTAGGTACCTAGGAATTTCAAATTTAGTTATGTATTCACTGCTTATCTTGGCTATATTGTAAAAAACAAATTATTTAAATCCATGCAATACTAACAAAGGGATAAGGATTTTGTCTCTCATAGTACCCGCTAAAAATTACAAATCACGCGAAATTGATCAATTTGGTCGTCGTCCAGTACAGAAGAGATGCTGTAAAATTTTTAAATATAGACGGTAAAGCTTGTGTGTAGGATGAAATCGCATCTACATTTTGTTCCCTAATTAAATATGTTAATAATTTTTGAATACGAGTAACCGTTTTGGAAATAACTGTAAAAGAAGTGTAGCAGTCCTTTTTAAGGTGAAAAATTAGCCGTTTTTGGTACAAAAATTGACATATTTTCATCTCATCATTGCGAAGAACTGGTAAGTCCTGGAAATTTACTTCCTATGACAAAAATGTTCACAACGGAGTACTAATGGATGTGTAACAAAGAACGGAAGAATATATGCAAAATATGGAAACTGGGGTGTATATGACCGTAGTGTAAAAAAATCGTTATTCGGCGGTCAAAAGTCAGCTATCACGTTAAAACGATCAAAGACAAACTACACCACTCGATTACCCTCTCCTCCCTCTTTAATTTGGTACCAAACATGACGTAGTTTGAGTAACCCCCTATGAGGGGTGGTACGACCCCCAATCCCCAAAACACCCTGCCCCTAAAATTGTTCACCTATATTTTTGTACTCTAAACCCTTAATCTATCAAAGAAATTCCAATACTCTGCAGCCCTCCCACATAGAGTTAGGCGCCCGTGAATATTGCGATAGCAAAATTTACCGCCGAAGCCGCTCAAATCTGCAAATTACCGTTAATCGAAATAAAATATAGCCTATAATATCCATGCATGGCTAATTACCAAAGTGAATTCTTACTTTTTTTTATTGGGATTAGAGATCCTGAGCTTACCCCTGCGAATTATTGCAGCTCCTGATATTGTCTGAGCTCCTTCTACTCTCCATTCTCTCGTTATCCCGGAAAAACTCAAGAAAACCTACCCTCCTACATCCCTCAAAAACTACTCCAACAAAAAAGAAATTTAAATTTATTTCGACAGTGGAAGGTAATAGACAGATGTACCTCACATATGAAAAAAAGTCCAACCCTCTACAACAAAAATTGATACCCTTAATCGTCCCAGGCGATTCGCACTTTTTCACATTTCTTACGTTTTCCTTAATTCTCCAACCATGTTAGTGAATTGGGAATGGAGAATTAGGGAATTAAGAATTCTAAGAAAACGCAATTCTCATCTCCCAAATTCCCAAATTCTCCGTGTTACTGAATCCGGCCCCAGGAAGCGAAATTCAACGGTGTCCCTCTCCAGTTAGTCCAAAACCTTTTATAAAAGTTCCCATTGATATAGCTAATAAGCCCGAAGTTGAACTGCTTATCGACACGGGTGCAAATATAAGTTTAATCAAAGAGTCAGTAATTAAACCAACCACAAAAATTGTTCACACAAACCTTGAAATAAATTGTGCTTTTGGGAAAGATAAAACCTTGGGCAAGTGCGAAAGTGTAATTAAAACGCCATTGACTAAACCCTGTGAATTATATATCATTAAAGATAACCCAAATATACCAGGCGATGGCATTTTAGGCAATAATTTCCTTTCAAAATACTGTAATAGTGAAGGTCCAAATAAACTTCTAAGATTTCCCCGATCGCATGTTAACACAATGGAGTTTATACTACCTTTAAAAAAAACTAACTGCACAAATCCACTACCAACAAACTTCAAAAATTCTGTCCGATCTCAGACTCATTTAAAAACCACAACCGAGGTATCGTCAAGGGTAAAATCGGTTAAACATAACATAGTAAATAAAATTGATAAACCCAAAACTTTCACGAGGAAATCTGGTGTAGATCAACATAACACCATTGTTCAAGCAAGATAAATTTGCTATTATTTAAATCAATGATAAAGAATAATAATTTTCTATCACAATACATTGTCGCAATACTTTTTTTTTTGCTTTCAATTATTTCAATTTGTTAATGTTCAAATCATTCAAGTGTAAATAGATGAAATAAAGTTACCGTTATGAAATTTTTGTCATTTGTACCATAAGGTCAGTCGCCTAGTGATATTGATCGATTAAAGAACTATAGATCAACGCAAGTGTTTTATTTCGATGAACTAAGCCTTTTCTCAGTTTACATATCAGTTCTTTTTTCTTAATTGCATATCGTTGCGTATAAATTGCATATCGTTGCGTATAAATTGCATATCGTTGCATATAATTAGTAAACATAGTTTGTTTGCTCATCAGACGTTGTACAACCATCCTATATGGCTCCAATAGTAGTTCTAAAGGTAGAAATGTAATTAAAAAAGAAACAGTCGAACATAAAAAATTAGACAACCTGTTCTCAAAACCGCCTAATGGTGAAATATATCCGGAATTGGAGTGTAGAACGGCGGTGAATAAACAAAATACGGTGTCCAGTTTTAATATTGGAAAGTGTTTAGGCCTATACAGGTCTAAGCGAAATCAGGGAGAGGTGCCAGGTTGATAACTGAGAAGACTGATGTTTTAATTTAGTCAAACCTTTATTTATCATAAAATTTCTTAGTGAACAAAAATGATAATTCAACTCAAATAAGATTCAATTAAAATAATAATATTGAAATTAAAAGTATTAATTCAACCAAAAAAGAACTCAAAAAAAAAAAAATGAAAATTCAAACGAAATAATAAATACAAAATAATAAATGATAATTCAAACGAAATAATAAATACAAAATGATAATTCAAACGAAATCATACAAAAATAATTCCAAAAAAATTGTCGCAGCAGATGATGTTTTTAATCTGTAAAGATAAAATACTATTAGTTTTTCTGTCCAGAAATATATAAGTAATTTAATAGGCTTCACTGCTGCCTGTGTAATTTTTTTGCCGGAATTCAAGTAACCTTCCGGCGTAAAATGAGCTGAAAAAATAAAATTTTTAATTTATTAATGATTTTTTCAGCGTCAATGCTGCTGATCCGCCCTTTGAATAAATTACTGCTCAGAAGCGCAGCAATTTGTATAGGTTAAAATTCACCCAAAGATTTCCTTGACTAAGGCAGATTCAGAGCTTCTGATCCGTCTCGGAAGACTGCTAGAACTGCAAAGAATTTTAGCTCCAGCCCCTGCTTTATTTATACTCTGGAAATGTACAGAGTAAATGGGGGCTCAAAAAAAGTTGCGCGTTGTCCCATGTATTGTGCTTCAGCTGTGCGTATTACAGCTTAGAATGAGTGAGAGCTATGAACATCTGACTGTACTGACGTCGGATGTCAGTGACACTGAAATTGTTGGATGTGTTGTCATCTTGAATATTTGGGTAAGTTTTTATATTGTTTCTTTTTGTATTTGTATTTAAATATTTTTTCTTCTATTTCAGAATATTTGGAAATTGGAGAATTCTCGTGGAGCACTGGAGCTGGATTCAGGGATTTTTACGTGAGTTTATTTCCATATTAAAATTGTTGTAATTAACGTTTGTTTACTTTTAGTAATCGAATGTTTGTTTTACTTTCAGGTTTTGATGCACCAAAAAAGGGAGCCCTAATGGGCTAGAAAATGGCCTTTTATCCCTTTAAGGATTTAGTGAAAGCATCGTGGGATATTATGGATATGTTGATATGGTTTGTTAATTTTCATACTTAGCTTGTAAGTTTTTATGATGTTTCTGTGGCTGAAACATCTTCCCGCCTCAAAAAATGATTTAATGGTATTTTAATATTTTTTTTTTTTTTTATAATAAATAAGTAATTGACATGACTTACTGTGTTTGATTTGTCATTTTCGCTTGTTTCCATCCTAAAGCATTTTTTGGCAGAAAAAACTCTTAACCAAGGAATGGGCTGATCCTTGATGATATTCCATAATTGAGGATCGGTAATTAAATTTGGCGGCGGCTTGGTACTTGCTGAATTAGTTTGACTGCTTTTTGTGGCCTTATTTATGGATTTACTATCATCTGCTGGGTGTTCATATGTTGACTGGAAGATTGCCTGTTTTGGTTGTGATGGCTCATTTTCTATAAGTTGACTGTGTTCATGTCGTTTTGTTGATGGATGTGTAGTCTTTTTTATTGGAAGTTCATCTGTCATAAAAGTGTCTTCCCTTATTGAACTATTAGGTGTATTTTTTACTGGTCCAGAATTTTTTCTCATACACCTTGCACGTTTGCTTTCTAAAGGAGCTTCTAATATCTTGTTCCGTTTGGTTCCTGTAGGAATTTTAATTGGCAGGGTTGGAATTCGAATTCCTGGTTCCCTGACCATTTTGCGGATCTTCGGAGAAGCTGGTACTGCTTCAAACGGACGATTAAGAGGTTTGGGTGGTTTCGGACTTTCTAATTTTCCCAGTTTTTCCTTTATGGGTACAGCGTCCAAATCTGGGACGTCGTCTATCCATAAATACTCGTCCGAGCTCGGCATTGAATTCATTTTCAAAAAAAAACAACAAAAAATATTAATTAATTACACTGGCGGGATTTTATTACTTTTCGCGCGTAGCTATATTGCCTTAATGTCACTCAGTGTCTGTGCCATGAAGTCAGGTTCTTTTGGTGCCGATATAGCAGTGCACTGATTTTTGGTTGTGTTCTTTGCTTAACTGCTTGAAGTTAGGAGCAATGAATTTGTTTTTAAAAAATATTAAATGCTTTCATGAACGAGGAAGTTTAATGGATACACTGAGGATGCAAAAACTGCTGCGATTTTTATAGTTTGTCTGTGCAGCAAATTGATGCCAAATTTTTATTGATGTGCCGCAAATTGATTCTAAAATTAGCAAGCTTAAGGTGATCATTGTGATCATATGTGTAGGTGCGTAATACTTGATTTTGACTAACCCCAGTGCTGACTTGTTAAACAATAAAAATGACGAAATCTATATTTAGCGATGAGCTGTTTAATTCGTTGATTGCACTTATATAAGTTAGTGGATTAATAGTTGGATTTAGTACTGACCGTCAGTTGCACTTACTGACGTAATAGGAAGTTTGAATAATTTAGTGATGGGACGAGTTATCTGATTGGTAGGAGTTTTTACAGTGGCTACGCTGACCTTGTTGTCAGTGCCGGTGTTAATTTGTATTATACGACCTGTCGGCCATTTTGTTGATGGATATCGAAGGTCTTGAATGACAACCATATCATTGAGGTTGAGATTATTTTCTGGAGTCTGCCATTTTGTTCGAGTTTCTAGATTATGGAGATATTCTTTGGACCACTTTCTGCAAAATTGCTCCGATAAGTATTGCACATATTGCCAACGTTTTAGTGATGAAATATTTTCACCAAAGGATTGCTCTGGGAGTGCCTTTATATTCCTGCCTGTCAAGAAATGACCTGGGGTTAAAATGTTATAATCGTTGGGGTCGTTGGATAGGGGTGTTAGTGTTCGAGAATTGACGCAGGCCTCGATTTGACAGATGACAGTTGTTAATTCTTCAAATGTTAATGTGGCGTTTTGGAGAATCTTTTTCATGTGAGTTTTAATAGACTTGACGCCTGCTTCCCATAATCCACCGAAGTGTGGTGCTGCTGGTGTATTGAAATGCCATGTTATGCCTGTCAAATCTACAGTTTTTGAAATTTCCTCTGGAAGTGTTTTAATAACTTCGTTTACATTGTTAGATATTTCTTTGTTTGCACCCACGAAGTTAGTTCCGCAATCAGAATACAGATGTAAACACATTCCTCGTCTGCTAATGAAGCACTTTAAAGCGGCGATGAAAGCTGCTGTTGTCAATTCTGATACTACTTCGATATGTATGGCTTTAGTGGCCATGCATATGAATATACTTAAATACCCTTTAGTGATTTTGGCAGATCGGAGCTTCGACGTTTTAATGTCTAAAGGACCAGCATAGTCGACTCCGGTGTGCTCAAATGTTAATGATGGCGTCACTCGTTGTGGTGGGAGGTTTCCCATGATCTGTTTAGATGTCCTTGGGTTAACTTTAAAACATAGAACACAACTGCGAATTTGATGACGGATCGTATTTCGAGCATTTAGTAGCCAATATTTCTTCCGAAGTAGATTGAGAATTATCTGGGTTCCTCCGTGTAAAGTATAACGATGGATGTGATGTATTAGGATGTGGCAAACGTGATGATTATTTGGCAGGATTATAGGATGTTTCTGGTCGTATGATAAGATGGAATTTTCGAGTCTGCCACCAACCCTGATTAAATGCTCTGTATCCATGAAGGGGTTAAGACATAAAAGACGGCTGGTTTTAGGAATGGGTTTTTTGTCCTTTAGACATTGGAATTCCGTAGGAAATGATGACTTTTGTACAATTGAGCAAATAATATTTTCGGCTGCTTGTAGTTCTGGGGAGGTGAGATATTTAGTTTTTTGGGATGGAATATTGGGATGACAGTTGGTATAAAATCGTTTGCAATAAGCAGTGATTCTCACTAATTTAGGAAAGGACGGAAATTACTACAGGAAGTTCATTCCTAATTTTACAAAAATGGCGGAGCCAATACAAAAACTTCTCCGAAAAGGCGTAAAATTCAAATGGACAGAGCAGTGCCAACATTGTTTTATATCTTTAAAACATTGTTTGATAAACCCACCACTTTTGAGATACCCAGATTTTTCTATACCTTTTATACTTACAACGGATGCTAGTGCAGAGGCACTGGGGGCCGTCTTATCCCAAGGGGATATAGGTGAGGACCAACCAATTGCGTATGCTAGTCGTTCACTTAATAAAGCAGAACGAAACTATTCAACTATTGAAAGAGAGTTGCATGCAGTAGTTTGAGCTACACGAAATTTCCGTTGTTACTTATATGGACGGAAATTCACTGTATACACGGATCATAAACCTCTTCTGGGAATCTTTAACACAAAAGACCCAACATCTCGGTTAGTTCGTTTTCACCACAAACTTTCAGAATTTAATTATGACATTAAATACAAGCCTGGAAAGTTCAATAAAAATGCCGACGGACTCAGTCGATTACCACAATCTGAAAACGCTAATGGAATATTGTTAGATAATGAAAAACAGGAAAGCAATGAACAATTAAGTCAAGTCCGCCTTGAATCGATTAATGATTCACAGAATACAAAAGTCAATAAGGACCCCCTAGATAAAGGAACGAAAAATCAACTAGTAGTAATTGCTCAGGTACACCACTCCATGGACTCGGGCGGTGAGAATGATCTAGTTAAGTCATCAGCTTGCCATGTTGTAACCCGAGCGCAATTGCTTAAGGATTTGGTTGAGACATCGAAACACAGTGATGAAGTAGGACTAACTTCTTCTCGAACTACTAGCAGTAGTAGTTTAGACGAAGAGCACATAACTAGTAACTCTGAATCTGAAACTGAATCCTTTCCACTGGGACGAGATTCAAAGATTCAAACGCTAACTAACCCAGAAGATATTAAAACTGTTTTACATGATTTTCATAACTCCGCACTCGGAGGTCACAAAGGCGTATACAAAACGTATAAACGCATTAGCAAACAATTTAAATGGAAAAATATGCTAAGAGATATTACGCAGCATGTAAAGAAATGTCTTAAATGCCAAAAAAATAAATCTGGGAAGCAAACGAAAATGCATATGATGATAAGTGATACAGCTCAAAAACCTTTTGAGAAGTTGTACCTTGACATTGTAGGACCTTTACCCACGTCGGAAAATGGAAACAAATATATTCTTACTTTTGTAGACGATTTGACCCGTCTATTCGACTGTTTTGCGATTCCCGATGCAGAAGCAATAACAGTTGCAAATAATTTCTACAAAAATATAATTCTCCGTTATCAAGTACCTAAAAAGGTTATTACAGATCAAGGCTCAAATTTTACTAGTGGTCTCTTTAAGAACGTGTGTAAATTACTAAGGGTTAAAAAGATACAAACAACAGCATATCACCCGTAATCAAATTGGGTTTTAGAGAGGGCACATGGCCCCTTGCTCGACTATTTGCGCAGTTTCGTTGATGGCCAACCTGAAAAATGGGACGAGTGGCTGGCAGAAGCTGCATACGTACATAACAACACTGTTCATACTGGAACGAAAATGACACCCATTGAAACACTATACGGTTTCCGCAACCAACTCCCCACGAATCTAAAACAAGATCCAGAACCGATTTATAATTATGACGACTATGGTAATTACATCAAATACAAAATGCAAAGGATACACAAAAAGGTTCGCGAAAATCTAATACGAAGTAAGGAAATAACTAAAAAATATTATGACCGTAATACAAATATAATAACAATCCATGTCGGAGATCAAGTTCTTCTGCGAAATGCCCAAAAGAAACACAAACTATCGCCTATATGGACAGGGCCATACGTAGTCAAGAAAATCGACAATGATATAAATTGCACTATCCAAATCGGTAAAAAATTGCGACGTGTTCAGAATAATCGTCTCAAAATTTTTTAGAATTAGTTAAATATGGTATACGAACGTCTTAATTTTTCTCCATACAATTGGTTTCTTTTTTTTAATCCAGGCTAATTTCAGGAATAATGCTGTTCTTAATTTTGCTTCTTCTGCCAGAGATATTATGTTTACGACCGGAGATCCAAGAAATAAGAAACGCTGGCATTTTATTCGAGCAAATTGGAAACGCACTCGTGTACCAAAGCATGTGGACCCTAATCACCCAAGTGAAATTTGCAAACGAAGTAGAAATTGTAGGATTTATTGAGAAATGTAATAAAATTATAACAGAGATGTATAAAGTTTTAAGAGCAGCAGGAGACCTAAATAATTCTTGTATTTCTTGGCATGAGCAAATCACGCGAATAGTTAAAAATATAAGAGATAAGTTAGATAGCATAGAATTCTATTCAAGTAGGGTTAGAGGAAAAAGGGAAATACTCGATGGTATTGGTAGGCTATCAAATTTTTTATTCGGTACCATGGATGATAGGGACGCCAAAAATATTTACAGTCGTTTAGAGAACCTTGAAGCCCATGATAATGAAAACCTACATCTAAATTTCAAAGCAAATAACAGTAGTAAAATCAAAGTTTAGCACAGTAGATACTATTCTGCAGAACCTTACCCATCATCAATTAGATCTGGAACAAAGGTTAATGCATTTCTCGGAGAGACTAGGCGTGCACCTCCAATACGTTACGGCTGAAATTCAAAAGGTTCACATACAAGCACATTTCAATGAAATAACCATTCTTATGTTATTAAAGCTCCAAGAAGTCTACTTCCACCTCGCAGAAGAGGATACTATTTTTACAGCACTACACCAGAAAAAATTACATCCGGCAATTCTATCAGAACAAGATCTTTCCAAAACCTACCAAGAGATAATAAAAATAAATTACGGACACCCACTCCTAAACGATTTGACTTTATTGAGCCAAGTAATCAATTTGGACTATTTCCAAATTAATAACCAATTTCTTATTCGAATTCACATCCCACTCACAGAATCTACAGCTTATACAATAAATAAAGTTTACTTACTTCCGATACCGATTTCAAATACACAGTCTTACTTTCTGGATATCCACACAAATTACCTTTTTAACAATACTAAGCATTGAAACTATTTAGAATTCTCAGAGCAAGATTTTACAACTAAATGCGATTCGTACACATCAGCTAATTATACCAGCATATACATTTGCAAACAAATCCAACCTAAATTTATAGGTCAAGACAAGAATAATTGCTTAATAAACGTTTTTGATAACCCTTTCAACGATCAGCCGTCTTGTTTGCATCGAATCACAGACCAAAGCAAAGATTTCTTTATCAAAATGGTACAAAAACATATATGGCTCTATAATTTTCAGCAGAGGACAAGTTTAGTGGTACGTTGTAAGGAAGCTAATTACCGTGAAACCTTACACGATCAAGGAATACTTACTCTCAAAGAAATGTGTTCGTATCAAATGGGCGTGTTTGAGATACTTTTTGAAAGAACATTTGAACAAGCTATTCCTGTTAGGGAACCAGATCAACCAAATATCCCGAAACTAAGAGTTAGTGTAGATTCCCAGAATATTCTTAATTTTACTAACTTGCAACTTATGAACATGGACCTCGTTCAAAATAACGATTACTTACACGCACTAAAGTCTGGCACAAAGGCAATAGACGATCTGGAAAAGGATATAAACTTACTCAAATTAACGAGAGATTCTAAACAACAGCGCATTCAAACCCATATCAATTCCACAATTAGTATTTTGTGCGTTTTCATTGTTCTTTTTCTAATTGTGGCAGTAATTCGTAAAAGATTCCCTAAAATTACTAGAATTGCAAGGCAAACCGAACCAGCGAAAGAAACCCCCCATAACGAATCGAAAAGCTCTGAAGACCCAAATAAACAAGACCACGAACTAAATGAAATAGTGGTACCAGTAACATCAGTTTCGGAAAACCCACTTAGCAGGTTTAGTAAATTAGGACGTTCATTTAAGGTTAAGATTTAGGAAAATATAAACAAAAACAAGAACAGAATACCATAATAAAGTAATTAATTATATATTAATATACACTTCTGCCCTCTGCTCTTTTATACTTTTCCATTCTATCTGTTATAATAAGGAATAATAATATATAAGACACATATTTCCATTTCAAAATTATTGTAAAAATTTATTTTTGTAACAACTTTATATCTTATATCTTTCGTAAGTTAGTTGAGAAAAGTAAAGACGAAGTCGCATAGCCTTATTTTTTATTATTATAGACATATACTTAAATTAGATTTAGCACTGCTTAGATGAAATTTATAAATTTGGTTAAATTAATAATTTAATAAATAAGGAAAAAGTAAAATTACAAAAATGTTTGTTTCATCTCATACACCATAAAAAAGAAAAAACAAAAAAAAACCCAACATCTAATAAAAAAAAAATAAATTGGAAAGAAAAATGTTACCTCCAGTAGGCATAATTTTTCTTTTCTACGGGGGTAAGGAATGTAAAGAAAGTAATTATTCCACAAATTCACGACCTAGTCTTGCGAAAGTAAACACAATAAATTAAATTAAATTGCAAGCTTGGCATATTGAGTGTCATTCACATTTCACCCAGATAAACAAAAATTATTAATTAATTGCAAGCTTTATACTTTGAGATTTTTCAATATCGCGAAAATCGAATATTAGGCAGAATTTATGATTGGTAGAATTTTTGAGTGACACTCAATACGAGGTATTCATTTGGAGGAAGATCGAAGAGTTTGAGTTTTGGAATTAAGACGAAGCGGGTAATAAGATAAGCGTGACGAGCGGGCCGTGAATTTGTGTGTTGAGTGCGATTGATAAAGAGTTATCGAAGTGTCTGTTCGATATAAAACCTAGTATAGAAATTTAGATACACAACAAATAGTGTTGAAAATAAAAATTATTACAATGTATTAGCAGTGCTAAATATTTTAAAAAGTGTTTTTATAAAATAATAAAGTGATAAAAAGTGTCAACCTCTTGTGTTTTGAAAGAACCTACAAAAGATCGCTAACATTATCAGTAATTTGAATTCATATTGTATTAGATTTAGATTCCCCAACTCTCATACCAGCTAAGCTGTCTGAGTGTGGCTAAATTACAATAAGAAAAATATACCATTCAAACGATGAAATTGTCAAAATCTATGTGAACCGAATAGTCAATAAATAAATAAATAAATAAATGAAATATAGCTCGAGCGACTTTCTTGGGTGAAAAAGAAGACTTTTCTACTTCTCATGATTGTGCGGAATTGGTGTGTCGTGGAAAATGACTTCCTCAAAAAAGTGAACATTTCACGACAGAGCACTAATGGCCATGGAAAAAAGAACTGCAAAAATATATGCGAACTGTAGCAGCTGCGGTGTATGTCACCCAAGTGCATGAAAATGGGTTTTCCGTTGGCAAAATCGTTTTCTCGGGACGTTTACTGAATCGGAAAAAATATACACCACCTGATAGTACTCGGCGACACCATTAATTCGATATGCCACAAGCGGTATTGGAACTACCAACCCCTCTCCCCGGGGGTTCAGTGAGCGTCATAATGAGCTTATTAATGAGCATGTTAATGATGGTCATGATGAGTGCATAAATAAGAGTCTGACTTTCCGATTGATTATATATATTTTTCCGAATTCAAACTCCGGTTGCAAATCAAACTCTGAGACGTTGAGACGTAAGGATTTGGGCATAACGTCTTGTTCAGCATATTGGCGACAGTTTTTCCGCGAAAAAACAAATCAAACAATTTTTAAAATCAATAATTTAAAATCCGATAAATCATTTAACTTTCTATATGTTTCTTCATGAATGGCAAACACCTTGATGCTTTTCAGTCAAATTAGTAGTGGATTACATAATAACTGTCCCTTGCGGGGTAAGGAAAAATGTAAAACTATGAGCATTTTTCTACCAGGGATGTTTAAATACTTTCAAAAAAAGATTTTTTTTAAACTAAAGGTAACTGCAAACCGAACCAAAAATTATGCTTAATTTTGTTTGTCGTAGTAGGTAAGATTCGCTGTTGGTTTTAGGGTTTGAAAGACTTTGGTGTTCTAAATTCTAAAAATATGTAAACTCTTAAAAGTTTTTGAAGAATGAATGCTTATATTAAATCGAACGAAGTTAGGTAAACTTTTGGTGCTATCAACTAAAAACGAACTGATAATTTCTCTAAGACCAATATTGGCGGTACGCTGGATAAGAGCCGGTGAATATAGTCACCCCTGTGTTTTAAAATTATGCAAATGAGATCGGTAAAGTACTTTATGCATTTATTTCTGGAACAGTTGGTCGAGCCGTAAGCTTTTACATTCCGAAGATCTCTTCAGTATAGTGAAAACGTCTGGAGCTAACTGTATTTCCAATATACGTGAAAATCTGTAATTCTAACAATTTTAATATGGAAACTCTACGAAGAAGCTGCCTGATTTGGTCTATCTTCGAACTAACATCTACAGTTATTACGGAAACGTCGAATAGAAAATTTCAGCTCTCTATCTCATGCCACTTAAGCAAAGTTCAAATGAATAGTGAGAAACGAAACTTTTTATGACGACCTTATGAAGAACTGGTACGATTTCGCCTTAGTACGAGCTTGAACTTATTTCTTGTATATAATATCTTCAAGCTTACTGGATCGACGCGCTCTCAAGTAATGATGGTATACCATATGAGCTTTTATTTTATCAATAAAATTTTAAACCGAGGATTTCTCCTATAATACTTTCCCTATCTCCTTCCTGCTATGCTGGATTTTGCATCATAGAGTATCCCCTGAGCTTGGCTTAATAATATAAAAAAAAAAAAAAACAAAAACAAACAAAAAAAGCACCAGCAAAGTCAATCCAATTAATTTGGTAGGACAATGAATAAATTAGTTTACATCCCCCTAGCAATCTTATCTGCTCGTTCATCCCAGATATCGATCCTATCCAGGCTTGGCAAATATCCCATCTATCTAACCATCTCACCCATCTAGTCAGTATCAAATTTATCTGTGTAGCCGGTAATCCTATCAGGCCAGTTGACACTTATGCTGATCAATTAGCACTATAGTATCATCAGCATGAAAAAGTATAATGTACACACTAAGCTGATCAACCAGCTGAGACTGGTA
The DNA here is from genome assembly GCA_963924295.1 of Dioctria rufipes. Lineage (NCBI taxonomy): Eukaryota > Metazoa > Arthropoda > Insecta > Diptera > Asilidae > Dioctria > Dioctria rufipes. The sequence continues at coordinate 113,608,825 of OZ002741.1, forward strand.
AGTGGAGAAAAATAGAAAGAGAGAAAGTAACATAATTAGCGCAAATTGATATGCTTAAGTGTCAACTGACCTATATCAAAGAACATAACATATATTATCTAAATATTATAAAGATATATACAGGGCTTTCCAATAAGAGGTGTTATTTTAATTAGCCCGCTATTTCGGTAGATGTCACTTTAGGAGCTGTCATTTTTTGACATTTGACAAGTAGAAACTACGCCATTAATAAAAATGTAACGATACATTATTCAACAACGCATCGAAATTATTAAAATTCACCATAAAAATGGTGAAAATGTGGCAGAGACGGTTCGTAAAACTCGAACATTTTTGGGTCCACGTGAAGCACCTTGTCGGACCGCAATACAGAAATTGGTAGAAAACTTCGAGCTGCCGGGACAAGTTAGTGATGTGAAGAATAAAACCCGTGCACGTCGCTCAAGAACAGCCGGGAATATTGCTGCTATAGCCGAAAGTGTTGAAGAACACCCAGGTGTGTCCATTCCTCGTCGTTCTTTGGAATTAGGCATTCCACAAACGTCATTACACCGTATTTTGCATAAAAATTTGGGTCTTAAGGCTTATAAAGTTCAGTTAACACAAGAACTCAAGCCGGCCGATCATCAACATCGTCGAGTCTTTGCTGATTGGGTCCTCGAAATGCATGAAGATGATCCGGAATTCCATCGAAAACTCATCTTGAGTGATGAGGCCCATTTCCACCTCGATGGCTTCGTCCACAAGCAAAATTATCGCATCTGGGGCTCGGAAAACCCAAGAGTTATTGTTGAAAAGCCTCCCTATCCTCAACGTGTGACTGTTTGGTGCGGTTTATGGTCCCGCGGGATCATTGGACCTTACTTTTTCAAAAATGAGGCTGGAGTAACAGTTACGGTGAATGGATTGCGCTATCGACAGATGATTAATGATTTTATATGGCCGGAATTGGATGGTATTGATCTGAACAACGTTTACTTTCAACAAGACGGCGCTACGTGCTATACAAGCAACGAAACCATTGATCTTTTACGAGAAAAGTTTCCGGACCGTGTTATCTCTCGAAGAGGTGATCACAATTGGCCACCGAGATCTTAACACCTTGCGACTTCTTCCTTTGGGGCCACGTGAAAGAGAAGGTCTACGCCAACAGCCCAGCGTCGATTCAAGACCTCAAAGATGGAATTCGTGAGGCTATCGAGGACATAGGGCAGCCACTTTGCGATTTGGTTATGGAAAATTTCATGAAAAGGATATGGTCCTGTAGGCGTGGTCGTGGTGGTCATTTGGCTGATGTTATTTTCCATTATTAACGGCATACCTTCCTCTTTATAATGAAATAAAGATCCGATCATTTATCTGAAAAAATGGCATTTTTCTTTGAATATCAAAATAACACCTCTTATTGGAAAACCCTTTATATGTTATATAAATGTTATATGAAAGTGGAAATACATAATCGTTTTTGGTAAATTAAAATATCTTACTTGCAATTGTATTTCTATTTAGCAGTAAGATGATCCGCGCCGGTAACTGTCTCAATCGAATATTAAGATACTAATATCTTTGAGATGGCCAGGAGGTAACTTTTTACTTGGCATTGTATTTTCGTTGTATGAAAGGTAATCCTTTGAATATTTTAAAGTATACATACATATATCATGACGGCAGTGGTTCTTTTTGAAAAAATCTTTAATTTAAAAAAAAGCCGTGAAAACACTCCAATCTCAAATTAGAGGAAAGAGATAATTTCTGTGTTTCCCACCGTCTCTAGTGCTGCTACAGTTGCTAGCAGTACCTCAAACCTTTAAAGCGCTAATGCCTAATTTAATTAATATCTTAAGTTTCTGGCGAAAGTACTGGAAAAACGAATGGGACCAACTTTTGGATGATGATAATATGCAAGCTTTTTGTTCTTAATTTTTAATCACTTGTTTGAGGATATATTTTAATACCACATTAGTTTTAAGGTCATATGCAAAAATTATGTTTTAATAAATGTGGCATAAAGACAAAATTTTAATTTTCATCTATTAGTTTCTAATACTTTTAAATAAATTTTATAATTAGGCAACATTACATTAAAATTAAATATCGAATAGCATTCAACTTCAATCCGAAATAATATAATCTAATACAAAGATATGTAGTAAACAAAAAGTTGAAATCAAGAATAAATTAAAATTTAATAAAAATATTATTAAACTGCAGTAGACAAATATTGTAATCTAATGGTATACAGTATCAAAAAGTGAAATGGAAGGAAAAGTTCCATTTGCGATGGAATTGCAAAAAGCTGGGTTTTTGTAAAAGGGTGGCATTCGCCAGAAAATAAAACCAAATTGGTTAAAATTGGTTAAAATTAATATGATGACGAAGTGCAGAATAAGCTCTGAAAGATGTATTTCTTTCAAGTAAATATTGCAATATGACGTGCAATAGAAAAGGACAAGCGACATCCATTGGCTCGGGCATAAAGGACTTTATGACAAGCGACATCTATTGGTTCGGACAGTAAACAACTTTGGGTTCGGAAAATCGAGATTGGAGTATTCGAGAAAGTTCTAGCATAATTTGTAGAGTATAAATATGGCACTTGTCGCTGCCAGTCTTAGGCAGTGAATTGAACGTAGTAAACTATTTCGATTGCGATAATTGGAAGTACCGGATTAGTGTTAATTAAAGCCAAGTCGTTTGAGACTGTTTCCGAATATGTAAAAGTAAACAGTATAGTTAAATAAAAGAAAAACTTGTGAGTTATATCTGAAATATTTTGTTTTAATAACGATATAAGTCTACGCTCGTAACAATACATTCCACAAAGTGTTTGATGGAAAAATTTCTTATTTGGATCTTAACATATAAGTTAATTCTACTCAATCTTGCTATTATACGATGCCTTATTTTACAATTGCTCCTGATAATTGGTCACACAAAATCACAATAAGGGACAAATCCAATGCATCGATTGATCTGCTAATCGGTTAATCCCAATACAGAAAGTGTTTCATCCTTGTAAAAGAAATGTAACGTAGTATACTTTAAATGTTATGTTGTTATGAACTAATAAAAAAGGGAATAAACAAGTAAAAAAGCTAGAATTGGTCTAAGCCCAATTCTTATGATATCCTCTAGATGAATGCTCGTATGTAATTTCGTATGGTGTTATGGAAGCATAGGAGTGAGTAACTTTGGACGTGAAGTCCATTCAGTCAGCATGAGATGACAGTTCACTATGTGAGCAGCTTTAACAAAGGGGGGCATGCTAGCACCTCGGCTAGTGTGGGAGAGTTTGTGGGGGGGGGGCTACCCAAAACCTGCCGCCTATATACAAAAGAAGAATTCGTGCCTGCAAAACACACAGCACGACATCTGCTCCAGAAGGGACCCTTACACCTCTTACCTTGCCTATGATGAAGGCGCAGATGACCTGTTTTCACCCCTGTGCCCCATCCATTTGCGATATTGCGGGCACAAGTTTACAATGTCTCTGAGATGACCTGAAATGAGTGGAGGAGTGGGGCTATTCAACCATTAATTCTAAAAGGGCTCCAGGAGAGTGAAGGAGAACAGAAATTTGATTTTAGGGACTCATTAATTTCCACTAGTCTTTATTATGTGGTAATCTGGTTCCTTAATTCTTAATATTTAGAGTAACATGACTAATGCCTGAAGATGTGCTCCGTCAGATCATGGACGAGATTTTTAAAGAAAAACTTCGCTTAAGATAATACAAAGTTAATAAATTTAATTTCTTAATACAACTATAGTCAGACTACTATTGAAAGAAATGACAACAAATGAATACAATTTAATGATGAAGGTTCTTTCCAGGTCATCTCATCGAAACAAAAATTTATACAAATCTTGTTTATGTAAATGACACCAAGTCAGATGTATTAAAATATGTATTATTTCATTAATAAAAGAAATTTCTAAAACTAAGCATTTGTGTTCGTTCATAGGACCATCAGATTATTTAAATCAGCCACAGGCATAAGAATGTAGTAATATTACTGAACGGTGATTTAGACTAATTGGAAAGGAAACTATTAAATTTTAACTAAAATAGGTTTGAAGCGGAAACTATGCCAAAAACCGAGACTCAACGTGTGTGTATCAATCATATTCAGCTTTTTGTTTTATGTAACCACCTTGGATAAGTCCAAGTATCTAGCTGGAAGTCGATTTAAATCTGACTTCCCTTTTCTGCAAGTTTATCTACCAATAAATATTACAAAAAAATAAAAAACACGGTTATATTTATCATATCTGTTGTCTATGAGTAGGCTTTACACTTTCAAAAATTTATGTTACGACCACTTGAGGGGTAACAGAACTAGCTCAGCTGAGGGGTAGGTTCTTCTTTATTTCGTACCATATAAAAGAGAGATTTCTGTTCACTTAAAAAAAAATTATAAAAGGAAAATAGATATGTTGGGCGCCACGTGGTTTTAAGAGTCCACGAACTCAGATGAAATTAAATAATAAAAAAAAATTAAAAAAACAACAAACGTTATAATATTTATTAAGCAAAAATGGGATGAGAGGAATTACACCAGCTCGGCAAACAAAGAATATGGAATAAAAAAAAAACAAATAAAAAAAGAAAATTATATTATTCAAATCAGTAAAAAAAAAATCATTAGCAAAAGATCAATTAATTTCAATTAATTTCTACTAGAACAAAAGTATCAATTTGTCGAGATAATTACTGCCGAGTTTGCCGATGAGGGTAAGCTGTAAGCAACATTGATAATTCACGATAAAAGGAAACCGAACGAAGAAAAAAAAGACGAGAAGAAACCAGAACTACAAGTTAAGTTATTAACAAACAAAAACCAAACTTATCTTCTTTTTTTCCGGGTTTTGTTTTTAAACTTATCCAAGCCTCTTCTTTCACTTTAATCTTTTAGGAAAAAATATATATATTATCGAACTTTTTGCCTTAGATGCTCTGCTTTCTTTTTCCCAAAAATGACCACTGAAAAAAAACTGTCTCCTATCTGCCCCAGTCGTTTTATGTATGCACTTTTACCCCCTATTGGAAAATAGCTTCCAAGATTTCCCAATTTTCATCATGATGGTTTCCAATTAATATATTTTGGAAAAATTATTTTTTGCATTTTCCTTTTAAAAGGTTCTTTTATATTTTAATTTCATTCTGGCTTAGCCAGAAAAATTATTTATTGCTTGGAAATTGCTTTTTTTTTCGCCAGTGAAAGATTTTTGACAATTATTTTCACATCTCTTGAATTTCATTTTCCGGGGCTTTGGAGCATAAATTATATATTCGACCTTGACTTTGGATTGCAGTTGTTCCCCCACTATTGTGCAAATCATCAAAAACATAAAGTTTATTCTAATAATTGGGGATGTTTAGAAACCTAAGTTAGGTTAGATTTCGCTCCCCCTTCTGAGGACATTTTACTCGGGAAAAGGCCTGGATAAGATGCTTACTATTTAAGCATATTGAAATTTTGAAATTCAATCCACGATTGCCTAAGTTTGGTTTCGTTAACAACTTACCTTAACTTATTTTCCAACCGAAACAAAAATTCGTGAGCGTACCCCCTTCGTTTACATGAGTCGTTACAATATTTTCTTTTTGTGCAAAATACCATAGCCTAACGTATCGCGGTGGCCTCAGCCAGTAAAGACTTCCAGGTAAGCTTTCCTTTATGCAACTCTTCCCTATAAAGGTACGCGATAACTGAGCTTATTTCCATTCCTTGTTGTCATAGAATAAGAGAATCCAGCTACTGTTCGTGATATGCTCGTGTATCCTGGGACAATTGAGGTTACTGCTTCAGCTACTTAGCCTTCATGATACAAGGTAGCAAACGAAATCACCAACCCAAGGTAGATAGTGCCCCATTCCACTAATAGTACTTTAGAGCTAGGAGTGCTATTGTAACTGTATGCAGCCGCTGGCGAGCAACAATCTGTAATTGAAAAATAAATACAGCACCTCGAGTTGAACTCGGAACACAGAGTGGACAGAACAAAAGTTAAGTATCGTTAGTTTCCTTTCATCACAAATGCTATTTAAACAAAATTCTATTTTTAGGCGCCTGCAGGACTTTGAGGCCGTAACACACCTCCTTTTGCTCCAGGCGATCTCGCAGAGATCTCACTACACGAAGACGGCCAATTTAAAAATCTGACTACACCCGAAATATTAGCTCATTTCTTTTTATCCTATATATATTAGTCGTAACGTAACGTAACTCTTGTGGCATGTGCTTACAACTAACTGAACGAATGTTTAAGTATATATTGGTAATTGATTAATTAATTTCTGTTCTATGTACATGTATTTCATATAGCTGAATGCATATTGGTTCTATCTCTATCTTTAAAGAAAATTCATAATTTATCTCAACGGTTCTTGTCTTCCATACATATATTAATTCACTGACTATTCTACTACATCCCAAAAGCTCCTGTTATAACTAAATTCATTAAAGTATTCTTAATTTCCTGTACCTTTACCAAAATATACTTCAACTCAAAACCAATAACCTAGTGTTAGTCTGATCTCATATCACGTCAAAAAGAAATACCATTAGGACTATCAGGAAAACAAGAGAAAGTGCATTAGTCTTCTGGAATATCCTTATCGGAGCAATAGGGCTTTAAGTCTTTAGCATGCCAGATACCTGCACCTTTGCCACTGTTGTCAATCAACTCATATGTCCAGGATGACACTACTTTAGTCACCTTGAATGGCCCTACGTACTTGGGTGCTAACTTGGCACTAAAATACTTGGCAGCTTCACTAAGAACATAGCTTTTCCGCCACACCATATCATTCATATAGAACCTATGATCCCTTCTGCGAAGGTTATAGGAGCGCGACGAGGCTTCATCTGCCTCCTGCAATCTCTTCTTAATATCTTTACGCATCTCTTCCATGGCTGATGGTCTAGCTTCCGGATCAAAAATCTCATCATCCTTCCATCTTTTGTGTGCTTTCCCACAAGTGACCATCTCCTTTCCAAAGTTGATAAAGTATGGCGTTATTTTGGTACCTTCCTGAGTAGATGTGCGGATAGCGCAAGCAATTTTCGCCAAGTGCAGATCCCACGCTCGGTGGTTATCCGACACATACGCTCGAAGAATCGTCTTTACGGTCTGGTTGGTCCTCTCGGCTGGCTTCGCTTGTGGATGGTACAAGGCAGTATATTTTCTTTCTACGCCGTAATCATCACAGAGCTTAGCAAACTCCCGACTCCTAAATTGAACTCCATTGTCGCTAATGAGTACCTTAGGTACTCCGAAGAGCAAGAAAATATGATCATCTAAAATCCGGCATATAGGTCCAGCAGTCGCTGCGCGCAGCGGAAATAGCATGGGGAACTTGCTGTAATGATCGACAATAGTTAAAATGTAGGTAAAGCCACGGGTCGAATGAGGCAGTGGGCCAATCAGGTCTATACTTATACACTCCCATGACTTGTTGGAAATATTTCGACTAGCCATTAGACCTGCTGGCTTCTTAAGCAAAGGCTTGATTGCCTGACACGTTTTACAATTTTTCACATATTTCATCGCATCGGCGTTCATCTTTGGCCAGTAATGGGCTCTGGAAAGTCGATCATATGTCCTTTGAATTCCCGAGTATTCTGAAGTTGGGACATCATACGCATTGGTAATAAGTTCCCTCCTTTGGTGCTTTGGGACTGCCTGCTTCCAAAAATCACCCTGCATTGCTAACAGCGGGTATCTGGGGCGCTGATGTTTCCACAAAACACCACTTTCTATTTTCCAATCTGAGTATTTTGATGGAGAATTACTGACGTTATTTAGTAATTTTTCATACCACTTATCCGCCTGACCTTACGCTCCTATTGCACAATTTACAATGCGTAATAACCGCGACTGCCAATCAGGCAAAAGGTGCTCCTTACCTTTTCGATGTGCGATATTAAACTCGTACTGCTGGAGTCGCATAGCCCATCTAGCCAATCTACCTGTAGGATTCTTTAAGTGGAGCCAAACAAGGGACGGCCTTAATTTCTCGACAGCCCACAAGACGGCTAAGCATTCCCTCTCCGTGGTCGAATAGTTCCGCTCACATTTATTTAAGGATGTACTCAAATACGCCACAACCTTCTCACTTCCACTTAAATTTTGGGTTAGAACAGCTCCTAGGCCATATCCTGAAGCATCTGTGTGTATAATAAACTCTTGTTCGAAGTCAGGACAAGTCAGGATTGGTGCACTAACCAGTCTATCCTTGATTTCCTGGAAGGCTGTTTCGCATTCTTCTGACCAGATGAATTTGTGCTTCTTTTTGAGTAAATCAGTAATGGGTGCAAGCAAGCTCGAAAAATTTGGTATAAATCTTCTATACCATGAGACGATGCCGACAAAACGACATATTTCCGTTACACTTTTGGGATTAGGAATATCTAATATCATAGATGGCACAAGAACTAGAGCAGAGTATACAGATTGTGAAATGGGTAGTGCGTTCTGGAATGGACCATAATATGTTTTAGAGCGTACCGAAAGCAAATGTTTTTATAATAGGACTTTTGTATACATTATATCGAAGTCCTTAGCTTTTCAGATATGAAAAAATATAAACTACTTGACGTATACATAATTTCAAATGTTGTGGTCCATTCCGGAATGGACCATCCAGCCATATAAAATTTGTATACTTTTTTTGGTACTGCATGCGACATCTAGTTCTTGTGCCATCTATGCTAATATGCATTTGACCTTTTCCGGATCAACCTGTAGTCCATGTTCACCAACAACGTATCCCAAGTAACGCAGTTCCGAACGACAGAACTCACATTTATTATAATTAATAACTAACCCTGCCTTTTGTAGTCTATCTGGGACTTCCTCCAAGACTTTTTAAGTGGTGTTCAAATGATTGGGTAACAATTATAACGTCATCCAAGTATACGAATACATGGCTTTCCAAGTTCCCTGAAAGGATGCGATCTATAAGACGTTGCCAAGTCGCTGGCGAATTGCTAAGCCCAAAAGGCATTCTTTTAAACTGGAATAAGCCCCTATTAGGGACTGTGAAAGCCGTGTATTGCTTGGAGTTTTCCTCCATTTGTACTTGCCAAAAGGCGGACTTGGTGTCCAGCGATGACATATATTTCGCATCCCGGAGTTTGTCGAGCGTAGCCGAGACATACGGCAGCGGGTACGCATCCTTTGCCGTTACCTTGTTGACTTTGCGAAAGTCTACGCAAAACCTATATGACCCGTCCTTTTTCCTGACCATAACCACCGGAGAGGACCAAACGCTACTAGAAGGTTCGACCACGTCTGCCTCTAACATGTTGTCTAATTCTTCATTTATGACTTTTTGAATGGCAGGCGAAACAGGGTAGTACCTCTGTTTAATTGGAGGCGAATCGGTGCGAATTACATGCTGAACCTGGTTGGTACACCCCAGCTCTTTCCCCATTTTCGTTTCAGCTTTCTTGATCACCTTTTCGAGGTCTTTCTGTTACCCTGTTGTGAGTTTTGAATGATTGCTCAAAGAATTGAGGTGGCATTCTTCATGCTGCTCCGTAAATCTCCAAGAATTTGTTTTCAGGTTGGCAACTATGCTCATAGCATGCCAAAAGTCAATACCGAAAATAAGAAAATGTAGCAATGCAGGAATGATTAACACGTCCAAGACCTTAATTCGTCCTTTCAACTCTATAGGAAGACTGACTTTTCCGAAAACTTGGATGCTCGTTCCGTCTGCTAAATTTACGTTTTTGCTATAGCCTTTTGAGTCTTCAATCCCATTTTCTCGAAAAACTGCCAACCAGGTCCTCCTAAAATTTTCCGTGATTCACCCGAATCCAACAAACCACTCACCTTTAATCCAAAAATTAAAACGTCGAGATGTGGACGCATATCGTCATTCCTTTTTGTAAATGCATAATCCACTAATAAGTGCAATGCTTTTCCACAATCTCCGAAAACTTCGTTGACCTTCCCAGGATTTACAGCGACCGCGGTTTTTTCGGAACGAATCGAGCTCGAGACACCGCCTATTGTCGAGCTCGGTTTCCGTTTCCCGGTTGTTGACTAGCGTTAGGCTTGCTTTGGTTAGATGCGTTTGTCCTGCTTCCTCTACAATTGTCACAATTTGGTCGTATAACACCCCTGGTCCCGCAACCATAGCAGTGGAAATTCCTCTGACAAAACCGCGCTAAATATCCTACACGTCCACACTTAAAACATTTAGGTCCCGAACGGGAACTAGGACTTGTATCACTCACCATGGCTACAGAAGTTTGGTCGCTGGCCACGTAGGCTAGATCTGGTTCGAGCAGATGGGTATTTCGTTTCGATGGTGGAGGAGTAAATGTCTCAACGGAAGTGCGGACAGACTCTAACCTCCTTCCCAGATCTACCAGTTCCTGAATGTTTTCTACCTCAGTCAGACCTAGCTGCGTTTGGTAAAACGGACTAATGTTGCGTTTGAGGATCCGTAATTTCTCTTTTCCAGATAATGGAAGAGTTAATCGGGAAAACATACTCGACATTATCGCAGTATATGTGCCAATGGTTTCATCTCTATCTTGGGTCCTTTGCTTTATCTCTTCCAATAGTTTTTCATTGTAGTCGCCTGGCAAGAATTCTGCTCCTTTACGAGCTCTAACCACGAATGTACTATTGCTTTGTTTGCCCGGTACCAGATAAGAGCGCGTCCAGTAAAAAAATCCAAGGCAGAGCGAAACAGCTGAGCCTTGCTTACACCTCTTGCTTCTGCGAGCTCTGCCACCCTCTCTAGGAAAGAGTTCAAAGACTGTCCGTGCTCACCAGAGAACTTAATATCCCACTTATGCAGAGGTACTCTATGACGAGAAGGTGTCAAGTATGACAATGTTCTACTTAATTCCCCACTTCCTTCGGAACAATCACTGTGTTCGTTTTCGCCTTCAACTTTAGATTGTAAAGACCCTAAGGCTAGGACTAAATCTGCTCACACCTTAGATTTATCTTTAACCTGATTTTCCTCTTCCGATACTGACCTATTGAGTCTGCTAAAAGCCGATTCAATCTTTGTGAGGATCTTCTTATATTCAGCCGATTCCATTTCATCATTGAAAGACTGTAATAAACTTTGAATCTCTTCGACTTTCTTCTGAAGAGCCTCTAAATCTTTTCCAAACGTAATAGGGTAAGGATCTTGAATCAGTATCTTTCCCATTCTTTCTGCTTTGAAGGCTGCGCGGAGAGTTTGTCTCATCTCTTCAACTTTGCCTGCAGGTAGTGCTCTTATTTCCAACTCATAGGCGACCTCTTCCTGGCTCAATCTATTAATTTCCATTGTGATGGAATAATGATTGCAGAATAATTAGGTAGGTCAGAATATATGGTTAATGATGGCAAGCAAACCCAATAAAAAGAATTGTTCTTCAGTGAGAAAACTATAACTATTTTCGAGATACCAAAAAAACGTAACTCTTGGCGTTACGATCCACGAGACGCCGGATTAAACTTTTCCCAAATTCCAGACACCCGACTCTTAAACAAACTATTTTCTGGGACTAAATAAATTAACCTAAACCATTCACCGATGATTCCTTCCTAGATATTCAGCACCTCATCTAAGATATATATATACATATGTGTGAACATTAGCATCACCTAGCACACAAGGATTACTTGAAATACCATGAAATATGAGTTATCACATAAATCGCATCCGCATATAAAAAAAAATAAAATTTGTGATGAAAGCACTTGTTATATTACACCTAAATAAGAAATTTTATGATATCCTGGTGACGTCCAGTGTCAGGAAAAACAAATTCCTATATTTATAAGCTTCCACCGTAAGTTATTTCAACATATTACTTTATACGTAATCTTGAGCAAATAACAATCATATGCTGAACAGAAAGCGGAGTGCGAGTGTACCGTTTACATAAAGCTAATCAAGTAGCTGAATAACAGCCCCGATTAATTTCAAGTGATCAATGAAATCTGGAACTAGGTCACTTATTGAAGTAGGTCAGGCCTTTGCACAATACTTTTTTAGGCAGATTCAGCTTCTATCAGCACAGAGTCGACGCTCTTAATTTGAAAGTTCTCTTTACAACACAATTGGGACTTTTTTTTGTTAATTACTAGATCATCCGATATTTTACAATACAGGCCGGTTTACTTCTCAAAACCAGTTTATTCAGTTTTAGTTTTCGGTGCATAAGGGTAAGAACATACGATAGTTAGCTCAAATCACAAAAATAAATATTTAAATTGATATTTTATAAATTGAAAAAAAAAAAAATCAATAAAATGTGCAAATTCAAAGTTAAATTCTTAAGGGTTTCGTACGAATAGATAACATAAGTACAAGTGCAACCTATTACAAAAAAAAAAAAAAACAAAAAAAAACAAAATATGAAGTGGAAAGCAAATTAATTTTGAGCCAAAAGCATAGGTGCAGTGAATTGCAAATAGCAATTGGATTTTCCCCAGCACCCAGAAGAAGAAATGTGGATACCAAGAAAAATTATATTTCCTGAGTGAGTAAAAAAAAATATAATTCTTAGTGTCTGTTGCTAGCTGAACTATGGATAGGATTCTAGTTGCAATGTTTAAAAGTGATTGTTCCAGTATTTAGACACAATTGTTGCTGCAACTTTCCCATTTAGACTCAAGACTCACTTTCACGCTTCCACTCACGGTTCCTAATTCCACTGAGTTTACAAGAATAAAAAATTACACTTGCCATTTAGAAATTGTAAAATATTTTCATGAAATTCCCTCTGGCCCCACGTTGGGCGTCAAAAATTTATGTTACGACCACTTGAGGGGTAACAGAACTAGCTCAGCTGAGGGGTAGCTTCTTCTTTATTTCGTGCCATATAAAAGAGAGATTTCTGTTCACTTAAAAAAAAATATATAAAAGGAAAATAGATATGTTGGGCGCCACGTGGTTTTAAGAGTCCACGAACTCAGACGAAATTAAATAATAGAAAAAAAAATTAAAAAAAAAACAAACGTTATAATATTTATTAAGCAAAAATGGGATGAGAGGAATTACACCAGCTCGGCAAACAAAGAATATGGAATAAAAAAAAAACAAATAATAAAAGAAAATTATATTATTCAAATCAGTAAAAAAAAATCATTAGCAAAAGATCAATTAATTTCAATTAATTTCTACTAGAACAAAAATATCAATTTGTCGAGATAATTACTGCCGAGTTTGCCGATGAGGGTAAGCTGTAAGCAACATTGATAATTCACGATAAAAGGAAACCGAACAAAGAAAAAAAAGACGAGAAGAAACCAGAACTAAAAGTTAAGTTATTAACAAACAAAAACCAAACTTATCTTCTTTTTTTCCGGGTTTTGTTTTTAAACTTACCCAAGCCTCTTCTTTCACTTTAATCTTTTAGGAAAAAATATATATATTATCGAACTTTTTGCCTTAGATGCTCTGCTTTCTTTTTCCCAAAAATGACCACTGAAAAAAAACTGTCTCCTATCTGCCCCAGTCGTTTTATGTATGCACTTTTACCCCCTATTGGAAAATAGCTTCCAAGATTTCCCAATTTTCATCATGATGGTTTCCAATTAATATATTTTGGAAAAATTATTTTTTGCATTTTCCTTTTAAAAGGTTCTTTTATATTTTAATTTCATTCTGGCTTAGCCAGAAAAATTATTTATTGCTTGGAAATTGCTTCTTTTTTTTCGCCAGTGAACGATTTTTGACAATTACTTTCACATCTCTTGAATTTCATTTTCCGGGGCTTTGGAGCATAAATTATATATTCGACCTTGACTTTGGGTTGCAGTTGTTCCCCCACTATTGTGCAAATCATCAAAAACATAAAGTTTATTCTAATAATTGGGGATGTTTAGAAACCTAAGTTAGGTTAGATTTCTCTCCCCCTTCTGAGGACATTTTACTCGGGAAAAGGCCTGGATAAGATGCTTACTATTTAAGCATATTGAAATTTTGAAATTCAATCCACGATTGCCTAAGTTTGGTTTCGTTAACAACTTACCTTAACTTATTTTCCAACCGAAACAAAAAATCGTGAGCGTACCCCCTTCGTTTACATGAGTCGTTACAATATTTTCTTTTTGTGCAAAATACCATAGCCTAACGTATCGCGGTGGACCCAGCCAGTAAAGACTTCCAGGTAAGCTTTCCTTTATGCAACTCTTCCCTATAAAGGTACGCGATAACTGAGCTTATTTCCATTCCTTGTTGTCATAGAATAAGAGAATCCAGCTGCTGTTCGTGATATGCTCGTGTAACCTGGGACAATTGAGGTTACTGCTTCAGCTACTTAGCCTTCATGATACAAGGTAGCACACGAAATCACCAACCCAAGGTAGATAGTGGCCCATTCCACCAATAGTAGTTTAGAACTAGGAGTGCTATTGTAACTGTATGCAGCCGCTGGCGAGCAACAATCTGTAATTGAAAAATAAATACAGCACCTCGAGTTGAACTCGGAACACAGAGTGGACAGAACAAAAGTTATGTATCGTTAGTTTCCTTTCATCACAAATGCTATTTAAACAAAATTCTATTTTTATACGCCTGCAGGACTTTGAGGCCGTAACAATCTTTTATGTCTTCCAATTATCTCCTCACCTTCTCTTCTTAGGAGGGTGGGTGTATTTATATATTCTATAGACTTACAACTGCGCTTGCGATCAGCTCCATTTCACTGTCACTTTAGTGGTACGCAACGATGCAGCTAAAAATGAATTGAAATCGTTCAGAGGCAGCAGCTGACAAGGACGGTTTATTTTGTAACCTTAATACGAGCGATAAGTTTATCTTTGCTTTTCTTTTAGCAGGGAAGATTGTGGAACTTATGGCAGAAACACATCCAGGCCTCGAGGCTTCCTCGAGGTGTTGTCAAAATTTCCAACACAGGTTTTTATATGATGCAATACAAAACCAAGCCAGCAGCTATCCTCAAGGCCTAGCCGCAAAGTTCGCTTTGCTCAAAGTTCGAAATTTTTCTCTCTCAGGCCTACTTCTGTCAACAGATGTACTAACAAAATTAAAATGACAGCACCGAGCCACAGTATATTCTACGGAGCCCGGTGGTATCATTTTGTTTTCATTTCTCTGAGGCAAGCCTTGAGGCGAGCTGCGAGGAAGCCTGAGAGAGGCCAGGCCTGAGGCTTGCTTGGATGTGTTTCTGCCTTTACAGCTTTCTATGTTGCGGGGCTGCTCCAGTGAAAAGGCCTCTTTGATGTTCCGCTTGACATTCTGAAAAAGAAACGTATGGGTCGCTTAATCGTCTTCCCTACGGAAAGTATACGACTTGGGGGAGAGCCATTAGACCTTAAATTCTTTTGTTTTACACAAGTTGAACTAAGGGTTTTGGGTTAATTCTCAATTTTATAATGCTGCCAAAAGGTGTAGTTCGATTTGAAGTAGACAAAAGGAAGTATGAGTCTATGACGCTTAATTGCGATAATCAGTGCCAAACTTATCTTGTATATCACCATGTTATTAGATGTTCTATTAAAAGGCGTGGTTTTATAGCCGCTAAGATTACGCACGTGCAGCAGTCTAGTCTCTGTAAGGGTATGGCTACTGAAACAAGCACTCGCTTGACGTGCGCGCAATTTTTCATGATTAATCGCTCTTTATTTTTATGACTGGCCATTAAACAGCGCACACGAATTCTAGTTTTGCGTATTCTAGAGAACAAGAAGAACAAGCAATATAATTTGGGAGGAGCTCGTCTCTGAATTTATTCAGACTCCTACCACGGAACAATTAACAAAAATAATTAGAGATTATAACAACTTTTGCAAACCGTATTGAATGTCCATCAAATTCTGGATCACATTATTTTAGTTATCTTCATTACAATAGAAGTTAGAGCCCGATACATGCAAAGCGATGGTGGTACTTTTATTGGATCTACTTTATTTCAACTCATACAAAAAGGCAAATTTAATATTCCTCCACCACAAATGATTCCAGATTCAATAATCGCGATGGATAATTTTCTTATACCTGATGAAGCTTATCCTTTAAAACATTATCTCCTGAGGTCGTATCCTAGAAAAAAGTTAAATCCGATCAGAGAAAATTTTAATTTACGTTTGGCCAGCGCAAGAAAATGAATAGAATGTGCGTTTGGTATACTTTACGCAAAATGGCGCTTTTTATCCAAGGATATAGAAATGAGTCGTAATGATCCTTGCATAGTAATAAAGGCAGCATGAGCTTTGCATAACTTAATCAGGGAGAAAGATGGAAACGCAGACTTTCATTATTTCAATAATGTAATGGTGAATAAGGAGCGCACCATGACAGGTGACTAGCCTGTACTTAATTCTCATCATGCAAATCGAAGTGGCAATCATGCAGTAAAAGCCCAGGATAAACTAGCGGATTATTCAATGCAATTTAAATATATAATGCAAGATAAAGCATATAACAACTTACATTTGTTTAAAACTATAAAAATTACTTACCACCAGTATTGCAAATAGATGAGATTTCTGTCCACAGTTTTTCCACCACTATTCTGTTTTTATGATTAACATTATCATCTTGCCAGAATGCCAGCCGGCATTGTACTTCAGATATCAAGAGTTCCTCATCAATATTGGGAGTCATGTTACCTCCTAAAACTCTCACAGAATACTAAGCAAAAGTGCGTCAGAAAAAAAAAGCATTTTAGTCGCGAGATGATTTTTAGAAATCGAAACAGTTGCGATGACTAAATTTGCACGCAGAAAACCGCACTTAATTTTTTCCGGTGTCTCCGGTGTCATGTACCACTCAGTCACACTAGAAAATGTTTTGCTATTCTTCTTATTTTTCAGAACTGGAATTTTGTGTTCTTTGTGTTGAGTCCTGCTAGCTGTCAGTGGTCACAAATGAAGCATAATGCTTCATGCAGCACGCTGCGACCATAACAATGATCACCCATCTATGGTAAATAGTTTTTCTGGAATGGTTCATGGGACAGTAAAATTAATTATAACCAATTTTATAGGATTTCTAATTCTGAAGAACTTTTCAGTACAATAAAAACGTTTAGGACTGTTCGTTTTTACAGTATACCTATAAAACCAAAATTTTTATGTGGCAACATCAGGAAGGAGCTACCCGATTTAGTTCATTTGAAGCCTTACTTAATGTTAATATAAAAATACAGTGTACAAAATTTCAGCTTTCTATGTATACGCGTTCTCAGGCAGTGTTCAAATATATATAGTGCAAACCGAAATTTTTGTATGGCGGCCCTATGAAACAGTTATCCGATTTATCCCATTTTCGAACATAAATTTACTTTTTTTTTAAAAAAGCCCGTGTGCAAGATTTAAGCTCTCTAAGTGTACGCGTTCTCGAGTTATCAGGAGGGTGGACAGACGGACGGACGGACAGACAGATATGCAAAAATCAAAATAACTTTTAATATGATGCGCGGGTGTCCAATAAATTTTTCTCTACTAGCATTATTTCTGTGTTACAAATGGAATGACAAACTTAGTATACCTTATGGTTTCATCTTCGGTATAAAAACTGTTCATTTTAATATTGTTGTCATATCGGTATATTATATGTACATATATTAAATTTTAATAAGTTGATAGCATTGTTTTTTTTAAGAGAAATATTCTATTTCATTAACGGCTCTCTCACTAAGGAAAGAGCCGGTGCTAGTGTTAACTCCCTTGAGCCTGACATTCGGTCGGAGTTCTCGCTTGGAAGGCACACTACTGACTTCCAGGCTGAGTGAAGAGAGTGATTGATACAGAATTCAAAGAAAAGATATTGTCATCCTCTCGAAGAGTCAGGCAGCCTTAATGGTTCTGAGTGGCCCTCGCATAACATCCAAGTTACTGAAGGACTGTAATACGACTGTAAATAAGCTGTGGATCCCTTTTTAATTTGACTATCAGAATCAACTTAACACAAGCTCGCTGCATGGTCACGTTTAATAAATAAACGGTCAACAATATATGCGTTTCATCACTTAGTCAGTGTTAGCATTAGTATGTTACACTAAACATAGACCAAACACCAGATGAAATGCCATGCAATGCGACATAGAACAAAAAGATAAAAAACTAAATTAAATCGAACAGAAGATTAAATATTATATAGACGTTTTTTTGAGACATGCTTAGAGTCCTCAACAACAAAATAATCAGCCAAATTATTGACAGTAATGTACATGCGATTATTAGGTTCATACATGCTAAAGTTAGACCTTGAGGAGTTAACATGCAACAGAGGTAGCCTTCTCAAATTGTGCTTATTATCACGGAAAGAGATTTTGTCAAGTAACAACGGGGAATCAACATTCGTGTTTAATAGTTGGCGAACAAAAGTTACATCGGCAACCATGCGACGTTTCTCAAGAGAGTGCATATTCAATAGCTGCAAGCGATCCTCATAGGGTGGAAGAATCAATGAGTTATTCCAGGGTAGGTCCTTAAGAGCAAAGCGCAGGAAGTTTCGCTGAACAGACTCGATACGGACGATGTGTGTATCGTAAAAAAGAGACAAGACCTGGCTAGCGTATTCAAGAAGTGGTTTCACAAAGCATGTATATAAACGTAATGTTATGGAGGGATTTGAGAACTCTCGAGACCAACGTTCTATAAAGCCCAGCATAGAACTACTCTTAGATACCATGTGGTTTATGTGGGATTTGAAATTCAATCTATGGTCACATTAAATATTAAAGTTACAAACAAAACTAACGCGGCGAATCGAGGAAGCCGAGAACCCATAGACATAAGAGATAGGACTCAGATTCCTGTGGAAAGTCATTACCTCACATTTGTCGATATTGAGTACCAAATTTCTGCTTTTGCACCAATCATAAAATTTGTGGAGGTCACCCTGTATCAGCTGTTTGTTTAATGTCATCAGCATAAATTAAGAATTTGCAGTGCTTCACTACGGAGATGATGTCGTCAATATATAGAATAAATAGCAACGTGTATAAATGATTCCCTTGAGGTACGCCAGACGAGGCTTTCAAGACTCTAGAGATGAAGTGGCGGAAATAGATTTGGTATATTCTGTTATCTAGATATGACTCCGCCAATTTTAGGAACGTTGTGGGAAACCCATACTTTTCCATTTTAATAAGTATCACGGAGTGAGATAGCTTGTCGAAAGCTTTACTAAAGTCTGTATAAATACAATCTGTCTGGTAGCCTTTTTGAAATCCGTAAATGGTATCAGAGACAAATTCCAATAAGATAGTGGTTGTAGATCTGCCCGAAATA
Organism: Dioctria rufipes; assembly: GCA_963924295.1. Taxonomy (NCBI): domain Eukaryota; kingdom Metazoa; phylum Arthropoda; class Insecta; order Diptera; family Asilidae; genus Dioctria; species Dioctria rufipes. Next base: position 113,628,058 of record OZ002741.1, read on the forward strand.
AACCCATGTTGGTTTGAATAGGGCAAATTCTTACAGGAAATTGATAACGGAGAGTAGATGATAGGCTTAAATAACTTGGGCATGCAAGATAATTTCGCAATACGCCTATAGTTAGATATATCTTTTTTACTGCCTTTTTTGTAGACATGTATGATAAAAGAATTTTTCCATAGCTGGGGAAAACAACCACTATCGATCGATTTTTGGAAATAATTTTCAGCGGGGTTGCCAGAGAGAGGCAACATGACTTAAAAAAGGCTGGAGGTAGCCCATCAGGACCAGTTGTAAAGTCATTTGGAAGCCCATTAATATGATCAAGTACATCTTCTTCTGAAATTGGGGGAAAGTGAATGAAACGTTATTAGAGTCGTTCATATGACTGAAGATGCTACTTTGAAGTTGAAATTTGAGGAGACAAAGGCATTGTCAAAAAAAGAAGCAAACATATCGCAAATCTTATACAAATCATCACTAGCAGAATCCTTGTACCTCATGGTATTGGGGTAGTTGTCTGTTTTTTCCTTCATGTTAATAAACTGAAAAAAGTTACGTGAGTCACTTAATAATTTCGCACCCATACTTTGAATATACTCGTTATAGAGTGAAGAGGAAAGTTCTTTGAGCTAATTATATGATGTGAGGAAGTTGTTGTGACTTATGTATAATGTCCTTGTTCCTCATAGTTATAACTTTTCCACAATTTATTCTTTTTATTTTTAAGACGCTTCAGTTCTTTATTGAACCATGGTGGAGACGTTTTAGAGAGCCGCTGAAACTCGCGAGGAACGTGAGAGGAAAACAAATCGAAGTGAATTATATAAAATTTAGAAACGTCTTCGTCAACGTTATTGCTAGCTAATATTGTGTTAAAGTCAATAGATGTAAGTCTACTGGAAAGTTCCGAAAAGTTAGCCTTTCTAAAATTGAAAAAGTATTCTGTTTCGTCACAATTTGTAAAGTTTTCGGTTCCATAGCAATATGTAATTAGTAGTGTGGGTGATATTTGTCAAGAGTAGACATTATAACTGGGCTAGCTTCAACTAATAAGTTACCCGTGTCAGTAGAAAATACCAGGTCTAACTGCCTACACATGTCATTCTTAACATTACTGATTTAACTGAGACTAAGAGATGAAATAGTGTCCAGGAAAAGTGATTCTCTTATTGTCAAGTTATTAAGTGGGAGATAGTCTTCATCATCATCGTTTACTACCCATTGTATATTGGGTAAATTAAAATCACCAATAAGTAGTAATTCGTCAAGAGGCTCCATCTTACCATGGATAAAATTAGAAGTTGAAATGACCAGGTCATATAAATTTTGACCTTTGTCATCAACAATATTTATAGAATCTGGAGAATATAACAACAAAGTATATATAAGTCATGTCTTAAGAGAGTTAGCTTAAGAACTATAAGTTCGGTGTCAAGAGAGTTGAAAAAACTGGGAACCACAATTTGGGTGCAATTGAAATGGTTTTTACATGCGAGGAGTACGCCACCGCCCCGCGAGCTTCAGAGTCAATATATCTATCTTTATAAAAACTTGGTAAGAATTGTCTAAAATGTCGGCATCGCGAAAGCCATGATGCAACCAAGCTTCAGTGAAAGCAACTATAAGTCGCAACAGAGGATTTAAAGATATGAACAGGTTTTGTCCGAATCCCCCTTACATTTTGATAGTGAAGGGAAAGTGACTTCAGTTTTTTGGAATAACATTGCAACTATTGTCAGTCTTCAATAAGAATATTGCACATATTTTAGAATATCAGGACTATACAGGGTGTTTCCTCTATGGTGGAGGTCAGGAGAGCAGGAGGTGATAATACTCACCTAGCCAGACAAAAAATTGTATGGTAGAGCGGGGGGGGGGGGGGGGGTTTGGAGTTCCAGGGTAATTAAGAAAAAAAACTAGTTTAGAAAGTACAAGGCATACGATCACAGTTAAGACCTCATTTTATGCAGGACTTCATGTCCTTTCTAACGGCTGCAAAAAGGTTATTAACATAACTTTTTTTATTAAAACTGTAAACTGTAGACTATCCCCTTTAATTTGACCTATTAGACCCTATGTGCTATCTGCACTAAAAAACTAACTTGTTTTCCTAATCACCCTGTAGCTCCGAAACGGTTGATATGCCGGCCATCACCCACCCTGCCATATTTTTTTTTTTTTGTTTTCTAAGTAAGTACTATCCCCTCCTGCTCTACATGGTGGTCAGTAGAAGGAAAGACTCTGTATATTTTAGGTCTCTCATGTACATAATATTGAGGGATTCTGTTTCAAGGCTTGGGAAATATTTCTCGAGGGTTTTGATTCACCGCATATCCTGGTATATTTAAATATATTATGGAAATCCATGGAATACTTACAGAGACATAGTTTTTGGTGTCAAATGGTACTAAAAATTTTAAGTTACGCGACAATTTTATCATGATGCAATCATAGCTTATACTAAGTCTGCCATTCCGTTTGTAATGCACAGAAATAATGCTGGTAGCAAAATGGGTTGGACACCCAAACATAATAATAAAAGTTATTGATTTTTATATGTCCGTCTGTCCGTTCGTCCATTCGTACGTCAATCTATCTGCCCTCAAGAAAATTTCGCACACGAGCTTTTAAAAAGTAAATTTAAGTTCGATAATCGAACAGCTCGGGTAATTCCTTCGTGGGGTTGCCATACAACAATTTCGGTTTTCACTATAATTTGGACACTGCTTGAGAAGGCGTCAACGTTGAGGGCTGAAATTGTTTTCCCGGCGTTTTCATAAAAATAGTAAATATAAATTTTAACAAGTAAAAAAGCTAGAATTGGTCTAAGACCAATTGTTATGATATCCTAGATGAATGCTCGTTTGTAATTTCGTATGGTCACCCATCTGCGCAAGTTTGATTTTTGAAGTGATTTTCGAATATATCTCTAGAACGGTTCATTGAATAGCAAAAATGATTATAACAAATTTTATAGGATTTCATAATCAGAAGAACTTTTCAGTACATTAAAACCCTACATGACTGATCGTTTTCACAGGATACGTAAATAAATTTTTATATGGCAACACCAAGAAGAGGTTGCCGCATTAGCCCATTTTTGAAATTATATTTACTATTTTTGTGACAACACTATGCAAAAAAATTTCAACGATCTCCGTTGACGCGTTCTCAGACAGTGTCCAAATATGTAATGAAAATTTAAATTTTTGTATGACAACCCTACGAAGGAGTTCCCCGATTCGTTCGATTTTCGAACCTAATTTTACTTTTTTTTTAAAAGCCCATGTGCAAAATTTCAGCTATCTAAGTACACCCGTTCTCGAGTTATCGTGAGGACGGACAGACGGACGGACTGACGGACGGACAGATGGACATGCCAAAATTAAAATAACTTTTAATTTTATGCATGGGTGACAAATCCATTTTGCTCCATTATAATTATTTCTAGGTGTTACAAACGGAATGACAAACTTAAGTAGTATATCCTAGAGAGTTCATCTAGGGTATAACAACGGGTTGGACACCCACACATATTATTAAAGGTTATTTTGATTTTTACATATCCGTCTGTCGCTCCTCATGATAACTCGAGAAACCGTTCACTTAGAGAGCTGAAATTTTGCATACGTGCTGTGGCGCCGTAAGTTCCAATGATCGCCAAGCTATCGAATAAATACTAAAAGAACCGATTAACTCTATTTGTTGAGACTTTTATTCAAAAATTAGATTATCACATCTGAATAATACGGCAGCTACTTAACTAGTGAGTGAGACATAATTTACATACTCTTATACATCTCATCTTTATATGCATACTGCCATACTGTAATTCTACTATATTATTATAATATAATTCACTATACTACAATATTATTCTTTAATAATACTATGATACGCCATACGGGCTTTTAAAAAAAAAAGGAAACTTAAGTTCGAAAATGGGACAAATCGGGTTTCCGTTTTTATACCTTAGATGAAATCTATAGGGTATACTAAGTTTGTCATTCCGTTTGTAACGCACAGAAATAATGATGGTAGATCAAAATGGGTTGGAAACCTACGCATAATATTAAAAGTTATTTTGATTTTTGCATGTCCGTCTGTCCGTCTGTCCATGCGTGTGTCCGCGCGAAATACGTTTTTCGCCAAGTAATTGAATAAAAAAAAATAATAAAATTTAAATTGAAAAAGCTTTGAGTTTTAATTAATATTTATTTGAACCGAACTTTACAAGAATTGCGAATAGACTACCGATAAACTGCGCTTCTTTAATAATTGGAACTTAACGTTTTTAATAATTACGCTGATTCTGCGTCTGGGTTGTTGGTGAGAAAGTGCAACGTTATCCGGTTCACAGGTTGATGGCCAGGTGCTCTATTTTATGCTTATTCCCGTAAATATGCAAGGTGGCTGATTTATGTGTGGCGGCAGGTAATAATATGATGATGCGAAGGTGTTGGTTGGTGGGAACGTAACTCCTCCCCCCTTAGTGTAGTGATGGCCAGAGAAAGATGGTCCTATGGGTTCCTTCTGTAGGGACATCTGGAAGATTCGAGGATGTTGCGTTGATTTCGATTTGTTGTTTAGGTTGGCCCCTGAAGTTGTAATTATTTCGGACTATGTATGTTATGACTGCTGCGATGATCCCGATGATAGTTATAGATGTGCTCATGTTTAGATGAAGTAGTTCCCCAGATTTCCTTGATAAGAACTCGATAGCTTCCTTGTTTTCAATATGATAGGACTTCAATTTTTGTAGGCTGAAATGTTGAGTTACAGATGAAGCGGTGATATTGTTGAATATTGCGGGAAGAATGTGGGCTTCATCCCAATGTATGCTACTTCTCGTTGAATAGGTGATACCATTGATTTTAACGTCGCAGTTGTCGAAATGGATCAAAACAGTTCCTTTTAGTTTTTGATGATTGAAGTCGCAAGATGAGTTTATTTCGGTTTCCGGAACATTGGTGAGAAGGATGAAGTTGGGTTCTGGTTCCAAGATCTCAGTTATGATTGTGGTTTCGATGATATTACATCTTGCTGGTTCATTTCGGAGAAGTCTTCCGATGCATTCTGAATCCCTGGTGTTTTCCTGTTGGGTTGATTCCTGACATAGGTATGTCCCTTCTATTTGTTGGCACCTTTCATCAAAGTATTGAATATTTTGGGGATTGTGGATAATGTAGGGTTTTGTGGATATTTTCTTTGTATTGTTAATCGGTAATGGGATTAAGTGTAATAGGGAATAGTTTTCTTCGGAAATTATTGGAATTCGGACATTAAAAATGATGTTAGTGTTATTATAGTATGCTTGTAGACCAAGTAGCTCATATAAATGTTGATCTGATTTTACTTTAATAGATTGATTTTCAAAATTTTGGAAGATTTCTAATATTTCATCTGGGCTTAGAATCTGTTTGGATATGATGTTTAAACGGGCGAGAACTAATGTTTCTGCTAGACCAGTCAAATGGGAATTTAATAGATCGATGTTATAGTTTATTACATTCAGATATTGTATGTGCTTTAAGGAGTCTTCTTCAGCTTTAATTTTATTTCTAGTTTGTTCATGGTAGTGATTCAGATACGCTTCAATCATTGTTTGTTGGCTATTAATATGTTCTGTTATGTTTTCAAATCTTTTTATCATTGCACTGTTTATACTTGTTTGTCTATTTAGGTCGGATTTTATTACAGATTGATTTGACACTATTTTATCTATTTCTTCATTAAGGTGTCGAGCATCTTCTGCATCCATATTACCCGTTATACTTTTCACTATTGAACCTAAACCGTCGATTAATCCTCTTCTATTTCTAATTCTAGGCATAAGTGTTGCTAATTTCTGCTTTAGTTCATGAAGTTTGATTTCTGTAATCTTGAATGAGTCTTCTAATTATTTAATATTTCCTAATATTTCTAATGATCTTGATATTTTTTCCGTATTTTCTTCGTATTTACTTAAGTTAACTATATGTAAAAGATTATTGTAGCCCTTAATGGTTCTAGCTTGTCCAAGTCTTATAGGTAGTAGTCCTTGAGCGTTCGTGAGGTCTCGTATTTCCAATCGTTGTCCTTTAATCTGTTCCGTCATTACTAGCCTGAAAATTTTTTACTTTAATTTTTGATTTGTGAATCTTTTGATTTTTTTCGTCTATTATTTTAACTAATTTATCGCTTTTAATTCTAGTTTTAGTAAATCTAGGCGTGAGCTTGTTTCTTCTGTTTTCTTTCCTATAAACTAAGAGACCTTTTCTTAATTTCTTTGGGGGCGTTCTGGTTTTGTTTAAAGTACTAATATTTTTATTTACTATTTCCTGCACTCTATTTTTAATTGAAGGATAAAGTTCTCTTTGGAATTCGTTTAATTTGTCAAGATATTCATGCACGTTGTTATGTTGTAAGTTATTCTCGAATTTGTAAGTTCTTCCGTAAAATATTTCGTAAGGTGTATGATTGGTAGCAGAGTGGATAGTATTATTGTAGGTGATAATGGTCTCGTTCAGAATTTCCTCATGATCCTTTTCTTTGTTTTGATTATGGATGATTCTATAGATTTCTGTTAATGTCGAATGCATTCTTTCAACTGGGGAGTTACTAGAAGTTTGTTGGAGGGAAGTTATGTGGTGGATGATATTGAATTGCTTACAAAAATCCTTAAAGATTGTTGCAGTGAATTCTGCTCCTTGGTCGGAAATTAACTTTTTAGGGATGCCGTGAAGGCTCATAAAATGTTTCAATGATTTCATAATCGTTAGACTATTTCTAGCGACAAGTGTATATGCTGAGGCAAATTTGGAAAATTTGTCGATTATAGTTAGCATCTTTTTATTATTTATACTATATATATCAATATGTAAAATATCTAATGGTTTATTTGGGATTTCAGAAACTTGAAATTGTAACTTAGGTGGATTTCTATCATATTTAAGTGTTTGGCATGGTTCGCAATTACTGATGATCTTTATGATTTTGTTTTTCATGAATGGAAAATAATATTCGCGTTTTAGATGATTAAGGGTTTCGTGGATTCCGCGATGATTACTTTTTGTGTGATAATCGTTGATCATTTGGTCTTGCTCATCGTTATTTACTATATCTTTTAGAATTTCAATACATCGGATAAGTTTGAAAGTTTTAGATTGTGAGAAATATCTCGAATATACGTTCTGAACCATTCTAAATGTATCGTTATCTGTATGTATTGCATTAAGCCGGTTTGGAGCTAGATATTGCTTGAAGAGGCTGGTAATATTTTCCTCTGTAAATTCAGGTAGTCGAATAGTTCGACGAAGACGATTTTTAAATGGAACTTCTAGCGAAATTGGGGGTCGTTTATTTGATTTTTCAAGAATCAATTGAAGATTAAATTCATTGAGTGGACGTTCCGATATCGGTATTCCGTCGTCGAGATTTTCTTCTGTCGAGTGTACTGTGGATCCTAAGGTACCTTGTACTGAGAAATTTTCGTTTTCATTTGCATTAAGTTCTATATTATCGGGAGTTTCTGAATCTTCTGGATTTTCTAATTTGATGCGACTTAGAGCGTCAGCATTAGAATTTTGAGTTCCTTTTTTGTAGACTATCTCGTAGTCGAATTCTTCCAGTTTTAAACGCCAACGAATTAGTTTTGAATTTGGATCTTTCAAATTCATAAGCCAGAGGAGAGGCTTGTGATCCGTGACAATCTTGAATTTGTTTCCGAATAAATACGGACGAAAATATTTGGTCGCCCAAACAATTGCCAACAATTCCTTTTCAATTGTTGAGTATTTAGTCTCCGTTGTTGTCAGGGTTCTGCTAGCGTAACAGATGGGTCGATCACTACCAATAGGTCCCTGTGACAATATAGCACCGATTGCGAAATTACTTGCATCAGTGGTTAATACAAAAGGTTTAGAAAAGTCGGGGTAAGCTAATATTGGATCATTCGTTAGAACGTCCTTGCAGGATTGAAATGCCTTAATATATCTGTCATTGAGCTCGATTTTGCTTCCCTTTTTTAAGCAGACTGTTATCGGTTTCGTCATCTTTGCGAAGTCTTGTATAAATTTCCTATAGTAACCTACTAGACCGAGAAATGACTTTATGTCCTTTTGTGTTCGTGGTATGGGAAAGTTTTGGATAGCGGAAATTTTGTCAGGATTTGGCTTTACGCCCTTATCAGTGACTATATGTCCTAAGAAATTGATTTCTTTTTTCAAAAACTCTGACTTGTCTAGCTGTATCTTCAGGTTAGCTTCTCTTATTTTATCGAATATTTTTCTAATATTTTCCAAATGTTCTTGGAGAGATGTTGAGAATATTATTATATCGTCAAGGTACACTAAGCAAATTCTGCCTTGGAGATCTTTTAAGACATTGTCCATGACGCGCTGGAAGGTGGACGGGGCGTTTTTCAACCCAAAAGGCATTCTGAGGTACTCATAGTGTCCTCCTTCTACTGTGAAGGCTGTTTTTTGTATATCCTTTGGATCCATTTCTATTTGGTGAAAACCACTCGCCAGATCGAGAGTGGAGAAATACATGCACTTTCCAAGTTTATCAAGAATCTCATTGATATTTGGAAGTGGGTAGCGGTCACTAATTGTTTTCTCATTCAGCTTGCGATAGTCTATGACCAATCGCCATTTGACTTTGCCGCTAGCATCTCGTTTCTTTGGAACTATCCAAACAGGAGAGCTCCACGGTGAATAGCTATGCCTGATTATATTTTGGTCCAGCATCTCGCTAATTTGTCTTTTCACCTCTTCTTTATGGACATAAGGATATCTATAAGATTTCGTGTGAATTGGGATTTCGTCGGTAGTTGAAATCCGATGTTTTATTCGATTTGTGAAACTTAGTTTTTGCCCTTGCTTAAAGAATATATCCTCGTAATTCTTACAGAGTTTTAAGATTGATTTTCTTTCTTCTTGGTTTAAGTGGGTTGTACGAATTAGATTGTTGATGTCGTCGGTGTTAATTGTACTTGAATTTTCATTTTCAAATTGGACATTAAAATTATGTAGTTCATGAAATTCGGAAGATGGAAGGGAATCGACTTTTATTGGTTGCTCCAGGAATAAATCCAGATCAGAGCCTGTTTCGTTAGAAACTAGAACTGAGCTGAACCAATCTACAGCTTCATAAAGGCCTTCAGATATGAATAAACCAGGTTTTATTTCAGTGGTTCTAATAAAGATATTTCCGTTTTTGACATCTACTGGCAACTGTGCTATAGATTTAGATTTTGAAGGGATGACGTATCTTTTAGAGATAAAGTTTGGCTTGAAACGTAGTGGTATTATTGCGTTTTTTGTTATTAACATTTGGTCTGCCAAATCGACTTTAGCGTGTAGTAAGGTTAAGACATCAAGTCCTAATAACCCGTCGAAATAACCATGAAATTTAAATATCAAAAATTTTGTATTACCAGGCTGATTAAATTCTACAAAGTTTGGTAGAATAACTTGTTTCTCGATTTTATGTTTATTTAATGCTGTAGTTATATTGATAGGGTTAATTAATTTAACGTCTCTGGGATTAACGAATTCTGGATTTATAAATGAAGAGGAAGCTCCGGTGTCTATTAAAAATCTTAAGGGTCTACCAAATGGGGATGCTATTTGGATATAAGGAAGAATAAATCCATGCTTGTTTATATCTATGTATCCGATTGGGTCGTCGAGGCGGGAAATTGAAAATTTGAGTCATCTATTTGGACTGATTCTTCATCATAGTGCTCGGCATTATAGAAATTATCTAATTCTTGGATATGATTAGGTGTTCTTATATCTGATCGAGAAAGATTCTGGTTCGAAATATTAAATAGTTCTTCACTTACTACTCTGGGTGGTCCAGTCTGTCTAAAATAATTGTTTTGCTGTTGTCTATATTGAGGTTGGCTTTGTCTGTTAAATCTAAGATGGGTATTACCTGAACTAACATCCATTGGTTCTGGAGGTGGTAATGTTTGTTGTTGCGGTCGAGAAAATTGAGGACGTGTGTTAAAAGGTTGCCTGTTAAACGGTCGATTATTAAATGATTGTTGGTTGAATGAATTATTTCTATTAGGGATGTAATTAACTGGCGAATTTTGATTGGAGGGATTAAAATTATACGAAGTACGTTGGTTAGGAAATGTTCTTGAATGAGAATTAAATGGTACATGAAGTATTGAGTGAGAATTAAGCTTGGAATTATTTTGATACACATTTCTTTTATTGTTACTATTATTACTATTTCCAGATCCGCTATAATGTGGAGATCTCGAGTAGGAGATGTTCTGTTCTTTCACACAATATGAAAAAGCGATTGGTAAGGTTTCAGGACGCATTGCACGGACTGTTGAACCAAGAGGTTCCTTTAGTCCTGTTAGAAATGCATTTAAACACATCTCAGAATACAGGGCTCTTTTAGCTGTCACTACATTCTGGTTATTTTCGTGAATTTGGACGTGGTTAGATATGGTGGCTTGTACTTCTATAATTTCACTATAGAACTTTTCTACACTATTATTTCCCTGTCTTAAATTATGTAGGTCTCTAATAAGAGATGTTTCGTTTCTTTTATCTGAGTAATGCAGGATTAAATTTCCTCTTATATGCTCCCAACTTAATGAAGTTCCGTACATGTTTAAGACCTCGTTAGCTTGGCCTTCTATTTTATTCCTAATTGCTCGTAATAATATCTGAGCATAAGGTGTGCCATCTGCTACAGCTATTAAAGACAGAATTTCTTCTACATTATTGATGAAATCATAAAGAAGTCTAGGATTTCCATCGAATCTAGGGAGATCTTTAATTGCGTCAGGAACTCTCAAGGAGTCGAAAACATCTCTTACAGCTACTGCTGGGTTTGGATTTAGATTTTGAACTTGATTCTGAACTTCATTTTGATTTGGAAGAGCAACTTGTATTTGAGGGTTTGGTACTTGCCCAGAGGCATTAGGGTTATTATTAACGTTAGCCATTTCGTAGTAACTTAGATTATTTGATTGTAGGGTTTCTGTTTCACTACTCACTGGTACACTATTATCACTATCACTTTCTTCACTTATCTGGTCTAGTTTACTGAGAGGTATATTTATTAAATAGCGAGAAATAAAATTTTTATTATATGGAGCTGCCCTTGATCTATTTGCTTTAGGTTTGTTAGTAAACATATGTATATAAGGAGTTAATTGAAAGGAAAAAAATATTCAAATACTTGACTTACAGGTGAATTATAAGCATGAAAAATTTCATGTTCTTCTGGTATAGGCGATTCAGGTTGGAACCTTCAAGTCCTGGTAGCTTTTCAATCAACGATATTCCTTCGTCGATGTTGATAACGATAATCCTTCGTTATATAAATGTTTGTGCCACACTAATCACTTTGCTAATTAACTAGGAAGCTAAGAGACTGTTAAAAAAAACGAAAGTATAAAAATGCCAAGAATCCGTTGACAGATGAAAAATTTAGAACGATTAACCGTCGTTTTAATTTATCACGTACTTTCGATTTTTACTTTTAACCGTGATAGGACTTGTCGCCTATCCTACCGACTGCGCCAAATACGTTTTTCGCCAAGTAATTGAATAAAAAAAAATAATAAAATTTAAATTGAAAAAGCTTTGAGTTTTAATTAATATTTATTTGAACCGAACTTTACAAGAATTGCGAATAGACTACCGATAAACTGCGCTTCTTTAATAATTGGAACTTAACGTTTTTAATAATTACGCTGATTCTGCGTCTGGGTTGTTGGTGAGAAAGTGCAACGTTATCTGGTTCACAGGTTGATGGCCAGGTGCTCTATTTTATGCTTATTCCCGTAAATATGCAAGGTGGCTGATTTATGTGTGGCGGCAGGTAATAATATGATGATGCGAAGGTGTTGGTTGGTGGGAACGTAACTCGCGCACGATAACTCGAGAACGCGTTCACTCAGAAAGCAGAGCTTTTGTACACACACTGTACAAAAAAACAAGTAAAATTAAGTTAGAAACTGAGACGCATCGGGCAACTCCTTCGTGGGGTTGCCATAAAAAAATCAAATTAAAGGTAGTATTCCGGGGTTTCTAAATCTTGTAATAAAACTGTATAGTTATCATGCATTTTGGCGGGAAAATCGTTAAAATTTGAAAAAATTAAGAATTTTTTTCCAATTTTTTGATTTTGATGTCCTACTACTTCCGACGGAAGGTGACAGGAAGGCTAACTGGGCATTCACTGGAAAGCTTAGATGGTTTGCTATCATCTGAGATGAATCCGACCTTGATAGGGTGTATATCAAGTTACAGGGTGTAAAGTGGAAGAAGTACTAAAAATCTTAAACCCCCCCCTACCGCCGAAACGACGCGTCTTACCCCCCCCCCCCCTTGACCTTATAATTTTTTGCTTGTCTCCACCTCAGCTATCAAACCCTTGAGTTTTGTGCACCAATTATGAAACACCCTGTATATTTGTACACTGCCTGAGAACGCGTCGACGTAGAGAACTGAAATATGGTACATGGTGTTTTTAAAGTAATAACAAATAAAATTTCAGGAATGGAATAAATCAGACAATCAGACAACCCCTTCTTGGTGTTGCCATATAAAAATTTGGGTTTTTTATATATACTGCAAAAACGATCAGTGCTAGAAATTTTTATTGTACTAAAAACTTCTTCAGAATACAAAATCCTATAAAATTCGTTATAATAATTTTTTTTTGTCCAACGAACCATTCTAGAAATATATGCGAAAAACCACTACAAAAATCAAAATTGCTCAAATGGGCGACCATACGAAATTTTATACGGGCATTCATCTAGCGTATCATAAGTATTGGTCTTAGTCCAATTCTAGCTTTTTTACTTGTTTACTATATATTTGTACAGTGCCTGGCAACACGTCGACGTGGAGAGCTGAAATTTTTCACACAGATTTCAAAAAACGCAAACTTAAGTTCGACAAGTCAAAAAGGTAGAATTGGTCTAAGACCAATTCTTATGATACCCTAGATGAATGCCCGTATAAAATTTTGTATGGTCACCGATCTATGCAAGTTTGATTTTTGAAGTGGTTTTTCGCATATATTTCTAGAACGGTTCGTTACCCATTCTCTGTGGTGTTCCTCAAGGATCAGTACTACGCTCTTTATTGTTTAGCCTATTTATAAACGACCTCCCACAAGTGTTAGAAGATGTACATCGGTATGCCGACGATGTGCAATTATATCTTAGTAGGCCTATAGGACTTCTTGAGGACTGTATTGCGCGAATAAGCTAGATAGAATAAGTGATTGGTCGTTATTAAATGGACTAGTGCTCAACCCTGCTAAATCGAAGTGCATTGCCTTTTACGCCTCGTCCCTTGATAACGTTGATGTTCGGCCAATAATTTTAAACAGAGTTATATTGCCGCTACTTGACAGGGTTAATAATCTTGGAATTGTTTTAAATAGCGTGATGAAGTGTTGCGATAACGTTACGGTTATGGCTTTCAGCGAGTATTTTGCCAAGAAAAATTCGTATGAAGCTTGTGAAAACATAAATCATTCCGTACTTTGCTTTTGGTAGCGCAGTTTTCCCAAAATTAGATAGTGTACATATGTACCGTAAGATTCAGGTTGCCTTCAATGATTGTATTCGCTTCATTTTTGTCTCCGTAGATTTGATCATGTGTCACCATATAGCACCAAACTGCTTGGTTGCTCCCTGGATTCTTACCTTAATCAACGAGCATTAACTCTTCTTTTTAATATATTAAATCGAAATACACCTGAATATCTCAGGGAATCGAGTTCACCACGTAATCGTAACATCGTAATTCCGATTCAGAAAATCGGTCATGGAGATTTCTTTCCTTGTTCAGGCTGCCCGACTTTGGAATAGTCCTCCATCAAACGTTTAGAGTGCTGGTACTGTCAATGCATTTAAGAAGCTTATTAAGTTGCATTTGTGAGTTAAGGAATTTCATCTATTTTCTGTTTATGACTAATTTCCTATTCTTATTCTTTTTATTCTTTTATTTCTTTAGTTATTAGTTTTATATTATTTTATTTATTTTTAGCATCATTATAACTCTTCTGTATTGTCTACTTATGATTTATCTTTTATTATTGAATTCTTGATATATGCTTTTGAGTATTACATTTCTAGCTCCGATTAATCTTATAGTACAAACAAAAGATTGTAAATCTTGTGTACGTAGGCCATAAATAAATTATTCTTATTCTTATTCTTATTTCACAATCTGTATACTCTACTCTGATATGCCATGCGACATCTAGATCTTATGCCATATATGATAAAACACATTAAATATAGAAAATTGTACTTTGTTTCTTTAGTGATGTTGCACAAATCCCCAATACCGAAAGGAAATGGAACAGTTTAAATGTTTTAAGAAATTATAACCAAATATTCCTGAAAAGTGGTCCAAAGTTATGACAAACGACTATACCATCTTATTTTTCCTCGTGCTTACAATATACGAATATTCAATAATGATATATATGTATATCAACACCTCCGCCACACTCCTTATAGCTGTGTTCTTTTGTGTACCTTGTTCTAGAACTCCCATATACTGGAGAGAACAAATTGTTCTGTCGATTGAACCCAACTATTTGTACTGCTCGGTCCGTTTAAATCTTTTTATGAAAATGTATGGGCGTTCTTTTGTGTATCTTTTGTTCTGCTCTGTTCTGCGGAGAAAAAAGAACACAGCTTATGTCACCTCATTAATTCGTTATATCTTTTCCGCCTTGATGGGCTTTATAGCTTAGGGCATCCACTAAGCTTGGCTTAATAATATTTAAAATAACAAAAAAACATTTACGTTGACATAGGCTTCATTGTATCTGACAAAGTTCCTTAGAATTTATCCCTGATATGATGGTGAGGTTTAATTGGTAAACTAATATATTCACCAACCAAAACAATAATTAAATTTATTTTTCCCCGGACGAGAATCGAACCCACACTTGTTAGAATCGGTCAAAGATGGAGAATAGAAGAATTTTACGAAATTTTATTTTTAACGATTCTAAATCAAATCATAAATACAAGATGAAAAAACTACCGCCTCACGGGGCTTGAACCGGGACCGTCTTGACATTCTTTGTAATTTCAAAACTATAACCATAGGTGAATAACAAATTCTATAACGCAATAATAAGCAATATACGGTTTTAAAGAGCAAGGATGAAAGAATTTTCCGCCACATTAACTCTGAGTGCGTGACGTCACATTTCGTCACAAGATGAAGTGGAAAATTATCAGATATTCGGAGGGAGTAGAATATCGTATACGTAAGTTTATTTATGAGTGACAAGAGAAGCAGGAGCCTTGCAAACTTCATTTTTCCAATGTGTGAGGGCGCCCGGAAAATTTTACTCCCATAAAATGTTCTCGAGCATAATAGTTTTATGGGTGCTGGAAGTAAAACATTGTTACTAGTTTTCACAATCTTATAACAATTTTGACAAACTATAATGGAATGGATCATATTATAGTAAGTAAAACTGTCAATATTTTTGAAAATTTATAATCAGCTGGTAACTAAATGTAATACATTTTGCAAGCGATTAGGTAAGCAATTACACGAATTTTAATCCATGTTAAACTGTTAAAATTTCGTCCATGATTGCTTAAATTAATATAAAATATCTTTATTATAATCTACTGATGCCGTGACGCCCAAGATGGCCGACAGTGGTTAATATCAGTAATACCTTATAGTCTGTATACTGTGATACTTTGACGCCTGTCATGAATAAATCCTTATGGGTAAGTTTTACTCCCGAAATTTTGGAAATGCTTTAGTTTTCTCATTTGTTCAAATGGAATATAAATGAGTAGGAATAGTGTCCAATTAAAAAAATTAATATCATTTTTAGTACAGTAGTTTTACCTGGAAAGGTTTCTGGGAGTTTTGAAAATTTGTATTTTTAAAGATTTCGACGTGTCCTTTCCGAGTTTTCACTTTGCCACCTCGTATATTTGCCGCTCGCGTGGCAAAAATAGTTGTTTGGCAATATCTTCTTTCCGATTCTTTTTACAATGAAAATAGTTATGTGATATATTAAACTAGGGATAATTTCCTATAATTGATGTAGCAAAGTTTTTTTGTTTTTATGTAAATGAATAGTTTCAGCGTACGAGCGCCGCAAAGTATACGCGTATTCGCGAAAAAACTCATTTCCACAGCACCATGAGGTAGAGTAAGTGGCTCGTTTTTTTTCGAAATTTAGTTCATTCTCCTTCGCTTCACTATCCCAGTTGGATCAGGTTTTGAGAGTTCATAGTCTTCAGAACCGACCGAAAAATCACAGATAGAAATTCTTTCCACGTTATTCGCGGTACGGTTATCAGCTTCGATGTAATCACCTTCTTCCTCGATTTCTTCACAGATTTGCTCGAGAACAGTTCCCGTTTCTTTCTCTTCATTGCTATCTTGTAGTGAAACTTTCATTTATTACATGTACCATCGCAATTCCTCAAATAACGGAGTACTTTAATCCAGTCTTTCTTCATCCACAGGATCCCCGACAATGTTTTTGCATTTGTAAGAAATAGGTTTTAACTAGGTTTCTGGAGCTGGGGGCTCGAGTGTGGTAACAGGAATTAGCCCATTCTTACTTTATTTTCATCCCCATAATTTTATTGCATTTTGTTCAACTCTGGGACTGTTGATACGTTCGGAACGAACGTTGTCGTGCTACTGCTTGTTTTGGTGACACCGATACAATATTAATACATATATAATATAATATATAATATAATATATATATATAATATAAATATATAACATAATTAGTTAGTTTTATATGCTGATTTTGTGAAGCATGTATATCTATAATGGCATACTTTAACGCTACTGTAACCGTATAATGCAAGGAGAAAGTGTTCGCCAGCTTCACCAATGATCTCTGGGTCAGCATCTTTGTTTTTGAATACCTACTTAAACCCGGTAAAATCTGGGTTTTTTCGGAGTACATCGATACATTTATTTTTCTTTGATTAAAAAGTGCTGATGTTGTATCACAGCTATGTTATCTACGACTATTTTATCTATAATGCTATTCGTTGAATATAATTGTTGCAAAATTGTTCTTTTTCTTCGTTTGAGAATATAAGAGTATAAGTTCGAATGCGTAGATACAGCCATCAAAATAATAACTATGACAACTATGACAACTATGATGTAAGTAAATGTAGATGTAGAGTTTGCTCTTGTTCTACTTTCTTTTAACACTTGACTTACCAAAAGTCTCCAATTCTTCTTCCTTCACTTCAGTCATCTCATTTCCTTCCAATGGAATTTCACAAATAATTTCACTTCCTTCGCAGCCTGGATCTGAAAATGCGAACGGCATGATAGAATAATACACTCATAGTGATAATTTAAACAGAATATTCGAACTCTGTCAGCAGGTATACTATATATGTATAAGGGACCCCAAGGCCAAGGACGAGCATTCCTTTATACCTGCAACAGACCGTATAGTCCGTAGTAGACCGATTTTTCGTTATTATACGAAATACAAAAATTTTATTTATTACATAACCATTTTTCTTTCTATATTGGCAAAAACCTGTTCTTGGGCGCCATTTTTTAAATATGACGGTGCAAGTCAAAATTTATAAAAATACCAAATTTCAAAACCACCGGAGAACTTTCCCGGTATGGCCCTTTTTGAGCATCAAACGACTGTCCTATTTGTGGATGCATGAAATTAAATTAGACTTTTAAAATTAGCGACTTATTACTATTTTTGTGTGTGCGCGTGCATGAAATTTAAATTATACTTTGTGACCAAATTTCTTCAGATTTTCTTTCGGTATTAAATTCTGGCTTACTATCAGCTTAGTTTTGTAGGTATATAGTGTAGTACTAAGATCCGCGCTAAGCTAAATTTTATATGAAAATTTAGCAAGCTAAAAGATATTGGCGATGAATTTTAGTGAGAGCGGTGCTAAGGTCACCGCGCTAAATTTGCCTTAGTCTCCAAAAAATGTTGCTTGAATTTATCCGCCTGGGCCATTTTTTAGCGCGCTAAAAATATTTATTGTCAGAGTTCTGAGATTTGCTAAATTTATTGACCGGATTTTTGTATGTAGTCAACGTAGCTTTGTACGTCTTTGCTGTAAGTACGGATGAATTGGATTTCTTCTCGTGGCCGTATTGTCAATATCATTGCAAATTTTTTTTTATTGTTTACATTATGCATATTATTTTTATATTTTTAATATTTCCAAATATTTTAGAGATATTATGACCGCGCGTTGTATTTCCGTAAAAAAATGGCAAAATTCTTCTTCTTGTTTTTTATATATCTTTTCTCTGAGTCTCCGTTGTCATATTTTAGCTGCTAAAGAACGGCCCGATATTGGAGACCCGCTAAAATTTAGTTTAACGCGGTCCATGCGTGCCTAAGCAATATCTAACGAGAGGGGTATAGAAAACTTATTAGAATCGTTGCTATAACTTTTGAATGCATGCATTTTTAATGATTTTGTAAAACTATAATTTGATTGCTTCTCTCCGCATCAAGCCCACGCCATGTAACTACCATCTATGCACTAGAACAATAATTTAAAAACTCGTTACACTTGGAATTCTAAAATTGTTTGCCCAGCTTTATTATAAAATGTGTAGATATATATTCTAAAATATATAAAATCGGTTCAACACCTTCGACAGATTACCCTTGTATATAAAAATATGAGTTTCAGTAAGTACTCTGACATCATGGAATTCCAGAATAATTTACATAATTATCAACAACTTCTACCCAAATAGTTCGCCTAAAATCAATGTGACAATAATTGTCGCCGAAAATTTTCAGAAATTTCTAATTCAACTGGGAAATTTTTCGAAACATTAGTCCTTTAATCAAGTATTTTTTACTTTTTCCAAAATCAGACATACACAGCATATATTTAAAAGAAAGAATGAATAAATCTTTCCATAAGAAGCATTTTAAATAATAATTATAAATACTTCATGATAATATCCTTTTGAGCGGAATAACGTTACGAATTCCTCAGTTATTTACATAACTTATTCACTTCACAATACCAGATAACTTAATCTAATGACGTGAAGGGCAATTTGCCAGCTTCCTGAAGATGTAATTCAATAATCTCAATTATTTAATATTTCCCTTAGTTCTAATTAACTGTTGTAACGTCATTATAATGATTACAATAAAAGACGAGATACCTACTGCCATAATTTTCCTTTCATTTCCGCCGTCACGTCGACTCTTTTTTCTAGATAGACACATCACTTTTATGCCCCGCGAAATAGTTCCTACGTGACCAGCTTCAGGCTCATAACTCCTATATCAGCTGAGAAAATCTTTCGATATAAATAGATGGTTAATTCTAGTAGCTCGGTCAGTTTCCTTAAAGCGTCTTAAAAAATTGTATCGGTCGGTCTTTGTTCTGGTGCATACAATAATTACAATGGCAGTACTAAATGTAAGTCCTATTTGAGCAAAGCTTTTTTTTATTATTCCTACATTAAAATTATTGTAGTGTACAATTAATTATCGATTTATTATAATAAGTGCTTATATATTATAAGGTCATTAAATTATTAATTTGCATTATCTGTTAAAATTGAAAAAAATGAAATAATTTTTGTGGTAATCAGGAGTCCAAATATTTGGACATTCTAAAAGTTTTAAATTGCAAAAGAAAACATAATATGACTCCAGTCGTTGTTAGTTGAAAATTATGTAGTGCTTGCTGGTAGCATAAATTTCTGTGTAATGTTGGCCTGGTACTAAGTTCGTATAGTGTAGGACGACAAAATCTGAGGGAACAAGAAAGAAACAAGAGTTCAACCGACTGCGATGACTTTATTGACTTGATAGAATTTGATTGACTGTGCATCGATAGTACTCTTTACTTTATTGAGCAACTTAGAGCGATCGACCATGCAGATTACGGTACAAGATTATTATAATGATTAGAGAACTACATACATATAAAAATATATAAGCTGTGTTCTTTTGTGTATCTTCTTATCAGTGACACCATCAGTGAAAGAATAAATACTCTCATCAATGAAAATAGCTAAAATAGCTACATTTTGACTGAGATCATCACTTACATTTACTTTGCGATATCATAGGGCAATAGCCATAATGGCAACTTTCTGCATTACATCATAATTAGTGGTTTCACTGATTACAAAATATGCAGCACTCATTAGTGGAAAAAGCTTTTCTTCATTGATGTTCTTATTTGTATCGTATGTAGTAGAAACCGAGTGAAACAGGTGATCACAAAATTTGCCATGCTGTGACAATTGTAATGAAAAATTTTAACGAAATAAAAATGTTATGAAAACATAAAAATGCTTCAGGGGAGACGTCACAATTTATTAAAATATAAATAAAAAAACGTACATAATCCAGGTTAATAATAACTAAAATAAAAAAGTAAACTTCATCGATTAACACAAAAACTAATTGGAGAAAGTTAATTAAAAGGTTGATTTCATTTAAAAATTCAAATAAAAAATAAAATGAAGGAAAATCACAACAAAATTTCTTACTCAACTGCACGCACCACTAACATGCTCACTAAAACTCTCAACATGAGCTAAGACCCTAGCTGTGATTCCCCGTACTAATTACAGCAACACCGTTCTTAGTGACTCAATGTCTGCTATGCCACGTGCCACTTCAGAAGAAAACCAGTTGCTCCTTACTTTCTGCATGACATTTAGCCGACTATTTCCTCGATTACATTTTCATTATGTTCTTCGATGTAGTCATTCCTTAGATTTTCATGAATACGGATATTCGATCCATATACTGGAGAGAATAAATTGTTCTGTCAATTGAAGCGAACTATTTGTACTGTTCGCTTCATCTATGAAAATGTATGAGGTGTCCTCTTTTGTGTTCTTTGTTCTGCGCTGTTCTTTAGACACAAAAGAATACAGCTATAGCTAACAAACAAGTGCGCGTGTACATATATGTACATAAAATAAAATTAAAAATTTTCATTATTAGGTAAACTTTGCCCATCACAAGGTGTCCTCACTCAGTCGGATTTGATTTATACCATGAAATTCCTCGTTTAATATGCTTCCAGAATCGTAATATTTATTTTTGGATCTGACGAGCTCCTTGTAAGATAACCTCACTTTATATATTTTTGGTATGTTAGTATGGTTTATTCTTTAATTTGTTAACTATGTATGAATGGAATTTCTTGACAAAAGGGCAAGCATATTTACCTTACGCTATTTATAATTTAATTAATTACTGTAAATACAAAAGAAAACAATTCATTAGTTAAACAAACTAAAACTAATTCTATCTTAAAAAGTACAAGTTATCGCGGTGATGGTGCTAATGTGTTCACGCTAGATCAATAATAGTCGCACAGTATTAGCCGGAGCCTCCCAACCAAGCCAGGCAAGTAGAGATCGTAATATTGTTAATACTGCGAATATTTGGGCTACTCAAGAGGTTCAGTAGAAAAATAATTGAGCAACTGCGTTCGCTAATAACTACATATACAAAGTCTGAACAAACACAATCACACTATATTTCTCGCACAAATGTGATGTGGTGTGGTGTGGTGGTTATATATCTGGTGATCTGAATCCATTCTGCACTAATGCAAAAACAAAATCTTTTAGGGGTGGTAAAGTAAGATATTAAAACTTTTTCCTTCATATTTCATGAATTACCCTATAACTAGTGAACACTAAATTCTATAATAAGACTTTAACTTTCTTAGATATAAGTACATACATATAACTCCTTCTCTCCTTCATTTCGAAGCTATGGGTCAAGAACCTAAATTTCAGACTATTAACTCAATTTCATTCCTTTTATTATTGTTTTGTATACCCCAATGAAATAATTGGATATACTATACTTGTCATTACGTTTGTAACGCACAGAAATAATGCTGGTAGAGCAAAATGGATTGGACACCTACGCATAATATTAAAAGCTATTTTGATTTTTTGTGTCCATCTGTCCATCCGTCCATCAGAGCTGGCATTTTGCACACGGACGTTTAAAAAAAAGTAAATTTAAGTTCGGAAACGGGAAAAATCAGATAACTCTTTCGTGGGGTTGTCATACAAAAATTTCATTTTCACTACATATTTTAACACTTCTTGAGAACGCATCGACCTAGAGAGCTGAAATTTTGTACATGGTGCTTTCACATTAATGTAAATAAAATTTCGAAAATGGACTAAATCAGGCCCTTCTTGGTGTTGTCGTACAAAACTTTGGTTTATCACAATTTGGATGCTGCCTGAGGACGCGTCGATGTAGAGAGCTGAAATTTCTAACTAGAATTTCAAAAATAAATTCAATTGGACAACCCGTCTTGGTATTGCCTTACAAGACTTTGGGTTTTCACTTTATTTAATTTTTATTTTCATCTAGGTTATAATATTATTGGTCTTATATCAATTTAAACTTTTTCTCTCGTTTCTATTAACATCGCTTTCTCTTATAGAATTTTAGAAATTCAAATTCTTCAGTTTAAATGACTTAACACACTTAGCCGAAATGAAGCTCTTTATGTTTTTTGCACTTTCTGTTAAGCATATCCAGAAAAAACAAAGCTTAAAATTCTCATTAGAGAAAATTACCTATGTTTAGGCATTCACTGGAATTAGATAAAAGAATAGTGCAAAAAATACAAAAGGCTAGCATTTTCTTTACAAAGTGAAATAAGTCCTCTTAAGTTAAAGGCTTTAGGCCTCTCAAATTCGATATGGAAAAATGATGTTGATTGATATAAGCGGTGGTGAAATGAATAAAGTTTACTTTGTTGATCCATATGATCAAATGTTCAAAGTGGAGATAAGGAGTCGGAAATTTATAAGAATTTCAAATAATCGTGGAATTCAAGAATTAATGCTTAAACATAATTGCGACATTTTTAAAAGCACAGTATCCGAATGTCTAAAATTACGACGGCCAACTAGCAGCGCCCGATGAACTCGGTCCTAATTAAATTTAAATTAATTTGGTTGTCGGCTGCTATAGTACTACCAACAAAATCAAACGAATGACATTGTTTTGGCATTTATTTTTGTTTTTTTGAGGTTGTAGGATGCCGCGCTAATTAGACAAAAAAAACAACAAATATTTATTTTGAGGAAGAGACAAAATAATTTACAGCTTATAAGAAAAGCAATATAGCAAAGTGGATAAAAAGGACTTGATTTGAATGGATATTACGAGGCACTTAAATACAAATGGTAAAGTTGTGACATTTTGCATTTAAGAATTTAGTTAATTTCTGTGGTTTCAATTGATAACTGCACAATAGGATAAAAAAAAATATGCCGGCAAGATTACATACAATCGATGAGCTGTAGATGCTTCTTTTTTCACAATTGCAATTTTACAACTGCCTGTTTTGACAGCGAATTTTCGTCGGCCGTCAGCCACTTTATTCCACGCAAATGTGTTTAAGCCTTTATGTTTCATATTTTACCCCTTTCAACCAATATTTTGTTTCTCTCAATATCTCCAATAATCTCCTGCGTTAGTTATCATTTTTTACAAGTTTCCGAGCTAATATCTCTATTCCAATACACTTTTATTAATTTTTGCCGACGTTATTTAATAGACTTCTTCATTACCTTTAATTTAAGATATAAATCATTATTCTGCTACAAACAGTTTGCCAGAAATTCGCATTGAAAAATGTATGAAACTTGCAAATATTGGTACTGACTCCTCTTAATAACTCCTCGTCTATTTTACAGGAAATCGGCATGTCGTTTCCATACTAAATTATCTCCCAGAAGAATGTTGTACTTGACTGGCACTAGCTTTGCTACAAGTTTATCCTGCTCCATTTATTGTCCCCATGTCTATAATTTCTAATTAATATCCTGTCTCCGAACTGAGACCTTCAGATTACTTTGCTTTCCTGCGCTTCGATTTGGTTACTTTGTACAATGTTTGATTTTGTGTGTAGACATAAAGGTTTTAACTTCATTGGGGATCATTGTCTGAAACAATATTGCTTGGAATGTCAAATCATGTAAACAGCTCCCTGAACCCATTGATCGTGAGATATGCGCTGGTTGAAGAAACTTCAAATATATACCATTTCCAAAACTAGTCTAGTTATCAAAATTAGTTTGGAAAATATAAGATCTAAAAAATCGATATGCAAGCGCTTCCGCGGTCTATTGGAACATTCCCAGAAATGCAGTCGAGAGCTCGGACGGTTACTCCGGATAATTTAATATTCTAAACAATTATGTACTAAATGCTCGATCTCATTATATCCCTTCTACGGGCCAAATATGTTTATTAAAGGTTTGCAATCACATTTGATCGTGAACTGTTTTCCGCCACAGAAACTGATTAAACAACATGACTGCAAAGACAATAGGTAGAGCCTCTTTGTCTCTTCGGTTATAATTGCGATCTGGTTTGGACAAGGCCCGGGAAGGAAAGGCTACTGGGCGTTCTAGACCGTTTTATAGTTTCGCGATAGCACAGCACCTAAGCCGTACTTTGATGAATCACAAGTTACTACAATCGGTAATGAAGGATTATAGTGTGTTAACGACTTATCGGATACTAGCTGATTTTTTACTATACGAAATGCTTCCTTACAGGCCCAATTAAAATTCCATGACACTTCTTTCTTCAATATTACATACCACGGTTCCATTATTGTTAACATATCTGGTATGAATTTTCGGTAATAACTAATGATTCCCACAAATGCCTGTAGTTGAATACGTTTTTGGGCTCTGGCGTCTTTAATTGCTGAAATTTTACTTTCACGTAGCCTTATTCCTTCTTGGCTGATATCATAAGTATGTTATCGACTCGCAAAAAACTTTGCATTTATCTTTTTTAGCTGTTCGTGCTAATTGTTTGAGAATGTCGCATACTTGGAACGGAGTCTGGAAATGTTTTTTTTTTTTTCACAGTTCTCAAAGATAATAATTTCGTCAAAGTAAGCCTTGAAATTTATTATATTATATCAAAGCCTTTCACTAATATGATTTTAAAAATATACTAGTTGCTACGATGATACCAAACTGCATTCGGTTATACACATGCACTCCTTTAGTTATACTGATGGAAACTAACTTCCGCGATTCTTTATCAATTAATAGTTGCCGATATACTTGACTTAAATAAAGATTTCTAAATTCATCTCCTGTTTTAATTCCTATTAAAAAGGTCTTCCAATGTTGGGTATTGGATGACATTCAAGTGAGTTAATTGTGAGACGGTAATCCCCGCAAAATCTCACTTCACCATTGGCTTTTACCACTGGCACAATTGGTGTGCCCCACTCAGACGGCGTAGGCTTGTATATGATTCCCTTTTTTTCCAAAATATCGAATTCCTTATTAACTTTATCTACTAACGACAATTAAAGAGGTCCTGGTTGGTATACTGTCCCCTTAATGCTCCTAATTGATCTGTAAACACTTCCAGATACTTTGTAAGCAATCCTGTGGCACCTTCAAGCTTCCATATGCACCTACATACAGGAATATTCATTTCCCTCAGTCAATTTCTTCCTCTCAATGCGGGACTACTGCCTTCAATAATAAACAAATCTTCCCTACATCTATGCTTATCATCGATTTCTATCAAGACATTGATGAACCTTACTGATTTAATTGTCCTCCAGTCAATCTAAATGGAACCAAAAATTAAAAAAAAAGGATCAGATAGTAAGATCCTTGTTGCCGTCCCCGGCCTCCCATGTCACCGCTGGCACTTGGTTATGATTACCCATCTATTTACCTGTGGGAGGAGAGAAGATGAATGTTCGGACGAGATTGAGAAAAAAACCCACATGTTCACCAATTCATCTTTAAACCTCTATTCTTTATCTTAAATTCATACAAAAAAAGAAAGCTCTAGCTGTTGATCCGGAATCCATTTAAGGGAAAGCAATTTCTTTTGGTATCTTAATAAAACCCGCGTAGCGTTAGCGGTTGATATGGAATCTAGATATGAGAAAACAATTTCTTTGGTTATCTTAATTTCAACCCCGTAGCGTTAGCGGTAGATACAGAAAAATTGACTTTGAGATTTACTATCAAATTTTATAATGCGACCCCAATGGTACTTTCTTACTCTATGCAAGTTGGTGGCGCCCCACAGGACTGCGATTCATTTGCGTGCATATTTCTATGATTTTTTTGTACCCAGAAGGCTTCATGAATCATCAAATGCAGGCAACTCATTATTGCCTCAACTGAAACGCGTTAGTTCTCCTTGGGTAGCATTGTACATTGCTGTCAAGATGTCCCAAATGGGATGCTAGCCAAAAACAATCTTTCTAAATTCTTACCCTTCTTTTCTGTGGTCCTTAGGACCTTACTAATACAGTAAAATCGTAGTTTTTACAACGCTTGCGACATTTAACTATTGCATATGTAAAATAATAAAATAATTCTTTCAAAATTGTAAATTATAGTCAGACAATGTACTAAAATATATGACACTCCACTTGCCAACTGGCGAATTTACCGGAACGATAAAGCCTTCACGACGTGTAACGTTCAAAATTTTGTTTCTAAAATATATGACTTATCCAAATTAAATCCTTCCAAACCAGGAATTTATCGCAGAATTCTGCGTTGATCTAAGGCACTACCCGTGCCTGTGGAAGAACTTACCAACAAATTAGTTCTTACGACGTATTATTTAAATTCCAAATATATATAGGTCACGTCCCCAATTCACCCTTTTTTTTCACATAATCAAAAGCACGCAGACTCAGCTAAATTATTCCTCCACCAGAAAATAATTTTGTGAAAAACAAAAGTATCAAATAACATTTTAAATTATTCCTAAACCGGAAAATACTTTTGTGAAAAACAAAAGTATCAAGTAACATTTTAAATCATTTTCTCACACGCGCATTTTGTAATTTTGTAGAAGCAAGCATTTTTTTCTTACTCGATGAAGAACCTAATGAAAAGTTCAAGTTAGAAAGTCAGTCTATGTTGTAATTTACGTACAAGTCGGTCGTAGTCGTGAAAGCTTAATTTTTTTTCTAATAAACGTTTAAATTCAAAGTTGTGTTTTTTTTCTTTCCAATATTTTTTTATTTTTTATCTTGCTGAAAAGGTAAAAATTCTAAAAGTTATATATGGATAAGTTAAATCGATTATTCTTCAAAACAAAATTCCATTACAGCACTGATCTGAGACATTCCACGTGCCTGTGAATAAATTTTCGAATAAATCAGTTCTTGCGACGGGTTATTACTAAATGTCTAAGTATGTACATTTTACATATACAGCTTAATTGACTCGATACTTTCAAAATAGAATTTTATTGGAATTATTGCACTGATCTGATGACGCTCCATGTGCTTATGGATGATTTTCTGCAAAATGGATCAAATTCTTGAATACGTCACGCTATCACATCAAAGTTTTTCAAACAAAATAATAATTGCTAAAAAAAAAACAATGCACTTATCTGCGGCACTGCACGTGCCTGCTGCTCCTCTATCCCCTGGACGCTGAAAGTGCAACTTCGACCTCTCCTGCTCCAATTTCCTCTTTTTTCTCTTTCTTTCGTTATACTTGGTATTATCTCACACCTTTCCGTCAACTTTCCTCCCGATGCTGCCACTTTCTATCATGTAATGTTTTCAATCTTCTCAAAATTCTACTTTCACGTTCAATTTCAATCTTTTTCTCGGTTTTTTTTTCCTTCGTTTTATTTTTCTTTCTCTACCTTTCTAGCTCAGTACTCGACAATTAACTTAATGGCCGCTGCCACCTTTTCCGACATCTCCCTCGGTCTTCTTTCTCAATTCCCGCACATGACCTGCTTCGTCCGCTCACAGCAACCTATCTTATCTTTTGGGATTATTTTCAATGGTAATGACAAAGTTAAATGGCTGAAGGTTAGGTACCACTGACTAATAACAATGCTACTTCATGTGGTACAAAAATATTGTGTTTCTGTATATCACCAGAGCACCCTTTAAAACGTTTACTACATAAAAATATGTAAAACTCAACCAATCAGGTGAAATTTTACAACCGTAAATCGAATTAAATTAAAAAAAAAAAACTTTCTTGTGTCCAAGTGATATTTTAATCGCTTATAAGCACTCTTATAAGAAATTAAACTAATTTCGACTTTAATTTTCAAAAGTTATTCTTAACTGAATCCTGCGTATTGGCAAGAGAGACGGCGCATGGTAAACACTATCTTTACCTTATTCTTTCTGCGGTGATTTCATCTGCAGCCAACATAAAAACATGAAATGGCATAAGTAAACGTTCAGTAAACAATATTTTGTGTTGGTAGCTCCAACTCTGCCATATCGTGAAACAGGAACTGTAAGACTTGTGCCATTCTTTCCTATAGGGAAATGCAATACGGTTAGTAGATTGTTATAAATCCGTGTTAGGTACCTCTGAAAAGTAATTTAAGATATCCAACACTCTTCTTAAAGTACTACATATTGTTTTTTCCGCCGATGTCATCTACCAGCTCCTGACTCTGCCTTAAGCTGCAGGAAGAATGACATTACTATTTACTACAATTAGATGATATTGTTTGCTTGGAGCTATAACAATAAATACTTTAAGGATTAAATAATTTCGGTCATAGCATCACCTCACTCAAATTCTCTGTTTAAGAAAATTCTTGAAGTTTCCCGCATCCACAATTAACTCGATTCTGCATCCAATTTATTGGCAATAGCAAAAATAAGGTAAAAGTCCCAACTATCTACTAGATAATTTAAAAACTTCAAGACATTGAATTTTATTGTATTAATTTCTAACAGTAAATGCGCTGGGATGAGATATACTTATTTGCTTTTGTAATTAGAACTCTTGTATTTGAATCTTCCGTATACTTTCCGTTATTGTATCTAGGCTTTACTAGTAGGCTGGTAGAGTCTTGAGAAGATCTGCGGCGCCGATTTAAGATGCTGTAATTTTTATGCAAATGACATCTATGGTTTTTCATGGACCATCGAAGTAAGAAATGGGATTATTCAATGTAGCTGTCATTAAATATGTTAACATATTAAAAATAAAATGTTACAATTATATCAAAGTTATTGGAAGCTGTCTTATTGAGAAAAAAGCTATGGCATCGTACTTAAAGGAAGTTAAGCGACCTTGTGCTGCATTTGACTGAGGCGCGCTTATCTTAACTCTTTTTATTACATATTTTATCTTTATTTTTTTGAAAAATAAGAGTAAATGTACAAGTGTATACATAATTATGTTTATTCTGTTTATATTCTTGGCTGATTGAATACTATCGTGTGTTATGATATTTTCAAATAAACAAAAATTGAACGAAATGTACTAAACTGAGATACTTCACTTTCTTTTAATTATTTTTTCTCTAATTTTGAGCTAAGGTCTTACTCTTATATATCTTAAAAATCGTCTATAAATTCACTAGATCTTTTTATGTTATAAGATTATATATATTTTATTATTATTATTATTATTATTATTATTATATTTTATGGGTTAAGTAATGTTTGTTTTAGTTGTTTGTAATGGTTGCTGCTTCCAGCAACGCTTTAAATTGTTTTAAGACTCTGACTTTTCAGGACTCTACAAAAATGTTTGTTTTTCTGATGGTCATAGAATAACTGTCACTTACCTCTTTTACTCAAATTATCTTTTTGTCTTTTATAAGGCGATGATATGCAAGAGAATCTGTTCACACTTCGAATATCACGCTACAACTCAATAATTCTTCAATAAAATTTTCCGAAGTAGAAAATTTAACTAATTGTGCCCTTCCTGAACTGTCAATTGGCAACTAGGTCATATGGTGTTCATTTCGTATATTAAGGTCAATCGTTTTCACCAATCTGCAAAATAATGTTCTAATTGGAAGTTTTTTTGCCTTATCATCACACCAGCACTTATTCACTTTTTTCGAAGCGATATACACTTAGGAAACGGAAAAGACTAATGTTTTTATTAAATGTTTTACAATTTACAAAGCAGCCAAAAAAATTCGCTTGTAAAGAACCTCCACCAGGTGATGGAAGAAGCAGGGAAAATGGCGCTGATAACTTTAAGATGTTGTTAGTCTCCTTCTTTTTCTTATTAATCTAATTCACAGTACGGATCTTATACAGAAAAAAATACTAATTTACCGACAATTTTTTTTTAATAATGTACAAACTTCGTATATCTACACCGCTACACATTGGACAAATTATTCCTTTAATCTCCTGAGAAGGAGCATAATGCTGCTAACAACGCAATACATATATCAAACTCAAAAAGTATACGCCAAACCTAATGCCCTTTTTCCTTTCCCATCAAATTCCAACGTTTCACTTAACAACAAAAGTACCCTGAATAGTCTTTTAATGTTTTTACATAGTGATTACATTTTTATATTCTACTCTAATATTTATAATAATTTTTTTTCTTCTAATTATTATCAAGCTAATCGCATCGTTACTCATTATGTTTGCTACTACTACCCTTGTTTTAACGAGTGCTCATAATCCAATTGTTAAGCGGGAGATACCTCTTTACGGGGATGTGATGCCATCATTTGCAGCAGCATTATCTCCTTTAGCTAAATATGGCTCAGGATACTCTCTTGGATCATGGTCTAAGTAAGTTTAAATATATATAAAATTTGAAGAAGATAGAATTATATAATATTTTTCATAATAGTATATCCTAAGAATAATGAAATAACAAGAAGCGAGAAGAAGAGTAAATAATATGTAACAATTTCCCAACAGAGCCTCCATTTGAAGAATATAATATTTGTTTCTTATTAAAGTCTAAAACCCGAAAGTTTAAAAGGAAACTCTTTTATTCTGTTGTGGTAATATAGGTACTTGGGAAATTTGGGAATACTTTTAAGTGGCTGTACTACACTATATAGGAACGTATACCCCTTTGCCATTAAGTAAAGAAGTGTATGCATACCTACATATATAATATAAATATATTCTTACTCAGCCTTTTCCTATGCGCAATGCAATTCGATGATGGAGAAAAATTTAAGAGGCCCAAGGGTTTGGTTTGGTGCTGGCTCTGCATTCATTTCATATTTATGTATTTTCATCTAGTGACAGCACTACGGCTGCCTGTTTAATGCCTGGACTGCTAGGAACTTCTATTAGTGGAGATAAGCATTGTTTTATTCTTGTCAGCAGTTTAGTGGAAAAATTTTCATCAGGATTCTTATGCACTGTGGTGGCAGACAACGTAAATAGGTATTTCGGATACTCGAGCTGTAAAACTTTTTAATGAGCATTGTTTTCATTGATTTGAAAAATTGAGAATTGTTGGTGCAAAGAGCTTAAATGATTTGTTTGCCTGCACGGCTGAAAATTTGCATGAGCAGAGAAGCAAACATACGCTATTTCTTGAGCTAAATAATAAAATTTGTAGTAGCTCAGGCAGAAAGCAGGCAGCCCACCCAGTCCAACTTCTGTGAATACTGTCTGACAAAACAAGAATAAGCGAAACATGAAATTAATGTAGAGCCACTACAGAACCCTTCTTGAGTATCTTAATATTCTCCTTCTGCCTAGTGCCCATAGGCAAAGGTCTTGAGTATATGTATATACAGCCATTTCACACGAAACTTTCATAGTTGGTATAGAATATAAAAATAGCTCACACGAAAGTTTTAGTACATATATAAATGGACAGGGCTTCTAGCTTCAAAATATAAATACAAACAAAAAGTGATAGAGGTCATCAATAGTAAATAATACTATTTTTTTGAAAAGTATTTAGAATAACAATTAATCTACGTTCAGTTCTGCCGTATTTTTTATGAAAAGTATAAAATATTAAGCTTCTTTTAGCATTTGAATCAGAAAAATTGATTGCTCCGTTCTCGAGATACGACTTTTTGAAAATGACGTTTTATCGTTAAATCACGAAATTTTCAACCCCCCTAGAGTGGTGTATTCCATACAAACTGTGAAAGTTTCATCTAAATCTGAGATGGTCGGGTCCGAAGCATGAACGATTTGATCGTTTTCGTGTAACATGACTGTATATATATCTATATGAGTGTTTTTTAATTACTCAATGACAAACAGGTATGCGTTCCTATATAGTGCAATATATCCCCATTTAAAAATTTGTGATTCGCACATTTCCTAAGTACATCACCACGACGAAATAAAAGAGTTGTATTTCAAGCTATCTGGGTTTCAATTTTGATAAGAAACAGCTCTTATATTCTTCAACTGCAGGTGATGTGGAACCGGCCCAGTTGAGAAATGATTACATATTACTTACTTGTCCTGTCACTTCTTGATATTTTATATTTCTAAGGTATAATCGATTTTTGTTTTTTTATAAGCCTTCCGAAACCCCCTTCACCATCGCCAACAGAAGTAGCGAACGCTATTGCGGTAGCTAAGCAGGCCTCAGCAAATGTTGTAATTGCACAGCAACAAGTTCAAGCAGCTAAAGATCATATTTTTAGTCAACAGAAAATCGCAATGGATAGGGAAACAGCTGCCACGCTTCTTACACAAAAAAGTGAAGCAGCCGCTGCAATACAGCGATCTGAAGCAGCAGCTGCTGCACAAGCCGTAATTCTTGCTCAACAACGATTGGCCGCTGCAAAAGGTACTGTAGCACATCAACAAAGGATAGCTTCAGCAAAGGAAGCTGAAGCAGCTATTGCTCTACAACGTGCCGCTTATGCTGCTGCTGTCGAAATCCAAAGAACAGGTAAAAACAATTTTAATTTTGACAGTTTCATAATACCTACCGAAAGGTGATATATTCTTAACTAAGCCTATGTAGCCAAATACCAAATTCATCTCAGATTTCGCTATATGTAAAAAAATACCGAATGCATCAGATATAGTGCTCATATACATATATAAATGCAAATCGTACAACATTTACAAGATCATTTACCACATATGCACAATATCGGGCTCAAGTTTTGATTCGGGTATGTAATTTCTTAAGCATTGAAATATTGAGTTTAGAATTGCGAGTGAATCCAAATGTCGACCGTTAAGAGTTAAACTGACAGATAATGGTTACATTACTATTGTTTGCTGATATTCCAATGAATATCTCTTAGTCATTAATTAAGTTAAAAATGTTTATAAAAATAAATTCGACCACGAAGAAATACACAACATATTTTAAATTCATGATTTCGATTTGACTAGAATAGTCGATTCTAATCAATCCATTATATACAAAGTTGAAGACAATAAAACCAAGGCTCTGCATACACTCGTGGCGCTGTTCGCAGTAATGTAGTCCGAGCTTTTGCCATTCCAAAATACTTTCCGTCCTTTGTTATCACTTACCCCTTCGAGATATTATGAGGAGTTTTCGATTTCACTCATGTACACGAATTTTATATGTTTTTTTTTTTTTTTTATATATTCTAAGGTATTTTATCAAATTTATTTTCCAACTCTCATATCAATATCACATTGAACCTTTATCCAATGCATAATACAATTCAGTAAAATCGCGTATACATAATTTCAATTGGTCTGTATAAAAAAAAACAATCAGACAGCTATTTGTTATATTTATTTACATATGACAGACTTAAGTTTCAGTTCAACATAGTTTTCTATTTAATTCGATATGTCACTGCAAACTGGACCAAAAGGAGGACATAGTTATCTCTATCAAAATCAATAAATACTGTCCTTGTCTGCAAGACGTTCTTCCGGCAACCCTTTCAACCATTGATCCTTTTTTGATTGAGCTAGCTAGAAAATAAATTTAATAAAAAAAATATATATATATTTGTTGACAATGACATCTCCAACAGTTATGAGAAAGGTAAACGCAATTCTAGCAAACTTCTTTTTTGTTTGATGTGCAATCCGGTAGAAAAACGTTCAGTAATGCTAAAAAAGTGTTTTTTGAGTTAATTAAAATTTTTCTTTGTGAAACATATATCTTCAATGTGTGGATATTATTTTCTGCCTTAAGAACTAGAATCTGATTAGTCTGGTCTAGTAACACATCCTAAATACTCCTGGCTGCTGGCTGTTATCACAAATAATATGATAAGTACTCGTGCTTTCAATAAAATTTTCGTCGTTTATTTTAATACTACCGATTTCATTTCGTGCACAAGCCAGGAACTGCATTTAGCTACTTCATCGCGTTTGTAAGGCTCAGAAGCTAGCTTGAAATTCTTTCAAGATAAAGTTGCTGTTTAAAGTTCTTCGATCATATTAATCTTTTGTCAATTATAAGAACCAATTTTTCAATGTAAAGAAATCAACAGATTGCCACAGCCACTAACATACATATGTATAATAATATTGAACTGAGCATTCTTATCTTGAAAAGTGGCTCAACTTGAAGCTGCATATTTTTTTTTATTATCATTGAAGAGAAGATATTTGAAGAAAAAATATTTTACAATGTGTAATTCTTTTAATTAACATCAAAATATACTTTTTGGCACTGCTGAAAAATGTTTCCTCTCCGAAGTAAATGCGACGCAAAAGATATAAATAGTTACTTAAGCATCATACCAAGGATAACAATTTAGTTACATTTAATACAAATCATCAAGCAATAAAAAAAAATGTGATTAATTAGTTGGATAAGTTTATATTCGTTAGAAATAGGCAGGTTGCAACAGAGTATTTCCTTGTTTTGTTGTAGAAGGCGGCGGTATATGTAAATTTTATTATTATTTCTCACTTTTCTCAAAAGTTTCATTTAAAAACTAATTCTGTAAGCTGGAATAACAATCTTATTATATTTGAAAGAAACTTGAATCAACAGAATTCAGAAAATTATAAAACTTAACTATAGGAGTCATCTACAGAAAAACAATTAAACAGCTATTATAACCACTATATGCACAAAGGTATACACTGCATTCCTATTTGTAATTTTAGATAAATTTTATAATTGAAGACTTAGAAAATTAGTATCAGCTTAACTAAAATTAGACATAGAGAAGTATTTGAATATTGACAATGCAATCCTATCCCTATCAAGGTAGGAAATTATGTCTAGAGAAAAATCATGAGAATCTTCAGGAACCATAGGTGTCGTACAAAGACAAATTACATAAAATAACCGCGGTCGTTGTTTAAAATATTTATATTTCATAGTAATTGATGTTAAAGTTGATTCGATGAAATAAATTTTGTTTTTTTTTTTTTGGATTTAAAAAGGCGTTTTGCAACTCTTGTGATATTCTTTATAGAATCCACGTCGCTCCCAGACAAAGTTTAGTGTCAGAATAAAAACTGTTCGATAAATTCTACGTGTTGAGCTTTTTTCAGTGATTTGTTTGGCAAAAGTTAGATGAGGTTAAAAAGTAAAATATGTACATAAATTGCAGTCAACTATACTACTACAGCTCCCTCGCAACACAATGTTCGGTTGTGATACCAACTCGCTGTTGAAAGATATTGAGACTAGTTCTGGTTCTAGTACAAGAATTGATGAACTTTGTTTCTATTTCTTACAATTTATAGAAGAAGTAACAAATGTTTACGGCTTTCCATTTTTTGTGTGCACTCATATGATATGAATATGTTACAGCGACAGTCATTAAAGTCTGTTTTCTTGGAACATATTTTGGGCCAGGTGTCTTGAGTTAACATTTGTATTATACAGTTAGCCAATCTACACTACATCCCTGCAAGTCTAGAATCTTTTTATTTGATTCTAGGAGCCTCCACGAAACTTGAATCATCATTAAATCGTTTTATGGTACGTAATGCCTAATCTACAATGCATGGTCAAAACGACATGGAGTTTTGTGTTTTCTGCCCACTCATACATTTGAAAATTCATGCTTTCAAAAATGTCTCCTCTCTTTCATTCATTTGACGACATAAGTACGAGCTTATGCGTAATAGTTAATCAGCAAAAACGATGTACCTAGTAATACCTCAGGTGTATTCAGCATAATTTAAAACCATGTAGGGGAATTTAAAACAAAACAGCTGTAAACTGGAGCTTGTACTTTCAGTCTTGAAAGAAATATTTTATATTATTCGACTTGTCCTAAGCAATTTTATGTTTACTAAGTTTACTATATTATAGTATAAATTATTGAGAGCAAATACTTCCTTTGATGTAATTCTGTAATGAAATCGAGGAAGCAATTACATTTTATGATAACAACAGCTGTTTAATTTGGCAGCTTACCACTACTTATATATTTCGTGTATTTATATGCATTATCCAGCAATCCATATCGTTTTGCGACGTCGTTTTACAATGCATTGTAGATTAGGCATTACTGTGCAAGGAATAACCCTTTTAGTAAGATTGAGGGTTCAGAGACGGCATTGCGGTATCTACAACAGCAGAATGTTTTTTTTTTTGTTTTTTTTTTTTTTTTAAATACATGTTTAAGAATGCTATTATTTCATAATCTAATGTAAAATCCTTATTATTTACAGAAAATGAGGCCGCAAAATATTCGAATTTGCAACGCATGGGTACATCAGCTGCTGCTCATCACTTGGCTGCTACTAAAGATGCTGCTCTGGCACCACTGACAAGTGGAAAT
This sequence comes from Dioctria rufipes, assembly GCA_963924295.1. NCBI lineage: Eukaryota > Metazoa > Arthropoda > Insecta > Diptera > Asilidae > Dioctria > Dioctria rufipes. Next base: position 113,664,535 of record OZ002741.1, read on the forward strand.
AATCACGTTCCCAGCTTAGCTCTTACATGGCCCGATCTTGCAGGACCAATTCTTCCACCCAACTCATGGGCATCGAGTGGCCCATTAACTGCCACCGCATTCTTAACTCCACCAAAGGCTGCCTTACCTTCATTCTGGAAATAGGAATCGAAATTATACTTACCTTTACAAGGGCCATTTGGCCCACAGATACTATTTTTTTTGTAATTGTATATTTCTGATTAAATCTACACAATAAAATTAAATTTCTAACTTTTCTTTATTGATGTAAATGTATGTGATTCTTACAGTTTTCCAATCCACACACATCAGATATTTATGTTGTGTATTTCATTTCATTGGGACGATTTATCACAATAGGGACTGGGAGTGCTTTATCAAGATGTTCACCAGCCCTTTTGACCTTGATTAAATACATTGGCTATAGCTTTAATTCTGGCACCGATATAATATTTGATTAGTCGCCCTTTTTGATTAGTTTGATTACTTTGACTGATATAATAAATACAAAAATTAAATACAACACAAAAGTCAGTAAAGTAAATAAAGAATAATAAAAAACTAAGCTGTGACGTACACAGAAAACATCAAATACAATTAGAAGATAATAGCAACAAACATGATTAATTTAATATTAATCACCTGCAAGAATTATAGAAACAAAGCAAAGCATTTATATACAGGGAATAAATCCCCAAGTGAACTGATGAAATCATCATTGACATTTTAGTACAAAAGTGTGATCGAAGTGTTAAACAAGTCGAACGCAATTTTTGAACCATTACTTAATCGGAAGGACTAAAGTACAACAAATAAAAAAGAAAAGGCAAAAATTGTGCAAAATGTGTAGGCGGGATTTGGAACAAGAGCTCTTTTTCGTTTGGGTCCATCAATTACTTTTATATTTTCTCATCGCTTTTAATTCCTTCTTATCCCCTTTTGTAACCACATAACTTTGTAACTTTATAATTTTCTATTTTTGTAATTTCTGTAGTTTTAGTGCATTCAATACTTTTTAGTTTCTGATAAAAATTTTACATTCATATTAATTAATCTGATTGGATACAAACTTGAAAATTTGCTGTTGTAAATTAAACTTGCTAAATACATATCTAGTGCCAATTGTAGTAACTTGTACTCATAAAATTTTGTATACTTTTCCATCAATAAACGTATTGCATTGTTTGGGTATTGGTGGAATGCAGGTTAAAATGGCTGCACGGAATTAGAGTGGTTTTCAAATAAAAACAGAAAGGTTAAAACGTTAAATAATAAATGAACAAGAAAAGTTAAGTTAAGTTAAGCAAAAAAAAGAGAACGCTGACAAGAAAGAAAAGAAAAAGAAATAAGAAAGTTAATAGATTGGAAAAGTAAACTGAGGCTCTGGACCACATGTCGGGAGGTATGTATATTAGTTTTGGAGATATAATCTCACGACCGGAATACTTGGGTGATACCAAATTTTAAGTAGAGTATATGATTGCCTTTCCTGTTAAATATATATATGTATATACATATATATATATATATATATTTTATTTTTATACTTATATATATATATTTTCCGATAACGATGAATTAGCGCTTAAAACTTAATTAGATTGCGGTTAATTTTCTTGTTTTTCATTTAGTATTTAACTATGTTGATTGCGGTTAATAATATATATACAAACGATAATTTGTGAGACATAAATAAAGATTAAGTATTAATCTGATCGATAAGTTTTGTGATTTCGCCTTATTCTATTAGATAAAAATCGCATAGCGCCCATTAGTAACAGATCCACCCCGATCTCCTGAGCTAGCTTAGTACCTAACAAATGCTACTGCTAGAACAAAACTTTATTTTACTTTATTTTTACTTTTAGTTATAGAGGGTGTCCCGTAAGTGGTGTAATATCCGAAGGCTAAGGATAGGTCATGCTTGATCGAGCAAAAAATTTTAAGTGGGGGGGGGGGGGGGGGGGGTCTCAACAGTTTCCGAGATAAAGGGACTTGGGGTATGTTTTCAAAAATGACTCTATAACTTCTGAGCGTAACACCCTCTGATGATAATTTAAACAAAGCCCAGATTTAGTTTATACAGGGTGTTCCGTAAATGTCTTTAATCCTTTAAGGGGATGAAAGTAGAGATCATTTGGGTCAAAAAAGTCTAGATACTTTTATATCGAACTCCGCTTGGTTTTCGAGTAAATCGATAATATCGATTTTCGAGATTTTGCATACCTTTTCAGAGTAATTTCGTTATAAGTTCTATTGTAAGTAATGGATTGTGACGTTCAAACTTTTATTTAAAAGAACACATATTGGCCTTTCTAAGAATGTATAATAAGTTATAATTGTGCCTTCAATTATTAAAAAAAAAACAGTTATCACCATTGCACGAACTTGGCAAAACTATAAAAAAATTTGCGCATTATGTCCCCTTTCCAAAATGACCTCCCTAAGTGCTATCAACAATAACAATCAAAAGTTATAAGCAAACATTTGGAAGATGTGCCCTTCGAGGTAATCTTCAGTTTTTTCGTAGGATTCTATCTCCTCCTACAGTTTTTAACCTACGACAACCATTTATATGTCATTGTACGGGAATCTGAACTGGCTATTAGATAGGGTACTTTTCGATTTCGAATTTCGAAAATGGAGGGGGTAATTTCGAAAAAACACTTTTTTACCAAACTTGATATTTACGTAAATTTCGTTATTCCGCATCTTCATTTTTGCGGGAGGAGTAAGCTCTGGTAGGGGCGGGAGTTCAAAGTTTCAATTTTAAGCGGCAACCAAGCATTGTTCTAGCAAGTAAGTCCTTAATTCATAAATGGGAGACATTTTTGGTGGTTTTTATTCAAATATAGCCGCTTAATATTGAAACTTTGAACCCCCGCCCCTCCCAGAGCTTACTCCTCCCGCAAAAATGAAGATGCGGAATAACGAACTTTACGTAAATATCAAGTTTGGTAAAAAAGTGTTTTTTCGAAATTACCCCCTCCATTTTCGAAATTCGAAATCGAAAAGTACCCTATCTAATAGCCAGTTCAGATTCCCGTACAATGACATATAAATAGTTGTCGTAGGTTAAAAACTGTAGGAGGAGATAGAATCCTACGAAAAAACTGAAGATTACCTCGAAGGGCACATCTTCCAAATGTTTGCTTATAACTTTTGATTGTTATTGTTGATAGCACTTAGGGAGGTCATTTTGGAAAGGGGACATAATGCGCAAATTTTTTTATAGTTTTGCCAAGTTCGTGCAATGGTGATATTTCGAATAAATGTACACTGAAGCGCGACAAAAATTTTGGTGAAATAAAAAATTCTAGAGATAACTGTTTTTTTTTTTAATAATTGAAGGCACAATTATAACTTATTATACATTCTTAGAAAGGCCAATATGTGTTCTTTTAAATAAAAGTTTGAACGTCACAATCCATTACTTACAATAGAACTTATAACGAAATTACTCTGAAAAGGTATGCAAAATCTCGAAAATCGATATTATCGATTTACTCGAAAACCAAGCGGAGTTCGATATAAAAGTATCTAGACTTTTTTGACCCAAATGATCTCTACTTTCATCCCCTTAAAGGATTAAAGACATTTACGGAACACCCTGTAGATAGATAGTCGTTAGACCTTTCCAATGATCTATACATTTTTCCTTTCTCCCCTCCCTTTTGAAGTTATGGCTAAACAAACTTAAAATTTCGCAATTTTTACTCGTTTTTTTTTTATTTAACTACTAGTTTTATCAAAAAATGCGTCATCAATACTAACTTTTCATATCGGATTTAAGAAGCCCAAGACCTTAGCTTGAAAATGGCCAGAGTGTCTGTACCGAAAATGTAATGGTTTCTAAAAGTTCAATAAATGTCAGAAAGCAGGCAATCATAGTAGATAAGCTATGTATGTTCTGGACCACTTTTTTAAGCCTCCAGGATTTCACGACAGATGGCGCCACCGTCGTTAGGTGGTGCAAATCCATACTAAATGTGGGGTTGTGTCTTGGATGTCCTGGTTTATGTCTTGGATGTTGGGATACGAGACCACTTTGGGGGATACGAGACCACTTTTAGCACTCTCCAGCATAGGGAAATAGCATATGATTACAATTTTGTTTCTGAAGTTCGCTTATTTTTCATCTCGAATCTTGGGGATACGAGACCACTTTGGGGATACGAGACCACTTTGGGGATACGAGACCACTTTTAGCTCTCTCCAGCATAGGGAAATTGCATAGGTTTTCGATTTTGTTTCTGGAGTTCGCTTATTTTTCATCTCAGACTCGTAGCCTCTAAGTTTTTCATCTCGAGTTTTGGGATACGAGATCACTTTCAGTTCTATATATTTTTGAAGGGGGTGGGAAGCTTTATTGATGGATTTGGTCTTGACTGCGCCCTAGTGGCATTAGTCGGTACTACGGTGTTCTTGGATAGATATGTGGTGCGCCTAAATGTAGGCTTTTGGTTTTGAACTAATATTAGTAATAATTAAAGTTAACGGTAGGAAATTTTTGTTCATGCCAATGGATTCTAGATGGGTGGTTTGTGAGGGGGTATTATAGTATACGATAGGGAGGGGGGGGGTAATGAAATTTTCATCAGAAATCCCCTACGGGCTCTGGTTTTCGAGATATTAGCGTATTAATAATTCAAGTTATTTTTGTTCATGCCAATGGATTCTAGGTGGTGTAGGGTGGGAGGGGGGGGGGGGCGAAATTCTCATCAGAAATCCTCTACGGGCTCGCCATTTCTTGAGTAAGGTTACCTAGCGGCATTAGCCGGAACTACTAGCATGCCTTGGTTTTGCTGTTTTCTTTTATTAGCGGGGAAGTTCTAGATATCAGCATGACGTCATCTTGGTTTTGTTGTTTTCAAGTGCTGTTGTAGATATCAGCATCATTCGAATTTCACAACATGATATCACTTTGGCTTGATGTTTTCTTATTATTATTGGGTCCTGGGGGTGCGTGTATTGAAAAGTAACAGTTGCTCTTTCGAGTGCAAGCACCATTTCTTGAGCAAGGTCCCCTAGCGGCATTAGTCGGTACTTACATATGTTGTTCATCTCGGGCTTGGGGATACGAGATTACTTTCAGCACTCTCCAGCCCTAGGATATTTTTTGTCCATGCCAATAGTATTAGTACTAGTGGGGTGAAATTTTCATCAGAAATCCTGTACGGGCTATGGTTCGAGATATTAGCGATCTTACCTTCTCAGGTGTAATTAATATTAGTAGCTCAAAAACAAAAAAGCAACAACAACTATAACCTAAGTTGTAGATTAAAGATTTGATGATATTAATCTGTCGGTGTTTTTTATAAACAAGATTGCACCATATGATCATATATCTAAAAATAGATCAGGCGAAGCTGATTGGGGCGAATGTAGGTAGATACGCTCACTTAGATAAATAATGGAAATTAGTAAATGTGTAATTTTGCTCTTCAGGTGGAATGCTTCTGATTTTATTCCTTGCATAAACAAATTCGCACAGTCCAGCAAAGTAAACAAATTCGCAGTCGAATAATGTAAACAAATTCGCACAGCAGCAGAGTAAAGTAAACAAATTGAGCGATTTATGTAAGATTCCCAATTTCTTTAACTGAAAACAACAACAACCGATATTAATCTGTGGGATATGATGTCTTAGATGAATAGTGGAAGATATGCTTGAAAATTTCTTTTGCTGAATAAAACAACAACAACAACTATTACATAAGTTGTGGTTTGTAGGTGTCTTTTATAAACAAGAGTGATCATGTTATGATATTCGATGTGTAAAAATTGATCACGGCTGTTTGGGATGGTAAGACACATGAAATCATTAGAAGTAATGGAAATTAAAGCATTAGAAAAGGTGATCAGGTCGCTGGTAATTTTTTTTTTGTATCTAGGAGTTTGTATTGAAAAGTCTTTATGACGAATTGTCTTTTATTTTCAATAAAATTTCTCAATCAGTCATACTGTTATGAGATTTGATTGATCCCCGATATCATAGTTCACATGAAGCTGATAAGAATATGATAATTTTATCTTCATACTATTGGGGTGATCACATTATTTTCTTACCATTAGGTTGAGAATGGGTTTAATTAAATGTTTTGATGAAAGAAGGTGGTGTTATGATATCAATGTAGTATGATACCTTGTCTTAGATGAGTAATGGAAGTTGTTTGGGAGCTGTGAGTAAGGAATAAAAACCTTATCAGCAAGGTCGCTTCATATTTATCTCCCTAAATTATCATCCAAATGGTGTTATATGAAGGAGCAAAAAATTGATAATAGTGAATATCGTGGTGGAGGTTGAGAGGGTGGTGCTGTAAGTTGTAGATTAAATTGAAAGTTTTCATGGATCTCAAGGTTTAAACTTTTTAGCCTCCAGCAGGAATGTTTTCTTTTAGATGACTCGGCGGCTAGATAAGAACGTGTGAATTTCATGTTCATAATATGATCTTGTGGTAAGCATATGAAGGTAGCAGAGTTTTTTTTTTATAAATCAAGTAGTCACGCTGTTATGAGATTTGATTGACTCCTATATCTAAAAAAATATTCCACATGAAGCTGATATAGTTACTATTAGGGCAGGTACATTGTTTACTTACCATTAAGTTGAGAGTGGGTTAAATTAAAAGCATTGATAGAAGAACGCTGTGTTATGATATTAGTGTGGTATGATATGTTGTCTGAGGTGAGTAGTGAAAGTTGTATGGGAGTTATGAATAAGCAGTAAAATCCTAATCAGCAATCTCGCTGGATATTTGATAATTCTCCAACTCCATAGTGAAGATCGTGGTTGGGGGTTGAGAGTAGGTACTGTAAGTTATGTATTAAGTTAAAAGTTTTGATAGATGGTATTTGGTATTTATCTCCTCGAAATGTTGTTGTACGAGTATCAGAAAGTTCGGAAAAAAGTTGATAATGCTTCAAGTTCAATAGTGAAGACCGCGATGTTGAGAGTGGGTATTTGGAATGATATAATTCTAGTAGGATATGGAAGTATTATTTATTCATCTTTAAATCTTACCATGAAATTAGGTTGGGAGTGGATTAAATTAAAAGTTTTGATGCAAGAAGGCGTAGTTATTATATTAATATAGTATAATATGTTGCCTTAGATGAGTACTTGAGAGCTGGAGGTAATATGTGGAATATGTTGTAGATGAGTAGTGAAAGTTGAAAATGTAAGGTTCCCAATTCCTTTATTGAAAAACAACAACAACTGTAGCAAATAAAATTTTCATACAATATTTATTCACATCAAATTCATTATTTATTTTTTATAAACTTTTTTCTATGTGTTTCACATCCGAAATGCGATCCAGAGCAAATGCCTCCCATAATCCTTTTCTGCGTTAGGCTATGAGAGTTCGGCAGCAAAATCCAATGTTTTTTCTTATCATCTGTCTTGCTCTAACACATTAGGAAGCTTTAGTGAATACCATAGTTTGAAACCATCTCACTCGGGACTTGTTCATATAATTGGATATGTAGAAAAACTTTCATGGGCGATATGGGGATTGAATCGATGTATGTTATGCACTAGATTGGTGGTATATGTGCTTATTTGATTGAAGCAAAATAGTTTCACGGCTTCCTTACCAAGACTTAAATATATTCATAAAAACGTTGAATCGAACATGTTAATACTTATTTTGAGTATGAGCAGAGGAAATCGTGATCATTGCAGCATGTTATGAAATTCGATATCTAAAAATAGACCACATGAAGGTTATTGGGGTGGTAAAAAATCATGAAATTATTAGGCTGAGAATGGCTTCAATTTAGGGCTTTCGTGAAAGAAGGCGGTAGTAAATATTAATGTAAGATGATAGGAGGCATCAGTCAGTTTTGGTGAGCCTCAGCGATAGGTCAAATACAACAAAATGTCAACCGTGCTAATAAATGAAAGTTTTTCTAGTAAAAAGAGTGGTACAAAACGGCATATGGGGAGCTGTATTGGACAGACTAAATTGCCGAGAGTGTTATTGAAAGCCACCAGGCGAGGTGGAGAAATTACTCAGCGTGTAAGAAAAAGTGATTTTGTAAAGTGGGAGGAAATAAGATCAGTATTCACAGACAGAATTAGAGCTGGAATTATTGTAAATATAAACCATACAGATCCTAAGCTATTTATACAGGATGCTGCTCATTTATTTATACGCCGTATTAAGAATATTTTAAAACGCCATCTCAATATTAAAGTTAATACAAAGTTGTGTGCTGATTTTGTTAAGAATATCGGTGACAATGAGGTTATAAACGATATTAAATATTTACAAGCAATAACTGGTCCAATCAATGTGGACGATAATTTAAATGAGTGGTATAAAGTTAACATTTTGGATTCAATACTCACTCAGCTGGATGAGTTTCAGAAAAAGATAGTGGCTGGACATTGGAGTCCATTATACATTTAGCAGTACATATCAACAAATTTGAACAGCACCGAGGATCTTCGTATATACCTCTACCGAAGGAGATTGCTTTAAAGCAAGCTTACATCAATGTAAAAAATAGTGATGAAGCATGCTTCGCTTGGGCCGTAACATCAGCGCTATATCCTGCAAATGTTCACTCCGATAGGACCTCATCATATCCACATTATTCTACTGTGCTAAATTTAACTGGAATAACATTTCCTATGACGCTTAAGCAAATTAAACAATTTGAAGACCAGAACGATATATCAATAAACGTATTCATCCTAATGAAAGAGCGTTCCTTCACCACTGTTCTAGTTAGACCAACGAAACATAATATGAAGCGACATGTGAATCTATTAATGATACAAAATAGCTATGAGCAGGATGATAATGATGATGATGCTGCTGCTGATGATGATTATGATGATAATGATGATGAAAGTACCAGGTTTCATTTCTGCTGGATTAAATATCTTTCACGGCTTGCATGGAAACAAGCTTCAAAACATAAGGCTAGATTATATATATATGCGATAGATTTATGTTCTATTTTTATTCTGCTAAAGCATTAGCATCACATATTCCTGAATGTGAGAAACAAAAAATTTATCTTGAATTAAGGAAGCCCAACCGTAGAATTAAATGTTAGTAGCACGACGGATACTCTACCATTGGGAAACATTACTGAATTCCATCAGAGCAACAAGGAGCAGCCGCAGAAAAAATATGACCTAAGTCTAGTGTATTGTAAATAAAAAAATGTATTACATATTGTTGTAGTTCCATTTATTGAAGTAATTTGTTTTAATTGTATTATAGTCTAAGATATACATTATTGGAAAATAAAGAATATATTATAGTTATAGATATATTCAAATAAGGAAGCTCAACAATAGAATGATACACTAAGAATTAAATGTTAATATTTTTTTACTTTATAATAAATCGATACTGATATTTTATATATGTTATTCTTTTTATTCAATTTCCCTACTAAGTCCAGAACTCCTGAAAGTATTCTTTAATAATATTTGCTTACAACAGAGGGGTCTTAGTCAGACGGTTGAACCTTTTACCCAGAATGCTAGGTAGAGCGTGAGCGTGAGAAAACACGTTGACACGTGGGCTTGACCTTAGGCTCTGGCATCACCTTTGAAACCGGAAGGGTATTTTGTCCTTGACCTTGATCCAGAAGTGTGTATCTTGGCGGCTATAACCTTAATCAACCACGTCACAGGGGACTCTATACAGCTTTTCAAAACAAATTTGATAACAGGTAAACAGCTTTTAAACAGTCCAAATAACAGCTAAATAGCTTTTCAAACAGCTCTGATAACAGCTTTAAATTATAATAAATAACACGTTTTTATCTAGCCACCGATCTCGAATATATTCTGATAACTGTAGTTCGTTAAGGCCTTGTCGACTCGATTTCACAAGAAGCAGTACGTCATCTAGTTGCCTGGCAGAAGTTTTCGGCAGGAAGAAGTACTCGGTTGGAGTTTCGCCTTCCCTCAGCCAGCGTGATTGATTGCGCGACACAGACTTCAAGCTGTGCTTGTAAGTTTGTGCTCCAAGTGTTTATTTATTCTATTAAAATAAAGAATCAACTCAGATTGGGAGAAGAGCTGCTATCCGATATACTTTGGACAACAAACTGGAAGCTTGATACCCAGTTCGGTTGAAACTCGTTTCGATAAAGGATCGAATTTGGAGCTTGCCAACATCCCACCGTGGACTAAGAAAAGGAAGTCAGCTTTCCTCTCTTGCCAATCGTGCCAGAATTCAATGAACTCATTGATGAACTGCTCTGAGTTGATGAATAGCCAGCACGCAGTTCTCCTTTCAACTAGAGTGATGGTTGCCACTACAAGAAGATGATCACGACTGAACACAATTCATGAGTGAAGCCAACGAAATGTTCTAGTATTCCAGGGAGACGTAAAGTCTATCAATTCTCGAGCCCGCGAGACTTCCATGGATATTTCGCGAGACCCTCGTGTATGATCTAGTCATAGGATGCATCAAACGATATATATCCACAAGTCTGGAAACGCTGACGAAATTCCTCAATCGAGCAGCATTGAGCTGTTAAGCTGTTATCAGAGTTGTTTGGAAAGCTGTTAAGGTGTTATCAAAGCTGTTTGAAAAGCTGTTAAGCTGTTATCAGACCTGTTAAAAAGCTGTTAAGCTGCTATAATAGCTGTTAAGCTGTTATCAGACCTGTTTGAAAAGCTGTTAAGCTGTTATCAGAGCTGTTAAGCTGTTATCAGAGCTGTTTGGAAAGCTGTTAAGCTGTTATCAGAGCTGCTTGAAAAGCTGTTAAGCTGTTATCAGACCTGTTAAAAAGCTGTTAAGCTGTTATCATAGCTGTTAAGCTGTTCTCAGACCTGTTTGAAAACTTGTTAAGCTGTTATCAGAGCTGTTATCAGAGCTGTTAAGCTGCTATCAGACCTGTTTAAAAGCTGTTTACGTGTTATCAGAGCTGTTTGAAAAGCTGTTAAGCTGTTATCAGAACTGTTTGAAAGCTGTTAAGCTGTTATCAGAGCTGTTATCAGAGCTGTTTGAAAAGCTGTTTAGCTATTATTTGGGCTGTTTAAAAGCTGTTTACCTGTTATCAAATTTGTTTTGAAAAGCTGTATAGAGTCCCCTGTGACGTAGTTGATTAAGGTTATAGCCGCCAAGATACACACTTCTGGATCAAGTTCAAGGACAAAATACCCTTCCGGTTTCAAAGGTGATGCCAGAGCTTAAGGTCAAGCCCACGTGTCAACGTGTTTTCTCACGCTCACGCTCTACCTAGCATTCTGGGTAAAAGGTTCAACCGTCTGACGAATATATAACTATAACTATAATATATTCTTTATTTTCCAATAATGTATATCTTAGACTATAATACAATTAAAACAAATTACTTCAATAAATGGAACTATAACAATATGTAATACATTTTTTATTTACAATACACTAGACTTAGGTCATATTTTTTCTGCGGCTGCTCCTTGTTGCTCTGATGGAATTCAGTAATGTTTCCCAATGGTAGAGTATCCGTTGTGCTACTAACATTTAATTCTACGGTTGGGCTTCCTTAATTCAAGATAAATTTTTTGTTTCTCACATTGAACATTTGTAGGATATAGCGCTGATGTTACCGCCCAAGCGAATCATGCTTCATCACTATTTTTTACATTGATGTAAGCTTGCTTTAAAGCAATCTCCTTCGGTAGAGGTATATACGAAGATCCTCGGTGCTGTTCAAATTTGTACTGCTAAATGTATAATGGACTCCAATGTCCAGCCACTATCTTTTTTCTGAAACTCATCCAGCTGAGTGAGTATTGAATCCAAAATGTTAACTTTATACCACTCATTTAAATTATCGTCCACATTGATTGGACCAGTTATTGCTTGTAAATATTTAATATCGTTTATAACCTCATTGTCACCGATATTCTTAACAAAATCAGCACACAACTTTGTATTAACTTTAATATTGAGATGGCGTTTTAAAATATTCTTAATACGGCGTATAAATAAATGAGCAGCATCCTGTATAAATAGCTTAGGATCTGTATGGTTTATATTTACAATAATTCCAGCTCTAATTCTGTCTGTGAATACTGATCTTATTTCCTCCCACTTTACAAAATCACTTTTTCTTAAACGCTGAGTAATTTCTCCACCTCGCCTGGTGGCTTTCAATAACACTCTCGGCAATTTAGTCTGTCCAATACAGCTCCCCATATGCCGTTTTGTACCACTCTTTTTACTAGAAAAACTTTCATTTATTAGCACGGTTGACATTTTGTTGTATTTGACCTATCGCTGAGGCTCACCAAAACTGACTGATGCCTCCTATCATCTTACATTAATATTTACTACCGCCTTCTTTCACGAAAGCCCTAAATTGAAGCCATTCTCAGCCTAATAATTTCATGATTTTTTACCACCCCAATAACCTTCATGTGGCCTATTTTTAGATATCGAATTTCACAACATGCTGCAATGATCACGATTTCCTCTGCTCATACTCAAAATAAGTATTAACATGTTCGATTCAACGTTTTTATGAATATATTTAAGTCTTGGTAAGGAAGCCGTGAAACTATTTTGCTTCAATCAAATAAGCACATATACCACCAATCTAGTGCATAACATACATCGATTCAATCCCCATATCGCCCATGAAAGTTTTTCTACATATCCAATTATATGAACAAGTCCCGAGTGAGATGGTTTCAAACTATGGTATTCACTAAAGCTTCCTAATGTGTTAGAGCAAGACAGATGATAAGAAAAAACATTGGATTTTGCTGCCGAACTCTCATAGCCTAACGCAGAAAAGGATTATGGGAGGCATTTGCTCTGGATCGCATTTCGGATGTGAAACACATAGAAAAAAGTTTATAAAAAATAAATAATGAATTTGATGTGAATAAATATTGTATGAAAATTTTATTTGCTACAGTTGTTGTTGTTTTTCAATAAAGGAATTGGGAACCTTACATTTTCAACTTTCACTACTCATCTACAACATATTCCACATATTACCTCCAGCTCTCAAGTACTCATCTAAGGCAACATATTATACTATATTAATATAATAACTACGCCTTCTTGCATCAAAACTTTTAATTTAATCCACTCCCAACCTAATTTCATGGTAAGATTTAAAGATGAATAAATAATACTTCCATATCCTACTAGAATTATATCATTCCAAATACCCACTCTCAACATCGCGGTCTTCACTATTGAACTTGAAGCATTATCAACTTTTTTCCGAACTTTCTGATACTCGTACAACAACATTTCGAGGAGATAAATACCAAATACCATCTATCAAAACTTTTAACTTAATACATAACTTACAGTACCTACTCTCAACCCCCAACCACGATCTTCACTATGGAGTTGGAGAATTATCAAATATCCAGCGAGATTGCTGATTAGGATTTTACTGCTTATTCATAACTCCCATACAACTTTCACTACTCACCTCAGACAACATATCATACCACACTAATATCATAACACAGCGTTCTTCTATCAATGCTTTTAATTTAACCCACTCTCAACTTAATGGTAAGTAAACAATGTACCTGCCCTAATAGTAACTATATCAGCTTCATGTGGAATATTTTTTTAGATATAGGAGTCAATCAAATCTCATAACAGCGTAACTACTTGATTTATAAAAAAAAAACTCTGCTACCTTCATATGCTTACCACAAGATCATATTATGAACATGAAAATAACACGTTCTTATCTAGCCGCCGAGTCAATTAAAAGAAGACATTCCTGCTGGAGGCTAAAAAGTTTAAACCTTGAGATCCATGAAAACTTTCAATTTAATCCACAACTTACAGCACCCCCCTCTCAACCTCCACCATGATCTTCACTATTATCAATTTTTTGCTCCTTCATATAACACCATTTGGATGATAATTTAGGGAGATAAATATGAAGCGACCTTGCTGATAAGGTTTTTATTCCTTACTCACAGCTCCCAAACAACTTCCATTACTCATCTAAGACAAGGTATCATACTACATTGATATCATAACACCACCTTCTTTCATCAAAACATTTAATTAAACCCATTCTCAACCTAATGGTAAGAAAATAATGTGATCACCCCAATAGTATGAAGATAAAATTATCATATTCTTATCAGCTTCATGTGAACTATGATATCGGGGATCAATCAAATCTCATAACAGTATGACTGATTGAGAAATTTTATTGAAAATAAAAGACAATTCGTCATAAAGACTTTTCAATACAAACTCCTAGATACAAAAAAAAAATTACCAGCGACCTGATCACCTTTTCTAATGCTTTAATTTCCATTACTTCTAATGATTTCATGTGTCTTACCATCCCAAACAGCCGTGATCAATTTTTACACATCGAATATCATAACATGATCACTCTTGTTTATAAAAGACACCTACAAACCACAACTTATGTAATAGTTGTTGTTGTTGTTTTATTCAGCAAAAGAAATTTTCAAGCATATCTTCCACTATTCATCTAAGACATCATATCCCACAGATTAATATCGGTTGTTGTTGTTTTCAGTTAAAGAAATTGGGAATCTTACATAAATCGCTCAATTTGTTTACTTTACTCTGCTGCTGTGCGAATTTGTTTACATTATTCGACTGCGAATTTGTTTACTTTGCTGGACTGTGCGAATTTGTTTATGCAAGGAATAAAATCAGAAGCATTCCACCTGAAGAGCAAAATTACACATTTACTAATTTCCTTTACTTATCTAAATGAACATATCTACCTACATTCGCCCCAATCAGCTTCGCCTGATCTATTTTTAGATATATGATCATATGGTGCAATCTTCTTTATAAAAAACACCGACAGATTAATATCATCAAATCTTTAATCTACAACTTAGGTTATAGTTGTTGTTGCTTTTTTGTTTTTGAGCTACTAATATTAATTACACCTGAGAAGGTAAGATCGCTAATATCTCGAACCATAGCCCGTAGAGGATTTCTGATGAAAATTTCACCCCACTAGTACTAATACTATTGGCATGGACAAAAAATATCCTAGGGCTGGAGAGTGCTGAAAGTAATCTCGTATCCCCAAGCCCGAGATGAACAACATATGTAAGTACCGACTAATGCCGCTAGGGGACCTTGCTCAAGAAATGGTGCTTGCACTCGAAAGAGCAACTGTTACTTTTCAATACACGCACCCCCAGGACCCAATAATAATAAGAAAACATCAAGCCAAAGTGATATCATGTTGTGAAATTCGAATGATGCTGATATCTACAACAGCACTTGAAAACAACAAAACCAAGATGACGTCATACTGATATCTAGAACTTCCCCGCTAATGAAAGAAAACAGCAAAACCAAGGCATGCTAGTAGTTCCGGCTAATGCCGCTAGGTAACCTTACTCAAGAAATGGCGAGCCCGTAGAGGATTTCTGATGAGAATTTCGCCCCCCCCCTCCCACCCTACACCACCTAGAATCCATTGGCATGAACAAAAATAACTTGAATTATTAATACGCTAATATCTCGAAAACCAGAGCCCGTAGGGGATTTCTGATGAAAATTTCATTACCCCCACTCCCTATCCTATACTATAATACCCCCTCACAAACCACCTATCTAGAATTCATTGGCATGAACAAAAATTTCCTACCGTTAACTTTAATTATTACTAATATTAGTTCAAAACCAAAAGCCTACATTTAGGCGCACCACATATCTATCCAAGAAAACCGGAGCATGCTGGTAGTACCGACTAATGCCGCTAGGGCGCAGTCAAGACCAAATCCATCAATAAAGCTTCCCACCCTTTCACAAATATATAGAACTGAAAGTGATCTCGTATCCCAAAACTCGAGATGAAAAACTTAGAGGCTACGAGTCTGAGATGAAAAATAAGCGAACTCCAGAAACAAAATCGAAAACCTATGCTATTTCCCTATGCTGGAGAGAGCTAAAAGTGGTCTCGTATCCCCAAAGTGGTCTCGTATCCCCAAAGTGGTCTCGTATCCCCAAAGTGGTCTCGTATCCCCAAGATTCGAGATGAAAAATAAGCGAACTTCAGAAACAAAATTGAAATCCTATGCTATTTCCCTATGCTGGAGAGTGCTAAAAGTGGTCTCGTATCCCCAACATCCAAGACATAAACCAGGACATCCAAGACACAACCCCACATTTAGTATGGATTTACACCACCTAGCGACGGTGGCGCCATCTGTCGTGAAATCCTGGAGGCTTAAAAAGTGGTCCAGAACATACATAGCTTATCTACTAATCATCTTTTGGAAATGACTTTTTTCAGCCATTTTCGCTGGATATGCTTAAGGAAAGGTGCAAAAAGCTCAGTAAGGGTTACATTTTTCGTACAGAGTGTGATAGTTCATTAGCTAAGATTTTGGGCTTCTGAAATCCAATATGAAAAATTGGTATTGATGACGTGTTTTTTGATAAAAATATTAGTTAAATAAAGAAAAACGAGTAAAAATTCCGAGCCATAACTTCAAAATGGAGGGAACGGACGTTCGAGGAAAAAAATTTATATACCATTAGAAAGGTCCAACGATTATCTATCTACCAAAGTTTGAATCATCATCATGGGGTGAACAGTCAGAAGCTAAAGGATGATCTTTAAAAACATACCCAAATATCCTTAAGTCGCGTTATCTCGGAAACCGTTCCCCCACCCACAAATTTTTTGCTCGTCTAAGAATGACCTATCCGCAGACCTCGGATATTACACCCCTTACGGAACACCCTGTATATCCAAGCATTTGAGAGTTACCGTGGATCGGGGTTCTCTGGATCTATACTAAAAAGTAACTTCTGCTTTTCCTAGCGACGCACCACTTTTTTATACCCTAGATGAAATCATAGGGTATACTAACTTCGTTATTCCATTTGTAATGCACAGAAAGAATGCTAATAGAGAAAAATGGGTTGGAAACCCACGCATAATAATAAACGCTATATGGATTTTTGCATGTCCGTCCGTCCGTCCGTCTGTCTGTCCGTCCTCAAGATAACTAGAGAACGCGCTCATTTAGACAGCTGAAATTTTGCACACCGGCTTTTTAAAAAAAAATTTAAGTTCGAAAATGGGACAATTTGAGGAACTCCTTCGTAGGGTTGCTATATAAAAATTTCGTTTTTTACTATATATTTGGATAGTTCCTCTCAACGCGTCGACGTAGAAGCTGAAATTTTGTACACGACCTTTTTAAAAAAAAAAGTTAATTTAAGTTCGAAAATGGTTATAATCATCAAAGTGGTTATAATCATTTTTCTGTTCAACAAACCGTTGTAGAAATATATACGAAAAACTACTTAAAAAATCAAACTTGCACAGATGGGTGACCATACGAGACTACATTCATTTAGGATATCATAAGAATTGGTCTTAGATGATGTTGTGTATATAAAAATAAGAACAACCGATCACTGCACTTATATACATGAGTTTATTATGAAGAATTCAATAGTTCATACAATTTTAGAATTACTCTTAAAACTACACTAAAACTACTGATCTAGTTAATCTATAGGGCGATCGTATGGCCGGGTACAGAGCGAGGCAGCAACTGAACTGGGCACTGCAATCGGTCAGTCGTGATGGCTATGATGAAAATACTCTTTTGCTGTGATGCACATATATATATATTCATTCATGATGTATAAGAGTCATGATATAGTTAATACTCATCATTCCTCTGCACCTAATTGTAAACACGGCTACCTTTTCAACTTTATAATGCTTGAAAGCGTACTATCGGTTTCCGTGGGCGTGAAGATCGTCTGGGAGTTAATTGCTGCTCAGCCTCTGGGGATTTTGATTTCAAGACTGGATTCAATGGCGTATTCATTTTGCAGTTATCCGGTTTATTAGGACTTTTTTGACAGAGGCTTGCCTGGTTTCTGCTTGAGGGGGTTGATGCCAGTCGTTGCGCTTCTGCGAAGTTATGAGTGCTTCTGTTGTCCAGCCTGGCTTTTAACTGGTTCTGGTGTCTTTTCCAGATGCCCCGATGAGTGTGTACAAGGTAGATTTTAGAACCAATTTGTGAACGTACTTCTGCTTCTATCCAGCGCGCACCTCGAGCATAGTTGCGGGCATAAACTAATTGCTGCGGTTGAAATTTTCTATATTGGGAGGTTTCAGAGGATGCTTGTGGTTTGCTCATGTCTGGAACTAACTGTGAAAGAATACTGCGATGCTGTCGTCCGTGGAGGATCTCTGCCGGTGACTTTCCAGTTCGTGGGTCTGGTGTCGCTCTAAATGTTGTCAGACATGTAGCCAGAGCGGCTTCCTTATTTTGTTGTTCTTCGTTCATCTTCCGTAAGCACGTTTTAAGTGTGCGTACAAATCTTTCGGCTTCCCCGTTCGATGCGGGATGGAATGGTGCCGTTCTAAGATGCTGTATTCCATGATGCTTGCAAAAATTTTCGAATTCAATAGCTGTGAACTGTGAACCATTATCACTGACGATGACTTCTGGAAGACCCTCTAAGGTAAATATTTTATTTAAGGCTTTAATCGTTTCTGAAGATGTAGTCTCTTTCATGGGTACTACAAATGGGAATTTCGACAGGGCGTCTATGCAAATTAGTAACATCTGATCCATAAATGGACCTGCGTAGTCGATATGAACCCGTTCCCAGGGCTTTGTTGGTTGAGGCCATTTGCTAAACTCTTTAGGTGGATCTGATCCGACTGACTGGCAAATCTTGCAAGTTTTAGCTATTAGTTCGATGTCTGTATCAATATTCGGCCACCAGCAATATCTGCGCGCAAGTTGTTTCATGCGAACAACGCCCCAATGTCCTTCATGAAGCATTTTAAGGACTTTGTTCTGTATTTTAAGCGGGATAACAACTCGGGTGTAATCCGTTTCGAGCAAAACTATTTCATTATAAATACTTAATGATAACTTCCTGTTGAAATATGGCTGCAAACTACTATCAGTTAGTGGTAGTTTATCTGGCCAGCCGTGGCGTATATATTGAAGAACTTGATGAAGTATCGGATCTGCTGCTTTTGTAGCGACAATTTGCTGAATGTCCACTGGAAAACTTTCTACTTTTTGCTCGTGTTCCAAAGTAATCTCATAGCAAGACTCATCACTCCTATCGAACTTGATATCTGGTCCAATTGGTAAACGTGACAAGGCGTCAGCATTAGCGTGCTGATTTGTTGGCTTATACCGAATTGTATACTGGTAGCTCATTAAAACTATGGCCCAACGCTGAAGACGATTTGCAGTCATCGTAGGAAGCTTTTTATCAGGATGAAATAATGTTATAAGCGGCTTATGATCAGTGAAGAGAATAAATTTTCGACCATATAAATACTGGTGGAATTTTGTGACTCCATAAATTATTGAAAGTGCCTCCTTTTCGATTTGGCTATATCTTTGTTGATGTGTGTCCAGGGTTTTTGATGCAAATGCTATTGGTTGTTCCGAACCATCTTGATTTATGTGCGATATGACTGCACCTATTCCGTGGGATGATGCGTCTGTGGCAAGAATTATAGGCAATTCTGGGCGGAAGTGCGCCAGTCGAGTTGCATTAGCTATTTGTTTCTTTAAGTTTTGAAAGGCTTGTTCCTGATTTATGCTCCAGGAAAATGGTGTATTTTTTCTACGAAGTGCGTTGAGAGGAGCAGCTATTTGTGAAAAACAATGAATGAATTTGCTGTAGTAGTTAATTTTTCCAACAAACGAATTCAGCTCTTTTAGATTACGTGGTTTTGGCAAATTCTTGATGGCTTGCAAGCCTGCTTCTGATGGTCGTACTCCACTGACACTTATGATGTGCCCCAAATATTCCACCTCAGGCTGGAAAAATACACATTTAGTTCGGTTTACTCGCAAACCGTGTTCAGACAACCGTTGAAAGACTAAATTCAAATTATTTAAATGTTCTTGCTGATCACGTCCTGTCACCAACACGTCGTCTAGATAAATAGCACAGCTAATTCCAGCTAATATCCCTTCAAGGGTACGTTGATAAATCGCAGGTGCACTAGCGATCCCAAAAGGAAGGCGCTGATACTGATATAAACCCAAGGTAGTGTTCACTACTGTAAATTCCTTAGATCCTTCCTCCAATTCGATCTGCAGATAAGCATCGGACATGTCTATTTTACTAAAATGTTGTCCTCCTGCTAACTTATGAAAAAGTTCCTCGGGACGTGGCAATGGGTGTTGATCGATTTCCAGCTGCGAATTGATTGTCACCTTGAAATCTCCGCAAATTCTTAATTTACCATCGCGTTTAGGCACTATTACTATGGGGGCTGCCCATTCGCTAAAACGGATAGGCCTCCAGATACCAGCTTCTTCCAGCCTTTTAGCTTCCTGCTTAAAAGCTTCTAACTGCGAAAATGGAATTGGTCTGGCTTTGAAGAATTTCGGTCTTGAATTAGGCTTAAGATGGAGATGAGCTTTAAAAGTCTTGCATAACCCCAATGTGGTTGAAAATAATTCAGAAAATTTAGAACACAGCGTATTTATGTCAGTTTTATAGGATGAATGTAGCATATTTAATATTGTAGAGTTTTTATCGAAACCAATTCTTAAACCAAAAACGCGCCCCCAATCTAGTCCAAAAATATTACCACCTTGACTGACATTAGTTACTAACAACGGCAATTTATAAGTTTGGCCACAAAATTTTACTTCGACCAAGGTTTCGCCTAGTATAGGGACTGAATTAGCTCCATATGAATTTAAATTGCGACTAACGGGGCGATATTGAGGACAATTTAGTTGCTGATATCCCGAAATTCCAATAATAGATGCACTTGCACCTGTGTCTAAAATAAATTCCATTTCCTTCCCGTTCACAACAATGTCAATTAAAATTTGTTTGTTTCCATCTGTAGGCTCCTTTACCGTAAGTATGTTTTCTACGTCCAATGAATGTACATGATCTGCCCTCGCGCGGCTATGATCACGACCTCGATTTGTGTTTGATTGTTTTTTATAGCTGCTGCCGCTAAGACACACTGGAGAAATATGCCCGGATTTGCCACATTTCCGACATACTGCATTTAAAAATTTGCAACGTTCTCGTTTATGATGCGAATAACAACCTGAACAAGATCTAGCTAATGTACTACTTGCGTTCGTTTGATAACGGCCCTTGCTACTGCTTCTCCTACGCGCATATTGTTTAACTAACGGCTCCGACGGTCTGATCTGATTTACTTCTGACGTAGTCTGCTCTGACCCATATTTAATTAAATCGATAGATTTTTGAGTTGCTACATACGATTCGGCTATTGTATATACTTCATCCAGAGATGCGTTATGCTTTTGCAAAGCAGCTGCACGTATAGCCTCATGAGGTGTATGTAAAATAATGATGTCTCTAATCATTTCATCTACATATTCGGTGTCGCAGTTATCTTTTGAGCATACAAATTGGCAATCGCGAGCCAGGCCTCGCAAATCCGCAATCCAGTCCGAATAGGATTGATTAGCTTTCATTCTGCACTTGAAAAATTCATATCGTGCTGTGCATACATGAATCTTTGATTTAAAATGCTCCGATAATTTTTTTGTTAGGTCAACGTATGTTTGTTCTGAAATTTGCTTCGATCCAAATAATTTTTGCAGTAGTTCATAGGTGTTAGATCCTAACCATGATAAGAAATAAGCACGTTTTTGTGTTTCACTTACCACGCCATAGGCTGCGAAATGCTGTTCGAGTTGTTGTATATAAGTTGGCCAGCTGCTTCTTTCTTTATTGTAGTCATGAAATGCGGGTATATTCGATGACGTAGAAGCTCCGTTAGCTTGCATCCAGCTGCGTTGCTCCTCAATGAGTTTATTCATAAACTCTTGTTGAGATTTGAATAACTTAGACACAACGTCTGTAAGTTCTGTCATTATTCTAGCAATTATCGCGCAGAAAACAAATATAAATTATTTTACGGTTTTACCGGCACTAATTTTTGTGTTTATTCACACTGCTAATTAATTTATAGCTACATACATGCGTATGGTTCTTACACTCGTCGCCAATATGTTGTGTATATAAAAATAAGAACAACCGATCACTGCACTTATATACATGAGTTTATTATGAAGAATTCAATAGTTCATACAATTTTAGAATTACTCTTAAAACTACACTAAAACTACTGATCTAGTTAATCTATAGGGCGATCGTATGGCCGGGTACAGAGCGAGGCAGCAACTGAACTGGGCACTGCAATCGGTCAGTCGTGATGGCTATGATGAAAATACTCTTTTGCTGTGATGCACATATATATATATTCATTCATGATGTATAAGAGTCATGATATAGTTAATACTCATCAGATGAATTCTAGCTTTTTTACTTGTTATTTTGGAGGATCGATTGATTTTCCTCGATAATTGCTAATCGACCAAAATTTTCCTCGATAATGCTAATCGGGCAAAATTTGGTAGAGGGGTGAAAAATTGGGAAAGAGTTAATACTGCAAGTTTGGCACGAATTATCAATATCGCTATGTAAGAGATATTGAACATTTCCACTGTGCTGGCTATAGTAGTGTAGCTATGTATGTTCTGGGACACTTTTTCCATACAAAAAGTGCAAGGTAGATTCCAACTATTTTGGTGGCTCTGGACTGGGGTGCTGGGCCACTGAGGGGGCTCCGTCTAGTGGTATACGTCACAGGGCATGCTTGGGGAATTCCTTTCCTATCGTCTGGCTGACCAGGGGATGACGTCATCTGGTTGCCGATCCCCGTCAGCTGATCAAGCTCTGTCATAGCTGATTTTTAATAAAATAATGCTGGCTTTTGCTGGAATCGAACCGAGAACGCTTGGTTCTGTAAAATCCGAGGCGCTCTACCATCAAGCCATGGAGGTGTTGTGTGAACGTTCTATTTGCTATATATGGGTAGAGTTCTGGACCAGAGTTTTTTATCTAGAACTCTCGGCGCCACCATCGCTAGGTGGTTTGAGTACATACTAAATGTGGGATTGTGTCTGGAATGTACTGGTTTATGTCTTGGCTGCACCATTGGGTCTTGGCTCACCGGTTAATGTATTGGATGCACCATTGAGTTTTAACTGGCTTATGTCTTGGATACACCATTCAGTCTTGACGTGCTTAGTCTTGGATGTGTCATTTGGTCTTGACTACACCCTAACGACATTAGGCGATACTACCAGCATGCTCCGGTACTACGGCTTTCTTGGATGTGTGGTACGGATCTCTTGGTTGTGTGAAGTTTTTTGCTTCACTTTTGCCCACACGTAGCAGCATGCTACGGTTTGGGGAAGTTTTTTGCTTCACTTTTGCCCACACGTAGCAGCAAAATGCTTCTTGGATGTGTGGTGCGCCTAAATGTGGGCTTTTGTTGTTTTCAAGTGTTGCGCCTAAATGTAGGCTTTGGTTTTTTATATTAATAATAATTAAAGTTAATAGTAGGAAATTTTTGTTCATGCCAATGGATTCCTGTTTTCCTGTTTACAAATTCGCATTTTAGCTGAATGAGTCATGCACACCTGTGTAAACAAATTTAAGCAATATCAGCACATTTATTCTTTTCATGTAATTAGATACCACACTTACTGTAGGCAACCAACAAATTTTATTTTATTGTTCCAAGCATTGTGTTATATTGTTTATTCGATATCATCTGTAAGCAAATTCGTTGGAATTCATCCTGTGCAATGATTATTGCAGCAGCAGGATCATTCATGTTTACAGACTGTTGCTATAAAAGCCCAAGCAAACTCTGGGGAGCATCAGTCAGTTTTAGTGAGTCTCAGTGATAGTTTAAAAATATACAAACAAAATTAAAAATGACTTCGGTGTTAGTAAATAAAAGTTTTTCAATAATTGAAAATTTGCGAAAAGATGTGATGGAGTGTTTAAAAAATTCAGTGAATAAAGACCATATTGCTCAAAAGTGCAATAGAAACATGCATAAATTTCAAGTTGCATTTCGGAAGTGCAATAAGAGTGCTAGGAAACGACATTTCGAGAGCTGTCTCGAGAAAATTAAAGCATTGAGAGCACTATTGAGAACTCCCCGTCGAGGTGGAGGAATTACTCGCGTAAGAAAAAGTGATTTTGTAAAGGAGGAGGAGGAAATAAAGACAGCGTTCGCAGACAGAATTCGACAAGGTGTTATTGCAAATTTAAAACATATCGATCCGAAGCTATTTATGCAAAACGCCGCGTCGTATTAAGAACACTCTAAATCGTTATTTTAATATTAAAGTTTCTACAACGTTATGCGGTGAATTTATTAAACAAAGAGCTGAAAATGAAAACATTAAATACATTAAATATTTTCAAGCAAGAACTGCTCCGATTAGTGCAGATGATAATTTGGAGGAGTGGTTTAAATCAAACATTTTAGATACAATACACACTCAGCTAGAACAGTTCCAAGAAAAAGACAGCGGCTGGGCACTGCACTCCATAATACATATAGCAGTACACATCAACAAGTTTGAACAGCTCCGAGGATCTTCGTATATAGCCCTACCAAAGGAAATTGCATCAAAGAAAGCTTGCATTAATGTGAAAAACAATGATGAAGCATGCATCGCGTGGGCCGTAACATCAGCGCTATATCCTGCAGCAGCAAATGTTAACTCCGCTAGGACCTCATCATATCCACATTATTCTACTGTACTTAATTTAACTGGAATAACATTTCCCATGACGCTTAAGCAAATAAAGCAATTTGAAGGCCAGAACGATTTATCAATAAACGTATTCATCCTAGAGAAAGAGCGTTCCTTCACCACAACTACAGATAGACTTACGAAACACAGGACGGAACGACATGTAAATGTCTTAATGCTACAAGATGACTATGACCAGGCTGATGATCATATGGATGATGATGACGATGATGGCAGATATCATTTCTGCTGGATTAAAGATCTTTCTCGACTCATATCAACACAAACTTCAAAAAATACTCGTAAGAGGCATATATGCGACAGATGTTTGCTCTATTTTTATTCTGAAGAAAAATTAACATCACACACTCCCGAATGCGAGAAACATAATGATTGCAGGATTATGTTTCCCTTACAGGAAAAGAAATGGTTGGAATATAAGAATTATAACCATAAGAATCCAGTCCCGTTTTGTGTGTATGCCGATCTTGAGTCAATACTGAAACCGAATCAGGGAAACGATCAAAATATATAGCGAATCCAAGAAGTTGAAGGCAGTCATACTAAATTCAGATTCATCCATTCCTTCCGTTATATTGCAGAATCCTTAGATACGCTATGACCATTGCTGCCAATGGATAAATTAAATATTACAAGAGCCGTATGGCAGAAATTGGAGGATGATGACTTTAAACTACTTACACGCAAAGGCGTCTTCCCATACGACTTCGTTGACGATTGGACAAAATTAGATTTCCAACACTTACCGGTGCAGGAGCAATTCTGTAATAAAATTACTGACAGTGATATATCTGCTGAGGACTACAGCCGCGCAGAAAATGTGTGGAGGATATTTGAAATACAGCGAATATTCCGATCTATACCTGAAAACGGATGTTCTCCTATTGGCTGATGTGTTTGAGAACTTTTGAGAAGTGTGCATGAAGACGTGCAATTTAGATCCTCCACATTATTACACCATTCCAGGCTTAACATGGGTTGCTATGCTAAAATACACCAAAGTGAAACTAGAGCTGATAACCGACGTAGATATACTGCTGTTCAGAGAGAAAGCTATTTGAGGTGGTATAATTCAATGCTTGAACAGATATAGCAAAGCAAATAATAAATATATGGATGATTTTAAGCCTGACGAGAAACAGAAGTACATGATGTATTATGATGTATATAACCTTTATGGATGGGCCCTATCACAGCATTTACCATCCGAAGGATTCAAATGGGTTGATGCTCCCAATATTGACGTTTTCGAAATTCCTGATGATTCTCCAACTGGATACATATTCGAAGTCGACTTGGACTATCCTCAACATCCACATGATAAACATAAGGATTTACCGTTTTGCTCTGAGCATGGAGCACCAACTGGAGCAAAATTAGGAAAGCTTTTGACAACATTACATTCTAAAACTAAATATGTCATACACTACCGAAATTTGAAGCAATGCTCATCACATGGACTCATCCTGAAAAAATGCACCGTTTTCTTCAATTCGACCAATCAGCTTGGCTTAAACCATATATTGACTTAAATACTACCAAACGGAAGCAGGCTACCAGCGATCATGAGAAGGACAGCTATAAGAAGATGAATAATGCAGCTTTTGGTAAGACCATGGAAAATGTTCGCAAGTATAGCGATATAAAGCTTTGCGTAAAGTGGGAAGGTCGCTATGGTGCAAAAGCTCGGATTTCGGCACCCAACTTCCACAGTGCAACGATATTTGATGAGAATTTAGTTGCCGTCGAATTAAGGCGACTCAAAATCTTATTCAATAAGCCTCTCTATATTGGAATGGCAGTTTTGGATATTTTAAAGATATGCCTCTATGATTTCCACTACAGTTTTATGCAGCGTAAATTTGGAGACAAATGTAAAGTCATGTATACAGATACAGATTCTCTAATATATGAACTTGAAGAGAAAAATGCATATGAGTTTATGGTCGAAAATATAAACAAATTTGATACAAGTGATTACCCAGGAGATAATCAATTCAACTTACAACTCATGAATAAAAAGATTCCTGGTCTAATGAAGGATGAGCTGAATGGGAAAATCATGAGCGAATTTGTAGACTTGCGCTCGAAAATGTACAGTCTGCGTATAAACGATGGTAAAACTGTAAAGAAAGTAAAAGGAGTAAAGAATAATGTAGTCCAGAATCTGAATTTGATATGACTGCCTTCAACGTGCTTGGTGAATCAAATGTATCTTTCTTTATTTACTGGTACGAGATCCACTTTCCCAGGAATAGATGTAGGTATATCCTTAATAATGAAATGGGCATCATATCAAGATAAATTGTGAAAAATGACTGGAACTACGGGACAATCGTGATACATAAGATTGCATGCATTGTGCGCTGGTACTCAGTATTTTCGTGTTAAAGGAAATTATGAAAAAATGAACGAAATTATGATCCTCAGTATTTACCTGTTAAGTGGCAATGGTCCCGGACTCGCTCCTCATCTTCTGTAAACGTTTTTTCGCATATATGGCAGCAAGTACTTTCCATATGCGAACGCCGTTCTTCTTTAGTCAGGGGCTGCATTGGTCTGATGTTCAGCTTTTCCTGTACAGCTACGGAGACAATTTTTTGCAATTCTAATGCAAACCATTGTTGGCAATTCTTTCCTCGATATGCTCGGTAATATGAGAGCTTAGCATCATGTTTGCAGTGGAAATAGAACCGTATGCTATGAACTTCATGTTCTTGGATTCGCACTGTATTTTGATCGTTTCCCTGATTCGGTTTCAGTATTGACTCAAGATCGGCATACACACAAAACGGGACTGGATTCTTATGGTTATAATTCTTATATTCCGACCATTTCTTTTCCTGTAAGGGAAACATAATCCTGCAAACATTATGTTTCTCGCATTCGGGAGTGTGTGATGTTAATTTTTCTTCAGAATAAAAATAGAGCAAACATCTGTCGCATATATGCCTCTTACGAGTATTTTTTGAGAGTTCTAGATAAACCTCCATGGCCTGATGGTAGAGCGCCTCGGATTTTACAAAACCACGCGTTCTCGGTTCGATTCCAGCAAAAGCCAGCATTATTTTATTAAAAATCAGCTATGACAGAGCTTGATCAGCTGATGGGGATCGGCAACCAGATGACGTCATCCCCTGGTCAGCCAGACGATAGGAAAGGAGTTCCCCAGGCATGCCCTGTGACGTATACCACTAGACGGAGCCCCCTCAGTGGCCTAGACCCAAGTCCAGAGCCACCAAAATAGTTGAAATCTACCTTGCACTTTCTGTATGGAAAAAGTGTCCCTGAATATACATAGCTACACTACTGGCTATTGACGAGCATTAGACATATGTGATATTAAATACTTTCACATGTGCTTAAAGAAATGAAACGCGGGCTATTGGCTTGTATTATATGTATGTAAGAACGAAAAGCATCGAGCTGCTCCCGATATGTGGGTTTTACCATCAATCAAACAACAATAAACAACTTGCACTTGCTATAAGGTAGGTCAGACCCAGTGTAGCTATGTGAAGCTGTCACGTCCTGAAAGTCTGGTTTCTATGGGCAATACGCATTTTGCATTAAAATAATAAAAGTTGCTTCGGCAATAAATTTGAAGAACTTATTGACATTTCGTTGAAAACATGTGAGAACGAGTGAGTGTTTGAAAATTAATATTTTTTGTTGAATGTCGAAAGCTTGTGGGAGATAAGATTTAATTAACTCGGGATTATAAGATGCGTAATGAGGGCTACTCTTTAGATTCAACTGCCGCCCCACTTGGGATGTGTGCTCATGCTCACAAACATTAGTTTATGTGCAACTACCGATGCCAGTAAAATATTCCGAAATAGAAATACAACAACGTTTGTTTTTTTAAGAAACCCTTTATAGCCTCTCTTGAAATCTTACATTTGTAAACTAAATATAAATATGTATAATATAAATATGGAACTCCGTTTGCATCTACTCATTTGAACACTAAAAAAAGGAGAGATGCAAAACACAAATTATATTATCAAAATACATTTTAATTCAATCTTTTTATACCCTAGATGAAATCTAAAGGGTATACTAAGTTTTTCATTCCGTTTGTAACACCTAGAAATAGAGATGGTACAGCAAAATGGATTGGACACCTAGGAATAAAATTAAAAGTTATTTTGATTTTTGAATGTCCGTCCGTCTGTCCATCGGTCCGCACGATAACTCCAGAACGCGTTCACTTACCGATCAGAAATTTTTCACACAGGCTTTTTAAGAAAAAGTAAATTTAGGTTTGAACATGGGCCGAATCCGGCAATTCCTTCGTAGTGCTGGGCGATGTTTATTGATGTTTTTGAAACATCGATATTTCGTTTACGATGTTCGATATTTTCACATCAATGTCGTCATATTCCAACATCGAATGACATCGATGCTATCTTCCGATATTCTGAAATTATATACTACATGGCACTGAGCTGGTTTAGCTTTAGACTGTGATGTTTAGGACTAGTTTTACGTAAGTAGACTTACGTAGAGCTAATATGAACTATAACATGGACAGCTTCCTTTTATATTTCATGTGAGACCAATTGTTTTGATAGGGGTGTGACACTTAACTTAATTTGAAATTTCATTTTCCTCTTTAATATTAATATTACAAGTTCAAAAAATTTCAAATACATTCGACATTATTACTTTTATTGGAAGCTTGTCTCCTATATCAATATTCCGGATATAAAATTGAGCCATTTTTGTTTGCCCAACCCTTGAAGTAGGTATGAGGGACAGAGAAAAGATTACAGATATTGTGTATTGCTATCTATTTCTATTCTATCTATTCCTTAGAAAAATCCACTGAGCAATGGTGGATTTAGTATAGCCGTTATAAATTTGAAGTTCAGTACTTAAACAAAAGGAGAAAACTAAAGAAGAGAAGTCCCATGTTATTGCAAGTAATTTCAATATTGTCAGCGGTTTATGTTATACATCTCAGTGTTATAGGGGTGCATAAGAACAGTGACAGTTGTATGTGCAGACTTTACACATTTTAAATATTGTTAATGCAATGGGAATAGGAACTATACACAAATATGGAAACTAATCACTACTTGTGTAGTTGTGTATGGTTTTGCTGTTATCACCACTCTATCTGCAGTTGTTTGCAAAGTTTTCATCCAAATATCACATACGGGTATTTCGTTTGATCCATTCCTGTGCTACTGATATCAAGAGAGAATTCCTACATAGCCAAAATAAAAGTATAATAAAGTTGTCTAGAGTTCAGCAATGCTCATTGCATTTAGTCAGAAGCCCAGTACCTCCTCTAGTTCTCTTAATAATTTAGTCGCAAAATAAATTCAATATTCAAATATTTGCTAGGTTGCGTACATACTGTATACATATCGCTTTTTATTTCAAGCAAGCCAACAACAAAACTAAATTCACATAGGCTTAAATCTCATTATCAAAACAGATAATGTGTAATTTCTATTTAAATTAATATAATCGATGTTGCTTTTATCGATATTATCGGAACATCGAAGGTCGTTGGCGATATTAACATCGATGGTGAAAATCGGTGATCCTTTTCGATGTGCCAGCACTACGCCTTCGTAGGGTTGCCATACTAAAATGTCTTTTGCACTATATATTTGGGCACCTGAGAGCGCGTTGACTTATAGAGCTGAAATTTGGTACATGGTGTTTTCATAAAGGGTTCTCCAATAAGAGGTGTTATTTTAATTAGCCCGCTATTTCGGTAGATGTCACTTTTGGAGCTGTCATTTTTTTACATTTGACAAGTAGAAACTACGCCATTAATATAAATGGAACGATACACGATTCAACAACGCATTGAAATTATTAAAATTCACTATAAAAATGGTGAAAATGTGGCAGAGACGGTTCGTAAAACTCGAACATTTTTGGGACGTCGTGAAGCACCTTGTCGGACCGCAATACAGAAATTGGTAGAAAAATTCGATCTGTCGGGACAAGTTAGTGATGTGAAGAATAAAACCCGTGCACGTCGCTCAAGAACAGCCGAAAATATTGCTGCTGTAGCCGAAAGTGTTGAATAAAACCCAGGTTTGTCCATTCCTCGTCGTTCCTTGGAATTAGGCATTCCACAAACGTCATTACACCGTATTTTGCATAAAGATTTGGGTCTTAAGGCTTATAAAGTTCAGTTAACATAAGAACTCAAGCCGGCCGATAATCAACAACGTCGAGTCTGCTGATTGGGTCCTTGAAATGCATGAAAATGATCCGAAATTCCATCGAAAACTCATCTTGAGTGATGAGGCCCATTTCCACCGCGATGGCTTTGTCAACAAGCAAAATTGTCGCATCTGGGGCTCGGAAAACCCAAGAGTTATTGTTGAAAAGGCTCTCTATCCTCAACGTGTGACTGTTTGGTGCGGTTTATGGTCCCGCGGGGTCATTGGCCTTACTTTTTCGAAAATGAGGCTGGAGCAACAGTTACGGTGAATGGATTGCGCTATCGACAGATGATTAATGATTTTTTATGGCCGAAATTGAATGGTATTGATCTGGACAACGTTTACTTTCAACAAGACGGCGCTACGTGCCATACAAGCAACGAAACCATTGATCTTTTACGGAAAAAGTTTCCGGACAGTGGTATCTCGCGAAGAGGTGATCACAATTGGCCACCGAGATCTTGTGACTTAACACCTTGCGACTTCTTCCTTTGGGGCCACGTGAAAGAGAAGGTCTACGCCAACAGCCCAGCGTCGATTCAATACCTCAAAGATGGAATTCGTGAGGCTATCGAGGACATAGGGCAGCCACTTTGCGATTTGGTTATGGAAAATTTCATAAAAAGGATATGATCCTGTAGGCGTGGTCGTGGTGGTCATTTGGCTGATGTTATTTTCCATTATTAACGGCATACCTTCCTCTTTATAATGAAATAAAGATCCGATCATTTATCTCAAAAAATGTTATTTTTCTTTGAATATCAAAATAACACCTCTTATTGGAAAACAAAGATTCAAAAATGGAAAAACAAAGATTCAAAAAATGGACTAAATCGGGTAACTTTTCTTGGTGTTGCCATATAAAAACTTTGGTTTGTTACATATACTGTGAAAACGATCAATTCTAGATGTTTTTCATGCACCGACAAGTTCTTCAGAATATGAAATGCTATGAAATTTGTTATAATCATTTTTGTTGTACGACAAGCCGTTCTAGAGATATATCCGAAAAACCACTTAAAAAATCAAATACCGTACGAAATTACAAACGAACTTTCATCTAGGGTATCATAAGAATCGGTCTTAGACCAATTCTAGCTGCATTACTTGTTTCATTTCCAAATCGTTAAATTAAAAAACAAATAAATAACTAAGTTTATCGCGTCGATTCGATCGATTTGTTAGGCGCTGTTAGCACTGACATCTGTTACTCAAAAGCTGTCAGAGGAATGAAGCAATCCATATGCGGGAACTCTGAAATTGGGCCCGAGGAAAATTTCGGGTGGATGACAGGAGCAGTGGGTCAAACATGTTTGTTTTTTGCTTGGAACGATAGGTAGAACAAAAAAAATTTTATGTCGTCAGTTTGAGTAAGGTATAGTTTTTGTTGCAGTCTGGAAAAAAAAGGAAGAATTGAAAAATGCCTATACCACCCAAGCAGAGAAAAACTAAAAAAAGGAGAGAAAAGTAGAAATAACTTGGTACCAACGAAAGCGGGAATAAGGAAGACGATAAAGAAGTTTTAAAACGCTCCCAAGCCGTAGACTAAAAAAGCAACGGCAGGAGCTCAGCGCTGTTGTAATTAAGATTATAGGCCTGGGATACTGCCTAATACGAGTTGTACTAGATGGCGTTTTATTTGAACCTCACCATATAAATACCAGTGTGCCCCAGGGCTCGGTTACCTCTCCAACTGTCTACTTAATTTTCATTACTGAACTGCTTTCCCTTACTTTCAATCCCATCCATACTTTCGCCGATTACAGTACCCTTGATTTCGCTTACTCCTTTGACACTCTTGCGGACACTCCAGATGGAATGCCGCATGTGTTAAGTGAGATGGTATGTTCAGATCATTGAATAACGATCTTAACAATATCCTCACTTGGGGCAAAGCGAGTCGGGTCAAATTCAATGCATGTAAGTCTTAAAGTTGTCTCATCTCATTAAAACAAAATCATAATTTATCCACTTCCGTTTCTTTTGATAGAGCACTGATTTACGATACACCATCTTTATGCATTCTTGGCATTAATATTTCCAGTAAGTTAAGCTGGACAGATCACATATTCTCTGTTGCCAAAGAAGCATCGAAATGTCCTGGATTTCTGAAAAGGTGTAAGAAATATTTCAGCCCGTCAAATCTAGCGCTCCTCTACAAGTCTTATATCAGACCAAGAATGGAATACAATTCCTATATCTGGACCGTGGCTGGTCGCACTGCCTTAGCTTCATTGGATATTGTCCAAAATAGAACCTTCAAGCGCATTCGTGATTTGGCAATAACTTGTCATATCAACTACATGCATGGTCAATGTTCCGATGAAATATCTAGAATGATTCCTGCACGCAATTCTCGCGTTGTAAACCGCGCACATCCATTTCCCCTTACAATTACCTTCGGCCGTACACTAAAATTCCGTGAAGCATTTTTATTCCGAAATGTGCGAATGTAGCACAGTCTACCATCTTCTATTTTTCCTCCGGTATACAATCTGCAAAAGTTTAAGAGTGACATACATACCTCCGCCGCTCTCCGCACATTCCCTTACTACTTTCCCTATCTCCTTCCTGTCATGATGTGCTTTGCATCATAGGGTATCCTTTGAACTTGGCTTAATAATATAAAAAAAAACACAGCTGTGTTGCATGAATCATTCTTTCGCGATTTTGTTTTATAATATTAAATTAGTATCAATTTCTTATATGTATCAAGTAACACAAAGCCTTACCGGTTAAGTTAGAAAATGTTCTTGATGATTACAGTGCTTAATTATAAAGGCTTTACAGTTCGGGGACACTAACCTCAAATTATTATAATGTTGAAGAAGCCTTACCATTTGAAATTAATATTTTTTTCAGTAAGATACTTATAAAGGCTACCATTTGGGATCACTAAATTGAAATTCGCATAAGATTAAAGACGCATTATTATTTGAAAAGATCTTACTCCAGTGATATAATTATAAGGACCTTACCGTTCGGGGACAATTAATTAACCATAGTAGACGGGAACTATAAAGGTGTCACCTTTTCGTGGACAATGAATGAACATTGTTGAAAGGTTATAGCAGCCTTCCCGTTTTGAGAAACCGCAACCCAAAAAGTCCTGCGAAGTGCAAAATGGTGTAATTAACTAGTCAGTCGGTCAGCAGGCCTAGCTGTGAGGTAGATCATTCTTCTCTTGATCGCATAAAGTTTACACTACCGGAATCAATCCAAGGGCCATTGGATACTCATCCATTAAGTGGAATCCGAACCCACGAGAGTACCTAGTATTATATTCAAATTAATGAAACATTAATAAATGATTGCATTTATGTCGAACGGAAATCCACTAAGTCACAGTTCGTGAAGTTTAATTAAGACGTTGTAGAGGATTTATCTTTTTGTAGAACACATGAAGTTGATAGATCAGATTATTAATTAATACTTTATCTGTTAAATTAAGATGTGGCGCTCTAGATGGCTCACCATTGGAGTACACGCCTATAAATTGTTGCGATTAAGGTACCAAGTTATAAAGGACCTGCCTTTGCTTATAAATTATCCCCTATTGTACGCATGGTGCCAGAAAGCTGGCCTTATAAAACATTTGAGGATTTCTTTTGTTTTGTTGATTAACTATTATAACATACAGAATGTGGCCAGGTAAAATGTGACTCAAGGGGAGTAGAGGCGTTTTATTCTATACTAATTGAAGAAGGCCTTCTGGGTATGACCCAGTCAAATGAAAAAATGAAATTAAATTTTTATATATAACAAAAAAAAGAAGGGGCAGAATTAAACGATAATTAGTTGGTCGTCGTTCATATTAAAATAAGAATAATTATGCTATCTTTATTTGTATTAATATAAGGAATAAAGGTTTGACGATGATGTGGTGAGCAACTGAATTTTTTTTCGATCTCGTTCGAACTTTCTTCGCTCCCACAAGTAGCATGAGAAGTACATCGTAACTAAATGCCAGCGATGTCATGGAAGGCCGGGACGGCAACGAGGATCCTAACATCTGATCCTTAGGGAAATCTTCAGGTGAGTGGTGTATGCGATCCCGTCAGGACCAGTGTGTGGTGTTTTTTTTTCCTTTTTGGTTTTCAGGATTTTTTTTTTTTGTTAATGGTGACATGTCAGCGGCAGGTGTTTGTGGAATTCACCTCACACTCTCCACCAATAGCTGCGGCGAACTAGCCGTCCTGCAGTCTCGACGTTTTCACGGAGTTAGCTGGCATCTCAGGCTGGCGGCTGGACTAAACGTCCTCAATCTCTCACTGATCCTAAAACCGTAACACATTTAACTTATTCACTGTCAAAAGTATGTCTAAACACAGCTTAATTAAAGAAATGGCTGTGTGTCCGCAGTTGCTTAATGAATTATTAGTCCCTAATGACCCATTAGTTAATAATTCAATAGGAGCGTGGTGTGTCTAAGGTATAATACTATTAAGGTGAAATCATTATTATTATTACTTATATAAAAGAGATAAAATAATTAATACTAATTATGTAAACATATAAATTTATTACTTCCGCTTATTTGCTTGACATCTTTTAGTTTGATGTAACTGTCTTGAGCTTTATTAAGCTTCTTAAGGTTGACGTAATAACTTAAGTGTGACATGCATTTGGCTGTTTTGCTTAGAATGCATTATTATTATTGTATCACAGTTATGGTGATCGATTTATCGGAAGTGTTATTATGGGTCAACTGATTGAAATTACTTTTTATTGATTGTGCTTTCTTTGCATTTTGTCGTAATTATTTTTATTGATTTGTAACTTGGATCTCGGCTTGGCCTTGTTACATCACACCATCCTAACGGGTCTGCCAGGATGCTCACAAAACATCGAAGCATATGCCCTGACAATGCTCAGAATAGCTAAATGGAGATTGATTCACCTCTAACTCGCATTCGTAATTCATGTGTGGAACTTCACTCTCAAAAAATATTCAGACTCCATCAACAATTTAATTAGAAATGAAATAAACAAAAAAGGGATTCACAAATAAATTTCAGTTGACAGTGAATGCAAGGTTAATACCTTAATAGCCCTCTTCGAATTTAATCTAATCTGATAGTACAGGTCATATACAATGTGACCTCAAGTATGACCTAGCAGATGATTCGGAAACTCATTCATTTCGAGACAAAAGGACTTCAAAAATGTTGGATGCTTTTATTGGTTACCCTGTAACTTCTGAATGACAAATTCTATAATAATGAAAAATCGTTGGGCTTTTCATTGGTTCATAGTTTTTTTCCCTTTCTTTTCCGTTTCGAAGGTTTTATTCAGCAACGTAAAAATTTTGTCATGTGATATTTTTTATAACTCATTCTATACACACGTTATCCCGCGGTCTAAAGAATACAAGATCTAAGTATATTACTCTATTCTACAGCCCCGTGGCGAATCCTGGGGGGGGGAGTGGGTGCAGGGAACATTACCCCCTAAGTTTGAAGTAAAAAATATTTAATTAATTGAGTTATTTGAAAAATATATTTATTATTTTTTTTTTATTTATGTAATTCAACTTCAAAAAAAGTTTTTATTCCAAAACTTAACTAAATAAAAATTTATTTTAATGAATATTATTATTCGCATGTGATGTACGTGTATAGGTTTTTCTTAGAAGATGAGTTTGGGACCCCAACTTTTGTTGATCCAAAACTCACTACCGCATCAGAGCCCTAACTTAGTCCTAACTCCTAACACTCTAAAATATTTACAGCGCTCTTTTGTAAAACTAATGACATGTATAATATGGACTGACTACGTCCATAGAAAATAACTGCAGAAAGTGGGCTCTATATAGCGTTCTCTTTCGGTCTAAGCGCCAAGTACCAACTAAGAGAGAACTGTAAACAACAAATAAATAAGTGGGTTCGTCGAAATAAGTGTTTTAATTAACTATTTGGGTTAATTAGTGATAAAAAGTATTTTACCAAAGGCAATATATTCATAGATACTCACCACTACCAGAAATTCGAAAGGTTTTATTAAAATCAACTTCCCGCCAATGGTTTTTTCAACGTTGACACCGACATAAGAACTATTTTTGACACAAAAATTTTGTATCCGCATGTGTAAAACTAAGAAAAGTTTGGTTTGAATCACTCCTGCAGTTTGTACCCTAATCTGCTATTCTATAAAAAAATACATTTTTGTAAAAAAAAAGTATACTACAAAATGACATATCATCTACACCGCTTAATACGGAAACCTTCCTCGTACCTCACTACAGTATTGCAGTGGCTAAACTAAGCGACTTACGGAGCTGGACGTTGTTTTTTTTTGCTCAATTTAATTTGTAAGATGACCCTCCCCCTACAATGCTAGATCCGCCACTGTTTCAACCTGCACCATATTGACTGATTGTTGCTTATAGGAATAATAATGTTGTAATCAACAGAACTAATACAATTACAATTACAATTACAATAATTATTCAAATTAGCAAAAATACATATGTGCTGAACTCGGCGTGAGTTAAATATTTGATCTTTATATGTAACACAAACAGCAACAGTTTCGATTTTAAAATAAATTTATTCTTAATATAGCGACCGAATATCAAAGACTGAAAATTTAAGGTATAGTTATTGTATTCTATCTTTATAATTTTGCTTTCAAAATGCTTATCATACAAAACGTGCTCTCTGCGGCACGGGAAGCTAGGTGTCTTCTTACTGGAATGCCTAGGAATTTGGATATGAAGATTATGTAAACTCGGCGTGCTCTTAATTCCTCGCCCCATAGAATGGAGCGACAGCCAGAGAAACTGAATCCTTGAAGTTTCAGGAGCGAATGATGCTGCCTTTGGATTTCATCGTGATGTTAAGTAGCTTTTAGCTCATATGTTGTGTTGGATTTTACGCAATTTTTCAATTGTCTGATTACGCATAATATTTTAGTAATGCAGAGAAAAGCTATAAGTCCATATGATGTTGTCCTTGTATGTCTATTATGTTTCCAGGAGTTTTATGGTTTGTCTGATTTCTGAATGGTAAGCTTCCAGTTTTTCCAGATTAAAACCGTTGATAGTTGCGGATGTGTTGATCTCGTTAAACATACGTGAGTATATGAGGATATCGTCTCAGTAGGTATTGGCTGGTTTACTCTCATACGTAATTTCGTTAATTGTAATACTACTGCAATTTTTGAAGTGAACGAGTAAAAAAGCTGGAATTGATCTAAAACCAATTCCTATGCCCGTATGAATTCTCGTATGGTCACCCATTTGATCAATTTTGATTCTTGCAGTGGTTTTTCGCATATATTTCTAGAACGGTTCGTTGGACAGAAAAATTATTACTATATAACCTATTTTATAGCAATTCATATTCTGAAGAAGTTTTTAGTATAATAAAAATTTCTAGGACTGATCGCTTTCACAGTATCTGGAAAACACCTAAACTTTTATATTGCAACACCAAGAATAGGTTGTCCAATTTATTCCACTTTAGAAATTTTATTTTTTTATTACTATGAAAACGCCATGTACAAATTTCAGCTCTCTATGTTAAAGCGTTCACAAGCAGTGTGCAAATATATAGTGGAAAACGAAATTTTTGTATGGCAACCCCACGAGGGAGTTTGTCTCCCATTTGTTTCATTTTGAAGCATAATTTTACTTTTTTTTAAGTTCGCGTACAAAATTTGAGCTCTCTAAGTTCACGCCTTCTCCAGTTATCGTGCGCACAACGGACGGACGGAGTTTCCAATCCATTTTGCTCTACCATCATTATAATAATATACAGGGTGTCCCGAATTAGGATGGCCATATGAAAGGAGGTGATAGATCTCGGTTCGAAACGAAAAAAAATGTATGGGAGGGGGGGTGGGTCTAACTTCACCCCCCTGGGAGCTACGGGGGTCTGAAGTTTTTTCCTAGTGTTGAGTAAGTGCTTCAACATGTTTGCAAATATCTCCTAGGTTTTTTTAAATATCGGAATGCATCTTCTTCTAATCGATTGCTAATCAGTTGCCCATTAAGGAGGTGTGCAAT
Source organism: Dioctria rufipes (assembly GCA_963924295.1). Taxonomy (NCBI): domain Eukaryota; kingdom Metazoa; phylum Arthropoda; class Insecta; order Diptera; family Asilidae; genus Dioctria; species Dioctria rufipes. The sequence continues at coordinate 113,703,350 of OZ002741.1, forward strand.
TCTTTTTCCTGTTGTTAATGTCTTCGAAGTTATAGCCCTGCAAAGGGAAAATTTTGAGTCCAAAAATTAATTTTTTCGGATTCAAATGAAATTATCTCAACATTTTACCCTATTGTTTTTTTAATGGAAGAAAGCCCAATCGGTGCTCTATAAGTTAGTCTTCACAGCACACAAAAATATTTGACCGTTCTCAAATCATAACGTAAAATGTGCAGGTCTTCCCTGAATCCCATTTTATAAATTTAAGGGTTTCACCAGAACAAAGTGAAACAAAGTGAAACATTTTTCTGAAATAACTACAACAATTTTCAGTAATCTATTAAAACAGAGAATGTATTCGAAAGGAATGATGACAACGTGGTGACTGTATCACAACTGCACTAATCCATGTACGCTTGATTGATCACATCCTCAAATTTAAAGCAAGCCATAAATCAATTCCAATTTTTGGACGAATTACAGGTAATCTGAAGGATTGTTTTTAGGGGCACGTGCATTCCCTGTAAATATTACGGTTTGAATATTTACATTTTAATACTAAGCAATTTTCCTAAGTTTATTTTGATTCCTAAATTTTATTATCCTCTATAGTTTGTGGTCAAAAATACCACTCACTGTAAAGACATTTTCATGGTGGGGTGTGGATAATTAAGTGTCACTTAGGACATAAATTGCAGTTTTACTAAATATGTAATCATTAGTCCACATCTTTTCAACTGATAAATAAAAAGAAATGTCCGGGTTTAGTAACGAAGAATACGCTGATTTTGTATATTTTTATATTTCAACGTTGACACCGACATAAGAACTATTTTTGCAACTGGATCCTTGAACATGACGTGGAAGACTACACATTTTTAGACCACATTTTATGGACAGATGAATGCCAGTTTACGAAATCTGGCGTGACAAGCTTCCACAACCAACATGTTTAGGCTGCAGAAAATCGTCATGCGTCGCGTCGATCATCAACACAACATAGATTTGCAGTTAACGTGTGGACAGGCATTCAAGGAAATTTGCTGATTGGTCCACATATACTTCCTCCAAGTCTGAATTGCAGCAATTATTTGGATTTTCTCCAAGATGATCTACCAGGATTATTGGAGGATGTGCCCTTAGCAACAAGGAGTCAAATGTTTTATCAACATGAGGGCGCTCCAGCACATAGTGCTCAACCAGTTTTCAACTGGTTTCAAAGAAATTACCTGAAGAAATTCATTGGTCGGTATGCGCTCATACTTTGGCCGCCATGATCACCGGATTTGACTCCTTTGGATTTTTATCTCTGAGGATATATGAAAGAGATGGTGTATTCAGTACAAATATCAACTGAAGATCAGTTAGAAAGGAGGATCGAAGAAGCTGCCCTAAAAGTTAGGGAGGAATTAAGGACGACAGATCTTAAAAGATCTATTAAACGCAGATGTTTGCTATGCATTCAAAATAATGGCGGACATTTCGAGAATATTTTGAACAGTTAGCGTCAGTTAGTTTTAGATACTTTTTGTAAGTATTAATAGTTTAAATCTGTAATAATGTAATAGTAATGTATCTAACAAATCGAAATTGCTTTTTCTTTATTTTTGTGTAAAAATATGTACTTGACTGCTTGCATCTCGCTTTTTGTCTGTAATTTTATATGTCTTGGTTCAGTTCTTGGACTACTGAACATTGTTGTAGTTAGTTCGGAAAAAGGTTTCACTTTGTTTCACTTTGTTCTGGTGAAACCCTTAAATTTATAAAATGGGATTCGGGTAAGACCTGCACATTTTACGTTATGATTTGAGAACGGTCAAATATTTTTGCGTGCTGTGAAGACTAACTTATAGAGCACCGATTTGGCTTTCTTCCAAGCCGAAAAAAAAAATTGGGTAAAATGTTGAGATAATTTCATTTGAATCCGAAAAAATTAATTTTTTGACTCAAAATTTTCACTTTGCAGGGCTATAACTTCGTAGACATTAACAACAGGAAAAAGAATTGCACACCTCCTTAATGGGTAATTGATTAGCCATCGATTAGAAAAAGACGCATTCTGTGGTGTTTAGGTTTGTACACACTGCGAGATAATGGATGTGGAGGCTTTGATTACAAAAAGGCGAAAATGGCACACAGTTTAAGCTTTTATTTTCGTAGTTATTAATTTATTATTTTTACACTTTAACACTTATAAACTCTTATAACTACACGACTTTAATAATTACACCGCTTATAAAATTTAATAATTAAACCGCTTCGATACTTTAATAATGACACCGCTTGTTCTGTCTTCTTTAACTTTCCACACAAGACTCTACTCACAACTCTTCTACTCTATCCGAAATTAATTGGTTCATTCCAAAAAAAAATGCAGAATCGACTACATGTAATTTCTGTGCCAGAATATTTTTATGTTTCCAAACAAGATTATTTTTATTTCCTACTTCGCTTTGTTTACCTGCGAAGTAGGTCATTATTGCAATAAATTCTGATCAGCCACTAGGTCATTTTTTATTTATGCTGACCGGGCATTGATCAGTGCACGTAAAATTCTTTTATTTTATTTATCTTTGCAATTGTTACGATTGCAAAGACACTTACATATGAATTAATTTATAACATGAAAACATTTAGAAAAACGTTTTGAAATTAATCTTCGCTAAATGAGGAAATAATTATACAACATTCCTTCCCCCCATGTAAAAGAAAAATGATACTAAGGATTAGCATCATTTTTCGTCGAGAGAAGGAATTAAACTAGTAGTAATGGAACATAAGAAAAAAAAGAAAAAGAATGTAATGCTGCTGGCACAGAAGTTTACGAGTAGCTTGATCATCTGAGTTATTAACAAATACAGGTATATTGATTAACTTAGGAGAAACTATATATTTTATATTAATTAATGTACCTAATTATACATCTTCAGCGGAATAATAATAACAAAAAAAAAAAGAAAAATTCCTAATATTAATTAAAACTAATTGTAACAAAAAATTTTTTTTGTGCAACAAAATTGATTTTTTCTTACAATTAGTTTTAATTAATATTAGGAATTTTTCTTTTTTTTTTGTTATTATTATTCCGCTGAAGATGTATAATTAGGTACATTAATTAATATAAAATATATAGTTTCTCCTAAGTTAATCAATATACCTGTATTTGTTAATAACTCAGATGATCAAGCTACTCGTAAACTTCTGTGCCAGCAGCATTACATTCTTTTTCTTTTTTTTCTTATGTTCCATTACTACTAGTTTAATTCCTTCTCTCGACGAAAAATGATGCTAATCCTTAGTATCATTTTTCTTTTACATGGGGGGAAGGAATGTTGTATAATTATTTCCTCATTTAGCGAAGATTAATTTCAAAACGTTTTTCTAAATGTTTTCATGTTATAAATTAATTCATATGTAAGTGTCTTTGCAATCGTAACAATTGCAAAGATAAATAAAATAAAAGAATTTTACGTGCACTGATCAATGCCCGGTCAGCATAAATAAAAAATGACCTAGTGGCTGATCAGAATTTATTGCAATAATGACCTACTTCGCAGGTAAACAAAGCGAAGTAGGAAATAAAAATAATCTTGTTTGGAAACATAAAAATATTCTGGCACAGAAATTACATGTAGTCGATTCTGCATTTTTTTTTTTGGAATGAACCAATTAATTTCGGATAGAGTAGAAGAGTTGTGAGTAGAGTCTTGTGTGGAAAGTTAAAGAAGACAGAACAAGCGGTGTCATTATTAAAGTATCGAAGCGGTTTAATTATTAAATTTTATAAGCGGTGTCATTATTAAAGTATCGAAGCGGTTTAATTATTAAATTTTATAAGCGGTGTAATTATTAAAGTCGTGTAGTTATAAGAGTTTATAAGTGTTAAAGTGTAAAAATAATAAATTAATAACTACGAAAATAAAAGCTTAAACTGTGTGCCATTTTCGCCTTTTTGTAATCAAAGCCTCCACATCCATTATCTCGCAGTGTGTACAAACCTAAACACCACAGAATGCGTCTTTTTCTAATCGATGGCTAATCAATTACCCATTAAGGAGGTGTGCAATTCTTTTTCCTGTTGTTAATGTCTACGAAGTTATAGCCCTGCAAAGTGAAAATTTTGAGTCAAAAAATTAATTTTTTCGGATTCAAATGAAATTATCTCAACATTTTACCCAATTTTTTTTTCCGGCTTGGAAGAAAGCCAAATCGGTGCTCTATAAGTCAGTCTTCACAGCACGCAAAAATATTTGACCGTTCTCAAATCATAACGTAAAATGTGCAGGTCTTACCCGAATCCCATTTTATAAATTTAAGGGTTTCACCAGAACAAAGTGAAACAAAGTGAAACAAAGTGAAACAAAGTGAAACCTTTTTCCGAACTAAATACAACAATGTTCAGTAGTCCAAGAACTGAACCAAGAAATATAAAATTACAGACAAAAAGCGAGATGCAAGCAGTCAAGTACATATTTTTACACAAAAATAAAGAAAAAGCAATTTCGATTTGTTAGATACATTACTATTACATTATTACAGATTTAAACTATTAATACTTACAAAAAGTATCTAAAACTAACTGACGCTAACTGTTCAAAATATTCTCGAAATGTCCGCCATTATTTTGAATGCATAGCAAACATCTGCGTTTAATAGATCTTTTAAGATCTGTCGTTCTTAATTCCTCCTTAACTTTTAGGGCAGCTTCTTCGATCCTCCTTTCTAACTGATCTTCAGTTGATATTTGTACTGAATACACCATCTCTTTCATATATCCTCAGAGATAAAAATCCAAAGGAGTCAAATCCGGTGATCATGGCGGCCAAAGTATGAGCGCATACCGACCAATGAATTTCTTCAGGTAATTTCTTTGAAACCAGTTGAAAACTGGTTGAGCACTATGTGCTGGAGCGCCCTCATGTTGATAAAACATTTGACTCCTTGTTGCTAAGGGTACATCCTCCAATAATCCTGGTAGATCATCTTGGAGAAAATCCAAATAATTGCTGCTATTCAGTCTTGGAGGAAGTATATGTGGAAAAATCAGCAAATTTCCTTGAATGCCTGTCCACACGTTAACTGCAAATCTATGTTGTGTTGATGATCGACGCGACGCATGACGATTTTCTGCAGCCCAAACATGTTGGTTGTGGAAGCTTGTCACGCCAGATTTCGTAAACTGGCATTCATCTGTCCATAAAATGTGGTCCAAAAATGTGTAGTCTTCCACGTCATGTTCAAGGATCCAGTTGCAAAAATAGTTCTTATGTCGGTGTCAACGTTGAAATATAAAAATATACAAAATCAGCGTATTCTTCGTTACTAAACCCGGACATTTCTTTTTATTTATCAGTTGAAAAGATGTGGACTAATGATTACATATTTAGTAAAACTGCAATTTATGTCCTAAGTGACACTTAATTATCCACACCCCACCATGAAAATGTCTTTACAGTGAGTGGTATTTTTGACCACAAACTATAGAGGATAATAAAATTTATGAATCAAAATAAACTTAGGAAAATTGCTTAGTATTAAAATGTAAATATTCAAACCGTAATATTTACAGGGAATGCACGTGCCCCTAAAAACAATCCTTCAGATTACCTGTAATTCGTCCAAAAATTGGAATTGATTTATGGCTTGCTTTAAATTTGAGGATGTGATCAATCAAGCGTACATGGATTAGTGCAGTTGTGATACAGTCACCACGTTGTCATCATTCCTTTCGAATACATTCTCTGTTTTAATAGATTACTGAAAATTGTTGTAGTTATTTCAGAAAAATGTTTCACTTTGTTTCACTTTGTTCTGGTGAAACCCTTAAATTTATAAAATGGGATTCAGGGAAGACCTGCACATTTTACGTTATGATTTGAGAACGGTCAAATATTTTTGTGTGCTGTGAAGACTAACTTATAGAGCACCGATTGGGCTTTCTTCCATTAAAAAAACAATAGGGTAAAATGTTGAGATAATTTCATTTGAATCCGAAAAAATTAATTTTTGGACTCAAAATTTTCCCTTTGCAGGACTATAACTTCGAAGACATTAACAACAGGAAAAAGAATTGCACACCTCCTTAATGGGCAACTGATTAGCAATCGATTAGAAGAAGATGCATTCCGATATTTTAAAAAACCTAGGAGATATTTGCAAACATGTTGAAGCACTTACTCAACACTAGGAAAAAACTTCAGACCCCCGTAGCTCCCAGGGGGGTGAAGTTAGACCCACCCCCCCTCCCATACATTTTTTTTCGTTTCGAACCGAGATCTATCACCTCCTTTCATATGGCCATCCTAATTCGGGACATCCTGTATATTATTATGATGATGGTAGAGCAAAATGGATTGGAAACTCACGCATAATATTAAAAGTAATTTTGATTTTTGCATGTCCGTCCGTCCGTTGTGCGCACGATAACTGGAGAAGGCGTGAACTTAGAGAGCTCAAATTTTGTACGCGAACTTAAAAAAAAGTAAAATTATGCTTCAAAATGAAACAAATGGGAGACAAACTCCCTCGTGGGGTTGCCATACAAAAATTTCGTTTTCCACTATATATTTGCACACTGCTTGTGAACGCTTTAACATAGAGAGCTGAAATTTGTACATGGTGTTTTCATAGTAATAAAAAAATAAAATTTCTAAAAGTTTAGGTGTTATACAGATACTGTGAAAACGATCAGTCCTAGAAATTTTTATTATTCTAAAAACTTCTTCAGAATATGAAATGCTATAAAATAGGTTATATAGTAATAATTTTTCTGTCCAACGAACCGTTCTAGAAATATATGCGAAAAACCACTGCAAGAATCAAAATTGATCAAATGGGTGACCATACGAGAATTCATACGGGCATAGGAATTGGTTTTAGATCAATTCCAGCTTTTTTTTACTCGTTCACTTCGAAAATTGCAGTATTACAATTAACGAAATTACGTATGAGAGTAAACCAGCCAATACCTACTGAGACGATATCCTCATATACTCACGTATGTTTAACGAGATCAACACATCCGCAACTATCAACGGTTTTAATCTGGAAAAACTGGAAGCTTACCATTCAGAAATCAGACAAACCATAAAACTCCTGGAAACATAATAGACATACAAGGACAACATCATATGGACTTATAGCTTTTCTCTGCATTACTAAAATATTATGCGTAATCAGACAATTGAAAAATTGCGTAAAATCCAACACAACATATGAGCTAAAAGCTACTTAACATCACGATGAAATCCAAAGGCAGCATCATTCGCTCCTGAAACTTCAAGGATTCAGTTTCTCTGGCCGTCGCTCCATTCTATGGGGCGAGGAATTAAGAGCACGCCGAGTTTACATAATCTTCATATCCAAATTCCTAGGCATTCCAGTAAGAAGACACCTAACTATATATTTTATATTAATTAATGTACCTAATTATACATCTTCAGCGGAATAATAATAACAAAAAAAAAGAAAAATTCCTAATAATAATTAAAACTAATTGTAACAAAAAATTTTTTTTGTGCAACAAAATTGATTTTTTCATTTTTAACTTAATTATTCTAGTACATTAACATATCCAAAAATGTGTTACAAAATTTTTAAATGCTAAATCTAGTTCCTATAGCGATTCTTTTTACTTATTTATTTTTTTATGATAATGTAATCTAATAATTTGAGACTGTGTGTGAGGGAATGCGGAACGATTTCCGATATTTGTTTTTAAAAGTTGGTGGTGCTGGTGCAAGTTCTATAGGCAATTCATATACTTTTTCCGTTGTTGGATGCGTTCTTGGTGTTTCCATTGAAGAAATTGTGGCAACCTCGTGTGGGATAGCAGTGAGGGTGGATGCTGTTATTATTGGAGAGGATATATTTATCGTAGAATGTGATTTTGATATTTTTGAGGATGCTTTTCCTTTCTATTATAAATAAATTCCTACGACTATTAGAAAGGCAGTTACTAACGAGAGAAGCCCGGTGTTGGTATATGTAAACATTTTATGAGCTGACTGTACCTTTTCGTGTTTTGCATGCCTTATCTCATTGTCTAATTCTTTGAAATTTAGAGCAGCTTTTTTAAGTACTTCTTGAAAGTTGGGATGTGATGAGGTTATGGTTAGATTTCTTAGTTTGGTTGCGTTAAAGATAGATAGCTTGAGTGAGGAGTACTCGAAATTTAATTTGGGGAGGGAATGGTTTGCATACAGGTACGTATTTAGTACATTAATTGAGTTACCTCTTGTGGGGAGCTCCCAGTGTCCTAGGGTAAATTTGCAAGATGCATTAAGATGTAAGATGCCAGGCCCGGAGAGAGTCTTTTGGAAAACTGTGTTTGGACATTGAGCTTGTAGAATTTTGTCTTCGTGGAATACAAACAGCCAATGGTTGGGGGCGGTTAATTCCGTCACAACATTGGGAGGCTGAGGTAATAATTTTACTGGACATGTGAGGACATTTTCATTTTGGTTTTTATACAGGCTGTTAACACATGATTCCTGTAATTGGTGGTCAATAGAATGGGGCTTACTCTGTCTGCAGAGATAGAGTTCAGTTTCTCGATATGTAGATAGAAGACGACATAAAGTATTGAGCTCACTTTGAAACATAACAACGGTCTGCTGAGTAATATTATTTTTGAAAAGATAATCAGCGTCAATATCTAACAAAGCGTAGACTCCATCGGTTTTTTGGAACGGAAGGGGGTGAATTTTGCTGATGTAAAAATCTGGCGGGGTACCTACGGGTATAACAATTTTAATAAGTATATGATCGGGCAGGTAGAGGCTTTGTACCGATATTACCTCATTAATAATGGAAGTATCTCGAAGTAAATGGTTAATCTGGGAATACAAGGTTATGTTTTTATATAAATTTTCCAAGTTTTCTGAACGTAAGAGAAGTGGGTGTAATCGGTGTTGTTGCAATGCATTTATAATTGTGAACATTTTCGAAATAGTGTTTTGTACATGCTGTAACTGAGATAACATTGTCAGAATAATCTCGTTCAGTTCAGCTTGTATTCTATTTCTATGAATTTCCACGTCAAACTCGCTCATAGTGCCATTAACTTCTAGAAGAAAACTATTGACCACCTGTATTAAATGGTCCTGATTTTTTGTCAAGTCTAGTATTGGCGACGATAGCGATTCAAAATTTGACTTCATTAAAGTGAGTTGTTTTTCCAGAAGATGAATGGATTGATCTTCTTGGTTTTCTAACGCATCGAGGCGACTGTAGATATTGTTGTCATCGTCATTATCCATTGTACCAAACAAAAACTTGCTCACTTTCCCACCAATATCCAATAACCCTCGTTTTTCGCGATGTCGCGCTAAGAGAGAGGTCAATTCAGATATTTCTTCCTGGACGTCTATTATATTTCTTTTAAATAAACTATCCCAGAAATTGCACCTATCCTCTTTATTTTTACCTTTGAAACTGCACAAGTTTAATAGGTTGTCATCGCAGTACCTAAAAAAATCAATGGTTGTTGTCCAATTAGGCATTTTCATGCGAGTGACCACCGTCCACGTCGTGTGGAAAAATACTGCAGTTCCTATTGGTTCCATCAAGACTTCCCTTTCCGGCTCCAGTAGTTTTATGTCGAAGGGAGTACTGGTGATCCACTGCCACGTAAGTGTGGTTATTAGAAAACGGAGTATTTTCATACCTAAGAAAATTCAGCGGTTAGGACAGATTCTTTCTTTGTATATATAACTAGAGATAAAGAAATAGAAGTGAAAAAAAAGAATAAGAGGAAAAAAAATATTTGTTTGTTTTACTTATTTCCAAAGTTTTAATCTATTATTATGTACACGCCGCTTACCGTTTTTAATTCGTATCACCGTATTTACTTCCGAAGGTACTTCAATTACATTGTACGGTCCTAACCATTCAGGAGAAAACTTTCCTTTTTTAACCGGGTTCTTTAGCAGCACTTGGTCGCCAATATCGAAAATTAAAGGCCGAGCCGTTTTGTCATATTGGGTTTTAGAGTACTCTTTACTTTGTAGTAAATTATTACGCGCAATTGCATATAATTTAAAGTAATAGTCTTCAAAGTTGTGTACTGGCTCAGGCTCTCGTTGCAAATTGTTAGGAATTTCCGCAGTGAAACCGAACAAACAGTCCATAGGCGTTAGCTTAGTTCCTCTATGTTTGCTGTTATTTCGTACGAACATTGCTGCCCTAAGATGTTCATCCCATGTACGGGGGTTAGACTCAACGAAGATTTTCAGATACTCGACCAAAGGCCTATGAGACCGCTCCAAAGCTCCATTGCTTTGCGGATGGTACGCGGTAGTCTGTATTTTCTTGACCTTAAGCATTTTACATACTCTTTTGAACAAATCGCTTGTAAAGTTTGTCCCTTGATCTGTAACCAGTACTTTGGGGATTCTGTAACGCGTTATTATTTCATTAAAAAATGCCTTCGCTACTGTTGATGCTTCTGCGTCTGGTATAGCGACACAGTCCATGAACCTCGTCAAATCATCTTCGAAAGTTAAGATATACTTATTACCTTCACTCGTTTCTTCTAAAGGGCCTACAAGGTCCAAATAAACTTTCTCGAAAGGTTCGCGAGCGGTGTCTGTTATTACCATGGGCATTTTATTTTTACGACTAGCTTTATAACGTTGACATTTAATACAGCTTTTTATGTATTTATTTATATCCGATAACATACCTTTCCATTTAAATTCTCTGCGGATTTTATAAAATGTTTTCCACACGCCTTGGTGACCGCCCAGAGGTGCATCGTGGAAGTTATGTAGGATAGTCTCAATTTCGTTCCTATCTTTCAAGATTCGAATTTTGTCTTTTGTGCTAATTTCTTCCTCATTTGTTATATCATCAGCTTCTTCGTCTGAACTGAGGGGAGTCTTCTGTGTGTGTACTTCCATAGTAGAAGGAACCTTGGTTGTGTGATTCAATGGTATGTCCTGTATACGTTGAGGCTCCCCTGATATTAAAGGCAAGTTATAGGGGCCCTGTTTGGCTTGAGATCGTGTAACCACCAAGCAGTTGCTTTTGCTGTTTTCCTGATCTTGAGTCGCGGAACTTGCTAATTCTGCGCTAAGAGGTGAAATTCTGGACAGCGCATCTGCATTTGTATTATATTTGCCGGGCTTATATTCAATATCGAAATCATAGTCTGACAATTTCACATGAAACCGAGCTAGACGCGAAGTGGTATCTTTTACCTTGAATATTCCTTTTAAAGGCTTATGATCCGTATAAACCGTAAATTTTCTTCCCAACAAGTAGCATCGAAAGCTTTTGACCGCCCACACAATGACCAGGAGCCCTTTTTCTGTTGTACTATAATTTTTTTCTGCCTGGTTCAGGCTTCGACTTGCGTATGCTATGGGTTGATCTTTGCCTACTTCTCCCTGATAGAGCACAGCTCCCAAAGCATCATTACTGGCGTCGGTAGTTAATATGAACGGCTTAGAGAAATCAGGGTATAACAAAAGCGGAGAATTTTGGCATTCCTCGGACCATTTAAATTTTACATTTTTCCTTAGTAGTTTGTTTATTGGGGTTGCTATTTTGGAAAAAGCGCGAATGAACTTCCTGTAATAATTTGCCAATCCCAAGAAAGATTGTACTTGTTTAACTGTTTTGGGAGTTGGAAAATTTTGGACACTTAAAGTTTTCGCAGGGTCTGGCAAGGCACCTTCCTTACCACATTTGTGTCCTAAATAGACAACTTCACGACGTAAGAACTGACACTTTTCCGGTTGTAATTTTAGGTTATTTTCCCTTAGCCTCTGGAATACTTCCAACAGTTTGGCGTTGTGATCATTCAGACTTTTTCCATAGATGACAATGTCATCTAAATAAACGAAACATTTAAATCCCTGCAAACCCGTCAAGATATGGTTCATTATGCGTTGAAGCGTTGCTGGTGCTCCGGTGAGTCCAAAAGGCATCCATTTAAACTCATAATGTCCATAATTAGTGCTGAAGGCAGTTTTTTCTCTGTCTCGTTTATCTACTTGTATTTGATGATAACCACTTGCCAAATCTAAAGTTGTGAAGTGACCAAACTGACCCAACTGATCTAAGATTTCTTCTATTCTCGGTAACGGGAAAGCGTCTTTGACAGTAACTTCATTTAACTTGCGGAAGTCGACGACAATTCTCCATCGTTTGGTACCATCCGAGCCAGGCTTTTTTGATACTACTAGTAATGGGGAGTTCCATGGGCTTTTACTGGGAGTTATGATATCATTTCTGAGCATATCCTGAACTTGTTCGTTTATTATCTCCTTTTGACTCTGTGGTAATCTGTAATTCTTCTGGTTAATTGGTGCCTGGTTTTCTTTTACCTGTATTTTATGTTTTAGTACTGGAGTGTACGTCAAAAGATCATCTTTCAAATGAAATATATCCTCATAATCTTCACAAATTTCCCATATTTTGCCCCTCTCCTCAGGGTTTAATTCTTCATCTAGGCTTATTTCTTCATGTAGTTTTTGCAATCGGTTAATATCGCGATAAATTCTTTGGCAAGTACTATTCTTCTCTACTACAGTTGCTGTTTCCACTGCGTTTATTTCCTTACTTTCATTCACCATTTTCTTCTTTAGTTTCTCAACTTTTCCTTCACTAAGTCTTACAATATCATAATCTTCCAGTTTCGCAATCTTGGGATTAATATTTTTCAGTATAACCGCCATTTCGTTGATGTTTACTATACTTATAACAATGTGTTGGTCCTTTGGATGCACTATACAATTTGAAATAAACACTCCAGGGCTTAGCTCTTCGGCTAAACAAATCAAATCTCCTTCATTTGAACAAGCTGTCTTGACCAAAACTTCTGATCGAGCAGGGATATGAACTTCTCTCGAAGTCAACTCATTTTCCTTATGGAACTGAACATTAGTAAATTGTTCAGGGCTGCTCTCTTGTTGCGAGTCTTTTATTTGATCAGCTAGCATAATGCGGGCAGACTTTTGTTCAGCATGTCTTAGCTTGCCGAGATTGCGGGTTACTCTCTGAGTCTCCTTCCCACAATCCAACTTTGGACTAGCCTTGGCACTTGAACTTTCTTCTGAATGCGTAGCAGTTTCTTCAAATGGCACTTCGAATTCTACTTTATTGATTTCCGTGCGAGGAAAAGGTAGTCGTTTTCTAGGACCTTCAACATTACAATTTTCTTGGAGAAAGTCATTTCCTAACAATCCATCTTCCGGAATGTTAGTACCCGTACTTACTACATTTAATTTACAGGGTAACTCTGATTTCAACACAAAAGTTCCTGTACAAGTCCCTAAAGTATTTTCTTTGCCATGTACTGAATTTATTCGAAATGGTTCATTCTTATTTACTTTGGTTCCCGTCTTCAGTACGTTTTCCTTAATAAGAGTTACCTGGGAGCCAGTATCTATCAAAAATTTCGTTTCACGCTTTTTACTTACATCTAACGGCAACTTAACTACAGAGTCATGAGGAGTTTGCGATTCAAAATTTCTTACTTCGTTAAGGCTCTTTTTTATGTCTAAGAAAGTTACTGCCGATCGGGGTGCGATCCGATCGGCGCCGTCAAGTTTCCCGAGTTTTCTTGTTTTTCTTCCCATCGTCTTTTCGTAGCGCAATTAAATACTGTATGGCCATGCCTTTCGCAGAAATCGCAAGTGACCATTACCTGTCTTACTTCCGAGGGTCGATCACTTACTCGCCTACAGCTTCTTGCATCGTGACCCGAAGTCTTACACCTTTGACAATAGATCGAGTTTTCGGAGGCTCTGCAGTCTCTACTCAAATGATTTGGTTGTCCACACTTATAGCAGGTAATGGGGGCTGAGTTTCGTGGAGGAGCACCATATGCGGTACGTCTAGGATACTGGAAACTTTCATATCGTGTTCGGGGCGGGTGATTTTGTTCTTGGTATTGATAATTTTGTGGATATATGGGTACACTTGGACGTTCTGAAAAGTGTGAAAAAGGTCTACGGCTATTTAGTCCATTCCTATTTATTTCACTTTGGCCAGGGAGGTTATTTACACCACCACAAGGGAAGTTATTGGAGTTTACACCACCGTAAATTTGATTTTCCGTGTCTTCCATAAAGCAAACCTTTATTATTAAATCTGTAAAGTTTGAACTATCTGACATGCAGGCATATTGCTTGAGTGTCATACTTAAAAGTCCTCTCCTAAAAACTTGTGTGGCCATATTTTGATATTCTTTTATCATTGGTTCTGGATCTGTTTTGCATTTTTGTCTCAAGTTCAGCTCGCATTCTTCTAGACGTTGTTTTACTCGTTGACCAAACTGTCTCACCGTTTCTCCATTGAGTTGTCTACAGCTTTGCATGTCATGGGTGAGATCTGCTAAATTTTTACAGGGAAAGTAATAGGCCGTTAAGGTCTCCTGCAATTCCTCCCATGTTTTGAAACTGGTATTCTTGCAAATCTCATAAGGAATTTTGCGCAATTTTAGTTTGGGGAGAAAAGATAAGAAAATTGCCTTCTCTTCTTCATTCAAAGAATTGCAATACGCCTGTGAAATATTCAAAAACACATGTAAATCGGATTCTGCTGTTGAAGATGGCTCACCGGAAAATGTTGGCACTATTTTGTTTATGGTATCTATTATGGTGGACGTTGGTTCGCAGTGAAAAGTCTTGCTAAGACTGGTGCTGTTATTGGGGTTAGACATTGTTCCAGATAGAGTTGGAATTTATGTTATTTCGGAAGGTGGAGAAGTTACTTGAAAGTGTTCTAAGTCAGTGAAAAGATCTTGATTTTTCTGAACCAACTGCTTAACTAAGGTGGTTCCTTTCGCAATTTTTTCACAGAATGCCCTAATCTGATTGTCCGTTTCTTCGGCGGTTTTAAGCAGTAGATCAGTAGCCGTAGTTGAATGGACTGAATTTATAAAGGTTTCGGCAGAACTCGTAGTGGGAGTAGGAGGTTTCGCTATTCTATGACCTGATCGCAATACTGTTTCTTCAAGTGGTTCAATATCACCTAGAAGAAAACTTACTTCCCTATTTTTGGGTTTGCACCTCTACCTTCTAATCTGGACATGCGCTATACAGGCACCATGCGTGGGTCGATAAAATTAAAGAAGTTTATAGTTTAACTCATGAAATGGCATTCAGAAGCTCAAAATTTAATCAAATGGATTACCGCAGAGTACCTTCACACACAGTTAACAAGGAAAGTTTAAGAAAATTTAACTACTAATATATGTATATATAAATTGGAGCTCAAAAAGAAAAACCACTGATTCCGTAACTCATAAGCTACTATTATGTATATGCACGAAAATATTTTTTATGTTACGAATCTCCGAAAATAATAATAAATAATCTTACGTTACTATAAAAACTATATATGATATGGTATAAATAAGAATAAAGATAAAATACGATATAGTGCTTACTGAATTTTAATAGGCTGCTGGATGCTATATTTGTTGACAACTTTGAATTCTTCTTCGGTTTTTTGCGTTTCAATTGGCTGATTGATGCTCTTTTCGTGGACGACTTTCACTTAAGTTCTTCCTCAATTTCTATCTTTTTATAGGCTACTGGCTGCTCTATTTCTTTTTTACAATGTAACTTTTACACACTTTTGCTTTTCGTAGATCGTAGTGAGCCTCGTTCTCGCTTTCATGTAGGTTTGGATTCGGATATAGCTTTTCTAATACCAGTATCAGTATTATTAAATGATACAACGCTATCTAATTTTTCCGAATCCTACCGGCTGCGCCAAATGTGGTGTTTAGGTTTGTACACACTGCGAGATAATGGATGTGGAGGCTTTGATTACAAAAAGGCGAAAATGGCACACAGTTTAAGCTTTTATTTTCGTAGTTATTAATTTATTATTTTTACACTTTAACACTTATAAACTCTTATAACTACACGACTTTAATAATTACACCGCTTATAAAATTTAATAATTAAACCGCTTCGATACTTTAATAATGACACCGCTTATAAAATTTAATAATTAAACCGCTTCGATACTTTAATAATGACACCGCTTGTTCTGTCTTCTTTAACTTTCCACACAAGACTCTACTCACAACTCTTCTACTCTATCCGAAATTAATTGGTTCATTCCAAAAAAAAATGCAGAATCGACTACATGTAATTTCTGTGCCAGAATATTTTTATGTTTCCAAACAAGATTATTTTTATTTCCTACTTCGCTTTGTTTACCTGCGAAGTAGGTCATTATTGCAATAAATTCTGATCAGCCACTAGGTCATTTTTTATTTATGCTGACCGGGCATTGATCAGTGCACGTAAAATTCTTTTATTTTATTTATCTTTGCAATTGTTACGATTGCAAAGACACTTACATATGAATTAATTTATAACATGAAAACATTTAGAAAAACGTTTTGAAATTAATCTTCGCTAAATGAGGAAATAATTATACAACAATTCCAATATTTAAAAAAACCTAGGAAATATTGGGGAACATTTTGAAGCACTTACTCAACACTGGGAAGAAAGCCCAATCGGTGCTCTATAAGTTAGTCTTCACAGCACACAAAAATATTTGACCGTTCTCAAAGCATAACGTAAAATGTGCAGGTCTTCCCTGAATCCCATTTTATAAATTTAAGGGTTTCACCAGAACAAAGTGAAACAAAGTGAAACATTTTTCTGAAATAACTACAACAATTTTCAGTAAACTATTAAAACAGAGAATGTATTCGAAAGGAATGATGACAACGTGGTGACTGTATCACAACTGCACTAATCCATGTACGCTTGATTGATCACATCCTCAAATTTAAAGCAAGCCATAAATCAATTCCAATTTTTGGACGAATTACAGGTAATCTGAAGGATTGTTTTTAGGGGCACGTGCATTCCCTGTAAATATTACGGTTTGAATATTTACATTTTAATACTAAGCAATTTTCCTAAGTTTATTTTGATTCATAAATTTTATTATCCTCTATAGTTTGTGGTCAAAAATACCACTCACTGTAAAGACATTTTCATGGTGGGGTGTGGATAATTAAGTGTCACTTAGGACATAAATTGCAGTTTTACTAAATATGTAATCATTAGTCCACATCTTTTCAACTGATAAATAAAAAGAAATGTCCGGGTTTAGTAACGAAGAATACGCTGATTTTGTATATTTTTATATTTCAACGTTGACACCGACATAAGAACTATTTTTGCAACTGGATCCTTGAACATGACGTGGAAGACTACACATTTTTGGACCACATTTTATGGACAGATGAATGCCAGTTTACGAAATCTGGCGTGACAAGCTTCCACAACCAACATGTTTGGGCTGCAGAAAATCGTCATGCGTCTCGTCGATCATCAACACAACATAGATTTGCAGTTAACGTGTGGACAGGCATTCAAGGAAATTTGCTGATTGGTCCACATATACTTCCTCCAAGACTGAATAGCAGCAATTATTTGGATTTTCTCCAAGATGATCTACCAGGATTATTGGAGGATGTGCCCTTAGCAACAAGGAGTCAAATGTTTTATCAACATGAGGGCGCTCCAGCACATAGTGCTCAACCAGTTTTCAACTGGTTTCAAAGAAATTACCTGAAGAAATTCATTGGTCGGTATGCGCTCATACTTTGGCCGCCATGATCACCGGATTTGACTCCTTTGGATTCTTATCTCTGAGGATATATGAAAGAGATGGTGTATTCAGTACAAATATCAACTGAAGATCAGTTAGAAAGGAGGATCGAAGAAGCTGCCCTAAAAGTTAGGGAGGAATTAAGGACGACAGATCTTAAAAGATCTATTAAACGCAGATGTTTGCTATGCATTCAAAATAATGGCGGACATTTCGAGAATATTTTGAACAGTTAGCGTCAGTTAGTTTTAGATACTTTTTGTAAGTATTAATAGTTTAAATCTGTAATAATATAATAGTAATGTATCTAACAAATCGAAATTGCTTTTTCTTTATTTTTGTGTAAAAATATGTACTTGACTGCTTGCATCTCGCTTTTTGTCTGTAATTTTATATTTCTTGGTTCAGTTCTTGGACTACTGAACATTGTTGTATTTAGTTCGGAAAAAGGTTTCACTTTGTTTCACTTTGTTCTGGTGAAACCCTTAAATTTATAAAATGGGATTCGGGTAAGACCTGCACATTTTACGTTATGATTTGAGAACGGTCAAATATTTTTGCGTGCTGTGAAGACTAACTTATAGAACACCGATTTGGCTTTCTTCCAAGCCGAAAAAAAAAAATTGGGTAAAATGTTGAGATAATTTCATTTGAATCCGAAAAAATTAATTTTTTGACTCAAAATTTTCACTTTGCAGGGCTATAACTTCGTAGACATTAACAACAGGAAAAAGAATTGCACACCTCCTTAATGGATAATTGATTAGCCATCGATTAGAAAAAGACGCATTCCAATAATTAAAAAAACTTAGGAAATATTGGGGAACATTTTGAAGCACTTACTCAACACTGGGAAAAAACTTCAAATCCCCGTAGCTCCCAGAAGGGTGAAGTTAGATCCCCCCCTCTCACACATTTTTTTCATTTCTTCCCGAGATCTATCACCTCCTATCATATGGCCATCCTAATTCGGGGCACCCTGTATAATAAGAAGGACTGTTCCATTGATTTTTTTCTGAGGAATGCCACATGTCGATTTGAGAGTTGTAGTAGGAATTTTAATGAGGAGTATGAAAACTGGTTCCGGTTGATATATTGAAGTAATTTTGAATCCTTGTTGTAGGTTGCAATTGGCAGTTTAATTTTTAATTATGATGGATATGCAAGTAACTTCATTCATCTTTGATATGCTGGTAGTTCCTTTACTTTGGCAGGCGACTGTAGTCAGTTCCTATGATAAAGCTGTGTATCCCATAATTCTCCGCAAATAATGCTTTGCTAGCTTTATGGAGCTCGCCCACAATCCGCCGAAGTGTGGGGAACGGGGCGGTATGAACTTCCAATAGATGTCTTGATTTCTACAGGCTTCGCATATTTGATGTTTGTGATCTTCAGAGTTAAAGAACTTATGAAAATCCATCATTTCATTCCGAGCTCCAACGAAGTTTGTCGCATTATCTGAGTAGATCGTCGTACACTTTCCTCTTCGAGAAATAAATCTTTTCAATGTCATCAGGAATTATTGAGTGGTGAGATCTGAGACAACCTCAAGGTGAACTACCTTAATTGCGAGACACACAAGCAAACAAATATAGGCCTTACTTTGCTGCCTTCCTCTAACGCCGTATCGAATCGTAAATGTCCCACAGAAATCTACTCCGGTGTTAGTAAATGGATGCTCCAGTTGAACAAGATGACTAGGAAGGATGCCCATGATTTGGTGAATGGACTTTGATTTCGCGCGGCAGCAAACAATGCATTTATCCAATACCTTGCGGATCACAGACCTTCCATTTATTATCCAGGACTTGTTTCTAATAATTGCTAATTGCGTTTGTTGTCCGGCGTGAAGATAGGGGTAGTGATATTCTCTTATAACTGCTGTAGTAAAACAATGTTTAGACGGTAGCAGAATTGGATGTTGCGCATCAAAGGAGATGTTTGCGTGTTGCAATCTTCCTCCAACACGTATGAGCTCTTCACCGTACAGAAATGGGCATAATCCCTTTAGTCGACAGAGTAGCAATGAAGTGCGGTTGGCTTTAAGATGGGTGTAATCTTCAAAGATTTTTGATCGTTGAACTAACCATATGATTCGTCTTGAGGCTGCCTTCAGTTCGTCGATTGACAGTGGACCTGCAATCCTTACCATTGATGACTGGGCATTCCGTAAGAATCGGAAGACATAAATAAATACACGTATCAAAATTGAGTAGCTATTGGCGTATCTTGATACTGCGATTAGGTCCTCTGGAGCTTGATTGCTGATAAGTGAGAATTTGATCGGCTGCCCTTCAGGAACTATTAGTTCCTTTTCTAATGATATTGGTGGCCATTCCATTTCTTTGTCGTACAAGAAGTTTGGACCAAACTCAAAACGAGGAATACTGACTGTCTTTAAGTGTGCTATCTTAGATTTAGCACATAACAGTCGCACTATAATTTTTTCACTTGACGTTTCCAAGCGAATGTAGATGCAGGCACCGTACGCCGCTGAGCTGGCATCGCAGAAGCCATGGACCTGAATTTTACTGTTGGGGAGTGCTATATATCTTGAAGTTGTTATCTGTAATAGCGCACTAAAATCCCTTCTGAACTTGCGCCAAAGCTCGTGCAAATATGTAGGTAGCGAATCATCCCATGATAATTTGATTTTCCATAAGCCTTGCATAAATATCTTGCCCTTCGCAATCACTGGACTTATCAATCCTATGGAATCGTACATTCGGGCAATATCCGAAAGAACCGTTCGCATAAGACCCAATGTCTTAATTACATCATCATCGTCAATGCGGAGGCACAGCTCCTTATCAACTTCAGCGATTACTTCCAATGCTCCTACGTCGTTTGCGCACCATTTTCGAAGGGGAAATCCACCTCTTCTTAATAGAAGGTTAACCTCATCTCGAATCTTCAGTAAACCCTCGATGCTATCAGACCCAGCAAATAAATCGCCCATATATAGATTCTTCCTCACTACTTGAGAACCTATGGAGAACCTTTTCTCTTCTTCGTCTACTAATTGGTGCAAGCTGCGAATTGCTAAGTAAGATGCCTGGGCGGTACCATAAGTGACGGTAGTTACACGGAATACTTGAAGCTCAGATTGTGGTGATTCGCGCCAAAAGATACAAGCCAGGCATTTAGTATTTTTGCGGAAGTGTTCTTCAAAATTTATCTCTTCATGGGTCATATTAACTACTGGAGTATCATGACGTTCAACGTCCCAGAACCTTTGTACCAAAGTTTCAAGCTTATGCGCCTCATCTTCCCGAGTAGGTTCAAACCATGTGTGATAGCATTGAGGGGACTTAGTTATGCCACCTGCAATGATCCAACCTAACAATGTCTTTTGTAATGTGGGTATTCCTTTCCCTAGTTTAATTTGCCCTATTCACAGTAAATCAAAGAATAGCTCAACACCTATGAGCATGTCTATGCGTTGTGGTTGATTGAACCTGATATCTGCGAGCGGAAGATTGGGTGGGATTTTCCAAGAATTGACATCGATAAACTGTTCAGGTTGATACTCGGTTATTTTGGGCAATACCAAAGCGTCAATTGTAGCGGCGAAATCATTTATTCGAGATTTAACTGTTATGTTGGCTATATGTGTGACTGGAGTATTTATTGAGCGGATGCCACCAACAGATCGGCTTAATTTGGTGACATCTAGCTGAAGTCTTTTAACAACACGTTCAGTTATAAAATGACTCTGAGAGGCTGAGTCAAGAACTGCACGATAATTTATATAATTTCCAAATTTATCATGTACCTGTATAATAGCAGTTCCAAGCAAGGCATTATCGCCATTATTGGATCCTTGAACTTCACTTGTGGAGCTTGTTAAACAAGAATTTCCTGCTGGGCTAGATGCTGTTGCGACTGGAAAGCTAGTTCCTCTGTTTGCACAGGCTTGCGTGCATTGACTCTCTAGGTTTGACCTTGACATATGTAGTAGAGTATGGTGACTGGCTTGACATTGTCGACACCTGGGCGCCTTACATCGCTTGACTGGGTGTCCAGGCTTTAAGCATATTACGCAGAGCTTCATGCGTTTTACTTCAAAATACCGCTTGTATGGGTCCAAGCTTATGAACTGTGAACATTTTGAAATGTTGTGATTACACTAACATAATAAACAAGATTGTTCTGCTGAATTCGCAGTTAGACATGTATTTTTAACCTTTGAATTGAAAGTGTTACCTGGTCGTTGCTTAGACTTTGCCTGCATAGCATTTTCTAGATTTTCCAGAGCCTGGCATCGCTTTGAGAGGAATGTTGTAATTCCATCCCATGTAGGTAAACCATCATCTGGCACTTCCTCCTCCCATTTATCAATCAATGCACTGTCCAATCGTTGACAAATTAGATGAATTAACAGGCCATGTGCAATCTCTACATCTGATGCAATAGATTATAGTGCACGAAGATGAGCTGAGTTTCCTGTACTAGCTTTGAGAATGTTCGTAATGTGCGCCTCAAAGATTAAACGTTTATTTTCGAATCGCTTCTTTAAAAGTTCCAATGCGACTGGATAGTTTTTTGCAGTAACTTCTAGCGATTGTATTACCTGACGCGCGGAGCCCGACAAGCACGTTTTCAAATTTTGAAACTTTTCAACAGCACTTAGTTCATCGTACTTGTGCACTAGAGTTTCGAGCATATTGTAAAATTCCGTCCAATCAGTGACTTTACCTGAAAATTTTGGTAAACAAAGTGAGGTAAATAAGAATCCTTACGAAATGTCAAGTTGGACTCGGGTACTTCACTCTGTTTTGCTGCTAATAATTTAGCTTTGATGTAGCAAAATGTCTCAGTAAATGCATCACGCTTATCATTCAACAATTCGGACTCATCTAGTATTTCTATTGACCTTTGTACCTTGTCAAAATCATTGAAATAAGTTTCATTCAACTGTAACCGCGTTTCGATTTCGAACATACTTGCAGAATCAAATTTAGTATCCACATAGGTTTTTAGTTTCGTCTGTTGCATTAGCACTACACCACGAGTGATTCTAATTTGCGATAATTTATTGCTCCTTTCAGCTAATTTTTCCTTTTCAGTTTCTGACGGCATTGCTAAAATTTAGATTTTGTAAAATATCTGTTTCAATCAACACAATGATCACAATGCGACCCAGCCCCGAATATGAATATAATACGCTCCTTGTGCAATACACGGCTGTAATGTGTTTACAAATTGCGTGTGCTTGAAATCGGCGAATGACAGCACGAAAGATGAAGTAGTATTATAACCGAGTACGTCGACAATGAGCTTAACAGTACGAAATGAAATGATACAGTGCGTCGACTGATGGCTGTCAACGAGTTTGCTCCATAGTTTGAAACTACTGAAAGTGCGGACCAAGCAACGAAGTATGCCGACTGATGGCTGGTAAGCAGTTGATTTCCTCCACAGTTTGAAGTTAACTGGCACCTCACACGGTGTACCAGAGTACGATGTCGAATAGCTGTGGTGAATTTTAGTAAATTGGTGAATTACTCTTCCACTGATGAATTCAATGCAAAAGCGAGATGAATATATTGCAGTTCAGTGGCGACAAAAGTATTTCAGCGACAACTACGGTTGATAATATCCCGTAATATTAGAGATCTGTGCGAAAGATTCTTCGAGGTTGATTATGATGTACCGTTCACGGTTAGCAACTATCGAATAAATCCTTAATTTGCACTATAAATTCCTTCGAGAATGGGATTTTCGTGATGAGTTACAATTTTTGATGCAATTTGACGTATTTCAATATTTTATCGGCACGGCACGAGACACAATTGGCAATATTAATTTACGACCTTTAACAGAAATATCACGTCGGGGTCACCAATGTTACGAGACTCAAGAGTTTTTGGGTCGAATTTAAATTGAAACAATCGAAAATTAATTATTACGATAATTATTTATTGACATACCGATTACAATGTTATCGCCGCGTTTGTACCGATTATAGTGACTGCTTACCTACAACTCAACTAATGATATAATTTACTCTAGTACGAATATACAAAAATTTACTACAAAAAGAATTTAATTGGTATAATGACGTTCTAGAACTAAAGCATGAATTAGATTGCCACGACAGCGGCAGCAACAACAACAGCAAATCGTTTTCATTGGTTGAGAGCGATCGGCTGATTGAGTGACAGCAGCAAAAACGTCGTGCTGCCGAGTCATCTCAAATTCTAAATTTGCTGTTGCTGTCTTCATAGGCAGCGATTGTTGTGAGCTGTCAAGTTAATTTTTTATGTAGGGAAAATGGAGGAAAAACTTATAGCCTTAGTAAAAAATAAAAATTTTTATATGACAAATCAAGAAGTTCTTACAAGAAATTAGATGTAAAAGAAGCTGCTTGGAAGGAAATTTCCAACGAATTAAATAAAAGTGGTAATGTTGCTGAAACATTAGCAAAAAATATGATAATAAGTTATTATTTTTTTAGTGGAGCAAATACAAAAGCGGTGGAAGACACTGCGAGATAGATATGCCCGCGAACGTAAAAACATGTTTACCCCATCGGGATCAACTGCCAAATCTCCAAAAGATAAATGGAAATATTTCGAACAATTATCTTTTTTATCGGACATTCCGGAAACAAATTATCGGTATGCGAATTTACCAGTTCATAATACGCGTTGATAATTAAATAATATTTTTGTTTAAAGGACAATCAGCAACTACGAGCATGAAGTAGAAGATTCAACCGGGTCATGCTATGAGGCTGTAGAGTCTGGTTTGCAAATGGATGAAAACGGGTCCATACTTTTTGATGAAAGCTTTGGAACGAGCGACAACTTTCCGCTCTCGGGGACATCTTGTAGCTCCACCAGTTCGCCCCAAACTGCGCTACTAGAAGAAGATGTAGAACGGCCACAGCCTGGAAAAAGGCGGAAAAGGAATTTACATTCGGAAATCTTGCTGCAAAATACTCATCGAGAAATGAGTCAGTTGTTAAAAGAAACTAAATCTGCATTTAAAGAAAATTCGCCGAATATGTCATCTTTAGATTTATTTTTTAGTGGACTTTCAAGTGGCATCCAGAAAAGTGGCATGACTTTCCAGCAAAGGTCCGCACTTCAAATTAAATTAATGGCACTGGTCCATGAAGAAATTAATGAAGTGCAAAATGTGAATTAAGTCTGAACTGCACTGTTAATATAAAGTGCAAAATGTGAATTAAGTCTGAACTGCAATGTTAATATAAAGTGCAAAATAATATATTTACCTATATTAAGAAAATAATACAAACTTTCTGTTGTTTTGCTTGCATTTTATTTTATATTTGAGAATTTTAATACAAATAAAGTGTAATCTTGGTTCCTATTTATGTTGGTATAATTTTGGTTTATGTAATCCATTAAAAGCTCTCTCTGCTGAAATGCCGTTCGAGTGGCATTGAATCTAGTGAAAAATCTGCTTTGCGGTAACTCTGAGGTTCCCATTCGCCAAAGTCCTTGAACAAATGTATTGTCATCAAAAGTGTCAACATAGCTAGGTGGACAATATTCACCGTCGTTCATTTTTACGAAATTGTGAAGGACGACAACTGCTTTTACAATTTTCTCAGCGTTTTCAGGGAAGCAGTTGATTGAATTCAAAAGAACCCTCCATCTAGCGGACATAACCCCGAAGGTATTCTCAATTCTTACTCTAGCACTAGATAGTTTTTTTATTGAAAGCATCTTTCCGTTAGATAAACTTCTTCCAGGATATGGTCGCATAATGTTATTTTTTAGTGGGAATGCTGCATCGCCAACAAAGTAAAAAGGAAAAGCAATATTAGAATTCGGCAAGTTTTCACTTTTTGGAAAATTAAGCCGTCCATCCAAAATTCTGCTTCCAAATGCACTTGCTCGTAAAATTCCTCCATCGCTTTGGCTGCCATAAGCTCCAATATCAACAGCTGTGAAGCAATAATTGCTATCGCATGCAGCAAGCATTACAATACCGTGAAAACTTTTATAATTATAATAGAGGGAACCTGCATTCGGAGGGCATTGAATTCTGATGTGCTTCCCGTCGATGGCACCAATGCAATTAGGCAAACCCGTGGAGTTATAAAAATCAATGGATATTTTCCGCCATTCCTGCTCATTAGGTTCTGCTAAGTAAATTGCAGACAGTTCGTCCCAAATAGCATCACAGGTCTCCAAAATTATTTCTCGAACGGTTGTATATCCGAGTCGAAATGCCCAGGAAAGAGTATGCCATGACGCCCCTTGCGATAAGTACCTATATTAAGTGAGGGATATAATATTTAAAATATTGCATATTTAAAATATTACTTACACCAAAGTTAAAAGTAGTCGACACTCGGCTTCTATAGACCTTCTGGGGCTATTTTTTGTCAGTCTTGTTCTTAAGAGGCTGTGGAGCAGTTCGAACTGAGGAACACCCATGCGAGTTGCTTTTTTAAATTGTTCGTTATCACTATTTTTCATAATAGTAAACAATTTCGAATAGAATCCGTACATTTCGCGCTCATTTTACAAAAACATTTCTCTTGTCCATATCCTCGTCCTAGTCTTATATACTGGCAATAAACTAAATAGATAGTCATTACAAGTATCAATTTATTAAAATAATCGTATTTAATTATCATTTTTTTTTTTTTTTTGTTGAATCAAACAACCATAGACCAAAAACCGCAATTGACGTTTACAGAAATGTCATAATATTCTGCTCGCTGGCTTGTGCTGCTGTAATGCAATCTGATACACTCGACAGCAAAACTGTTTTTTGCGATGCTGCCGCTGCCGCTGTTGCTGTCGCTGTCGGTCGAGCAATCTGAATCAGGCTTAAGTACTTCAAAATTTAGACATAACCAGAACTCTCGTCCATAGAAATTTGGACATTACCAGGCTTCTCGTCCAATTACCTTACCACCTTACTATAGTTTATAAAAGGAGTTATATGTATATATATATGTTTATAAGTTTATTATAACTAAAACTTATTTAATATCTATTTATTTATTTTTTTATTAAAAGGGAGTTACAAAAAGAGTTTTGTTGTTATTACATATTATAGGTAGGAATAGAAATTAATCAGCATGATATATTCCCTTATAATATTAATAATTGCTACTTATTTATTTTAGGAAAAAGTTGTGCTATCATATATAATGTAGTACAAGGGAGTTTATATATATATATATATTTTTTTTTTTTGTAATTAATTTACTTCTATTTTTATGTTATGGTATATTCTTATACATTTTTTTTTATATAATTGAAATTTTTTTGGCGAGGGAAAAAAAACTATTATTATTTATTTTTATTTCTGCTCTTTATTTTACATTGTTTCAGAATTTGCCAAACATTTCTTTTCTTCATGGAAATTCTTGAAAATTGTGTTTTTGTTTTGAAAAGATGAGGGAGTTATTAGAGCGATAGAAATTAAGGAAAGGAATAAGGTTACTGTTGTCAGTTTGTTAATGTCCGTATTGTGGAAGTTGGTTGTTCTGTTGGTCCTTGTCTGTATTATTAGATGTAGATATCGTGTTTGAATTATGGATCCATGTCGACTCTGGAAGAATGAGTCCATAGGATATATAGAATATATAGGATATATAAATATATGACCATTATAAATTATCAATCGAAGAAATTCTCTGTAGTTTTCCTGTTGGGAGCCGGAGTTATATTAAATTTTAGCTTCCGTGGTGCCGCTTTAGATACATCTTTCAGTTCATGTTCAGAACGTATTTCTTTTGATTTACAGACTTTTAGCTTGTATTTAAAGTATAAGTAGACGCAGGAAATAGACATGATTAAATCAATTGTCAGATATCACATTTCATAGAGGTGAATATGATGATTGTTTATTAGGTTTAAAGGGATTAATCCTTGATCTTTTTGTAAACGAATAGTTTGTTTCTATATGTGTTCCCATAGGGGAAGACCTCATATTCCATATTATATTGGAAATATTTATTGTTGGGATGAAGTTTGAATTAAATTTGGATATTTTTACGTTATGTCCGTGCAAGATGAATTCCTTGCTTCGCACATAACAACCGGGATAGATATACATTGTTCCTGCTTCTAGCAGGGTATATGAACTAATGAAATCCTCACAAATTATATCTATGGGTAGGGATTCTTTTAAGGAGAAAAGCCAAGCGTTTTGCTGCGATAATTGCGTCCAATAATGATTCTATTTTTAGGATAAAATTTCACATCTGGAATTAATGGGTTCCCTCTTTATTAGATTTAACTCACATTGATTCAGCTTTCCATTTGTATTTAAGACGGGAGATGAAATACTGCAGTAGAAATGCACATGTTCCAACGTTGCTCAATTATGGATATCCTCAAGTGATAATTCAATAAAGTGGTCGCGATTGTAATCTAT
Organism: Dioctria rufipes; assembly: GCA_963924295.1. NCBI lineage: Eukaryota > Metazoa > Arthropoda > Insecta > Diptera > Asilidae > Dioctria > Dioctria rufipes. The sequence continues at coordinate 113,731,301 of OZ002741.1, forward strand.
TAATATGTTTCCCTTGATGGGTTAATATATACAAACGATCCATTAAGGAGTGTAGGTAAAGGCATTGCTTTGAATATTTGATATGGTTGCTCGAACGGAAGGGGGATTCTGAGCTCTATGATTATTTTATTATTGAAAATATTTGTTGCTGTAATTGTACTTAGTTTGTAAATTTGAGTTATTAAATTTTCACTGGGGTTGATGGGAAGCATCATTGAATTTGGCAATCCTTGTCTGATATTTGCCAAAATTTCTTCTATTTCTCCAGGTTAATTTCTAGCAACGTACCGTTACAGCTATGGGCCATTGCTGTATTTTTATTAAGTTTCTGGAAGGTTGTAGTAATTTGTTGTGCATTGTATTTAATGTTCCTGAACTCCGATTTGAAATTCTCCAGGTCGTAGAATGTTACCATCTTCCATTCGTTAGTATAGAGATTGGCTCTGCCAATATCTTCGAAGTAAATGCCTGCAGTAGCATTTAGCTGGTTTACTTCAATTCCTGAGCTGTGGATTAAAAGGATGCGGAGTACGAAGAACCCTATTTGCATCATTTCGAAAACTTGGAAGATGAAACTATGTTAATATCTCTGAATGATATTTGAAGATGATGAAGTTGTTAATATGAGAAAAGTTTTAGGTCGTTGTTATGGACTCTTTTAGCTTTATTGTTAATTTGGATGGTTGAGCTTTTCGGGGAATTTGTATCCATGATCTCATATGGACCTGATCATAACGGTGTTATCTATAACCGTGCTTTTAAGCAAGACTTTATCTCCAATATTGAATGATTTTTGGACTGTGTTCTTACCGTATTGTAGTTTGGATTTTTCTTTATTTGCGATGGTTATGTCTTTAGCTATTTTGAAGCTATATTGCAGACGCGCTTTTAACTCGTTTGCATAATCTTCATAATTATAGCAAACGGTTGGAGAAGATTTTAAATTGTTTGGAATTTCGGCTGGGAATCCGTAAAGGAGTTCGCGAGGAGTATAATAATATAATGGATATGTATTGCTTTAAATTACTACTGGCTTAGTGCTTAGATGAATTTGAATTTGAAATTGTATTTTGTTGAATTACTCAGATTAGGAATTTCTTTCAATTCATATATTGTTTATTTTTTATTTTTAATACAACTTCCCCCAACTCTTACACTAGTGGGGTGTGTTGAAATTGAACTGAAAAATATATTGTAAAGGGTTTTCCAATAAGAGGTGTTATTTTGATATTTGAAGAAAAATGCCATTTTTTGAGATAAATGATCGGATCTTTATTTCATTATAAAGAGGAAGGTATGCCGTTAATAACGGCAAATAACATCAGCTAAATGACCACCACGACCATGCATGCAGAACCATATCCTTTTCATGAAATTTTCCATAACCAAATCGCAAAGTGGCTGCCCTATGTCCTCGATAGCCTCACGAATTCCATCTTTGAGGTCTTGAATCGACGCTGGGCTGTTGGCGTAGACCTTCTCTTTCACGTGGCCCCAAAGGAAGAAGTCGCAAGGTGTTAAGTCACAAGATCTCGGTGCCCAATTGTGATCACCTCTTCGAGAGATAACACGGTCCGAAAATTTTCCCGTAAAAGATCAATGGTTTCGTTGCTTATATGGCACGTAGCGCCGTCTTGTTGAAAGTAAACATTGTCTAGATCAATACCATCCAATTGCGGCCATAAAAAATCATTAATCATCTGTCGATAGCGCAATCCATTCACCGTAACTGTTGCTCCAGCCTCATTTTCGAAAAAGTAAGGTCCAATGACCCCGCGGGACCATAAACCGCACCAAACAGTCACACGTTGAGTATAGAGAGGCTTTTCAACAATAACTCTTGGGTTTTCCGAGCCCCAGATGCGAAAATTTTGCTTGTTGACGAAGCCATCGAGGTGGAAATGGCCTCATCACTCATGATGAGTTTTCGATGGATTTCTGGATCATTTTCATGCATTTCAAGGACCCAATCAGCAGACTCGATGTTGTTGATGATCGGCCGGCTTGAGTTCTTGTGTTAACTGAACTTTATAAGCCTTAAGACTTAAATCTTTATGCAAAATACGGTGTAGTGACGTTTGTGGAATGCCTAATTCCAAAGAACGACGAGGAATGGACAAACCTGGGTTTTCTTCAACACTTTCGGCTACAGCAGCAATATTCTCGGCTGTTCTTGAGCGACGTGCACGGGTTTTATTCTTCACATCACTAACTTGTCCCGACAGCTCGACTTTTTCTACCAATTTCTGTATTGCGGTCCGACAAGGTGCTTCACGACGACCCAAAAATGTTCGAGTTTTACGAACCGTCTCTGCCACAATTTTCACCATTTTTATAGTGAATTTTAATAATTTCAATGCGTTGTTGACTTGTGTATCATTCCATTTTTATTATTGGCGTAGTTTCTACTTGTCAAATGTTAAAAAATGACAGCTCCAAAAGTGACATCTACCGAAATAGCGGGCTAATTAAAATAATACCTGTTATTGGAAAACCCTTTATTGTATTGTGCATAGGGATATTCGGCACAATTTAGATTACGTTGTATGACCCAAATAAACTGTAATAAGATTCAAGTTCAAGCAGATTGCGAGATGTACAAGTCATAATTTAATGCAAATATGTATATTGACTCGGTTTTCATATTGTATTGTAGGCAAACATGGCATAAGGAATCCATGTATCCCAGTCTTGTGGATCTTTTGCCACATAAGATCGGAGATATTCTGCTAAGGTTCTGTGACTTCTCTCCAATGTACCATTTGTCTTGGAGTAGATTTGAGCCTTTTAATTCTCAGCAACTTAGATACCTCGGCGATCATGCCACTTATGAGGTTAGAGCCCTGGCCTGTGAGGATACTTTCTGGTATACCATGTCGACAAACTATTCTTGTCGTGAAGGCTTCCGCTAATGTCTTAGATTTTGTGTCGGCTATGGGAATAGCCTCGGAAAATTTTGAAAGGTCGTCTTGGAATGTAAGGAGATATTTATTACCAGAATGAGAAATTGCTGCAACATCTAGGTACACTCTTTCGAAAGGTTTGGAGCTTATGCTCGAGATTTTCATTGGAATTTTTGGATTTCTGGACACTTTCTTTACCTAACAAAATTAACATTTCCTTACATATTTTACAATGTCGTCTGACATGCCAGGCCAGTAAAATTGATTTTCAATTCTTTTAATAGTACGGGAAATTCCTTGATGGCCTCCCGTCGGTAGTGAATGAAAATGTTTTTGTTCGATCTCATTGTTATCAGATAAATATTTTATTGCATCTTGATGGAGCTTTATGTTTAATTGTTTGCCAGCGAAGTCCTTGTTAAAAATGTTTTTAATTATTAGAAGGTTTTGTGTATTTAAAATTGGGAAGGTTATATTTTAATAAGTCAACTCATTTGCTTCTGTATATGAGCGGATCTTAGTTAAAAGCTTTTCGAGGTCTGATCTATCTCTTTGGAATCGACAAGGTAAATTAATTTTTGATATAATTATTGCGCAGTTTTTTTTCTTGAAGAAGTTCAGTTCATTCCCTAGGGATAGAGATTTATTAAGAAAATTTTTGCTTTGAATCTAATACTCTTGAAAGTTCCGTATCTTGCAATGGCAAGATGAAAAACTTAGGATTCGTATTTTTAGTGAGTAGAAGTGGGAAATTAGTCTCAGTTATTATGACTGAGGAATTGTTTATCGGTGATGGGGGCAGATTGGGATTAATTAAACTTGCGTTCGGTGTAGTTATTCGCCTGAGCTCTGGCTTGATTCCATGTTACCACATTTACGTAGGTGGTAGGTTCTCCGAGATTTTCACTACTATCTGGAATAGCTCTACTGAGAGCGTATGCATTTGTGTGGTTTTGTAGTCTTAAGATGTGTTCTCCATCTCATTAGACTTGGGGAGTGGTCTTCCAGATTCATGAGCCATACTAATGGTTTATGGTCAGTTATAATTGTAAACTTGTTATGTAACTATGTCAGAGTGATTTGACTTTGACGTGAAGTCCAGACTGCCAGCATGAACTGACAGATCACTCTGTGGACAGCGTTGACTGCAGGGCGGCACGCTAGCTCGCCTTGGCTGTTGGCGGAGAGTGTGGGGAGGTTCCACGAAAACCTGCCGCTGTGCCACCAGCCATATACAAAAAAAATCCTGCCTACAAGTCAGAGGCCGTTGCACGCACCCAGTCCTGAAGGGACCTTTACACTACTTACCACTTACACTCTATTGGAAGTGCAGGTGTTTGGCTTCAAAAACCATTTCCCCAACCACCCTGCGATACTGCGGGCTATATAGTACAATATCCCTGTGATGACCTGGAAAGAGAGGAGTAGTGAACCTAGTCGACCTTCATAGTGCCCTCCCACTCCAGTAGAATGAAGGAAGAAACAGAAAAATTTACTACTTCATCATGTTACGCACAATTAAAAGGTTTATTCAATATTATTTATTATATTCCAATACTAAGCACAATCTTTCACGTCTATACCTAATACATTTAATTAGTGCTTATATTCACCTCGCAGAGTTTTAGTTTCATACTTCAACTTACTTTAATGTACTATTTCAGGGAAAAACTTAATTAAATCCAAAGAATCTATTAGAATGAATACAAAGAAAAACTTAATTATATTCAAAGAATCTACTAGACTGAATACAAAGAAAAACTTAATTGAACACAAAGAATCTATTAGAGTGCATACAAAGAATCTATTAGAGTGCATACAAAGAAAAACTTAATTGAACACAAAGGATCTATTAGAATGCATACAAAGAATTTTTTTACTGTCAGGAAATACTGGAGGCAAACCCCAGACAAATCTGCCTATAATTACCTTGATATAAGCTGTCCCTCCATGAAGGCCTTCTGGTTCCTGCAAATGAAATTGAAGAAAAAAGAGACAAGCAACAAAAATTCTGCCTGGGATTTCCTTTACAACCTGTTACAATACTATATCAAAGCTCATTTTTCTTGACCAGAACTATACTATCAACACCATTACACGGGCATCATTTAATAGCTATATGAGCTACTATAGAGGTATAAAAATTTACTTTAATTGTATAGTGTTTTGATTACATCCAAAGGATAAATTAAAAAAACTTTTTGTCATATTGTATAGGATTATTCCTCCCTAACCTGAATCTAGCAAAATGTGTATTAGGCTTCTTTCCAAATGTTACTTTAGCCCGAGATATAGTAATATGGTATAATATAATTACGTTCTAATGTTACTGAGCAAAAATACAGACATATATAGAGTAGCATAATTTGTTTTAAAAATGATTTAGCCCAAATATAGCAATATTGTATATAATTCTATTCTACTGTTAATTAGCAAGAAAAAATATAACTATATAGAATAATATAATTTGTTTGAAATATAATTTAGCCCAAATATAGCAATATTGTAAGATAACTCTATCAAAAAAATATAAACAGGTAGCGTACTCTGGTTTCGGCCAGCAGGTAAATTTGGCACAAATATTCCATTCACAACAGGAAACTTTAACAATTAATAATGTTGTACTGGAGATACAATCCCACAATTGGCTCGATTTCGAAAAATTAATTTATCCGCAGCCTTGATAGTCTTTTTTGGGTATGCTTGAACTGCTAGTAGTATCGCTGTTATTATGATAGACTCAAACGTTGGGACCTATTTGCGTGGTCTTCCTTTATTTTCATATGAATTTTGGGTAGCCCAATCAACTTGGGGTTGATATACGTACGATATTTTCTTCATATAATTTTTGTTTCAAAAGCTCTGACGCTTAGCATCTGATAACTCGTTCCCTTTTTCGTTCAATTTATGGAATTTTAATATTACAGTACCTACTTGAATGGTCTAATTTTCTATTGCTTCTTTCCTTTTGCAACGCTCGATGGAGTAAAATTATCTCCTTCTATACTTTTCCGATTATGGCTCTGGAATTCCATAATTATTCACGTAATCTTCCCTTCTTTTTAATTCCTTCTTTTTCCACTCCTTCTTAATTACGTTATTTTCTTCCAGTTTTTTGTTTTTTGTTTGTTTTTTTTTTATTTTTAGCAATACTTCTACTCTTTAATTTCGGGGATTGGTAAAAACTTCTCATTCACTTTCTAACTGTTTTTTTTACAACCTCTTCCCGCAAAAACTTCTTCTTCTTCTTATTCTTTTATTTTTTGGGTGCGTTCGGCGTGTATAGCTCTCCATCCATCTAGGACACAGTCCGTGCACAACTCATGCTGCTACGGGTCGCGTAGACGTGTACTTCGCTCAGTGTAGCATATTGGTACATGCAATACGCTACGACCATAACAGGCCAGAGTGGTCTAGACCACCCGTGGTTCAGACAACGCTGAATAATGGTCGACTGAGCTAGCCGGTCTTTAACATAGGCCTCATCGCTGCGGGTGCCTAATGGGTGGCTCGACCGATGGCAGCATTTCTCATTACTCAGGCTAGGCGGCTGCTACGGATTGTCCAAGACAGTCTGGTGTACTCGACAGATGACGAATCGAAGGCACATCCCTGAAGTCCCGCCAGTCCTTGATCAGACCTCGATATCGTCCTCCGTGTCGGGAACCAGTGGTGCACTGACAAACCAGTAACCTAAAAAATCCAGTCGGCCAATACCCCTCTGCCTTCCTTCACCGAGATTAACAACGCGGTCAGTAACCTAACCAACTGATCGCTGAGCTTCCCCTGCTTTAATATCTCGCTCTGACCTTAGACCGATGCTTGTTCATGGGTGTGTCTCCGAGGCGTCGTTGGAGTACCGGTCTTCTTCCTCAAATTTGCAGGCATTAAATAAGTGGAATTCCTACGGCAAACTATCTGCCGTGGGCTTACCATATACTTTATAGAATAATATAATTGGTTTGAAATATAATTTAGCCAAAATATAGCAATATTGTAAGATAACTCTATTCTACTGTTAATCATCAAAAAAATATAAACAGGTAGCGTACTCTGGTTTCGGCCAACAAGTAAGTTTGGCACAAATATTCCATTCACAACAGGAAACTTTAACAATTAATAATGATGTACAGGAGATACAATCCCACAAGTGGCTCGATTTCGAGAAATTTCTTTATCCACAGACTTGATAGTCTTTTTTGTGTATGCTTGAACTACTAGTACTATCGCTGTTATTATGATAGACTCAAATGTTGGGACCTATTTGCGTGGTCTTCCTTTATTTTCTTATGAATTTTGGGTAGCCCAATCAACTTTTGGTTGATATACGTACGATATTTTCTTCATATAATTTTTGTTTCAAAAGCTCTGACGTTTAGCATCTGATAACTCGTTCCTTTTTTCGTTCCCTTTTTCGTTCAATTTATGGAATTTTAATATTACAGTACCTACTTGAATGCTCTAATTTTCTATTGCTTCTTTCCTTTTGCAACGCTCGATGGAGTAAAATTATCTCCTTCTAAACATTTCCGATTATGGCTCTGGAATTGCGTAATTATTCACGCAATCTTCCTTTTTTTTCACTCCTTCTTAATTACGTTTTTTTCTTCGGTTTTTTCTTTTTTTTTTGTTTTATTTTATTTTTAGCAATATTTCAACTCTTTAATTTCGGGGATTGATAAAAACTTCTCATTCACTTTCTAACTATTATATATTTTTGGACAATCTCTTCTCGCAAAAACTTCTTCTTCTTCTTCTTTTCTTTTTTGGATGCGTTCGGCGCGTATAGTTCTCCATCCATCTAGGACACAGTCCGCGCACACCTCATGCTGCTACGGGTCGCGTAGACATGTACTTAGCTCCGTGTAGCATATTGCTACATGCTATACGCTACGACCATAACAAACTGTCTCTCTCTGCACCATTGAGAACTCTACTCACGTAGGCGATTGGATGATCTCCTTGATCATCAACTTGTGAAAGAATACCTCCGATGGCGTAGTCACTGGCATCGGAGGTGACAAAAAATTCTTTGCCGAAATTGGGATAAGACAGAATTGGTGCTGAAATTAATTTATTTCGTAACTCGCAAAATTCTTCGTCGCTGATTGCGTCGAACTTGGAAGGGATATCTTTCTTCAAAAGATTTGTAAGACGTTTGGGAAATTGGGGATAAAGTGGAGATAATAGCCGACGAAACCAAGGAAGGCTTTGATATCTTTTTCCTTCTTGGGTCTGGGATATGACTGAACTGACTTTATTTTTACAGGGTCTGGTTTGACTACATTTTCTATAATAAAGTGTCCTAGATACATAATTTCCTTTCTTGGGAAATGGCACTTATCGGGTTGAAGTTTCAATTCAAAATTTTGGAGACGGCTAAATACTGCTGTGAGCCTTGTATTCTGGTCATTGTATACGAAGCAATATATGCCTTGAAGGCCAGATATGGCATTGTTCATGGCTCGTTGAAAGGTTGCAGGGGCTCCTTTTAAACCGAATGACATACGATAGTATTCGTGCCCATAGGATGTCCTAAAGGCAATTTTCTCCCTGTCCTTCGAGTCCATTTTTATCTGGTGGAATCCACTGGCTAAGTCGAGTGTGGTGAAATATTTGGACTTCTCCTATTGGTCAATATATCAGTGATATTAAGCAAAGGGTACGCGTCGCCAATAGTAATGTCGTTAATACAAATAAAGACCACCACAACTCGCCACCTTTTGTTTCCATTCTCGTCTGGTTTTTTGGAAACCAGGAGAAGTGGAGAATTCCAGGGTCAATGTGAAGGTCTAATAAGGTCCAACTCAAGCATCTCCTGTATTTGCCGGTTTATCTTAGTTCGGCTTGCCTCGGGAAGTCTATAAGGTTTGGTATAGATGGGCGGTTTGTCTTGGAGTATCTCGATTTTGTGGGTAATCGCATATGTATATGAACTTCTAGATAGAAGAGATCATTGAACTCCCTACAGATGTTGCTAATACGCTCAAATTCCACCGATTTGCAATGATCGAATTGTTAAGGTTTTGCAGTTTCATTATTCTGCCCTTAATTGGACATCTGTCAGAGTCTGTAGAGTTAAAAACAAAGTCGTCCAAGTCCTGGTATACTGGGTTCACCTCGTAAGGGCCCAGATCGACGTCCTCCTCATTTGTCATACCAGTGACTGATTCGACTATCGTATTTCCGAGAAACAAACCTGGCCTTATTTCCTTCTTGAAACAGACCGATTCATTCTGAAGAGAAGGAGTTGGAATTTCAATAATATTGTTGAGCACACCTGAAATCATAATAAAAAAAAACATTAAACCAATTCTACTAAGTATTTCATACTTCCCTCAATTTCTTCCTGATTCCTCCAGTCACCTCTGCGGGTACATCCTCCATGTCAGGAACACGTCTGAAATGAAAATTATATATAGATATTAGTTTGAAGCAACTAATTAAACAAAGTAGTATAAAAAAAACTACAAGAATAAGCAAATACATGTAAAACTGCCAAGAAGCAAATTTCTTGGCAGTACAATAACAAAAACATGCAAAATGTAAATAATGTAATTTCTTTGCAAAATTCATATGCTCTGCATAATAAACATTTGCAAAACATGCAAATATGCTTAAATATGCAAAACATAAAAACTTGCAACACGCACATAAATTATAATTAGGGAAGTGCAACAATTTATTTCATTGTTGACATTTCAAAATCTACTTTTCCAATATGAATAATTTAACAGAATTTGTATATTTCTTGCAAATTATTAATATTGGAACGCATAAATAATTAATAAGGAACACTTAGAAAGTAATAAAATACACTTACCTGAACAATTAATCCTTAATTTGCGGTGAAAACCACGAAAAACAACACGGCACTAACGAACTAAAATACCCCGATCGCGACTGTCAAATTGACTCGCGAGAAAATCAATTAGATGAAATCGACTGCGCGCAACCTATTGAGCAGGCTTAGAAGGTGCGAATTTCACCAGCTAATTAGATATTTAACAAAAAAGGTGAAACTAATTCCCATAATGAGTGGGAAAGAGAAAGAAGTGGAAACGAGATGCAAGAAAAATGAGAAATATTTGCATTGCACACTGGAAATTGTCATAATATGGTAGAGAGCCGCCATCTTGATAAATTTCAGAAAAACTAAAATATCTAAATAAATAAATTATGAAAATTCATGGATAATTTAAAATAAATTAATTGACACATGTTGTGATAATTGTACAAGTCAGGCAAATTCGAAAAATATGTTTAATTCGCATTTTTCTTGTGGAACGTATGTCAAAATAGCCACTCAGAGGCTATAAAAAGGAGGCAAACCCTTAAGAACTCTCTCAATTTTTTCAAAGCGATCATACATGCAACTTCTAGCATCCGATCAAGTGACTTACATTTTTTTTTCATTTCAGCAATTAAGCGTATAATAAATAGTGCCACGTTTAAGGTACATTATTATACATTCTTGAAATTTGTGTGCAGTTGGTGTTGGCAAAGGACCAGAAGTATTTTTTTTTTATTTTTCTTAAGATAAGTATTGTGTGGATATTAATTAATCTAGTTATTAAGGTTTCTTGCATAAAAATTCAATATATGCCAACTTTCGGTATTTTAATAATATATGCAATGAAACATCCTAGTTAAGTTAAATTAAGATTAAAGTGAAATAAAAATAAGTGCATAAAACGTGAGAACTTTAGAAAGGGCTATAAATTGCATTTAGTTGAACATATGCCAAGATACGGCATAATAACTACACATGCAATTGAGCAATTAATGAGCAGAATTAAAGTATAGTGAATTTGTGAATTTGAGTGTCTTGATAGGAATTATTCAATAAATACAACATTAAACACGAGCCCACATATCTATTTTTTTTCATACCGCTACACTGTCCACCTAAATGCCGTAATCTAGCTGTGGTTATCAATTGCAGCTACATTACAATACAAATATACTCTGATCGAGCCGGAATTTTGATTAATTTATGTAAATGCAATTCTTTTGGATTATTTATAGGAAGGAGGTCTGATTCCAACTTTTGTGGAATTTGGAAGGAGTTATTTAACGTGCTCCATCTGTCAAGACGGAGACAGGTCCGTCAGGCGAAATCAAGTGACTACCATCTGCGGTCACGTGTTTCATGTATGGATAGGAGAGCAAGCCAATGGCCCCAATTGTCGATGCGGTCTCACCCAGCATGATTTTGCTACCTCCTATGCTGGTGCGAAGAGGTATCACACTCGGCACAGAAAGACAGATAACTCCCAACAGCCATTGCAGCTTGAAGTGCCTCAGCCGTACTTCCACAATCAGGTCGCGAGTCTTTGTCCCCTGGGTTACGCGCTCAGTACCTAGATCGCTTAATATTTCGAGGAGGTATAGTCTGTCATCTGCAACTTCGAGGCAGGGCCTCATAGATGCAGATCTAATTACAAACTTCGGCACATGCAAAGAATACCCAAAGCATGAATGCTCTGCGTAACGAAATCACCGACGTCAGAGAGCGAGTCTCTGCTGTGAATTATCCACCACCACCACCCTTTGGAGAACGTGTCCAAATGCCCAGATTATTTATGGAAAATCAGAGAGACCCGCGTAATCTACACTCGTTCTCAGCTGGCCAACAGAGACCCCCATTTCCACCTGCAGCACCTTTCGGCATATCCACATTCTAACAGCCAAGTCCACAACAATTCTTGGCACAGACGATCAGCCAGTCCTATCCGACGATGGGACCTGTTGTATAATGGCAATAGCTCCGAGCTATCAGTGGATAAATTTACGGGTCGAAGCGCTCATGCACTCCGCTCTAGAAGAAGATTTTGATCTCCTTGTTAGGAACATGCTCATGTTGCTGACAGAACCAGCGAAGGATTCGTACTGTTCTTTATTAAGACAGAGCCCTTTACCGACTTGGGAATTTGTCAGGAATTGATTGTCTGTTGAATGGAGAATGCCCAGGGATGACTTGAAGATCAGAACTCCAAGTCAGTCCTGGAATTCTTGGAAATCTTCAAGCCAAACTTACTGCCTGAGATTTAGTAGAAGATCTGTCTGCACCCTAGAAATTCTATTGGCCAGTTGTGATCACTCGGCTACACATTTGCGAGTTGCGACTGCGCGTGACTGGAGCACACATAGGAATAAGGCGGTAAACGAGATCGAAGACCTATATCCTGACTTGACGAACTTGCCTGACAGTAACAACAATAAAGTGGACGCGTCTGCCATCACGGACCGACAATTAGTGGTCTGTTGGAATTGTGATCAGCAAGATCACCTATAACAAGAAAGACAACAAGTGTTCTTCTATGGATGTGGACGCAAGAACATATCTAAGCCGAACTGTAGACAGAAAAACGAAAAGCAGGCCGGGAATCGCAACACATTTTCTCTATCGAGAGTGACATCTCAGATGTCATCAACTTTAACTGCTCTCGCTCAGACGCTGACCCAGAAAAACAGTCTACAAAATCCACAGACCACGTCGACCAACCAATAGACTGTCCTTTGATATCATTCAGTGACTCTAGTGACATCAACCATCTATCTGACAGTCATATGACTTTAACGATGCCTTGGTAGAGGCACAGTACCTGATTGACTTCTCTGCAGGTTTTCAAGCTCCCGTTTCCACCTGCAGGGAGCCCTCGGCACTTCTGCTAGATACTTCCTTGGAAGAATCTTTTATTTCTGAATTGCCTTGAAAACCAAACGTAATTTCTTCTGGTGATGTTGCTGAACGGGAGGTTCGGTCTCCTGCTATTTCGATATTGAAAAGGCCACCAAGCTCTGTGATGACGAGTGGGCGTGAGCCGGTTTTATATCCACTGACGCCCTACCATGTGCGTCTACCAAATTATAACAAAGTGCGAGACCGTATTTTCTCATCAGTACCTGAGCTTGTATTAATTATGCATCCGGATTTGGACCTATCTAAAAGAAAGAAACGATCAACCGTTCGTTGGCGTGAATATTGTCGACGAATTAAATCAGAGCTAAACAAACTGGCCCACATTTCAGTGTCGATGCTAGATGACATTTGACCGTATGCCGAAGTTAAGTTGCTAGGGCAAACTCTGACTGGGTTGCTTGATTGCGGTGCTACCGTCAGCATCCTTGGCCAGGGAGCTCTCGAGAGGCTGGCTGAAGTAGACGTCGAATGGAATAGGTATCACTCTAAAGTGAAGTAGTTAATGGTGCCATGACGAATGTCCATGGTGATGTGGACTTGGACGTCACTTTCCGTAGTAAGACCAAAAACGTGCATTTCTATATGGTTCCTGGGCTCACATAAGCACTATATCTGGGAATAGACTTCTGGCGTCTATTTGGGTTGGCTCCGAACGTCCTGAGTATAGCTGTGGAATTGATGCCAAGCATACTAGCTGCCGCTGACACTGACCGCCATGTTCTCTCATTTCAACAAAATCAACGTCTTGAAGGCAGGAAACAGCTTTTTCCTTCCACCGCCTCTTTGGGTTTAGGAAAAACATCTTTGGTCACTAACAGGATCAAGACGAATGACGCTGTTCCGATAAAACAGATGTTTTATCCTATTTCACCAGCAGTGCATAGTGAGATGGACGCTGAGTTGGAGCGACTGTTACTAAGAAGGACGCCTATCTTCTGCCACAGATAGACGCACTTCTAAGTCGACTTTCTCTGACAAACCACATTACGAGCTCGCACCTCACAAACGCTTTTCGGCAGATTCCGCTAGACGGTGATTCTAGAAGAAGGCCGCTTTCACAGTTCCTGGTCATCCTCTCTACTAATATACCGTGATGCCATTCGGCCTCTGCAATGCTCCACGAACGATATGTCGCCTCATGGATAAGATCATTCGATTCGATCTTCGTGAAAACGTTCTCGTCTATTTATACGATTTATTGATCTTGTCATCAGACTTTGAATCTCATCTCATATTGCTAGTCCGCGTAGCTGATTGTTTGAGGAAGGCTGGCCTCCCTATGAATGTGGAAAAGAGTAAGCTCTGCATTACAGAGACAAAATACTTGGGTTTTATAGTCGGAAAATGAGGAATTAGGACAGACCCTTGTAAAATTTCACCCATAGTTGACTACCCGTCACCTAAAACTGTTCGGCAGGCCCGACGCCTACTAGGTATGGCGGGATGATATCGCCGTTTTATCCCGAACTATGCTGATCTACCTGCCTCCATTACTGACACCCCGAAAAATCCTAGTCATTTCTAATGGACACCTGAAGCCTAGACGTCTCTGGAAATGTTGAAGCAGAAACTCACTTCTTCCCCAAGCCATTCATTATCCAGTGTGATGCGAGCCAGCAAGGTATTGGTGGGGTGCTGTTAGAACTAGATGACGATGGCCACGATAAGCCAATACTCTACGTCTCGAAAAAGTTGAATTCGGCACAGCGTAATTTCACCATCACAGAGCAGGAATGCTTAGCAGCACTATTAAGTGTGCAGAAGTTCCGGCCCTTAATAGAGTTTATGCCCCTTAAGATTGTGACTGATCATGTGAGCTTGAAATGGCTGATGTCCCAAAAGGACCTCAGCGGTCGACTTGCTCAATTGAGTCTGAAGCTTCAAGGTTTCGATTTCACTATCGAGCACCGGAAAGGAAGCCTAAATGTCATTCCTAATGAGCTGTCACGGATTCACTGTGACAGCCTGACTCCTTCTGACGATCCCGGTCCGGAAGTTGAACTTAGTTCTCTGTATTTCAATTCCTTGGAATATGAGGAGCTGAGGCGAAAAGGTAAATCAGCATCAAATAAACAACTAGATCTCTGCGTCAGAGATAACTTTGTTTACATTCGCACGGCTCCGAGAAGAGGCGATCGAATTCAGGAGGAAGATGCTTGGAGGCTGTGGATTCCACGAGGGCTTATGCACGACGTCATTTTAAGGGCAGATGATCCACCACTATCTTCACATGGAGGTATAGGGAAAACACTGGAACGATTGAGGAGACATCTGTACTAGCCTTGAACGACAGTCGATGTCAGAAACTACGTAGGCGCCTGTGACATGTGCAAGGAAATCGAAGGTCCGAATACCATTTTTAGACCACCAATCCGAGCTTAGTGTGTGACAGAAGGACCGTGGCAAAAGTTGTACATAGATTTCTTAGGTCCATATACGCGATCAACAAATAAAAATGTCTGTATCCTAATATTTTTGATCATTCTCCAAATTCTTAATTCTTAAACCGATGAGGTAAGCATTTACTCTTAACGTCTGTCAGTTCATTGAGACAGAAGTGTTTCACACTTTCGGAGTTCCGGAGACGATACTCTCCGACAATGGAGTTCTGTTTTGCTCTGTTTAGTTCTCCAAACTCCTGAAAAAGTATGGCGTTAAGCACCTGCGGACAGCAGTTTATTCATCACAAGCAAATGCGTCAGGACGATTGAAGCGGTCTCTGTTGTCAGGAATTAGAGCGTATATTCACAAGGAACACACCAAGTGGGATGAAAATCTGAGGCACATCGCTAGCTCCCCCAGGAGCTCTGTTCATCAGGCAATTGGCTTCTCACTCTACAGAGTACTATTCGGTCAACAGATGACTGACCACGCGAGCTCATATCTCATCCTTGGGAGCTCGGAGCTCTAAATGAACCTCTAAGAGTGGATGCTGAAGATAAGCTAAGATTGATCCGTGCGAGAACGCAGGAGAATCTGAACTACGTGTTCGAACAGGGTTCAAAAGCTTACGATCTTATAGCGAAACCAGTCAGTTTTAGAATTGATCAAGAATTATATATATAATTTCCAGATTAGTGCAAAATTAGGCAGAAAATTTTTAAAGTGTCGCATTAAAGCCAACAAAGGAAACTCCCTTCATGAACTTGAGAATCTGCAGGGGAAGTCAGTAGGAGTGTAGCACGCTAAAAACATAAAGCCCCAATCACGAGTACTTGAACTGAAAGGTTTGTCATACTTACCTGTTGTATCTTTGTTTTAGTTGAAACTGTTCCGTGCTCCGCAGGAGAGAGCAGTCGTGGATTTTCATAAACAAAAGAAACACTTTTTGTTTTTTGATACGTTTTCTATAATATTATTTTTATTTTCCTATTTTTCTCTGCATACAAATTTAAATTTTTGTTATATAAATATATATTTACACTCAAATAGTATTCTCCTTTCACTCAATTGATGGTTTGTTTCGATAATGAACTCAATGCTATTTCATTTTTTTTCCTTTACACTCAATTCATATTTTTTTCATTCAATTAATATTTGCATCGATAATGAACTCAACGCTACTTTATTTTTTTTTCTACACTCAATTAATATTTTTTCACCTTCAATTAATATTTTCATTCAAAATAATATTTGTTAAAAATCTTTTTACGTTTCAACTCCACCGGTTTAAAAAATGAACTCCCTGAGATTTGGGCTTGTTGCCCCCAGGTACCCATCAAAAACTTCAAAGCTCTTTTTCTTATTTTTGTTACTTTCCCACGATTTTGAAAATCGTACGTGGGAAAGTACAAAAAGTTTAGACGCAGTGCATATGCATGAAATCCGATATGCACTTTTGTATGGTTGAAGCAATGATTTCAAGTCGACCGACGGAGTATTGTAAGTTTGTATGTATGTACTTTGTACGGCATACAGGTAAGTATACATACCGTGTGAACTGAATGTATGACTGATAACAAAATGCAATTTATGCTAAATTAGATTTTGTTTCAACAAGAAAATGCGTTTTTAAATGGATTTAAAATTTTAAATGAAATTCTTGAAACCAAATAAATTTTAGATTTCAGGGTCATCCAGCAATACGCCAATACATTGCATAGGGCTATATATTGGTTTATCGGCCTTATGGTTGTGATCCGGGACATATGCACCTGGGTTACAACATCCCTCCCCCCTTGGGAGAAGAAAGTTTTATGCTTTCTAGAGTAAAACTTTCTTTCATACATTAGATTTTTTTTTTATTTTGTCGTAACTAGGTGATCTCTGCCAGTTTTCTGTTTATGGCATTGATTACAAAACAAAAATTGTAATTTTAGTGTCTGAGATTCTCTAGGTTAACGTATAAAACGAATAGGAGCTAATAACAATAATACAGATAAGAAATTTTTTTATAATTTTATAACTTATCTAAGTTTTATTTTATTTACTTATTTATTGTCTACTTATTATTAATATTAATATATTAAATTTTCCCTTTTATTTTATTTACCATATTCTATATATATTTATTTTTATGTTTATATATGTATTTCTCTTTCCCATCCAGATTATACACATATATTATAAAATCCAACGGGGAAAAAAACATTAATCTTTATTACAAAAAACGTTTCCCTAAAAGAATTTTTTTTTTTTGGAATTTCTTCCTTTTTTTTATTATTTTTTTTTATATATATATATTATACGCACGTATATATAAATATGTTTTTCTTTTATTTACTTCGTAGTATCTCGAATACATGGTTTTATTTTTCATGTCGTTATTATTAGATTTTGCTTGGATTTTTTTTTTTTTGATTTTGTGTGTGAGTGGAGTTAAAAATTGAAGGGACCGATAATCTCAGTTTTATGTTCGTTATTGTTTGTAATGAGATTGTTTTGATGATGAGGTCCGCCCTTTTGCTATGTACATTTATCGGTTGGTATGGGTTTTGATTCCCCTTGTTTTTTTTTTTTTTGTGTTCTGATCACAATTTTATACTTTTCTGCTTATCGCTTTACTGAAGTTGTTTATCTGAATGGTGTTGTGTTTCAAAGTCAAATTGTGTGGGTATTGTCGTCATCAAATGCGACAAATATTATCGTCTCTGGTACATTATACGCACATACTAGCTGCGTGTGTGATATTGGCATATTTAAAAACAATAAAACAAAATTGTTGGGTGTTTTGTTTGGGTAGGAATTGCTTTAGATGCAATTTCTTTTGGCATTTAGAGTAAGTCACGAATTTTTTGGTCAGTTGTTAGATATGATAGAGCATAGTGATGGATATGATGCTTATTAATTGGGTTTAGTGGATTTGCTTCCCGTTCTTCTTGAAGATGGATGGATTTTAAAATTTCATCGAAGTCCATGTTGTTTGTGATATTTAAGGGATTTGTTCTTCTGGAAGTTTCAATAAATATAATATAAATTGATTTCACATTGATTTACTCTATTGTTTGTGTTTAAGATAGGTGATGAAATTTTGCAACAAAAGTGTGTATGGTCCAACGTTGCGCAATTGTGGATTTCCTGTAGTGTTAATTCGATGTAATGATCACGATTGTAATCAATTAATATATATTCCTGTAATGGTTCAATATATATGAATGAACCGTTTAGGATTGTCGGTAATGGCATTGCTTTGAAAATTTGGTAAGGTTCTTTAAAGGGGAGTGGGATACGAAGTTCTATAATTATTTTGTTGTTAAAAATATTTGCAGATATTGTGCTAAATTTGTAAATTTGTGAAAATAAATTGTCCCTGGGATTTATGGGTAGTAAGTATCATAGAAGTTGGTAACTCTTGTCTAATCTTTGATAAAATCCCTTCAATTTTCTTAGGCGATATTAGTGTAGGGTGGAATTTTCCATGTTTGGAATCAGTTAAAACATCAATTAATTCTGACAGTGTATTTTGATATCTGAATGCCATTAAAGAAACAACGGAGATTAATGATTCTATTTCAATGGATATTTTATTATCCAGTATTCTATTTTTCATTAAAGATGTGGATATTTGTATTGAAATTAGTTTTTTATGCATATTCAGGAATTCCTTTTCAATTGCGGCCTTACTTTTATTGAATATTTGGGTTGTTGCTTCGATTATCGCGGTCTGGCTTTTCATAAGGGAGAGGAGGCAGTTTTGGTTTAAAGTGAGGTTGTGAAGTTGTTCATCATACAACTTGGCATCATCTTCATCTAATGTGCCGAAAAGAGCTTTGGAAATGGAGCCTATAGCATTGAATAAAGTTCTTTGTTTCCTACTTTGAGTTACGAGGAGCATATTTTCGTATTATATATTTGCTATAATAAGGTTTTTCTGTAGTAACGTACCATTACAAGTATGCGCCATTGCTGAATTTCCGTCCAGTTTCTGACAAGTAGCTGTAATTTGTTGCGTGATGAATTTGATGTTCCTGAACTCAGATTTGAAGTTTTCTAAATCGTAGTACGTTACGATTTTCCATTCCTTTATGTAGAAATTGGCTCTGCCGATTTCCTCGAAATAAATGCCTGCGCTGGCATTTATTTGATTTATTTCTATCCCCGAGCCTGAGATGAATGGGATGCAGATTAGGAAAAATGCTGTTTACATCATTGTGAGGACCTGGAAGATGGTATTGTTTATTCATTTGAGGTGATTTTGTAGTAGATGAAATTTTGTATTAGTCCGAGAAAAGTTTTAAGTCATTGTTATGGACTCTTTTATTTTTATTATTTATTTCCACCGTAGAGTTCTCAGGAGAATTGATTTCTACAATCACATATGGACCTGTCCAGAGTGGTGAGAATTTGTTATCTCTCACTCTGCTTTTTAACAAGACTTTGTCCCCAATATGGAAGGCTTTTGGGGTAGAATTGTTATCGTACTGAAGTTTTCATTTCTCTTTGTTGGCCATGGCTATGTCTTTCGCAATTTTATAGCTGTGTTGAAGACGTGCTTTTAACTCGTTTGCATAATTATCGTAATTATAGCAAACGGTCGGAGATGATTTTAGATTGTCTGGGATTTCGGCTGGGAATCCGTACAGGAGTTCGCGTGGAGTAAAATTTGTACTCGAGTGAGGGGTGGTATTATAGACAAATATGGCATATGGAATCCAGTCGTGAGGATCTTTCGCTACATAAGATCTGAGGTATTCTGCTAAAGTTCTATGACTTCTCTCCAATGCACAATTTGTTTGAGGGTGATATGGAGTAGTTGTGAGCCTTTTGATCTTTAGCAGTTTTGATACCTCGGCGAACATGCCACCTATGAGGTTAGATCCCTGATCTGAGAGGATACTTTCTGGAATGCCGTGTCGACAAACTATTGTTGTCGTGAAGGCTTCCGCTAATGTCTTAGATTCAGTGTTGACTATGGGAATAGCCTCAAAGAATTTGGAAAGGTCGTCTTGAAATGTAAGGATGTATTTATTTCCAGAATGGGAAATTGGGAGAGGTCCTGCAACATCTCGGTACACTCTTTCAAAAGGTTTTGAGCTTATGCTTGAGATTTTCATGGAAATCTTAGGATTTCTGGATACTTTGTTTACTTGACAAAGTTTCTTCACATATCTTACAACATCGTCTGAAATGCCAGGCCAATAGAATTGTTTTTTAATTCTTTTAATTGTACGGGAGACACCTTGAAGGCCTCCCGTTGGTAGAGAGTGGAAATCTTTCAGAACTTGCTCAATATCACTGCTGTTAGATAAATACTTTATGGAATCTTGATGAAGTTTTATATTTATTTTTTGGTTAGCGAAGACCTTGGTAAAACATGTTTTAATAGTTGATAGATTCTGTTGGTCTAATACAGGGAAGGAGATATTTACCTGATTTAACTGATTTGCTTCTATGTATGAGCAGATCTCAGTTAAAATCTTTTCAATGTCTAGTCTATCTCTTTGTGATCGGCAAGGTAGATCGACTTTTGAGATGATTACTGTGGAGTCTTTCTTCTTAAAGAAGTTCAGTTAGTTTTCTAGTAGAGGAGGTTTGTCTAAAAGTTTTAGAAGTTTAGATTCTAAAACTCTTTCAAGCTCTGTATCTTGCATTGGCAAGAGGAAAATTTTGGGGTTAGAATTTTTAGTTAAAAGTAATGGGAAATTGGTCTCAGTTATTATCACTGAGGAACAGTTTACTACTGATAAATCTGGATTTGGAGTAGTAATATTTGGTTTGGGTGTATCTAAATTCGCCTGAGCTTTGGCTTGGCTCCTGGTTACCACATTTACATAGGTGTTAGGTTCCGCTGATTTTACGGAATTTTCTGGGATAGCTCTACTGAGAGCGTCTACATTTGTGTTGAGCTTTCCAGGTTTATGGACCATTTTATAGTCATATTCCTCAAAGCGTATTCTCCATCTCATTGAGAAATGATCCTTTAGATTCATTAGCCATACAAATGGTTTATGGTCAGTTATGATGGTAAAATGTCTTCGATTGTTGAGTAACGAGTCTCTGCACCATTGAGAACTCGACTCACATAGGCGATTGGATGATCTCCTTGATCATCTACTTGGGAAAGAACTACTCCGATGGCGTAGTTGCTGGCATCGGAGGTGACAGAAAGTTTTTTGTCGAAATCTGGATAGGATAAAACTGGTGCTAATATTAATTTGTTTCGTAATTCGCAAAGGGCTTCATCGCAAATTGCGTCGAACTTGAAAGGTGTGTCCTTCTTCAGAAGGTTAGTAAGAGGATTCGCAATTTTAGAAAAATTGGGGATAAAGCGGCGATAATAGCCGACGAAACCAAGGAAATAATGTATCTAGGGCACATACATTATTTCTTTTCTTAAGAAATGGCACTTGTCGGGTTGTAGTTTTAAATTGAAATCCCGAAGGCGGCTTAATACATTTGCGAGCCTAATATTAAGGTCTTTAAGATTGTATCCATGAACTACAATATCGTACATGTATACGAAACAGTAAATGCCTTGGAGTCCGGAAAGGACATTATTCATGGCACGTTGGAAGTTTCCGGGTGCATTTTTTAATCCAAATGGCATACGGTTAAACTCGTAATGACCATAAGGAGTGCTAAACGCAGTTTTTGCTCTATCCTTCCCGTCCATGCGAATTTGGTGGAATCCGCTGGCGAGGTCTAGCGTTGTGAAGTATTTAGACTTACCCAATTGATCTAATATGTCTGTAATATTAGGTAATGGATAAGCGTCGCCAATAGCAATGTCATTTACTCGGCGGAAATCTACAACGACTCGCCATTATTTGTTCCCATGTTCATCCGGATTTTTGGGAACTAGAATTAGGGGTGAATTCCGCGGACTTATTATCTCTGAATCCAACATTTCATTTATTTGCCGAGTAATTTCTTTTCGGCTTGTTTCTGGAAGTCTGTACGGTTTAGTATATATGTGAGGTTTATTTGGAACTGTTTCGATTTTGTGCTCGGTTGGATTTGTAAACGTTAGGAAATCCCCTTCTAAGTAGAAGAGATCGTTGAAATCCTTACAAATGTTCCGAATACTCTCGGCTTCTTCCAAATTACAGTGATCCAATTTAATCAGGTTCTGCAGTGTTTTTATTCAGCCCTTAATTGGATCTCTGTTGGAATCCGTAGAGATGCAATCGAAGTCGTTAAGGTCATGGCATTCTGGATTCATGTTATGAATTACCAGTTCGACGTCCTGCTAATTCGTGTTGAGAACTAGGACTTTTGCCATTCCTTGTGATGGGTTGACTATGGTATTACCTATGAACAACCCTGGCTTTACCTCTTTTTTAAAATATACTGATTCCGTAGTTGACAAAGTTGGAATTTGAATAATGGATTCAGAGCGAGCGGAAATTGTAATAATTTTATTATTTAATTTGTCCGATTCATTTCGGTTTTCAATGGATTGGAAAATATGCTCCATTTTTTGTAGAATATTTATTTTGGGGTACTTTTCACGCTTAGCGTTTAAATGCGTTGAAGTACTGGGTAACTTGCTTTTATTAGCACTGACATTGTGTATTTCAGACTTCTTGTCATGGTTATCATATCTAAGATATGTATGTAGGGGGGTGGGCAGTTAGAACAGCGAGGTTGTTTTTATAAAAGGTTAAACACTTTCAAAATAAGTATGAACAAATGTTTTATTAACTCAAATTAAATTCACAAAGGTATTGAAAGTAGAACGCGAAATATTTACACGTGAGAAAATAATAATAATAGGAAAATAATCAGCTTTTCTATATGAAATGAAATTAACACCCGGCTCAAAATTCTTTACGTCTTTTTTGCTTATCGGTTACTTGTCGACTGTACTGACTGTTAATGGCTAGAAATTACTCGGAATGTGATTTTCGGTTACTGTTTGATGAAGAGTACCGCTTATCGATAATGAGCTGGTTGATGATATATTGCATTTATTTTGACGAGACGAGTCTGGTTAGATGAGAAGTGGAGAATGGTTCCTACATGTATTTGGATAATCTGAGCGATATTGCTCTATGGGATAGGATGAATGACATTGCTTCACCTCTAGGCCGTCATATGCCAAGGCTGAGTTTTCTCCCACTATTTGGAAGGGATGTTCTATTAGCAAATTATTGTTTGATATATCTGACATTTTTGCCAGTATTAATCCTTCTGTAGTCACAGATTCCGTAAATAAAGTATTTATCTTGCAAATTGCATCTTTATAGTAAGTGCCCCCTGCTTTCAGTGTATTGAACTTTATAAGACTAATTTCTGCTCCTGTGTCTACGAGGAACTTTGTTTCTTTATTGGAGCACATATTGGTAGATAAAGAGATAGTAATGGAGTTGGGGTTGATAATAACTGGAATTTTCAGCGTTATGTGATCTTTTAATAAATGTGCATTATCTAATTTGGGTTGGTGTGTATGTCGGCTTTTGTTCGAATTTGCGAGGGGCTGCCGACTAGTTCCTCTCACCTTGATTTGTTTTCCGAGTTTGTTAAGAATATTCTCGGATTTTGTATGTATGGTTTGTTTGTCCTTGCTTCATTTTGGAGTTGTATTGTCGAGGAAGGGGAATTTTTTCTGTAATTAAGATTTGGAATCTGTTTGAAGCTGACCTCTTTTGGGGGAATTGTAGTTTTATTGGGACTTTCTGCTCGCTTTCTGAAGTTTTGATCAACCGGATTTACATTTTGTCTGTAGAAATTTCCAATGGATTGCTATCCTTGCTCTGCATACTTCTATGGTATGTCCTAATTTGTGACAATACCTGCATGTAGGAGTTGGGCTGTTGAAGGTGCTGGCCTGCTTAGGAGGATTGCTTTTGTTTAGTGCATTCGAAAAATTGTTATTTGGGTTTGCGTTTGTACGAATGTTTCGTTGACAATTTGGGGCTAAATGACCCTGGGCTCTGCATTTGTAGCAGAAGGAGTTTTTCATTTGTGATGATTGAGCTGTGCTGAAAAAATTCGTTGCGATTTTTTTTGCCTTTGACTCCGCGCGTAATGCTTGTTCACCAATATATGTTATTATTGGCTTTAATGATCTATTTTCATGGAGCTTGGCTAATGTTTGGAGTTGTTCGCTAATTAGTCCATCCTCTATTGCTCTAATAGCTTGTTTTTCGTTATCCTTTACGAGAGAGTTTAACAGTAGTTTATCTCTTATATATGAATGCGTGGCTTCGTTCAATTGAGCATGTGTCATATTAATTCGTTGCAGGAATTCTTTGACAGGCTCTCCTGCTCTTTGTCTTGTGTTTTGGAGTTTTGATTGGAGTACAGGCTTTTCTAATTTTACTTCAAATGTTTCGAGTAGTACTTGCTTCAAATCTAACCACCTGATTGTATCATTGTACCTAAGTACATTGTAGGCATCTCCAAATAGCTTACTTTTAAATATTGAAAACAGGATTGTTTGGTCAGTATTGGGATAAAGTGTATTAATATCATCACAACATGACACGAATTTATGGAGGTCTTTTGGATCGCCGTTAAAATTTGGTATTAACTATTTAATTTCTGATAGAGAAATATGTGAAATTTTGACTTCTGTGCTTTCATTGTGAAAGTGTGATGAGTTATTTCGTGTGTCATGTTGGTAATTAGGGAAGCGTGTATCTAGCTGTTCTTGGATTGCGATTATAGCTTCTTCGTATTCTGCTTCTGTTTTATAGAAAACATCTTCAGAGAAATATTTGTTTTCTAAATTTTGTCACGTAGATTGTGTTTGGAATGTGTTGTTGAGCACCTCGAATTCTGCCCAGTGTTTATTCAGAATATTTAGTTTTTGTTCTAAATATGTTCTGCTTGCTGTAGGTAGGATATCTGGGTTTAATGACTGTATTACTCGAGTAATTGATTTAATTTTAGTATTTAGACTTCTGAAAATACTTTCATTTTGTGGACCATCTGTTTCCTTATTAGCTTCTGTAACTTTTGATTTGGTTGGAATTCTCTACGAAGCTCTGGGTGATGGGATATGAAAGGGTTTTTGCTGGTTCATAGTACTTTCTGAGATTGATTTCAATCTTTCGGAAAGTGTTGCTTTCGTCAACATGTACCAATCCTCAGTTTTGTCGGAGCACGATTCTTTGAAATAATCGTGATCGGTCGTGAAGTCTTTATGCTGAACTATTTGTTCTTCTGTTGTCTCGAAGGAGCTCCATATTTCATCGAGTTGTTTTAATTTACCGTTCACAAAGGTATTGGTACGCTTCGCTTTACCGGCTTGGTGATAAGCCCCTAGGATTACCCTAATTTCTTTGTTTCTTTCTACTTGAGATGAGCAGAACTCGTCGAAAGAAATGGTTTATTCAGTCATTGTAGTTTTTTTTTTTTAAGTAACGGACGGAAAAAGTGGTACAGATATGGTATAGAGTTTTTTTTTTCTTTTTAATATTAGGTATGTCCGTTTCGAGCTTCGATTTGGTTTATCTGAGGGGAACTATAGACGATGCGACAAAATGGTATTGAATAGAAAAACACGGCTGAGTAGGAGACGAATTGTTCAATTTCAAAATAGTAGTAAGTTGCGAATCAGTTTGTTTTACTGGAGTAAAAAAAAATGTTGTAAACTGTGGGATATAGGTAAAATAATTTGTTGGATTTGTTAATAGTAATGGGATTTTAATTTATTATTAGTGGATGGACCGGGGATGTTTTCAATAAAAAAGAAAAAAAAATCCTACTTATGACGAGAGAAGTAGTTGAAGGGGGGGAAAAACACTGAACGAAATTGGTACCTCATATTAATAAGTTTTTTCGTTGACTAGACGAAAATATTCATCAATTCTCGTCCAATGAACGCGTGCATTTATTTGATGGAATGAATGCAATTCATCAATTGATGAACGCGGACGTTATGTAATAATTTTTGTTTCATATTGACGAACAGCTTATGTAGATATCGATAGATGCGTTCATCAATTGATGTGTTTTTTTCTTCATATTGACGAACAGCTTATGTAGATATCGATAAATGCGTGCATCATTTGATGACTTTTTCTTCATATTGACAAACAATTAATATTTGCATCGTTTGATGATTTTTGCTTCAGATTGACGATCAGTCATACCATATGAATATTGTTCGTCAGAGTAATAGTACAGCCCTTATAGATCAAATTATTCATGTAATCAATAAACGAAAATCAATATTTTAATTATTTTTCACCAATTTATTTAGAAATATGTATTTATAAAAATTCTATATCATATATTCATTTTAATATATTTTCATTTATTTACTTCTTTTGTTGTTATTTCTGCGGATTGTTCACAATTTTCTGCCAGTATCTCTTCAATTATTGCAATTAGTTATTAATACTATATAACTGTCAATAAGTCTCTTCATAATGTACGTGATTAAAGTATTTTTAATATGTATATATTTTATTAATCATTTTATAAAAAATATCTATTTCCATATTTTGTTTCTTGTTATGTTGAATTATTTTCTTAATAATTTTTTGTCCTTAATATTGCAGAGATGACCTATTAACTTGTAAATTTTTTCTTAATAAGAGACAGACTTGTAAAATAATGCAGTACTTTTGGTGTTGCATTGTTTGCACTGGTAGGCCCTTCAAATTGAAAAAAAGTACACCATACTTTTTTGAGAACTTCACTTTTTTACGGTAGTATTTTAATTCAAGCTACTCCAGCATTCCACTTTTGAAGTACGTAACTCAAACTGCTCGGAATACAATACTTGGTAATTGAAGATTTGAAGAACGTTGAATTATTTGAGGAGTAGGTACATTAAAGTATTTTGTATAATTTTCAATTCTATCAAATATGAATGTTATTAAATTTGTGCGTATTATATTTTCTATTTCTTATAGAATTATGTAGATGTAATTGGATATCTTTTATATAATCTTTCGCATCTTTTCGGAAGTTTGATATTGAAGAATAGACAAGCCCGAAAATTCTACGAACCCCTTCAATGTACTCCTTATATTTCAATGTATTCCGACGCACTACTAAATACTTTGTCGTTCTACGTTATTTGAATACTTCCGAGGCATTATCAAGTATATATATATATGTAACGCATATTTTCGATGATTTGTAAGTATTTTTCTTACTTATGTTATAAAAATATAATTCAATAAATACCCAAAATTGTACACGGGCTGGTGGGTATTCTAGATTAAAAATTTGAAACGCCTTAAAACATATATCTATACAACGCAATAAATTTGTAAAAGGTAATTTTGTACCATCTAAATACACCCAAAAACTTTCAAAATTACTTAAGTATTCACTTCCGAGTGCCAAAATGAATGGTTGAATATTTTCCTGTCGTGTACAGAATTCATCACAATTCTGATATCATTAAAACCAGCAAATTTACATGTCGACACATGTATATACCGACCTAAAGAAATAAAAATTTTAGGTTTCAATTGTACTAATTTCGCAGAGAGATGAGCCAGATAACTGTCCACGGGCAGTACATTGCATTCACGCATGATATTTTTTTCTGTAAATTATCATCAGAAGTTCAAATTATCAACGCTGCAGTGAAGTGAGCCAGCGAGAAACAACTGTACATTGATAGTACAATGGATTTGCACTTGGTAAGTTGAAAATAAAAATCTTAGAAAAAATTCAGTAGGCAACGAATATTTCTGACTGAATAGAATTTACAAACAAGTTTTTTTTATATTTTTTTTTTTATTTTTTTTTTTTTGTTCTTTTGTTGCATTTTAAACAATAGAAAACGAAGTGCAGCTGCTATGCCAATTTCCCATGCGCCTTTGAATGCCGTTCTTTGGTGCCATGAGCAACCCATGGCTATATAAATCGGAATCTGACTTGACTCGTGCTCTTTTGCAGTTTGGCAGTGCAGTGATCAAGTTGGTATTCTAGTTCCTAGTGTTATTTCCAAGTGCTCTAAATTTTATTAACATTTCCCAGTGTTATTCCCAAGTGCTATAAATTTTACTAACAGTTTAAATACTTTATTTAATTGACAGTTCAAATAATTATTTTTATTCTGGGTATCGACTAGATTAAAGATTTTATTTTGAATAGCGATTAAATTAAAGATTCTTATTGCGGGTATCGACCGAATAAGAAATTTACTAACACAAATCACTTTATTACGGGTCTCGACCGAATAAAGATTCTTATTGCGGGTATCGACCGAATAAGAAATTTACTAACATAAATCACTTTATTACGGGTCTCGACCGAATAAAGATTCTTATTGCGGGTATCGACCGAATAAGAAATTTACTAACATAAACCACTTTATTACGGGTCTCGATCGAATAAAGATTCTTATTGCGGGTATCGACCGAATAAGAAATTTACTAACATAAATCACTTTATTACGGGTCTCGGCCGAATAAAGATTCTTATTGCGGGTATCGACCGAATAAGAAATTTACTAACATAAATCACTTTATTACGGGTCTCGACCGAATAAAGATTCTTATTGCGGGTATCGACCGAATAAGAAATTTACTAACACAAATCACTTTATTACGGGTCTCGATCGAATAAAGATTCTTATTGCGGGTATCGACCGAATAAGAAATTTACTAACATAAATCACTTTATTACGGGTCTCGACCGAATAAAGATTCTTATTGCGGGTATCGACCGAATAAGAAATTTACTAACACAAATCACTTTATTACGGGTCTCGACCGAATAAAGATTCTTATTGCGGATATCGACCGAATAAGAAATTTACTAACATAAATCACTTTATTACGGGTCTCGACCGAATAAAGATTCTTATTGCGGGTATCGACCGAATAAGAAATTTACTAACATAAACCACTTTATTACGGGTCTCGACCGAATAAAGATTCTTATTGCGGGTATCGACCGAATAAGAAATTTACTAATATAAACCACTTTATTACGGGTCTCGACCGAATAAAGATTCTTATTGCGGGTATCGACCGAATAAGAAATTTACTAATATAAACCACTTTATTACGGGTCTCGACCGAATAAAGATTCTTTCTGTGGGTATCGACTGCAGTCAGAATTACTAACCTCACTTTATTCTGTATATCCACTAGAATAAAGAATAGTCCAATTCCAAACCTCAATAAATTAGAAAACCAATTTGATCGAGTGCCTAATACTGAGCTGGTGAGTACATTGTCAGATACAATAAAATTTTCTAAACATAGATTTAATTTAATCTTACTTATTCTTTCACATTTATTCAATATTAAATTTAACTTTACAGATAAATTTAAATTATAATTGTGGTTTTGAAATAATATTACCAGGCATATATATTATGTATTAATTACAAATTATAGCATTTATTAAATTTTAAAAAATCTAGTTGGAGTGCGAGTTACAGTGTAGTAAGCTTGGTGAACGGAAAAATTAAGCTACGAAATCACTAACTTTGAACCAGGGTTATAACTTTCATCATATTTCTTCATTATTTGCGTGTTCGCTCTAACTACGGGCAGAACATTTTATGGTCCTTCGCAGCCAAATTTAAAGTCTAGTGGTATATATTCTCAGTCTTTCAATCATGGCTACACTGCAAAAACTTCTCGCTAATCAAACCACCTCAGCTCTAATCTTCGAAAAATCGTTCAATAACTACAACTAAACTGAGATAGAAAAACGAACGAAAGGACTTATTTCTGAGCGGTTAAACGCCCTAAGCGAAATTTGGTCCGACTATAAGAATACGCATTATACAATTCTCCAAGCTACTCAGCCTTTAGAGGCTAGCGAACTGCAAAAATACGAATATTTTGCAAACGATCAGTTCTCAAGCATGGAAAATAAATACTACACGTTTCGAGGTATTCTCAGAGATGCACTAGATGCATTCGAAACAAAAGTGGAATCAAAACCGAACACGGAGAATGAATCTTCGTTTTTGAGATTGCCTAGCATCACAATCCCAAGATTCTCAGGGTCATATGAGTCATGGAGGTCGTTTCGTGATCTATTCCAATCCCTGGTGCATACAAATTCTGCGTTATCTCCAGTACAAAAATTGCATTATTTAAAATCAAATATTTCTGGAGAAGCAGAACATTTGTTGCGTCAGCTTCCAATGACCAACGCGAGTTACCACAACGCATGGAAGATATTGCTTAATAGGTATGACAATAAGCGAGTATTAATAAATGCTCAATTAAAAATCCTGTTCAATCTACCTAAAGCAACACAAGAGTCAGCCAAGGCAATAAAAACTGTGCTAGACAAATCTTCCGAATGCATTTATGAACTCGAAGCATTAGAAGTTCCCACTAAACACTGGGATACAATCCTGATTTACATGCTAGTGCAATGTTTACCAGCAGAGACACATCGTTCATGGGAGCAAGAAGTGAATAGCGTAAACGAACTTCCCACCCTTGAATCTTTAAAGAAATTTCTAGGGAAAAGATTCCGAACTTTAGAAGCAATCGCAGACACAAAACCATATGTAATGAATAAACCAGCTCAGATTTCAAAAGTATCAACTCACTTTACGTCATCTGGTGACAGATGTACACTTTGTAAAGAGCAACATCGTTTATACAAATGCCCAAAATTTGTAAAATTGGATGTAGATGCTAAATTTAAAATCGTCACATCAAATAGCTTGTGTATAAACTGCCTTTCAAAAGGTCACAATTCAAAGTTTTGCTCAAGCAAATTTACATGCCAACGATGTGGAAGGAAGCATCATTCCTTACTTCATAGGAATAGCACAAATACACAGAGCTCACACAAGGCCACACCAAATTCACTGGAACGAGTTCAACCTTGTAATTCACCTTCCACGTCTAATATTCACTCGCTTCATGCAAGTCAATCAGTAAGAACTACACAAGCCTTGCTTGCCACAGCATTGCTTAAAGTTCCGTCAAGAAAGGGTACCATGTTTACTCTGCGAGCGTTGATTGACTCAGGTTCCCAAGCCTCGTTCATAACACAAGCCGCCGCACGCAAGCTGCAGTTGGCCATTATGAACACATCCATCCAAATCACTGGCTTAGGAAAGTCAGAAGCTATGTATGTCAAAAAACAAGTAACAATTGATATACATCCTTATTCAACCTCGAATAAGGTGAGCACGATTGATGCTCTTGTCGTGAACACTATCACAGACATATTACCTCCGTCCACCATTCCAAACAAGGAATGGACCCATGTACGTGATCTGCAACTCGCCGATCCATATTTTTTCAAATCAGGAAAAATCGACCTGCTATTAGGAGCGGACGTATACGGAGAAATCCTCTTAGAAGGATTACGAAAAGGTCCTACAGGAACACCAATCGCGCAAAATAGCACGCTCGGTTGGATTCTTTTCGGGAACCTAAACAGCACTTCCACAATCTCTAAAGCGTCTGCGTTAACAGCAAACGCGTATTACGAAGAAGAGTCTTCATTGGACAAACTTCTGCGACGGTTTTGGGAAGCCGAAGAAGTTATCTCAGGAAGACAGCTATCTAGAGCAGACCGTGATTGTGAAGAATTCTACAAGAAAACTCACCATCGAGACACAAACGGTCGCTATGAAGTCCGTTTACCCTTCATCAATGAAAGTCCCAGCTTAGGAGACTCTCGTGGCATGGCCGTACGAAGATTTCATAGTTTAGAGCGTAAACTACAGCAAAATCCTGAGCTTAGTCAGGAATATAAAGCCTGTATTAATGAGTATCAATCATTAGGATACATGACAGCAGTTGACAAGGAAGTTAATAAAGATAAATGCTATTATCTTCCTCACCACGCCGTTATTAAAGACAGTACAACTACCAAAGTTCGAGTTGTATTCGATGCTTCGGCTAAGTCCTCTAATGGGAAAAGTCTAAATGAACAGTTGCATACAGGCCCAGTACTGCAATCCGAACTCTTCTCAACGTTACTTAGATGGCGAAAGTACAAATTTGCTATGTCAGCCGACATAGAAAAAATGTACCGAATGATAAACGTTCAATCTCCAGATCAAAATTACCAAAGGATTGTTTGGAGAAACAACCCCAATGAAGTCATCAAAGATTTTAAGTTAACCACTGTTACATTCGGCACAACTCCAGCTCCATATTTAGCAATTAAAACCTTACATCAGGTAGCCACCGATGAATCTGCTAAATATCCTATAGCTGCCAGAATTATACCACGGGATTTTTATGTTGATGATTTGCTCACTGGTGCAGATTCCATCGTGGAAGCGTTGGAAATACAAAAGCAGCTTATTAACCTCTTATCGTCAGCAGGATTCAATTTAAGGAAGTGGGTCAGCAATTCATCGGATCTCTTATCAAGCATCCCAGAAGAACATAGGGAAGTACAACTTCCTTTACGGTTCGCAAGTGATGAATCTGTAAAAACTTTGGGCATCCATTGGCACCCGGGAACTGATCACTTCACTTTGCAAAACAAACAGTTTGCAGATCGAATTTCTACAAAGCGTTCGGTTTTGTCAGAAATTGCTTCACTCTTTGATCCACTTGGTTGGATATCTCCAATCGTAGTTACAGCCAAAATTGTGATGCAAGCCCTATGGCTTTCTGGATGCTCATGGGATGATAAAATTCCTGCGCACATTGACCAGCACTGGCGACAATTTAAGGCAAAAATTAAGTACCATCAGCACAATACATATACCACGGTGGATATGCACCACCAGTGACTTATCTACATGTCAAATACATGGATTTTCCGATGCGTCCAATCAAGCCTATTCGGCGGCCGTTTACATCCGTGCCATAGATCACGAAGGAAACGTCCATGTAAACTTACTGATAGCAAAATCCAAAATAGCACCTGTTAAACCTGTCACACTTCCTCGCCTTGAGTTATGTGGCGCTGTACTTTTAGCTAGGCTTATTAATCGTGTTAAAACAGACCTCGAATTTAACAAAGTTCCCATATTTGCTTGGACAGATTCATCTATAGTCCTAGCTTGGATTCGCAATCATCCGAACAAATACAAAACATATGTAGCAAACAGGATTGCTGAAATTCAAAACCTAATTGATATTCCGTCATGGCATCATGTGCGGTCTGTTGACAACCCGGCCGATTGTAACTCCAGGGGCATTGAACCTACATCTTTAAGTTCCCACAAAATATGGTGGCACGGTCCTCAGTGGCTATTGAGCTCTGAAGAAAATTGGCCTCAGTCAAAACCCTTGGCAGACAATATTATCGAATCTGAGCAAAAGCAAGTAAGCTGTTTAACTACAACTCACTCAGACATCAGTGAGTTGTTTTGTAAATTCTCAACATTTGTCAAGCTGCAACGTGTCATTGCTTATTGCTTCAGATTTATTAACCACAGCCGGAAGACTATTACCAACACTCATCGTAACAGTTCATTGCTTCTAAAACCATCCGAAATGATTCAAGCAAAATATTTGTTAATCAAGTTAGCTCAAAGGACTGCATTCGAAAAAGAAATTAAGCAACTGAAGGCAGGCATTTCACTACCTACCAAAAGCAACATCTTGTCTCTAAACCCATTCTTAGACCCGGACGAGTTATTGCGTGTGGGTGGCCGACTTCAAAACGCCAATATCCCCTTTAATCAAAAACATCCTATAATATTGCCGAAAGAAAGCAACTTGACAACATTAATAATCAATCACTTTCACATGAAAACATTGCATGGAGGTTTGCAATTAGTTCTGTCAACTTTAAGAAACGAATTCTGGATTCCACAAGGACGAAAAACCGTTAAAAATATTTTGCACACATGTGTTACTTGCTTCAAACAATCCGCTTCAAATAGAAACCAAATCATGGGGAACCTACCTGCTTCAAGGGTAAATATGTCAAGACCCTTTCAACAAACCGGGGTGGATTCCGCTGGTCCTATCAATCTGAAAATGTCCAAACACAGAGGAAATCGTTTTTACAAGGGCTATATATGCATTTTTGTTTGCATGGCCACCAAGGCCATACACATAGAGCCGGTATCCGATCTAACCACAGCAGCCTTTATCGCAGCTTTTCGACGCTTTTCTAGTCGACGAGGACTTTGCACGGACATATATTCCGACTGCGGCACCAACTTCGTTGGAGCGGACAAAGTCCTGCAAAAGGATCTCAAGAATGCCATAAAACAAGCTAGTGAAGAAATGGCAGCAAAGGTAGCACAGGGTGGAATACGTTGGCATTTCAATCCACCCTCAGCACCACATTTTGGAGGACTATGGGAAGCAGGAGTAAAATCGATCAAATTCCATTTAAAGCGCAAATTAGGAAATTCTTCACTGACGTTCGAAGAATTCGCAACCGTTTTGGCTCAAATTGAAGCCTGCTTGAACTCCAGGCCATTATGTTCTATTTCGGATAATCCAGAAGATCTAGATATATTAACACCGGGGCATTTTTTAATCGGCAGTTCATTAATAACTCCACCAGAACCAATATTAGAGACAAATACTTCATCAATAACAAGATGGAATCACATACAATTACTACAACAACAGTTCTGGAACAAATGGTCCAACGATTATCTAAATTCCTTGCAGAATAGACCAAAATGGAAAAACCCAATCTCCAATCCTAAAATTGGAGATCTAGTTGTTATCAAGGAACCTAATTTACCAGCCTGTCGTTGGGTATTAGGACGAATTATTGAACTTCATCCAGGCGTGGATAAGATGGTCAGAGTTGTAAGTATGAAAACGCAGAATGGAGTGCTGAAAAGACCTATTACAAAACTAGCCATCCTTCCTTTAAGCTAAATGACATTCCAAAATTTTAGTTGTTTTTTTTTGTCTTGCATAAATAGAACATTTATTGTTAATCTGAAAGTAATTCTTTTTTTTTTGTTTCTTCTCTTTCTCTTTTTTCTCAAGAAGAAATTTCAATAGAGTTCACAAAATTTGGTATCCAAAATCGAGAGTGCATGCTTACAACTGCACACATCTAAAACGCAAAAACAAAATACAAAATATATAATTCCTCAGAAAATTACCAAAGGTGCATTCTTGATACAAAGTGGTCATAAGTACCGCTACACCAAATAATAAAACTCTATCTTCCTAGCAAAATTTCAAAATTCATACTCCCAATCCAACCTTAAGACAATTGCACGTCAAATAAGTATTCAAGCACATCTGCCTAACAAACAAACAAAAAAAAAACTAACTAACCAAAATTCACATTTTTCACACAATTGAACAAGCGTGCATTGTTGCAACAAAATGGCATGATAGATTGATACAACTGATAACAAAATTTTCGCCTATAAAAAAATTGTTTTGCAAGATAAAAAGACCCGTTAGTCCTCTTTAAATATTGATCACATCGAAATTCAAGCCACAGTTAAATTTCAATTTGATAAGTTGTAACATGGAATCACCAAAGGAAGAAAAAATTATTGAGGTTGAATTGCCTCCGACTCCAGGGAAAACCATTGAACAGGAGGTCAAGGAGGTATGGAAGCTACAAAAGCAGCTCAACAAATTAAAAGAAAAAAGGTTAAGAGCATTGTCACGAAGAAGTAAATTCGCCAGCCGTCTTCGCTATCCGCAATTGGAAGAGTTGGACACCATTGAAGTGATCGATTCACCACCACAGTCTCCAAATCACCAACCATCAGCCGTGCCAGGAACATCCAAGTTGGAGACTATGGCGGAGGTTCCAGCCCCTGGGATGAACGTTTCACAAGAGGTTCCACCCCCTAAGATGGACGTCTCGCAAGAGGTTTCACTCCAATCACCAATAGTGCCAGGAACATCGACATCAGGAGCTTTATCAGAGACTCCAGCACTTAAGGTAAACATATTAGAGGACGTAACTCTGCTACCTGTTGCAATGGACAGCAATGATTTCAAGCTAACAATAACGGATCACGAAACGGTAGACACCGAATCCTTTATCGTGTCTTTGGAGGCACTTAAAAGGTCTAAAAGACATAAGCAGCGCTTCAAGACCAAAGGTGGAGCACGCTATAATGTAAGACTGTTTAAGGACGGCACGATTAAAGTGCTAAAATAAAAAATATAATAACAAAGTTTGTTGTTTCTTTTCATTCTCTCTTCTCTCTCAACTGAACTCCTTTCAGCTTATATTCTGCGTGGTTCTAACAAGGGCTCAGTTATTATTCTTTCCATTGAAATTGCTCTACATACCTTCTGCCGCATTCTTAGGTTTCTCAGAATCATCGGAGTTGTCAACAGATCGCATAGTATTTTGTATATTTGAAAGGCATTGGGGGGCAGTATGTTCAGAATTCATCACAATTCTGATATCATTAAAACCAGCAAATTTACATGTCGACACATGTATATACCGACCTAAAGAAATAAAAATTTTAGGTTTCAATTGTACTAATTTCGCAGAGAGATGAGCCAGATAGCTGTCCACGGGCAGTACATTGCATTCACGCATGATATTTTTTTCTGTAAATTATCATCAGAAGTTCAAATTATCAACGCTGCAGTGAAGTGAGCCAGCGAGAAACAACTGTACATTGATAGTACAATGGATTTGCACTTGGTAAGTTGAAAATAAAAATCTTAGAAAAAATTCAGTAGGCAACGAATATTTCTGACTGAATAGAATTTACAAACAAGTTTTTTTTATATTTTTTTTTTTATTTTTTTTTTTTTGTTCTTTTGTTGCATTTTAAACAATAGAAAACGAAGTGCAGCTGCTATGCCAATTTCCCATGCGCCTTTGAATGCCGTTCTTTGGTGCCATGAGCAACCCATGGCTATATAAATCGGAATCTGACTTGACTCGTGCTCTTTTGCAGTTTGGCAGTGCAGTGATCAAGTTGGTATTCTAGTTCCTAGTGTTATTTCCAAGTGCTCTAAATTTTATTAACATTTCCCAGTGTTATTCCCAAGTGCTATAAATTTTACTAACAGTTTAAATACTTTATTTAATTGACAGTTCAAATAATTATTTTTATTCTGGGTATCGACTAGATTAAAGATTTTATTTTGAATAGCGATTAAATTAAAGATTCTTATTGCGGGTATCGACCGAATAAGAAATTTACTAACACAAATCACTTTATTACGGG
The DNA here is from genome assembly GCA_963924295.1 of Dioctria rufipes. Taxonomy (NCBI): domain Eukaryota; kingdom Metazoa; phylum Arthropoda; class Insecta; order Diptera; family Asilidae; genus Dioctria; species Dioctria rufipes. The sequence goes on from OZ002741.1 coordinate 113,768,298, forward strand.
TCTCGACCGAATAAAGATTCTTATTGCGGGTATCGACCGAATAAGAAATTTACTAACATAAATCACTTTATTACGGGTCTCGACCGAATAAAGATTCTTATTGCGGGTATCGACCGAATAAGAAATTTACTAACATAAACCACTTTATTACGGGTCTCGATCGAATAAAGATTCTTATTGCGGGTATCGACCGAATAAGAAATTTACTAACATAAATCACTTTATTACGGGTCTCGGCCGAATAAAGATTCTTATTGCGGGTATCGACCGAATAAGAAATTTACTAACATAAATCACTTTATTACGGGTCTCGACCGAATAAAGATTCTTATTGCGGGTATCGACCGAATAAGAAATTTACTAACACAAATCACTTTATTACGGGTCTCGATCGAATAAAGATTCTTATTGCGGGTATCGACCGAATAAGAAATTTACTAACATAAATCACTTTATTACGGGTCTCGACCGAATAAAGATTCTTATTGCGGGTATCGACCGAATAAGAAATTTACTAACACAAATCACTTTATTACGGGTCTCGACCGAATAAAGATTCTTATTGCGGATATCGACCGAATAAGAAATTTACTAACATAAATCACTTTATTACGGGTCTCGACCGAATAAAGATTCTTATTGCGGGTATCGACCGAATAAGAAATTTACTAACATAAACCACTTTATTACGGGTCTCGACCGAATAAAGATTCTTATTGCGGGTATCGACCGAATAAGAAATTTACTAATATAAACCACTTTATTACGGGTCTCGACCGAATAAAGATTCTTATTGCGGGTATCGACCGAATAAGAAATTTACTAATATAAACCACTTTATTACGGGTCTCGACCGAATAAAGATTCTTTCTGTGGGTATCGACTGCAGTCAGAATTACTAACCTCACTTTATTCTGTATATCCACTAGAATAAAGAATAGTCCAATTCCAAACCTCAATAAATTAGAAAACCAATTTGATCGAGTGCCTAATACTGAGCTGGTGAGTACATTGTCAGATACAATAAAATTTTCTAAACATAGATTTAATTTAATCTTACTTATTCTTTCACATTTATTCAATATTAAATTTAACTTTACAGATAAATTTAAATTATAATTGTGGTTTTGAAATAATATTACCAGGCATATATATTATGTATTAATTACAAATTATAGCATTTATTAAATTTAAAAAAATCTAGTTGGAGTGCGAGTTACAGTGTAGTAAGCTTGGTGAACGGAAAAATTAAGCTACGAAATCACTAACTTTGAACCAGGGTTATAACTTTCATCATATTTCTTCATTATTTGCGTGTTCGCTCTAACTACGGGCAGAACATTTTATGGTCCTTCGCAGCCAAATTTAAAGTCTAGTGGTATATATTCTCAGTCTTTCAATCATGGCTACACTGCAAAAACTTCTCGCTAATCAAACCACCTCAGCTCTAATCTTCGAAAAATCGTTCAATAACTACAACTAAACTGAGATAGAAAAACGAACGAAAGGACTTATTTCTGAGCGGTTAAACGCCCTAAGCGAAATTTGGTCCGACTATAAGAATACGCATTATACAATTCTCCAAGCTACTCAGCCTTTAGAGGCTAGCGAACTGCAAAAATACGAATATTTTGCAAACGATCAGTTCTCAAGCATGGAAAATAAATACTACACGTTTCGAGGTATTCTCAGAGATGCACTAGATGCATTCGAAACAAAAGTGGAATCAAAACCGAACACGGAGAATGAATCTTCGTTTTTGAGATTGCCTAGCATCACAATCCCAAGATTCTCAGGGTCATATGAGTCATGGAGGTCGTTTCGTGATCTATTCCAATCCCTGGTGCATACAAATTCTGCGTTATCTCCAGTACAAAAATTGCATTATTTAAAATCAAATATTTCTGGAGAAGCAGAACATTTGTTGCGTCAGCTTCCAATGACCAACGCGAGTTACCACAACGCATGGAAGATATTGCTTAATAGGTATGACAATAAGCGAGTATTAATAAATGCTCAATTAAAAATCCTGTTCAATCTACCTAAAGCAACACAAGAGTCAGCCAAGGCAATAAAAACTGTGCTAGACAAATCTTCCGAATGCATTTATGAACTCGAAGCATTAGAAGTTCCCACTAAACACTGGGATACAATCCTGATTTACATGCTAGTGCAATGTTTACCAGCAGAGACACATCGTTCATGGGAGCAAGAAGTGAATAGCGTAAACGAACTTCCCACCCTTGAATCTTTAAAGAAATTTCTAGGGAAAAGATTCCGAACTTTAGAAGCAATCGCAGACACAAAACCATATGTAATGAATAAACCAGCTCAGATTTCAAAAGTATCAACTCACTTTACGTCATCTGGTGACAGATGTACACTTTGTAAAGAGCAACATCGTTTATACAAATGCCCAAAATTTGTAAAATTGGATGTAGATGCTAAATTTAAAATCGTCACATCAAATAGCTTGTGTATAAACTGCCTTTCAAAAGGTCACAATTCAAAGTTTTGCTCAAGCAAATTTACATGCCAACGATGTGGAAGGAAGCATCATTCCTTACTTCATAGGAATAGCACAAATACACAGAGCTCACACAAGGCCACACCAAATTCACTGGAACGAGTTCAACCTTGTAATTAACCTTCCACGTCTAATATTCACTCGCTTCATGCAAGTCAATCAGTAAGAACTACACAAGCCTTGCTTGCCACAGCATTGCTTAAAGTTCCGTCAAGAAAGGGTACCATGTTTACTCTGCGAGCGTTGATTGACTCAGGTTCCCAAGCCTCGTTCATAACACAAGCCGCCGCACGCAAGCTGCAGTTGGCCATTATGAACACATCCATCCAAATCACTGGCTTAGGAAAGTCAGAAGCTATGTATGTCAAAAAACAAGTAACAATTGATATACATCCTTATTCAACCTCGAATAAGGTGAGCACGATTGATGCTCTTGTCGTGAACACTATCACAGACATATTACCTCCGTCCACCATTCCAAACAAGGAATGGACCCATGTACGTGATCTGCAACTCGCCGATCCATATTTTTTCAAATCAGGAAAAATCGACCTGCTATTAGGAGCGGACGTATACGGAGAAATCCTCTTAGAAGGATTACGAAAAGGTCCTACAGGAACACCAATCGCGCAAAATAGCACGCTCGGTTGGATTCTTTTCGGGAACCTAAACAGCACTTCCACAATCTCTAAAGCGTCTGCGTTAACAGCAAACGCGTATTACGAAGAAGAGTCTTCATTGGACAAACTTCTGCGACGGTTTTGGGAAGCCGAAGAAGTTATCTCAGGAAGACAGCTATCTAGAGCAGACCGTGATTGTGAAGAATTCTACAAGAAAACTCACCATCGAGACACAAACGGTCGCTATGAAGTCCGTTTACCCTTCATCAATGAAAGTCCCAGCTTAGGAGACTCTCGTGGCATGGCCGTACGAAGATTTCATAGTTTAGAGCGTAAACTACAGCAAAATCCTGAGCTTAGTCAGGAATATAAAGCCTGTATTAATGAGTATCAATCATTAGGATACATGACAGCAGTTGACAAGGAAGTTAATAAAGATAAATGCTATTATCTTCCTCACCACGCCGTTATTAAAGACAGTACAACTACCAAAGTTCGAGTTGTATTCGATGCTTCGGCTAAGTCCTCTAATGGGAAAAGTCTAAATGAACAGTTGCATACAGGCCCAGTACTGCAATCCGAACTCTTCTCAACGTTACTTAGATGGCGAAAGTACAAATTTGCTATGTCAGCCGACATAGAAAAAATGTACCGAATGATAAACGTTCAATCTCCAGATCAAAATTACCAAAGGATTGTTTGGAGAAACAACCCCAATGAAGTCATCAAAGATTTTAAGTTAACCACTGTTACATTCGGCACAACTCCAGCTCCATATTTAGCAATTAAAACCTTACATCAGGTAGCCACCGATGAATCTGCTAAATATCCTATAGCTGCCAGAATTATACCACGGGATTTTTATGTTGATGATTTGCTCACTGGTGCAGATTCCATCGTGGAAGCGTTGGAAATACAAAAGCAGCTTATTAACCTCTTATCGTCAGCAGGATTCAATTTAAGGAAGTGGGTCAGCAATTCATCGGATCTCTTATCAAGCATCCCAGAAGAACATAGGGAAGTACAACTTCCTTTACGGTTCGCAAGTGATGAATCTGTAAAAACTTTGGGCATCCATTGGCACCCGGGAACTGATCACTTCACTTTGCAAAACAAACAGTTTGCAGATCGAATTTCTACAAAGCGTTCGGTTTTGTCAGAAATTGCTTCACTCTTTGATCCACTTGGTTGGATATCTCCAATCGTAGTTACAGCCAAAATTGTGATGCAAGCCCTATGGCTTTCTGGATGCTCATGGGATGATAAAATTCCTGCGCACATTGACCAGCACTGGCGACAATTTAAGGCAAAAATTAAGTACCATCAGCACAATACATATACCACGGTGGATATGCACCACCAGTGACTTATCTACATGTCAAATACATGGATTTTCCGATGCGTCCAATCAAGCCTATTCGGCGGCCGTTTACATCCGTGCCATATATCACGAAGGAAACGTCCATGTGAACTTACTGATAGCAAAATCCAAAATAGCACCTGTTAAACCTGTCACACTTCCTCGCCTTGAGTTATGTGGCGCTGTACTTTTAGCTAGGCTTATTAATCGTGTTAAAACAGACCTCGAATTTAACAAAGTTCCCATATTTGCTTGGACAGATTCATCTATAGTCCTAGCTTGGATTCGCAATCATCCGAACAAATACAAAACATATGTAGCAAACAGGATTGCTGAAATTCAAAACCTAATTGATATTCCGTCATGGCATCATGTGCGGTCTGTTGACAACCCGGCCGATTGTAACTCCAGGGGCATTGAACCTACATCTTTAAGTTCCCACAAAATATGGTGGCACGGTCCTCAGTGGCTATTGAGCTCTGAAGAAAATTGGCCTCAGTCAAAACCCTTGGCAGACAATATTATCGAATCTGAGCAAAAGCAAGTAAGCTGTTTAACTACAACTCACTCAGACATCAGTGAGTTGTTTTGTAAATTCTCAACATTTGTCAAGCTGCAACGTGTCATTGCTTATTGCTTCAGATTTATTAACCACAGCCGGAAGACTATTACCAACACTCATCGTAACAGTTCATTGCTTCTAAAACCATCCGAAATGATTCAAGCAAAATATTTGTTAATCAAGTTAGCTCAAAGGACTGCATTCGAAAAAGAAATTAAGCAACTGAAGGCAAGCATTTCACTACCTACCAAAAGCAACATCTTGTCTCTAAACCCATTCTTAGACCCGGACGAGTTATTGCGTGTGGGTGGCCGACTTCAAAACGCCAATATCCCCTTTAATCAAAAACATCCTATAATATTGCCGAAAGAAAGCAACTTGACAACATTAATAATCAATCACTTTCACATGAAAACATTGCATGGAGGTTTGCAATTAGTTCTGTCAACTTTAAGAAACGAATTCTGGATTCCACAAGGACGAAAAACCGTCAAAAATATTTTGCACAAATGTGTTACTTGCTTCAAACAATCCGCTTCAAATAGAAACCAAATCATGGGGAACCTACCTGCTTCAAGGGTAAATATGTCAAGACCCTTTCAACAAACCGGGGTGGATTACGCTGGTCCTATCAATCTGAAAATGTCCAAACACAGAGGAAATCGTTTTTACAAGGGCTATATATGCATTTTTGTTTGCATGGCCACCAAGGCCATAAACATAGAGCCGGTATCCGATCTAACCACAGCAGCCTTTATCGCAGCTTTTCGACGCTTTTCTAGTCGACGAGGACTTTGCACGGACATATATTCCGACTGCGGCACCAACTTCGTTGGAGCGGACAAAGTCCTGCAAAAGGATCTCAAGAATGCCATAAAACAAGCTAGTGAAGAAATGGCAGCAAAGGTAGCACAGGATGGAATACGTTGGCATTTCAATCCACCCTCAGCACCACATTTTGGAGGACTATGGGAAGCAGGAGTAAAATCGATCAAATTCCATTTAAAGCGCATATTAGGAAATTCTTCACTGACGTTCGAAGAATTCGCAACCGTTTTGGCTCAAATTGAAGCCTGCTTGAACTCCAGGCCATTATGTTCTATTTCGGATAATCCAGAAGATCTAGATATATTAACACCGGGGCATTTTTTAATCGGCAGTTCATTAATAACTCCACCAGAACCAATATTAGAGACAAATACTTCATCAATAACAAGATGGAATCACATACAATTACTACAACAACAGTTCTGGAACAAATGGTCCAACGATTATCTAAATTCCTTGCAGAATAGACCAAAATGGAAAAACCCAATCTCCAATCCTAAAATTGGAGATCTAGTTGTTATCAAGGAACCTAATTTACCAGCCTGTCGTTGGGTATTAGGACGAATTATTGAACTTCATCCAGGCGTGGATAAGATGGTCAGAGTTGTAAGTATGAAAACGCAGAATGGAGTGCTGAAAAGACCTATTACAAAACTAGCCATCCTTCCTTTAAGCTAAATGACATTCCAAAATTTTAGTTGTTTTTTTTTGTCTTGCATAAATAGAACATTTATTGTTAATCTGAAAGTAATTCTTTTTTTTTTGTTTCTTCTCTTTCTCTTTTTTCTCAAGAAGAAATTTCAATAGAGTTCACAAAATTTGGTATCCAAAATCGAGAGTGCATGCTTACAACTGCACACATCTAAAACGCAAAAACAAAATACAAAATATATAATTCCTCAGAAAATTACCAAAGGTGCATTCTTGATACAAAGTGGTCATAAGTACCGCTACACCAAATAATAAAACTCTATCTTCCTAGCAAAATTTCAAAATTCATACTCCCAATCCAACCTTAAGACAATTGCACGTCAAATAAGTATTCAAGCACATCTGCCTAACAAACAAACAAAAAAAAAAACTAACTAACCAAAATTCACATTTTTCACACAATTGAACAAGCGTGCATTGTTGCAACAAAGTGGCATGATAGATTGATACAACTGATAACAAAATTTTCGCCTATAAAAAAATTGTTTTGCAAGATAAAAAGACCCGTTAGTCCTCTTTAAATATTGATCACATCGAAATTCAAGCCACAGTTAAATTTCAATTTGATAAGTTGTAACATGGAATCACCAAAGGAAGAAAAAATTATTGAGGTTGAATTGCCTCCGACTCCAGGGAAAACCATTGAACAGGAGGTCAAGGAGGTATGGAAGCTACAAAAGCAGCTCAACAAATTAAAAGAAAAAAGGTTAAGAGCATTGTCACGAAGAAGTAAATTCGCCAGCCGTCTTCGCTATCCGCAATTGGAAGAGTTGGACACCATTGAAGTGATCGATTCACCACCACAGTCTCCAAATCACCAACCATCAGCCGTGCCAGGAACATCCAAGTTGGAGACTATGGCGGAGGTTCCAGCCCCTGGGATGAAGAGAGGTTTCACTCCAATCACCAATAGTGCCAGGAACATCGACATCAGGAGCTTTATCAGAGACTCCAGCACTTAAGGTAAACATATTAGAGGACGTAACTCTGCTACCTGTTGCAATGGACAGCAATGATTTCAAGCTAACAATAACGGATCACGAAACGGTAGACACCGAATCCTTTATCGTGTCTTTGGAGGCACTTAAAAGGTCTAAAAGACATAAGCAGCGCTTCAAGACCAAAGGTGGAGCACGCTATAATGTAAGACTGTTTAAGGACGGCACGATTAAAGTGCTAAAATAAAAAATATAATAACAAAGTTTGTTGTTTCTTTTCATTCTCTCTTCTCTCTCAACTGAACTCCTTTCAGCTTATATTCTGCGTGGTTCTAACAAGGGCTCAGTTATTATTCTTTCCATTGAAATTGCTCTACATACCTTCTGCCGCATTCTTAGGTTTCTCAGAATCATCGGAGTTGTCAACAGATCGCATAGTATTTTGTATATTTGAAAGGCATTGGGGGGCAGTATGTTCAGAATTCATCACAATTCTGATATCATTAAAACCAGCAAATTTATATGTCGACACATGTATATACCGACCTAAAGAAATAAAAATTTTAGGTTTCAATTGTACTAATTTCGCAGAGAGATGAGCCAGATAACTGTCCACGGGCAGTACATTGCATTCACGCATGATATTTTTTTCTGTAAATTATCATCAGAAGTTCAAATTATCAACGCTGCAGTGAAGTGAGCCAGCGAGAAACAACTGTACATTGATAGTACAATGGATTTGCACTTGGTAAGTTGAAAATAAAAATCTATTTAGAAAAAATTCAGTAGGCAACGAATATTTCTGACTGAATAGAATTTACAAACAAGTTTTTTTTTTTTATTTTTTTTTTATTTTTTTTTTTTGTTCTTTTGTTGCATTTTAAACAATAGAAAACGAAGTGCAGCTGCTATGCCAATTTGCCATGCGCCTTTGAATGCCGTTCTTTGGTGCCATGAGCAACCCATGGCTATATAAATCGGAATCTGACTTGACTCGTGCTTTTTTGCAGTTTGGCAGTGCAGTGATCAAGTTGGTATTCTAATTCCTAGTGTTATTTCCAAGTGCTCTAAATTTTATTAACATTTCCCAGTGTTATTCCCAAGTGCTATAAATTTTACTAACAGTTTAAATACTTTATTTAATTGACAGTTCAAATAATTATTTTTATTCTGGGTATCGACTAGATTAAAGATTTTATTTTGAATAGCGATTAAATTAAAGATTCTTATTGCGGGTATCGACCGAATAAGAAATTTACTAACACAAATCACTTTATTACGGGTCTCGACCGAATAAAGATTCTTATTGCGGGTATCGACCGAATAAGAAATTTACTAACATAAATCACTTTATTACGGGTCTCGACCGAATAAAGATTCTTATTGCGGGTATCGACCGAATAAGAAATTTACTAACATAAATCACTTTATTACGGGTCTCGACCGAATAAAGATTCTTATTGCGGGTATCGACCGAATAAGAAATTTACTAATATAAACCACTTTATTACGGGTCTCGACCGAATAAAGATTCTTTCTGTGGGTATCGACTGCAGTCAGAATTACTAACCTCACTTTATTCTGTATATCCACTAGAATAAAGAATAGTCCAATTCCAAACCTCAATAAATTAGAAAACCAATTTGATCGAGTGCCTAATACTGAGCTGGTGAGTACATTGTCAGATACAATAAAATTTTCTAAACATAAATTTAATTTAATCTTACTTATTCTTTCACATTTATTCAATATTAAATTTAACTTTACAGATAAATTTAAATTATAATTGTGGTTTTGAAATAATATTACCAGGCATATATATTATGTATTAATTACAAATTATAGCATTTATTAAATTTTAAAAAATCTAGTTGGAGTGCGAGTTACAGTGTAGTAAGCTTGGTGAACGGAAAAATTAAGCTACGAAATCACTAATTTTGAACCAGGGTTATAACTTTCATCATATTTCTTCATTATTTGCGTGTTCGCTCTAACTACGGGCAGAACATTGATCTTTTCTGACTGTTTTCGATGTTGGCGACAAATAACCATGCAAAGACCAAAATGTTTTGAAAATTAATGTGGTAGACCATAAAAAAATAAATTTAATATAAATATTTAATATTAATTTTTCATCGTCATTCTTATTATAAAATCATACCTGTTTCAATTTCAGTTTCGGTGATTGAGTTTAAAACTGCATTTATTCCATGGTCTTTGGTGTGATTATCTTCTTTGAGAAATTTGTAAATTTTTTGTATTTTCAGCTCCCAATCGGTCAGTATTCCTCTCTGATCCCCAAAAAGCGTTTGAAAATCGTTGTCAATCTGCAAGCGAATAAATCTGAATTAAAGAACTCAAAAATTATTTTTAACGCCGCCCTACCAATCGATACCCATTGGAATTTTTATATTGAGCCCACAGTTTAAATATTTCAGATAAATTATTGCATTTATTAGTTAGTTCAAAAATTCTGTGATGAACACATGCTTGCCAAAGGCTTTCGAATTCTTCGTTCGATAAATTGTCAAATTTGAGGCTTCGAATGAACACTTCTGCGTCTTTTTCTGGTACTATATAATAATATAATAAAAAATATTCGTTTTTAGCATACGTTTAATTTCTAGTGCTTTAAGATACGTACCAATATTTTCAAGCCATTTTGGTGGACCCTCATTTTTATTTTCTTCAAGAAAGAATTTTTTGGGATATCTCCTCATTTTTATGTCTTTATTTTCATAATTTTTACTGATTCCTTTTAAATTCCTTTTTAAGTTAGAGTATTTTATGTATATTTTACCTTTTTTTCCAATTCTATAATATTCAATTTTCTCACTGGGAAAACGTTCTACAATTTCCTTTTCTAATCGATAGGTTGTTGCCAAAGATAAATGTAAGTTATTGCTATCAAAATAATTGGCAATAATACTAATGAAAAAATTACGCTGCTCTTCATTAAATTTGGAATTTGAATTATAATAGTCCTGTAGCATCGGTCCTTTTCAATTCCAATTCAATATGTTCCCAAGAGTAATTGAACTGGTATCAATTGGTTCTGGAGTGCGATTTCTGATTGTGTACGGTATTGATCTATCGGAGTTTTCCGGGTTATTTAATGATTGATCACTTCCGTATATTGATGGTGAGTTGATATGTTCCTTGAAAAAATTACTAATTGTTGTATTCAATGGAATATTTAATCCATCTCTCCAGTTTTCCAATTTATTTTCGAATAATATTCTGTCTCCCATTTTAAAGTTCTTAAGAAGTTTCCTTTACGTGTTCCATTTTAATAATTATCAAAATGGGAATTGTAATTTTTACCTCTATAATTTTCACCAAATAGATTTTAGAATATATACATTTCTTAATTATTTTCGATATGGCATAAAACTTACCTATGAAATGATTATACAAAAGCTCCAAACCACAATTAGTCAATAAGATTTTCATATCACAATCTGATGGAGCTTCAGTTACAGTGTTGGTTATTGTTTCAGTTATAGTTTGATAACTTTCTGGATATTGCAGGCTGTTATTATACAGAATTGGATGTTGTTGAAGACTACTAACTGTTGTTAATTCGTGATAAACTGCGGTGCTTGCTGGTGTCAATGTATTTTCAATATTGTCTGAATCATAGGTTGGGGGCTCCATAATTATAGTACGGAATTATACTCCTTTAATCTTATCATGAATTTTCCTTTGGCAGTTTTGATAATATTAACCGGTGGTCCAATTATTGAATCAAAAGTAAGCACAAAAAATTCTCCTAAAACTGTATGATCCACCTCAAAAGCTAAATAATGTGAGCAGTATGTCACTTTTCTAAGTTGCTGACAAAATGTATATATTATTTTACCATCTAAAACGAAATTTATAATAGCATATATTTTATAATCATTTGAAATTTTTCCAATGTAATAGTCCTTTTTAAATTGTGTACCATTATATTCTACTTGTTTATAGAACTTTAAAAATTCTTTTGGTTTATTAACTTTTGAACTAATTAAATCAGCATAATTGGGGCGTATTCTATTATTTTCTGATATAAAATATTCACAAGTAGTTTTTGAACTATTTAATAGATAGTTAGCGAAATTTAACTGAAATTTTTTGGCCACTGTTAGACAAATATTTTTACGTGAAGTTATCGCATGAGTGTATATTTTAAAAATTTTATGTTTGGCTTCAAAATGAAAACTCCAAAACTTTCTGAGAGGACCACAATTTTTCAGCACTATTGGATAATGAAGAAGATTATGAAATTTTGGCTTTAAATTGTCATTGAATAAAGATATGTATTGCTTGTTGTGTACTTCAATTGAATTTGTTAAAGTTGATATTAAGTTATCACTTATTTCAAATGCCATTATTAAATCAATTATTTCAATTAGTATTAAAAGAAAATTCCAAACTTCATCTTCTATAGGAATGAGATCTCCAATCATTATTGGAAAATTTACAACGAAGGTTAACATTTCCCGTGCTGACATTTTTATTTAAGTGATTTAATGTAATTTCTGGAGATATATTCCCTATTTCTATTTCACCGTACTCATAAGTTTGTTTTCGCTAATTTAAAATCTCCAGTGTTAGGTAGTTCTTTTTTTGAACGAAATGTAAAATTATATGACACATGTCATAATGACAAATTCCTTCTAAAATATCATGCATTGCGTCAACAGCAAGATTATCGATAACATGAAAAGAGGGAATTCTGTTGAAAACGCAAAGGCTGGTAATACCTGCTTCTTGACAATTTTGTTTGAGAACATCTGTTGCATAATTTTCATATGTTCTCATTAAACTCGAACTTTCCTTACACATTATTTTATATGAAGCTTTATCTGCTTTGCAAAATCTGCAAAATATCCCATTAAAAGAAATATTAAAATTAAGAATAGAATTAAGGGCCAAATTATCCCCTAAAACAAGACCTACTATGAAATGAACATGATAGACCTTATTTGCAGTTTCAATATCAATTCCTTCTCTTTCGAGGAAAATCATTTCGTTAATCAAACTTTTTAAACATATTTCGTTGCCATATTTTTTAAGATCCTGTGATTTAATTACAGCAGCTAGGAAAACATTACTTAATTTTGTTTCACCATTAGGCAAACATGGAAATGAAATATAAAAATTATATATAGAATGTGAACCAGAATGCGATCCTAATGCATTATTTATTTCAAAATCATCTGAATAAATAAAATATGGAATAATTAATTTGTCAGGATAAAGTTCCGATTTTTTCCTCCACAGATCTCCTTGTACGAAATTTTCAAATTTTCTACTCGTTTTCAAAAAGTCTTCGTGTAGATTCATCTCAATAATTAAATTATCTTTTTCGAAAATTTGTTTAAATCGGTAAGATAGAGGCAATACTACCATTTTTGAAATTTTTTCTTTGTAAACTAATTGCCCTATATGAAACGCGTGATCAGTTTCCTCATCAAAAACAACCTCTTTCACGTCCTCTATAAACTTTTTTGATTTAAGAGTTTGCATTAATAAATAATCATAGTTACAATTTTTAAATAAATTTTTACATCTGGATATAAGACTCAGCATATTGTCTTGGAGTTTAATATTATCAACAACATCCATAGTTCCAAATATTTGAAAAATTTCAAGTAATGGCTCAATTAATAAATTCATCACATTGTCTTTAATTTCATATACGTCTTTACGGGAAAAATTATTTCTTGCGTGAAAAGCCACCAAAAATTTCAATGAATTTTCCAACAATATTTCAATTGATTCATCCAAATTATGGATATGTTTGTCAACAACTTGAAATATTTTTGAAAAGTTGATAACAATTAAAACAACGGAAACTATCCTGAGCTGATAACTCATGAACTCTTTTGAGATGATGAATTAGTTTATCTATATCACAAAACCTTTCTCGGCAGACGATACATTTCGACTAAAAAATATTTTACATTATGTGCAATATAAATTTTTAATTTTATCCACCTGCCACTTACTTACCAGAATATTAATATTTTATACACACTTTGCACAGCTTATATTTTCACAATTTTATCTATATTTAACACTAATTCACAGTTGATATTTTATCAATTTATAATTAAAACTGAAGAAGTTCGCGCAAATGATGCGTTCATAACGAGAGTCACAACGAAACAGATTCTGACAAAACCGATTTCAAGACCATACAAAGAAGAATATCGCAGAATAAAACTAACGGAAAAACTGCTCGGACCCTTTAACAATTCTCTGCAAATGATGAAAGTTCATCATTTCATTCATCAAGTTAGTGAAAAATTTCATTAATTGATAGACAAATTTAACAATTGATGAACAGGCATCATCACGTCAACAATTTTTACATCTATTGCTGAATATATACATAGTATGTACGTTTTACTGTCCTCACGGTGACGTAGCTTCTATAATCGAAATTAATGTACTGTTCATCAAATGATGAAATTCTTCATTAATCTACAGAGTAATTTTGAATTTATTTAAGAACAGAGTGATGATTGGCATTTCTTCATTTTGAGAAATCAGTTTATCAAATAATGCACAAACATGAGGAAACCTTCATCCATATGATGCATTTTGCACCAGATTGATGAAATCAGTTTGAAGAAATGCGTTCATCAATATGAAGTACGAATTTTTTTTCAGTGAAATGTTAAATATATTGCTGGTAATTTTAATCTCAAGGAAATGATTGTTATTTGTTTATTGTAGGTGTCTTTTTTAATTCTCGTGGGAAAATTAAATTTGTAGGAAAAAATATATTATTGCAACATAAAAAAAAGGAATTATTATTATTATTAAGTAGGTAATGACAGCAACGATCATTTAAATGAAATGTGCATGTCCAAAAAAAATTTCGATATTACATAATATGTATAATGCAATTAAGAAGGAAATCACTTTGTTATTTGATGTGTAAAGTTCCTCGATTGTTAACTGATGGCTCTTCCAATCAATATCTTTGTCCTGACCGATAAGCTAACGCAGTCCTACCGCAGGGGATTGATATTTAATTTTTGTCGAAGTCCTCTGACCAGCAAGCTCACGGAGTCTTGCCGCAGAGGTCGCTTCTAGGAAGAGCGGATTTAAATTTTTCCGCGTTGAATTAATTTTTTTGTTTTTTATCAAAAGAAAATTTATGAAGTTTGAAAATAACTATTTTTCACTTTTGTATACATATGTTCTATTGAATTAATTATTAATAAAAAAAAAATTAATTTGAAATACAAGAAGAGGAGAAGAGAAAAATGCTTTTCACTGTACCTTTAACCTATTCCACAATTTTGGATTTCCTTGTCGTTGTGGGTATTGTTGTTACTTCTGATTGCTCCTGATGATGTTACGCCGAGCAATCAATCGAGCGATTCCTTTTAGTTGAAAGCGTCGCCTGTGATGATGATTAGAACTTGTTGATTTTGTTGATGTTTGCGGCGTTTTTCCAGTTGTTTTAGTTGATGTATTGTTATGGTCTTCCTTCCTTCCTTCTTTGTTAAACGTCTTGTTGAGGTAAGGATGAAGCCTCTCTAAGGGTCCACCGGTGGAGTACTACTAAACAATCAAAACTTTAATCCTCTAAGTATCCTGTATTAAGGGTACCCGGGCTTATTTTTTTTTTTTTTTATTATTTTATTGCAGATGATTAATGTATTATTTTTATTAAATTTTTTTTTATTAGCTTTATTTCACAAGTTCTATTTTATTTTATTTTTGTTTTAGGCACTGATCTTAGTTCGAGTTCCGCTGCCACCAGTTGTTTTAGTTGAAACTGTTCCATGCTCCGCAGGAGAGAGCAGTCGTGGATTTTCATAAAAAAAAAGAAAGACTTTTTGTTTTTTGATACGTTTTCTATAATATTATTTTTATTTTCCTATTTTTCTCTGCATACAAATTTAAATTTTTGTTGTGTATATATACATAT
Organism: Dioctria rufipes; assembly: GCA_963924295.1. NCBI lineage: Eukaryota > Metazoa > Arthropoda > Insecta > Diptera > Asilidae > Dioctria > Dioctria rufipes. The sequence goes on from OZ002741.1 coordinate 113,783,780, forward strand.
ACATTTACACTCAAATAGTATTCTCTTTTCACTCAATTGATGGTTTGTTTCGATTTTTTTTTTCTTTTACACTCAATTAATATTTTTTTTTCATTCAATTAATATTTGCTTCGATAATGAACTCAACGCTACTTTATTTTTTTTCTACACTCAATTAATATTTTTTCACCTTCAATTAATATTTTCATTCAAAATAATATTTGTTACAAATCTTTTTACGTTTCAACTCCACCGGTTTAAAAAATGAACTCAACGCTATTTTATTTTTTTTTTCTACACTCAATTGATATTTTTTTCACCTTCAATTAATATTTTCATTCAAAATAATATTTGTTAAAAATCTTTTTACGTTTCAACTCCACCGGTTTAAAAATTTAACTCCCCGAGATTTGGGCTTGTTGCCCCCAAGTACCCATCAAAAACTTCAAAGCTCTTTTTTTTTATTTTTTTTACTTTCCCACGACTTTTAAAATCGTACGTGGGAAAGTACAAAAAGTTTAGACGCAGTGCATATGCATGAAATCCGATATGCACTTTTGTATGGTTGAAGCAATGATTTCAAGTCGACCGAGAGAATATTGTAAGTTTGTATGAACATCCTCTGACGAATGAAACAAGAATTTTTAGTTTCAACAGAAATCTCCGTAACCGGCAAAACGGAAATAATACACAGGTGCAAAATTACAGAGATTTCAACAGAACTACCAATGTCAATAGATATAAAAATAACAACAATAGCTACCAGAACAGAACCACTAATTGGCAAAACAGAGTAAATCTACATAATAACAGTTACAATAACAACCAGAGAAATAGCCAAAATAGAAATAATGTTTGGCAAAATAGCTATCAAAATAACAGAGGAAGGAATTTTTTCAGAAACCCCCAGCAAAACCAACGAGGAAGGGTAAATTTTCTCCAAGAAACGAGCAATGCGCAAAGTCCAGGACGAGGTCAGCAAGAATAAGACAAAATTCGAGAATTTACAACATCAGGAGTTGTACAACAAACTACATAACGCTGACGGACAAACTCTCAAACGCAAAACTAAATTTTCTCGTTGACACAGGTGCAGACATCTCGATTTGTAAAATAAACACATTGGAATATGAAATAAACAGGAGTGACCAATGCAAGATAACGGGCATAACGTATAATGAAACTCACTCCTTGGGTACAGCTATATTGCAGTTAGCATATGAAGAGCACGTCATAGAACACAGGTTTCACATAGTGGATTCAAGAACACCGATAACCACACATGGGATTCTAGGAAGAGATTTCCTAATGAAATATCTATGTAAAATAGATTATGAAACCTTCACAATAACTGCAAATCTGAATGATGACGATGTTACAATACCCATGATAAGTAGACTTACAGACGAAATCACAATACCAGCAAGGACAGAAATAATCCAAGCAATTTCAATCAGCATCAATGAAGATAGCTTAGTTTGTGGTGAAGAATTAACAGAAGGAGTATTTCTAAGCAACACAAATATACCAAAGGAAGGATTTCAACATGTAAAGCTACTAAATACGAACAACCATATGGTGACGTTAAAACCATTCACAGCAGAGCTACATCCGGTGAAAAACTACAGAATAACAAGAGCACCAAGTAGAAAGCAATATGTTCAAAGTAGTGAAACCGATTTACGATTCCATAAATTATTAAAAGAGCTTAAACTGGAAGGACTGGACGAGAATGCGAAGAATTCAATCAAAGAACTCTGCAGAAAGTATCAAGAGGTATTTCACTTGGAAGACGAGGGATTAACCACAAATAATTTTTACACACAAAATATAAATGCAATAGACAAGAACCCCGTCTACATAAAGAATTACAGACTGCCACATTCACATATTAATAAAATTCATCATGAATAGCTTCCGAAGAAATTGTAATAAAACATATATTACATGGTAATAATTTTATAGTTTTTACGCAAGCACCTATCCATGTTTTGTACATGTCATGACTTGTATCAAGAAAAGGCAGAAGACTGCCGAACTTACTTTTGATGGCAGAATATGCCTCTCTTGTTTTATTATTTAAGGCAGAATATGCCAATGTAATTTGTGTGGCAGAGTATGCCGCTTTGTAATATTTTAGGCAGAGTATGCCGCTTTATAATGTATGGCAGAGTATGCCGCTGTTATATCTGTACAAAGGCAGAGTATGCCGCTGTAATAGCATGATGGCAGAGTATGCCGATGTTGAATTTTGAGAAATAAAAAGACACCTTTCGATAGTCAGTTTAAGTCTAATTTTTATTGAACAGTAGCAGCTTATTTATATAAAATGATTACAAAGGAATCAACATTTCTTTACAATTCTAAAGGGGGGATTATTGCAGAATTGCAATATACAAAATTAATAATCAGAAATTGTAGTGTCAGCATTTCTGATCACACAATTTCTGAATGAGTCATAATGTATCGATATGTATGTAAAGCAATGACTTCAGGTATGAATATTTTATCAATGAAGAATTATGCTTGCATAGCAGAATTTGCTTGCGTTGCAAATTCGTCTTGAGGTCGAGCAAACTTTGTTTGTTTTTATTTATTTTTCATTTCAATTTATGTTTACATTTCTTGACCGTGGTCATGGCTCTACAGTATGTACTTTGTACGGCATGCAGGTAAGTATACATACCGTGTGAACTGAATGTATGACTGATAACAAAATGCAATTTATGCTAAATTGCATTTTGTTTCAACAAGAAAATGCATTTTTAAATGGATTTAAAATTTTAAATGAAATTCTTGAAACCAAATAAATTTTAGATTTCAGGGTCATCCAGCAATACGCCAATACATTGCATAGGGCTATATATTGGTTTATCGGCCTTATGGTTGTGATCCGGGACATAGGCACCTGGGTTACAACATCTTCTTCGTTGCTGGTAGCCCCTAGAAGGCATCCAGCCAACTTAACTGGTAAACCACAGGATGCCAATGTGCCGCTTAGGACCTTCCCAGCCTAGCGGCCGGTATACCTATTGCTAGTTGATTTACTTTTCTACACGTCCTCGCCTGACATTGCGTCAGAGTCCCTCCCGCCGTAGGAATTCCACTTGCACAATGCCTTCGAAAATTTTAATATCTGTTAAGCCCATACCCTTACGATGACTTGGGGACACACCCTTGAACGAGTGCTGATCTGCGATCAGAGGGAGATGTTAGAAACGGGGGAGGCTTTGCGATCAGTTGGTTAGGTTACTGGTCGCGGGGCTTCCTCAACTCATCTCGGTGGAGGAAGGCAGAATGGTACTGGCCGACTGGATTTTTTAGATTGCTCGCCTATTGGTGCACCTCTGGCTTTCAATACGGTGACTGATGTCGAACTCTAGTCGGGGACTGACGTGACTTCGGGGATGTGCCTTCGATTCAGCACACTCGGAGAAAATTTGAACAAGCCTTGGACGATCCTCCTCATCAGCAGAGCCTTCCTGGTGGAAAAATGCTTTAATGGGTTGTGGATCAAGCCACACATTAGGCGCCCGCAGCGATGAGATATATGTTTTAAGACCGACTAGCTCAGTCGACCATTTTTCAGTGTCGTCTGGACGACGGTGAACTAGACAACCCTGCCCTGTTATGATCGTAGCATACTGCATGCAGCAGTATGCCACACTGATGCTGGCAGCAGTATGCTATACCGAAAGTAGCAGCAGCATGCACCGTGACACATGTCGAAGTTGCTGCCACTGTCAGAATTTTATACGATTGACGGCTGACGGGGGGAGTCGGAGAAGGGTTCGAAAAAAAAAGAAGAATCGGAAATGCAAGAAAGAAAAAAGCTGACCATCCAGCAAAAAAAAGAAACAAAAGCGGAGCATTCCAATAAACTGGAAAGAAAAAAGTGGAAGCCCTTTAGGGACAATATGGGCGGTGTGAGTGCAATCGGAGCCAAACATACCCCTGCGAGTAATTGGAATCACTGTGCTCATTAGTTCAAATAGGATCCGAGACCGTGCGGTCTCGAAGTCCTCGGCAGAAATAAATTGCTGCCACAAAGCAATCTCAGCAAAGCGTTTCGCCGACGAAGAGAGCAAAGATAGTGGCAGTGGACACGACTAACCCCTAGTCCTGCTAACAAAACACGTCTCTCCAGTTCCCCAGAAAACAAAGGTCCATTAGGCTGTAGTTCGTTCGACATACTCGAGAGGATACAGCAGTAAGTTTTTTTTAGCATCGGGATCCCATCAAATTTGGATGATCCGGATTTCGGTATAGTACAAATCATTTAAATACCCAGTAGCATGCTAGTTTCACCTCAATAATCAGTATGATTTCAACAATGATTTTCATTGTTCGTTAACAATAGACACTTGCATTGAATGATGAGGAAAGAAAAATACTTTGGTATTTTCTAAGTACGTCATAGCTACCTCAAAGGACAACAATATTTTCCTCATATTACGTGAGTTAGAAAGGAGTAACAGTAGCAGGAAGAATAAAAAACAAATAAACGAAACAATAAACAAATAAACAAATTAATTACATTTGAAGCAGACTCCACATACCAAAGACATTAAATACAATAGACGTAAACCGAAAGAAACAAAAATAAAGCAACCCAAATAGACAAGAGTAGTGTTAGTTTATCGTGGAAAAGCGTCTGAAGGTACCACCAATTTGGTGTTGTAGCAAGTTGAGCTATCCCAGCACGGCTTGAGACATAATACTTGATTTCAGTGTGGTAAGGCGAAGATTCTTACTTACTGTATATATATATAATATATATACATCATAATCATTTTAATTTTCAGCTGTTGATGTCGTACAATCAACTCAAAGGAGTTCCTGCGAAGGACTAACGACACGCAAGTCAGTTTTTCTTTCCACAAATTGCATAAACTTTCATGTTACATCATGATGACCAAGATAAGACCAGATTTTCTTATTTTTGATTTTTAAATTGTTTTGGTTCAATACTACAGTGATTTAGTTGCGCGTGGCCCGTTCCACTGAATAAGACTTGATGGGCTATTGCTGGTTCGGTAATTAGATTCGTTTGCATTGAGCGAGTATTCGAGGCTCTTCTATAGATCAGAGGCCAGAGCATGGGAACCTTTTGACCCCTATAGAAAAGCTTTGTTAAGCCTTTCCGCACTCAATTGTAATTACAACTTAAACTAATTATCTAGAATTTTAGTAGACTTGTATTTTTTGGACACAACCAATATATTGTGAACCATGTGGGTTATATAGCTACCTACATTTTGATAACTGTCGCCAACTTTGGCTGTTAGATTTTGCATAAGTATTATAGAGTAGTCATTTTCTTCTTCTTCTTCAATGCTAGGCCAATATATTCTTTAGAAATAGTCGCGGATTTTGACAAGTTGAATTATGTTTCGAATTAATAATATGATAATTCAATAATGATTTTTAGAATTATATTCTTTGTACAATAATCATGCCGTCAAGTGAAATTTCCCTAGGATTACTTCTCGCATTACTATTAGCACCTAAAATTAGACTATTATTAGAGCGATAAGGTTCGTCGGGGTATTGTCATTCAATGAAATGCTTAGAATATAGAATTACAGAATTGTGGTCTTTGGATTCTGATGTCTGCATGAATATTATGGAGTGAATAGACATGTTTATAACGTGATGGACGTCTAAAGTTTTTCTTTTTTCTCTCACTCTCCTGGAGTCATTTTACTAATATGCCAGCAATGTCATGGGAGGTTGGGGTACTGGCAACGACTGCAGTATTTCTGCGCCTTCACAGTGAGTAAGGATAAGTGGTGTAAGGGTCCCTTCTGGACCGGATATATTGTGATTCGTTTTGTACAGGCACGATTTTTTTTTGTATATGGCAGGCGGCAGCGGCAGATTTTCGTGGAACCCCCCACACTCTCCGCCAATAGCCGGGGCGAGCTAGCGTGCCGCCCTGCATTACAACTCTGTCCACCGAGTGATCTGTCAGCTCATGCTGGCAGTCTGAACTTCACGTCTAAAGGTAATCACTCTACATGGATCCATAATATAATTTTGCATCTAAAATATTAATTCGATTACCTAAGCAATCAAAATGAAGGAAGAAATCAAAAGTAAAAGTGTATTTGAGTGACCAATTTAAATAAATTAAAATAAAGGAAAAAATCAAAAGTAATGGTATATTTAAGTGACCAACCCCAACTCCTCCTGACTGGCTCTTCTCCGAGGAAAACACGGCCAGCGGGATTACAGCAACAAAATGTTCTTTATTAGACGTCTTTGTTTGTTCTTCTGCTATTCAAGCTTCTTGAAATTTTTTCAAACTGGATCTTTATCTATTATTAGAGTTAAGAAAGTTTCCAGGCTTGTAGATTGAAAGATAATTAAAAGTTTCTTCAAATATGGTTTTAACGTAGTCTGATTGTTGACTGGATTCTAGTCAGGTGATCTGCAGACTTGTAGATTGACAGAGGATTCAATTGTTCTTGGATCACTGTTTTCAAGTTCGTAGAATAAAAAATAATCCAATGGTTCTTGGATTACAGTTTTTGTGCAAGTGGCTATATTATCCAAATAAAATAATCCAGAGATTCTTGAATTATTTCTTATGTTCAATTTATATGTAATTTGAAGGACCACATCAAGTAAGAAACCTTCAATTGAATCTTAGAAAAGAAACGGTTTGGTTGGTTGATTTAAAAATAACTGAACGAGTTTAGTAATAGGCATATGCCGTAAATAAGAAAAATTATTTACAATTTATATTTGCTTAGCTTTTTGTGGTGCTCACCGATTATTGGCCCATGCTGTATGTATAAGAAATGCTGTGTTGCATAAAATTGCTTTGCCCGATAGGTGCAATGTATGAAAGAATGCTTACATGGGTAAATGAGCTTGAAAATATTATGATGAAAATAATTTAACCTAATTACAAAAATTGTTATCATAAAAAATGTTGAGACTTTATTGTTTAGGCGTGAACAGATTAGTCAACTGCTTCCGAGGCTGTGACAAAAATTATAAACTATGATAAATAAAGCAATATGAGAGCTTAAATTCGAAACAATATTTTTGAATTTGTAATTTGAAGTGTCATTTTCAGTTCATTCTACGTAATCCAAGGCTTGTTGAGCTGAATAAAAACACAGAAAAAGGCAGTAGAAAAGTTCATTTTATTTTGTCGTATATTTTGACATTAAAGTACGACAAAAGATCAGAATCACCCTCCAGGCGAAAACTATTTCCGAATCTGACCAGAAGAACGTAACGGCATCCTCCATTTTGAGATCTTGCATTGCGTGGTGAGCTCAACAGTTAAGCTTCACGGCGCATAATTCAAGCCTAGGTAATGTCAATTGCTTAGTTGAAGCTACCCTCGACTTGACGGAAACTAACCTCACTACGATACGATTATGACTGTTGATTTAACGAATGTAAATGGCTCTTCTGTATGCCTTTTCAGAATCTTCTGCAATGTAATGGATAAGACCGGTACAATTTTGAATGTCAATATTTTAACTTTTATTTCTGATAAAATTTGCCTTAACCTAGAAATTCAATACGTCCATTTGCTATTTGTAATACTTCAAAATAAAAACAATAAAAAATGAAAAATAATAAGAAAATGAAATTAAACAAATAATAATAATTCAAATAGTGATCCAAAAATAAACCGTCAAGGGTAAAATTCCAAAATTTCAACACATAGTGGTACATATTCCACTTGTATTAACCTGTAATACATAAAAAGTAAATTAGAATGAATTTCTGATAAGTATTTCATTTAAACAGAATGAGCTCCACTCACTGCTCATAAACTCTGCCAAGTTCATTTCTACCTTAGCTGGGGTGCTGAAAAAATAATTTAGTTAATAAATGTTTTTAGTAATAATGATAAGGTTCAATTTACCTTATCGGTTAGTCAAGACTTAATGCCGGTTTATTGCTGCCGACCTGTCTTATTGACAGCAGCGCATTGTCATCGACATTTTTATTGCCACTGGCATAGTGGAGGTATCCATCAATAAATGGAAGAAGAAGAGAACGACAAGCTGCTTGTGATACAAATCTCACTGGATGTTGACGGCGGCTGCCGTGAAGTGGATGAAGGCAATGCCTTATTGGTATAAACCCGTGTCTGGATTATCATGGCCCTGTTGGAGACTCTTTCGGTGAGATTTTCTTTTATATTTTTAGTTGTACGTTAATGTGATTAGGTTCCGCGACGAAACAGAAGTACTTCCAAGGTTACGGAATAATCATTACCTTCTTCCTGTTCACTTTTTAGAAATCTTGTGGGTAGAAATGAAGCTGTTGTTGTCCCATAGGTTGCTGTGTTCAGCCGATAGAATTTCTGTGATTAGCTAAAATCAGCGATCTTCTTCATTGAGAAGCTGTGAAGACGAACTTCGGCAATCGGAATCACAACAAGATTGAAAAGAGTTCGTCCTGTATAGTCGGTCCTGTTGCTAAGAGATACGTTCGTAGAAGTCTTGGCGGATGCATCAAGGCTGTCGGACTTGACAACACTATGATGAGGAAGAAAATAGTGTGGATGTTAAATAGTCCTTTTGTCGATTTCTTCCATGTGATTGAGCTTGATATACTCGTTCATGAATTCGTCGTATTGTGATATAATATCTCGGTGTCTGGGAAGCCTTCGTTCTACTGACAAGAACTTTTTTCGTAGAGCGATATCCTGACACTCCTCAAGTTTGTTTGTGGTTTGATTAAATGGTATAAGCACTATGAATCGTCCCGTAGAATCTTTCTTCACAGTTTGGTTAAATGATTCTCACATCTCGCTTGTGCTGGTGAGAGTGTTTCGAGATGTATTCTTAACTTTCTCCAGTATCCAAAACGTTGCTATGGTCAATGTTTCATCCTCGCTGGAAATCCCATAAGTGGCCTTGTCTAAGTGTCTTCCACCGACCCTTCCGACCACTATCCAGTTAAATGCAGTGTTCTGGGGGGTTGGAAAGGTATCGCCTAAGTTGATTTGGCGTATACATAGCAGGTCAGGCTAGATTTCTGCTCCAAATAGTACGTTTATCCGAGATAGATTGTTGAAGTTAGGATCTGCTGATTTATATTTCCTGGTATGGCCACAAGAACAACGGCTTCTAATCTAGTAGTAAGCCCATTCAATACTGTCCTTTAATTGTTCGTATGGTTAGTGTTGTTAGCCTGTCATTGGCTTCGCTTTTCATTGGTGATAGTGGAACTGCCTTGCATAGTGACTGAGATGAGGCTGAATAGCTAAATATGTAACAGGGTGTTGTGTTTCCTCGTACATTTTGTGCTTAATTTGCACTGCTGTGATGAATGGCCCGGTCTCAGACAGTTGGTGCACAAATTATTGCGCTTAACGAGAGTTAGCCGAGTTACATGAGAATAGTACACGGTTTCCCTTCCATGGTACATAATTTGGTACAGTTGTAGTAGCAGATATGATTATTTTTGTTGTGCCTTCCTTAATATGGTAATTTCTTGGAGTTTTGCCTTGCTACCAATTACTTCCAGAGATTGAAATCGATTCTCCATAAATGATAAGATTGTTCATATAAACGATGTGTGGTTTGATCTAATTTCTTCATTAGCATATGCAACAGTATTGGATTCCAACTGCAGATGAAACCTTAAGATTTTTCAAAGCCAGCAAGCATTCCTGCGCTGTTTCATCCAGCGCTCCTTTAACATATCTAAAGCATCGATGTAGTTTTCATCTAACAAGGTTAAATGGCGAATTAGTCTTTCGGCTTCCCCATAAAAATTTGTTTTGAAGTACCACATTTTTTGGCAATCAGCCATTGATTCTTTGTGGACCATTTGGTTAAACAGATCATAAAACTGACACCACTTTAAGTAGTCTCCATCAAATTTTGGAAGGACTAATTCTGGCAGTTTCATCATGGTGTTATTACTGACAGTTGTGTTGGAAGTTGTCAATTTATCCGGTTTGTCAGATAAATGAATTAATTGCCCTTGTACCTTTTCTTCAAATCATACATACTCGTTGATGTTGTAACCCATTTGAATTGGATCTGCGGTTAATTCCCAGATATTTTTATTGATATTTTCGATCTGTAACCAATGGTTATTTAGTCTGCTTATTTTCAGGTCATAATAATTTTTAATGCTCTGTTCATCATTCATTTTTATTTCGTGCAATAAGGCGTCGAAGAGCATTGCTGACCTCTCCTAGTCGCCTTGTTGCTCGAATTATTTGTTGCAGTGGATTTGACTGAGTTTCTGTTGTTCTACGATGTTTCTCATTTTCATGAGCACTGATGTCATCAATTATTAATATATGCTGGTATCCGCATTTACGTGATATACATACGTTACGATTCTGAAGTTAATTATTTATGACTTATCTCGTGTTATGATACATTTCTTGGAAAGACTATCTTGGACGTGAAGCCCCTCTTGTCAGCATGAACTGACAGCTCACTCCCGTTATCAGCGATAGCACAGGGCGGTATGCTAACACCTCGACTAGTACGGGAGAGTTATAGGGGGGTTAACGAAAACCTGCCGCTGGTCAAGAACTATAATACAAAAAACAATCGTGCCCTTACAAACGACCAAAGCACACATCCAGCCTTGAAGAGGCCATTACAATACTGTTGTGTATGCCTTCCAGAAAAGAAACACACGGTGGTCCTTTTCTTTCAAAATTGTCCTCACGAGTGTCTGTAAAGAAAAGATGCTTTCCCTTTTGTTTTACTTTTTGGAAAAGGTTAATTATTTATTTTGCAGTACCCTGTTGTACCACACCAGTTAATACGCACTCGTTTCACGAAAAGAAAGATGTTTATTTTAATTAAACACTTTTACTTAAAACTTGTATATTTTACAAATTAAGCTTTAATATTAAAATTGTACAAGACAATCAAAACTTATCAAAACCGCGAGACCACCGTTAATATATTTTGAACTCAAGTTGAAACTCTGAAATCGGACTATTCAAATCCAACAGAAAACTAGAAAACTCTTTTAATCAAACTCCAAACTGAAACTGTCTGTCCCATATCCAGCGACGAGTCTTCTCATTGGTCAATTGAATTGACCAATAGGAATATTCGTGTCACCCATTCCCCAAAATCAGCATGTCAGACCTGAGAAAGAATGAACGAATCAGAATTTTTCAGTTCTTTCTCACAATCCAACATTGTTGATTCATGGAAACGAGCCACAAAATTTCCCATTGTAAAAATATGTCACAGATTAAATTTTCCTGCACGGCGGATTGTAACATGATGAGTATACTTCAGTGAGATAAGCAAGCGCATTTTTCTCACAGCTAATTATGCTGACCCATCGAAAAATGTTTAGCGCTTGAATATTACACTTGATCTGTTTACTTGAATGAAATAATCATGCGCATTTTTTTCACGGTCAATAATGTTGACCCATCGACAAGTGTTTAACGCGCGCATATTTCATCCGAAATATTATATGTGTTTGTCAAATAATTTCTTGTTGTACAGACAGAATAATTTGGATCATGTGCCCTTGAATATGACTTCGTCCGCTTGGACATGAGAAAAGTGATTTGGATATTTGCTGCTTGAATAGCATGGCACAATTACTTGAATTTGAGCCCTGGAATTCGTGGATGCATTTCAGAGATAAATTGCTCACATTAATTTATGAATACATTTTTTGGATCCACTTCAGTATTAAAGGAATTCGTGGATGCATTTTGTTATGCATGCATAAATTTCCTTATCTTTAAGCAATTAAAATGAAGGAAGAAATCAAAAGTAAAAGTGTATTTGAGTGACCAATTTAAATAAATTAAAATAAAGGAAAAAATCAAAAGTAATGGTATATTTAAGTGACCAACCCCAACTCCTCCTGACTGGCTCTTCTCCGAGGAAAACACGGCCAGCGGGATTACAGCAACAAAATGTTCTTTATTAGACGTCTTTGTTTGTTCTTCTGCTATTCAAGCTTCTTGAAATTTTTTCAAACTGGATCTTTATCTATTATTAGAGTTAAGAAAGTTTCCAGGCTTGTAGATTGAAAGATAATTAAAAGTTTCTTCAAATATGGTTTTAACGTAGTCTGATTGTTGACTGGATTCTAGTCAGGTGATCTGCAGACTTGTAGATTGACAGAGGATTCAATTGTTCTTGGATCACTGTTTTCAAGTTCGTAGAATAAAAAATAATCCAATGGTTCTTGGATTACAGTTTTTGTGCAAGTGGCTATATTATCCAAATAAAATAATCCAGAGAATCTTGAATTATTTCTTATGTTCAATTTATATGTAACTCGAAGGACCACATCAAGTAAGAAACCTTAAATTGAATCTTAGAAAAGAAACGGTTTGGTTGGTTGATTGAAAAATAACTGAACGAGTTTAGTAATAGGCATATGCCGTAAATAAGAAAAATTATTTACAATTTATATTTGCTTAGCTTTTTGTGGTGCTCACCGATTATTGGCCCATGCTGTATGTATAAGAAATGCTGTGTTGCATAAAATTGCTTTGCCCGATAGGTGCAATGTATGAAAGAATGCTTACATGGGTAAATGAGCTTGAAAATATTATGATGAAAATAATTTAACCTAATTACAAAAAATTGTTATCATAAAAAATGTTGAGACTTTATTGTTTAGGCGTGAACAGATTAGTCAACTGCTTCCGAGGCTGTGACAAAAATTATAAACTATGATAAATAAAGCAATATGAGAGCTTAAATTCGAAACAATATTTTTGAATTTGTAATTTGAAGTGTCATTTTCAGTTCATTCTACGTAATCCAAGGCTTGTTGAGCTGAATAAAAACACAGAAAAAGGCAGTAGAAAAGTTCATTTTATTTTGTCGTATATTTTGACATTAAAGTACGACAAAAGATCAGAATCACCCTCCAGGCGAAAACTATTTCCGAATCTGACCAGAAGAACGTAACGGCATCCTCCATTTTGAGATCTTGCATTGCGTGGTGAGCTCAACAGTTAAGCTTCACGGCGCATAATTCAAGCCTAGGTAATGTCAATTGCTTAGTTGAAGCTACCCTCGACTTGACGGAAACTAACCTCACTACGATACGATTATGACTGTTGATTGAACGAATGTAAATGGCTCTTCTGTATGCCTTTTCAGAATCTTCTGCAATGTAATGGATAAGACCGGTACAATTTTGAATGTCAATATTTTAACTTTTATTTCTGACAAAATTTGCCTTAACCTAGAAATTCAATACGTCCATTTGCTATTTGTAATACTTCAAAATAAAAACAATAAAAAATGAAAAATAATAAGAAAATGAAATTAAACAAATAATAATAATTCAAATAGTGATCCAAAAATAAACCGTCAAGGGTAAAATTCCAAAATTTCAACACATAGTAGTACATATTCCACTTGTATTAACCTGTAATACATAAAAAGTAAATTAGAATGAATTTCTGATAAGTATTTCATTTAAACAGAATGAGCTCCACTCACTGCTCATAAACTCTGCCAAGTTCATTTCTACCTTAGCTGGGATGCTGAAAAAATAATTTAGTTAATAAATGTTTTTAGTAATAATGATAAGGTTCAATTTACCTTATCGGTTAGTCAAGACTTAATGCCGGTTTATTGCTGCCGACCTGTCTTATTGACAGCAGCGCATTGTCATGGACATTTTTATTGCCACTGGCATAGTGGAGGTATCCATCAATAAATGGAAGAAGAAGAGAACGACAAGCTGCTTGTGATACAAATCTCACTGGATGTTGACGGCGGCTGCCGTGAAGTGGATGAAGGCAATGCCTTATTGGTATAAACCCGTGTCTGGATTATCATGGCCCTGTTGGAGACTCTTTCGGTGAGATTTTCTTTTATATTTTTAGTTGTACGTTAATGTGATTAGGTTCCGCGACGAAACAGAAGTACTTCCAAGGTTACGGAATAATCATTACCTTCTTCCTGTTCACTTTTTAGAAATCTTGTGGGTAGAAATGAAGCTGCTGTTGTCCCATAGGTTGCTGTGTTCAGCCGATAGAATTTCTGTGATTAGCTAAAATCAGCGATCTTCTTCATTGAGAAGCTGTGAAGACGAACTTCGGCAATCGGAATCACAACAAGATTGAAAAGAGTTCGTCCTGTATAGTCGGTCCTGTTGCTAAGACATCCTTCAGAGATACGTTCGTAGAAGTCTTGGCGGATGCATCAAGGCTGTCGGACTTGACAACACTATGATGAGGAAGAAAATAGTGTGGATGTTAAATAGTCCTTTTGTCGATTTCTTCCATGTGATTGAGCTTGATATACTCGTTCATGAATTCGTCGTATTGTGATATAATATCTCGGTGTCTGGGAAGCCTTCGTTCTAGTGACAAGAACTTTTTTCGTAGAGCGATATCCTGGCACTCCTCAAGTTTGTTTGTGGTTTGATTAAATGGTATAAGCACTATGAATCGTCCCGTAGAATCTTTCTTCACAGTTTGGTTAAATGATTCTCACATCTCGCTTGTGCTGGTGAGAGTGTTTCGAGATGTATTCTTAACTTTCTCCAGTATCCAAAACGTTGCTATGGTCAATGTTTCATCCTCGCTGGAAATCCCATAAGTGGCCTTGTCTAAGTGTCTTCCACCGACCCTTCCGACCACTATCCAGTTAAATGCAGTGTTCTGGGGGGTTGGAAAGGTATCGCCTAAGTTGATTTGGCGTATACATAGCAGGTCAGGCTAGATTTCTGCTCCAAATAGTACGTTTATCCGAGATAGATTGTTGAAGTTAGGATCTGCTGATTTATATTTCCTGGTATGGCCACAAGAACAACGGCTTCTAATCTAGTAGTAAGCCCATTCAATACTGTCCTTTAATTGTTCGTGTGGTTAGTGTTGTTAGCCTGTCATTGGCTTCGCTTTTCATTGGTGATAGTGGAACTGCCTTGCATAGTGACTGAGATGAGGCTGAATAGCTAAATATGTAACAGGGTGTTGTGTTTCCTCGTACATTTTGTGCTTAATTTGCACTGCTGTGATGAATGGCCCGGTCTCAGACAGTTGGTGCACAAATTATTGCGCTTAACGAGAGTTAGCCGAGTTACATGAGAATAGTACACGGTTTCCCTTCCATGGTACATAATTTGGTACAGTTGTAGTAGCAGATATGATTATTTTTGTTGTGCCTTCCTTAATATGGTAATTTCTTGGAGTTTTGCCTTGCTACCAATTACTTCCAGAGATTGAAATCGATTCTCCATAAATGATAAGATTGTTCATATAAACGATGTGTGGTTTGATCTAATTTCTTCATTAGCATATGCAACAGTATTGGATTCCAACTGCAGATGAAACCTTAAGATTTTTCAAAGCCAGCAAGCATTCCTGCGCTGTTTCATCCAGCGCTCCTTTAACATATCTAAAGCATCGATGTAGTTTTCATCTAACAAGGTTAAATGGCGAATTAGTCTTTCGGCTTCCCCATAAAAATTTGTTTTGAAGTACCACATTTTTTGGCAATCAGCCATTGATTCTTTGTGGACCATTTGGTTAAACAGATCATAAAACTGACACCACTTTAAGTAGTCTCCATCAAATTTTGGAAGGACTAATTCTGGCAGTTTCATCATGGTGTTATTACTGACAGTTGTGTTGGAAGTTGTCAATTTATCCGGTTTGTCAGATAAATGAATTAATTGCCCTTGTACCTTTTCTTCAAATCATACATACTCGTTGATGTTGTAACCCATTTGAATTGGATCTGCGGTTAATTCCCAGATATTTTTATTGATATTTTCGATCTGTAACCAATGGTTATTTAGTCTGCTTATTTTCAGGTCATAATAATTTTTAATGCTCTGTTCATCATTCATTTTTATTTCGTGCAATAAGGCGTCGAAGAGCATTGCTGACCTCTCCTAGTCGCCTTGTTGCTCGAATTATTTGTTGCAGTGGATTTGACTGAGTTTCTGTTGTTCTACGATGTTTCTCATTTTCATGAGCACTGATGTCATCAATTATTAATATATGCTGGTATCCGCATTTACGTGATATACATACGTTACGATTCTGAAGTTAATTATTTATGACTTATCTCGTGTTATGATACATTTCTTGGAAAGACTATCTTGGACGTGAAGCCCCTCTTGTCAGCATGAACTGACAGCTCACTCCCGTTATCAGCGATAGCACAGGGCGGTATGCTAACACCTCGACTAGTACGGGAGAGTTATAGGGGGGTTAACGAAAACCTGCCGCTGGTCAAGAACTATAATACAAAAAACAATCGTGCCCTTACAAACGACCAAAGCACACATCCAGCCTTGAAGAGGCCATTACAATACTGTTGTGTATGCCTTCCAGAAAAGAAACACACGGTGGTCCTTTTCTTTCAAAATTGTCCTCACGAGTGTCTGTAAAGAAAAGATGCTTTCCCTTTTGTTTTACTTTTTGGAAAAGGTTAATTATTTATTTTGCAGTACCCTGTTGTACCACACCAGTTAATACGCACTCGTTTCACGAAAAGAAAGATGTTTATTTTAATTAAACACTTTTACTTAAAACTTGTATATTTTACAAATTAAGCTTTAATATTAAAATTGTACAAGACAATCAAAACTTATCAAAACCGCGAGACCACCGTTAATATATTTTGAACTCAAGTTGAAACTCTGAAATCGGACTATTCAAATCCAACAGAAAACTAGAAAACTCTTTTAATCAAACTCCAAACTGAAACTGTCTCTCCCATATCCAGCGACGAGTCTTCTCATTGGTCAATTGAATTGACCAATAGGAATATTCGTGTCACCCATTCCCCAAAATCAGCATGTCAGACCTGAGAAAGAATGAACGAATCAGAATTTTTCAGTTCTTTCTCACAATCCAACATTGTTGATTCATGGAAACGAGCCACAAAATTTCCCATTGTAAAAATATGTCACAGATTAAATTTTCCTGCACGGCGGATTGTAACATGATGAGTATACTTCAGTGAGATAAGCAAGCGCATTTTTCTCACAGCTAATTATGCTGACCCATCGAAAAATGTTTAGCGCTTGAATATTACACTTGATCTGTTTACTTGAATGAAATAATCATGCGCATTTTTTTCACGGTCAATAATGTTGACCCATCGACAAGTGTTTAACGCGTGCATATTTCATCCGAAATATTATATGTGTTTGTCAAATAATTTCTTGTTGTACAGACAGAATAATTTGGATCATGTGCCCTTGAATATGACTTCGTCCGCTTGGACATGAGAAAAGTGATTTGGATATTTGCTGCTTGAATAGCATGGCACAATTACTTGAATTTGAGCCCTGGAATTCGTGGATGCATTTCAGAGATAAATTGCTCACATTAATTTATGAATACATTTTTTGGATCCACTTCAGTATTAAAGGAATTCGTGGATGCATTTTGTTATGCATGCATAAATTTCCTTATCTTTAAGCAATTAAAATGAAGGAAGAAATCAAAAGTAAAAGTGTATTTGAGTGACCAATTTAAATAAATTAAAATAAAGGAAAAAATCAAAAGTAATGGTATATTTAAGTGACCAACCCCAACTCCTCCTGACTGGCTCTTCTCCGAGTAAAACACGGCCAGCGGGATTACAGCAACAAAATGTTCTTTATTAGACGTCTTTGTTTGTTCTTCTGCTATTCAAGCTTCTTGAAATTTTTTCAAACTGGATCTTTATCTATTATTAGAGTTAAGAAAGTTTCCAGGCTTGTAGATTGAAAGATAATTAAAAGTTTCTTCAAATATGGTTTTAACGTAGTCTGATTGTTGACTGGATTCTAGTCAGGTGATCTGCAGACTTGTAGATTGACAGAGGATTCAATTGTTCTTGGATCACTGTTTTCAAGTTCGTAGAATAAAAAATAATCCAATGGTTCTTGGATTACAGTTTTTGTGCAAGTGGCTATATTATCCAAATAAAATAATCCAGAGATTCTTGAATTATTTCTTATGTTCAATTTATATGTAACTCGAAGGACCACATCAAGTAAGAAACCTTAAATTGAATCTTAGAAAAGAAACGGTTTGGTTGGTTGATTGAAAAATAACTGAACGAGTTTAGTAATAGGCATATGCCGTAAATAAGAAAAATTATTTACAATTTATATTTGCTTAGCTTTTTGTGGTGCTCACCGATTATTGGCCCATGTTGTATGTATAAGAAATGCTGTGTTGCATAAAATTGCTTTGCCCGATAGGTGCAATGTATGAAAGAATGCTTACATGGGTAAATGAGCTTGAAAATATTATGATGAAAATAATTTAACCTAATTACAAAAAATTGTTATCATAAAAAATGTTAAGACTTTATTGTTTAGGCGTGAACAGATTAGTCAACTGCTTCCGAGGCTGTGACAAAAATTATAAACTATGATAAATAAAGCAATATGAGAGCTTAAATTCGAAACAATATTTTTGAATTTGTAATTTGAAGTGTCATTTTCAGTTCATTCTACGTAATCCAAGGCTTGTTGAGCTGAATAAAAACACAGAAAAAGGCAGTAGAAAAGTTCATTTTATTTTGTCGTATATTTTGACATTAAAGTACGACAAAAGATCAGAATCACCCTCCAGGCGAAAACTATTTCCGAATCTGACCAGAAGAACGTAACGGCATCCTCCATTTTGAGATCTTGCATTGCGTGGTGAGCTCAACAGTTAAGCTTCACGGCGCATAATTCAAGCCTAGGTAATGTCAATTGCTTAGTTGAAGCTACCCTCGACTTGACGGAAACTAACCTCACTACGATACGATTATGACTGTTGATTGAACGAATGTAAATGGCTCTTCTGTATGCCTTTTCAGAATCTTCTGCAATGTAATGGATAAGACCGGTACAATTTTGAATGTCAATATTTTAACTTTTATTTCTGATAAAATTTGCCTTAACCTAGAAATTCAATACGTCCATTTGCTATTTGTAATACTTCAAAATAAAAACAATAAAAAATGAAAAATAATAAGAAAATGAAATTAAACAAATAATAATAATTCAAATAGTGATCCAAAAATAAACCGTCAAGGGTAAAATTCCAAAATTTCAACACATAGTGGTACATATTCCACTTGTATTAACCTGTAATACATAAAAAGTAAATTAGAATGAATTTCTGATAAGTATTTCATTTAAACAGAATGAGCTCCACTCACTGCTCATAAACTCTGCCAAGTTCATTTCTACCTTAGCTGGGGTGCTGAAAAAATAATTTAGTTAATAAATGTTTTTAGTAATAATGATAAGGTTCAATTTACCTTATCTGTTAGTCAAGACTTAATGCCGGTTTATTGCTGCCGACCTGTCTTATTGACAGCAGCGCATTGTCATGGACATTTTTATTGCCACTGGCATAGTGGAGGTATCCATCAATAAATGGAAGAAGAAGAGAACGACAAGCTGCTTGTGATACAAATCTCACTGGATGTTGACGGCGGCTGCCGTGAAGTGGATGAAGGCAATGCCTTATTGGTATAAACCCGTGTCTGGATTATCATGGCCCTGTTGGAGACTCTTTCGGTGAGATTTTCTTTTATATTTTTAGTTGTACGTTAATGTGATTAGGTTCCGCGACGAAACAGAAGTACTTCCAAGGTTACGGAATAATCATTACCTTCTTCCTGTTCACTTTTTAGAAATCTTGTGGGTAGAAATGAAGCTGTTGTTGTCCCATAGGTTGCTGTGTTCAGCCGATAGAATTTCTGTGATTAGCTAAAATCAGCGATCTTCTTCATTGAGAAGCTGTGAAGACGAACTTCGGCAATCGGAATCACAACAAGATTGAAAAGAGTTCGTCCTGTATAGTCGGTCCTGTTGCTAAGACATCCTTCAGAGATACGTTCGTAGAAGTCTTGGCGGATGCATCAAGGCTGTCGGACTTGACAACACTATGATGAGGAAGAAAATAGTGTGGATGTTAAATAGTCCTTTTGTCGATTTCTTCCATGTGATTGAGCTTGATATACTCGTTCATGAATTCGTCGTATTGTGATATAATATCTCGGTGTCTGGGAAGCCTTCGTTCTAGTGACAAGAACTTTTTTCGTAGAGCGATATCCTGGCACTCCTGAAGTTTGTTTGTGGTTTGATTAAATGGTATAAGCACTATGAATCGTCCCGTAGAATCTTTCTTCACAGTTTGGTTAAATGATTCTCACATCTCGCTTGTGCTGGTGAGAGTGTTTCGAGATGTATTCTTAACTTTCTCCAGTATCCAAAACGTTGCTATGGTCAATGTTTCATCCTCGCTGGAAATCCCATAAGTGGCCTTGTCTAAGTGTCTTCCACCGACCCTTCCGACCACTATCCAGTTAAATGCAGTGTTCTGGGGGGTTGGAAAGGTATCGCCTAAGTTGATTTGGCGTATACATAGCAGGTCAGGCTAGATTTCTGCTCCAAATAGTACGTTTATCCGAGATAGATTGTTGAAGTTAGGATCTGCTGATTTATATTTCCTGGTATGGCCACAAGAACAACGGCTTCTAATCTAGTAGTAAGCCCATTCAATACTGTCCTTTAATTGTTCGTGTGGTTAGTGTTGTTAGCCTGTCATTGGCTTCGCTTTTCATTGGTGATAGTGGAACTGCCTTGCATAGTGACTGAGATGAGGCTGAATAGCTAAATATGTAACAGGGTGTTGTGTTTCCTCGTACATTTTGTGCTTAATTTGCACTGCTGTGATGAATGGCCCGGTCTCAGACAGTTGGTGCACAAATTATTGCGCTTAACGAGAGTTAGCCGAGTTACATGAGAATAGTACACGGTTTCCCTTCCATGGTACATAATTTGGTACAGTTGTAGTAGCAGATATGATTATTTTTGTTGTGCCTTCCTTAATATGGTAATTTCTTGGAGTTTTGCCTTGCTACCAATTACTTCCAGAGATTGAAATCGATTCTCCATAAATGATAAGATTGTTCATATAAACGATGTGTGGTTTGATCTAATTTCTTCATTAGCATATGCAACAGTATTGGATTCCAACTGCAGATGAAACCTTAAGATTTTTCAAAGCCAGCAAGCATTCCTGCGCTGTTTCATCCAGCGCTCCTTTAACATATCTAAAGCATCGATGTAGTTTTCATCTAACAAGGTTAAATGGCGAATTAGTCTTTCGGCTTCCCCATAAAAATTTGTTTTGAAGTACCACATTTTTTGGCAATCAGCCATTGATTCTTTGTGGACCATTTGGTTAAACAGATCATAAAACTGACACCACTTTAAGTAGTCTCCATCAAATTTTGGAAGGACTAATTCTGGCAGTTTCATCATGGTGTTATTACTGACAGTTGTGTTGGAAGTTGTCAATTTATCCGGTTTGTCAGATAAATGAATTAATTGCCCTTGTACCTTTTCTTCAAATCATACATACTCGTTGATGTTGTAACCCATTTGAATTGGATCTGCGGTTAATTCCCAGATATTTTTATTGATATTTTCGATCTGTAACCAATGGTTATTTAGTCTGCTTATTTTCAGGTCATAATAATTTTTAATGCTCTGTTCATCATTCATTTTTATTTCGTGCAATAAGGCGTCGAAGAGCATTGCTGACCTCTCCTTGTCGCCTTGTTGCTCGAATTATTTGTTGCAGTGGATTTGACTGAGTTTCTGTTGTTCTACGATATTTCTCATTTTCATGAGCACTGATGTCATCAATTATTAATATATGCTGGTATCCGCATTTACGTGATATACATACGTTACGATTCTGAAGTTAATTATTTATGACTTATCTCGTGTTATGATACATTTCTTGGAAAGACTATCTTGGACGTGAAGCCCCTCTTGTCAGCATGAACTGACAGCTCACTCCCGTTATCAGCGATAGCACAGGGCGGTATGCTAACACCTCGACTAGTACGGGAGAGTTATAGGGGGGTTAACGAAAACCTGCCGCTGGTCAAGAACTATAATACAAAAAACAATCGTGCCCTTACAAACGACCAAAGCACACATCCAGCCTTGAAGAGGCCATTACAATACTGTTGTGTATGCCTTCCAGAAAAGAAACACACGGTGGTCCTTTTCTTTCAAAATTGTCCTCACGAGTGTCTGTAAAGAAAAGATGCTTTCCCTTTTGTTTTCCTTTTTGGAAAAGGTTGATTATTTATTTTGCAGTACCCTGTTGTACCACACCAGTTAATACGCACTCGTTTCACGAAAAGAAAGATGTTTATTTTAATTAAACACTTTTACTTAAAACTTGTATATTTTACAAATTAAGCTTTAATATTAAAATTGTACAAGACAATCAAAACTTATCAAAACCGCGAGACCACCGTTAATATATTTTGAACTCAAGTTGAAACTCTGAAATCGGACTATTCAAATCCAACAGAAAACTAGAAAACTCTTTTAATCAAACTCCAAACTGAAACTGTCTCTCCCATATCCAGCGACGAGTCTTCTCATTGGTCAATTGAATTGACCAATAGGAATATTCGTGTCACCCATTCTCCAAAATCAGCATGTCAGACCTGAGAAAGAATGAACGAATCAGAATTTTTCAGTTCTTTCTCACAATCCAACATTGTTGATTCATGGAAACGAGCCACAAAATTTCCCATTGTAAAAATATGTCACAGATTAAATTTTCCTGCACGGCGGATTGTAACATGATGAGTATACTTCAGTGAGATAAGCAAGCGCATTTTTCTCACAGCTAATTATGCTGACCCATCGAAAAATGTTTAGCGCTTGAATATTACACTTGATCTGTTTACTTGAATGAAATAATCATGCGCATTTTTTTCACGGTCAATAATGTTGACCCATCGACAAGTGTTTAACGCGTGCATATTTCATCCGAAATATTATATGTGTTTGTCAAATAATTTCTTGTTGTACAGACAGAATAATTTGGATCATGTGCCCTTGAATATGACTTCGTCCGCTTGGACATGAGAAAAGTGATTTGGATATTTGCTGCTTGAATAGCATGGCACAATTACTTGAATTTGAGCCCTGGAATTCGTGGATGCATTTCAGAGATAAATTGCTCACATTAATTTATGAATACATTTTTTGGATCCACTTCAGTATTAAAGGAATTCGTGGATGCATTTTGTTATGCATGCATAAATTTCCTTATCTTTAAGCAATTAAAATGAAGGAAGAAATCAAAAGTAAAAGTGTATTTGAGTGACCAATTTAAATAAATTAAAATAAAGGAAAAAATCAAAAGTAATGGTATATTTAAGTGACCAACCCCAACTCCTCCTGACTGGGTCTTCTCCGAGTAAAACACGGCCAGCGGGATTACAGCAACAAAATGTTCTTTATTAGACGTCTTTGTTTGTTCTTCTGCTATTCAAGCTTCTTGAAATTTTTTCAAATTGGATCTTTATCTATTATTAGAGTTAAGAAAGTTTCCAGGCTTGTAGATTGAAAGATAATTAAAAGTTTCTTCAAATATGGTTTTAACGTAGTCTGATTGTTGACTGGATTCTAGTCAGGTGATCTGCAGACTTGTAGATTGACAGAGGATTCAATTGTTCTTGGATCACTGTTTTCAAGTTCGTAGAATAAAAAATAATCCAATGGTTCTTGGATTACAGTTTTTGTGCAAGTGGCTATATTATCCAAATAAAATAATCCAGAGATTCTTGAATTATTTCTTATGTTCAATTTATATGTAACTCGAAGGACCACATCAAGTAAGAAACCTTAAATTGAATCTTAGAAAAGAAACGGTTTGGTTGGTTGATTGAAAAATAACTGAACGAGTTTAGTAATAGGCATATGCCGTAAATAAGAAAAATTATTTACAATTTATATTTGCTTAGCTTTTTGTGGTGCTCACCGATTATTGGCCCATGCTGTATGTATAAGAAATGCTGTGTTGCATAAAATTGCTTTGCCCGATAGGTGCAATGTATGAAAGAATGCTTACATGGGTAAATGAGCTTGAAAATATTATGATGAAAATAATTTAACCTAATTACAAAAAATTGTTATCATAAAAAATGTTGAGACTTTATTGTTTAGGCGTGAACAGATTAGTCAACTGCTTCCGAGGCTGTGACAAAAATTATAAACTATGATAAATAAAGCAATATGAGAGCTTAAATTCGAAACAATATTTTTGAATTTGTAATTTGAAGTGTCATTTTCAGTTCATTCTACGTAATCCAAGGCTTGTTGAGCTGAATAAAAACACAGAAAAAGGCAGTAGAAAAGTTCATTTTATTTTGTCGTATATTTTGACATTAAAGTACGACAAAAGATCAGAATCACCCTCCAGGCGAAAACTATTTCCGAATCTGACCAGAAGAACGTACCGGCATCCTCCATTTTGAGATCTTGCATTGCGTGGTGAGCTCAACAGTTAAGCTTCACGGCGCATAATTCAAGCCTAGGTAATGTCAATTGCTTAGTTGAAGCTACCCTCGACTTGACGGAAACTAACCTCACTACGATACGATTATGACTGTTGATTGAACGAATGTAAATGGCTCTTCTGTATGCCTTTTCAGAATCTTCTGCAATGTAATGGATAAGACCGGTACAATTTTGAATGTCAATATTTTAACTTTTATTTCTGACAAAATTTGCCTTAACCTAGAAATTCAATACGTCCATTTGCTAATTGTAATACTTCAAAATAAAAACAATAAAAAATGAAAAATAATAAGAAAATGAAATTAAACAAATAATAATAATTCAAATAGTGATCCAAAAATAAACCGTCAAGGGTAAAATTCCAAAATTTCAACACATAGTGGTACATATTCCACTTGTATTAACCTGTAATACATAAAAAGTAAATTAGAATGAATTTCTGATAAGTATTTCATTTAAACAGAATGAGCTCCACTCACTGCTCATAAACTCTGCCAAGTTCATTTCTACCTTAGCTGGGGTGCTGAAAAAATAATTTAGTTAATAAATGTTTTTAGTAATAATGATAAGGTTCAATTTACCTTATCGGTTAGTCAAGACTTAATGCCGGTTTATTGCTGCCGACCTGTCTTATTGACAGCAGCGCATTGTCATGGACATTTTTATTGCCACTGGCATAGTGGAGGTATCCATCAATAAATGGAAGAAGAAGAGAACGACAAGCTGCTTGTGATACAAATCTCACTGGATGTTGACGGCGGCTGCCGTGAAGTGGATGAAGGCAATGCCTTATTGGTATAAACCCGTGTCTGGATTATCATGGCCCTGTTGGAGACTCTTTCGGTGAGATTTTCTTTTATATTTTTAGTTGTACGTTAATGTGATTAGGTTCCGCGACGAAACAGAAGTACTTCCAAGGTTACGGAATAATCATTACCTTCTTCCTGTTCACTTTTTAGAAATCTTGTGGGTAGAAATGAAGCTGCTGTTGTCCCATAGGTTGCTGTGTTCAGCCGATAGAATTTCTGTGATTAGCTAAAATCAGCGATCTTCTTCATTGAGAAGCTGTGAAGACGAACTTCGGCAATCGGAATCACAACAAGATTGAAAAGAGTTCGTCCTGTATAGTCGGTCCTGTTGCTAAGACATCCTTCAGAGATACGTTCGTAGAAGTCTTGGCGGATGCATCAAGGCTGTCGGACTTGACAACACTATGATGAGGAAGAAAATAGTGTGGATGTTAAATAGTCCTTTTGTCGATTTCTTCCATGTGATTGAGCTTGATATACTCGTTCATGAATTCGTCGTATTGTGATATAATATCTCGGTGTCTGGGAAGCCTTCGTTCTAGTGACAAGAACTTTTTTCGTAGAGCGATATCCTGGCACTCCTGAAGTTTGTTTGTGGTTTGATTAAATGGTATAAGCACTATGAATCGTCCCGTAGAATCTTTCTTCACAGTTTGGTTAAATGATTCTCACATCTCGCTTGTGCTGGTGAGAGTGTTTCGAGATGTATTCTTAACTTTCTCCAGTATCCAAAACGTTGCTATGGTCAATGTTTCATCCTCGCTGGAAATCCCATAAGTGGCCTTGTCTAAGTGTCTTCCACCGACCCTTCCGACCACTATCCAGTTAAATGCAGTGTTCTGGGGGGTTGGAAAGGTATCGCCTAAGTTGATTTGGCGTATACATAGCAGGTCAGGCTAGATTTCTGCTCCAAATAGTACGTTTATCCGAGATAGATTGTTGAAGTTAGGATCTGCTGATTTATATTTCCTGGTATGGCCACAAGAACAACGGCTTCTAATCTAGTAGTAAGCCCATTCAATACTGTCCTTTAATTGTTCGTGTGGTTAGTGTTGTTAGCCTGTCATTGGCTTCGCTTTTCATTGGTGATAGTGGAACTGCCTTGCATAGTGACTGAGATGAGGCTGAATAGCTAAATATGTAACAGGGTGTTGTGTTTCCTCGTACATTTTGTGCTTAATTTGCACTGCTGTGATGAATGGCCCGGTCTCAGACAGTTGGTGCACAAATTATTGCGCTTAACGAGAGTTAGCCGAGTTACATGAGAATAGTACACGGCGTCGAAGAGCATTGCTGACCTCTCCTTGTCGCCTTGTTGCTCGAATTATTTGTTGCAGTGGATTTGACTGAGTTTCTGTTGTTCTACGATGTTTCTCATTTTAATGAGCACTGATGTCATCAATTATTAATATATGCTGGTATCCGCATTTACGTGATATACATACGTTACGATTCTGAAGTTAATTATTTATGACTTATCTCGTGTTATGATACATTTCTTGGAAAGACTATCTTGGACGTGAAGCCCCTCTTGTCAGCATGAACTGACAGCTCACTCCCGTTATCAGCGATAGCACAGGGCGGTATGCTAACACCTCGACTAGTACGGGAGAGTTATAGGGGGGTTAACGAAAACCTGCCGCTGGTCAAGAACTATAATACAAAAAACAATCGTGCCCTTACAAACGACCAAAGCACACATCCAGCCTTGAAGAGGCCATTACAATACTGTTGTGTATCCCTTCCAGAAAAGAAACACACGGTGGTCCTTTTCTTTCAAAATTGTCCTCACGAGTGTCTGTAAAGAAAAGATGCTTTCCCTTTTGTTTTCCTTTTTGGAAAAGGTTAATTATTTATTTTGCAGTACCCTATTGTACCACACCAGTTAATACGCACTCGTTTCACGAAAAGAAAGATGTTTATTTTAATTAAACACTTTTACTTAAAACTTGTATATTTTACAAATTAAGCTTTAATATTAAAATTGTACAAGACAATCAAAACTTATCAAAACCGCGAGACCACCGTTAATATATTTTGAACTCAAGTTGAAACTCTGAAATCGGACTATTCAAATCCAACAGAAAACTAGAAAACTCTTTTAATCAAACTCCAAACTGAAACTGTCTCTCCCATATCCAGCGACGAGTCTTCTCATTGGTCAATTGAATTGACCAATAGGAATATTCGTGTCACCCATTCCCCAAAATCAGCATGTCAGACCTGAGAAAGAATGAACGAATCAGAATTTTTCAGTTCTTTCTCACAATCCAACATTGTTGATTCATGGAAACGAGCCACAAAATTTCCCATTGTAAAAATATGTCACAGATTAAATTTTCCTGCACGGCGGATTGGAACATGATGAGTATACTTCAGTGAGATAAGCAAGCGCATTTTTCTCACAGCTAATTATGCTGACCCATCGAAAAATGTTTAGCGCTTGAATATTACACTTGATCTGTTTACTTGAATGAAATAATCATGCGCATTTTTTTCACGGTCAATAATGTTCATCCGAAATATTATATGTGTTTGTCAAATAATTTCTTGTTGTACAGACAGAATAATTTGGATCATGTGCCCTTGAATATGACTTCGTCCGCTTGGACATGAGAAAAGTGATTTGGATATTTGCTGCTTGAATAGCATGGCACAATTACTTGAATTTGAGCCCTGGAATTCGTGGATGCATTTCAGAGATAAATTGCTCACATTAATTTATGAATACATTTTTTGGATCCACTTCAGTATTAAAGGAATTCGTGGATGCATTTTGTTATGCATGCATAAATTTCCTTATCTTTAATTGTTGGTATATAATACCTTTACCTTACTGAAGGCGCCGATGACATGCCTTCGTGCCATTGCTCCATCCACCCTGTGACATTGTGGGCATGATTTTACAATGTCCCTATTTGATCCTGAAAGAGTGGAGTAGTGAACCTTGTCAACCCTTCATTCTAAGATGGGCTCCGGAAGTATGAGAGGAGAAAAAATCGTTCTAATACACCATATCGTTACGTTATAATAGTCTGTTTATTACTATACGAAACCTAGCGTCAACTGGACTGAACAAATCACATTTTTACTTACAAAGATTACATTTTTTTCTCTTATGTTCAGCCGCGTAGCAAGTTACTTTATGATCTACGACTACTTAAATTCATTTTCGCAACAAAAGAATGAAACTCAAGAACCTAACTTACGATTTAGATATATACATTGAAATTGCATGCTGGGACTACTGGAGGCAAGCCCCAGACAGAGTTAGTTATAGTTACCTGATGAGAACTTTTCCTCCACGAAAGCCTTCTGAATCAAATAGAGTCCTGTAAAGAAACAAAAGAAAGAAAGCAAACTAACACAAGTCCGACCGGGATTTCCTTTACATTAAGTATCCCTATCATAATGATACTATAAGTATGCAAGTATGATTCTTTAAGCAACGTTAACCTAATGACAAGTTAAGAAGCAGTAATTCCTAGTGTTTTTTAGAATGAAACAAGTAATTTCATATACTTTCGTCTTTTTGCATGAATGGAGGAAAAGAACTTGGCTATGCACTATTGTAGTGAAACTGAGACAACGAGTTAAAAACAAAAATCGAGAGAACGTAGTAGGTATTACCCTAACGACAAAATCTTATTAAATTCCTCAAAATCCTATCAATCTATTCATAGTAATGTTCTTCGGGTCATACTACCTCCCATTTTTAAGATAAAGATAAATTTCGCTTTGGCCCAGATGCTGAAAAGAGATGTAAATATCCTCTCAAATAAAATTCTCATTTTTCCGGAAAATAACAGGGAATCCAATCCAGCATGAGTTCTCACACTTAATCTCTTCAAAGCAAAACGAATGTAAACAGAAGCATGTGCTGTTCAAATATCATAGGATTACAGCAACAACATGTTTCTATTTACAGCAACAACACGTGACCAAACATTATCAATATTTCATGAAAACCTGTTTTCACAAAAGTGCGGGAGAATTTTATGAGGCCCTTCTCATTTACGAAAATGAAACATTTGCCATTCTGTTTCGTTGCATGCAACTTGCGCTTTCACATTTTTTATCTTTATTCATAAAAGTTTCCAAGAGAGTTTGATTTTTTTTCGATTTTTTTTCTTTCTTTCTTGCTTTTCTTACCGCGTGCATTTTAAATGTAAAACACTCGGAAATCTCGCCTGCTTCCTAACTTGTCATTAGGTTAACTTTGCCTTAAGTCTAACCAAGAGGTAAGCACACAAAGCAACTAAAACATGAATTATTCATAAAGACCAAAGTGTAAGTATTTACCCAGGTTCGTTGAGTGCTACTACACGTTTACACGCTTTCTACGAAGGTAAGTAATGGTGAGCAAGGCAAGTATTCTATGAATTCTTACAGGAATTCTAATTTATATCTGTTTGAGCGGTATACCTTAGTTATGACGGTACGCTTAACTACCTTATCGTTAACGTATATGTGAAAAAAATGTGCTAAAACTATGTCCTGTCAGTTGACACAGGAAATATGTATATAGAAACAGAATATTGGAAATTCAGTTATGTTCATTGCTAAGGAAACTATGATTAATTTTATGCTACTTCATACGACATATATAGGAGAAATATGAAAAATATGTTAAAGTATGTCTATTGCTACGGCATATATACAGGGTGATTCTGATCAAGATACCTTCCGGTATACCACGCGATTCCTTGAGGTAAGCTGATCAAAAAATTGTTTCACATACCCCCCCCCCCCGCCCGCCCCCTAGAAACCTTCCTTTAGGAGTTGTGGCCAGTTGAAGATATTCATGAACCCTGCTGGGAATAATTGAGTATAACTTTTGAACCACGTTATAGATTTTGGTTATTCCAAAAAATTGATTTCTTTACACACAAAAGTTTTTGAAATAAATAACGGTATTTTTGAAATTTGTGTGTAAACAAAATCAATTTTTTGGAAATATTTGCGAATAATTTGAAGATGCTTAATTAAAAAAATACATAGTAATACACTTTTCGACAGCTACTATTCTTGGCTATTTAATAAGCCAACAATAACCAAAATCTATAGTGTGGTTCAAAAGTTATACTCATTTATTCCCATCAGGGTTCATGAATATCTTCAACTGGCCACAACTCCTAAAGGATGGTTTCAGGGGGGTATGTGGAACAATTTTTTGATCAGCGTACCTCAAGGAATCGCGTGGTATACCGGAAGGTATCTTGATCAGAATCACCCTATATATATATAGAAAAGTTATGTAAAAATAGGTAAATTATTTAATTTATGCCATATATATACATGACCTACATGTCGTAACGATAAATGCATACCTCAACAATAAAAAACAATAAAAAGAGAAAGAAAAAAGCAAACATAATAATCAAAAGAAATACGATCAGAACAGCCACGCACCATTCTACAACGCATTCATGAAATATCAAAGTAACAGTTGTGAAAAGTAATATGATCAGCACTGGTCACAGTAGTACCGTTATAAAGCATATAATGTTACTCAGTGAACTACAGAAAATAAGTAATTGTGCAATGACGACACCGATGACTGTATGTCATTTTTATTTCATTTCACTTAGCAATCTTTCAATAAGAAAAGATTGCAATGTAAGAATTTAAGCAATATTATGCTTGTTTACATAGAGGTCAGTATGCATGCATTTATCGATAGCATTACTCTTGATCGATATTGCCAATATGAGTAAGGTAAGAAATTTTCACAAAGTATTAGTAATATTCTTGGTCTTTCCCATGAGAAAGAAATTTTATTAAAGTTTAGCTATGGAAGCACTTTTAAAATAATATAAATATAGTGCTACTGGAAATAAAGATTAAGAGTTTAACGAGCAACTCCAAAGTTGTTATTATTTTGCCAGATATAGAGCTCTTCAGCGCTAACATGGCTAAGACTTCAGATAATGAGCTTTTGAGCGCTTTGCTGAGATATACATTAACACCAGACAATGAGCGTCTAGCTCTAGCTTGATGGATTTTCGAAAGATTGAACTTCTTAGCTCTAGAATAGAAAATCGCTAATATCTCTCTTCCTATTAACAGAGCGTCATCAGACCGACTATGGTAATTCTACGGCGATACTGCGATAATATAACATTATTTACAACTGAACTATGGCCGTTTGATTACGACTCAACGTCGACCTATCTCGCCTCCAATCATCTGCCTGATTCGTGTAAAATGATATTTTGTTGTAGCCGATTGTTACTATGCGGCCTGCCGCCTTCGCCCTTTCTCTGCGAGGAAGAAAGTTATGTTGAATCATATATGTGCTCCTTGAGGTGCACCAACCTTCTAATGTTCTTGGTCAGAGGTGGGCACCTCTATCGTCATTTAAGTTTTCCAGAAGGATATTGCTTTGGACGTCACTTGTACGATCTTAAAGCCCTATGGGTACTGTCGTTAGTCGTAAGCTAAGATGTGCGCATACGTTTTTGTTTATTATTCTCGACAAATTAGTTTTTAATGGGGGGATGATCCGCTACCTTATTTGGGAATGATTTTTCAGCCACCCTTTTTTCAGGCCTCATCGCAGCCAGGTTAAAACGTCCAGTGATGCCAAACGTGGCAGTAGCTTCACCGTGTGGATAAATGTCAACAACGCTACATCTGTTGGCATCGTACATGTAGCATGCTGTTACATACTGTTATGGTCGTAGCATATTGCATGCAGCAGTATGCTACACTGAGGCTAGCTGCGTCATGTATACGCAGACTGCTTTCTGTACGCATCGAACACCACCTAATTGACAGGGCAGCGCTTCCAAATAGAACGAGTTTGACGAGAATAAAAAGAAGTCGAAGAATCTGATAGAAGGACAGCAAAAAACAAGTGTAATTGTAAAAAGTGACAGAAAAATACAATAGTATCGCGAGTAAAATATAACGAAAAAGGAATAGAAATTAACGCGGTAGACAATTTTAGTTGCGTGTAAAGTTTTAGCGATAAATTTCGTCATTGAGAAAAAAAATAAAAAAACATCCTGTTTATTTTATCCGCTCTGTTAAAGTGGGAAATACCTTGAATAAAACACGACGAACTTTCAGAAATGCTCTGTAAATTGGACGCAGGTCAATAAAAGCCGATGTGGAGGTCCGTAAAGCAAATTTCAGCAACTGAAAAAGCCTACCTTGGGCTGAAAATGCAGTAACTTGCTCATCAAATGGTCCAGCCAAAAAGTATTCAGATATTTCGGGCTTAATTGCATTGTATACAGATCCGCAAAATAAATAGCAATATTATAAGGCTGAAGAATTCATAACTGTAAGAAATTTTCCGACGGATTTAACTGCGGTTATTTGGCATTACGTGGAGCCAGTTGTCGGTTAAGTTCTAGCATATACATATGTTCTGATTACGAAGAATGCTCAAATTCAAAGAGTATTTATCTAAAAACCCTTGCATAGAGATAAAGAAACAACTCTTGCATATGGCAAAAGCTCGAAGATACGCACCATGCGAATAACATCAACTCATTCAGTCAATTGTTTTGTAAGCAGATTGTGATTAAGTTACAAGCAATGCGCTATATTTCGGTTTAAATAAGTAAATTTTTACAATTGTAACTGTAACGTAGGTAGGGTATATTACTTTCCATAAATTTAATTTTCGTTTTTGTATGCATTAGTACCAAAAATCTACAGTATGAAATAGAATCCAGTGGCATAGTGGAACTTCTCGGAGGCGCCTCGGCGAGGGATCCGTATCAACAAAATTTATGTAAGTTGCTGTCACCCAATTATTTACCTAATCAGTTTTTATTATTACATTGGTTGAATGATTAGCTTTGGAATCTTGCTAGTACGTACTCAATCTAGCTTTACTGTAGCGTTTTTTCTCCTAATATTTAAACGGATAAGCAAGAATTAGGTTTACTATTATATGTATAATCTAACTAACTTAATCAGTTCTTAGCATTACATTGTTTGAATGATTAAATCTGGATTTTTGCTGGTACGTACTCAATATAGCTTTCTCATAGCGTTTTTTCTCCCAATATATAAACAGATAAGTAAGAATCAGGTTTACTATTATATAACCTAACTAACGTAAATTACCTTAATTGATCGAATGAATTTTAAAACGTAATGGTGAATTAAGTTTTTGATTTACCTTTCACTCTTCTGGAGCCCTCTCAGGATAATGGTGGAATAGGTCCGCTCCTCTAACCTTTCAGATATCAGATCAACAGGGACACTGGAAGTACTCTGCCCTCAGTGTCGATTGGGGGACGGCAGCAGAAAGCAGAACATCTGCGCCTTCACATAGTTAATGATATGGATGTGTGTGACGGCATTTGGTTTGTCAGGCACGAATTTTTTTTTTTTGTATATGGCTGGTGGCAGCGGCAGGTTTTCGTGGAACCTACCCACACTCCGCCAATAGCCGAGGCGAGCTAGCGTACCGCCCTGCAGTCAACGCTGTCCACCGAGTGATCTGTCAGCTCATGCTGGCAGTCTGTACTTCACGTCCGATGTCAATCACTCTACATACGACCATAACAAAAATGGCACCCAACCTGGACACCCAACGTGGACTTCGGCGTCTAGGTGTGATTGATGCTGGGGACAGACATTGCTTGGAAATATGGAGATTTGGCTGTTTGCTAATTGTCTGACTCAGTAGTCTCATATCCAGTAGAAGTTACATGCAAACCTGAGTCTAACTGTTGTGGCATCTAAATTAATTTTTTTTGTAGAGTAATGTTAAAGTTTTTAGAGTGTGAAAAGTTTTAGAGTTTTTGGAATTTCTGTCGTTAAAGTAAAGTTTGGTTTTTGAAAGTTTAAAGTTTTGATATTTCTGTATTACCGAAAGTTCGACTTTAGGTTTGACGTTGGTCAACCCTCAAAACGTGGAAGTTTTAAAATTTTGCATTTTTTTTTAATTTTGAATTGTTGAGCTTTTTCGCTGGCCTTCTGCTATGGAAATAGTAGGTGGCCTCACGAACGAATTTTCGCTTGTGTTCTCACGGAGGCATATCTCTGTTGGCCAACTGTCTGGACAGAGTCATGAGTCTGCGAGATGACTTTTTGGCTTTTAGATAACTAGTTGACTAGACTCATGGCTTTGCCCAACTGGAAGGTTAGTTATACATCGCATCGAACGAAGAGAAAGGAAGGAGTTGTTGGAGGATGGAAGTAATGCTGGCGACCTTCAGTGATCAGGAGCTGGCACACTGCTAACTGCCTGGCTGAAGAATCTCTACCAACATCTTCAGTCTTTGACATCTCCAACCCGACTTTTCTAAGATCTCTGTGAGAGTTTCATTCCTTTCATGCACTCATCCACACTACTTACATAGTTACTGCTTTGATCTGAAGTTTTTGGAGAGTGGGCCTGGGAGATCCTTGTCTTGAGAGTAAGCTCTTGGAGAGAGAGGGATAAATTCTATTGATTTTTCCATTATTTGCTTTTTGAGAAATTTTGATTATAGCTCAGCAGAACCTTGTGAATTTTTTGAAGGAGTTAGCTCACAACCAGATTCTTTATACTTATTTTTGCTTATGCTTATTTTTGCTGGTACGATTGTTGGCTTGAGTTTAAACCTCGACTTTGATTACGGCTTCGACGATCTATATTGACGGAATAGTATATCTATCGTGGAAGTTATGTAGGCGAACTTTAACCTATTTTGTCGGATTTGTCAACCTCGATTGAATTTCTTTTGACTTTTGAATGCTGGGATCAGACGGATTAGGGTATCCTGATTCCAATAATACCTAAGTTTCATTGTCTGTGTAAATTTCTGATCATGGCTACTCTGCGAACACCACCTCCCGTTGAAGTTCCCGTATCTCGACCAGACCAGTACACCATCTGTCAAGACGGAGACTGGCCTGCTCATAGGAAACCAGCCCTGACCATCTGTTGACACCTATTCCATAAACCGGGTTTGCGGATATGAATAGGCGAGCATGGGAACTGCACAAACTGCAGGTGTCCTCTCATATAAAAAATTTTTACCACGCACACAGGTACAGTTCCGAACGGAAACCATATCCGACATGATATCCAGTTTAATACGTCTCATCAGCCTCCGCAGCTCAATTTCCCACCACCGACAGATCCATTTTGAATTTGTAGACCCTTATCTCCTGGCTTACAGTCAGTAAACATGTCTCATATTAGTTCCCGCATGAATAGTCCAATGCCTACTATGCATGATCAAGGCTTGGTAGCGTCCAAAACGTTTATGGCTGGCTTAAGAATACAGATGCAAGACCTGATACGAGAAGGAATTTCACAGAGTATGAGTACACTACGAGATGAAATCTTTAATAATTTTATTCGGCAAGCTCCTGCTGCGGCCATTCCGCCAGGAGATACTACTAGACCACCACCACTTCCGGGTGCGCCTAGAGTACAACAAAGACCAGATACCTCACATGAATCGATGCCTAACCATGACATTCCACAGGCACAAGCATACCAGAATGCGAGACCTCAACGAAATTCGTAGTCCCGACGATGGAACATGTTATATAGCGGCGACAGTTCTAAACTTTCGATAGATAAATTCATCTTTTGAGTGGAAGGACATACTCGTCCTTGGACGGAAACTTTGATCTCTTGGTTCCTTGATGGAAGCAGAGAACCTGATTGACTTCTCTGCAGATTTTCAAGCTCCCGTTTCCATCTGTAGGGAGCCCACGATACTGATAGACACTTCCTTGGAAGAGTCTTTAATTTTTGACGTCCCGTTAAAACCAACAGCACCTTCTTCTGTCAATGTTGTTGAGCAGGAGGTTGGGTCACCTGGCGTGTCAATATTAAAACTGCCACCAAGCTCTGCTATGACGAGTGGGTGTGAGCCTGTTTTATATCCGTTCACGCCTTATCATACACGTCTGCAGAATTACCATGCAGTACAAGACCGCATCTTCTCCTCAGTAGCTGAGCTAGTTGGAATCATGTATCCTGATCTAAACCTTGGATAAAGGAAGAAACGATCGACCGTTCGTTGGCGAGAATATTGTCGACGAATGAAGCATGTCATGTTCTTTCTGTTCTAGATCACCAACACAAGATCGAGACCAATGACGCAACTCCGATAAAACAAAGGTTTTATCCGATTTCACCGGCAGTGCAGAGTTTGATGGATGCTGAGCTGAGACGAATGCTGTAGCTGGGTGTGATAGAGGAGAGCCAGAGTCCTTGGAATTATCCAGTTGTACTAGTATGGAAGCCTGGAAAAGTTCGGCCTCGTCTTGACGCCAGGAAGGTCAATTCCGTTACTAGGAAAGACGCCTATCCGCTGCTGCAGACAGACACACTTCCGAGTCGACTTCCTCCAGCTAACTACACTTCAAGCCTGGACCTAAAAGACTCTTCCTGGCAGATCGCACTAGACGCTGATTCCAGAGAGAAGACCGCTTTTACTGTACCTGGCCATCCTCTCTATCAGTACACAGTGATGCCATTCGGCTTATGCAACGCTCCACAAACCATGTGCCGCCTTATGGACAAAATCATTCCGTTCGATCTTCGTGAATATGTTCTGGTCTACTTAGATGATTTGCTAATAGTGACATCATACCTTCACTCTCATCTCACTCTGCTAGAGTAAGTTTTGCATTAATGAGACTAAACACTTGAGTTTTATTATCGGCCATAGTTGACTATCCATCACCTAAAATTGTTCGGCAGGCCCGACGCCTACTAGGTATGGCAGGATGATATCGAAGATTTATTCCGAACTACGCGGATCTAACTGCCTCCATTACAGACACTTTTAAAAATTCAGTTCCAATGAAGAACAGACGTCTATGGAACTGGTAAAACAGAAACTTACCTCTGCTCCGTTGTTAGTGAGCCCAGATTTCACCAAAGAATTCGTTATCCAGGACTGCTGTTACAACTATATGATGATGGCCACGAGAAGCCGATAGCCTACGTCTCGAAAAAGTTGAATTCAACATAGCGAAATTACACAGTCACAGAGCAGGAATGCTTAGCAGCTATCTTAAGTGTACAGAATCTCCGGCCCTTCAAAGAACTTATGCCGTTTAAGATAGTGACTGATCATGCGAGCTTTAAATGGCTGATGTCTCAAAAGAAACTCAGCAGTAGACTTGCTCGGTGGAGTTTGAAGCTTCAAAGTTTCGACTTAACCATTGAACATCGAACAGGAAGCCTAAACGTCGTCTCGGATGATCTATCACGAATCCACTGTGACAGATTCTCACCATCTGAAGATACTGGTCCGGAAGTTGACCTTAGCTCTCCATATTTCAACTCGTTGGAATATGAGGAGTTGGGGCAGAAAGTTAAATCAACTTCTGATAACCAGCCAGATCCTTGTGTCAGGGATGGCTTCAATTATATTGGAACTGTTCCGAGAACAGGTGATCCGATTCAGGAAGATGAAGCTTGGATGAAATGGATTCCGTGTGGGCTTGTCTCCGACGTCATTTCAAGGGCGCATGATCCGCCACTAGCTTCTCATGGAGGTATAGGGAAAACACTGGAATAATTAAGAAGACACTTATACTGGCGACGAATGACAGTTGATGTCAGAAAATACGTAGGCTCCTGTGACGTGTGTAAAGAAACCAAGGACCCCAATACCAATCTTACACCACCTATGGGAGTTCAGTCTGAGACAGAAACACCATGGCAAGGAAATATCTGCATTCTAATAATTCTTGACCACTTTTCTAAATTCCCGATTCTCAAACCGATGAGAAATGCATCTACTCTTAATGTATGTCGATTCATCGAGACAGAAATATTTCATGTGTTCGGAGTTCCGGAGACGATAATCTCTGACAATGGAGCCAGTTTTGCTCGGCTCAGTTCGCCAGATTACTGGATAAGTATGGGCTTAGACACTTGCCAACGGCAGTCTACTCGCCGTAAGCAAACGCCTCAGAGCGAGTGAATAGGTTTATTGGCAGGGATTCGGACATACATCCGGAAGGAACACACCAAGTAGGATGAGAAGTTAAGCCATATAGCTAGCCCCCTCAGGAACTAAATGCACCAAGAAACTGGCTTATCACCCTACCGGACACTCTTCGATCAGCAGATGATTGACCGTGCGATCTCCCATCACATCCTTAGGAGACTTGCAACTCTTAATGAGCCTCTAAGAGTAGATGCTGAAGACAAAATAAGATTGATCCATGTGAGAGTGCAGCAGAACTTGCACTACCCATTTGAACAGAGTTCAAAAGCTTATAATCTTAGAGCGAAGCCTGTTCGTTTCAGAGTGGGTCAAGAAATGTACAAACGGAATTTTGCCCAAACCAATTTCCAGCAACAGTCCAGTGCTAAATTAGGACGTAAATTTGTGAAGTGTCGGGTTAAGTCAAAGCAAGGAAGCTCATTATATGATGTTATGGAAGCATGCCTGAAGTGATTTACTTGGAGGACGTGAAGTCCTATTGCCAGTGATAGCTGACAACTCACCCAGTGACAGCTTCGCAGGCCGGCATGCTAGCACCTAAGTCTAAGTGCGGAGAGTGCGGAGTGGGTTCAACATACAGTAAAACCTGTCTGTCACTTGCCAATAAACAAAAAAAATATCGTGCCTAAAAAAATGAATACAGAAAGTAGATCGAGACCTACTACTGGAGAAATTATACAAAACACCGCACACAGGTCCTAAAGGGACCTCATACATCACTCACCCGAAGAATCCCATAAGAACCAGATGATATAATCCCAGTTTGACGTCCCCGGCCGCCCATGAGACCACTGGTCCGGAAGTTGACCTTAGCTCTCCATATTTCAACTCGTTGGAATATGAGAAGTTGGGGCAGAAAGTTAAATCAACTTCTGATAACCAGCCAGATCCTTGTGTCAGGGATGGCTTCAATTATATTGGAACTGTTCCGAGAACAGGTGATCCGATTCAGGAAGATGAAGCTTGGATGAAATTGATTCCGTGTGGGCTTGTCTCCGACGTCATTTCAAGGGCGCATGATCCGCCACTAGCTTCTCATGGAGGTATAGGGAAAACACTGGAACAATTAAGAAGACACTTATACTGGCGACGAATGACAGTTGATGTCAGAAAATACGTAGGCTCCTGTGACGTGTGTAAAGAAACCAAGGACCCCAATACCAATCTTACACCACCTATGGGAGTTCAGTCTGAGACAGAAAAACCATTGCAAGGAAATATCTGCATTCTAATAATTCTTGACCACTTTTCTAAATTCCCGATTCTCAAACCGATGAGAAAGGCATCTACTCTTAATGTATGTCGATTCATCGAGACAGAAATATTTCATGTGTTCGGAGTTCCGGAGACGATAATCTCTGACAATGGAGCCAGTTTTGCTCGGCTCAGTTCGCCAGATTACTGGATAAGTATGGGCTTAGACACTTGCCAACGGCAGTATACTCGCCGTAAGCAAACGCCTCAGAGCGAGTGAATAGGTTTATTGGCAGGGATTCGGACATACATCCGGAAGGAACACACCAAGTAGGATGAGAAGTTAAGCCATATAGCTAGCCCCCTCAGAAGCTAAATGCACCAAGAAACTGGCTTATCACCCTACCGGACACTCTTCGATCAGCAGATGATTGACCGTGCGATCTCCCATCACATCCTTAGGAGACTTGCAACTCTTAATGAGCCTCTAAGAGTAGATGCTGAAGACAAAATAAGATTGATCTATGTGAGAGTGCAGCAGAACTTGCACTACCCATTTGAACAGAGTTCAAAAGCTTATAATCTTAGAGCGAAGCCTGTTCGTTTCAGAGTGGGTCAAGAAATGTACAAACGGAATTTTGCCCAAACCAATTTCCAGCAACAGTCCAGTGCTAAATTAGGACGTAAATTTGTGAAGTTTCGGGTTAAGTCAAAGCAAGGAAGCTCATTATATGATGTTATGGAAGCATGCCTGAAGTGATTTACTTGGAGGACGTGAAGTCCTATTGCCAGTGATAGCTGACAACTCACCCAGTGACAGCTTCGCAGGCCGGCATGCTAGCACCTCAGTCTAAGTGCGGAGAGTGCGGGGTGGGTTCAACATACAGTAAAACCTGTCTGTCACTTGCCAATAAACAAAAAAAATATCGTGCCTAAAAAAAATGAATACAGAAAGTAGATCGAGACCTACTACTGGAGAAATTATACAAAACACCGCACACAGGTCCTAAAGGGACCTCATACATCACTCACCCGAAGAATCCCATAAAAACCAGATGATATAATCCCAGTTTGACGTCCCCGGCCGCCCATGACGCCACTGGCGGTAGATCTGCATTGTCCCTTGTATACCTGTGAAAGAGAGAAGAAGAAAAGGTCCGGGAGGGAGGCGGAGAGAAACGAGCTAATTTTTACTTCTTATCATTCATTTTATTGTAACACATGAGGCTGAATACCAATACAGAATTTTTGTTTTCCTTTTTTTTCTTATAATTACCCCCGTAGGTCTATAGGTGCCAGTTAGTAGATGAGCGGTGCTGATGCTGGGTCATTAACTACATCGGG
The DNA here is from genome assembly GCA_963924295.1 of Dioctria rufipes. Lineage (NCBI taxonomy): Eukaryota > Metazoa > Arthropoda > Insecta > Diptera > Asilidae > Dioctria > Dioctria rufipes. The sequence goes on from OZ002741.1 coordinate 113,824,344, forward strand.
AATCGATCCAATGAGATTTCCTCCTTCCTGCTTAATTGTAAGAATGCTTGCTTACTACTATCTCGTTCTGCAATGCTATAACCAAAATTTTTACCGAAACGACACGTCCCTCGTTGGGGACGATACTATGCCTACAACTCCAACAGTCCATACGGGACGTCAGTGAGTAAGCAGACTCATCCAATAGTTTGATTGTGCGACACTCGAGATGCTCGTTGTCTTAAATACTGTATTTCATGTTCTGTCGGTGCCTCTCCGATGATATCACTTGGGACAAGTTCTAAATTTCACGTATGAAAGCATGTGATGCACTACGTTAGTAATAATGTATATGAGATCCTAAAACTATTCGCGCGGAAAGTACTACTTCGATTCATTTCAGGTGCTCCAATATGTGAATAGCACTCGGTAAGCCCATAATCTAATAATATATGGCACTGCTAGCACAAACAAATTAATAAACGCGGTTTCTATTTCATTTCAGGTGCTCCGATATGTGGATAGCACCCGGTAAGTCTATAATCTAATAATATATGGCACTGCTAGCACAAAAAATATAATAAATGCGGTTTCTATTTCATTTCAGGTGCTCCGAAATGTGGATAGCACTCGGTACGTCTGTAATCTAATAACATATGGTACAGCTAGCATAAACAAATTAATGAACGCGGTTTCTATTTCATTACAGGTGCTAAAGTATGTGGATAGCACTCGGTAAGTCTATAATCTAATAATATATGGCACTGCTAGCACAATCAAATTAATAAATGCGGTTTCTATTTCATTTCAGGTGCTCTGATATGTGGATAGCACTCGGTAAGTCTATAATCTAATAATATATGGCACTGCTAGTACAAACAAATTAATAAACGCGGTTTCTATTTCATTGCAGGTGCTCCGCTATGTGGATAGTACTCGGTAAGTCCCTCAAGTAAAGTAAACGTAATAATTTATCGAACGTAGATTTTAATAATAATTTAAATGATATTCTGACGTATGTCGTGTCCCCAGTAAAACAATCGCGTAATCCACATATAAACTTTATTTAATTAATCTACTTCGAATAACAACACAATTTGAGCTTCTTTACTGATACTTATAACTCTTAACTCCTAATCGCCAAAACACAACTAAGCAACCTGATCCACCGAATCAGCCGTGCTCCTCACTATACAACTAGGCGGAAACGACTTTGACCCAGTGACCAGCGCAATACCTTGCAGTTATAATCACAAAGTATTACTCTCAATCACTGCCGTCAGCTGGAAGCCCCAATACTGTATGTAAACAACAGTAAGCCCAGCTGAGTATTCCACTATGTAAAGTGGATTACTTAACCATGACTCAATGCCTAATTACAAACAGCAGTGGATGCGGCAGTTTTCAAGTAAACAATTCGCAATCGCCAAGCATTTCACTATGCGAAGTAAAATGCTTGGTTATTGCAAACCGCTTAATTACCCGTACACTTGCTGCCAGCTTGAGTCGTGATGACACAATTCCGCCAATTGGATATTGGGCCACGACATTCCTCCCTCCTGAGAAAAACTGATTCCCAAGAAGAATCAGATCGGGGTGCTCAGTTAGGTTACAATACCCAACTTAACTAATTTACAAAAGTAAACTATTTTATTTCTATATTTACATCAACGTTTACTTTATACAGCTATACCTTACATATTAGTTTTTTTTTTACACATGATCGTATTATCGTATATAAGGGAAACATACATGAAATTTACCTAAAAAACTCCATAAATAATTACATAATACATTGTATATATATATATTTTTTTTTTACTGGTCATTTAAAATTAATAATTTTGTGCTTCTTGCACATTAAAAGTGTTTTCCCCTTTTTCTTCTTTACCATATATTTTCTTTTATTATTTTTTTTCCTGAATTCTTTGTCTTAACATTGTTTTTTGTTTATAACATATCTTACTATTTTATAATAAATTCCCTTTCTTCTAATTTTTCGCGCATTTTTAATTTGTTTATTCGACTACTTAAGTGTACTACAGGAGTGTTTCTTATGTTCCTTACGTGTTGTTTTTTAATTCTCAACTTTTGGCAAATTATAATATACCTACTTGACTTATCCAATAAACTTAACACTTATTTTTTTTCTACATAAGAAATTTTCTTTTCTCTACAAATACCACTTTTCGATCTTTTGTTTAATTTACCTAAGTACTATTTCTTATCTAATGGCTGAAACAGGAAGAGCTAAAAATCTTTTTTTTTTTTCAACTTTCAATAATACTTATTTGTTTTACGAGTATTTAATTTCAGTTTGTATTCGAATTTTCACATCATTCTTACTTGTTATTTGTTAATGTTACCCTTGTATTTTCGCTCATCTCAATTTTTGCTTAGGAAATAACGCCATATATTTCTTATTTGACTCTTATTATTTTGTAAGATCTAGTATCGTATTATGATATTACCTTTTTACAATGTTAAGTAATACATATCATAATATTAATGCTACTACGACTGGTCCAGGCTGCTTCTTGATGATTGCGGGCAGTGTGGTTCTGACTTGATGCAACTAAACATTGGATGATATCCGCGAGTAGACTAAGTATTCTCTTTCGTTGTTAGGCTACTCTACGGGAGTGTTCTAGCACTATTAAGCTCCTCGTTTATAACGTTTACTGTTTCTTTGCTCACTATTATTAACCTTTGAATCTTTTACTTTTTAAATTCTGTTGTGCTATTTCCGTATGTACGATGGAGTTCTCCCGATTATATCGAGAGTCCACCCTTACATAAAGCAATAAACTTGTTCTATTGAAAGTCTCGCAACGTACTTTCTGAAACTGCATATTATTCTTGATGTTTCCTAATTTTGTTGACTTATTCGGATATTTGTCTAAAGTTTGCCGTCATATAAACTTGACTTTAATCTTTAATTTCTTGACACACGCAGTAAAATTTTGGAGATAATTCCAATCCTTTTCATTTGACTACTGTCCTAAACCTTATCAAAGCATTTCCTTTTTTCCAATCAATCTTCAGAATTCAGTGAATATGTGTAGATAAGAAAATCGTAGACGGTGAAAAGTTGACTTTTCTCGAATGCTTATCATTATTTTCTCACCCACACTATTGGTCTGACGCTTGCTTCAGGTAGAGTATACAGTGATGAATTTATGAAACTGCCCTTTCGCGCACCTGTCTTTGGGGTTATTTCAGCATTAGATACTTGCGGTTAGCGACTACCTTTCTATTCTACTTACAATTACTTTCTCAATTTTGCACTTATTTATTCCTAGCACTCGTATGTCTAATTATTTAATATATTTTCCTTTACCTCTAATACTTATTTTTATCTATTTATTTTTTATTTTTAGTTATATTACATTGTTTTGTACATTTTCACTTCCTAATAATATGTTCTTCTAACCTAGCTAGTCCAATCTTGCTTATATTTTTGCAAATGATTTCAAAAGAAATTTTTCTGTAAGTAACATTTTTATCATTAAAATTTTTATTTCTTGCCATCTGGCTCTTTATGTATTTTTATTTTTCAGATTTTCTTACCCTTTTTAAATTTACCTGAGCCATTGTAGTGTGGTCCATATCCTTTCTTGGCCTGTAAGACTGTAAAACTTTCATTTAAATTGTAAAAATCTGCCCCTCAAATTTCTTCCAAACTTTGAAGATATTTATTTCTCGAAATTGAGTGAGGAATCCGTGGTATAAAGGAAATTCGGTACGTACGGGACACCCTGTATATGCATAATCCGAATAACGGAATGCACTATGAAATTTTTATTCCTAATAAAAGTTTGGGCGTACTTATTTCTACTCACTGCTTTCTCCACCACATTGTCATAACCTAGTTTGGAAGAATTACTTAATGCACGTTGATTTGATATTATGTGGTCTATGACAATTGTTCCGTTTAATACCAAACCTATTGAGGCTTGCGTTATTTTTGGAGTATTTATACTAAGTCTATCTATTTATACTCCTTTTTGTTTTAATAAGTTATCACCATAAAGCACAATTTTAATGTTTCTTATAAGTTATCAGCACGAATCATAATTTTAATATTGCAATAACTTCTTTAATTATGCACTTTTAAATACTATGGTACAGAATGAACCTAGCTTGTTGTCCGAGAGCATTAGTTTAAATGGCTTTAATTTCAACCTTTTTAGCCAATGTGTATGCATATAGGTACATCTAAGCTTTCATATTTTGGTTATACTGCAAGCTGGAGACTTTGTTTGATAAAAAAAATCTTGTTCATAGCAAGAAAGAAAATTAACTGTTCATATATTCTGTAATTAAGTCCGTGTAAAGAAATTTACAAAATGTTCAATTGATAATAAGATTTTCTATTGTTTACGTTATTACGATTTTTGTTAGGTTGAGCCCCCAAAATGTAATGAGAGGGCAATCTAGGGGTGGTCTTCTCATACGTTTTGCACTCTTCTGTGTTCACCTGTGTTCACATTTCATCCTTAGAGGTGTCGAAAATTAAATAAAAGAAAATGTACGGATTTCAGCTCCATATGGCACAATATATTTCAGTGTGAGCAACCTATCTTCTTACATTATAAAGGGCAAAAAAACCTACGGCCGTCCTGCTTCCATTAGATTACTAGCTAACTTCGAATTTTGTAGGTTAGTATTCGCGGATTATGAATTCTTAAATTGTAGTTTGGTTTTATTTATTTAGTGGTTAGTCATTATTTTTATTTTAAAATTTATACCGGATTGTTGGGGTTGTTCTGGATTCTTCACGATCTTGTCCATTAGGATGATGAGGACATTATTCCACGTTTTCAATTGCCAATCCTGGAGGTTAAATTTGTCTCTTCTCTGACAATAATTACATCGATGCTCTGGCGGCGTAACAATTATCGAGTCTTTTCGGCTTCTGCTTCTCTCCTTTCAATTTATTTATTTTACGTGCTGTGTCTGCTTGTTAGTTTTAAAAAAAAAAAAAAAGACTTTTCTTGCGCGCACTTCTCAACTTGTCCAGCTATGACATCCCACAAAAAAGAAAAAAGAAACAACCGGAAACAAAGTGACACAAGAAGAAGTGAGGAAGTCAACTTGTCTCCCTCAATCTCGGCTGAAGTTGGTCGGGCTTTATTCCGGGTTATATAAAAATTAATAATTGCGTTGTTGTTTTCTTATATGTAGATTGCTCATACTTCGTTATATTATGTTCCCTTACCGGCAGAGCAGACACCTTACAATCTGATTATTTTTCTTTGTCTATTTTGGAATAAATGGTCAAACGACTATTTGCATAAGTTACAACAAAGGCCTAATTGGTGTGAAATCCCAGCAAACATAAAAGTTGAAGACGTAGTACTACTCAAAGATGAAAGTACTTCACCGCCATGTTGGCCTTTAGGTAGAATTGAACAAGTATTTCCAGGCAAAGATGGTTTGGTTAGAGTGGCTCAAGTACGAACGAAGACAAATAGTTTTGGGCGACATATTATAAAAATGTGTCCCTTGCCAATGACTGGAGAAAGCATCATGAAGAGTATGGTCGTACATTGCATATACCTCCTCATATCAGTTTTGTGTGTATTTATAGCACATGTTATTTATTTTTTTGTTATATTTATTAAACATGTTATTTAATTAGTTCTCTAATTACAGATAAGAAAAGTGCAAGAAGAAGTGATTTTAATTTTGGACGAAAAGATTTCATTTTCGCCCCCCCCCCCCCCCCCCACGAAATTCAAATGACAGCATCATGGGCAAAACCGGGAATCAAAGTCCTCGGTGAAGCACAAACGAAGCCGACAGAACCCTTACCACTAAAACTGACCGATTCAGGACACTAAGAAATATCGTCCCAAGCCAAATAGTATCCGGTCAACATTAATGGACAATATGTCACTAAATGGAGCATCTTGCGTCCTTCAGAAACAATAAAAAAGAAATAAAGATGCGAATGGACAACGCCATTTAGAAGTTAACCACTAGGGAAGGCGAGGACATATATATCACAAAAACGGTGTTACAACGGATTAATTTCGAAAAAATTCAAAATTCAAAAACTAAGGACTTTAAGGTCAATTTGTCAGACAGGTATGAAATAAAATTATATGTGTATAAGGATGGAAGAATTGGTTTCCATCATCGCCAGAGTAAAAACGAGCCCAAAAACATGACAAATAGTGGATGTATAACAAAGAAAAATAAATTATATTTGAATAATAAATATATATACTGTGCATTTAGAATCTTTTAACTGTTTCATCAATTAAGACTTTACAAGTTGAATAATCGTTGAGAAAACTCAGCGATCAACAATATATAACTGAGCTTGAACATACTCGTTCAACGGTCGGGAGTATGTTTCAGCAGCTAATGCGAGAACTCGAACCAATTTTACAATTTATGTTTTAGTAATCACCTCGTATGTGGAAATTAGTAAAGGCGAGTTCCACATCTTACTACTCACTTTGCATGTGGAAATTAGTACAAAACATAGTAGACAAGAATTTCACTTGGCATGTGGAATCTGGCAAAATCACAGCAAGCATCAATATCCCCCTTCACAAACAACGTCGATAATAATTTGTTTGTTTTATCAATTCGAAGAGATGTAAAAGAAATAAAAAAAAAAGGAAATAAACTATTCAATAAACTGAAAGTCGTCACAAAAACCTTGTTTTTACTTTTATTTTTACTTTTGTTTTCAGCATAGAAATACAACCGATGGTATTATCTTACAAAACACTAAGTTATAGATTAATAGATTAAATTTTATTTTATTTTGTGTTTTTTTTTTCTTTTTGTTAATCTTCAGTACAATATTTGAGACAAGCTTCAGTGTTACTTATCGGGAGAAAAAACTTCCTTTTCCTTTACTGATTTGTATTTGCAAGTGATCCTTACGCTAAACTGTGGTCTTGGGGTACTTTCTTTTGCCTATCTTCGGGGATCTTAGCTGATTCGCACTTTTGCTTTTTCTATAGTTGATTGGTTCTTGTTTTTCTCGTTCAAAAAACACTGTTTTTGCACTTTTTGCTGCCTCTTCCACCAACTGCCCAAGACACAATCGGATTCTCCTCCTCTGTCATACTTCCGGCATTTTCGTCGGCCCGATTTTTGAGTTTCCCCACATGGTGTGTGTCATTCCTCTGACAGCTCTGACGGCTAGAGGTCAGCGTGATTTCACTTGGGCAGCCTGCCGTGATTACACTTGGCATTTCCAAGCTGCCGCCATGCCAACATGCGACCATAACCATGAGGTTGAGGATCTGCAGGGAAGAACGTTAGGAGTCTATCACGCCAAGATCATCAGGCCGTGATACTCATATTCTCGAACGCGTTATCAGTCTATTGTCACTTTCAATCCTGGTAGCCCTAATAAGGCATCCAGCCAGCTTCACTGGCAAACTACAGGATGCCAATGAGCCGCTTAGTATATTCCCAGCCTAGCGGTCGGCATATCTTTTTGGACAATAGAGATTTTTTTCCCAATCCCTAGCCTGACGTTATCTGCCTATTGTAAATTCCAATCTTGGTAGCCCTAATAAGGCATCCAGCCAACTTAACTGGTAAGCTACAGGATGCCAATGTGCCGCTTAGGACAGTCCCAGCCTAGCGGTCGGCATACCTTCTGGACAATATAGACGTTTCACCCCAGTCCCTCGCTTGATAGCACGTCAGAACCCCTCCTACACGGTACCCTACGGCAGACAGATTGCCGTAGGAATTCCACTTGCCTACAGTCTTTGTAAATTTAAGGAAGAAAATCGGTCATGTCACTACTTCAACGACGCCTAGGAGACACACCCTTGACCAAGTGTCGGTCGGAGACCAGAGTGAGACGTTAGGGCTGGAGAAGCTTTGCGATCACTTGATTGAGTTACTGACCGCGGGGTTCCCTCGGCTCATCTCGGTGAAGGTAGGCAGAAGGGTGCTGGCGAACTGGATTTTTTTGGTTACCAGCTTGTCGGTGCACCTCTGGTTTCCAGCATAGCGATTGATGTCGAAGTCTGATCAAAGACTGAAGGGACTTCAGAGATGTGCCTCCGATTTGTCATACTTCAAGTAGGTCAAAGTGGCCTGGACTATCCTGCCCGGTCGCCTGGTAGTACTGACAAGCGCACGCAGCTATGAGGCCTATGTCTTAAGACCGGCTAGCTCAGTCGATCATTTTTCAGCGTCGTTTGGACCACAGGTGGTCTGGACTATTCTACGTGTACCGTTCGTTCACGTAACGGAGAGTGATTGCTCAGTGGAGACGGGATGGATCGAAAATGAAATATTCTAATATTATGGGCGCCACGTGGATTGTTTTATATGAGATACCACGAAACTCTTATTCTTAATGAAACACCAGGATGTTACTTATCACACTCATACTTGAACATATATATTTAATACTTCATTATTTAATTCTTCACAACCTATCATTACAAATAGGCTAAAGCAATACCCAGGTAAACGAAAATTAATAATTACTCTAACTTCAATTTCGATATCGCGAGAAAGTACCAATCTTTGAGAATTTTTAACTGAACAAAAAAAAAGTGACTTTAAACACAATCACCTGATAACACGATGGTTGGCTGCTTGCAACTTTCATTTCATTTTCAAAATTTTTTTTTTCCTTATTTTTCGGAACGAATCACACAGCCACAATTGACCACCTTGACGGCCTACGACAGAGAGAGCGGAACCGCTGCTCACCCTATTTGCCAGATCCACCTTCTTGAAAAATTTAAGGCTTTAGTTGTTTCCGGCCTGGACTATCTCTACAGCGGCTGCTGCTAGGCTCTTTTGCACATTGATTTCTCGCATAGAATTTTGTCACTAAAAGCAGTGCTGCTCGCTATTGCTACACGGCAGGGATCCCCTCAATGCCTGCGTCTTTATGCCGTCGAGCTAAGTGTGAGGTCGGTTATTTTTTTTCTATATGGTTTGAGTCGTATCACGCACAGCCAGCACGTCATCAGCGTGTTATAACTATTCCTTGAAATACTTCAGTGATTAATACTTGTACCCGTGGACAATTGGGTATTACTGTTACGCATCCAAAATCATTAAAAAAATTACACTAATTTGTAAATCCGCTTAACTTAACTATGTAATTAGATTAAATGTTGGTACTATTAATACTGTTGTATTTAAATGTGTACGTTTGCCATCGACAGGAGGAACGCTGTTCTGCCGTATTGTTCGTAATAACTACCCTGCACTGTTATGGTCGTAGCATATTACATGCAGCAGTATGCTACACTGAGGCTAGCTGCGTCATGTATACGCGGACTGCTCTCTGTATGGACGGAGCGTCGGTACGCACCGAACGCCACCTAATTGACAGGGCAGCGCTTCCAGATAGAACGAGTTTAACGAAAAAAAAAGAGGTGTCTAATAAAAGGACAGCAAAAAAACGGTGTGATTGTAAAAAGTGACAGAAAAATCCAAAAGTATCGCGAGTAAAATATAACGAAAAAAGGAGTAGGAATCAACGCGGTAGACAAGCTTAGTTGCGTGTAAAGTTTTAGCGATAAATTTCGTCGTTGAGAAAAAAAAATAAAAAGGCATTCTGTTTATTTTATCCGCTCTGTAAAAGTGGGAAATAGCTAGAAGAAAACACGAAGAACTTTCAGAAATGCTCTGTAAATAGGGCGCAGGTCAATAAAAGCGGATATGGAGGTCCCAAAAGCAAATTTCAGCAACTGAAGAGAGCATACATTGGGCTGAAAATACAGTAACTTGCTCATCAATGATCCGCCACCTTCATTTCGTCCAGCAAAACGTTGGAATCGAAGGCATTAAATAGTTAGGCACTTAGTACAACGATAGCAAGATAAACCATAACCTCAATGTAGGAGATCATATCGCATACAGCATTTAAATTATATACAAAGAAACCAGATAATAAGCTGGACCATATACCGTATTGAGAGTACATAGGTAGCAACTAGAGATAAATAAACAACTCTTACATATAGCAAAAGCTCGAAGATACGCACCATGCGGATAACATCAACTCATTCAGTCAATTGTTTTGTATGCAGATTGTGTTTGATTAAGTTACAAGCAATGCGCTATATATCGGGTTAAAAAAGTATATTTTTACAATTGTAACTGTGACGTACTTTGCATAAATTTAATTTTCGTTTTTGTATGCATTAATACAAAAAATCTACAAAATGAAATAAAATCCAGTGGCATAGTGGAACTTCTCGGAGGCGCCTCGACGAGGGATCCGCATCTACCAAATTTATGTAAGTTGCTGTCACCCAATTATTTACCTAATCAGTTTTTATTATTACACTGTTGGAATAATGATTACCTGTGGAATCTTGCTAGCTCCTACTCAATCTAGCTTCATTGTAGCATTTTTTTCTCCTAATATTTAAACGGATAAGCAAGAATTAGGTTTACTATTATATAATCTAACTAACTTAATCAGTTTTTATTATTACATTGTTTGAATAATTACCTTTGGAATCTTGCTAGTACGTACTCAATCTAGCTTTATTGTAGCGTGTTTTCTCCTCATATTTAAACGGATAAGCAAGAAGTAGGTTTACTATTATATCAATCTAACTAACTTAATCAGTTCTTAGTATTACATTGTTTGAATGATTAAATTTGGAATTTTGCTGGTACGTGCTCAATATAGCTTTCTCATAGTGCTTTTTCTCCAAATACATAAACGGATAAGCACGAATCAGGTTTAATATATAATCTAACTTAAATTAACTTGATTGAACGAATGAATTTTATAACGTAATGGTGAAATTAGTTTTTGATTTTCCTTTCACTCTCCCGAAGCCCTCTTAGGATGATGGTTGAATAGTTCCGCTCCTCTAACGTTCCAGAGATCAGATCAACACGGACACTGGAAGTACTCTGCCCACAGTGTCGATTAGGCGATGGCAGCAGAAGGCAGAACATCTGCACCTTTACATGGTTAATGGTTGTAACGGAGTTTCGGTGGGATGGCTGCGGATAGCTCGTCGGACCAGGGTTTCTTAAAAATGAAACTCCTTCAGTTACAATATAAATAAAACTAATTCTTTATTTGACAAAATAGCCTACCAGGTACACAGTTAACTTAATCTAGTTCTATTTGTTACCTATACTAGAGACTATGTAGTGGTAAGGGGAACTTCACACGGCTAATAATTCTGGACTTAATACTAAAGAGACTAGTTCTTACAAATTTAATATATATGCTAGATCTATGTATCCTATACTGAAAACCTAAGTAGTGGTAAGGGGAACTTCACACGGCTTACCACTATGCTAATAATTCTGAATTCAAGACTATAATAACCTGAGAGCGAGACGGTGACGTATCAAGAAAATATTTGATGAGGACAGATGGTACGGGCAATAATCACACGGCGTACCAATTAAGTGTTAAGGCGGGATGGTTCACGCTAACCTTAACACAACGGATGAGGACGGATGGTACGGAGAAAAATCACACGACGTACCAAGGAAGTGTTAAAGCGGGATGGTTCACGCTAACCTTGACACAACGGATGAGGATGAGGACGGATGGTACGGGGAAAATCACACGACGTACCAAGGAAATGTTAAGGCGGGATGGTTCACGCTAACCTTAACACAACGGATGAGGACGGATGGTACGGAGAAAATCACACGACGTACCAAGGAAATGTTAAGGCGGGATGGTTCACGCTAACCTTAACACAACGGATGGGGACGGATGGTACGGGGAAAAATCACACGGCGTACCAAGGAAGTGTTACGGCGGGATGGTTCACGCTAACCTTAACACAACGGATGGGGACGGATGTTTGAGTAAATGCACGGGGATTAATCACACGGCATGCAAGGGTTTACTAGTGTGGGAATTTCCCGCTCCACTAGTCACCCAGAAAAATGTCTGATCACCTAACTCGTCGAGCTCGCTGACCAGACTGATTTCTGTGGGCGAATGGCGCGCTTTATATAGCCGGGGGTCAGAGCTTGTCAGTGGCTGAGTGCCTGATGCTTCTACTGGCGTAAGTATAAAAGAGCTTGCAAGTTCTTTTGAAAAGCTTTTCTGTTACTTGACTAGTACATGTACTGGCGTGCTGATCATGCAGCCTGTGACTATGGCAGCTTGTTGGCATGCCCCAGTGGCGTGGTTACTTGAACTTAAGTTCAAGTTTTAATTAAATAACCCATTGGCGGGCAAAAATAATTTCTTTCGGTTTCAAATTTGTGACTTCGTTACATGGTAAATAGTGTAAATGTCCCTTCAGGACTGGGTGTGTGTGACGGCTTTGGTTTGTCAGGCACAATTTTTTTTGTATGTCGTGTCCCAAAAGCAATCAATGAATAAAATTCACGAAACCATCAAATAAATAAGAAACACTTAATTAATCACGGTGAACCTTCTTCAAATAAGAACAACGCTCAAATTACTTTAAAACATAATTCTTTATTACGAGAAAACAAAATGATCTATCTTAATAATATATCAAGTACTCCGAACCGAAACTTGACACTGCAATGACTGATAACTAACGGGCACTCGCCAGACCAGTCATTGGTCTTTTATGTCCGATACTCGGAAGTAAACGTTCTTTGCTCACAACGCGGATGTAAACAAACGACACAACCTTGTCGTTTGTTCTACCGGGTTGCAGCACCTGAGTCGCTTAGTAGTAAACAATCGCTTTACATAATAATTACCATGCGAGGTTAATTATTATCGTAATCGTCGATTGCTCCACTAAGCGCTCATCGCAGCCAGCTGTTGGGCTAATCAGCAAAATAACCGACAGTTGCAGGACAATACCATACGAGGTTATTGTTTAGCAACTGCTGATTATTTCGCTAGAATGCGCCCTTGGCTGCTGGAAGAAGAATCTTCCTTTCCGTGGCATGTAGGCTGTTTTAATCGCCTGCTGCAAAGATGCAAAGTCCCTTGGTCACACGAGCCAAGATAGTAAGCGTCATCGAATAAACGGTATTTTATGCATTTAATAAAAATGCTTTGCTCTGCTGCTTCCAGTCGATCGTGCAAGTCTTTGCTGCAACTAAGGAAACGAAAAACTTCTTTTGCCAACTTTGGAGACCTTTCCCCTGAAAACATTGGCACGTATTTAGAGACCAAGTCCATAATTTTCTCATATGCCTCTGCCATGTTGCTCTTTAGAGGTGCTTTTGACTTGACAGATTCTGTTCTGGGTTTATTTCGACCTTGTTCCGTGCTGTTACTGGACGTTTTTTGCTGTATGTCTTTAAACGTCCCAGAGGTCCCTTATTAACTCCTTGATTAGAACCTTCTTGTGATGATTGATCGAATTCCAATTCTTTCTCTAGTTCTGCTGTAGTTTCCTCAGCCTCCTTTAGCTGTACCTTTAGCGAGTCTATATTCTTTAAGAGTCCTTTTTTCTCCTTCTGTATTTCTTCCAATGCTTCTTCTGCTTCTATTTCACGACTCTGGATAACTTCGAATGCTGCTGTCACTAAATGATCTAAAGCTTCACCTTTTGTACCTTTTTTAGCACTCTCATTCAATTCCTCTCGTAATTTCTTCGCCTCTTCTTCTGTCCACCTCTTTTGTAACTCTCCTGTTATATGCTCCCCAATATATTGCCAGTCCTGTTCATAATTCTGCAATATTGCCTGACATTCCTTAAGTTCCTGTATTTTTAGCTCTAATTCCCTTTCCTGGGCCTGATAGCATGCTAATTCTTCCCTAGTTAAGATATTACTCCTACCTGTGGACATTTAAGTTTTATAACCGAGCTATTATACTAATAACATCGATACCCGGCGAAGAATGTCTCCTACAACTAAATATTAATATGCAACTTGACTAGACTCAACATTCCGACAAATATCATTCCCGATGCCTCTGATCTTTCGCATGAAGTACTTAACTGAAAACAACTCTATTCGAGACCATTAAACCCAGACTTATCCTATTACTTAACGAGACAAGAAAAAGTAAAGCACAAAGAGCAAGTTCACACACAAGACCACACTCAACACTTCTTAAACTTTAGGCTGAAACGTGAAATCGATGAAACCAATTGAAAACATAAATACAACCAATTTCCCCAAAAAAAAATAAAAATTATAAAACTTAATTTAACACTTCTTAATTTAACCTGCAACGTAAATGGAGTAGCTAAAAGAAGCAGAACTCCCACAATTAACAAAAAAAATGGAGTAGCTAAAAAAAGCATAACTCCCAAAAAATAAAAAAAAATGGAGTAGCTAAAAAAGCATAACTCCCAATATATATCAATTTTAAAAACACAATACCTTTTTAAACCGGCTGCGCCAAAATGCCGTGTCCCAAAAGCAATTAATGAATAAAATTCACGAAACCATCAAATAAATAAGAAACACTTAATTAATCACGGTGAACCTTCTTCAAATAAGAACAACGCTCAAATTACTTTAAAACATAATTCTTTATTACGAGAAAACAAAATGATCTATCTTAATAATACATCAAGTACTCCGAACCGAAACTTGACACTGCAATGACTGATAACTAACGGGCACTCGCCAGACCAGTCATTGGTCTTTTATGTCCGATACTCGGAAGTAAACGTTCTTTGCTCACAACGCGGATGTAAACAAACGACACAACCTTGTCGTTTGTTCTACCGGGTTGCAGCACCTGAGTCGCTTAGTAGTAAACAATCGCTTTACATAATAATTACCATGCGAGGTTAATTATTATCGTAATCGTCGATTGCTCCACTAAGCGCTCATCGCAGCCAGCTGTTGGGCTAATCAGCAAAATAACCGACAGTTGCAGAACAATACCATACGAGGTTATTGTTTAGCAACTGCTGATTATTTCGCTAGAATGCGCCCTTGGCTGCTGGAAGAAGAATCTTCCTTATATTGGGCCATAACATGTATATGGCTGGTGGCAACAGCACTCTCCGCCAATAGCTGAGACGAGCTAGCGTGTCGCCCTGCAGGCAATGCTGTCCACCGAGTGATCTTTCAGCCCATGCTGGCAGTCTGGACTTCATGTCCGATGTCAATCACTGTACATACAACCATAGCAAAAATCTCGCCCAAAGTGGGGCCACCTCAGTTAGACTTCGGCGTCTAACTGTGACTGGTGCTGGGGACTGAGTTTGTTTGGGGATATGGACATTTTTCTGTTAGCTAATTGCCTGACTCGGTAGTTTCATATCCAGTAGAAGTTACATGCAGGCCTGAGTCTAACAGTTGTTGTATCTAAATTAATTTTTTTTGTAGAGTAAAAAAGTTTTTAAAGTTTGAGAAAGTTTTGAGTTTTTGAAATTTTTGTCATTAACGTAAGGTTTTGTTTTTGAAAGTATAAAGTTTTGATATTGCTGTTTTACCGAAAGTTCGACTTTAGGTTTGACGTTGGTCAAGCCTCAAGTCGTGAAAGTTTTTAAATTTTTGCATTTGTAATGTAAAAGTGGATACCTGGCTTTCACCCAGGAGGCCCGGGTTCGATTCCCGGTATGGGAACCAGGTATTTCCATTAGCTCCGCAAGTTGAGCGTAACTAAGCACTAACGGGTGTAACTGCTTGCTGCTCAAACTACTAAGAATGATATAAAGATTTTCAATTTGGCGCTCAATTTCTTGCAGGTGAATGATAATATTCATTGTGGTTTCATCCAAGGAAAGTTGCCATTTTATGATTGAATTCTCTGAAAGTATTTTTGCTATTGTTTCATTAAAAAGGTTTAGCATGGTCATAGTTTGGTTTTTAATTTCTTGTAAGTCTCTGTTGAATTTTTCAAGTGTTTCATTATTATCCTCGTAATTTGCTTTTATTAGGCTAATTTGCTCTTTCACTAAATCTAAAGTTTGCTTATTATCCCCTTCTAAATTGTCTAGCCTAGAGTAAATCTCTTTCGCATCTTCTTGATCCATCGTTCCGAAGAGGAAATTAGCAAACGACCCTATACCATCGAATAATGGCCGCCGCTGTTTATTTCTAGTTTTCATTTCTATTTTACTTAGGGCTAATCTTATTTTACGTGATATATATTGTACATTTTTTATATCTCGTTTACAGGTTTGATTTATGTTTAAAACTATATACTGATTGCAAATTGTTACCACAATATTTTCACTCCAATCCAAGTATTCCTCCCACACGGAAACTCGTGACAAATTTACTGCAGTGAGAATGGTCCACTGGTCCTTGTATAGGAGCGCTTTACTAGCTTCTTCAAAAATTATACCTGTATTGTCTACCTGGGTTCGGGTAAATGGAACCTCTGCTCTAACTAAATTGAGCGCTCCCAATGCAAACATAGTAAGTAATTGCATTTTTAGTTAGTACCTGATAAGGAATAAAAATCGTAAATTCAGTAATATAAAAAAAAATTTTGTTTTTTGTTAATGTACATTGTACATATTCAGGGTGTTTGTGTAGGCTAAGTTAACTTTATTTTTGAAATTTTTTCAATCGATTAGCATGAACAGTTTTCACCTTCCGACCTATCTGAATTTTTAAATTCACTGGAGAGGTTACTTCCTTTACCTCATAAGGTCCGATCCATATCGGTGATAACTTATCCTTTTTAGCTTCATTTTTCAAAAGGACCATATCACCTATTAGGAATGATTCCTCACGGATTGTTCTGTCATAATATTTTTTATTAACCGCTTTACTATTTATGAGATTTTTTCTAGCAATATTATGGGCTTGTTGAATTTTGTTTCGAAGGCTGTAGAAGTAGTTTTCGTGGTCATATATTGGTTCGGGCTTGCGCTTAATATTTGTCGGTAACTCAGCCGTAAACCCAAAAAGACAATCCATTGGTGTTAAACATGTCGAGGAATGCTTAGTGTTGTTGTGTACATGGACAGCCTCTCTTAGCCATTCATCCCAAGTATGAGGGTTCTCGCTAACAAAGTTTCTCAAGTATTCCCCTAATGGCCGATGGGATCTTTCCAAAGCACCATTCGATTGAGGGTGATACGCAGAAGTGTTGAGTTTTTGAATTTTCAGGAATTTACATAAACGCTTAAATAAGTCACTCATAAAATTAGAGCCTTGATCAGTTACCAATTTCTTCGGTATTCTATAGCGTGTTATTATCTCTTCATAAAACGTTTTCGCCACAGTGGCCGCTTCTCCATCGGGTATAGCGTAGCAATCCATAAACCTTGTTAGGTCATCCTCAAATGTAAGTATGTACTTATTTCCTTGGTTTGTCACAGGAAGTGGACCTACTATATCGAGATACACTTTGTCGAAAGGCCTTTTTGCTGTATCCGGCATTACCATTGGCATTCGAATTTGCTTACTATGTTTGTTTTTCTGACATTTAGGACAGGATTTAATGAATTTGACTACATCTTTCAACATATTCTTCCACCTGTATTGTCGTCGAATGCGATGATATGTCCGTGCAATGCCTTGGTGACCCCCCAATGGGTTCATATGAAATGCTTTTAATATCTCGTTGATATCTTTTTCATCAGTAATAATCTGATACTGAGTAGCGTTTTCTCCTGAAATAGATAAATCATCTAGATATTCTGTTCCCAAGCTTAAAACCGAGTCTTCTTCGCTTATCATTCCTTTTTGGTTTAGATTTTCGATGTCTTTCGATGTTTCTGGTTTCTTGTTTTGAGATCTGGTGGTGACTAGTATAGAATTTTCTTCCTGAGGTATGCGGCTTAAGGCGTCCGCGTTGGAGTTTTTTCGACCTGGCTTGTACTTGATTTCGTAGTCGAATTCCGAAAGTTTATGGTGAAATCGTATCAGTCTTGAAGTGGGGTCTTTTATATTGAATACTCCCAGCAGTGGCTGATGGTCAGTATAGACCGAAAATTTTCTTCCAAGAAGGTAACATCCAAAATTTTTTACAGCCCAAACTATGGCTAACAACTCCTTTTCTATAGTTGAGTAGCGTCTCTCTGCATTATTGAGGGTGCGACTAGTGTACGCAATGGGACGATCACGACCTGGGAGTCCTTGAGATAGGACCGCACCTAATGCTTCGTTGCTAGCATCAGTTGTAACATTAAAAGCTTTTGTAAAGTCAGGATAAGCCAAAAGAGGAGGTGTGGTTAACGCTTTTTTAATTTCTTGGAAGGCTACTTCACTTCTCGGTGACCAAGCGAATTTTTGTTTTCCGCGCAACATTTTTGTCAAAGGCTCTGCGATGTTAGAGAAATTTGCTATAAACTTTCTGTAGTAATTAGCTAAACCTAAAAAACTTTGCAGTTGTTTAATTGTTCTGGGTATAGGGAATTCTTGAACACATTTGATTTTGTCTGTATCAGGGGCACAACCATCTTGTGTACATTTGTGGCCTAAGTATACTACTTCTTTCCTAAGGAAGTGGCATTTATTAGGTTGAAGTCTTAAATTATATTCCCTGAGTCTATCAAATACTTCCTTTAATTTTTTCATATGGTCTTCCAGGTTTTTTCCGTAGACGACTATATCATCTAGGTAAACAAAACACTTCAATCCCTGTAAGCCGGTTAGTACATGATTCATTGCGCGTTGGAATGTCGCTGGAGCTGTTTTTAAACCGAAAGGCATGCGAAGGAATTCATAATGACCATATGACGTGCTAAAAGCAGTTTTTACACGGTCGGAAGGGTCCATTAATATTTGATGGTAACCGCTCGCTAAATCCAAGGTTGAAAAATAACGGGAATTTCCTAGTTGGTCTAAAATATCGTCTATTCTTGGTAAAGGGAATGCATCTCCGATTGTTTGTTGATTAAGTTTTCGGAAATCTATAACGAGTCTCCAACGTTTTTTACCATCTGGGCCAGGTTTCTTTGGGACTACTAATAACGGTGAGTTCCATGGGCTGTTGCTTGGAATAATAATGTTATCTTTCATCATTTTGTCTATTTGTTTATTGATTTCGTTTTTATGAATGTCAGGTAAACGGTAAGGTCTTTGGTTTATTGGTGCTTGGTCGGATTTTACAGGAATAGTGTGACATGCGGCAGTGGAGTAAGGTAACGGGTCACCTTCTAAATAAAATAAATCATTATACTCTTCACATAAATTTTTTATCGCTTCCAGCTCTTCGATATTATGCGTTAGATCAGTATTTATTTCCGTTGATAGTCTATCGAGACGATTTTTTGTGGAAACATTTAACTGGTTTATCTGTGTCTTCTCCAGTTTAAAAGTAGTGAAGTTTTGTAAAGGTTCGAACTTTGGTTCGAAATGTGGTAGTGCAATTTCCCTGTCATGCGTATTTATTACACTTAACCTTATCTTTCCATTTTGTGGCTGTATTAACGTATTGGCTGTGAGAAAGCCGGGTAAAACCTCTTGTGAGAAACAAAACATTTCACCATCACAGTTATCTGCTGGTATTTCTAATACCATTTCTGATCGCGGTGGAATCCGCGTCGCAGTGTCATAAAGAAAATCAGTGTTTATGTTTGTTTGTTTCTTTGCTTGAGGTTAAGGAATTGGAAATATTTGATTGTTTTCCTTTACTATGGTTGGTGTAGTGTGTGCTAGTAATTATTGCATTAGGATCAGATGATAGTGAATATTTTGCATTAGGTTTATGCTTATGATCTAATGTTTTCGCTACTGTTTTATTTAAAAAAGGGATTTTTAGGTCGATTGGGTTGCTATCGTTGTACGGGAAGTGTAAAATGCCTTCAGTTGTGAGAATATTTGCATTCCGCCATAGAAAGTTACGGCCTAATATACCATCGAAAGGAACAGAGCTGTTAGCGTTACAGATATTAAACTCACATTTTAGACCTTCCCCTATAAGAAAAATTCCTATGCAAGAACCAAGCGTTGTGTCATTACCACCATATAATCCTGAGAGGTGAAGTATTTTTTGAGAATTTATGGCAGTATTGCTGCTTAAGCTGTCTGTTTTTAAAATACTTACTTCAGCTCCCGTATCGACCAAAAGCTTAACGGTGCCTGTTTTTGAAATATTTAATGGTAGTTCGATTACTGCTTCATTCTTAGTTTTTGCATTATTTTGCAAGGGAATGGTAGTAAAGGTGGGAGTATTAGGAATAAGTTGATTTTTCTTAAATTTATTGCACCCATCTGTAGAAGGGTTAGCCATAGGGCGCAGTAGGCTAGCCCCCTTTAGTTTCCCGAATGATTGTGGTTTATTTGGTTCTGCTTTTTTTCCCAAGATTTTTTTGCTCGACACTCTGTTATAGTATGATAGAGCCTTTCACACCAATCACATTTTACTGGTGTGGGGTTTGCATTTACCTGAGTTTTCCTTTCTTTTGTTACTGAGCAGTTTTGGAAAATATGACCATAGCTTCGACAAATTGTACAGTATGGGGTGCGTCGTCGGGTCCAGCACTCTTGATAAGTGTGGCCGTCTTTCTCACAGAAACTACATTTCTTGATGTAACTTCTTCTATTGATACGGGGTACTGACGTTTGGATGATGTGAGCTCCTGGAAAAACACGTGCGTTTTCTTGAGGGGTAGACAGATTTCTCTTAACGTCCATAATTCTTATATCATTGTGTGATTCTGGTCGTACAGGGGTGAGTGTGGAAGGATAAGATGAACACTGACTTTTTGACGGTATAAGTTTCTCTTGGACATTGTGACTGAGCGCAGTATCACGCAAGAGATCTTTAAGTTGTCTGATTTCTATTTCGCTCAATGTATTTGGGGAGGAAATAGGAGAAGTCTGCCAACTAAAACCAATTTGTCGACTCTGAACTTGTCGATCTTCAGTCTTTTCAATTCTTTGGGCAATTTTGATTAGCTCTTCAAGACGTTTATCCGCATTACCTAGCAAGCTTTGTCTTATTATGGGGCTGAGGATGCCTGTCTTAAAAACATAACACGCTTCCTCCTCAATTTCACCTATTAATGCCTGATTATTTTCGGGATACTTGTTATTAATAGCTCTTTTGCATTCCACCAAAAGCATACTCAGTTTAGTTCCGAACGCATTAACAGTTTCTCCCGGCAATTGTATACACCGTCGTATGTCGCTTATTATATCATTAATGGACTTTTCTGGGGTGAATGAATTTAATAAAAGCGACTCAAATTCGGTGATTTTTTTTATTTGTAGGTGTTTTACTAAGTCATAGGCTTCCCCTCTCAACTTAGTTTTCAATAACGGTATCAGAATGCCTTTCTCCTCATCTGTAGGTAAAGCATCATGTACCTGCTTACAGCAATCTAAAAATATTTGCAGATCATTTGCGAGATTATTTCGTCTGTCACCGTGAAAAATGGGGACGACGTTTTTGACGAGTTTACTTATTCGCTCCAGTGCTATCATTGTACTTTTATCAGAATTTCTTGAACCGGGGTGTGCGAATATTGTTGCTTCTTTGACTATGCCACTTACGGGAGTTTTTTCTATGGGATATGAGTTAATACGACCGCGCTTGTAAACGACACCACTTCTTAACTTGCAATCGCTAAATCTAGTTTGGGTTGTTTGTTTTGAAACTTGATCGCACGAATTTGGAATTGAGCTTGTTGCTTCTTGAAAGACTGCAATTTCTGATTTCAACACTTTCTCTTGTAAGTTCAGGGGAACTTAAATTATCTAAAGAAAGTGAATCTATTCTTTCACAAAGATACTCGTATTCTTTAGTGCGAGTAATATGCTCTAGGGGCAATTGGGGGAGACTTGATCGTCGAGTGCGGCTACCAGAAGTTCGTGCTAGATCTGGGAAAAAATAAGCAAAAGACATTTATGTGTAATCTACAGAACCGTGGTTATCTTGTTTTTTCATATTACGAAATGTAAAAAAAAAAACGTAAGTAGAATTTTTTTTTTTTAACTGATCTTTTTTTTTTTTACACGATAATTATTGTCTGCTCATATTACGAATTAAGTAAGTTGAGTTTTCCTAACACATTTTTTTTCACGATAATTACAGAGAGATTCGATTTTATTCAAGCCCTTACGTACATATATAGCTAATTTGTGTTTTTTTTTTCTATACCTTGTTCTGTGTTATCAATTAAGTACCTACATATATACCTACGAAGTTAACAAAATCTGATTTTTGTTTTTGTGTTTAAAATATTATGTGAATGATATAATCGGTACTTATATGTATGTATGTATATATTTACAAAATTGGCTGACTTACAGACGATGGTTAGATCTGGTGTCTTGTTTCTCCACTTTTTTCCACTTTCACGTGCTTTGTTATTGCTGTTGTAGTGTTTTTTTTTTTTTTTATATTTATATATATATAAGTTGCACTGTATTGTTTTGTTTTGTTTTTTCTTTCTCTTTTTTTTTATATTTTCTTTTCTTTTAAGTTCACTTGGTAAATACACATTTATAAAATATTAATTTTTTCACTTTCCCATCCTACCGGCTGCGCCAATTTGTAGAGGTAGGTATATTTCTTTTAGGATGGGAATTGGTTTTAGAAAAAAAACAACCGGAAAGTTTTTAATTTTATACGTGTATTTATCAGGCTTTTTCACTTATTTTATTAACAAACAACTTTTCTATCTTATCTCAAATTAAATCCTCTCCGTTTTATCACTTGCCCGATGTATCTTTTTTCGACCGTCTTCAATCGCCCGTATTCAATCACTCGCCCTCAGTTCTTTCCAAAACCTTTCTTCATGCTTTCGCACTGACCTACTTTCATTTGTTGCTTCATATTGTAGGATCAGCGGAATTAGCGTATTTTATAAATTTAAAGTTGATCAGCTATTGCGAAAGTAAATAATCGATGCCTTATAGGTCGATACCCTTAAAGAACTCAATTGTCTCGCAATTGCTTTTCTGGGTTATATATTTTGCAATAACTGATCAGCACTTAACGGTAACCACTTTTACATTACACATTTTTTTTTTTTTAATTTTGAATTGTTGGTCTTCCCCGCTGGCCTTCTGCTATGGAAATAGTAGGTGACCTCACGAACGAATTTTCGCTTGTGTTCTCACGGAGGCATGTCTCTGTTGGCCAACTGGCTGGACAGAGTCATGAGTCTTTTTGGCTTTTAGCTAACTAGTTGACTAGACTCATGGCTTTGCCCAACTGGAAGGTTAGTTAGACATCGCATCGAACGAAGAGAAAGGAAGGAGTTGTTGAAGGATGGAAGTGATGCTGGATACCTTCAGTAATCAGGAGCTGGCATACTGCTAACTTCCTGGCTGAAGAATCTCTACCAACATTTTCAGTCTTTGACATCTCCAACCCGACTTTTCCAAGATCTCTGTGAGAGTTTCATTCTTTTCATGCACTAATCTACACTACTTACCTGGCAGACCCTTGTCTTGAGAGTAAGCTCTTGGAGAGAGAGGGAGAAATTCTATTGATTTTTCTATTATTTGCTTTTTGAGAAATCTTGATTATAGCTCAGCAGAACCTTGTGAATTTTTTGAAGGAGTTAGCTCACAACAAGATTCTTGATACTGTAGGGTTACGATTCATCGATTCATTTTTTTACAATTTATTTTCGCTTATTTTTGCTGGTGGAATTGATGGCTTACATTTAAGCCTCGACTTTGATTACGGCTTCGATTATCTATATTGACGGAATAGTATATCTATCGTGGAAGTTATATAGGCGAACTTTAACCTATTTTGTCGGATTTGTCAATCTCGATTGAATTTCTTTTGACTTTTGAATTTTGGATCAGACGGATAAGGGTATCCTGATTTCAATAATACCTAACTTTCATTGACTGTGTAATTTTCTGATCATGGCTACTCTGCGAACACCACCTCCCGGTGAAATTCCCGTATCTAGATCAGACCAGTACACCATCTCTCAAGACGGAAACCAGCCCTGAACATCTGCGGACACTTATTCCATAAACCGGGTTTGCGGACATGAATAGGCGATCATGGGAACTGCACAAACTGCAGGTGTCCTCTCACATAAAAAGATTTCACCGCGCACACAGCTACAGTTCCGAAGAAAAAAACCATACCCGACCTGATAGCCAGATTAATACGTCTCACCAGCTTCCGCAACTCTTTTGCCATCGCCGACAGCTCCACCTTCAATTGGTAGATCCTTATCTCCTGGCTTACAGTCAGTAAACATGTCTCATATTAGTTCCCGCATGAATAGTGCAATGCCTACTACGCATGGTCAAGGCTTGGTAGCGTCCGAAGCGTTGATGGCTGGCTTAAGAATTCAGATGCAAGACTTGATACGAGAAGGAATTTCACAGAGTATGAGTACACTACGAGATGAACTCTTTAATAATTTTATTCGGCAAGCTCCTGCTGCGCCCATTACGCCAGTAGATACTACTAGACCACCACTACCTCTGGATGCGTCTAGAGTACAACAAAGACCAGATAAATCACATGAATCGATGCCTAAAAATGAATTTCCTCAGGCACAAGCATACCAGAATGCTAGACCTCAACGAAATTCGTGGTCTCGACGATCAGGAAGCCCGATCCGCAGATGGAATATCTCCAGACTTTCGATAGATGAATTTGTCCTTCGAGTGGAAGCACTCACAAACTCGGCCTTGGACGGAGACTTTGATCTCTTGGTCCGACACATGACAACCTTGCTGTCTGGTCCAGCTATGGACTGGTACTGGTTTCTCCTGAGATCAAACTCCAGGCGTTCGTGGGAGAACTTAAAAGCAGCTTTGTTAGCTGAATGGGGAGTACCAAAATATGTCCTTAAGGTCAAAGTACGGCTGACGTCCAGAAAGCAGAAATCAGGGGAATCATTCGCTATGTATCATCAACACCTGGAGCATTTGCGTGACCAATTACAGAACCCCTTGCCAGATGTAGAGTTTCTGGAGATAGTAAAATCAAACCTGTTGGCAGATATTCACCAGAAAATCTGCGTACATCATACAAGCGGGTCGGGAATCACAACAACTTTTCCCGACCGGTTGTAACATCTCGAATGGCAACAGCTTCCACAACCCCAGATCAATCACTGAACAAGGAAAATAGTTTGCTCAATCAGCTGACCGGATCGAACAGACATTAGACTGTCCGTTAATATCACATAGTAATTCTGGTGATAGTAACAATACGTTAGCCTGGAAAACTCCGGTTTTGTTTTGACGCCAGGAAGGTCAACTCCGTTACTAAGAAGGACGACGCCTATCCGCTGCCGCAGATAGACGCACTTCTGAGTGGACTACCTCCTGCTAACTACATTTCAAGCCTAGACCTAAAAGACTCTTCCTGGCAGATCCCACTAGACGCTGATTCCAGAGAGAAAACCGCTTTTACTGTACCTGGTCATCCTCTCTATCAGTACACAGTGATGCCATTCGGCTTATGCAATGCTCCACAAACCATGTGCCGCTCTATGGACAAAATAATTCCCTTCGATCTTCGTGAATATGGTCTCGTCTACTTAGACGATTTTCTAATACTGTCATCAGACTTTCACTCTCATCTCGCTCTGCTATCACGGGTAGCGGATTGTTTGAGGAAGGTTGGCCTCACTACCAACGTTGAGAAGAGTAAGTTTTGCATTAAAGAGACTAAATACTTGGGTTTTATTATCGGAAAAGGATTAATACGAACTGATCCTGACAAGATTTCAGCCATAGTTGACTCAATCACCTAAAACTATTCGGCAGGCCCGACGCCTACTAGGTATGGCAGGATGATATCGAATATTTATTCCGAACTACGTGGATCTAACTGCCTCCATTACAAACACTTTTAAAAATCCCAGTCAGTTCCAATGGACACCTGAAGTCCAGACGTATCTGGAATTGTTAAAACAGAAACTTACCTCTGCTCCGTTGTTAGTGAGAACAGATTTCACCAAATCATTCGTTATCCAGGACTGCTGTTCCAACTATATGACAATGGCCACGAGAAGCCGATAGCTCACGTCTCGAAAAGTTGAATTCAGCACAGCGAAATTACACAGTCACAGAGCAGGAATGCTTAGCAGCGATCTTAAGTGCACAGAAGCTCCGGGCCGTCATAGAACTTATGCCGTTTAAGATAGTGACTGATCATGCGAGCTTGAAATGGCTAATGTCTCAAAAAGACCTCAGCAGTAGACTTGCTCGGTGGAGTTTGAAGCTTTTAAGGTTTCGACTTAACCATTGAACATCGAAAAGAAACCCTAAACGTCGTCTCGGATGCTCTATCACGAATCCACTATGACAGCTTCTCACCATCTGAAGATCCTGGTCCGGAAGTTGACCTTCGCTCTCCATATTTCAACTCGGTGGACTATGTGGAGTTGAGGCTGAAAATTAAATCAACTTCTGATAAACTGCCAGATCCTTGTGTCAGGGATGGCTTCGTTTATATTCGAACTGTTCCGAGAATAGGTGATCCGATTCAGGAAGAAGAAGCTTAGAAGATTTGGATTCCGCGTGGGCTTGTCTCCGACATCATTTCAAGGGCGTATGATCCGCCACTAGCTTCTCACGGAAGTGTAGGGAAAACACTGGAACGATTAAGAAGACACTTATACTGGCCATGAATGACAGTTAAGATGCGTAGGCTCCTATGAAGTGTGTAAAGAAACCAAGGCCCCGAATACCAATCTTACACCACCTATGGGAGTTCAGTCTGTGACAGAAAAACCTTGGAAAAACTTGTACGTCGACTTTCTAGGTCCATATCCCAGGTCAGCGAAAGGAAATGTCTGCATACTAATAATTCTTGACCACTTTTCTAAATTCCCGACTCTCAAACCAATGAGAGAGGCATCTACTCTTAATGTATGTCAATTCATCGAGACAGAAATATTTTATGTGTTCGAAGTTCCCGTTCTCTGACAATTGAGCCCAGTTTTGCTCGGCTCAGTTCACCAGATTACTGGTTAAGTATGGGGTTAAACACTTGTCAACGGCAGTCTACTCGCCGCAAGCAAACGCAGAGCGAGTGAACAGGTCTCTGTTTGCGGGGATTTTGGCATACATCTGGGAAGAACACACCCAGTGGGATTAGAAGTTAAGCCATATAGCTAACTCACTCAGGAGCTAAATCCGACATGCAACGGCTTCTCACCCTACCGAACACTCTTCGGTCAGCAGATGATTGACCATGCGAGCTCCTATCAATCCTTAGGAGTCTTGCAACTCTTAATGAGCCTCTAAGAGTATATGCTGCAGACAAATTAAGATGGATCCATGCGAGAGTGCAGAAGAATTTGAACTACCCATTTAAACAGCGTTCAAAAGCTTATAATCTTAGAGCGAAGCCTGTTAGTTTCAAAATGGGCCAAGAAATGTACAGACGGAATTTTGCCCAAACCAATTTCCAACAGCAGTCCAGTGCTAAATTAGGACGTAAATTTGTGAAGTGTCGGGTTAAGTCAAAGCAAGAAAACTCCTTATATGAGCTTGACGATCTGCAGAGAAGAACATTAGGAGTCTATCACGCCACGGACATCAGGCCGTGATGTCTATATTCTCTGGGATGTTATCTTTCTATTGTAAATTTCAATCCTGGTAGCCCTAGCCAGCTTAACTGGTAAACTATAGCATGCCATTCCCAGCCTAGCGGTCGGCATACCTTCTGAACAATAGAAACGTTTTACCCCAATCCCTCGCCTGATAACACGTCAGAACCCCTGCTACATGGTACCTTACGGCAGATAGATTTCCGTAGGAATTCCACTTGCCAAAAGTCTTTGTAAATTTAAGGAAGAAAATCGGTCATGTCACTACTTCAACGACGCCTTGGAGACACACCCTTGAACAAGTGTCGGTCGGAAACGAGATGTTAGGGCTGGGGAAGCTTTGCGATCAGTTGGTTAGGTTACTGACTGCGGGCTTCCCTCTGCTCATCTCGGTGAAGGAAGGCACAGGACTACGGCCGACTGGATTTTTTAGGTTACCAGCTTGTCGGTGCACCTCTGGTTTCCAGCATAGAGAATGATGTCGAAGTCTGATCAAAGATTGTAGGGACTGGTTCCTCCGATTCGTCACATTTCAAGTAGGTCAATTTGTCCCGGACAATCCTGCTTATTCGGCTGGCAATACTGACAGGAAATGCTTTCATGGGTCGTGGGTCGAGTCACACATTGAGCGCCCGCAGCGATGAGGCCTATGTTTTAAGACCGGCTGGCTCAGTCGACCATTTTTAGCGTCGTCTGGACCACAGGTGGTATAGACCAGGGGTGGGCATGCATGAGGTCAATGAGAGCCGCATGTCGGTTATCCATACACTTATTATGAAGAGCGACATCATACTATTTAAGTAATAAAATTGAAATAAACACCAAGAAACTTTCTTTAAGTGTGGATACTATGACGAGTCTCCAAAATTCTATTATAGAAGTAGATTTGTGCTACATTTCTAATTCGTGGTCATATTTAATCTCTAATAATTGCAATTCCCCAACCGCAAAATTGTAAGTTGACCATGAGGAGTGATAATTGGGAAATTAGTCTGTTTCATAATTTAACTTCAACTCTTCTAAAATGATCTTGACGATAAGTTTTAGCATTTGTTCTAATTAAATTCACAATATTCAAAACAACGTGCCACACATTTTCGTATTTTAAGAAAACTTAGCTATGAGTTGCTCGCGATGAATTATGTAGTGAAGAGGTAAAATATGGGGAAATTCAGGATTGTTGCTTGAAAAACCAATGACACGCTTCCTACAATTGTATGCTCTCCGTCAGTCGTAACACTGACGAATTTATGACGAGCCAATTTAAAGTTGTACCTTACTTCGTCAAGTGCATATTACTGACATCGACACCGCAATTTGAATCGATAAGAGCTACTAAGTCTTAACATTTCTTCCATTCACATTTACGTCTGCAGATACATAGCGGGCAAAAATGGTGAATTATGGAACCTCCGGAATGTCTTCAGACATAAAGAGCTAATAACTGAATGTTGTCCAATTTTTTAAATCACAGATCAACAACCTATTTTCATAATTATTACTAATTTCACCAATACAACGTTCAGTTGCACCACGTGACATAGTAAAGTACCTAAGCAATCAATTTATGTAGTTTTGTATTAACGGGATCCAAAATTTTTAGAAGTTTCTTATAATGAATTCTCCTGCGACATTTGGAGGTCAGTTAGACGCACACGAAATATGTCAAGCTATTAAAAAAATGTTACGTTTCGCTGGATCTGTCATCTTCGCGACTTAAAAAAGACCTGCTTACGAAGCCCAGGTTGCAATGACTTAAGTTTCCTTGTTCGCAATTTTGAATTGAGTGGATATTGAGCTTAAAATTGGAAATGACTTTCTTCGTGATGTCGTGTAGTATGCAATTGCAAGGTTACAAATAAGACACAACGACTTTCCATTATTGTCAATAAAAGATAATTTTTCGACCCAATTTTTGAAAGGTTCTATTTTTTTATTTTCTAGTTTATATTTTCGTTTTTGATGTTTTCTGAGGTTACGTTAATAAAAGAATTTAGTAAATTTATATTCAAGGTTTGAAATTGAAACAAAAAATTAATAAATTTATGTCACGAAAAAATTTTACATCGTAAACAAGCTACCAGATTTTTTGAAAAAAAAAAATAAATAAATAAATTTAGCTGATAGAAAAACTATCACAGAAATATGGTTTCACCCACAACAACAAAAAAAAAATAATAATAATTTAATAAATACTAAAATAACTAAGGAAATTCAAATTCAAAATAAAGTATGCTTTCTCTCTCTTGTTCAAGCGCACACTCACCACAAAATAATTTTAAAACAGGATTAAGGAAAAGCACGCTCATGTAGGCACCCGAGTTTCTCATTGGTCATCTCCAACTTTATTGTTTATTGACAATTTCATTTATTTGCGTCTATGACTGATGAGCATACGTGTGGAATTTTGTAATAGTATATTTTTACGTTTCGTAAAAAAAATTGTAATATTGTCACCTAACAAATTATTCTGTTGATAATCTGTAGAATACCTGAAATAATTTTACGTAATGATTGTCACCTAACAAATTCATTTGGCGTTTCTGAGTAAGAATAACGATCGAAAAGGTTCGCTCGAGGTAGATAGGTATACTCCGTTTTAACAAGATTGAAAAATAAAAACAATGTCTTTTTTTTTCTAAGCGAGAATTGGTCACTTTTATGAATATGCAACATTAGAAAAACTAAATAATATCATTACTGATTCAAATATTTTTGCAAAAAAAGCCACAATATCTAGACATAAATACTAAAATTAAGGCAATATAAAATAACAAAATAAATACACATATGTAGTTACTTATTTAAAAAGTGGATTTCAAATTGTCATGGGAGTCGCAGTTAGCTCAATGAAGAGCCGCATGCGGTTCTAGACTACCCTTTACTGTTATGGTCGTAGCATATTGCATGCAGCAGTATGCTACAATCTGGCTAGCTGCATCATGTATACCCAGACTGCTTTCTGTATGGACGGAGTGTCTCGAACAAAGAAGAAGAAGAAGAAGAAGAAGAAAAAAAAGAATAAGAAGAACAAGAAGAAGAAGAGTCTGATAGAAGGACAGCCAAAATACAAAAGTATCACGAGTAAAATATAACGAAAAAGGAGTAGAAATCAACGCGGTAGACAAGTTTAGTTGTGTGTAAAGTTTTAGCGATAAATTTCGTCGTTGAGAAAAAAAATAAAAAAATATTCTGTTAATTTTCTCCGCTCTGTTAAAGTGGGAAATAGATAGAAGAAAACACGACGAACTTTCAGAAATGCTCTGTAAATTGAGCGCAGGTCAATAAAAGGGGATGTGGAGGTCCGTAAAGCAAATTTCAGCAACTGAAAAGAGCCTACGTTGGGCTGAAAATGCAGTAACTTGCTCATCAAATGATCCGCCACCTTCATTTCGCCCAGCCAAAAGGTATTCAGATATTTCGGGCTTAATTGATAATAAGATAATAAGCTGGACAATACACCGTATTGAGACTAGATAGGTAGCAACTAGAGATAAAGAAACAACTCTTGCATATGGCAAAAGCGCAAAGATACGCACCATGCGGATAACATCAACTCATTCAGTCAATTGTTTTGTATGCAGATTGTGTTTAATTAAGTTACAAGCAATGCGCTATATTTCGGTTTAAATAAGTGAACTTTTACAATTGTAACTGTGACGTAGATAGGGTATATTACTTTGCATAAATTTAATTTTCGTTTTCGCATGCATTAGCACCAAATATCTACAGTATGAAATAGAATCCCGTAGCATAGTGGAACTTCTCGGAGGTGCCTCGGCGAGGGATCCGCATTAACAAAATTTATGTAAGTTGCTGTCACCCAATTATTTACCTAATCAGTTTTTATTATTATATTGTTTGAATGATTACCTTTGGAATCTTGCTAGTACGTACTTAACCTAGCTTCACTGTAGCGTTTTTTCTCCTAATATTTAAACGGATAAGCAAGAATTAGGTTTACTATTATATAATCTAACTAACCTAATCAGTTTTTAGTAGTTCATTATTTGAATGATTAAATTTGGAATTTTGCTGGTACATACTCAATATAGCTTTCTCACAGTGCCTTCTCATAGTGCTTTTTCTCCCAATATATAAACGGATTAGCAAGAATCAAGTTTACTATTATATAATCTAACTAACTTAAATGACTTTGATTGAACGAATGAATTTTATAACGTAATGATGAATTAAGTTTTTGATTTTTCTTTCACTCTTCTGGAGCCTTCTCAAGATGATGGTGGAATAGATCCGCTCCTCTAACGTTTCAGATATCAGATCAACATGGACACTGGAAGTACTCTGCCCTCAGTGTTGATTGGGTGGATGGGGCGACGCCAGTAGAAGGCAGAACATCTGCGCTTCACATGGTTAATGGTAATTAGTGTAAAGGTTCCTTAAGGACTGGATGTGTGTGACTGCATTTGGTTTGTCAGGCACGAGGTTTTTTTGTATATGGCTGGTGGCAGCGGCAGGTTTTCGTGGAACCTCCCCATACTCCCCGCCAATAGCCGTGGTGAGGTAGCGTGCCTCCCTGCAGTCAACGCTGTCCACCGAGAGATATGTCAGCTCATGCTGGCAGTCTGGACCTCACGTCCGATGACAATCACTCTACATACGACCATAACAATGCAGCACGCTACGACCATAACACTCGTGCGTCGTAATCATGTCGTTCGCATACCAAAATATATGAATTTTCTATCTCCAGGTAATACATTATGTGGTATGATCGCGAAAACCAAGGCACAAGCATTCCAATAAATTACACAAGAAAACGATTGCAACGCAATCGAAAACAATTCGCGTTAAATAAAATAATCAATCAATAAAGTCGCATATCAGCAAGAAATCAAACTTATTGAAATGCTTGTGCCAAGTCAAACGAAGATTGCGTCATGACCTATAATAATTGTAAACAAAATGCAAGTATTCATTTGCGTCATGACCTATAATAATTGTAAACAAAATGCAAGTATGCATTTTGTAGTAAGAAAGAAGAATTGTGTTAACGGTAAGAAATAATTTGTGTATAAATTAAATAGCAATACCCGAATAAAGAACAATTGATTTACTTAATTACAATCAACAAGTAGTCTCTTATTTTCACTCAGCACCTGCTGTTTACAACTGCACCAACGTACCATCTTTCATTTTGATACTACTACCGGGCATCTGCTGTTTTACAACTGCGCCCGTCTTAGTAGCGGAGGTCTGCTTTTACAAAGCTTCTCCTATCTTATCTATGTTTCATCTTGGATCTTGGCGATCCACAACGACGAGCTTTCATCTTCACCGTATAGCCACATGGTGACCGTGCTCAATATATATATACAACTTATAGTATTATTACACGGCATATTACACAGAGCATTCAACCAGCATGAAGGAACTGGACGATATTTTTAATAGAATTTTTAAGAAGATTCTTCGGATAACTAGCATCAACAACGACTCAATTCAACCAATTTCAAGATAAACTACAGATGACAATGAGAAGACAATCTTCAGATTGTGACAATTAATCTGATCTTAGAGCTTAATTACTTGATAATGGCAGTAAGTTAAGAAATATAATTGGAAATAATCTAATGACAAAGCTGACGACAGTTGAACCGTTTTTGATACGGTGCTTATAGTAGAATAAAGTGTTTCCGATTCTACACATAACTATACGTAAAAAAAAAATTTATGAGATGTAAATGTTAGTTTATCAAACCAAAAACTTTACTTATCAGTTACGCGCGATGTAATCTACACCAGATATATGTATATATATTCAACTAACCAGCATTAATTATAACAACAAAAACAATAAAAACGTAATATATACAATAGGAATAATCGATATAATTTATAATAAGTATAGAGTAAATTAATCGTACAGTAAAAAAAATATTCTCTTGTTTGTTCAACGTTTTTCTTTGAAATAGAAATAAACGGAACATTTTCTTACACACCCAATAAGGGAAAAACTAATTCGAAACACGCAGACATTAACGGTGAGATCGTCAACAACCTAATAATAGAAGATACGGTCAATATTGATAACAAGCAGATTGTCATTCTTTTGGCAATCATAGCAGTTGTGAAGGTTATAGAATTAGTGTACACTCTGTACCGAGACCACCGAAGGGAGCTTAGGAAAAAATACCTCAATAGCCCTGTACAGATTACAGTTCCGAAATAAGCCTGTATATTATCATAAAAACCCCGCACGGATTAAACGGATAAATATGCACAATATAAATTAAACAACGGACTTACACATTTTATTTGCTCTCCTGCACTTCGAAACAACAAAAATAATTTTTTTTTTTTTTAAATAAAAATGGCAAAACACTTGAAGAATCATCAGATGGCCGCAAGTCACTCTAAGGACAATTGCTGTCCTTGTTGTTACAGATTTGCTTATTTACTTGCAACAAAGGACAGGGAGTGCTTTTCTTTTTCAGAAGTACACCTGCCCTGAACAAACGTTTTTTTTTTTACTTTAAAAGACTTTTAATAAAGAAGTTCTTATTTTAAAATTTTATTCATTTTTATCAAACCCTTTATATAAACTTTCCTTTTTTAAATCTGGAATAAGATGGTCGGGGGACTCTCCTATTCACAGCTATCACTCTTAATTAATTCCTTGAACTGTCGAACCACCGGCTTTTTATGCATTTTTTTTCATTTTTTTTTTTATTTCTTATTTATTTTTATTGATCGAGGCATATCGATCATCATACCTTTTAGGAGGGGAACCTCAAAAGAAGGGAAACGCCTATTCTTATTGTTTACACCATATGTAGTAAGAAGCGCGCGCCATTGCATTAGTTCTAGCTTCATACATACATAGGGATAGAGGGGAAAATTTCATCGCACTTATTTACGTAGCGGTCATCGCCCGGCTTATGTTTACTTGCGTAAACGGGTTGACCCACAAAACCTCGTGAACAATGCACAACAAAGCTGAGGTTGCGCTTTTGGTCTCGTGCTAGTAAATAATGTTGCAATGCTAACCCCAGCGGGCAGTCAACATAATTCAGCTAGAAATATGACGCTGCGCTTTTACTCTGGCGATAATATTTCTTTCAGAATTTCTGATTTAGTAAAATTCTAGAGATTACGAAAATAATCTCATCTTATTAGAGGTAATGGTGGCTCATTACACCATCCCCCTTAAAAGAAGAAAGTTCCTGGAGTAAAATGTATGGAACTTTCATAAGGGATTCTCCCCCCTTTTTTTTTACTATGGCGTTCATAATAAAACCATGAAAGTAAGCTGGGTGGTCGATTATTTCGGTTTACATTGATACTTAATTTGATACTTAATAGCACTATTTTGATACTACATTAAATATTTCCGTCAAGGTTGCGCACTTATTTTAAAATTGCTAGGTTGACTTAACTAAAGTGGTCCCTTTCTTTTTTTTTGTTTTTACAAGGTATATATTATATGTATAAGCATAATAACAATTTTTTTTTGTTTTTTTTTAAGTAATACATGGATATATCTATCATTATACCGTTTTTTTTTATTGTTTACTAATATTGAGAAGAAAAAAAACATTGAAAGAATTTTTTTTTTTTACATTAAAATAAAATTATTTTTACTAACCCATAAATAAGTGAGTAGGTGTAATTATACTCTAGATGAAATCATAGGGGTATACTAAGTTTGTCATTCCGTTTGTAATACACCGAAATAATGATGGTAGAGCAAAATGGATTGGACACCTATTCATATTATTAAAAGTTATTATGATTTTTACATGTCCGTCCGTCTGTGCGCACGATAACTCGAGAACGCGTATACTTAGAGAGCTGAAATTTTGTACACGGACTTAAAAAAAAAAAGTAAAATTAAGTTCGTAAATGAGACAAATCGGGCAACTCCTTCGTGGGGTTGCCATATAAAAATTTCTTTTTCCGCTATATATTTGGACACTTCCTGAGAACGCGTCGACGTGGAGAGCTGAAATTTCGTATGTGATGTTCTTACTACATTAGCAAATAAAATGTCAAAAATGGACTAGATCCGGCAACTCCTTCTTGGTGTTGCCATATAAAAATTTAGGTTTTTTACGTATACTTTCAAAACGATCAGTCCAAGACATTTTCATTGTACTAAAAACTTCTGCAGAATACGAAATCCTATAAAATTGGTTATAATCATTTTTTCTGTGCGACAAACCGTTCTAGAAATATATGCGAAAAACGACTTCAAAATCAAACTTGAATAGATCGGTGACCATACGAAATTTAATACGGGCATTCATCTAGGGTATCATAAGAATTGGTCTTAGACCAATTCTAGCTTTCTTACTTGTTTTAGTCTATGTATAGTAATTTTGACTAAATTATAAGAGCATTCTTTAAGGCTGTTACGCCTGTACATAGTTTTGCTTCGCATGGTTTGTTTTGGGGTTCTGCTCATGTTTCAAGTGTGTTTACTTCAAGCAATTTATTCTTTTTTGGGTATCTCAGTACTCTTTTCGTTTGCTTCTTCCAGAGTTATCACATATGCTTGACTTGATTGTGCCGATGACGGCTCAGGTTCCGTAGCAGCTATGTTATTTTTTACTTTGTTTTCGCGTTTGCAGGTGAATTTTTTTTTTCATGCTAGGACCGCAGTTATTAAGAACGCAGTAATTATTAAGGAATTTATTGAGTAGTGACTGATGAGTGACGGTGAGTTTGGGAATTCCCTCTTTTTCTCGTTGCTTTTGGTAAGCCAGAGATTCGCTAATTTTTTTTTTTTTAGGTCGGTATCGTCATGATATTTCAGAGCTTATGTTGGGAATTGTCTTGCAATACTTTGTACTTGATCAGGGTTAGTAGATAAATTCTGTGTTATATTTATATCGGGAAGGTAAAAGCTATTTGTTCGGGATGTTTGGGTGTTGTGTGATTCCAAAGTTAATTCGTTTGATCTTATATGGCAACCAGGATTTTGATTATTCCGCTTCCACTGATTTGAAAGGGAGTTACTATATTACCACACACAGCATCGAGGGTGTTTTTTAGACTTTAGGACGAAAAGCCAGCTGGATCCAGTATTAGTCGCGGGGGCTGTGCGAATCTCACAGTCTTCAGGGTTTTGCGTCACATGTTGAAGTAGTTTTACTTCGCATTGTCTGTTTAATGAGTGAGAGTTAAATATCGGATGCATTATACGACATAGGTATTTCATGAGGTTATTTGTTACGCAATTAGCTAAGTCGGATTTGGTGAGGGGGTAGTAATGTTCACGGTTGAGGTCGATAACTAAGTATTCTATGGAGGGCTGAATATAAGTGAATTTTTCTGAGCTTGAGGTTGGTAAAGGTATTGGTTTAAAAAGCTGATATTGGTTAGTGGAAGGTAGTGGTATTCTAATTTCGAAAATAATTCTGTCATTTACAGTTGCTGTACTCACTTGGCTTATTTGGTATAATTGTAAAATTTGGTTGCTAGAGTCGGTAATTGGCAATTTAGTATTTGGGGGTAGATTTCTATGTATATCTGCTAATAACTGCTTTATTTGGTTTGGGGTGATTATGGATGGGTGGGCCTTACCGTGCTGTACATAATTAATAAGTCTGTGAGATGACTAAGTACGTCTAGGTGACGTAACAGAATAAGTGTGACGTAGGAGATTAGATTGTCCCAGTCGGCAATTACCTGTCGTGCAGTAGCCTCTTTATTTAGTGCTGCCACCAGATGATTGTTCATTCCATTAAGTTTTTCCTCAACGAATTTTATTTTATTTTTTATGCCGATTCGCGTTTTATTGAATACGTTTGTCATTGATTCTATGATAATGGTCTGGTTTTTGATTAGATCCAGGAGATAATCCTTCTGGTAAGAATTTCTATTTTTCTGTCGTACATTTTGGCGTCTTCCTTATCTAGAGTACCAAATAAGGTTTTACTTACAGTTCCTATTGCATTAAACAATCACCTCTTATTTCGAACTCTGTTTGGTTTTAACAATTTCTCTCTGAGTTCGATGTCCGACATAATGGTGTTAGTAAGTTTTGCTATTGCTTGGCAGTACTGCAATTCGTCAACCTTTGTTCTCAGCGAGTTACACAGCGAAGTTATTTGAGCTGTGTATTCTTGCAGTAAAACTGTCTCGTAGCGTAGGTTACGCAGATCAAAATGAGTGATAGCTTTCCATTCGTCGCTGTATAATTCCACGTGTTCCAATTCCTCAAAATAAATGCCTGTATCTGCATGAAATTCCGTAACTTCAACTTGTTGATAGGTACACTTCCAATTAAAAGGCAGATGCAGATTGTTAGCCTAGAATAGTAATTTTTCCAGTTCTTATTTATTCTGTAAAAAGTTTAAGATTGTTGTTGTGTATGGTCTTATGCTTATTTGCTATCTTGATAGTCGAGTTTTCGCTAGAGTTTATTTGGGTTATTTCATAGGGGCCTGACCATAGGGGGGCGAATTTATTTTTTCTAACGTGGTTCTTCAGAAGAACTTTTTCTCTAACACAGAATGCTTTTGTTTGAGCTGTTCTGTCGTAGTATGACTTCATTATTTCCTTTTTTTCAGGAGAGTTTCTCTAGCGATTCTGTATCCATGTTGTAATCTAGCCTTTAATTCATTAGCGTAGTTTTCATAATTGTAGCACACTTTTGGCTCTGCTCCGAGTGGCGAAGGGATATTTGCCAGAAAGTCGTAAAGTAATTCATAAGGAGTATAATTCGTACTTGAATGTGGTGTTGTGTTATACACGAACATGGAGTAGGGTATCCAGGAATCCCAAGTTGCTGTGTCTCTATTGACATAGTGACGAAGATATTCTGCTAGCGTTCTGTGGGATCGTTCCAGGGCTCCATTGGTTTGAGGGTGGTAAGGTGTTGTTCGAAGTTTTCTAATCTTTAATAATTTACACACTTCAGTGAACATTTCACTCATAAATTTGGACCCTTGATCCGTTAGAATGGCTTCAGGAACTCCATGTCGGCAGGCTATTCCCGTTACGTACGCCTCTGCAATGATTCGTGCTTCAGTGCTAGCTAATGGAATGGCTTCGGAGTACTTTGTAAGGTCATCCTGAAAAGTGAGCAAATATTTGTATCCATTGTGGCTTGGAGGAAGTGGACCCACAATGTCCAGAAATATTTTCTCGAACGGTTTCGAGCTTGTGGTAGTTATTCTCATAGGAATCTTGGGGTTTCTTGTTAATTTATTTGCCTGGCACGACTGGCAATTTTTTACGAATTTTTTTACATCTTTTTTCAAGCTGGGACAATTGTAAGACATACGTATGCGTCTTATAGTTCTTTCTATGCCCTGATGTCCGCCAAGTGGTGACTCATGATAAGTCTTAAGGACGTCTGCTATGTCTTTGGGATCGCTCAGTTACTATCTTGGATGAGTATATGGTACTGGAGTTGCCTTAAATAAGTGCTGAATTGCATTTTTGATCTCAGCAACATTGGGCGGATCTGTGCGTGATATATTCAACTCTTTGACTCTTTGCTTTGCGTGATACTCGTAGAACTCTCGGAGGCTTTTTAATAGAATTAGAAAATCGGGCTTGGTTTTAAGGGGTTCAATAACTATCGTTTGTTGTTTTAATCTTTCTCTTAAGTCAGGAATTTTTTTTAGTAGAGCTTCTTCTTCGGGGCTATCTTCTTCGGAGATCACGTTACACCTTTGATTCCTGTTAAAGGGCTTTGGTTTATGATAAAGAGGGTGTTGGCATCTGTGTGAATCGCAGATAAATATTCATTATACAGTTTCTCCATTTCGTCTGTTTCTGTACCAGTTTTACCATTTTTTGCTTGGTTTCGCGTAATTACGTTCATTGTTTTGCCCTTAATATCCTCTGGGTTCTCTGGGACAATCCGACTTAGTGCATCTGCATTCCCGTTGAGCTTCCCTGATTTGTACAGGATAGTATAGTCGTACTCCTCTAATCGTATTCTCCACCACATAAGCCGTGAGGAACAGTCCTTCAGGTTCATCAGCCATACTAAAGGTTTATGGTCAGTTATTATAATGAATCTCCTTCCGTAGACGTATGGTCTGAACTGTTCCACAGCATATACGATAGCGAGTAATTCCTTCTCTATTGTGGAATATAGGGTTTCTGCAGGATGCAGATGGAATGCTCTACGTCAGTATGTTGTTGCGAAAGAACGGCTCCAAGCGCTACATCGCTAGCGTCCGTAGTAATGCAGAACTCTCTATCGAACTGTGGGTAGGCGAGAACTGGTGCAGTTATAAGGCTCTTTTTCAATACTATAAAGGATTCTTCGCAGAAGCAATCCCACTTGAAGACGATGTCCTTCTTTAACAACCTGGTAAGGCGACGCGCAATTTTTGCAAAATTGCGAATGAAGCGTCTGTAATAACCGACAAATCCCAGGAAGGCTTTTACGTCTTTTGCCTTCTTTGGGGTGGGGTATGTTTTAACGGATTCGATCTTAGATGGGTCAGGATGTATTCCATCAGCACTAACGACGTGGCCCAAATATTCTATTTCCTTTTGAAGGAAGTGACATTTATCGGGCTGCAACTTGAGGTTACTGTTTCGGAGTCTTTCGAAGACTTCGATTAATCTATCGTTATGATCCTTCAAGCTGTATCCGTAGATGACTATATCATCTAGGTATACAAAGCAGCGCAAGCCCTGTAATCCTGTTAGTACCGAGTTCATTAGTCTTTGGAAAGTAGTCGGGGCTCCTTTTAAGCCAAAGGGCATTCGATTGAACTGATAATGGCCATAAGGAGTACTAAATGCAGTCTTTTCTGCACTTCCCTTGTCCATTGGCATCTGGTAAACCATTGGCCAGATCCAGGGAACTGGAATATTTGGATCTGACTAATTAATCTAAAATGTCAGTGATGTTGGGCAAAGGGTAAGCATCTCCCAGAGTTATGTCATTTAGCCTTCGGAAATCCACTACTACTCTCCACTTCTTGTTACCTTCACTGTCAGGTTTTTTGGGAACTAGCAGTAGCGGGGAATTCCAGGGACTCTTACTGGGGCTGATTATTCCTTCCTCTAGCATGTTATCAATCTGACAATTTATTTCCTATCTCTGTGACTCGGGAAGCCTATATGGCTTGATATATACAGGGGGTTTGTCAGCTATAGTGGGATATTGTGGCTAGCTTCATTTGTGCATGATAGTTTATCGCCTTCTAAAAGGAACAATTCGTTATAACGTCGACATATATCTAAAACTGATTGTTTTTCCTCCTTATTACAATGCTCTAGGTGAAGAATTTTTCCTAATTTTTCGAGACGATTGTGGCCCACGACTTCGTCTGGACCTATTGAGAAAATATCATAGTTCAAGGGATCATCCCATTCGGGATTCAGTTCGCTCGCGGCTATTTTTACTTCTTCTTCATTACAGTTTAGTAACAGAACTCGTGTTCGTTCTTCATTGGGCCTTGTTATGACATTGCCCAGATACACTCCTGGTTTAACCTCCTTATGTATGCAGAGAGAATTTATTTTCTGTTTGACTGGGATTTCTACTATTTTTTCGGACCTTGGTGGTAGAAGGATATATGCACTGTCCGTTTTTTTATCCTGGGTTTGGGGTAGTAGAGGCTCACAATTCACATAGGTAGTGGGGTTCTGATTTATTCCACGAAAATTATTATTCATTAAACTCCTACACACCGAATTGCCCTCCCGGCAAATTTTAAGTTTATTTCTTTGTATATTAGTGCCACTATGGGGCTTCATTGTGCCGCTATGGAGCTTTAAATTGCCACTATGAGCCTTTATTGTGCCGGTATGGGGCTTTAAATTGCTTTCAAAGAATGATCTTTGAATTTAAGCGTTTAAATTCAATTGTAGATAACTCTCTGCATAATTTATTATACATTTGTATTTATTTAAAAAATCATTACCAAGTCAGCCATCGTGAACGACTGAAACATTTTCTTTTATGAGATGAAATTGGTGTTGTATAGAGAAG
The DNA here is from genome assembly GCA_963924295.1 of Dioctria rufipes. Lineage (NCBI taxonomy): Eukaryota > Metazoa > Arthropoda > Insecta > Diptera > Asilidae > Dioctria > Dioctria rufipes. The sequence goes on from OZ002741.1 coordinate 113,865,552, forward strand.
TCTTGGATTTTCATATTACCATAGGAGATTCCCACCGAAGTGAGATTATCTCCTGAGAGTGTAGTGATATCGCACTTAAGATCTTCGTACACTGGGGTTTCATCTTTTACTGAATCTAACTTATAAAGACTAACTTCAGCACCAGTGTCGATTAACAATGTGGGGTTTTTCTTTTTTGAAATATTTAGGGGAATTATTGAAGTTACTGCATTTTGTGATATTTTTATGGGTATGCCGTTTTACTCCATCCGCATGAGATCGTTTTCCGAACTGTCCCTTGTTAACGTGTTCCATCTTACTTGCCTGGCTGAAGTTGGATAGGCTGAACGCGGAGCAGGAAGTGCTTGCTGCTGGTATTGAGCGGGCGCATATTGGCCTTGCCTGCGATTTCTTTCGTCGCGGATACGAGTTCTACACTCATTATTGTTATGATTAGGTTTGTGACAGTAAGTACACCTTAGCTGATGGATTTCCTTCTTTATTTGGGGTCCAGGAGGAATGAACGAAGGAATAATTTTTTTGCGAAAACAAGTACCTTTTGAATGCCCTCTTTTTCTACAAGTTTCGCACTTTCACTGGCGGCGGGGAGGGGTAACTATTCCGTCGGGTTTTTATTTTGACGGTTAATGTAGTGCTCTTTATGGGTACCAGTTATTTTAAGATGGCTTTTAACAGCACCTAGGAGCTCTGGCAGGGAAATTCAAACCACAGTGCAAAACAAATGTCTGACAAGGATTTCACAATTCAATTAAAAGCACCAACAAAAGCAGATTTCGATTATATGTGGAGCCAAAACGCGAAAATAGTTCCCATATTACTAGACGACATTAACACTTCAGAGAGAAGGAAAGAAATATAATAATAAATTCTGTTGGAAAAAATTTGCAATTGTTTGAAAAAAAAAATTTAAAAAAAAAATTTATTTTAAAGTTTCGTACAACACAAAAATAGGATTGTAGTAGCATTTGAAAGAAATTTTGCCTTTGCAATTTAACTGGAGAGATGTACTGAATCTTGAATTATAATATTGATTGATAAAATTAACAGGCTTTCACTTGAGCCGAACCAACACAAAACTTTCACTGTAGGTATACACTTCTTAAATATTAAAATATATAAAAGTAGTGATTTACTTTTTTTTTAACTCTATTATTTTTTTTTAAATAAAATATAGATATAGTATATGTGTAAAACAATTTTCCCCTTTTTTTTCTTACTTGGTGAGTTGAGCCAGGCGTTGCTTCAACATAATATACCGAGTGAAATCGACGGTGTCCTCATCCTCTCCGGTAGGCTGTTCCATAGGGAAATTTCCTCTTTTAAATCAGCAATTTCCTGAGGGTCCATGACTATTGATGTCTTCCTTCGGGGTTTTAATTGAATTGGGATTGCAATTGGTCCAGGACTATCCCAGTTGTTAGGGATGCCTATTATTTCAGGCTATATCCCTTTGTTGGAGATCCCTATTGCTTCAGGACAATCTCTTTGTAGACTGATTCTTAACGAATCCGCACCGCTGCCACCAGTTTTTTATGTTGCAGATCTGCTTATTTACTTGCAACAAAGGACAGGGAGTGCTTTTCTTTTTCAGAAGTTCACCTGCCCTGAACAAACGTTTTTTTTTTTTACTTTAAAAGACTTTTAATTTTCTTTGAATTGAACTCCTTTATTTTAAAATTTTATTCTTTTTTATCAAACCCTTTGTATATACTTTCCTTTTTTAAATCTGGAATAAGAGGCCTTACCGTTGGTCGGGGAACTCTCCTATTCACAGCTATCACTCTTAATTAATTCCTTGAACTGTCGAACCACCGGCTTTTTATGCATTTTTTTTTCATTTTTTTTTTTTTTATTTCTTATTTTTTTTTATTGATCGAAGCATATCGATCATCATACCTTTTAGGAGGGAAACCTCAAAAGAAGGGAAACGCCTATTCTTATTGTTTACACCATATGTAGTAAGAAGCGCGCGCCATTGCATTAGCTCTAACTTCATACATAGCGATAGAGGGGAACATTTCATCGCAGTTTTACTCTGGCGATAATATTTCTTTCAGAATTTCTGGTTTAGTAAAATTCTAGAGATTACGAAAATAATCTGATCTTATTAAAGGTAATGGTGGCTCATTACACTGTTATGATATTGAAAATGCAGTGGAAAAACATTTGAGTCACTGCAGTTCACATAAAACCAACTACTATAACATTATTATTTTGCAATGTAATGGCGAAAATTACATACTATCAGAGGATCCAATTTACGTTATTAGAATGAACCTAAAACGAAAAACGGAAAACACAAAAAGGGGAGAAGAAGTATCTAAGCAGCGGCTAAGATTTTCCGCTGAGAATTTCCGGCATCCAGTCACAACCTGTAGAAGCAACACCAATCTCCTCAAGGCCGGATAAATAAAGAAAAGGGAGACTATTCTGAGCCAGATGGACCAGATGAGCCTCGTGGATGTCTGAATAATCAAATAATATAGCCCCTAGGGACGGGAGGATCCGCAAAACTGGAGCAAGGTTGTACGCCATTAAATAGAACCAACGAGTTCAAATCAGGTTCGTGATAAAAATTTAGAAATCAAAGATTAAAGGTAGCCCAGAACCACATACGTGCATATTCGTGGTTTGTTTAAGACGAAAAAATTGGGATTATAATCGGAATATACCGCCACTGTTTAAGGACCGATTTTAAAGCTATTGTCTGATCGCCTACATACAATAGAATCTATTAGAAGAGTAATTATGTACATCGAGTGTTAAATAGATGATTGATACTGACACTGATTGATACAGACGTAAATGCTGGAGCATTCATTTTCAGAGTGATTCAAGATTATAGGGATGCTATAACATCCGAATTTAGAAGCCATACTATCATGCATTTAATTCTATTTAGTTTTAATTTTTAAAATGATGGACGCCATGGTATTCATAACTATTAATATGTAATATTCTGAGCACTCGGAGACAAAATGTGACTAACAAAAATTAATTTAAGTATAAATCATCTGTCCATTTTTGCAGCTCATAAGAATTTTTACTGTCCGCGAACGTGGTAACGACTCAATACATAAATTACTTAGTAAACTAACAAAAGAACAATGAACAAGATCAATGTGGTAGTTAAGTATCAGAGTTAATAGCGAATTAACAAAAAAATAGATAGTTTAAAGAAATGGTATAATGATGCGCCATTAATAATAAGCATTGATATAATATGATAATATAAGAACAACTGAAATAGCTATGAAAGCAATATTAGAAATTAATAATCAGAATTAGTTAATTAAGACATACGGGAAAATCGTCTTTCTTTTTCGTTCTTATTTTTTGTACACATGTATATATATATATATACATATATAGATATATGTATGTATGTGCAGACCTAGATCCTATCGATTGGAATTACCGACTTGTGTTAACCGTAGTAATTTTACTTATAGTTTTTTTGCTAAAATTGGATCAATTTAATGCGATAACGACTAAACACTAATTAAATAGAAAGAAATAAATTGATTGAATAGAGAAAAGGAAAAATAGGGCGATGTAAAACGGAACAAGAACTCAAACCCCATGCAGACCTCAATAATGTTTATTTTACGCATTTTTTTTAGAGTTATCAAAAGGATTAAATATGTACAAAGGTTCATAGTATGTTGACGAACCGAGCAGTAAAGATATATATGTGTACACTTATAGCGAAATATAGTATTGCATAAATAACCTTCGTAGAGATATATATATATACATATATACGTATACATATATATGAAATATATAAGAAACCTACTTATATACATATCGGTCGATAGACGAGCCACTTCCACATATGATGGACTTTGAGTTTTCTAATATCTATTGTTGTTTCCTTCTTTAATCTTATCTTTCTATATTATATTTTCTAATGCGCGAATTTCGTTATAATTATTACATTAAAACTTCTGCGAAAACAAGATAGGCCCTTGGGGATATAACCGTATGGCAAGTAAAATACCCCGGTGTGAATTTTTTTTCGATCAGATGAAATATATAAATATATATATAGGCATACATGTATCAGCATTACTATTATTATTATTACTACTACCTTTTAGTTAATGTAACAAAATTAAACAGTAAGCACGGAATAGATTAAGTCTAGGAAAGTTTGAATATTTAGGAATTTTGTACTGTAAAATATGTATATATCAAACAGAGAACTTTTATAACGTAGTCATGACTTAAGGACTTTTCATTTTCTCCCTCACATTCCTAGAGCCCTCTCGCATGAAGGTCGTATATGTCCGCTCTAGTCTCTTTGCAGGACAACTAGGGACTCTGAATAATTATGCCCCACAGAGTCATATGGGAGGATGGGGCAGGCAAGGAAGGCAGAAAAGGGTCCCTTCAGGATTGAATGTGTGCCGGCTTTTGTTTGTTTATAGGCACGACGAATTTCTTTTGATTATGGCTGACGGCAGCGGCAGGTTTTCGTGGAACCTCCCTACACTCTCCGCCAATGAGCCGAGGCGAGCTAGCCTGTCGCCCTGCAGTCAACGCTGTCCGTCGAGTGATCTGTCGGCTCATACTGGCAGTCGGGACTTCACGTCACTCACTATAGTTCCATAACACTACCGAATTCGAAATTCAACCTTGATCATGGAAGAATTGAAATCACGTCAGCACACAAAAAAAAGCGGTATATAGAAGAAAAATTACCCAATTAGTAGAATTCGGACTAGAGCCAAACTTGAATCATTGGAAGGAATTGGTTTAACGCTAGCACTATATTAAAAATAATTTATAAAGCGGTACATATAAAGAAATAATACCCAATTAGTAAAACCCGCACTATAGCAGGATTTCGAAGCATTGGAAGAATATATTGATAAAGCTCTCTGCAGAGATTGAATATAATAAATGATTAAATATAATGAAGATAACCGCAATTAAAGGCCTATGGAAATATTAACCGCAAGTACACGTGACTAAATTAAAAAAAAAAAAAAACAGATACTACACGACATGCAATCACCCATAAAGAAATAAAGCAGATATATATAAAAAAAAAAAGAAAATAGACTACTAGAAATTAAACCCCAAAAATATGTTTTATTTTATAACTATTTAATGTCAACAGTAACCTAGAATAGCTATTGATATGAGTAATTATTGGAATGATTTATAGCACAATAAGTAAACATAAGCATAACTAATCATAAAAATTAATATGTAAATATAAATGTAATAATGAGCAATTGGATTACTCATTAATAAGCATGTAAAAAAATAATAATAATAACAAAAATTGTTATTATCATTTTTTTTTCTTCGTGAAGGGAAAGGTGTGGTATGATCGCATAAACCAAGGCACAAGCATTCCAATAAATTACACAAGAAAACGATTGCAACGCAATCGAAAACAATTCGCATTAAATAAAATAATCAATCAATAAAGTTGCATATCAGCAAGAAATCAAACTTATTGAAATGCTTGTGCCAAGTCAAACGAAGATTGCGTCATGACCTATAATAATTGTAAACAAAATGCAAGTATTCATTTGCGTCATGACCTATAATAATTGTAAACAAAATGCAAGTATGCATTTTGTAGTAAGAAAGAAGAATTGTGTTAACGGTAAGAAATAATTTGTGTATAAATTAAATAGCAATACCCGAATAAAGAACAATTGATTTAGTTAATTACAATCAACAAGTAGTCTCTTATTTTCACTCAGCACCTGCTGTTTACAACTGCACCAACGTACCATCTTTCATTTTGATACTACTACCGGGCATCTGCTGTTTTACAGTTGCGCCCGTCTTATTAGCGGAGGTCTGCTTTTACAAAGCTTCTCCTATCTAATCTATGTTCATCTTGGATCTTGGCGATCCACAACGACGAGCTTTCATCTTCACCGTATAGCCACATGGTGACCGTGCTCAATATATATATACAACTTATAGTATTATTAAAATTATTCAAAGGTAGTGGTGTTTCACCAATAAAGTGTGATGTATTTGTCGCTATCTAATCATGATATTCGAATATAGTCGTAATTCGCAAAAAAAAACTTGTCGTTACTTCAAATATAATTATAAGTTATCAAAAAAATATAACTTATCCGTTGTTATTTAATTATAATTTAAATATAATTGTATTCTATCGAAAGAATTGGTGACTTGATGTTACTGTAATCTTAAAGATGAAAAAAAATTTAGAATTTGTGGCTGGATGTCGCAATATTTTTTTGAATTTGTTGACTGGATATTGCTTTACTGATTGACGATTAATATTTTATAAAATTTGCAGGTCGCGCCGGTGACTGGATGTCATCTTACAGATGAACCGTTTTGCCAAAATTTTAGAATTTGTGGCTGGATGTCTCAAAATATTTTAGAATTGATAACTGGAAGCCACTTTAATCTTAAAGATGAACAACATTTTTAGAATTTCGTGACTGGATGTTACTATAATTTGGATGATGATTTTTCGGGATCGCTGAGGTTGTCTGGAGTGCCCTGTAAACTTTTCCGACCTCTTTTTTTGCTTGCTTTTGAGCTCCGCCTTTGCAACAATTCTTTCTTACCTCTTTATATTCAAAACTTTTCTTCTTTTTTTTCCTTTTCGTTCTACGGTCGCGCACATTATTTTTTTGCCTAACTCTCTGAACTTTTTTTTCTACCATATGCATCTATCCATCGAAACTCGTTAAGTTAATTTCCTTTTTCCCTCCCAATCTCACCTTCTTCAAAAACTTTTTTTTTGTCAGGAAGTCCCTAAAAAGTAGCAAGCACAGATCTTCCTTCTACTTTTTCCATAGCGTCAAACATCTTTAAGTCAAAGCATAGCTGCTTCCAGCTACGATGGCGGACTACCTTAAATACACGGGGCTTTCGCGTTTTCTCAAATTTTACATATTATATAATGAAACTACATACGAGCCAAGAATTTTTACTTCAATTGGCAGAAGAAGTTGCCACCGAATATGAAGAAGAGCGACACCTAGATAAAGATCAAGCAACACCAGTCAGAATATAAGTACAGGTTCATGTGAATCGAAAAAATACCAGATAAATGGAAAATGTACAATCCAGGAGACTATTTGTAGAAAATGTGGTGAAAACTAATAAAATGTACATTATATACAATACTTCTGAATACAATAAACTGTATTTTTATACTCTCAAATTTCCAATTATCTTCATTCTATGTTAAAAATTGTAAGCTGTGCTAAAGACCGGTCCGTTGACCGGCCGCGGTAGGAATAGGTCCAGGTGGTTTAGGTGGGATAATAATTTTTCGTGTCATTAAATATGTTGGGGTTATGGCTGTACAATCGTTAGAATCGCTACTCAGAAGGCATAGGGGGGCGGGAATAGATTTAGCTCCTGCCTCCCATAATCCTCCGAAGTATAGTAAGGCAGGAGGGATAAATTTCCGTTCGATACCCTTTTCGCTCAGCATCTGGAAGATTTCTTCGTTCATTTCTGTTTGATGTTTTGTGAATTTTCGTTGTAGTTCATTGACAGCTCCAACAAAGTTATGGTTAAGCCGTTCTTCCATTTCTTTGAAAGTAGTGGAAATATTGGCGGCGAAAAGCTGATAAGCTTCGCCTCTAAGTCTGGTGGGGAATATTTGCAGAAAGGCCGCTTACTTTTCAGCTGAAATGCATTGTTGCACCTGTTTGCAACATCCTATGAATGTTCGCAGCTCAAGGCTCAGTTTAATTCAAATTGAATTAATTCAAATTCAATTACGACGACGAGAGAGGCCGACGGGCGATGGCAACTGCAGATTTGTATATAATACACGCTCCATAAAACGTTCCGACCGAAAATTGTTCCTATTACTGCAATAGTTTGCCATTTGTCGTCTGCCGTCGCAATTGTGTTTAAGCCTTAAATATCATCTGGCGACAGGGTTGTTTACGACTCATCAAAGTTTCATTTCTTCTCGGTATTCAGGTAAGTTGCCACCCTTTCATCTCTTTGTCATATTGCGGCTTTTATTGGTCTCGTTTATAGCTCAGCCATGCTCCAACTGCTAAGTTATCGGTAAAGAACTACGCGCTCCCTATACACCTATGCAAAAATATATTAAACTAATTTCTAGAAATACATATCGTGTAACACATACCTAGATATATATATATATTAGGGAGAGCCCGTCGACATTGCCCTGCGATAAGATAAATACCTAGATGAGTGGGGGTGGGGCAAGGGTGGTTAGATATGCATAATATCAAAGGCTTTATCTAACTCGATCGCGCGATTCCGGACATATGCATGTATGAGTATGTATGCATACATTCATATGTGTGGAGGAGTGTAGCTCACTACGTCGACCAGTTCTCAGGCAGTGCACAAATATATAGTAAATCACGATATTTTTGTATGGCAACCTCTCGAAAGAGCTGTCCGGTTGGTCCAATTTTCGAACTGTATTTGCATTTTTTATGAAAAAGCCGTGTACAAAATATTCAGGCAGCTACCAAGTATATAATGAAAAAAAAAACATTTGTATGGCAACACCAAGAAGGGGTAAGCCGATTTAGTCCATATTTTAAATTTACCATTGCTATGAAAACACCATGTACCAAATTTGTGTATGGCAACCCTACGAAGGAGTTAATTTACAATCTTTTTTAAACAGGACTGTGTACAAAATTTCAGCGCTCTACGCCGACGCGTGAGGCACAAAAAAGGTGCATTTAATGAAAGCGAACAAAGCGATGACAGTGACTCGAAATAGAAAACAACGAAGATAACGAGGACAACGACAGGAAATTCCTTAGCGAAGACAAGAAATATACGCGAGGAAGCCACGTGAAACGTCAAGGATAGTGTCAGCATGTACTCCGTTCTGCCATCTGTGACTGGACGACCGAGTGGAACGTGGCTCGGTCAAAGCATGAAAAAGTGAGTACTGAATAAGAAGAAGAATAGGAGATGCCGGAAGAAATTCCTCTTCACTAAAGTCGCCATTCCGGAAAAGTCAGGAAAGGAATTTAAATTGGTCGTACAATAGCGTGAAGTGTATGAAAGTAGAGGATTAGAGAAGAACAGAAGGTAATTTTCCTAAATTACGGCATCGTATATAATACTTGTGGTATATGGTGAATATCAAATTCTAAGAATGATTCTGAGGAACGCAGATCTGCATGATGAAGAGTAGGGAATTCTCATAGATGGATGAGTAGATTATCCGTAATCCTCATCGCTTTTGGCGGGGCTCAGACACTCCCGGCTCCCAATGCCGCTTGGCAAATGACACGGGGCAAATATAAAAAGACAAAGGGGCACATAGAAAAAACATCACAAGTAAGTACTCAAAGATAAACAAAAAAAGGAAAAAGAGAAAAGGGCCTTCGAAGAAGTAGGACCAGGGAGCCCTGCACCCCCATTTATCTAGGGAGAGAACGGAGATTTTAAGTTACCAAAGAAAACTTATTTCTTAGATATAAACGGGGAACGGTACGGTACGGTACGAGAAGGGGAAGCGTAAAACCAAAGTGAACGCATAATTATAGAAAAATTGAATTATGTTTTCTTTTGAACAATTGCCTGCACATCTGCCAAGTGAAGTTCCTTAGAATAGATATTGCTAATAAGTTTTTATTATATTAATACATATATATACGATAGTTACAACACACGTTAAGAGTTCCATGAAATAGAGAACAATTAAACTTTCGAAAAATTCTGCAATAGCTAGGAGTAAGAGGAAGACGCATGAATTCCAGACGTGCAATATTGAGCCCGGACTAAGCCGCACCTAAGCTCAGAGTAAAAGTAAAATCACATAGAGCCCAACAGAAGGGAAGCTTAGTGCTTTTTGACAAAAATCTTAAGTTACTTCAAATTTTCAATGATTTAAAGCGAGATGATGTAGGGTAAAGCCCGTTAAGATAAGCAATTTTTTTAGAATTTTTTTTCCAGCATTTATGTTAATAACTTACAACGAAATGAATTTGATTAAAGTCCTAGACTTAAATAATTAGTGATAACGATTAAATTACTAAAATTAGATAGTTTTGAAGACTTGAATTAAAAGGAAGCGTTAAAGTTCCGGACGGGCAGTGTAAGCTAGGATTAGGAAACGCCCACCTACAATTAGATGGCATCAGGCACATATTTTTTTTTTAATTTAAAGTCACGAGAATCTGATTAGTCCAATGAGGGAGAGATTTGTTGATAAATTTTGAAATTGCAATCAATCGATTGATCATTCGCAGTAAAAAGGAGTCACACGAGGCTCCTAAGATGTTAGATTTTCTCTTAAAGAACGTACAATCGATAATTTTGTTTCTGTTTCAGCCGTCTAAACTACTTTGCGCCTCCAGGGAGCTCCTTTGAGAGAACACGCAGAGCAAAACGTAAGTCAAAATATTTAGTATTACCTTTTTTTATCAACATATTGTTTATTAAATCTAAAATATTGAACATAATCATGTACCATCGATGCTGTTCACGAACACCACAGTAACCGCGGTCTGAACCGAAATACTATTTTGTATATATATTAAGCTAGTACTGGCGAAGATAATTAATGAATTATTTATGACCATTCTGTTTTGAACGTTATTCTGAATGGGACTGTCTTCCAACTGCATTGGACTATATTTCAGATAGTGGCATTCATAATCAGGTTGGAACTTGTTTCGGATAGGAATATTAATTTGATAGCGTATATCGGAATTAGAGTGTCGTCTAATTAGGTTCGGTGGGCTAATTTTAGGAAATTGTTAGTCCTGAAAAAACAAATTTTGTTGTAGATTGTTCATTCCCTTATGAGAACTATTATCCTGAATAAAGATACTGTTGTGACCACCCTTCAGGAGGACACAAGGAGTAGGCTGTACCAATTAAGAATTATACGTTTACTAAAACTTTTATAATGTCATAAGGAAAATATTGATGAACACATGGTAACGTGAACATGCATCAGTAAAGCTTCTTCTCTTTCTCCTCTCACTCTCCTGGAGCTTTCTCAATACGGAGGTTGACAAGGTTAGCTACTCCCCTCTCATTCAGATCATCAATAGCGACACTGAAAAATACTCTGCCCTCAGTGTCGTTGTATGGATGTGGCAAGCAGGAGGTAATGGTAAGTGATGTTAAGGTCCCTTTGGCACGAAAATTTTTTGTATATGACAGATGACAGCGGCAGGTCTTCGAGGAAACCTCCCACACTCTCCGCCAATAGCTGAGGCGAGCTAGCGTGCCGGCCTGCTCTTTAACGCTGCCTACCGAGTGATCAGCTCAGCATTGTTTCATAACAAAATGGCGCCCAACGTGGAGCCACCTCAGTTAGACTTCGACGGTCCAAGAGCAGATTTCGCTGGGGACTGAGATCTGTTGTGAGATAATCTTCTGGCATATGCTAGTTGGTTGACCTCAGGTCTCACATCTAGTGGAATCTGCATGCGGACTTGGAGTCTGACTGGTTTTGTTATCTAGAGAGTTTTTGAGTAAGGTAACGTTTTCCTAGTTTCAAGTAAAGTTTAAGTTTTCCCGAGTTTGAGATTTTGTATTTTAAGTAAAGTTTTTGCAAGTTTCGAGTTATTATTTTCAAATAAAGTAAAGTAAAACTTTTGACGATGTTTTTGAAATGCGTTTGAATTTTGTTGAGATCTTTCTCGCTGGCTTTTTGCTATGGAAATGGTCGGTGGCCTCACAGCATTTTTGTTGTATTTTCACGGAGGCATGCCTCTCATCATCCGACTGGACCCAGTCGTCATGAATCTGTCAGATGGATTTTTGGCTTGAGCTAACTAGTTAACCAGATTCATGGTTTTGCGCTGCTGGAGGACTGGTTAAATAGTGCGATCGAACGATGAGAAAGGAAGGATTTGTTGGAGGATGGAAGTGATGCTGGAGATCTTCAGTAATCACGTGCTGGCATACTGTCAACTGCCTGGCTGAAGAATCTCTAGCAACATTTTCAGTCTTTGATATGTCCAACCCGACTTATCAGAGACTTCATTAAGAACGCAATTTTTTTTCATGCACATATCCACATCACTTGCCCTTGCTTTGATCTGAATTTTTGAGAGAGTGGCCCTGAGAGACCCTTGTCTTGGAGAGTAAACTGTTGGAGAGAGAGGGAGAAACTTCGTATGATTTTTCTGATTTTTTTTTTTTTTTTTTTTTTGTGAGATTTTGAGGTTAGCTCAGGGAAATTTTTTTTGATTTTTGAATATTTAGTCCAGTTCATTGAACGTCTTGAAATTTTTTTGGATCTTTTGAAGTAGAGCGAGCCTAGCTCATATGAAATTAGTACGGAATTTTTATCTGATTGCGAGAATTGACTTTAGATCATATCGAATGTTTATGACTATTGATCACAGTCGTTTTTGCGTTTGAAACACACATCAAATAATTTTTGGATTTTTGGTAGAGATAGAGTTGGCATGGCTCTATAGACTAGAGTTTACGAAAACTTTTTTTGCAACTACTTAACCGTAAAAAGCAGCAACACTGAGGTTGCACACTACCTTTTAAATTTCGAAAACCTTCGAGATTTCGGAAGCAGTAGGATTCGGCTATCTTAATTCTGACAACACCTTTTAATCTTTCCTACAGTTTTATGCTATGGCTACCGTGAGAGCGCCACCTCCCGCCACGGATATTCCATCAAAGTTACACGAATATTGCACCATCTGCCAAGATGGACACTGGTCAGTCAAAAGGAAGCCAGTTGAGACCGTTTGTGGACATGTGTTCCACAAGGTGTGTCTGCGTACGTGGATAGGGAGACAATCCAACTGCCCGAATTGAAGATGTCGTCTCACACAGTATGACTTCACAGTCTCTACAGGCGCCGTTCCGAAACAGACCCTTACGAAGTCTGGAAATCAACAGCTGCGACAGTCCGTGCCAGCATTCAATCTGCCCCCAACTAACGATGCCAGTCAAATCGTGGATCCTTGTCACCAGGTTTACGAAACCTGCATTCAGCAACCTTTTCACATCCGAATTCGAGGATGAATAGTCCAGCACCTACTACCCATGGTCAAGGCCTAGTAGCTGCGGAACCATTAATGGCTGATCTGAGAGTCAAGATGCAAGATCTGATACGAGAAGATATCGCACAGAGTATAGGTGCTCTGAGGGATAAAATTTTGAACCATCTTCATCAGTCATTCCTGCTGCATTCTTTCGGTAGGCACCACTCAACCACCACCACCCATTGATGTACCTGTAATGCAACAAAGACCCGATACTTCACAGGGGCCGATGCCTGATTACATCCTTCAGGCACAGGCACATCAGAATGATAGACCTCACCGTAATTCATGGCCACGACGATCAGGTAGCCTCATACGTATATGGAACATCTCGTATAGTGGAGACAGTTCAAAGCTGTCAGTGGATGAGTTTATCTTCCGAGTTGAAGCACTCACCTGCTCCGCTCTCGAAGGAGAATTTGATCTCCTTGTTAGAAACATGAGCACGTTGCTCGCAGGTTCAGCCATGGATTGGTATTGGTCGTTGCTCCGTCTAAACTCTGCACCAACGTGGGAGTACATCAAGACAGCGCTTCTGTCTGAGTGGGGAATTCCTAAGGATGATATGATTTGAAGGTGCGAGTCCAATTATTGTCCCATAGACAAAAATCTGGCGAGTCTTTTGCAACTAAGCATCAAAATCTGGTGCAGTTGCGTAAATAGCTGCAGATGCCAGATATCGAATTTCTGGAAATAGTTAAGTCTAGCTTATTGCCAGAGATTCAAAACGAAATCTGTCTGCACCCTACCAACATTATTGGTCAGTTGAGATCAGTCGTCACTCAGATCCAAGCTACGCAATTGTGGATTGCAATGGCTAGTAGCCTAAACCCGTATCGACATCATCGAGTGAGACAAGTTGAGGACGCATCAAATTTTTATCCTGATATACCTACATTACCCGGACGTAACAATAATATGATAGAACTATCAGCGGTCTCGAATAGACCCGCAGCAATTTGCTGGAATTGCGATCAGACAGGCCACTATTATCAAGATTGCTTGGAAGAAGGGCAACAAGTGTTCTGCTATGGTTGCGGACGCAAGAACATCTTCAAGCCAAACTGCAGAAATTGCGTGAAAAAAAACGAGAGACGGGTCGGGACTCCCAATATCTTTTCTCGACCGATTGCGACGTCCCTAATGACAATAGCCGCAACAACGCAAGCTCAATCATTGAACAGGAAAGGCAGTCTGCTCAATCAGCAGACCTCGGCGAAACTATAAAATGTCCCTTAATATCACTCAGTGACAGCCCACCTGGCCGTCCCATCGCTGAGAAGTGCTCGTTAATAGAAGCAGAGAACTTGATTGACTTCGTTGCAGATTTTCAAGCTCCCGTTTCCATCAGTACGGAGTCCACGACACTTTTGATAGACCCCCAATTTTTGACACACCGTTAGAACCAACCGAATCTTCTTCGAGTGATGTTTCTGAGCAGGAAGTTCGGGTCTCCTACCATTTCGATTTGGAAACGGCCACCAAGCTATGGATTGACGAGTGGGCATGAGACTGCTTTATATCCACTGACGCCCTACCACATGCGTCTACGAAATTACAACGCATTGGCAGACCGTATCTTATCAGTGGCGGAGCTCGTAGGAATCATGCAGCCGGATTTGGACCTCAATAAGAAAAAGAAAAGAGTTACTGTTTGTTGGCGTGAGTATTGTCGACGAATCAAGACGGAACTAAAGAAACTGGCCCACATTTCAGTGTCGATTCCAGAGGACATTCGACCGTATCCGAAGTTAAGCTGCTCGGACGAACTGTAACTGGGTTACTTGATAGTGGTGCCACTGTCAGTATCCTAGACCAGGGAGCTCTAGAGAGACTGTCAGAAGCAAACGTCGAATGGAGGAGGTATCACACTCAAGTGCAGGTAGCTACTGGTGTCATGACGAATGTCCATGGTCATGTGGAATTGGACATCACTTATCCTGGGCTTCTTCCAATTCTTCAAATTTAGTCCACGAATAGCTTCTTCATACTTTTGCGGATCATTAATATTTTCTTCAGTTACATTGTGTATTTCCGTTATTAAACGTTTTGCTGGTTTACCTTTATTTTCTTTGTTGGACCGTCTTACAGCTCTTCTTTCATTGAACTTGTTATTGAATTTTCAGGTTGAATAAAATTTTCTTCTTGACGAAGGTTTTCTTGTTGAATTAAATCTTCTTGTTGAATTAAATTTTCTTGTTGTATAACAGTATCCATTACATCAATTTGTCGTTGTACTTTCAATGGTTGTGCTATTTTCTTTTCTATGAACGTGACGTCACGACTAATTTTAATTTTATGTGTATTTACATCCACTAGTCGGTAACGTTTTGTACCATTTTCATAACCTACAAATATTAATTTTTGTGATGTGACATCTAACTTTTTACGTTCATCTTTTGGTATATGTGTGTATGCTGATGTTCCGAATATTTGGAAATAATTTAAATCTGGCTTTTTATTGTGCCAAATTTCATATGGTGTACTTTTTATCCCTTTAGTTGGTAAACGAATAATGGTTCGCTGTGTTGACTGCTTCACCCCAATATTGCTTATGTACTCCAGAAATGTTGAGCATACAACGTACCATTTCAATTAACGTTCTATTTTTACGCTCAGCAACCCCATTTTACTGTGGAGTTTTTGGTACAGTGAATTGCGTTAAAATGCCATTATTTTTTAAATAGCTACGCAGTTCATTTTTCATATATTCACCACCTCTGTCCGATCGGATAATCTTTGGTACTTTACCATATTGAGTTATCATCAGTTCAATAAACTCCATCATTTTTTCTTTAATGTTTTACTAAATATATATAACAATACCTAGAATAATCGTCAATTAATGTTAATATATATTTATTACCTCTTGGTGTATGAATTTGTAATGGACCACAAACTTTGTATGTATTAAATCCAACTTTTCGTATGTTTTGTAATTGATTCTTGAGGAAAAGGATCTTTGGTTTTCTTAATATGTATACATACAAGTTTCAGAAATATCATCATGGTTGCACTTTATTATATTTACGTCAGCTGCTAATTCTTGCATTTTTTTATATTTGATTAATTACGATTACCAAGTACTTTATGCCATTCGTGTACACATTTTAAATTTTCCTTTTTGATTATATTTAATGCTTGATGTTTTGCCTTGTATATATTGTTATTTGCATTAACCACGATTATATTTTTACCATCTTTATTTATATAACATTTTTCACCTTTAAATGTTATGTTGAAACCTTTTTTTATTAATTTATTAACTGATAATAAATTACATGTAAGTTCAGGTATATATTGTACTTCATTTAGTACTACTTTATTAAATTTTGTTTTAAATTCAATTATGCCAGTACCTTTTATGGTTAAATTTCTACCATCGGCTACTTTTACAGAATTTTTACTAGATTTATTTAATATTTTAAATAGTGATTTATCATTGCACATATGAATAGAATCAACACACCATTCTGAGATATTGTTGTGGTGGGTATGACTTAATAAACACACATGTGCATCTTCACTATCACTATCATCATTATTTTTCACTAAATGCACTTTATTTTGTACTTTATATTAATTTTCGTTTTTAGTTTTCCATACTGCATATTTTCTGCAATCACTTTTCATATGACCAACTTTTTCACAGAAAAAACATTTATATTTATTTTTATCAAAATTTTTAATTTCTTTATTTATTTTAAAAACTTTTTCTGTATTTTCATTTACGTCAAAAATACCTTGGCGTCCTTTATATTCTTCTATTTTTAACCATACTTTTTGTTAGATCATGTTCAGCACGTGATTCAAGTGCAGTTATTAGTACACTGTAACTTTCAGATAAGCTTGACAAATATAGAGCCACTGCCAGAGCATCAGCCAACGGCTTTCCGACGTAGCCAGCTCGTCCATACATTCATCCATTGCGTTTAGATATGACATCATATTACCTCCTTCTGGTAGGATCATTCTACATAGTGATATTTGGTGGTACTCCTGTAATGACTCCCACATCGCTTTTGCAGTGACTTTATTCTTAACATGTATGATTTGGTTATCTTCAATGAGTAGACCAATGTGTGCATATGCTTATCCATCCTTCTTATTCCAGTTTGCTAATTGTGCGGCATCTAAGGGTGCGTTTTCGTTAATTACATGCCATAAATCTTCTTTAACAATAACTCCGTTTTGTACTTCCATATTTGGTAGTTGTCATCATTTAACTTTACGATTTACAACCTCATGGTGTCCGGCATTTTCAATTCAATATTCAGGTAAATTATTTGATAATTTAGCGTGATAATGAGACTGGGCCTATAACCTGTTGAATGTTTAGGAAAATTATTTGTACAAATTACCAAGTAAACGCGGTATATCATCAGGATGCTTTAGGATTAATATTTTGATAATCTTGCTGAGCCACAATTCAGTGAAAACTTTTATATATTTGTCTTATAAAAGAAAAACGAAAAGACGTTTATTCAATTCAGTGGTTTTATTAGAACAATGACATGAGAAAATGACACAAAGTGGTTGTCGTTATAAAATACAATATTAGTGTTGCCAATATATATAAACATGTTTGATGCTAAATTAATTTTACTTATATTGCTATAATATCTAACAATTGTTAGTTCTAAAGAAACAAATTTTGTTGTAGGTTATTCATTCCCTTATGGGAACTATTATCCTGAATAAAGATACTGTTGTGACCACCCTTCAGGAGGACACAAGGAGTAAGCTGTTCGTTTACTAAAACTTTTATAATGTCATAAGAAAAATATTGATAAATACATGGTAACGTGAACATGCATCAGTAATGGCCGGATTACATTAACAACGCCGACGCCGGCGTGGTCGTCGTTTTATGTCACAAATATTTAGAGCCAGTACTGTATGTATGAAATGCATCACATTGCCCACGCCGGCGTCGTCGTCGTCGTCGGCGTGGTCGTCGACCCATCTCTAATCCCAATTTTAACGCTGGCGCTCCATTGCTGCCAATATGAAAGATCTAAATCTATTATGAAAAAACATGAAAAAATGAAATATTTGAATTTCTGAAAATAAATGATTTTATATTAAAAAAATCGGACTTGAAGGAAAAGGAAATATCTTTTTTATTATTATTTAAAATTTTATTGCAAACCGGCAGAAATTACAAGCAAATAATTCAACTGTAAAATGTATGGGAAATTAATGTATGGCGGTCCCGAACAGTGTTAATGTAACTTGCCCAGCGTTTCGTTCGGCGTTTGACGACGACGACGACGACCACGCCGGCGTCGGCATTGTTAATGTAATCCAGCCTTTTAGCTTCTTTTCTTTCTCCTCTCACTCTCCTGGAGCCCTCTCACTACGGAGGTTGACTAGGTTAGCTACTCCGCTCTCTTTCAGATCATCAATAGGGACACTGGAAAATACTCTGCCCTCAGTGTCGTTGGGTGGATGGGACAAGCAGAAGGAAAGCAGAACATCTTCGCCTTCACAGGAGGTAATAGTAAGTGATGTAAAGATCCCTTCTGGACCGAGTGAATTGCAGCTTTATCGTTTTGGCAGGAAAATTTTTTCTATATGACAGGTGACAGCGGCAGGTCTTCGTGGAACCATCTCACACTCTTCGCCAATAGCCGAGGCGAGCTAGCGTGCCGCCCTGCACTTCAACGCTGTCTACCAAGTGATCTGTCAGCTCATGCTGGCAGTCTGGACTTCACGTCCAAGTCAATCGCTCAGCATAGTTTCATAACACAGGCCGGCGCGAAAAATAATCTGTCGTATATCAAGTGTGGTAAACTTGGACATATTGTAGAGCGCATCTACACACAGACACCATTTCAAATTAATATGCAAAAATTAACATGCATATTAAAACATTGATCAGGTAAAACTGCATTCTATGTACATGCAGAAGAATAGTATGCAAAACATAAAAAATAAAAGTCTTGCCCACTTGCCTATGGACAAGCGAAATGCATTATGCACACATAAGCGTCATGTACCAAAATATAAAACATTATGCACATATAAGTGTCATGTATCAATGAATACAAGACGATAAAGCTTTACGCTATGTTTATGCTTTACAATAAGAAAAGCAAATCCAACAGCACATGGCGCTATAGAGTGAGCGATCAATGAAAATCATTACGTTGTAGCTTTTTTTGTTTACTTCTACCTGGCTGAAACTTTGGGTAATGTCCGCTGTGCCATTTTTGCATGCAGAGCAAATAAGATCAATAATGAATAAAGCAATGACCGAAGGTGTGTGATTGGTCAGAAATATTATAAATGAGTGACGTCAGCAGATTTCAAAGTGTATAAATTCAGTGTAATTGGATTGAATATATCAGAGTTAATTTTGAACTCCAGGTGTTTGAATCATTTTGTGATCTAACTGTAGAGCTTCCTTAGCTCCAACATATTTCCATGTTTCCCAAAGGTAATTGAGCCTCTACAGCTCTTACCTTTGCTTACTATAGAGCTCTTTAGCTCTGGTAATTTTCTTTGCTTTTCAAATAGCGAGTTCTATAGCTCCTATCTGGATAAACCGCTTGGCTAATAGCGAGCTCTTTAGCTCCTACCAATCAAGCATATTGTCACACAGCGCTTTACGGCGCACTCTGACAATACGATTCTTTCTCACCGACAGATATAAAGAATAAAAAAAACTGTTTTCTACAATATTGCCGCGAAATGCGAAGAGCAGTGTGGACATAAGCGTTTCAATTATTTCCAAGCTAGACATGTGTCGCAAATACGTCAAAAATATTCAAAATGCAATAAAATGCATAGAAAGGGTAATCCAAACGAGTGTATTCCTTCAACGTCTCGGATTGGATATCTTGAGAGCGAAATTGTGAACGAATACTACAAAGTTGTTAACTTAGAAAATGAAAGTTTTGTGGCGTTTATTGACAATGGCGCAGATCGTTCAATATTAGACAGAACGTCGCTGGGTTTATGGGTGGAACATGTGTGTCGGACAAATTCGTTCATCCAACCTTCGATATTGATAATATTACATTAACGGGAGTTTTTTATATAGTACCGGATAGCGTTATGTCGGCATCGGTTCTAGTAGGGCGCGTTTGAATACACATGAAAAATGGTAAAAACATATCGGAAGCTCACTTTGGAGAAGACAAATGAATCGAAACAATCAGAACAAAAAACAAGGAAACGAGAAAAACAAATATCAAGTGACGGCATTTAAATCGGTAAATCGAGGAAAAACAACAAGTAATTAAGGTTGTGAATGAATCATATCATAACAAAACAACAACCATACTATAAAAAAAAACAATCAAATTATAAAAAAGAAAAACAATCTTACCACTATTGAACAACAATCATATTACAAAACAACAATCATAATATAAAATACCTACATATAGTATATGTACGTATTATAAATATCGAATTCTGCGCTTCACCCGCATCTGTTTGTCTTCGCGGGAAAGCCAGGTCACATGATTGGCCGGCAATACAGTTAATTCTAAGACTAGCCAGGTGGCGTCTATTCATGTTATATGTTGACGTAAAGTTGTACTTTTCGTCATTTGAGAAGAAGGAGAGGTTGTGGATGAATGATGTGACCTGTTTGCAACAAATTTGAGTGAGATCGTACATACGAAAATCGCGAAAATGGAAATCGAAGTTGACATTGAAAAACCAGTTCAACTAAAACCATATCCAAAACGTGAAACGATAGCGATAGAGAAAGATAGTGAAGGAATTTACCTATAATAATATAGTGTGTGAATCGAAATCAAATTATGCGAATCCTGTATTGTTAGTTGGAAAAAAGAGCGTCGAAAATAGACTCTGTATAAACTACCTTGCTCTTAATCAGCAAACGAAGAAAGAGGTGAGGTCTACGCCGAGTATCGAGGAGCAGTTGCAGCAAGCCGGTAAGTACAAACACTTCACTATTTTTGATTTAAACAGCGGATATATTATCAAGTTCGATTGCGGCCAATAGCAGGAAGTTCACCGCCTATCAGGTAATCGATCGATGTATTGAAGTCGATTTGCTTCTGTTTGATCACCTCAATTTCTTGTGACATTTTGGTAATGAGACTCTGCTATCGTTGGCCGAGTCAGAAATATCAGTAGATGGTTTAGGCTTGGATGTGGATTTCTCAAGACAGCAGGCCTCACATCTATGTATAAGATGCCAGATGAAAAAAATTATTGCAGTCGACGCATTCTTCCCACATTAGATCTAGTAACAAATCAACACATTGCATACATTTAGGTGCCATTTCTAGTGCAGGGTTGGGTTGACGCAGTTATCGATAAAAAATTATAAGGTATATAAGGAACTTTGCTTTCTAGTATAATGTTCGATAATTGACGATTATTCAGTAATGGAAGTAACGAGCAATAAGTTTTTAGTAAAACTCATAAAGTTCGAGATGTAGTGGAGATAGATGTCTTCGACTTTCAGACAAGTATGAAGTACGTATATCAATAGGGAGCTTTACGATGGGGAAAAGTTTTCTTACATTTGGGGGGCGTAGCTACCACTCTTGGGGCAGTCCAATTTGGGCCGTGTGATATGGAGATTCGATAATCAAGGGTCAAGATTCGAGAGTCAAGATTCCAGATTCGAGATCCGAGATTCGAGCTTCAAGAGTCAGGTTTTGATAGTCGAGAGAGTGTATTGAATTTTGACTACAAAGTCCAAAATAAAATATATTAAAAAAACTTTTAAAATAAATTACTTTCGTGAATAAATTGCACTAGAAGTAAAAAATATTTTTTTCTTTCTCAGTGATATACACAATAAAAGTTTCGTTGCAAAATAAGAAATGCTACAACTCAGATTAAATGTTAAAACTTTGACAAACGAAAACTATAATCAGAATTATCTAACTGCAACTGAGAAAGAAAATTTTTTTTTTACTTTTTAATGCAATTTATACTCTTTTAAGAAAACTAAAAATGGATGGGTTTGCATTCTAATATCACTTCAGACTTTAATTCTTCTTTTATTTTGTTATACAAGATATAATTTACAATTGAACAAAATTAACAAGAATAACATAATAGGCCAATGACACGGAGATACTACGGATTTTTTCTAGACACATAGAAAAACTCAACACCTAACAACATTAACCCATATTACTTACGAAAAAACAAAAGCAATACTTTTAATAACATTTCTGTTTCCAACAGTCACTAGTAGAGCATATGTGTGTACATTTACATAAGCCATTATATGGAAGATAAAAATATATTACATTTTACAAAAATAAAAGAAGTTTGCTTTCCACTGGAAAATAAGCATTCAATGATTTCTTTATCACCTAAAATTTACACTAAATATACATGTATTATGCTTTTGCTTTATTGTCAGCGTGTTGCTACGATTTAAAATGAATTTCTATGAAGTTTTATCTTTTATACAATAATTTATTTTAAGAAAACGAAGAGTTGGTTCTTCTTGGAGGATTCAGCATTATATTACTATATTCAAACTCGATTGGAAAGGAGATATCTTATATTCTCCAATAAAATTTAACTTTACTTATCTTTATTTATTTGGATGAGTGCAGTTGTGCAATGCATCATTACATTCAGCCATTGTCAACCAGTTATAGACTGTAACTGAGTACATTCAGTTTATTTTCAATTTATTCCCAAATTCTTATTTCTTTTATAACTGAGTTTATTGCGTAAAACAGTGGTACAATTTTTAGTTAGTGTATTATTGGAAGAGGTACTAAATTGTGTAGCAAAAATACAGGAAGTTGTGACTGACATCATATCATTCTGCGTAGTGCCAAGAATGGCTCTGAAATCAATTGAAAGAAAATGAAATTGGTGGCTATTCAGCATGCCAACTATATACGGGATAATTGAAGAACCAGGGTAGTTAAGGGCTAAATTATGCTGGAAAGGAACATTGTGATGTTCGTAACATCATGGTGTTACTACTGGACACTGTTTCTTCTGATAACGTGGCAGCAATTCACGTGTTCCCTATAAAGATTTCTGCAGAAATTGTAGGGAGGAAGAATATAGTACATCGGGAGTATTCAGAGTTTACTATGTGCATGTCGGAATGAGAGCCAAGTTGTAGTGAAACGTTTATAAAGATGCCCTACTATAAATGAGGAGGTCCAGGACAAAAAGTATATTGCCATTACGTTTTGATGATAACTAAGGATTTGTTGTAATGTAGTTCAACTTAGCTTGACATTTACATAAAAAATGGAAATGTAGCGCTTTTCGCTGGACTTCCTCAAATGAGGTTGGCAAATCGCTCGTCTAACCTACCAATATACGTAATGGTTAAGGTATAGGCAATAAGTGCTTCTATATGGCCATTTAAGTATTCTGCATGCTTAAAAGAACCTAATCAATAAATTTCCAAAATACAAGCTGAAACGAAGATCGAATACTAAAGTATGAAACAATAAGTAATCGGTTAATAACTATTGAAGGGCACTACTACCGAAGGTAAAATACAAGATGTCAGTACCTTTTAAATGAACTATGTATCAACAATATATAAACTTATTTAGGTTATCGGGCGTTCTAGATTCAAACTAATTTGGAAATTTTTTGATAACAGTTTACATATTGGTTTCAAAGTTGCAAAGTACCTGACACTTACAACCAAAAGAAAGAGTACATTTAATTTTGAATTAGCAAAAATCGACGCGTTAACGCGTATTGATTCGAATTACGTATGCCCTTATACAGGGTGCGGCCAAAATATCTGACGGTTTTAAAATAAAAACAACACAAAAATTAAAAGTGATACATATTGTTTTATTGCTTATTACAGAAGGGTGTTCATGTTAAATAAATGAAAATAACATCAGAACTACCAGTTTCATCCATTTAAGATCTAAAGATAACATCCTTTAAATGATGTCCTTCTTTAACCAAGCATTCTTCCAATCATGCACTGAAGTTCTCTAACATTGCAGGAGACAGGTTGGCAATTTCTTGGCCTCCTTCAGTTCGTCCAGTGTGCGGGGTTTGTTTGTGTAAACTCTTGCTTTAAGAAACCCAACGAAACTTGCTTCTCAAAAGTCCACCACTTCATTGGCTGTATGGGCAGTTGCCCCATACTGCGGGAACCACAGTCTCCTGCGCACTAAACGATTTCTCTGAAATTCAGAGATCAGGAAGTTCTTCAATATCAACAGATAACGTATGTCACAACTTTTCGTTACAACACACCACACAATAACCTTAGGATTATGCAGAGGTCGTTCATGCAGTTCTTCCACCAATATCGAAAGTTCTGTTTGCTTCCATAACCGTCAAGATGGAAATGTTCCTCGTCGCTCATCATGAAAATTTTGTCATCAGTCATCAAGTCAATTGTTTGCTCTGCAAATACTTTTCGATTTGCATAGTAGTGAGGCTTTACCTGCTGGACAATAGCCATTTTGTATGGGTGGAAATGCAGATCGAAACGCAATATTCGTCTTACCGAGCGGTCAGATATGTGCAAAGCAGCAGCTTGTTTACGGGCCGGCCGAAGAGGACTGGCTTCCATAGCTTCTTTTACTCGATCGATATACTCTGGCGTTCGGGCTGACCTTGGACGGCCTGTCGACTTCCGTTTTAACGTTGAACCGGTAGCTCTCATGTTACTCACCCATAGCAGAATTGTGTTACGAGTTGGGAGTCCTCCTCTTGGACCACCATTAAAACTCGTTCGGAACTGCCGCTGAGCAGCAAGGCAGGAATCGTCACTTTTAAAAAACTCGCCGACAACAAACGCACGGTGCTCACCCAACCACTGTTCCATGCCTACTAAAAATATCCACGTGTGGGCTCTGGAACGCATCTATCCCCACCACCCCTCACCACTTACTCGCTCAACAGTACGGCGGCGAAAACCGTCAGATCTTTTTGCCGCACCCATTATTAGGAATTAAAATGAAATGCCAAATTCGAAAATTCGATCCATGCATCAGTGGGTGTAAAGGAGTACTTGTAGTGGCTTCTAGCACCACGTTACTCAAAAAATTGTATCAAATATTTGACGGAGGCATAAATTTGATTGGTTTTTACGTTTACTATTTCTACATCAAATAAAAGCTTCTAACGTAAATAACTTATTGACATTCGGTAGTGTGAGCAACCAGTGCTACGAGAAGTTTACTAAAACATATTTCAAATAGAAAATTATAAACAACACAGCACAAAGTCCATAAAGAGAGAGGATAGATTTCTTTAAATTTTTGGGTAGTCACACTCACGAAAAATCACAATAGTAGTCGATTGTCTGAAGAAATTTACTTTACCAAAAGCACCTCATCAATATGCTTATTATTAGCAGTCAGGCATATCTTTACTTCTTTCGAGTAGTGCTTCAACCTTCATATTTTGCTCTGACAAACAATAATGAGATTTTATTAATTTGGGCAGAAAGTTATTTTATCAAAGGCTTTCACTAATTGCGCTATCCCGAATTTGGTAACAAAAAACTCTCGATATTTTGCAATGGGTGGAGGAAGAAAAATTTAATTCATGGTATTAAGATTAACAAGGTATGATATTCCCAAGGGTAATCAACGCAAGAGGGATTCCGAAAACGGAATCTATAAGAAGTGAGGTGGAGTAATTAAAAATATATTCAAACTATAGAAAGGTTACTCAACTTGAAGTGCTTTATATTCGACTAAAGGTAGGAGTCCGCCGATGTTATGGAACCTTCAAATTCAATTCAATAAATGGGTTTATATCGGCGAAAATTAGATGGTAAATAAGTATCCTTAACAAAGTATTAACCGATGGGACTAACGGAGTAAAAAACAACTGATGATTTCTTCAATATGGCTTCTCGCTTAAAACTAAACCAAAAATATTATCCTTGGAAGCCAATAATCAATTTTTTTTTAAGATCGTAAGTGCGTATTTGATTTAATTAATAGACACAAATATTTATTAGGTACTAAACGAAAGAATATTTTAGCATGTTGCTGTAATATCGCTCCATTCTCAGGAATATTTCATCAAAATAGACTTCAAACAAAAGAAAACGTGTCCAAATATATACTGAAAGTACAAATTTTTGTATAGCATCCCTACGAGGCGTTACCTGGCTTGTCTCTTTTTTAAACCTAAGACCACATTTTTTTCTTCTTTTTAAATACCGTGTGCAAAATTACAGCTTTCTAAGTAAACGCGTTCTCGAATTATCATGAGGAGCGCAGACAGATATGCGAAAATCAAAATACATAACTTCGAATTTTATGCGCGGGTGTCTCCACTCCATTTTGCACTACAAACAAACGAAGTGACAAACTCAGTATATCGTATGAGTTTTCATTTAGGGTATACAAATTCTGTCAACTTTCAATCTGAAGAAACGCCAAATTGATTTTTAAAAAGATGAACTCTCCTCTGCCCTCTCAGCTTATCTATAAACCACTCAGCGTCACACATAAGCGGATTCTAGACAATATAGCACTTCTATTATTTCAAAGTTTTCAGGTCACAGTATGGAGCATAATGGTAGGTTCGCTTTTATTCAAATCGAATACAGGTGCTTTCAGAATACAAGTAATTTAACATTTTCTATCCATTCTACTGAAACAATTAGAATGCCAATTAACTCACACTTAAAAACAGTTTATCATTCAGAGAGTATAATATGTGCTGCACATGAAATACGATTATACGACTGGAAATTTTTATACTACCCTAGATGTAATCTAAAGATTATACTAAATTTGTCATTCCGTTTGTAACACACCGAAATAATGATGGTAGAGCAAAATGGATTGGAAACCCACGCATAACATTAAGTTATTTTGATTCTTTCATGTCCGTCCGTCTGTGCGCAGAATAACTCGAGAACGCGTTCATTTAGAAAGCTGAAATTATGTGCACACACTTTAAAAAACAAAATTTAAATTAAGTTCGAAAATGAGACAAATCAGACAACTCCTTCGTGGGGTCCAAAAATTTCGTTTTCCACTATATATTTGGATACTACATGAGAACACGTCGACATAGAGATCTAAAACTTGGTACATGGTGTTTTCATAGTAATAGCAACAAAATCAAAAATGGAATAAATCGGGCAACCCCTTCTTAGTGTTGCTATATAAAAATTTAGATTTTATACGTATACTATGAAAACGATTTGTTCTAGACATTTTTATTGTACTAAAAACTTGTTTGAATATGAAATCCTATAAAGTTGGTTATAATAATTTTTTCTGTCCGACGAACCATTCTAGAAATATATGCAAAAAACCACTTAAAAATTCAATATTGCAGATGGGAGACCCTAACGAAATTTCATCTAGGATATCATAAGAATTGGTCTTTGACCAATTCTAGCTTTTTTACTTGTTTTTTATTAAAATTACCTTCATGAAAGTACGGCGAAGATTTTCATGCAAAAAAAAAAAAATCTTACTGTAGCTTTCACCCTAGATATATGCATACATATGTATATAGGAAATTTCAATTTTAAAAAGGTCAATATTAAAATAAGCGAGAGTACTCGTTTAGAAAGCAATATACTAGATATATTCAGATTTTTTGATCATTTTATACTGAACACTTTGAAAATGTATTCCAGTTTTTTGTTTGTATAATTGAGTACTCACTTTTGTCTATATCTGTTTATATCTAAAATACAGTATACAAAAGGAATAATATTTAAGATCTCCATGCGGAATACAATCTCAATCAGAAAACTCATTCCACGCCAGTGTTTGCAGGTCTCATCTATATAATACGACAAAAAAAATTATTATTTTAATACAATGTACTAATACAATTGTACTTCATCACATTTGACTAGAATTTGAACTGAGTAAACTTATTTTTCTATAGTATTTAGTTTACATATTAAAATTTAGCTTAATATAATTATAGTGCAATTTAATTTGAACAGAGTTTCAGTCAAATAAACACAACGTTTTTGAAAATAGAATCTGAATGGACTAAGCCGTATATGTAGTGTCAACCTTTTTATCGAAACTATTTTTTAATTGACATTTTTTCCAGTCGACAGGGGCTATTGAGATCTAATGTTCTTGCTCTGGTTGAATTTTCCTTTTATATGTAGTATGTTATAAATGATCAATATTACTTAGAAATAACGAGGTTAGTTATCGTACCCAAAAGCTACACTTTTCCTCTTAAGAATAACTGCTTCGTTCTCCCGATTTTCAAAAAAAAAAAAGATAAAACTCCATCACTTAATATTGTAGTCGTGAACTTATTGACTCTTTTTAATACCGAGAATAGCTTCAGCTACTCCTAGGTAGTAAACCGTTTGGGCAATACCAAATAATGGTGCAATTACAATCATACGGCAGAGACCTCCTTTAAAGAATGCTGTCACACCTTCGTACTTGAATGTTTTTCTAAATCATATAAAAATAAAAACTTTATAGATAATACTTTTGGAGGGTATATAGAAAACTTACATGAAGCAATCAATAATTCCTTTGAACTCCTTTTCTCCTTCAGCCTTCTTAAGTGCCTGTAAACGCGTCTTTACAACATCAAAAGGATTAACAGATAAAGCTGCCAAAGACCCTGCTGTACAGCCAGATAAAAAGGAGCACCTGTCGAGTTTTGTGATTAACTGTGAACGAATTTTTTGGCATCATAGAATATACCTACCAGAATACTGCTTCGCCAGAGCCATCATTCTTCCTTGGTCCTAAATCATTGAGGGTGGCAAAAAGTGGGAAATACACAATGGAAAATGAAACATCTCTAAGCATAGTGGCACCAATTCCTTTATATAGACCAATTATTCCTTTTTCTCGGAGAAGTTGAAGAGCAATTTTTGTCGCTGAAGTTTTCGGTACTACTTTCCCAGTTTCTTTTGCTTGTGCTGCAATACGACCAGCGTCTTGCATTTGAATTTTGAGTAGTTCCATTGGTGTTGTTATGATTATTTGACACAGACCAGCTAAGCCACCAGCGGCCATTTGTCTGGTAATAGGAAGCTGTCCTGCAGCAGTTGTTAAGTGGTATCGGAAAAAGTCATTTGCAGCTAACTTGATTGCTTTTTCAGGTGTAATGAGTAGGATATTGACAGCTGAACCACGATACATTCCAAAGTATCCTTCTGCCCGATATGTTTTCTTAAAGCAGTCAAACCTTAATTCGAAAAAAAATAACAAACGAATATTTAAGAATATTGCACACACAAAAATTTTAAATTACGGTTGATATAATATCTAACAAAAATATTGTACTAAACTCGAACTGCAAAAATCGAAATAACTTTTAATATTATGAATGGATGTCCAATCCATTTTGCTCTACCATCATTATTTCGAGGTGTTACAAACGGAATGACAAACTTAGTATACCCCTATGATTTCATCTAGGGTATAAAAACGAAAATTTTGTATGCCAATACCCTAGTTCACGTTTGTAACGCATAGAAATAATTATGCTAAAGTAAAAAAGATTGCGACACCCACGCATAATATCAAAAACTGTTTTGAGTTTTGTATGTCCGTCTGTCTATCGTCGCGATAGGTCGAAAACGCGATTACCTAGAGAGCTGACATTTTGCACATGAATTTTTTTAAAAAATTGTAGATTCAAGTTCAATGGGACAAATAGGATAACTCCTTCGTAGTGTTTCTATACAAAAAATTCTTGTTTTACTATATGTATATTTGGACACTGCCTGAGAACACATCGATGTAGAGCTGAAATTTTGTACTGCGTTTCCATACAAGTAGTAGATATGTACAATTCGAAAAATTAACTAAATCGGAGGGCAACCTATTCATACCGTTGCCATACAAAAATGTAGATTTTTATATATACAGTTCTAGACGTTTTTATTGTACTGAAAAGTTTTTGAGAATATAGAATCCTATGAAATTGGTTATAATCATGTTTGCTGTCCCAAACCGTTTTAGAAATAGATGCGAAAAACCACTTTAACAATCAAATTTACACAGAGCGCTGACCATACGAAATTACATACGGGCATTCAGCTAGAGTATCGTAAAAATTCATCTTAGACCAATTATGGCTTTTTTCTTTGTTATAAATGAGCTTGCACACGTGGGAAGAAAGGCTTACATTCAATCTGTACTTCCATGTGGAACCCCAGGTTAGGTTGTATGCCGATGTATAGATTTTCATGATTTAGAATATACAGACGTGTGGCTTAAAGTTACTTTTGAATTTATATGAGATAAAGATTAGCGGACAAAAATCTGTCCGGAATATAATACGTAGGATGATTGGAGGTTAAATTTTATAAATCATCTTATAACGTCAATTATACAACATGTGATGAAAATTTAAAATTTATTTAAATATATTCTGATTGGAGCTTTCTCAAGCCTCATAATGTTTGTTTCCTTCCGCTCCTCTCGGAATTTTTACTCAGTTTTTTTTTTTATTTAACAATCATCAACATTGCTTTTTATATCCAATTTGAAAGCTCATTCACAAAAGAAAATTACCTACCCTTAGGCATTTATTAGTATCAGAAGTTGCAAAAAAAACTGAAAGCTTTGAGCTTCTTAAACTTCATATGAAAAACTTGTGATGATGAGTAAAAAAAAACGTTATGAGGCCTTAGAAAGATCCAATGTTTTCTATCTAATAAATGTTCGATTATTATCATAGGATGTATTATTCAGAAAATTTGAAGAAAAATCTTTAAGCCCGGAGCTTTACAAACTGTTGCGTTCTACCGTCCACATACCATCTTTTTGGCTCAGCTCATCGTGAGCCATCACTGGATAGCCAGTTCATCACTTTAACCCGGATATCCTGTATACTACTACTTCTAAAAAATTCGAAAATGTTTACATCTAAAAATGTTAATACAGTTTTTATTTTACTCACATATTTTTGTACATCTTTTCTCCGTTTGGCCCTATTTGTTGGTTCTGCAGACGAGTTTTTACTAAGTCTAATGGGAAAACGCATGATACTCCTATAATGCCCGCTATTCCACCATTTACTATTTTTGGAAGAAGCCTGCAAATAAAATTTGATGTAATAAAAGAAATATAAGGAACAAAAACAGTTTAAGTACTGAACAATGTAATTATTAATTATTTTTAATTAATTAATTATGGTCAAATTAGATTTTTCGAAGTTCAATATATTTTATATTTTGATGGTGTATTTAGGGAACAATAAGTATTCTTGTTCTCAGTTTTGTTTTGTTTCCGGTTCAGAAAGTTAGCCATTTACGGTATATTGTATACACATGCATTACTGCTAATTTTATGTAAAATTCTTGTTGAGCTGTTAAATCGAATTTAAGGTTTCAGGACACACACAAACATATATATACATTACTGTTGACGTCGATTAAATTTCATTGCAGCCTACGCGCTTGTATTTTATACCCAAAATGAAATCATAGGATATATCTATAATAGTAGACTTCCAATCCAATATACTGGTTTGGAACGCAATAAATAATAATTTTTTTACGTATAATAGGTACACGTATCATTCTTAGGCGTTAATATAAAAAGCTATGAAATTGGTCATGACCATGTATCCGTATAAAAAATTCGAGAATTTTTAACGATCTAAGGAGCATATTTTTAAAACAGCCTGTTGAGTGAGAAACCATTAGTCCAGTCAATAGGGACTAAATAAGGCCTTTGCCCTGCAAAAGGTGGGGTAGTTGTGATTTTTATATAGTATGTTATTTAGTTTTCACCCTTGGAAGGGGTGCTCGGTCTGCCATCTTGAATTAAAGGTACAAAACATTGTTTTCTTTTTCAGAATAATTCCTCAACGGTTGATACTATGACAAAAATGGCTGGTACAAATTTTGGTATAAACACTTTTTTTGTAAGTCTGATGTGTAACGAGTTACAGCGACTGTTCACGTCTTAAAAAAAAAATTATACGTTATACAGGGTGTTTCGTTGGTCCATCGGACTGGAGGTGATAGTACTAGTCACCTAATCAACAAAAAATTGTATTGTCAAGAAGGGGGGGGGGGGGGGGGGGGGGGGCATCTCACCGAAACGGTTTCGGAGTTACAGTGTGATTAAGAAAATATGCTAGTCTTTCACAAAATACCTTGTATCTCAAAAAGTGCAAGGCGTACGGTCACCTACAGAGCTCATTGTATGCGGAGCTTCATGGCCTTTCCAACGACTGCTCGACTAGCCCCGAAATCTTCTCCCCTCAGGAGTTATGATTGCTTAAACTAAGAATCTCGGATTGTCTTACCATTTTATTAACATTGGCATCTTTTCTTTTTTTACAAAAAGGTGGTTAACATAACGTTTTTTTGTAAACTGTGGACTCTCCTCTTTAATATATATATATATATATCAACGCCAAGAAGGGGTTGTCCGATTTATTCCATTTTTTTTTGCTATTACTATGAAAACACTATGTACACCAAATTTCAGCTCTCTATGTCAAGGCGTTCTCAGGCAGTGTCCAATTATATAGAGGAAAACGAAACCCCACGAAGGAGTTGCCTGATTTGTCTCATTTTCGAACTTAATTTTACTTTTTTCTTAAAGTCCGCGTACGAAATTTCAGCTCTTTAAGTCCGGTGACATACGATGATACACATGCATACACCGTACTAAAAACTGGTTTTCTTAGCACTATTTTAGAACATTTTCGTGTATACCTCAATTTAGAGCAGAGGGTTAGACTTGGAGTGTTTTATTACATATGTATGCGTGTACTCGGTTTGTGTGCGTATAGAACATATGGAAATGATGAGTTTTCTTTGCTGTTTCAAGAACATGTATCAACCGTGTATAAACTACGTGTACCATGGGCTGATACACATTCGATACAAAAACCGGTTTTACGTCGTGTCTAGTCTCGAGTGTGTATCATCGTGTGTCACGGGACTAAGTAAACGTCCTCTCGAGTTATCGTGCGCACGGGCGGATGGACAGACGAACATGCAAAAATCAAAATAACTTTTAATATTATGCCTGGTGTCCAATCCATTTTGTCTACCATCATTATTTCTGCGCGTTACAAACGGAATGACAAACTTAGTATACCCTATAGATTTCACTTAAGGTATAAAAAGAGGTAAAAATAAACAAAAAGGTAAGACAATCCAAAGTTCTTGATTTAGAAACTTCTGAGGAGGGAGGAGTACGAGGCTGGTCGGGCAATCATTTGAAAAGCCATGAAGTTCTGCATACATTGAGCTCTGTAAGTACTTTTTGAGATACAGGCAATTTTGTGAAAGACTAGCATATTTACGATAATTTTTTGACGACACAGTTAATATATATTTATTCATGTAATTAGTATATAATAAAAGGCCATTTGAAGAATAATTTGTAAAATTTTCATTAGTAATTATGCACAAATGAGCCACTGATAGAAAATCTTCGCGAACGCCTAAAAAAAAGTCACATTGCTGTGATACACATAACGCAATAACCCTTCACTTGATCATCCGAAATTAGAAAACCAAAAATATTTCATTAGTCGAAATAAGTGGTTTACACTTAGAAGTTAAAGTTAAACAAAGAGAACGAAGCAGCTGCTAAGAATTCCCGCTGCGCTGACGGAGACGTACAACTCCATATTTACCGTAGTACTACTCCAATCCACTTCAATTTTAACACAATAATCTTGATATGTTGTACGTTCATATGACAAAATTTAAAAAAAACGCAACAAAATACCCCCCCCCCCCCCCCCCCCCCCCCGAATTCCAATGTAACTCCGAAACGGTTGAGATGCCGCCTCCCCCTTGACATACAATTTTTTGTTTGACTAGATGATTACAGGAGGTGATACTCCTGTCCGATGGATCACCATGGACGAAACAGGGTAAGGAGTACTATACGTATAATTTTTGTTCACGTTTCCACCGCTGCAACTCGTTACACATCAGACTTACAAAAAAAAGTGTTTATACAAAAAATGTAGGGAATCTTCTTCAAATTTGCATTAGCCATTTTTGTCATAATATCAAACGTTGAGGAATTATTTAAAAAAAAACGATTTTTTGTGCCTTTAATCCAAGATGACGGACCGCGCAGACCCCCAAAAGGGTGAAAACGTGGAGTTTTTATCAGGGCCTGGAACTAAATAGCATATATAAAAATCACAACTATTACACCTTTTGTAGGGCAAAAACTTCTATTCATTGGACTATATGTGAAATGTCAAAACTTCTATTGATTGGACTATATGGGAAATGTCGACTTATGTAAAATGTTAATAAAAAACAAGACACAAATAATGTCAATTGTAGAAAGAAAATTGAATCTAGATTTGCTTAGAGGTCTTCATATACATAAGAGAGGAAAGTATGGAAAAATTGAATGCTGGCTTGGTACTGATTATTTTTTTATTTCTGACACTAATCACACAACTTTTTATTTAGTGCAATATATTACTTAAACTAAAGGGTTTTCCAATAAGAGGTGTTATTTTGATATTCAAAGAAAAATGCCATTTTTTGCGATAAATGATCGGATCTTTATTTCATTATAAAGAGGAAGGTATGCCGTTAATAATGGAATAACATCAGCCAAAAGACCACCACGACCACGCCTACAGGACCATATCCTTTTCATGAAATTTTCCATAACCAAATCGCAAAGTGGTTGCCCTATGTCCTCGATAGCCTCACGAATTCCATCTTTGAGGTCTTGAATCGACGCTGGGCTGTTGGCGTAGACCTTCTCTTTCACGTGGCCCCAAAGGAAGAAGGCGCAAGGTGTTAAGTCACAAGATCTCGGTGGCCAATTGTGATCACCTCTTCGAGAGATAACACGATCCGGAAACTTTTCCCGTAAAAGATCAATGGTTTCGTTGCTTGTATGGCACGTAGCGCCGTCCTGTTGAAAGTAAACGTTGTCCAGATCAATACCATCAAATTCCGGCCATAAAAAATCATTAATCATCTGTCGATAGCACAATGCATTCACCGTAACTGTTGCTCCAGCCTCATTTTCGAAAAAGTAAGGTCCAATGACCCCGCGGGACCATAAACCGCACCAAACAGTCACACGTTGAGGATAGAGAGGCTTTTCAACAATAACTCTTGGGTTTTCCGAGCTCCAGATGCGACAATTTTGCTTGCTGACGAAGCCATCGAGGTGGAAATGGGCCTCATCACTCAAGATGAGTTTTCGATGGAATTTCGGATCATTTTCATGCATTTCAAGGACCCAATCAGCAGACTCGACGTTGTTGATTATCGGCCGGCTTGAGTTCTTATGTTAACTGAACTTTATAAGCCTTAAGACCCAAATCTTTATGCAAAATACGGTGTAATGACGTTTGTGGAATGCCTAATTCCAAAGAACGACGAGGAATGGACAAACCTGGGTTTTCTTCAACACTTTCGGCTACAGCAGCAATATTCTCGGCTGTTCTTGAGCGACGTGCACGGGTTTTATTCTTCACATCACTAACTTGTCCCGACAGCTCGAATTTTTCTACCAATTTCTGTATTGCGGTCCGACAAGGTGCTTCACGACGACCCAAAAATGTTCGAGTTTTACGAACCGTCTCTGCCACATTTTCACCATTTTTATAGTGAATTTTAATAATTTCAATGCTTTGTTGAATCGTGTATCGTTCCATTTTTATTAATGACGTAGTTTCTACTTGTTAAATGTCAAAAAATGACAGCTCCAAAAGTGACATCTACCGAAATAGCGGACTAATTAAAATAACACCTCTTATTGGAAAACCCTTTATTACTAAAGAAGTAATTCAGAAGTAGTGTAACTATACAATCAAAAATATACTAGCTGTTACACATGGCATCACCCGCGTGGAATTTGTTTTTAAAATTCTTGTTTTGCGAACGCTACATTGTATTATAAGATCCTCCATTGGTTAGAATTAATGAAAGTACCATCGCAACTTGTATAGTAAAACAATGTTGTTTAGTGCGTTGGTTGGTTGGAACGTTGCGGGCTAGTGATTCCAAAGTCACCTAAGTATGTATTTATCAATAATCTACAAAGATACTACTAAAAGCCCAAAAGAACGGCTGCGAAAAGGTTGGCTGCAAGGCGTTGCCAGGTGAAAAAAAGGGGTAAAAAAAAAACACAAAAAACGGTTTTTATCATCATGTTCCAGAGCAAGGAATTTTGTTTATCTTAAAGGTAGTGATTTTTCCAAGCTGAAACGTCAAAAGTTTGGGTCGGCCATGTAATACGTGCTTTAGACTTTCGTCAGGAACATTCCAAATATCCGAGATTCTCGGCACAGAAAACGAGAATAGTAAAAATCCTAAATTTTTATATGACAACACCAAGAAAGGGTTGCCCGATTTATCCCATTTTTAAATTATATTTACTATTTTTATGAAAACACTGTGTACCAAATTTCAGCTCTCTACGTTAACGCGCTCTCAGGCAGTGTCCAAATATGTAGTGAAAATGAAATTATTGTATGGCAACCCTACGAAGGAGCTACCCGTTTTGTCCCATTTTCGAACTTAATTTTACATTTACATTTCCAAGTACACGCGTTCTCGAGTCATCGTACGGACGGACGGACATGCAAAAATCAAAATAAATTAATATTATACGAGGTGTTATTTTGCTTTACCATCATTATTTCTAGTGTTACAAATGAAATAACAAACTAATGTAGTATACGCTATGATTTCATCTAAGGTATAAAAAAGGGTAAAGCACAGGATTGCCTTAAAGTGTGCTGAAAACAACATCAGATTTGTTAACTATATTACATTCTTTTTTAATGTTTTGAAAATAAAAAGGGGAGCGTCAAGTTGAAATTATTATGAGAAATTTGTAAATAAACAACAAATATTAAGTGTACTGGATTAATGCTCAATTGCGATGAAAACTGACTGTGAGTAATATTACCCTATTAGTCCCGGTTGAGCCCCCAATGTTAACAAAATGCGATCGAAATCCCGGATCGTTGAGTGTATATGTATATAGCACCCACAAAGCAGCCCATTAACGTGGTAGGGTACATGTGGCACACCTTGATCGTGTTATTTTAAAAAGATTCCAAAAGGGACTCAGTAGGGTGATTAAATTACGAGGATGCGTACGCACAATAAACCACATGAACAAGAGTAAAAGTGCGACGCGGAATTCTACGCAGGGCACGTTAGTGGGTAGTAGGGTAATAAAATTCAGAAGTGTGATACTGGATTTCAGACTCATTTGCCAGGTCAGGTATTAAATATTTCGATTTTTGAATTTCTTTTTTTATGAAGGGCTGCTTGTATGACTGGATTTGAAACTCATTTGTCAGATCAGGTATCAAATTTTTCGATTTCTGAACTTCTTGGTTGTTTGATAGGATTTGAAACGCATTTGCCTGGTTTTCAGAAATATTAATTTTTATGTGTAGGAATTGCGTTGTTGAGAGAGAACATTTTAGGTATTCAGTATCGAACCTTCGAACGGTTAGTAGGGAGATCAATGTTTTTTTTACGAGGAAATTAAAAATCAACACGAGGAAATTGAACTTTTGATAAGCGAACTATCTGCGAGGAATTCAAGCCCTGCAGCGAATTTAGTGCAACCTGACGGTAACGTAGCCTTTTCAAGTGCAGCAGAATACTGCATAGGAACGAAGGAAATACGCAAAATTATTCCAGAGTTTTCGCGAACAAGTTCATCACTTACTGCGGGAGAATGGATTTCTAATGTTGAATCATTGAAGAGTTTGTACAAGTAGACAGATCAGAAAACGATGCTTTACGCATCCCTACAATTAAAAGAAGCGACATAATTCTGGTAAATTGCAAATCAAGCCAAAATAAATCGTTGGGACAAATTTAAAAAGAAATTAGTTGTTAGCTTTCCTACGATTTTTGATGCATCAAAAGTGCATTTTCAGTTACTAAACAGGAAAAGAAAACCCACCGAGCCAATAGAAAATTATTTCTACGAAGTTAATGCGTTAGCAAAAAGAGCAAAATTTAGCGACTGTGAAATTATTAAATACATAATA
The DNA here is from genome assembly GCA_963924295.1 of Dioctria rufipes. Taxonomy (NCBI): domain Eukaryota; kingdom Metazoa; phylum Arthropoda; class Insecta; order Diptera; family Asilidae; genus Dioctria; species Dioctria rufipes. The sequence continues at coordinate 113,903,465 of OZ002741.1, forward strand.
TCTGGACAAAGTGATCAAAATTTAATAAATGTTTTAACGGCGGCGAATCTTAAAAATTTGAGTGAAGTGCTTGCGCGTATAAAAATGTTTGAGGGAATAGTGGAACAGGGGCAGAACAGAAGCGAAATGACAAAGCAGTCTATGCTGAGGACAGATAGAACACGTTTCACAAACACAAAAAGTATTGACCAAAAGATCTCGTGATTTTAACTTTAATTAAAGAAAATTAAACCATGGTCAAATAAGTGCGGGAAATTTTCAAGGAAAATGTTATCGATGTGGATTAATTGGCCATAGGATGACAAACTGCTTCAGAAATAAGCCTGCAGACAAGCAATATAATAGATTTCAAGTGCCTCAAAAAGTAGGAAATAACAGAAGCGTCCTAGTAGTGCAAAAAGAAAAAAATGAGCTTTATAAGCGTCAAAGTTGACGGACAAAAGTTAATTGCCTTCATTGATCTAGGAAGTGAATGCTCAACTATTCGAAAGGAAGAATGCGACAAATTTCAATGGAGAACCGATGCTTGTGCCACTCTTTTAAATAGATTTGCAGGAGGAAAGTGTCTTGCAATTAGGAAAATATATAAGGCAATCATAATTGATGAAATAGAAACATCAATCGAATTAATAGTGGTGCCGAATGAGACACAAAACGTGCCAGTGATTATTGGACAGGACTTATTGAATCGACCAAATATAACAATTGTCAACTACTATCGAGAAATACATATCTTCTTTAAATTTAAAAAAGTGCTCATTTTTTGTTGAGACTGTAAACTATCTAGGACATAAGATAGGGAAATATGGTATACAACCTGGAGAACGCAAGACGGAAGAAATCAGAAAATATTCAGGGCCCTCAAATATAAAGGAAGTAAGACAGTTCTTAGGTCTGACTGGATACTTTCACCGTTTTATTCCTGAATACTCGAGAATTGTTTTTCCTTTAAATCAGCTGCAACGGAAAAATGTTCAGTTTATGTGGAAAGAACCTCAACAAGATGCCTTTTCTCAATTAAAAGAATGCCTGATAAATGAGCCGGTATTGGCCATTTACGACCCAAAGAAGTCATACAGATGCATGTACACTAGGACTTGCCGGAGTATTGCTGCATTCAATGGATGAAGAAAAAAGAGCAGTAGCTTAGTACAGTCGCACTACAACAGTACTCCAAGGGAAGTACCACAGCTTCGAACTTGAAACCCTGGCCGTGGTCGAATCTCTGGAGCGGTCCCGATTCTACGATTTAGGGAAAAGATTTCGGGTTTTAACAGATTGCAATTCCTTAAGCAGGCCATACACCATCAGTTTGGCCGTGGTTTTACTGTAAAACCACGGCAAAACTGATGGTGTATGGCGAACCCCACGTTTTGAGGTTCGGATATCTACTAAAACCAGAATTCCGGTCATGCCAGAAATATCTTTCTCAAAACGTGGGCAAGACGTGGGCAAGGCCATACACCATCAGTTTTGCCGTGGTTTTACTGTTTTGCTCGTTCATAATCAAAGTTAACTTAATAATAAGCTAAGAAGTAGGCGACATTTCTGAGTGTTTTACATTTAAATGTACACGGCAAGAAAAGGAAGAAATAAAGAAAAAAAAAATAAAAAAAAATCGAACTTTAAAATTTTTATGAATAAAGATAAAAAATATGAAAGCGCAAATTGCATGCAACGAAACAGAATGGAAAATATTTATTTTCGTAAATAAATGAGAAGTGGCGGAGTTTTCACGTTTTACTCTCATAAGATGTTCCCGCGCTTCTGTGAAAACCGGTTTTTATGAAATAATCACAATGTTTGGTCACATGTTGTTGCTGTAAATGGACACTACAAGATGACGGCAAGACGTGGTCAAGTTGGATGGTGTGTGGGGCTTTTTCTTGACCACGTTTTAGGTTCTTATATCGACTAGAACGTGGTTTTTAAAACCACGGCAAAACTGATGGTGTATGGTGCCCTTTAAAATTGGCTCATTAAAAGCGGGATCTAGTCCGCTTTTTTTATTAAAAAAACCTGATAAACAAATACATTTTTTCTCAAATATTCGTTTTCGCAACCACATATGTATATTTGACATCCCGATAAATCTGAAATAGTCTTTTAGTAACAGGATATTTGGACAACTGTAAACAATGTTCATGAATAAACATTGTTTACAGTTGTTTAAGTATTCTATAATAAAAATTTAACTTCTTCATAATCATCAAATCATCGAACATTTGTCGTAAAATATTTTCTTTTCTTTTCTGCTGTTTACCTGTCTTCTCGTTTTATATTACGCCTTCCACAGTTATGATCTCCTTTCAAAGCTTCTTTAAGGCAGATGTCACATTATCCGAAATTTCAGTATACTGAATTCCAGAAATTCAGATTACTGAATTTAAGACAATAAAAATACACGCAATCAAATGTGCCCTGTCACAGTTCTCGGAACTTCAGTTTTGTTGAAGAAATTCAAAAGCCCTCCAATTTTTCAGTTTATTGATATAATTTATTATGCTGAATTTTTTCAGTTTGCTAATGTCGGTAAAGCATTGTGACTTATGAATGCTGTCACATTTTCCGTTTTTTAAGATTTTGCTGAATTGTCAGTGGCTTAGGTAAGTTTGCGAGTAACAAGCTCAGAAGATTTTGTAAAAATGTTCGACACGGAGAAATTTATTGTGGGTATCGAGAAGACTGTGTGTTTGTGGTATATAAAGTGCCAAAACTATATGCGCCGCGATATTAAGGACAAAGCTTGGGACGAAGTTGGTAATGAGTCCATTTTTGCTACGAAGACCAATAAATTTTACGACTAATAATACTAGGTAGGTTTTTACACAATGAAACCCTCTACGCCACTGGACAATCTAAAATTCAGTTTTGAGATTCGGTAAAATTGTGTCATGCCATACTGAAACTAAATTTAGTTTACTGAAATACAGTAAACTAAAATTACGGAAAATGTGACATCAACCTAATAATCTGTATAATACACCTCTACATGATTAGCATCTAATAATCTGGTGAATGCGATTATGCCACGATTCATCAAAGTCATGACTATGTGGAATATTTTGACAATCAAGCTCAAGATAACTGAAAAAGCTCGAAGATGCAAACCTATTATTCACCCTAGTGACATTGTGTTCTTTATACCAATTTACCACTTGTTTACTATCTTCATCGTTAAAAATATTAAATAAATTTACAAAATATTTTCCAAAATCGGCATGTTGTAGAAAACTCAAAGCTAAAACCTTAGAATATGGAGAGAACATGAGGTTGGCTTTTCATAAATACATTTCCCCAATTTCCCCTATTCAAAGACCCAAAAACTTGAATAGGGGAAATTGGAGAAATGTATGTTGAAAGAGCTGAAAAACTCTGGGTTAGTGATAGCGACTAAGAGCATTTTCGGTGGGAGCAACCGGCCTCTATGCTGATTGTAGTACTCGCCTGTACTGAGTTCTCATAGAGCGGCAAAAAATTCTAACGCAAACTGAATTTGACTATGCTAAATTTGTTTTGTTACACTTCCAGTGCTCTCTATATTACAAGGATAAAGCACCGCATTTCGGTAGTAAATTTCTCATTTTGTTCATATTACTGCACGAAATAAAGTAAATTTGCAAAAATTTTGTTTGTTAAAAAAATGAAAAATTTGAAAAAAAAAAATTCTGTTCTATCTACGTCTATATGAGACTAGGTAAAATGTCCTATAACATTTTTGAATTTCTCCCACAGATGCTGAGGATCCGAAGCGCCGTACGATGCTATCAAACAGATTACGTTTGGACTTTTTACCGGGTTAAACTTAATTTTGTTCAAGAAAGAATTTTTTGGGATTCTCCGGTATATAGCAAAAGCTAAAAAATGTTCTAATTTGTTATTTCATAATTTTTGGTGACAAGTTTCAAGTCTTGGTTTGACTCATCAACAGGTCACAAATAGCGAAATTGTGTGATTTGAAAAACAAATGAAAAAATGAAAAAAGAAGAAAGATATGAAAAGTTTGAGAAAATAGAAAAAAACAATTTTTTTATTTAAAAAAATTTAAAAAATTTTAAAGAAACAGATTCATTCGAAGCGAATCGAACCTGTATACGCCACGCAGTGGGCTGAAAAATAAAAAAGAAAAGGAAGAAGAAGAAGCGTTTCGTGTTTTTTAAATCAGTTTGATCTATTTTCAAGCGTCTGCAGCAGGCAGAAAACCAAGCTGCACCGATGAGTGTAAGGTTTTCTGCTGACACGAAACGCTTCTTCTTCTTCCTTTTCTTTTTTATTTTTCAGCCCACTGCGTGGCGTATACAGGTTCGATTCGCTTCGAATGAATCTGTTTCTTTAAAAATTTTTAAATTTTTTTAAATAAAAAAATTGTTTTTTTCTATTTTCTGAAACTTTTCATTTCTTTCTTCTTTTTTCATTTTTTCATTTGTTTTTCAAATCACACAATTTCGCTATTTGTGACCTGTTGATGAGTCAAACCAAGACTTGAAACTTGTCACCAAAAATTAATGGGTTTTGTGATGAAATAACAAATTAGAACATTTTTTAGCTTTTGCTATATACCGGAGAATCCCAAAAAATTCTTTCTTGAACAAAGTTGCTATCAAAGTAGCGAAAAGCTGTATTACTGTTGCGAGGAGCTAAAAGGTTTATTTTAACAACTAAAACAAAAATTGATATATTATTTCACACCTCAGTTCAATTCAAAACACTCGAAGATAAAGGTAAGTGCGAATCCAAGGAAACAACGTAATCGGAAAGAAAAATTATTAGAGGTACATACCGAAAACTAATAAATTTGTTTGGGCCTGAAGCCAGTTTTAGGCCGCTTAAAATTAGAATTTTTTATAGTGCTTTATACTATAATATACCTCTACAGTAAAATAAGCATGCAAAAAGAGAGTAGAAGACGATATAGATAGGGAAACATTAACCTATTTCGGCCTTACGCCAGAATCTGAATTTTTAAAAGCCCTTTTAGTGAGCATTAAACATATGAGACATACATGCGAAATTTTCATTCTTTGTTTTTCTTTTAATTCTTCTTTTTTCTTAGGGGTGGAATTTTTCAAAAACATTAGTGAACCTCTACAGTAAAAAAAGAATCACCATGCAAAATTTCAGCTTCCTTGGCAGATACAGAAAAGTAGGAAGAAGAATAGGAAGGCTTCTTCTTCATCCGAAAAAATCCGACACGGGCCCAAAGAAAAGGCTCTCTTATGCCCAACAACTACAGTTGTGGCTCTGGAAAAGGATCAGGAGCCAGTAAAGCGTCGCTCCAAAATGGCCCCACTCGAAGGAGGATGATAGTTGAATTCGCATTTCGAAGGTTGTTGTGAGAGAAACGGAGGCATCTCCTTTTGAGCAGCTTCCGGACTACAAGATAATCGGTTTGGTAGAGACTGGTCTCATCTCTGGGAGAGGATCCGTGCAATACTGGACAAGCTCCACTACAAGAAAAATTCAGATAAAATCCAGAGAATTCTTGTAAGGGAGCTGGAAAACCCAGAGTTGCCACTTCCGCAGCTACAACTCCTTCAACTGGAGTGCTAGAAGAAGCGGAAGCACAACGATGCAGTCCGTTACACAGCACTGTCGAACATGTCAAAATGCTCGATATAGACATTGCACTTCTTCAGGAGAGGAACTTTACACAAGACACTTACACACAACGCGAGCGTTCATGTTCCTCGCTGAGGGTCATTATATCCAACAAATTTACACTCTCGTCTTCTGTTTATACATATATCTTTCTATGTATCGTTTCTTCCTTGGCCTTTGTCGTACAAGACAAAACTATCAAGGTAGTAAACGTGTACCTTCCTCATGACCAGGACATTACAACACAAGTCATTGATAGTGTTCAATCCTGTCTGGAGAATTTTAGAGGTGAAACTATGTATCCTCGGATATGATTTGAACTCTACTCTAAATCGCCCAATGGATCGGCATTCAGGAGCTGAGTTCAGATCCGTCAATGCTGCTCGATTGAAGAATTTCGTCAGTGTTTTCAGACTCGTGAACATCTATCGTTGGATGCATCCTACGACTAAATCATACACGAGGGTCACGCCAAATATCTATGGAAGTCTCGCAAGCTCGAGAATTATTGAATTATACGTCTCATCTGGAATTCTAGAACATTTGGTTTTCGTCACCCATGAAGTGTGTTCGTTTAGCAATCATCTTCTTTTAATGAGAGGAGAACTGCGTACTGGATATTGAACAACTATTTGTTGAATTCAGAGCAGTTCATCAATGAGTTCATTGAATTATGGCGAAATTGGCAAGAGAGCAAAGATGACTTTCTTTTCCTTAGTCAATCAATCCTTTATCGAAGCGAATTTCAAACAAAGTGGGTATCAAGGTTCCAACTTGTCAGCCGAAGCATCATGAGTGGCAACTCTTCTCCCAGCTCAGCCGGAGTTGATTCTTTATTTTAATAGAATAAACAGCACAAACTTATAACCATAGCTTGGAGTTTGTGTTACGCAGCCAATCATACTGACTGAGGGAAGGCACAAACTTACAACCACAGCTTGGAGTTTTTGTTACGCAACCAATCACGCTGACTCAGGGAAGGCGAACTCCCAACCGAGTACTTCTTCCAGGCAACTAGACGCCGTACTGTTTCTTGTGAAGTTGAATCGATAGTTGATGAGCGTGAACAAGTCCTCAACGGCAACAGCTATCAGAATATATTCGAGACTACTACAGTAGTCTCTATTCTGAATCGACGTCAACAACATGCTCGACCCCTCATGAATTTCTTGAGAATATTCCGACTTTCTCTGAAGAGAGCAAAAATGTGCTGTATACAGTGATCACGTTGGAGGATATGATCATTGCGACAAAGGATCTAAGGCGACATACTTCACCTGGTTGTAACCGTTTGACTCCAGAATTCTTCATTCGGTTCAGGAATTTATTAATTCCAGACATTTTAGAGGTCATCAATTCGGCGGTTGAAACTTATTCAGATTTTCCATCTAGCTGGATGAGGTCTGTTATGCGCTAGATTCCAAAGAAAGGAGATTTACAGAGGATGTGGAGCTGTAGGCCAGTAACTCTATGCAATGTGGACTACAGAATCGTCTGGAAAGCATTAAAGGCGATACTCCGCTCAGTGATTGCTTCGAGAATACACCCAGAACAGTCCTATTGTGTACTTGCTCGTACTATCTACATTATCGCGGGAGCTAAACATTTGTTTGCATACCATGAACAGACAGGTGCATAAATGACTATGATATCATTGAACCAACAAAAGGCTTTTGCTAACATCTCGTACAACTATCTCTTGACTGCTTTCGAGGCATTTGGGTTCCCGCCCAGCTGACTCGATATCGTCAGGATACTGTATAGAGATTCAGCGATTTTGATTAAGCATCAAGGACAGGTTCTAACTCTCAGCCGTTTCATTGAGGGCTGTACATTGTCAGGTATGCTTTATGATCTTTCGCGGAGCCGCTACTGGTGAATCTTCGTTGAATGCTCGGAGAATATTCAGTTGGTCTGCCATATACCACTGAGGCCTCTTATGTTGGCATATCTTCGATGATACTACATAGCCGCGAGATTAGCAATATCATACCCGCGCGTAATTAAATTGAGTAGCAAATTCCAATTTCCAAGTTAATGGTAACGTAGCTAATGCCTAATCTACAATGCAAGGTAAAGCGATGTCGTCAAAACGATATTTTTTGCTGAATAATGCATGTAAATACACGAATTATATAAGTAGTGGTAAGCTGCCAAATTAAACATAAATGTAATTGCTCTCTCGATTTCATTGCAGAATTACATCAAAGGAAGTAGTTGGTCTAATAACTTACACTATAGTATAGTGAAAAGGAATTATTCGGAGCAAGTCGAATAATATAAAATATTGCTTTCAAGACTGAAAGTACAAATTTCACTTTACAGCTGTTTTATTCTAAATTATGCTGAATACACCTGAGGTATTACAACATCGTTTTTGCTGATTAACTACAAAACATAAGCTCGTGCTCATGACGTCAAATGAATGAAAGATTGTAGATTAGGCATAAAAAACTACCAACTTGTTTTGTCAATTTTATGTCAAAAATTCAAAAATATGATATTTCTCGTCCTATCCTCGAGTTCAGTAGCAATAGTGTTGTTATTATAATAAAAAAGGAATTTTAGTGTCTGCTGAAAATGGTACTTTGATTTTAACTTACGTGGTAGTAACATTAGTAGTCTCGCGGCTACCGGTGATATGCGGATGACCTTTCTATTTTCGCGGAAAGAGATAAAGCTTTCGGGTCGCTTGTGTAGATTTTCGAACAGTGCGAACGTATAGCTGGCGCTAAAATTAACCTCTAGTAAGAGTCAAGGCTTGTGATGTGGAAGGTAGAGAGATCGTACAGATACTGTACTGAGCATCCAATGGATTAATAATAATATTAATAAGTATTTATGAAATTCACCAATACACAAGATCTACAATCTCATTTTATTAATATTACTAATTACAAAGATCATGACATTCAAATGTTTGCTTCAATCTTATGCATCTTAATCAGTTGTCACATACTGACCGACGAGTTCAGAGGTTCTGCACAGTCTGTGCTACTGGAGGCACCCTGTTTAACAGGTTCTTCACTTGTACGGCTTTGCAAAGTCTTATCGAACTCTTTCGTCATATGTGTCAGTTGATCCACCCGAATTTCGGCATTACTAGAACATCGTTTCTATGGGAACCAAAGGTTTGTAGTCGGGTTAATTGTTTGATTAACTTTATGTTGACACTGACCAAATCTAAAATTCACTTATACGAACACTGAACACTGACCCACAACACCACACACAGGCACTTAAAAAGCACTTCGTTGATAGATTGAAGAGACGTTTACGTCTTGAATATCTGGCAATGACCGCAGACACATTCAACTGAACAAGGCAACGGTGCAGGACGGTGCCGTTGTTTGATGAGAGTTAATCAGACTTTTACCAAAAGGTTTTTAATTGTCCCCAAACAGCGCATACTATGTAATAGAAAAACTTAACGGGCACCATTTGTGTGGGGTCTTCTAATTAGCCATGCTACTACGTTGATTGAATGAAAGACGTTGGAATCACACAATATACTATACCTCTTATTACAAGTAACCTTCCTGTTTCACGTCTCAGCCAGAACTACCTCTATTAACTCCCCAGTTGTCCCAAACGAATATATTCTGTTCTATATTTGGTACACGATTTGAAGAGGTGCTAAGTTTTACTCTTATTCACATTAACTAATAAAATATGCTACAGCTACAATAACCTGACCTCAAAGCTTGTAGCAACCCTCGTATTATCAACAAAATTATTTCAACCTATATCTACGTTAATACACAATGTACAATGAATCCTGAATCATTGATGAGCTTTATAAACGTCGAACGAAGTTAGCTTGCTAGCCATCTGGAGCCTTAATGATGAAGAATATCTGGTTATATACCAGAACGATACCAGAGGGTGCGGCAAATAACATGCAAGGGCAGATGTTTAGGATTGCTTTTGAACTCCATAAGCATTCTTCACTTCCATTATGCCTGATTTATAAACACAAAGGAAATAATTCAGAATTATGGTCACCAGCACCCACTTGAAGGAAATAACTCCAGCAGTTTTGTTATAATTCTTAGAGGAAATAAATAAAGTCACTAACGTAATGACCCACTAAATTTCTTGTTTATGTCACAATTTTAACGTAAGTGCAATGCATTGACTCATAACATCAATATAAACTTTTGTACACATATACACTTGAAACTTTGAAGAATTAAGTAGGTCACGTTAGTTATTCATTGAATTGATATTGTTGTTGCGTATGATTCAATACATTCACACACCGTAAATGATACATATTTTTTTTATAAAAACTTTTATATAAACTTGACGTATGGCGAGAATAAAATTGGTAAGTAACCAAAGATCATACATCGAGGCGTTTCCAATTCAAGCATTTAATCTTCCCTTTAAAATAGCCGCCGAAATGATCAAACACACTCTTTGATCTTGCTATTTCAGTAGTAAGTTTTAATACACTGTTCAAGTCGTTCAAATATCACTGTTGGATATTTCAGGTATAAAATAAAAATAAATTTGAAATAATCGAAAACACAAACAAACGCTCAATTTCATGTGACAAGTTGCATTGCTATATTATTATTGTTTCGCAATACCACTTTCCATTGTTAACATTAAAATCGTTATTTCTACCAGAATATGTAACAGTCTATTAATTACATATGTGCAAGTGTGAAAAAAATTACTTCTTGTTTATTCTTGTACATACTTAAACGCTTTACGAAAATAAAATTATTATGTAATTTCAAGTATGCAAATATCTGGTTTTTCCTACATGTACGCGAAGTGCTAATAACTAACGATAAAAATTCGGTTCAATAATAAACGTAAACAAATTGAATCGTTATTTAACAATTTGCATAGTACTTAGGTATTATAGGAACAGCACAACTGGTGTAAATTTCAAACTACATGAAAGAAAGTTTTAATAAATCGTTGCTATACTGTGCAATCAAGGAGCCATTTGTCGTTATACCACTCTTTACACAAAATGAAACCCTATTTGTGTTTTGCACTTTTCTCAAGCACATTCAGCAAAAGAAGTGTAAAAATCTCATTTACGGAAGAAAATTATCTACCCTTACACATTGACTGAAATTTTTCTGTATATGTATGCTTGAGAGTAGTTTCAAAAAACGCAAAAAGGGTTGCTTCTCGGTTACAGTGTGATAGATAATTTTAAACTAAAGGCTTTGGGCTTCCAATATGAAAAATTGGTTTTGATGACATATTTTTTGAGAAAAATAGTAGATAAATGAAATTATTTTTTTATGCTAGGATTTTCGTACGTGCCACGTGTTTTTCTTATGAATTTGGACCAAACTTTTTTTTTCCGAAACTTGTTCCCGACTTTCGAAAACGCTCCAAAATAGTTAGATTGTTTAAATTCTACGCCTTGTTATTTTCTTTCTTACGAATTTTTTCCATTTTTTTTTTCAAAATTATGTATATGCTTGGCTAACAATTGAATTTGTGTATAATTTGGTACGATTATTTATATGAATTCATATTATATTATTTATAGTATTCTGGTGATTTGTGTAGAACTGTCATAATTAGATTGTTTGTTTATAAAGAAGCAAATAAAATTATTTAACTCATCGAGAACAGGAGTAATTGGAATAAAATATAGTAAACAATCCTTTCGATTTTCATAAGAAACTTGATGCAACAAAAAATGCTGAGTACAACAGAAATTGGAGGTTATGTTTTACTCCTGACGAAACAAATTGGCGTTCCATTTGGAAATTCTCCTTCAAAGGAAGTTCGACTTAGAGGTTTGACTGTACTTGGCTTTGAGATTGATGGTGTACCATAAAAATTTCCGAACAAAGCTTCTGTAACTCTGGGTGCTGGGAGTAATTTTTACTGTCATACAATTATTCCTTTATTAAATATTTCGAATTTTTTCAATGCTTTATAAAAGAACTTTAAAATGGATGATAAACAGGTCTCCAATTATAGACCAGCATTATGTGTATACATTACAAATGGCAGCACAAGCTTAGTATCCGAATTATTATCTAAGTTATCATTTGTCCAGAGAAAAATTCTGTAAATTTTTTAAATTCATATTTATTCCTAAACTTACGCAAATTGCTTTTGCTGAGGAGATGTCTTATCTGCGTCTTTTATAGTCATTCTGAAAAAAAATTAAAAAAAAATATCAAGTTTATTTTACATATATTTTAAATTAAAATTTATAACAGTAAACTTGAGTTTTTAAGGATATAGGCGAGGGCTCCGTAATTTTACGTGCTTTCATTTGCTCGAAAATCAGACATAATACAAATAAAAATTAAGGCAGTTCATGAAACATCCGACGACTAAAATTATGTACACTGTACTCTTAGAATATAGAGACAACAGGAAGTGCTGATACCTGTAAAATTCGTATGCATGAGCGTGGATTTTTTCATGGTCCCGTGAAGTAGGTCAGCATTATATTGAAGACTGTACTCTACAACGTCATGACAGGTACAGTTAAATATATATTTACTTACACGAGTTTTAAAATATATGCGCTTTATTTAACATTTCATCCTTGCAAAAAATGTGAGCTGAATTTTGTTGTAAAATTTCACGATGTAATAGATATTATTATTATGATTGACTAACTTTTTTTGAAAATAGCTTTATTTTATGATAATTATGTAGGTGTGAAGTTGAGCGTGGAGTACCACACAAATTAATTAAAAATCAAGAGAATATCACATGTAAGTCAGTTATAAATTCAGACAATATCACATGTAAAAAGGAAAGTCAGCTCACAAGAGCATGGTCATAAATAAATCATGAATTTTGTAACGTGGTACATTGTCTCATAATTTCACTTGTATAAAGAATAATAAGAACGTGCATGAGAATGTAAACAAACTTATATTCACCGATACCGTACCAAAACGAACACCTTACACACCGACCACTCCGATTCGCAAATTTTTTGAGCATCGCTAATCACTCGTTTAGTATACATATATGGCGTATGCTCTTATTAGACTCTGTTTATTGTTGTTCTTATCTATTATTAATTAATTCAGTACTTATCCCTATTTTAGCTTACTTAAATTGTCTGTTGCATATGTAATTAAAATGTCGTATCTTGGCATTTGTTTAATTAGATACGAACCAGACTTTCACTCACTAAATCCACTGTATGCTTAATTCAGAACTTCATTTTAACTTAAATAATTGTTGTTTCGCATATTGAATTAAAATGCTATATTCGCAAAAACTTTCACTTTTTTTTCCTTTGATCTGATGCTTATTGCATGTAAGATCGCTGTCGAAAAACTGAGAGCTTCCTTAAGGCAAGCCTTCTTTTTATATTTTCTTGGCAGACAATTTTTAACAAGTTCCACAGGAAAATTACGTTTTTAGCAGACCTATAAAGTACGTAAGTCATTGGCACTTAAGTACTAGTACCATTACCAGGACCTGAAGTTAGTTTTTTTTCTAGTACAAGTCCCGATATTGGTACGGATAAGTCCCATATATAAGCTTAAGTACCCTATAAGTACCAAAATACGCACTTACTACAAATACCGCCATAAGCAGGGAAAGAGCTGAAGTACTTCGCATTATGGCAGCATTTGTAGTAAGTGCGTACTTTGGTACTTATAGCGTACTTAAGCTTATGTATGGGACTTACTATCCTTCCTCTCTTATTCCCCCGTCCTCCCACTAACAACCAACTCCAATGAGAGAATGACATCCAGTACGGTTGATATGGCGCATCATCCGTATAGGAAAAGTCAACAGCAATACGGTAAATTGCAACTATTAACTATAAACAAGATGACAAGAGAAGACCGAACTGAAGGTTAAAGATGAGCCCGAAGAAACAAAAAAATAATGCGAGCATCGAGGGAAACTACGACAAGTGTAAGACGAAAATGGCGCAAACTCACTTGGCTTGACTTGACTTAACTATATGGGTTTTACAAGTAATCGGAATTGTACTTGAATGTTTTTCAAGTACCAGTGTACCAGTACTTGTACGTGTACTTAAAAGGTTTTAATTGTCACAGAGGAGCGCTTCCATATAGCTAAGTTCGGTGACAAGAAGAAGAGAACGGAGTTCGTCTTGCATTCCGGGAATACGAAATTTTTCTTCTCGTGTTCGTCGAGTTCGAGAGGTTACCCAAATTTTTACCGTTCATTGCCTACAAAAAAAAAAAAAAAAAAAAAAAAAAACAGCGTCACAAAGGATAGCAGTTTATCCCGCTATTGGCTATTTAGCTTGCACTTAAAACGAAAAAAAAACATTTATTATGATTTCGACCTGCCTGTTAATATTGGGGGGAAAGTAGTCTGTGAAGCGCAATGCTGAACAAGGTAAAAGCTGTATAAGAGGAAAGCATGCATACTTGATAGATGAAATTTGTTGGTTTATTGTGGTGCTTTTGGTGTTTTTGGTGTTTTGTTGATCGCTTTGGCATCTCCCAGGAGAGTACGTACAGTAGTGTGGTATAGTTAGCTGAGTTCTATGGGCACTAATTGGTACTTCTCACGGCGAGGTAACTATACCTTAGTGAAATTGATATTGAGATTTTTGACTGTGTGGGTACTGTAGTAAATGCTAGGCAGATGGCCCATAATACAAAGAAGTTAGGTGCTCATGTAAGTCAGAATAATAAAATTTCAGACATAGTCGTGCGAGGAGTGAGAGAGAGTATGAATAAGTTGATAAAAAACGGAAATCAAGTATGTATGTCAGTAGTGCTTATATGGCTAGTATGCATGGTCAGCTATAAGATCCAAATGGTGAATCTCGAAGCCTATCCAGAATGAATTGTGCACATCTTAACCTTCACGTGGTCCCCCTGACAGCGCCCATAAGGGTTGTATTACCTGTATAGGCCAAGTACAATTCTTTTAGACGTCGCAAATAAGATCTAGGCCCGAACGGAGTTACCAGTACCGTTTAAAAAAGCATATCTTGCATGACGGTATGAAACTGGGAGTATTCATGGTCCGTTGATCATGCTTTACGAAAGCCATACCAAATGGGCGGCCCGACATTGGCTAACTTGGTACTACGGGGTTGAGGAGCCCTGGATAACAAGGTTTTATCCACCTCAGTGGCTGTGGTATTTAAGGGTGCCGTGACCCCAGATCGTCAGAGATTGGATAGGTCTCGCTTCTACCAGTAAGTTGATGTCATGTCATGCTTTATTGGCATACTGGAACTCGCATGAGGACGTTGATTGTCGTTTACCAATCCGTGCATTGCCATATTTCTGCCTGTTAATATTGGGTAAGTGAGGTTAGCTTTTAAGAGGTAAAACGAGTGGTGAGATAAATTTTGTTTTCTGAATTTATATAGTGGACTGCAGGGACAACAAAAACACCTCGCCCGGAATTGGAAACTGGTATCATTTTTTTTTTATTATATATATATATAAACTTGTCATGGTTTGCTCATAAAATGAAATCTAGTAGGTAACTTTCGCTCCACATATACAAACTTTCTTGCTGAAGTCTCCACCTACTTACCTATATTGCACCTTATTATATAGTTCTCACATTTAGTAGTTAGTATACGACAAGTTGGAAAATATCTATTAATATTAAACGAAGTTTTAGCTATCGAGTTAGTGCTCGGAAACTCTCATTCCCCGCACAAGTATATTTAGCAGTTTAATTATCTGAGTTGCACTTTGTTACAATGGCAGCTACTATCACTTATCATAAATGTTTGAATTTAACAATAGATCATATATATATATGGAAGGACGTATCAGTGTATTCATCATCCCGTGCAATATCATTGCTACTCTTATTAGATTAGTCTTTTTCATATTTTTGATAACTAAGTTGAATTAGTCAATATCATTGCTACTTTTATTAGATGTATTTTTCATATTTTTGATAACCAAGTTGAATTAAACAATAACATACATAAAATGCCATAGCGCCAAGTATCTATACTAAATTCTCGGTGCTTAGATATAAATAGTCATTTTTTGGAAATTTAAAATTGAATCAATCGAAAACGTATATGTTCTAGTGCTGAGCACTTATTGTATCGGTACGAGAGGATCTAAGTATTCTTGAACGTTCAAGGGGGAAGGGTTAGTAGTATATACATTAAGCGCTAAATACTTTTCGAGGTGCTCATGCTTTCGCTAATAATGCTAACCGTTTGGCTTCTGAAACTTGGCTGGATACTAGTATATATATATTGAGCACTAAGTACTTGTCATTTCTAGTTCTGATAGTCATGTCTACAGTTTGGCTTTTAAAAGTATGACTGAATACTAGTTTACACATGTTGCGCACAAAATTCTTGTCGCGATTATCATAAATCAGTTAAGCATTTCCATATTTGAATACATAAGTTGAATCCAATATTTGTTTACTCACCTTGCGCACTTGAAGACTTGCGGCTATAATTTACTATCCGGAAGTAATTTTTTTGTAGAGCTATTGTGAAGTATGCCACATTAATTAAAGTATCAGTAACGCAATGATTCGATAACAGTTTTTTTCCTTCTCTCCTGGAGCCCTCGTGAGATGAAGGTTGATTAGGTCTGCTCCTCCTCTAAACTTACAGGTTTTCCTAGGGATACTGAGAAATACTCTGCCCCCAGTGTCGTTGGATGGATGGGGCAAGCAGAAGAAGGCAGAACATCTGCACCTTCACAGGAGGTAATGGTAAAAGATGTAAAGGTCCCTTCTGGACCGGGTGTGTTGATCCTTTTTCGTTTCGGCACGAAAATTTTTTTGTATATGTATATTTTTACTTATCCAAGAATTTTCCTTGTTATTTAATTAAATTTGTTATGACATTATAACAATATGGCAACTCTCTGCCGGTATGGAACGTAAATTTTCTCTTATCGCTTTCCCACGTTTGTTTCTTTCGCAGTTATTGTGTTAATAAATTTATAAATTTTCGCGAATATCGAATTACCCGGTTAATTTAGCACCTTTATGATATCACCATTATATTGTGCGAAGTCAAATTAGTTAAATTGACTTTACCGTGGTCAATTTGACAGTTGCGATCGCCTTCGATTTTTGCTAGTGCAATGTGATTGGTGTTTTTTACCCATTAAATGGATTAATTATCCATGTAAGTGCAATATAGTGCATTTTTATTTATCTATTTATTGTTGCAACAAAATTCCAATTTTCATTAATAAAAGGCGCTTTCCATACTGTAATTTCGTATATTTTGCACGTTTAAACACCTCTGCAAGTTTTGCAAATATTTATTGTGCAGGATATATGAATTTCGCGTTGAAAGTTCATTGTTTACCTTTTCCTATCTTTTGTTGTACTGCCAAGAAAAACACACAGTATACTCTAAGAATTTTTGCATGAAATTTTGATTTGCGGCTTTAATCCAACAAACTGACAATATCCAAGTACTTGTCCTTTAATTCACTGCTTGATGGGTCATACTTAAGTACTACTTAAAGTACATTTTATTACAGTAATTTTACATTTTTTCTGCATCTCAATACATTTTGTATATTCATTGAACAAATTTTGTCAATGAATTTCAGTCTAATAAAGGCGAAAAATTTCCACATTACAGTAATCCGCCGAGATACGTAATTAATGCTGCTTACCGTAGACTTTTGCATAACTCGTATTTTACGTAAGCCGAATTTGAAAATTGAAACAATATATAGATACCATATATGTATATTATTTATTATTTTTTTATAAAGGAACAAAAGAAATATCAACTACAAGAAGTTTCCGTAGTATTTAGTGATATTCACGCAAGCAAAGTTGGGAAAAAGTTAGTAAGAAAAGTAAGAGAGTGTGTGTGAGTTTGTTTACAAAGAGAGATAAAGAGTGAATAGTGTATGTATTGACGCAGTCGCTACAAGATATTGTATGCTTGAGATAAAGAAATAGTTTTTTGTAAAATTATGTTAGTTATTCAAAATATTTTCCAAATTTTTGAAATTTTCATTTTGCGTAACAGCGAATTTACGTATGTTGCGTGTTACGTATCTCTGGGGATTACTGTACTTATGTAAGGCTTTTGAAATTCCTTGCTTAATACTTGATTATAAGTACTTCTATTTAATTGTACTTAGCCCTTTGTATGTAATTACTCCGATTCTCGCGGTAGATCCGGCAATCCTCTCCTGAACCAGTCTTTTGACCTTATTGAAAATCCTTCTGGCATAGGCTTCCTTCTTATGTCCGTAGTAATGGGACAGAAAGCTTCGAAAGCCTCAGTATCTGCGGACTGAAGGTTTTCTACTGCCTGCTCCAAGGCAGCAATATTAATGATACATCCAGCTGGAGTAGCGAGTGTGGAAGCTAGTTCAGTGTGGTATCCCCCAATCCATCCGCTTCGGATTCCTATATGGTTCCACCTCAATGCGGTGAGCACCCATACAGAATTCTATGTAGCGGTAATCAGATAGAGACTCCTCTCGCGATACCCTCCAGCCGGGACTTTACGTGTTCCCTGCGCATTTTTTTCGAAAATGTGCGGAGATATCGAAAAAGTTCTAATAATAAAAGCTACGTAGCATTGATCAAGCTATCATTTAGCATAGCAAAAGTCCTCGAAAAAGGATATTAAAACAAGAAAAAAAGCTAGAATTGGTCTAAGACCAATTCTTATGATACCCTAGATGAATGCCCTTATGAAATTTCCCTTCTGTGCAACTTTGATTTTTGAAGTGGTTTTTCGCATATATTTCTAGAAGAGTTCGTCGGACAGAAAAAATGATAATAACCAATTTTATAGAATTTCATATTCTGAAGAAGTTTTTAGTACAATAAAAATGTTTTGGACTGATCGTTTTCGCAGTATTTGTAAAAAATCTAAATTTTTATATGGCTACACCAAGAAGGAGTTGCCCGATTTAGTCCATTTATGAACCGTTATTTGCTAGTTCAATGAAAACATCACGTAACAAATTTCAGTTCTCTACGTCGACACGTTCTCAGGCAATGTTCAAATATATATTGGAAAACAAAATATTTGTATGGCAACCCCACGAAGGAGTTGCCCGATTTGTCTCATTTTCGAACTTAATTTTACTTTTTTTTTTTTTAAAGTCCGTGTACAAAATTTCAGCTCTCTAAGTACACGCGCTCTCGAGTTATCGTGCGCACGGACGGACATGCAAAAATCAAAATAACTTTTAATTTTATGCGTGGGTGTTCAATCCATTTTGTTCATTATTTCGAGGTGTTACAAACGGAATGACAAACTTAGTATACCCTATAGATTTCATCTAGGGTATAAAAAGGTCCTTTTCGACAACATTTTTGAATTACGCAAATAAAATTAAAACTGTAGTACATGTTAGGCATACTGTCTGTGAGTATCATGTAGGTAATTCAGTGTATAATATCGAGCATCGGCTCACTCTTGATGTAATTCTTCATTGGTTGGGATGTAATTATTTCTTATCAACTTAGTAATAAACTTGAATTAAATATGAAGCCGAGCTTTGATTTCAATACACAACATTAGCGACGAGGTAATAAGTAAAAAAAAAAAAAAAAAAAAAAAAAAAAAAACAATCTGTAAAAGACAATAAAAGTTCTTTTAAAAAAAGTGCAAGGGACTGCAGTTTCAGTTGCAGCTCCAGTGACGAATATTGTGATAGTGTGAGTGAAAGAAATCATTTTAAAAAGTCAGTTCTGGGTGAATTACCGAAATTAATTCATGTGGATTGCGATTGGGCTATATACAAAAGCCAACTAGAGCAATTCTTTATCGCAAACGACATTGAAGTAAAGGCTGATAAAAAGCGAAGAGCTTTAGTTTTAATTTCGTTTCATGAAACAACCTTAAAATTGGTAAACAGCTTGATTCATCCTAATTTACCCGAAAATACGGATTATGATATGTTTAAAGCACTGGAAGGTCATTTTAAGCCAGCAACTTCAACATTCTATGAAGCTAAAAAAGAACAAACGAAATCTTTAAAACAATTGGCAGCAAGAGTGAGATCATTAGCAGAGAACTGTAACAGCAAATAGCTCTACGTGATAAATTCGTCATGGGTCTGGAAAGAGGACCAGAGAAGGACAAAAAAAAATTGGAGGATCCATGTTCTCTCACTCTAGATAAGGCGCTAGAAGTGGCGGTGACAGTTGAGTGTGTGCGTCATCAATATGAGACGACATTAAATGTGGACAAGACGGTGTATCGCCTACATACCAACACAAATAATTACAATAGCAGAGGTATGCAGATAACAGGAGAAAATTCCAAAGGCATCAAGAAGCGGTGTAATGTTTGCGGCTATAGCAACCATACGAAATAGCAATGCAAATGTATGAAGTATAAATGCAAGAAATGCAGCCGAAGGGGACATCTTAAAAAAATGTGCAGCAACAAAAGCTCAGTAACAAATAATTTTAATAATTCTAGAGCTAGTTGCAATTATATAGAAGATAACGAAATTCCAATTGTTTATTGTAGATCTAATGTTTATGTAAAGCCGATTACAGCTGACGTGATCGTGAATGGAATTCCCTTGCATTTGGAAATAGACAGTGAAGCCGCAATTTCTGTAATTTCAAAAGAAATATTTGATCAACATTTTGCTGACTGTGCCATCGCGGAAACTAGTTTAACACTTCGTAACTATAACGGTAGTTTAATTAAGAGTATTTTTAAAATAGAATATAACCACAGTTGTCGTATGATAGAACTATATATTGTCAAACAGAGCGGTCCGTCATGACTCGGGCGTAATTGGATGAATGCTTTTAATATGGGAATAAAAGAACTGAATTTCCTGGATAAAAAAGATCAAGATATAGCAAAGTTAATAAAAATGTATTCCGAAGTGTTCAACGGAACACTGGGAGCTTTTAAGAAGCATCGTGTCACGTTAAGATTGAAGGATAGTGCAGTTCCAAAATTTTTTAGACCACTTAAGTTACCATTCGCGATTAAAAACAAAGTGGAAGACGAAATTCAAAAATTGGTACAAATAGGAGTGTTAGAATCAGTTCCGTATAGTGAATGGGCCACTCCAATCGTGTCTATTTTGAGGTTGTGTGGTGACTTTAAAGTAACGCTTAACCCACAACTAAAAAATAGACCAATATCCCTTACCTGCAATCAAAGAACTTTCGCGAAGTTACATGGGGGCACCCAATTTTCAAAAATCGATTTGTCCATGACATATCAGCAGTTAGTTTTAGATGAAAAGTCAAAAGATCTAACAACTATTTCTACTACTAAAGGACTCTTTCGTTATACGCGACTAGTGTATGGTATAGCAGCAGCGCCTGTCATATTTAAAAGAGTAATCGATAGTTTATTATCTGGTATTCAAGGAGTATCTGTCTTTATGGACGACGTGCTGATAACCGCTAACAGCAGAGCTTGGCATATAGAAACGTTAATCATCGTTTTAGATAAACTAAGAGATGCAGGGTTAAAAGTTGCAAAAGACAAATGCGAATTTTTCCGAAAAACCATGTTATTTAGGACATATCATCCAACCAAGGTTCAATCGGTTCTTCAATTGCCAGCACATAACAATATTCCAGCTCCTATCCTTTTTAAGAGTGGTGAATTTCTACCGACGCGTAATGAATTTATGTGGACCGCGACCAATTTTCAATATTAGCATTTAACTTCTATGTAGTAATTAATCGAATGAATTCTCGATATTTCTATATTTTTAAAAAAGATTCCGTTATAAAGAATTAAAACGTTTATACTCATACTTCACGGTACAGCGAATACAGGTATTACAAGGAATTCTCTGTACGAATGAAGCCATGTATACGTGAATGTATACACAAGCGCAGTACAGAGAATACAACACCCTCTCTCCTCGCTCTGCCTGTTCTAAAAAAATGTATATACATTAGCCCACGAAATTACGTCAAAATTTAATGAGAATATTCTCTCTACCATGTTTGATGTTCAAGCGACGTTGTCAGTAGACGAGTTGACTGCAACGAGCAGTCTGTCTTACTCGCACAAAAAAAGAAAACCATTCGAGTTCATTCGCCCCAGAAGCAAGTCCTGCGCGCGCACAATTTAGTCCACTGATGTGAAACTCGATTCTTTTAGGTGAACCTTGCTGTGCAGCACCCAAAGCAAAGATGACTTAAAAATATGTTATAGTCGTAGCGTAGTGTATGTAGCAATATGTTACACTGAGCGAAGCGCAGGTTTATGCCAGCCCTTAGCCACCTGACGGCAAAGATCTATGTCGCAACTCGCGACTCGAAAAGAAGAAGAAGAATATAGACATTTGCCTGATTGTTCATCTTCATCGCGCAAAGTGCATGGCCTACCGGGAAAGAAAAATCAGAAATTACTAAAAGCATCGGCAGCGGAATTTTAATTCTTCATGTAAGTTTCAATATTCCAAAAAAAATTTAACATAAAAATTTTTAGAAAAAGGAAAAAGTGTCAGGGTAGCGAAATCCAACTGGATCGCCAAAAATACAAGAAAAACGTGGATAAGGAAAGTCTTTTAGATTAAAGTAGCCAGAAAATCGGGATCCCGAGTATAATTGAAAGTAAAAATAAGGAAGGAAAAAGTCTCTGTGGCCGTGGATGACACCCCATTTTTAAACAAAAATCTCTATAACAGGAAGCGCAGCACCTAAAACGCGCACCCAGAGTTTATGAAACTAACGTCGTCTTACATTCATTTGGGAATGCATATGGCATGTCCAGGAACTGTATCTGTGCATCAGTTTTTTCGGCAAGGGCGCACAGAGCTTATAAATATTGGAGTTGTAGCAGTCCTTTTTCAAGAAACTCATTATCAATGTTCACACTGAATAAGTAGTTTTGCATTAATTTGGGAATGTACTTCAGTTATTGCGAGGAGCTCAGTACCAAATTTCCGCATTGACATATGTATGTACCTCGCTACCAAACTATATTGATGATTTTATTGCTAATGAGAGAAGAGTAATACCATGTCGTTAGACAATTGATGAATCGTCTAAAATTGTAGCTGTATTTAGATGTAGTCCTTTGTATATCACAGTGTTACATTTACTTATCTAGATATCATCAAGCGGAACTTCCAAGGAGACGCCTCTTCGGGAGAATTCCAAATAACGAAATCTGAATGTAAGTTTTTCTTAAATATTTGTGTTTGATATTTCATTTTAAAACTCTTTTGCCATAATTTATTTAAAAACAGATCTAAGATACTCAACATTCCACTTTGGAATGTTCTAAGCTAAGATTGAAATAGCGTACATATCTATATATACATATTCACATATCCAATAACGTAGAGGCAGTCTAGCTACAATTATTTATTACAATACATCAAATCAATACGTTAATATGACGTATAACTTAACAATTTTCTCATAATGAATTGTTTTGCTTTAATAGACATGTTGATATACCGCATAGCCTAGAATTACTTGTTTAATTTTCGCATAGTGAATTATTTTGATATATTAATATAGAATATAAATATCTGGGTATATCGGACATCTTAGAATTACTCTGTTTAACCTCCTCATGTTGAATTAGTTTGCTGTGACATAGAATGAATAAATTGGTATAGCCTATAGTACTCTATTTAATTTCATTTTTTCATGTTTGGTACCAGTGAAATGTTTATAGCGATGAGGTGCTGAGACTTTCGCAGCTTCTCTATCACTCTCACGGAGCCCTCTTTTGGGATGATAGTCGACTAGGTCCGCTCCTCCTCTAAAATTTCCGGTCAGCATAGGGACTCTGAAAGTTATCTGCCCTCAGAGTCAATTGGGTGGATGGGGCAAGCAGAGAAGGCCGAACATCTGTGCATACCCAATGGATGTAGGTAAGTGGTGGAAAAGTCCCATAAGGACTGAATGTGTGTTACGGCCTTTTGAATTGTAGGCACGAAAAATTTTGTATATGGCTGGTGGCAGCGGCAGGTCTTCGTGAAACCTCCCCACACTCTCCGCCAATAGCCGAGGCGAGCTAGCGTGCCGCCCTGCAGTCAACGCTGTCAACCGAGTGATCTCTCAGCTCATGCTGGCAGTCTGGACTTCACGTCCAAGCCAATCACTCAACATAGTACCATAACAAAGAAGACAAGAAACAGCCGAACAAAATTGGAAAGTTTTCTTGTTTTCAAGAAAGAAACAAATATAAAAAAACCAAAAATAGAGAGAACGTATTCATAATAATGTACATACATCGGGTCACACTACCTCCATTTTTCAAAAGCGCGGAAAATTTCATGAGAGGAAAATCTGAAAACTACCCTTCTAATTTATTTACGAAAACGAATCGTTTTAAATGGTTTGATTTTTAGTTATTTTTTTTTCTTCCTTCTTTCCTTTTCTAAACGTATACATTTTAAATGTAAAACAGTCGGAAATCTCACCTTCCTATCTCTTCTTATTAGTTAATCTTTGAACAAAGTCAGGCAATTCATTATTTTTATGGTCAGGTGTGATTTAATGAATCATATTTGTGAAACGAAATAATTACTTTATTTGTTCCGATGAAAGGCACAATAGAGGAAGATCTTTCAGATTGAAAAGTGTTTTGTGAAGTAGTTTTGACTGGAAAAAATTGGCGAATGTTGCAACAGATGGATCACCAAACATAATCGGAAAAAATATTGGGCTTTTCTAACGCATTGAAGATAAACTTTCCGAAATCGATCCAAATCATAAAATTATACCCGTACACTGCATTATTCATCAACACGCACTATGCAAAAATATTTTAAAAATCGATCAAGTTACAAATGTAGTTGTGAAATTAGTGAATTTCCTACGATCAAAAGCATTAAATCACAGTCACTTTATTGATCTTTTTGAAAAACGAAATACCAGTCATTTAGATGTATTATATCACAATAAAATCAGTTAGTTAAGTTTGGGAAAAGTTCTAAGACGTGTGTGGGACTTTCAAGTGAAAATAACAATATTTTTAACGCTTAAAGAAAATGAGAATTTTGCTGAATTATTAGATCCAAATTGGATTTGTGATTTAGCATTTTCTTTGGATATTTTCACACATTTCTACGAATTTAACGTATGTTTACAAGGAAAAAAATTATTTGCTCATGATTTAATACAGAAATTAAATGCTTTTAAAATGAGGCTTAGCCTTTTTCTACAAATCTGGCTGAATGTAAATTTGATCATTTTCCAACATTGCAGACCATACCTTTAAATATTTTACAAGAAAAGATTCAAACATTTAATAAAAATCGAGCAGAGATTCGATTACGTCAAAAAAATTGGTAAAATTTTATCTAATATCCGAAATGTATTTTCTGTACAAGTTGATGCCATTCCTGTTGATATACAATTAGAAATAATTAATTTGCAATATGACGAATTATTACATGAGAAATATCAAGAGCAAGAAAATTTGTGTAAAAAAATATGGAAATTTAAAAAAACTTGCCAAGACGTATTTAGTAATCTTTAGCTCAACTTATATTTGTGAACAACCTTTTCTTTAATGAATCTAAATAAAAATACAACAAGATCAAGATTGAATGTTTTACGTGTAGAGGCTGTGTTAAGAATAGCTACTACAAGTATAGAACCAGATATTAAAAAAATTATAGGCAATGCAAACCGCTTCAATACGTTGCATTAGTTATTATGTTAATTTGCTGTATTGAATTACTTACGATTATTCATAAACAAACTTCATAATAAAATTTTGTTTACTTAAAGAAATAAGTGTATTGCTTAACATTCTTTAATTTTAATATTTCGTACAGCCCGCGAAAATATTTTTTTTTCCAATCCGGCCCAGGGCCAAAAACAGTTGGCCATGCCTGCTCTATATGAATGCCCGTGTGTAATTGCGTAAGGTCACCCATCTGTGCAAGCCTGATTTTTTAAGTGGTTTTTCACACATATTTCTAGAACGATTCGTTGTACAGTGAAAATGGTTATAACCAATTTCATAGAATTTCATATTCTGAAGAGCTCTTCAGTACAATATAGTTCCTTAACGGCTACAGTTAGTACATAGGATGTGATAAGTCAAATTAAAGAGAGTCAACAATTTACAGTTTTTATAAAAAAACGTTATGTTAACTACCTTTTTGCGAAAAAAAAATATCGATCATAGTAAAAATAAAGGTAAGGAAATCCAATTTTTTTAGTTTAGACCACCATAGCTCCTGGGAGAAGAGAAGTATGCACCTGGTTGAACAGTCGTTAGAAAGGCCATGCAGCTCTGCATACAATGCGTTTTTTCAACGGCGACCATACACTATGCTCTTTTTCAGATACAGGGTGTTTTGTGTGAAAACCTAGCATATTTTCTTAATCACCCTGTAACGCCAAAACTGTTGATGCCCCCCCCCCCCCCTTGCCTAGGTGAGTACTAGGACTAGCAGCTCCCGCTCTATGAACCATGGAGGAAACACCCTGTATAGGTGCATATGTATACATATAATACAGATAATCGGAATTTAATTTTTATTCAACTTTTACCGGTTTAAGCCTTTCATGTATCTACATATCTCTATAATTTCTTTAAGTTGGTTTGCTAATGTATAAAAAAAAATGCTATAAATTGAAATGTCTAATTACTTTCGTAGGTGCCCATCGTATGTACGTTTAAGCTCAAAGCTTGGGGTTACCATTAATATAATTCTAGTTTTAGTTTTTAGCTTTTTTTTTAATTCTCTTTAACTGTATATTTCTTTGATGAGAATTATCTAGCTAATTCTTAGTTATGGTTAAACCTATAAAGCAAAAATCCGACTAGCCATTTTTTAGCCGTAAAGGTGTTTACCTAATACAACATCCAGATTGCTTTTGATTCATAAAAAAAAAAATTCTCATAGCTTGTAAGTACTACATTAAATTTTATCTCCACCCAGGGTCCAGATTATTAACTGGGGCACAATCATATTTATATATCTTATTCGCATAAAAAAACACTACCTCGCTAAATGCTTTATGATCTGATGCCCAACCAAAAATTAATGATTTAATACAAGTTTTCCGGTGATATTAAAGCCAAAAGGACAAAGCAAGAGCATTATTATGTAATCAATTGACAATTGATGTGTTGGAAATAAGATATTTGGATTGCAGAAGCAAGCTACAATTTCGATGATTGATTTGAAAACAAAGCTGAATGAATTTATAACTTATTAACTTTAATGGCTTGTTATATAGATAACCGTAGGTGAGTAGAATGGAATTTTCATTGAAACTTAGAAACATAAAAAACAATTATTATTATAGTCTAATATCTCCGTCGAAATGCCAACTTGAAAATTTCGAATTAAAATTCAACTACACCAGCCTTTGTAAACATAAGTAAGATTATTTTCAACGGATTTACCTGATTCCTTTGGAATTCTGTCAATGGAATGCTTTAGATGATAAAGTTGTTCAGCAATTTACTGTCAATTATAACTAGAAGTAGAAAACTAATAAATTTGACAATTTTATTGAAGACTGGAAGTTTGAGCCGCCTCAGCCACTAAAATAAATTAAAATCTCTGAAGTACTTCAACCACCGATCCCACCACCTATATTATCACGGCTTATCACAATCGAATCAAACAATAGTCACTCACTGCCAGTGCCAGCCCAGTTTCGCCCGTTTTACTTTGCCGTACTACTACTCTCACTGACGTATATGGTCTGGCGCTGGTCATATGAGAGGATTTATTGACCAGTAATCAGGGCTGCCATTTTGGTCCACAGTCCTTTTTTTCGTTTTAAGCTATTGTGTTCATTTCGCGGATAAGTTTTGTATGGAAATTTAGCGATGAAATTAAAGTTGCGAAATATTTAGCCAAAACGCTGAAAAATATGGTAAGAGCTAAACGTTTGTTTAGTTTTGACAAGTAGATGGCAGTAATTTGCACAAATATTTAGCAACAGATTTATACCTGCTAAAATGTTGGCGATTTTGTTCAAATTTTGTGTACTTGTTCCAATTTACTCACATATCACGAATATCAAATTTATTTTAACCGGAAACTTACAGTTTCCGAGATATTTAACTTTAAAATCCCGAAACTAACCCACGCAGGCACACACACAAACGTCAGTAGAGACACGCACGCGTTCATACACAAACACACCGACACAGGCTGACACACGCGCCGGCCTGTGTGTGTGTTTCTTTAATAAATGTTTTTCGAATAAATTCTAACTAAATGCTGGTTACTACACACAAATTGAATGTTTGGCATAAATAAAAAAACGTAATGCTGGTAACCCGAACGCACGGATGGTACTTATTGCGACACAAAAGAAGAAGAAGAGTAAATTAATTGTGAAAATGGCAAATGTGTTGTGAAGAGTGTAGTGTAAATTCGGGATGTTAAAGTTAAATATCTCGGAAACTATAAGTTTCCGGTTAAAATAAATTTGATATTCGTGATTTGTGAGTAAATTGGAAAAAGTACACAAAATTTGAACAAAATCGGAGATGTTTCCCTAATCTTGACCTAAGCCAAATTGGAATACCAGTGTATTTTTATTATTTTTTTCTAACAAAAAAATTCCGTTTTCATTTAGACAATTCTTTTGAAAAGAAATTAAATTTTATAATTTTCCTTACTATTTCGAGATTGGCTAATTGCAATAACAAAATAAAAGAACACGAAATTATATCACAAATGCACGACAGCTGATTGTCAAAAGCAGCCACCTATAGTTCAAAACAATGAACACTTTTAGCTGTAAAAAAGTCCCCTAAATGAGTTCGAGTAAAACAGTTCGGAGTTGACATTTCCATTCAAATTTTACCGCTGGTAAAATCCCAAGCAAAAATTTTAAAATGTGCCTTTTTTCTCTATTATAAGATAGATGGCGCCATTCATCCATTCATTTTATTGAGCATTAAGGAGGATTTACATTATGATCACATCCAATTTTTACAGAAATTGTGAGGGAGAAAGCGCATTGTATACGGAAATTTATTTACGAGTGACGAGAGAAGCAAACACGTCCTGAATTTTTTCCGGACGTCGATTTGTCACTGTGTGCGTGTCCGGAACCATAAAAAGACCTCAAGCATAGGGAGTTTTTATAGTTACTGAAACTAAAACATTGTTATTGGCAATCCTAATTTGTCAATTTCGACTGCTGGACCTGCCATATTGCTGTTTTGTTACTATAATTTTATGGCATATACATATCTGTCAAGAAAATTATTTGAAAAATGGAAGGAAATAAAAGTAAGTTTTTAATTTTCAATTAAATATTGCGAATTTGAAATTTTGTTAATTGTTTCTTTGTAGAAAAAATTGAAGTAATTTCGGAAATTGTGGTAGAACCACAAGCAGGGAGCAGTGCGTCAAACGATTCACTCCAGTGGAATTTTACGGAGGTAACTGACGATGATGTAGAAGCAGAGTACTCCTATGCGGCTGCTTGTTCAACTCCGGTTACTTCAGAAAATGAAGTTGATGGTAGGAACTGTTCTGTTATATTTATCAATTGTTTATTTTGATCGTAACCCCCGGAATATAATACAAGCCATGAAGTCGCCGAAGGCACCGAGAAAATATAAAATTTCATCTTAAACAGGTCCTAAATCCCAAAACTGTCGCTCCTACAGTAAAATGAAGTTAAGACAAATTGCAGCCAAATATGTTTTCTTTCTAATAGTTTAAAAAAAATATAGCATGTAGAACAAATTTATCGAAATTATAGCATTTGAACAAAATACAAGCAACTTTTATATGAAAAACTCCTGAAGTAAGACAAGGCAAGAAGACTGTGTGGATGTCGCCTGCTGACCGGCTCGCTGCTCTCTTTCTTCGACTTTGTTCATGGCTTGTATATTCCGGGGGTTACACTTTTGAAGCTTGGATTATTTAGTTTACCTGCAAATAGCGTGTGTGTTTTTGAATTTCGATTGACTTTCTATACTCTTTGTTTGAAATTCCCTGATTATCTGTTTGTTGCGAGTGATATATCATTACCTATATGTTCATAGGGCTTCTTGTTGACACGCACGCATTTACTATCTTTTATTGTTTTTGTTTTTCTCTTCCCTTCTTTTAATTTGAATTTTGATTTAGTTTTACTTATTGCTTTACTTGCAGCTGAAAAATTAATTGAAGCCGTACGAAACCGAGAGGCTTTGTGGGACCTCAGCAGCTCCGATTACAAAAACAGGATGCTGAGGCCCAATCTTTGGAGGGAAGTAGCACGTGAGATAAGTACGAAACAACATATAGTACATATAATTGTCATTCTGATTAATATTTTACTTAACAGGCTACAATGAATCAAAAGTGTCAAACTTAAGAAAGAGGTGGGATGGCATAAAAAGTGCTTACATGCGGGCCAAAGCGGGAGTGCCAAGTGGGTCTTGCGCCACAGGAAAAGAGTAAAAATATGCCAGGCTGTTATCATTTTTGGACGATAAGTACGAACCCAGAAGGTACAGTAATTTAATAAATCAAAATCTTATTATTAAACCTTCTAAATCAATTAAATTTATTTTGCAGTACTATGTCAACAATGGATTCCCCATCCGCATCAACCGATAACTCGAGCAACGTCCCCCACTTTGAAATACCGCACACACCCAAAAGAAAAGCGCACTCTGAATGTATGGCTATGAAACGAAGAGCACTGGAACTCATTGAAAGTAGAGCAGTAAGGAGTGAAAGTGCTGAGGACAGTTTTGGCAATTTCATTGCCCAGGAAATGAAATCCTTGCCGGAGCCTTACAAAGCAGAGCTCCAATTAGATATAATGAGAAGCTTGTTTAACATAAAAAAGAAAATACACGATCTATAACTTTTTATTTAGCATTTTATATTTTAGACATTTGCCAGGGCAAGGCTCCTTCCGTCATAAAATAATCAGCAAAACTTGCTCGGACATTCTTCGCACCGATAGTCGAGTTGTAGACATTTGGTTTAAAACTTCCCAATGCAGATTCTTCTTGTCTCCAACTTCCCGGAACAATGCTTCCATCTAGTTGCTCTACATCTACCAATCCCGGAGTAATAAATTCATTTTGCTGGTTTCGTAGCCAATTATGAAGGCAAACACAAGCACCGGTAATGTTTTCGACAGTACTAACTTCAGCAAGAATTGGCTTTCTAAAAATTCTCCATTTAGACGTTAATATTCCGAAAGAATTTTCGATGATACGACGGGCTCTACTCAGCCTATAATTAAAAATCCTCTCCGTGATGGTGAGATTTGCCTTATTAAAGGGCTTCATCATATTTTCTCCAAGAGGAAATGCATCATCAGCGATGAATACATATGGCACAGTGTGCCTTAATGAAATCGCACTAGGCCGCGGTATGCTGAAAAGAAAAAAATGTAAAAGTTGTCAAAGATCTCCCTACATTTCTTTGTAAACAATAACGTACTCCAATTGCTGGGATGAAAATGCTTTCCCGAATTCACAATGACGGAAAATACCACCATCACTTTGTCGTCCGGCGGCACCTATGTCACACATTGTAAACAAGTAGTTCGCGTCACAAATTGCCAGTAAAACAATTGAGTGGGTTTTTTTGTAATTATAAAATGTTGAGCCCGATTTTGACGGCGCCTAAAACATAATTATTATAATATTCGTTCGTACAATCACCTATTCAGCTCTGTCGGCTATCTGTGCATACCTGTATTTGTATGTGTTTCCCATCAATTGCTCCCAAACAATTCGGAAATTGCCACTGGCTTGCAAAACCATTTGCAATTGCTTTGAAGCTGTCCTTGGTGAATTTATCAAACACTTCTCCTTTCAGCTTATCCCAAATTATCCGGGTAGTTTCTTTCACAATTTTGTGAACTGTTGAAGGTGAACACAAATAAGCGAAAGCTATACTTCTTTGTGAATCTCCAGAGGCTAGATATCTGTAATATTGAGTTCAGTTAGATTATGAATTATGGTTACATATTAATTCAAAATCATTATTTACCGAATAGTAAGTGCCAATCGTTCACTTGGACTAATCGCCTTTCGTATGCAATTTTCTTTATTTATATGGGGCCCCACAATTCCTAGCAAATTTTCGAATTGTTCTGGAGTCATACGCATATAATTTCTAAACAAAATTGGATCATTTACACTCAAAGTTTTCACAATTGTAGTATGAGCGCCCAACTGATCCCTTTGCTTATAAAAATCACGCACCCACATTTTCCTTTTTCTTTTCTTTTGCCTGGGTAGAGCTCGTTCTTCTGATTCAGATTCAGTACAAGAACTAAATATAATGTTGATTAACAAAACTTCTTCGTCTGTTTCCATATTTTTTAATAAACAATTAATAACTCACGAACTCAGGATTAAAAACTTGACAATTTACAATTTACAATTTGACAGTTTGCCTGTTTGACAATTTGGGATGTTTGCCATAAAAAGTAGAGGGGACTGTACGTGTGACGTATTGCGACGATTGCTTCGGCAGCATTAAAATTTCAATAAGCTATCTCCCTCACAATTTCTGTAAAAATTGGATGTGATCATAATGTAAATCCTGCTTTAAGGCCTAGCCTAGTATCGAGTTCGGGCAAAGTAAAATTTAACGTGGTCTCCAAATTTTTCACAAAATTTTGACGTATGTTAATTTGGAGAAAACAAAGTGACAGATGGCTAAAAATTTTATCACTGAAAAACTTCAAATTGTTTAGATAAATGTTTCTACAACTTACAATTAAAAATTGACTTAATTAATCTGAAAATTGTTAAAACAACTTAAATCCTTCAATAAATTAACAAAAAAGTCAGAAAAATTTTAATTAAAATTAAATTCTTCAATAAGTTCAAAAAAACAATTTGAAAATTGTCATAGAAATGTCACATTTTACTCGAACTCGATATTAGGCTTAAACGAATTTTCGGTGTGGAACTGTTTATTCGTTCGTTTTGTTTTTCGATGTATAACCGGCCTTAAACTAAAACATTTAAATATTTCATCGTAAAAAAGTTGGCCTTTCGCCATTTTTAAAATGAACGGCTCATATGGCAGTCCAACTTTTCAAGTGAACTGTAGAATTAATAAGAATTTTATACGAACTGTGGAATGTGTTGGATGGTAATATTATGTGGCAGTGAGGTGGCATTAGCGAAACAACGAAACGAGAACTGTCACATATTTGTACAATTTGATTCATTAACGTAGCGTACCGGAAGGCTTTAGTGTATTATTTAAAGTATTCAGACATAAAATATAGAGTTCCGTCTTAAAAAAATTGTTTACATAATTTAGTTAATTAAAAATGTTCTCAAAATTACTAAGTATTACAATTCTTGTTTCGCTACTAGCTGCAGCTTATGGCGAATGTAGAAATCCGGAAATATCTGTGAATTCTTTTACGACTAGCGATGCAACAATAGTTAGCCAAATCGGATATATTGCTGAATTTTTGTTTGAGTGTGAAGGAAAGACAAGTCTTAGTCTTTTTGCCGAAATTGGTGAAAAAATAATTCCGGTTGCCCGCACGGGCAAAAACACATATCAGGTAAATATGCCTTTGAGTTTAATGTAATACCTGTCATTGATTCGGAACGTTTTGATTTCAGATAAGTTGGAGTGAAGAAATCAAAAAGTCTCGCAGCGCCGACTTTAAAATTCGTTTATTTGATGAGAATGGGTTTTCCGAAATTCGTAAAGCACAACGATCTGGGGATGATCTCAGCGTAGTTCAAGCTCTAACTGAATTCGTTGTTTATCATCCAGGAGCCTATAAGGGCCCATGGATAAATTCTGAACTCCTAGCTACTGCTGTTGCTGCTTTCGTTGCATATTTTGCTTTCAGCGCCAAAAGCAAAATACTTTCATAAATAAGAAGTATTGTATACTTTGATTGTGTTTGTTACAAATTTAGTCATTAAAAATTTTTGATATTCCAGTCTGCTATATTATATATTTAAATTATTATTAGATTTGAGAAGGCGTGTGTAGGCGTTAGCCTCGCTATCACTGCGACATGAAATATCTATTGTGAGTCCCCGTTGCATTTACTCCCTTTCTAGGTTCAGACTGTTAATAAAGTCTAGAACTATTTTGGGATTGAGGTTCCACACGTAGGTTGGTGGAGGAAAAGCATGTTCCAGGTAAAGTAATCTCCGCCTGGGCAATGCTTCGCAGTTGCAGAGCAATTGCTCCGAGGTTTCGTGAGCATCCTGACAGAAACGCCAGGATGAAGTCTCAGCCAAGCCCAGCTTGTTTAGATAATACCTTATTGGGCTATGGCTTGATAAGAGCTCTGTTCTTCTAAGGAGTAGAAGTTCTTTTGTTTTTCCGCCAGAAGTGTCGATAGACTAAGCTCTTCTAGCCTTTCCCAATATAGGGATTTTTGTTTATTCTTCTAGTCGTTTAGGGTAGCTCTGAGGTAATATATATTTAAATACAAATTCAAAACCTTGGCGATTTCGGGTGACGGCGGGTATTTCGATTTTTATAGATTTGCAACCAAATGTAACTTCTTAAAAACTTAAAGGAAAGAATAAGAGTATTTTATATCAGAGCTGTAAAATAATGCATTCATTGTGAAATACTAAACTTTATATGAAGTAACATTTAAATATGATACTTCACTTATAATTAAGTACCTAAAATTTGCTGTATGGCAGTATTTTCACTCAGTATACTTCATTCCATTTTGAAGAACGTATTGCAAGATACGCGTAATGTAATACTTGGTAATGCCTCTGAAGTATCTGAAGTAGATTGAAGTACACCGAATTACATTGAGAAGTATTTCGTATTTCGTTTAAGCTGACAGAAAAGATGCGAAAAAAACTAAAATTTTATTTAAATATGCCTATTTATTCAAGATTCTAAAATATTTTTACATTTAAGTGTATTTACTTTCATCTACGATAATTTTTTAAAAATGTTTCTGGCTTATTAAACGGAACTTCAGTTGAAATTTTTAGTATTACACTTCAATAGAGCAGAGAGAGCCGTTCCGACGACAAATGTGACCAGGACCAAAGTTATACAGGGTGTTTCCCCTTAGGAGGTCCACAGAGCGGGAGGTGATAGTACTCACCTAGACGAACCAAAAATTGTATGGCAGGTGGGGGGGCAATATCAACCGTTTAGGAGTTACAGGGTGATTCATAAAAAAAGCTAGGTTTTTACAAAACACCCTGTATCTTAAAAACTACAGGGCGTATCGTCACAGTTAAGGGCTCACTGTATGCAGAACTTCATGACCTTTCCAACGACAGCTCAACCAGCCCCATGCCCCTCTCCCCTCAGATGTTATGAAGGTCTAAACTAAAAATTTCGGATTTTCTTTCCTTTTTTTTGACCTCTATTATTTTTGCAAAAAGGTCGTTAACATAACTTTTTTTTATAAAAACTGTAAACTGTGGAGCCTCCTCTTTAATTTGACCTATTATATCCTATGTGCTATCTGTATCCGTTAAAGAGTTATTAGCTCTAAACTTATTCTCAAACCTATTTTCAAACCTATCCTCAACGATAATTTGTTCCCTTAGTACGTCATTTTAAAAAATATCGTCTAATTTCGGTGTGACCGGAATAGGTTATGAGTTAATAACTGTTTAACGGCTACAGTTAACACATAGGGTCAAATTAAAGAGGAGGCTCCACAGTTTACAGTTTTTATAAAAAAAAGTTATGTTAACGACCTTTTTGCAAAAATAATAGAGGTCAAAGTAAAAAAAAAGGAAAGAAAATCCGAAATTTTTAGTTTAGACCTTCATAACATCTTAGGGGAGATGGGCACGGGGCTGGTTGAGCTGTCGTTGGAAAGGCCATGAAGTTCTGCATACAGTGAGCCCTTAACTGTGACCATACGACCTGTAGTTTTTAAGATACAGGGTGTTTTGTAAAAACCTAGCTTTTTTTATGAATCACCCTGTAACTCCTAAACGGTTGATATTGCCCCCCACCTGCCATACAATTTTTGGTTCGTCTAGGTGAGTACTATCACCTCCCGCTCTATGGACCTCCTAAGGGGAAACACCCTGTATATTTATGCATGCCTGTCCGTTTATTTTCAGAGACTTCAAATTTGGTGAGAATACTTCTTGGTGCCAAAACTAGATTGCATTCGTAAATGGGCGAAATCAACCACCAGGAATACATCCACGAAAAATCATTGGTGAAAACATCGAAAATAAATTGTTTACTTACAATTTCTCAATTTTAGTTAAATTAAACAATGTTTCGTTTGATAATGACTATTCCACAAGAGTTAAATCAACTAAGTCAAACTTGTCGAAAGAATATACATATTTTGCAATAACCATGAAAATAGTAAAAAACTTAATGAGTTACATTAGAAATTGTTACATAACAATGGAAAATAATAATATGGTTAAAATTTGTATTAACTGTAATCAAACCATAATAGTTACTTATCCTACAATTCTTGTTTGTATTTACTATTTGGCAGTTGTTATCTAGATAGAGTTGTATTAGGTTATTAGCATCGCTTGATGAGATTGAGCGTACAGTTATTGTGAATGAGTCATTCTGTTATATTATTTCGCTTCATTTTTAATATCTATGATATTAAAAAATTGCAAAATTTGTAAATTATTCTCAATTTCAATGGCATTAATTTAAATGGAGTTTCAGGATGGGATTTTAGTACTGGATGTGAATGAGAGAATTCAAAATCCGACTAATAACAGATTACCTTAATTAATGATAACAGGCTTAGTTATATATAAAAATGAATTTTGAGAAATTTTGATATTTTTAAAGTATAACGTTTTGAATTTTTATTCTCAAATTTGAACTATTTTCGAGTTCGTTTAGTTCACTTCTATTGACTTTAAGACCAAAATGCGGCTTGACTGATCTTACTGACCAACTGAAATAAAAAAAAACAGCATGATTCATAAAAAATATTATAAAAAAAAAATTAACTTAGTGCAAACACAAAAATTTGATATGGTCGCATTCCACGATAAGATCCTAATGACTGTAAATTTCTAAAGAAATTCATTTCCTAATGGAAACTTACAAGCTTACACAAGTTAAAAAAACAGAAGAGGAAAAAATGGAAAAAACTCCATTTTTGTCAGGCGGCCCCGATTAGACTGCTGGGGACTAGAGCTCTTTGCAAAGTCAATAGTTTGATGTGCTAAAATTATAAAATATTTCTCGAAAGCTTAAACGATTTTTCTAGGCGCTATGTAAGATTTTTTTTGAAAGTATAAAAGATATAACGCGAATAATATATATAGAATAATAATTTTTTTGTAACGTAAGTGAAGTTGACTCGCATCCACTATCCGAAAAAGACGCGAACAGCAATATAATAAACTTATAGAAGATCCTCATTCAGGGACACAAAGTAGAGGAAAATTTACCTCCAGGGAGCTCCTTCGAGGGATGTATCAGAAAAGAACCAAATAAAAGAAAACGTAAGTCAGTAAATTTTTATTTATTCTTTGTATTGAAATATCCCTATCTTGGATGAACGCGATACATTTTAATATCGGTAAACAAAAAGAAACTGCAACCATTCGTTTAGATTGCTATTGATTCAAATTAAGACGCCTAGCTACGTAATGAAAATTAATTACAATACAATACAATACAATACAATACAAAAATATTTTATTGATAGACCCTGGCCGATTTTGCTTCCTACGAACATATATGTGCATCTTTCACATAATTTACAATTAATTTTTTTTTATGTATGTTATAGAGTTCCTCAGAATCACAAATACCATACCCTCTTCCTATGCAACTTAATGATGTAAAATTATTAATAGTCAAGTTTCCCGTGCTGTTTCCCGAGTTTCCCATGTTGTTTCCCGAGTTGTTAGAGGATAGAAGTGATGCTGGAGATCTTCAGTAGTCAGGAGCTGGCATACTACCAACTGCCTGGCTGAATAGTCTCTTGCAGCATTTTCAGTCTTTGACATCTCTAACCCGACTTTTCCAAGATTTCTTTGAGAATTTCAAACTTATTCATGCACACATCCACATCACTTGCCCTTGCTTAATTTTTGATCTGAATTTTTGAGAGAGTGGACCTGCGAGACCTGTGTCTTGAGGAGTGGCTCTTGGAGGGAGGGGGAAAGAAAACTTTTATGATTTTTTTTTTGTTTTTTTTTTCGTTACGATAGTTTGAGCTTAGCTCATCGGAAATTCTTAGATTTTTTTGACTTTGGTCTTTCGAAATTGTGTGAGTGCAGCAGTACGATTTTTTTTATCTGCCGCGGAGATTGAGTTTAGCTCATAGAGAATTTTTATGACTGTAGATTACAGTTTGGTTTTGTTTTTTTTTTTTAAACTTGGACGATCATTGACATCGAATATTTTTGGATTTTTCTGAATTCCTGTTAGAGTTAGATTTGGCATGGCTCTATAGACTAGAGTTTATATGAATTTGGATAACTGAGGAATCCAGTTGTCCTAATTGTGATGACGCACTCACCCAACAAGACTTCTCGCCTTACAATGGGACCATTCCTAAGAGGTACCCGACTCGCTACGGAACAGGGCAACTTGCTCCACCGTTACTACTGCCTAACCTGCTACCAACATCAGCACTACAGTAACCTCGAAGCTCAACATCTCCTAGTTTACGTTCTGCAAACATCTCAGCAGTAAGTTCGCAGGCCAACAGTCCTTCACATAGCATTCACGGACAGGGCTTAGTAGCGACAGCGCCCCTACTAGACTTAGATCGTGAAAATTTTAAACAAAGTTTGGAAACTCTGAAATATCTACCAGCATTCGACAACTAATATCGGCGGCTTTGCCTCCAGTGGATGTCTCACGTCCACCTCCTTCTATGGGTGAACCATTACTACCGCGACATTTTGCCGATTTAAATAGACCTTCGTATCAGAGGCCATCGTCCTCATCTGGCCAGCATGGGCCAAATATCACACATTTTTCATCAACTTCATCAAGTCGAGCCCAGCCCAGTTCAGGACAACGACAATCTGGTAATCCTATCAGAAGGAGGAATATTTCCTAGATAGCTCTCGACTTACAGTAGATGCATTTGTCTTCCGATTGGAGACGCTCACATACGAGATTTCGAACTCCTGGTCAAACACATGACAACCTTGCTTTCTGGTCCAGCTATAGGCTGGTACTGGTATCTCCTGAGATAGAGCTTCATGCCGTCCTGGGAGTACGTAAAAGCAGCCTTGTTGTTAGCTGACTGGGGAGTACCAAAAGATGACCTTAAAGTCAATGAAACTGATGTAGCAGAAATCAGGAGAATCTTTCGACATGTACCACCAAAATCTTGCACACCTGCGTGATCAGTTACAAAACCCCTTGGCAGATGTAGAGTTCCTTGAAATAGTAAAGGCAAACCTGCTGCCAGACATTCAACAGAAAATTTGT
Organism: Dioctria rufipes; assembly: GCA_963924295.1. Taxonomy (NCBI): domain Eukaryota; kingdom Metazoa; phylum Arthropoda; class Insecta; order Diptera; family Asilidae; genus Dioctria; species Dioctria rufipes. The sequence goes on from OZ002741.1 coordinate 113,942,281, forward strand.
ATATATCCTACAAACACTACAGCTCAATTGCTAACTCTCGTAACTCAAATACACGCTAGACAGCAGCGAATCGCGACCGCGTGCAGCTGGAACACCTACCGCAGCTCAAGAGTTAGCGACATCGATGATTATCAGGCAACGTGTCCTGACCTTTCATTATCACCGAGCAAAGTGAGGGAGTAGTAGCCGTATCTGCTATTTCAGCACAACTGAATCGTGACCAACACGGTCATTTTTTGCGAGCTGGAGAGACAACAAGTGTTCTGCTTTGGATGCGGGCGCAAGAACATCTTTAAGCCGAACTGTAGGCATTGCTTAAAGAAAAATGAAAGACGGGTTGGGAATCTCAACATCTTATCTCGACCAGTTTCAAAGTTTCGAACGGCAAAAGCTGTGACTACTCCAGTTCAAACTTTGAGCAGGGAGGAAAGTCCGCTCCATTAGCAGACCTCAACGAAGAACCATTGAATTGTCCGCTGATATCACTCAGTGACTCTGGTGATATCAACAGCCCATCTAACAGTTCCAATGCTGAGAATAGTTCCTTAATAGAAACAGAGAACCTGATTGACTTCTCTGCAGATCTTCAAGCTCCCGTTTCTACCTGTAGGGAGCCCTCGACACTTTTGCTAGGCACTTCATTGGAAGAATCTTTAATTTTTGTCGTCCCTTTAAAACCAAACGTAATTTCTTCCGGTGACGTTGTTATGGTTCTACTTTATTGAGGGCAGGATGATGTGAAGTCATTCAGTCAACTACGACTGACAGCTCACTCCGTGGTAGCAGGGTGGTGGCAGGGCGGCATGCTAGCACCTCGGCCAGAGCGGGAGAGTAGCGGGGTGGGGAACCCAATAACCTGCACTACCACGTACCATAATCAAAAAATTCATGCCTGAAATACGACGACATTTTACTTTAAACTGAAACTAACACACATCAGGTCCAGAAGGGACCTCGCGGCTCACCTTCGAGTCGAGGATCGGTTCGTGATGATCCTCCGTGTCCTAGTCCCCATCCTCCTCCATGGCATCGTCGACACAGTGTTACAATTAAAAATGCCCCTGTGTATTTTCACACGAAAATGGAAAACAAGCGAGGGATCACCCAACGAGCTAAGACAACAGGGCTCCGGGAGTGGGATGGAAAAGAAATAAGCTTAAGGCTACATCACGTTATAAAAATTTATTCAGTACCAGCATCCCAACCGAACTCAAGATCATAATGGCTGCACAAATTCTAGAACTACCCCTAATACTGACACGATTTCACACAAGTTGAATTCCAATGATGATTCTCTACTAATTTCTAAGCCTTAATTGTTTTACACATCTATGATCGTATGTACCAGGACCTTCATCGGTCTCGTAATTTTCTGATTTTAACATATACCGAACTTATAATGATTGTTACCGTTTCAAGACGGGCTACTGAACAAATTGTCTTATCCTACAACTAGTATCAAAAAAGAATGGAAGAAAAAAAACAGACAAAAAAAAAGTCCCGACGGGGTTTCGTTACCTTCAGGAACCAAATTGGCTGATGAGGCGCCAAGTTCCTCCACGAAGGCCTCCTGGAGTGCGTTCCTGTAATCAACAAAAAACAAAAAAAATGTCTGTCCGGGACTTCCCTTACAGCAGATTACTCTAGTCCGTTTTCCTACTTCTAAAATTCCTACTAATATTATTATCAATAAATTAAAAATAGTCTTAAACTCTAGTAAAGTTATTATTAATTCAGTTTTCCAGTAATGTTACTATTGGTTCCCCTTGTTTCAAAAATCAAAAATTACTTAATTATTATTAATTCAGTTTTTCAAGATCTAAAGGTTCTAATGAAGTTACTATGGGTTCCCCTTTTTTCAAAAATCAAAAATTACTTAATTATTATTAATTCAGTTTTCCAAGATTTAAAGGTTCTAGTAATGTTACTATTGGTTCCCCTTTTTTCAAAAATCAAAAATTACTTAATTATTATTAATTCAGTTTTCCAAGATCTAAAGGTTCTAGTAATGTTACTATTGGTTCCCCTTTTTTCAAAAATCAAAAATTACTTAATTATTATTAATTCAGTTTTCCAAGATCTAAAGGTTCTAATGATGACATTTATTGGTTTCTTTTCACAAATTATAAATTACTAAGAATGTCATCATTATTTAATTTTTCATTTGGCGAGGTTATGTACATATGCATGCACGTGGCTAAAGGCCCGTTTAGCATCCCTCAACTGGTTGGATCCTGATTTGGATAATTTGTCTTTTGGTCTTTTTTGTTTCTCTTCGATTTCCTTGTTTATACCTCTTAACTTAAAATGAAATTAGAAAAAAAATATCCTGACCTTAATATGGTTAATCGATTTGCGTTTTCTTCAGCCCCCTTTTTGGGGGAGGACTGTACCCGTTTGTCCGCGCTGTTTCTGCTACTATTATTTTCCACTTTTCCAGAAGAATCACATGGATTTTTCTCCCTGCCATGCTTTAGGCTTCACTCTTTAACTCCAGGTGTGCGAACTCCGACCGACTTCTTTGGCGGAGTCTCCCTGTCTCAGCAACAATACTCCACGCTGCCGATTTACACGTGATGCTCTGTGTGCAAAAGGTTTCTTTATATCATAATGTAAAAATTTATGTGTAGCATACCTTTCTTTTCTGTATTTTTTGTTTTTTTTTTAGTATTTGTTTTCTTTTCGCGCAATTTGCTATTTCCCGCTGACCACAAGACACGTTACCACTTAATTTCGAATGAATTCAATCTTTTTAGTATTCCTCTAACCCGCTTCGACAGCTTCTCTTGTCTCTTGCCGTTCGATGGTCCCGAAATGAATAAAATCGCCCGCCTTTCTGTCACTCTTCTTCTTATTTTCTCAACTTTTGTTCACCCGCAGATCTTTCTCACCTAGTGGTGTCAAAAGTGGCAGCACATTCGCCGTGTGGCTTGATATATAATTTGCCGCCAGTGTAGAGCGCTTAAGCGACCCTCAGCATACATATATGCACACAGCAAAGCGTGCACAAAAAAAAGGCAATATTCAATAGCAAAGCATTAAATTACAAAAAAAAACAGTGTTGCAGGTTTACTATGAATGAAACACTCACTGCATGAATGAAACTGCAGTAGAAAAATTGTAAACAAAAAAAAACACAAAAAGAAAATGAAGAGAAAGAAGAAATTACAATTCAAGCATACTAGCCATGCGAGTGAACTCATAGGTAAACATGCAAATAAACACAATGCATAATGCGGTGTGAACTTTGAGTGTAGCGAAAAAGCTTACTCGACGCTTTGTGTGTTTGTGCATTGACCGATTTCAGGTGATCGATCGGTGTGAAATTAATTTTTAATTTTAAATACTTTTTGCGATATTGATTAGGTAAGCGATTTTCATAATGTACAAAAAGACTGTAATTTATTGAATAAATCATAGTTTAATTTTGACTCCACTGGATTTACATTGTTTAAGCGAGCTCCCTTAGCTCCGAAATGGAAGTACTAAAAGGTAATTGAGCCTATTGGCTCTCAGCCCTCAGCTTTGAGTTTCATACCTCTGACCCAGCGAGGCATCACTTGCGAAAAGATACAATTTATATTAAAACCAAACTTTGAGCTTCACTGCTCTCACTTGGTCGAGATATAAGAGTATAGAGCCGTTGACAAGCTCTACCGCTTATATCTCCTCGTTAATATAAATTTATTCTTTCTTCCTTTCCGGTCTCTTTGGATAAGAAGTAGAATCAGCAGAAGTGGAAGAAAGATCTTTACATGGCGACCCTGCCCTACCGAACAGGAAATCTTCTGATCAACACCGAACTGATGAACTACTAAACCCGTGGAAGGAGTTAAAGAAGTCTTTGGAAGAAGCACTGAAAGAGCCAACAGCGGGACCGCGACCAATAACTCTGGAAGAATATCGCCAGAAATATAAGAAAGCAGTGCAACACGAAGAAATTCAACAAAAAAAGCAGAAAACGAGAGCCGGTTTTGAAGTAAAAATAAGAGCGGAAATTAAGGAGTACCATCGACTGCTTGTAATAGCGACTGCAGAGCAGCGTAATCTATTTTTAAAAAAAATCAAAGAACTCAATAATAAAAGAAATATGTATAGAAAGGCTAAGAGTTTAAGCAAAAAACAAAAACAACAATAAAAAATTATTATACTTACTGTAAAACTTTTTCTTTTCAATTCGCATTTCGCTTTCAATTGTGTCTTTTAAATTCATAGTTCCCATTTGGTGAATTGATTCCTAGGTCAGTCAACAAAAATATATATATACCATCATGGGCAAGAAGGCTTCAAAAATGCAAACAGAGGAAATACTAATAAACAATAATGCAGGTTCCTCAACGAATAATATAACACCAAGCAATCGGAATCTATCAGATTTAGAATTGATTCTCTTAGTACTGGCAATCATTGCCTTAATCATACTAATAATCTGGAGAATCAAGAAGTTACTTGTCAAGCAAGTAAAGAAACAAGTAGCAATCGCAAACGTTTAAACACAAAATATGCACGTGAAAGACTTAACAGCGAAATTAAAAGATATTTTGGACAACTTCAAGAAGACTCCGAACAGAGAATATACGTCCACCTACATTCTAAACAAATCCGCTGAGGTTGAAGACATAAAGCAAAACTTCAATGAAAAATATAGAGAAATACTGAAAATAAGTGAAGAACAAGCAATTGAACATAAGAAAAGTTTTGACAAGCTATACGACAGCGTAATTGTGATCTTAAAAGATAAAACCAAACCTGTATTGGATAACGAAACTTCAACTAAAAACAGCAAAATGCCAAACTTCGACATAGCTACTGCGGCAAAAATAATACCAGAATTTTCTGGAGATAGTAAGAACTTGGACAATTTTCTAAGTCTAGTGCAATTTCTACATGATTATTTATCAGAGGAAGCACAAAAGAAAAGACTACTAGACTTTGTTTTGAAAACTCGTCTCACATCAATAGTAAGAAACAAACTAGGTACTTTACCAACCCCCACCAATTTAGATTCATTTCAAAAAAATTTAAGAGATATATATAAAACAAACAAAACACCACTCAGCATTCACACTGAACTAACAAAGGTAACTCAGGCCAACAAAAATGTAACAGATTTTGCAGCGAAAATTGAAGACTTAATCACACAATTAAACACCTTACAAATAACAGAACAAGGTGAATCTAGCAGATCAGTAATAGTAAAATTTAACGATCAACTAGCACTAAACGCCTTCAAAAATGGCCTACAAGAACATTTAAAGGCAACGGTCTTTGCTGCAAGACCTAAAACGCTAAACGAAGCAATACAAATAGCAGCAGAAATTGAAACACCGAGGCAAGAAGCAAAGGTACATATATCAATACAATAAGTACAATGCTCGAAAGCAATTCAGACATTCCAATAATAACAATAACTTTTCAAGACACAATTATCGCAACAAACCTCATAAATACAACAATCAATCGTCGCACAGAAATCATAATAATAACCGACAAAATAACAACAGCTTTCTCAGGTATGATAACCGTAGAAACAATAGCACTACCTACAGAAGAATACAAGTAGCCCAATCGGGAAACGGGCAAAGCCCCGAAGCGGAATCGGGGGACACACATTAAAAATATACAATATAAACAAATTTTTAACCAACTACGTATCACTATCCACAAATGTATCATTCGGCAATAAAACCTTTCTTATTGACACAGGAGCCGACATATCAATTTTAAAGATAAATGAGTTGAAATCGAGAGATGGAATTCAAGAGCATAATAAATGCAAAATCAAAGGTATCACGCAATCAGAATCCAGTTCCTTAGGCACTTTAACAGCAAGTATAAAGATAGATAATCAGTATATCCCACAAGAATTCCACATTGTAGATGAAACATTTCCTATAATGACCAATGGAATACTAGGAAGAGACTTTCTCATAAAAAATTCCTGTAAGATAAACTACTACAATTTTACTATTTCAATTTTTTTTAATGATTAAAAATACACTTTACCAATGTATACGAAATTACCAAATCTGAAAGAGATAAATATTCCTGCTAGATCTGAAATAATACAAGTAATAAAAACTGACATTACTGAAGATAGCGTAGTTTTGAATGAAGAAATTCAAGAGGGAATTTATATAGCAAATTCCATCATACCCGCAAAAGGTATCGCTCATGTCAAAATTCTGAATACTCTAGACAAAGAAGTAACCTTATATAATTTCAAACCTAAAACAGAACCACTGCAAAATTATCACATTTTCAATGCCATAACCACGCAAGAAAATAAAAATAGATACAGTGAACTTCTAAAAGAATTAAAAATTGAAAATCTAGATCAATATGCAACTACCTCCATTTTAGACATTTGTAAAAAATTTTCAGACATCTTCTATTTACCAGGTGACAAACTAACGGTAAATAACTTTTATAACCAAAAAATCTCCACTATAGATAAAATTCCAGTTTATATAAAAAACTATAGGCTTCCCCAAACCCAAATTGAAGAGATAAACAATCAGATCGAGAGTCTCATTAATGAAGATATAGTAGAACCATCTGTTAGTCCATATAATTCACCACTGCTGATCGTCCCAAAGAAATCCGATAATGATACTAAAAAATGGCGTCTTGTTGTCGATTTCAGACAATTAAACAAGAAAATTCTAGATGATAAATTTCCATTGACAAGGCTTGAAGACGTATTAGATAAACTCGGATGAGCTAAATACTTTTCCACGCTAGACCTCACAAGTTCTTTTCATCAGATAGAATTAGAAAAGAAATCAAGACCATTAACAGCATTTTCTAGTAACAAGGGACATTATCAATTCAAAAGATTACCTTTTGGCTTAAAAATTTCCACTAATAGTTTTCAGCGAATGCTTTCAATAGCTTTAGCTGGATTAGATTCAGAAGCATTCCTCTATGTGGATGATATCATAATTTTCGGATGTAGTCTAAAACATCATAACCAAAATCTGATAAAAACTTTTAACAGACTAAGAAAGTATAATCTAAAATTAAATCCGCAGAAATGTAAATTTTTGCAAACAGAAGTTACTTATTTAGGACATTTAATAACAGAAAAAGGTGTCAGGACAGATCCCAAAAAATTTGATACAGTATTAAATTACCCAACCCCTGCAAATGCGGACGATGCTAAAAGATTTATTGCTTTCTGTAATTACTACAGAAGATTTATTCCAAACTTTGCGCATATGGCAAAACCAATAAATTCGCTATCCAAAAAGAATACACCATTCATTTGGACAAATGAATGCCAAGAAGTATTCTCGGCACTTAAATGTAAATTGGTAAATGCACCAATCTTAAAATATCCAAATTTTAATGAAAATTTTATTATAACCACAGATGCTTCACAATTTGCAGTTTTATCTCAAGGTGAAATTGGCTCAGATCTACCAATTTCGTACGCTAGCAGAACATTAACTAAACATGAACTCAATAAACCAATTATTGAAAAAGAACTACTAGCAATACATTGGGCAATCAATTACTTCAGACCATACGTATATGGTAAAAAATTTATAGTGGTCACAGATCACAGACCTTTGGTTAGTCTCTTCACTCATAGAAACCCATCTTCCAAAATGACAAGGATAAGGCTTGACCTATCTGATTATGATTTCGAGATTATCTATAAGCAAGGCAAAATGAACGCTAATGCTGATGCTTTATCGAGAATAAAAATAGATTCTAATATCCTTAAAGCGATGATACCTACTGCAAATATAAAAATAACAACTAGAGCAATGTCCAAAAAGGACAATGAAGATAACAATAAAAGGAAAACGACCCAACATGAATCCCCTACCAACGTAAAGACTGATCACCTTTATGCATGGGAATGCATCTCAATTAATGAAGTAAGAAGGGTCAAAACATTACGCTTTGAAAGCAATAGTAATAATAACAGCAACAATGCTGATAAACAAAATAGCTCTAGGAAAACAAGAAATAGAATTAATGAAAGTTTGCCAAAAATAATAATAAATAAAAAGGGAGTGATAATCAAAATCAGTAATAATCCATATCATGACTTAGGTTTGATCTTGGAGACACTGATGTTTGAAATGAAGAAAATGAAAATAGAGTCACTATCGTTAGCGAAAGATGACATCATATTTCAATACATAAAGGTCGACAAATTTAAAATAATATTTAATGAGCTGCAGCGCAAGATAAATAAGAAAAATAGGCAAACAGAATTAAAAATATTGATATATAATCCTCCCAAAAGAATTCAAGATGAAGCAACTAAGAATGAAATAATTGAAGAATTCCACAACTCCCCGCATGGAGGACACGCAGGTGTCAAAAGAACAATCAACAAGATTAAACAAAGATACGTATGGAAAAATCTAAGTAGAATGGTTAAAAATCATATAAATAAGTGTGAAAAATGTGCTAAAAATAAGATTCTGAGACATACAAAAGAAAAAATGGTGATAACAGAGACACCATCCACAAGCTTCGAGATTATATCGTTAGACACTGTAGGACCATTAAAGATATCGAACGAATATAGATATATACTAACTATACAGTGTGATTTAACTAAATATATCGAAGCCATTCCAATAAAGAATAAAGAAGCAATAACAGTAGCGAAAGCTTTGGTCAAAGATTGCATTCTAAAATATGGCAATTTTAAAACAATAAAGACTGACATGGGAACAGAATTCGTCAATGAGATATTCACTAACATATGTAAATATTTACAAATAAAACATGTAACATCAACGCCATACCATCATCAGACGTTAGGCGCAATAGAGCGAAATCATAGAGTATTAAACGAATATCTCTTATCATTCACTACAGATTACAACTGGGATGAATGGATTCCATATTATAGCTTCTGTTATAATACAACACCTCATTCTGACACGGGATACTCCCCATTCGAACTAGTCTTTGGAAAACTATCAAACTTATTCAATAATCGCGAACTTAATAACAACAGCCCCATATACAATTATGAGGACTATTCCAATGAACTTAAATTTCGTTTAACTACAGCACACGAAAAAGCTAGAAATGCTCTAAACATAGCAAAAGTGAATAGAAAAGAAAAAGCTGATAGAATATTAAATGTAATAGATTTAGAAATAGGCAGCTATGTATTATTAAATAAAGGTGATAGAAGAAAGCATGAATGTCCATATAAAGGACCATATAAAATAAAAGATATAAAAGGAGTAAATGTATATATAGAAATAGATAATAAAATAAAGAAAGTACACAAAAATAGGTTAAAGAAGATAGACTATAAAGCTGAATAAAATAACATAATATACAAGTAAAAACAATAAACATACTATTCAATAATTTTTTTTTTCTTCATCAACATAGATTACATGTAACTATAAGAAATTTTATTTAACGTAATTTTCATAATATGATATCTAAAATTAATAATTTCAAAGTACCAATTAGATAGAAAAACAGCAATTAATTAGATAAGGATATAAATTACTATATATGTATGAAAGAATGTATGAATGAAAGAAAAATAACCATAGGGACTACAAATTATGCCAAGACATTGTAAGATAACTACATATAACATACTTTTAAGACTTAATGTTGAACGCTTATTTCAATCAATATGGCAAAAAAAAAATTTTTTTTCTCTCATGCACAAAAATTTTTTTTTTCTTTTTACGGTGAGGATGTAGAGCGCTTAAGCGACCCTCAGCATACATATATGCACACAGCAAAGCGTGCACAAAAAAAAAGGCAATATTCAATAGCAAAGCATTAAATTACAAAAAAAACAGTGTTGCAGGTTTACTATGAATGAAACACTCACTGCATGAATGAAACTGCAGTAGAAAAATTGTAAACAAAAAAAAAACAAAAAAAGAAAATGAAGAGAAAGAAGAAATTACAATTCAAGCATACTAGCCATGCGAGTGAACTCATAGGTAAACATGCAAATAAACACAATGCATAATGCCGTGTGAACTTTGAGTGTAGCGAAAAAGCTTACTCGACGCTTTGTGTGTTTGTGCATTGACCGATTTCAGGTGATCGATCGGTGTGAAATTAATTTTTAATTTTAAATACTTTTTGCGATATTGATTAGGTAAGCGATTTTCATAATGTATAAAAAGACTGTAATTTATTGAATAAATCAGAGTTTAATTTTGACTCCACTGGATTTACATTGTTTAAGCGAGCTCCCTTAGCTCCGAAATGGAAGTACTAAAAGGTAATTGAGCCTATTGGCTCTCAGCCCTCAGCTTGACTGCACTTTGAGCTTCTTAGCTCTAAATTTAATCAAGCTAGCTAAACTCTACTTTGAGTTTCATACCTCTGACCCAGCGAGGCATCACTTGCGAAAAGATACAATTTATATTAAAACCAAACTTTGAGCTTCACTGCTCTCACTTGGTCGAGATATAAGAGTATAGAGCCGTTGACAAGCTCTACCGCTTATATCTCCTCGTTAATATAAATTTATTCTTTCTTCCTTTCCGGTCTCTTTGGATAAGAAGTAGAATCAGCAGAAGTGGAAGAAAGATCTTTACACCAGATCACAGTGCCAGCACGACGCAGCATACTGCACTGTGTGACGCTGCGACCATAACAGGGCAGGATCGTATGCTTCGCCGGCGAAGCTGACGATGCTGGAAAGGGTCGTAACTACTGAATTCGACTGAGCTAGCCGGTCTTTAACCATATGCTCCATAATTGTGGGTGCCCCACGTGTGGCTCGACTCACAATTACTCTTCCAAAAAGGTGAAATGTGCTAGCTCTACAAAAGCCGTGAAGGCTTGTCAGTCTCTCTCTTTAAGCGTGCTGAGTCAGGGCTACTTTCGAGGTCTAAGCACACACAGTAAGAGTGCTTACACAGCAGCTATTAAAATTTTCGAAGACGTTTTGCAAGTTGGGATTCCTACGGCGGTGTAGCCTCTGTAGGGTACCATGTGGGAGGGGTTCCGACGCATTGTCAGACGAGGGAGTGTGAAAAAAATGAATTTAGCAACAAGAGGTGTACCGGCCGCTAGGCTGCGAGGGTCCTAAGCGGCACATTGGTATCCTGTAGTTACCAGTTAAGCTGGCCGGATGCCTTCTTAGGGCTACCAGGATTAATAAATACCAGTAAACCTAACAAACTCTTCAATTAAAGCGATCAACAATCATGGCCTGATGTCTTTCGCGTGATAGACCCCTAACGGTTTTCCTTGTAAATCTTCAAGTTCATACAGCGCGTTCCCCTTCGGAGCGCGGATCCTACATTTTAGGAATTTTTTCCCAAGTTTGGCACTACGTTGATGTTTGAAGCTACTCTGTTGGAAGTTCCTTCGGAACACTTCTTGTCCCACTTTGAACCTCACTGGTTTGGTCCGAAGATTATATGACTTGGTACCCATTTTGAAAGCTTTATCAAGGTTTATTTGTGTATCTGCACGCAATAGCTGCAGCTTGTCAGGGATTCATTGACGCCCCCTATGCTCCGCAAGAGACTGTAAGTAGAAGCGTGTTCGATCATCTGCAGTCCAAATAGCAGTTTATACGGCGAGAATCTGGTAGCCTGGTGGATTGAGCTTCGGAGAGAACTAGCGATACAGCTTAGTTTCTCGTCCCATTTGGTGTGCTCATTATTAATATAGCGAATCCCCGCTAAGATCGATCTATTGACTCGCTCTGAGGCATTCGCTTGAGGGGAGTATAGTCCGGTTCGCAAGTGCAGAACTCCATATCTTTTTAAAAGTTCGGCAAATTGGACTGATTTGAATTGAGTTCCGTTATCCGTCAGGATAGTTTCAGGGACTCCAAACATTTTTTATATTATATATATATTTTTATTTTCGGACATCAATCGTCATCCGAGGCCAATAACAGTATCTTCTGATTTTGTCTAGAGTTTTGGAGATTCCACCATGGGAAGACAGTGGCGGATCATGCGCCCTTGCAATGACGTCAGGGATAAGTCCACGCGGAATCCAAAGCTTCCAGGCTTCTTCCTCTTGGACCGGATCACCCGTCCTCGGAACTGTCCGGATGTAAACGAAGTCATCGCGCACGCAGAGGTCAGGCAGGCTCATCTTATTCGTTTTAACTTTAAGCCTCAGTTCTTCGTACTCAGGAGAGTGAAAATGAGCAGAACTGAGGTCGACTTCAGGGCCCGGATCTTCAATCTCTGACAACTCTTCGCAATGAACCCGTGACAGTGCGTCCGGGACAACATTAAGACTTCCCTTCCGGTGTTCAATCGTGAAGTCGAAGCCCTGAAGCTTCAGACTCCACCTAGCGAGTCGTCCACTAAGGTCCTTTTGGGACATCAGCCATTGCAAGCCCGCATGATCAGTCATAATCTTAAAATGAGTCAACTCGATATAAGGGCGAAACTTGTCCACACTGAGGACAGCAGCTAGACATTCTTGCTCCGTCACTGTATAGTTACGTTGCGCAGAGTTCAATTTTTTTGAGATATATGCAATAGGTCTTTCATTGCCTTCATTGTCCACTTGCAACAGCACTCCACCAATTCCTTGCTGACTCGCATCGCATTGTATGACAAACGGCCTGCCGAAATCTGGACTCATCAGTAACGGAGCCGAAGTAAGTTGTTGTTTCAAGTGGTCAAAAGAGGTCTGAGCTTCAGCAGTCCATTCGAACTTCCTTGAACTTTTCAGGGTATCGGTAATTGGAGCAGTCAGATCCGCATAATTAGGGATAAAGCGGCGATACCATCCGGCCATTCCTAACAGGCGTCGAACCTGTCGAACGTTTTTGGGGGGCGGATAAGTATCGCGGCGACTTTACCTTGATCTGTTTTTAGACCGCCGTTTCCGATGATGAAGCCTAGGTATTTGGTCTCTTTTAAACAAAACCTACTCTTCTCGACGTTTATGGTAAGGCCAGCTTTCCTCAAGCAGTCGGCCACCCGTGCTAATAGCGTGAGGTGTGAATCGAAATCTTGTGAGAGGACCAACAAATCATCCAGGTAGACCAAAACATGGTCTCGAAGATCGAGAGGGATAACTTTATCCATCAGTCGACACATTGTCTGAGGGGCGTTGCACAGTCCGAACGGAATCACCGTGTATTGATATAGAGGGTGACCAGGCACTGTAAAGGCGGTCTTTTCTCGGGATTCCGTGTCTAGCGGGATTTGCCAAAAAGCGTCTTTAAGATCAAGGTTGCTTATGTACGTAGCTGCCGGAAGGCGACTCAGGATCCCATCTATCAACGGCAGCGGATAGGCATCTTTTTTCGATACTGAGTTCACTTTCCTCGCGTCAAAGCATAATCTGACTTTACCTGGCTTCCTTACTAGTACCACGGGAGAACTCCAAGAGCTCTGGCTCTCCTCTATAACTCCTAGGGATAACATTCGTTGCAGCTCAACGTCCATCAGTTTTTGTATTGCCGGGGATATAGGATAGAAACGTTGCTTTATAGGATTAGCGTCGCCGGTATCTATCTTATGACATATCAGACTTGTTTTTCCCAGCCCTAAGCTGGTAAAAGAAGGGAACAAAAGTTTCGTTGCTTCCAGACGTGTGGTTTCTTCTGGTGTCAAAGAGTATCTACTCGAATCGGCAACTGGGACTCCACTAACATGCACTTCCGCAACTGTACCTAGGACATCTGGAGCCAACCTAAAAAGCCTCCAGAAGTCGATTCCCAGATACAGCTCTTGGGTGAGTCTAGGAACTATATATATACGTAGCTTCTTCGTCTCACCGCGGAAAGTTATGTCGAGGTACACGTGACCAAGCACTGACGTCTTGGCACCATTCGCCACCTCTACTTCGGTATGATAGTGCGTCCATTGGACCTTAGCGTCGTTTAATAGCTCCAGGGCTCCTTTCCCCAAGATACTGACTGTGGCTCCACTGTCTAGTAATCCGGTTACTGTTCGCCCGAGCGTGTGAACTTCAGCATATGGCCTAATATCGCGTGGATTCGAAATGTTTATAGTAGACAGCCTTCTTCTGTCTAGTTTAATCTTTTTCCAAAACGTTCGCAGCCTTAGCGTGGATCTTTTGGGTCTGGGATTGTTTACCAGTGCATCGAATTTTTCTGCTGCATGGTCAACAGCAGGTTCAACAGCAGAAGCGAAAATTCGTTTCCTAACAGCTTGGTAGTTCTTCAACCTCTGATGGTATGGTTGAAGCGGATATAAACTGGTACATGACCACTTGTCGTTACGGAATTTGATGCCCGCCTTAATATTTGAAACATCGCGGTTCGAGTTTCCTCCTTGTTGAGACCAGTAGGATCTTTCTTTATTGGGACTAACGGTGTTTGTAATTTTAAGGACATATTAGGTGTTTCACTGCCTCTAGAGTCCCAGAGCTCCGTGGTCTCGGTTGATTGGCACATCTGAACTTAGCACTAGGTCAATGAGGTCATGGCTGGATATTGGTGGTACACTAGACTCTGATGGAACCTCATCAAAATTAATTAATGGTGGCTCGACTGTGGCGGAGGTTGAGGTTGATTGACAAGGGTCAATCCCGTCGAAGCTGTCTGCCGTGGACGTGGGACAAATCTCGGTCGAGAACCGGGTGCTGTTGTTCTCGACCTTCAACGAGTTTTCCCGTCGACAATTTTCACACCTTGGTTTGATGGTGTCTTTCTTTCCACATCCGTAGCAAAAGAAACCTTTTGGAATCATAGCACAATCCTGGTAAAAGTGACCAGGACGATCGCAGTTCCAACACAAAACACTTGTATGTGGTTGGAAACTTCCTAGCGCAGCCACTTCGGGAACGTCAAGCATCTGTATGTTTTCCTCCGGCTCATGGTATTCTTGGAGACTAACTTCCGCTAGTCAATTTCGATATGGGAATGATGACGAAATTGAAGTTTGTATGCGAGACCGAGTAAACTGTATCTGCGTAACGAGAGCTCTTAGCTGACCTATTGAGGTGGTCTGATGAAGACAGATTTGTTGTTGGATCGTGGGCAATAGATTCGTACGCACCGTTTCCACAAATTCAGGTTCTGCCATTGGGATCTGTAGTCGATTTTTAAGCTCAACCAAGGCTTGATAGTAAGTGGAGAAAGTCTCGTTCGGTTTCTGATGACGAGTTAACATTTGTCTTCGAATGTTTACATCATCGCGCGGCTCTCCCCAATCTGTTAGCAACGCAGACTTTAAGTGTGCCCAAGGTGGGTTTGGATTGCTTCTCAGAAGTGTCCAGTACCAATTATGTACTTTCTCTCTGAAAAGCATATTGATGTTCCTCACAAGGAGGTCAAAATCTCCATATAAGGTAGACGCCGTTAGTGTTTCGGCTCGAAAGATAAATTCATCAACTGACAATCTAGAATTGTCACCGTTATATATCAGATTCCATCGCTTAATAGGACTGGCTGATCTTGCTCGATATGCTGGACTATGCCGAGCCTGCCAATGAGGTAATGGTGCGAAATCGAATCTATGAGGCTCTGAATTCCTAGGTCTTGATTCTTCAGGTATGGGAGGGAATCCTTGTCGCGAGCGCAAGGTGACGTCTGAGTCAAGACTATGCTGTGGGTAGTGTTGAGAATAATGAACATTGTTAACAGGTGGTGGCCGGGACAGATATGGTAAACGATTACTCTGGTGCGACGTAGATTGATTTAGTCGTGAAGCCGCATTAGGTTCAGAGAATCGACTGTGCATTCTCTCTTCCCGTAATGCTTCCAAACCTCGGGATACCTCATCACGTACTAGGTCTGCTAGCTGTACTCTAAAGCCTGCTAACAAAGCTTGTGTAGCTGCCGATGGATCTCTAGGTGCTGGTGGAACTGGGCTGTCAGCCTGAACGTTGATTTCTATAGTCGATTGACCAATCGGGCTACCATGCTGCATGTTAGGGCGTGGTGACTGTGTTTGAATACGATTTCTATCCTGCTCAGTCGTCTGACGAGTTTGGTACTTGCGCGGAAAAGTCCCAGTGTACGGAATACATTCATCCAAATTGAACGGTTCACGGCAATTAGGACAGGTCTTGGTACTAGAACTCCATCTTTGGAGACATTTTCTGTGGAAAATGTGGCCACAGATTGTGACTAATGGTTTGGTGGCAATCGACCAGTCTTCCTCCTGACAAATTGTGCACTGCGGAGGCAATTGGAAGGCGATAAACATCGTGGCTGGTTATATATTGTCGGGTGCTACTACTGTTAGACTAGTTGTAAGCAGCACTCAGGTAAATTAGTTTACAAAGAAAAAACATAGGCAAAGGCCGGTGTTGGAATGTAGTCATAAATTCGAGGTACTATGAAGGAGTTTGGACTAAGAGGTATCTTAGTATTCATTAGTAACATCAAATTGAATAAGGTATACGTACAGATCGAAAGTAGGCGTAAGTTATTTCATTTGTCTACTTTCCAAGTTCATTTCTCAGCCGATCAGATTATCTCTTGACGTAGCGTTATGTATATTATTAAGTTTAAGTTTAAATTTATATTTCTTTTCTTTTCACGTTATCACAAAAAAAAATTCCTGGTTATTTTGAAAGGACTCGTTTACCCACTTGATTCCTTAACACGAGCAATATCACCCCAAATGGAATGAACATTTGCAATTATTGGCAAAATTCAAAATGTAGTTGGCAATTGTCCCAAGGACTAAGCGAAAATAATAAAAAACGATAATATTCAGTAATTTAACTCTTCTCTTCCCCTCTCCGAAGCCCTCATCAAAAGAATCGATGGTCTTTCGCTCCACTCGTTTAATTCCATAATCTCTCCGGCAAGTAGCGTTGATGGTGTTGTGTACGATAATTGAAAGAAAGTCGAGTATTCCGGGTTCTCAATGGAAAACCTTCGGAAAGGTCGGGCCGCGCTATCAAGGAATGAGAATGCTGCTTCTGGTTCCTCAGTCAGGCAGTTAGCTACAGCCAGCTCCTGAATACCGAGGATCCCAGATGACACTCACCGCCATCGACGTCCCTTCTCAGATTGCTTCTGCATCCGGCCATTCCGCTGAGCAAAACCATGAATCCGGTTGACCAGATATCTATCAACGAAGAGAGTCACCTCTCCGAATTCACAGCTCCGCCCAGTCCAATGATTTAAACACCCGAAACTCCGTGAGAACTCGAAATTAAAATTTAAAAAAAAACCCGTGGGGACCTCCCACCATTTCCGTGGATTAGGGCTATAAGGAAATTTTACCGAAACTGATATTTAAAAATCGAAGACACTCTACCAATTTTTTCTCTAAAAACCAAGAAAGTTATTCAAGCCGACCAAAAACTTGAGTAGACTTTACCACTTCATGAAAACTTTACAAAAAAAAACGAATACGAAATACGAGTTGAACTGGAACTGATTTAACTTGACCTGGACTTTGTTATTCGAAATGAACAAAGACAGCTAGGCTACAAGTCTTCATGTCGCCTCCTCTGACTGTGAGTCGGATTTGATCTTGCTGGTAGCCAGTGAATCATCAAATGAAATCATCGACGTCTCAGTCCCCCGTACAAGCGGCACTTACACAACTGTAGTTCAACTGATGGACTCCCCACGTTGAGCGCCATTTTGTTATGTGCATAGCACATAACGCGCACAACGTAAAAAAATATGAACAAGAAGGATTCGAACAGAAGGTTCGCGTGGAGCCGAGTACTATGAACTCAAAAGGATTTGAGTCTAAGGTTCATCCCCTCGTTACTGGATGTGTGACTCTGAGTTAGGAAATTGGCTTACAGCCAAAATTCCAAAGAATCATTCAGAGTCTCGGTCCCCAGAAAAGATAGGCCTGAAGTACTCCAAATGTGATCTGGCCCCACGTTGGGCGCCATTTTGTTATGGTTCTACTTTAGTGAGGGCAGGATGATGTGAAGTCATTCATTCAACTACGACTGACAGCTCACTCCGTGGTAGCTGTATGGCAGGGCGGCATGCTAGCACCTCGCGCAGAGTGGGAGAGTAGCGGAGTGGGGAACCCAATAACCTGCACTACCACGTACCATAATCAAAAAATTCATGCCTGAAATACGACGACATTTTACTTTAAACTGAAACTAACACACATCAGGTCCAGAAGGGACCTCGCCACTCACCTTCGAGTCGAGGATCGGTTCGTGATGATCCTCCGTGTCCTAGTCCCCATCCTCCTCCATGGCATCACGTTTTAAAAATTTATTCAGTACCAACATCCCAACCGAACTCAAGATCATAATGGCTGCACAAATTCTAGAACTACCCCTAATACTGACACGATTTCACACAAGTTGAATTCCAATGATGATTCTATACTAATTTCTAAGCCTTAATTTTTTTACACATCTATGATTGTATGTACCAGGACCTTCATCGGTCTCGTAATTTTCTGATTTTAACATATACCGAACTTATAATGATTGTCACCGTTTCAAGACGGGTTACTGAACAAATTGTCTTATCCTACAACTAGTATCAGAAAAGAATGGAAGAAAAAAAAAACAGACAAATAAAAAGTCCCGACAGGGTTTCGTTACCTTTAAGAACCAAATTGGCTGATGAGGCGCCAAGTTCCTCCACGAAGGTTTCCTGGAGTGCGTTCCTGTAATCAACAAAAAACAAAAAAATTGTCTGTCCGAGACTTCCCTTACAGCAGATTACTCTAGTCCGTTTTCCTACTTCTAAAATTCCTACTAATATTATTATCAATAAATTAAAAATAGTCTTAAACTCTAGTAAAGTTATTATTAATTCAGTTTTCCAAGATCTAAAGGTTCTAGTAATGTTACTATTGGTTCCCCTTTTTTCAAAAATCAAAAATTACTTAATTATTATTAATTCAGTTTTCCAAGATCTGAAGGTTCTAGCAATGTTACTATTGGTTCCCCTTTTTTCAAAAATCAAAAATTACTTAATTATTATTAATTCAGTTTTCCAAGATCTAAAGGTTCTAATGATGATATTTATTGGTTTCTTTTCACAAATTATAAATTACTAAGAATGTCATCATTATTTAATTTTTCATTTGGCGAGGTTATGTACATATGCATGCACGTGGCTAAAGGCCCGTTTAGCATCCCTCAACTGGTTGGATCCTGATTTGGATAATTTGTCTTTTGGTCTTTTTTGTTTCTCTTCGATTTCCTTGTTTATACCTCTTAACTTAAAATGAAATTAGAAAAAAAAATGTCCTGACCTTAATATGGTTAATCGATTTGCGTTTTCTTCAGCCCCCTTTTTGGGGGAGGACTGTACCCGTTTGTCCGCGCTGTTTCTGCTACTATTATTTTCCACTTTTCCAGAAGAATCACATGGATTTTTCTCCCTGCCTTGCTTTAGGCTTCACTCTTTAACTCCAGGTGTGCGAACTCCGACCGACTTCTTTGGCGGAGTCTCCCTGTCTCAGCAACAATACTCCACGCTGCCGATTTACACGTGATGCTCTGTGTGCAAAAGGTTTCTTTATATCATAATGTAAAAATTTATGTGTAGCATACCTTTCTTTTCTGTATTTTTTGTTGTTTTTTTAGTTTTTGTTTTCTTTTCGCGCAATTTTCTATTTCCCGCTGACCACAAGACACGTTATCACTGTCCATGGTTATGTGGACTTGGACATCACTTTCCGTGGTAAGACCCAAAACGTGCATTTTTACGTGGTTCCTGGGCTCACGCAAGCACTATATCTAGGAATAGACTTCTGGCGTCTATTTGGGTTGGCTTCAGATATTATGGGTATAGTTTCTGAAGTAATACCAAGCCTATTATCTGCCTCAGACACTGACTGCCATGTTCTTTCTGTTCAAGACAACCAACGTCTTGAAGCCGCGAAACAGATTTTTTCTTCCTTCGCCTCTTTGGGCTTAGGAAAAACATTTCTTTCTTGTCACTTACAAGATTGAGACGAACGATGCAACTCCGATAAAACAGAGGTTTAATCCGATTTCACCAGCCGTGCAGAGTTTGAAGGATGCGAAATTAAGACGCATGCTATCACTAGGAGCTCTCCAGTTGTTCTAGTGAGGAAGCCTGGAAAGGTTCAGCTTTGTTTTGACGCCAGGAAGTTCAACTCCGTACTCAACACAAGGAGACAAAACATTTAGGTTTTATTGTGGGAAAAGGAGGAATAAGAACTGACCCCGATAAGATTTCAGCCATAGTTGACTACTCGTCACCATAACTGTTCGGCATGCCCCATGTCTACTAGGAATGGCGGTATGGTATCGAAGATTCACGAACTATGCTGATCTCACTGCCTCCATTAGAGACACCTTGAAAAATCCCAGTCAGTTCCAATGGACACCTGAAGCCCAGACGTCTCTGGAGTCATTGAAGCAGAAACTTACTTCTGCTTCGTTGTTAGTGAGTCTAGACCTCACCAAACCGTTCGTTATCCAGTGTGATGCGAGTCAACAAGGTATTGGGGAGTGCTGTTACAACTAGATAAGGATGGCCACGAGAAGCCAATAGCCTACTTCTCGAAAAAGTTGAATTCAGCACAGCGAAATTATACCGTCACAGAGTAGGAATTCCTAGCAGCATTATTAAGTCTGCAGCAGTTTTGGCCCTTCATAGAGCTTATGCCATTTACGATTGTGACTGATCGTGCGAGCTTGAAATGGCTAATGTCCCAAAAGGACCTCAGCGGTCGACTTGCTCGGTGGAGTCTGAAGCTTCAAGGCTTCGACTTCACTATCGAGCATCGGAAAGGAAGTCTGAATGTTGATGCATTGTTACGGATACACTGTGACAGCCTGACACCTGTTGAAGATCGTGGCCCAGAAGTTGACCTTAGTTCTCCATATTTGAACCCGTTGGAATATGAGGAGCTGAGCCAAAAGGTTAAATCAATTTCTGATAAATTACCAGATCTCTGCGTCAGGGATGACTACGTGTATATACGCACTGTTCCTAGAACAGGCGATCCTATTCAGGAAGAAGAAGCTTGGAAGCTTTGGATTCTGCGTGGACCTATCCCCGACGTCATTTAAAGAGCGCATGATTCGCCACTAACGTCGCAAAGAGGAATAGGGAAAGCCCTGGAACATTTAAGACGACATCTATACTGGCCTCGAATGACAGTAGATCTCAGAAAC
Source organism: Dioctria rufipes (assembly GCA_963924295.1). Classification (NCBI taxonomy): domain Eukaryota; kingdom Metazoa; phylum Arthropoda; class Insecta; order Diptera; family Asilidae; genus Dioctria; species Dioctria rufipes. The sequence goes on from OZ002741.1 coordinate 113,963,299, forward strand.
TACGTAGGTGCCTGTAACGTATGCAAAGAAATTAAAGCCCCTAATGCCATATTTAGACCACCTATGGGAGCTCAGTCTGTGACAGAAAGACCCTGGAAAAAGTTGTATATTGATTTCTTAGGTCCGCATCCCAGATCCACAAACGGAAATGTCTGTATTCTGATAGTTCTTGACCAGTTTTGAAAGTTCTCAATTCTCAGACGTATGAGTAAAGCATCTACTCTCAATGTGTGCCATTTCATTGAAACAGAAGTGTTCCACACGTTTGCAGTTCCGGAGACGATAGTCTCCGACAGTGGAGTCCAGTTTTGCTCCGTTCAGTTTACCAGACTACTGGAAAAGTATGGCGTCAAGCACTTGCGAACGGATGTTTATTCGCCGCAAGCTTATGCGTCAGAATGATTGAACCGGTCTCTATTGTCAGGAATTAGAGCGTATATTCTATAGGAACACACTAAGTGGGATGATAAGTTGAGCCACAATGCTAGTTCCCTCAGGAGCCTGATCCACCAAGCAACTGGCTTCTCGCCCTACAGAGTATTATTCGGTCAGCAGATGATTGACCAGGCGAGCTCGGGAACGCTGATTGAACCTCTACGAGTAAATCTTGAGGACAAGTTAATATTGATCCGTGCGAACAGGGTTCAAGAGCTTATGATCTTAGAACGAAATCTGTTAGTTTCAGAGTTGGTCAAGAACTGTACAGACGGAACTTCATGCAGAGCAACTTTCAGCAACAGTTCACCGCTAAACTAGGATGAAAATTCTTAAAGTGTCGTATCAAAACAAAGAAAGGAAACTCTCTCTACGAGCTTGAGGATCTGCAGAGAAAATCGGTAGGTGTCTATCTCGCTAAAGGCATCAGGTCATGATTGCTTAATGCTGTAATTGAGAATTCTGTTAGATTGAATGATATATCTTTTTCAATCCTGGTAGCCCTAAGAAGGCATCCAGCCAGCTTACGTGGTACACCATAGGATGCCAATGTGCCGCTTACGACCGCCCCAGCCTAGCGGCCGGTATACGTCTTGTTAACAGATTCAATTTTCCACACGTCCTTCTTGACAATGCGTCAGAACCCCTCCTACATTATACCCTACGGAGGCTATGTCACCGTAGGAATCCCACTTGCTTAATGTATTTGATGCCTTGGAAACACACCCTTGAACGAGTGTTGGTCTGCGATAAGAGGAGATGTTAGGAGAGGGGGAGGCTTTGTGATCAGATGGTTAGATTACTGACCGCGGGGTTTCCTCAACTCATCTCGGTTGAGGAAGGCAGAGGGGTACTGTTTGACTGGATTTTTTGGGTTGCTAGGTTGGTGCACCTCTGGTTTTCCGTACGGAAACTGATGCCGAACTTTGGTCCAGGACTGTCCTGACTTCGGGAATGTGCCGCCGATTCATCACACCTAGAGTAAGCTTGACCAAGCCTTGGACGATCTTCCTCATTGTTCTGGCTTCGCCGTTCGTGCTCTCCAATGTTAAGGTAGAGAAACGGCCGCCGTAAGTAGTAGAAAAATTTCTATTATAAATCACTTTTTTCTTGCACAGGTATTGAATTATCCACAAGTAAAACTAGAAATAATGTATAAATTTTCCGAATAGTTATTATTCTTTTTAGAATATCTCGATTTGTATACACTTATTACACTGAGTACTGGTAAAAACGTATTATTATTATTTAGGTGTTTTTACGACGGATTCAGAAAACGGACTCCCCGAGGTTTGGGCAAATTGCATCCAGGTACCCACGATATCTTGAAAAAAGCTTTTTTATTTTTTATTGCTTTCTCACGACGTTAAAAATCGTACGTGAGAAAATGTACAAACGTTTTGATGCAAGCCATATGCATCTATGCAAACTGTAATCCGATATGCACTTTTGTGCCCATCTTTAAATATTAATTTTAAGAGGGCGCGAATAATTGTCATAATTGTATGTATGTATGTACATACAATTAGATTGGATTAAGTAAGTAATGTACGTATGTACAGTGTACATACGGAAAAAAATTAAGAAGACACTGTATGTAGGTAAGTGTGCATACCGTGTGAGTGGAATGTGTGTCTGATAACAAAATGCAATTTATGCTAAATTGCATTTTGTTATAATATGGGAATGCATTTCTAAATGCATTTTAAATTTTGATAGAGTTTTTAATGAAATTTAAATTGAAATGTTTTTTCAGGGTCACTTAATGGTACATTGTTGTGACTGAAGTGCCTATATCACAACAAATAAGGGTACATACACCAATATAATGCCCTATGCAATATATCGATGCATTGCAAAGTTGACCCTGAAAATTAATTTAAATTCATGCATTCAAAGTTTCGTTTAAAATTTAACTCCAGTTTCTGGCAGGTCGCTGTAATTTGTTGGGCTATGAACTGGATTTTGTTGAATTCTGATTTAAAATTCACTAGGTCGTAATAGGTGACGATTTTCCATTCGTTGGTGTAGAGGTTGGCTCTGCCAATCTCTTCGAAGTAAATGCCTGCAGTAACATTTAGCTGCTTTACCTCTATTCCTGAGCCGTAGATTATGGGGATGAAAATTAGAATGAATGCTATATGCATCATTTTGGAAACCTGGAAGATGACATTATGTTAATATCTCTGGATGATGTTTGAAGATGATGAAGTTTTTACTCTGTGAACAGTTTTAGGTGAGAATTTGTTCTCTCGAACTCTGCTCTCAAGTAGGACTTTATCGGCTACCATAAAAGATTTTTGGACGGAGCTTTTGTCGTATTGCAAATTTTGATTTTTCTTTGTTTGCCATGGCTATTACTTTAGCTATTTTGAAGCTATGCTGTAGACGCGCTTTTAACTCGTTTGCATAATTGTCGTAATTATAGCAAACGGTTGGAGAAGATTTCAAATTGTTTGGAATTTCGGCTGGGAGTCCGTAAAGGAGTTCGCGAGGAGTATAATTAGTACTCGAATGAGGGGTGGTATTGTATACAAACATGGCATAGGGAAACCATGTATCCCACTCTTGTGGATCTTTTGCTACATAAAATCGGTGATATTCTGCTAAGGTTCTGTGACTTCTTTCAAATGCACCATTCAATTAAGAGTATGGAGTAGTTTTAAGTCGTTTTATTCTCAACAATTTAGATACCTCGGCGAACATACCACTTATGAGGTTAGAACCCAGATCTGTGAGGATACTTTCTGGAATACCATGTCGACAAACTATCGTTGTCGTGAAGGCTTCCGCTAATGTCTTAGACTCGGTATCGACTATGGGAATACCCTCAGAAAATTTTGAAAGGTCGTTTTGAAATGTAAGGAGATATTTATTTCCAGAATGTGATATTGGGAGAGGTCCTACAACATCTAGGTACACTCTTTCGAAAGGTTTGGAGCTAATGCTCGAGATTTTCATAGTAATTTTTGGATTTCTGGATACTTTGTTTACCTGACAAAGTTTGCATTTTCTTACATGCTTTACGATGTCATCTGACATGCCAGGCCAGTAGAATTGCTTTTTGATTCTTTTAATTGTACGGGAAACGCCTTGATGGCCTCCCGTCGGTAGTGGATGAAAATCTTTTAGAACTTGTTCGATGTCATTAATGTCGGATAAATAAAAAAATGTTTTTAATAATTATTAGATTCTGTGGATCTAATATGGGGAAGGAAATATTTATTTGTTTTAGATGATTTGCTTCTGTATATGAGCAGATTTCAGTTAAAATCTTTTCGAGGTTTGATCTATCTCTTTGGGATCGACAAGGTAAATTAGTTTTTGATATAATTATTGATGAGTCTTTTTTCTTGAAGAAGTTCAGTTCAGTTTCTGAAAGTGGGGATTTATCAGAAAATTTGAGTTTCGAATCCAACACTCTTTCAAGTTCTGTATCTTGCATTGGCTAGATGAAAAATTTAGGATTCGCATTTGTAGTCAGTAAAAGAGGAAAATTAGTCTCAGTTATTATGACTGAGGAATTGTTTGATGACGATGGAGTTGGATTTTGATTAATGACACTCGTGTTGGGAGTATTCAAATTCGCCTGAGCTCTAGCTTAATTCCTTGTTACCACATTTACGCAGATGGTAGGTTTTGCTAAATTTTCGATACTATCTGGAATAGCTCTACTGAGAGCGTCTGCATTTGTGTTGAGCTTACCTGGGTTATGGACTATTTTGTAGTCATATTCCTCAAGACGTGCTCTCCATCTCATCAGTCTTGAGGAGTGGTCTTTAAGATTCATGAGCCATACTAATGGTTTATGGTCAGTTATAATTGTAAACTGTCTACCATAAACGTATGGTCTGAATTGCTCAACTGCGAACACGATAGCTAAGAGCTCCTTTTCAATTTTTGAGTAACGAGTTTCTGCACCATTGAGAACTCGGCTCACATAGGCGATTGGATGATCCCCTTGATCATCAACTTGATAAAGAACTGCTCCGATGGCGTAGTCACTGTATTCGTAGTGGCCATAGGGTGTGCTAAAGGCAGTTTTCTCCCTGTCCTTCGAGTTCATTTTTATCTGGTAAAATCCACTGGCTAAGTCGAGTGTGGTAAAATATTTCGACTTCCCCAACTGGTCTCATATATCAGTGATATTAGGCAGTGGGTACTCATCGCCAGTAGTAATGTCGTTAATACGACGAAAGCCTACCACTACTCGCCAATTTTTGTTACCATTCTCATCTGGTTTTTTAGGAACCAGGAGAAGTGGAGAATGCCAGGGACTACGGGAAGGTCTGATGATGTCTGACTCAAGCATTTCTTGTATTTGTCTATTTATTTCAGTTCAGCTTGCTTCAGGAAGTCTATAAGGCTTGGTATAAATTGGCGGTTTGTCTTGGAGGGTCTCGATCTTGTGGGTAATCGCATCTGTATATGAAAGGAAATCCCCTTCTATGAAGAAGAGATCGTTGAATTCCCTACAGATATTGCGAATACTCTCAGATTCCTCTGAATTACAGTAATCCAATTCTATAAGGTTTTGTAGTTTAATTATTCTGTCCTTAATTGGATCTTTTTCAGAGTCTGTGGAGATGACCACAAAGTCATTTAAGTCTTGGTAAACTGGGTTCACCTCGTAAGGGCCCAGATCGGCGTCCTCCTCATTTGTATTGAGGATTAGGACTTTTGCCATACCGTTGACTGGTTCGACTATCGAATTTCCAAGAAACCAACCTGGCCTTATTTCCTTCTTGAAACAGACCGATTGATGTTGAATAGAAGGAGTTGGAATTTCAATGATGAACTCTGATCGAGCCGGAATTTTAATTTTATTTGATAGATCCGATTCTTTCTGATTTTTAATAGGAAGGAGATATGATTCCAACTTTTGTGGAATTTGGAAGGAGTTATTCGATGATTCCGACTCGATAGAATTTGAAGGAGATAAAACTTAATAGAAATTCTTTGACTTCTTTGATTTCATCTTGGAATTCACTTTTTGAGAATTTATTGATGAAGGAGATAGAATTTTACTATACAGCCTTTTGTGCGGCTGTAGATGGAGATATACTTTTACGTTCTTGCTTCGTATCTTGTGAGGCTTTGGATGGAGATTGGTTTTTATTTAATTCAGTATTTTTTCTGGCTATAAATGGAGATAGATTTTTACCTTTGTGCTTCATTTCTTGTGAAGCATTTGCTGGCGATCGATTTGCATTGCTTTTCGAAGCAATTGATGGAGATAGATTTGTATTAGTATTTACATCGGAGAATGTTATCTCCGTATATAATAGACTTTTTGTTTGGGACCTCTTTTCTGGATCTTCGCTTTTCAAATAAACATATGGATAATTTGAATAATATTCTTCTTACGGATAAGATTTATTTGAATCGTTTATTTGTAAAGAAATGTATTTATTTTTATATTTGATACTAGCATGATAAAAATTCATGACCAAGCAGGCCATCGTATGAGAGATGGAGTTATTTCCCACAATTTGAAATGGGTGTTCTAGGATGGAGTTATTATGTTCAGGATTTAAGTTTAACTTAGCAAAAATGAGTCCCTCTGTAGAAGCGGACTTTGTAAATAATGTGTTTATATTGCAGATAGCATCTCTGTGGCAGATGCTATCTGGCTTCAATGGATAGAGTTTAATTAAGCTGATCTCTGCTCCAGTATCAATTAAAAATGTAAGTTTTGGAGCAGAGCAGATGTCAAGGAAAGCGTTAGTGAATTTTTATTAATTTGGACGGGGATACGGATTAATTTCTTGCTGCCTACTTTTCCGTCGATATTGTCTCGGGATTCCTGTGGACTTGTGCTGTAGTTTGTATATGCGAGGGGAGAGAGGAATGAGAGGAATGACACCCCCCGCTGCGTCCAGTTTCCCTGACTGGATACCGATGAAGTTTTGCTATTTCTCCTCTTTGGAGATTGCGATCTAGCCTAGATATTGGCATTATTATATCTCGGCGGTGAAGTTCGACTTTCTCGGAATACTGGCTGCCGCCAGTTCCTATTTTGAGGCTGTCTGTCAGCCGTGTTTGTTGGTGGAGTATTGTTCACCTTTTGGAAATTATTTTGATTTCCCTGATTGTAGCCAGAACGACTGTTGTTCGCAGCTTTTGTCCGGTATTCTTCGATAGTGTGCCCAATTCGATGACAATATCGACAAGATGGTACCTGTGATGGAGATGTGACCTTATTAAAATCCGGAGGGCGTTGTAATTGGATTGGATAATCCGTCCTCTATAGCTCTCACTGATTGACACTCATTATCTTTTAAAAGATATTTTAAAAGAATTTTATCACTTTTATATAAGTGCGTTGCCTCATTTAGTTTGGATGGAGTTGTGCTAAGTCTTTGTAGAAAATCTTTTATTCTTTGCTTGCAATTATTTAATTGAGATTGCAGAGTAGATTTGGGAATTTTTAATTCAAAAGTTTGTTGCAGAATTGATTTCAATTCAGGCCAATCTGAAATTTTGATTGTACCTATATATAGTACATCATATGCCTCTGCAGATAATTTACTCCTTATTAAGCTAAGGAGGGAGTGTTTTTTATTTTCCGTTGATGTTGTTGTGTAAATATCATCGCAACTTGAAACAAATTTGTGGAGATCGTTTGGATTTCCACTAAAATTGGGAATAAGTGACCTAGCTTCGGATAGGAAGGAGGTAGATTGGTCTCTAAAGGAGACATTAGTATGATTTTCCCTGAAATTAGTTGTATTATTTGTTACATTTTGGAATCGAGAGTCCAATTGTTCTTGCAGCGCAGCACAATTACAGTGTATGAGAAAGATGTTTTTATGTTTATGTAAACATCATTTGCGAAGTATTCGCTGTCTTTGTCGTTTGGGCCAACATTCAAGATTATTTCATTATGTGTTTCTTCAAAATCATCCCAATATTTGTGTAACGAGCTTAATTTTTGGTTTAGGTATGCCTGGGTTGCAGTTGCAAGAGAATTATTTTCTATAGATTAAATAATATGGGATAATGTTTTTCGTCTATCTTGTTGCAACCGGAACCGTACTGTATTTTTTGATTTTTGTCTGTGCTGTCCTGGTTATCGGTTACAGCTGTTTTCTGAGAAGTTTTTGTAAGTGGAATGTAAAACGGGTTATTTGTGCGCTCTGTATGAAGAGTTATAGGTTTTAACCTATCGGACAGAGTTGCCTTGGTAAGTTTGTACCAGTCTTCTGTTTTATCATAGTATGACTGTTTGAAATAATCATGAGTCTCATCGAATTCATCATGATCTTGAATCAGGGTTTCAATTTTTTCAAATGAAGCCCACAGTTCTTCCAAATCTTGGAGTTTTTCAGAAGTAAAATCTGAAGTCCTTTTGTCGTGTCCCCAGTAAATCACTCGCGTAATCCACATAAAAAAAACTTTATTCAATAAAACTACTTCGAATAATATCTAATATAACTCGAGCTTCTGATTCACACTTCTAGCTCTTAACTCCTAATCGCAAAAAACACAACTGAGTAACCTGATCCACTCAAAAGTCGGGTCACCTGTTAAAATCATTACAGGCGGAAGCGACTCTGACCAGTGACCAGTGCAATACCTTGCAATTAATCGCAAAGCATTACATCAGTCACTGGCGTCAGCTGGAGACCCCAATACTGTTAGTAAACAAACAGTAAGCCCAGCTGAGCATTTCACTATGCGAAGTGAATTACTTAACCCTGGCTTAATGCTTAATTACAACAGCAGTGGATGCGACAGTTTTTTAATAAACAATTCGCAATCGCCAAACATTTAACCGTGCGAAGTAAAATGCTTAGATACTGCAAACTGCTTAATTAGTCGTACACCTGCTGCTAGTTAAGTCATGATGTCACAACCACACCGAATTGAATATTGGGCCACGACATTCCTCCCCCCTGTGAAAGACTAATTCCCAGGGGGAATTAGATCAGGGTGCTCGGTTTAGTTTCAACTACATTGTACATTTTATCGTATATATACAATAATTGTTTTTTTTTTTAAAACATCTTCTACGTTTTATCTTAGCAATATCTACTTCTCTTGATTCAGTTCCAATTTAACAACATGTATTTTTATTTTATTTTTCTCGTGATCTCATTTACTTCTTCAAACAATCTTTTTGTTCAATTACAATTTAATTATATTCTTAACCCTAATTTTGATATTTCTAAAAATAGTATTACCATAATAACAAATAAAAACTGTACAATTATTTCTAGGATTAGGGTTACTTATACAAAATTTGATTCTAGATTTCATTAACTACATATATTTGTTTTATCTAATCATATTACATAACTACACTATTTATTTTCGTTTAAACATTTTTATACCTAATTCCAAATTTTTTTTCAAATGGACAAATGTTTTTTTTTTCTAGCAATTCTTACACTTAACTTGAATACAATATTTATATTGGTTTAATTACTCAGAGTGATTCCGTCTATCGAAAGGTTGCCACTGTCCTATCCAATATAACACTTAGTGTAACAAAAATATCTAACCCTACAACAGTTGTTACTACGCTAGCTGTACCAGCTGTTTTCCGACTATCGTAGGCAGGTTTGCTGTGGGCAATGTTGCTGTAGTAGGCACGATTACTTGGAGGCCATCGTTCGTTTCCTTGTCTTCGGTAGGCTGTCCTGTTGTTACAGTGGGTTTTATTGAACTCCGGGTGATGGGAAATATTGACAATCTGCTTGATCTAGCCGGTACTGGTTTTTGCTTCCGACATCTCCTGCGGATCAGAACTCCTGCTACTAACATAAAACTGGCAATACTTAACAGCCCAGTTATTGAGGTGGCGGCTAGATAGATGGTGTGGGGCTGACTTTGTTGTCGATGTATTTCCTCTCGTGTGATGTCCTCATTTATTTTTTGTATCTCGGCTGCATGATCTCTCCAGGCTTGGTTGGCATTGTCGGCAGCTAACAGCCGTACCTTACGATTTTGATCGCCATCAGCCATAGGCTTTGTAGATCTATTTCTGGTGCTCACGCTATCCCATGATGGTAATTCCGAAAATGAGGGTTGCCAAAGAGTAATATTTCGCTGAGCGTGGTCCTCTGATGTGATCAAAAGGTCGCCGATCTGAAGGTGGCAGTGCTCCTCGATTGATAATACTCCGGTAGAACATAGTTCTCCAATCGCTGTAGGTGTATCGCGGCAGTTTACCTCTAGTTTCGTCTTGTCGGCCATCACGAACAACCAGTGATTTCGGGTAATCATGCGGACTAGACTATTCCATTTTGGGAGAATTTTTTCCTTGCATGCCAGCGGGTTGACGTTGAAACTTCGAAAAAGGTTGAGTACACAGCTATCACCAATGGCTGTGACGATTGGTCCCAACTGTGGGCACAGGAAACGCAAATGATTTTCGAGGGTTGTCACTTGTTGGCATTTCTCATATTGCTGATAGTCTCGCAGGACATACTGGCGATCGTGATTATTTGCTGCTAGAAATTCGGCTGCCAACTCATATACATGGTAGCCGTCTTCATCAACTACTGCGGGAATGGTGTATACTTTGTGCAGTTCAAAAGCCACTCTCTCCGGTTGAGGAATGTCTATTCTGACCATAATGTGCTGCGGACCCTGCATTGCGCTCACCTTAGCAATTTGAGTCAACAATTGGAAGTCCAGAAATTCCTCTGCTAAATCCAATTGTTTTGTAGCGTTCGTCATAATTTCTGTTAGCTGCCGGGCGTGAATAATCATGGGGTGAAGTTTTCCCATGCTCAGTGCGACTAACATGTTCGCATAACCTTCTTGGACATCGCTGAGTTCTCGCAGTTGGAGGGTCATTAGTGTCAGTATTTCATTTATCTCCACTCTCCGTGTTAACGTTGTTATCTCCAGGTCTTGACTTTGCTGCGCGGCGGTGATGGCATTGATTTTATTCCAAAGTTCCTCTCGCTCTGCTGCTGCCTGAACGCGCGACGCATTGAATAGATTAAACGTCGATGTCATCACTGTTGTTTGCTCTTGAAGCAAGGTGAAGGTGCGGTTTTCTTTTCCATCTAGATCCCTCAAAGCCGAGTAGATATTTTCCGAATCTGCGTGATCCATGGTTCCGAAAAGTGTTTTTGACAGGGACCCTATACCATCAAAGAAATATCGTTTCCTTCGAAGAGTCGGTTCCGCATGGGTGTGGTGCTTCAACTCATCATCCTGTCTCCTAATCTTCGCCATCCAACTTCCTATTTCCTTAGTGGCTAGCTCACATCTGTTCCCGAGTTCTCTCTCTCTGTGGTTGATTTTTGTGCAGAGCTGTATAACCAGCTTGCTGCAATTGTTTGCGAACTCCAGCTCGACCGCCAAGTCCGGCATTTCTACTTTGGATAGAATAGTCCAATGCCTAGTGTAAAAGTTTGCTTTTCCTACGTGCTCGAACAATACTCCGGACTGCATTATGGGCTTTATATTGTAGCCAGCCTGCCCAGCGTATGACAAACTGATGAACATCAACAAGATTATGGCGACTGCTTCCATATTCAGCTTCTTAACTTCTCCAAACTAACTATATGACAACCTTCTTAATTTTATCCTACCTTTATATACAAAAATAAAAGAAACCACTCTGTATATAATTTATTTAGTACGATTTTTATTATTATTTAGTAAAATAAAATAAATCACGGTACAGATTTAGTTTATTCTACTATCTATCCACTTCCTCCTCTCTCTCTCTCACTCTCTGTACCACCATTCCTCCTTTTTTTTTCAATTACCTTTTTTTTTTATAAGTGTTCTTTTTTCTTTTTTACACTTCTCTTTCCAATTGCTTTTTTTTTTCTTTTTCTTAACTTTTCTTTTTATTTACCAATTTTTTCAATGAGTATGTTTTCTTTTTTCTTTTTTCTCTCGCTACTTTAATTCTTATTCTTTACTTTAATATTATTATTTTTTTTTCTTACTCTCTTTACTTTAGTTTCTTTTTAATTCTCTCTTGTTTTTCTTACCCTTTTTGTTTTTACTTCTCTCTGTTTTTTTATTTTTTTTTTAACTTATTATTTTTTTTTTTACATTCTCTCTTTTTTTTATTAATGTTCTTTTCCTTCCAATATTAAATTTCCTCTACAAATGTATATGTTTATGCCTTGCCGGCTCTTCTGGGCTTCTTTTAGCGTCCGTCTCCTGAACGGATTCCGAATCGGGCCACTAGGTCTCTTCTTTCGTCCGTTCTTGTACGATTCTGCTGCTTTACCTGTAAGGTGAAATAAAAACAAAATTTACTAAATAACAGTATCATTCAAATTTTTTTAACCGATTCACGTGAACCCGTTTGAGCTTTCTCCCGATAAGGATTGTTACATTCTCTGGGCTATGAACGTAAATTACTTCATAAGGACCCTTGAAGATTGACGACAGTTTTCCCGCCCGAGCCGGGTCCCTAACCAGAACCTTTTCACCGACATGCACCTCTATCGCCCTCGCGGACCTATCATAGTACTTCTTGGCGGACAATTTACTTTTGATCAAGTTTTGCTTTGCTAGTTCGAATGCCTTTTGCAATTTAAACCGTAACACATTATGATATTTATCGGCATTGTATAGCGGTTCAGGCTTCCGCTGCAAGCTACTGGGAACTTCCGAGACGAATCCGAATAAAGTTTCCATTGGTGTCAATTTTGTGCCCGAATGCACCGAGTTGTTGTAGGCATGAGCTGCCGTCCGCAGGAATTCGTCCCAATTCCGCGGGTCTTGATCTACAAAACTTCTCAAATAGCTTGCTAACGTGGAATGCTGTCTCTCTACGGCATTTGACTGCGGATGATAGGCCGTAGTCTGTAACTTTTTAATTTTCAACATCTTACAGAGGGCCTTCAGCACTTCTCCTGTAAAATTCGCTCCTTGATCAGTAACTAATTGTTTTGGTAGAGTATATCGGCTGAGAATTTGCTCGAACAGTGCTCGTGCCACAGTATTGGCTTCTTGATTTGGTATAGCTACAAAATCTACAAATCGGGTCAGGTCATCCATCATAGATAGGATATACCTGTTCCCACTGTGACTGACAGGCAACGGTCCCACCAAGTCAACATACACTTTATCGAAGGGTCTCTCTGACACCTCCGTTACGACCAATGGCATTTTGATTGCTTTAGCGTGCTTATTTTTTTGACAAACTGTACATCGTTTTATATAGTTCTCGATATTGCCCTTCATACCTTTCCATCGATAAAACCGCTTCACTCTTTCCAGAGTTTTGTTCCTCCCGAAGTGTCCCCCAAATCGGGAATTATGGAAATCCTTTAATACCATTTGAATTTCTTCTGGTTTAGCAATCACTTGGGGCTGGCGCTTATCCAGTACATCAACTTCGCTTATCTCATTTTCATCCATGTCTAGCCAATCTCTTTCGGATTCATGAGTTGATATTTGCTCTTCTTCTTGTTTCCTAGCATGGGCTCGAGTGACTGCCAAACATGGGTATTCTTGCTTGCCTGAACTTTCTGCTAGTGTATTTTCTCTCGGAATCCTACTCAGGGCGTCTGCATTGCTATTATCCTTCCCCTTCTTGTATATGATCTCGAAATCATATTCCGCTAACTTTTGATGAAACCTCACCATCCGTGAGGTGGTGTCCCTTACCTTAAACATACCCCGAAGTGGCTGATGGTCCGTTACAACTTTAAAGTGACTTCCTAAGAGGTAACACTTGTAGTTGCGTAAGGCCCAAACAATAGCTAACATCTCCCGTTCCGTTGTCGAATAGTTCCTCTCGGCTAGATTTAAAGTCCGACTGGCATAGCTAATTGGTCTACCTTCTTGCTCTAAAACCGCCCCTAAAGATTCTCCACTTGCATCAGTGATAACGGTAAACTCCTTCTTAAAATCTGGATAACCTAACACCGGTGGTGAAGTGAGTAGATGCTTAACGGTTGTGAAGGACTGTTCACATTCCGTTCCCCAGTTGAATCGGATGTTTTTTCTCAATAATTTGTTAATGGGTGCTAAAAGTTTTGAGAAGTTAGGCACAAATTTCCGATAATAGTTTGCTAACCCCAAAAATGACTGTACTTGCTTGGTCGTCTTTGGACGAGGAAACTTTTGTACAACTTCCACTAAACGTGGGTCTGGCTTGACTCCTTGCTCTGAACAAACATGTCCAAGATATACCACCTCCTTCTTCAAAAACTGACATTTAGAAGGCTGAAGCTTTAGGTTGTACTCTCGAAAACGTGCAAATACTTCTCTCAACTTGTCATTGTGCTCATCCAAGTTTTTCGCGAATATTACTACGTCATCTAAGTAAACGAAGCACTTTATCCCCTGCAGACCCGTTAAAATTCCATTCAATAAAGATTGGAAGAACGGAGGAGCAGTTTTTAGCCCGAATGGCAATCTTTTATATTGAAAATGATTGAAATTCGTGCTGAATGCCGTCTTCTCGCGGTCAGCTGGCTCTATTAGCACTTGATGATACCCATTAGCTAAATCTAATGTGGAAAAGTACCGAGAGTGACCCAACCTATCCAAAATGTCCTCAATCCTAGGCAGAGGATATGAAAATGGGATACATACTTTGTTCAACTCGCGGAAGTCAACACATAACCTGTACTTTCGTTTTCCTGCGTCATCCGTTCCCTTCTTAGGAATCAGCAGCACTGGAAAGTTAAATGGACTATCGCTTGGCTCAATGATGTCATCCTCTAACAGTTTTTTAAGTTGCTCTTGACACACCTCCCTATGAGTTTCTGGCATACGATACTGCTTCCTATTTATGGGTCCAACGTTAGGCATTAAAGGCAATTTAAACGTTTTCGCAGTAGTGTATGTCAATTTATCTCCTGGTAAGTGAAAAATATCACTGTACTCATAACAAATTTGAACTACAGCTTCCCTTTCATCGGAATTCAGCTCCTCCCCTAGCATGAGAGCCTGCTTCATTAGCTTCAGTCGTTCTTGACTAAAATGAATTTTCTCTCTCTGTCTTTCTAGTGGTTGTATGGTGTACTTACTCAGGTTTTCCAATTTTGGCCTGAAATTCCTTATCTCGACTGGCTCACTTCTGGCATTGACAATGCCCACAAATGCGTGTCCGTTGTTCGGTCTTATTAAGGCATTTCCGCAATACACACCCGGGCTGATTTCTTCCGCCATACATACCATCTCATGCTTATTAGCAACTTGAATTCTCACCAGTTGCTCTGATCTCGGCTCCAATCGGAATTCAGATCCCTCTCTGTACTCGACTCTGATTGGATGTGGTATTGCCTCCCGCTTCTGAGCTTGAGCTTTGGTATAAGCTTTGCTTTCTACATTGTTAGACCCAGCTTCCATTTGAAGGTGCTTTTCCCCTTTTTTACTTCTCGCTAGCCGTACTTGTTCGCCACCCCAAAGCTCTGTAGGCCAATTTACAAATGACTCTGGTGCAGAAAGGGTTGCAATCAAAGTATTTCCCTGCTCTTGCTGTAGTTTCAGCTGCTCTGTGTCTTGAGTTCCTTCCAATTCGTCCTTCAATGTGGGTGCCCGCTGAGCATTTTCTACTTTTCCTTTTTTCGCTCTTTCATTTTCGTAGTTCTCCTTTAAATATCGGTCGATGCTTTCTGCGGCTGACCCAGCTCTGCACACAATGTCCCGCAATGCCCTGATCCGATCTGTCATACGCTGCTTAACCATTTCTGGAATATCTTCTCGATTTTCTTCTCTGACGGGTGACTGGTATATATCTTCTGAATTGTATCCCTTCAAAACTATGGTCGCAACTTTCTCTATCCCCGTAATACTGCCGAATAGAGGTCTGGGTATTTCTGGCGTTTCTTCTATGCTTCTTATCGACAACTTTCTACTAATACAGTCTATTACAGCCTTATCTTTGAGGAATTCCATCCCCAATATCCCATCAACCGGTATGGAGTCCGTGTCATATATAACATTGAATTCGCAGTCTTGTTCGTCAGTACCCATTCGTAACTTGGCCTTGCAAGACCCTAGTGAATTTCCTTGAGCTCCAAATAATCCACCTATTGTAATTGACCGCTGGGGTTGGATAACAGTGTTTCTCTTTATTCGATTAGCCTTAATTAAATTACAAGTAGATCCTGTATCCACTAAAAGGGTTAATTTACCTTCAAGCGCTATATCTGATTCTAATGTGATGCTACAATTACTTACTAAATTTAATTCTACTTCATGTATGTTTTTCTCAGTAGCGCTTATACTTACCGGATTGGCTAATTGAAGGCAGCTGGGGGGAAATTTCCCAGCTGCCAATCCCCGTTTCCCTGCTGGCTTCCTTGCTCTGCCAAATATGTCTTGACACAAATATCTGTGTAATGGTCACAGGTACGGCAGAATTGGCAATAAAGGATATTCGGAACCGTGCTGCTAGACTCACTTCGATTGGTTGTTGAGGCCTCCGCGAACCGGACCTGTTGCTTCTTACATACCGACGCCTCATGTCCATATTTACCGCACTTAGTACAATAAGAAGGTTGTCTCCCTAGCCTACACTCTTTAGCTATATGCCCCTGTTTCCCACACTTGAAGCACTGAATTGGTCTCGGCTGCAAGGCTCTCGCTGGGAATCCTCCATAATTTCTTGATTGAGTTGGCTCCTGGCTCTGTGGAAAAGTTCTTTGTGGCCATCTCTGTGCATCTCCATTGAAATTATTCGTGTTCCGTCCTTCCTGCACATTTGCTCTAATTCTGTGCTGATCCCCATACCATACTCCCGGCTCTCTAACTTGCAATCTTCGGGCGTCTCTTTCGAAATAAATGGCTTCTTCTCTTCCTTCTTCTAGTGACTCAAATTTCCGTCCAGTCAAATACACTCGGGTAGAGTTACCATTGATACCCGCTTTGAATGTTGCTACCGCATCCGCCTCTAGCTCAGCCAGCAACCCTTCATCTTTACCCGGATATTTAGCCGACACCGCTGATTTAATCTGTTCTAACAGTCCCTTCATTCTGTCTGCAAACTCTCTGATGTCTTCTCCTGGTCTTTGTCGACATGCTATCATTTCTGTTCTCAATTCGCTGTAGGATTTCCTAGGCATATAGGCAGTTTTGATAGTTTGCTGCAATGCCTCAAAATCCTTTGGCTCCTCGGAACTTACTAAATAGTATGCATCATCCATCAGTCGATATCTTACACATTTCATGAATATCGACTGTTCCTCGGCCTTGAGACGATCGTAGAGATCTTTACAGCAGTTTAGGAAGCGGTGTACCTCTTTTGCTAGTTTCGGTGACCTGTCTCCGGAAAACATGGGAACGTATTTGGACACCATGTCCATGATTTTCTCATAAGAATCTGCCATATTGACTTGTTTGTTTCCTTGTTTGTTAGCGTTGCAATTGCCGCTTTCGGTGGCTCTTACATCGTCTCGCACGCTTTCTGCTATTTCGTTTGTTTCTGCTATATCCTTCTGTTTCGTAACCAATTTCGCGTCTCTAGACCCTGTGCTTACCTTTGTCTCTTTTTTCTGTTCCCAAAATATCAGTTTCCTTGGGTTGTATCCCTTATTCTTTCCTGATTTGCTCACCTCGTGTTGCACTTTTTCAGATGATAATCGCGCAATTCCCAACTCCTGCTCTAAATTCGCTGCCGTTTCTTCTGCTTCCTGTAATTGTAATCTCAGGGAGTCTATTCTTCCCTTAAGCCCTGTATTTTCTTCCTGCTTTTCTTGCAACACTCGCTCTCTCAAATCTTCCTGCTTTTGAATAACTTCCAACGTTATGGCTACCAATGAGTCCAATATTTCGCCCTTTGTACTTCCTTCAGTGTTCGAATAAAATTCTTCTAACAAACTCCCTGCTTCTTCACTGTTTAGATGTCTTCGCAGTTCTCCTGTGAGTCGTTCCCCAATGTATTGCCAGTCTTGTTCGTACCCCAGTAACCGTGTCTGGATTTCCTTCAACTCCTGCCTGTTGCTTTCTAGCTCTTTCTCTTGGGCCTGGAATTGACGTAGTTCTTCTCTTGTGAGCACGTTACTTCTCCCTACTGACATTTACACTAATTATTTTACACTAATACACCATTTTTCACTGTAACTTTTACTTAAGACTTAGTGTGACAACCGAAATATTTGACTCATTCAAACTGGAAGCGACACTTCAACAAAGCTCAATCCCGAAACTCATGAACTCTATTTAAAAAAGCTGATTACAAAGAGCGTATTCAATAATCATATAACATTGGACTCTTAACGATGAATGATAACATCCACTTTATCCAACTTATATATTCTTTTTTTCTTTTATAATATTCACGACTACGATCAACGTTTTTACATAAATGTCACGTTGAAAACTATTTAAAAGAAAAAAGAAACCACCTTAAGGCTATTAGCTTCTTATCATATCATAATCACTTAAAAATTTCGCATTCTCACTTTAACTCACGCATACATCACTTAAATAAACATATAATAAAACAAAATATTTTGTTGATAGGTTCCTGAAAAAAGAAATTAATTAACCCACTTACTTATCAAACAAAAAACAACAAGAGTAATATTACACGCACAAAAAAAAAAAAAACGCTTCTTTCCCTATCAATTTCTGTAATCGCCAGAACCAATTACACTTTCTCAAAAATCTTCTTATAACCTACATGTACGTACATATATCACTTTTCACTCTTACACTCCACTCAAATATATTTTGTTATTTTCTAAAAAAAAAATTTGATCAGAAAAAAAAAACAAATATATGTATATATGTATAATATAACAAAAATATTTTGCAATGCTTTACTTATTATACCTTTTCTCTTTTTCCCGGCTGCGCCAAATTGTCGTGTCCCCAGTAAAACACTCGCGTAATCCACATAAAAAAAACTTTATTCAATAAAACTACTTCGAATAATATCTAATATAACTCGAGCTTCTGATTCACACTTCTAGCTCTTAACTCCTAATCGCAAAAAACACAACTGAGTAACCTGATCCACTCACAAGTCGGGTCACCTGTTAAAATCATTACAGGCGGAAGCGACTCTGACCAGTGACCAGTGCAATACCTTGCAATTAATCGCAAAGCATTACATCAGTCACTGCCGTCAGCTGGAGACCCCAATACTGTTAGTAAACAAACAGTAAGCCCAGCTGAGCATTTCACTATGCGAAGTGAATTACTTAACCCTGGCTTAATGCTTAATTACAACAGCAGTGGATGCGACAGTTTTTTAATAAACAATTCGCAATCGCCAAACATTTAACCGTGCGAAGTAAAACGCTTAGATACTGCAAACTGCTTAATTAGTCGTACACCTGCTGGTAGTTAAGTCATGATGTCACAACCACACCGAATTGAATATTGGGCCACGACACTTTTGCTTTTGTTCGCTCTATGATAATTGGCCAGAATTTGTCTAATTTCTGCCATTTTTGGGACTTGTGACAAGCAAAGCTCATCCAAAGATTTGTTTCCGTCAGTCATGTTTAGTTATGAGTGTTATTATTATTAGCTTTGGGAGTAAAGGGAGAGTGAGACATAAAAGAATTTTTTTTTCACACAAAAAATAAAAAAAAAAATACGTCTGCAAATAAAGACAAAAATTCTGTGTTGTTCAATATAATTCTATGTGCCTTTGTTTATATATTTATTACACTTATCGAGCAGCAGATCGATTGATTGGATGGAGGAAAATTGGAAATAGTTCTATTAGATTCCGTGAAAAAAAAATATTTAAAACTTGTAAAATTGTATAGATCAGAGAAAAAAAAATGCAAAAATTGGTCAACATTTCCAGCAACAAGTAATTATGTTTACTTAAAATTTGGTAATTCAATCTTATAACATCTAAAAATAACGCAGTGTTAGGAGGATTATTTGTTTGGTTCGTAAATATATAATTCATATATATAATATATATAATTAATAAAAAATATTTTCTGTAAAACTCGCTGTCCCCAACCAAAATCTTTCTCCTGATCGATAAGCTAATGAAGCTCTATCGCAGGGGATCGATTATTGATTATCGAAGTCCTCTGGCCAGCAAGTTCACGAAGTCTTACCGCAGAGGTCGCTTCGTGGAGTAGCGTATTTCATACACACACACACAAATAAAACAGTAAAAAATACAGAAACTTGGATAAATCTAAGTACTTTTCTTTAATAAAAAAAACATTACTTTCTAGTTTAAATCATTGAACTACCTGGACTTTATCCACTTCTGAGCTAACGTTCCGGCGTTTTAATGCAGGATTAAGATGATAGTGTTGGGGCTGTTTGTTGTAGTGAAATTCCTGCGTCGTTGTGCCCGTTTCTTCCTCTCGACTTTTGTTGGTGTCCTAGTGAAAGGCGCGTCGGGCGTCCTGGAGGTTGATTTCTTGATGTCTTCCTTCTTTCTAAGGTCTCGTCTTGTTTGAGGCAGGGATGAAGCCCAAGGGATTATTATTATATTGAACTTTAATTTTCCACTTTTATTCAATTAATATATACAGGGTGATTCTGATCAAGATACCTTCCGGTATACCACGTGATTTCTTGAGGTAAGACGATCAAAAAATTGTTCCACATACCCCCCCTTAGAAACCTTCCTTTAGGAGTTGTGGCCAGTTGAAGATATTCGTGAACCCTGATGGGAATAAATGAGTATAACTTTTGAACCACCCTATAGATTTTGGTTATTGTTGGTTTATTAAATAGCCAAGAATAGTAGCTGTCGAAAAGTGTATTACTCTGTATTTGTTAATTAAGCTTATTTAAATTATTCTCAAATATTTTCAAAACATTGATTTCTTTACACACAAAAGTTTTTGAAATAAATAACGGTATTTATGAAATTTGTGTGTAAAAAAAAATCAATGTTTTGGAAATATTTGAGAATAATTTAAAGATGCTTAATTAAAAAATACAGAGTAATACACTTTTCAAAAGCTACTATTCTTGGCTATTTAATAAGCCAACAATAACCAAAATATACAGGGTGGTTCAAAACTTATACTCATTTATTCCCATCAGGGTTCACGAATATCTTCAACTGGCCACAACTCCTAAAGGAAGGTTTCTAAGGGGGGGTATGTGGAACAAATTTTTGATCGTCTTACCTCAAGAAATCACATGGTATACCGGAAGGTATCCTGATCAGAATCACCCTTATATTAATGTATATATGTATATATAGTATATAAATATTTGGCACAAATTCGATATTTAAGCACTGATTGTGGTTGGAATGCTGTTACGTACCTGCTGTATTATTGAAAATTCGTTTTTTTTTAATTAATTTTTTATAACTTTAGGCACTGATTTGAAAAAGGACCGCTGCCACCAATTGTTCTGGCTTCGCCGTTCGGGCTCCCCAATGTTGAGATAGAGAAACGGCCGCCGTAAGTAGTAAAAAATGCAACACTTTATTCTATTATAAATCACTTTTTTCTTGCACAGGTATTGAATTATCCACAAGTAAAACTAGAAACAATCTATAAATTTTCCGAA
The DNA here is from genome assembly GCA_963924295.1 of Dioctria rufipes. Classification (NCBI taxonomy): domain Eukaryota; kingdom Metazoa; phylum Arthropoda; class Insecta; order Diptera; family Asilidae; genus Dioctria; species Dioctria rufipes. The sequence goes on from OZ002741.1 coordinate 113,984,131, forward strand.
TAGTTATTATTCTTTTTAGAATATCTCGATTTGTATACACTTATTACACTGAGTACTGGTAAAAACGTATTATTATTATTTAGGTGTTTTTACGACGGATTCAGAAAACGAACTCCCCGAGGTTTGGGCAAATTGCACCCAGGTACCCACGATATCTTGAAAAAAGCTTTTTTATGTTTTTATTACTTTCTCACGACGTTAAAAATCGTACGTGAGAAAATGTACAAAAGTTTTGATGCAAGCCATATGCATCTATGCAAACTGTAATCCGATATGCACTTGTGCACTCGTCTTGAAATATTAATTTTAAGAGGGCGCGAATAATTGTGATAATTGTATGTATGTATGTACATACAATTAGATTGGATTAAGTAAGTAATGTACGTATGTACAGTGTACATACGGAAAAAAATTAAGAAGACACTGTATGTAGGTAAGTGTGCATACCGTGTGAGTGGAATGTGTGTCTGATAACAAAATGCAATTTATGCTAAAATGCATTTTGTTATAATATGGGAGTGTATTTCTAAATGCATTTTAAATTTTGATAGAGTTTTTAATGAAATTTAAATTGAAATGTTTTTACAGGGTCACTTAATAGTACATCAATATATCGTATTGGACGATACATTGATGTATCGGCATTATGGTTGTGATTCGGAGCAAAGGTACCTGAGTCACAACATCATCAGCACGGGCTTCCTGTTGGAAAAATGGTTTCAAGGGTCGTGTGTCGAATCACACATTGGGCGCCCGCAGAGATAAGGCCTATGTTTTAAGACCGGCAAGCTCAGTCGATCAATTTTCGGCATCGTTTGCTACACGACTGAAGCATACGATCCTTCCCTGTTATGGATGCATGACGATACAGCTTTAAACGTTTCGGCTCGTGATCAAAACTCTGAACGAACCCCACGACAGCGGAATGTCAAGAACCAGGTCGATCCTAAACGAAACGGGAGGAAAGAGAACAGAAAGCGAGTACCTCTCGAGCTGAACAGCAAAGTATAAAACGTCAATAAGACGGAAGTATCTTATGTGAAAAGAAAAAGGAAAATTTCTTATTGTAGCGAGAGGAAGCTACCTAACGTGTAAAACGTGAAGAATTGAATTTAGCATCCGCCGTCCAATAAAAGGAAAAGACGAAAGTAGGTTTGAGATAGAAATTCAATAGCACGCAGTACATCGCTGTTCACCACAGCGCAGACTCCGACAGCGTGCGTAACGCAACACAGTTGCATTAATTTTTTTTTCAAGCATTCCACGGTAAGATCCTAATGACTGTAAATTTCTAAAGAAATTCATTTCCTCATGGAAATTTTTACTTTTGATGTAGAAACCTAACCTAGAGCTTGGGCGAAGAATTTTAGCAAAGAGGAGTAAAGAAAAGCCAGCAACGGGACTAATTCATAGTGCAACGGTATATATCTGACACTGAGGGAACTCCTACTCCCAGAATAGACCCGTGTCCACCTTACCGCTTTTATCGAGCCGTATAGTACCACAGACAAGGACCTCTCTTATCCTTGTTGCTCGCAATGACGATATGTCGTGTTCCCAAGCAATTAAAACACAAACTTCATTGAAATACACCTTTTTATTTAAATTACTGCTACCACTTCTTTGTTGACATTAACTCCGACCGCTTGCTGATTGAAACCCGAACTGATCACAGCAATTTAGTTGTGTACCACGAAAACTTGCACACGGAACTCCGAAGTAGAATCTGACCCTCAACATATGTAATTATTATGATGCGGTAATATTCTACAACTGATGACGTCTCTGCTGGCCAATGTCACTGGTAGTATGCAGCTGTGCTGTTGTAAAAAAAAAACAGGTAATGACCGTGCTCTATGCGAAGTAGCTTGTTTAGTCACTGCCGCCGTAATGTAAACAATCATCACATTATTTAGCAATAAGCGGGCACTTTACTGTGCGAAGTAAAGTGTTCCGAATTGCTTGCTACTTTACTACCGGTACACCTGCCAGCCTATTACTTCCGTGTACCAGCAGACTGGGCCACAAGATCCCTCTCCCTTGGAAGAAACTAGTTCCCAGAGGAACTAGGTTCGGTGTGTTCATTTGGGGCTTTCAATCCAAAAGCTGTAGGATTTACATTTCTTTTTAATTTAATTTCTATATAAACACAATTATAATTTTCTTGACATTCCTCTTAACTATATTTTTACATCATGCATTTTTTTTTTTTCTATCTTTACATAAATTCTCTTTCATTTCTGTTCTATTTCTTTAATAATTGTCTCTACATAATACATTCATATCTTTTATTTCTTTTAACAATCTTTCTTCATTTAGTTTAGTTACAAAATATAGATTTCCTTTCTCTTAATACACTTTCATAAGAATTTGCGCTGCATTTCAATTGCTTGTTTTAGTTTTTTAATTAATCCATTATATTATTATTATTCTTTCTTTTCAAAGCAAAACATTGATCAACATTTACTTTTACCCTTTTTTCTTTTTTAAATCTTTAGCATAACTGTTTTTTTATCAGTCTGATTACCAACTTTATAATTATTATTTCTATTTAATATCTTTACTTTATTTTATTTATTTATCCTAAATACAGGTCGCCAGAGCCTACTTATTTACAACACTATCTGCTGCTGTGCTACTCCAGTTGTACGAACTGTTTTCCAACGACCGTGGGTAAGTTAGGTGTAGGCAGATTAGCTGTTGTGGGGACTATTATCTCCATGCTGTCCCTTGTTCTCCAGTTGGGGCTCTAATTTCACTGTTCGGGTGTTTCTAGTTAACCTCAGTACGATTGACAACGTCGATGTATTGCGATTGCTCAGTAGTGCTTGGTTCTGTTTCCATCGTCTCAGGTAGATCACAATTCCTGCTACTATTAATAGGCTGCTAAAACTTCAGAGTGCTGTCACCGATGTGACAGGCTAAGTAAATGTGGTGATGAGTCTGCTACCTGCTGTTTTCTCGAATTTTGATTGCGCTCTGCATACTCTGCGGCTTCTTGGTCCCTCCATGCTCTATTAATAGAATCTGCAGCTAGAAGTTGTACTTGCTGCTTCTTCTCGTGGTCCTACTCTACCCTTTTCATGACTGGCTTCATCGCAAAGTTGTCCCAAGATGGTAGCTCCGAATGTGTGGGCTGCCAAAGGGTTATATTCCGTTTGGCGTCGTCTTCCGATGCTATAAGAAGGTCTCCTATCTGCAGATGACAATGTGCCTCTAGCGTTAAAATTCCCGTGGCGGTTAGCTCTCCAATGGCGGTGGGTAAATTCCGGCAGTTGATCTCCAACTTCGTACTTGTGGCCATCACGAATAACCAGTGATTTCGGCTTACCATGTGAACTAGACTGTTCCACTTCGGAATAACTTTCCTCGAACATGAGTTAGTGTTGACGTTGAAACTGCGGAAAAGATTTAACACATAGTTATTACCAATGGTTGTAATAACTGCTAACTGCTAACTGCGGACATAAGAATTGCGGATGGTCGCCCAGTGTTATAAGCTGTTGGCATTCTTTATACTGTTGATCATCCAACAAGACATACTGACGCTCGTGGTTGTTGGCTGCTAGGAATTCGGCGCCTAGATTGTATATATGGTATCCCACTTTCTCCACTGCGGCAGGAATGATGTAAATCTTGTAGATGTCGAAAGCTAGCCTTTGAGGTTGGAGGATATCAATTCGGATAAGAATATGCTACTGACTCTGGATTGCCTTCACCTTAGGGATCTGCGTTAGTAGCTGAAAATCCGAGAAATACTCGGCCAAATCCAGTTATTTCTTGGCGTTTCTCATAATATCGGTGAGTTCCTGAGCATGGAGTATCATAGGATGAAGCTTTCCCACACTCAATGAGACCAAAACGTTCATATAAGTTTGCTGCATATCGCTTATCTCTCTCAATTGTAGAGTCAATCGTTGCAGCATTGGTATTTCTCCGGCTTGACTGTGGTGTACTGCGATGATGACGGACAACTTATTCTTTAATTCCTCTCGTTCTGCAGCAGCTTGAAGTCGTGACATGTTGAACAGATTGAACGTTGATTTTATTACGGTGGTCTGGTGCTCTAACAAGTTGAAGGTGCGATTCTCTCTTCCGTTAAGATCTTCTAGCTCTGCATATATCTTTTCGGAGTCCGCATGTCCCATCATTATCATCATTATCATTAATTACGGGGGATGCAGACAGGGTTTCTGCCTCTCATCTTGTCACTGCGACCTATAAGATCTATTGTGACATTACCCCTGGATGCCCTAGGGCGCCCATTCGAACTTAAGGTTTTTGATGAAGCCTATAATATTCTTTAGGGCCATTTTTTCGACATCCTCTGGCAGTGGAAATGCCTTCCTAGATGTCTTAGCCTTATGCGGTACAGAGCCTCGCAGTCACATAGGACATGTTCAGCGGATTCGTCGTCTTCCATACAGAATCGACAGGTCTCATCATTGAGCTTACCCATCTTCGCAAGATAGTATCTAAGTGGGCAATGCCCATTAAGTAGGCCCGTTATGAGCCTTAGTTCTTTCCTGCTGAGTGTGAGGAATTCTTTTGTCATCTGTTGCGAGTACTTTATAAACTTCCCTTTTAGTTCTGTCCTCCCAAAGCCTGATCTGAGCTGAGAGGTGACTTTTTGGGTGTCCAAAGACAGGCTCAGGGCCAATAAACGGAGATTTGGCTCCTTCTTTTGCAAGGCGGTCCGCAATCTCGTTTCCCATAATGCCTTCATGTCCTGGTACCCAGATCAGTATCACCCTATTTGTCTCGGCCAGTAAGACAGTAAGACAATCCCAAACCAGCTTTGACTCAAAGGTAAGCGAGTTTAACGCTTTAAGTGCTGCTTGGCTGTCTGATATTATGTATATTTTTGCTCCACGCATATTTTTATGGATTATTTCGCGAGCACAGAGTTCTATGGCGTGTGTTTCTGCTTAAAATGGTTGTTGAGGCCCCCAGTACTTTTGCGAGATGGCACCTTGGCCCATATATGCCCACGCCTGCTTTACCTTCCATTTTGGATCCGTCCGTGTACCATTTAAGAGATCCTTTTTATAAGGGTAGGTCACCAGTGTGCCACTGTTGACGGTTCCCCACGATCACCTTAAATGGTGTTTCAAAGTTATGGCGTTTCGGCATAACGTTTGAAATTGGGTTAGCCATCGGGTCCTCTATGAAATCCTGGAGGACTTTCAGGTGGCCAACCAGATTATTTGTACTTAAGAGGTTTGCCCTTTGTAACCTAATTGCACTAAGTATGGCCTGCTGCCTAACATGCAAATGTAAGGGTAGCAGGTCCAACATAGCCTCTAGGGCCGCAGTTTGGCAGGTACGCATGGCACCGGTTACTCCTAGACATGCAAGCCGTTGTAGTTTTTGCAAACTAGCTTGAGCTGTCTTTTGTTTTTGGCCACCAAACGAGTGAGGCGTATGTGACCATGGGTCTTATAATAGATGTGTATGACCACAGAGTTATTTTTGGTTTAAGACCCCAAGTTTTGCCAAAAAGCCTCTGGCATGTCCATGTTGCCACTGTAGCTTTATCCAGTATTCTTTTTAAGTGAGAGTTCCAGGTTAGTCTGTTATCCAGGGTAATACCTAGATATTTGACTTCCTTTGAGAATTCCACTACTGTTCCCTCAATGGATGGTGCTGGTAGTTAAAGCTTCCTTTTTCTCGTGAAGGGAACAACTGTTGTCTTACCAGGATTGGCTCGAAGTCCCATAATTTGGCACCAATTGCAAGCTATGTTTAAGGCATTTTGCAATAGATCAGAGATTATCTGATCATGTTTGCCCCTAATTGTAATGACCAGCTCATCCGCATATCCATAACCAGGGACCATAGTAGAGGGGACAGTACCCCACCTTGGGGACATCCCTTGGCAGCCACTACTGTAATAGAGTCCTCCCCCAGGTTAGCTGTAATGCTCCGGATTTCAAGCATAGCTTTTATCCATTTTATCAAGGAAGGTTCAATTCCTTTTTTGGTAGCTGCATTCTCAATGGCTTCAAAGAAGGTATTGTCAAATGCTCCTTCGATGTCTAGGAATGCATCCTCTACTGCCTTTTCTAGTCCTCGGGCAAGACTATGTAGGGCAGTTGTGGTAGACTTTCCTGCTTGGTAAGCATGTTGATTTGGGTGCAGCGGTGATCGCTTGAGTGCACCGCTCCTAATATAGTTGTCTAACACTTTCTCCATTGTTTTGAGGAGATAGGACGGTAGGATTTGGGTAATGTAGGTGAACGCCCTCCCCCTTTAGGTATAAATGTTACCTTAACTTCCCTCCACGTCATTGGTATATATCCTTGAGTATAACTTGCTCTAAAGATCTTAATGAGATTTATCAGTATCTCTTCTAGCCCTTGTTGAAGTAGGGCTGGAAAGATGGCATCAGCTCCAGGCAATTTGAATGGCTTAAAGGAGTTGACGGCCCATTTGACTTTCCTTGGGGTGAAGATTCTGCCAGAGAGACTTTTAATCCTATTGAAGGGCCTGCATTCAGGTCTTAGATCTTCAGGGATTTCGTCCTTATCTTGCATAATTCTCGAATCGGGAAAATGAGTTTGTAATAACAAACTTACTGTTACTTCCCGGCTACTCGTGTAGCTACCATCTACTTTCTGTAGAAGGCCGATACTATTGGTGTGATCATTAGAGAAAACTTTTTGAAGTCATGCACTCGTGGGTAGATCACCAATATCCTCACAGAGATTTCTCCAAGTTCATCTCTTGGATTTCCTCAGCTCTTTATTGTACTCAGTCAAGACGCGCTTGTATTCATTCCAAGCACCTGTTGTTTTTGCCTTGTTGAGGAGCCTTCTAGAATTGGCTCTTAGTCTATCTAGTTCACTGTTCCACCAGGGCACAGCTCGCGTTGTTTCCCTTTGTTTAACAGGACAACTTTGTTCGTAGGAGTAGATGATCAGTCTATGAATTTGGGAGGAGATACGGTCTAGATCCATGCGGGTCTCAATTTGACCGTTTTCGAGCTCCTCTAGACTCATTTTGATGTATTCCCTGTAGGAATTCCAATCAGTGAGACGTGGAACTCTTATTTCCTCCCTTTGCATAGAGGAAGCCCTAATATCGAACTCTGATGGTTATGGTCCGACATTAAGACCTCGTTTGAGACATGCCAGTTTGCAATGTCATCTGCCATATTTGGGTTAAGTCCAGCACCTCTTGGCGAATGACGTTGCAGAATGTTGGTTCATTCCCTATATTAGCTATGTCTATGTTATTTTTAACTAAATGGTCAAAAAGGTACTTGTCTGTTGGCACCTCCACTAGGTCCCGAGAGATTAGTTCTGTAATAGGAAGGAAGTTAATATTAGGTTTAAAAAGCATTGCCTCCCGTGGGGTGTCATGATTCCTATTGTAGATCAACTTGCCTTGTTTAGTTGAAAGTCCTTTCACTTGACTTCCAAGAACCCAGGGTTCTTGCAGGAGTGCTATGTCTATACCACCCCTAATGAATCTTCTGCTAAGCACATCCGAGGCAGCTTTTGCATGATGAAGATTCACTTCGAGTAGCTTGATATCACTCCTGTTTCCAGTCATTATGAGTGACCTCCGTTTTTGGGACTCTTTTTCGTTCCCTTTTTTTGCCCTTCCGGGCTTTAACCCTTTGGTCCCTATTTAAGGGTTTTGGCCCTTTTAAATAGAAGCCTGGTGGTACTGTGGGTTTGCCGGGCGGTTTTGATCTAACCACTGCCTGCTCCCCAGCAGTACTGTTGCTCCTTTTTGGTGTTGAGGGTGTCACAATTGCCGGGCTGTTAAGACCACCGGTAGTTGTGGCTATTTTCTCAACTTGTTTTGGGGTACCCAGTTGGGGTATCGCCCTTGGTGGTTCTGGTTCAGCCACTTCCCTTTGCTCAGGAGCCACAGTATTACTCTCGAGGTGTATGCCCGAGGTTGAGGCGACCGCAGCTGCTAGCTCAGATGGCCGGCGTGCATTCCTGGACGCCTCAGCCTTTGGGTTGGCCTCTGTTGTTTTACCTTGCTCCTTTTGCAGCTTTAGGTCTCTTTTCGGCCTAGCTGCACCTGTCCAAAAAGGAAGTTATTCTTAAAGCTTAACTTCTTGAGCCTTTCCGCCGAGCAGTGGTCCACTGAGAGAGTGACTTGTGAGACAACCCTTTCAGTCACTTTCCTTAAGACCTTCCACTCAGCTACTTTGAGCTCATGGCTTTGGGCCCTTACGTAACGCAGTAACTCGTCAGACGGCATCTCTGTGCTTTCAGGGAAATAGCCAACCAGGATCTTTGCACGAGGAATATCACATTCCTCTACGGCCCTTAGTTTGACATTTTCCTATGGTGTTATCTCACCCACTATCTGCTTTAGCCACTCCGAGGTAGCCTTATTAGAGCAGGTGAGAACTAGCCATACTGGTCTAGCACTGTAGCCAAGGAATGCCGGCTTAAGTCGATCATTCTCCATCTCCAGTATTTTGCCCAGGATCGCCTTACGGACAGATATAATTTGATCTGCCGTGAGCATTTCAGTTTTAAACAACACGAACGCGTTTAATAAAAAAAAAACACAAAATCGAGAATAATAACTAATTTTATTACTATTAATCTTTCCGATACACATATGAATTTAAGATTATGCTAAAAGTAAAGTATTTGCATATTACTATTAAAACTGATAGTCCGATGGAACCCGACAAAAGAGGTACTTTCCTTCTCGAAGATAGAATTAAAACTTGGCCTCTGTAAGATTGCAAAAGACCAATTTCGATCACGGATAATGCCGGTGGTCGAAACTAGCCCACGCACATACGACACTTGTGGTATGATATTATTATAATGGCCATTGAAAATGACATAAAGGCACGTACGATACTTAGGGTATCGGATTAACTAAAGACTTCCAAGTAATTCGCTGATGCAATGTTTATTGCAAGTGCAATGGACATTGCTTTGCGATGGAATATCTTATCTGGGTGGGAAAGTATTTGAATTAAAATATGTTCCCAGATTCCGTGTCTGTAACACCCCCTGCCTTTGTCTGAGGCTCCGACGAAGTTAATTAAATATTAATTTCAATATTTAATATTTTCTTTTTCTTAAATAAAATTATCAAAATTGTTATTATTATCAAAATGATACATACAGTCACTATATCTATACCAATATTTGTTACACATTTTCTATGGCTCTCATATACAATTTCCTCCATTCTTTTTCTATTATCTATATTTTTAGTATGCAAATCTTCTAGTTTAAAATTTTCAATAGTTCTATTTTCTTTAATTTTGGATACAAAGTTTGGTAGTACGACGTGATCGTAGATTTTAATACTTAAATTTTCGAATATGTCTCCCTTAATTTTCAACTTACAATTTTCATACTTTAATAGTTTGTACCTTTAATGCTAACATTAAATTTGTTACAATTCTGATCAATGAATATGTTTTCAATATTTTTGGTTACAATTATTCCAGTTATCACTTTGTTCAGTCCACATACATATTTATGTCGCTACGAATCCCTCGTTGAATTCCTGCACACCAATTACATCCCTCGATGAAAACTTTTTTCTAAAAAAATACAAAAAAAGGGGAACACAAAGAATCAATGTACCATATTTTTATGAGAGAAATTTATCTGATTCCTCAAACGTCCTGAACAAATACAACCCATCCCAATCCTGCCTACAGCCGTCCAACATATTTTTTGAGCTGAAATTAAATAGAAAACACATTAATAATATGTAAAATAAATAAAATAGCTCAAACTTACCTAAAATTCCACTTCCCTCCAAATGTTTACATTTTTTGTAATGTCATCTAATGACATTACGTCAAACAGCTGGTGTCGCCACAATCAAATTTGGACCATCGAACCAAGCGTTGCCAGGGCAACATATTATGAAGCTGGGACATAGCTGTTCACGGCGGCTATAAAAAGGCGGCGAGCCACAGCTAAATCACCATTCGGTTTTCAGAGTCTAATCTGAAAGAATCCTCCACCAGAGTCTAATCTGTTTCCTATCCTTTGAACAAAAGTATAATTTTGTTTATTCCTTCATATAGAAGTTTAATTCTATTATTGTAGAAGTAAAATTCTACTTATATCCAACATCCAATTTTGCCGCATATTATAATTTCAGAGTTTAATCTGAAAATATCCTCCATCAGAGTCTAATCTGAATCCCATCCTAAGAGCAAGAGTATAATTTTGCTCTATCCTTCATATAGAAGTCTAATTCTATTAAAATTCACACTCCCAAAAATCTGACACTTGATCCCCGATCGTGTAACAGAAGTTTAATTCTGCTTACACGCTTCAGGACGTTGCGATTGAAGTATAGTTCTGCGCAGACGTTTTAACATTCGCTGTAACAGAAGTTTAATTCTGCTTATACGCCCCAGCACGTTGTAGCAGAAGTATAATTCTGCTTACGCGTTTCAATATTCGCTGTAACAGAAGTATAATTCTGCTTACACGCTTCAGCACGTTGCAGTCGAAGTTTAATTCTTCTACATCGTTGCTCTCTTTCTCAGAAATTCCTAATAAAATTGTCGCTATCTGATTCCGAAGAAATAAAAACTTTCTTCTTCTTCTTTCCAGGAACAGAAGTAAGGACAGAGAGTGTGAACAAAGCAGCACGATTTTATATTGAATTTTTTATTGTGGATTTTTAAATTATCGTCATTGTTGTTGAAGTTTAATTGAATTTTAGTTGAATTTTTTAATAGTATTAGTAGTTTTATTAGAATTGAATTATTCATTGAATTAAAAGTATTGAATTTGTGATATTAGGTTAAGTGTATGAATTATTTTAATAAAAATTATATTTGAACTACATCAAAGCTGAGTTATCCATTTTAAACCCGGCACCCTCCCTTACGCTCGAGACTAGATCTCACAACTTCCTTGAATTCTTCATTCCATTAAAATTGCATATTACAATTGGCGTTTTTCAAGTTAATTAAATTTTCAATACAGTCTTTGGGGATCAAGCCGCTTCTTGGTAGCCGGCTTGTTCGTTGAGATCATTGAATAAATAACTAATAAGGAAACGGCATATCGGGTGAAAACGTAAGCATCTCGGCGAAATGTATTAGTGTGCTCTGTTTGTATTCGTTTCGTCATGGCAGTAATTAAATTCTGACATTCTGAAAGGGTACATTTTTCATAATCCAAATTTCTATGTAAAATAAACAAAGTTTTAGCTCCCCCTTATATTCAGACAATATTTCTTGGCGTTGCCTTTGTATGACTGGAATAATTTAGGCACCAACTGACAATTCAATTGTAAACAAATAAATCGGCATTGGTAAAATGTTAAATCTTTTGCCATGGCTCTTTATTTTTATAGATATTTCACTTTTATTTTGTTTAAAACAATATAATAAATAAGTAAAGCTATTAAGCTTACTTGAAGAATGCTTTCCCACGACTATAACTCCGTTCGTTCCTGCAGGACAGAACAGCGGACTTCATTACGGTTTTTTAAGACTCCGGAGTCTCTATTACATAAATAATCGTTCACAAAACGTTCACACTACTATTCATAAAAATCACGTTTAATTAATTATTTTTCACAATATAGCGAATTGAAATCCGAAACTTATTTTCAAATAATATGAAATGTCAGAATGTTAAACTGACACAAAATAGCGAGAACGCCCTCTTGTCATTTCTACCCCCCGACCATAGGTCACACTGTCATTGAAATGCTTAAACACGTACACTGTATTCGCACGATACCCCGCTTCCTTATTAGTTATTTATTCAATGGTTGAGATGGGTGTCTTGTAATCACCGCCTTGCTGATTGTTCGTCGAAGTCTGGCGAGACCGTAGCTAGACACCGATATCCGGATCCGCCCAATTACTAGGGTTCTACGTTCGGAGGGTAAGTCACCAAGAGCGTCAGCACCTGTACCAGTAAAAAGAAAGACCAGTTTATATGTTGCCGTTAACTGCTGCTAACAATTGTCATAAGGTTAATGTAATGGTCCTGCTTATCCTGATGACAACATGGATTCGAATTTTCGCAAGTGTAGCGGAATGATGAAGAGGAAGTATAGATTCCGCTAGCACGTAATCTGGATTAGTGTTGAGGTAGGTAGCCGTCAGGAGACGATAGATCCTGATTCGGAAGACAATCTCAAACACGGAAGTCCGCTCAATTCTGTCTTCAATAAAATAAAGGGAATTATATATATAGATTTATTGTCTTTTATTTCCCTATGATATTCAAGAGTCGTATAGATTGTTGATCCTTTTATTCTTTTCTTTCTGGTTCTGAACAATTATTTACAGATATTTGAACATTACAAAGATGACTGAAATAGTCTCTGAATTATTTATAGATATTGAACACTAAAAGATGACTGCAATAGTCTCTGGTTGACAAGCGACTCACTAAAATTTATTTTTCGTTCTAGATATGAAAATCGAGGGCTACTTACTAGACCTTTTCCAAGTCTCAAGGTGGCTTTCGCATTAGATATTCGAAAACCTTACAAATTCGGTATGGTTGCCCAAGGTCGCTTATGACGTGAAGATGGCACGTGTCAAGCCGCCACAACACTCCCCCGCCAGCGAAACCACTGGTTTAGCGATACCTATATTTACTCGGAGGTTTCGTGGTTCGTCCAGTTCTGGTTGTTTGCCGTCGTAGATCTGTGTTACCGTCCGGAAGAAACCTAACACTTTGAAAAGTCCGGGTGTTAGGTGGCATGGTAAATGATGTATCTGTTGGTGTGTGGTATGATGTGTCTTCGGTTGCCGAAATTGAAAATTCGGGTATATGACCGGTGTCCATGTTGGTGGTTGAATATTTAGGCACTGGCTGAACTGAGTCTTCAGTCACTGGCTGAACTGGCTCCTCAATGCGTGTTGATGGGTGTGTTAATATTGAGGAGTCGTCGTTTAGGTCATGCTGGTCTTGATGAATATCATTATCTGTTTCCCTAAAACAAGGCTTTAATCGATCTAGAGAAACGTTGACTTCCTTATGTTTAACTTTAAGGGTGTAGAATTTGTCTTTTCTAGCGATAATTTCATACGGTCCCTCGTAAGGAGGCTGAAGTGAGGCTCGGACTGAGTCTGTTCTTATAAAAGCGTGAGAGCAATTGTCGAGGTTTTTGAATTTGAAGAATGACTGGCGAGAATGGTTTGAAGCTTTCACTGGTCTAATGTCTGAGAAAATGTTTTGTAAAGAAATGATGAATTCGCTCTGTGAATGACTTTGTGAGCTTTGGAGGAGATCCCCTGGCAGACGTAAGCCTTCGCCATAGACTAGCTCTGCTGGGATGGCCTGAAACTCTTCTCTGAACGCTGTTCTGAGTCCTAATAGAGCCAAAGGAAGGACTTTTGACCAGGATTTATCCTTGTATGCCATAATTGTTGCCTTAAGTGTCCTGTGCCACCGCTCGAGAAAGCCATTGGATTGCGGATGGTAAGCTGTTGTTCGATTACGCTCGAAGCCCAATAATCTGCCAAGTTCGGCAAAGAGTACAGACTCGAACTGGGTTCCTGATCCGTAACGATTGTTCTGGGAACTTCGAAACGTGATATCCAGCTCTGGCAGAGGGCCTGTTTCAGCGTTGATACTGTCAAGGGGAATGGCCTCCGGCCATCTGGTGAATCTATCAATGATCGTTAGGCAGTATCTGAAGCCTTTGGAGGGGGGCATAGGACCGATGATGTCGACGTGGATGTCTTAGAAGCAGAGAGAAGATGATGGAAAAGAGCCGTGAGTGATCTTGACATGCCTTGAAACCTTGTACTCTTGGCAGGCTAAACATGGCGAGCCCAGGAATTTACATCTTTATTGATGGAAGGCCAAAAATAGCGGGATGTGACCATTTTATTTGATGTGCGAATACCTGGATGAGCAAGGTTGTGGATTGCATCGAACACTTCTCTCCTAAATTTAAGTGGGATGAAAGGCCTGGCTCCGACGAGAGAAATTTCGCAGTACAACTGCTTATTTGTACCAAAAATTGAAAATTTTTCAAATTTATATTTTGAATTTTGAACTAGATGCTGGAACTCAGAGTCCTCAATTTGGGTATCCGCCATAGCTCCAAAATCTATAATGCTGGGAAGATTGATCTCATCTAGCCGGGACAAGGTGTCAGCGACGATGTTGTCTTTGCCCGAGACATGTCTAATGTCCGTCGTGAACTGTCCCACGAAATCCAAATACCGCAATTGCCTGGGAGAGGCTTTCTCTGGATTTTGTCTGAATGCAAATGTCAGTGGTTTGTGATCCGTGTACAGAGTGAAAATTCTTCCCTCTAAATGGTAGCGAAAATACTTGATGCCCTGATAGGCAGCGAGCAATTCCCTGTCGTAAGCACTATAATTGCGAGGCGCGCTGTTTAATTTCACCGAATAAAAACCTAGTGGTTGCCAGCAGCTCTCAACTCTCTGATGGAGTGCGGCTCCTATGGCTGAATCTGACGCATCTACATATAATGCGAGGTCAGCCGAGAGGATGGGAAAAGCCAGAAGGGTTGTTTGCGATAACTGGACTTTTACCTCCTGGTTTTAGTGGACCAGCTGATGATTTGGACGCCCTTCTTCTTAGGACCTGTAAAATAATTATTAAGTAGGGCTTGATGACTGGCCGCATGTGGAAGAAATCGGCGATAAAAATTTATCATGCCTAGAAAACGGCGCAAGTCTTTAACGGTTTTAGGAGTCTTAATATTTTCAATAACTGCTACGCGTTCGGGAGATGGTTTAATCCCTTGAGCAGTGACTAAGTGACCTAAGAATTTGACTTGAGGTTATAAGAATGTGCATTTGTCTACATTTATAATAAGGCCGTATTCCATTAATCGCGCGAAGATTTTCTTCAAATGGGTGAAATGTTCGAATTTAGATCGTGAGGCGATTAAAATGTCATCGAGGTAGACGAAACAGAACGAAAATTCTTGAAGCACAGTCTAAAAGGTTTGTGCCGCGTTGCATAAACCAAAGGTCATGCGTGTGAACTCGAAGAGTCCAAATGGTGTGCATATAGCAGTTTTGGGAATGTCATCGGGCTCGATGGGAATTTGGTGATAGGCCTTCGCCAGATCTAAAGTTGAAAAGTATTTGCAGTCTTGCAAGTGATAAACAAAATCGTGGATTAATGGAATAGGATAGTGGTCTGGAACGGTACAAGCATTTACTAGCCTGTAGTCTCCACAAGGTCTCCAATCACCATTCTTTTTATTTATGAGATGCAATGGTGAGGACCAACAGCTGCTTGAAGGTCTGCAAATTCCCTGCCTTAAAAGGAAGTTGAATTCTTTTCTGCCTGCTGCCAGCTTTACAGGCGAAAGACGGCGTACCTTAGAAGCAATGGAAGGTCCATTGGTAACGATGCGATGTGTTACTTTATGAGTGGCTTGCCTAATAAAACCAGTTTCCACAGTGATGGAATGATGTTCGCGTAAGAGATTTTGAATTTGAACGTCGACTTCTGGATTAATGAGCACTGAAAGAGTTGAATTTTGGCATATTAAGCGTTGTTCAAATGACTTTAAAGATGTTAAAGGGTCGATGAGTGATTTCTCCTTGACGTTAACCAGCAAAACATAGTGGCCTAGAAAGTCCGCCCGTAAGATGGGTCGAGGTAGGTATGTTTGCTATGGTGAATTGCCAAGGAAAGGAGCGACGAAGTCCTAAATCCAATGTGAGGATTTTTCTACCAAGCGTGTGGATAACTGAGGAGTTTGCAGCGACCAGACATAAATCGAATTTTGAATTGTGATTGGCTGGAGTAGCCGAATGACCGACGCGTCAGCACCAGTTTCGATTAAAAAATGTTTTCTTGATGATTTATCGTAAAGATAAAGACGATTATTTAGGCAGCCACTTCCACCCGTCGTCGATGGCGGAGGGCAGTTTAGTTTTTTGAAAATTCAGGAGAAGAAATAGCCGAATTGGCATTTAAATTTTGGGTTTTAAAAACACAAGGTGGAATACATTTCCTTGCATTGCGTGCGTATGTTTTGTGATACCAGCCTGGAAACTAGGCGATGGTGATCTATGTCTGGACTTACTTCTATGCTGAAAATTACTAGGAACTTGTGGGTTATTGTAAAGTACTAACGAGTCCGTGACTATTTTGGCTAGGTTTCGAACTTCATCAGCTAACTGAGAAATTGCGGAAGTGCGGCACTCAGGAGCCGCGGAAACAGCATACACCTGGGGATTGGCATTAACTTCGGATATCGTGTCGGCGGATGATGCCAAGGAATCCAGGTTTTCTTTATTGCAGGCTAGAATCGCCTGCATATGAGTGGGCAGACGCTGGAGCCAGAGCGACTTTAATACCTCTTCAGATAATTTACCGTTGTTTAAGTTTCGCATTTTCCTTAATAGATTCAAGGGCTGTGAATCACCTAAAGGCAACGCTGTTAAAAGCTGTTTTAAACGGCGGTTCTCACTGCCAGTGAATCTAGAAATCAAGGTTTCCTTTAATTTATCATACTCAACTCCCTCTGGTGGATTGTAACCCACGTCACTAATAATATTGATGATATTTTCATCAAGGGCAGCTATTGTATGGTAGTACATGGTCTTTTGTTGGTTGATGCGTGCGATTGCAAACTGTGCCTCCAACTGGAGGAACCACAATGCAGGTTTGCTTCTCCAGAATGGCATATATTTGACAGAGACCGCATTAAGAGCGGGCTCAGACAAGGCACTTGTTGTAACATTACCAGCAGTCCCCGGCGGTACACCGTGCTGGCCTGAGATGACGTTTGAGAGGTCCTCGGCAGAAGACCATTGATCAGGCATTTTTTATTTTATGAATTTACTAAACACTGCGGTATCGACGACGGGGCACACCAAAACCAACCACAAATAACCACTCAGAAAGGAGCACTGTTATATTTTTATCGGGAAATGTAATACCACACTTGCACCTCCAAATTAGGTTAGGTACTTACGAGCGTGCTGTCCGGGTATTGAGTAAGGTCACTGGTGTTTCGTAAAAAAACTTCACTTGATTTGCCACTATTGCATTTTTTATTTTCTCTTTCCTGCACTTGCCACAACCTCTTGTGTACGGCTAACTAATTCTTAGGATAAAATAACACCGTTGACCTTCACTACCACACCAGCTCAAAATCAACGTATTCCTCTCAATCTACGAATTTAACTTTTTTTTATCACCGCTCTTTTGGATAATTATCACTTTTTCCTTTTGGGATTAAGATCGGAAGAACGATTCCCAATTCTGCTCGATAATTTGAAACTCCTTTGCTAATTGTAACTTTTTCTAACGCGGGGTGATGGCCACGACGTTTTTTAAATCAAGTCTGAAAACCGACTGTGTCGAGACTTGATTTTTTAAATCTCAAGTCTAATTGTTCAGGATAGGAAAATGCTTAATTAGCATTCCTATCCTGAGAAAATTATTTACCGCTGGGCATGTTTAAACATGCCCAGAATTATCGCGACGGACGATGGTTGAAATTGAAATTTGATATTTTCGTAAATATCCAACCATCGTCTTGCTATCGTGCATACATTGTTGCGATCACAATGTATGCAGCTCGCGACAATCCGCTGATAAGAGCTTTTTCGGTGAAGACTTGATCGTTTCAGTCTTCACCGACGTAAAATTTCACGCGCCCGATATGTATGTATGTATGTATGTACATACATATCGTATTTACGACAAATCTTACTGAAGGCAAGATTTGTCGTGGGGCTTTTTCTTTTTGAAACGACTTGGGATGAAATTTAAAACTTATATTTTTCCCAAGTCATTTTGTGAAAAAATTATATGTTGATTATGAGCGAAGGAATGTTGCGCGTAGTTGAAGAAATTGCTGATGCAACTTTCTTCGTATGCGCAAGAGATAAGCCAACCGTGCTTTTGGGCATGATTGGCTTATAAAAATCGTAATTTGTTTCTTTATGCCTTATGTTTGATGCCTTATGTATACTTTTTGTATATGTAACATGCCTTCCCCCTACAAAAAAGAGAGTTATTCTTGGAAGAGGAATAACTCTCAGGGCAAGGCGATCGTGCAAGATTTTTACACCGACTTTTTAGACAAAAATTCTCTCATTAGATCTTTATCTCTTTCCTATCCCTCTTCTCTTTTCTTAATACAAAATAAAACATTTTTTTAATACTAATGAGATATTTTTGGGTTCTTTTTGTTTTGATCTACCTTTCCCTTTCTTACTTTCAGGATTTTTTTTTTTGATTGAGGTTGGTTCGGCCGGTGCTGGTTGCGATCACATGGTTGTTTTTTTTTTTGTGTTTTTGGTTTACATACTATGTTTTTCCTTATATTTAGGTGGTAATTATATTTTATGTTTTAAATATCTACTAATATATTGTGTCCTATTCTAGGGTTAGTTGTATTTAGTTTTTATGCTAGGTTAGGTGTTTGTGTCAATACTTATTTTATTACTTTTTATTTGTAATCTGTTTCTTCTTTTTTTTTTTTTTGGTATTCTTTCTACTTGTAATTATAATTTTTATTTTCTATCACTTTTTATTTCATTAAAAAAAAAATGCTTCAAAGAGACATAGGTTTCTATACACGTGTGTGTTCTTATTGCCATATTACTTATTTATTTTTTGTTTTCTGATAAACGATTTTTCAGAACGTCTTGTTATTGTTTCTTTTTTTTTTTTATATACTTATTGGTATTACATTTACTTTCTGTTTCCTTTTACATATATAATAATTTTTATTACAGTATTATATTCTACTTTCTAGCCTACTTAATTATATATATCCTTTAACTTATTTATTAGGGTTTATTAAAACTTCTAACATTATTTTTGTGTTATGTAGTAATGTTAGCATCTGTGACTGCAACAGTGCTGACCTTTTGAAGTGGTGATTTTATACCACTTGCACCGACTTAGTAGGGGGTAGGGTGCGAGTCCTTTTGAGAGGAGTAGGTTCGATTATTTCGATTTGTTTGCTTTGTTCCTCCGCCTCTGGGGTTTTCTTAGGCTTGCGTGAACGATAGTTTTTTATGAATGGGATTAACCATTTGGCGACCAGGTACAGCACCATACATGTGATGACAACACCAGTTAAGGATACTGATGTTGCAGCTAGGACATGTGTACGGTGGTGACTGATATGAGGAACTATTTTTTCTAATTTTTCATCCAGTTCTTTTAATGACTGGGTGTCTTCTAGGATGATGCTATTAGTGTCATCTCCTGAGTATAGTTCTGTCTGTATTTTGTCAGACGGTATTTTTTCTTTGGTTTCATTAAGATATTTGTCCACTATTCGTTCTAATGGAGTTATATTTGGGAAATAAGTGGGTTGTTTGAGACTCAATTGCTGGATATTCTCTGCCTCATAGTGTAGGATTTGGGATCCTACTTGTAATTGACAGGGATGGTTGATAGTAATTATTCCTTGGCCTTCTATTTTTGAAGTTAGGAATTGTTGGGTACACTGAAGGTGTAAAATTGTTGGTTCTATCAACGAGAATATCCACGAATTGGGTTTACTTAATTTGATAAGTAGGTCTCTGGGAGGTATTTGTGCTCTAAATTGGCACTGTGGCTCTTCTTTTAGTGGATTGAAGAGCAGCTTCACTATGCATTCTTTAGACATTGTAGCCTTTGTTATGGGAATGCCTAGCTTAGCGGTGTAAGTGTCCTCTTTGGAAGATTGAGTGATCTTTTTGAAGATTTTAAGATCTTGTGTTTTTAATAATAGAATATCCTGTGTCTGTACCTGGTGCGCTACGTGCGAGTACTGTATGTCGGGTACCAATGATTGTTTTTTATTAATGTGTATAGGAAAACTATGTACTCTATACAACTTCATTTGTGGTAAATTGAAAATCGGAAGTTGTATTCGGATGACTAATTTGTCTTGGACTAATCGAGCCTTTGTTTCTGCTGTCTGGTATAACAACGACAGACAATTTTGTGCATCTGGGCAAGTAGCGTGGGACTTGTGGTATATTTCTAATAGACTTTTGGGAGACACCACTAGCGGATGCAATTGATGATTTTTACTGGAGATTATTATGTCGAGTAAGGCTTGTTGCCTGTACTCAATCTCGACAATTTGTAAGGTCAGGCTTGAAATTATTTCCTGCCTCAATTGCCTCATTAGTAAATCATCAGTGATATTTTGCATTCTATTTACCTGGAGATTTATTTGACGTTGTCTTTCCTGCAGAGATGTCAATGGCTTTTGGATTTGTTGTAGTGTAGTTTTGACTACACTGATTTGCTGTCTTTCCAGGTCGGCTAGTGCTTTTGTATTTGTTTCGAGCTCCTCGAGTCGACTGTATACCTCCTATTCATTAGTGCTGTCCATGGTCCCGAATAGGTAGTGCATTGCATTCCCTATTCCATCGAAGATAGATCTTGTAGATCTTGATTTTGGGACCACTTCTCGAATGACACTTGTTCTTCTCTTGATATTTTCTAAGAGAGAATGAACATGTTTTTGTTGAACCAGGCATAGCTCATCCGTTTGAGAGTGATTTGAACATAATCTGTACACTAGATGTTCCGCCTGTTCTGCCATAAGCGTTTGGTTGTCCAGTTCCATTAGATTTATTTCCGTTAGTATATTCCATGTACTGTGGTATACTTGTAATTTTCCTAAATCCTCATACAGTATTCCTGTATTGTTCAGGGGACTTATTGTGTAGGCTTCCGTTCGTATTTGTCCCATTGCCAGATGGAAACAGCATATTAACACCAATATGTGCTTCATGTTCTGTAGAAAATGAAGGATAGGCTTCGTTAGTCAATTAGTTATACTAAATAGCATATAACATTTAGGTATAGTATTGCTTAATTAAATCGTTGATAATTTGTATAATGGGGGCTTACTTGCTAAAAGAAAGACGAGGTAGAACAGGATAGGAGGACTGTAAGCCGGTTCCTGCTAAATCTCGTCAAAAGATGAGCATTGTATTCTTTCAAAAGTTTAATTAGGGAATTGGTTAATTTACAACAATGAGTAAAAAGTAAATCATGAAGAGGAATACGAAACTCTCAAGGCAAGGTATGAAGGATGCAAGTCAAGGCAAGCAAGAAAAATTTTATTGGTAGAGTATTTAATTCACTCAGAGAGTAAGGGTTTATTTGTTATATGTTCAGTTTTATTTACGTAGCGTATTTTTTATTAATTTAAATAAAATTTAGGTAAAGTTTGACTTCATGAGTCATAGGGAGTAATCCCGAGTACGGAACCTTTAAGTAGGTAGTTATTAGTTTAACTGGCGAAAATTTGTTTCAGTGGGACTTATTTTCTAAAGGTGTATGTACCAGTGTACTACTCGTAATAGGGCTTTAAACGGTTGTTGTGTACTACAACCTGCCGTTTGCCTATTTTTATGGTAGTGTTTGTTGGACTAGGTACGTTGATTACCAGATATGGGCCAACCCAGATTTGAGACAATTTGTGTTTGCGGCTTTCACTTTTGAGGAGGACTTTGTCTCCTAGGTGGAAAGTGAGAGGCCTGACTGTTTTGTCGTAAAATGCCTTTGAGCGTTGTTTGCTGGCTAAGAGATTTTTACGAGCCGTGGCATATGATTTTTGTAATCTGTATTTGAGCAGATGGTAATAACTTTCGTGGTTATAAACGGGCTCAGGGTCCCGTTTTAAATTAGATGGGACATCCGCTGTGAAGCCGTAAAGGCAATCCATCGGGGTTAGTTTAGTACCCTCGTGTACACTGTTATTGTACACGAATGCAGCGGTTCGTAGGAATTGATCCCATGTTTTGGGATTCTCGTCTACGATTGTACGCAGATATTCGATTAATGGTCTATGGGCACGTTCTAGTGCTCCATTAGACTGTGGATGGTATGCGGAAGTTTGTAACTTCTTTACCTTTAGCAGTTTGCAGACCTTCTTGAATAGCTCACTCAGGAAATTAGTTCCCTGATCGGTGACTATTCTCTTTGGAATGCGATAACGCGTGACAATCTCATTGAAAAAGATTTGCGCCACCGTTACTGCTTCTCCATTTGGTATGGCATACCAATCGACAAACTTGGTGAGATTATCTTGGAAAGTTAAGATATATTTATTACCTGATATGGTCTCTTCTAGTGGACCTACTATATCGAGGTAAACCTTGTCGAAAGGTTGTTCTGCGATGTCCGTTATTACCATTGGCATCTTGAATTGTGGCGATGCCTTCATTGTTTGGCACTTAGGGCATTTTTTTATGTACTTTTTTATATCGCTAAGCATGTGTCTCCACCAATACTTGCGTCTGATTCTTTTATAAGTCTTGATGACACCCTGATGGCCGCCGAAAGGAGAGTCGTGGTAATCCTTTAGGATTGTTTGAACTTCCTTGGGGCTCGTGATTATCTCAGGTGCCTTGACTGGACTTATTTCTTGTTCAAGCGTAGCAGGGGGTTGTATTTCCGCCTCTGGGAGTTTAGTTTCTTTATCTTCCGCTGCCGTGGGCGGTGTTTCAGCGCTGGAGCTAGTGTTGGCCTCTTGGGCTTTTTGGTTTTGAGCTCTGGTCACGGCGAAGCAATGAGCGGGTTTCTTTGTTTTCTTTTTACTTGGGGAAATGTTTTCCTCCACATCTGAGTCCATAGTGTGGTGGACTTGGGCTTGTACCGTTAAAGTGTTGCCTGTATTGTCTTCGATTAATACTTGTGGAATGCGGCTTAATGCATCCGCATTGGTATTATACTTCCCTGGTTTATATTCGATGGTATAATCGAATTCTGATAATTTGTGGTGAAATCTCACCAAACGGGAAGTCGGGTCTTTAACGTTAAAGACACCTTTGAGAGGCTTGTGGTCAGTATAGACCGTGAATTTCCTGCCTTGGAGGTAGCATCGGAAATTCCTAGTGGCCCAGACTATAGCCAATAACTCCTTTTCAATAGTGGAGTAATTTCTCTCGGCTTTGTTCAGCGTTCGGCTTGCATAGGCGATGGGTTGGTCTTTTCCCACTTCTCCTTGGGAAAGTACAGCGCCTAATGCTTCGTTACTGGCGTCCGTTGTGAGGTTGAAGGGTTTAGAGAAATCTGCATAGATTAAAAGTGGTGGGGAAATTAGAGCATTTTTAATGCTTTGAAATGCTTCTTGGCATTTCTCGGTCCAATTGAATTTTACGTCCTTGCGGAGTAAATTCGTGATTGGACGAACGATTTTAGAGAAGTCCGGAATGAATTTCCTGTAGTAATTGGCGAGTCCTAAAAAGGACTGAACTTGCCTTACTGTTCTGGGAACAGGAAATGTTTGGACGCAGGCCGTTTTGCTGGGGTCTGGTAATGCACCTTCGCTAGAGCATTTGTGACCTAGGTAAACAACTTCTCTTCTCAAGAACTGGCACTTCTCTGGCTGCAGTTTGAGGTTGTTCTCTCTTAATTTGTCGAAGACTTTGCGAAGTTTATCATTGTGGTCATTTAGGTTTTTCCCGTAAATGACGATGTCGTCAAGATAAACGAAACATTCGAGGCCTTGTAGGCCTGTCAGAACGAAGTTCATGAGGCGTTGGAATGTAGCGGGAGCTCCTTTGAGTCCGAATGGCATACGCTTAAATTCGTAGTGCCCGTAATTAGTGCTAAAAGCGGTCTTATGTCGATCTTTTTTGTCGACTAAGACTTGATGATAGCCGTTGGCCAAATCGAGAGTGGTAAAGTACCTGGCATGACCTAGTTGGTCAAGAATATCCTCGATTCGGGGTAGCGGAAATGCGTCGCCAATTGTCTTTTCATTCAATTTGCGAAAATCGACAACGACGCGCCACCTTTTTTCACCATCGGGTCCCGTCTTTTTGGGGACAACTAATAAGGGTGAATTCCAAGGGCTTTTGCTAGTTTGGACTATCCCGTTTTCTAGCATTTCTCTTAATTGCTCGTTGATTACTTGTCTCTGGGTCTCTGGTAGTCTGTAGGCCTTTTGATTTATGGGCGCTTGATCTTGTATCAAAGGGATATTGTGGGTGATAGCATTTGTGTATGTGAGCTTATCACCTTTTAGAAAGAAAATATCGTTGTACTCGTAGCAGAGTTCGGATATCGAAGCCTTTTCTTCCGCATTTAGATTTGGGTCTAGGCTGAGCTCTTGGTCTAACCTGTTGACTCGCGGAGTATGTGTGGGATCTTCATGATCCGGAAATAAGTATTTTACGTGTTGTAAGATAGCTGTGTTTTCCGAAAAGCTTGCGTCTCTTTCCTCATTTGGTGTAGTTGTGTACTTACTATCTGTTTTACTTACATTACTAGATGGCAGGGAATGGGCTTCCTGCATTTTTAACGGTGGAGTACCATGTTTTATGGGTACTTTTGTTTGGTCCGAGTACTCGCACGCATTCGTATCTTGGCTAATAGGCCGTGAAAAATTGGTTCTCTTAATACTATTTGACGGTGGAGCCAACTTTGCCTTCAATGAGGTCTTACGGATCTCGCACGCGTCTTTTATCGGGCTCAGGGGGCACCTTGTATTCTTAATACTAATTTTATTAAGTGGTGGAGTCGACTTTGCCTTTAAATAGGTCTTACTGAGCTCGCACGCACTGCTGGTAGGGCTCTTGGGTCACTGTTGTTTCTTAACACTAACTTGGTTGGGTGGTGGAGTCGTCTTTGCCTGAGAATAGGTCTTACTGAGCTCACACGCACCTGTTATAGGGCTCTTTGGCCTCGTATATATCTTAAATCTAGGTAAACTAGACGGAGGAGTCCTCGGCATCTTGTTTACCGGCTTCTGGATCTCGCTCGCATCTTTTATAGGGCACTTGGGCCTCGAAATTTTTTTATAATTTACTCTATTGGACGGTGGAGTCATTGCTGCCTATGTTCGGGTCTTACTGAGCTCGCACATGTCTTGTATGGGGCTCTTGGGCCGCGTTAGTAACTTATATCTAGGTATTCTGGAGAAAGAAGTCTTGCTTGACTTCTGTTCCGCCTTGGAAATCTCACTGATGTTTGCGTTATTCGCTTGCGATTTATTCGGCTTGAGAACGTGTTGTGTATCAGTGGCTTCTCCTATTGGGATGACGGCGTAGTCATGTATAGGGAGCAGTTGTAATAATAAACTGTTGATGACCACCTGGAAATTGTTAATGTTGAGTATGGCAACTAGCACTGTTTCTTTCCCAGGAGGGAGTAAACTGTTGGCCAGGAAGACTCCGTCGCCTATCTCTTTAGATAGACAGAGCATTTCTTCCTTCACTTGCAACGGGACTGTGGTGACAATTTGTGACCTAGCAGGTATGTATATTGGTTCTGGTAAGGTAACCAGATGCTGCCTCATTTCGCTGGTTTCTTGATCACCCAGACAGCTCTTTTCGCATTCCGTCGGCTCTTGTTGAACCTGGCAGCCAGCATTACTCTTTTGAGATGCCTTGGAGACACTGCATGTAGATAGCTTAACCTGTTTAGGTTCCATCTTTTCTGCAAGTGACCTCACTTCGACTGCTTTTCTGGAATACAGCTGGTCCGTTTTGCATGACAAGGGCACAGTAAACTCTTCGGGATTTGTTTCCGTACAAGGAAACTTGAGTGCTTTATTTGGGCCTTTAACATTACAATTGTTTGATAGGAAATCG
Source organism: Dioctria rufipes (assembly GCA_963924295.1). Classification (NCBI taxonomy): domain Eukaryota; kingdom Metazoa; phylum Arthropoda; class Insecta; order Diptera; family Asilidae; genus Dioctria; species Dioctria rufipes. Next base: position 114,009,635 of record OZ002741.1, read on the forward strand.
TTTCCTAATAGGCCGTCATCGGAAAGACCTGGCAGCTTTTGTACCACCTGAAACTTGCAGGGAATTTTATTTTTAAAATTGAAGTTGCCCTTGCAATTTCCCAATGTCTTTCCGGTTCCAAAAGGGGTCTGTAAAGTGCATGCCTCATTGGAATTAATTATATCGAGGTCTTTAATTGCTCTTTTCTTAATAATACTAACCTCAGCGCCAGTGTCCACTACTAGTTTTGTATGGCCGTGGAGGCTTATGTCCAGTGGAAGTTTCACTGTAGGGACACCGGATTCGGGCGCTTGAGGTGACCCTTTTGATTTTTTTGTTGGGTTTATAGTCGAGCCGGGGAGTTTTGGGTCGACTGCATGTCGTTTCCCTGACTCCGGGCTTCCCATTTTTTCTTTTGGCGGCAGTCTTCGTCTGCGTGTCCTCGGCGACCGCAAAAGGTGCATTTGAGTCTTATATTGAAGACTTGAGGACTTTTTGCGTTGTGTTGATCTGGTGTAGATCTGTTGGAGGGGCGTGGAGGAACAATCTGTTGTGTTTGATGACCTTTTCTGCAATCACGGACGTCATGTCCATAGATTTTGCAGTTTGAGTAGAAAGGGGTGTTCTTGCGCTTAAGGCAATCTGAATATGTGTGACCCTTTCGCTGGCAGAAATTGCACGTGATGTTACGGACCAGTGCATCTGTATCCGAATTTCTGGCATCAGTGTTCGTAAATGGTCTTTGTCGTGACTGTGATGAACCTGGATTATTCACATTGCGTGAGAACTGATTGGGGTTTGGGGCTCGAGGTGTTGCGAACATAGGTGTTGATGGCATTTGGTAATAAGGAGCTCTATAGTAGGCTCTCACTCGTAAATCGGGGTCTACTGGAGCCATTGGAGGAGCTTGTACCAGAGGAGTCTGGACGAATGTAGCGCTTTGTTGTAATTTCTCCATGTCCAGGGCTTTTTGAATTAATGCTTCTAAATCTCCTTCTCCCTGCGTGAGCAAATATTGACACAGGTGTGGGTTAGTTACTCCACTTTTCAAAGCGTTTTTGGCAAAATCCATCAGCTGTGTTTTCACAGCAGGGACTGCCTCAGCTCCATACTTCTGTGTCGCTGCCTCGTTACAAATCGTCAACAACTGTTTCAATCTTGTAATGAAGACAGTGAGAGATTCTAACGGGTTTTGTCTGGTGGTAATTAATTTGTTCACCAGCTCCTGATATGTCTCACGGGAAGATACGTTCTATTTAAACGTTCCTCTACTTCAGGAAATGAAGCGGGGACGTCTGAAGCGAATAATTGATATGCGTCACCTCTGAGTCTTGTGGGAAGGACCTGAATGAAAGCCACTTTTTCTTCATTATTAAGGCATTGCATAGTTTGTTTGCAGCAGCCAATGAAGGTTTGTAATTCTCGACCCAATTGTGGGGTACTTTCACCCGAAAATAAGGGAACGAGTTGAGCTGTGAGCTTAGCTACTTTAGCGTAATCCACCATTGTTTGTAGTCTATTGACTGGAAATTTAAATTTGGGTGGACTAGCTGGGCTTGTTTCCGGGCTGATTTCCGTTAAGGATTCTTCGAGCCAATCGATTAGCAGGTCTTCGGGAGTTGGTTCAGTCACTTCACCGTCACTATCACTATCACTTAAATTATCACTCTTATTCTTTCCTAATTCTAAATTTAAAATTTTAATATTCTCCTTATCTACGGGGAGGGGGCGCGTGGATTCAGTAAGCTTACTTAGTTCCTAACGGAACCGAACTGTGTTTTCCTTCAGTGTCTGTATTTGTGCGAGTCTAATTTCGCGGGTTTGACTCAGTTTTTTGCTGAGTGAATCACACTGAGTAACGGCTAGCGTACCTGAATCTCGCGCTCTCTCGTACAATTTGGTTAAAAATTTTTCAAGACTTACTTGTCTATTAAGACCTGGTAAAACGGTCCCACTTCGAAGTCGAGGTCCTGCTGGGGATAATGGCGGAGATTTATCTCCTGCAGCAGATGATGTACCTTCACCGGGGTGCTGTGTATTGGCACCTGGGGCTGATCCCGCGTCGGCTAAAGATGGAGAGTTTTCCCTCGCCGCTGCGTCTGTTTCCTGCTGAGGTAGAGCAGGATTGTCGGCTGGCATATGATGCGCTGTTTGGTGAAAGGGGGGCTCCTTGCCTGCTTAGATCCCTTTGCTGTGATTGAGAGGGGGGTTTCTTTAACCGCCTTCGAGTTCCCTCTCAATCCTTGGTCGGTTGATTACGCCTTACTTTTGCAGCTGGGGGGGCCCTGGGCCATCTTAACTTCCCATGGATCTAGTTGAAAAGGGGGCTTGTAAGCCGTCTTCGATTTCCTCTTCAACTCCGGATCGTTGACTGCTAGCGTTTGTTCGTCTGGTTGGCTGGAGCTTCAGGCTGTTTTTAGAGCTGTGTCCTTGCTGATCTGCACTCGTCCTTCTGGGAGGTTTTGGATGGTTTTCCACTTCCTTCTTTGGAGTGTTTGATAGTATCCCTCGGTGGTGCCTGTGCACTATTTGGGGTGAACGCTTGCCCGCCTGGAGCAGAGGCGCCTAGAGATGGTATCTACCCGAGTGTTGGGGGTGACTTGGCCTGAGTGGCTTCGTCAATGGGACCCCTTCGGTTCGTAGGATTAAGGCTTTTCAAGCTTTTATGATCGTTTTGGCTAGATCTAGCTTCCTCAATCCTACCGGCTGCGCCAATTGTTATATTTTTATCGGGAAATGTAATACCACACTTGCACCTCCAAATTAGGTTAGGTACTTACGAGCGTGCTGTCCGGGTATTGAGTAAGGTCACTGGTGTTTCGTAAAAAACCTTCACTTGATTTCCCACTATTGCATTTTTTATTTTCTCTTTCCTGCACTTGCCACAACCTCTTGTGTACGGCTAACTAATTCTTAGGATAAAATAACACCGTTGACCTTCACTACCACACCAGCTCAAAACCAACGTATTCCTCTCAATCTACGAATTTAACTTTTTTTTATCACCGCTCTTTTGGATAATTATCACTTCTTCCTTTTGGGATTAAGATCGGAAGAACGATTCCCAATTCTGCTCGATAATTTGAAACTCCTTTGCTAATTGTAACTTTTTCTAACGCGGGGTGATGGCCACGACGTTTTTTAAATCAAGTCTGAAAACCGACTGTGTCGAGACTTGATTTTTTAAATCTCAAGTCTAATTGTTCAGGATAGGAAAATGCTTAATTAGCATTCCTATCCTGAGAAAATTATTTACCGCTGGGCATGTTTAAACATGCCCAGAATTATCGCGACGGACGATGGTTGAAATTGAAATTTGATATTTTCGTAAATATCCAACCATCGTCTTGCTATCGTGCATACATTGTTGCGATCACAATGTATGCAGCTCGCGACAATCCGCTGATAAGAGCTTTTTCGGTGAAGACTTGATCGTTTCAGTCTTCACCGACGTAAAATTTCACGCGCCTGATATGTATGTATGTATGTATGTACATACATATCGTATTTACGACAAATCTTACTGAAGGCAAGATTTGTCGTGGGGCTTTTTCTTTTTGAAACGACTTGGGATGAAATTTAAAACTTATATTTTTCCCAAGTCATTTTGTGAAAAAATTATATGTTGATTATGAGCGAAGGAATGTTGCGCGTAGTTGAAGAAATTGCTGATGCAACTTTCTTCGTATGCGCAAGAGATAAGCCAACCGTGCTTTTGGGCATGATTGGCTTATAAAAATCGTAATTTGTTTCTTTATGCCTTATGTTTGATGCCTTATGTATACTTTTTGTATATGTAACAGCACCTTGTGATTTGAAAAAGGCTTACACTGGGGTTTTCACAATATAGGATAAATAACAAACGAAAAATTGACTAAATAGTAAATAATAATATAATTATACACATATATAACCTTTTAGTCTTGAAGTAGGAGTTTGACTCTAAATTACTGGAGTCTCAACTTTGACACTTGATGTTTGTGCTTGAACTGACTTGATAGGTGATTTGCGCTTGATTATTCTGCGACTTGTGGTTTGATTCATTCAGGTAATGAAACAGTTTCTAGCTCCTTACCACTGGAGGGGGGTAGCTAAAACTGTCACAATATTTAGTTGCTGTTTGATGATTCCTCCTGTCAAAAGGAGCTTCAATGCTGCCAGTCGGGGTCACCAGTTTTGGGGATCAAGCCGCTTCTTGGTAGCCGGCTTGTTCGTTGAGATGGGTGTCTTGTAATCACCGCCTTGCTGATTGTTCGTCGAAGTCTGGCGAGACCGTAGCTAGACACCGATGTCTGGATTCGCCCAATTACTAGGGTTCTACGTTCGGAGGGTAGGTCACCAAGAGCGTCAGCACCTGTACCAGTAAAAAGAAAGACCAGTTTATATGTTGGTGTTAACTGCTGCTAACAATTGTCATAAGGTTAATGTAATGGTCCTGCTTATCCCGATGACAACATGGATTCGAATTTTCGCAAGTGTAGCGGAATGATGAAGAGGAAGTATAGATTCCGCTAGCACGTAATCTGGATTAGTGTTGAGGTAGGTAGCCGTCAGGAGACGATAGATCCTGATTCGGAAGACAATCTCAAACACGGAAGTCCGTTCAATTCTGTCTTCACTAAAATAAAGGGAATTATATATATAGATTTATTGTCTTTTATTTCCCTATGATATTCAAGAGTCGTATAGATTGTTGATCCTTTTATTCTTTTCTTTCTGGTTCTGAACAATTATTTACAGATATTTGAACATTACAAAGATGACTGAAATAGTCCCTGAATTATTTATAGATATTGAACACTAAAAGATGGCTGCAATAGTCTCTGGTTGACAAGCGACTCATTAAAATTTATTTTTCGTTCTAAATATAAAAATCGAGGGCTACATACTAGACCTTTTTCAAGTCTCAAGGTGGCTTTCGCATTAGATATTCGAAAACCTTACAAATTCGGTATGGTTGCCCAAGGTCGCTTATGACGTGAAGATGGCACGTGTCAAGCCGCCACAAGTCATCTTCAATTTTTATCAAATTTTTCTTTAAATTATTTTTAACGTTGGAATTATAAACATTATTATTTTGGTCTATCAAGTATCTAGTATTTTCTGTATATATAATCTTATTTTCCAGATTCGGCAATGGTTCAATTAGAATCTGTGAATATGTTAAATTGGACAACTGTGGGATTAACAATATTATAACTATTTGGTTTTCGTAAAAGGCTACCACAGTTTGAATATATTTAAATGCTTCTAAGTCATCGATCATCTCGACTTCTTTGTTTGTCAAGATATTTGTTGTTAATATACGTAACTTGCTAGTCATTACAATTTGTTCTGTATCGTCAATATGGGTTTTAAGTAGGTTGATATCGTAGTTTATTTGGTAAATATATTCCATATATGTAATTTCGTCTTCCAGACTTCTGATTCTTGCATCGATCTGGGTGGTATAGTTAGTTAAGTATTTTTCTATTAAGTTTTGTTGGGTTTTAATATGACTTGTTATGTTTTGTATTTGTTCTGAAATTTCTTTATTTATTTCGATTTGCCTATTATTTTCGTGAATCAGATTTTTATTATTTTGGATTATAGCGTCTAATTTACCCTTAATTTCGAGTTCGTCGTCGCTATCCATTGTTCTTGCCAGGAATTTTAGTCCTTTTCCTAATATGTTCAGTAGACCCCTTTTCGCTTTGATGTGAGTTTTCAAACCATTAAATTTATTTTCTAGTAAATTATAATTATGAACAATTGTATTAAGCATTGGTCCTCCAGTTCTTGAATTAGACTTAAGGGTTTGAATATTATTTTTTATATGAGATACAGCATCTTCGTACTCGGTGATATTAATAATATTCATAATTTTATTATTTCTTTTAATTAATTTTCTATCTTCCAATTTGATTGTCACGAAGCCGTTATTGTTCGTCAGGTCTTGTATCTCCAGTCGTTGTGAGTTCACTTGTAGAAGGATGATCAGAATGTTGAACAGAAGGATTATTGTTATCGTTGTCATTGTCACCTGAAATAAGTTTTTTCATTCTTTGTCTTTGTTTAGTTTTATGTTTAGCTTTAATGGTGGAATTTGTTCTATCCTGAAATCTTTTTGATTTACGGACGTGGGTTTTATAGTATTTATGTCTAGTGTCTACATCTATCACATGATCCCTATCAAGTTCTTCTGTAACTATTTTTCTAAATCTAGGGTAATTTTTTCGGACCTGATTCTAATGGTATAAGTTAACACCACACCACGCATTTTCCCCACAAAAATATTCGCTATCTCATACGGGCAACAAACTTCATAACAGCTAGCGAAGCATTTTCACCTTCTGGCACCTTTAACATTTCACACGCTCCGAGTTCACCTGAAACCCCAGAAAACGCTGACAACAGGTCTACGCAGAATGCACCGCCACCAGCTACATCCGTTCGTCGCCAATATTAATCAGTTGTATTCTTGCTTTAATTATTAACAGTTGTAATTTCCTAATTGTAGTAAAACGTTAAATAAAGTTTCTTTTTTTTTTAATTAAATTTGTACTCTTGATATTTAACTGGCGCAGGGACCCGCGAATAGCAAAGTTGTGATTGTGTTCTGAGTAAACCCGTCACCCTAATTTCGTGGGCGTTAATCATTTGAAGATAGTGTAAACAGCTATTCATTGCAAAATAGTGTAAACGGCTATTTATTCTAGAATAGTGCAAACAGCTATTCAGTGAAAACAAAAAAGGGAATCCAACAACTCAGGAGATAAGAGGCCCCCGAGTAAATGAATATTAATATCGGACGAAAAGGAGTCAGCGAGTACTGCCAGCCGCTTCTGAGCAAAAGATGCAACTCATTCTACTATAGTGTAAGGAATTTTCAATGATTCTCCAATTTTTTTTTTTTTTTTAGAAAACTCATATTTCTTTTTATTAAACATAATTAAGCTTACCATCTCATTATCAACAGAATAATTGCTGAACTACAAATAAATACTTCAAAAATAGTGAAATCAAAAGAAAGTTTTCTAATTAAAATAAATACTGCAGTAAATTAGGTTAAAGAAAAATTGAAGTGAATGTTATTTCCATAATATTATTTTCCTTTTTAGTAGTAATAAATTATCGAAGTGCAAGCAAAATTTCTTGAAGCAAAATAAAAATCAATATCATTTAAATAAAATTTTCAGCGCTAATTAATTACAATATTATACAAAATTTTTATTCAATAAAATTTTCAGTGATAATCAATTTACAGAATTATACAAAAATTTCTATTCTATAAAATTTTCAGTGCTAATTAATTTACCAAATTATACAAAATTTCTATTCACCAAAAACATAGTTATAAATTGAATATTTTCTTTCTACAAGATTTGGTTGTTTAGTGTTAATGAATTACTAATACTTCCACGAAGTGAAATCGAATCGAACATCAATCCTATAGAATTCTGTCCTTTTTGGTGCCAATAACTTGTCAAGCCAAACTTAATTCGTATTGAAAGCAAAATAACGCGGGTGCCACTTAAATAAAATTTTCTTTTATTATCTCATTCTCGCTTGCCTCCATAGTGTTAATATCCAGAAGAACTAAGTTAAATTTCATCCCCATATGTCGGCACAATTATATTGTATGCTTTTCTTATAACAAAACCATTGCACCGCTCCATAATAAGTTTAATTTACGTGTTCAAGTGATTTCTCATACAATTCCCAACTAACCCACTATCATGTCCCGAGATGAAAATAATCTGTTAAGGCAGCCGGTACTGAACGGACCAGCCACTGCTCCGCCTGGACAGTCTCCACAATTAACTTTGGCCACCTTACAGTCCCACATTAGACAAATAGTATCAGAAGTCCTGGTTCAAGAGTGTCCACAGATACTCAATTCTATCTTAAACCCGAGATCCGAACTTAATCTAGAGAGTGACCAAGTTATTAACGAGAACGAAAAAGAGAATCTCTCAGACATGGACAAAATACCAGATGTCGTCCGCAGTCTACGTGAGTTTTCAGGACAGCCCGGTGAATACAGTTCCTGGAAGAAAAGTGTCGACCGTATCCTCAAGATCTACGAACCCCAAAGGGGAACTCCTAAATATTACGGCATACTAAATGTAATACGAAACAAAATCGTAGGACAAGCGGATATTGCCCTGGAGTCCTACAATACACCCCTCAATTGGGAAAGAATTTCACGTTGTCTTACCTTACATGACGCTGATAAGAGAGACCTTGGCACACTAGAGTACCAAATGACCTGCCTGGTACAAGGTAACAACACCATTCAAGGGTTCTATCAGTCAGTATATCACCACCTATCGCTTATCCTGAACAAAATCGCAAGCATGAACATAGGCCAAGAGGCCATGAATGTAATGACTCAAACATACAGGGACAAAGCACTCGACACTTTCATAAGGGGTCTCAAAGGTGATCTACCAAAACTGCTAGGAATGAGGGAACCGGTAGATCTACCACAAGCACTTCACCTCTGCCTTAAACTAGAAAATCTGAACTATCGAATTCAATACGCGAACCGCAACAACACCACTCCACTAAGACTAGAAAGTAATCTACCGCCTCCAGTTCCACCCCGACGCAATACATATAACCAAGTCAACCCAACTCCTGCGCCTAGATCCCACTTCTATCCCGAACTCATGAATAAACCCCAAGGAATTCCTAGACATCATAATCCTATGCCTTGGAATAAAACGTTCGAACACAGCCAGCCTCGCAATAATCAACCAAATACGAACCAAATTCAACGACCTTCTTTCAATAACAATTTATCGCAACCATTTCCACCGAGAGTACAACAGCAGAAAATAGAACCGATGGAAGTAGATGGCTCTATTCGCTCTAATGCCGTAAACTACCAGAACAAGTCCGGATTTGGACAAAAAAGGCCTAATTATATAATTATATCCAGCCCAATTGCGTGAAAACCGCAACCCCTAACGAACACCCCTTCTTCGCTAACTCTGTAGGCGGAAATGTGAAAATCACCCATCACGCCATATTGAATCTCTCTGGCTCCCAGAATTTAAGCCTTAAATTCTCCACTCTTAAATCATTCCATGGTATCATAGGCAACGATTGTCTCAAACGGCTTCGCGCAGTTATCCACACAGCCGAGAGCTACTTGATCCTGCTTGATAAGATCAAAATCCCTATTAAACAACATTTGTCACAATCCGTCAACAATCTCGGTATCAGGACATCTCATCTAACTGAACTACAAACAACAAAATTGTACGACGTCATCAAGATGTATCCAAACCTATTCTCTGAGCCAGATGAGAGGCTGACATATTCCACTGTCGTAAAGGGAGAAATCAGAACTACCAACAATGATCCGGTTTATTCGAAGTCTTATCCATATCCCATGGCTCTCAAATCAGTGGTCGAAAAAGAAATAGAGAAACTGCTGAACGATGGCATAATTAGACCTTCACGGTCCCCCTACAATGCCCCCGTTTGGGTTGTCGCAAAAAAACCCGACGCATCAGGCGAAAAAAAATTCCGGCTAGTAATCGATTATCGAAAACTTAACTCTATTACAATTCCCGACAGGTACCCCATACCCGAGATTAACGAAGTACTAGCCAACTTGGGTAAAAACAAATAGTTTTCAGTAATAGATCTAAAAAGCGGGTTCCAGCAAATTCCACTGAAAGGAAGCGACATAGAAAAAACCTCCTTCTCAGTTAACCATGGGAAGTATGAATTTACCCGTCTTCCATTCGGTCTGAAGAACGCCCCTTCGATTTTTCAAAGAGCTTTGGACGACATTCTTAGGATGCTACGTTTACATCGACGATATAATCATTTTTGGTAGCAGCGAAGAGGAACATCTTCAGAATATCGCTCTAGTCTTCGACACGCTAGAAAGGGCCCATATGAAAGTCCAAATGGACAAATGCGAATTTTTACAGAAATCAGTTGAGTTCCTTGGATATGTGGTCTCGCAAGAAGGAATAAAAACTAACCCGATGAAGGTTAAAGCGATAAATGAATTTCCTCTTCCCACGAGTTTAAGGGAGCTAAGATCTTTCTTAGGCATGTCGGGATATTACCGACGGTTCATTCGCGACTACGCCAAACTAGCAAACCCTCTAACCTCGCTCTTAAGAGGGGAAGAAGGACGGGGTCTTGTCTCCAAGAACGTTTCCAAGAGTGTACCAATTAAGCTAAATGAACCTGCGTTAGAGGCATTCAACAAAATAAAAAGAGCGCTAATATCCCAAGAAGTTGTTCTGTCATACCCCGACCTAGAGAAGGACTTTGAGTTAACGACGGACGCATCCAAATACGCAATTGGAGCAGTTCTGTCACAGAACGAAAAACCAATAACGTTCCTCTCACGAACCCTCAGCAAAACTGAGGAAGCGTACGCGGCCAACGAGAAAGAAATGCTCGCGATCATCTGGGCATTAAATTCTCTGCGCAATTTCCTATACGGTTCTCGAAAGGTCAAGATTTTCACTGACCACCAGCCACTCACCTATGCTCTTAGTAACAAAAATAACAATGTAAAAATGAAACGATGGAAAACCATCCTGGAGGAATACAACCACGAAATTATTTACAAGCCTGGGAGAGCAAATGTCGTCGCCGACGCCCTCTCCAGATCGCCACAAAAATCTGCAGTCAACTCAATGTCAATAACCCAACATAGTGATGACAATTCGCCACACAACCTTATCCCATCTGTAGGAACCCCTATAAACGTATTCCGGAATCAGCTCATCCTTAAAAGTGACGAACACACCACTTACCAGCTCCAGAAACCTTTCCCTAAATATTTTCGACATATCGTTACAGAGCCTGGATACACGAAAGAGAAATTAGTCGGTATCTTCAAAAGATATCTAAGCCCCAGCGTGATAAATGGAATCAAAACGAACGAACAAACCATGGGAATGATACAAGAAATCTACCCACTTTACTTCAGCAACTACAGAATTAGGTTTACACAAATAGAAGTCATCGACGTACAGAGCGAGGCTGAACAAGAAGATATTATTATAGAATATCACAAAAGAGCGCATAGAAATGCACAAGAAAATAGGCTGCAGATCATCGAAAGACACTACTTCCTTAAAATGAATTCAAAAATAAAACAATTAGTTAAGCAATGCACAACGTGCAAGGAAAATAAGTACGACAGGCATCCAAATAACCCAATAATAAAACCTACCCCCATTCCAGAATATCCTGGCCACACCTTACACATAGATATCTATTCAACAGAGAGACATCTCGTATTAACCGCACTGGATAAGTTCACTAAACTTGCGCAGGCAAGAATTCTGAAATCCAAAGTAACCGAAGACGTAAGGAAACCTCTAAGGGATATTTTATTCTTCTTCGGTGTACCGAAATGCGTTGTACTAGACAACGAAAAATCACTCAATTCGGCTTCCATCACATTCATGATGGAGGACCAATTAAAGATCCACATATTTAAAACACCCTCGTACAAAAGCGAAATAAATGGGCAAGTCGAGAGATTCCACTCCACCCTCTCGGAAATTATGAGGTGCCTGAAAACTGATGGCACACATCGTTCTTTTGAGGAGTTGCTCGAACGCTCAGTGTAAGAATACAATTCCGGCATCCATTCGACCACTGGAAGAAAGCCTCTCGAACTCTTCTATAGTAGAAACGTAACAACAGACCCCGAACAATTTGAAAAATGCCGGTTAGACAACATAGAGCAACTGCGAAATAAACAACAAAAAGACCTCAATTTCCATAATAAATCTAGACAACCCCTAAAGGATTACGAAGTAGGACAAACAATCTTTGCCAAACACAATAAACGTATTGGCTCTAAGCTTACAGTTAGGTATAAGCAAGAGGTTGTTCGTGAAAACAAACCCACAGTAGTCATAACAGAATCCGGGAAAGTAATACACAAAAGCAATATCAGAAACTGAAGGTTGTTTTGTTTTCTCCACAGGTCTTTTATCACCGCCATCGGTGCAGATGTAAAAATCTTCGACTACTCCAACTCCCAAATAATAGCATTAAATGTCGGAACTGCTAGGATCCAAAGCGGAGATCTGAAACTTATCCACGTTATAGAGATAGATCCATACCAAACATTTATGTCCGAAACTTCCTCCCTAATGAGTAAGTACATACCGAAAACCAATCCGTTCTTCCCACTCCTGGACCATGAGTTATCACAGGTGCAAAATCTAATAAATAATTTGGAAATCCACAAATCTAAGAGATCATTGGACTTTATTGGCTCCGCGTGGAAGTGGATCGCGGGAAACCCCGATCATAACGATTTCATTTTGATGGAAGACAAAATTAATAATATAGTAGAGAATAACAATAACCAGGTAATTATCAATAAGGCTTACAACGAAAGAATCAATAAATTAACCAATGTAACCAATGAAATACTTAATACAATAAGGAAAGATAGAACATATGATAATAAATTAGCATTGAGTTTTCAATATAAAATTAAACTAATAAAAGAAGAGCTTACAAACACCGTTTACGCAATCGAATTAGCTAAATCAAATATTGTAAATTCAAATATATTGTCAAAGAAAGAAATTTCCTTAATTATGGATAACATAAATAAGGATAATATCCCATATAATAACGTAGAAGAAGGATTGAGATTTTCCGAAGTAAAAATTGCTATAAATTCCACAAGACTATTTTATATTATAAATATTCCAAAAACAAAAGGTACAGTTTACGAAAGAATAGATCTTAAGCCAGTAAAGAGAAATAACATTATTAATAAAATAAAATACAAAAGTATCTTACGAAAAGAGGAAGTAGTATACGGATTAACAGACAACTGTAGAACAATAAACGCATTATCACTTTGTAAACAGAATAATGTTATAGACATAAGTAAGGATAAGTGTATTCCAAATTTGGTAAATAGCAAGAATGCGACATGCAACGTAACCAATGGTCACCACATCCCACAGGTGGAAGAAGTAGCCCCCGGCGTTATCCTACTAAACAACTACGAAGGAACAATAGATGTTGACGGTAGTATACAGACCCTACAAGGAACCTACCTAATAAAATTCAAGAACACTACTATCACAATAAACGACCAGCAGTTCATATCAGAAGAAGTAGCAAATATCCACGCATTACCACCCCTACTTCAACCTTCCCTTGAAGGAACCGAGATGGAGGAAATATTGTTGCTAGAATGGATTAAATAGCTCCACGTTAACAACACCAAGCAGATTGGCCTGATCAAGATGGAGAAAAATGTCCATCAATGGATAAACTACGCCCTGATTGCAACAATTTTACTTACCCTCGCCCTAGTGAAAGTCATCAATGCTAAACGAAGAACAACAACCATCGACATTACAGCGATACCACCGCCCTTCACAGCAGAGGCAGCCCCCAGGGAAACAAGCCACCCAAGAACGGAACAACATCATGGCAGCATTTACAACCTACCATATTTATAACATTCGCGAGGACGCATATGATTAAGAGGGGAAGAGTTAACACCACACCACGCATTTTCCCCACAAAAATATTCGCTATCTCATACGGGCAACAAACTTCATAACAGCTAGCGAAGCATTTTCACCTTCTGGCACCTTTAACATTTCACACGCTCCCAGTTCACCTGAAACCCCAGAAAACACTGACAACAGGTCTACGCAGAATGCACCGCCACCAGCTACATCCGTTCGTCGCCAATATTAATCAGTTGCATTCTTGCTTTAATTATTAACAGTTGTAATTTCCTAATTGTAGTAAAACGTTAAATAAAGTTTCTTTTTTTTTAATTAAATTTGTACTCTTGATATTTAACTTAGTAAAACGTTAAATAAAGTTTCTTTTTTTTTAATTAAATTTGTACTCTTGATATTTAACTTATATCCTTTCTGTCTTTATTCAATTTATCTATAATTTTTTCTTTAATTTTAAGTGTTCTACTACGTATTTGTTCGTATTCGTTTTGGTTAACTTTTCCCGTAATAAAATCTATAGGTTTTTTATTGGTAGTAGAATGTATCGTATTGTTGTAAAATCTTATTATTTTTAAAACTTTTTCTTCCACAGTTTCTTCTTCAGTTTCCTCGTCATGTCTAAGGAGTCGATATCCACGTTTGATGTGTGGTTGCTGTTTGAGGTATAGTGGATTTCTAATTTGTGGTTCTTTAAAAATTCTCGGAGTGGCAAGGCTTTAAAGCCCAGTTTGTTGTCAAGAACTATCGTTTTTACGTCCCAAAAAGATGAAATGTACTGTAAGATTCCTCGTCTGAATTCCGTCCAAGTACGCCCCCATAATTTTAATAGCTTGTGCAAATTTATTGAATTTATCTATTATTGTCATAAATAGCTGCTTCTGTAGGCTGTAAAATACGTCGATGTGAATGATCTCGCCAGGTTTGTTTGTTATTTTAAATGTTGGCTTAGGAGGTTTTCTTTCATACTTCTCTAGATTGCAAATTTCGCAATTATTTATAAATTGATTCACTCGTTTCTTTAGGTATGGATTGTATAGTAGATCTGAACTTTTAGTTCTTTAAGAACTTGATCAATACCACGATGATTGTCTTTCAGATGTTCCTGTTCTATCAATTTGACTAACTCTTCTTCGTTTTCAACGTCGTTTAGTAATACTGTGCATCTAATGATTTTGAAATTGCTATTTTCTGTGAATGCTTTAGTATACGCATTAATTATTGTATTGAAATAATCTTCCTCTTCGACGAGTAGTGCGTTAAGCTGGGTAGGGTTAAAATGGTTTTTCATTAGCATAATTGCTGTCTGTTCGGCCAGTTTCTTAATATATATTATCTTCCTATTTTTATTGAAGACATTTGTATTTTTAATTCTCATTGATCCAGAATTAGATTTTTTAAAACTATTTGTGTTTTAAATACATTCAAGCATGTTTCGCTTGTAGGAATATCCACGATGAGTTCTTCCTCATTTGTATGAACTTCTATCCTAGATAACACGTCCGCATTTGAATTTTTGATTCCCTTCTTATACCTTATTACATAGTCGAATTCTGAGAGCTTAAGTCTCCATCGCACCAATTTCGAATTTGGTTCCTTTATAGCGAACAACCACTCTAGTGGCTTGCGATTTGTCTCTATAATGAACTTTCTACCGAATACGTAAGGCCTAAAGTATTTCGTAGCCCATACTATGGCAAGAAGTTCTTACTGTAGTTTTGCTCATGGGTATTTAAAGTCCGACTAGCAAAGCAAACAGGATGGTTTTCCTGCGAAAGAATTCACGTATGGCGTATTGGCTAGCATCGGTGGTAATGGTAAATATTTTATCAAGATCAGGATAACGTAGAATGGGTTCGTTTATTAGCATTCTTTTTAGCGTTTCGAAACTAGTTTTGTATTCTGGATTATTAGCATCGACTTTCATATCTTTCTTAAGATATATCGTCATGGGTTTTGCTATTTTGGAATAGTCCTTAATGAACTTCTTATAGTAGCCCGAAAGTCCTAGGAATTGCTTAATTTGTTTACCCGTTTTTGGGATAGGAAAATTTTTAACGCAATCTATTTTCTTTGGATTTTGTTTGACGCCCTCTTGGGTGACAATATGGCCAAGGAATTCTGTTTCTATTTTTAAGAATTCACACTTATCCAATTGAATTTTAAGATTGACTTCTTTCAATCTTCCTTAAGGAATCAATATGTTCTTTGAGCGATGTCGAAAAGACAATAATATCGTCAAGATATACCAAACAATTCTTATTGATGTATTCCCTCAGAACATTATTCATAAGCCTCTGAAACGTGGCTGGTGCTGTTTTCAGTCCAAATGTCATGCGTGTAAGTTCGTTGTAGCCATTTTCTACACTGAATGCAGTTTTATCAATATCCTTCTCGGCTATTTCTATTTGGTGGAAACCCTTCGCTAAATCAAGAGTTGTGAAGTATTGGCATCTTACAATTTCTCCAAGATTTCGTCGATGTTAGGAATCGGATATTTGTCGTCGATTGTCACCTCATTAAGTTTACGGTAATCAATGACTATCCACCAGTTAGTTTTGCCTGAGGCGTCCTTTTTTTTGGGTACTATCCAAATAGGCGCTGAATAAGGGGAATTACTTGGGCGTATTATATTATTGGTCAACATTTCCTGAATTTGGTTCTGAACTTCGTTCTTATGTATATATGGATAGCGGTATGTTTTGCTATTTCATGCTTTATAGCATTTGTAAAAGTTAAATCAGAGTCCTTTTGATAGAATATTTTCGAGTGTTGTTTGATCAATGTCATTAGTTCTCTTCTTTCTTCGGAATTTAAATGATCTATTCTCAATTGTTCCATTATGTTTTTATTTTCCAATTCCTCTATAATATTAAAGTTATATTCGTCTACCTTTTCTATAGGTATTGGGGTAAACTTTAAATTTGTCGGAAGATCCTCAAGAAATTCTGCTTTTGCTATAATTTTGTATTCTTCGACGTTGTATATACCTTCGTTGATAACGGATAATCCGTCGTTTGAACGTAATTCCTGCAAATATCCTAAACCTGACTTTTGTTGCACCGGTATGGGGATATCGTAATTACCCTTTCTTATCGCACAGAAATTGGTTTCATTAGTTTCGACATTAAAGTGTAAACGCAATGTTTTATTGCCCATTATTAGATGTTTTGCTTCATAATTTATATTTGCTTTAAGTGGTAAGAGAATATTATTACCAATCAGACCATCGAACTGATAGTGAAAGTTATAGACAAGCGTATCAATTTTTGGAGATGGGTCACCCAACTCTTCAAAGAGTGGTATACTAACTTTCTCTTTGATTTCAATAGTGTTTTTAAGAGTTCTCAATTTCATGCATTCTGTAGTTGGTATTTTCCATTTGGGATGACAGAGTCCTGGATTTATTATCGAATGGGTATCTCCGGTGTCAATAATGAACCTTAGGGGCTTAGTTTTTGATTTGACTATTATATGGGGTATGTTATATTGGAGGTAAGTGCTGGAAAATTTTGACCTTCCGTGTTTGAGGAAATTTGACTATGATTCACATACATAGGCTCTGGTTTAGTTTGTGGGGAAGTATTCACAGTTGGATTATTGTTGAAGAATCCATTATTTTGTCTGTTCATATACGTGTTTTGATTTGAGTTTGAATGGTTTCTGTAAGAAAACTGATTTTGCGAGATTGGCGAAGAGTTATTTGCAGTGGGGTGTCGATAATTATTTTGGTAGTTGGTGTATTGAGGCTGATATCTATTGTTTGAGCTATTGTGATAGCTATTATTCTGGTAATTATGATGGTTCTGGTTTCGGTAATTATTATCTGTTCTATTATTATAGCTGCTATTACGGCGATTGCTGTTAGAATTTTGTTTGTTAAAATTATTATATGGGGGTTTCTTATCTGGAGTGGAGTTTCTTGTTTCTCGAATAAGTTTTCTATTTTGATTATAAAATGCATAGCCTGCTCCATACAGGATACTCATTGCTTCTTCTAGTGATTTGGGATCTCTGCAGTAAAGAATTGTTCTGATAGGCTCAGGAGATTTATTTTTAAATATTTGGAGCGCTGAATTGATGTTGGCTAACAGATTTTTTTTCTACGGTATTTGTGTCGCTACTATTAACTAATTTCGTTTTATTATTTACTCGTCTGAGTATGTTTTTAATGTCGTTATAGAAGTCTACACTGTTGGTTCTAAAGGTTACAATCTTTAGTTGATCAAATAGTTCTTCGATAGTTAACCTATCCCCGAAATTATTATTTAAAACCGTTTCAATTTCTGTCCATTTCGTAATATGGTTATTAATCTCGATCACTTCCCTAACTTTTCCTTTGAGTCTAGATTTTATTACATCCAAAAATATATTCTGTGAGAAATCGTCATATTTAATTAGTAATGGGTGCACTTTGTCAATCAAATGCATGAAATTTTGGAGTTCTTTATAATCTCCGTTAAATTCTGGTAGCCCGTTTAAGTATTTTAGTGGGTCTATCGTTAAGGATGTCATGTTTTCTGTTAAGTTTTCTAAATTATTATCTGTGGGATGGGTTGCTATTCCTGATTTTATTTCCCTAATTATATCATCTAAATTTTGGGATTGTTCTGCTAAGGCTTCCAAACTAGATTCTAAGTCACTTAGCATTTATTAATTTCGTAAATAACAAAACAAAAATGATAAAAGGAATTTTATAACATAATACTATTAATATATATATAAGTAAATACTTGTGTATTTAAATGAATAGGCAATGATAGTAATTTTAAATATAACTATAGTACTCACGTAGAACACACAAAAATTTACTATAAAAACACACTGTCACACTTTTATTTTCGGTTAAGATTTAAGAGTCGTCCTTCCTTCTGGTGATTGAAATATTTTCTTCTTGTGTAGCTAGCTTCCTTAGTTGGCCTTTTGATGCTTTTTTTGTGGTAGATTTGTTGATGCTTCACCTTTGTGTAAATTCTTAATTTTTTTTCCCTTTTTGTTTCAATTAATTTCGTTGTTGAGTTGTTTGCATGTAGTACATATTTTAATATGTGTATGGTAATTAATAACAAGTAAGCTCTATTTTAATGAGCGAATTTATCCTCCAAGTTTTATGACAGGATACTTTATTTTATTTTTTTTGTATTAAATTTTTTTTTTTTCGTTTAAATATAAATCTTTTTATATTTTTAATGTAGTGAATGATGTCACAAAGTATTAAAATACACGTACTTCTGAGCACTTGACATCATCCTACCGACTGCGCCAGTTTTAAACAACACGAACGCGTTTAATAAAAAAAAACACAAAATAGAGAATAATAACAAATTTTATTACTATTAATCTTTCCGATACACATATGAATTTAAGATTATGCTAAAAGTAAAATATTTGCATATTACTATTAAAACTGATAGTCTGACGGAACCCGACAAGGGAGGTACTTTCCTTCTCGAAGATAGAATTAAAACTTGTCCTCTGTAAGATTGCAAAAGACCAATTTCGATCACGGATAATGCCGGTGGGTGAAACTAGCCCAGCGCATACGACACTTGCGGTTTGATATTATTATAATGGCCATTGAAAATGACATAAAGGCACGTACGATACTTAGGGTATCGGATTAACTAAAGACTTCCAAGTAATTCGCTGATGCAATGTTTATTGCAAGTGCAATGGACATTACTTTACATTGGAATATCTTATCTGGGTGGGAAAGTATTTGAATTAAAATATGTTCCCAGATTCCATGTCTGTAACACATTTCTTCGGGGAAGTTCGCTGAGAGGATTCCCAATTTAAGTCCTGCAACTATTTGTTTGTAGGACAGGGACTTGGGAGCTATTTCCTTTTTGGAGTGCTCCTGCTTCCTTTCTGCTTCTTCCCCTTGTTGAGTCCTCGTCCTTTTTACCTATGTAGGTTTAGGAGTAGAGTCTTCCTGTTCCATGAGCAGGTCGTCTTCTCCGTCTACTATTTGAGACATAGTAGCTGCCTTTGGTTTTGGTACATTGGGAGGGGCACCACCCTCTTTAGTAACTATTATGTGTTCCATGTTGTTCCCACGAGTTACGAAGAAAATAGAGTCACCCTAGGCAGAGATTCCAATACCGTGGGAAGGCTAAATTGAAACTGGAGGTCGCCTGGTATCCAGAGTTCATCGTTATAAGACACACTCACGCAGTGCCATTCATCCCACAGGCGCGATTGTTTACATCTGGGATTGCGGATTTTATCAGTTTTCCTCTCTAGATCCGCCGTATTCAGTCAGACATCTGGCTTACCCCAGGGGATGACTCCATTTGCCTGTGCAGGAACACCTCAGTGCTTCGTGTAGAAGTTGACCTGATTAAGGCGTTTAAAAAGTTCTCCGGACTGCTCAATGGTATAACGCTCAAATCTTATTCAGCGATTTTTTATATATTTTTTATATTGAAGAACAAGGATTGGATTAGAATTTAAAACTCGGCAAGCTCCAACTCATACTAATATCTTTAATAGGAAATCAATTCTATGAATCTAAAAAAATCATCTGGCTACTTCCTTAATTCTAAATAGCCTAATCAACAAAATGGCGACTTATCTTATGGTTTGACGGCTCCCCTTAATGTTTACGGCTTCCTGATATCAGGTCGACCTCAATCCGGCGGCGAATATCCTTCCAAATATTCGTTTCGTTTTCCTTTTCCTTATTCTTTGTTATTGGCCTCGGAACGGGATCTCACTGGTCATTGACTCCTCGTGTTCCTTTATGCTCCTGTTTGCACTGATATGATGTGTCCCTTTAACCAAGTATAGTTAGAAATTGTTAAATTTAATATGAGGACCATATTACTTGTTATTCCATTTTGTATTTAGAACAGGATTCTATTTTATTAAATTTATACTATATTAGGCTGCCATTTTCCTCCCTGCGTGTGCATTACCTTGCATACGGGCTTGCCGCAGATAAAAATCCACTTAATATGTTATTTTTATTTATGTTCCTTTTTGCGAAAAGGTAATTCTAACTTTTGTTCCCCTTTTGTTTTTTGTTTTTACTTTCACTTTAATTGTTTCTACGTTTAAATCAGGCTTTGCTATTGAGCTTGGGGTGCTCGCACTTCTCAATTCAGACCGCACCAAAAAAATATATGTCCCCCGGAACTTATGCCACATGCTGCCACCTATTTTCGGAGTCCGATTCGGCCATCTCCACGCGGTATAACATGATGGTACTCCCCAAAGCCGTTCACACACTACAAGGTTAACTAAATCCTTAATTACACGTGTAAGCCTAGCACTTGGTTTCTACCTTAAACTATTATTCATTTCAAAATCAAACAATTTATTTATTTACAAATCGTGGTAAAACTAAATAAACAATTACCATTTATAAGCATCATGCTACTGCACACAAAGTGATACTATTATTTACTTAATTCGCTACCTGCATATAAGTTCACTAAAAATTACCTTAAAGGTCTCTAATTCTATCCCAGAGATATCAGAGGTTGGGTTGACATTTCTGTTTGACAAATCGAATTGACAGGACAAAATTTAATTGCACTAAATTCATCAACATACACAATATTTTCTCGTTACTATTTTGTTTCTGTACGCCTGTGTTTATCATTAACTGGTATAAAACAGCGCGAGTGAACAACTTATTGGAAAGGTGATTTGCATTTCTAATAATTTTAATTGCATGTAACTTCCTTAACAAACCGTCAAACTTGGTAATATTCCGTGCCTCCTTGCACTTCGAGTATCAGGAAGTATTCAAATGTTGTTTATCTACGTTTATTTTCAATTATAATTGGGAACAGGTTTACTTTAGGCGCACTAGCTTAGCTTCGAATTTACTCACAAATCACGAATGTGCAATTTTTATTTGGTGCTCACTTATAGTTTCCGAGATATTTAAGTTTAAAGCAGGATTTACATTATGATGACATGCAAATTTTACAGAAATTGTGAGGGAGATAGTGCATCGTATACGGAAATTTATTTATGAGTGACGAGAGAAGCAAACGCGTCCTGAATTTTTTCCGGACGTCGACTTGTCACTGTGTGCGTGTCCGGAACCATAAAAAGACCTCAAGCATAGGGAGTTTTTATAGTTACTGAAACTAAAACATATTTATTGGCAACCCTAATTTGTCAATTTCGACTACTGGAGCTGCCATATTGCTGTTTTGTTACTATAATTTTATGGCATATACATATCTGCCAAGAAAAATTATTTGTAATTAATTATTGCGAAATTGAAAGTTATTAAATATTGCTTTATAGAAAATATTGATTTTATTTCTGAGGTAGTTTTTTTGTCCACAAGCAGAGAGTAGTGTGTTCACAGATTGACTGCAGTGGTGCTTTTTCTTTATAATTTGCTAGAATTATTCCGCCTTTGAGATAATCCGTCATGTGAACACGAACCGGACTGGAATTATCTTCACCGACGTTAGTTCGGTAGGGTAGTGGAGTGGGATTATTTTCATGTGAGCACTTGAGTGTATTAAATGGATTAACGTTTACATATTGGGCAAATTATTTACTGAACTTTTTGTTTACTATGAAATAATTATTAAATAAAAATTTCGTTATCGTACAAAATGATGATTGTAGAACTGAATTACAGTACCACCTGATATTTTGCGACAAATTTTTTCGATAAAATCTCATCCTTTGCTTTGAACTCCTGCGTGCTTTCATGCAATATTTCAGAAATTGTAAAATTATACTTCTTTTCATGATCCGTCTTTGAATATCTACGAAAAAACGATTAAAAACTTGACAATTTCCAATTAGACAGTTTGAGAGTTTTGCCATAAAAAGTAGAGGGGACTGTACGTGTGAGGTATTGCGATGTTGCTTCCG
Source organism: Dioctria rufipes (assembly GCA_963924295.1). NCBI lineage: Eukaryota > Metazoa > Arthropoda > Insecta > Diptera > Asilidae > Dioctria > Dioctria rufipes. The sequence goes on from OZ002741.1 coordinate 114,031,945, forward strand.
CAGCATTTAAATTTCAATAAACTATCTCCCTCACAATTTCTGTAGAAATTGGATGTCATCATAATGTAAATCCTGCTTAAAAATCGCGAAATTTGCACTATATTTCACAATACAATTTGACATTGCTCCGCAATTAATTAAATCTTCTTCTTCTTTTTAGTATTAAAAAGAGGCAGTGTTAGGTATATACATACATACCTTCCGAGCATTCGGGTTACCAGCATTGCGTTTTTTTATTCATTACGAATATTAATTGATGTGTAGTAATCAGCATTTAACACACACACACACATGCAGGCAGGCGCGCGCACACACACACAGGCAGGCTGGCAGGGGCACACACACACACGATTTAAATGTATACATATTTTACTTTTAAAATCACTTCTTCTATTTGGGATAACCAAAGGGAAAGGCTTTTTTAAATCAAAAAATCTCACTGGAAAATTATTAATTATTTTATTATTCACAATCAGAGACTTGACAGAATTCAAATACTTCGTTCTAATTTCACGACGGATCACTAATGACTGACTACCTTATCTTTACATTTCATATCATCTTCCCTGACTTGGTATGACAACGTGACTTTAAATTATTAACAGGTAAGCATTTTTCGTGGGAACGGAAAATGCACTTTCTGATGGGACATGAATTAGTTCAAAGCTTTGCAGAAACAGAATATATTTTATGTGTGGATGTTTACCAAGCCATTGGTTTGTCTTTTGGCTTGACCTTGTATGAATCCGGTATATTAGATATCATGGAGGTATCTGGGAATTTAATGTATGTAACTCCTCCCCGGTTTAAGTCAGACGCCTTCGGCTTCGTATTGTTTATTATTTTTACTTTTTCTGTTTTATTTCTCCACAGTTGAAATGCTATTATTCCAGAAAGGCCTAGGATTAACAAAATTACTACACCTATATTGCTTCCATACATAATCTTTCGGTGCTATTTTAATTCCTTGATTTCTTTAATATTGTCAACATTGTCCCAAGTCAGTTTCTCAAAATTTAATGGTTTTACTTTGTTTGACATCATAAGTATGTTGGATAAATATACTTGTCTAATACAACTATTTTTCTGTTATAAAATTTCTTATTTCTTATCCCTATAGTACAATTGTTGAAGCTTATCAAATAATTGCCTGTCAAGTTTAATTTCCTCTTATCGCAATTCTGCCACACATAATCATTATACATATTTTTTACTAGAATTGTATCATCATCTATACTTTCCATGCTTGTCATATTATTACATGCAAAAGTACACCTACCTGTAAAAATACAATGCTTACTCAATTTTAAATCTTTTATCAAGGCATTTTGCTTATAAGGTTCTCCTTTTAATTCTACAATGAACTCCTCTTCTTCACTGATTTCCAATCCTTCTGAATTTGGTACAGCTTTTATTATTTGTAAATCTGTGACAGTGTAAGTTTTTGGGATTTTAATTGCGAAAATAAGAAAGCGATCTTTGTACATCGTAACTCCTGCTTTCAAGAGTCTTAAATTATGGAAATCTACATTATACTTGTCTTATTCTTGTGATGTTAGCATACTTGGGTGAATTATATTGTTCTTGGTTGCCATTATATTATCTAGGATTTGGTTTATTTTATTTTCCAAATATCTCAACTTAGTTTCTTGGTCTAAAAACAAAATTTTGTAATTTAATTCTTTTAATTGCTCATTGGTCCCATTGATGGACTCTAGAATTTTGTTTCTGTCGTTTGCGATTAATAATTTTAAGTCAATCAAAGTCTGGTTGAAGTGATTGTTTATTTTTATTTGCTGATTTAACGTCTGTCTTGCGTTGTGATTGTTTTCATCTAGTACTCGTAGATGTTCAAGTATGTCTTGTCGATCATTATCGTCCATTGCCCCGAATAACCATTTCTGTGCTGTTCCAACTATATTTACTAAACCTCGTTTTTGTCTGTTAAGGGTCTGAATTGTTCGCAATTTAATTTTTATTAATTGGATTTCTGTGGTAAGGGATTGCCTATCTTCCAATTTTAGATACTCTGTGTTTTGTTCTAATTGATTTAGAATTTGCGTTAGTTCATTTGGGTCGATCATGTGTATAATTATGTCAGTTTCGTTACCTATTTCTACTTGTTTACTTTTTATTCTAGCGTACCCGTTCTGCTCCTGTATTGGATGTACCTGCAACAGCCCTTGTACTGGTCTGGTCATCATCAGTAGTATCACCACGGTCATCTGTAAATTTCAGAGGTCTCTTAATATTTGTACGTCTTTTAGATAGTATTTTCTGTAATATGGTTGGTCTTTATGTCTTAGCCGTTTATAGTTTTTGATGTAACCCTCTTTTCTGTTTTCTTCATAAGTTTCTCTATTCTTATTTATTTTATTTGTGTACTGAACTTTTCGTGCTTCCATTTTTTGTACTAACATTGATAAATCCGTTAACTTATTAGCTTGCCTAGGTGTCATTCCTATTGTTGAATGGTACCTGTGGTTATAATTACATACTGCTATCTGCATTTTATGTTCTAGCGATGTGTCACAATCGACTGCTTGAGGTTTTTCTATCAGTCTTGAATGCAGCCTTTATATGTCGGCATTGCCAGTGTGGTTGTTTGGCTTTGTACAATGGACCTCTTTATCCTTTTCCTGTAGATATCGTTTTACCTGTTCGGATTTAAACTCATTATCCATAATTATTTTCTTATGTTTTTCAAATGCTGCTAAGTAAGCTTCTATGGTACCGATCTTTTTGATCCAATTCCTATCATTTATTAAGTATACCACTGCGAATTTCGAAAGTTTGTCTACAATAGTTACGAAGGTTTGTTTCTTGTAATGAAAAACGCCGAGATGGATAATTTCGCCTTTAGTACGGGGTGTTTCTGTTATTCTTAGCTTAGGCTTAATGGGCTTTCGGTCATATTTGATCTCTTTGCATTTTCCAGAATTGTTTATGATTAATTGAATGTGCTCCTGTAGTTTCGGATAGTAAATTTTATTCTTCAGAGTTTTGTATGTTTCATTTATTCCACTGTGTAGAGTTTTCCTTGTATGATAGAGTGATATCTGTTTATGACATTGTTCTTCATTTTCTAGTTCTTGTGCTCTGTATGTGGATTTCATGAATTTTATTTTAATATCATTTGAAAACATTTCTATTATACACTGTTGTACTTTGTTGTAGTCCTTGTCATTTACTTCCGAGTATATACTTATTCGTCCCGGCTTTATATATTTCTTTAACACATCTTTAATTATTTCTTTATCATTTTGGGGGTTTAATTCGATTATTCTCCTTCCATGTAAAAATTTCATTTCGTCCTTTGGTTTTGTACTTATTTACAATTTCTTCTCTGATACCTATGTGATCGAGGAGTTGTTCTTCCACTGAATGAATGGTTCCAGACAGGTCCATGTTGAATTCACTGCTATTATATTCGTTTATTGGTGGACTATTTTTAATCCTAGTTAAGAAGTCAGCAACTTTGTTTTCTTTCCCTTGAAGGTATTCTATTTCAAAGTTGTACTCTTGTAGTTTCAGCAGCCAGCGCTGATTGCGTTGTGAATTCTTTTCCCTTATATTTGGAGTTTAAATATTTAATTGGAGCATGATCGGTTACGATTTTGAATTTTCTCCCATATAAATGTGGTCTGAAGTAAGTTACTGAATAGACAATGGCAAGAAATTCCTTGTCGGTCACGCTATAATTCCTTTCGTGATTATTTAAAGTTCTAGAGACGTAGCATACTGGATGACTGTCTTGCGAGAGAACAGCTCCAATGGCGTATTCGCTATCATCTGTAGTTACCACAAATTGTTTTTCGTAATTTGGGAGTTTTAATATTGGGTGTGATGCTATGAGAAGTTTGAGTTTCTCAAAAGCTTCAATGTATTGGGGGGTCATTACGGTTAATCTTCATATCTTTTTTCAGATATTTTATTAAGGGATGTGCCACCTTGGCATAATCTTTTACGAATTTTCTATAGAATCCTGTCATGCCCAGAAAGCTTTTCAATTGTTTTTCAGTTGTAGGCAGCTCGACCCTCAGGATATCATTTACTTTATTTGGGTTCGGCTTTATGCCTTGTGTTGTTAACACATGCCCTAGAAACTTTGTCTCTTTTTTCATAAAGTTGCATTTGTCAGCTTCTATTTTGAGATTATGTTCAATTAATCTCTTAAAGATTTTTTCAAGTGAATTTAGATGCTCCTCTGAATTTGTGTAAATTTTCTTTTTTCTTCCTACATTTAGTAATTATTGATTTTTAAAATGCTGCTTCTACTGCGAAGACGATTTTGTAAAGTCATCTTATCCCTCTTTGTTTTGAGTGAAGTTATTTTGGTGAGACGCATTGTCGGTGTGCTTTGTACTTGCGAATATGGATAAAATCTGTTCTGGGCTGGACGTTATAAGGATTCTACTTACCGTATTTTGCAATCGATCCCCAGGCTTAAATGTATGTACGCTAAATACAAGAAGTATTCGCAATAAGATTGATGAATTAAGGTATATTTTCTCCATTAGCAATCTACATATTATTCTCGTCTGCAAAACGTGGCTGAACGATTTAATACCATCGTCCCTAGTTTCTATTCCAGGTTTTAATATTTTTCGTAATAACCGGAAAGGCCGTGTGGGCGGTGGTGTAGCAATTTTTGTTAGGGACTGGCTCACAGCTAAAATAATTACTGCCTCAGTGGTGCAGCCTATCGAATTATTGTGTGTGGAGGTAAGCTCAGCTACTGATAAATGCTTGGTTGCTTCTGTATATTGTCCCCCTAATTGTTTTAGTTGCGATAATGCACGCGAGTCCGAAACCAAAATATCAAACCTAACTCAACGCTACGAGAATGTTATTATTGGTGGAGATTTCAATGTTAACTTGCGTAGGCAGGATGCTGTTACTGATCTGTTTTCACATTTACTCCAATCACTACATCTTAACACGATTAATACCCTGCCCACCTTCTACAATACCTCTAATCCATCGATGCTTGATCTGAACATTGTTACCGACGCAGAAAAAATAATAACGCACAATCCAATTAGCCCTCCTAGTAATCTGGATCATGATATTCTTCTCTTGAGCTTTGAGATGTCACTTAACATGAATCCTCCCCCACATAGCTTCACTTTTCGCGATTATAATAGCATAGACACGGAGTCCTTGTTTGAAGAATGTCATGGCTTGGAATGGTGGAGAATCTTTGATTGCATTTCTGTGGATGATAAAGTTCAGTTTCTATCATCATCAATCTCATACTTATTTGATAAGTACGTACCAATTAAAACGAGATTTTCTACTGGTAATGGCTGTCCGTGGTTCACAGTGAGAGTTCATAATCTTATCGCGCAGCGTGAGTTTCTCTATCAGCGTTACAAACGTCTTAGAACATTTGAGGAAAGAATTTTGTATAAAGCTGCCCGTAATAAGGCTACCACGGCAATCAGGCAAGCCAAACGTCAGTATTATTCCTCTAAAATCGACGCTAACCTCGACCCAAAAAAGCTGTGGCGGAATCTACGTTCGATCGGAGTTTATGGAAAGGATAAAACTGAATGCAACTTCGATCCAGACGAGCTGAATGCATCGTTTACTCTTGCAAATATTTCCACTCCAACTACCTCCAACATTCGTCAAGTTAACCCGCTGCGCAGTCCGGACTTTACTCCGAGTAGCTCGATTCATGGTTTTTCGTTTCGTGGAGTGGACATTACAGAGCTTCTACTGTCTTGTAATTCAATTCGATCCGAGGCAACTGGACCGGACAACTTATCATCTCGATTTATTAAACTACTACTACCTATTATTAGTACGTATATCCTTCATATAATCAATTCATACCTCACATTCTCTTCATTTCCCACCAGCTGGAAGGAAGCTAACATTCTTCCAATACCAAAAAAGAAAACGCCTGATCCTCCAGCTGATTTTCGTCCAATCAGTATACTTTGCTTTTTATCGAAAGTGCTAGAAAAATTAATGTACCAGCAAATACTTGAGCATATGGACAAAAATAATCTTTTAACTCGATGGCAATCAGGCTTTCGAGCATTTCACAGTTGTGAAACAGCCCTATTAAAGATAACGTCCGATATTAGAAGCGCGATTGATAGTGAAAAATTCACTAAGCTAGTCCTTTTAGATTTCTCAAAGGCGTTTGATAGTGCAGATCATGGAACTCTTATACAAAAGCTCTGTTCGTCTTTTAAATTTGGCAGTTCAGCAGCGCACATGCTGGATAGCTTTCTAAGTGAGCGTCGCCAGCGGGTTAGGGTCGGCAATGCTTATTCTGCTTTTTTGCCTCTACAGTATTGAGTTCCCCAAGGATCGATATTGGGTCCGCTGTTATTCAGCTTATTCATTAATGACTTGCCGAAAGCAGTTCGTGATGTAGAATTACACCTCTATGCGGATGATGTTCTGGTTTATCTAAGCCGGCCCATAGGTCTTCTCGAGGATTGCTTATCACGCATTAATAGTGATCTGGATAGAATTTATGCCTGGTCTATGGATAATGGTCTGCAACTTAATCCCGTAAAATCACTTTCTATAAATTTTGATAATAATGCATTCGATGTGTCCGATGTCCCACCAGTAATCCTGAACTATTCTCCGCTATCCATGCTGAATAAGGTTACCAATCTTGGGATAGAATTAAACAGCAGTATGAATTGCTGTAATTATATTAAGGCGAGATTGTGTAAAATTTATGCTGGGCTACGTAGACTTTGGCTCTCGGCCGATATATTGCCTCGTAACACTCGTCTGGTCCTAGTAAAGACGTTGATTCTGCCTCATTTCTCGTTTGGTAGCGTTGTGTTTCCCAAACTAGATAGTATCCGATTTATTTTTAGATTGCGACGATTTGATCACGTTTCCCATTTAGGCTACAATTACTTGGGTGTTCTCTGGAATCCTTTTTAAAACATCGGTGCTCTTCCTACTGTTCGGCATACTTCGGTCCAATAAACCGGATTATCTCAGGGAACTTTTCCAGATTACTTCGTCTCAGCGGAACAGAAACCTGATAATGCCACGATTCTGTAGATCAGTTATGGAGAGCTCTTATCTCGTCCAGTCTATCAGACTATGGAATAGTTTACCCGTTACTATACAAACCGCAAACACCGTCAATGCGTTTAGAATTCAAGTTCGAACTCACTTAAAACAACCCCTTTATAGGATAATTCTTCCTATTCTCTTCTAGGCTAAGAGGCAGTATTTAAACTATTTATATTATTCTTATATTATATTTAAACTAAATTTGAACTAATTGATAAAATGCAGTAGATACTAATTTGTTTGCTTGTTTGCTTTTTTGCTTTGAAATAACTTTTTTATGATTTTTTTTCTTTTTTATTTTCTCTGAACTATCAACTCAATGCAAATTATTTTTATTCATAGCTCAGTTCTTATTTTTAACACTAATTTATCTAGCACCGACTTACTATTTCGTACTATAAAAGATTGTAAATCTTGTGTACATTTACTAGCAATAAATTCTTATTATTATTATTATTCTCCTCTAATGTTGAGAAAACGAGAATATCATATAAAAACACGACACAAATTTTGTTGATACATTCCCTCAAGATGTCATTGATCAATCGTTGAAAAGTAGCGGGGGACGTTTTTCAACCCAAATGGCATTCTAATGAACTCATATAAACCGGATGGGGTTATGAACGCGGTTTTTTCTATATCTTGTTCGGCAATCAAAATTTGGTGGTACCCTTTTGCTATATCTAACGAGCTGAAGTATTGCGCTTTCTCCAACTTGTCCAATATACTGTCTATATTTGGGAGTGGGTACCATTGGCGTAGCCAGCGTTTTGTTGTGGGGTGGGCAGTAGGGGGCAGACTGATACAATATTGAAGAAGAATATTCTTCAAGCAAGTATTGTTTTTCAAAAATGTGTATAACTTTCTAAAACGTTAATCAGTGTTAAATACAAGTTTCCTTACACGAAGCAAACTATTTCATTGATTACCGTTGTTTTTTTCAACCAATGTATGCTTAAATTAAACAACAATAAGAATATTTCCTAAAAACAAGAATAAAATAAGAATAATTTACTAACATATAAATAACGGTTTTCTAAAAAAAGTTATTTCAAATTCATGGTTCTAATAAATTGTGAATGTATCCCAATAATAGCCCTGAAATTAGAAAATTATTTCTTCAATAAAGCTGGAATTGGTCTAAGACCAATTCTTATGATACCCTAGATGAATGCTCGTATGTATCTGTGCAAATTTGATTTTTGAAGTAGTTCTTCGCATGTATTTCTAAAACGGTTAGTCGGAGAGTAAAAATTATTGTAATCGATTTCATAGGATTTCATAGTCTGAAGAACTTTTCAGTACAATAAAAACATCTCGGACTGATCGTCTTCACAGTACCTGTACGTAAAAATCCTAAATTTTTATATGGCAACATCAAGAAGGGGTTGCGGGATTTATCCCATTTTTGAAATTATAGGTACTCATCATTTTTATGAAAACGCTGTGTACAAAATTTCAGCTCTATACGTCGACTCGCTCTCAAGCGGTGTCTAAATATATAGTGGAAAACCAAAGTTTTGTATGGCAAGGCAATTCAACGAAGAAGTTGCCTGATTTATTCCATTTCCGAACTTAAATTTCCTTTTTTCTCGAAAAGCTCGTGTGCAAAATTGCAGGTTTCTAACTAAATCCGTTCTGGAGCTATCGTGAGGACGGACAGACATGCAAAAATTAAAATAACTTTTAATATTATGCTTGGGTGTCCAATCCATTTAGCTATACCTTCATTATTTCTATGTGTTACAAACGGAATGACAAACTCAGTTTACCCAATAGATTTCATTTAGGGTATAATATTCAGTAAACAGTCGATGCGAAGTACACTGTGTGGTGTGCAAGATATTCGTCTGTTAAGTGGTTGTTAGATACGCTTAAGTGCTTGAAGATACAGCAATGAATTGATTTAAATGTACTTTTATTCATTTTTAAAATAAAGAAGGAATATTACTAGAGATACATATCTACATATCCATTTTCTTTATATAAATGACGTACAAAAAAAAACTTTAAACAGATTTAAATAATTCTTGCAGAATCTATCGCTGTTCAAACATATTCAACAATTCTTCAATAAGTTAATAGTGCTAACTTCAAAGTTCAATTCCTTAAATTCATACAAAATTCGCAAATAATTAATATTCCCAGTGAGATAGACGAGATTTAAGCAGATCTGTATTAAATCATTAAACGCCATATCTATCGAAATATTTATTCGATTCGATTAATAAAACATATCCATTACCAGTTACCACCCCATTAAAACTAGTGGGGCATCTTTCAAAGTTGCAGATCTGCTGAATCAGCTCTTAATCTTCAGATTTGCAAGGAATGGTATTATTTTCTTGATATTCACAATATCTAAAACTCTCATAAGATATATAACTTTAAGTAGGGTAAAATCACCAATTGTCGGACAATGTTAAAATGTTCTATAGATAAAGGAGCCACGCTGATTATCCTCAGCTAATCTTAAAATGTGTGCATACAATGGATTGACTTCTTTCTTCTTGTGGGATTAAATGGCTTATAAAGATATTCCGTTACATTAAAAATACACTTTTGTATAATTCTACGTTATTTTTCTATGTACCAATTTGCGGAAAAATTTAAAGGTCTTGCAAATTATAGTTACTGTACTATAGAAATAAAATGATTTATATTCAGAAAAAAAAAGATCGCATAAAATTCATATATATCCATCCATTAATGAACTTAATACCATTTTATGGGCCAACCGATGATACAAAGATTAACAAGTTATGGCCGAATTAGCTCTCAATTGGTTGCTTGCCTGCTTTAGCAACAATTGTCACAAAATCGTTCGTCTCAATTTCGATCTAAAAATTTCTATTTGGAAATTTCTTTGCTTTCTGACTAGCACATAATTAATTACTTTTCCCGAAGTGAATTAAACGAAGAAACTAATGGTTAGATAAATATTATAATATATTCAAAACTTATTTCAGTCAATCAAATACGAAAAACTCAAAACAAATTCGCTGGAAATGACATTGTCACCTCATGACGTAGCAACACAAAAAATTCCTTTCGAATCGACCATAGCTTGTTATCTCTGTGTTATGGGCCAACCTACACATATTAATCACGATCATTCTGCTCACTTGTGCCCAGATGCATGTCATCAGAAAAATTTTAATCAACTTACAGTTAAAATTTTGTCATATCTAAGAGCCAGATTTTGCGTAATGAATTTTTGGTTGTGTTGGTAATCCATATTTACATGTATTTACCCGCCATCCCTATTCTAAGCAAATTGTCAATTTGCAAAAAGTAAACAAAGGTTTTGTGCGGAGCATCTGTGGTAAAAAATGATCTTTTTTTGCTTTATTTTGAAATAATTCACATAATTAATTTATATAAATCTCTGCTTCTATTAACAAAAATGATAATTTAAATAGTGCAGTTGCCTCAAACAGGATTTCCCTAGTTTATAATCCAATTTATATTTGAAAGCACTGACCGAACACTTCATTTCTGTTTTTTTAATTGATATGAAGATTTTAACAGGCACTAGTGGCACTATAAGGCTTTGCACTAAATAAAGTTCAAAGATAAATAGTTTTGAAAAGAATTGATTCGGTACTTGTGTTAAATTTCGCAAAAGAATTTTCAGTTGACTAAATCTGCTCCCAAAACAAAATCACATTTGACAATTTTGCACCCAGCTTTGACAAATCTTTCCTGCAGCATCTCACTTACTCTTATGTATAATCTCCTGCTCTTGACAAATTACGCTTATGTACACGAATTTTACACGATTCAACCATTCCTGTTTGCTCTATATTCTAAGATCTGGCTTATCACCATTCCTATTTGCTATATATTCTAAGGAGTGAGCTATTACTGCACGGCTGTGGCCTTTTAATTTCCAGTATTTATGATGTCGCCCTCTGGTTTGACGAATAAAGACAAAAAATGTGATATCGCAGATTTACATGCAACGAAACAGAGCGGCAAATTGATTAATTTTCATAAATAAATGATAATGACAAGTGGCGGAATTTTCAGATTTACTCTCATGTAATACCACGCTTTTGTGAAAGCCCTTTTTTCTGAGATATTGAAAGAGATCACCAAAGTTTGTTCCAAAGTTGTTGCTGTATAATCCTATGTTATTTGAACAGAACGTGCTTCTGTTTACACGATTTGCTCTAAAGAGGGTGGGTGTTATCAGTATTGGGAGATCGTGGGAATTCTATATTCTGGCAATTTCTGCCATTAAGATATTGAAAAGTAGTAAATTAACATGTAGTAGCACTGATTACGTTGCGCCTAGTTGCTAATGTAGTTTTATAGATATCTCTCCTACATCAATAAAAATTAATTAGTTTTCGAAAGTTACGTGAACTGAACTATTCCTTTTCGTGTATTTCTTATGCTTTTGGTACCTAGGATAAAAATGGTCGGAATTCGCATAATATAATAATTTGTGGGAAAGGTCGCCATTAATTCCCATTTTCGAGAGAATTTTACCCGCAACAATCTCCCAACGCTCTGTAACTCATTCTCTGATGGGCTTGGAAAAAACGACATTTGTCTTTTTCGTAAAAAATTGAGGTAGAGTAGATATACGAAAAATTCATTATTATGAATAATTTGAAAGGGTTTTGAAGTTATTCAAAATTTCGCAAATAATTGAATAAAATCAATTATGCTTGTATGTATATATTACTACATGAAAGAAGAATGAATGAAAGAAAAAATTGCAAATTATTAGTAATAATTTCTTCGTATTTCTGGGGGGGGGGAGGGCACCGAGCCTACACGGGCTTCTCTGGCATTGCCCACTCGTGCCCCTACCTCGCTACGCGCATGGTGGGTACTTGTCGTCAATAGTAATTTCATTTAGTTTTCTGTAATCCACTACAATTCGATATTTCTGCACTCCAGAACTATATTTTTTTTTAGGGATTACAATTATGGATGAACAGTATCTACTATTGCTCTTACGTATTCCATTTGTCTTCTGACTTCGGCTTCATGTTGAGGTGGATATCGGTACAATTTAGAATTAATTTGTTCCCTAGTACTTGTTCTTATCTCATGTACTATACTAGTGGTGTTAGTCAGTTTATCTCCTTCCCTATACATTAATTTATTATATTTTTCTAGTAGTTTCTGCACACCGCTCTCTCTTCTTCATTTAAGTGGTTTAGTGAGATACTTCCTAATTCACTTTCATCTAACATAATAATTTCTTCATTAACGGTTTTGTTTAAAAATGGTATTGTTACTTTGTTATTTAAAATGATTTCTTGATTTTCAATGTCGATTACCTTCACATTATTTTCTACCCAGTCCATTCCTATGAGGAAATCATACATATGTTTTATCAAGGTCTATTTTTACCCATTTCATCCTAGCATTTTGTGGTTGTTTAAATTCATTTGGACATTTTGTTTTTACTAATTCTGTATCTCTTCTGACTAATCCCTCGATAGTATTGATCTGAATATTTTCTCCTTTTAATTTTTCGTATATCGGATTTTTTATTCTATTTAAATTTAAAATCCTTATTGTGGATCCTGTGTCTAGCACCGCACTGTATGTTTGATTATCTATTGTAATGGCTATGAAAATTTTGATTCGTTCCGAAGCTAGTTGATAAAAAAAGTTTCACCTATTTGGTTTACATCTTGCCTAGAGTTTATTGTATCCACTTCCATTGGCTGTACCCGATTATTGTTATTATATTGGGCGGAATTTCTAAATTGCGTACTATTATTATCATAGTTTCTTTGAGGTTGACCTGAATTATTTCTAAAATAATTATTTCGAATTTGTCCCGAATTACTACGATTGAGATTATGCTGTCGACTTTGGTTAGCCTGGTTTTGAGGATTATTATATCGTGAGTGGTTATTGCTTTGTCGGAAGTTATGGTTATGTCTTGTTCCGTTATGTCTGTTCTGGTTTCTGTCTCTAAATGTTGGGTTCGATCGAAACGATTTAAGATTGTATTCGTCTTGTCCAATATATTTATTTATTATGGATCTAATTTCCTCCAAACTGAATTTATTATAGATTTCGGCTGCTAGAGCCCCTGCCGTAACCTCTTTTATTTTTAACACTAGCACACTACTAAGATTAGTCACAATCTGATTTTGATATTCGCTAAATATAGCACACTCCGCAATATCGTTTACAGAAATTCTAATTTTATCTAATAATTCCATAATGGTAGTTACTCTTAACATACTAATTTCTTTCATGATGTGTCCTTGATCTTTCGTTAATTTATAGTGTAGTTTTAGTTTTGCTTTGCACTCGGTCCAAGTTGTGGGTGGTGCAGTTTCCAAGTAGTTTTTTGCTGGTTCTAGGATTTTTTCGTTGTATATTACGCTGTATGCTTGTGGAGCCTGATTACCATACTCTGCTAAAATCCTGTCTACAGATGTAATGAATGTTGGTGGTGTCCCATCTTTTCCTTCAAATGCTGGTAAAAATCGGACCTCCTTCTCGATAACACTTCTTAGATTTTGTGGGTGATTTTGCCTGTTAACGATAGGTCGTGATAGCAGCCAAACACTGCTCTATTAAGTTTGGTTGTGGTTAGGGTTTCCAATTATCCGACATTGATGATTATCCGGATATCGAATACTGCAAGTTCAAACTATCCGGATAATCCGGATAACAAAAAAAATAAATAATTAGCTTGAATCCAATATTTCGTGGTGTTTTTTAATTTATTTGTTTTTTATTCAAACATTTTAATTATGTACATTAAGAATTAATAAATAGTAAAACAAAAATTATGTGATTTAAATTTAATTCATTTTTAAAAATGAATATTTTAAAAAGATTATTGCATTAAAAATTTCAAAATGCAAACAAGTTCTAATTTTTGTCTTAGTCAGGCCTACAATTCAAAATGTAAATATTAGCTTTATTGTAAGAAGTGCATTGAATAATATATTAAATAAATCCTCTATCCTTGTTTTTGTATTTGTTAAAAGCAGAAATTTTTTTCACCAATGTAGTAATTGCGTTGCTCTACTCATCAATATAGGTAATTGAAGAAATTGTCATTCCAGTTATCGCTGTAGAGAATTTTTAAATAAAGTTGTAGTATTTCTTTGACTTTCAAACTTACTTTCATTTGCTATACTTTCTTCAGCTACTTCCTCGATGTCATCGTAGTCATAAGCAGATACATTATTTTTTCGAAAGATTTTTACTGGATCTAGGACATCTAATAATTCTTTTAAGCTTTGTATATGGTTAAAAAAAATTAAATGTCGCATCGTTCACTGCTGGCTTATCCGTTGGTTACGTCAACAAGTATAGAATCACGCCATACGGATAACAGAAGACGCATACACCGGAATCTGGAGATATATATTTATCCACAATCAATGTATGTATACATATATGTACTACCTTTTTGGGCGATTACCACAAAATTTTATTTATAAATTTATTTAATTTTTAACATCACTGTTATCATTTAATTTTCAAATTAAAATGTGAAAAAAACTAATAGTGCGTAGAACAGTGAATTTCGAGCAAATAAAAAAAAAATCAGTCTTTGGTAGGTTTTGTTATAACCTACTCGTAGTATTTATATGGTATACTAAGTTTGTGATTCCGTTTTTAACGCATAAAATTAATTATGGTAGAGCAAAATGGATTGGACACCCACCCATAATATGAAAAGTTATTTTGCTTTGTGCATGTCCGTCCTCACGACAAGGTCTAGAACGCGTGTACGTAGGGAGGTGAAATTTTGCAGATGGGCTTTTAAAAAATAAAAATAAAATTAAGTTCGAAAATGGGACATATAGGGTAACTCATTCGTTGGGTTTCCATACAAAAATTCCGTGTTTCACTTGGACACTGCGTGAGAACGCGTTAACATAGAAAGCTGAATTTTGTATACGACGTTTTCATAAAAAAAAATAGAAATAATTTCATAAATGAGCTAAATTGGACAACCTTTTATTTTTGTTTCCATATAAAAATTTTGGTTTTGTACGTATTCTGTGAAAACAGTCAGATCTAGGCGTTTTTTGTGTACTCAAAAGTTTTTAAGAATATGAAATGCTATGAACTCAAGAACTTAAGAATATGAATTAAAATGAAATTAGTCATAATAATTTTTACTGTCCGACGAACCGTTCTAGAAATATATGCAAAAAACCAATTCGATAATCAAGCTTGCACCGATGGGTTACCATACGATATTACATAGACCCAGTTTGGACAGGTCAGTCTCAGTATGCTGCCTCTACCGCAAGAAATCGTGAAGCAGAGGTAACATACTAACCTGTCTATACAGGCTCATACCGACATTCATCTAGTGTATCATAAGAATTGGTCTTAGACCTATTCTAGCTTTCTTACTTGTTTTATTTAAAACTTGGTTAAAAAAAACATTCACAATAATTGTTCATTATACTTATATATTATTTCGGAAATAGCTGAACAACTAGAAAGAAAGCACTAGTTTCCTGAAAAAAAAAAAATTTCAGAAAATATCCGGATTATCGGATAATTAAGGAAAATTATCCGGATTTTCGAGTAATCAAAATTGGTCGGATAATCCGGATAATTTGATATCCGGATATCCGGATTGGAAACCCTAGTTGTGGTGGTACGTCTTGTGGTTGGGCCATTTTTCTATTTCCGTCGATAATCCTATTCCTTTGGTCTTTTCTCCCCAGTGTGGCTTGGTAGTGGACGTTTCTTCGTAGCTTAGTAAATTTTGCTTTAAACTACTTAGTTTCACACTCTATCCACTTAGTATACACTGTTCAATTCCTTTCACTGGATTCCAACTCTACTGAGAGGAATCCTACCGACTTCGCCAGTTAAATATATATATATTTTACTTTTAAAATCACTTCTTCTATTTGGGATAACCAAACGGAAAGGCTTTTTTAAATCAAAAAATCTCACTGGAAAATTATTAATTATTTTATTATTCACAATCAGAGACTTGACAGAATTCAAATACTTCGTTCTAATTTCACGACGGATCACTAATGACTGACTACCTTATCTTTACATTTCATATCATCTTCCCTGACTTGGTATGACAAGGTGACTTTAAATTATTAACAGGTAAGCATTTTTCGTGGGAACGGAAAATGCACTTTCTGATGGGACATGAATTAGTTTAAAGCTTTGCAGAAACAGAATATATTTTATGTGTTGATGTTTACCAAGCCATTGGTTAATCTTTTGGCTTGACCTTGTATGAATCCGGTATATTAGATATCATGGAGGTATCTGGGAATTTAATGTATGCAACTCACGCGCGCTCTGCTTCGCTCCGCGCGCGTGTGTGTGTGTGCCCTTGCCAGCCTGCCTGTGTGTGTATTTCTTTAATAAATGTTTTTCTATTCCATTTTAACTAAATGCTGCTTTACTACACATCAATTAATATTCGTAATAAATAAAAAAAAACGTAATGCTGGTAACCCGAATGATCGGAAGGTATGTACATATATACGTACCACTGCCTCTTTTTAATACTAAAAAGAAGAAGAAGATTTAATTAATTGCGGGGGAATGTCAAATTGTATTGTGAAATATAGTGCAAATTTCGCGATTTTTAAACTTAAATATCTCGGAAACTATAAGTGAGCACCAAATAAAAATTGCATATTCGTGTTTTGTGAGTAAATTCGAACTAGTACACAAAGTTTGAAAAGAATCTTAGCTAGTGCGCTTATTGTAAACTTAAGCATTATAATTGTTCTGATTTATTTGGCCTATTAATTTATTGACTTTATTGAGTGCATGCGCCTATAAGGACATGGAGAATTTTTTTCGAAGTATTTAAAATGGACTTTCGAGATCTCGCTGTTTGTGTGGACCTTGCTGAGCAACTTTATTTATATTTTAATTCTAATTACATTCTTTTATTTACAGACATTCTTTTTCTTTAAGAACTTGAGTGTTATTCAAATTCTTATCTTTTAGTGAATAGGTTGGGATCCTGTACAAATGCATTCTGTAACGCCACCGTCCGTTACATTCTCTCTTCACCCCGTTTTAAAGTTTCATATACTACAGTGAAAATTTCTTTTTCTGCACAAGTTATTAGGCCAACGCCTTCATTCCTTTTATTTATTTCGTGTATACTAAATGGTTTGATCCATTATCCCGTAGGACGTAGTGATTCGCAAACTGCGTCATTGGCTTCCAGCTAACTCCCTTCGTTCTCATTCATTCCTATCTTTGGAAATGAACAGTAAACTGTTGAATTACCTCGTTCCTTCGCTACCACAAACCCGTAATTCTAGTGAGCACACATAGTGCTGAATCTGCTCTCACCCTGGAATAGTCAGCTTTGGTTCCATATAAATAATGGCGACCAAAACGAGACCTCTCATGCTTAACACAAGGCTACTTCCGAACCATACTTCGGCCAGCCTCTCGTTGATCTTGGGCTTGGGTACATCACTCCGAGTTATGCCCAACTTCAGGTGAGACAATCCAAATGCCTTAATGCCCTGCTTCATACCTCCTACACGCGCGGCTGTAACCTGCCTAACCATTCCTACACAGCTCTAACATCTACTCTCTATGAAGCACTTGCCCTTTTGTATAAGATTAGATACGATTGGCTTCAAACTTTTCTACAAAACTACTTAACCTTTCTTACTCCAGCCCACCTGGCTATAAATCACGAACATGCCACCATCCAAGATCTGTGCCCTTAGTGTAGGTTGTAGGCTTTCTCAATCCACCCATAAATCTAGTCATATATGCCTTGCAATCCATTGAGTTTCTTCTTTCGTACCTCAAAAGCCTTCTCCTCATCGACATCGCTACACAGTTTATGATCCGATCCGAAGCCTAAATATTCCCTACCAAAGTTAAGATAGATAGAATGGACTATACCCTGTAACCTCATTGACGGCCGTTCTCAATGCAACGCAAATTCTTGTAACTTGTTGGTCCCATAACTTATGGTAGTCTCTGACATAGGACCTCAATGCAGTACAGATCACCTTGTTCTAACGCTCCGTGAAATTTCTCTGAGGGTGGTATCTGCAATTCAGCCAGAACTTGGAGATGGCATATCTCTTTAAGAGGTTCCTAAATAAATTACAGTCGAACTGTTCGCCATTATCCGTTATAATCACCTCCTGCACCCCGAATTCTAAGAAAATTCTTTCTTCTAAAATCTGCGTTACTTTCCTGGCGGTGGCATCACGTAGGGGAAATATACATACGTACGTCGTAAACGAATCGCATATCACCAAGATATAAGTGTTTCCTTTCGTTGATCTTGGGAATGGACCCATCAGATTTAAGGCTATCATTTGCCAAGGTCTTACTGCGCTGCGTAATTTTCCCATTAAACCAAACGGCTTCTGATTTGGGCTCTTGGATGCCAAACAAATCTCACACGCCTTCGCGTATTTCTCAACATCCTTAGATAGTCCAGGCCAGTAATACCGTTCCAATACTCTCTGTTTTGTTTTAAATATTCCTAAGTGACCGGATCGCGGAGCGTCCTGACACTCCTTTAATACTGAAAGTCGAGAAGACTTCGGTACGACTTTCTTCCAGTGGATCTTGGCGAAACTTTCTTTGACATCTTTTATATATGATTCATCATCCACCAGCTTGAACCTACACATTCTTCTCGAGTTGCTCCGTACTAACTCTACCATTTTATGATACCACTTGTCGCTTGCTACTGGCTTAAAAACCAATAACTCAACTGCCGGAATCCTTGAAAGTGCATCTGGCACCACATTTTCTTTCCCCTTCACATAATTTACCTCAAAATCAAAGGACTGAGTTTCATGACCCATCTTGCCAACCGTCCAGCTATATCTTGCTGCCTGAATAACCAAGTCAACGCGGAATGATCCGTTACTAGTTGGAATTTGTTGGAATTTGTATCCTTCCAAATATCCATGAAATTTTTCTACGGCAAACTCTATACTTAAGCACTCCTTCTCAGTGGTGGTGTAGTTGAGCTCTGCGCCTCTGAGCTTGCGGCTTGCATAAGCAATCGGTCGCTCTTCGCCTGCCTCGGATTTCTGTACTAGGACTGCCCCTTTAGCATGACTAGATGCATCACATTGTACGACATTACATTATAAATCGCAAATACTTTAATGACATTCGAGCAAACTGACATTTTTCGAAGTTGACCGACAACTTGGCCTCTTCCAATCTACTCGCAACCCAATCAAGCACTTTCAAATGCTCCTCGAACGTTTCTGTAGCGACAATAATATCATCTAAATACGGAAACACTGCCTCGGAGTAACCAAATAGTATGTCCATCAATTGCTGCAAGCTGGCCGCATTGTTACATAAACCGAAAGGCATTACCCTTCGGTCAAGGGTATCTGCCAGAATGCATCTCTGAGGTCAATAGTTGATAAGTAGCGCGTTCTATTTAATCTGGCCAAAACACCATGGAAGCGAGGGAGAGGTTATGCTGATCGCTTAGTAATTTTATTCAGTTTGCGACTGTCTATACATAATCTATCGGCTCCATTTGCTTTCTTAACTAGTACTAACGGTGAGCACCATGGACTGAACGACGGTTCTATCACACCCAGATTCAATATTCGTTGTATTTCTCTAACATACCTTTCTTGTATGGCTTGAGATACTTGGTAGCCCCTTTGTACTATCGGTTCAGCGTTCCCTGTATCTATGTTGTGCATCAGCAGGTGAGTTCGACCCAGTTTTCCATTGCTCTACTTCATTAACCATTCCATGCTTGCATTCAGCTTCAGTGATTGTTTTTCCATTAGTGTTAAGTGTCAAACACATTTCTGATGTTTCGATCAGATTCGATCCAACCCATTTCGATCGGGTTGTTATGGAACTATGTCAGAGTGATTTGACTTGGACGTGAAGTCCAGACTGCCAGCATGAGCTGATAGATCATTCGGTGGACAGCGTTGACTGCATGGCGGCACGCTAGCTCACCTCATCTATTGGCGGAGAGTGTGGGGAGGTTCCACGAAAACCTGCCGCTGTGCCACCTGCCATATACAAAAAAATTGGTGCCTGCTAGCCAAAAAGAAGCACATACTCGATCCTGGAAGGAGCCTTTATACTATTTACAAATATACACGGTGAAGGCGCAGATGTTCTGCCTTCTCTGCTCGCCCCAACAACCCAATCGACACTGAGGGCGGGGCTTTTTTGTTACGGAACTCTGTCAGAGCGATTGGCTTGGACGTGTAGTCCAGACTGCCAGCATGAGCTGAGAGATCACTCGGTGAGCTTGTTATGGTCGTAGCGTATTGCATATAGCAATATGCTACCTGAAATACTGCAGCGTGTAAGTCAGCTGGTGTCAAACAGAGTATATGATCGCACCCCGACCGAGAGAAGTGCGTTTCCTCAAGCTGGGTGTGACATGTTGACGTGAAAGAAAAGAAGAAGACAATAATCTCTGTCCCGTAAAATATTCCTCACCGTGTACAAGTGAAGAGTGACCTCCAGAATTTTCGAAAAACATCGGCTAGGAATTATACCCCGCACCAGGAGAAAATTCGAAAAAAATCAAGTCACGTAATTTAGCAAACGAAAAATTTTATTACTGAAAGGTCAACAAGTCAGTGCCATTTACAGCTGTAGCAAAGAAAGAAAGAAAGCAAATGTCGACTTATACTAATACGTCAGGCCAAAATTTAAATAATCATAACCTAGAGCCAGAACTTAGGTTCAAATGGATTACTAGAAAGAATTAATTAAAGAATTTTTAGTTAATCAAGAAAGAATTAGATTAGCGGGGAAGCTAATGAAGAAAGGAATTTATTTAAAGCCAAGTGGTTAAGAGTATGGAAAGTTGATTAAGGATAATCACACCTTTTTGAAATAATTCTAAGTGATTTAATACCGAGCATTGTCTTTTATATAAAGTTGAAAGTCTTGTATTCTTAAGACACCTTTCATAGACCAGGAATATCAACTTCCAGTGGGAAGGATATTACACATAGATCCCAAGGAGAACAGATAGTATATTGTAAACGGCGATGCGATCCGAACGATGTCACCCTGCTGTGTTTTCAATTTTTTTTGTAATTTGTCTTAGATCCTGAACAGACAGAACAAGACCTAATTCGTCACATGACCAAAGGAATTGTTAGACAATCATAACTTTGTTCAGTTTTCAGCATTTTTGAGTCGCATAAACAATTCTAAGGAGCTCCTTCGAGGGACTGACGACACGTGAGTAAGTTTCTTATTATATTGAAGTAAAAGCATAACTTTTTATTAAATCCTTAATTGTTTTGGTTCACACTTTGATTGACCTCTTCAGTTTCTTAAACGTTTGTTTGTGCACGGCCCGAAGAAGGCAATTAGTGTCACTTATGTCCGGTCGGCAGTGAAATTCTATATGTTTAACGGCTATCAGGACACAATGTCATTTTGACCAAAGTGTAGGAGAGTGGTAGCGTTCCGATTTCGGATCCCTCGTAGTAAATTTAGCCTTCTATATGATTACTGTAACTACTTAGTATGTGATTTATAAATAGTAATTGGATTGTCAAGAAATAAAAAGGAGGAAATGTAGTCACTATCAGCTTCCGGTAATTTTTGTAAGAATATGAACCATAGTCTAGTATTAGTCAAAAAGTCTTTAATAGTTGTCACACGCAAAATGATCGAAAATTATTAAATTATCTTTTATAACGTAATGGAGTGCTAACGCTTTTCTTATTTCTGCTTCACTCGCCTGGAGCCCTCTCATATGAAGGTCGTCTAGGCTCGCCTAGTATCTCTGTCTTTACAGGTCAATTAGGGACTCTGAAAACTTCTTGCCCTCAGAGTCAGATGGGAGGATGGAGCATGCAAAGAAGGCAGAAAATCTGCGCCTTCAACTGAATATGGGTAAGTGACGTAAGGGTCCCTTCAGGACCGAATGTGTGCCGGCATGGCACGACGAATTTTTTTTTATTATGGCTGACGGAAGCGGCAGGTTTTTCGTGGAACCTCCCCACACTCTTCGACAATGAGCCGAGGCGAGCTAGCGTGCCGCCCTGCAGTCAACGCTGTCCGTCGAGTGATCTGTCAGCTCATGCTGGCAGTCTGGACTTAACGTCTGAAAGCCAATCACTCACTATAGTTCCATAACAAGCTAGCCGCCCTGCAGTCAACGCTATCCACCGAGTGATCTGTCAGCTCATGCTGGTAGTCTGGACTTCACGTCCAAGCCAATCACTCTGACATAGTTCCATAAGAAGGTACATAAGTTCAATTGGTCCGTTTGGTTTCAAACACTTGACTTTAAAAACTTGCCAGATTTTGTCTTTCGGCTTTACAACCATCCATGAAAATATCCTTTTTTTGTCATATAATTCTTGTTTTTTTTTATTTTTTCAACAAAAGCCTTTTCATGAATCTTTGAGTATAAACAAATCTTTACAGCTGATTTTTCTAGGTTATGTCATCCGTTAAAGTTGAAAATTTGCGCAACTTCTCCGTTTCGATTTGATCCATTTCGATCCATTTCGGTGTAGTGTGTCAAATTACACGTATGTCTCATATAAGTAAATTTGACATTTGTACGAATCGGATCGAAACGGTGGAATTGTGTTTCCCCCTTTATTTGCATCGTAATAGCGGCAGGTGTTTCGTGGTACCCACCCCACACTCCCCGCCAATAATTGTAGCGAGTGCGTGGCGCTCTGCAATATCCACGTTGTCAAAGAGTAAGCTACCAGCTTCGGCTGATGGTCTGGACTTTACGTCCAAAGCCACTCACTCATCTAATACCATAATACACTCATAGCGCGTACTTATCAATTAATTACATGTATTTTATTTGGCCGCACTTATTTTAGCAAGAAATGTGCTCTGTACTCTTATGTGCATTGCAAGCAGAACTGTAAATTTTTTTTTTTTCATTTCTCATTGTAAGCAAGTTTTAAAAACAGGTAGGTACAGCAGCCGTTGCTATTATAATAATAAGAGAGATTGCCACTTCCAATAATATGTCTAATTTTCACGTATGTAACTAAAAATATAGCATGTGATATAATGCACGATATTTTCTTAGAAGTTGCAAACTTTAATGTGCCAAGAATTTTAGATTACTTCTTATACAAAAAAAAAATTTTTCTTTAGAATAATTCAACAACAGAAAGCAATGGTTTCCGCATGGATCTGAAAATATAGGAAATTTCAGTAAACCAGTAGAAAGGAAACATATAAAACAAAATAATTTTAAAATGAATGCTGCTGAAATGAAAACATTCGTACATTTTATTTTGTTAATGTTTGGAGATTTAATTGAAAAATCTGATCCTGTTTATAATTTCTTACTTCTTTTTATTATTATTGTGTTACTTTCTGAATTCGACGCTGATATTTGACAGAACTAGGAGGGAAAACTTATCAGTCAACATAACAAGTTTTTAGTAGATTTCTTAAAGGTAAAGCTAAAACCAAAACATCATTTTTTAGTGCACTACCCAACTGTTAATCAAAGACTTGGTCCATTAAAATAGCTTTGGTGCTTCAGATTTGAAGCAAAACATCCGTTTTTTAAACAATACGTTCACGTTATTACCCCACGGGTTAATGTACCTAATGGAGCGTTTTCACTACAACGAAATAACGTAATTTCGCTGAAATCACCTCGAAATCACGTAATTTCCAGTACAAAATCTTAATCGAAATCATCTCATTTTTCGGTTTCCACTTTTTCTCATTTGACATTTGTTGCATACATTTGTCAATAAACTTTTAAGGAAGAAATTTAAAATTAAATTTAAATATTATATGTTGCTGACATTTATGTGACAATATATCCTTTTAACTATTTTACATGCCAATTTGCTATTTAATGTCGTTTTCGTTTGAACATCCAGGTTCGCTCTGGAGGCAACCCCGTTCAATCGAACGGTTTCGGAGTTCATCTGAAAAAGTTCGCTTGTGTATGTATACTAACGTCAAAGTAGCTATGAACTTTTAGCGAAAACTGGTTGGTAATTTGATTGCGGAAAAATTTTGAGGATAATATAATAATAGTAGAGGTCTTAATAATAATTGTTGACTTTAAAATTAATTAAATAATATCAAATCACAACTAGACTTTGTTTGTGTGAGTGAACTCATAGTGTACCCGAATAAATTTTCAGAGTGAAACTGATGCTTTTTGGGTTGCCACCAGAGGCAACTCATGACGTCATTTTTGCTTCAAACGAACGCTTTGACAGCACTTAGGTTGCCTCCAGAGCGAAACTGATGTTCAAACGAAAACGACATAAGTGTAGCACCTGTCAAACGAATAATCTCAGCTGTAGTGAAACACGTGACAGTGATTTCGAAATTACGTGATTTCGATGTATTATATGTATTATGTATTATTATTATATGTATTATGTATGTATTATACTCTTTATCTGTAAAAGGTTCTTATTTATTTTCATCCTTGCTAATCGAAAATATTTTTTTTTTTTCAAGAAAATATGCTCAAATTTACAAATGCTTCGAATTTTCGACTACTAACCTTGATCCAAATTTACCAGTGCGTCCATTTCAGTTTCACTAAGGTCAAATTTGCGTGTACTTTCTACTAACTGGCAGTACAATGTATACGAAAAATCTTAATCGAAAGGCCATAGTACCTTTAGTAAACATCTAGCCTAATCGTAAATGAGACTTAATTCATTAGTTTGGTGTATTAATCAGAGTATCTCACTTGGCGATGGGTTAAAATATTTTTCTTAAACCTCTAAAAGTCAATCGATAAAAAGAAATTATTAATTCTTCGGAGAAAACTTTACCATCGATGACCAATAAACCTTTTTGTGGCCGATAAATTTTATTGTCTTTGAGAATTTCTTGTAGAAAAACTGTCCTTTGGATTTCCGCAGTCTGTATGGAATAATTGGGAGCAGAAATAAGAAGTAATACCTTTTGATTTAGATTGCGTAGTTGCACTTTATTGGAACTAGAAATTACATAGTTTGACACTTAGGCTTAGACGGACAGTTGCCATTGAGATGAGCTGAATAGGTATCTATATATATTACATGGATTCACAAATGTATGCGTAAAGCGCTTGTTGTCAACTGCTCTCTATGAATGCAATATTAACTGAATGCTTATCTGTCTACACATATTCTCAACACTCCTCCTTATTTATATAATATTGCATTTTTGTCTGAAATATATATGTTTCATTGCAGACAATGGTTTCGTTAAAAGATCTACAATCATTTCTTCTGTAGTACAATATTTACATTCAATAACCTTATTTCTAATGAGATTACGTATCATCTTGTATCTAGTATCAATATGCTTAGTTTTATAAGAGAATTTATGATATTTAACTAATTCTATACAACTTTGGTTGTCTTCATAGATGACTGTTGGTGAAGTAATTTCCTCTTTCATTTCTATTAGCAATTGTCGTAGCCACTTGGTCTCCTTTGCTGCTTCAGAAATAGAGATGTACTCCGCCTCACATGATGATGATGCCATGATACCCTGTTTTTGACACGTCCAACTAACTGTGCCACCGTTGAAAAAAAAATTCTGCTACTGTTTGATTTTCTTTCCGCTTTATTATCAGCCCATGTTGCGTCCGCATAGCCAAAAAATGACACATCGGTTGATTTCTTATTGCATAGCAATAACTTCATTGCCGCTATTGTTTTCAAATATTTGACAACCCGTTTCGGTTGATTCCAGTCCTCCTCATTTGGCTTTGAAACCTTCTGTGCCAAGATTTACGGACACATATAGTGTTTGTATAGCGAAGGAACTCTTGTTCTCCGCTAGAGTACAAGTTCTTGTACTTGGACTCTTGTCGTAGTTTAGGTATGGCACTGGTTCATGGACCAGTACCTTGAAGAATTGTGCAAGGGTTCTTGGACCGTTACACTGTTTGAACTGCTGATTACACTGCCTATAATTAGCGCGGTGTATGAAATAGAGATGCCCTATTGTGATGGCCCAATATACGGAAGATTCTTCCAACAGCCAAGGGCATTACAGCGAAATAATCAGCAATTGCTAAACAATAACCTCGCATGGTATTGTTCTGCAACTGTCGGTTGTTTTGCTGATTAGCCCAACAGCTGGCTGCGATGAGCGCTTAGTGGAGCAATCGACGATTACGATAATAATTTACCTCGCATGGTAATTATTATGTAAAGCGATTGTTTACAACTAAGCGACTCAGGTGCTGCAACCGGTAGAACAAACGACAAGGTTGTTGTCGTTTGTTTACATCCGCGTTGTTAGTAAAGTTTGCTTCCGAATATTGGTGCATAAAAGACCAATGACTGGTCTGGCGAGTGCCGTGAAGTATTCAGTCGAGTCTTACCTTTTGTTAGAAGGTGTCAAGTTCCGTTCGGTTCGGGTTAAATTGATTGAATTGTTAAGTAAGGTCAGTTTAACGTTCTAGTAAATATTTGTTTGTAGTAATTCGTGTTCGTGTATAGAGATAGGTCAGATTGGCGTAATAAAAAGTTGTACGATTAAAGTAATGTGATTGTTGTTCTTATTCGAAGAAGAGTTATCGGTGTTAATTATTGTTTTCGTCTTTATGGGTTTACTTTGGGACACGACAATTGGCGCAGCCGGTAAACTTAGGTAAGAAATTTGAGAATTTCTTGCTGTTGTGTTGTTTTTGTTTTTTCATGGTTAATTTTCTTTTTTTTTTTAAATTTTTTTAAGATTGTCGAAATTTTTTTTTTTCGATAAATTTATTTTTCAGATATTACAATAAATTAATTCTTTTACTTTTCAGGCTTAATTTAAGAAGTGCTAGATTAAGTGTTGAGTGTTAATCATGAAAATCAGGAAATAATTTTTCTTAAACAAGTTGTACGTTAATTAAATAGGTGCAAAGCCTTATTTGGCTTCGCCATATATTTAACAACAACTTGTACGTTAATTAAATTGGTGCAAAGCCTCATTTGGCTTCGCCATTTATTTAACATTATAATTTAGCAATTCCAACCGGTCATACACGTAGGTACATACAACAAACGGGATAAACAACTTTTCGTATTACAGGGCATTTACATTATTTTTGTGCAATTTTTTTTTTTTAGGGTACAGTGAAAACAGATTTAAGATTTGTTTTGTGTTGTTTTTTTTTTGTGTAGTTTAAAATAAAAAATTAAAAAATATTGGATTTCTTTTTGATAATTTTGTTGTTGGGCAATAGGAGACTAAGGATAGTAGATAGTAAGAAGACTAATCGTTATTTCGTTTAATGGTCTCGAGTATAGTGACGGTAATTTCAGTTGTTTTATATAGGGATCGGAGTTATCGAAAATAATTTTGGTCAAGAGGTTGAGTCTAGTTGGGTTTACAATAAGGATAGAAGTTGTGGGGAATAATCCGTGGCAGCGTATCAATGTCTGCATGGTGCTAG
The DNA here is from genome assembly GCA_963924295.1 of Dioctria rufipes. NCBI lineage: Eukaryota > Metazoa > Arthropoda > Insecta > Diptera > Asilidae > Dioctria > Dioctria rufipes. The sequence goes on from OZ002741.1 coordinate 114,059,363, forward strand.
CTTTGTTATATATCTTAAATGTCCACAGGTAGGAGCAATATATTAACTAGGGAGGAATTAGCACGCTATCAGGCTCAGGAAAGGGAATTAGAACTGAAAGCGCAGGAACTTAAGAAATTTCAGACAATATTGCAGAGTTATGAACAAGACTGGCAATATATCGAGGAGCATATAACGGGAGAGTTACGGAAAAGGTGGACAGAAAAAGAGGCAAAGAAAATACTGGAGGAACTGAATGAGAGTGCTAAAAAAAGTACAAAAGGCGAAGCGTTAGATCTACTTGTGACAGCAGCATGCGAGGTTATCCAGAGCCGTGAAATAGAAGCAGAACAAGCATTGGAAGAAACCCAGAAGGAGAAAAAAGGGCTCTTAAAGAATATAGACTCGCTAAAGGTACAGCTAAAGGAGGCCGAAGAAGCTACAGCAGAACTAGAGAAAGAACTGGGGCTCGATAGATCTTCACAGAGAAGTCCGAATCAAGATATTAATAAAGCGAACACGAGTAAGGGGTTCAGGCCAAGGAAATTATTATTCTGGGAACAACCTAAGGAGCAGAAGCAACATTCAGAAACAGAGCAAAGTAGAAGAAAGAAAATGGAGTTAGCGCCGAGTAGAAAAGAGGGAAGCGAACGAAACCAGATAATTCCAGAGGAAAGAAACATATCCGGGGAGAACAGTCAGCAAGTCAATATGACAGACGTGCACGAAAAGGTAATGGATCTAGTATCCAAGTATGTGCCCATGCTATCCGGTGAAAGATCATCCAGGCTCTCGAAGGAGGTATATCGCTTCCTGAGTTGTAGTAAAGAACTACACGATCGACTGACGGAAGAAGAGCAGAAGATCTTCATTAGGTGTATAAAGTATCGCTTATCGGACGATGCGTACTACTTGGTAAATTCGCAAGAGCCAAAAGATTTCGATTCTTTGCAGCAAGTAATCAAATCAGCTTACATGCCTAAGAAATCTTTTAGTGAATTGCGAACAGAAATGCTGGCATGCAGGCAGAGACCCGGCGAAGATATCAGGGAGTTCGCAGACCGGATGAAAGAATTGCTCGATCTGATAAAAGCGGCGGTCTCGGCAAAATACCCGGGAGGAGATAGAGGTCTGATTGCAGAGTTGGAGGCAGATGCCGTAGCGACATTCAAAGCAGGCGTTAGGCTTAAACCGACTCAAGTATACCTTACGGGTCGGAAATTTGAATCGCTAGAAGGGGTACAGGAGGAAGCTACATATTACGAAAAGGATGCTCAAAGGCTTCAAGTAAGGGGTCCGGAAGGGGTACAGGAGGGCTGGAGGCCCAATACTATAAGGACACAGAACAGATGGAGAACAGATGAGGCTAGCTGCGATAGACCCCAACAACCTAGACAAGAAATTTATCCTACAGCTAGGCTGGCATCGCCCACAACCTATCAAGGACCACCAGCGAAGGCAGCCCCGCCCAGGATCATTCATTGTTTCAAATGCGGTCAGCCTGGGCACATGGCTAAAGAATGCCAGTGGGGAAAGCAGCCTCCTTACTGCACTAAGTGCAACAACTATGGACATGGTACACTCAGTTGCAAGAAGCAAAATGTTAGGTTCGCAGATGCATCAGTCAATATTCCTAATTTCCAACCGGGGACAGAGGTTCTGTTCTGTCAGTTCTGCAAAACCTGCGATCACTGCACCGCAAACTGTCTTAAAAAATACTTAGCGGAGCATGGAGGGCAACAGTTGGGAAACGGGGAGCGGCAGCTGGGGAGCTTTCCCCAGCTGCCTTCCACTAACGGTCTTGGAGAGGGTAGGCGTATCTAGAGTAGGAAGCAATGAAATGGAATTAAGTCTAATGAATAACTGCATCATCACGGTCGAAGCCGACATAGGTTTAGAAGGTAAGTTATCATTGCTAGTAGACACGGGATCTACATGCAATTTAGTTAAGATAAATCGGGTAAGAAAAGATACACCAGTGCAAACGCAGAAGAAAATAATAATTGGCGGCTTGTTTGGAGCTCAAAGAAGCTCAATAGGAACTTGCGAAGCCAAGATGCGCGTGGGAAATAAGGTGCAGACTTGCGAGTTCAATACAATCCAGGAAACGGACTCGATACCTGCGGACGGCATATTGGGAATGGTATTTTTAAGAGACAAGGCTACAATTGACTGTGTCAATAAGAAACTGGTAATAAAAGGAGCAGATGAGCGCAAGACGAAATTACCTCTTTTTGGAAATATTACAGGTAAAGAAACGGTCATTACCTTAGCAAGGGAGAAATGCCTTCAGGAAAAGGTGTACAAGCCAGAAATATTAGAGCTCAAGGGAACTTCCCCAAGTAAAGTAAAACAAAGAATAGTGGATCAAATCGCCGCCTTGAAGAATATTAAAACCAGTGTGGAAACAGCGTCCAATAATATAAGCAAATATCTTGGCTCTCGAGGATAGTCTCAGAAAGCGAGAAAAACGCGAGATAATACGAATATCCAAGAAGAGGAGATTAGGAATATACCGGTAGCGGAAAGTCCAGGGCTCCAGCAATGGCCAGAATGTGCCTTGGCTTCAGCACATAGCATAGAGATAAAAACAAAGAAAGAAGAAGGGGCAAGATGGCCAGAGGAAATGTGGGGCCAACCACAGGCAAACAAAATAAATGAATGGGATAAGGAAGCGGACTATCCGCTGACGGCGGTCGAAATTCAATCTCTTCCGACCACTAACTGTGCAGGAGCTTCGGGTGGTAAAAGACCTTGCTGTAGTGATGGCACAAAAGCAAGGCAGCACGCGTTTAGGATCACAGGTACACAGCAAGCGGCGATGCGCTTACAACCAAGAACAGAACAACTGGTAAAAATTCAGGTAGAAAGTAACGATGAACTGGTGTGTATGGCAGAAGAAATCAGTCCGGGGATATACTGCGGCAATACTATTGTTAGACCAAAGAATGGCCAGGCATATGTAGGTATCGTTAACGCCAGGACGGAGCCAGTTGAAATTGTTAATTTTAGACCCAAGCTGGAAAAGTTAGATAGGTATCTGGTGAAGCCACTGAAAAAGGAGCCAGGTACATTAAAAATAAATCAGCAACGGCTTAAGTTGATGAAACAGTCTGTGGGGCTGGGGGAAAGGCTGAATTCGGAAGAGAAAGAGGCAGTAATGCAAATCTGTTACGAATACAGCGATATCTTTCACTTGCCTGGAGATAAGTTGACATACACACCAACAAAAATGTTCAAACTCCCCTTGATGGCTAATACCGGGCCCATAAATAAAAAACAATACAGAATGCCTGAAGCCCACAGAGAGGAATGCCAGGATCAACTTAAAAAGCTGTTAGAGGAAGACATAATTGAGCACAGCAATAGCCCCTTTAATTTTCCAGTGCTATTAATACCGAAAAAAGGAACCGACGAAGCAGGTAAGCGAAAGTATAGACTGTGCGTGAATTTTCGAGAGCTTAACAAAGTCTGTATCCCCTTTTCTTACCCACTACCACGGATTGAGGATATCCTGGACAGGCTGGGCCATTCCAGGTACTTTACTACCTTAGATCTTGCCAATGGTTATCATCAGGTGTTGGTGGACCCAGCAGATCGCGAAAAGACTGCTTTTAGCACAAATTTCAGCCACTTCCATTACAAGAGATTACCATTCGGGTTAAAAACAGCGCCTCCATTCTTTCAATCTTTATTAAACGGGATATTAACAGGCCTTCAGGGTATTAAATGCTTTGTGTACCTTGACGACGTAGTAATATTTGCGAAAAATTTGGATGAGCATAATGAAAAGCTACGGGAAGTATTTCAACGTTTTAGAGAACATAACTTGAAACTACAACCTACAAAATGTCAATTCCTGAAAAAGGAGGTAGTATACCTTGGGCATGTTTGCTCAGAGAAGGGTGTACAACCTGACAAACGGTTAGTAGAAGTGATACAAAACTTCCCACGACCAAAAACAGTGAGACAGGTCCAGTCTTTCTTGGGGCTGGCAAATTACTACCGTAAATTCGTTCCTAACTTTTCAAAGATTTTGGCCCCAATTAATAACCTTTTGAGGAAAAAGGTGAAGTTCAATTGGGGGCCAGAATGTGAGAATTCCTTTAAGGTGATTAAAGATGCTCTAACATCACCACCAGTATTAACTTACCCGAATTTTGATAAGGAGTTCACAGTCATCACGGATGCAAGTGGGGAGTCACTCGGAGCGGTCTTGGAACAAGAAGGTAGGCCGGTGAGTTATGCCAGCCGCACGTTGAACCAAGCCGAAAAAAATTACTCCACCACGGAACGGGAATTGCTAGCCATTGTATGGGCAGTACGTAATTATAAATTCTACCTGCTTGGGAGACATTTTAAAGTTATAACTGACCATCAACCTCTCCGAGGAATTTTTAAGGTTAAGGACACCACATCTCGCATGGTGAGGTTCCACCAAAAACTATCGGAGTATGATTTTGAGATTGTCTACAAGAAGGGAAAAGAAAATGGCAATGCAGATGCACTTAGCAGAATTCCACAAGGTATAGACCAAGATGAAGACAAGTGTGGTAGGGAGTACCCGTGCCTCGCAATTACCCGAGCGCAAGCTGGAAGGAAGAAAGACCAAGAAAGCCAGAAAAAGCAGCCTTCTCGAGAATCCGAAGAGGAATGGGATGACATAGATGAGTCTGAGATAAAAGAAATAAGGCTCCAGAAAAACACAAGACCCAAGTATATAACGGATCCAGGGGACATAGGGATTATATTGAGAGATTTTCATGACTCACGGTTCGGGGGACACTTCGGAAGGAACAAAACTCTGGAAAGGGTAAAGCGGTTCTTTCATTGGAGGGGAATGAAGAATGATATCTCTAAACATGTTCGACGCTGTACGAAATGTCAGAGAAATAAACATTCTAAGACCAATAAAATGTCGTTAGTAATAACAGAAATTTCGGAGAAGCCTTTCGATAAAGTATACGTTGATCTAGTTGGCCCGATGCCGACAAGTCACAACGGAAATAAGTATATTTTGTCCATGATGGATGATCTCACTAGGTTCGTCGATTTTGTAGCAATACCAGATCAAGAGGCGAATACCGTGGCCCAGGCCTTATTCGAACAAATACTTAGTAGATACATTACATTACATTACCCAAAGAGCTTGTAACAGATCAGGGTGCAAACTTTACGGGCGAAGTCATGAAAGCATTGTGCAAATTACTAAAGATTAAGAAACTGCAAACTACCGCTTATCATCCTCAGTCAAATGCAGTAGAAAGGCAGCATTCGACACTTGCCAATTATCTGAGGAGTTTTGTCGATGAGGAACCTAGAAACTGGGACGAATTTTTGAGGACGGGAGCGCATGCTTATAATAACACAATGCATATGGGTACCAAACTGACGCCAATGGAAACCTTGTTCGGCTTTGTATCCGAAGTTCCTAGTACCTTGCAACGTAAAGCAGAGCCAGTGTACAATGCCGACAGGTATCATGCTGTCCTGCGGTTTAAATTACAGAGAGCTTTCGAAATAGCTCGGAAGAATTTACAGAAAAGTAAACTCACGGCAAAAAGGTACTACGACAGATCAACTAGGATAGAACCTCTCCATGTAGGAGACAAGGTTTTGGTCAAAGATTTAGCGCGGACTGGAAAATTAACATCAATTTTTAAGGGACCCTACGAGATAATATACATACACAACCCGGAGAATATAACAATACTCCAGGGCAGAAAACTCAAGCGGGTACACGCGAATCGCTTGAAAAAATTTCAAGATTAATTTTAATTTCCTTTTAATTTGACATCCAATTTGCTTTTATTGATGACTAATCAATTTAAATTTTCCAGAAATAACATCCCACAAACCCAGAGACGCAATAGGAACTGAGGGTCGCAGCAGTTTTTGTTTCTATCCGTCTAGGTTGAGCCAATACCAGCACGAGAAGCGTTTTGTGTTGTTAGGAGAAGAAAAGGCGAAAGAGGTGGAATAAGTTTAAAAAAAAAAGTAAGGAGGTCTTGGGAAAATATATGTATACCTAAGAATTAGTAAAATTCAAATACAATAATAAAAAAAAAATAATAATACACCTTGCGAATAAGAAAATAGGATAAGAAGGTTGCCAGTAGTTTATAGTAGAGATAAGTTTCAGTAGTAATCGGGAACTCCAACACCATGAAGACGGTAATTGTGGCAATCTTGGCATGTATAGCGGTCATAAATGCAGAGAATGTGGGCTACACCATACAGCCGATAGCAGATTCCGGAGTACTATTTGAACAAATAGGGAAGGTCAACTTTTATACCAAGCATTGGACCATCTTGTCGAAACTAGAGGTACCTGATTTATCGAACGAGCTTGTATTCGCCAACAACTGCAGCAATCTCCTCACGCGACTATGTGCCGAGATCAGTCATTCCGGAATATTCAAATGCGAGGTAGCGGCAAAGGAGATAAGAAGCTGGGTAGCTAAAATCAAACGACAGCATGAGGAACTAGCCCATCATACGCATGAAGAAGAGACAGTTCGTCGCAAAAAACGTTCCTTCTTTGATGGAATAGGTTCAATGTTCAAGACTCTATTCGGAACGATGGATCACGCAGATTCAGAAGAGATACGTGCATCATTAGACGAGATAAACGGAAAAGAGAACCGGACGTTTAACCTCCTCAAAGAACAGACTACTGTAGTAAAATCAACCCTGCACCTATTTAACGTATCGCGGGTTCAAGCGGCAATAGAACGAGAGGAGTTGAAAAATAAGATTTCAGCTATCATAAAAATGCAGAGAAATGAAAGCGAAGAGCTAACCGCATTACAGCTGAGACTAGAGCTGAACGAAATCATTACAATGATGATTCTCCAGCTAAGAGAAATCAGTGACTCTTTAGATACTTTATCAGATATGCTGGTCTCACTAAGCATGGGAAAGCTACACCCACTAATAATCCATGCGAAGGAGATAACGGAAATCATGCGTAATGCCACACGACAATTGGACCTGGATGAGAGATTTCAAAATTTTCAAATTCTAAATCAGATTGCGAAGGTAGAGGCTCTTCAAATAAATCAACAAATCTTGGTTAAAATTGAGATTCCTCAACCTCAACGAACATCATTTGATCTACATAAAGTATATACAATACCGGCAGCAGTAGGTGAGGAAGGCTTTCACATTTATGAACTTGACGCTGAATTCGTGGCAGCAAACAACCACGAGCGACAGTATGTGCTGCTGAGTCTTCCGCAACATAACAAATGCCAGAAGATCTTGACCAGCGCGGACAATCCACAACTACTGTGTCTACAGCTGGGTCCAACAATCACTGCCATAGGAGACAACTGTGTACTGAACCTTTCCGGAGTTTTAATGTAAACACTAGGGCATGCAAAGAAAGAATAGTTCCAAAATGGAATAGCCTCGTTAGAATGGTGACTAAAAATCACTGGCTCTTCGTGATGTCTGATGAGACTAAGCTGGAGGTAAATTGCAGGAACATGCCAACTGCGATAAGAAAGCTGTCATCCACAGGTGTGCTAACTACAGAGGAACAGTGCCATCTGCAGATAGGAGATTGGTTGATATACTCAGAGGACAGCGCGAGGCGCAACATAACACTTTGGCAGCCACCTAGATCAGAGCTCCCAGCCTGGGATGTCATCACAATGCAAACCAAATCACGGAAATCGGAAATTTTAGAAGATAAAAAAAATGAAGTGAAGCTGTTAGCAACCGACAACTTTAATCAGGCATGGAGGGATCAAGAAGCTGATATAAATAGAGTCCAGGAAGCCATTAAGCAGGAGGAAACCATCAGGCAAGTTATTCCTCATCATATACATCTAGCAGCTACATCAATTACGGGGTGTTTATGCATCGTCACTCTTGCAATATTAGCAGGAATTTTGATCCATCTGAGACGTTGGAAGAAAAGACAGACAATAAAGAGCACCAGTCGACTGTCGAGGTTGCCGACCATCCAGATGTCTAAACCAGTCCGAAGTATGCAAAAGGAGTCATCGCTGGAAGAAACAGAACCGAACATTAGCATCGAGGTCATCCCCACAACAGCCAATATACCTACAACATCCCTGCCAAACGTTGTGAAAAAACAACTGGTACAGTTGGAGTGACCACATTAGGGTAGTAGAAAATTTATAAATAAAAGTGATAGGATAGTTTTGTAAAATATAGGGAGCAACTCGTGTAGATAGAAAGCAAGGTAAAGCGAAGCAAGGCCATAAAATTGTAATCATTGGAGAGATTGGTTGATATAAGTGTAATGCATTTACAATAAAATAATTAGCATAGTAAAAACAAGCTAACGGAAAGATGCATTACAAGAGTACATGCATAAGAAAAGATAATTTCAACAGAGCTAAAAAACACGCATATCATGCAGACAGAATTTTCATAGAGCGGGAAGTACAATTGAACCAAAGAATCATGAAGAAATTCTGTTCAAATAAGTTAAACGCTTTCACTTCCGCATATCAGCACATATGGCTCAAGAATTAAGTAATTGATTTTCATGCATGAAGCATGAAGACCTGAAAATATAAACAATGCGTTGAGCAATTAAATGCACTCAAGCGCCAGCCAGCTGATTCTTGCATTTTCACTTTTTTACGATGTACTGACCCTCAATAAATCCGCCTGCTGATATGGGTCACTGTTGTAAACAAAGAATATTTTCCGATGTTATTTTTGTGTCATTATTTACGTAAGTTATTTTTGTATCATTATTTTCGTAAGTTATTTGTGAGCCATATTGCTTCACGTTTTTTTGTGTTTTTGTTAAGTGACCGAAATTATGTTAGGGAAGGGTAAGAATTTTGTGTAAGAATTTTGTATAAATTGAATGAATTACCATTGAATAAACAGAGTATAATTTTGACCTGTGAAGGGAGAAGATCAGTTTTTCATTTCAACCATCACACCCTGCTCTTTCTATAATTCAGGCTGTCGCAAGACGCCAAGTACTCTCAGTGAGAGATATAGGCTGAGCTCGCTCGCCAAACACTGAAACATTATAAAGAAAGCAGATATAGTAATTGAAAACATCCGATTAAGACGACCAATTCGATATAGTGATTGAAAACATCCGATTAAGACGATCAATCATTACATGGCGATCCTGCAACACGAACTTCTGGAGAAGATTAAATCAGATCAACACGCTGGACCGAAGCCAATAACTATTGAAGAGTATAGACGAAGGCAGCAGCAGAAGAAGCAGGAACCACTGCAGCAGCAACAGCCGATTCAGAAACGTAAAAGGACAAGAGCTGGAAAAGCAGTAAAACACCGTAGGAGCATAGCTAATTTGTATAGGCTAGCGAATTTAGCCATCACCAAAGAGGAGAAAAGGAATTTCTTGGAGGCCATACGCGACCAGCGAACACAATACAGCTCTACCAAAGATGGGCAAAGGAGCATCAAAGATAAAAAGCAGTGAAGACATAGACAATGTACCAGTAGCCACAGCAACTAACACCTTCATAGATGCCAAAATTTTTGGAGACCACGCTACGGACATTAAATATTTATTAGGCGCGATAATTTTTATTATAATAATCATAATAGGCTACAAGTATTGTAAAAACATGTTCATAAAAAAAGTAAAAAAAGAAGCAAACAAAATATTGTCAGCATAAATAAAACAAAAACAAAAAATTTTCATTTGGCTTTCTTTAAATTAATTTTAACATGCACATGATGATGTCCTCATAGAATGAATGAATTGAAGGCCATAGATAAAGAAGCCAAAAATTTATTTGAAAATTTTAAAAAGAATCCAAATAGGATATATACAGCTAACTTCCTATTAGCTAAAAGTAGTTTTATAGCTAAATCAAAAATAAATTTTGAAGAGAAGTTTGGTCAACTCTCGAAGTATGATAAGCAAGCTTGTGAGCATCTGCAAAAGAAATTTCAATTAACGTTGCAAGAATTGGAAAGAATCATTAGTAACAAAACCAAGGTGTTACAGGAGATACTTGAAAACTCAATAACTGAGGAAGAAGAATACTACAGTGAAAGTTCAGAAGACACTGCAGAAATGGCTTCTTTTGACATTGCATCAGCAACAAAGCTTGTGCCCGAGTTCAATGGAGAAGTGAAGAATCTCACGAATTTCACAAACTTAGTGGAATTCCTGTACGATTCTATAGATAAACTTGAGGACAAGAAAAAATTAATTAACTTTGTGATGAAAACAAAGTTAACAGAGAGAGTTCGCAACAAAATTTGCAATGAAGCAACCCCAGTAACATTCTCAGAATTCCAGACATTATTTAGAAAAACGTTTAAAAATACAAACAACCCTCTGAAAATTCAGAATGAGTTATCTCGAACCTATCAAGGTGAAAAATCTGTACAAGATTTTTCCTCCAAAATAGAATCCTTGACGGCAGAGTTAAATAGCATACAGATATCTGATCAAGGTGAAAACAACCGTGAAATAATCGCAAAACTAAACGACCAACTAGCTCTGAACGCTTTTAAATCTGGTTTACGAGAACCTATAAAGTCGACAATATTCGCAGCGCAACCAAAGACTCTAGTAGAAGCGGTACAACTTGCTACAGAAATAGATGCCGACAATAGACAGACAAAAAATGTACTTAGATTTTCGGCACAACAAACTGCACCTCGTAGGTACATTAATAACAACCATACCTTCCGAGCACCTTTTAATAGGAGAAGGCAACAATACCAAGCCAATAGAAATTCACGTGATAACATAGGGAATAACACATTCAACAGGTACTATCAAAATCGGTCTAGAGGAAACAATTTCAGACCACGGTGGTATCAAAACCAGAACAATGCAACCACTGCATTTAGGTCAAACAGAGGATCACGCGGTGGATGGCAAAACAATGTTCCACAAAGAATAAACATAATGAATTCGGGAAACGGACTAGGAGTCCCCCAAAACCATCACGTAGGGGACGAAGAATATCAGACAATAAATTCGTAAAGATCCATAAAGTGTCACCTGACAAACTCACCCACTACGTCAACATCAAAGGTGATGCATCGTCAGACAATGCAACTTGGTTCATAGATACAGGAGCAAACATATCGATAATCAAGAAAAGAAAAGTAGCTTAAAAGATGAATTCGGAATAAGAAAAGAAACTATTGAGATAACGGGAATAACTGACGAAAAAATTGAACCGATAGGAGTAATAGAAATAAAACTTCAAGTTGAAGGAGAAGTCATACGACATAATTTACACGTAGTAGAAGATAATTTTCCGATCACAACGGATGGCTTAATTGGTTTAGACTTCCTAACAAAATATGGATGCAAATTAGACTACGAATTATTTATTCTGACAATCAATGCTGAAATACCAATAATGACGAGAGCCCCGGAATTGGAGACAATTTCAATTCCAGCAAGATCTCAAATATACCAAGCCCTAAATATCAAAGTCGATGAAGACAGTCTGATATTAAGCCAAGAAATCCAGGATGGAATCTTTATCGCCAATTCGATAATACCAACAAAGGGAGTAGTACATATCAAGCTATTAAACACTTTAGAACAAAAAGTCACTATTCCGATACCTCAATTAAAAATAGTACCACTGAGAAATTACCATTTTGTAAGAAAAGTAAGTCCAACGAACAATTCAGACCGTTTTGAAAGACTCAAAAAAGAACTAAATGTAGAGAATCTTGATGACAAAGCAAAAGAATCGCTATATGCGATATGCAAGAAATATTCAGATATATTCTACGTCGATGGAGACAGGTTAACAGTCAATAATTTCTACGAACAGAAAATAACGATGACAGATCATACACCCATATATATAAAAAATTATCGCTTACCACAAATACAAGCGGAAGAAATAAATAGACAAGTGGAGCAATTACTAAAAGAAGACATAATAGAACCATCAACAAGCCCGTACAACGCCCCATTACTAGTAGTTCCTAAAAAGAGCATTAATGATAAGAAGAAATGGAGAATGGTAGTTGATTTTCGTCAACTAAATAAGAAAATTATGGATGACAAATTTCCACTAACCAGACTCGAGGATATTCTGGATAATATGGGCAGAGCAAAGTATTTTTCAACATTAGATTTAACTAGTTCATTTCACCAAATAGGTTTACATCCGAAATCACGACCTTTGACTGCGTTTTCAACCAACAAAGGTCACTTTCAATTCAAAAGATTACCTTTTGGATTAAAAATTTCAACAAATAGCTTTCAAAGAATGCTCACCATTGCCTTAGCAGGTTTGGATGCTGAAACTTTCCTATATGTGGATGACGTGATAATTTTTGGTTGTAGCTTAGCACACCACAATAGAAATCTCTGTAAAACTTTTGATAGATTACGTCAATACAATCTAAAATTGAATCCACAAAAGTGCAACTTTCTGCAAACAGAAGTAGTATATTTAGGTCATTTAATAACTAATGAAGGTATTAAAACTGACCCCAGAAAATTTGATACAATCACTAGCTATCCCAAACCCACTAATGCAGATGAAGCAAAAAGATTTACAGCTTTCTGCAACTATTATAGAAGGTTCATACCTAACTTCGCAGCAATAGCTAAACCATTAAATATGCTTTCACGGAAAAACACACCTTTTATTTGGACAGAAGAATGTCAAAATGCTTTCGATACAATGAAACAAAAATTAACTAACCCACCGTTGTTGCAATACCCAGATTTCTCGAAACGATTTATTCTAACAACTGATGCATCCAATTATGCTCTCGGCGCAATCTTATCACAAGGAGAGATAGGCAAAGACCTGCCAATCTCTTATGCAAGTCGTACACTAGATGTACATGAAATGAAGAAACCAATAATTGAAAAAGAACTATTAGGAATCTATTGGGCGATCAAACATTTCAGACCCTATCTATACGGAAGAAAATTCACTGTCGTTACCGATCATCGACCATTAGTTAGTCTCTTCACACACAAAGATCCATCATCGAAGATGACAAGAATAAGACTAGAACTATCTGAATATGACTTTGACATCATATATAAGAAGGGGTTATTAAACACGAATGCAGACGCACTGTCTAGAATCAATCTCAATTCAGACATGCTTAAAGATATGATACCGATAAAGGAAGTTAACATAATAACAAGGAGTAAAAAGAAAGAACTAGAATCACGTGATGTACAGAAAGACGTTGAGAGTGCTGAGGAATCGTCTGGCCAACTTTTCATCCACGAATGCACTTCAATCTCTGATGTAAGGAATATAAGGCAATTAAAGTTCACGAAGATACAAGAGGACGTCCTAAGCAGAAGAATTTCAAGAAAGAAAATAATATTAATAAAAAAGAAAGAAGTGTTGATCGAGTACAGTGATAATCTAAATCTGAACTTGGGTTCGATACTTGAGAAACTGACTCTAGCAATGATCAACAACCGAATAGAAAAGCTAGCAATATCAATAAAAGATGAACTATTAGTGAAATTTGGAATAGAAAGATTTAAAAAGGAATTTAATGCTCTGCAGAAGCGATTTAAAAAAGAAAGAAAACAAAACTTGCACATTTTGATATTTAAACCCCCGAAAAGAATTGAAAATAAAGACGAACAGTTAAAGATAATAGAAGAATTCCACGACACACCATACGCCGGTGGACATTCAGGAGTAAAACGGACGATAAACAAAATCAAACAGAGATACTGCTGGAAGAATCTCAGCAAGATGGTAAAATCTCATATAAATAATTGTGAAAAGTGCAAATGCAATAAGCTTGTAAGACACACTAATGAAAGAATGGTAGAAACAAATACACCTAGTGATAGTTTTGAAATTGTAGAAATAGACACGGTAGGACCAATGAAACAGAGTAAAACTTACAGATATATTCTAACATGTCAATGCCAATTGACTAAATACGTAGAGCCATTCCCCATGGAAACTAAAGAGGCCAAGACAGTTGCAAAAATTTTAGTTGAAAAAATGATACTCAAGTACAGAGCATTCAAGATCCTAAGAACGGATTTAGGCACTGAATTTGTCAACAGTTTAATCGCGGAAATATGCAAAATCTTCAAGATAGATCACGTTAAATCAACCCCATTTCACCATGAAACGTTAGGCTCTATTGAAAGAAGTCATAGAGTACTAAATGAATATCTCCTATCGATCAGTCAAAACAATGAATGGGATGAATGGCTAACATACTTTACATATTGTTACAATATAACACCGCATACAGAAACTGGAAGAACACCATTTGAGTTAGTATTTGGCAAAATAGCCTCACTTCCTGACACTATTGTTTCCAGCAATCCAACACCGATTTATAACATAGAAGATTACGCAAACGAATTGAAATTTCGATTACAGCAGAGTCTTAGAATAGCAAAATCTTTATTAGAGAACTCTAAATCAAAGAGAAAACAAACATTAGACAAAAAAATTAATCCACTAAAAATTAATATAGGTGATAGAGTATTACTAAGAGTAGGAAATAAGAAAAAACATGAACAACCATATAAAGGACCATATGTAGTAATAAGTACAAATAATGTAAATACCAAAATAAAGATAGGAAATGAAATAAAAGAAATACACAACAATAGATTAAAGAAATTTTAGAAGTAATTTTCATATTGGCATGCCATACCCATAAGTACATTGTAAATAGATTAATGATATAGGGTACAATAGTAATTTAGGTATTAAGTAACTACCGTATAACAAAAAAAAAATTTTTTCTCATACTCTCAAAAAAAATTTTTTTTTCTCCCGAAGGGAAGGATGTAATGCATTTACAATAAAATAATTAGCATAGTAAAAACAAGCTAACGGAAAGATGCATTACAAGAGTACATGCATAAGAAAAGATAATTTCAACAGAGCTAAAAAACACGCATATCATGCAGACAGAATTTTCATAGAGCGGGAAGTACAATTGAACCAAAGAATCATGAAGAAATTCTGTTCAAATAAGTTAAACGCTTTCACTTCCGCATATCAGCACATATGGCTCAAGAATTAAGTAATTGATTTTCATGCATGAAGCATGAAGACCTGAAAATATAAACAATGCGTTGAGCAATTAAATGCACTCAAGCGCCAGCCAGCTGATTCTTGCATTTTCACTTTTTTACGATGTACTGACCCTCAATAAATCCGCCTGCTGATATGGGTCACTGTTGTAAACAAAGAATATTTTCCGATGTTATTTTTGTGTCATTATTTACGTAAGTTATTTTTGTATCATTATTTTCGTAAGTTATTGGTGTGGCATATTGCTTCACGTTTTTTTGTGTTTTTGTTAAGTGACCGAAATTATGTTAGGGAAGGGTAAGAATTTTGTGTAAGAATTTTGTATAAATTGAATGAATTACCATTGAATAAACAGAGTATAATTTTGACCTGTGAAGGGAGAAGATCAGTTTTTCATTTCAACCATCACACCCTGCTCTTTCTATAATTCAGGCTGTCGCAAGACGCCAAGTACTCTCAGTGAGAGATATAGGCTGAGCTCGCTCGCCATACACTGAAACATTATAAAGAAAGCAGATATAGTAATTGAAAACATCCGATTAAGACGACCAATTCGATATAGTGATTGAAAACATCCGATTAAGACGATCAATCATTACATAAGTTTATAGTAAAAGGAATTTATTTTTGTGTTTTTGAATTTTTGTTATTATATAGTATTATACAGTAAGTAATGATTTCTAACAATGTAATACGTGTAAGGTAATTAAGGAGTACAATAGGTGAATCATAAAATTTGAATGTAATAGAAATAACTTAGAGATGGGAAACTAAAAAGTAGACTCAAGAAAGATAAAAACGAAAAGATTAATGAATATAAAGGAAAATAATATGTTAACAGTGTTGAAAACCAAACGAAGAGGTTGTTATAAAGAAATATATGTTAAAAAGAGTTATACAGATAAATTAAAAAATTATAAGTGAAAATAAATATGTGTAATCGAAAAGTAAAGAAAAGATAGCATACAGGTGGTAAGAAAGAAAAACCATATAAAAAGATAAAAATGTATGAAGAGATAAATCAGAAGATTTATATTTATATGTAAGAAAAATGTAAAACAATCTGAACCGAACGGAGACCAAAAATATTTTCAATTTTTAAGACTGTTGCACTTCCAGATCTAGTTCCCTGCGGAAACTAGTTTTTCCAAGGGGGGAGGGATGTGATGGCCCAATATACGGAAGATTCTTCCAACAGCCAAGGGCATTACAGCGAAATAATCAGCAATTGCTAAACAATAACCTCGCATGGTATTGTTCTGCAACTGTCGGTTGTTTTGCTGATTAGCCCAACAGCTGGCTGCGATGAGCGCTTAGTGGAGCAATCGACGATTACGATAATAATTTACCTCGCATGGTAATTATTATGTAAAGCGATTGTTTACAACTAAGCGACTCAGGTGCTGCAACCGGTAGAACAAACGACAAGGTTGTTGTCGTTTGTTTACATCCGCGTTGTTAGTAAAGTTTGCTTCCGAATATTGGTGCATAAAAGACCAATGACTGGTCTGGCGAGTGCCGTGAAGTATTCAGTCGAGTCTTACCTTTTGTTAGAAGGTGTCAAGTTCCGTTCGGTTCGGGTTAAATTGATTGAATTGTTAAGTAAGGTCAGTTTAACGTTCTAGTAAATATTTGTTTGTAGTAATTCGTGTTCGTGTATAGAGATAGGTCAGATTGGCGTAATAAAAAGTTGTACGATTAAAGTAATGTGATTGTTGTTCTTATTCGAAGAAGAGTTATCGGTGTTAATTATTGTTTTCGTCTTTATGGGTTTACTTTGGGACACGACACTATAGTAGAAACACAATTTTCTATTGAAAATCAAAACTTAATGAATGATTTATTTTCCATTATCTGCTTTTTATATGATTAATTTGCTGATTATTACAAATAAGCGATTGATTGTACATTTTTAGTCGCGCCGGAAAGCATTTCCAGACGAAATATAATACTGCTAAAAATTGAAAATGCTGACATTTCCAAATCGAGTGAATTGAACTTATTTACAATTAATGGTATATTTTTTATAACTGCTGAATATACAAAATTATTGTGGTTATTATGAATATACAAAATTATTGTGAATTGAAGAAATGCAAGAATGCAAGAAACAGAAGAACAAATTATATTATAACTAAATTATATGGAAATTATTGCATGGAATAAAAGCGTTGTTGTATGTATGTATGTTATGCTGCCTGAACATCTTCCCCGCGTTGAACAGCTTGTTCAAACTTCCTCATCATGGATGCTAATTGTGAAAGGCTCTCCAGAACTCCTTGTGGGTATAGCTTTGCTTTGTCCAGACTTGCTGTATTTTTGTTTTGCCCACCTGTATATCAAGCAGGCGGCAATAAGTAGTCCAATGACAAGTGCTGAATAGCCCAAGGTGAAATGATGAACATCGACTGGCTTGATTTCGTTTGGTAACTGTTGGTTTCTTTGTAGTTCGGCAATACCCTTGCTTAATTTTTTGACTCCATCCGAGTGAGCTTGATAGCCTATAGGGCTGTGCTGCATTTCTTTCAGGCGCTTTGATGAAATAAGATCCCCCAGATTCTTCGTTGGCAGCAGTGATGTTCGCATCGTGCTCGGGTAGACATTGTGGGCTTGAATTGTAATGAGCTCTTGCTTTATTGCGCAATTGTTCTGAATTTTCAGAATTCCAGATCCTTCAAGCATTTGCGTTGATACAGTTTTTTGGCATACCACATTTATGGACGTTTTTTCTTTTAATGAGTAATTCCATCGGTTGGGATTAAATAATTGTATCCACTTGGGACTGTTTTCAGTCTCCATTACCTGACAGTGCGGTGAAGGTGTTCCCTGATTTATGAAACTCATTTCACAGGCGCTGATGTTGGCTCCCCTTCTGTATATAGGGTGTTTCTGTTTCCACAAGTAAGTAGCCTTTTCCATAGTTTCACATGTGGCTAATTCTTGTTCGCTAAGCGGGTAGTATTGGTCCCGATGCAGGTTAATTACAATCAAATCAGCCGAAGGTTTGATAGCCATGAAGGTGTTTGTAGTATAGTAAATGAATTAAATAATTGAATTATATAAATACAGAATCCACCTGTGGATATGTTCGAAGTAATGTCATAATTTGGAAAACACTGGAAAACTACAGAATATTTCTATGTTCCGCCTGTTAGTTTCTCTCTCTCTGCTGCAAACCTTCAGACTGTGAACGTGCGTGTATTTTTAAGTCATTGAAGTAAATCGGAATAAATCTAATTAATCTTTCCCGGTGTGTATATATTTATATCCCAACTGCATCCGTCTAGCGTCCTCACCCATGCAACAAAACAATACAACATCTGGCGACGAGGATTAACGAGAATTATAGGAAGTTGTTTGTCTTCTATAACACGGAAAACGCGAACATTGCAGTGCATGTGGTGTTATAAAAGGAAGGAAAATGAAAGCATCAAAGAATATATCGTAAGTCTGAAATTTTTGGCAGCTAATTGCAACTTTGATACATTTTTAGACCAAGCCTTAAGAGATAAATTTGTTTGCGGTTTGCATAATCCCAAGTGGCAAGAAAAATTGCTAGATGACGATTCCTATTCATTCGAGCAAGTGTGCGAAAAAGCATTAAGCATGGAAACACTTTCCAAGCAATCTTCCAGTATGAAATTTCCAAATGTCAACACAGTCTACAGCCAGAGCAAGCATTTGTCAGCTTTTGACAGCCCAGTCAGTAAATATAAAAAAGTAAACACGCAGAAATCGATTAATTACTCAGGCAAAAATAAGGTCTTAAGCCGTAATCATAATAACAGCAGTCCTAGTGGTAGCTATAAAAATAATAAAAATATTTGTGGCCGCTGTGGTAATAGTTCTCACAGAACGCAGTGCCCGGCTTTAAACGTCGTTTGTAATAATTGCAAAATTAAGGGACACTTTGCAAAAATGTGCCGACGAGTAAAGCAGGAAGGTGTCAACAAGTTAAGTTGTGGAGCCAGTGTCGAGAAACCATCAATGTGCGCGCAGGAAATTTGCAGCAATCTCAACAGCTTGGATGATGATAATCGGTTAATCATGCCTGTGAAAATTCAAGACCAGGTTATACAAATGGAAGTGGATAGCGGAGCATGTCCGTCAGTCATAAGTTACGTAGATTTTAAGAAATACTTTGCTATGTGTGAAATGAAGCCTTATCACAGTTCTTTACAAGTAGTGACAGGAGAACAAATGCCCATAGTAGGTGTTATTGAAGTGCAGGTTAATTGGCCGAAGGATGGAGGTGTCGATTTAAAACGTGATCTCCAGTTAGTAGTTGCAAATACTATCAAGTCGTTTACCCCTATAATGGGAAGGCCATGGTTGGATGCTTTGTCACCGAGTTGGCGAGAATTAATTAAAAATTTAGGGTATTCAAGTAAGTGTAAAGTTGTAAATAGTGTAAAAAACGATCATTATTCGTTGAGTGCTAGGAAACACGGGTATAAAAATTTGTCACTTATAGATTTAAAACGTCAACTGAAACAAAACTTTCCTAACGCATTTTCTGACAATTTAGAGATGCCAATTGAAGGGTTTTTCGCAGAAATTAACGTACAAGATTCATATGTACCGATTTTTCATAAAGCGTATACGATTCCATTCCATGTTCGCAATAAAGTGAATAAAGAACTAGATAAATTGTGTAGATTAAACATTATTACACCAGTGAAATATGCAGAAAATGCTAGTCCCATTGTAGTAGTCCCAAAGAAGGATAATTCAATTAGAATATGCGTGGATTTTAAGAAAACGGTCAACAAATTTATTCGGTTAGAACATTACCCTCTACCCATTGTGGAAGATCTTTTTGCAAATCTAAGCAACTGTAAATATTTTTGCATCATCGATTTAACTGGTGCTTACCAGCAAGTTCAAGTCTCAGAAGAGTCAAAAAAATATTTGATTATAAACACTCACAGAGGGCTTTTCGTGTTCAATCGTCTCCCTTTCGGCATAGCAAGTGCGCCGTCTGCTTTTCAAAGCATAATTGATCAAATTCTGAGAGGTATAGATAACGTTCAGGGATATTTAGATGATATAATTATAGGTGGAAATTCGAAAGTTGAATGCGAAATAAAATTGTTAGAAGTATTGTCACGGTTAAATAACCACAGAGTTCGCATTAATGTTCAGAAGTGTATTTTTTTTGCGACAGAGGTTGAGTACTTAGGCCACGTAATTTCTTATAACCAAATTAGTCCTAGCCCAAAGAAGACGGATGCGATTCTCAAGGCTCCCTCGCCCAAAGACTTAACTCAGCTTCAATCTTATCTAGGTCTATTAAACTATTATAATAAATTTTTACCCAACTTGTCTACAGAGCTGAGAGAATTATACTCCCTATTGCGAAAAGACAATAAATTCGTTTGGACACCAAACTGTGAAAAAGCATTTCAAAGAAGTAAAAGCCTACTTCTTAATAACTCTCTATTGGAGTTGTTTGACACAAACAAAGTAGCGGTCGTATCTGCAGATGCTTCACCATACGGATTGGGAGCTGTCCTGTCTCATCTAGTTGATGGTTGCGAAAAACCAGTTTTCTTTGTATCACGTACACTGTCCGCCTCGGAAAAAAATTACTCGCAACTTCATCGAGAAGCATTAGCTATAATTTTTGCCGTCAAAAAATTCCACAAGTACCTATACGGTAAGGAATTTATAATTTACAGTGACCATCAGCCACTTAGAGAAATTTTCAACCCAAATAAAAATACTCCATCAGTAGCAGCAGCGAGACTGCAGCGTTGGTCCGTCATTTTGTCAGCTTACAAATACAAGATAATTTATAAGAAAAAGTCCCAAATGATTCATGCTGATGCATTATCACGCTTACCAATTGCATGTCAACTAGAAGATGAAGAGTTTCTCATTAATTCATTCAATTTAGCTGATAATTTCTCAGTGAACTTAGAGAAAGTAAAGCAAATGTCTAAAAGAGATTCAATTCTGAATCATGTCATTACTTATGTTCAAACAGGATGGCCAACAAGAACGAGTATTAAAAAGGCAGATATTGTTTTCTTTTATAATAAATTAAAATCATTATCCACGGAAGACGGTTGTCTGTTTTATGGTAATAGGTTAGTCATTCCGAATTGTCTAGAAAATGAAGTCTTGAGTCTTATTCATGCTGACCATAGAGGTATTACAAAAATGAAGAGTTTAGGTAGACAATATGTTTATTTTAAAAATATGGACATTAAAATCGAGGACTTTGTAAATAAATGTGTTGCATGTCAGCAAACACAAAATTTTCAAAAGCCAGATACAGTTAAATGGACGACAGCGAAATGTATGTTCGAACGTATTCATATTGACCTTTTCTACTTTGGAAAATTTGAATTCCTGATTATGGTAGATGCATTCAGCAAATGGATAGAAGTCCATCTTTTAAAAAAAACCAATGCTGAAGCAATCATTAAAAAACTAAAAGTAATTTTTTCAACTTTTGGCATTCCAGTGGAAATTTGCAGTGACAATGGCCCACCATTTTCCTCTGCAAAATTTATAGATTTTTGTACAAGAAACCAAATCAAAGTGACAAAGTCTCCGCCATACCACCCACAAAGTAACGGGTTAGCTGAAAGATACGTAGGAGAAACAAAACCAGCATTGAAAAAATTCTTTATTGATAAAAAATATATGTCATTAGATATAGAAGAACAAATATTGCAATTCCTTCTAATGTATAGGAATACGTCGACGACCTCCACCAATCAGTCACCTGCAGAGTTAGTTTTTAAAATAAAGCCTAGAACATCTCTTGATATGTTAAATCCAAATATAAGAAATATGTATTTTACGAATGAAAGACAAGACAGAGATAGAAAAACAAGTAAACCAATGTACACATATTATCGAAAATCTAACAATAAGTCTAATACAAATAATATTAAAACGTTTAAAAAAGGGGAGAAAGTATTATATGCCAGTCATAACAAAAACTATGTCAAGTGGATTCCCACTATTATTTCTAGAATTATAAGCCCCTGTCTATATGAAATTGTTATTGAAGGTGTACGAAAAGTAGTTCAATTTTCTCAAATCCGAAGGTCAAGACTAGAAGATAAGTATCATCCTGATATTTTAAAATCAAGCAGTTGTCAAGCTGAATTATGTATAGACAATAAAAATAAGAAAAGTAATGCAAGTACTAAAATAAATAAAAAAGAAAAAACGCGAGCTTCTGCTAGAATACTGGAAAAACGTAAGAAGCTATTGAGTGTTTGAGCAATACCAAATGTGTAAACCTTGTAAGGTAGAGAGAAAGAAAGTAAAAAGGGGAGAGGTGTAGTATAGTAAATGAATTAAATAATTGAATTATATAAATACAGAATCCACCTGTGGATATGTTCGAAGTAATGTCATAATTTGGAAAACACTGGAAAACTACAGAATATTTCTATGTTCCGCCTGTTAGTTTCTCTCTCTCTGCGGCAAACCTTCAGACTGTGAACGTGCGTGTATTTTTAAGTCATTGAAGTAAATCGGAATAAATCTAATTAATCTTTCCCGGTGTGTATATATTTATATCCCAACTGCATCCGTCTAGCGTCCTCACCCATGCAACAAAACAATACAACAGTGTTATTGTTTGCCACTGGAACAGAAATGATGCGAAATAGTTCGAATTCTTCATATGCAAACAGTGGCAATTTGATTCTGAATATTACGTATTTGTCGGCGACTCGACTTTGTATAGTCATCAAACTGTAGATCTGAGTCAAAGTTTCGCGATTCCCTGGGAGCCTTAAAGTCGCTGGTAAATGGTCCTTTATCGTAATTAGTTCTTGTTTTAACTGTCTCGGAGAAAGTAGCTGAGGATTTAACTTGCAGTGATGTGTGTCTATGATCACGTCTAGCATGGTAGCTTGCACGCGTCGATAAGCTGATGTCATTAACGTTAACTGTATGGCTGATGACATGAATAGCTGTGATAGTCTTTGTTGATGAAGCTCTTCTGTGATGTTGATGTTATTGATTATTTGACGAAGCCGAAAATCTACCTCATTGAACTGGTGCCTGATGATTTCTTCGTCCTTCTTCAAAATGTTGGCAGTAGAATAAATTAAGGATGTTTGATTTTTTATTAAGCTCAACAAATGATCCTCGTTGTTTCTGATATTGTTAATAGTGGAGGCCATCTTTTCTGCATATTCAGAGTCAAGGACTCCAAATAAAGAGTTGGCTATATTCCCTACTATATCCAATGGGGCTCTAGCACTACGTTTCCTTGGATTTGACAAGAGTAGTTCATTATTGCTGATCAGTTCGTTCTGTAGGATCGTGAATTGCTTCAGAATGAGCGAGGAGTAGAATGTATCTGTTGAGATGTTACAGATGTTTTGTAGTTTGTTGACGCCATTACTAATGCTGTTGAAGTCCTTCCAATAATTGTCCATGTCGTAGTACACCACTAGATTCCACTCATTAGAGATCAAATGGGTAGAGCCTAAGTTTTCGAAATATATGCCCGGCTGAGATTTAAACGGCTATATTTCTACTGGTGAATTTTCTAAAATCGGCAATATGAGACACGTGAATAGGAGCGTGGTGAGTGCAGAGCTTGCCGAACGTCGTGAGATTTTGGCAGGTCCTGGATTTGCGTCCTCTTGATCTTTGTCAGCTCTGCGTCTCGGAAACCTTTCCTGTGTTTCATTCGCTTGTACGTCATCTTTATCGTCTACTGGCAAAGGTGCCAGTTTATGTATAGGTCTTCTAAGAGTTCCAGACGTGGTTTTGACGTCAGCAACTCGAACCAAGCCGCCCTTTCCCTGAATTGCCTGGGTAATCCTGCCGAGCTGCCATCTGAGGGGAGGCAAATTATCTTCTTTGATAAGCACCATCATGCCAGGGCGAGCGTTAGCGGATTACTGCTTCCACTTGTGTCTTTGCTGCAGCTCACATAGGTATTCGTGAGATCATCGACGCCAAAATTCGTGCCTTATATGCGACACCATTTTCCATCTTCCCACTGGACCCACTTGTTGTGTACTTGAATGTGGATCAATTCCTGAAGTCAGGGGCTCCCCCACAAGAAAGTGTCCGGGTGTTAATGCTGTCAGATCATTCGGATTGGACGATAACGGGGTTATTGGCCTCGAATTCATTATTATGTGAGTGTAGTTAACTCTTCATATGTCAGAGAAGCTGCAGCGACACCCTTGTATAATAGCGATTTTGCTGATTTTGCAGCTGCTTCCCATAATCCACCGAATATCTATTCTACAAAAACCTTCGAAAACTTAAGGTATATTTAGTTAAATATGATTTATAAGTGCATTTAGTTAACTATAATATATAAGTGTATTTAGTTAAATATAATGTATATGTATGTCTATCATTATGAGCTGAGTATCAAAATTTAAATTGCCTACATATCTACTAATTATGAGGCATAATCTTAACTTGTACGAGTTTCGATAAGAGTCGGCTTTGCTCATCCTTTGTTTGAGTTCGTCTCCATTTATGATTTCAAGAGCGTTGGTTTCGTAGGCGCAATGCTGGTATAACACGTTCAGGCCTTTGCCATCGGCAGCACCCTAGGTATGAATTTATTTACTTCCCCTCAAGATACAGCTCCGGCTTTGCCTTTTACTAGCTGACCCACCTCGTGTAGGACTTCGCGTATAACCTCCGTGGAGACTTTTATTCCAAAAATACTAAAGGTTATTTCTTTACAGTACCTGATTAAAGAGAAATTTATTTCCCTTTTCTTCCATATGCCGTCAGATGCCTAATGATGGCGAATTGTCTTCTTCCACGCTAATCAGCTTCTCAATTTCGCCTCTGTTCCAGATTTATTTCAGTAATCCTTGCCCCGATCTGGATTTTTCTCCGTGCTTTTTGTAATCGCCTCTTAGGGTGTCTTATCCTATCCCGTGTTATCACTACACTCCCTTTTTTCTTTCACCTTCCAAGGATATCAAATTATTCAAGACTCAAAACTTCCTTACTTCTTCATCCCCAAAATCACTTTTTTTTGACAGCCCAGCAAAAACGCGGAAAAAGTCAGGCAACGCTCTCCTCTTCTCTTTCTTTTTCCAGCGCGGATTTCCTTTCTGGGTGCCGTTCGGTGAGCATCGATGCTCCGTCCATATAGCAGCAGTTCTCTTACACGACGCAGCTAGCATCAGCGTATCATGTTGCTGCCTGCGACATGCTAGGACCGTAAAAACATTTACTTGTTTATTAGTTTAATTGTAGTTTATTTTGTTCTATAGTTCAATATTTATAATTATTTGAACCAATTTCTGATTGAGTTCAATTTTCTTTTCAGGTCATCGAGGGACTTATGCACCTGTGGCATACTCCAGGTGCAGGTAAGACGCCTTGCTTTATTTTCGTGTTGGACGAGATAAATTGTTTTTCTTTTCTTTTAGGTTCGTTGAATAGTATGATTTATTCCAGTCGAGACCCAGAATAAATATCTTTATCTCAGTCGATACCCAAGATAAAGTTAATTTGTTAATAATTCTATTTTATTACCACTAGCCAAGTCGATTTCCAAACGATGCGCAATCTATGAAAGCTGGATGCGAAAAAAAGAAGAATTCAAGTTGGCCTGCGACTTATATTGCCTCTGAATTGCATACGGCACCAACAAATTATTTTACCTTGCACATAGCAACCAAAGTACATTGACTTTAGCAGCTGTGCATAGGTCAGAACAGTACATTGACCTTAGCAGCTGTGCAAAGCAACTGGAATTTTGAGCATTTTTGTTGCTGTTCCTAATTTTGCCTAGCTAAAGTTATTAGGATTGTAATTATGCAATAAGATACCTATTACAATATTGCTAATTTGCTGTTTTAAAGATACATTTAAATGTACAGATGACTTAATCTAATTCCATTTGATTTGCGTACTATTATCGAAGACAAGTTACTTTCCTCTCATTGGATTGTGTCCTGGATTTGTTTATGTGGAATGTAGCCATGATGTGTCGATTGTTATCTCCACTAAAAAGTGCCTTATCGATGTGCTTGTATACATCGTTTCGTTCCCAACCTATTTTCAATAATTAAAAATACTAGAAATTAGAATATTTTAAACGATTTTACTTTCAGTTGGCTATTTAATGTTGGTTTGAACATACTGCCCCCTGTTGAAAGGTTGAATTTTAATAGAAAATTCAATCTTTCAAGTATTTGATATAATAAATTAATGCCCTTAAAATACAAATTAATTTTAGAATGATAAGGCAAAGCATACATTTGGTGATTTCCGTTTTTCTTATACCTAAGGAATTATACCTTGATATTAGGTGTGTTTGATGAAAACCCCGGGTAAACCCCCGGGCTACACCGGGCCAGACTATCTTGTTTTTTGAAAAACCTGGGCTACCCCGTGCTTACACTAAAAATTTCTCAGGGTAATGGTTTGACAGTTGTCACTTGAGAACTGTCACTTTCACTTTGTTGTTGATTGGGACATATAAATTACTTCTTGAGGGGAAATAAGCAAAAATTACAGGAAAATAAATAGAAAAATAGCTAGAGCACATTTTATTTGTATTCACCCATTTTATAAATAACTTTTTACAATTAATTATATTCAGGAGAACTGTCAGACAAATGTCATTACATTAGATTTACCCGGTGTTTTAAAAACTTGTTCGATGAGTGCACAAAACCCCGGGTAAATTTGGGGAAAATTGTAGAGGAAAATTTACACGGTGTTTTACACGGTGTTTTCATCGAACAAACCTATTACCTTCCTAAATGTTTCGGCGATCAGAATCGGAAAGATTACATGGTGTCTGTTGCTATTGATTGATTAGCTGAGTCAGAGCAGCGCATTCCTTTGGTTGGCGTCTGTCTCATTGGTGATCGCTTCGTGTTGGAAGGGCTTCAATTATCATGTAATGAGCTGAATTCTCATTGGCAGCATAGCCCTGCTGCGCTGAGCGCTGATTTGGTATAACTTGTAAACGGTTTTCCAATAAGAGGTGTTATTTTGATATTCGAAGAAAAATGCCATTTTTTGAGATAAATGATCGGGTCTTTATTTCATTATAAAGAGGAAGGTATGCCATTAATAATGGAAAATAACATCAGCCAAATGACCACCACGACCACGCCTACAGGACCATATCCTTTTCATGAAATTTTCCATAACCAAATCGCAAAGTGGCCGCCCTATGTCCTCGATAGCCTCACGAATTCCATCTTTGAGGTCTTGAATCGACGCTGGGCTGTTGGCGTAGACCTTCTCTTTCACGCGGCCCCAAAGGAAGAAGTCGCAAGGTGTTAAGTCACAAGATCTCGGTGGCCAATTGTGATCACCTCTTCGAGAGATAACACGATCCGGAAACTTTTCCCGTAAAAGATCAATGGTTTCGTTGCTTGTATGGCACGTAGCGCCGTCTTGTTGAAAGTGAACGTTGTCCAGATCAATACTATCCAATTCCGGAAATAAAAAATCATTAATCATCTGTCGATAGCGCAATCCATTCACCGTAACTGTTGCTCCAGCCTCATTTTCGAAAAAGTAAGGTCCAATGACCCCACGGGACCATAAACCGCACCAAACAGTCACACGTTGAGGATAGAGAGGCTTTTCAACAATAACTCTTGGGTTTTCCGAGCCGAAGATGCGACAATTTTGCTTGTTGACGAAGCCATCGAGGTGGAAATGGGCCTCATCACTCAAGATGAGTTTTCGATGGAATTCCGGATCATTTTCATGCATTTCAAGAACCCAATCAGCAAAGACTCGACGTTGTTAATGATCGGCCGGCTTGAGTTCTTGTGTTAACTGAACTTTATAAGCCTTAAGACCGAAATCTTTATGCAAAATACAGTGTAATGACATTTGTGGAATGCCTAATTCCAAAGAACGACGAAGAATGGACAAACCTGGGTTTTCTTCAACACTTTCGGCTACAGCAGCAATATTCTCGGCTGTTCTTGAGCGACATGCACGGGTTTTATTCTTCACATCACTAACTTGTCCCGACAGCTCGAATTTTTCTACCATTTCTGTATTGCGGTCCGACAAGGTGCTTCACGACGACCCAAAAATGTTCGAGTTTTACGAACCGTCTCTGCCACATTTTCACCATTTTTATAGTGAATTTTAATAATTTCAATGCGTTGTGGAATCGTGTATCGTTGCATTTTTATTAATGGCTTGTCAAATGTCAAAAAATGACAGCTCCAAAAGTGACATCTACCGAAATAGCGGGCTAATTAAAATAACACCTCTTATTGGAGAACCCTTTATCCAAAGTTCGAGTCTGGCGGAGCTATCTTTTTGTTTGTAAAACACATTTGTTTTAGTCTGAAAAACTAATCTGTTTTTTGTTTTCAAAAGATGCCAGTGTGATAATTTCCCGCTGTGTGTCGTAGAAATGTTTAATAGCAATGGAAATATTTCTTCGAATTCGCGGGACAAGATTTGAAATTATGGATAATTGTTATTTTGAGTGCTAGAAGGCAAAACAAAAACGACTTTGCATAATTGTTATTACGCCAAAGTTTACTAGATGAAAAAGGGGTTTGACATGTTTTGAAATTTGTACTGCAGAAATTTCAGCATGATGAAATCTTTGCACGGGAAAAGTTCTGTGTCTTGAAACAGTTTTGTTTTTCGTGCGATCAGCACCTTGTATATAGACTGAAGAGACCAATTTGCGAGTCAAGGAAATTATAAGTCTGAAATAGGTACATACTGAGCGGTATGATAATAAAATAAACATTGAACCGTACAAGACAAAAGGACGAACAGATAATGAAAAGACAAAGTTTGAATTTTATTTGTTTATTTTATAACCCAGATTTGTCCATTTTCCGATAATGTTATTTTTATTTTGGTGCTGTGACGCGTTGTAAAGCGTTGCCTCCGTTTCTTGGACTTCTTCAGTGCTGTATACTATATGACACTATGATAGTCTCGCATAACTCCGGCCTCTCGTTATCGACCACGCACAGGTGTAAATCGTTTCCGGTCTGGCCTGCGGGGAGAAGGACTACATCCTGCAGAATTCTAGGCTTAGAATCTCTTGCAGGCTGTAAAGAGGATGTCAATCTGACCTGATGAATCCGAGAAGGCATGAGTGGTGGACCATTTTGTGCGGCCGTGGATGTAGCTAGCTGTAGCTGATGCTCACCTATAGACGTAGTTGCATGTGGCTGCTGCTCAAGAATAGATGGCTGCAATGGCTGTTGATCAGCTATAGATGGCTGCAAAGGCTGTTGCTCGGCTATGGATGGCTGCTGTTCCACTTTAGATGGCTGCTGCTCAGCTATAGGAGATGTTGATGCCTGCTGCATTGGAGCTAGAATGCTGCTTGCGTTCTTGAAGCTAGTTTCATATATCCTAAGGCATGACATACATTTATGAAACCTGTATAATCTTTGTCAAGATCGATATTTTGAGGTGGTTTCTTTTCGAGATTATAAAACCTGCGTAAGTCCATATTTCGAGAATCACCTAGTCCTGGTTTTTCTTCGATGAATGGTAATCGTACATATTGGCCAGCTGCATTACGACGATGAGTGTTTTGATAAAATCGTTCACTCTTTTGATCGGATTTTGAGAGTTTACGAACTTGAGAAGTGATTTCCTCAGGTTCCCAAAGCTTTCTAAGGATTTTGTCTATAGACGCTTCTTGGTCAGCTTGCGCATTAATTGTTAAAGATGAGGTTTTTGAAATATAGTCTGCTTGAGATAGATTTCCAAAGAAAGTCCAACCGAGGGTGCTCTTTTGAGCAGTAGGTGTTCCTGGAGGACCTTTTCTTAATCCTTCCAATAGAATTTCCCCGTATACATCTGCTCCTAGGAGTATATCAATTTTTCCGGGCTTATAGAAAAATTGGTCGGCAAGCTTTAAATCCTTTATATGATCCCATTCTTGTATTTGAATGGTAGACGCAGGCAGGAACTCGGTGATCTTGTTCACGATTAGTGCTGTCACTGAAGTTGCCTTATTTGATATAGATTGCGGACATATTGTGAAGCATGTTTGCCGTTTAATATTTGTAGCTTTGCTATTTGCCAAGCCTGTGATTTGGGTCTTCACGCGAGTGGCAGATAAGTGCAGTTCGCGTGTAGCTGCTGCTATAATGAAAGATACTGGAGACCCCGAGTCGAATAGGGCCCGCATAGTATGGATTGTTCTCTCTGTTGAGCATTCACTAATACTCGCTTGTTGTCGTATCTATCCTTTAACGTTTTCCATGCATTTTCGTAACTTGCGTCTGTTACTGTAGTTTTTGTACTGGAGGTAAATAAGGATTTGCGTGAACTAGAGAATTAAACAAGTCGTAAAATGATCTCCATGAATCATAAGAACCAGAAAATTCTGGAAGTGTTATTCTGGGCAACTTCAAGAAGGACGAGGATTACTGATCAGTATTCGTTTCTGCAGCAATTTTTTGTTCTGCTTTTGGCTCAAAAGCATCTAATGCATCCCTAAGAATACCTCGGAGGATATAGTACTTATCTTCCACCTCTCCACCTCTGCAAATTCATCATTTAAGAAATACTCGTACTTCTCAAGTTCACTGTCATCGAGGCGTGAAATACCACAATTGTACCTCCAAATTATTCTAGGTACTTACGAGTGTGCTGTTCGGGTATTGAGTGAGTACACTGGTGTTTCGTTAAATAAAACTTCACTTGATTGGTCACTATTGCTTATTTTTATTTCCTCTTTCCTTTACTTGTTACAACCACTTGCGTACGGCTAACTAATTCTTAGGATAAGGCCGCACAATTGACCTTCACTATCATACACCAACTCAAAACCAACGTATTCCTCCCACTCAGAATATTTAACTTTTTACTATTACCGCTCTTTTGGGTAATTATAACTTTTCCTTTTTGGAATAAAACCGGAAAACGATTTTAACTCTGCTCGATACGATAATTTTTTAACTCCTTTACTAATTGTTACTTTTTTAACGCGAGGTGATGTCCACGACGTTTTTAAATCAAATCTAAAAACCGACTGTGACTGTCTTGGATTTTTGTAATCGCAAGTCTAGTTGTTCAGGATAGGAAAGTGCTTAATTAGCATTCCTATCCTGAGAAAATTATTTACCGCTGGACATGTTTAAACATGCCCAGAATTATCGGTACGGACGATGGTTGAAAATGAAATTTGATATTTTCATAAATATCAAACCATCGTCTTGCTATCGTGCATACATTGTTGCGATCACAATGTATGCAGCTCACAATGTATGCAGCTCGGGACAATTTGCTGATAAGAGCTTTTTCGGTGAAGACTTGATCGTTTCAGTCTTCACCGACGTAAAATTTCATGCGCCCGATATGTATGTATAGTATGTATAAATGTACATGCATATCATATTTACGACAAATCTTACTGAAGCTAAGATTTGTCGTGGGGCTTTTTTCTATCGAAACGATTTGGGATGAAACTTAAAACTTTTATTTTTCCCAAGTCGTTTTGTGGGAAAATATTTTGATTATTTCATGCAAAGGAATGTGAAGAAATTGCTGATGGCAATTTTTCCCTTTGCAAAGAGATAAGCTAACCATGTTTTAAGCATGATTAGCTTATTTCTATTTATGAATATTAAATTAAATTATACTTTTTTTGAATCACCCCTTTCAGGTTATTTTGGCATGTAACCATCCTTCCCCCTACGAAAAAGAGGATTATTCTTTGAAGAGGAATAATTCTCAGGGGAAGTTGTTGTTGGGGCTTTTTCGGTGGTTCGGCTAATGGTCGGTTTGGCACAGGTTTTGGCTTTTACATATTTTCTTATTTCTAAAAATTTTTTTTTTGTTATCTTCCTAATTTCTACAATTGTTCTTAAATATCTATTCCTATTATTGACTTTTTGTTACCTTTGTATATTTGTTACGTTCTAAAGTTAGTGGTTATTTAATTTTTATTCTAGGTTAATAATAATAATATTTATATTTTTATATTTCTTATTTTTAATTATTATATATTATTACTAAACCACTTACATTTATTTTTTCTGTATTCTAGTACCAGTGAGAAGGCTTATGACCATTTGAAGTGGTGACACTATACCACTTGCACTGACCTAGTAGGTGGGTGGCAGGGTGTGGTTCCTTTTGAGAGGGGTAGGTTCGATCAGTTTGGTTTGTTTGATTTGCTCGATTTGTTTGATTTGTTCCTCCGCCTCAGATTTGCGTGATCAATAGTTTTTTATGAATGGGACTAGCCATTTGGCGAACAAGTACAGTACCATACATGTGATGACAACACCAGTTAAGGATACTGATGTTGCAGCTAGTACATATGTAGGGTGGTGACTGATATTAGGAACTATTTTTTCTAATTTTTCGTCCAGTTCTTTTAATGACTGGGTACCTTCTAGGATGATGCTATTAGTGTCATCTCCTGAATATAGTTCTGTCTGTATTTTTCAGACTGTACCTTTTGTTTGGTTTTATTGAGGTATTTATCTACCATTTGCTCCAATGGAGCTATTTCTGGAAAGTAGTTGTGTTGTTTGAGACTCAATGGCTGGATATTCTCTGCCTCTTAGTGTAGGATTTGGGATGCTACTTGTAATTGGCAGGGATGGTTGATAGTGATTATTCCTTGACCTTCAATGTTTGAGGTTAAGAATTGTTGGGTACACTGGAGGTGTACAATTGTTGGTTCTACAACAACAATATCCACGAGTTGGGTTTACTTAATGTGATAAGTAGGTCTCTGGGAGGTATTTGTGCTCTGAATTGGCACTGTGGCTCTTCCTTTAATGGGTTAAAGAGCAGCTTCACTATGCATTCTTTAGACATAGTTGCTTTTGTTACAGGAATGCCTAGCCTAGCGATGTAAGTGTCCTCCTTGGAATATTGAGTGATCTTTTTGAGGATTTTAAGATCTTGTGTTTTTAATAATAGAATATCCTGTGTCTGTACCTGGTGAGCTACGTGCGAGTACTGTATATCGGGTACCAATGATTGTTTTTTATTAATGTGTATGGGAAAACTATGTACTCTATACAACTTCATTTGTGGTAGATTGAAAATCGGAAGTTATATTCTAATGAATAATTTATCGTGGACTAGTCGAGCCTTTGTGTCTGCTGTCTGGTATAATAGCGACAGACAGTTTTGTGCATCTGGGCAAGTAGCGTGCGACTTGTGGTATATTTCTAATAAACTCTTGAGGGACACGACTAGCGGATGCAACTGGTGATTTTTACTGGAGATTATTATGTCGAGTAAGGATTGTTGCCTATATTCAATCTCGACAATTTGCAAGGTCAGGCTTGAAATTATTTCCTGCCTTAATTGTCTCTTTAATAAATCATCAGTGATATTTTGCATTCTATTTACCTGGAGATTTATTTGACGTTGTCTTTCCTGAAGCGATGTCAACGGCTTTTGGATTTGCTGTAGTGTAGTTGTGACTACACTGATCTGCTGTCTTTCTAGGTCGGCTAGTGCTTTGGTGTTTGTTTCGAGCTCCTCGAGTCGACTATATACCTCCTGTTCATTAGTGTTGTCCATGGTCCTGAATAGGTAGTGCATTGCATTCCCTATTCCATCGAAGATAGATCATATTGATCTTGATTTTGGGACCACTTCTCGAATGACACTTGTTCTTCTGTTGATATTTTCCAAGAGTCAATGAACGTGTTTTTGTTGAACCAGGCATAGCTCATCGGTTTGAGAGCGATTTGAACATAGCCGGTGAACTAAGTGTTCCGCCTGTTCTGCCATAAGCGTTTGGTTGTCCAGTTCCATTAGATTGATCTCCGTTAGTATATTCCATGTACTGTGGTACACATGCAGTTTCCTAAATCCTCATACAGCATTTCTGTATTGTTCAGGGGACTTATTGTGTTGGAATCCGTTTGTATTTGTCCCATCGCCAGTTGGAAACAGCACATTAACACCAATATGTGCTTCATGTTCTGTAGGAAATGAAGGATAGGCTTCATTAGTCAATTGGTCATACTAAATAGCGTATATTATTTAAATATAGTATTGCTTAATTGAATTGTTGATAGTTTGTCTAATGGGGGCTTGCTTGTAAAAAGGGGCACGAGATGGAGCAGCATTAGAAAAGCCCGTAATGGAACTCTCAGAGCGAGGTAGGTGAGCTGTAAGGTTATTCACGCTAGGTCTAGTCAAAATATGAGCATTGTACTCCAGTGAGTTGTTTAATTTACACCAATGAGTAAAAAGTAAATCATGACGAGGAATACGAAACTCTCAAGAAAAGTTAAAGCATTCCAAACTCCATCATCTTCTCTATGAGCTTTTAAGACGATGAGCATTGTACCTTTTCAAAAATTTAATTAGGGAAGTTTAATTTACAACCATGAGTAAATCATGAAGAGGAATACAAAATTCTCAAAGCAAGGTATGGGGGATGCAAGTCAAGGCAAGCAAGCAAAATTTTATTGGTAGAATATTTAATTTACTAATAGCTACTAAAAAAAAGGGTTTATTTGTTATATGTACAGTTTTATTTTTATTTGGTTATAAGTAATAACGTATGGATGGGCACGTTTTATTTAGCGTATTTTTTATAGATTTAAATAAAATTTAGGTAAGGGTTGACTTCGTGAGTCATAGTAAATAATTCCGAGTGCGGAACTTTTAAGTAGGTAGTTGCCAGTTTAATTGGCGAAATTTTGTTTCAGTGGAACTTATTTTCTAAAAGTGTAGGTACCAGCATACTACTTATAATAGGGCTTCAAACGGTTGTTGTGTACGACAACCTGCCGCTTGTGTATTTTTATGGTAGTGTTTGTTGGACTGGGTACATTTATTACCAGATATGGGCCAACCCAGATTTGAGATAGTTTGTGTTTTCGGCTTTCACTTTTGAGGAGGACTTTGTCTCCTAGGTGGAAAGTGAGAGGCCTGATTGTTTTGTCGTAATATGCCTTTGAGCGTTGATTGCTGGCTAAGAGATTTTTACGAGCCATGACAGATGATTTTTGGATTCTGGATTTGAGCATATGGTAATAACTTTCGTGGTTATAGACGGGTTCAGGATCCCGTCTTAAATTAGATGGGACATCGGCTGTAAAGCCGTAAAGGCAATCAATCGGGGTTAATTTAGTACCCTCGTGTACACTGTTATTGTACACGAATGCAGCGGTTCGCAGGAATTGATCCCATGTTTTGGGATTTTCGTCTACGATTGTACGCAGATATTCGATTAATGGTCTATGGGCACGCTCCAGTGCTCCATTAGACTGTGGATGGTATGCGGAAGTTTGTAAATTCTTTGCCTTTAGTAGTTTGCAGACCTTCTTGAATAGCTCACTCAGGAAATTAGTTCCCTGATCGGTGACTATTCTCTTTGGAATGCGATAATGCATGACAATCTCAACGAAGAAGATTTGCGCCACCGTTACTGCTTCTCCATTTGGTATGGCATACCAATCGACAAACTTGGTGAGATTATCTTGAAAAGTTAAGATATGTTTATTACCTGATATGGTCTCTTCTAGTGGACCTACTATATCAAGGTAAACCTTGTCAAAGGGTTGTTCTGTCCGTTATTACCATTGGCATCTTGAATTGTGGAGATGCTTTCATTGTTTGGCATTTAGGACATTTTTTTATGTACTGTTTTATATCGCTAAGCATGTGTCTCCACCAATACTTTCGTCTAATTCTTTTATAAGTCTTAATGACACCCTGATGGTCGCCGAAAGGAGAGTCGTGGTAATCCTTTAGGATTGTTTGAACTTCCTTGGGGCTCGTGATTATCTCAGGTGCCTTGACTGGACTTATATCTTCTTAAAGCGTAGCAGGGGGTTGTATTTCCACCTCTGGGGGTTCATTTTCTTTATCTTCCGCTGCCGTGGGCTGTGTTTCAGCGCTGGAGCTAGTATTGGCCTCTTGGGCTCTCTGTTTTTGAGCTCTGGTCACAGGGAAGCAATGAGCGCTTTTCATATTTTTTCTGTTATTTGGGGAAATATTTTCCTCCACATCAGAGTCCATAGTGTGGTGGACTTGGACTTGTACCGTTAAAGTGTTGCCTGTGTTGCCTTCGTTTAATACTTGTGGAATGCGGCTTAATGCATCCGCATTGGTGTTATACTTCCCTGGTTTGTATTCGATGGTATAATCGAATTCGGACAATTTATGGTGAAATCTCAACAAACGGGAAGTCGGGTCTTTAACATTAAAAACACCCTTGAGAGGCTTGTGGTCAGTGTAGACTGTGAATTCTCTGCCTTGAAGGTAGCATCGGAAATTTCTAGTGGCCCAGACTATAGCCAATAACTCCTTTTCAATAGTGGATTAGTTTCTCTCGGCTTTGTTCAGCGTTCGGCTTGCATAGGCTATAGGCTGGTCTTTTCCCACTTCTCCTTGGGAAAGCACAGCGCCTAATGCTTCGTTGCTGGCGTCCGTTGTAAGATTGAAAGGTTTAGAGAAATCTGGATAGATTAAAAGTGGTGGTGATATTAGAGCATTCTTGATGCTTTGAAATGCTCCTTGGCATTGCTCGGTCGAAGTGAATTTTACATCCTTGCGGAGTAAATCATAATTGGACGAACGTTTTTTGAGAAGTCCGGAATGAACTTCCTATAGTAATTGGCAAGTCCTAAAAAGGACTGAACTTGCCTAACTGTTCTAGGAACAGGAAATGTTTGGACGCAGGCCGTTTTGCTGGGGTCTGGTAATGCACCTTCGCGAGAGCATTTGTGCCCTAGATAAACAACTTCTCTTCTCAAGAACTGGCACTTCTCTGGCTGCAGTTTGAGGTTGTTCTCTCTCAATTTGTCGAAGACTTTGCGAAGTATATCATTGTGGTCATTTAAGTTTTTACCATAAATGACGATGTCGTCGAGATAAACGAAACATTCGAGGCCTTGTAGACCTGTCAGATCGAAGTTCATGAGGCGTTGGAATGTAGCGGGAGCTGCTTTGAGTCCGAAGGGCATACACTTGAATTCGTAGTCCCCGTAGTGCTAAAAGCGGTCTATGTCGGTCTTTTTTATTGACTAAGACTTGGTGATAGCCGTTGGCCAAATCGGGAGTGGTAAAGTACCTGGCATGACCTAGCTGGTCGAGGATACCTTCGATTCAAGGTAGCGGAAATGCATCGCCAATTGTCTTTTCGTTCAATTTACGAAAATCGACAACGACGCGCCACCATTTTTCACCATCAGGTCCCGCCTTTTTGGGGACTACTAATAAGGGTGAATTCCAAGGGCTTTTGCTAGTTTGGACTATCCCGTTGTCTAGCATTTCTCTTAATTGCTCATTTATAACTTGTCTCTGGGTCTCTGGTAATCTGTAGGCCTCTTGGTTTATGGGCGCTTGATCTTGTATTAAAGGGATATTGTGGGTGATAGCATTTGTATATGTGAGCTTATCACCTTTTAGAAAGAAGATATCATTGTACTCGTAGCAGAGTTCGGATATCGAAGCTTTTTCCTCCGCGTTTAGATTTGGGTCTAGGCTGAACTCTTGGTCTAGCCTGTTGACTCGCGGAGTATGTGTGGGATCTTCATGATCCGGAAATAAGTACCTCACGTGTTGTAAGATAGCTGTATTTTCCGAAAAGCTTACGTTAGTTTTAGGTTGGTGTAACCTTTTTTGTGAGAATTTTTACTTACTTTACTAATTGGCAGGGTATGTGCTTCCTGCTGCTTTAATGGTAGAGAACCATATTTTATGGGTACTTTCGATTGGTCCGAGTACTCGCACGCATTCATATTATGGCTTATGGGCCGTGGAAAATTGATTCTCTTAATACTATTTGACGGTGCAGCCAACTTTGCCTTCCATGAGGTCTTACGGATCTCGCAAGCGTCTTCTATAGGGCTCATGGGCCACTTTTTATTCTTAATACTAATTTTATTAAGTGGTGGAGTCGACTTTGCCTTTAAAGGGGTCTTACTGAGCTCGCACGCACTGTTGATGGGGCTCTTGGGCCAAGGTTGTTTCTTAACACTAACTTTGGTGGGTGGTGGAGTCGTCTTTGCCTGAGAATAGGTCTTACTGAGCTCACACGCACCTATTGTTGGGCTCCTTATCCTTGTGGTTATCTTACATCTAGGTAAATTGGATGAAGGAGTCAGCTGCATTTTGCTTGTCGGCTTCTGGAGCTCGCTCGCATCTCTGATTTGGCTCTGGGGCCATGTAAAATTTTTATAACTTATTTTCTTGGGCGGTGGAGTCACTGTTGCCTCTACTCGGATCTTACTGAGCTCGCACGCGTTGTGTATAGGGCTCTTGGGCCATGTTAGTAACTTATATCTAGGTATTCTGGAGAAAGAAGTCTTGCTTGACTTCTGTTCCGCCTTGGTAAGCTCACTGATGTTTGTGTTACTCGCTTGCGATTTATTCGGCTTGAGAACGTGTTGTATATCAGTGGCTTCTCCTATTGGGATGACGGCGTAGTCATGTATAGGTAGTAGTTGTTATTATAAACTGTTGTTGACTACTTGGAAATTGTTAATGTTGAGTATGGCAACTAGCACTGTTTCTTTCCCAGTAAACTGTTGGCCAGGAAGACTCCATCGCCTATCTCTTTTGATAGACAGAGCATCTCTTCCTTCACACGCAATGGGACTGTGGTGATCATTTGGGACCTAGCAGGAATGCATATAGGTTCTTCTAAAGTAACCAGATGCTGCCTCATTTCGCTGGTTTCTTGATCACCCAGACAGCTTTTTCGCACTTCGTCGGCTCTTGTTGAACCTGGCAGCCAGCATTACTCTTTTGAGATGCCTTGGAGACACTGCATGTAGATAGCTTAACCTGTTTAGGTTCCATATTTTCTGCAAGTGACCTCACTTCGACTGCTTTTCTGGAATACAGCTGGGGTCTGTAAAGTGCATGCCTCATTAGAATTAATTATATTATTCCGAGGTCTTTAATTGCTCTTTTCTTAATAATACTACCAGTTTCACTACCAGTTTTGTATGGCCGTTAAAGCTTATGTCCAGTGGAAGTTTCACTGTAGGGACACCGGATTCGGCCGCTTGAGGGGACCCTTTTGATTTTTTAGTTGGGTTTATAGTCGAGCCGGCGAGTTTTGGGTCGACTGCATGTCGTTTCCCTGACTCCGGGCTTCCCACTTTTTCTTCTGGCGGCAATCTTCGTCTGCATGCCCTCGGCAACCGCAAAAGGTGCATTTGAGTCTTATATTGAAGACTTGAGGACTGACTTTTCGTGTTGTGCTGTTCTTGTGTAGATCTATTGGAAAGGCGTGGTGGAACAATCTGTTGGGTCTGTTGACTTTTTCTGCAATCACGAACTTCATGTCCCTGGATACGTATGACCATTTCGCTGGCAGAAATTGCACGTGATCTTACGGACCAGTGCATCTGTATCCAATTTTCTGGCATCAGTGTTTGTAAATTGGCTTTGCCGTGTCTGTGATGAATCTGGGTTATTCACGTTTCGTTGCAACTGATTTGGATATGGAGCTCGAGGTGATGCGAACATAGGTGTTGATGGCATTTGATAATAAAGAGATCTGTAGAAAGCTCTCACCCGTAAATCTGGGTCTACTGGAGCCACTGGAGGAGCTTGTACCAGAGGAGTCTGGACGAATGTAGCAGTTTGCTGTAATTTCTCCATGTCCAGGGCCTTCTGTATGAGAGATTCTAAGTCACCTTCTCCCTGCGTGAGCAAATACTGACACAGATGTGGGTTAGTGACTCCACTTTTTAAAGCATTTTTGGCGAAATCCATCAGCTGTGTTTTTACAGCAGGGACTGCCTCAGCTCCATACTTCTGTGTCGCTGCCTCGTTGCAAATCGTCAACAACTGTTTAAATCTTGTAATGAAAACAGTGAGAGATTCTAACAGGTTTTGTCTAGTAATGATTATTTTCTTCACTAACTCTTGGTATGTCTCACGGGGAAGGTATGTTCTATTTAGACGTTCCTCTACTTCAGTAAATGAAGCAGGGACGTCTGAAGCGAATAATTGGTATGCTTCACCTCTGAGTCTTGTGGGAAGGACCTGAATGAAAGCCACTTTTTCTTCATCATTTAAGCGATGAAGGTTTGTAGTTTTCGTCCCAGTTGGGGGGTATTTTTACCCGAAAATAAGGGGCCGAGTTGAGCTGTTAGCTTAACTACTTTAGCGTAGTCCACCATTGTGTAGTCTATTGACTGGAACTTTAAATTTGGGTGGGCTACTGGGCTTATTTCTGGGCTGATTTCCGTAAAGGATTCTTCGAGCCAATCGATCAGTAGGTCTTCGAGAGTTGCTTCAGTCACTTCACCGTCACTATCACTGTCGGCACTTTCACTTAGCCTAACACTCTTATTCTTTTCTAAATCTAAATTGAGTGAGCGCCGAGATTCGGAAAACTGTTCTAGTTCCTTTCGGAACTGTATTGTATTTTCCTTTAAGGTTTTTAACTTGGCGAGCCTGGTCTCGCGCTCGGTTTTTAGTTTGTGATCTAATGCGTTACAATGGGTAATCGTCCATTTATCCGATTCCCACGCTCTCTTGTATAATTTATTTAAAAATTTATCTAAACTTGACTATGCGGACCTGGCAAAATGGTTCCGCTTCTGAGTCGAAGTCCTGTTGGCGATAATTGTAGAGATTTATCTCCTGCAGCAGATGATGTACCTTCACCGGGGTGCTGTGTATTGGCACCTGGGGCTGATCCCGCGTCGGCTAAAGATGGAGGAGAGTTTTCCCTCGCTGCTGCGTCTGTTTCCTGCTGGAGATTGTCGGCTGGCATATGATGCGCTGTTTGGTGAAAAGGGGGCTCCTTGCCAGCTTAGGTCCCTTGGCTGTGATTGAGAACGGAGTTTCCTTAACCGCCTTCGAGTTCCCTCTCAATCCCTGGTCGGTTGATTTCGGTCGGATTTGCAGCTGGGGGTGGGGGCCTTGGGCCGTCTTAACTTCCCCTGGATCTAGTCTTCGATTTCCTCTTCAACTCAGGATCGTTGACTGCTAGTGTTTTATTGATGAGCGTGGGCTGCTAAAAATTCAGGCTGCCTGTCGAGCTGTGTCCTGGTTGACTTGAGTATTCGTCCTTCTGGGTGGTTTTTTGATGTTTGGCCACTTCCTTCTTGGACTGTTACTAGTATCCCTCGGTGGTGCTTTTGCACTAATTAGAGTGAACACTTGCCCGCCTGGA
The DNA here is from genome assembly GCA_963924295.1 of Dioctria rufipes. Taxonomy (NCBI): domain Eukaryota; kingdom Metazoa; phylum Arthropoda; class Insecta; order Diptera; family Asilidae; genus Dioctria; species Dioctria rufipes. The sequence goes on from OZ002741.1 coordinate 114,100,421, forward strand.
GCAGAGGCGCCTAGAGATGGTATCTAGCCGAATATTGGGGGTGACTTGGCCTGAGTGGCTCAGTCAATGGGACCCTTTCGGTTCCCAGGATAGCGGATTTTAAAGCTCTTATGCCTTTCTACTTTGACTTTTAGAAAGCAAGCTTCCACTATCCTACCGGCTGCGCCAATTTTGTTATGTTCTCGGGGCGTGAGATACCACAATTGCACCTCCTGCTAGGTACTTACGAATGGGCTGTTCGGGTATTGAGTGAGTACACTGGTGTTTCGTTAAATAAAACTTCACTTGATTTGTCACTATTGCTTATTTTTATTTTCTCTTTCCTTTACATGTTACAACCACTTGCGTACGTCTAACTAATTCTTAGGATAAAGCCGCACAATTGACCAACTCAAAACCAACGTATTCCTCCCAATCAGAATATTTAACTTTTTACTATTACCGCTCTTTTGGGTAATTATAACTTTTCCTTTTTGGAATAAAACCGGAAAACGATTTTAACTCTGCTCGATACGATAATTTTTTAACTCCTTTACTAATTGTTACTTTTTAACGCGAGGTGATGTCCACGACGTTTTTTAAATCAAATCTGAAAACCGACTGTGACTGTCTTGGATTTTTGTAATCGCAAGTCTAGTTGTTCAGGATAGGAAAATGCTTAATTAGCATTCCTATCCTGAGAAAATTATTTACCGCTGGACATGTTTAAACATGCCCAGAATTATCGCGACGGACGATAGTTGAACATGAAATTTGATATTTTCATAAATATCAAACCATCGTCTTGCTATCGTGCATACATTGTTGCGATCACAATGTATGCAGCTCGCGACAATTTGCTGATAAGAGCTTTTCCGGTGAAGACTTGATCGTTTCAGTCTTCACCGACGTAAAATTTCATGCGCCCGATATGTATGTATAGTATGTATATATGTACATACATATCGTATTTACGACTAATCTTACTGAAGGTACGATTTGTCGTGGGGCTTTTTTCTATCGGAACGATTTGGGATGAAACTTAAAACTTTTATTTTTCCTAAGTCGTTTTGTGGGAAAATATTTTGATTATTTCATGCAAAGGAATGTGAAGAATTTGCTGATGGCAATTTTTCGCTTTGCAAAGAGATAAGCTAACCATGTTTTAAGCATGATTAGCTTATTTCTATTTATGAAAATTAAATTAAATTATACTTTTTTTTAATTACCCCTTTCAGGTAATTTTGGCATGTAACACTGCGTAGCTTGGATAATTGTATAATTAGTAGACTTGTAATCTGACCAGATTTCGCGATTAAGCGCTCAGGAACAAACCCTTTTGTTCGTTTCTCTACTACAGTACTGTTGTAGTTCATGGGAGATTTTTCGAGGATTTCTGCGGAGGTGGCTCGGTTAGACAAAAGTTTTTGAAGTGCACTCATGTTAAGACGTGTGAAATTACAAACCACTAGACTTTAATCCGGCTCGAAGGACCATAAAACAAAGTAAAGGACATAAATAAATGTAAAGAGAAATAGAGTAGAAATAAAATTAAATTCTTTAGATTTAAATATAAATAAATAAAACATTAACATTAAAGAAAAATTACCTTAAACGGAGACATAAATAAATATGAATGGATAAAATACAACAAAGAAAATACAAAAAAAAAAGAAGAAAAATGTATTAAAAGGAAAATGTATAAATAAGATAGAGGTAATCTTTAGAATACATTATTAAAATTAAAATATCAATAAGATAATCGAGTTAAAAGAAAATGCCCTAGAGTTAGATACAAATAACATAAAGAAAATAGCAATTGCTAGAAACAAAAAACAAACAAAAAACCCAATATGTATAAAACCAAAAAATGCATATAAAAACAAAACATGCATAAAATTAACCGACTAACAAAAGAAATGTATCTTGCACCACCTACTACAGTATATATATATATCATTAGATTTAAATATTAAATAGATGGTTGATAAACTAATAGCTTTAAAAAGAAATGTTTTAGAGTTAATTAAACAAAGAATAAAAATAAATAAACAGAAATTAAAAGACAACGTGTACCTACTTAAACAGTAGCACAAAAGAAATAATGCAAAAAGAATAAATTTACCGGACTACAGTAGTATAACTAGGAGAGTACCAGACCACTTTTTTGTGCCTCCAGGATTTCCCCACAGATGGCACCACCGTCGCTAGGTGGTTCGATTCCATACTAAATGTGGGTTTGTGCCTTGGATGTACTGGTTTATATCTTGGATGTTGGGGATACGAGACCAATTTGGGGGATACGAGACCACTTTAAGCACTCTCCAGCATAGGGAAATAGCATAGGATTTCGATTTTGTTTCTGAAGTTCGCTTATTTTTCATCTCGAGTCTTGGGGATACGAGACCATTTTGGGGATACGAGACCACTTTTAGCACTCTCCAGCATAGGGAAATAGCATAGGATTTCAATTTTGTTTCAGGAGTTCGCTTATTTTTCATTTCAGACTCGTAGCCTCCAAGTTTTTCATCTCGAATTTTGGGATACGAGATAACCTCACCCACAGATGGCGCCACCGTCGCTAGGTGGCTTGAGTGGGTTTGTGTATTGATGGTACTGGTTTATGCCTTGGATGCACCATTGACTCTTGACTGTACTGGATCCACCATCGGCTTTTGACTGTACTGGATTATGTCTTGGATGCACCATTGGGTCTTGGATGCACCATTGTGAGGTTGCCTGAGCTGCATTTGCCGATACTAGCAGCATGCCTTAGTTTTGCTGTTTTCTTTAGAGTGGAAGTTTTAGATATCGGCATGACCTCGTGATGTAGCCTTGGTTTTGCTGTTTTCTTGCTTGAAGATTTCTTAGCTGGAGAAATAGTAGATATCTGCATGACGCAACATAAAATGTTGCGCATAAATTTCTTAACGGAGAAGATGTAGATATCAGCATGACATCACCTTGGTTTTGCTGTTTTCTTACTTGAAGGTTTCTTAGCAAGGAAATTGTAGATATCAGGATGACATCGCATTGATTTTGCTGGTTGGTACTAGCAGCATACCTTGGTTTTGCTGTTTTCTTTAGAGTGCAAGTTTTAGTTATCAGCATGACCTCGTGATGTAGCCTTGGTTTTGCTGTTTTCTTACTTGAAGATTTCTTAGCTGGAGAAGTTGTAGATATCTTCGTGACGTCACCTCGGTTTTGCTGTCCCTAGTGGCATTAGTGAGTACTATAGGCATTTAATGCCCTGATAAAATTCAGCATATTCCATAATTTTTATTCGCGTGCAAACGCCATTTCTGGAGTAAAGTTCCCTAGTGGCATTAGTCGGTACTACCAATATGCCTTGGTTTTGCTGTTTTCTTTTATTAGCGAGGAAGTTGTAGATATCACGTATGACGTCATCTTGGTTCTTGCTATTTACAGGTGCTGCACCTAAATAAGTTTTATTAGCGCGGAAGTTGTAGATATCAGCATCATTCGAATTTCACAACATGACATCACCTTGGTTTGTGTTTTCTTAGAAAATTATTATTGTTATTATTGGGTTTAGGGGGTGCGTGTATTGCTCTATCGAGGACAAACACCATTTCTTGAGTAAGGTTCCCTAGCGGCATTAGCCGGTACTACATAATGCCATTTCTTGAGTAAGGTTCCCTAGTGGCATTAGTGGGTACTACAGACACTTAATGGTAAGTAATATGTTTCCCATCCAATGCCCGCTACCGTAAAGGATTTGATACCTTCATTGTACTATAAAAGGATGATACATGCGAAATCTTCATAAGTCGAAGCTGTAACTCAGACAGTAAGCACACCGAATCGTGTGGACCTGCTGAGTAGATTAAAGCTGTTCACCTATTATCAGACCTGTATGAAAAGCTGTTAAGCTGTTATCAAAGCTGTTTGAAAAGCTATGAAGCTATTATCAGAGCTGTTTGGAAAGCTGTTAAGCTGTTATCAGAGCTGTTTGGAAAGCTGTTAAGCTGTTATCAGAGCTGTTTGGAAATTATTCGCGTGCAAACGCTATTTCTGGAGTAAAGTTCCCTAGTGGCATTAGTCGGTACTACCAATATGCCTTGGTTTTGCTGTTTTCTTTTATTAGCGAGGAAGTTGTAGATATCACGTATGACGTCATCTTGGTTCTTGCTATTTACAGGTGCTGCACCTAAATAAGTTTTATTAGCGCGGAAGTTGTAGATATCAGCATCATTCGAATTTCACAACATGACATCACCTTGGTTTGTGTTTTCTTAGAAAATTATTATTGTTATTATTGGGTTTAGGGGGTGCGTGTATTGCTCTATCGAGGGCAAACACCATTTCTTGAGTAAGGTTCCCTAGCGGCATTAGCCGGTACTACATAATGCCATTTCTTGAGTAAGGTTCCCTAGTGGCATTAGTGGGTACTACAGACACTTAATGGTAAGTAATATGTTTCCCATCCAATGCCCGCTACCGTAAAGGATTTGATACCTTCATTGTACTATAAAAGGATGAAACATGCGAAATCTTCATAAGTCGAAGCTGTAACTCAGACAGTAAGCACACCGAATCGTGTGGACCTGCTGAGTAGATTAAAGCTGTTCACCTATTATCAGACCTGTATGAAAAGCTGTTAAGCTGTTATCAGAGCTGTTTGAAAAGCTATTAAGCTATTATCAGAGCTCTTTGGAAAGCTGTTAAGCTGTTATCAGAGCTGTTTGGAAAGCTGTTAAGCTGTTATCAGAGCTGTTTGGAAAGCTGTTAAGCTGTTATCAGAGCTGTTTTAATAGCTGTTAAGCTGTTATCAGAGCTGTTTAAAAGCTGTTAAGCTGTTATCAGAGCTGTTTTAAAAGCTGTTAAGCTGTTATCAGAGCTGTTTAAAAGCTGTTAAGCTGTTATCAGAGCTGTTTGGAAAGCTGTTATTGAGTTAATAACGAAGATGAATGAAAATCTATTAAAAGAAATTATCAAGACTAGGAATGCAGTGCGAAGGAAATTAAAAGCCCTAAGGATGGGAAAAATTGAAGCAGAAGCTCGACTTGAAGAAACCTTTAAGCCAATCACTAAACCCTTAAAAGAGTTTGTTAGAACAGTAAAATACGAGCCGCCGAATATAGTCAAATTTGAGACAAAAGATGTAAAAGAAGAAGAACAAGAAGAAGCAGAAGAAGAATCCAATGAGGCTGTGGAACCTTTCACCCCTCCAAAACGAAAATATGTTAAAATGGAGGCTAGTAGCACACCTATAAATTATGGAGATTATTCCTTAACATCTGAGGAAGAATTCGCAACACCTGAACATTCAAGAACATTGACAGGAAGGTCTCCTGTCGCCTCCCCCGATACGTCTGGATACATAGTTTCAAACTATTTAAAGCTATTCACTGATAATAGCCCTAAAATTGATCCAACCTATGGAGTTTACTATGATGATAGCGGGTGGAGAATCGGTAATTCAACGTTTGATGTTGATGATGTAGGAAATATTGTTATCAAGGGGAAGAGCTATAAAACAACTTTGGGGTTATGTGAGCTGCTATTTATGAAAGATCCCGTAAAAAGTCTATATACTAAAGAGGATTTAACTAATTATGGATCTATTTTGAGAGATACCAATGCATATAAACGTGACTATGCTGAAGATGGACAAATAAAGGGTACTAGAGCGGCTAAGTATAAAGCTATAATCAGTAAACTTATACAGCATAAAGGCATGGGTCTAATGCGTCTGCCTAAAGAAAACATTGATCACATTTACTGGGATGATCCAAATGAATTAGTGGATAGACTGCGCCTTCTAATGGCATCAAAGCAGGCTGGAAACACCAGTCACAACAATGAAATTGTATCTATACTGGAGGAGTTGCGAGAAGCAGATATTATAGTTTAAATACTACTCCATTACCATACTTCTACACAATCTACAGATGAGCGTTGACAAGTTTGGACGTTTCTCTAAGCGAGGATATCTTGGGAAACCAGGTGAACGTGGACCAACAGGAGCTCAGGTGCCAGCCGGTGAGCAAGGAACTCAAGTTCAATCAAAACACAATTCTTGGATTAATAACAAAGATGTTTTATAATATCTTGAAGAAACAATTGACAATTTAATATAAATTTATAGTTATAATTATAATAATTTATACATGTAGCTATAATGCAAATTACTTTAATAAATAAAACTAAAATTATAATACATTTATTATTTACACTGGACTTAGATTCTTTCTGCGGCTGCTACTTGTTGATCTGATGAAATAGAGTAATGTCCCCATGGTAGAGTATCCGTCGCTCCGCTCATAATATGACGCTTATTATCATAGGGACTCAATGCAATCTTTTTTTGACTAATAGTGTATACGTTATGGTGATGAGATCGTATGGAGCTCTGATTAGCAGTTAATATTCGCTTGTTATTTAAGCATTCGACGTAGTCTTCGAAATTGATATGCCTCTGGACTACATTAGTCTTTACTCCTTTCGCTTTTTTTACAGTTTTACCATCGTTTATTCGCAGACTGTACATTTTCGAGCGCAAGCCAACAAATTCGCTCATGATTTTCCCATTCAGCTCATCCTTCATTAGCCCAGGAATCTTTTTATTCATGAGCGGTAAATTGAATTGGTTATCACTTGTATCAAATTTGTTTATATTTTCAGCCATAAACTCATATGCATTTTTCTCTTCAAGTTCATATATTAGAGAATCTGTATCAGTATACATGACTTTACATTTATCTCCATACTCACGCTGCATAAAACTGTAGTGAAAATCGTAGAGGCATATTTTCGAAATTTCCATAACTGCCATTCCTATATAGAGCGGCTTATTGAATAATATTTTGAGTCGCCTTAATTCCACAGCAACTAAATTTTCATCAAATATCGTTGCACTGTGGAAGTTGGGTGCCGCAATCCGAGCTTTTGCACCATAGCGACCTTCCCACTTCATGCAAAGCTTGATATCACTATACTTGCGTACATTTTCCATGGTCTTACCAAAAGCTGCATTATTCATCTTCTTATAGCTGTCCTTCTCATGATCGCTTGTAGCCTGCATCCGTTTGGTGGTATTTAAATCAATATATGGTTTAAGCCAAGCTGATTGGTCGAATTGAAGTACCCGGTGTACTTTTTTCAGGATGAGTCCATGTGATAAGCATTGCTTCAAGTTTCGGTAGTGTATAACATATTTAGTTTTTGGATGTAATGTTGTCAAAAGCTTTTCTAATTTTGCTCCAGGTGGTGCTGCATGCTCAGAGCAAAACGGTAAGTCCTTATGCTTATCATGTAGATGTTTAGGATAATCCAAGTCGACTTCGAATATGTATCCAGTTGGAGAATCATCAGGAATTTCAGAAACGACAATATTGGGAACATCAACCCATTTGAATCCTCCGGTTGGTAAATGCTGTGACATGGCCCATCCATAAACGTTATTCACATCACAATACATCAGGTATTTCTCTTTCTCCTCAGGCTTAAAATCATCCATATATTTATTATTGGCTTTACTGTATCTGTTCGAACATTGACTTATACCACCTCGAATGCCTCTCTCTATGAATAGCAGTATATCTACGTCGGTTATCAGCTCTAATTTCACATTAGTGTATTTTAGCATAGCATCCCATGTTAGGCCTGGCATGGTGTAATAATGTGCTGGATCTAAATTGTATGTCTTCATGCACACTTCTCGAAAGTTCTCAAACACATCGGCCAATAGGAGAACATCAGTTTTAAGGTATAGATCTGAATATTCACCAAGTGTTTGTATTTAAAATTTTTGCCAGACCTCTTCAGCATGATTGTAGTCCTCAGAAGATATAGCACAGTCAGTCAGTTTATTGTAGAACGCTTCCTGTGTTGGCAAGTTTCGGAAATCCAATTTACCCCAGTCATCAATAAAATCATATGGGAAGACACCCTTCCGTGTAAGAAGTTTGATAGTGTCATCATCAATCCCTGCCATACCGATCTTGTAGTGTTTAATTTATCCATCGGCAGCAATGATGATAGCTTATCTAAAGATTCTGACATAAAACGGAAGGAATCGATGAATCTGAATTTTATGTGGCTGCCGTCCATGTGCTTGGTGAATGAGATATATCTTTCCTTGTTTATTGGTAAGAGATAAAGTTTTCCTGGGAAATATGTAGCTATATCCTTAATTATGAAGTGGGCATCATATCCGGATAAATTATGAAAAATTACTGGAACTATGGAGCAATCTTGATACATCAGATTGTGTGCTGGCCCTCGGTATTTTCCTGTTAAAAGAATTTATGAAAAGAAATGAATTGAATTATGCTTCTCAGTATTTACCTGTTAAATGACAATGGTCCCGGACTCGTTCCTCATCGGCTGCAAACGTTTTTTCACATATATGGCAGCAAGTATTTTCCATATGTGAACGCCGTTCCTCTTTAGTCAATGGTTGCATTGGCCTGATGTTCAGCTTCTCCTGTACAGCTATGGACGCAATTTTTTGCAATTCTAATGCAAACCATTGTTGACAGTCCTTGCCTCGATATGCTGTGAACTTCATGTTCCTGGATTCGCTGTGTATTTGGATCGTTTCCCTGAATCGGCTTCAATATTGATTCAAGATCAGCATACACACAAAACGGGACTGGATTCTTATGGTTATAATTCTTATATTCCAGCCATTTCTTTTCCTCTGAGGGAAACATAATCCTGCAATCATTTTGCTTCTCGCATTCGGGAGTGTGTGATGCTAATTTTTCTTCAGAGTAAAAGTATGAATATGTTTCGAAGTTTGTGTTGATATGAGTCGGGAAAGATCTTTAATCCAACAGAAATGATATCTGCTGGCATCATCATCATCATCGTCATCGTCATCGTCATCACCATCCATATGATTTTCATCCTGGTCATAGTCATCTTGTAACATTAAGAGATTTACATGTCGCTCCATCCTGTGTTTCGTAAGTCTAACTGGAACTGTGGTGAGGAAACGCTCTTTCTCTAGGATGAATACGTTTATTGATAAATCGTTCTGCTCTTCAAATCGTTTAATTTGCTTAAGTATCATGGGAAATGTTATTCCAGTTAAATTTAGTACTGTAGAGTAATGAGGGTATGATGAGGTCCTATCGGAGTGGGCAGTTGCAGGATATAGCGCTGATGTTACGGCCCACGCAAAGCATGCTTCATCATTGTTTTTTACATTAATGCAAGCTTTCTTTAAAGCAATCTCTTTTGGTAGAGGCATATATGAAGATCCTCGGAGCTGTTCAAACTTGTTAATATGTACTGCTAGATGTATTATAGATTGCAGTGCCCAGCCGCTGTCTTTTTCCTGGAATTCTTCCAGCTGAGTGTTTATTGGTTCCAAAATGTTTGATTTAAACCACTCCTCTAAATTATCATCTGCACTAATCGGAGCAGTTCTTGCTTGGAAATATTTAATGTCTTTTATGTCTTCATTGTCAGCACTTTGTTTAATAAATTCACCGCATAACGTCGTAGAAACTTTAATATTAAAATAATGTTTTAAGGTATTTTTAACACGACGCGTAAATAATTTGGCGGCGTCTTGCATAAATAGCTTCGGATCGATATGTTTTAAATTTACAATAACACCTTGTCGAATTCTGTCTGCGAACGCTGTCTTTATTTCCTCCCACTTTACAAAATCACTTCTTCTTACGCGAGTGATTCCTCCACCTCGACGAGGAGTTCTCAATAGTGCTCTCAATGCTTTAATTTGCTCGAGACAGCTTTCGAAATGTCGTTTCATAGCACTCTTATTGCACTTCCGAAATGCAACTTGAAATTTATGTATGTTTCTGTTGTACTTTTTAACAATATAGTCTTTATTCTCTGAATTTGTTAAACACTTCAACACATCCTTCCGCAAGTTTTTAATTACTGAAAAACTTTTATTTACTAGCGCGGTTGTCATTTTTTTATTTTTTATGTACTATCACGGAGACTCACTAAGACTTGATTGATGCTCCCCAAGAGTTTGCTTGGGCTTTTATAGGAACGGTTTGTAAACATGAATGATCCTGCTGCTAAAATAATCATTGCACAGGATGAATTCCAACGAATTTGCTTACAGGCTAAGATGATATCGAATTACACGATAAATAAAAAATCATTCAAATTAATTTGATTACTTTATTCTGCTGGCCGAATTTGCAAATGAGATTGTTTACATACAAGAAAATGTGAAAATTTGTTTACATTCCAATGAAACGTTTCGATCGGTAAAATTCTTGGAACAATAAAACTGTTGGCTGCCTACAGGAAGTGTGGTATCAAATTACATGAAAAGAATAAATGTGCTGATATTGCTTAAATTTGTTTACAGCAGGATGTGAAAATTTGTTTACGAATTCCAATGAAACGTGTCGATCAGTAAAATTCTTGGAATTGGGCGGCTTACAGTAAGTGTGGTATCAAATTACATGAAAAGAATAAATGTGCTGATGCTGCTTAAATTTGTTTACAACAGGATGTGAAAATTTGTTTACGAATCTTGTGATGATCGATATCTGCAATTTCCGTTCAGCAAAACCAAGGTGAAACAACAAAAACCGAGGTGATGATGCCATGTTGCGAAATTCGTTATCTGCTCAGCTAAGAAAACTTCAAGCTTGACAAACCCCTTAGCTAATTGTTTGTCTCGAAAACTAGAGCCCGTAGAGGATTTGTGATGAAAATTTCGTTCCCCCTCCCACCCCACACCGGCAAGAATTCATTTCCATGAGCATTGAATTATTAATACGCTAATATCTCGAAAACCAGAGCCCGTAGAGGATTTCTGATGAAAATTTCATTACCCCCCTCCCTATCTTTATTATCCCCCTCCACATACCCACTATCTAGAATCCATTGACACAATTTTTCAATGATATAAGTCTTGGGGTTTCTTTTTTTTTGTTGATTTTCACACCAGGCGTTCTCGGTTCGATTCCAACACAAAGCCAATTTTTTTATTTCAGCTAAGATAGAGCTTGAGACGCCAATGTCATGAGCAAGGACTTGTGAGTTGTGACGTAATACCTCAAATTGTATCGTGTGCATGTGTGTGTGTGTGTGAAGGTCAATGAAATCGGGGTCAGGGTCAAGGGTCAAAGGTCAAGGGTCAAAGGTCAAAGGTCAATGACCTCAGGGTTGGTGACGTCACATCTGTCTGGCCAAACTGACCCTATACTTACTAAGGTGCAGTCAAGACCAAATGACACATCCCGGTAGTACCGGTTAATCCCACTAGGGCGCAGTCAAGGCTCAATGGTGCATCCAAGACAAAAACCAGTACAGTCAAGGCACAATGGTGCATCCAAGACATAAACCAGCACAGCCAAGGCACAATGGTGCATCCAAGACATAAACCAGTACAGTCAAGGCACAAGCCCACATATAGTATGTACTCAAACCACCTAGCGATGGTGGCGCCGAGAGTTCTAGATAAAAACTCTGGTATAGAACTCTACCCATATATAGCAAATTTAAAGAATATTCATACAACACCTCCATGGTCTCATGGTAGAGCGCATCGGATTTTACAAAACCAAGCGTTCTCAGTTCGATTCCAGCAAAAGCCAACATTATTTTATTAAAAATCAGCTATGACAGAGCTTAATCAGCTGACGGGGATCAGCCAACCAGATGACGTCATACCCTGGTCAGTCAGACGGTAGGAAAGGAATTCGCCCTGTGATGTAGACCTGTGCGAAGAGGCGATATCAAATTACCAGCCACCTGGCCCCTGGTGTGTGTGTGTGTGTGTGTGTGTGTAAATATCGCTCAATTTGTTTACTTTACTGGGCTGCGATTTTGTTTACATTATTCGGAATTTGATTATCGGACAAGTCAACATACCTACATTGGTTGTTGTTGTATCCTCCTAAAAGAAAACTTCTAGATAATGTCAAAATTTCAGTACAAAAGCGACCTCAGCCCCTTCCCCTCCCCTCCCCCTACCCAGAGCCCTCAGTGATCCATCAAAATAGTTGGAATCTACCTTGCACTTTTTGTATGGAAAAAGTGGTCCAGAACTCTTATAGCTATACTACTGACTACTAATAAAAAAAAAGACGGTTTTAACAAAACTTAAAATTAGACAATAAAATAATCAATAATAATTAATATTAGGGTAACAAAATCTAACCTAGCCAATAAAATAAAATAAAACGAAACTAACACTAGGATAAAGAACACAATAGTTCTAAATTAGGGTAAAATTAAAGAAAATAATTTTGTAAACTCAACCGAGAACCGACCAAGTCCCGAACCTTCAAAATAGCACCCACAACAACTTCCCATGAGAATTATTCCTCTTAAAAGAATAATTCTCTTTTTCTCAGAGGGAAGGATTGTTATGTACGTAAATTATATCCTAGAAAAGCATAAAAGGAATAATTTTAGGAAGCATGCATAAAAGCGAACCATATTAAAACATGATTGGTTTACCTTCAAAAACAGTTGAAGAGAGCGAATCAGTTCTTCAAATTCCTAAAAGCCCTAAAATTTAAAAGTATTAAAATATTCCAAATTATAAATTTTCAGTAGGCTAATCATGCTTAAAAACATGATTAGCTTATCTACTCAATCAGTGAAGAAAATTGCATCAGCAATTTTCTACACATTTCATGAATTAAAACAAAATTGTTTCCAAAAGGCAAATCGTACCTTCAGTACGATTTGTCGTGAAAATCAGAATATGTATGTACGAAAGTACATACATATCACAAAATAAAAGCTTTCACGATAAGAAAGCCACCGTCCATCAAAAATATTCTGGACTTGTTGAATCAAGTCCAGAATAAATGAAAAATTTTCTCAGGGTAGAAATCCAATGGACGACGGCTCTTGATCGCGATGAAAGTGATCAAGAGGGCAGGCGAGTTTCAAAACGAAAGCAGAGTTGAGTTTTTTTTTAAATTGTTTCAGTTTTCGGCGGATTGGTTCGGGTTCGGTGAAAAGATTTTTGTAAAAGGTGATTTGAAAAGATTTTTGTAAAAGATGATTTGTAAAAAATTATTAGAAAAGGTGATTTGAGAAGATTTTTGGAAAAATTGGTTGGAGAAGATTTTTGTAAAAGGTGATTTGCAAAAGTGATTTGTAAAAGTTGATTTGTAAAAGTTTAAGGTAAAAGCAATAAAATAATAAACACACAAATCGAGTCGTTCAGTAAATAGTTGTTGTGAATACAAAAGATATATTACTGAGTGAGTGGACTGTTAGTACCGAAACCATATACGGATACCTGGTCAATAATAGCAAAAGTAGGGAAATGGAGAATATATATAGAGCAGAAGGTGAAAGTACTCACCTTGTAGCAAAGAGCATGTCTGCCGACAGATTTACCTGTATCCACTTTCACCTGGACACAAATAGATACCGCATCCGACACCTCTAGCTGCAAAATCATCGCGGGATTAGCGTGGTACACAACGAATATGGCGCTAGCGATCAGCCGGCTTGGGGTGGTTCTTGCCACCCACAACCCTTGATGCTTGTAAAGCTGTGCAAAATAAATAAAATATCTGACCAGACAGACCGACGGACAGTAAAGAAGTTTATATGCGTGACTGCAGACGGTCAGACAGACAAAAAAACAATCAATAGGGGCTGCGTCCTACTGGTGGAACCTAAAACCTCGAAGGAAGAAAGTTTATTTGAGTCAATGCTACAACAGAAATTAAATTGAAGATCTCAGCGCCGAACAATTTTCAATCCACCCGGAGAGTACTACAACGCCGGCGAGAGGAAAGAATGAGAGAGAGTGCAAAGGGGGGGGGGGCGAAGTTTACATACTCATGTTTAGTGTGTCATGGTACCTGATGAATCGGGGAAAGAAAAATTGCAACCAAAAAAGGAAAGAATAGAGAGGCACACATATATGAAGTTTAATTTTTCTTTCCTTTTCTCCTCTTTTTTATTTTTATTTTTTGTAAGTTTAACTCCTCTTTTTTTTTTCTAAAAGTAACACTAGCACTGATTTGCTCCTCATAATCGTGTCATTGTAATACGGCCGCATAAAATTTAACTGAGCTACTATGGTTTCTTAATCGGCTACCTTGCATTGCGAGAACGGCTTGAAATGTCGGGTAAAGATATACACACAATTCAACAAGACCCTTCAACGTACGTACTACACTTGGCACAGGACATTCCTTAGGGAAAACTGGTCACCACCTTCTTTTATTCACCGGAAAGGCGCATATAAAAGAAACATGTTCCATGCTGGTCATGCACGTAAGTGCCAACACTTCATCAAAGACACTAATTGGACGAATTTTTCCTTCGCAGGTATGCCACAATAACATGAGAGGAAATCAATTAAAACATAACTGATCGAACTAGAGTCACTATTTGAACTAATTTTCATTGTAGGTAAGCCTTCTTGACATATAAACTTATTAAACTAGAGTCACTATATGACCTAATTTTTCCCTTACAGATATGCCTCCTGGGCATGGCAAAATAATCACACCACACAGGTAAGAAATATAAACTTATTCACCTGAATAACTACTAATACTTCCATTTTCAGGTGATCAGCGCACATATGTCGCCTCTGCTCAGCGCAGGTAATTTGTAAAAAGAAATATTCGGAAGTCGCTGCACTAATAATAAATTCACTTTCAGGTAATTAGCGCACATATGTCGCCTCTGCTCAGCGCAGGTAATTTGTACAAAGAAATGTTCGCAAGTCGCTACTATAATAATAAATTCACTTTCAGATAATTAGCGCACATATGTCGCCTCTGGTCAGCGCAGGTAAATTATAATACAAAACAAAAAAGATACATATATATTCTAAAGATACTCAATTACTAATGTTTTCACTTTCAGGTGATCAGCACACATATGTCGCCTCTACTCAGCGCAGGTAATTTGTAAACAGAAATATTCGAAAGTCATTGCACTAACAATAAATTCAATTTCGGGTAATTAGCGTACATATGTCGCCTCTGCTCAGCGCAGGTAATTCATAATTCATTTCACAGTCACGAAATTTACGAATTTTTTTCCACTTCCAGGTACTACACCAAACGCCTTGAAAAACGGTAAACTGCTCTGCCCGCAGTTATATATCCGACACGAACTCATTAATCTTCTTTTACTTTTCTTATAGAATACCACGATTTCCTCTTATTTTCGGGAAAACTTAACAAGCGCGTGTCGGCCAACCACCGTGCTCGACCAAGGTCCAAACTTAACTCCCCGAGCTCACGCCGTATGTCTGCATCACAGCCGTTCCTACACCCAACCAGCGTTGCCAGACATACGGTAATTACCGTATTTCAAGGTAATTTGAGTTCGATTTCTACATACGGTAAAAGCAACCTACCGTATTAGGAGCCTACGGTAATTTAAAACCTACCCATTAACCAATTCGAATGGATTTCTTTTCGTTTGTACTACGTGTACGAATTTCGCTTCTTTGCTATTTTTCCTATATCCAGTGCCCCCTATCTTCTACAATATAAAAAAATTATGCTGAATTTTGGAATTGGAATAGATTTAACTTTAAAAATGCATAGTAGAAACTAGAAAGCCGGAGAAGAACCGAGACGGTATCAAATTTACATGCAGATTTAAGTAGAATAGTTTAAAGAAGGTGAAATTTAAGTCAAAGCCATGCATATTACAATTTTGTAATTTTGATTCGTGTAACGAAGGCGAATTTGGGGCTTCAGCTGTGAAAAGGAAAACACTTCAACAGCGATTCAGAAAGGAGTGGTTAACACAACCAGATTTTAAAAATTGGTTATTAAGTGTACCTGGTAATGATTTGAAAACAAAATGTAAAATTTGCGATGCAGAATTTGTTGCTGAGTTATCTATTATAAAGACAAATAGTGCCTCTAATAAAAATATGTACTCAAATGTGATACTGGTAATCTTGAAGTTCGTCAAAAAAAATTTCAGAGTTTTTTTTCGTCAACGAATACTTGGGAGCAGAAAAGTTTAGATACTGACATTGAACGAGCTGAACTGAAGCTTTGCTCGTGTTTAGCTGAACACAATGGGCCCTATTCTGTAATTTTTCATAAAATAATATTTTATGTTATTTTATGGCGAAAAAATCCCTTCTTCATAAAATGAAAATAAAATATTTTAGAAATTCGTATTCTGTCGTGGTTCCATAAAATTATTTTATGAATTCTTTTATGAACACGTAACATAAAATATTTAGTACATTCCGCATGTTTTCTATTACTTTTTGAACAGCTGGTCAATTGACATTTGCGTGATACTCTATCAAATCACCCACTAAATAATCATTTATGAAAGCAGCTGTTTTCTTAATAGCTCTTGTCATACTTTGGGTGTAAAAGTTCTAAAATATGACAACTCCTGATCCTGACCCTAGCTCTTGAGATACTTTGGGTGTAAAATTTCTAAAATATGACAACTTCTGACTGGAGTTTGATGCGAACCATGTCCGTAGAAATGCAAAGCAGCAGAAAGACGTCCTCTCCGTTCAATTTTAGATTCCTAACTCAAAGTGAACGGAATAGATGTCTTTCCTGTATGAGGCTATAGTTACTCTATAAGTATTTGAATTTATTTTCTTAAAACGAAACATTTGCAAAATAACTTTACAAATCACAATATAAGAAGTTTATTAATTATCCAGCCGGAAGAACTTTTGAAGCCTAAAGCTGGGCAACTCACATGGATCGTAGGAATCGCGAATATATCGTATCGTATGATCTCTTCTGCATAAAATTAAAACCTAGGCAAATATAATTAACTTTTTATATTTTATCATACACTGCACTGGTGCGAATTTCTACAATTTCTAACAAAATTGTAATTTTTATGTATGGCGGTGGACATTTTAGTTTGTAATTAAAACAATTTTCGCACAACGAATGTTCATTGACGCATGTCATTTTCATAAAATGTGTCAAAATACCTTTAAAATGTGCTGCTTAGGTTCTTTTATGTTATGCTCTATAACAGGAAATATTTTATGTTACGATGCATAAAATAAAATAAAATTTCTGGTACAGAATAGGATTTTAGGGAAATATTTTATTTTAAGGCATAACATAACATAAAATGATAAAATTTTACCGACAGAATAGGGCCCAATATATCCTTTAGAGGGATAGATCATTTGACCGACTTAATTAAGAAATCATTTCCTGATTCGCAAATCGCGGCCGAATGAAATTGAAGAGGACCAAAGCAACTGGTATATTAAAAACTGTTATAGGAGTTAGTTTTAAAAAAATCTGATTACTAAATTAAAACAAACAAAATTTAGTGTGTTAGTTGATAAAGCTGCTGATATATCTACACAAGAAACAATAATTGGATTTGGGAGTGCTGGGTGCAACCTAATGAGGGGGCCATTCGCTAAATTTATGTGCTTCGTCAGCTTGTGATGCTTTTCCCAAAAAAGGTGAAATATTAGCGAGAAAAATTCATAGTTATTTCATGCATAGTAACAAAGGCAGAATTTGTTATGTTCTTTTCAAACATTTTATGATTTACAGCCCCATAAATTGCTACGCGCAAACAAGGTGGCTAGGTTTGTTTCCGGTAGTAAGTCGTTTAGAAAATTGGACTGAACTTCAAATATTTTTTACTGATCAGTGGCTTGCACACAACATGTAATTACCTCATTTTCCGAACCTATAAAAAAATTGTACTTTCCTTGTTCTAGAATGGATTCTTCAAAAATGCCATTCAATCATTTAAATTTGTAATAACTGAGATATTGAGATTTTACAGAACTAAATGAAAGTATCGTACATTTTGAACACTAAAGTCCAAGATATAGATCCTACTTGTGAAATAATGTACTTATCAATAACTAAAATATATTTATCTGTATGAGTAATGTAAGAGCTTGAGCGTATTAAGCCAATCTTAGGGTAAATTTTGAATGTAAAGAATTCGAGTTTAGATCTCAGTATATTAAATTCTACAAAATTAGCTGTATAGAAATCAATAAGCGATTTGACGATTTTATCTTAAAAACTATATATATTTTAAAACTGATACACGCTGTTGATCTCAAAACGAGAGATGAATATCCAACACTTTTTGAATTCTACAAACAGTGTGGTAAAATTTATGACGACATTCCAGCACAAGATTTGATTATTGAGTGGCGAAAATTACTATCTTTTTCATTACCTCAAGAATTCCACGATATTGAAAATTTTGCTGTTGATGAATTGTGTTTTAAATTAATTAAATTGTGATAATTGCCAGGAATTCATATTTTTATCAAGTTATCAAGTTTTGCAACGAGATTTTTTTCTTTGCCTCACTCGAGTGTAAACTTTAAAAGGGTGTTTTCAAAAAAATTTCTTATTAAATTAAAGCTTAAAATAAATTGAAAACTGAAAGCTATTAAGCGTGAAGATTGTGTGGAATTTGAACTTACAATTGATATGTACAGCATTTAGATGAAAAGTTATTTGAAAATGTAGATGATATAATATCCATAAATAATTAGAAAAATAGTTATATACATCTTGTCTTGTATACTTCTATTAAGATCTAATTATTTTTTTAAATTTCAATCTACTAATGTAACTGTCGAAGATGTTCCCAGCACTGTGCATTACTTTAAATAGTGGTAGGTACTCAAATAAACGTGTTTTTAATTTTAATGGGTAAATATTAAATCTATATGCATGAATACATAATTAAATATGTTGTTTTATTGGATTCACTGTGCATTTTGAAACCCATACGGTAGAAAAGATGAGAGCACGGTCGTTTTTTACGTGATATAAGGTCAATTTAAAAAATAATTCTGGCAACGCTGCACCCAACCGACAGACGAGCCGTTCTTCGTCGGTCGAAATCCAAAATTTTGCTGGCGACCGGAGCGGACTGCTGGCTATATATGCGGGTGTGTGTGTGTGTATGCTTTAATGCAGAAGAAGTCGTTGTCACAGAATATCTGCAGTGTAGCAAAATTTTTCTGAGAATTTCGGGCGGGCTTGCTGTAATGCATTGCGTGATGGTATCGCGTGATGCTTTACAGCTAGGCGAATTACCGTTTAGGAATTTGTGTTTTGGACGAAAAATTGCAGTTTGCGCGAGTTCTGTGCAAATTAAAATTTGTTGTTTGAACAAAAAGTATTATTTTTCTTTCTGAAAAGTTATTCAGGGTTTCAGGTATACTTTTTTTTCCTTCTTTTTTTAGGTTTTGTAAGAACAATTATAAATTGTGCGCGTTCTGCAATACTTCCTGCTTTCTCATTTCTCATTTCTTTCAGGTTTTATGCTTTTTTAATGGAGAAGTAGCAGAACGCTACTTCTCAAACTTAGGTAACCTTTTTCCCCCTTTTCAAGTACCTGGGAAAATGATGAGAGTTTCTTTACATAAGGTAGAGAAGCCGGACAACGAGAGATGGAGAGCATACGGAAAGGATAGCGTATAGGAAATACGCTACAACCTAGATGAACCAAAAATTGTATGGCAGGGGGGGGGGGGGCAATATCATCCGTCTAGAAGTTACAGGGTGATTAAGAAAAAAAGCTATTTTTCACAAAACAGCCTGTGTCTTAAAAACTACAGGGGATATGGTCACTGTTGTATGCAGAAGTTCATGGCCTTTCCAGCGACTACTCAATCATCCCGGCACCCCTCTTCCATCAAGAATTACGGTTGTCTAAACTAAAAATTTCGTATTTTCTTCCCTTGTTTTTCAATTCGACCTCTGTTATTTTTGCAAAAAGGTCGTTAACATAATTTTTTTTTTATAAAATCTTTAAACTGCAGACTCTCCCTTTTAATATGACCTATTACTCCCAATGTGCTATCTGAAGCCTTATTAGCTTTTTACCTATTCTGAAACCTACTTTCAAACGTATTCTCAACGATAATTTGTTCCCTTAGCACATCATTTCTAAAAAATATCGTCAATTTCTGAGTGACCGGAATAGGTTATGAGTTAATAACTGTTTAATGGCTACAATTAAAACATAGGCTGTAATAGGTCAACTTAAAAAGAAGAGTCTACAGTTTAGTTTTTATAAAAAAAAAGTTATGTTAACGACCGCTTGTTATGGAAGTATGAAGAGTGATTGACTTGGACGTGAAGTCCAGACTGCCAACATGAGCTGACAGGTCACTCGGTGGACAGCGTTGACTGCAGAGCGGCACGCTAGCACGCCTCGGCTATTGGCGGAGGGTGTGGTGAGGTTCCACGAAAACTTGCGCTGTGCCACCAGCCATATACAAAAAACATCGTGCCTGACAAACCAAATACCATCACACACATCCAGTCCTGAAGGCAGCTTTACACTACTTACCATTAACCATGTGAAGGCGCAGATGTTCTGCCTTTTGCTACCTTGCCCCAGCCACCCAATCGACACTGAGGGCAGCCAGTTTTTAACAGTATCCCTTTTGACCTGAAAAGAGAGTAGAGCGGAGCTAATCAACCTTCATAGTTAAGGGGCTCCGGGAGGGTGAAAGGAGAAAGCAAGAGACTTTACCGTGCCATCAGATTATAAAAATGCTTTATTTTAATGATGTTAGGTACGATTTTAAGTACAGATATGTCGCATTAATATAACACAACATCTTATATATATCTGTAAAAAAACAAACTAATAAAGACTAACTGGTATCACTACGTTCATTCTAATATCAATATAAGATAACATTAAATATACACATACATGTCACTACATGGATGTGACAAAAACGAATTTACTCAAGACCACTGAGTCTACTACACTCTTTCTAATGGTACTATAATGCAATATTTTATATATATATATATATAGTGAAAAGAAAGCATTTAAGGAAGACTAACTGAGTTCTATATTCCTTCTAATATTAATATAAGCAATATTTTATATATATATATACACCTGTAGTGAAAAAAACTAATAAAGAATAAATAAATAGTAAGGTAAGTAACATTTAATGATATATATATATATATGTGTGTTAAGAAGAGACTTTAATGAATAATGAAACAAGCAATTGGTAACAACTTACATGAGTTTTGTTGATGAGGATCCCTCGCCGAGGCGCCTCCGAGAGGTTCCACTATTCCACTGGATTCTATTTTAAAAGTTGTTAAGATTTACTTCTAGCTCTGATCTATGTTTAGCATCTTTAAATCTCAATATAGGAACTTTGCTTCTACTAGGTTGCACTGCTCAAAAACATCAGATTGCGAGTGATCATCTTTCAATATAGTTACGTTAGACAGCTTCAATTCTTGAATCACTCTAAATGATTTCGCCATACAAGACACGTATCGACATCTGACGTATCAGCTCCAAATCCGGACTTTGTTGAACCCAGCAGATGTAGACCGTAACATGGATAGCCTTCTAAAGTGACACATATATTGCCGCCACTGGCACTTTTTATTATGTTTTGCTTCCGTTTGTTGTGATGTTACGGAATTAGACTAAATTCCCGGTTTAACAATATCGGTTTTATCTCCTCAGATATTTTAACCTTACTTTTTCAAGATTTTATTTGAATACTTTATCTCAATAAATTAGACTATTGGATTATAAGCAATTTACTTGCCAACCAACTGAGAGGATTAAAGTAATCTCCAAGCTACAATATTTTCAGGATTAAAAGGAATCTACAAACCACTGTTATGGTCGTAGCGTACTGCATATAGCAATACGCTACACGGAGAATTACTGTAGCACGTATGCCGGCCGGCGGCCATACCGACGGTCCGCACGCACCCTAGCTCGGAGGATTCTTGCTTGTCGTTGATGGAGAAAAAGATGGCAATCTTCTTTTCTTGTCAAATCGTCCAGGCAGCCACATCGCAGAGGAATAAACCAAAAGAATTTCGTAGACATCGGTGAGGAAATAAACCCTGTAAGTAGATTTAGAATATTTTTCAGTCCTCATACTGATCTAGTTTTAATTAATAGAATTATTTTCATCTACCCCGCAACTAAAAAATATTCCGACATTTCGGGCGTAATTGCAATGTTTTGACGCTTCCTTATATCTTCAAATAAATGAACATAAGCCAACGTGGAATTGTCCTGTCGGTGATAAGCCTGCCACATATGATACTCTAGTTATCGATGGATATTTTCAAGAAGTTTTTGCTTCATCATTGCTGTCCCTTGATGACAATGAAATTCAATTGCACCATGATAGATCTTGGAGCACACATATCATGAGGAATGACACGCAGATGATCTAGAGGTTATAACGACAGAACCAGAGGTCAAAATAACTACAAAACCAACTGCCGTAACTCCTCTTTCTACTACTCTAATTCCAGCAGCAACAGCAAATAATGAACCGACGTCAACCACAAACAATGAAACGGTTGATCTCACGGTAAGCAATTCAGATGACGATCTAACGCTCAAGCGAACAACAAAGTCAAATATCACAAATGGAAATGGTCAGGAAATATTGCCAACAATAGCGAAAATGGAGCCAAACGGTACGTTGGATTTAAATTTGTTATCCATGTACTGATATTAATTTTATTCTATATTTTTACATTAAGAAACATTTGCACTCTAATTCCTTACGATTAGTTTTATAGTTTCACT
The DNA here is from genome assembly GCA_963924295.1 of Dioctria rufipes. Taxonomy (NCBI): domain Eukaryota; kingdom Metazoa; phylum Arthropoda; class Insecta; order Diptera; family Asilidae; genus Dioctria; species Dioctria rufipes. The sequence continues at coordinate 114,122,912 of OZ002741.1, forward strand.
GAATTTTTTTGCGATATGCAGGCTAAAATAGGTTCAAACTTTTATTATTGGTCTTGTTATTGTTGTTGTACCGCCGTACGTGAAAAGTAAAATTGAGCTGAAGAAAAAACTATTTGTAAGCATTAGGATATACCGTGAGGCTCGCAACTGAAGGTTGTTTTCTTTTACATATTTCATCACTTTAATTAATAGAGCTATATTTGGTGTACACCGGGTATATATATTCTGGATAGATTTCATTTCATGCACCTAACCTTGGGGCACGGAAAAGTTTCTACTTTAAGAAAGGAAATATCTAGTTCTGTATTAGTGGGGCTTTTGACTCGGAATTCCTGAACTGATTCCAATCCGAGTGAAAGAGGCATCAAATTCTATCACGAAGAATGAAATATTCCAATAAATTTCATAGTTTCCAATGAAAAGTTAAATGCTTCGATAGAGTAATGCATAAGATAATTAATTAACTCATTGGTAGGGATTCGAGCATCCCCCTACTATGCTCGAGCCATTCTGCTAACAATAGAGATTAATCAGTGAAAAGTCAACTGTAATGTGCGGTAGTTCGTAATCCGTCTAGTACAAGTAGTAGTAGTAATAGGTGAAATAGAAACAGAGGGATTTAAAGGAGTTGAAATAAAGTGAAACAAGGTTATATGCAAATAACTAGTAGCCTAGCATATCTGACATTTGAAATTTTTGTTTAATCTTTTGACATGTACAATTGAATTTATATCACAGTTCGTTTTTTTTAACTAATAATTAATTTAATGAAGAAAAAGAGCTCTTTTCGCTTTTCTTTTCTCCTTCACTCACTTTAATTCACTTTTCAAGTCTTCTAGTTAGTTAGTTGGCTTATTACCTACAAGGAAAAAAGAGAAAGAAAAGACTTTCTAAACGTGAAAATATTATTGTTATTACATGATCTATTAACTACCTTTAAGCGTTTTAGTTAAGTTTATCTTATTAATCAACTAGTTAGCCGATAGTAAATAGTTTTTATAGCTTAAAAATTAGATTATTATGCGTCGTTCAGTATATAGTTTATAGTATAATAAATCGTGTAACAGAATTTCATCTGCCATTCAGGAATTATAACGTAAAAATGAATTGCTGAATACTTTTCATTTTTCTCCTTTCACTTTCCTGGAGCCCTCTCGCATGAAGGTCGTTTAGGTCCGCTGGTCTCTCTTTACAGGTCTACAAGGGACTCTGAAAATATCTGCCCTCAGAATCAGTTGGGTGGTTGGGGCGCGCAATGAAGGCATACCATCTGCGCCTTCGATTTGGATGTAGGTAAGTGTCGTAAAGGTCCCTTCAGGACTGAAATGGTGCCGGCGTTTTGGTTTTAGGCACGAACTTTTTTTTGATTATGGCAGGCGGTAGCGGCAAGTTTTTCGTGGACCTCCCCACACTCTCCGTCAATAGCCGAGGCGAGCTAGCGTGCCGCCCTGCAGTCAACGCTGCCCGCCGAGTGATCTGTCAGCTCATGCTGGCAGTTTGAGCTTCACGTCCGATGTCAATCACTCAAAATAGTTCCATAACACCACGAATCAGCTTCCTTCCTCCAAAATTGCGTAACTTAATCTGATGCACCCTTCGCGGGATAATACTTTTTGGGAACAACAGAATGACCTTTTTAGAAGTTTCTTACTTCAGAATTTTAATAAAAAACTTCTTTTAAAATTAACTTGACTATGGATTCTTGTGAGGTGCCAAAAAAAAATCCTCGTCTTCTAGAATCTCCTCGACTCTTCTTCTTCTTTTTTCAAAACTCCTTTTTCGGGCACTTGTCCCAGTCAGACTTGAAACGTCTGGTCGAGTCTCGTCAGCAACACATTCACCGTGTGGACCACGCTGGAGTTGCTGCTAGCTGTCGGGTAGCATACTGCTGCCTGCATTACGCTACGACCATAACACGCTTTGTAAAAATAATAGAGGTTAAATTAAAAAAAAGGTAAGGAAATCCGAAATCTTTAGTTTAGACAACTATAATTCTTGATGGGGAGGAGAATATGGGGCTGGTTGAGCAGTCGCTGGAAAGGCCATGAAATTCTGCATACAATGAAATCTTAACTGTGACCGTATGCCCTGTACTTTTTAAGATAGGGTGTGTTTTGTGAAAAACCAGCTTTTTTTCTTAATCACCTTGTGAGTCCTAATCGGTTGATTTTGCCCTCCCCCCCTTGCCATACAATTTTTGGTTCGTCTAGGTGAGTACTATCACCTCCTGCTATATTAATCTCTTAGTGGGAAACACCCTGTATACCTGGTATCCACACATCCTGTGGGGTGACTCTGATCTTTTGTCGTAGTACTTTAATGTCAAAATATTCGCCTAAATGAAATGAACTTTTCTACTGATTTTTTCGTGTTTTTATTCAGTTCAGAAAACCTTGCATTAGGCCTGAATTACAATTACGACTGATCTGTCGACTGCGACATTATAAGTCGAGGTCGACGCGGAGGTGAAATTTGTAATTAAATTAAAGCTTCAACTGCTTGAAGAAACCAGGAGGGTGATTCTGATCTTTTGTCGTACTTGAATATCAAAATATACGACTAAATGGAATGAATTATTGATTTTTTTCGTGTTTTTATTCAGGTCAGCAACCCTTGCATGACGTAGAATGAACTGAAAATGACACTTCACATTACAAATTCAAAATAATATCTCGAATTTAAGCACTTGTAATGCTTTAATTAGGTGTAGAATTTCCATTTACCAGTGTAAAATTTTTGTCACAAAAAAATTCATTATAGTTCATTTTGTGGTAGATAATAGTGAAGACACAAAATGAACTGTGTTAAAAGAAAAAGTACGACAAAATATGTCAAAATTCACGACTAAATAGTACGACAAGAGATCAGAATCACCCTCCAGAAGTCCCGACTTGTGTGATTTAACTGAAATTGGTCGGAGCCAACACGAACTTGCACTTTGAGGTAAGTTTAGTTTCAGTCGCAGTCACAGTCGAGTCGAAGTTGCAATTGTATCTTGCCACATGCATTTACCATTTGGTCAAAGTCGCAGTCGACAGATCAGTCGTAATTGTAATTCACGACAAATTTCTGACATTTGTCGCCAAAAGAGGAAAGCAATCAATTGACAGATTTTCCGGCCATACCTTGTTAATCTTTGTATCATGCGTAGAATGTACTGAAAATGGCACTTCATATTACAAATTCAAAATAATGTTTCGAATTTAAGAACTTGGATTGCTCTAATTAGGTGTAGAATATACTGTTGCGAGTGTGGCTTTTTGGTTCGTTATTTAAAAGACAATATTAAATTTTTAATATACAAGTTCTTTATTTCACTTCCGATCTTATATAATTCACAAACCTTCAATTAATCAACTCAACTTTAATTATCGCTAATACTGTTCTTTCAATTATCGCAATCCAATTACAACACTTTCGCCCGTTTATTACTTTCGCTTGTTAACACTGCAACGTCTAAGACACGACTCATGCTCTGGTGGTGGCAACTGCTATATTTATACTCTACAAACTCTCCAGAGCTTTCTTGAAGATTCCATTCTAGAACCATCCCAAAGATTCCATTCAAGAGTCATCGATTCTCCGAACCTTTTATTTGTTTACTCTTCATTTTCAGTAGATGTCACTTGTCTCTTTTTATTGCACGTAACACTGCCCCCTTCTTAAAATTGTTCGTCCCGAACAACAGGTGGTCCACGGTCTTGATGCTCATAGTATTGACACAAGCGATCCAGACGAACGATTTTTCGTTTGCCTCTTGTACCACGTTGAATCCTGTATACTACGTCATTTATTCTAGTTACTACTGAATACGGTCCTTCCCAGTGTTTTTGTAGTTTTGGATAGCGTCCCTTATGTCGTTTCGGGTTGTACACCTTCACCTTCACCTTCGTTAAAACCTGCGGAATTAGCACGTAGGTCCTAGCGGGTCTTCATCCGATCAGTATTTGCTGCTAATATCGCCCTCGTGGCCTCGTGCACATCGACTAATTGTTGTCTGAGCTCCGATACGTAATCTTCTGGTAACTTTTGTTCACCTCTTGGTATGCCAAATTTGAGGTCGCTAGGTAAACGCATCTCCCTTCCGAAAATGACCTTAGCTGGGGTTTGTCCGGTAGTGTTGTGAACAGCTGATCTATTAGCCATTAGGAATATAGGAATATGTCGATCCCAATCGCGTTGATGATAGTCAACTACTTTCTTTAGATGCTCGACCAATCTTCTGTTGAAGCGCTCTACCATGCCATCTGATTGTGGGTGTAGAGGAGTAGTTCTGGTTTTTCTTATTCCCAGCATTTTACACATCTCCTGGAAAGTCCGTGATTCGAAGTTCCGTCCTTGGTCTGAATGAAGTTCGTGAGGCACACCAAATCTACTGACCCAATTCGTTATTATTTGTTCCACAACTGTGGTTGCCTCTTGATTAGGGATTGCATAAGCTTCAGGCCATTTACTGAAATAATCAATGGCAACTAGTATATAACGGTTACCATCATATGTTTCTGGAAAAGGTCCAGCGATGTCTACAGCTTTCCTTTCAAAGGGGGCTCCGACATTATACTTATGCATTTTCCCTCTGCTTCTGTGTGGCGGTCCTTTACAAGAGGCACAGACAGTACATTTGCGGCACCACTCCTCCACATCTTCTCGCATATGTAGCCAATAAAACCTTTCTCGTATTTTGGAAATTGTTTTATTCACTCCCAAATGTCCTCCAGAGGATCTACTGTGCATTTCTTCTAAAACATCGTTGACCTTTGATGCAGGCACGATTATCTGCATTCGGAATTATTTACTGTTAGGTGCTTCCCACTTGCGTTTTAATATACCCCATTCAACATGGAGAGTGTTCCATTGAGCCCAGTAGCTTTTCAGCTTCTCGCTCCTCTGCGAAATATCCTTCTATTCTGGTCTTTCCATGTCTTCTTTCCAAGCCAGAATGGGTGATATGTCTGGGTCTTCTCGTTGTGCTATTCGCAGACTCTCGCTGTACCAACCTGTCGATGGGTCCACCGTTATCAAGCGTATAGTTGCCTTTGTTTCTTATTCTTCCATCCGGATGCAATGTTTGCTTTCAAGTTTGCATGCACGTCGTGAAAGGGCATCTGCTTTCCATGGATACCTTTTCGGTGTTGGATTTCAAAGTCATAAGCCTGGAGTCGCTCTATCTATCTCGCCACTTGTCCCTCAGGGTTCTTAAACTGTGAAAGCCATTTAAGCGCTGCATGGTCGGTGCGAAGGACGAATTTCTGCCCGAACAGATATTTATTTATTATTATTATTTATGGCAAGTAGCTCTTTTCTTGTAGCACAATAATTTTTCTCCGATTTTGAATGTGTTTTACTATAATAAGCTACTGGAACTTCTTGACCACCCTCCTCCTGTGAAAGCACTGCACCAATACCTACATTGCTGGCATCCGTGTCTAATATAAATGTTTTTCCAAGCTTTGGATAGTGAAGTACTGGAGCTTCACAGAGCTGTTGCTTCAAATTTTCGAAACTCTCGTCCTTTATAACTGGCCAATTTTGACAGCTTCTATCTTCTGTGGATCGGTTCTTACTCCTTGTGATGAAACTATGTGTCCCAAATATTTAACCTCTTTTTTTAATAGAGCACATTTACTCGCACTGAGCTTCAATTTCGCATTTTGAGTCTTCGAAGTACGTCCCGTAAATTGTTTTTATGTTCCTCGAATGTCCTTCCGATTACTGTTATGTCATCTAAGTAGACAAGGCATGTTTTCCAGGTTAAACCGCGTAGAACACATTCCATGAGTCGTTCGAATGTGGCTGGAGCATTACATAATCCAAATGGCATTACTTTGAATTGCCATAAGACACTGCCAGCTGAGAAAGCAGTTTTCTCTCGGTCCTCGGGATGTATTTCCACTTGCCAGTAACCACTCTTCAAATCCAGCGTGGAAAACCATTGCGCACCGGAAAGGGTATCCAACGTATCATCAATCCTTGGTAACGGATAGCTATCCTTTCTCGTCACGTTATTTAGTTGGCGGTAGTCTACACACAATCGGGTGCTGCCATCCTTTTTCCTGACCAGAACAACTGGCGATGTCCAAGGGCTGTTAGATTCCTCTATTATGCCTTGTTTCTTCATGGAGTTCATCATATCTGCAACTTCTGATTGTTTGGCTAATGACAATCTTCGTGGTGTCTGTCGAATGGGTCTGGAATCCCCTGTATCGATCCGATGCTGGACAAGATTGGTTTTACCGTAATCATCATCATTCATTGCAAATAATTCCGAAAATTCATCGATCACCTCTTTGGCATCGTTGTATTGTTGTTCATTTAAGGCATTGGACGAAAGAAGTTTCTGAACCTGTTGGGTAGTAACTGGTATTGTCTCCTTGAAATTACTACCATTATCCAAATTGACGATCTGGTAAACGGGCTCACAATTTCCAATTATAGCACCTTCTTTTAGTTGTACCTCATTTTCGGATGTGTTGAGCACTCTGACTGGAATTAATGTTGCACCTTCTGCCTTCACTAAAGTCTTGCCAACAATAATGCTCGATGTAACTTTTGTGGGGTTAGGTTCCACCATATAGAATCGGTAGGTGCCGAGGTCATCAGTAAGCGTTGTCCATATTAGCGTCTCGGAGCATGGCAGGAGAGTAATATTTTCGCAGACTATCGTCCTTACTTTTGCAGGATAGTCTGCTCCTACTCCTAGCCTCATAGAAATTTTTATGTTCCTATTTGAGAATCCGTTCTCCGACATCCAGATTTATTTTATATGTGGTCATAAAGTCTATTCCAAGAATGCATTCATCCATTATGTCTGAAACCAGAAAAGAGTGAGGAAATAGTAGTTCGCCTAGTTGAACATCTAGAGTTATTTCTCCAAAAACCTGTGCTGCTGCTCCAGTTGCTGTTCTTAGTACATATTTGTTTGGTATTGTGAAGCCAGTTATTCTTGACAAGATGCTCTGATAATTGATCTCGAAGCTCCAGTGTCGATAGTGACCGCGCACTCATTTTTTCCTATAATTCCATATATAACAAGACTGTTATTATTTCTCTGCAACTGGGCTACTTGAATGATGACTTCGGGGCTGTCGAATCCACCAACCAACTTCTGCGCCACGAAGTTGGTCTTTACATGTTTTCCGACTGTTCAACGGGAGAGGTGATACGACTAGTCGCTGCTTGATATCTAGTCTCTCCACGAATAGCTTGTTCCCTGGCTCCACATCTTTGGCATTCTTCTTACTCCTCTTCTTCTGGCAATTCCACTCGGCGAGGTTTTCTGCAGTCTCTTTGAAGGTGCCCTGGTCTATTACAATTCCAGCATCGAAAGGCACCACGTGAAGGTGGGCTCTGTGATGATTGCACTCTGTTACAAGTACATTATTCCACTGAAATTTCTCTAACTCATACTGCACTGCGTGAAGCTTGTCTGGCGGATTCATACGTTAATGCATAGGCTAGTGCTTCTGCTGTTGATTTCTTTCCTGCTAGCCTTAACGCTTGTTGTAAGCTTTGATCTGCAATAGCGTTCACAAATGCCTCCGCCGCCACTTCATTAAGGAAATCCGCATTTACGCTGGAGTTTGAAAGATGCACTAACCTTTCCACATCTGAAGCTGCCTCGAATTGTCTCTTGAAGATATGCCACGAATTTTGTCCCTCAAATATTGGAGGTTTCATTCTACCTGCACCGGATATTTCAGCTGCTACGTTTAGAGGCTGACGATTCTTTATTAGATCTGCTTTAAAGGTATCAAGCTGTTCTGTGACATTTTGTTGTACTCCCAATACTTGTTGTCGAACTTCCAACACTTCCTGCTGGATTTCTTCAATTTTCACATTTTTTTCGTCTAATGAACCTTTCAGAAAATTCTTCTGTTCCTCCAAACAAGTTTCTAGACAATTCTGCAGAGAATTCTTTTGTTCATCCCAACGGGATTCAAAAGCATCCTTCTGCTCGTCCAGACTGGTTTCCATAGATTTCTTTTGCTCATCCAAACGGGATTCCAGAGAATTTTTTTGCTCCTCGAAAGAATTTATTTGTTCCTCGAGAGAATTCTTTTGTTCATCAAAACGGGCTTCCATTTTGATCATTACAGTACTCAAAAGCAGTTCCATTTTCATCGCAGGCTCTTCTTCAGCTTCGCTTTCTTCCAAGTTCTCTTCGAAAACAAAAGTCTCAGAATTCTTTCCTTCCTCTATCAAAACTTGTCTAAGTCGCTCGACTAGAACTTTCTTTGCACCTGTCGTTGGTTATGACCGTTTCCCTAACTCCACTTTCAAATCCTGTATTCGAAGCTCCTCGACTTTGCACCCCATTACTGTAGTAATTCAATTACGGTTGAATATAAATTTGTAATTGTTGTTATTTAAAGTTAACCGTTTCGGGTCAGCTTTGGAGTTACGCCAGGGTCAATTCGTTCAACGACGCGGAAGAAGAGGAAATAAATACCAGGTTTTGACGTTTAGAGGTGAACACTTATTTAATGGGATACTGAACAAATATTTTTATTTCACAATAAAGAATTAAATATTTTTATATGAATGTATTGTTTTTCATACAAACTTAATACTATTACACAAGTTATGTTTACCCCTTTTCCATAAGGTAAACTTGTCACTTTATTGTCTATGACAATCTTAACTAACACACTTATTAATAGCCTTTTGTCAGAAGGTTTTACAAACTTAACCTAATACACTTTTGTTTGTGATACTACACAATTTTAACTAACACACACTAATTTATAGACTTTTGGTCATAAGGTCTTTTATAAACTTAACCTAACACACTTTTGTTTTGTTTTCCACTTTATAGAACTTTATGTTGGTTTAATCCGCTTTACTCATTTATATCTCAACCTTTTTACTCTTTTATATGGGTAAATATAGGAAACGGGTTAAGTCTCAAATGCGGAAACCTCACATTCGGCAGGAGCGGAAATATTGCTAGATATACGAGATGATAGGTAAGTCTCAAATGCGGAAACCTCACATTCGGTAGGAGTGGAAATATTGCTAGATATACGGGATGATAGGTAAGTCTCAAATGCGGAAACCTCACATTCGGTAGGAGCGAAAATATTACTAGATATACGGGATGATAGGTAAGTCTCAAATGCTGGAACCTCACATTCGGTAGGAGCGGAAATATTACTAGATATACGGGATGATAGGTAAGTCTCAAATGCGGGAACCTCACATTCGGTAGGAGCGGAAATATTACTAGATATACGGGATGATAGGTAAGTCTCAAATGCGGAAACCTCACATTCGGTAGGAGTGGAAATATTACTAGATATACGGGATGATAGGTAAGTCTCAAATGCAGAAACCTCACATTCGGTAGGAGCGGAAATATTACTAGATATACGGGATGATAAGTAAGTCTCAAATGCGGAAACCTCACATTCGGTAGGAAATTGAGTCGATTATTTCTTCGTTAGCTATAAACTGAAAAGTTCTTAGCCAGTCGAAGCTTGATGATCGACTGATTTTTCTCGGTGCTTGCTCGCCTTTTATAGACCTGAAAGTGTGGCCGTCTTGATGATCCCATTCCACATTTGACATCTCAGGCATCCTGAGTTACCATCATTCATGGAACATCAAGAGGGTTGGTTCATACACGAACATTTAAGTTTTACTTCATTGTAAACACATCAGTTAGTCAACTTGGTTAAGCACTACTAGCTTGTTATGCGGTATGTAATAACGGACGTTTATAGATTTAAAATTCTGTTTGTGACTTCGTTACATCCCCCTCTTTCTTCCCCTAAAAAAACTGTTACACTGCTTCAGTTGTTTTTTTTTTGTACATTTTTATTTATAGTGGAAACAATATTATTTTATAGTGGAAAACCTTGATTTATAATGAAAATATTTATTAGAAAAAAACTTTTATAAACTTAATATAATTCACAATTAACAAAAATATTCACATTTGAGTAGAGGTAAAAGAAAAAAAAGTTTTTGCATTTTTTTAACTTTTTTAATGCCGACCTTTTACTGGTGGTAACACTTTTATCTATCCCTGGCAGCGAAGAACGCGACAGCCATTCAACAATGTACGGACTCGTATTGGGCCATGTTTTCCCTGGATTATAAATTTCTTCCCTCTCCCGAACTGTTGTAGTAGCGTCTCGATATCATTGAACATTCCTTGCTCGGTGGGTGGCTTGTTCTGAGTAAACCCTGGTAACGGCTGTTTCTCTTTAATTTCCTTCGGTGGTATTTTTGGACGTTTGACTGCCGTTGATTTAACTGCGGTTTGTTGCTTGGCTTGGCTGGTTGTGATTTCCTCCATTTTTTGTATAATCTCGGCAACCTAACCCCTGGGTATATATGCGTTGCTCGGCTTCAGTGGTTGTGTTCTTTTTCGGATGCACGGGTTTTGCAACGCAGGTTGAATTAATTTGGCCTGCCGTGGTGTCTCCTTGATGGTTACTGATATTTTTGCATCCTGTGTGGATGCCGGAGCGAAAGTGACACGTCGTGGTGTCGCCATGCTGTCCACTTTACAACTGAATACTTTTGATTTGTTTATAATGCTTATATACAAGTTTTCTGTGTTACCGTGTTCTGATTTATAATACCTTTTTAAATCTTTCACGTGGGTTACACCGACCGTTTTTCCTTCGGGTGTGGTGAGTTTAACTATGACCGGAGAAATTATTTTTGTTACCATATATGGTCCACTATATCGGGGCCCTAGTTTAGCAGTATAATTTTTAGCTGTGGATGACAATATTCGTTCTTTTCGTAGAACTTGTTCTCCAACTTTTGGACACCAATCACGTCGGCGACTATTATAGTAGCGACGTTGGTCAGTAAATGCTTTATTCAAGTTGATTCGGACGATTTCGTATATTTCCTGTAAAATTTTGGATTTTTCGGTGATTTCGGTTGTAGGAATTTTCTCTCCAAATTCTCCATATAAGCTATTTGGTGATATTATTTCTCGGCCAAAATTTAGATAGTGTGGAGAATATCCAGTAGACTCATGTTTGCTAGTGTTTATGGCTAGCATTAGTTCGGGTAAATGTTCGTCCCACTTTCGATGGTCTTGGTCCACATATTGAGCAATCATTGTTTTTATCACCCGGTTTATTCTTTCGGTTGGGTTAGCCTGTGGTGTATATGGCGGTGTAAATCGGTGTTTTAATTTTGAGTCTTTTAGCAGAGTTTTAAATTTTCTACTTGTATACTCCATTATCGGATATTAATACTTCGGGATAACCAAAACGAGAGATTATTCTTTCTCTGAAACCTCGTATTAGTCCAGCGGTGGTGGCTTGTCGGAGAGGCATAAACTCTACCCATTTGGTGAATTTATCCTGGAACACTAGTATTGCGGTGTGACCTTTTGTTGTACGAGGGAGAGGTCCAATGAAGTCTGTGCTAACAATTTCCCATGGTCGATTAGCGGAGAATCCATGCATTAAACCAGCAGTTTTCTGTTGTTCGGCCTTATAACGTAGACATATGTCACAACTTCGTACATATTTCGCAATATCTCGGAACATTCCAGGCCAGTAATAATATTTAGCAATGCGAGCGATAGTTTTGTTGATTCCAAGATGGCCGGCGGTGACATTGTCATGATTCTCTCGTAATACTTTACTTCAGAGTGATTTCGGTACACAAAGTTTCCATGGTACAGCGTCCTCGGTGTAAGTTGTAAAATCAAGGAATCGACGATACATCTGTCCATTTTCAATTTTGTAGTCTGGGCATAATTCGGGTTGTTTCTGAATTTGGTAACGTTTGTCTTGATACCATGGACATTAGGAGTTTATCTCAATAGATGACAGCAGAGTAAATAAAGAGGTTTGTGACTCGAAATTTTTTAATGGTTGACGTGACAGTGCGTCAGCTACTACATTTAATTTTCCTCTTCGGTACTTGACATCATAGTCGTAAGACTGAACTTCGATAGCCCATCTTGCTAGTCGGCCAGAGGGATTTTCAAGCGAATGTAGCCATTTTAACGCTTGATTGCCGGTGATGACTGTAAATTTATAGCCTTCTAAATACGGTCTCATTTTCCTGATGCCCCATACAACGGCTAGACATTCTTTCTCTGTCACGGAATACTTTTGTTCGGCCTTATTTAACATACGGCTAGCATAGGCAATAACATGTTCTGCGCTATCTAGTTCTTGACAGAGTACGGCTCCTAGTCCTTCTTGGCTAGCATCAGTTTATAGTATAAATGGCTGTGTAAAGCCTGGGCAGGCTAGAATTGGCGACTCGGTTAATTTTTCTTTTAATACTTCAAAAGCATGTTGTTGCTCTGGTCCCCAGTTCCACTTATGTTTTTTCTGCAGTAGTTTAGATATTGGTGCTACTGTGGTAGAAAAGGACGGCACAAATCTTCGGTACCATGACGCAATACCCAAAAATTGTCTCACTTCTTTGACAGTTGTCGGCGCGGAAAGTGTATCGGCATTCTATTGTCAGAGGAATTTGCCAGTAACCTTGTTTTAAGTCAAGTGTAGAAATATATTTTGCGCCTCTCAATTTATCCAGTATGTGGTTGATTTGAGGTAACGGATAGGCGTCTTTGACAGAATGTTCATTGATTTGTCGGTAGTCCATACATAACCTCCATCCGCCCTGTTTTTTACGTATCAGTACGATGGGTGAACTGTATGGACTTTTTGATGGTTCTATCTGGTCTTCGGCAAGTAATTCATCTATTTGCAAGTTTATAATTTCCTGCATAGCGGGATTCCTCAGAAAATAACGTTGTTTTATTGGACTGTCATGTTTCATTCGGATATGGTGATGTGATATCGGAGTGGGTCCGGAGATTTTGTCAAATCTTTGAATTTGAGTGGACAGGAATTCGGTTATTTGGTTTTCCTTTATATTGTCTATCTCGTCGGGTATTACCACTGTACATGTTGCTGGTTCGGATATTTCTTCTTCAATCTTCATGATTCCTGGTGAGATTTCCTGGTTCCATATTTTTACTGATATGTCAGCTTTCCGAAGAAAGTCTACACCCAGTATGATGGTTTCGGCTAGATTTGGCATGTAGTAGAATAAATGTGAAATTATATGATTATTCCACTGTGTGTCTACCATATATGACTGGTGGATTTTAAATTCACTACTGTTCGTCATTCCAGTTCTCAAAGAACATGATATCGGAGGAATATTATGTAATTCCAGCAGTTTTTTGACTTCATCACCAATAAATGATTTAGCAGCTCCAGTATCTATGAGTGCTATACACGGTGTTTCAAATATTGACATTGTAATGAAGTATCGGTCCTCCTCATAGTGTACGTCTATCATGGTTGTATCGGGTAGACTGGTTTTTAAGGCATCTGGTTCTGGTTCTGGGATACTCGGCTGCCTTGTCTCTCCGGTATCCCTTGGTCTTTTAACGGTCTGTTCATGTTTTGACCATGACAGTCTCTAGTCAGTACACCTAGTTTCCCACACTGTGAACAAAATATTCTTGCCGGATTTTGACATTCGTGTCTACGATGTCCCAGTTGTCCACATCTCCAACAGCTCTCTCGCCTTATATGTGAAACATTTATTGGCTTGGCTGGGGTGTTTTGTGGTGGTCTACTCATCTGACGGATAGGCGGTGTTTCGGTGTTGCGGGATTTTTGTTGAATTTGAATATATTCATACTCTTCTGCGAGTTGAATAAGTTCAGACAGTTTACGGAAATCTTTCCTTCGGATGTATAGGCGGTACTCTGGTAACATGTTTTCATAAATTCGTTCTAGTTTTTCCTCGGTTGACACGTTTGTTTGCCAGCGCATAAGTGACTGGATGGATTAAAATCGTTGGCCCTTTGTCTAGGTTTTTGTAACCTATTTCGGCTAGTTTAATATTGAAACGTGGTGGTAAGAAAAATAGTTTGAAGTCACTTATGAATTCATCCCATGTTATCCATTGTTCTCTGTTGTTACGATACCATGCTAGTGCTGTCTTTGTCAGCAGCTCGGATAATGTATTTAACATTCGGTCGGTTGGTATATTGTAACATGTGCCATTTCCTCAATTCTCTCGAGGAAATTTAACGGATCCTGACCTTGGTCAAATCTCACATTCCATTTTCTGACTTTATCCATAATGTCAGCGTCTGAAAGTGGTCGGTCTCGGATTTCTATCGGGTACGGAATATTTTGAATATTCGGTATATTGCTACAAGGTATCTCCTTGTCGGTAACACTTAGACGTGCTGGCGGTATATTCGGTTGAAATCTTTGCTCATCGGTTTGTGTTTCGGTTGTATTTGAAATCGGAGGTATCAATATATCGGTCTGTCGGATGCATTTGTAATCGGAAGTGTCATGTTATCGGTTTTAGTTTCGGTTGACACAAATTTTAACTGGTTCTGCTCCTCCTCTTGAACAGCTTGTTCACGTTTTACGCTGTCTGCAAGACGTTTTCGCAGTTCGTTCACGGTTTCCTTCGCATTTAAACTCCTACTGGCTAATTCAGTCACTAGATCATCCTTTTTCAGCTGGTAGATGGCACTGACGGTTATTTCACTTTTGTCGGGCATTGTTAATTTACACGGATATAGTTTTGACACACAGATATTTATTTTGTTAACGAGTATTGTCTATTTTATACACTGATATTTATTATAGCACTGGTATTATCCCCTCCCCGGTCTGATCTTTGGATATTTATATTCGGTGACTATTCTACTTCATTCACTGACGTCTCCTCAGTGGCAGAAAAGAGAGTCCCTGCTTGGGCGCCATTTTGTAATTGTTGTTAATTAAAGTTGAACGTTTCGGGTCAGCTTTGGAGTTACGCCAGGTTCAATTCGTTCAACGACGGGGAAGAAGAAGAAATAAATACCAGCTTTTGACGTTTAGAGGTGAACACTTATTTAATGGGATACTGAACAAATATTTTTATTTCACAATAAAGAATTAAATATTTTTATATGAATGTATTGTTTTTCATACAAACTTAATACTATTACACAAGTTATGTTTACCCCTTTTCCATAAGGTAAACTTGTCACTTTATTGTCTATGACAATCGTAACTAACACACTTATTAATAGCCTTTTGTCAGAAGGTTTTACAAACTTAACCTAATACACTTTTGTTTGTGATACTACACAATTTTAACTAACACACACTAATTTATAACCTTTTGGTCATAAGGTCTTTTATAAACTTAACCTAACACACTTTTGTCTTGTTTTCCACTTTATAGAACGTTATGTTGGTTTAATCCGCTTTACTCATTTATATCTCAACCTTTTTACTCTTTTATATGTGTAAATATAGGAAACGGGGTAAGTCTCAAATGCAGAAACCTCACATTCGGCAGGAGCGGAAATATTGCTAGATATACGGAATGACAGGAAAGTCTCAAATGCGGAAACCTCACATTCGGTAAGAGTGGAAATATTACTAGATATACGGGATGATAGGTAAGTCTCAAATGCGGGAACCTCGCATTCGGTAGGAGCGGAAATATTACTAGATATACGGGATGATAGGTAAGTCTCAAATGCGGAAACCTCACATTCGGTAGGAGCGGAAATATTACTAGATATACGGGATGATAGGTAAGTCTCAAATGCGGAAACCTCACATTCGGTAGGAGCGGAAATATTACTAGATATACGGGATGATAGGTAAGTCTCAAATGCGGAAACCTCACATTCGGTAGGAGTGGAAATATTACTAGATATACGGGATGATAGGTAAGTCTCAAATGCGGGAACCTCGCATTCGGTAGGAGTGGAAATATTACTAGATATACGGGATGATAGGTAAGTTTCAAATGCGGAAACCTCACATTCGGTAGTAGCGGAAATATTACTAGATATACGGGATGATACTTCTTCGTTAGCTATAAACTGAGAAGTTCTTAGCCAGTCGAAGCTTGATGATCGACTGATTTTTCTCGGTGCTTGCTCGCCTTTTATAGAGCTGGAAGTGTGGCCGTCTTGATGATCCCATTCCACATTTGACATCTCAGGCATCCTGAGTTACCATCATTCATGGAACATCAAGAGGGTTGGTTCATACATGAACATTTAAGTTTCACTTCATTGTAAACACATCAGTTAGTCAACTTGGTTAAGCACTACTTGCTTGTTATGCGGTATGTAATAACGGACGTTTATAGATTTAAAATTCTATTTGCGACTTCGTTACAAATTATTTTCCAGAACTTTCAAGATTTAACACAATTTTACAAAATTAATCACACTTTGAATTTTTCAGTCAATTGCCACCACTTTATTTCGCGAATTTATCCCACTTCTGACGCCAGTTGTTGCGAGCGTGGCTTTTTGGTTCGTTATTTAAAACACAATATTACATTTTTAATATACAAGTTCTTTATTTCACTTCTGATCTTATATAATTCACAAACCTTCAATGAATCAACTCAACTTTAATTATCGCTAATACTGTTCTTTCAATTATCGCAATCCAATTACAACACTTTCGCCCGTTTATTACTTTCGCTTGTTAACACTGCAACGTCTAAGACACGACTCATGCTCTGGTGGTGGCAACTGCTATATTTATACGCTACAAACTCTCCACAGCTTTCTTGAAGATTCCATTCTAGAACCATCCCAAAGATTCCATTCAAGAGTCATCGATTCTCCGAGCCTTTTAGTTGCTTACTCTTCATTTTCAGTAAATGTCACTTGTCTCTTTTTATTGCACCTAACAATACATTTACCACAGTATAAAATTTTTGTCACAACCTCGGATGCAGTTGACTAATTTTTCCTACTTTTAGGTCTGAAACACAATTGGAGCTTTAACTTTTTTGCCAGATTTAAGCTGGCTTGAGATTTTATCAAATTTCAAGCTCAATGACTGCCAACTTGAGTGAATTCTTAATGTTGCCAACAGTGCGAATGTCGAATATCAGAAGGGAATGGCTTCTGTTGACACATTTAAGAAGTAAACAGCTACAAAATATATTAAAAGAAAAAAACTTATAGAGTTAGTAAAAGATAAGCAGTTCCTGTGGGACATAAAATAAAACTCAGTATTATTTATACATATAATTGGTATATCTCGAAAACTATCCAAAAAAGCATGAACTTATCGTAATTTTGGATAATCGGATGCATTAACTGTCGTTCCTTATTAAAAGTTCTCAACATAAACAAGTTAAGTTGCAAATGTCAAGAACGCCAGTTTGTGTTCAATTCGGTTTTTTCAGTCAGCTTTAGCAGAAAGCTGGCGATAAAGCTGGCTGAAAAGCTCCAATTGTGTTTCAGGCCTTAGGCGTATATTCTGACATTAATTCATTCGAAATTCATTTTAGTTTATTTTGTGGTTGATGAAAAAGATAAATCAAAATCAATATGGTGAATATAAAAGTACGACCAATTTGAGGTGAAATGTCAAAATATGTGAGTAAAATATACGCCTAAGCTACGACAAAGAGATCAGAATCACCCCCCCTGTTTTCTCTAAAGCCCGGTATTGTGTGGATAAATATTTAGGGCTTGTCCGGATCCGAGTCTTCGTCTTCATCTTGTTATTACAGATAGTGACGTAACATCGAGACAAGCTCTATCCGAATCCATGTCTATGCCACCGAGATTTGCTACTTTGTATAACAGTTTTGACATCTCGTTAGCTTGATCACCGAGTCAAGGTTCGAGTTGACTTATTTAAATAGAAAACGTATTGTGAGGTTATGTTTGTTTGCTGTCTGTGAAATCAAGCTGAGCAAATGAACGAATTCGGACAGGTTAGCTTCGTATGCGTCTAACTATTATAATAGCTGAGCTTGTTGTATTACGTCACTAGCTGTAATAATAAGGCGAAGACGAAGACCTGGATCCGGACAGGCGTAACCCCCGGAATATAATACAAGCCATGAAGTCGCCGAAGGCACCGACACATTAAAAGGCCTTAACGTGCCGAGTACAGCTTGCAGTAAGAGCTTACTCTCACTGCTTTTTGTATACTCGTCATGGAAGAAACACTAAAAGTTCATCTAAAACAGGTCCTGCAGCCCAAAACTATCGCTCCCACAGCAAAATGAAGTTAAAACAAATTGCAGCCAAATATTTTTCTTTCTAATAGTTAAAAAAAAACAATAGCATGTAGAGCAAATTTATGGAAATTTTAGCGTTTGTATTTTACAAGCAACTTTTATATGAAAAACTCCTGCAGTAAGACAAGGCAAGAATACTGTGGATGTCGCCTGCTGACCGGCACACTGCTCTCTTTTTCGACTTTGTCCATGGCTTGTATAGTCCGGGGGTTACGAGACAGGCCCTTAGCAGCAATCGAACAGGGACAAAATTGTTCATTTTTTGAACTATAGGTGGCTGCCTTTGAAAATCATCTGTCGTGAATTTGTGATATTATTTCGTGTTCTTTTAAATTGCCCAATCTCGAAATAGTAAGGAAAATTATATTTATACTTACTATTTCAATTTCTTTTCAAAAGAATTGCCTAAATGAAGACGGTATTTTTTATAAAAAAAAAAAAATACACTGACATTCTTGTATTCTAATTTCTTTCAACTACAAACGTCAAAATTTTAGCGCGGAAAAAAGGTATTGAGCGGATAAATCAGATGCTAATATATGTTTCTGGAAATTACTGCAATCTACTTGTCAAAACTAAATAAACTTTTAGCTGATAAAACACAATACCACTTTCTTCAGCGATTTGGCTAAATATTTCGCAACTAAATTTCAACGCTAAATTTCCATACAAAATTTATCCGCGAAATTAACACAATACTAGGCTTACAATAGACGCATAAGCCATAGCTGGCCATAGCCCACACAAGGGAGGTTATTGCCACTTTTTACTGCCGAGAAGTATTCGGAGGGAGGAAATATGCCGAAATGCCAAGTTTCGATCGGGAGTACGGGCAGCATACCAATACCACAGATTAGATATATATCTATATATATATATATATATCTAATGTGTGCCAATACTATATATATACTTTCTCTATGCCAATACTACAGCAAGCCGGCAATTTTGAAATTGCGAAATTTCTGAAATTTCTCATCGGACGGCTGTACAGATGTTTATTTGCGATTTGAGGTGATAATATAATAATTTAATAATCATTACGTGTTGTGAATATGTAATACAGTTATTGTTTATATCAAAAACTGTTACTTAATTGAACACGCACACAATTAATATTGGTATTGGCACGTCTAATGGCTGATTTACATTACTCGAACATGCGATTTTACTGAGAAAGTGAGTGAGAGGGTCTTATAACTTTGCATTGTTAGAAAAAAGGGAAGAGGTGATCGACTGTCAAAGCATTATTTCCCACTCTTTTATAGGGAAGTGTCACTTGTGGCATTTCATCAATTTGTCAATTGCATAAATTAGTTGGATGTTTATGCTGAAATTCAAAATCGGATAAAAAAGAAAGTATTTTCAAGAACAATACAGATACAGAATACAAAATATTCCCTTTAAAAATTTTACACATTCCATATCTAAAAATTTTTTAAAAAAATTTGTAATAACTTTATAAAAAAATTTTAACAATTTCTTAAAAGAAATGTAAAAAAAATTTTTTAAATTTTTTTAAAAAATGTTTAAAAATTTTTAATAAACTTTGACACATTCCAGCTGATGTGCCGTGACTTTCTTCAAATATTTTAATTTGTGTGCGTGTAAGCAATTATATTTGTACCCGCTTGTCGTTATTGTATGAGTTTGCTGCCATAATAGCAAAATTTACTGCCATAAAATATACTTCTGGCTAGAACTTTTTATGGCTAATTATGGCAGTAAAAATTTCCCCTTGGTCGGGGAATTTGACATTTAACTCAGTAAAATTTTGCTGGATTATCTTTTGTCCTTATCGTTCTAAAGTATTTTCAGATAACGCGAAACTCTTTACTCTTTTCTAACAATGTCCGAGTAATGTAAATCAGCCATAAGCCAAATTCCTTCCTTCCCTAAAAAGTTCTCGTCTGGGTCTGCCTAAGGTATTGTGTTCATTTAGCGGATAAATATTTACCAGCAATCAAGCAGGGACCTTTTTTACGGCTAAAATTGTTCATTGTTTTGAACTATAGGTGGCTACTTTTGAGAGCCAGTTGTCGTGCATTTGTTATAAAGGCTTTTCCAATAAGAGGTGTTATTTTAATTAGCCCGCTATTTCGGTAGATGTCACTTTTGGAGCTGTCGTTTTTCGACATTTGATAAGTAGAAACTACGCCATTAATAAAAATGGAACGATACAAGATTCAACAATGCATTGAAATTATTAAAATTCACTATAAAAATGGTGAAAATGTGGCAGAGAAGGTTCGTAAAACTCGTACATTTTTGGGTCGTCGTGAAGCATCTTGTCGGACCGCAATACAGAAATTGGTAGAAAAATTCGAGCTGTCGGGACAAGTTAGTGATGTGAAGAATAAAACCCGTGCACGTCGCTCAAGAACAGCCGAGAATATTGCTGCTGTAGCCGAAAGTGTTGAAGAAAACCCAGGTTTGTCCATTCCTCGTCGTTCTTTGGAATTAGGCATTCCGCAAACGTCATTACACCGTATTTTGCATAAAGATTTGGGTCTTAAGGCTTATAAAGTTCAGTTAACACAAGAACTCAAGCCGGCCGGTCATCAACAACGTCGAGTCTTTGCTGATTGGGGCCTTGAAATGCATGAAAATGATCCGGAATTCCATCGAAAACTCATCTTGAGTGATGAGGCCCATTTCCACCTCGATGGCTTTGTCAACAAGCAAAATTGTCGCATCTGGGGCTCGGAAAACCCAAGAGTTATTGTTGAAAAGCCTCTCTATCCTCAACGTGTGACTGTTTGGTGCCGTTAAGGTCCCGCGGGGTGATTGGACCTTACTTTTACGAAAATGAGGCTGGAGCAACAGTTACCGTGAATGGATTGAGCTATCGACAGATGATTAATGATTTTTTATGGCCGGAATTGGATGGTATTGATCTGGACAATGTTTACTTTCAACAAGACGGCGCTACGTGCCATACAAGCAACGAAACCATTGATCTTTTACGGGAAAAGTTTCCGGACCGTGTTATCTCTCGAAGAGGTGATCACAATTGGCCACCGAGATCTTGTGACTTAACACCTTGCGACTTCTTCCTTTGGGGCCACGTGAAAGAGAAGGTCTACGCCAACAGCCCAGCGTCGATTCAAGACCTCAAAGATGGAATTCGTGAGGCTATCGAGGACCCACTTTGCGATTTGGTTATGGAAAATTTCATGAAAAGGATATGGTCCTTTAGGCGTGGTCGTGGTGGTCATTTGGCTGATGTTATTTTTCATTATTAACGGCATACCTTCCTCTTTATAATGAAATAAAGATCCGATCATTTATCTCAAAAAATGGCATTTTTCTTTGAATATCAAAATAACACCTCTTATTGGAAAACCCTTTATTATTTCGTGTTCTTTTGGATTGCTATTGCAGTTACCCATTTCGAAATAATAAGAATATAATATTTATACTTAGTATTTTAATTTCTTTTCAAAAGAATTTTCTAAATGAAAAAAATAATAAAAATACACCGCCATTCCTGTATTCCAATTTCATTTAACTTCAAAAGGCCAAATTTTAGCGTGGAAAAAGGTATTGAGCGGATAAATCTGAATGTTAAATATGTGATAAAACACAATACAATTTCACCGCTAAATTTCCATACAAAATTTATCCGCGAAATGAGCACAATACCAGGCTTAATAATATAGATTTCGATGGGCCCATTTCAGTGCTACACTTTTTCTGGCAGCGGAGAACTGGAAGAACTGAAGTCCATTGAACATATATTTGTCATATTCCTTGAATTTGTGGACACACGTATAATATACACGGAACTGTTAAACGTATTAAAAATGTTCTCTATTGATATATAGAACCAAATTTCTTCTTAACTTTATGCCAATTACCCAAATAAAATCTTTTAATTCATTTAACTCCAAAATTTCACAAATAATAGCGACAGTACATTTTGACAGAGCAGATGACAATTCAACTTGAATATGGATTTGTAGCACCATCAAAATATCCAGTGCCAAGTAGGGGAAGTCGGTGCAAACCTCGTGTTGCACTTCTGCTATAAAAATTGTCCTATCGAACATTTTCAGTGTTCCACTGCTGGAAAAAGTGCAATACTGGCACTGCAGTTCCATCGAAATCGACATAATTATTACCCGCCCATTGCAAGCAAGAACAAGAAGATAATAAAGTTTGACAATCATTGAAATTTTGGCAGGTAGATTTGTCCGTTTGGAGAAGTGTTTAAATAAGTTTATTTCCTTATTTGGAACAAATATACATCCCTGAAAACTCACCGATTTTCTTTAAACTTTGCACACTAGTTCCTTTTCACTCACCTCACAAATATGAAAACGAAATTTGTCGGAAAGTTATAGTTTCCGAGATATTCGACTTTAAAATTCCCGATATTTGTATTGCACTTCGCAACACAATTAGACATTCTCACAATTATTAACTCTTCTTCTTCTTTTTAGTAACAAGTATACAAGTAGTGTAAACATACCTTCCGAACATTCGGGTTACCAGCAATGCTTTTTTTTTATTCATTACAAATATTTAGTTAGAATGGAATAGAAAAAATTTATTAAAGAAACACAAACACGCGCGAGGAGGCAGGCTGGCAGTGGCACACACACACACACGCCCAGGCAGGCTGGCAGGGGCACACACACACACGCGCGCTCCGCTTCGCTCCGCGCGTGTGTGTGTGTGTGTGCCCCTGCCAGCCTGCCTCCTCGCGCGTCTGTGTGTGTTTCTTTAATAAATTTTTTCTATTCCATTCTAACTAAATATTTGTAATGAATAAAAAAAAAGCATTGCTGGTAACCCGAATGTTCGGAAGGTATGTTTACACTACTTGTATACTTGTTACTAAAAAGAAGAAGAGTTAATAATTGTGAGAATGTCAAATTGTGTTGTGAAGTGCAGTACAAATATCGGGAATTTTAAAGTCGAATATCTCGGAAACTATAACTTTCCGACAAATTTCGTTTTCATATTTGTGATTTGTGAGTGAAAAGGAACTACATAGTGTGCAAAGTTTAAAGAAAATCGGTGAGTTTCAGGGATTATATTTAAGCCATATCTACTTCAGAAAATATAAATAAGCATTGGAAAATGAGCGAAAAAAATATGAATCCGTATGACATGGATGGATCACATTTTGACCCGGATAAATTTTTGGACAAGCTGCTAAAGGTAATCTATTTTGAAATTTTAGTCTAATAATATTTAATATGTATTCAATATTTATTAGTTTTCATAATAGTGCACTATAATTTTAGAATAAAATAGAAGAACTAAGGAACCTCACGTTACAACTAGTTACAACCTTAAGTACCTATATAATAAGAAATAGATAAATGGTAATTATCGAATGAATTAAAAATTTGCTTGAAAACTAACAAAAGTGCAATGGACAGATTCATTACGTTAAAAACCGTCTTAGTACTAGAGGTAGTAACGAAGTAGTCAAATATTAGAGAGCTTAAAGTAAAATGACATCCATAAAACTACGGGAAATAGAATAGAATAGAATAGAAAAAATCGTTTATTGAAGAACCTCAGCTTAAGCTACGTAACAACGTTAGGTACATCGAGTAAATATTAGATGATTGGCATAACAGGTATGGTACAAAGTTATTTAGCAAACTAACAAAGGAGCAACGAACAGGCTCATTGCGGTAGATTAAGATAATAGTAATACAGTTAGTCTTATGATGACAAACAACAGCAATTGGTCGCATATTCTGCTGCTGCCCACACTTAACGGTTTTTTTTCCCGTGGTCTTCACATTTCCATTATCTTGCTAGTTTCTTGAGCTACTTTGATCCAATTACAGCCTGTCCCAAGAAATAATTACATTTATCTGTTTCCAGTTAAGTCACCAAGAACTGTAATGTATAATAGTGCAGCTTAAACTCTACTTCTTACTTGGTGTTCCTCCATTCCATTCTACTCTGTTTCTTCTTCCTTTCCTTGCTCGTGTTTATTGTCTAACTGATTTCATACTTCTTGCTGCTCTTATATCTATTGATCTGTAAGGACTAGATACTGTCGAACTATATTTATACATACTGTTTTTTCTTATATCTAGTTTCAATATTGCCTTAGAACATGGCAGGTATAATGATTTCATTTCTTTTTGCTGTAAGCTGTTTAATATCGTAATGCCCAGCATTGTACGTTTCTTTAAGCAGGGATTTATAAATAAATACTTTCTGATTTGATTTCAGTATCTCTGTAGTTTATAACTAAGGTCTATCTATTGCTACCATTATAGTTTAAACTCTTATTGAACGCTTCTCACTATTCCTACCTCTATTTTATACCGTCTAATACTATTTAGTGGTAGTTTTAAATACTTCAATACTTTTTAGTGGTAGTCTTAATGTTGTATTTAATGCTTTCTCAGATTCTACTTTGTTCTTAGGGCTATTCCACTTGTTTGTAAAATCACTCAATAGTTTCTAAGTACTTTATGCTACTATAAGGCTCATATACATCCTGTAGTTGTTATACGTTACCCGATCGTATCTTATTGGATTTTATTTTATTGCTATGTTTTACTTTAAGCTCTCTTATGTTTGATTTCCTCATCGTAATCTCTAGTGCTAATATTATTTCTGTCGCAATAAGTCTGTTCATGGCATTTGTTATTTTATTAAGAAATTTTGTATATCAATAATCCCATTTACCTATGACCTACTCAATGTACCTAACGTTGTAACGTAGCGTAAGCTCATGTCCTTTAATAAACGCTTTTTTATTCTATTCTAATAAGCATTATGTATAGTGGCAACAAAGATACATAAAAGCAAATGATATTACCATAAGAACAAAACTAGATATTATAATCAGATTTATAGAATTAAGTATTAAACACTAAATATTAAAGACTGTGAACTACAAAATATAGAATAAGTATAGACTAGAAGTAGAAATAATTACGATGTAGCATCGCTAATTAATAAGAGCTTAGTAGTAGTAGCAGTTAAACATTATAATTATAAACTATAGCGATGCTTCAAATGAAGAAGGACCTTGCAGCCGAAGCTAGCGTAATATGAGAGTGAACAGAAACTTAGTAAGTAAGTAAGTGAACTTATTTAGCATTTTTTGCTATTCATTGCAAAAGTCATATAATTATACTATAAGTCTAGCTCTCTTTCCTCCTTTTCCTTATCTTCTGCATTAGTTTACGAATTTAAAGTAATTTTAACAAATTCAAGAACTTTTCTCTTAAATATCCTAAAATTATTCTCAAGTTTTACATCTAAAGGTAACTTATTGAATATTTAAAAGCCCTTATATACTAAACTATTCTGCGATGAATTATCTCTATAGAAGTAAGAGCAAGGATTTATAACGGAATTATACAAGTTCGCTGAAGTGACACGTTTAATAAATATACGGTCAACAATACATGCTTTTCATCACTTAGCTGGTGTTAGTATTAGTATGTTAAATTAAACGTAGACCAAACACCGGATGATATGACATGCAATGAGACAAAGAAACAGAAAAATTAGTATTATCTAGACGTTTTTTTAGAACAGACTTCAAAACTTTAACGACAAAATGCTCAGCCATACTCAAAATTTTCAAGCCTGGGATCAGTGTAAAGTTTTGGATGGAGTGAGCGTGATGAGGTGCTATAAATGTAAGGGATTTAATCATGGAGCGAAGGTTTGTAAAGGTGTAGAGGTCTGTGGGAAATGCAATGGAGCACATCGTACGAGTGAATGCAAAGAAGAAGAAATGGTTACTAAGTGTGTTAATTGTGAACAAGCCAATAAAAAATTGAAACTAAATTTATATACTAATCACAGTACCATGTCACGTGAATGCCCAGTTTATTTATAAATTGAAAAATGTGGATTTAGAGTGTAGCAATTAGTAAATGTTAGTTTCTTGTACTTGAATATACAGGGACTATTAAACAATTTTTGTGACATAGAAATTGTACATAAAAGCAAGAAATTTGATTTGATTTTATCATCGGAAACACATTTAACAGATAAAGTAGACGATGGTGACTGTTAGCGTAAACCTTCTGTTTCACGTGGCCCCAAAGGAAGAAGTCGCAAGGTGTTAAGTCACAAGATCTCGGTGGCCAATTGTGATCACCTCTTCGAGAGATAACACGGTCCGGAAACTTTTCCCGTAAAAGATCAATGGTTTCGTTGCTTGTATGGCACGTAGCGCCGTCTTGTTGAAAGTAAACATTGTCCAGATCAATACCATCCACTTCCGGCCATAAAAAATCATTAATCATCTGTCACCTGTCATCTTCACCGTAACTGTTGCTCCAGCCTCATTTTCGAAAAAGTAAGGTCCAATGACCTCGCGGGACCATAAACCGCACCAAACAGTCACACGTTGAGGATAGAGAGGCTTTTCAACAATAACTCTTGGGTTTTCCGAGCCCCAGATGCGACAATTTTGCTTGTTGACGAAGCCATCGAGGTGGAAATGGTCCTCATCACTCAAGATGAGTTTTCGATGGAATTCCGGATCATTTTCATGCATTTCAAGGCCCCAATCAGCAAAGACTCAACGTTGTTGATGATCGGCTGGCTTGAGTTCTTGTGTTAACTGAACTTTATAAGCCTTAGGACCCAAATCTTTATGCAAAATACGGTGTAATGACGTTTGTGGAATGCCTAATTCCAAAGAACGACGAGGAATGGACAAACCTGGGTTTTCTTCAACACTTTCGGCTACAGCAGCAATATTCTCGGCTGTTCTTGAGCGACGTGCACGGGTTTTATTCTTCACATCACTAACTTGTCCCGACAGCTCGAATTTTTCTACCAATTTCTGTATTGCGGTCCGACAAGATGCTTCACGACGACCCAAAAATTTTCGAGTTTTAAGAACGGTCTCTGCCACATTTTCACCATTTTTATAGTGAATTTTAATAATTTCAATGCATTGTTGAATCGTGTATCGTTCCATTTTTATTAATGGCGTAGTTTCTACTTGTCAAATGTCAAAAAATGACAGCTCCAAAAGTGACATCTACCGAAATAGCGGGCTAATTAAAATAACACCTCTTATTGGAAAACCCTTTATGATTTTCTATAGCAAGATGTTTTGAGTGACCCGTTTAGGCTTCTTGTGCTTAGCTCCTGCGACATGTTTAGAAAATCTAGTTTTTATTTTTCGTTTTTTTTTGCCAATATATTCCGCGGAGCAGTCGTAACACTTAATTTTATATATATTTTTAATTGTATTGCTAACCAAAATTCTCTTTAATTTGTTATTGTTAACAAAGGCTGGCTTAATGTTGTATTTAAGTAGAACATTTTTAAGGCTATTAGTTTTACCCTTAATATATGGGACTTTTCGCCATTGAAAATTATTGTTGCAATTAACAACCGGAAAAATTAAATTTAATGCAGCCTTTCTATTTTTTTGGTATAAAAGTTTGTAGACTATTTTCTGCGTGTAACCGTTATTTGTGGCAATGTCGATTATCATGTTTAACTCTTTTTTTAAATTTATTGGGCTTAAGGGAACTTTGATTAGTCTGTTAAGCATACTATGGAAGCTGCCATTTTTGTGGACCAAAGATGGTTGGAGTTAGTAATTATAACGTAGTTTTAATTCTGTTAAAACTTAAAGAAATATATTTGTGGCATATTTGCATACAAGTGTTTTGCCTTCTTTTTGTCCTAATTTAATAATGAGGGTTGTACATTAGTCTGAAAAGATCACGCTGGTGCCCTCTTGGTCGGATGCCCACTTGGCTTCCTCCCAGATGGCTGTCAGTTCGGTCGTGTTGGAGAGTTTGCTTTGGAGGCGTCCGTATATAGTGTATTGTCTGCGCTCAGTTTAGCTTTGAGCTCTGTGTGTAGTCTCCTTTTGGTGTCGTTATTTTTGTCTTCATAGGGTTGTTCATTGTCGATGATGCAGTCTGTCTTGATCCTCCAGGTCGGGAGGAGTAGTACTGGGTTCGTGGAGTTGTGATCAAGAGGGATTGTTTAGGCCCGATTTTGTGCGTGTGGCACGGTTTCGGGTGGACAAACTGTCTACAATTAAATTGTGAAGGGGGGCTTGCGGGTTGTGAATATTTTTCAGGAAGAGACTGGCCGTGAGCTGGTCTCTTCTAGCAGTGAGTGTGGGGAAACCCGCTTCTATAAGAAGGCTATCTATAGGGCTGGTGCATAAAGCTCATATGGCCGATCTGGCTAAAGTGTTGATAGCCTTCAGAATTTTGCTAGCGTAGTCAATCCTACCCATGATAAGCTGTCTGACTACCTGGGAGGTTGTTTGTAGTGGGGGCCCGTGTTTCTTCTACAAATGACTAAGGAGATTTCTGCTGTTGTTAACATCTTCCACCACCCTGCTTGTGTGTCTGCTCCAATCTAGCGTCTTGGAGATGTGCAAAACCAACACCTTGAGGGCGTTTTGTAAAGGATGGAAGCCGTATCGTAAGACAAATCAACTTCTCGCCAACTCCGTCTTCTGCAGACATACAGGGCCCCTAGTTTGCTCATAGCAACCTTAGCACCATTAGTTTCAGACCAGACTGAGATTATCCTCAGAGTCTGGGTGAGAATGGAATTCACGAATAGTGGGCTGCCAGATGCGTAGCATATTATGTTGTCTGCGTAGATGTTATACAAAAGGTCTGACACTGAGCTGAGTTGAGTCGACAGAGAGTGCATAAAGGTGGAAAATAGGTGCGCTGAGAGTGGCGAAGCTTGCCGAAGGCCGTTCTCTAAAGTGTACGTGGAAGAGAAATGTCCTTCAGCTCTGACTTTGATTTTCCTGTCAGTAAGAAATGACTCAACCAGTTTGATGAAGCAAGTGCCGACCTTCCATTCTATAAGCTGTTTTAAGACGACGCGCTTCGGCGTTCTGTCGAATGCCTTTTCTAAGTCGATGGACAGCAAGACAGTGTGTTGGCCTCTAGATAAGGCGCATTTTAAGTTGTGCTACAGTTCCTGCAGAAGGTTTTGTGTACCTCTGCCAGGTCTGTAGTTCCAAACCGTGGGAAGCAGCCTTTGTTCTACAAGCCAACTTAACCTGTTTGCCATCAGCTTTTCAAGGAGGGAAATAGGTCTGGTTTCGGCGGGGCTTGGAGTGTGGTTGTTCCCCTTTGGAATTGCACGAATCTCAGCAAGCTTCCACTCCGCCGGAAACCTGCCAAGAGTCAAAGTTGGATTCAGCAGCACCGTCAGCCTGGCGTGCAAGATTGCAAGTGCCTGCCTAATCATACCGAAGGGGAGATTGTCCAGACCTGGAGTGGAATTAGTTAAGCATGATTTTTAATGCTGTTAAGTCCACGAGCTTATTTTAACCGATATTCCGTGCAGGCGCTGGTGTCGGGGATTACTTATGTTGTTTAAAATGAGTATTTGATCACTTAGGATGTTCAAGAATCGCTTGCTTGTATTATTTAATTTCCTTTCTGTGTTCTGTTCTTTTCTGTATTTCCTACCATACATACAAATTATCGTCTCCAGGTTATCTGATAGGTTATGCTCGTAGTGCGTGACTGAAAAACTAATACATCGTTGGATATAGACTGAAAATTGAGAAATATAATACCTTCCTTAGGTGCGAAACAATTATTACTCCACTTTATATTTATTTTAAGTCGGATTTTTAAATAAACTCTGGATTGTGGGTTTAGGTGCACTTGACCATACCACACGATTAATACCTCGCCGACACAATTAGAATGCAGGCGGAAATGATATGATGATGGGCAGCTGACGTTTAGACTTTGACTTTTTATGGCCAGTTTCACAGTCTGAGTTTAAACCAAATATTCAGTTTAAACTCGACGAATGAGTTTCACAGTTTGGTTTAAACCCCGGTTTAAACTAGAGTTTAAACCATGCCATCCCTCGGTTTAAACTCAAGATAAAAGTATTTGAAAAGTGTGACATTTCATTTTGACAGTAGCATTGTTTGTTTGTATCAAGAAAATAATATTATCATGGATTTAGATTTAGACATTTCTAGCGATGAAGAAGATTTTTTTGAGTTAAATTTTCAACTCTGTCGACAACTGACAGTAATTAGAAATCGGCCAAATCATTTTAATGAGTGGAACGAAGTTGATTTTTATGCTAGGTTCCGTTTAAGTGAAGAACTTTGTCACTTTATCTTTTCTTGCGCTCTATTATATATCTTTCTTTATTCACTAGGGAAGGCATTAACTCAACTTCACTTATGCTAAAATTTGCATCCTTTTTGAATGTTGGTATATTTAAAACTAGCAAATATAACTACATATTTTTTATTTTTTACTCTCTGATGTTTACTTTTTCCGATTGACAGATTGATTGATAGAAAAATTGCTTCACAATGGTGGCGATAACTAATTTAGTTCACAATTTAATCAGTACTACCAACGTTACTAAAAGAATGCACTGTGAAATCCGATTTGGTTTAAACTACGTTTAAACTTGGAGGATGGTTTAAACTATACCTTGGTTTAAACTCGAGTGTGAAACTGTGACAGCCGCGGAAGGTTAAGGGCATAACTTCATTGGTGTGCATGAATTAAGCTCGGTTCGTATGAGCAGGTTTCTAAAATAAGAAATATTTTATCTCTACTAACTGACAGCTGGGTTTCAGTATAAGGGTAGACTGAAAATATGCACACGTTACAGAATGGGCATGCTGCACACTTTCCAGGATTATCCAAAGAGTATATGATTGTTGAAGATTATTATTAGTATTCCGATTGCCAAAGGTAGTAGCTTGGGATACGGGAGCGGTACGATTGACCGCAAATTAAATTCTCTAATAACGAAAACTCGCATTTTACAGATAAATCCCGAAAATCGAAATCCCGCATTATCAAAATCTTGCATTATCCGGTATTTCGCATTACAAAATCTCACAATTAGAGAAAAACTATTTTTCATTTTTACGTCTTCCTAAATGATAACTATATCCGTCACCTCTTTACCACCTTTATTACTGTCTACAATATCAATCTACATCTAATTAAGATTAAATAATTCCCGTTCCCGTTTAGAGTGCTATCACTGAACTAACAATATTTTTCCCGTTTAGAGTGCTATCACTGAGCTAACAATATTCACCAGAAATTGTTATACTATAGCTAACTACAGCCTATTATAAAGATTCAAACAACTCCTTTCGACTAGATTATTGAGTATTTGTAATACAATGTAATACAAACAATTGCATTCAAAGTGTTGCTAATAAGAATGAGAAGAAAATACAATTTTTGGTATGTATATAAAAGAATGCAATTATTTGTGTTGTATCGCATTACAAATACGTAATACGTAATCTGTTCGAAATACTAATCTCGCATTGAAATAAAATATTTTTTAATTCGCACGCACGAATTAAAAAATATCTTATTTCAATACGAGATTATGCGAGATTATAAAAATAAGATTTTTGTGTGCAAGATTTGAAAATTGCGAGATTTAATGTGCGGGACTATAATTTACGGTCATTCGTACCCAACCTTTGGGATACCATCTGGGTCACGACATTTTATTGTTGAATGACCAAGGACAGTGTGTCTTGTATTTAAATTTGTTTCAGAGAGAAACATGAAATGCGGAGGGTATATTTTGAGGAAGATTCAAAGAAACACGTTTCCCTGAGAAACAAGAGAGTTAACGTTGAGGGCAATTGCTTTTAATTTGTTTAGTTTCTGCATTCGCACAACGAAAATGCAAATTCCAGATAAGCATTAACTCTCCGGGACGAAAAAATTACCTTCCTGTAATTCGGCAGGAAAGCATTGATTTTCATAAAACTAGAAAGGCGAAAGGAAAAAGTGACTTTGCCTCCTGATTGCAGAAAACATCTGCTCTCATTGGTATGGCCGGCTTGGTCTTGGCTCCAGTCGGGGGCCTGGGGTGTGTTCCTTGGCCTTTTTTGAATGCTTGGCTACCTTCTTCCTCTAAATTAGTTCCTTGGGGTAGCCAGGGTATTTGGTATAACCACAGACAATATACAACAAGATAAGAAAATCTCCACATAAGCCCGGATCACTTTTTCAAAACTCTTTAACTTTTTATTCAACCAAAGAAAGCTATCATTGCGAAGAATCTGTGGCATAATACAACATTAGAGATAGAAAGTGTATAGAGCTTTCCATTAGAGGGCCAGTAGTTTGTTTTAATTCGACTGCTATTTCGTGAGGTTTTCACATCTAGATGTAAGTTGTCTCAGGTATAAATATACATTAATTTCACAGGGCGCTAGGTCTCGGCGAGAGAAACAAAAACCTGTATGGGAGAGGGTGTGCCAAACGCTTCGTTTGGGAGGTCGGAGGTTTTGTGGTTTTGGGTGCCTTTTCACCTAACACTATAACTTTGTTGCTTTAGACTCTATGAAGATGACTTTTATTTCAGATGATAGTAAACCGCTCAGGCCTTCCAACGAATGTCGTACCAACACTCCACTCCCTCAAGTCGTCCTATAACATTAAAATCAAAATGGAAAAATTTCCTAATTTTATTAAAATTTTACGATTTTCCGGCCAAAATACCTTATAACGGTTAAATTTTCTTGCAAGAATCGGAAATCTCAGAATGGAACCTTTTAGGATCAAATGACTACTACATGCCGTTCTTAAGATAAATCTATTTTTTTGGTGCATAGTTTCCGTGTTGGGTGTTATACGTTTTGTGATATATATTAAAGATTTGCTGAAGATACTTTGATATACAGGGTGTCCCGTAAGTCGACGTCAAGCCGGAACCGGGTGATAGATCAAATCGTAACAGTTACCAGAAAAATATAAAAAAAATCTAAGTCATGTATTTTTCAAATTATAGGCATTTCTTTTGTTTTCGAGAAAATGTACACCTTGTGATGGTTTATTAGCTCCTGTTGCTACAAATCTTTACTTCTTTTCAATTTTATTTTTCTTATGTAATCCCGAATAGTGCTTATGTAACCTGTTGCTTTAAGTTCTAAGCCAACTGCTCCAGCTTGGAAGAAAATGTCACATTTTGACGAACCAACAATATAAAATTAATAATTCGTTGAACTTTAACTGACTGTACTGAAAAAAAAATGTACTACGCCAGTCTGGCAAGTAACTTTAAAAGTTGACGTATTTAATAAGGATTCTAAAATGGTACAACACTTGCTACATTATTTCTTAGAATACGGAAAAAAAATTTTTTTCTTCAAAAAACCCTTTCGAAAAAAAAATTTCATCTACTAAAAATGAATCTAGTGTACCCAAAGCTTGTCGTAAGACCGTAACCTTTAGACTGTAGTTTGAGTGAGACGGAGAGTCATTGCATGAAATGTGAGTGAGCAAGATAGTGACGCTAGCTCGTCAAATCATTGAGGTTTTACAAATGTGCATCGTCTACTCTCCACACAGGGACGACTTCCAAACCAAGTACATGGTAAAGGAAGAGTTCCTTACCTTACGAGGACGTAATACTTCAAACAGTTGAAGAAGATCCAGGTAGTTCGAAAAAATGTTGTGGTCGGATGAATCGACATTTAAAAAAGACGGTTACATGAACCTACACAACTTACACGAGTGGCACGTAGAGAATCCGAATTTAATGAGACAATATAGATCTCAATATCGTTTTAAAATAAACATGTGGACCGGAATTTTAAACGGAAAAGTCATAGGACCTTTTGAGTTGCCAGAGGTCTTTAATGCTGAAGTTTATTTAGATTTTTTTTCCCTTTCAGTTAGAGAATATCTCAATGAAGAATATCCGGACAGATGGATAGGGCGGTCTGGTACGATCTCGTGGCCAGCCCGTTCACCTGATCTAAATCCATTAGATTTCTTTTACTGGGGAGCAGTAAAAGAGAAAGTTTATAAGAAGTCAATTGAAAATTTAGCTGAGCTTCGGCAAAGAATTACGGAAGCAGTTGAATTTGTCAACAACGGAAGAATTGCCCGTCTGATAACCCGATCGTTTTTAAGAAGATGTCGAGCTTGAATTGAAGCTGAAGGAAGGCAGTTTGAACATCTTTTGTAAATAATAAATCTTAGCATCCAAATAATTGGTGTTTAATTTTAAAATTAAGGAAATTTTGTCCTAAATTTATCAAAAAGTTAGCATCTCTGACTCGAAAGCGTGACTATCTGCCTCACTCACACTTCATGGAATGACTCTCCGTCTCACTCAAGCTAGAATCTCAAAGTTACGGTCTTACGGCAAGCTTTGGGTACACTAGAATTATTTTTAGTAGGTGAAAAGAAACTGGGTTTCTTGAAGAAAAGAAATAATGTAGCAAGTGTTGTACCATTTTAGAATCCTTATTAAATGCGTCAACTTTTAAAATTACTTGCCAGACTGGCGTAGTACATTTTTTTTTTCAGTACAGTCAGTTAAAGTTCAACGAATTATTAATTTTATATTGTTGGTTCGGCAAAATGTGACATTTTCTTCAAAGCTGGAGCAGTTGGCTTAGAACTTAAAGCAACAGGTTACATAAGCACTATTCGGGATTACATAAGAAAAATAAAATTGAACCAAAGTAAAGATTTGTAGCAACAGGAGCTAATAAACCATCACAAGGTGTACATTTTCTCGAAAACAAAAGAAATGCCTATAATTTGAAAAATACATGACTTAGATTTTTTTTATATGAGATGGTTAGAATGTTAAATGGGGATTTATTAAAGTTGAGAATAAAATTGAATATTTCTAAATCTAAGCTTATGAAGCTTAACATAAGTGATGATATATTATTGAGGGTTGATGGATCAGAACTTGAATGTGTTAAAATTTTTAAATATCTTGGCGGGGTATAACCGTTTTGGCATCTTTCCAGGTAAAAACGCCCGAGCTTCATACTCTTGAAGACCGATTTTTTTTTTATAAGTAGATTCTAAGCTTTAACTTAATACCAGACTTGATTTAATTTTATTAGTTTTTGAGGTCATGGTAAGGTTAGAGAAATGTACGAAAATTTCACGTTTTTATCGTAGCATAAAAAAAAAAACAAAGTAAAAAAAAAGTAGACCGTAGACCTTTTTTCCGTTTTTTTTTTTCTCGAAATTTGGTGAATATATTTAAACATGCGATGAACTCAAAATATTCACAGATGTTAACTGCATCACCTGAAAAAAACGTCGCGATATCTATTACGGTTTCCAAGAAAAGGTACATTTTATATAAAAAAAAAACGAGACTTTTCAGGAGAGCAGTTTTTCTGACAAATTCGAGTTTACTGCCGATTTTGTATCGTTTCATATCGATATGTTCGTTTCTTTCATCATGCAGTTTTATTTCTACCTAACTCACAATGAATAATAATAACCTGTTAATATGAATAAAAAGGCTGAAAGGTAAATGTAATATGAAAATGACATGTGTTTGTAATTAGGCTCATCGGGTACTGAAATCAACCTGGAGTGTTCGATTTCAAAAATTTATTTGACCCACTTGTAGTAGTGTGATTTGCTTAAAATTGGTACCAAAATGTCCAGAATTACCTCTACTTTAATAAACACAAGAATAAAAAAAAAATTTTTTTTTTACCAAAACGGTGTTGTTAGACCATGCAAATAGCATATGTAAAAAACTGTCTAAAAAGATAGGTTTTTTAAGAAGGATAATATGCGGATGATTTTGAGATGCAATATATACACGCCAGTCTTGCATATGCTAAGAACTCTAAAGTGGATGAATGTCAAACAAAGACTTACATATGAAGTGGTGATTTTCACATTTAAAATGCACCACGGTATATCACCTATATACTTGAGGGAAAATTTACGTTATCTTGCTGAGTCACAGCCTTATAACCTTCGTCATGCCAGTAACTTTAGGCTAGAGAGATGGAATTGAACGAGCATGCAAAGTTTGCAATTTTTTTTATAGTTTACCTAGCGAATTTCATTTCTTAAAAGAATAGTTGACATATTTAAGAGAAAATATGTGATTATGTAAAAAGTAATGTTTAAATGAAATGTATGTATTGAAATTAGCCAAACTTTTAATATTTATTATATATCAGGAATTTATTTTGAGCTGTTATTGTTAAAGTCTTATTTCTGACTTATGCTTCCACTATATCGAAAATCATCTGACGATCAGTGGCTGGCTTTACAGTTTATTTCAACTTATTGTTGTTATTTGGGGAACTTTTCAAACTTCTCCAGTTACTCAAAGAACTGCTACATTTAGATTGTAGCAAATGATTGGTGGTGGCTTTGTTGTCTTCCTCCTGATCAGTGCTGCATCAGTCTTGCTGGATCAATTTGTAGAAACTTTCAGCAGACGCTTCTTGATCTTGTCAACGCTGCTGTTTCTGCCACTTCTTCCCGTTCTTCTCAGAATGGTTTGTATACAAAGTTTTGCTGATTAACTCACTGACTTTTGCTTAAAAATCTATACAGCATGTATTCTATGATGTTATTGATACAAACAAATGTTTTAGTTTCTGAAATGCGTGAACTATTAAAAAATTGATTGTATTCTTTCAGGATTTTTCTCTGAAGCAGATCATGGATACGGAGGCGACGATTGTAAAGGACACGCAAACTCTTCACAGCGACATGCAAACACTTGTATACGAAAATTACAACAAATTCATTTCTGCAACAGATACAATTCGAAAAATGAAGGCTGATTTTAAGAAAATGGAAACCGATATGAACCTGTTGGCCAATAAGATGTCTACAATAACCTCATTTAGTGAACAAATTACCAATACATTGCAAGGGACCAGATATCAGCTTTGCAAATTATCTGAAAAACATTCTCTACTGAAGCGATTGCAATTCCTTTCTTCCTTGCCAGCTAAGTTAAAAAGCTTAATCGATGAAGGGAACTATGCGCAGTCTGTACAGGATTATACTCATGCACAAAAGGTTCTGCAACAGTATGGAAACCAGCCGTCCTTTCAGGGAATTCAAAGAGATTGCGAGTTGATTGTTGAAGATTTGAAAAAACGATTGAAAAAAGATTTTGAAATTTCGGGAACTACTGTCAAATCACTTACTGAGAGTGGAGAGCTTCTGCTGCAGTTAAATGTAAAACCAGATGAGCTTACTATCGAGATGTTGCAGTGTGCATCCAAACGCCTTCATGAACAAGTTGTCATGTTGCAAGTACCTTAGAAAAGTATTTATGTGTATGACATATTTAATACTGTTACTTTTCTTAGGATCAAACCGAGCGTGATATGATTGAATTCGTAGATCTTGGTATTGAAGGATTTCTGAATGATTTAACTCTGGTGGTTACTTCTTACTATGACATGTTTCTTGGAAAGGAAATTGATTCGGAAAAGTTCGGTTTAAGTTATGTGTTATAATTTGCATCTAAAAGGATTTATTTTTAGTGACGATTTTAAAGAAAAAGCTACAGCTCAGCTTAATGAATTCGTAGATAAAACTATGGAACAATATCTTTCGTTAGTCCAAGAGAGGGTAGAGTCCGAAACAGGTTACAGAGATACTCAGATAATGTTGAGAGGCTTAGATAGATTACATAGGCGTTTAATGGCGATGAAAAATCTATGTCGAGGGGTAGATATAAATAAGTTAATATTCTTTCTTTTAAATATCGATTTGTCAACTGAAATTGTTTTTTTTTTGTTTTTCAGAACTGCAATTGATATAATTATAAGTGCCGCTCATCAGCTTTGCGAAGTTCATAGTAAATGTCTTAGAGAACATTTTTCAGACAGTCTAAGTTCGGTCAGACTGTCTCTTGTTTCTGCAAAAAGTGATAGTAGGTAAGTCTCGTTTCCATATTTAAACATATCAAATTACAATAAGATGGAAAATTACTTCAGTACATAGGAGGTTCTATGAATAGAATATACGAATATATTTTAGCTAGCTTTACTCTTTATATCAATCAGTAATCAATAATTTACTCTTTATTTATTATTTTTCTTACATAGTACACCGAATTTGAATGAACTAATAACGTCTCTGTATATATCAACAATTGAGAAAGTTAAGGGAGTATTACAAGACATGCTAGTTTTTCTACAGACAGACTGGTCTTTTAATATAAAAGCTGACTATAAAGGCACTTTGTGTATTGAAGGAATCCGAGAATATTTATTAATTGGTAGCAATGTATCAACAGTACGGAACATTATTAAATCAACATAAATTTGCAGGATTTTTGAAACATATATCAAAAATAATGCTTTCATTTGGAAATTTGAGCTCATCTACCCCTCCGAATTTACTTCTTGTCTTATCGAAAACATGTCTGGAGATGGAACAAAACGGTGGTCATGTTCTGGTAATTTACTTCATTTTGTGTAATGCTTTTTTACTATTATTTCTTTTATAGATATCTCTTGTTGACGATCTGTACGAAATAGATTCAGAAAATAGTGCTATATTAACTCATGAGACTGAAATTTGT
The DNA here is from genome assembly GCA_963924295.1 of Dioctria rufipes. Classification (NCBI taxonomy): domain Eukaryota; kingdom Metazoa; phylum Arthropoda; class Insecta; order Diptera; family Asilidae; genus Dioctria; species Dioctria rufipes. Next base: position 114,161,252 of record OZ002741.1, read on the forward strand.
GCCGAAATGAGAGATGCCGCCCAGTTTCTATTGGATTCATATGTTCGACTTCAAGGCACTAATATATCCCAAGTATGAGCAATTAATTTTGATTAAACAAAATTATATAAAATTTATTTAAAAAAAAAAAAAGATGCTTCGCAAAAGCGTCGAAACACGTGATTGGCTAAATTGTCTTGAACCGCGATCAGTTCGAGCAGTAATGAAACGTATTGTTGAAGAGTTGGCCTGTATGGAAAATATTGTAGCAAGTTTATATGAAACTGGTAATCGGACAGCGGCAAGTAGTGATTCAAGTCGAAAAACACATTTGAGGTTTGTTTAAGCAAAAATAATTTTTAGTAAATTATATTAAATCAATCAATTTAGCAGTTTAACAGCATCAAAACAACAATTTCGTTCTAATTGGTCGAACTATACACCATCTCAGCTTGAATCAAGCTATGTATCTAATATTCATCGATTGTTTTCGGAACGAATTGAAATTTTTAGTTCTGTAGAGTTTTCCAAGGTTTCAATAATGACTGGAATAATTAAAATTGGACTAAAGGTTTTCACCATTCTTTTTTTTTTCTTTTTTTATATTAATCTTGTTTTTATTATTTAGACTCTTCTGGAATGTATTCGATTGCGCACATTTAGTAAATTTGGACTGCAACAAATTCAGGTGGATGCACACTATTTGCAAATGAATCTATGGCGATTTGTTACTGATGAGAAGTAAGTGCTATAAAATACTGATTTCAGAGGTAATTTTATTAAACCAAAAAACAAAGGACAGCAGTACTGCATTAAATAAATCCAATCATATAATTCAAAGCTATAAATGTATTGCCACTAGTTACTTTATTGCACAGAAAACTATTCGAATTTTTATTTCAATGCTGCTTATACAGTTTCTATTTAACTCATCTAGAAGAAGTATGTCAACAAAATTGTATGCTTTCTTCTCCAATTCGCTTATAGCGCGCATAGAAAGTATAGAGAAAACCGTACAAATTTGTTGGCGAAAAAAAAAATCTCTGCAATGTTACAGGTTTTTCTCCTGGGTCAAGCCTTTATGTATTGCAATACGCTCAAATTCATCCAGTCTTCATTATTAGAATAAATATAAAGTAGAGTACCAAATTTAATCACAGCATTTGAGAATTTAAATTTATGATTGTCATCTCACTTTAAGTGACACAACTGTGTAAAATTAATAGGAATACAAACCATCGATATAAAAATCAACAACAGGAACAGCTGCAGCGAAAACAGAAATGTTTGGGGAGCTTTCGACCTTTGTCACTTGCTCTTGTCTTTCGTTCGTATAAATTTTACAGTCTTGTCACTTGAAGTGTGGTGACAACTATAATAAGGCTGATATATAAAAATGCATATAATTTGGACAAACTATAAAATTACAATTTGGCTTTTTTTTACTCGTCTTTCAATATTCGTTTCCGTTACAGCTTAGTAAACTTTCTTCTGGATGAAATTCTTGGATCCGCAGTGCACAGATGCTTAGAGGCAATCCTAATGGAGCCCAATGCAGTTGAAATAATTTGTGAACGCGGTTAGTTCTATTTAAATACCACGATGAAAACGTATTTTAAATGTAAATTTTTCTGCAAGCTTAACGACATCAAGGACAATAGGGTATAAGCATTTCTAATGAAATAAAGTAACTTATTCAATTGAAAGTAAACTTTTATTGCTATTAAATCATTTGCATATTGTTACTTATTGAGATTGAACTAAACATTTGAATCGAAGAATATAGATATTTGGATTTTCGCCGAAAATCATTGGCTTCGTTCATTTCAAGAAAAAATCACGAAACCTAATTGATATTTCAAAGTTAGAGGTATAGTTGCAAGGGACATCATTTGTAGTTTGATGTCTGCCGGAACATGAAGAAGCCTCTTTGAAAATAATTTGAACTGATTGCAAATTTACTAACGTATCTCTACGCAACTGTGCTGGCTTAACTACCAATGTTGAAGCTAGGAAAAACATTATTTTGGTTTCAGTTTTTTTTAACTAAATAGAGGATCACTGAGCTTGAAGCGACTGACTTTCTCTAGGTTCGTTACTTCTTTGATTGCCCCGATTTCCATCGTTACTCTCTTTTATTGAAAAATTATCTTTGGAGGGATTTCGTTCAGAGAATATTTGCTCTTTACTATTCAGAGAAATCTCATTGCATGTATTTACATTTTGAGATTTGTCACGGCTTTCTATCTTAGCTTCGAGAACTTGGATGCATTTGTTTATACAATTAATAGCTTCTTTCCTGGCAGCTTTTATATTTTCTTTGCCTTCAGTGTCAATAGTATCCAACTTAAGGAGATTTTGTGTTAGCATTTCGTCTAAATAAATATATTCCTTGTCTTTTCGGGAGCCACCTTTGTACTTGTCAACTTTATCCATAAGTTCAGAAATTTCTTTTTGAAGATTCTGAATCTTTGTTATTGGATCAGCCGGTTGCGACTTAGGTGAAGAGCTTCTACGGTCTGCTTGTTGAGATAATTGTGAAGGACGCGGTTGTTTACATCGCTGTTGAGATGAAGCTTGAGTTGATCCAAGCTGATGCCCACTGTCTGGAGAATTAGACTCAGTATTCATCATATTAATAGGAATGGTTCGTGCTGGTGAAGCTGATCTTCCGAAATTATTTTCCTGGAATTCGGGTACAAATTTCTTAACTGGAATGTCTTTCACCCTACTGAAAATTGAGCCCGGCTGTGGAATGTCATTTAATACGTTCTGTGATTGAGGGATCGGAGCATCTGTCGTGTCCAAGTTTTTATTAAATAAAGGTTCGTCACGACCTTCAACAAATATCGGTATATGTCGAACGTTTGGTTGATTTGCCTGAGATTGCTGGGCCTGTGAACTACCATCTAGCTGATTCACATCTTTGGCATTTGATGAATCTATCGTGTTCATAGATCCATTGGTAATTACATGTTGTGACATTTTTCCAATTCAGCCTTGAAAAGTTATGCACCACAAACGTATTCACACTGCTGTAAAACAAACCGCATTAAAAGAATTAGTTCCTCACCCTTACCATAATATAAAAGTAAAACAACTTTCAGAAACTCACTTTTATGAAATTTAAGTTCTTAGATCGATATATATATACATATAAAACGTACTAAAGTTGAAGATTGTAGTTTCGGTTGTGTCAATTCAATTATGACTTTTCTCGACATTCAAGCGAGAAACACAGTGCGAACTTTTCCAACCTCAACCTTTAGTATAACTTTAAGGCCGTAACACAATGTGGCGCGGTAGCCTGACCTGTCAAAATTTGAAAGCGCGGAAAGTCTATAATTGCGTTCCAATGTGTAGCTTGCGCTGAAGCTCATTTTCGCCAAATTTTAATTTTTAGCGCGCGCCAAATCTGACAGTCGTTCGAAATTAATATTTTTATTGACAAGTTCGTCATCATTCTCCTTTATATATTTAAATGTTTTTTCGTAGAATCCTGAACTCATCCTCTGTTGATATAGAGGTCTAATCCATAGATCAAAGTAAAAGTAAATAATGAGGTATTTCACCGTCCGTACCATTGGCTACAAGTTGCATCATTGTAACCTAGTTAACTACATGGCGCGCGCCAGTGCAAGCTACAGTACCAGCTACCACTTCACATTGTGTTCCGGCCTTTAAGAACCTCAACCTGAAGCCTGAAACACAATTGGAGCGTTTCAGCCAGCTTTCTTAAGCCGAATTGAACACAACTGGCACGCAACTTTGTTGGTGAGAACTTTTATTAAGAAACGGCAGTAATGCATCCGATTTTCCAATTTACAATAAATTCGTGTCTTTTAGATAGTTTTCGAGATATATCAATTATATATAAAAATTATACTGAGTTTGTTTTTATGTCCCAGAGGAACATCATTTGTTATTATTTGATGCATTGTTTACGGGAAAATTGTTGAAAAAAAAATTTGGAAACATATTTAACTTGAACTGTTATTCCTGCTATAATAAATTATTTCAAAATAATTTGAATTTTCGAGCCAACAGCTCAATTAATGCTATCATACAGAAATTGTCAAAGTTCGTATTGAGTTGCAAAAGTTTACAAGGCTTCTTAAATTTCTACGTGGTTCTACTGAGCTCCATCAAGTTGGCCGGTCAACTTTTACTTTTTTAATTTTTTATTGCACATATCGATTGTTGGTCGTTTGTTGGTGTTTGTTGGCTTAATTTAAACGTTTGTTAGTTAATAGATTTTTCGAAAATCTAAAAAGAAAATTGACAATCAAGTTAGCCGGAAAATTATTATTTTTAATTTTAATTTATTTATAACCAGCTCCATCAATGCGTAATCGTTTGTTGGACTCGTTGTTATTAATAAAATCGCTAATTGCAAAAAAAATTTACCTAAGCTACATCTGAAACTAGCTACACATGAAGTTGTAGCTGATATTAGCCAAATTCAAATATTGTAGCTGGAATAACACCAACATGATAATGAAGTTAAGTCATATATTTCATGTATTGACAATCAACTGTAGCTCCACCAAGTTGGCTGGTCAACTTATACTATTTAATTTTTACCACGTCAACTTTTACTTTTTAAATTTTTTATTGCATATATCGATTGTTGGATGATAGTTTTTTAGAAAATCTAAAAAGAAAATTCACCATCAAGTTAGTCGGAAAATTCTTATTTTTAATTTAATTTGATTTATAACCAGCTCAATCAATACATAATCGTTTGTTGGACCCGTTTTTATTAATAAAATCGTTTGTTGGTCCGTCAATTCTTCGCTAATTAAAAAAAAAATACCTAAGCTACACATGATGTTGTAGCTGATATTAGACAAATTATAATTTTGCAGCTGAAGCTGCAGTAACACCATCATGATAACGAAGTAAAGCCACAAGGAATATAGAATACACGATATTCTCGGTACGAACCACGTTCCACCATTTTGTCTGGAATGGAAATTGTGTTGGCGTCACTCTGTGTCTAATATGTGTTCTATATATAGAAAAATAAGAGAATCTTTGATATCTTAATAAATGTGGCAATAAATTACTAAAATTGTGTATATAAGGTAAAAAGTTGTAGTTTCAAGTTCAAGTGAAAATGTAAACAGAAAGAAAAATAATTTTTTTATGTCATAAATGTATTAACATAATAACGATTTTGTAGCAGTAAAATATTTAATAATTTAATTTAATTTAAATTATAATTTGTCTAATATCAGCTACAACATCATGTGTAGCTTAGGTAAATTTTTTTTCAATTAGCGAAGAATTGAAGGACCAACAAACGATTTTATTAATAAAAATGAGTCCAACAAACGATTAAATTAAAAATAAAATTTTTCCGGCTAACTTGATGGCGAATTTTCTTTTTAGATTTGCGAAAAAAACTATAACAAATGTTTAAATTAAGCCAACACTCACCAACAATCGACCAGCAATCGATACGTGCAATAAAAAAATTATTTAAAAAATAAAAGCTGACATTGTAAAAATTAAAAAGTTATAGTTGACCGGCCAACTTGATTGACAATACGTGAAATACTCATTATCTTTTCGGTGTTACTTAAGCTTCAACTACAAAATTACAATTTGTCTAATATCAGCTACAGCTTCATGAGTAGCTAGCTTCACGTGTAGCTTAGGTAAATTATTTTTGCAATTAGCGAAGAATTGAGGGACCAACAAACGATTTTATTAATAAAAACGAGTCCAACAAACGATTACACATTGATTGAATTGGTTATAAATAAAATAAAATTAAAAATAAGAATTTTCCGGCTAACTTGATGGTGAATTTTCTTTTTAGATTTTCGAAAAAACTATTAACCAACAAACGTTTAAATTAAGCCAACAAACACCAACAAACGACCAACAATCGATATGTGCAATAAAAAATTAAAAAAGTAAAAATTACAGCAAAATATAAAATTTGTAGTGTGATTTAGAGTGTGATATAACATGGTGACAATAAAATAGAAAAATACAAAAGTAGAAAACTGAATAGACCAGCGACTAGTAGCAGAGGATTTTAGCAACTAAGCAATACCTATAGTAGAGGTAACTAATGACTACTTATTGCTGAATTTAAAAGTAAACTTAACTATATACATCAGATGACATGAATCATCCATTACTAGAGGTAAACATTGCACATTTAGCTTGAATTAGTATTAGAGGATATTAGCAACTAGGCTATACCTATAGTATAGGTAACTGTTATGGCCGTAGCGTATTGCATATAGCAATATGCTACACGAAATGCTGATGTGTGTGAGCCGGCGGCGATCAAGCATAAAAATTGAACGCACCCCGACCGAGAGTAATGCTTCCTCACGCTCAGGGGCCCTATTCTTGAATAACGAAGACAGATAACGTATACGTTAAGCTGTCAAAAACATTCGAAATGAATGTTTATGTGGTATTCTTGAAATCAGCATTCGTTATATTCGTACGCAAACCATTCGTTATATAACGAATGGGGTTGAACCATTCGTTATTTATCGCATACGTTAAAATCATTCGTAATTCAAGAATAGGCCCCCAGGTGCAATGTTGACATGACTGGGAAGTGAGAAGAAGACGATCGTCACAGTGGTGTCAAATCTTCTTCAACACGTCGAGTTAACTACCTAGCAAGACTTTTCCACAAACATCGGCGAGGAATTATACCCTGTAAGTTATATTAGACCATTTTTATTTTCTAGCAATAGCTTATTTCTCATTAGCAAAACAATTTCACGTCACCGCACCTAGAATTCGTCAAAAGTGAAGGAAATAAAAATTCAGATTACGTCAAAGTTAGAGGAAACAAAAAGGGAACAGAAAATCCGAAAGTCATGCTCTTTAATAAAGAAATGAATTTATATGTATGAATTAATGAGAGAAACTACCAATGTGGGAATGATTACATCAGAAAAAGAAAAAGGGTCATGAATTAAAGAATTGAACCAAAAAAAAAAAAAAAAATTTTTTTTCATTTGAAGACAAAATCAATTAGAATGAAAAATGAAGAAGCAACCATTTTCTGAAAAAAGGAAAAGAGAAATTTTTATATCTCGGATAAAATTGATTGCAGACTTTGCTAAGGACTGAATACACAAAGTAAGCAAGAGTACAAAGGTCTGAACAGTAATGAAAATTCGGTTCTATCACACCAAGAGGCGCACACAGTGTGCCGAGATATTATTATTTACCAAAAATTGCGTAAACTGAATTGATAAAAATGAAGCATGTGTATTATAACCGTAAGTAACTTTTCACGCCGCAGCCCCATATGATTCCTATTAAAGAACACTGATATGACATTTATTTAAAAACAAAATGATTGCTTTCGACCACGGACAAGTACAACATATGTGCCGCACCCAAAAGCCGCCCAAATAATTAAATGCACGGAAAATTAAATGCTCGTCTGAGAACGACACGGGCATCCAGTAATGAGATCCTGTTCTGGGGACAATCTAATGTCTGCCGCGAATGGGTTATTAAGAGCAGAACAAGCAGAAAAGCACCCGGATTTGGAGCAACATGTCTGATGGCGATATGTGTTTTGTACGGCGACCGGAAAACGTATAGCAGAACCCAAGAAATGATGCTGTCTTAACCTAACTCTGGGAAGATTATCTCTAGTGCTCAGTTTTTGATATCTTAGGCAACCGGATAGTAGCTAAAGTTCCTACATTAAGATTTAAAGAGTCTGTATCCAGGTCACAATAAGATTTAGATTTTAACAACTGCGTGGGCCTACGAAGTGTGCCTTTACGTTAATATCAATTTTATACTTTTAATTAGAATCCAGTAGTATATTGGAACTTCCTGGAGGCGCCTCTACGATGGATCCACAGCATTAATTCCATGTAAGTGTTCCGTTTGTTTTCTTTTAGGCAATTTATTCGAATATATATAACCTATACCTCTTAGCATTTTAAAATTTTGTTTGGCATACACACATAGTACTGTGAAATTTATTTAAGTATACATGACATACTTCTTAAAATTTTGGAGAAGAAATTTTTGTTTAGCATAAACCAGCATAAGGTGCAAGATTAGTTAAGTGTATAAGGTATAAATTTTTCTCTTGTTGCTCTTTAAGAAGAATTCCTTTTTATGTAGACAATCAATAAGGGTCGAATTTTTTTGTATAGAATGTAGCCTTTTTCATACGTTAAGAAGGGATTTGTTCTCTCTCGGTTGACGCATGCATATCTTGACTGCCTAATGAATTGGTTGAAATATATAGGGCGTCACTTAATAGGATTACTGAATCGGGAATAGTGAACCTTGATTAAGAGAATCAGTTGTGCTAGCTCGCAGTGCACATTTATTTGGAGCACAGTTAAATTTAAGGTATGTAGTCATTAGAAAGAACTGAAGTTACGCTTAAGACAGCCTAATATCTTATGTACATTTTTCAAGTTCCATATTAGATAAGAATTAAAGAAAAACACGCAAATTATTTTTAATATTACTTAGAATATCCATGCACATACTTACCGCTAACCATGCTGTAGCATTTGTAACGTGATAATATTGACTTTTGTCTTCTTTCGAATGTTGTATAACGGTAGTTGTCCATGTCACAAGATTACCGCAGCATGTAATAGGTTTCGCTTAAAATAAAGGGAATTTTTGTAACGATTATGACGTGCTGAGTTTCGATTTAGTTCTCCTTTCACATCCCGGAGCCCTCTCATCCGCAGGTCGTATAGGTCCGCTTTAATCTCCTCCATAGGTCAACACAAGGGACTTTGCAAACAGTGCCACCCAAAGTCAATGGGAGGATGGGGCTTGGCAAGAAGGCAGACCATCTGCGCTTTCATAAGAAATAGGTAGGTGACGTAAGGGTCCCTTCAGGACCGAGTGTGCTGGCTCGTTTTTGGTATGTAGGCACGAAAATTTTTCTTGTTTATGGTTGATGACAAGCGGCAGGTTATCTCGGGAACTCCCCCACACTCTCCGCCACCCTTAGCCGAGGTGCTAGCGTGCCGCCCTGTGCTGTCGCTGTCATCTAGTGATCTGTCAGCTCATGCTGGCAGTTTGGACTTCACGTCCTAACCTTTACATACTACCATAACAAAAATGGCGCCCAACGTGGGGCCACCTCAATTAGACTTCAGTTGTCTAAGTATAAATTTTACTGGGGACTGGGACTTTGAGTGATATGATCATCTGGTATCAGCTAGTTGATCGACCTCAAGTCTCATATCCAGTGGAAGTTATATGCGGACCTGGATCTAATTGGTCTTGTTGAATTTTTCTGTAGAGTAACGTTTTGAAAGTTTTTGGAAATTGGTAAAGTAGAATAAAGTTTTTGAAAGTTTTTTTTTGAAGTTGAAGTTCGACTTTAGGTTTGACTTTGGTCAAACCTCAAGTTTGAACAGTTGATATTTTTTTAAAAATGTTTTTGAATTTGATCATTCCCGCAGGCCTTCTGCCATGGAAATGGTAGGTGGTCCCACACACACATTTTCGATTGAGCTCTTGTGGAGACATGTCTCTGTTGGCCAACTGGCTGGACAGAGTTATGAATCTGCGAGACAACTTCTTGGATTCCAGCTAATTAGTTGACCAGACTCATGACTCTGCCCGACTAGCGAACTAACTGGACATGAAAATCCGGTGAAGGAGGGGAGAACGAGTTCTCAGAGGATGGGATTGATACTGGAGATCTTCAGTAATCAGGAGTTGGCATACTGCTAACTGTCTGGCTGAAGAATCTCTGGTGACATTCTCAGTCTTTGATACCTCCGACTCTACTCTTCCCAGATTTCTGCGAGAACTCTGACTTTTTCAATGCATCACTCACGTCACTTACCTGTATCCTGTTTCTGACCTTGTAAGGGAGAGAGCGACCTGACACCTTATGTGAGAGTTAGCTCATGGAAGTGAGGGAGAATTGCTTTGATAGATTTTTTTCTTGATCGTTATATTGAACGTGGGATCTCGGTGATTCTTCACAGCTTTGAAATACGGAACTGAACTGTTAGAGAGGAAATTTTATTTAGAAATATTGCTAACGTTTCTGAACTTGAATTGTATTAACATTTATATTTTCTCGATTTTAGAAGCCCTAAATTAACTTCTCGAAACCTTGTGGTTTGGAATTTTTTACTTCTTCGAACGTTTGGGAAGATATCTTCTTGAATTATAAATCATGTCCCAACTTGCAAACTTTTAAATTTAGTAGGTGTATAAAATAGCGCGGGAGTCTCTTAATGGTATATAGAAGCTCCCTCTTTTATTTAGGGTAACTATTTAGAAAACAAAGACCGTATATTTATGAGGATATTTTGAATTTTGTATATAAGAAAATTTATTTTTATATTATTTATCGGTCCAGTAGTTCGTTTTTCGTAGGAATATACAATATTTTTCCTACATCCGAAGGCTTTCCGTTGCTTACTGTATATATACGTCTTATATACCAACAATGGATTTTTATATTATGAGTAGATAACGGTTGTAAATAATAATGTAGTAATAATAATCATCTACTTGAAATTTAGTTGGCCACTTTCGTTTATTTTTTTTCTACATAATACGCGTCAATAAATTTAGTAGCTCGTTAGCTGCGAATTTTTCGAAGCCTGTAAGCTTCAAATTTTTTTGGATTTCTCCGACATTCTTCTTCAAACCTTTGGTTTGGAAAACTTTTTCAACTTTGACTTACTATGGCTACAATGAGGATACCGCCTCCTGGGCCGAACGAAGTGACTAGGTTACGTGAGCCATGCACGATCTGTCGAGACACAAGCTGGCCAGCTGAACAGAAGCCTGTCATGACCACATGTGGACATGTCTTTCACGATGCATGTATCCAAACTTAGGTAGGCGCACATTCCAGTTGCCCTAACTGTCGACGCTGCCTCACGCCACAGGACATCACTAGTTACACAGGTGCCTTTCCAAAACAGCCAAAGAAAGTGAAGCCCGCGAAATCAGCCAGGCGTGACTCATTGCCAACCTTTGAATTGCCAAACCTTAAATTTGACCTGCCACCCTCTAATCGACGATCGTTGTCTCCAGGAATGCCTGACTTACATTCAAGGACTTTTGTAAACCCGAGTCATCGACGTGATAGCCCAGCGCGCGCAGCTCAAGACCACAACACCTCAGCTGCTACGGATGCGCTGATAGCAGGCTTGAGCATAAAGATGGAAGACCTAATAAACCGAGGTCTCCAGCAGGGTTTAAATGTTTTGCGGTCTGAGTTAAGAGACGATATCAGACAACAAGTAGCAGCAGCAATGCCGCCAGCAGACTTCACACGACCTCCTTCGCCCAGAAGCAATCAGAGGCCGTCAAATGATTTCCCTAATAGGGGAAGACCATCATTTAGGAGACCATCACCACCTTTTGGTCAACCCTTTGGTCAACCTTTCGGTCAACCGTTTGGTCAACCTATAAATAAGCCCAGACCGAATCCTATACTACCTCAACCACCTCAACCTCCACCACCTATGCGTGTTCCTGCTAATGTAGGATACCGACGATCAGGCAGTCCAATAAGGAGATGGAACCTGACCTATAATGGAAATAACTCGGAACTCTCAGTCGACGAGTTCATCTTCAGAGTCGAAGCGCTCACACACTCCGCTCTTGAAGGGGATTTTGGGTTATTAGTCAGAAATATGCTTACGCTACTGACAGGACCAGCTAAGGACTGGTATTGGTCGGTACTACGTCAAAATCCATTTCCAACTTGGGACGTCATTAAGATGGGATTGTATACCGAATGGGGAACGCCTAAGGATGATTTGAAAACTAGATTTCAACTGATGTCCAGAAAACAAAAGCCTGGGGAACTGTTCGCAATATATCACCACCATTTGGGGTTGCTGCGCGATCAGCTACAGAACGCTATGCCAGACCAAGAGTTTCTGGAGATTGTCAAATCGAATCTCTTGCCGGAGATTCAAGAAAAAATCTGTTTGCATCCTACTGATACGATAGGACACCTGAGATCGCTGGTCACGCGTATCCAAGCTACGCAGACACGTATTGCGACAGCTGGCAGTTGGAATCCTTACCGAACCCAACGAGTGCATGAAGTTGATAATTTTCCGACACTAGAACCTGAACTGGCATTAGCGACAGGCAATGACAACAGCCTAGGTGACGTATCGAGTATTTCAGCCAAACGACCTATTGTATGCTGGTACTGTGACCAGTCCGGTCATTTGTATCAGGACTGCAGACAAGAAAGACAAGTTGTGTTCTGTTATGGATGTGGACGGAAGAACACCTTCAAGCCAGATTGCATTCAATGTCAACAGAAAAACTTCACACGGGTCGGGAATACCAGCACCTCTTTCCGACCAGCGTCGACATCACGAGCAATCAATGCATCGAACACTCCAGTTCAAGCTGTGAACGAGGAGGAAGGTCCGCTCCATTAGCAGACACTAGCGATAACTCCCTGATATGTCCTCTGATATCATTCATTGATAGTACAAATATTTCACGGATAGAGGCGGAGAACTTGATAGACTTCTCCGCAGATCTTCAGGCTCCCGTTTCCACTTTTGGGGAGCCCACGACATTGTTAGACACTTCCTTAGAAGAGTCTTTAATCTTCGATGTCCCGTTGACACCTATAGCACGCATAGTTGACAAGGTTACTGAGCAGGAGATTTGGCCTCCTGTCATTTCTGTTTTAAAACGGCCACCAAGCTCTGTTATGACGAGTGGGCGTGAGCCTGTTGTACATCCGCTGACGCCGTATCATACGCGTCTGCAGAAATATAAAGCAGCAAGAGAACGAATCTTCTCCTCAGTAGCAGAGTTAGCTGAAATAATGTTTCCTGACCTGGATATTGGACCCAAAAAGAAACGATCAACCGTTCGTTGGCGGGAATACTGTCGACGGATGAGACTAGAGAGAAAAAAACTGGCACAGATTTCAGTGTCGATGTCAGACGACGTTCGACCGCACGCCAAATTAAAGCTGCTCGGGCGAACTGAGAATGGATTACTTGATAGTGGTGCCACTGTCAGTATTCTAGGCCAGGGAGCTCTAGAGAAGCTTGCGGAAGCAGATGTCGAATGGAAGAAGTATCAGACACAGGTCCAAGTAGCTAATGGTGCCATGACGACTGTTCATGGTCATGTGAACTTGGACGTCACTTTCCGTGGTAAGACCCAAAACGTGCATTTTTACATAGTTCCTGGGCTCACACAGGCACTATATCTGGGAATAGACTTCTGGCGTCTATTTGGGTTGGCTCCAGATGTCCTGGGTATAGTCGCAGAAGTGAATCCAAGTGGAATAGCTACCTCTGACACCGACAGCCACCTTCTTTCTAGTTTCGATCAGCAACGCTTAGAAGCCACAAAACAGCTTTTCCCTTCTTTCGCCTCTGTAGGCCTTGGGAAAACATCACTGGTCACTCACAAGATTGAAACGAATGACGCCTCCCCGATAAAAGAGGGATTTTATCCGATTTCGCCGGCAGTGCAAAGTTTAATGGATGCTGAATTAGAGCGAATGCTATCACTGGGTGCGATAGAGGAGAGCCAGAGTCCTTGGAGCTCTCCAGTCGTTCTGGTAAGGAAGCCTGGAAAGGTCCGGCTTTGTTTTGACGCCAGGAAGGTCAACTCGGTTACGAAGAAGGATGCCTATCCGCTACCGCAGATAGATGCACTCCTGAGTCGACTTCCTCCGGCAAATTACATAACGAGCCTGGACCTGAAAGACGCATTCTGGCAGATCCCACTGGACGCTGATTCTAGAGAGAAGACCACTTTTACTGTACCTGGTCACCCTCTCTATCAGTACACAGTAATGCCATTCGGCCTATGCAACGCTCCACAAACTATGTGCCGCCTCATGGATAAAGTCATTCCTTTCGATCTTCGTGAGAACGTTCTCGTCTATCTAGACTATTTATTAATTCTGTCATCAGACTTCGATACTCATCTCACGCTGCTAGCCCGTGTAGTGGGAAAGCTGGCCTCACTATCAACGTCGAGAAGAGTAAGTTTTGTATCAAGGAGACCAATTACTTGGGTTTCATAGTCGGGAAAGGAGGAATTAGGACTGATCCAGACAAGATCTCAGCTATAGTTGACTATCCGTCACCTTAAACTGTTCGGCAAGCCCGACGCCTACTAGGTATGGCGGGATGGTATAGACGGTTCATCCCGAACTATGCTGATGTAACTGCCTCCATAACAGACACCTTGAAAAACCCTAGTCAGCTCAAATGGACACCTGAAGCGCAGACGTCTCTTGATCTTCTCAAACAAAAACTTACCTCTGCTGCGTTGCTAGTGAGTCCAGACTTCACCAAGCCATTCGTTGTACAGTGCGATGCGAGCCAACAAGGTATTGGTGGGGTGCTGATTCAACTAGATGACGATGGCTACGAGAAGCCAATAGCCTACGTCTCGAAAAAGTTGAATTCAGCACAAAGAAATTATACCGTCACAGAGCAGAAATGCCTAGCTGCAATCTTGAGCGTACAGAAGTTCCGGCCCTTCATTGAACTTATGCCGTTTAAGATAGTGACGGATCATGCGAGCTTGAAATGTCTCCAAAGGGCCTCAGTGGTAGACTTGCTCGGTGGAGTTTGAAGCTTCAGGGCTTCGACTTTACTATTGAGCACCGAAAAGGAAGCCTGAACGTCGTCCCTGATGCGCTGTCACGCATTCATTGTGACAGCCTGTCCACAAATGAAGATCCTGGCCCGGAAGTTGACCTTAGTTCGCCATATTTCAACTCGTTGGAATATGAGGAACTGAGGCATAAGGTTAAAACGACTTCTGGAAAACTACCAGATCTTTGCGTCAGGGATGACTTCGTTTATATGCGGACTGTTCCGAGAACAGGCGATCCTATTCAGGAGGAAGAGGCTTGGAAGCTTTGGATTCCACGAGGGCTTGTCACCGACGTCATTTCAAGGGCTCATGATCCGCCGCTAGCTTCACACGGAGGTATACGGAAAACCCTGGAACGTCTGCGAAGACATCTGTACTGGCCACGAATGACAGTTGATGTCAGAAATTACGTAGCCGCCTGTGACGTGTGGAAGGAGACGAAAGCTTCTAATACTATTTTACGACCACCTATGAGAGTCCAGTCTGTGACAGAACGACCATGGCAAAAGCTGTACATTGATTTTCTAGGTAAAAGGAAACGTCTGCATCTTAATAGTTCTTGACCACTTTTCAAAATTTCCTGTTCTCAAACCTATGAGAAAAGCGTCTTCACTCAATGTGTGCCAATTCATTGAGACCGAAGTGTTCCACGTGTTCGGAGTTCCTGAAGTGATCGTCTCTGACAATAGAGTCCAGTTTTGCTCGACTCAGTTCACCAGATTAATGGATAAGTATGTGGTGAAGCACTTGCGAACGGCAGTTTACTCACCGCAAGCAAACGCCTCAGAGCGAGTAAATAGGTCTCTATTGTCGGGGATTAGAGAATATATCAAGAAGGAACACACGAGATGGGATGAAAAACTGAGCCAAGTAGCTAGCTCCCTCAGGAGCTCTTTCTATCAAGCTACTGGTTCCTCTCCATACCGAACACTCTTCGGTCAACAAATGATTGAACATGGCAGCTCCTATTCCATCTTGAGGAGCCTTGGAACTCTTAATGAGCCATTGAGAGTAGACGCAGAAGACAAAATGAGATTGATCCGTGCGAGAGTGCAGGAAAACTTACAACACCCCTAGGAACAGGGTTCACGAGCCTACAATCTCAGGGCGAAACCTGTCGAGTTCAAAGTTGGTGAAGAAGTATTTAGACGAAATTTTGCCCAAAGCAATTTCCAGCAGCAGACCAGTGCAAAACTACTGGGACCGAAATTTGTCAAATGTCGAGTCAGAGCCAAGAAAGGAAATTCCCTATACGAGCTTGAAGATCTGCGGGGAAAACTGTTGGGTGTCTATCACGCCAAAGACATCAAGCAGTGACCATCATTGTGAAAACATCGGGTATACCTATTGTCGTTTATTCCTGGTAGCACTAATAAGGCATCCAGCCAGCTTCACTGGGCAACTACAGGATGCCAATGTGCCGCTTAGGACATTCCCAGCCTAGCGGCCGACATACCTTTTTGACAATAGTGCAAATTTGCTCCCTTTTCCCTTCTCCCTAGCATAGTAATGCTACACGACGTTAATCCTTCCTACATGGTAACCCTGCGGCAGATAGCTGTCGCAGGTATCCCACTTAAATATATGTCTCTGAAAATTTTAAGACGAGTCAACATGTCACTACTTCGACGACGCCTTGGAGACGCACCCTTGAATGGTCGCCGGTCTGAGATTAGAGTGAGATGTTGTACCGGGAAAGCCTAGTGATCAGTTCTTTAGGTTATTGATCGCAGGGCTTCCTCAGCATCTCGGTGAAGGAAGGCAAGGGGACATCGACCGGCTGGATTTTTTAGGTTACCAGCTTGTCAATGTACCTTTGACTTCCCACACGGAGAAGGATGTCGGGGTCTGATCGAAGACTGACGAGCCTTCGGGGGTGTGTCTTCGATGCGTCATCGGTCAGGTAGAGTCCGAGTGATGAGGAAAGCATTGGGTCGTGGGTCGAGACACACATTGAGCACCCGCAGCGATGGGGCCTATGTTGAAGACCGGCTAGCTCAGTCGACCATTTTTCAGCGTTGTCTGAACCATGGGTGGCGCAGACCACTCTGCCCTGTTATGGTCATAGCGTATTGCATATAGCAATATGCTACACGAAATGCTGACGTGTGTGAGCCGGCGGCGATCAAGCATAAAAATTGAACGCACCCCGACCGAGAGTAATGCTTCCTCACGCTCAGGTGTTGACATGACTGGGAAGTGAGAAGAAGACGATCGTCACAGTGGTGTCAAATCTTCTTCAACACGTCGAGTTAACTACCTAGCAAGACTTTTCCACAAACATCGGCGAGGAATTATACCCTGTAAGTTATATTAGACCATTTTTATTTTCTAGCAATAGCTTATTTCTCATTAGCAAAACAATTTCACGTCACCGCACCTAGAATTCGTCAAAAGTGAAGGAAATAAAAATTCAGATTACGTCAAAGTTAGAGGAAACAAAAAGGGAACAGAAAATCCGAAAGTCTTGCTCTTTAATAAAGAAATGAATTTATATGTATGAATTAATGAGAGAAACTACCAATGTGGGAATGATTACATCAGAAAAAGAAAAAGGGTCATGAATTAAAGAATTGAACCAAAAAAAAAAAAAAAATGTTTTCATTTGAAGACAAAATCAATTAGAATGAAAAATGAAGAAGCAACCATTTTCTGAAAAAAGGAAAAGAGAAATTTTTATATCTCGGATAAAATTGATTGCAGACTTTGCTAAGGACTGAATACACAAAGTAAGCAAGAGTACAAAGGTCTGAACAGTAATGAAAATTCGGTTCTATCACACCAAGAGGTGCACACAGTGTGCCGAGATATTATTATTTACCAAAAATTGAGTAAACTGAATTGATAAAAATGAAGCATGTGTATTATAACCGTAAGTAACTTTTCACGCCGCAGCCCCATATGATTCCTATTAAAGAACACTGATATGACATTTATTTAAAAACAAAATGATTGCTTTCGACCATGGACAAGTACAACATATGTGCCGCACCCAAAAGCCGCCCAAATAATTAAATGCACGGAAAATTAAATGCTCGTCTGAGAACGACACAGGCATCCAGTAATGAGATCCTGTTCTGGGGACAATCTAATGTCTGCCGCGAATGGGTTATTAAGAGCAGAACAAGCAGGAAAGCACCCGGATTTGGAGCAACATGTCTGATGGCGATATGTGTTTTGTACGGCGACCGGAAAACGTATAGCAGAACCCAAGAAATGATGCTGTCTTAACCTAACTCTGGGAAGATTATCTCTAGTGCTCAGTTTTTGATATCTTAGGCAACCGGATAGTAGCTAAAGTTCCTACATTAAGATTTAAAGAGTCTGTATCCAGGTCACAATTAGATTTAGATTTTAACAACTGTGTGTGCCTACGTAGTGTGCCTTTACGTTAATATCAATTTTACACTTTTAATTAGAATCCAGTTGTATATTGGAACTTCCTGGAGGCGCCTCTACGATGGATCCACAGCATTAATTCCATGTAATTGTTCCGTTTGTTTTCTTTTAGGCAATTTATTCGAATATATATAACCTATACCTCTTAGCATTTTAAAATTTTGTTTGGCATACACACATAGTACTGTGAAATTTATTTAAGTATACATGACATACTTCTTAAAATTTTGGAGAAGAAATTTTTGTTTAGCATAAACCAGCATAAGGTTTAAGATTAGTTAAGTGTATAAGGTATACATTTTTCTCTTGTTGCTCTTTAAGAAGAATTCCTTTTTATGTAGACAATCAATAAGGGTCGAATTTTTTTGTATAGAATGTAGCCTTTTTCATACGTTAAGAAGGGATTTGTTCTCTCTCGGTTGACGCATGCATATCTTGACTGCCTAATGAATTGGTTGAAATATATAGGGCGTCACTTAATAGGATTACTGAATCGGGAATAGTGAACCTTGATTAAGAGAATCAGTTGTGCTAGCTCGCAGTGCACATTTATTTTCAGCACAGTTAAATTTAAGGTATGTAGTCATTAGAAAGAACTGAAGTTACGCTTAAGACAGCCTAATATCTTATGTACATTTTTCAAGTTCCATATTAGATAAGAATTAAAGAAAAACACGCAAATTATTTTTAATATTACTTAGAATATCCATGCGCATACTTACCGCTAACCATGCTGTAGCATTTGTAACGTGATAATATTGACTTTTGTCTTCTTTCGAATGTTGTATAACGGTAGTTGTCCATGTCACAAGATTACCGCAGCATGTAATAGGTTTCACTTAAAATAAAGGGAATTTTTGTAACGATTAGGACGTGCTGAGTTTCGATTTAGTTCTCCTTTCACATCCCGGAGCCCTCTCATCCGCAGGTCGTACAGGTCTGCTTTAATCTCTTCCATAGGTCAACACAAGGGATTTTGCAAACAGTGCCACCCAAAGTCAATGGGAGGATGGGGCTTGGCAAGAAGGCAGACCATCTGCGCCTTCATAAGAAATAGGTAGGTGAAGTAAGGGTCCCTTCAGGACCGAGTGTGTGCTGGCTCGTTTTTGGTATGTAGGCACGAAAATTTTTCTTGTTTATGGTTGATGACAAGCGGCAGGTTATCTCGGGAACTCCCCCACACTCTCCGCCACCCTTAGCCGAGGTGCTAGCGTGCCGCCCTGTGCTGTCGCTGTCATCGAGTGATCTGTCAACTCATGCTGGCAGTTTGAACTTCACGTCCTAACCAATCACTCCTTTACATACTACCATAACATAACTAATGACTACTTAAGGTTGAACTTAAAAGTAAAATTAACTATATACACCAAACGACATGAATCATCCCTTAGTATAGGTAACCCCTGATAATTTAGTTTGAACTTCCGATTGAACTTACTATGTACATTGGGTGCGTTCACCGACAGAAAGAAAGCGTGCAAAAAGTCACTTTTTGTCACTACCAAACGCTTTCGTGCGTTCACTGAGCACGAAAAATGACAGATAAATGCTACCGAAACACTTCCATTTACTTTTTTCTGCGTTCACTGTGTTGACTGAGAGTGACATAGCGCGCTACCTTTTACTATCGTATTTTGGATAGTAAAATGTAGCGAAATGATGTGTTACCATGGGGACAATAACATGGCAACTTTGTTAGGTTAGGATTAGGAATTGGAAAATTATAAGAATATATTATATGAAATTGTAAATCTTCTAGGATCATTGCATTGTATTTATTAGTTTTAAATTTTTGTTCACACATTTGTGAAAATATAAATATAAATATTTATTTATTTATTTGAGCATATCGTAGAAGTTACATTGATTTACATTATAGCAAAACAAGTAATAGAGGAATAGGAGTAGTGTGAAATTAGAATATTTATAGTATAATAAAGAATGATTGACATATAGTAAAACAAGTAATAGAAGAATTGAAGTAGAGGAAACTTAATATAAAAATATAAAAGTTAGCAGTTAATTATACGGTAAAATAAATGTTGCATTTCATACATCAAAAGCTGAAATTACATAGCGGAAGGAAAGTCAAGTAACTTCATTCAAAAATCCTGATCCTATTTTACTATTTTATGTTAAACAAAACACGAATTCTGAAAATTCAAATTTTTTACTACACTACACTACGCTTTCTTTCGTTCACCGTGCCAAAGCCACCACCGTAGTAATTAACTGTCAAAATAATTCTTTTGACATATGCTTACTACGCTACGCCAACACTACGCTACAAGACACTATCGTGTCGGTGAACGCACCCATTGGACTATATATATAAAACAGAATGAACCATCCCCACGGCTTTTACTGTTTCTATATTGGTTGTAAGACTGACTTGACTTGATTTGATTTGATTTAGCTTGGTTATGGAGTTAAACGTATCGGACAGAGAAAATAAACAATATGGAGGGAGGCCCCTCAGAGCAATTTTGGTTCTATGCGATTCAGATGCATCAAATGGAATTAGTAGTAAAGGGGGAGGTTGGTTGATGTGTGACGTGAGGGAGATGGTGTTATAGATGGTATTATAGATGTTGGCAAATTCTACCCTGCATTCAGAAAGTCGATAGCTGCTGACCTAATGAGTTTAGTGAGTCACTGCCCCTGGCTTCATCAGTCATCTGATTCCAGATGGTCGTCTCACGCAGGAAAATGTTTCTTCCACCATACTGCGACAGCACTCTTGGGAGTACAACTCTCGACCGATTCAAAGTGCTCCACTTGATCCGATGCATCAGGTAGCCAGGCAATAGACCATGTCTAGCCTTGAAAATCAACTTCAAGACACTGAGCTCGTACATCCTGGCAAGCTGGCATGGGATGAGCATTTCAAGGAGACAAGTGGGCACACGTGAGCCACGCTTAAAGCCGAATACATATCTGGCGGAAGCCATGAAAGCACGGCACAGTTTATCGAGGTTGCCGCAGGAGATAGGAAACAGTACCACATCTGCATAGAAGAAATGTGGTAAGATCAGAGCAGAGACGAGTCTAGTACGTGTGGCCCCATCTAGGTGTTGTGACGCTGCATAAAATGAGCGTAAACCGTAATACACTCTAGCACATAGAAAAGGAACGAAACAGAACCATTTCAAGTTTTGACATTTCTTCCATTTGATAACAGCAAGTATAAATTCGTAAACATTTTGTTTATGAAAAATAAAGCCATTTTCCAATAAAAGCAACTTAAACAAAACTATTACCACCTCGTCCAAATTGTAAACAAAACATTAACGAACACAAATTGAACTGCTTGAATTTAGGAAAAA
Source organism: Dioctria rufipes (assembly GCA_963924295.1). Classification (NCBI taxonomy): domain Eukaryota; kingdom Metazoa; phylum Arthropoda; class Insecta; order Diptera; family Asilidae; genus Dioctria; species Dioctria rufipes. The sequence continues at coordinate 114,182,575 of OZ002741.1, forward strand.
CTCAGGTGTATTCAGAACGATTCGGAGTCCGAAAAAAGCGATGAAAGATTGAAACTAAATGGTTCGGCCCGAGAAAAAGAACGACATGGATTGAAAAAATTCATTCTGAACGATAAAAGGAACGCAGCAAAAGTTCTTACGCCGGTACCAACATTGAAAAAATCATTGGCGGGAAGGTGAAAAAATGAACGCGCAGCTCGAAAAGTGATTATAATAAAACGTTTCGAACTTCTGCTTCACATCTTATGAATATATTGCGTTTGGTAAAACAATTTTATCAGTAATAACCCTAAATAATTTGAAGACATTTGTTTCGACGGACCCACTTATTTATTTGTTGTTTACAATTCTCTCTCAGTTGGTACTTGGTGCTTAGACCGAAAGAGTCAGCAATATAGAAATGAGCCCACTTTTTGCAGTGCATTTCTATTGACGTAGTCAGTCCATATCATACCATTGAATAAATAACTAATAAGGAAGTGGGGTTTCGTGTGAATACATTGTACGTGAGTAGGCAATTCAATGACAGTCAAATCCAAGGAGCGGGGGGGGGGGGATGACAAGAGGGCTGGTTACTTATTTAAAAATTCTGCTTAACAAGTCACCTAAATTATCATAGGCAACGCCCAAGGAATATTATCTGAATATAAGGGAGTGCCAAAAATTTGTTTATTTAAAAAAAAATAAAAAATATTTTATAAAAAATGTCCCTCTTCAAAATTTCACGGTTTCACTACTGCAATGACAAAACGAATGCAAACACATCACACATTTCACCGAGTGGCTTAGGTTTTCACCCGATATGCCGTTCCCTTATTAGTTATTTATTCAATGGCAGTGTTCTATACTGATTTAATTGAAGTAGTTACGCTATGGCATTTCCGGATCACTTTTTTAAGCCTCCAGGATTTCACCATAGATGGTGCCACCGTCTCTAGGTGATTTGAGCCCATACTAAATGTAGGGTTGTGTCTTGGCTGTATTGGTTTGTGCCCTGGATACACCATTGTGTCCTGGATGCACCATTGAGTCTCGACTGCGCCCTAGCGGGATTAACCGATACTACCGAGATGTGTCATTTGGTCTTGACTGCGCTCTAGCGGCATTATCCGGTACTACCAGCATGTTCCGGTACTACGGTTTTCTTAGATAGATATGTGGTGCACCTAAATGTATGATTTTTCTTGAGCGCCTAAATGTAGGCTTTTGGTTTTTGAACTAAAATTACTAATAATTAAAGTTAACGCTAGGAAATTTTTTATTCATGCCAATGGATTCTATATGGGGGGGTATGTGGGGGGATAATAAAGATAGGGTGGAAGGGGGGGGGTAATGAAATTTTCATCAGAAATCCTCTACGGGGCTCTGGTTTTCGAGATATTAGCGTATTAATAATTCAAGTTATTTTTGTTTATGGAAGTGGATTCTTGGCGGTGTGGGGTGGGAGGGGGAGTGAAATTTTCATCAGAAATCCTCTACGGACTTTGGTTTTCGAGATATTAGCGACGTTTGTTCAAACAATTAGCTAATTGGCAATTAGCAGCTTGGTTGGTAATTAGCTAATTGGCAATTAGTAATGTGGTGTGATGCGTAACTCTCATTAGCAGGGAAGTTGTAGATATCAGCATCATTCGAATTTCACAACATGACATCACCATGAACAGATTCTAGAAAATGTCAGTGAGGGTAAATATTTAGCAGCAATCGAACAGAGACCTTTTTTACGGCTAAAATTTTTCATTGTTTTTACAATCAGCTGTCGTGCATTTGTGATATTATTTCTTGTTCTTTTAGATTGCTAATGCAATTACCCAATCTCGAAATAGTAAGGAAAATTATATTTATACTTACTAATTTAATTTCTTCTCAAAAGAATTGTCTAACTGAAGACGGAATTTTTTGCCCGAAAAATAAAATAAAAATACACTGCCACTCTTGTATTCCAATTTCATTCAACTTCAAACGTCAAAATTTTAGCGCGGAAAAAAGGTATTGAGCGGATAAATCTGAAGCTAAATATACCTTTGTGGAAAATACTGCCATCTACTTGTCAAAAATAAACAAAATTTTAGCTGATAAAACACAATACAACTTTCTTCAGCGATTTGGCTAAATATTTCGCAACTAAATTTCACCGCTAAATTTCCATACAAAATTTATCCACGAAATGAACACAATATCAGGCATTAGCGGGGAAGCTGTAAATATCACGTATGACGTCATCATGGTTTTGCTGTTTTCAAATGCTGCACCTAAATAAGTGTTCTTAGCAGGGAAGTTGTAGATATCAGCAACATTCGAATTTCACAACATGAATTTGTTAGTTTTACAACATTTGTTAAATTAAATAATCTTATTTTAAATTTTTTATACATACTTGTGTAACGTAGTCTTAATTATCAACAAGTGTAAACACAGCATTATATTATATACATAGTAGTTTCAGAACGCACCCCAGTTCAGATTCATTATACAAAATATTTTTACTCAGTCAGTCTAATAAAGGTTATAAAACGAAACACATTGTTTTTCTGTCTTTCTACTTTATATGGTGATGATAGCACGCTTTCAAATCCAAGATCATCGGAGTATTTCAACAGAATTCACTTTGGTTTGATGTTTTCGCATCAAATTAATGTTATTGGACTTAGGGGGGTGCTTATATTGAAAAGTCACAGTTGCTCTTTCGAGTGCAAACACCATTTCTTGAGTAAGGTTCCCTAGCGGCAGTAGCCGGTACTTCATATGTTGTTCACCTCGAGGGAAAGTAAGGTTACCTAGCGGCATTAGCAGGTACTACCACCATGCCTTAGTTTTGCTGTTTTCTTGCTAGACGATTTATTAGTGGGGAAGTTGTAGATATCAGAATGTTGTCATCTTGGTTTTGCTGTTTCCAAGTACTGCACGTAAATAAGTTTGCTCTTTCGAGTGCAAACACCATTTCTTGAGCAAGGTCCCTGGTGGCATTAGCCGGTACTGCATATGTTGTTCATCTCGAGCTTGGGGATACGAGATCACTTTTAGCACTCTCCAGCATAGGGAAATAGCATAGGATTTCGATTTTGTTTCTGAAGTTCGCTAATTTTCATCTCGAGTCTGGGGGATACGAGACCACTTTGGGGATACGAGACCACTTTTAGCACTCTCAAGCATAGGGAAATAGCATAGGATTTCGATTTTGTTTGTGGAGTTCGCTTATTTTTCATCTCGGAGATCGTAGCTCTAAACATTTTTGAAGGGGTGGGAAGCTTTATTGGTGGAGGTTGCTGGTTAAGTATGATCTGGTCTTGGAGACTACAATCCTGTGGTATGTTGGGCTGGGCTACTTTGTGGCTGAGGAAACGTTACCTAAGGCGTGGATGGATGTGTGCAGCTATGTATTTATGTGGATAAGAAATGTTGTGAAATTCCCTAAGTGAATTAGTGTAATTAGTATAAGTGTTATGGAATTATGTTGAGGGTGATATACTTCGGACGTTAAGTCCAGACTGCCAGCATGAGCTTACAGACCACCCGATAACAGCGTTGTATGCAGGACGGCAAGCAAGTCCACCTCGATAATTGGCGGAGAGTGTGGGGGGTTCCACAAAACAATCTGCCGCTGTTACCAACTATATACAAAACGAGATATCTTGCCTTCGACAAACGAACAGCTAGCACACACTCGGTCCTGAAGGGACCCTTACGTCATTTACCTGTATCTATGTGGAAGGCGTAGGTGTTTTACCTTCCTTTGCCAGCCCCATCCTCCCGTTTGACTTTGGGTGGCACTATTTTCCCAAGTCCCTTGTTTTGATTATCAGAATCCCGAAAAGCGTTTGTATTTCCTCGTAAATCCACGTGAAATAATCGATTCTCTCTATTTTGTACAGTAAATTCTTGCTTGACGTATAAATTTTGCAAAAGATAATTTTTCAAGTATCCGGTTCGAAATGTACAGACATTAATTTACATAATATTACTTGAGAAGAATTTTTCTGCAGGGCACTTGGGAGCATTGAGGCTAGTTATTACCACTCGTAGGAAATTTAGGAAAGCCTTAGTTTCAGGTTAAACAATAGACATATAGATTTCCTCTTCCTCCGCCTATACCTTGAAGAGGTTAAATAAATTCGCTACACTTCCAAAATTGACTTCATCAAACCTTTAATACAATTCCCTTGGAAGAAAATGGAAAACTATCTGTTGTCTCTTCTTATTTTATTTTATTTTTTTATCAGCGCCTTTTGGAAATTCCTAAAATATTTTATATCTCTAATTTGGCCTAGCAGAATTTATGCGAAAATATTACCTTTTTCTTGGCTGGATGACTGAGGGAATTTTCGATAATAACGAATTCCTCCAGGATGTATTTCACTCGCGCACTTCTTTCGATAAAATAAGACAGATTAAGATGTCTTCTTCTTCCTTTCTGTCACGTCAACATGGCACCTGAGCGTGAGGAAATGCACTTCTCTCGGTCGGGGTGCGTTCAAGTCTTATGCTGACAGCAGCCGCCTTACACGCTTCAGTCTTCATGTAGCATATTGCTATATGCAATACGCTACGACCATAACATAAGTAATAATTTAAGTTAACCCTAGAATATTTTTGTTCATACCAATAGATTGTAGAAGGTGTCAGTGGGGGTCCTAGTTATAGGGGTGGACAAATTTTTTATCAGAAATACTATGCGGGGTATGGTTCGAGATATTAGCGATCTTACCTTCTCAGGTGTAATTAATATTAGTAGCTCAAAAACAAAAAAAGCAACAACAACTGTAACCTAAGTTGTGGATTAAAGATTTGATGATATTAATCTGTCGGTGTCTTTTATAAACAAGATTGCACCATATGATCATATATCTAAAAAATAGATCAGGCGAATGTAGGTAGATACATATGTTTACTTAGATAAGTAATGGAAATTAGTAAATGTGTAATTTTGCTCTTCAGGTGGAATGCTTCTGATTTTATTCCATGCATAAACAAATTCGCACAGGCATAGGTTTTCGATTTTGTTTCTATTGAGTCTTGACTGGCTTATGCTTTTCATTTGGTCTTGACTGCGCCCTAGCGGCAGTATGCGGTACTGCTCCGGTACTACGGTTTTCTTGGATGTGTATGGATGTGTCATTTGGTCTTGACTGCACCCTAACGACATTAGCCGATACTACCAGCATGCTCCGGTACTACGACTTTCTTGGATGTGTGGTGCGCCTAAATGTGTTCTCAAGTGCTGTTGTAGATATCAGCATTATTCGAATTTCACAACATGATATCACCTTGGATTGATGTTTTCTTAGCAAATTATTATTATTATTGCGTCGTGGGGGGTGCGAGTATCGAAAAGTCACAGTTGCTCTTTCGAGTGCAAACACCATTTCTTGAGGAAGGTCCCCTGGTGGCATTTGCCGGTACTACCTATGTTCTTCATCTCTCCAGCATAGGGAAATAGCATAGGATTTCGATTTTGTTTCCAGAGTTCGCTTATTTTTCATCTCGAGTTTTGGGGATACGAGATCACTTTGGGGATACGAGATCACTTTCAGCATATGATTTCCATTTTGTTTGTGGAGTTCGCTTATTTTTCATCTCGGAGATCGTAGCTCTAAACATTTTTGAAGAGGTGGAAAGCTTTATTGGCGGAGATTGCTGGTTTGATCTGGTTTTGGAGGCTACGATTTGATGCTCCTGTATCTGGGTACTGGAGGTTGGCCGAGAGCTATAGTGGCAATATCTGATACTATGACTAGGATTGTATGGGTGTGTTGGATTGGGCTACGTTACCTGTACCAAGGCTTGGGTAGAATGTGTGTGGCTTATCATATTATGAGCGGAACGACGGATACTCTACCATGGTTGCATTACTCCATTTCATCAGATCAAAAAGTGGCAACCGCTGAAACAATCTAAGTCTAGTGTAAATAAATTATGTATTATAGTTTTAGTTTCATTTATTAAAGTAATTAAAGTCTTATAATTATAAATTTATTTGAAATTGTATTATAGGTGTTTTTCAAGAAATTAAAATACATCTTTTTTATTGATCCAAGAATTGTGTTTTGATGAAAATCCGAGCCATTTAACGTAAGCTTTATCTCCACCCTTCTTTAAGATTTTCTCTGCGAGATATAGGTCTGGGTGTTTAACTTTCATTAGCTCCAATTCGTAAAAGTCTCCTGTGATTGGATGTCCTTGATAATCTTCCAGCCGATGTGTGATGGGGTTTGTGTTTTGAACTTTAATAATTTTAAAAATCTCAGCTGTCCAGTTTGGTATATAGCCTTGTATTTGCTGATGCGTACAAAATCCCCAACTTTATACTTTGCAGGAACAACAATTTTTATATGATTGTATACAGTTGGAAGCAGTTGTTTCTCATTGGAGATGTTGATATCACGTGGACTCATTTTTATAGTTCGATGTATTCTTGAGTTGTATTCAGTGAGCAGTTTCTTTACCATACTAATCCACTGATAAGTTCCATTAAAACTGAATTCCTTCCACATCATATCCTTCAGAGTTCGGTTAAATCGTTTCACTATTGATGCTTTGAGGAAACTATACGTAGAGTAATGATTAATTGCATGCTTCATCATTAGATTTTTAAAGAGGCTGTTGTAGAACTCCTTTCCATCATCAGTCTGCAGGTATTCGTCCCTCGCTTAATATAGATTGCATGGCATCTCTTACTTTTGAACCAGTTTTTCTTTTAATTGGAATTGCCCATGCATATTTGGAGAAGGTATCAATTATTGTCAGCATATAGCGGTAACCCTTGTTCACATACCTGTAGGGATCCATTTCAACGAAGTCTGCCTGCCACAAGTCATCTAGTCCTTTGATGATCACACGACTCATCGTAATTATAAATGAAACAGATTTCTCAAGAGCTTTTACTCATATACACCATCTATTGGTGTCAAGTCTTTCTTATTTATTACTGAAGTAATAGCGTTAAATTTTTCACCTCTATATTAATAGTTTTTTTTATTTCTTCAACACTTATTTTAATTTTCTTGCCAACATAGTCTTTGATAGTAGCATCATCATTTTCAAGGGGTTCACCAAGTCATTTTATACACTTTGAGTTTAGATCGTAGTCTCCGTTTATCGTTAAATTAAATCCAATACCCCGCTCTCCTTGTTCACCAGCTGGACCCTGAGCTCCTTGTTTACCAGTTGGTCCTTGAATTCCTTGTTTACCGGCTGGTCCCTGAGCTCCTGTTGGTCCACGTTCACCTGCTTTCCCAAGATATCCCCGCTTAGACAAACGTCCAATCTTGTCAAAGCTCATCTGTAGATTGTGTAGAAGTATGGCAATGGAGTAGTATTTAAACTATAATATCTGCTTCTCGCAACTCCTCCAGTATAGATACAATTTCATTGTTGTGACTGATGCTTCCAGCCTGCTTTGATGCCATTAAAAGGCGCAGTCTATCCACTAATTCATGGGGTTCATCCCAGTAAATGTGATCAATGTTTTCTTTAGGCAGACGCATTAGTCCCATGCCTTTATGCTGTATAAGTTTAATGATTATAGCTTTATACTTAGCCGCTCTAGTACCTTTTATTTGCTCATCTTCAGCATAGCCACGTTTATATGCATTGGTATCTCTCAAAATAGATCCATAATTAGTTAAATCCTCTTTAGTATTGTTATGTTTATTTGTCGAACGCTCACCTTTTTAACTTGGGTGCACCGCTAATCCAATTGGGGATTCGTTTCACAAAAGGTAGGTACACAACACAACTTATTTTTTCTTTCTTTATTAATGAAAATAACACAACTTAAACTTCTGATATTTTTTTGTAGTTTCCGGAAGCACAATTTAACTTTCTATTCTTTCTCATTTTTTTTTCAAATTTTTATTTTCTATTCTTCTATTAATAAAAGAGGAACACAACTTAAACATCTAATATTTTTCTGTAGTTTTAGGAAACACAATTTAGCTTTCTGTTCTTTTCTTTTTATATACACCGACCGACCGACGATCAGGAGGAAAAAACTTTCCTTTTTTTTTTAAATATAATGCATTTCGACCAAAGCCAAAAAATTCAACTCTCGCTCTTGAGTAATCAAAATTTAAAAATCCACTCGACTCAACTCTTAAAAGCCGAATCTCGATCCGCCGTCATGAAAATTTAAAAATCAACTCAACTCTTGATCACATTCATCGTAATCAAGAGCCGTCGTTCAGGATAGAAAATGCTAAATTTCATTTTCTTATCCTGAGAAAATTTTAATTTTTCAATTCTGGACTTGTTCAAACATGTCCAGAATTATTCGCGTTGAACGATGGCTTCACAAATGTAATCTTACACTTTTTAAAACATCAGCCACCGTCCCGTCATTTGAAATCGCGGCGCGCATATACATACAATGTATTTATGCGGCGCGCGTTTCTTATCGTGAAAGCTTTTTACACAATATGTATGTACGTATGTACATACATATTGAATTTTTTCACGGCAAATTGTACTGAAGGTACGATTTGCTTTTTGATTTATTTTTTAATTAAATTGTTGAAGTGACAAATTTTGCTGAAGGCAAAATTTGTCGTGGAAATATTTAAGTAAAACGACTTGGGTTGTAAACTGAAACTTTTGTTTTTCCCAAGTTGTTTTATGAGAAAAATTTCATAAATTATGTGGAATGTGAAGAAAATTGCTGATGCAATTTTTCCTCACCCTTTTCGGAAGATAAACTAATCATGTTTTATGTATGATTAGTTTATCGAATTTTATAATTTATGATTTTATATGCCCAATTTTAGGTTTTTCAGGTTTATAGGTTTATGAGATTATCCTATTTTCTATTAATTTCTTTTAATTCAAGTTTATAGTTATACATATATTTACATATACATATATCCATATCCTAATCTAGGTTTTATATATATAACATTCCTTCCCCCCGCGAAAAAGAGAATTATTCTTTGAAGAGGAATAATTCTCGAAAAATAATTGTGTGGGTGTAGATTCTGTATGGGGTGTTTTATCAAATTGAAATGAATTTGATATCGTACTCCTTAAAAGTAATTAAAAAAGCCATGGGTCCATAGCGTCGGGGTCTGATACATTAAAATGCATCTTGCACCGGCTTCGAAAATAGGGAGAAAGAAAAAAAAATTTTAGATCTGTGTTCATGTAGCTACATACAAAATGCATAAATTGCAATTTGTGTCGTATGGAGCTCATATTGTGTGATTTGAAAGAATGAAAAAAAGAGAACAAAAGCAACTACTTTTGCTACTGGGATTGCGTGGGCTTTACCGAGAAAAGGGCTTCACACATTTTAATCGTAACTCCATCGGTTTTTGCTAACGTTAGGGGTTTTGCCCTTTATATGGAGCGATTTTTGTGATTATCTTCACAGTCTTGCTAAAATGGAATTCGGCGAAGTAATTGGACCACGTGCTCCCTACGTCTGCTCCAGGCCCCAGTGTGTTAGGGTGCTGGCAATTTCGGTGCAGAGCGCGGCTCCCCGGTGGAGGGGATTAATCCGGCTGCTGCTGCGCAGGGATGGGCGCCCAGATATTTGCATCTGGTCCGCTCCTGCTGAGGTAGATAGCTTTCACCGGGTGGAGCTTTGTTTATCGCCTCATAACGTGAGTTCCTGGGTGCCTTTAGGTAAGTTTATTTTGTGGTGAACAATAACTTTTCATTTGTTCTAATTACTGTTTTCTTTTTTATTTCTTTTTAGGAGCTACCCTAGTGTTGTCGGGAGAGGTCGGCTGGTGTACCTGCCTGGTATGTAGGACCCACCCGAGTTACATGCTACATGGCGATTACGTGGTAGCTTCGGCCAACAATCCGGCTGAGTTTCACTGGGATGTCCCAGGTGCAGTGTCCAGCCCGGTTTCGTCTGTAGACAACTGGGACGTGTCGCCTGCTGAGGGGGATTGGGGTCTTCCAGATGAGGAGCTTAGCGCTGCCCGAGATGGCGCGGATCTTCCCGCTGGTGCTGAGGAAGACTGGGACGCTCTCCCGCCCTATGAGGGCTGAACTGGGTAATTTCTCCTTTCATTTGAATTTCTCTTTTTTTTTAAAATAAAATTTTTTCTTTTCTCTTGCAGCAACCACGGACGGCCCGGATCGTTCGCTCTGACGGCTCCCCGTGGCAAAAGAGGAAAACAACTTTTTTAATTAAGTCTCACTAATAAAAATTTTTTCTGTTCGCTTTTCTAAATTTTGTTTTGTCTTAGTTTTGTTTTATAATAAAAAAAAGTGTAAATTCTAGGTCTATTGTTTTTCTTTGTTGTTATCCATATATCTATTATTTTCAGGTAGCTACTTATATGGCTTGTGGTTCTTTGCAGGGAATTTGAGAGTTTCTTTTTTTTTGTGTTATATAGCGGTTTCGGTGTTGAGACTGTTGTTGGCTTTATTACATATTTTTTTTTTATTTTCTTTTTTTTTTGAGAGAGCTGAATACTTGGTCGGTTTTTGGTTGGGTCTTTGCTCTTGCTGTGCAAACATATACATATGCATGTATAATTTTTTGGTTGTTTTTAAAGGAATGTATAATGCTCATATATTTTTCTAAGCATTCGCTAATCAAATTTTATGGTTTTTTTGTGTGTGTAATTTAGTGTACGGTTTCCTTAATCCTATTATCTGGCTCTACTTACTTATTTATTTATTTAGTTATATCTACTTTTAAAGCATATTTTCTTTTTCCTTTATTTTTATCTAACGCCTTTTAATTTTTTCTTGGTTATCTTATTGTTTTTTTTTTGTATTATTTTTATTTGCTATTTTTCTATTTATAATGTTAGTATTCTAACTTTTCATTTCATATCTATTTAGCATAGTTATTTATGTTATTGTATTTTATTATCTTATTTGCTAAATTATTATTTTTTGTATTGCTTAATGCTACTAAATATTAGTTATTTGTTATTTGTTACTATTAATAACCTTTTTTTGTATATAAATTTTGATTATATTTTAATTGGTTATATAGTTGTTTTAATTCTACTCTTTTATGCTTTTCTTTCTTCTATTTTCCTAATTCCTAGAGCTTTTAACCTATTTTGTTGAGAACTTCCGAATAGTGTTTTCTTTTGAATTATATTTTCTTTCTCTTAATGTCTAGTTTTTATTTCACTTATTTTCTATCAGCCAGTATAGTAAAAGGAGAGGGACTGTGCTTATAACAGAAGAATGAGACGGGGCCAACCAAGGAGTATAGATCTTTTTGATTATACTACTTGTATAGATCTCGCTCTGTGGAAACTTTGAGTACGTTTTAATTTTTCTTGGGGTGTTGCGTAAACCGGTTTCATAGGAACGTTTTCAGCTGTGGGCTGTTGTCTGCGTTTAGCATTCCATGCCATGAATGCGGTACGATATATTTTGCCAATGCCACCACAGATGCAATTAGCAACAAGAGTCCGGTCATTGATAGGGATGTAATTGAGAGTATATAAGGAATCTTGGCCTTTGGTCCAAAGTGAATGTTGTTCACTTTGGTACGGATTTCGTCTAGAGATTTTGTATCTAGATGGATACGTTGGTTTGTATCATCTATATATATCTCCTAGGAATAATGTTGGGAGTTTCTCAAAGTTTTTAGGAGCGGGTACTTTGGATATGTAATCTGCCAATACCTCTAGAGTCTCGTTTGTGCCTGGGAAGTAGTTTGGTTGGAGGATTTTAAGCGGATGCAGATTTTCTGCTTCATAATAAAGTGTATGAGGCCCTATTTGCAAGGAACATGGTTCGTTGATTGTCATGATTCCTTGTCCTGCGAGACGATGAGTGAGCAACTTTTGTGTACAGGTTATTTGTACTGCAGTGGTTTCGGTTAAGGAGTACAGCCACGAATTTGGTCTATTGAGTGTAATTATTGTGTCTCTTGGGGGAACTTGAGCTCTGATGCTACATTGTGGGTGTTCGCCCAGTGGATTGAATAGAAGTTTGATAACATATTCATCTGTTTTTGTAGTTTTGATGACTGGTGTATTCAGCTTACCAACCCACGTATCTTCCTTGATTCCCTTTGAAATTTTTTTGAAAGATCTCAGGTTTTCTGGCTTCAGCAACAGAAATTCCTGGGTCTGGATTTGGCTTGCCACATGAGAATATTTGATATCAGGTATTAATGAATGCTTTGGATCCACCCGTATGGGGAAACATCTAATCTGTTGGATTTTCATCTTGGGGATATTAAAAATGGGGAGTTTGATTCGGATAACTAATTTGTCCTGCAACAAATGTGTCTTAACATCTGCTGTTTGATACAGAACTGACAAATAGTCCTGTAGATTGGGACAGGTGGAGTGTGATTTGTGATAAATCTCTAGCAAATGATTTGGGGAAATTAAAAGGGGATGAATTTGATTATTTCTACTGGACACTATTATGTCCAGTAGAGCTTGTTGTCTAAATTCCAACTCTATCATTTGTAGTGTCAGACTAGAAACGATCTCTTGTCTTATTTGGTGGGCTATCAGATCATCCATTGTGTTCTGCAGATGGTTAATCTGATTGGTTATCTGATGTTGTCGTTCAGACAGTGAGGAGAGGGGTTTTTGAATTTGTTCAAACGTGGTTTTTATTATGCTGATCTGTTGCTTTTCCAGATCAGCTAAGGTTTGAGTATTTACCTCTAATTCGCTTAGTCGGCTGTACACCTCTTCTTCGTTTCCGCTATCCATAGTGCCAAAGAGATAGTGCATCGCATTACCTATCCCATCAAAGATGGATCGGGGCTTGCGTGACTTTGGAACTGCCTCTTTAATGACATTGGTGCGTCTCTTGATGTTTTCCATCAAGGAATGTACATGTTTGGTTTGTAGGGTACATAGATCTTGATCAAAGGATTTGTTACCACATAATTGATGTACGTAGTGTTCCACACGTTCCGCCAGTTTTGTCTGATTGTCCAACTCGGCCAGATCTAACTCAGTGATGATGCTCTAAGTGTCGTGGTAAACCAATAAGCTTCCAAGATCTTCGAATAGTACTCCCGTATTATTTAGGGGCGTTATAGTGTAAGGTTCCTCCGCGAGGGCTCCTTTTGTGGTCAGGAACAGTCCGTAGAGAATTATTGACCGCATTGTCATCTAGGAGAGGATAGGATAGGATATTAAAATGGGTTTTCTGTTGACTCTGTAGCTTATGTTCTATTGTTCTTTAATTGAATGTATGTATGTACCTTAACACTACTTAGCTTCTTGGACACCTATTTATTCGTAGAAAGGTTTTAGACGGTTGTTATGTACCGTCACCTCTCGTTTGCGAATTTTAATTGTAGTGTTTACTGAACTGGGGATGCCGGTTACCGTATAGGGTCCTACCCAAATCTGGGAGAGCTTATGTTTGCGACTCTCGCTCTTGAGTAGAACCTTGTCTCCTCTGTGAAATGTCAGGGGACGTACAGCTTTGTCATAGTAATTTTTCGAGCGTTGTTTACTCATCAGAAGATTTTTTCGTGCCATGGCGTAAGACTTCTGAAGCTTATACCTGAGAATATGGTAGTAGCTCTCGTGATTATACACAGGTTCGGGGTCTCGCCTTAAGTTGGACGGAACGTCCGCTGTAAAGCCGTAAAGGCAGTCCATAGGAGTTAATTTTGTCCCTTCGTGTACACTGTTGTACACGAAAGCAGCGGTTCGCAGATAACTATCCCATGAGCTGGGATTTTCGTCCACTATAGTTCGTAGATATTCAATCAATGGTCTATGTGCACGTTCGAGTGCTCCATTTAATTGGGGATGATACGCTGAGGTTTGCAGCTCATTTATCCTGAGGAGTTTGCATACCTTTTTGAATAGGTCACTCAGGAAATTACTTCCCTGATCGGTGACTATTCTTTTGGGAATGCGGTAGCGTGTGACGATTTCGTCGAAGAAAATTTGCGCTACCGTTATAGCTTCCCCATTTGGTATGGCATACCAATCTACGAACTTCGTGAGGTTATCCTGAAACGTTAGTATGTATTTGTTTCCAGATTCAGTCTCCTCTAGTGGGCCGACTATATCTAGATAGATTTTATCGAATGGTTGTTCCGCTATGTCTGTAATCACCATTGGCATTTTATATTGTGGTGAGGCCTTCATTGTTTGACATTTGGCACACCGCTTAATGTGCTTTTTGATGTCACTAAGCATGTGCCTCCACCAGTACTTTCTTCGGATCCGTTTATAGGTTTTTATCACTCCCTGGTGGCCACCAAAGAGAGAATCATGATGATCCTTTAAGATTAATTGAATCTCCTCTGGGCTTGTGATTACTTCAGGGGGACGAGTTTCGTCTATAATTTGTGGATTGGTACTAGGTGGACTGTCAAGGTCCTCTGCCGCTTCTGGATGATGAGTTTGTTCTTTTTGTTTGGACTGGCTGTATTGATTTGTTCCACTTTCCTGAATGTTTCGTGTCTGGGCTCTGGTTACTGCATTGCATTGCAGACACTCCTTTTGGTCCGATGAGTGTTTTTCCTCCTCTATATCCGAGTCCATTTGGTGGTGGACTATAGCTTCTACCGTGAAGGTTGCAGTTTCCTTGTCTTTGTTATTATCCCGTGGAAAAGTCTTTGTTATTATCCCGTGGAAAGCGTCGGCATTCGTGTTGTACTTTACGGGCTTATACTCAATTTTATAGTTGAACTCGGAAAGTTTATGGTGAAATCTCACCAGACGGGATGTGGGGTCCTTAACATTGAAGACTCCCTTGAGTGATCTGTATAGACCGTGAACTCTCGGCCTTGCAGATAACACCTGAAATTTTTAGTCGCCCAAACTATAGCCAGTAACTCTTTCTCAATAGTGGAATAGTTACGTTCGGCTTTGTTCAGGGTACGGCTGGCGTAGGCAATTGGCTGGTCACTTCCTACCTCTCCTTGAGAGAGAACTGCTCCAAGAGCCTCGCTGCTGGCGTCTGTGGTAAGGTTAAAGGGTTTTGAAAAATCGGGATATATTAAGAGTGGAGGGGAAATTAAGACGTTCTTAATGCTTTCAAATGCCTCTTGGCATTTCTCAGTCCACTTAAACTTTACATCCTTTCGGAGTAAGTTTGTTAGAGGACGTACTGTTTTTGAAAAATCGGGTATGAATTTTCTGTAGTAATTCGCAAGGCGTAAAAATGATTGCACTTGCCTTACTGTCTTAGGAGTGGGGAAAGTTTGGACGCATGCCGTTTTGCTAGGGTCAGGTAGTGCTCCTTGGTTAGAACATTTGTGTCCTAAGTACACTACCTCGCGCCTGAGAAATTGACATTTCTCAGGTTGAAGTTTCAGGTTATTTTCTCTTAACCTGTCAAAGACTTTGCGAAGCTTTTCGTTGTGGTCTGCCAGACTTTTTCCATAGATGACGATGTCATCTAAGTAGACGAAACATTCTAGGCCTTGTAGGCCAGTTAATATGAAATTCATTAAATGCGTTTGAATTCATAATGCCCGTAGTTGGTACTGAAAGCCGTTTTTGTTCGATGTTTCGGATCGACTAGTACCTGATGATAGCCATTGGCTAGGTCTAGGGTGGTGAAGTATCTTGAATGGCCCAGTTGATCGAAGATATCCTCAATTCGTGGTAGCGGGAAGGCGTCGCCAATCGTTTTTTCGTTCAACTTACGGAAATCAACGACAACGCGCCACCTTTTCTCACCATCTGGTCCCGCTTTTTTGGGGACGACTAGCAGTGGCGAGTTCCATGGGCTTTTGCTGGGCTGGACAATGTCGTTGTCCAGCATTTCTCTGAGTTGCTCATTTATGACATTTCGCTGTGTCTCTGGTAACCGGTATATCTTTTGGTTAATAGGTGCTTGGTCTTGCACCAGAGGGATGTCGTGGGTGATGGCGTTGGTATGTGTAAGCCTGTCACCCTTTAAAAAGAATATGTCATCATATTCGTAACAGAGATGTGTTATTGAGGCTTTTTCCTCAGAATTTAAAGTTCCATCCAGACTGAGCTCTTGCTCTAATCTGGTGAGGCGGGGCTGAATACTGGCGTCTTCTTGTTCGGCATCGTTTGGGAACAAGTACCTTATATGTTGTAGGGCGGCCGTCTGATCGGCGCTTATTGCCCTGTTTGTATTGTTCTTAAATCTAGATCTATTATTATTATCCCTATTCATTTTACCTCTTAACCTATTTCTTTGATATATGAGTGGCGCTGGGCCAGATGGATCTGCGGGAGTTGCTACCGGCAGACCATTTGTGTGCTGGCCAGCGCCTGATGTTGGGGTTTTCATGAGGGACCAGCAAGCGTCTTGAAGCTGTTTCTTGTTACTGCTTGCTTGACCTGGGCTCTTATGCCCTATTTTCTTAATCTTAGGTTTAATTACATTTTGATGCTCACCATCGCCACCATTTCGACTCATGGGATTCCAAGGATGGGCTGTTGTAATATTTTTATCTGGCTCTCGTTTGATAAAGACGACAGTGTAGTCTTTAATGGGAACCAGCTTTAGGTTCACGCTTTTTAGGACTACTTGTGAACTGCGTGTGTTGAGGATTCCTATAGGGACTGCCTTTAACCCAGCTGAGAGCAAGCTGTTCGCTAAGAAGACTCCGTCGTCTATTTCTTTCGACAGACTGAGCATTTCTTCCTGCAACTGCAACGGAACTTTGACTACGATCTGAGACCTTGCTGGTATGCACACAGGTTCATTTAAATTTACCTGATGCTGGCCAGTCTTACAAGCCAGATTTTTGGTAATCAACTCACCCTTATCGCGTTCTTGTTTATCACAGCCGACTTCTTCTGACTGAGAAGTTTTGAGAACACTTCGGGTAGAAGGTGTATCCCCGTCGGGTTTAATATCTTCTACCAGTGTCTCTTTGTTGACTGTGTTTTGTGAAGACGGGTTGTCCGATGCGGTTTCTAGTGGAACAGCAAACTCTTCTGGATTAGTTTCCGTGCGAGGAAATCGCAGAACCTTGTTGGGTCCCTCAACATTACAGTTTTTGGCTAGGAAATCATTTCCTAGCAAGCCGTCGTCAGAAATACCTGGGATGTTTCTTACCACCTGAAAGTTGCAAGGTAAGTTGCTTTTTAGCATGAAGTTTCCTTCCAAAAGGGCTTTGAAGCGTTAGTTTTTTGTTGGGGTTTATTAGCTCGCGAGATTTGAGAACTTTTTTCTTAATTATGCTGATCTCAGCGCCGGTGTCCACTATTAGCTGGGCCTGACCATTTAGACCTATGTCTAGAGGAAGTCTGGCGGTGGGCACACTGAAGTTGGGCGGCTGAGAAGACCCTTGTTTATTGCTGGTAGGGTTTATAGTCGAGCCGGGGAGTTTTGGGTCGACTCTTTGTCGTTTCCCTGTTTTTTATCCTCCCACTTTTGCTTTTGTCGACATTCGTCGATCTTATGTCCACGGCGCCCACAAAAATCACATTTTTGTCTTATGTTAAAGACTCTGGGGCCTTTTGTATTGTTCGGGTCTGACTGTGGTTGATTGTTAGGCGGTCCTCGTGTGAAACGATTTGCAGACTGTGTTTGTTTGTTTCGACAGTCGCGAATGTCATGCCCGTAACTTCTACAGTTAGTGCAGAAGGGGGTGTTTTTGCGTTTTAGACATTCCGTGTAGATGTGTCCCCGCTTCTGGCAGAAATTACAGGTGATGTTTTGTACCAGATTTTTTGTATCCGGTTGTCTAGAATCCCTTCGTGGAAATGGCGGGCGTAGTGGTGGAGTATGTACGTATGGGGGATTGTTAAACTGCCTGGGCTCTTGTGCTCGTGGTGATGCATACATGGGTGGCTGTGGTGCTTGATTGTAAAGAGTTCGGCTGAGGGCCCGAACTCGAAGACTAGGGTCTATTGGTGCCATTGGATATGGCTGTTGCGTTAGCGGCGTTTGGACGAAAACTGTGCCTGCTTGCAGCTTTTCCATGTCTAGAGCCTTTTGTATCAGGTGCTCTCGATCATTTTCTACCAGAGTGAGGAGGTACTGGCATAGGTGGGGATTGTTCACTCCACTTTTGAGGGCATTTTTGGCGAAGTCCGCCAACTGTGTCTTCACAGCTGGGGCTGCCGTTGCGCCGTACTTCAGTACCGCTGCCTCGTTGCAAAGCATCAACAACTGCTTCACTTTTGTTGTGAAGGCAGTGAGAGTTTCCAACGGGTTTTGCCTCATTGTGATCAATTTGTTGACCAACTCTTGGTACGATTCTCGTGGTAGGTAGGTTCTGTTCAGACGTTCCTCCACCTCACTAAAAGTAGTTGGAACGTCTGAAGCAAACAGCTGATAAGCATCGCCACGAAGTCTTGTGGGCAAGATATGTAGGAAGGCTGGTTTTTCTTCCTCACTTAAACAGTGTAGGGCCTGTTTGCAATAGCCAATAAATGTTTGTAGCTCACGACCTAGCTGTGGGGTATTTTCACCCGAAAACAGAGGAACTAGTTGTGCCGTGAGCTTGGCCACCTTTGCATAATCTACCATTGTGATTATCTTTTTATTTAAACTTTTATAGGGTAGTCTACTTGTGCCTTGTCGAGTTTCAGGGCTGGTTTCTGGACTAGAATCCGTGAAGGATACTTCTGGCCAGCCACTAAGGAGATTTTCGGCGGTTGTTTGCTCCGATGCGTCACCACCAATATCACTGTCACTTTCAGTGCTCTTATCTAAACCTAGTGAACGTGAAAGCCCGGCAAATTCGATAAGCTCCTGTTTGAATCGCTCTGTATTTTTTTTAAATTTTTCGATTTTTGTCAGCCTCTGCTCTCTGCCTTGACTTAATAAATGGTCAAGAGCGTCGCAGTGCGTGACAGTGAGCTTATCGGATTCACGTGCCTTTTCTAACAACTTATCTAAAAACTTATCTAGATTTACTTTAGATACAACTGTGGGCCCTGTTAAAACGGTGCCGCTTCGAAGGCGAACTCCTGTTCCTTCTTGCTGTGATAGGTCTGGATTCTGGCACCCCTGGCTACCTGGTTGTGCTGCGTCGGCTTCTGTGGCGTTGTCTGTACCTTCCCGGAGGTGTTGTAAATTCTTACCTGGGGATTGCTCCGCGTCGGATGAAGGTGTAGAGTTTGATCTCGTGGGTGTCTCAGGTGCCGGTGTCGAGTTTCCTTCTGACATATGCGTCCCGCGTTGTCCAAAAGGGGGGCTTCCAGCCTTCTTGGAGTATTCCCTTCTGGAATGTTTCTTGCTACTAGGGGGGCTCCTGCCGTCTTAATTCCCTTGGCTGAGATTGAAAGGGGGGCTTTTGCCGACTTCGAGATCCCTTTCAATCCTGGAACGAAGTTTTTCTTTTGTAGCTTCTGTTTGCTGCCGGGGGGGGCTCTAGGCCGACTTATTTCCCCTGGATATGGTTGAAAGGGGGGCTTAAAGCCTTCTTCGAAATCCCCTTCAACCCAGGAACGATGATATCTTCCTTCTGGAGTTGATTTTGATTGGGCCTGTCTTCGTTATCCTCCTTCTCGCTGCTGGAAAAGAGCTTCTGGTGTTCGATGATGAGTTCTAATCTGGAGGTCCAAGTCTCTTAATGCTGTCTTTTCACTCACTGGGGTGAACGCTTGCTCGCCTGGAGCAGAGGCGCCTATAGATGATATCTACCCCGAGCGTTGGGGGTGACGTGGCCTTATAGCTTGGCTAGTGTCACAGGTTCCCCGTAGATTCGTGTAGGACCAGGGCTTTTCAAGCGTTTACGATCGTTTAACTTTACCAAGCTTCCTTGATCCTACCGGCTGCGCCAATTGTTATGTTTATTTGTCGAGCGCTCACCTTTTTAACTTGGGTGCACCGCTAATCCAATTAGGGATTCGTTTCACAAAAGGTAGGTACACAACACAACTAATTTTTTCTTTCTTTATTAATGAAAATAACACAACTTAAACTTCTGATATTTTTTTGTAGTTTCCGGAAGCACAATTTAACTTTCTATTCTATCTCATTTTTTTTCAAATTTTTATTTTCTATTCTTCTATTAATAAAAGAGGAACACAACTTAAACATCTAATATTTTTCTGTAGTTTTAGGAAACACAATTTAGCTTTCTGTTCTTTTCTTTTTATATACACCGACCGACCGACGATCAGGAGGAAAAAACTTTTCTTTTCTTTTAAATATAATGCATTTCGACCAAACCCAAAAAATTCAACTCTCGCTCTTGAGTAATCAAAATTTAAAAATCAACTCGACTCAACTCTTAAAAGCCGAATCTCGATCCGCCGTCATGAAAATTTAAAAATCAACTCAACCCTTGATCACATTCATCGTGATCAAGAGCCGTCGTTCAGGATAGAAAATGCTAAATTTCATTTTCTTATCCTGAGAAAATTTTAATTTTTCAATTCTGGACTTGTTCAAACATGTCCAAAATTATTCGCGTTGAACGATGGCTTCAAAAATGTAATCTTACACTTTTTAAAACATCAGCCACCGTCCCGTCGTTTGAAATCGCGACACGCATATACATGCAATTCATTTATGCGGCGCGCGCTTCTTATCGTAAAAGCTTTTTACACAATATGTATGTACGTATGTACATACATATTGAATTTTTTCACGGCAAATTGTACTGAAGGTACGATTTGCTTTTTGATTTATTTTTTAATTTAAATTTTTAAGTAAAACGACTTGGGTTGTAAACTGAAACTTTTGTTTTTCCCAAGTTGTTTTATGAGAAAAATTTCATAAATTATGTGGAATGTGAAGAAAATTGCTGATGCAATTTTTCTTCACCCTTTTCGGAAGATAAACTAATCATGTTTTATGTATGATTAGTTTATCGAATTTTATAATTTATGATTTTATATGCCCAATTTTAGGTTTTTCAGGTTTATAGGTTTATGAGATTATCCTATTTTCTATTAATTTCTTTTAATTCAAGTTTATAGTTATACATATATTTACATATACATATATCCATATCCTAATCTAGGTTTTATATATATAACAGTATATAGACTTTTTACAGAATCTTTCATAAATAGCAGCTTACATAACCCCAAAGTTGTTTTATAGCTCTTCCCCTTGATAACAATATTTCCTACGTCATCAACATCAAACGTTGAATTACCGATTCTGCACGCGTTGTCATCATAGTAAACTCCATAGGTTGGATCAATTTTAGGGCTATTATCAGTGAATAGTTTTAATTAGTTTGAAACTATGTATCCAGACCTTAGAATATAGAGAGTACAGGAAGTGTGATGAGCCAAATTTGATGTAGTCAAATTCTGGTTGTGTGAGTATCTGTTGCCGCTGTAGTGAACGCTCAGTACAGCCGTGTAGTAGAATCAATATAGAGAGCGGGGCAACAAGATATATGGTTGAAAATATTACGTTTGCTCCCATCGAAAATGTTCTTATTCGCTGTCACTACGACAAAAGACCCAGGGAATTTCGCAACTGTCACAAACGTAAACAAATCTCAGTGGAGAAAGGATTTTTTCGATATTTCATCGCTCTTGTTGTACATTTTTAATTTAATTTAATATACAAAGGTGTGTAAAGTACACAAAATAATATTTTATAACTATACTTGCCTAAAAAATGATTTCCCACGTCGTACCTTGGTGTTGTTGTGACAATTTTTCACCGAACACTTCATTCTGAAATTACATGAACATCACTTAGAAATATATCACTATAACATCAACAGATAATTACTTACACTCTTTACTTTATTTAGCACTATTTTTAAATCACTTTCCACAAGTTTCTATTTATATTTAAATTGTTGCAAATCTTTCGCAAATTAAACAAACTTCGTTTGACAGCTAAACATAGATTTGTCTCTTCCTCCAACATAATGCTGAGCTACTTCACGGCACGCTGAAAAATCCACGCTCATGCACACGAATTTTACAGGTATCAACACTTCCTGTTGTCTCTATATTCTAAGATCCAGACGTATCGGGGGAGGTGACAGGAGACCTTCTTGTCAATGTTCTTGAATGTTTAGGTGTTGCGAATTCTTCTTCAGATGTTAAGGAATATTCTCCATAATTTATAGGTGTGCTACTAGCCTCCATTTTAACATATTTTCGTTTTGGAGGGGTAAAAGGTTCCAGAACCTCATTGGCTTCTTCTTCTGCTTCTTCTTCTTCTTCTTCTTTTACAACTTTTGTCTCAAACTTGACTATATCCGGCGGCTCGTATTTGACTGTTCTAACAAACCGTTTTAAGGGTTTAGTGATTGGCTTAAAGGTTTCTTCAAGTTGAGCTTCTGCTTCAATTTTTCCCATCCTTAGGGCTTTTAATTTCCTTCGCACTGCATTCCTAGTCTTGATAATTTCTTTTAATATATTTTCATTCATCTTCGATATTAACTGAATAACGGCTTTTCAAACAACTCTGATAACAGCTTAACAGCTTTCCAAACAGCTCTGAAAACAACTTAACAGCTTTCCAAACAGCTCAGGTAACAGTTTTCCAAACAGCTCTGATAACAGCTTAACAGCTTTTAAAACAGCTCTGATAACAGCTTAACAGCTTTTAAATAGCTCTGATAACAGCTTAACAGCTATTAAAACAGCTCTGATAACAGCTTAACAGCTTTCCAAACAGCTCTGATAACAGCTTAACAGCTTTCCAAACAGCTCTGATAACAGCTTAACAGCTTTTCAAACAGCTCTGATAACAGCTTAACAGCTTTTAAAACAGGTCTGATAATAGGTGAACAGCTTTAATCCACTCAGCAGGTCCACAAGATTCGGTGTGCTTTCGTCTGAGTGACAGCTTCGACTTATGAAGATTTCGCATGTTTCAGCCCTGCCATACTTTTTGCACGTGTAATCAAACTGCCATGAAAGTTTCAGCGAACTTGCATGATAAAAAATCATGGCAACTGGTTGATAGTAATTTGATATATATATTATTTTCAAAATGGCGGAAAAGAAATGCTTGCGAGAAATGCATAAATTTATACCGGGAAAATGAAATTATCTGGGATTGTTATGGTCGTAGCGTATTACATGTAGCAATATGCTACACTGAGGTAGGTACACGTCTACGCGACCCGTAGCAGCATGAGGTTTGTACGTACTGTGTCCTTAAAGCGTGAAATACAATTACGGCTGATCTGTCGACTGCGACTTGATTTTAAGTCGAAGGTGAAGCTGAGGTGAAATTTGTAATTAAATTAAAGCTTCAACTCCTTGAACAAACCAGAAGTCCCGACTTCTGCGATTGAACTGAAGTTGGCCACAGCGAACACCAACTTTGCACTTTGAGCAAAGTTTAATTTCAGTCGGAGTCGCAGTCGAAGTCGAAGTTGCAATTGTATCTTGCGACATGTATTTACCATTTGAGCAAAGTCTAAGCCGAAGTCGAAGTCGTAATTGTAATTCGCGCTATATGGATGGAAAGCCATACGCGCTGAACGCACCCGAAAAGAAAAAGAAGAGCGTTTTTGGCTGGGACTTTGATTTTTTGACATCGTAAACATCTCGGCTAATAGAAAATCAGAGAGAAAAAATCCTCCAATAAGAGTGCAATTAATAATTAAAGTGAAATAACGTCAAGAAAATCAGTTGTGAAATAAATATCGCCAATAGGAAACAAAATCAATCTCGGCTGCCCAGGATGGCGACTTAGCACCAGAGGATTACTGGAGAAAGGAGATGAGTATATGTCTCCTCCAAACACTAAAGTACACTTCCAGAAACCATATAGTACAAGTAAGTGATCCAGTTTTTACTTGATCGATTACACAAAAAAAAAAAACAACAAAAACGGATAAGCACACATCCCTGAAGTCCCGGCGAGGGCTCCACTTCTGTGGGATGACTATATTTACGCATCGTATGCAGCCAATCCATCTACAACGATGTGTGACTTATGAGACATTTAGAATTCTACCGATCTTCGCTAGATGAAGTATATTTGCAGATCTAGATACCAATATAGTGTCTTTATTTGATTATCTAATTAGACATCAACCTCATTAGTTAAATGAACTATATTTTTTATCTGATATATATTAAGTAACTGAGATATTTTCGTTAAATGAACTATATTTTTTTATCTGATATATATTAAGTAACTAAGATACTTTCGTTGAATACAATACAATACAAAAATATTTTATTGAAAGACCCTGACCGAGGCCACGTCCTTAAAACGGTGGGTACATAGATCTACAGTAGTTTTTATATTAAATATAAGCATAAACTCTAGCAAACAATAAAAGTAATAAAAATAAAGTAAATAGTGTAACACTTAAAGTGACTGAGCACAGGTACTAAAGAAGTTTTTTGAACTGATATATATAGGTATTAAGTAACTAAGGTATTTTCGTCAAATTTATTTGATTTCATTTAAGTACCTATATTAGTTAAATGAATTACATATATGTATTTATATACATATATGTAGGAACCCACTTCTGTTCGCTAAACAAACTATATTTATCTACTTATATACTAGCAATTGTTATTGAAACAGGCTATATCATATGATGATAGCTTATATCCCAGTCAGATGCAAGCGCTAACGCTTCCTGAGATGATGTTATGGTATTTATGTTGATGAGTGATTGGTCAGGACGTGAAGTCCAAACTGCCAGCATGTGCTGACAGATCACTCGATGACAGCGTTCGTACAGGGCGGCACGCTAGCACCTCGACTAAGGGTGGCGGAGAGTGTGGGGGGAGTTCCCGAAGTAACCTGCCGCTTTAAATTGTGACAGACTGAGTCCCATGACGCATGGGTTCATGTTGTACAGCAGCCTCTGATGCTAATTTCAGATTTTTTTTTGCGGGCAGTACCGCTTTTCGTTATTAAATTTGGCTTTGTTGTTTTAATGGATATTAAACCAATATTTCCCCGCATAAGGCTGTTGCTACTAGCTACGGTTGATGATGTCAAATTAGAATTTGAAGCCCGTAGTTGTTGATTTTGATTTGTGTTGATGGACTTAAGGAGCCAACAGACTGTGACGGCGATGAACTTTTAACTGGCACTCTTGCTAAATTTAGATTTTCTTGTGATATATTATGGGTTATAATGCGTAACTTTTCAGACCCTGTGCTGTCTTGTACCTTTTTGCACAGAGTTTGCTAATCTAATTGCTATCCGGGGACAAGAAAACAATGATAATCTAGCCACATACCATGAGAATCCGGGTAATGTTAATGCCAAGTAACCGGCAGTTAAGTCCCTCGGTAATTTCCTTGCCGTTATAAGTCCTTCAGCCTTATGCTACTTCAATTTACTTTGCATATCTATATCCAACGCAATTAAGCCGAAATGTCGGAATACCTCTTAGCTGGACGACGAGATGGCGGATTACTTATGTTGCTAGAAAAATATTTTCCCCATTGACATTTCATTATTAGGGATGACTAAAAAATTTTCTAAACTTACGTGCGGGGTTAAATTGATAGCCGATGCCGATGGAAGATCCTTGCTTCTTCGAACTGTAACTTTTCACGTTTGTTCGTGTCACGTCTGAGAAGACAGAAGTCGATTGTCTTCTTCTTACTTTTCAGTCATGTCCCCATGGCACCTGAACGTGAGGAAGCATTTGTCTCGGTCGGGGTGCGTTCAGTTGCCGATTTGCTCTCCGGCCGGCATACACGCTGCAGTATCTCTGGTAGTATATTGCTATATGCAATACGCTACGGCCATAACAGGGCAGAGTGGTCTACACCACCCGTGGTTCAGACGACGCTGAAAAATGGTCAACTGAGCTAGCCGGTCTTAAACATAGGCCTCATCACTGCGGGCGCTCAATGTGTGTCTCGACCCACGACCCAATGCTTTCCTCATCACTCGGACTCTACCTGACCGATGACGCATCGAAGACACATCCCCGAAGTCCCGCCAGTCGTTGATCAGACTTTGACATCCTTCTCCGTGTGGGAAGCCAAAGCTACATCGACAAGCTGGTAACCTAAAAAATCCAGCCGGTCGATGTCCCTTTGTCATCCCTCACCGAGATGCTAGGGAAGCCTGGCGATCAGTAACCTAAAGAACTGGTCACGAGGCTTTCCCGGCGCAACATCTCACTCCGACCCCCGACCGACGCGTGTTCAAGGGTGTGCCCCCAAGGCGTCGTCAAGGTAGTGCAATGGCAGATTTTTTTTTTCGTGTATTTAACGGGACCGCAGACAAGGTTGAATTCCAACAGGAATATCACCCGCCATTGACGGGGCAATAGGAGGGCTTCGCGATATCCTATAGTTTACCAGTGAAGCTGGCTGGATGCCTTCTTAGGGCTACCAGGATCTAGATTTGGTTCTACCATGGCCGACAGCTGCCGATTAACGACACGTTGTAGACGGACAGACAAAGAGAAAAAAAAATCCTCCTAATGAGTCCAATCCAGAAGGGACTATATAAAGTTTATCTACTCATAAGAGGTAGAGGTATGTTGACGAGGTTGAATTCCAACAGGTATATCACCCACCATTGACGGGGCAATAGGAGGGCTTCGCGATATCCTATAGTTTACCAGTGAAGCTGGCTGGATGCCTTCTTAGGGCTACCAGGAATAATCATGACAATAGATGGACGACGTTTCCAGACTGATGATCACTGCCTGATGTCTTTGGCGTGATACACTCCTAACAGTTTCCACTGCAGATCTTCAAGCTCATAGTAAGCGTTTCCCTTCTGGGTCCTGACACGACATTTAACAAATTTCGGTCCCAGTTTTGCACTGGTCTGCTGCTGGAAATTGCTTTGGGCAAAATTCCGCCTTTTGATCCACTTTGAAATTGACAGGTTTCGCCCTGAGATTGTAGGCACTTGAACCCTGCTCGAATGCGTGTTGCACTCTCGCACGGATCAATCTCATTTTATCTTCTGCGTCTACTCTCAATGGCTTACTAAGAGTTCCAAGGCTCCTCAAGATGGAATAGGAGCTGCCGTGTTCTAT
Organism: Dioctria rufipes; assembly: GCA_963924295.1. Taxonomy (NCBI): domain Eukaryota; kingdom Metazoa; phylum Arthropoda; class Insecta; order Diptera; family Asilidae; genus Dioctria; species Dioctria rufipes. The sequence continues at coordinate 114,209,339 of OZ002741.1, forward strand.
CATTTGCTGACCGAAGAGTGTTCGATAAGGAGAGAATCCAGTAGCTTGATGGAAAGAGCTCCTGAGGGAACTAGCTACTTGGCTTAGTTTCTCATCCCATCTCGTGTGTTCCTTCTAAATATATGCTCTAATCCCCGACAATAAAGACCTGTTTACTCGCTCTGAGGCGTTTGCTTGCGGCGAGTAAACTGCCGTTCGCATATGCTTCACCCCATACTTTTCCAGTAATCTGGTGAACTGAGTCGAGCAAAACTGGACTCCATTGTCAGAGACGATCATTTCCGGGACTCTGAACACGTGCAACACTTCAGTCTCAATGAATTGGCACACATTGAGTGAAGACGCTTTTCTCATAGGTTTGAGAATTGGAAACTTTGAAAAGTGGTCAAGAACTATTAAGATGCAGACATTTCCTTTTACTGACCGAGGATATGGACCTAGAAAATCAATGTACAGCTTTTGCCATGGTCTTTCTGTCCCAGACTGGACTCTCATAGGTGGTCGTAAAATAGTATTGGGAGCTTTCGTTTCCATACACACGTCACAGGCGCCTACGTAGTTTCTGACATCAACTGTCATTCGTGGCCAGTACAGATGCCTTCGCAGACGTTCCAGTGTTTTCCCTGTACCTCCGTGTGAAGCCAGCGGCGGATCACGGGCCCTTGAAATGACGTCGGTGACAAGCCCTCGTGGAATCCAAACCTTCCAAGCTTCTTCTTACTGAATCGGATCACCTGTTCTCGGAACAGTCCGAATGTAAACGAAGCCATCCCTGACGCAAAGATCTGGTAGTTTACCAGAAGTCGTTTTAACCTTATCCCTCAGTTCCTCATATTCCAACGAATTGAAATATGGCGAACTAAGGTCAACTTCCGGGCCAGGATCTTCATTTGTGGACAGACTGTCACAATGAATGCGTGACAGCGCATCAGGGACGACATTCAGGCTTCCTTTTCGGTGCTCAATAGTAAAGTCGAAGCCCTGAAGCTTCAAACTCCACCGAGCAAGTCTACCACTGAGGTCCTTTCGAGACATCAGCCACTTCAAGCTCGCATGATCCGTCACTATCTTAAACGGCATAAGTTCAATGAAGGGCCGGAACTTCTGTACGCTCAAGATTGCAGCTAGGCATTCCTGCTCTGTGACGGTATAATTTCTTTGTGCTGAATTCAACTTTTTCGAGATGTAGGCTATTGGCTTCTCGTGGCCATCGTCATCTAGTTGAATCAGCACCCCACCAATGCCTTGTTGGCTCGCATCGCACTGTATAACGAATGGCTTGGTGAAGTCTGGACTCAATAACAACGGAGCAGAGGTAAGTTGTTGTTTTAGAAGATCAAGAGACGTCTGGGATTCAGGTCTCCATTTGAACTGACTAGGGTTTTTCAAGGTGTCTGTTATGGAGGCAGTTACATCAGCATAGTTCGGGATGAACCGTCTATACCATCCCGCCATACCTAGTAGGCGTCGGGCTTGCCGAACAGTTTGAGGTGACGGATAGTCAACTATAGCTGAGATCTTGTCTGGATCAGTCCTAATTCCTCCGTTCCCGACTATGAAACCCAAGTATTTGTTCTTCTTGATGCAAAACTTGCTCTTCTCGACGTTGATAGTGAGGCCAGCTCTCTTCAAACAATCCGCTACACGGGATAATAGCGTGAGATGCGAGTCAACGTCTGATGACAGACTTAATAAATCGTCTAGATAGACGAGAACGTTCTCACGAAGATCGAAAGTAATGACCTTATCCATGAGGCGACACATAGTATGTGGAGCGTTGCATAGGCCGAATGGCCTCACCGTGTACTGATAGAGAGGATGACTAGGTACTGTGAAAGCGGTCTTCTCTCTGGAATCAGCGTCTAGTGGGATCTGCCAGAATGCGTCTTTCAGGTCCAGGCTCGTAATGTAGTTTGCCGGAGGAAGTCGACTCAGAAGAGCGTCTATCTGAGGAAGCGGATAGGCATCCTTCTTTGTAACAGAGTTGACCTTCCTGGCGTCAAAACAAAGCCGGACCTTTTCAGGTTTCCTTACCAGAACGACTGGAGAGCTCCAAGGACTCTAGCTCTCCTCTATCACATCCAGCGATAGCATTCGATCTAATTCGCCATCCATCAAACTCTGTACTGCCGGTGAAATCGGATAAACCTTCTGTTTTATCTGAGCTGCGTCATTCGTTTCAATCCTGTGAGTGACCAATGATGTTTTTCCCAGGCCTAGAGAGGCGATAGAGGGGAAAAGCTGTTTGGTGGCTTCTAAGCGTTGCTGATTGAGACTAGAAAGAATATGGCAGTCGGTGTCAGAGGTAGCTATTACACTTGGATTCGCTTCTGCGACTATACCCAGGACATCTGGAGCCAATCCAAATAGACGCCAGAAGTCTATTACCAGATATAGTGCCTGTGTGAGCCCAGGAACAACAAAAAACGCACGTTTTGGGTCTTACCACGGAAAGTGACGTCCAAGTTCACATGACCATGAACAGTCGTCATGGCACCATTAGCTACTTGGACCTGTGTCTGATACTTCTTCCATTCGACATCTGCTTCCGCAAGCTTCTCTAGAGCTCCCTGACCTAGAATACTGACAGTGGCACCACTATCAAGTAATCCAGGCTCAGTTCGTCCGAGCAGCTGTACTTCGGCGTACGGTCGAATGTCGTCTGGCATCGACACGGAAATCTGTGCCAGTTTTTTTCTTTCTAGTTTCATTCGTCGACAGTATTCCCGCCAACGAACAGTTGATCGTTTCCTTTTCGATCTCATATCCAGGTCAGGAAACATAATGTCAGCTAACTCCGCTACCGAGGAGAAAATTCGGTCTCTTTCTGCTCTGTATTTCCGCAGACGCGTATGATACGACGTCAGCGGATGTAAAACTGGTTCACGCCCAGTCGTCATAACACAGCTTGGTGGCCGTGTCAACACAGAAATGACAGGAGGCCAAGTCTCCTGCTCAATAACTTTGTCAGCTATGCGTGCTATAGGTGTCAACGGGACATCGAAGATTAAAGATTCTTCTAAGGAAGTGTCTAATAATGTCATAGGCTCCCCAGAAGTGGAAATGGGAGCTTGAAGATCTGCGGAGAAGTCTACTAAGTTCTCCGCCTCGTCCAATGGAGTAATCGTACAATCAAGTGTTTTACTGATATCATCAAAGTCACTGAATGATATCAGTGGACATATCAGGGAGTTATCGCTAGTATCTGCTAATGGAGCGGACCTTCCTCCTTGTTCAAGGCTTGAACTGGAGTGTTCGTTGCATTGATTGCTCGTGATGTCAACGCTGATTGGAAAGAGGTGGTGGTATTCCCGACCCGTCTGAAGTTTTTCTGTTGACAGGGAATGCAATCTGGCCTGAAGGTGTTCTTCCGTCCACATCCGTAACAGAACACAACTTGTCGGTCCTGCCGGCAATCTTGGTAAAAGTGACCGGGCTGGTCACAATTCCAGCAGGTTACATTTGTTGGGGTTGAAATAGCAGATATTGAGACTTCCTCACTGCGTTCAGGTGACGTATTCAGTTCAGCCTCAGTCGAATAGTATCCATCCACCTCACTGACTCTTTGCCCGCGATAAGCGTTCGAAATACTTGCTGTCGCGATGCGCTGCTGCGTCGCTTGAATTTGATTCACAAGAATCCTGAGCTGGTGGATGGTGTTTGTAGGATCCAAACAAATTTTGTTTTGGATCTCTGGCAGTAAATTTGATTTGACTATTTCCAAAAATTCAACGTCTGACAACGGGTTCTGCAGTTGGTCTCGTAGCTGTACCAGGTGCTGGTAGTACGTAGCAAATGACTCCCCTGCTTTCTGCTTGAGCAACATAAGCTGGACCTTGACCTTAAGGTCGTCTTTGGGGACTCCCCATTCAGCTAATAGAGCTGCTTTCACATACTCCCATGACGGCGTGGAATTTTGCCTCAGGAGAGACCAGTACCAGTCCATTGCTGGTTCAGAAAGCAGAGTCGTCATGTGACGCACCAGTAGGTCGAAGGCTCCTTCCAAAGCAGAATAAGTCAAAGCTTCTATCCGAAATACAAATTCATCGACTGTGAGCCGAGAGCTGTCACCGCTGTAGGATATATTCCACCTGCGGATAGGGCTGCCAGAACGTCGCTGTCCTATGCCTGCTGGGACACGAATAGGTGGCGGTGGTGGAGGTGGTACAAAGTTTGGTGCAGGCTGACTTCTAGGCTGACCAAAAGCTGATGAAGGTCGGTTAAAGGATTGTCTATGCAGATTAGGAAAATCGTTAGATGGTCTGGGATTTCCCATAGCCGGAGGAGGTCGTGAAAAGACTATTGGCGCCATTGCAGCTGTTACTTGCTGTCGGACACTATTTACTAACTCAGTCCGCAAAACATGAAGGCCCTGCGTACCAAGTCTTGCATTTGTAAGCGTAAGCCTGCCATCAACGCATTCGTAGCTGGGGAATGGCCTTGAGCTGTACGCGCTTGACTATCCTGTCGTGTACTCGGGTCTACAAAAGTCCTTGAGTGCCAATCGGGCATTCCTGGTGATAAAGATCGTCGATTCGGTGGTGGTAAGTCGAAGGTAGGCAAGTCAAAGGTCGGCAATGAATCACACCTAGCTGACTTCGCGGGCTTCACATTATTCGTTCTTTTAGGAAAGGCACCAGTGTAACCAGTGAGGTCCTGTGGCGTGAGGCGGCGTCTACAGTTAGGATAACTGGAATGCTCGCCTATCCAGGTCTGGATATATGCCTCATGAAAAACATGTCCGCACGTGGTCATGACTGGTTTCTGTTCAGCTGACGAATTTATGTCTCTACAGATCGTGCATGGCTCACGCAACCTAGTCACACCGTTTTTCCCAGGAGGTGGTATCCTCTGTGTAGCCATCGTAAGTCAAAGTTGAAAAAGTTTTACAAATACAAGGTTTGAAGAAGAATGTCAGAGAAAGTAAAAAAAAATCAAAAACCGAAGTTAACAGGCTCAAACAAGATCGAAGCTAACGAGCTACTAAATTTATTAACGCGTGTTATGTAGATAAAAATAAACAAAAGGGGCTAACTAAATTTCAAGTAGATAATTATTATCACTACAACATTATTTACAACCGTTACATACTCGTGATGTAAAAACCCATTGTTGGTAGATAATGTGTATATATGCAGTAAGCAATGAAGCGTCTTCAGATGTAGGAAAAATATTGTACATTCCTACGAAAACGAACTACTGGACCGATAATTAATATTAAAATTTTCTTAACTACAGAATTCAAAATTTTCTCATAAATATACCGTTTTTGTCTTCTGAATAATTACCATAAATAAAAGAGAGAGCTTCTATATACTATTAAGAGACTTCCGCGCTAATTTATACACCTACTAAATTTAGTAGTTTGAAAGTTGGGACAAGATACTATAATTCCAGGAAATATCTTCCCAAACATTTGAAGAGATTAAAAAAAATTTAGAAAAACAAAGATTCGAAGAGTTAATTTAGGCTCCTTAAATCGAGATAGTATAAAGGATGAATCACAAAGCGAAAAACCAATGTCGGGAAGCGTTAATAACTTCGTCGACTAAAAATCTTCACAAAATCTGAAAATTACGAAGAATCCAAAAGATCGAAAGTAGTTCAAGCGTAATTTTTTTTTTCTCAAAAATCATACAATTCCTCCCTCTCTTCCAGAAGCTAACTCTCACATAAGAGGTCAGGTCGCCCTCTCCCTTCCAAGGTCAGAAACCGGATATAGGCAAGTGACGTGAGTGTGTGCATGAAAAATATGTGGAGTTCCCACAGAAATCGGGGAAGAGTCAGGTTGGGGAAGCTAGAGACTGAAAATGATACTAGAGATTCTTCAGCCAGGCAGTTAGCAGTACGCCAACTCCTGATTGCTGAAGGTCTCCAACATCACTCACATCCTCCAACAACTCCTTCCTTCCTCCTCACCTGATCTTCATGTCCAGCTAACCCTCCAACCGGGCAGAGTCATGAATCTGGTCGACTAATTGCCTGAAAGCCAAAAAGTCGTCTCACAGATTCATAACTCTGTCCAGCCAGTCGGCCAACAGAGACATGTCTCCGTGAGAGCTCACACAAAAAATTTTGTGAGGCCACCTACCACTTCCATGGCAGAAGGCCAGCGGGAAAGATCATTCAAAAAAAAAATCTCAAAAAGCTTTCAAAACTTTCAAAATATTACGTTACTTTAACCAATACAAATCAAAAAAAAATCGAAATCTCAAAACCTTTCAAAAACTTTACGTTACAACAATTTCATACTAACAAGATCAGTCAAACCTCAGATCCGCATGTATCCTTCACTAGATATGAGACTACTGAGTCAGACGATTTAGCTATAAACCAAATGTCCATCTCTCAAGTAGTCTCAGTCCCCAGTGTCAAACACATTTAGACACCGAAGTTGACTGAGGTGGCCCCGCGTTGGGCGCCATTTTGTTATGGTATTTATGTTGATGAGTGATTGGTCAGGACGTGAAGTCCAAACTGCCAGCATGAGCTGACAGATCACTCGATGACAGCGTTCGTACAGGGCGGCACGCTAGCACCTCGGCTAAGGGTGGCGGAGAGTGTGGTGGAGTTCCCGAAGTAACCTGCCGCTTTCAAATTGTGACAGACTGAGCCCCATGACGCATGGGTTCATGTTGTACAGCAGCCTCTGATGCTAATTTCAGATTTTTTTTTGCGGGCAGTACTGCTTTCGCTATTAAATTTGGCTTTGTTGTTTTAATGGATATTAAACCAATATTTCCCCGCATAAGGCTGTTGCTACTAGCTACGGTTGATGATGTCAGATTAGAATTTGAAGCCCGTAGTTGTTGTTGATTTTGATTTGTGTTAATGGACTTAAGGAGCCAGCAGACTGTGACGGCGATGAACTTTTAACTGGCACTCTTGCTAAATTTAGATTTTCTTGTGATGTATTATGGGTTATAATGCGTAACTTTTCAGACCCTGTGCTGTCTTGTAACTTTTTGCACAGAGTTTGCTAATCTAAAATGCTATCCGGGGACAAGAAAACAATGATTATCTAGTCACATACCATAAGAATCCGGGTAATGTTAATGCCAAGTAACCGGCAGTTAAGTCCTTCGGTAATTTCCTTGCCGTTATAAGTCCTTCAGCCTTATGCTACTTCAATTTACTTTGCATATCTATATCCAACGCAATTAAGCCGAAATGTCGGAATACCTTTTAACTGGACGACGAGATGGCGGATTACGTATGTTGCTAGAAAAATATTTTCCCCATTGAAATTTTATTATTAGGGATGACTAAAACATTTTCTAAACTTACGTGCGGGGTTAAATTGATAGCCGATGCCGATGCCGAAGAAGGAGACCAATTTTCCTGTCGTATTGCTCGAACAAGTACGTGTGTGAAAGACATCCAGGGGAAACTTTTTGATCATCAAAAATCTGCGAAGACATCCTGCCAAAAAAAGGAATTTCCGAGTGGTGAATTACAGGATAAAATTAATCTGACAGATTCACTAGGTTTCCTTTGAAATCGTGGTAGTATAATTGAACGGTTGAACAGGAGTCTTGGTGGATATTCAAGATCATATACGACTGCTTTTTAAAACCTGCAATTGAAAGAAATCAGGATCGTCCAAATTCATCCCCACAATACCGAAAAACTGCATGGGGGAAACCTCATACGGATTCAATTGCCCGGTCTCATTCTAAGAGATTTAATAGAAACGAAGAGTTTTGTGAACACGCAGCAATATAGATTTTGCAGTTGTCAAAATTCCAACAATCGCTTTCTTTGGACTTGTGCTCCAAAATGTCAACAAAATCCAGCACAAAAAGTTTAAATGGTCAATAGATTTTACTACAGGGAAAAATGTTGATATTCCTTCACCGCCAGATTATAATCTTTCAGTTGCACAACATAGATACAGTCGTCCACTATGGAATGAATTTCTAAATTGTTTTAAATTTTAATTTTTATTATAATTATGTTCCGCACGTTCTTATTTAATTTCGTACAAGATATATGTATGTGTAGAGACAAGTGCCGCTGGGCAATATTATTTTAACACAACAAAAATTACTTTTGTGATAGAGCCTACAGACAGCAAGTCGAAGCATTAAATTCCAGTTTAATACTTTTAACTAGATGGCGGATGCTGAAGCGCTTCATCATGCCGTGGAATTTTCACCGTGAGTATTATTGATATATTACACATTTTCTTTTGGTATACGCATGCTTCGGCTTCAATAATTACTTGCTCGTAGGACTGTTTTTTTTCATTGACATTCTTTTTCTGTAACTATATTTATATTTTCAATTCAATAATAGTATTTACATAACTATACAGCTAATCTAGTGTAACTATATATATGTATATATATCCTCGAGTTAATATCATATTTACATAACTATACATCGAATCTAATGGAGTCTTTGTCAGTGTATACTTTGGATAATAATTTTTCTTACTGACTCTATATATATATATATCTATATACCTACCTTTAATGATATACATTCTTACCCGTATCTAGTAATAAGGGCCTTACGTAGAATTTTCTTTTATTGACATTCTTTTTCTATAACTATATATATATTTGCGATTTAATAGCATATTTATGTAACTATACAGCTAATTTAGTAAAATCTTTGTCCGTGTATACTTTGGATAATAATTTTTCTTACTGACTCTATATATATATATCTATATACCTACTTTTAATGATATACATACTTACCCGTATCTAGTAATAAGGGCCTTACGTAGAATTTTCTTTTATTGACATTCTTTTTCTATAACTATATATATATTTGCGATTTAATAGCATATTTATGTAACTATACAGCTAATTTAGTAAAATCTTTGTCCGTGTATACTTTGGATAATAATTTTTCTTACTGACTCTATATATATATATCTATATACCTACCTTTAATGATATACAGACTTACCCGTATCTAGTAATAAGGGCCTTACGTAGGATTTTCTTTTATTGACATTCTTTTTATGTAACTATATATTGTTGTGAGCGTGGCCTTTTGGTTCGTTATTTAAAACACAATATTAAATATGTAAAATACAAGTTCTTTATTTCACTCTAATCTTATATTATTCACAAATTTTCAATTAATCAACTCAACTTTAATTATCGCTTAATACTGTACTTTCAATTATCGCAATCTAATTACAACACTTTCGCACGTTTATTACTTTCCCTTGTTAACACTGCAACGTCTAAGACAAGACTCTTGCTCTGGCGGTGACCTCTGTTATATTTATACCCTAGAAACTCTCCAGATTATTCTGTAGTGTTCTATTCCAGAACCTTCTTGTCTATTCTATTCATTCTATTCCTGAACATTCTCGAAGCTTCCTTCACCGATTCTCCAAACCCGAAGTTGTTTACTCTCCATTGCCAGTAGATGTCACCAGTTGTCTCTTTCTATTGCACGTAACACTGGCCCCTTCTTAAATTTGTTCGTCCCGAACAACAGGTGGTCCACGGTCTTGATGCTCGTAGTATTGACACAAGCGGTCCAAATGAACAATTTTACGCTTGCCTCTTGTGCCACGCTGAATGCTGTATACCACGTCATTAATTCTAGTTACTAGTGAATACGGTCCCTCCCACTGTTGTTGTAGTTTTGGAGAACGTCCCTTATGTCGTTTCGGGTTGTACAGCCAAACAAGATCACCTTCGTTAAATCCTGCGGAATTAGCACGTAAGTCATAGCGGGTCTTCATCCGATCAGTATTTGCTGCTAATTTCGTTCTCGTGGCCTCGTGGACATCAGCTAATCGTTGTCTAAGTTCCGGTAGTGTTATGAATGGCTGATCTATAAGCCATTTGGCATATAGGAATATGTCGATCCCAATCGCGTTGATGATAGTCAACTACTTTCTTTAGATGCTCGATCAATGTTCTGTTGAAGCGCTCTACCATGCCATCAGATTGTGGGTGTAGAGGAGTTGTTCTGGTTTTTCTTATTCGCAACATTTTACACATCTCCTGGAAAGTTTGCGATTCGAAGTTCCGTCCTTGGTCCGAATGAAGTTCGTGAGGCACTCCAAACCTACTGACCCAATTCGTTATTATTTGTTCCGCAACTGTGGTTGCGTCTTGATTAGGGATTGCATAAGCTTCAGGCCATTTACTGAAATAGTCAATGGCAACTAATATATAACGGTTACCGCCATCCGTTTCTGGAAAAGGTCCAGCGATGTCTACAGCTATCCTTTCAAAGGGGGCTCCGACATTATACTTATGCATTTCTCCTCTGCTTCTGTGTTGCGGCCCTTTGCAAGCAGCACAGACAGTGCATCTGCGGCACCACTCCTCCACATCTTCTCGCATATGTAGCCAATAAAACCTTTCCCGTATTTTGGAAATTGTTTTGTTCACTCCCAAATGTCCTCCAGAGGTTCCACCGTGCATTTCTTCTAGAACATCTTTGACGTTTGATGCTGGCACGACTATCTGCATTCGGCATGATTCGCCGTTAGGTGCTTCCCATTTGCGTTTTAATATACCACATTCAACATGAAGAGAATTCCATTGAGCCCAGTAGCTTTTCAGATTTTCACTCATCCCTGAAATATCCTTCCATTCTGGTTTTTCTATATCTGCTTTCCAAGCAAGAATAAGCGATATGTCCGGATCTTCTCGTTGCGCTGTTCGCAAGTTCTCGATGTCCCAACCTGTTGATGGTTCCACAGTTACCAACTGTATAGTTGTTGTTCTTTTTCTTCCAACCGGCAATGTTTGCATTCAAGTTTGCATGGACGTTGTACAAAGGCTGCTGCATTTCCATGGATAAGTCCTTTCCTTTGTTGCATCTCTAAGCCATAAGGTTGGAGTCTAGTCGCTCTAAAAATAGCTTGCTCTCTAGTTCGCCAAGGTGTCCCAATTTATTACAATCCCAGCATAGAAGAACACTGCATGAAGGGTTGCTCAGTGATAACTGCAATCTATTGCAAGTCTGCTGCCCAGCTCGATATCTTTGCAATTCCACTCTTCTCTCTTCATCTAGAGATTCCACTCGTCGGCGTTTTCTGCAGTCGCTTTGTAGGTGTCCCGGCCTATTACAATTCCAGCATTGCAGAATACCACGTGAAGGAGTGCTCTGTGATGGCTGCATTCTATTACAAGTACATTCGTTCACCGAAATTTCCCTCATTCGTACTACACTCCGTGAAGCTTGTCTGGCGGATTCATACACTAATGCATAGGTAGTGCTTCTGCTGTTGATTTCTTTCCTGCTATCCTTAATGCATGTTGTATGTTTTGATCTGCAATAGCGTTCACAAATGCTTCCGTCGCCACTTCATTGGGAAAATTCGCATTCACGCTGGAGTATGAAAGATGAGCTAATCTTTCTACATCACCCTGCAGTTGTTGTAGTAATTCGCCATGTTTTTGAATCCTGTTGCGTAACTGTAGGCGATATACTTGCTGCATGTGTTCATCTCCGTAACGTAATTCTATCGCCTGTACTAATGAAGTGTATTCACGTTGATTTTCAATCGGTACAGTTTGTAAGAGTTCTGACGCAGGACCTCGAAGTGCTAACACCAGAGCTATAGCTCTGTCTTCATTATTCCATCCATTTACCTCTTAAGCTGCCTCGAATTTTCTCTTGAAGATATGCCACGAATTTTGTCCATCAAATATTGGAGGTTTCATTCTACCTGCACCGGATATTTCAGCTGCTACGTTTGGAGGCTTACGATTCTTTATTCTTTCCAGATCTGCTTTATAGTTATCAAGCTGTTCCGTGACGTTTTGTTGTACTCCAGATACTTGTTGTCGAACTTCCAACACTTCCTGCTAGATTTCTTCAATTTTCACATTTTGTTCGTCTAATGAACTTTTCAGAAAATTCTTCTGTTCCTCCAAACAAGTTTCTAGACAATTCTGCAGAGAATTCTTTTGTTCCTCAAAAGCATTCTTTTGCTCGTCCAGGCGGGTTTCCATAGATTTCTTTTGCTTATCTAAACGGGATTCCAGAGAATTCTTTTGCTCCTCGAGAGAATTCTTTTGTTCTTCAAAAGCATTCTTTTGCTCATCTAAACGGGATTCCAGAGAATTCTTTTGTTCCTCGAGAGAGTTCTTTTGTTCCTCGAGAGAATTCTTTTGTTCCTCAAAAGCATTGCTTTGCTCGTCCAAACGGGTTTCCATAGATTTCTTCTGCTCATCTAAACGGAATTCCAGAGAATTCTTTTGTTCGTCGAGAGAATTCTTTTGTTCATCAAAAAGGGCTTCCATTTTGCTCATTAAAGTACTCAAAAGCTGTTCCATTTTCATCGCAGGCTCTTCTTCAGCTTCGATTTCTTCCAAGTTCTCTTCAAAAACAAATGTTTCAGGATCCTTTCCTTCCTCTATCAAAGCTTGTCTGAGTCGCTCGACTAGCACTTTCTTTGCACCTGTCGTTTGTAATGACCGGCTCCCTAGCTCAACTTTAAAATCCGGTATTCAAAGCTCCTCGACTTTGCGCCCCATTACTTTAGTAATTCACTTAAAGTTGAATATAAATTATTTTCCAGAACTATCAAAATTTAACACAATTTCACAAAACTGATCACACTTTGAATTTTTAAGTCAATTGCCACCACTTTATTTCGCGAATTTATTTCACTTCTGACACCAGTTGTTGCGAGCGTGGCCTTTTGGTTCGTTATTTAAAACACAATATTAAATATGTAAAATTCAAGTTCTTTATTTCACTCTAATCTTATATTATTCACAAACTTTCAATAATTAATCAACTCAACTTTAATTATCGCTTAATAATGTACTTTCAATTATCGCAATCTAATTACAACACTTTCGCACGTTTATTACTTTCGCTTGTTAACACTGCAACGTCTAAGACAAGACTCTTGCTCTGGCGGTGACCTCTGTTATATTTATACCCTAGAAACTCTCCACATTTTTCTGGAGTGTTTTATTCCAGAACCTTCTTGTCTATTCTATTCATTCTATTCCTGAACATTCTCGAAGATTCCTTTACCGATTCTCCAAACCCGAAGTTGTTTAATCTCCATTGCCAGTAGATGTCACCAGTTGTCTCTTTCTATTGCACGTAACAATATATATTTTCGATTTAATAATAGTATTTACATAACTATACAGCTAATTAAGTAAAATCCTTGTCCGTGTATATTTTGGGAAACATTTTTCTTTTGCTGACTCTATATATATCTATATACATACTTAATGCTATACGCTTATGTAGCTTTATAATTCAATGGTATTCTTACGTATATGCCTTTTTATTGTACTCACTTTGAATTAATGAGATTTTTTTTTGGTATACGTATGTATATACCTTTTTCTGTACTTACCTAGTGCTATACGGCTATATATTTTTATAATTTAATGGTATACTTACCTAGAGACCTATGTATGTACTTACCTTGAATTGAGGATATTTTTCTTGACAATTATAACGTAAAAATGAAATCTTGAACGTTTTAATTCTTCCTTTACTATCCTGTAGCCCTCTCACATAAGATGAAGGTCGTCTAGGCTCGCCTAGTCTCTCTCTCTTTTTACAGGTCAACTAGGGACTCTGAAGAATTATGCCCCTCAGAGTCAGATGGGAGGATGGGGCAGGCAAAGAAGGCAGACCATCTGCGCCTTCGTTGGGATACAGGTAAGGGACGTAAGGGTCCCTTCAGGACCGAATGTGTGCCGGCTTTGGTGTGATAGGCACGAAAATTTGTTTTGATTATGGCTGACGGCAGCGGCAGGTTTTTGTGGAGCCCCCCACACTCTCCGCCAATAGCTGAGGTGAACTAGCGTGCCGCCCTGGAGTCAACGCTGCCCGTCGAGTGATCTGTCAGCTCATGCTGACAGTCGGGACTTTACGTCCCAAGCGAATCACTCTCCAAGTTCCATAACAAAAATGGCGACTTCGGTGTCTGAATGTGACGGATGCTGGAGACTGGGATTACTTGGGGATATGGACATTTGGCTGTTAGCTAATTGTCTGACTCGGTAATCTCATATCTAGTAGAAGTTGCAGGCGGACCTGAGTCTAACTGTTGTTAGTTAAATTATTTGTTTGTAGAGTAAAGCTTGTGGCTTTGACACGTTGTGCGCTTGCATAGTGTTATAGTTCCATAACAAAAATAGCGCCCAACGTGGGGCCACCTCAGTTCTAAGTGTGACTTTTGCTGGGTACTGAGACTTGTTGTGAGATGGTCATTTGGCACTTTGCTAATTGACTGACCTCAGGTCTCATATCCAGTAGAGGTTACTTGCGGACCTGAGTCTGACTGGTTTTGTTATTTGAATCAATCTTTTTAGTAAAGTAAAGTTTTGGAAGTTTTTTCTATCTTGTTTCTCGATTTTGCATTAAAGTAACGTAATGTTTGAAAGTTTTTGGAAATTGTTTGAAGTTGAAGTTCGGCTTTAGGTTTGACCTTGGTCAAGCCTCAATCCTGAACAATTAGTTGATTTTTTTTTTGAAATTGTTGGAAGTTTTTGAATTTTTTGAAATTGATCTTTCTCGTTGGCCTTCTGTCATGGAAATGGTAGGTGGCCTCACAAAATTTTTTGTGAATCTGTGAGACGACTTTTTGGCTTCCAGCTAGCTAGTTGACCAGATTCATGACTCTGCCCAGTTGGAAGGGAAGGTTAGCTGGATACGACAATCAGGTGAAGAGGAAGGAAGGAGTTATTGGAGGATGGAAGTGATTCTGGGGACCTTCAGTAATCAGGAGTTGGCATACTGCTAACTGCCTGACTGGAGAATCTCTAGTATCGTTCTCAGTCTCTAGCTTGTTCACCCGACTCTTCCCAGATTTCTGTGGGAACTCCACATTTTTTTTCAATGCACACATTCACGTCGCTTGCCTGTATAAAGTTTATGGCCTGAAAAGAGAGAGAGCGACCTGGAGACTACTTATGTATAGAGGTAGCTGGAAGTGAAGGAGAAATCGTATGATTTTGATTGGAATTTTTTTTTTCGAAATGCTTAATTGAACTTTTGGTACCTTTGTCGAACCTTTGAGTTTTCTGAATTTTTTTTGAAACTTCTCCGAACGTTTGGGAAAATTTTTGTTTGAAATTTTAGTATATCGTCCCAACCTTGAAATTTTTAAATCAGTATTTCGTTATCTCAATTTTTGAAGAGTCTGTTAGCTTCCGGACTCTTGAATTCTTTGAATTTTCCTGACATTTCTTACAAACCCTTGGTTTGTAATCTTTTTGAAAGTCTGACTTACGACTGAATATACAGTGGACATACCTCCGCAGCTACGGATGCTTTGATGGCAGGCTTTCGCATGCAAATGCATGACTTGGTTCGAGAAGGCCTTGAGCAGAGCTTGAATGCATTACCGACTGAATTAACAAGTAGCGTTAGGCAGCAAATAGCAGCCGCAATGCCACCAATAAATTTTTGATGGCCACCTCCTTCTATGGGTGATCCCAGACCACCACCAGAGTTTCACGACGAGCATAGGGAGTCGTTTAACCGACCGTCTTCAGTTTTGGTCAGCCTAGATCGAATTTTAACCATGTAACCTTTCTGTATTTTTTTTTGTTTTTAAATTTACATTTAAGATTTTGTGAGCTACCTGAGAGCCGTATGGGCGTCAGGTCCTTGCTTCAGTTATCCGGGTCAAATAATATTTTGTGAGCCACCAGGAAATTTGATTAGTGTGGGATACTGGGCTGCACAGATCATCTACATAATTTTTTTTTTATCGAACGTTTATTCATTTACTATTAAGGGCTTAGTGCCAAACCTACTCTACCTACTTAACACTAGCTCCGGAGCGCTTTGCTAACACACGTGAACACATTTCATTTTACTAGAACATTTACCGTTGTCGTGAAATCTATTGTCTTACATTAACTGGTACTAATTTCTATACCCTACACTTAACTCTAGCTTATTCCACACTTAGCAGTCTGTTCTTCCTTTTTTATTTATTGGTGTTGCGTTAGGGCAGTGGCAGTCTGCTGGGACCTCGGTCCCCTTAGTAACTTGCGGGCGGCTTCTTTTGCTGAACAACAGGTGTGCTACGTCAATAATCTTTTCCCGCCTCGTAGTTTCTTTAGATCTATTTTTTTTTCTTCTTGGACTACCTTCTTATTTTGTGTCCTCGGCGTGCAACCCTATATATATATTTTGTGAAATTATTTTATTTTATCTGGACCATGTGGTCAATATGCTTAACCTAACCTATATCTTACTCACCCAGAGGGGTCTGACTAATGTAATTTAAAATTACAGTACGCCTGTTCTTTCTTTATTTGTTTCTATTAATTTATTACGTCTTTGTTGTTTACAATTTGACTCACTTCTGTACTTTTCCTTATTTGTAGCAAACACTTTAAATTTTGCCTGTAAACGACCACTCGTCTTGACAGTTCGGTTTTAACAAGACCATCTCCCTCTCTTCAATTTCCCTGGTGGTGCTTTTGACCTGAAGTTGGCTCTGACACGTCGAACTATATCTACGTTTGTACAGTGTAGCTCAACTACCTGTCGGTAGTGTAGATTTTGTTTGTTGCATGATTCTTTTAGTTATTATTTATTCTCAATATATTACGATCAATTTGTAATATGTTACATTACCCCTCCACCGGCAGAAGAAAAATTGTGCTTTGAGGAAGGACAATTTTTCGTTAATATCATATACGGGTGTCGGGAGCTCCACGCTAACCGCCCCTATACTTGCATAATTTATAAAAATTGAAAAAAGGCTTTAAATTTTTTCTTGTGGGTAAAATTTTTTGGCCATTAGGATTTTAAGTCTTTAATATGCCATATACCAATGTCTTTTCCGACTTCATCTTTCAGTCTATAACACCTATCTGAAATTTTCTAAGTGACTGTGCATTTAACGTATTTTGGTGCAAGCTTTGCAGAGAAGTGCTTTGCCTTGTCTGAAACTACATAATTCCGTTTATAGACGGTATCACCTACATTAAATTTAACGTTCTTATCTCTTGTTCTGTCATAATTAATTTTGTTAATTGCATGCTTATGCTGTATTTTCTCTAGTATTTTATATCTGTTAAGTTTAAACTTTTCGAGAAAGTTTCTTCGTTTCTCTAAGGAATCGTGACTCTCTTCGAATAGCTTATACTCGTTCCCACTGTAGATAAATTCTCACGCATAGTTTAAGTAGAATGGAGTTTGATTAGTAGTCTCGTTTACAGCAGTATTAATAGCTACGTTAATTTGAGGCAGCTCTTTGTCCCAATGCTTGTGGTTATCGCCCACATAAGACCGCAACATATTACCGATGGTACGGTTGTACCTTTCGGTGTAGTTGTTTTGGGGATGATAATTACAGTTGTACCACATGTGAGGAACGCTATATCTTTGCAATAGGTCCTTTAATTCCCACGACTTAAATTGCGGACCATTGTCAGCAATCACGGTTTCGGGTATACCATATTGTAGAAAAACTTTTTCTTCTATATTCTTCATTGCACAAGCCGCTTTTGTCGATCGCAAAGGAAATATACAGGTAAATTTAGTAAAGAAATCGACAACGACAAGTAGGGCAATATGTCCTTTCGTTGACCTTGGTAGGGGACCTAGAAGATCCATTGAAATCATTTGCCATGGCTGGCTTGCTTCTTTACACCTTCCCATTTCTCCTGCCTTTTTTCTACTATCGGTTTTACTCCTCTTGCATACCTCGCAGTTGGCCACAGCCTTCTTTACGTCTAATGGAATGCCTGGCCAGTAGTACCGACTTAAAATTTTTGTTTTCGTTTTAGCCACTCCATAGTGTCCGGCCTTTGGGTCGTCGTGACACTCGCGTAATACTATTTCTCGGGCAGACTCAGGTACTACAAGTTTCCACAGCTTCTGGCCATAGCGAACATCACTATCTTTAAAGTGGATGTATAGCTTTTGGTCCTCTAATTTCCAGTTATGAAAGCGCTTTGGGTTGAGTGTGACTTTTGCTAGCATTTTTAAATACCAAGAGTCCTCGGGTTGAATTTCAAAGTTAATTAGGTTGATACTTGGGATTCTAGACATGCAGTCCGCGACGACGTTATGCTTACCCTTCTTGTGAATAATTGTGAAATCGAGTTGTTGCAAGCAGAGGATCCATCTCGCATTTCGTCCAGTAGGGTTTGGTTGCTTAAACAGCCACACCAAGGAATGATGGTCCGTGAATACTTTGAAGAAGCTTCCTTCCACGTAGGGCCTAAACTTCTCTACTGCGAATAATACGGCTAAGCATTCTTTCTCCGTGGTGGAGTAATTGGACTCTGCACCGCGTAGTTTTCTACTAGCGAAAGCTACAGGGTGCTCATCTTCTTCCTCGCCTTGGGTTATAACTGCGCCCAATCCTATATCTGAGGCATCACAGTGGATACTAAAAGGTTTAGTGAAATCCGGCGTCGAAAGAACAGGTGCCGATATTAACGCATTTTTTAATTCGAGAAAACTGTTGTTCGCAGCATCAGTCCATTGGATTGGCCGATTCTTCGCGCCTTTTGTAGCTTCGTGCAATGGTGCTGCTATAATGGCATAGTTTTTGACAAACCTCCTATACCACGAACAAAGGCCAAGGAACCTTGTTAATTCTTTATACGTTCGTGGCCTAGGGAAGTTCAGAATCGCATCTACTTTTTCCGGATCTGTTCGTAACCCATTTTTGTCCAAAAGGAAGCCTAGGTATTGTAAAGATGGTCTACAAAATTTGCTCTTTTCCACGTTTATGCTAAGGTTGGCAATTTTTAATTTATCGTGGACGTATTTTAGAGCCTCTAAATGTTCTTCAAATGTCTCTGAAGCAATAATAATATCATCGAGGTATATAAAAATTCCATTTTCAGCAGAATGGAGGAATAGACCATCCATTAACTTTTGCATGGTCTGTGCTGCATTGTTTAACCCAAACGGTAATACTTTAAATTGGAACAGGCCTTGACCCGGTACTACAAAAGCAGTCTTTTCTTTCGACTCCTCACTAAGAGGGATCTGCCAAAATGCGCCCTCTAAATCTATAGAGGTTATGTATCTTGTTTTGCCTAGTCTGTCTAAGATAGATGAAACATACGGGGTACGCACATTTCTTGGTGACACTATTAAGCTTTCGGCTATCTAAACATAACCGATCTTTCCCATTCTTTTTGCGGATGGTTCTACTACATCGAGTACTAGCATTCTGTTCAACTCCTCTCTCATACGTTGTTGTATCACTGGAGAGACAGGATAATATCTTTGCTTTATGGGCTCGGCATTCCCAGTATCTATTTTGTGTTTGAGTAATGCGGTTCTCCCTAAGCCCCTCTTCGAAAGTTCTATATATTGCTCTGTGATCTCGCGTAGTTTGCCTTGTTGGAACTCGTTAAGGTCAGATTGATCGAATAATAATTGACTCTGTGATGCACTGCTTTCAATTGAAAGACATGGCCAAATGTTACCATTTAATTCCAATTTTCCCCCAAAGCAATGCCAAAAATCTATACCTAATATTATTTTCTGTGGGAAATTTGGTATTGCATGTATTCTAATAATTTTAACGTTATTTTCTATTTCAATTGGGACATCAAAGGTTCCAATGGAAAAATGAAGGGAGTGGTCAGCTGTCGAGAACTTATTTATTCTACGCTTATCTAATCTAATACCAAGGCTTTTTAATAAGGTAATGCCGACTGAACCTGCAACGGAATGCACGGATCCAGTATCCAATAGACATGTGACATTAACTGAGAGTATTTTAATATTTAAAAAAGGACGTTGATCTTTAGCTTCGGAGTAAATACTTAATGGTGTGTTTCTGGCATTGGCACATCTCGAATATCTTGTGGACCCCTTCGCTCTCTTATTGGGACCGCCGCTGGTCCGATTACATCGGTCCCTGGGATGTTTTCCTGCTGATGAATGTATGGTCTTTGAGAGGCACTATGGCTAAACTGGTTATTGCGTCCCCGATAGTTATTTTGCCAAGCGTTGCTGGCTCTTATCTGATTTTGATTATTATGTCCGTAACCCCTATTGGTACTGCGTGAAAAATTTCCGTGATTATTCGCGTTTAATCTTTGTCTTTGATTATCCCAATTCCTGCTATTCATGTCGCGATAGTTATTATGTCGTTCCCTATTTTGAGGCCACTGCTGTCCTGTAGGAGTAACGACATGCGTATTGTTATTGCTTTCTATTGTGTTCACTCCTCTGAAAGGTCTTTCTTGTTGCTGTCTGACTCTACTAGTTTCTTTGAAGGTGTGCTCAAGTTTTTTGCAAGCTTCCTTCAATTCTTCGATAGATTCAAAATCATGTAACGCGAGGTTCCCCGAATATTCAGGCAAGATATTTCTCTTGAGTATCTTGATTTTGTCTGGTGTGTACATATTGGAATCGAGTTTGAGAAACATGTTCTCCATTGTAGCGAAAAATTCTATATTTTTTTCAGAGGGCATCTGTTTACGCGCTTTTATTGTATCGAGGAGGTCTTCAAAATACATTGGACTTTCGAAATCATTTATTAGTCTATGACATAAGACTGACCAGGTGTTCACATTTTCAGAATTGGAGATAGATTGAAACCACTTAAGAGCAATTCCATCGAAGAGCTCAATGGCTGAAATAAAAAGTTCCTCATCGGATACGTTTCTTGACCTAGCCAAGTCAGATACTTTTCTGACGAAATCTGAAGCAGACTCGCTTTTCGAATCGCCTGTAAACTTCACGTTCCATTTCCACACGGGAACTTTGCTTTTGGTTTCTATTACGGGAGAGGTAGCTGGTCTGTTATCGTTTTTGTTAGCTTGAGGTCGCCCTTCTACCGCACTTGAACTAGCTAGTGCTGGCTGGTGATACTCATTCAAACTAGTGTAATTGGCTATAGCATCCGCAGCATCCTCTGAAGTGACCGAAATATTTGAGACCTTTAAATGTAGCTCGTCGAATCTAGCTTTCATTTCCTCTACTGCTTTTTTATCAGCTGCTATTTCGGGTGTTATGCGATTAATCCGGGTCTTTAAGAAGTCCATTTTACAAGACAGGGCTTCCACTACCCTTGGCGTTTGCTTTTGTAGCTCAAATTCCTCTTCAAAAAAATTCAATATTTTCCTACATTGAGAAATGTCATCGCAGGGTTCTAAATGAGACTTAATTTCAGGAGGGTTTCCTAGTTTGGATTCTTCTTCCAGTAGCTTAATCAATAGGAGTTTCCTCGTTCGCATGGTGCTATATATAATGTCTTGCTTCCGGCAATCAAGTTCATAACGCACCAAACTATCAGGTATATGTTCTAACATTTTCTTCAACATGGTTGCTAGAGCACTTATAGAAGGCTTACAGGAGGATGTAAAACAAGAGTTCGCTTAAAGTCGTTGAAATTTACTAATTTATTATAACTATATAATTTGGATTGGGTCAAAAATCTGTAACCTACGAATAGTATTATATTACCGCCTCCCGCACTTATGTATATAGGCACAACTGTCAATAAGGATTGGGTTTTCTTTTGTTTTTTTTTTTTTTTTTTATATAAATTTCAGATCGGTATCCGTGTACTTGCTTTTCAGTAAGGTTTTAATTAAAAGTGGAACTTGGTGGTATCAATGAATAAATATTCGAAATTCTACGCCTTGTTATGGAAACTAGATAGTACTTGCATATGTAGGTATTTGTTTTTGTGAAATTTTCTTGTGCGCAATACCGATCCTAATTACTGCGGAAACGACGACACTTGCCTGCGAAACAAGAATTCAAGGATAACTCGACCTTGACCGATAAATTCTTGAGAATTGAAAAAAATTTCGAACTAAACACAGCTGCAATTCAGGCTACGTCACCGTAAAAAAAAATATTGGCTTTATATACTCTATTGCAGAGCAGTTCAATGATCACTGATGACATGCTAGGATTCACTTTAACTAAACCATGTAGAAATTTTTTTTTTTGTATGCAACGAATTGAACTGAGGGGTGTTGTGGTAGTAAGTGTTATATTGACATAGCATGTAGTTAGAGAGGTTCCCACAAAAAAGAAAATTTACAACTAATATGATATCTCTTATCTATAGTAAAGAACTGGTATATAACAACGTAAACAATACTTCTTCTATACCGCTACAAAACATCACTTCATCTACCGCAATTATTGCAATCTGAGAGGGCACCGCACTTCATTGCACACATAAATATCAGAAATATATATATATATATATATATTATTATTATTTTTTTTTTTTTTTTATTTACGTCACAACTTTTGCTCAACTTGCGGCTTTGTCTATTGTTGACCTTTTTTTTTTTTTTGTATGTACGTACGTTTCGTATTATTCAGATTTTATAACTAATGAACTGAGGTTAATGCTACTAAAGTTTTCGTGTTATCATATTTTTCCTTTTTTTTGTTTTTTTTAGTTACGACGTCTTGCATATTTGCAGATATATGACGGAAAACGCATTGGCAAAGGCACGGTAATTTCCTATATATGTATATGTATATAATCGCATGCAGTATATGAGTTTAAAAACTAAAGAAAATGTTGGTGTTTTATTCAAAACGATCCCGGTTGAGCCCCCAATTTTTTATGTAACCTTTCTGTATTTTGTTTTGTTTTTAAATTTACATTTAAGATTTTGTGAGCTACCTGAGAGCCGTATGGGCGTCAGGTCCTTGCTTCAGTTATCCGGGTCAAATAATATTTTGTGAGCCACCAGGAAATTTGATTAGTGTGGGATACTGGGCTGCACAGATCATCTACATTATTGTTTTTTTTATCGAACGTTTATTCATTTACTATTAAGGGCTTAGTGCCAAACCTACTCTACCTACTTGACACTAGCTCCGGAGCGCTTTGCTAACACACGTGAACACATTTCATTTTACTAGAACATTTACCGTTGTCGTGAAATCTATTGTCTTACATTAACTGGTACTAATTTCTATACCCTACACTTAACTCTAGCTTATTCTACACTTAGCTGTCTGTTCTTCCTTTTTTATTTATTGGTGTTGCGTTAGGGCAGTGGCAGTCTGCTGGGACCTCGGTCCCCTTAGTAACTTGCGGGCGGCTTCTTTTGCTGAACAACAGGTGTGCTACGTCAATAATCTTTTCCCGCCTCGTAGTTTCTTTAGATCTATTTTTTTTTTCTTCTTGGACTACCTTCTTATTTTGTGTCCTCGGCGTGCAACCCTATATATATATTTTGTGAAATTATTTTATTTTATCTGGACCATGTGGTCAATATGCTTAACCTAACCTATATCTTACTCACCCAGAGGGGTCTGACTAATGTAATTTAAAATTACAGTACGCCTGTTCTTTCTTTATTTGTTTCTATTAATTTATTACGTCTTTGTTGTTTACAATTTGACTCACTTCTGTACTTTTCCTTATTTGTAGCAAACACTTTAAATTTTGCCTGTAAACGACCACTCGTCTTGACAGTTCGGTTTTAACAAGACCATCTCCCTCTCTGCAATTTCCCTGGTGGTGCTTTTGGCCTGAAGTTGGCTCTGACACGTCGAACTATATCTACGTTTGTACAGTGTAGCTCAACTACCTGTCGGTAGTGTAGATTTTGTTTGTTGCATGATTCTTTTAGTTATTATTTATTCTCAATATATTACGATCAATTTGTAATATGTTACAACCAGACTCCACCAGCTTCATCTCATCGTATCCCGGCGAGTGTAGGACCGCGACGATCAGGCAGTCCTATCAGAAGATGGAACCTGACATACAACGGAAATAACTCCGAGCTTTCCGTAGATGAATTTATTTTTCGAGTCGAAGCGCTCATGCACTCCGCTCTAGAAGGAGATTTTGATCTCCTTGTTAGGAACATGCTCATGTTATTGACGGGACCAGCAAAGGATTGGTACTGGTCACTATTGAGGCACCACCCTTTTCCGACTTGGGAATTTGTCAAGACTGGATTGTCAATTGAATTGGGAGTGCCCAAGGACGATTTAAAAATCCGATTGCAGCTGATGTCGCGAAAGCAGAAGTCTGGTGAACTATTCGCCATGTACCACCATCATTTAGTGTTGCTGCGTGATCAGTTGCAGACCGCCATGCCAGACCAAGAATTCTTGGAAATTGTCAAATCTAATTTACTGCCTGAGATTCAGGAGAAGATATGCCTGCATCCCACCGATACGGTAGGACAGCTGAGATCGCTTGTTACTCGTATCCAAGCTACGCAGATACAAATTGCGACAGCTGGTAGTTGGAACCCTTACCGGAACCAACGGGTGCACGAAGTTGACAACTTTCAGACCTTGGACCCTGAATTGTCAGTAGCAACAGGCAGTGACAACAGCCTAGGTGACGTGTCGAGCATTTCGGCCAAACACACTATTGTATGCTGGAATTGTGACCAGTCCGGTCACTTTTATCAAGACTGCAGGCAAGAGAGACAAGTTGTGCTCTGCTATGGATGCGGACGCAAAAACATTTTCAAGCCTGATTGTCGCTATTGTAGACAGAAAAGCTTGAGACGGGTCGGGAATACCACCACCTCTTTCCGACCAGCGTCAACGTCACAAGCAGCAACTGCAATGAACCCTCCAGTTCAAGCCTCGAACAAGGAGGAAGGTCCGCTCCATTAGCAGACCACAATGACGAATCCTTGCAATGTCCCCTGATATCATTCAGTGATTCTGATGATATCAGTAAAACACCTGATAGTACGAACACCCCAAGGATAGAGACGGAGAACTTGATAGACTTCTCCGCAGATCTTTAAGCTCCCATTTCCACTTCTGGGGAGCCCATGATATTATTAGACACTTCTTTGGAAGAGTCTTCAATTTTCGATGTCCCGATAACACCTACAGCACCTTTAGCTGACAAAGTTATTGAGCAGGAGGTTTGGCCTCATGGCATTTCTATATTAAAACGGCCACCAAGCTCTGTTATGACGAGTGGGCGTGAGCCTGTTGTACATCCGCTGACGCCGTATCATACGCGTCTGCAGAAATATAAAGCAGCAAGAGAACGAATCTTCTCCTCAGTAGCAGAGTTAGCTGAAATAATGTTTCCTGACCTGGATATTGGACCCAAAAAGAAACGATCAACCGTTCGTTGGCGGGAATACTGTCGACGGATGAGACTAGAGAGAAAAAAACTGGCACAGATTTCAGTGTCGATGTCAGACGACGTTCGACCGCACGCCAAATTAAAGCTGCTCGGGCGAACTGAGACTGGATTATTTGATAGTGGTGCCACTGTCAGTATTCTAGGTCAGGGAGCTCTAGAGAAGCTTGCAGAAGCAGATGTCGAATGGAAGAAGCATCGGACACGGGTCCAAGTAGCAAATGGTGCCATGACAACTGTGCATGGTCATGTGAACTTGGATGTCACTTTCCGTGATAAGACCCAAAACGTACGTTTTTACGTGGTTACTGGGCTCACACAGGCACTATATCTGGCAATAGACTTCTAGCGTCTATTTGGGTTGGCTCCAGATGTCCTGGGTATAGTCGCAGAAGTGAATCCTAGTGTAATAGCTACCTCTGATTACGACTGCCATATTCTTTCTAGTCTCGATCAACAACGCTTAGTAGCCACCAAACAGCTTTTCCCGTCTTTCGCCTATCCAGGCCTGGGAAAAACATCATTGGTCACTCACAAGATTGAAACGAATGACGCAGCTCCGATAAAACAGCGTTTTTATCCGATTTCGCCGGCAGTACAAAGTTTGATGGATGCTGAATTAGAGCGAATGCTATCACTGGGTGTGATAGAGGAGAGCCAGAGTCCTTGGAGCTCTCCAGTTGTTCTGGTAAGGAAGCCTGGAAAGGTCCGGCTTTGTTTTGACGCCAGGAAGGTCAACTCTGTTACGAAGAAAGATGCCTATCCGCTGCCGCAGATAGACGCACTTCTGAGTCGACTTCCACCGGCAAACTACATAAAGAGCCTGGACCTGAAAGACGCCGCATTCTGGCAGATCCCACTAGACACTGATTCCAGAGAGAAGACCGCTGTACCTGGTCATCCTCTCTATCAGTACACAGTGATGCCATTCGGCCTATGCAAAATCATTCCTTTCGATCTTCGTGAGAACGTTCTCGTCTATCTAGACGATTTATTAATTCTGGCATCAGACTTCGACAATCATCTTACGCTGCTAGCCCGTGTAGCGGATTGTTTGAGGAAGGCTGGCCTCACTATCAACGTCGAGAAGAGCAAGTTTTGCATCAAGGAGACCAAATACTTGGGTTTCATAGTCGGAAAAGGAGGTATGAGGACTGACCCTGACAAAATTTCAGCTATAGTTGACTATCTGTCACCTAAAACTGTTCGGCAGGCCCGACGCCTACTAGGTATGGCGGGATGGTATAGACGGTTCATCTCGAACTATGCTGACTTAACTGCCTCCATTACAGACACCTTGAAAAATCCTAGTCAGTTCAAATGGACACCTGAAGCGCAGACGTCTCTTGATCTTTTAAAGCAAAAACTTACTTCTGCTCCGTTGCTAGTGAGCCCAGACTTCACCAAACCATTCGTTATCCAGTGCGATGCGAACCAACAAGGTATTAGAGGAGTGTTGCTTCACCTAGATGACGATGGCCACGAGAAGCCTACGTCTCGAAAAAGTTGAACTCAGCACAAAGAAATTACACCGTCACAGAGCAAGAATGCTTAGCTGCAATCTTGAGCGTACAGAAGTTCCATCCCTTCATAGAACTCATGCCGTTTAAGATAGTGACGGATCATGCGAGCTCGAAATGGCTGATGTCTCAAAAGGACCTCAGTGGTAGACTTGCTCGGTGAAGTTTGAAGCTTCAGGGTTTCGACTTCACTATCGAGCACCGAAGCCTGAACTTCATCCCTGATGCGCTGTCACGCATTCATTGTGACAGCCTGACCACAAATGAAGATCCTGGCCCGGAAGTTGACCTTAGTTCGCCATATTTCAACTCGTTGAAATATGAGGAACTGAGGCATAAGGTTAAAACGACTTCTGGCAAACTACCAGATCTGTGTCAGGGATGGCTTCGTTTACATTCGGACTGTTCCGAGAACAGGGGATCCGATTCAGGAAGAAGAAGCTTGGATGCTTTGGATTCCACGAGGGCTTGTCACCGACGTCATTTCAAGGGCTCATGATCCGCCACTAGCTTCACACGGAGGTATAGGGAAAACAATGGAACGTCTGCGAAGACATCTGTACTGGCCACGAATGACAGTTGATGTCAGAAACTACGTAGGCGCCTGTGACGTGTGTAAGGAAACGAAGGCTCCCAATACTATTCTGAGACCACCTATGAGAATCCAGTCTGTGACAGAACGACCATGGCAAAAGCTGTATATCGATTTTCTAGGTCCATATCCTCGGTCAGTGAAAGGAAACTTCTGCATTCTGATAGTTCTTGACCACTTTTCAAAATTTCCAATTCTCAAACCTATGAGAAAAGCAGAAAAGCATGTTCGGAGTCCCGGAAACGATAGTCTCTGACAATGGAGTCCAGTTTTGCTCGACTCAGTTTACCAGATTACTGGATAAGTATGGAGTGAAGCACTTGCGAATGGCAGTTTACTCGCCACAAGCAAACACCTCAGAGCGAGTAAACCGGTCTCTATTGTCAGGGATTAGGGCTTATATCCGGAAAGAACATAAGAAATGGCATGAGAAACTAAGCCAAGTAGCTAGTTCCCTCAGGAGCTCTTTCCACCAAGCTACTGGTTTCTCTCCTTATCGAACACTTTTCGGTCAACAAATGATTGAACACGGCAGCTCCTATTTCATCTTGAGGAGCCTTGGAACTCTTAATGAGCCGTTGAGAGTAGATGCTGAGGACAAACTGAGATTGATCCGTGCGAGAGTGCAGGAAAATTTACACCATGCGTTCGAACAAGGTTCACGAGCCTATAATCTCAGGGCGAAGCCTGTTGGTTTCAAAGTTGGTCAAGAGGTATTTAGAAGGAATTTTGCCCACAGCAACTTCCAACAGCAGACGAGTGCTAAACTGGGGCGAAAATTTGTCAAGTGTCGGGTCAGAGCCAAGAAAGGAAACGCTTATTATGAGCTTGAAGATCTGCAGGGGAAACAGTTAGGAGTCGCCAAAGACATCAGGCAGTGATCATCAGCCTAGAAACTTCGTCTATCTATTGTCACGTTTATTCCTGGTAGCCCTAAGAAGGCATCCAGCGAAGCCCTCCTATTGCCCCGTCAATGGTGGGTGATATACCTGTTGGAATCCATTCCTGTATAAGGCTGTCAGCATGTCACTACTCTGACGAGACTTCAGGGATGTGTCCTCGATGCGTCATCGGTCAAGTAGGGTCGGAGTGATGAGGAATACGCATTGGGTCGTGGGTCGAGACACACATTGAGCGCCCGCAGCGATGAGGCCTATGTTTAAGACCGGCTAGCTCAGTCGACCATTTTTCATCGTTGTCTGAATCATGGGTGGCGCAGACCACTCTGCCCTATTATGGTCGTAGCGTATTGCATATAGCAATATGCTACACGTACTGAAGCGTGTAGGCCGGCTGCGTCACGCATAAAAAAATGAACGCACCCCAACCGAAAGAAATGCATTTCCTCAAGCTGCAAATGACAGGATGGTGATGACAAGGAAGAAGGAGACCACTTTTCCTGTCGTATTGCTCGAATAAGTACGTGTGTGAAAGACATCCAGGAGAAACATTTTGATCATCAAAAATCTGCGAAGACATCCTGCAAAAAAAAGGAATTTCCGAGTGGTGAAGGACAGGATAAAATTAATCTGACAAGATATAAATGTTCACTAGGTTTCGCTGGAAATCATGGTAGTATAATTGAACGGTTGAACAGGAGTCTTGGTGGATATTCAAGATCATATACGACTGCTTTTTAAAACCTGCAATTGAAAGAAATCAGGATCGTCCAAATTCATCCCGACAATACCGAAAAACTACATGGGGGAAACCTCATACGGATTCAATTGCCCGGTCTCATTCTAAGAGATTTAATAGAAACGAAGAGTTTTGTGAACACGCAGCAATATGGATTAGCAATTGTCAAAATTCCAACAATCGTTTTCTTTGGACTTGTGCTCCAAAATGTCAACAAAATCCAGCACAAAAAGTGTAAATGGTCAATAGATTTTACTACAGGGAAAAATGCTGATATTCCTTCACCGCCAGATTATAATCCTTCAGTTGCACAACATAGATACAGTCGTCCACTATGGAATGAATTTGTAAATTGTTTTAAATATTAATTTTTGTTATAATTACGTTCCGCACGTTCTTATTTAATTTTGTTCAAGATATGAAGGGTTTTCCAATAAGAGGTGTTATTCTAATTAGCCCGCTATTTCGGTAGATGTCACTTTTGGAGCTGTCATTTTTTGACATTTGACAAGAAGAAACTACGCCATTAATAAAAATGGAACGATATACGATTCAACAACGCATTGAAATTATTAAAATTCACTATAAAAATGGTGAAAATGTGGCAGAGACGGTTCGTAAAACTGAACATTTTTGGGTCGTCGTGAGGCACCTTGTCGGACCGCAATACAGAAATTGGTAGAAAAATTCGAGCTGTCGGGACAAGTTAGTGATGTGAAAAATAAAACCCGTGAACGTCGCTCAAGAACAGCCGAGAATATTGCTGCTGTAGCCAAAAGTGTTGAAGAAAACCCAGGTTTGTCCATTCCTCGTCATTCTTTGGAATTAGGCATTCCACAAACGTCATTACACCGTATTTTGCATAGAGATTTGGGTCTTAAGGCTTATAAAGTTCCATTAACAACGTCGAGTCTTTGCTGATTGGGTCCTTGAAATGAATGAAAATGATCCGGAATTCCATCGAAAACTCATGTTGAGTGATGAGGCCCATTTCCACCTCGATGGCTTCGTCAACAAGCAAAATTGTCGCATCTGGGGCTCGGAAAACCCAAGAGTTATTACTGAAAAGCCTCTCTATCCTCAACGTGTGACTGTTTGGTGCGGTTTATGGTCCCACGGGGTCATTGGACCTTACTTTTTCGAAAATGAGGCTGGAGCAACAGTTACGGTGAATGGATTGCGCTATCGACGGATGATTAATGACTTTTTATGGCCGGAATTGGATGGTATTGATCTGGACAACGTTTACTTTCAACAAGATGGCGCTGTAAGCAACGAAATCATTGATCTTTTACGGGAAAAGTTTCCGGACCGTGTTATCTCTCGAAGAGGTGATCACAATTCGCCACCGAGATCCTGTGACTTAACACCTTGCGACTTCTTCCTTTGGGGCCACATGAAAGAGAAGGTCTACGCCAACAGCCCAGCGTCAATTTAAGACCTCAAAGATGGAATTCCTGAGGAGGACATCGAGGACATAGGGCAGCCACTTTGCGATTTGGTTATGGAAAATTTCATGAAAAGGATATGGTCCTGTAGGCGTGGTCGTGGTGGTCATTTGGCTGATGTTATTTTCCATTATTAATGGCATACCTTTCTCTTTATAATGAAATAAATATCCGATCATTTATCTCAAAAAATGGCATTTTTCTTTGAATATCAAAACAACACCTCTTATTGGATAACCCTTTATGTATGTGTAGAGACAAGTGCCGCTGGGCAATATTATTTTAACTCAGCAAAAATTACTTTTGTGATAGAGCCTACAGACAGCAAGTCGAAGCATTAAATTCCAGTTTAATTCTTTTAACTAGATGGCGGATGCTGAAGCGCTTCATCATGCCGTGGAATTTTCACCGTGAGTATTATTGATATTACACATTTTCTTTTGGTATACGCATGCTTCGGCTTCAATAATTACTTGCTCGTAGGACTGTTTTTTTTTCATTGACATTCTTTTTCTGTAACTATATATATATTTGCAATTTAATAATAGTATTTACATCACTATACAGCTAATCTAGTGTAACTATATATATATATATCCTCGAGTTAATAGTAATATTTACATAACTATACATCGAATCTAATGGAGTATTTGTCAGTGTATACTTTGGATAATAATTTTTCTTACTGACTCTATATATATATATATCTATATACCTACCTTTAATGATATACATACTTACCCGTATCTAGTAATAAGGGCCTTACGTAGGATTTTCTTTTATTGACATTCTTTTTATGTAACTATATATATATTTTCGATTTAATAATAATATTTACATAACTATACAGCTAATTTAGTAAAATCCTTGTCCGTGTATTTTGTGAAAATTTTTTTTTGCTGACTCTATATATATCTATATACATACTTAATGCTATACGCTTATGTAGCTTTATAATTCAATGGTATTCTTACGTATATGCCTTTTTATTGTACTCACTTTGAATTAATGAGATTTTTTTTTTGGTATACGTATGTATATACCTTTTTCTGTACTTACCTAGTGCTATACGGCTATATATTTTTATAATTTAATGGTATACTTACCTAGAGACCTATGTATGTACTTACCTTGAATTGAGGATATTTTTCTTGACAATTATAACGTAAAAATGAAATCTTGAACGTTTTAATTCTTCATTTACTATCCTGTAGCCCTCTCACATAGGATGAAGGTCGTCTAGGCTCGCCTAGTCTCTCTCTTTTTACAGGTCAACTAGGGCTCTGAAGAATTATGCCCCTCAGAGTCAGATATGAGGATGGGGCAGGCAAAGAAGGCAGACCATCTGCGCCTTCGATGGGATACAGGTAAGGGACGTAAGGGTCCCTTCAGGACCGAATGTGTGCCGGCTTTGGTGTGATAGGCACGAAGTTTTTTTTTGATTATGGCTGACGGCAGCGGCAGGTTTTTGTGGAACCCCGTACACTCTCCGCCAATAGCTGAGGCGAACTAGCGTGCCGCCACGGAGTCAACGCTGCCCGTCGAGTGATCTGTCAGCTCATGCTGACAGTCGGGACTTTACGTCCCAAGCGAATCACTCTTCATAGTTCCATAACACGCTTTGGAAGGGAGGCTTGCATGCAAGCCGTACTTGTGAATGTAACCCGCGGTGCCCCGGTTTAGCAAAATGAAAGGAAACTCCTTGCTTCCCTAAAAACTTTTCGTATGGGAAGACCCATTTTGGTAATTTAAGAAGTTGTGTAATACTTTTTGTTGCGCAATTGCATTTAGGCAAATAGCACTCTGTCATTGAAAATTTAAAATCCTTCGAATATCTTGTCGTCGCTTTCTTCGATAATAATCTCTTTTATTATAAAATATATTATTTATAATGTTTATTTTTTATTTTCCTTCATTTCTCCCACGATTTTTTTCCTAAATAAAAAGTAATTTTGACTGACTCACTTCGCTGAAATTTGTCATTTCGTACTTTATATTTGATACATGACAATTGAAATTATCTCAGTAGCAGTGTCAACACCCTTGCATGATTTCAAAATTACCTCGTCGAAATTACGTAATTTCGGTGCAGTCTGAACATGGTATTAGGAACTACACGGAACAACATATTGTGCTGGCACGTTTCAGAACAAGGCGAGGACGTAAAATCTTCTCGTGTGGGAAGGCTCTTAGGTTTACCCGGGGTTTTCGAAAGGATTTATTCAATGGTATGAGCTGTGCATTGAATAATGGACTTTGGTGCAACACCAGTATTGCACTTTTTCCAGCTGTGCAACACTCAAAATGTTCGATAGGACAATTTTTATAGCAGAAGTTCAACACAAGTTTTGCACTCACTTCCCCTACTTTGCACCGGATATTTTCTCGGTGTTACAAATGCATACATATTAGAATTAAAGAACACAGAAATGTTAATTCAGAGTGTTTTTATTATAATATAAAATATACGTCTAGTTGCGTTGAAACAAGAACTCGAAGTGAAGCTCGAACAAGAGTATGATAAGTATGACAGCTTAACTCTAGGTTTACATGATAGCTTAATACTACGTTTACAAAGATTGACGTTTCTATATTCTAACATCCCCACTAGAAACGGCATCATCTGTGGATATAACACCCATTCCTCTCATACATAACGTATGCTTACTCTTCGGTAATGCCTTAGTCAATCCGTCTGCTATCATGTCATCGGTACTAATACCTATTAGTTGAATCTTTCCACCTTCAACTTTCTCACGAACGAAATGATGCCTCACATCTATATGCTTTGACCGAGCATGGTAACTGTTTGTATTTCCCAAATGTATAGCACTTTGGTTGTCACAAAATAATTTCGTTGGTTCGATGGAAGACTGTATTCCTAATTCTTTCCAAAGATAACGTATCCACATTGCTTCTTGAATTGCGGATGACATTGCCATGTATTCGGCCTCCGTTGTTGACAATGCTACTGTATGTTGACGCTTACTTCCCCAAGATATAGCACTTCCTTGAAGCTTAAACAAATATCCTGTCACTGATTTGCGTTCATCTATATCATTTGCCCAGTCCGAATCAGAGTATCCTATTACGTCTGATTTTTCGTCCTTTACGAAAAACATTTTTACACTCGATGTCCCGCGAAGATATCGAAATATTCGCTTCACAGCTGACCAGTGTGATTGATTAGGGTTATTGTTGAATTTACTCAAACTAATCACTGCATAACATATATCTGGTCTTGTGCATTGGGCAACAAACATTAAACTTCCAATGGCCTCTCTATAAGGAATATCCTGCATTGATTGTTTTTCCTCTACACTGTTTGTTGATTTATTATTTGAGAGCTTTGTATTAAGTTCCAATGGTGTCTGCACTGGATTACATTCTGACATGTTGTATTTTCTCAGGATGTCTTCAATATAAGTTTCCTAATCAATAGCAATCATTCCTATTGATTTGTCTCTAGTTATCCGAAGACCTAAACAATATTTTGCTGTTCCAAGGTCTTTCATTTTGAAACGTAATGATAACTCCGTCTATAGTGTATCTTTAGTTTCCCGATCATTTGAGAATATCATCAGATCATCTACATATACTGCAACAAAGATCATAGTTGCCTTATGAATCTTAAAATATATGCAAGGATCAACTTGTGAACGTTGAAGACCATTTTCCTTCAAAGCTCCATCCAATTTTCTATTCCATGCTAGACTTGATTGCTTCAAGCCATATAAAGCTTTTTGTAATTTGCACACTTTATTTGGATGACTTTTATCAACAAAACCTTCAGGCTGATTCATATAAATCTGTTCTTTAAGGTCACCCTGCAAGAACGCTGTTACTGCATCCATTTGATCTATCTCCAAATTATATTTGGCTGCTAAAGCGATCAAAAATCTCAGAGATGAATATCTTACAACGGGTGAGTATGTTTCCTGAAAATCTATACCTTTTCGTTGTGCGCATCCTCTGATTACTAGTCGCGCTTTATATCTCGGAGCATTACCTTCTTCATTCCTTTTTATTTTGAACACCCATTTACAACTGATGGCTTTCTTATCTACTGGAAGGTCTCTTAATTGCCAGGTTGAATTTTCCTTCAAGGAACAAAATTCTTCATTCATGGCTTCAATCCATTGTTCTCTATCATGCCGATTCATGGCTTCATCTATAGTACATGGTTCAATTGATTCCACATTCATTGCACTATAGACTATATAGTCATCTAATATTTTGGGTTTTGGTAGTCTGGAAGAACGTCTTACTATGGTTGACGTATCCATCGTTGAATCATTATCACGAAAAATATCACGTTCTGTTTCGCACATCTCTGATGATTCCGGTTCCCTTACTTCTTCCAAAATTTCTAATTGCATGTCGTTTACATTTTCTTGGTCATCTTGCAGCTGAAAATGAACTTCAGAACGAGGTTGATTATCATCACATCTGTTAATTTGATTTTCAATAAAAATAACATCACGCCTAACTATAACGTTTTTCGTGGATGGCTGATATAGGCCATATCCTTTTGAATCTGCTTCGTATCCTACGAAGATACATTCTTCACACTTCGGATCCCATTTTTTACGTAACTGTTTAGGAATATGTGAAAAACATCTGCATCCAAACGTCCTCAAATGACTCAAATTAGGTTTCCTGTTTGACCATACTTCCTCAGGAGTCATCTCCAATGATTTATGTGGAGACCTATTTATCAAATAAACTGCTGTCGCTTTGCTTCTGCCCAAAATGTTTTGTCAAGGTTGACATCGTGTATTAAACTTCTAGCTTTTTCTACAAATGTCCTGTTGCATCTTTCAGCTAGACCATTCTGTTCTGGCGTATATGGAATTGTTGTCTGGTGTCGAATACCTGCTTTTCTTAAAAGCTTGTCGAATCTGTGGTTAACATATTCTGATCCATTATCTGTTCGGAGAATTTTAATATGTTGACCAGACTGTTTCTCTGCAAAAGATTTGAAATCTTGGAAACAATCATAAACCATATCCTTGTTTTTCATAAAATATATAAATATTTTCCGTGAATAATCATCGATGAAAGTTAAAAAATAACGATTTCCACCAATTGATTCAGATTCCATCGGTCCGCATACATCGGAATGTACTAATTCTAGTATTTTTGTAGCACGACTACTTTCTTTAGGAAAGGGGTTTCTGTGCTGTTTGCCTTTAGCACAACCTAAACAATTTAAACTTTCTTCATTACTGAAGCTTATTCCTTTAACATATCCATTTTTCAATAGCATCATATTGTCAGTGTTCATATGTCCCAAACGTCTATGCCATTGTTCAAATTTGACTGATGAACCTGCTAAATTACATTGACCTATATTCTGTGATGGCTGATCCAATACATACATATTATCTAGATTACTTGCGGTAGCAATTAACTTATTTTTCTGATTATAAATTTTGCAATTGTTTTTGCTAAATATTATAACATTACCTTTATTTGTAATCTGACTAACTGACAAAAGATTAGTAGCTAATTCGGGTATATACAACATTTTTAACGTCAACTGTATTACTGATATTATGTGTACTCACTTTAATTTCTATTTGTCCTTTACCTGCAACATTTAATTTCTCATTATTTGCCAGCACAATTTCCTTTACCAAGTCCGAATTAAAATCACTTAGCCAATCCTTTTTATTGGTCATGTGTACTGAAGCACCACTGTCAATATACCATTTATCACAATTAAGTTGTTTTGCAGTGCAGCTTGAATAAAACACCGACTTGTTTAAAGATTTTTGTCTTGCAAATCTCTGAGCCTTTGAATTTTGAGGACAATCAACAGCTATATGCCCGTAGCCGTTGCATTTAAAACATCTGATACCTTTTGTATTTGACTTCTGATTATAATGTTTTCTTGTACTAAGAAAAGCCTGATTATATTTTAGAAGATCAGCTGATGATGATTTAATTTTAATATCTTGCAAGATTTTTGTTTTGATGCTGTCTGCCGTTATAGGTAGACCAGAATTTTCCAATCCCATTATCATAGGCTTATATTCATCAGGTAATCCGGTTAGAAGTAGTGTACCTATCCACTCATCACTGACATGAAAACCTATTCCATTTATTTTATGAGCTGTGGTGATTACCGTGTTTACATATTCATCAACAGACTTGCACTGAGATAATTTTGTTGTAGTTAACTTTCGCAGAAGTCCTACACGTCTACTTAACCCTGAATCTTCAAACACACTAACTAATTTATGCCATACTTCTTTAGCCGTCTTTGCATCTTGGATGTGTACATAAATAATTGGATCGACAGACAATATAATTTTTGTTCGTGCCTTAGTGTCCTTTTTAACATCCTTGACTTCCTCCTTGCATTCAACACACTCCCACAAATCCTCGTGTTCCAAATAAGTTCGCATGGCAAACTTCCAGGTATTGAAGTTGTCTCTGCCGACAAGTTTTTCAATCGGAGCAATTCCTGCTGTACTTGACGTCGCCATTTTGAATTCGGTGATCAAACAATTATCCACAAGTTGATCGATAATTCCCTCAATAATTTTTATATAATTATTGTTTTCCAGCTTTACTGCTAACTATATGACTGGAACTGACTTTTATTACAGCGTATTTATACGTAACCTGGGGTACTGGGCCCATAACCTATTAGAATTAAAGAACACAGAAATGTTAATTTAGAGTGTTTTTATTATAATATAAAATATACGTCTAGTTGCGTTGAAACAAGAACTCGAAATGAAGTTCGAACAAGAGTATGATAAGTATGACAGCTTAACTCTAGGTTTACATGATAGCTTAATACTACGTTTACAAAGATTGACGTTTCTACCCAATAAGCAATTCGCACGGAATTCCGGTCGTTTTCCTTGTCATTTTTGACGAGTTTACCTGGAAATCCGTACTATTTGCGCACGGAATTCCGCTTCTCTGGCCGAAGGGAACTGCGCCGAGATTCCAAGTCTTTGAATGTATTGGTAGATGGAAATAAACGTGGGAATCTATCGGATTTCCATGTTATTTCCTTGTTATTTTCGCATGGAAATTAAAGAGAATTCCAAGACTTTTCCATGCAATTGCTACATGGAATTCCTATGGATTTCAATGCTTTTTCTGCAATTTTTATTTAAGGAAATCTAATAGAATTCCAGATGTTTTCCGTCCGATTTAGATACGGAATTCGTAGGGATATCCAAGTGCTCCTGCTAATTTGCTATGAATTCCAATAAATTTACAAATTATTTACTTACCTAAATTTCTTGAAGCTGCAGCAGTCAGGCGTATAAGTTTTGAATAAAGAAAAAAAATTTCAACTCAATATGTAAAAAGTTTATTAAAATATAATTATTTCAATATCACATGACATTTTTTATTAATTGCCCTACTTACTTGACAGTTTTTACAGAGAGGACTTAATTGTATATATGTATAACATATATAACGGCTAAAATATGTTACATTAAAACAAAGATTGGTCAATTATATTAAGAGTAATAGTATAAGATTAAATAAAAATAAGACTTATTGTCACAAAATTTTAAATAAAATAAAAAACATGTCTCCTTGATATTAAAACAAAGATCTTTTCATTGATCAAAAATAACTAGTAGTATAAGATTAAATAAAAATAAGACTTATTAATATATATTCCACACAACACTAAACGAACCTTCCGGTAATAATATTTAGTAAACTAAACACGCTTTCCAAAGAAAAAATACTGCAACCAAATGCAAGCCAATAATCCACTAAAAAAAGTTGCCGGGAATAATATTTAATTCACCTAAAAAAACTTTCGACAATTGTTTAATTCACACAGCACTAAAAAAACTTTCCGAATTTATATTAATATACGCTTTCCGCCAATAAATCGCAACGAAAAAATACTGCAGCCAAACAAAATGCGAATAAATAACAGCTGAAAATGGCGTCCTGTAAGCGTGTAAAAACAGCGCCTATGTGTGTGAGAATGCCGTCACATTTTCCTCTGGAATTCCGTGCGAAAATTCCACATCTGGAATTTTTGCTTATTGGGTATATTCTAACAATACTGAAGTCGAATTGTCATCTGCTCTGTCAAAGTGTACTGTCGCTGTTATTTGTGAAATTCTTGAGTTAAATGAATTGAATTTTTTTATTTGGTTAATTGGCTTTAAGTTAAGAAAAAATTTGTTTCTATATATCAAAAAACAACATTTATTACGTTTGACAGTTCCGTGTATATAATACGTGTGTCAAGAAATACATGGAATATGACAGAAATATGTTCGATGGACTTCAGTTCTCCGCTGCCAGAAAAAGTGCTAAACTGAAATGGTCCCATCGAAATCGACATAAATAACCAATATCGATTTCGATGGGACCATTTCAGTGTTGCACTTTTTCTGGCAGCGGAGAACTGGGAGCATTGAAGTCCATCGAGCATATTTCTGTCATATTGCTTGTATTTCTGAACACACGTATTATATACACAGAACTGTCAAACGTAATAAAGTTCTTTTTTGCTATATAGAAAGAAATTTCTTCATAAACTTGAATAAAATCTTTTAATTCATTTAACTTAAAAATTTCACAAATAGGCGCGACAGTCACTTTCACAATTTGACAGAGCAGATGACAATTCAAGTTGAGTATGCATTTGTAACACCGAGAAAATATCCAGTGGAAAGTAGCGGAAGTGTTGCACTTCTGCTATAAAAGAAGTCCCATCGAACATTTTTAGTATTAAGTGCTCCACTACTAGAAAAAGTGCAACATTGGTGTTGCACTGAGGGTCCCATCTCGACATTACATTTATTCAATGAATCTGTGATGTCATTTTATTGAAATATAGAAAATCATCAGGATTCTAATTCGTCATAGGTAAAACTATTATTTTATTACATCTAGTTTTATCAGTTTTATTTTTCCCTTGAAAATTATATGTTTACATAAAGTTTTGTGCAATTGTATTAATTGTTCATAATAAATACTTTCGAGTACATTTTAATTTCTAAAATTCAAAATAAGCGGGTAAATAAAACAGTTTATCTGATGTAGGTTAAGGTAGGCTAAGTCGTGGACTTAAGGTCTATTAAAGTTATTTATTGAATGGTCTATTGTTTGTTTGTGTTAAATTAATTCTGGTTTTAGTAATTAGTTCATTTTTAAGCCTAAATAGTATATCTCATATTTCCTCCAATTTCTTTTTCCTATGTTTTCCTATCATTCCTATGAATTCTTATCATTATTTTTATTGTACATATTTCTTTTAAGTTGCCAAATTTTGCTTTCTGGTGGGTTGCTTCTACCAACGTAAGTATCATCTCAATCACATTGTGAGTGTTGAACATACTGTGCATTTTATTTTGTTGGTTTGGTAATTTTAGCCTGCTAATAATTAATTTACTGGTTAGGGCGTAGTTCTATAATTCCTATTTTAGTTCTGTCTTGGATATGCAGTCCGGTACTTGTGTTCACCCAGCCCGCTCCTGTCCCAACCCAAAAGTCTTCGTATATCTTTGTTGCCGTTGCCTATAACGTTCTGGGTTTCTTCTAGATATCCTCTGTATTTAACTGTTTTCCCAAGCAGCTCTATTTCAGCTGATAGATTGCTCCAGTCCTAATCCCATTTATATCCTACTTTCATTTGGCGACCCAACAAAGCGTAAACTCTGGGTCTTTAATTAATGTTCGTCCATACCACCGCTTTCTCTACTCTGGCTATCTAAGCCCTTCTATAGTTTATAATTTTAAATGTAATTCTATCTAATTACCACGATGTTAGTTTAAGCTCTTGTTGTCTTTTTTCCAACTCTAGTAATATCAAGTTATTTCCAACTGTTACTATTAAAATAATTAAAATCTTATTATAAGTGACGTTACTTGTAATTGGCCTTACTTTATTCTAAACATAAACATAAACATTTATTTATTTGAGTACCCCTGCCAAAGACACGCATAGCGCTGGGCACATCTTAGAAAGTTACATAGTAGATTTACATATTGGCAAAACAAATAATAAAATAAAGCGGATAACATTAGTCTTAATATATAGTACAGTATAAAATATAGAATATAAAATATAAAATTTAACAAGATAGAAGTAGTAGCTCAATGTACAGCACAGTACAGTACAATATAGTATAGTCCAGTGCAAAGTGCATCTGGCAAATAGACCTGCATAGCTTAAGAAGTAAAGTAAGACTCACTCAACGCTTTATAGCTGTAATATCCATTATGATTATGCTTGATTATATAATTATATAAAAAGAAATCTATGCTATTGTATTTATGGGAGATAACCATACTACTGAGACTTCTCTGATCTCTGGGTCGAAAAGTTAAATTTTTCTACATTTTGAATGCAATTTGCAAATTTATCGAAACTTTTTTCCAATAAATTTCAGTCTTATCGACAAAAATTTTCCACTTACTGTATTAAATGTTATCATGAATTCAGCCTAGCACGTCTTAGTTTGGTATTCTTTTTATACCCTGGTTGAAATCATGGGCTATTCTAAGTTTGTCATTCCGTTTGTAACGTGTAGAGATATTCTGCTAGACACAAATGGATTGAACACCCACCCATAATATTAGAAGTAATTTTGATTTTTGCATGTCCGTCTGACCGTCCGTTCGTCTGCCCATCTGTGTACACGATAACTCCAGATCGCGTGTACTTAATGAGCTGAAATTTAAGTTTAAGTTCGAAAATGGAATAAATTGAATATCTCCTTGGGGTTGCCATACAAAAATTAAGTATTTCACTTTGTATTTGGACACTTCCTAATAACGCGTCAACGGAGAAAGCTGAAAGTTAATACACGGACTTTTTATAAAAATAGTAAATAGAGTTTCAAAATGGGCAACCTGTTCTAGTTTTGCCATATAAAAATTTATGGTTTTTACCTATACTGGGAGCACAGTCAATTCTAGAGACGTTTTTGTTTAGTGAAATCTTCTTCAGAATACGAAATTCTATGATATTGGTTATAATAATTTTTACTCTCCGATGAACCGTTCTAGAAATATATTCGAAAAACCACTTCAAAAATCAAAGTTGCAATGATGGGTGACCGCCCATACGAAATTACATACGGGCAATCATCTAGGGTATTACTTCTAATTGGTCTTAGACAAATTCTAGCTTTTATACTTATTTTTAATGTAAGGTTTAACCAACTTCAGTAAAATTTGAAAGCACTGGTCATTCATACGAACATAATTTTTCAAACCATCCGTGTTACTGCTTCTTAACCTTTTCACGAGCATTTTATGCGAATATTTCTCGTATTCCAGGAGCCAATTTTTTAGGCAAGATCTTTTTTAACTTTTGTCGATTTTTTGTTTAATAAAAAAAATATAATATACAAAAAGCACAACCTTTTTCCTTGCCATTTTATCGCTTTGAAGTATGAAGTTGGACTGTCAGGCGAACTGATAGTGTGTGGCGAAATTGCAGCTTGCCTGCAGGCCATGGCCTGACAGACATGGCCTGCAGGTTTGGACTGTCGGTTAAATTGAATAATGTGTGGCCTACATTAGCTTCCTCCAGATCTAACAGTCCACGGCCTGCGGGCGGACTGTAAGTGAATGGATACCGTAAGTCCTCTAATGATTAACCACTTCGTTACTATCCCTATTACTAATATATTTTCTACTGCAATGAGTCTGTTCGTTGCACTTTGCTTTTCTGTTCTATTCTATTCTTAATTAACCATTGTCGATCTATTTACCCACTATATGGACTTGGCCTGGGCCAGGGTCTTTCAATAAATCATTGTTGTGTTGTATTGTTATCGATCATTGAACCGAGCGGACGTGTTTGTCAGATTAGAGAAAAAATAAAAATATTTTGGTGGATTAAAGCGGAATTAATGTGTTAATTGACGTAGGAAATTATAATTGAATAGATTTTATTGATTGTGCGGAAAAGTGAATATAAATCTGTTAATCAGGTGATATTATTGATCTATTGGACGTGCATATGCATGCCAGCATAGGTAGCGGTGATTATATTGCATATATTCTCTGATGGCGGTGCGGCTTGTTGTGAATTAACGAGAAATATTAAATTACGGATATAGTTTTTTAAATAGTGATCTGGTAACCTGAAGTAGAAATTAAAAATGAATTTAAAT
Organism: Dioctria rufipes; assembly: GCA_963924295.1. NCBI lineage: Eukaryota > Metazoa > Arthropoda > Insecta > Diptera > Asilidae > Dioctria > Dioctria rufipes. The sequence continues at coordinate 114,251,683 of OZ002741.1, forward strand.
TGCAAGAAATGCGATAAAGGTTTTAGTCGAAATGATGTAAAATGCATTTGTAACGGATTTTGCGGTTGTGCGGTACATATCAAATGTGTGGGTTTAACGGAGTACCTAATTAATACCATGAATTCAAACAAAAATTTGAAATTCATTTGTGATGATTGTGATAATGCAATGACAAGCGTAGCGGATAAAATTGAATGTGTGTTGCAAGGGTTAAATGAAAATAAGAGGTACATGCAAAAGCAAGAGGATGAAATGAAAATGTTATTGCAAGAAGTGAAAAAATTAGGTGAAGAAAAAAATAGCATGGTTAGAGAAATTAAGAAAATAGCGACTAAAAACGATAGTGGCAAAAGTTACGCTGATCAATTGAAAAAGAGTGAGGTGAGACCTGTTTTAATAAAACCAAAGGCTAAACAGAATAGCAATAAAACAAGAGAAGAAATTAAGGAAGTGATTGATCCGCGGGCTCTATCTTTAAAAATCAACGGTGTAATAAATAAAAATAACGGTGCAATCGCAATTGAGTGTGATAACAGTGAATCAGTGGGAAAGGTGGAACAGCAGGTTAAAAGTAAATTAGGAGATAAATATGAAGTAGAATCATTGATGCGAAAAAATCCTAAGGTAATTATATGCGGAATGAATGAAAAATTGACTGAGGAAGAAATTGTCCAAGCTTTGAGCATGCAGAATAATATTAAGGGGGTAAAAGTTTTAAAAATATTTGAAACACGTAAGACATCACAACACAAGCACACAAGGTACAATGGTATAGTTGAAGTAAATATGGAAATTTTTAAAGAAATAATGAAAGAGGGTAGGCTTAATATAGGATGGAGTAAGTGCATGGTTTATGAATGGCTAAATGTGAAGCGTTGTTTTCAATGCTGGGGGTTTAATCATTCAGCAAAAGACTGTAAAAATAGAAAAGTGTGTGCACGATGCTCTAATGAGCACGATGAGAAGGATTGTCAAAGTGATGAAGAGAAATGCGCAAACTGTTTGGCGGCAAATGTAAAATTAAATATGAAACTAGATACTAGGCACCATGCAAGAGCTACAGAATGTCCAGTGTACAAGCGTAAACTTAAGGTGGAAAAAGATAAAATTGCATACTAGCAAATAAAGGAAATACGGGGAGTATATATGAACATACAGGGCCTTATTAATAATTTTGAGCAATTAGAAGTGTTAGTCGGAAAAGAAGAGTTTGAAATGATTATGTTAGCAGAAACACATTTAATAAATGATATAGATGATAGTGAAATCGAAATATGTGGTTATGACGTTCTAAGATGTGACAGTATTTCAAAACGCACCGGAGGAGTGGCAATTTATATCAAAAAGGGATGGAATTATGAAGTTTTGAAAAAAGTGGAAGTAAATAAAGATATGTGGTGGTTGGTAGTAAGTTTGGCGATAAATGACTGCAAAATTAACGTCGTTGTGCTATATAAATCTCCACAAGCCAGTAAGAGATTATTTTGTGATAACTTTACTACATTAATGGAAGAGTTGGATGAAATGCAAGAGGATTTTGTGCTAGTTGGTGACTTCAATATAAATTGGCTTGAAAAGGAAACATATAGAGAAGAACTGAAACAGACTTTTGGAGACTATGCATGCAAGCAGTGGATAGATCAACCAACTAGAATTACTCAGAATTCGCGAACATTAATTGACTATGTAGTTTCAAACTGCAACGTTATTAAGGCCAATGTAAAAAATGAATGGAAAATTAGTGACCATGAAAGTATTGAGATAGTGCTACCAAATAGAAATTATTGCGCTGAAAGAACCGATATTAAGCAAATTGATTACTTAAAATATAACAAAGAAAGTTATATACGGGAATTAAACTCGAGTCGGATTAAAAGTATAAGTAAAGTTGAATTCCTAAACAACAAAGTTGAAATTTTCTCCAAGGAAATAAAAAGAGTAACGGAAACTTTCGTGGTAAAAAGACGGATATGTGAAAGAAAAAATGATTGGTTTAATGATGAGCTTCGTAAAATGAAGCATTACAAAATAAAAACATATAGGAAAGCAACTCTGTTGCAAGAAGAGAGTCATTGGGAGCGGTATAAGGAAATCCGTAATATATACAACCTTAAACTGAAAAAAGCTAAAGCAAATAGCATCAAACAGAAAATCGTGAACGCCCATGACCCAAAATCAATGTGGAAAGTAATAAAATCACTAGTACTGAAGCAAGGTAGAACAGAAATAAAGGAAGTTAGATTCAGGAATGAGATATTTCAAAATAAAAGGAAAATAGCGGAGGAGTTCAATGACTTTTTTATCAGCAGTATTGAGGATATACATGATTCTATAGCACCAATGCAATACAAATATGCAAGTTGTAACATTGAAAGCGAATTTGTGTTTGACTTAGTGAGTTATCAAGATGTGTACAACATACTAGGAAAAATAAATCAGAAACGAGATTTTAATCGTATTAGTGCTAAAATGATTAAAGATGGAGGAGAAATTACTATAAATGCACTAGTGGATATTATAAATACATCATTTAAAAATGGCGTATTTCCAACAGCGTGGAAGGAATCTGTAATCGTACCAATACCAAAGGTGGGGAAAACCAAAAATTGCGAGGAATTTAGGCCTGTGAATATGCTACCTACGGAGGAGAAAGTTTTAGAGAAAGCCACACAAATGCAGTTTGCACGATACCTAGAATCAAATAAGATTTTATCAGAATATCAGTCGGGATTTAGATCTGGCCATTCATGCGAATCTACTTTAACTGGGTTGATCGTGAAATGGAAAGAAGCAATTGATAAGGGAGATATGGTTGTTGCTGTGTTTCTTGACTTAAAAAGAGCCTTCGAAACCATCGATAGACATATTTTAAAAAATAAACTCGAAACAATTGGGATTCACGGAAAAGAGTTGAAGTGGTTTCAGAGTTTTTTGGATGGCCGTATACAAAGAACCAAGGTGGATAATGAAATGTCAAATATTAATGTAAATCGACTAGGAGTACCGCAAGGATCAGTGCTAGCAACACTTCTTTTTATAGTATATATAAATGATATTGTGTGCGTGCTAAGGAACTCAGATATAAGACTTTTTGCAGACGATACATTAATTTTTATAACGGGAAAGAACTTAAATGAATGTGTTGTAAAGTTGAATGAAGACTTAGGAAGACTGAATGTGTGGTTAAGAATGAATAAACTTAAGCTGAATGTAACAAAAACTAAATGTATGGTTCTAAATGCGGATGAAAGAGTTAATGTGTTTATGGATAATGTGTTGATTGAACAGGTGAATGAGATGAAATACTTAGGTGTTATTATTGATGAAAAACTGAACTTCAAAGCTCATGTGGACTATGTATGTGCAAAAATAGCTAAAAAGGTTGGATTTATGAAAAGAATAAGAAAGAAATTATCTATAGAAAGTGCAATTAATATTCATAATAGCATAATCATGCCACATTTCGAGTATTGCCAATCAATTCTCTTTATGTGTACGAAGGAACAAATGGCAAGGTTACAAAAATTACAAAACAGGGCAATGAGGAGCATATTATGTTGCCATAAAAGAACGCCCATTAGTGCAATGTTAAATACTCTTAAATGGATGTCAGTCAATCAGCGAACGATTTTCAATGTATTAAAAATGGTGTTTAAAATGAAAAATAATCTTCTGCCTGAGTATTTATGCCGGGAACTCCAGTATGTAGCGGATATGCAACCTTATCGATTGCGCAACTTGGAAGACTTCAGAGTGGAGCGACTGAGAACGAGTAGGGCTCAAAATACAGTAATGTATAAAGGACTTCAATTATATAATAGTATACCAAGTGATTGCAAAAATGAGACCTATTTTATGTTTTTTAAAAAGAAAATCGTAGAATTTATACGCAAACGTTATCCGGTTCGATAGTATAATAAGAGTATAAAATAAGAAAGAAAGGTACATTATTAATATTAGTATTATCATAAAGCAAGATTTATTGCTAATAAAGATTATTTATTTATTTATTTATTTTAATTGCTTATAAACTTCTTTGTTTAAGGCTACGTTGAATTAATTAGCTGTATGTGTATTATATTAAAGAAAAGCGTTAGCTACAACATTGGATGGGTGATAGGATGGTAGTTTTATCATCTGTAGGTATATACATAGTTATATGTTTATGTTATCATGTGTAAGGGAATAAATTCAATAATCCAATATTGTTTTTTTTACACAATGATGCGCCCAGAGTAGTTATTGATACTATTACAACATCTTTCTTGTAATCCATTGTATATGGGTACAGCTGTATATTTAAACTCTTTAGTTTCCTGTCTGTTCTAGTACAAGGTTGTTGTTGTTGGCGGAATCTGGACATTAAGGCTAAATATTGTGTCATATGAATAAATTATCTAAAGGTGAATTGACGGTCCAGGTGGCCTGTGCGGATACTGGAGGCATCTGTGGGCATAATGACGACCTTTTTACTGGGCATAATTACTAGCTTTTTACGAGGCATAATCATTTTTCGATTTGCGCATTCTGGTAGGCTCAACGAAGAGCGGATTCAAAAGACAATTTTACATTAGATTAAAATTCTTTGTCAAGGAAAATGACTCCAACAATTAGTGTGTTTAGCATTTCGCAAACTGTGAATTTTTCGGTTTTTCGGACGATGGTTGCGCAAAAACCGAGAAATCAACATTTTGTAAAAACAATATTTTTTCGAGTTCTATGAATACAAAAGAAATTTTGCAATGCCAACCTATTTACCCTAAAACTTCCGAAATCCAGGAATAGTTTTAAAGATAAGATATCAGATGTTTCAGTTTGCATTTTTTGAATTCGAAACTCGAGGTGTTCCTCATTTTAAAATGTATAATTTTATTGTAAAAACTGTATGCATGCAAGGCTCAATATTGTCACATAATAATTCCCATCGTGAGAACAACATTTTCCAAACGGAGTCATCATATCGCACATATTTTTCAGCTCAACAAATTTCATTTTCATGTACACACGTTCTGCTGATGCATGCAAAACTACAATTAAAGTATAGCTTCATGTATACACTGCTGATGCATGCAAATATAATCAAAATTAAAAGTTCATGGAGAAATTAGTTAGTTAAGATTCGTTTTGCAACCCGTTACTATCTTCTTAAATAAAGAACTGTTTTAGATCGCAGTTCCGTTTTATTCATTACTGGCGCAGTCGTTTTCTCGAACAAAAATCCTTTATACAGTTATAGTGTATAAAATTATACAGTTGCAGTGTATAACTAACAAAATAAGTTCCTTTTATACAGTGATAGTGTATAAATAATTCAAATTGCACACTCACAGTGTACAAAGTAACATAATAAATTAATACAATTCTGAAAGATCACCTAAAGCAAAAAAGAGGAAGCAAATAAACGGAAGAAACCAGCAAAAGTCAGGCCAAGAATAATTAGCTGAGAGCAGCTACAAACCACAAAAAACTGAAAAACTGATTACATATCACGGAGCTTAAGGACATCTTAGGAATTCGCAATCTGAATCAAGTAACACTTTTAGTTTTATTTCCATTAGCAGTAGACTCGAAGATTGATTAGGATCAATTTATCAGTAAATAATTAAGTGATAAATTAATAGAGAAGCTTTCTTTCAAGTTTAATAACTAGATGACAAATAGATATACAGAAGCTCTTCTTTTCAGATAATAATCTACAATTGTTTCATTGCAAAATTAAATCAAATTTAATTAATATTAAATAGTTAAGTTATTAAAATGGGAAATTTAAGCATAACTGAAAAATTTAAACTAATAACAAGTAGTTTAAGTTTTGTGCAATCATTTAACGGTGAAACGATTTCCCTAGTTAATTTTATAATAATAATTTATTATTAGCAATATTATCACTATACAATACCACCTCCTATCTTTTACAAATATGTGTCTTAAAATTTACAATATTGCACTATTTTTAATATATTGCACACAACCTTTTTTAAAACACTTAAAATTTTGTTCACTTTTTAATTCAGTTGGAAGTTCATTAAATTTCTTGAAACTCTTATATACCAGCGAATTCTGTGTACTCGATCTATTGTATAATTGTAGTCTGAAGTTCTCCGATGCTCTTCTTAGATTATATGCTACCCACGTGATCATATTTAAAAGATATTCCGGAACCAACCCATTTTTCATTTTGAATATAAAAAGCAATACATTTAGCTCAATTCTTTGTTTAATATCAAGCCATAATAAAGAATTTAACATACTACTAATGGGAGTAAAGCGATTACACCGTAGAATTACACGCATTGCCTTATTTTGTAATTTTTGTAACCTGTTCAAATCACCTTGATTACATATAAACAATATTGTAGAGCAGTATTCAATAGAATTGAGTGTCCTATACTAATCCTCGACTCCTCCGACAATGATTATAAATGCTTAATATTAGGACTTATAAAAGATAAAATAGTAGGGGACGCGCGCAAAACATAGTTAATTAATTAATAACGTAGAGACATGGATTGATCTCAAACCAATTTTGATCAGGGGACATGGCGAAAATTCATCAGTTGACGCATTAATAGACAAAATTAGAATATGTAGGTGCGATAACAATCGAAATTTATTATCAAAAGTTAAACACCTTATTGTGTAGATTAAATAACGCGTATCTTTTAGAGGGTGGAGGAGATAATACTTGAATCGCTAGTAACCAAAGAATAGCTTTACATTCATTCAGGGTTGCCAGAACCAGTCAAGAGTATCATTATTGGTAGAAATCCTCGAACCTTAACCGAAGCCTACGAAATCAAACAGTCGAATGGATATTTGAGTAGCAAAATACAAAACAACAGAATACAAAGAAATCTGTTATATACTAGTGGTAATAACTATAATAATACTTATAATGGTAATAGTAACAATAGTAATGTTGGAAGAATCAATAATACCAACAATTTCAGTCGGAACCAAAATTTCAACAACAATCTGAGTTTCAATAACAGCGTCATAGTAGACAATTACAGAATTTTAGATCGAACCCCCCAGTGTAGACAACCCTTTAATAGGTCACAATTGAGCAATAATAATAATAATAATAATTTTCAAAATGTTTACTATTTAAATCAAAACGAGAGATTCGAATCTATGGACGTTTCTATAAATGAAAACAGATTCTAGCAACAAAATTTTCCAATAAACCGCCGAAACAATTACCCTTTTTAGTTGTTAGTACGCCTATTAAGAAACTTAAATTTATCATAGACACCGGCGCCGAATGTAGTAGCATTAACCCCCAGCTATGCAATCCTAAATGGAGAATAACTTCGACATACACCCTGAGAGAACTAAATCGAAACATAGAAACGAGCATTCAATACAAAGTACCTCTTTTCAAAGAATTTAATAAAAGAGACTATTTTGTCAATTTCTTAGAATACCACTTTCACAATCAATTCGACGGAATATTAGGAAATAACATTTTAGCAGATTTAAACCCAGTGATCGACTATAAAAATAGAGTTTTGACCACCAGTGATGCTAATATCCCAGTATATCTGAACGAAAACGAAGAAATGTACGCAAATAATTGCTATAAAAACGAATCCCTAAACGTATTTATCAACGAAACAAACAAGAATAATTTTTCAGAAGAAATCGTCGCAGGTCATTTGAACGAAAGCGACGCTTTTAAATTCAAGACTTATATTCTTATGAAGACATTGTACAAAGATGGCGACCTTTATCATTCACGGGCGAAATAAAACATAAAATTATTACAAAAAACGTTATTGCGATTCATAGTAAACTGTACAGGCACCCCGAAACTCATCGCGATGAAGTTGATAGGCAAATCAAGGAAATGCTCGAACAAAAAATCATTGTTCCAAGGAGTAGCCCATATAACTCTCCACTTTGGATCGTAATAAAAAAAAATGATAATGATGGAAAACAAAAGTGGCGCATAGTCATAGACTACCGGAAGCTAAACGAGCAAACGATAGACGATAAGTTCCCTATCCCAAGCATCGACGATCATTTTGATAAATTAGACAAATGCAATTACTTTACCACTTTAGATCTGACGAAAGGCTTTCACCAGATCGAAGTAGATTCAAATGATAGGGCCAATACAGCATTTTCGACAGCAAAGATTTTGTAGGAAAAATCTGTATCGTTTATCTTGACGACATTCTCGTTTTCTCCACTAGTTTCATCAAATACCTAGACTCATTAAAGAAAAATGCCGCTTTGTCGAAATATCTACAAACTATTTAGGACATATAATAACAAATAACGGGATTAAACCCGACGATAAAAAGATAAAGTCTATCAAATCGATGAAATTACCTATGAGTACAAAAGAAATTAAACAATTTTTGGACTATAGGAAATTCGTGGAAGATTATTCCCGAGTAGAATATCCGATGATCAAATATCTGAAAAAAAATATGAGTTAACGTAAATGACGAAGAGTACATCGAAGCCTTTAACAAATTGAAAACCTTGTTAATGAGTGAACCCATTTTAAAACGTCCCGATTTCAACAAAACTTTTACGTTAACCGATGCATTGCAGAATGCAGTTGGAGCAGTCTTGAGTCAGGGTAGCCACCCTGTGCGTTACGCCTCTCGTACTTTAAACGTAAACGTTCCTATCTATAAGGTAGAAAATTCATCATTAGCACAGACCATAAGCCTCTCATCTGGCTAAACGACATCAAAGAACCTAACATGAATCTGCAGAGATGGAAGCTAATGCTGAACGAATACGATTTTGAAATAATTTACTTAAAGGGAAAAGAAAACAATGGCGCCGACGGTCTTAGTAGGTATGTTAGTAAAAATGATGGAAATGATGACAATGAAGTCACACTTTCAAGCATTTGTAGCAAAAACAGCGTAATTCTAAATAATGAAGTAGGTGATAGTAGTAGTATTGACGTCGAAGTCATGTCTAAAGCCGATACCACGCATAGGGGACTAAACGATAGTACAGAGCATATTGGTATCACAGAAAGATGCATAAATATTTACAAAAACCAGATCTACCTAGAATATGGGGATAAAGAAAAATTTATAACTAAAATCATACATAAAAATGCTAAAATCATATCACAGTTAGTAAAAATTCGAATCTTTTAGAGGTGATGAATAGGGTTCTAATAGATAAAGCTGTGATGTGCATGTATTGCAAAGACGACGATTTATTTGTTAAATTACAAGACACTTATATCAAGTATTTCCCAAATAATAAAAAATTTAAATTTTATAAATCTAACATTAAATTAATTGATATCACAGATAAAATACTACACTAATTAAAGAAGAGCGTTTAAGAAATAACCACCGTGGTATAAACGCGGTATTTCTCGAATTAAAGACCAAATATTTCTATCCAGATAAGCTAAGTTTAATAGGAAAATTTATAAATAACAAATCTGTCAATTGGCGCAGTTCGATCGCAGAACTATTAAAATCCCATTTCAAATCTCTGAAACCCCTACAAAATTTAATGACAGTTCACACGGATATTTGGTTTTCGTATAGAAATATTATGCTTCTCACTACTATAAACAAATTTACCAATTACGTCACGATACATTAGTTAAATGACAGAACGTGGATATCTATCCTGAAGGCACTGAAACAAAGGATACGATTTCTGGGTTAGATGTATAGACTAGTCTACGAGAATGAGAGATGTATGCTGCTTAACGCAGTAGGATTATTCTTGAGAGAGAGCTAGATAGATACACACGTAACTACAGCACATAACAAGACTGGCCGGACATAGAAAGATTACACGGTACATTAAATGAACTTTTAATACTGATGGAAGTTTACAAAGACTTTGAGGAAAAGCTACATAAAATAACTTCGATCTACAATAGCACAATACATTCTACCACAAAACTACGTTCAATAGACTTCATCACAAAAAATCTTGACAAAAGCGAAATGGAAAATTTATCGGATAAATTTAAAGAAGAGAAAGTTATGAGGATAAACCAATTGAATAAGAATAGGGATGAAAGCTATCAGCTCAATAAAAACATTGTAACTAATAGGAAGATTGAAAAAAACAAAGCGAAATATAAGAAATTGAATAAGTAATGCTAGAAAATCGTCACGTCATAGATACAGGTAATAGGCGAAATATAAAATATGTACATCGAAAATCAGTGAAATCGCAGATACAGATATCAAAATTCGATTTTATCATTTCACGATGTTACTAATCCTGTCTCTGCTAATGGCCATAGTAATCTACGCAGATGATGAAGATAGTCCCCATTAACACGGAGAATGTGTATACACTCTTTAAATTGGAAGAAAAACAAATCGTCGAATCATTCGCAAAAATTTTACACATAGTCAACTTAACGGAATATGAGGAACTAATTAAATTAATCGAAGCTAATGTTAACTCCTTGGACCTAGAGATAACTGATATCAACCTAAGGTTACTAAACAAAGAACTGAAGCTACTAAGACATAACTTTAGAATGGTGATACCACAAAAGTCATAGAAACAAACGCGGACTGTTGAACATACTAGGGAAATACGAAATAATAGTAGGGACCATGGCTAATGACGATGCCGAAGAGATTTACACACACTTGGAAAATTTAGACACTAATACAAAGAAACGCAATTGTTAAATTAAACAAGCAGGTAATCATTAATAATGATCTGATCAAAAATGTCGGAGAAATAGGTAAACATCTGAACAAACAACAGAAAACTGAATATCTATCTCTCTAGTATAACCAGGAACGCTAATAAACGGGTGGATCTACAAAATAAATCAGGATATACCTTACAGTTATACGCTGATATTTCAACACTAAATAAACAGATAGAAAAGCTTACAGACATTATCTTACTTAGTAAACTGAACGTCTTAGCACATGACAATCTTATAGACAAAGAGGTAGACAAGTACAAAATAACAGCGGAGATCATCCCATTCATTCGCAATTGCATTATGTTCAATGGAAATTTATTAGTTTTTGCAATCGGTATTCCAAAGTTTACTAATGAAAAGTATTATGAAGCTATAGTGGTGTCACTCCCAAATAGCAATTTTGAACAATTGGATATGGATAATGTCAAATAATAATGCAAAAAGATAGCGTTTATAATAACGACGAAGGAATCATGGTAAAGAAAGATCTAAAGTTACAACAATGTAGTTACAACAATGTAATTAGATTCAGTAATTGTGAAAAATACTCATTTAAAAGTTATGTTGAGAATTTTTTAGATAGTGTAATGGTACCAATTACATGCGTAAATTTTACAAAACAATTCAGAAATATACCGCTAGAAGAGCTACATCTAAAAACGGTTACCAATAAAAAACAGGTAGAGTACGTGGGATATAAAAGTAATACAGTAGGACACATTTCCTTGAGATCGAACTTTATAACTATAATAATAATAGCTATAGTATTAATAGTATGTCTGGTAAAAATGCATTCCAAAAGGTGTGATAATGATACAAAAATTTGTTTAAAAGAAAAGGTACTCCGCACACCTCAAAAGGAGGACGAAATTATAGATCCATTTGCAGTGACTGCAAATATTTAAGGGTGGGAGGTGTCACATAATACTTCCCACAAAATCGTTACAACAACATTTTCCAGACGGAGTCATCATATCGCACATATCTTTCAGCTCATCAAATTTCATCTTCATGTACACTGATGCTGATGCATGCAAGTTGAACTACAATTAAAACACACCTTCATGTACACCTGCTGATGCATGCAAATAGATCAGAATTAAATGTATCTCATAGAGAAATTAGTTAGTTCGTTTTTCAACCCGTTACTATCTTCTTAAATAAAGAACTATTTTAGATCGCAGCTCCGTTGTTTTATTCATTACTGTATGGTCATTAGTTAATAATAATATATTTTTATAAACAAATGTTATTTCATATATTAAATATAATATGCCCCGAACCCTTCGTCATTATGCATGCCCCGTATGTGGGGCATAGTGACGAACTAGTTATAACTCCACTTAGGTCAACAGCACACCTAACCCGGATATGCTAGACGGTAATTTTTATATCACATTTTTTCCTGATTGATCTTACTTGGTTTTGGTATATTTAAAGCTTTAAGAAATCGATTTATCGATGCCATCAAATTGTCAAAGATGAAAAAATGGTGAATTTCGAAATGTTTTTGACTTCGTGACTTTTCATCGCAATGAAATAAGGAACATATGGTTGCAAAGGTCTATCTCTCTTTCATATACCACAATTCGACATCGAATAAAAAATGACGGAGTTATAGGACCTACCTACCCAATAACGGGTTTTTGGGTCTAAAATGAGATTTTTAGTATGTATGATATATTTCTTGTATGCCACTACTTTTAAAAGTATATCGAGTTTATCTTTTTTGTAACACAGTGTAATTAGTCTTAATGATTGTCGTGTCTAAGTAGATCAATTTTGTTATGAGTTGAGTTCCATCATAACTTTATCAATAATCATGCTATATGACAGTGTCTCTTATTGACACGATAAATTAATCTGGATTATTTTTTGTACAATGTACATCAGAGTCGGAATCGAAAGAAATATCGATGAACGATGAGTACAAACCATAAAAGAGGTTAAAGACCTTTTGATACGAGATTTAGTATTTTTTAGATTATTAAAGCAAAAAAAAACTAATGTTTTTATATTTTTCAGATGGTTAACGAAATTTATTTGCGTTTTAACATTTAATATTTGAAGAGCTATTAATAATGGATAAATACTATTATGCTCTTATTCCGGTTGGGACTGCTGCTCTTATATATTTGATAAGGAAATTAAGAGAATATCAATGGGGCTGGGTGAGGAACAAATATTCTCTCAAGAATAAACTATTTATCATCACGGGTGCTAATACTGGATTGGGATTCGAGACTACTAAAGCATTGGTTAAGCGCGATGCAAAAGTAATATTGGCTTGCAGGAGTTCAGAGCGTGCTTACGAAGCTATTGCTAAAATAAGGAAGATTACTGGAAAAGGAGAAATGGTGGGGTATTTTTTGGTTTTTAAGTTTGTAAACTAAATAAAATTTTTTTTCCAGATATTTGAAGAGTTGGATTTATCATCAATTCAATCTATTCATACTTTTGCACAAAAAATTAAAGCTGATTATCCAAAGTTCGATTGTATTGTGAATAATGCTGGACTTGCAGTTCAAACAAAGCAATATACAAAGGAAAATTATGAAATACATTTTGGCGTGAATCACTTGGGGCATTTTTTACTGGTTGATATAATTAAAGATAATATTAAAAAAAGTAATAGTAGAATCGTTATCGTGTCATCTAAATTACACGATTCTGGAAAAATTGATTTTGAAACACTCGGAAAATACACTGACGCTCCACCTGTAAGGCGTAATAATCAGTACTATAATAATTCGAAATTGATGAACTTTTACTTTGCGCGAGAGTTGTATAAGAGAGGTTTCGATACACATGTGCTTTGCCCAGGACTGTGTCATACAGATTTCTTCAGAGATTATAATCCCCGATGGTATCACTATATTTTATTCTCTCCAGTTGTGTGGTTATTGTTGCGGTCCGCTGAACAAGTACTTCTTTTTTTTTTCATTAAAAGTATATGTTACCAGTTTTGCATTTTCCAGGGAGCGCAAAATATAATTTTTTGTATAACTGAAAATGTCAATAGCGATGAAATTAACCCGGCAACTGGATACTATGTGCGCAATTTGAAGCAGACCAAGTCAAAGGTTGATTTCAACGATGATGTTTCTGAGAGACTATGGAACGAAAGTATGAAAATGTGCTCGCCAAAAATTGAAGAAGTTAATTAGTATAGGATGATCTGTTTTCACATGACCAGTTATTATTTAAAGAGCAATAATTTACATCGATGTTATTTCTTTTACTTTAATATAGTAAAATATTATTTGTTATAAATTCAGTTATTCTTTTCTATGCACTCATTAGAGTTAAACAACTTAAATTCCTCTTCTCTTTATTCGCAACTGTCCTCCTTTCGATTTCAGGATTACCCGTTTATAATATCTTATGGCCAGGATATTTACTTGAAGAGAAATGATAGTTTTCTATCACAACAGTTTTGCTATAGCTATACTCATCTGAGAAATAAAATAATATTAATAAAAGAAATAGTATTTCCTCTATAAAAGTACGTCTTCGTTCAGTTTAGTTAATAAAATATCCAAATTATTCCTAAGTCAAATCATCATCTTAAGTTATCATAAATCATTGAGAGAACACGGGCGAGATCGACTCCGTTATTGCATACAGTGCAAGCATCATTCGTCGATTTTGTTATCTAAACAAATCATCGGCATCAGCAAACTTATTACCAGTGATCAACAAAAAAATTTATAGCTCCAAGTTCAAATTCTTCAGGGTCATAGACAACAAAACTGGAAGGCGATTTAAAATTTCACAGTATCCCTTCACAGTAAAGCATTTTCATTATTGTGCAGAACGCTCTTATTTACATACGAAAAAATTACACAAATTTCCTTTGAAATTCTGGTACGCTGTAAAAATTATGCATACATTTTTTATCCAAAAGTGAATTTATTGAAAGGTGAATTGTGTGACATTTCATTAATCTTTTGTTTGCAAAATGGAGACTTTGTTATCTAAGCAATCCAAATGATTGCCAAATATCATTTAAATTGTAGCAAACAAAAAAATCAGCCGAGAAAAATGTTATGGTCGCATGTCGGCACGACGATAGCACAAAAATAGCCATGTGTAAACATGATTTGCCACCACTATCTGACTATCCCGACATCTGCTAGTCAGAGCTGTTAGTGAAACAACATGCACCATGTGGGGAACAAGGAAAAGCGGACCGATGGAGAAGCGGGAAATAACTGACAGAGGGAAAGATCGGACATTTTTTTTGGTTGGGTGAACGAATAAGTGGTGAGACGTCAGGTCGGCAACTTGTAAGAAAAAGTAAAACCAACGAAAATCCGTGAAAAGTTGTCTTCATTCAAATATAAAAAAAAAAGGGAAAATCTAAGTCACCGCGAATAGTAACTAAAAGGAAAAAGGATTGCTGTAGTTGAAGTGAGGAAGGCATCCCAGTAATAATTTCAAGGCTCACCATCACTCAGCATTCCACGTGAGGAGTACCTGCTATAAAAAGGAAACGGATAAGTACTAGTAGTCATAAGTAACACCACGCAATATCAGCTCTTTGGCCAGTCCATAATTAAAATAGTCGGTGAAGGAAAATGAAAAAGTTATTGAAAGAGCACAAGTGCACAAGCAACATCCAACACGTGTGGTCAAAGTTATAATTGGATATGCATTTTTAACAAAAAAATTCATTATTCGAAAATGTTGACGTTTTATTCAGTCTCTAAAGTATACAAAAATGTTGAGATAGCCTTTGTTATTCCACGGGCTTATTAAATGCATTCCAGTTGTAGGAGCACCTAAAATTAAACAGGAATTAATACTTCTCGCGATGTGTGCCAAAAGCTTATTTTAATTATTATTACAATATACATCGAATGAATTATATCGTAATTTTAAAGACTTACCGATTGCTGTCCTATTGCAGGAGCAGCTGAAAAGAAGGAAATCGTTAACTTTCACGATAAGTGTATAAATTTCAATTAAATTACATATTGAATGAATTTTACCTAATTTTAAAGACTTACCGAGTGCTGTCCTAGACAGGAGCACCTGAAATGAATAAAAATTTCATTATTTTTGGCGATGTAATTCAAATTACTATTAAATATATAACATGAGATCATTGAATAACGATCTTGACAATATTCTCGCTTGGGGCAAAGTGAATCGCGTCGAATTCAATGCATCTAAGACCCAAAGCTGTCTCATCTCATTAAAACAAGACCATCACTTAACCACTCCCGTTTCGTTTGATGGTGCATTAATTTCTGAATCACCGTCACTAAGAATTCTTGGCATTAATATTTCCAGTAAGTTAAGCTGGACAGATCACATCTTCTCGGTTGCCAAAGAAGCATCCAAATGTCTTGGTTTCTTGAAAAGGTGTAAGAAATATTTCAGCCCATCAAATATAGCGCTCCTCTACAAGTCCTACATCAGACCCAGAATGGAATACAATTCCCATATCTGGGCCGGGGCTGGTCGCACAGCCTTAGCTTCATTGGATATTGTCCAAAAGAGAGCCTGCAAGCTCATTGGCGATGTGGCAATTACTCGTCATATCGACTCGCTCGAGCACCGTCGCAATGTTGGAAGCCTTTCGCTCCTTTATCGCTATATGCATGGCCAATGTTCTGATGAAATATCTAGTCTGATCCCTTGTAGAATAGTTCCTGCACGCAATACCCGCGCTGCATCCCGCGCTCATCCTTTTACCCTTCAAATTACCTTCGGCCGTACACTTAAATTCCGTGATGCTTTCTTATCCCGAACTGTGCGAATGTGGAACAGTCTACCATCTTCTGTCTTTCCTCCGGCATACAACCTGCAAAAGTTTAAGGGCGACATACATCGGCACCTCCGCCACTCTCCTCATATCCCTTAATCCTTTCCCTATCTCCTTCCTGCCACGCTGTGCTTTGCATCATAGGGTATCCCCTGAGCTTGGCTTAATAATATAAAAAAAAAAAAAAAAAAAATGAATTTTACATAACTTTAAAGACTTGCCGAGTGCTGTCCTGTTACAGGAGCATCTGAAAAGAACGAAATCGTTAATTTTCGCGAAGTGTATATAAATTTCAAATAAATTAAGTATAATAAAAAATAAAATAATATAGAATGAGTTGTAAGAATGTATTATTGATTTTTATTTAATTGTCTTTATAGTTACATTTATTTATATATATTATTATTATTGTTTTTATTTTTGTCTTATTTTATATTATTTATTTTTTATTATTATATTTATTGTATTATATTTTGTGTATACATTTGACACAATATCATTTATGAATGACCCATTGAGAGGAAAGTAGTTTAGATATATCCTTGCTGAGACAAATCGAGAAAGAGAGTCTCTCCAAGAGCATAAAATAGTCACATATGTATGAGAGTGTTTGAAATCATGTGCTATGACAAGAATGACATTGCACAAGATAATAAACAAACATACAATCGGGAAACATCTAAAATAAGTAAGTGAGATAGGGAATAGCTAGAAAATTAAAAATCTGACAATTATTAATAGAACAGTTTCAACATTGTACACTGAATATGTACACAGTGAAGCAAACTGATCGTTTGCCAGTTTAGAAAACTTCTGATGAGCTCCGTGGCTGCAGCGAAACTAGTTAAGTAAAGCCAAATAGGGGCCTACACGGTCATTTCCCCTTAATTAAATCCCAAATTTTTTTTATACCATATTATAAAACGTAGTAAAAATTCGTATCAAGACCTAACGAGATGTCCTGCTACGCAGGCCAGCAGCTCCCCATAAGGATGGCAGCAAGACCCTAATAAAACTAACAAACTAAACAGGACATGTAACTGCATGAAACACAACACATAAAAACACGGAGCACATCATCTACACCACTTAGTGGAAGGCTTTTCTACAACCTCACTTAAGCACAACAGTGGCTAAACTAAGTGACTTACGGCGCTGGACAAGTGGTGCCCCACCTGCCGTACAACGTTTCGTCAAGCTGCTCCATGAAAGTTTCATGGACACAGATGACATAAAAACCAGCACTTGGAATTTTTTTGCAAAATTTAAAAATAATTTCAAAGACTTTCCGAGTGCTGTCCTAGGACAGGAGCACCTGAAAAGAAAGAAAATCGTTAGTTTCCGCGATCTGTACATATATAAATTTCAAGAATTTTTATTTTATTAAGCCAAGTATTGGATGATTTATTAAAAAAAATATTTTTAGAGACTTACCGAGTGCTGTCCTAGTACTGGAGGACCTGGAAAGAAGGAAATCGTTAATTTTCGCAATGCGTGTATAAATTTCAATTAAATTAAGTATTGGATGAATTATTAAAATAATTTCAAATACTTACCGAGTGCTGTCCTAGTACAGGAGCACTTGAAAAGAAGGCAATTCGTTAGTTTTCGCGATCTGTGTATACATTTCAAGAAGTTTTACTAAGTAAAGTATTGGATGAATTATTAAATAAATATTTTTAGAGACTTACCGAGTGCTGACCTAGTACAGGAGCACCTGAAACGAAGGAAATCTTTAGTTTTCACGATATGTGTATAAATTTGGCAGTTTGGACTTTACTTCCTTCTGTCATCCTCACTCCTTCATAAGTTCTATAACAAATGCGCCCAACGCGTGGCCACTCAGGTTGAATCACGGTAGTCTGAAGGTAGCTTCTGCTGGGGACTGAGACTTCGATGATTCCTAGTTCTGGCTAGTAGCTAGCGCTCGGACTCGGGGTCTCATATCCAGTAGGGGTTTCTGAAGACGTGTGATCTAATCAATTTTGCATTTCGCTTCTTTTGACTTTTTTTTTACGTTTCAAAAAATTTCTCCATTTTATTATTACAGATTTCCTTTTGAGCGCGGAAAATTTTTCCAGGTTAACGATTATCGCGAGTTTAAAGTATCGGTTATTTTATCTTTCCCTCTGGCCTTCAGCCATGGAAATGCTCACTCAAGTTTCTGAGTTCAGTTATCACTGAGGCCTGTCTTTCTTCGTCATCTGGCTGGACAGGGCTATTCATCTGGGAGATGACTTAGTGGCTGCAAGACAACCTTAGGCATGGCTCTGCCTAGCTGGAGAGCAGTCCGCGGAGGTGAAGGAAAGATATGTTGGAGGATGGGAACGGCGCCAGAGACCTTCAGTAATCAGGATTTGGCATACTGCTAGCTGCCTGGCTGAAGAATCTCTGGTGTCGCTCTCAGTCTCCAGCATCTCTGACAAACTTTTCGTGAGGAACTTGAACTCTTCTTAGATTTTTTTGCATTACTTTTCCACACACACTGTACGTCGCTCACCTGGAGAGGTCCTGATCTGTGGAGAGGAAAGGAAGAGGTGTTGAAGGGGAGGGGGGAACGGAGAGATCCTCAGTAATCAGGAGTTGGCATGCTGCTAGCTGCCTGCCTGAGGAATCTCTGGTGGCGCTTTTAGTCTTTGGCAACTCCGATCGACTTTCATCGGGTCGTCAGTTCACTTGCCTGTGAGAGAGATTTATTGGGAGAGAGACATCGGGAGGGGGGAGAGAAATGGAGAAACTTATATATTTTTTTGTTGGTCGAATAAATTTTCTTGCGATACTGATTCTTCTTAAAAGAAATTTTTATTTTGTAAAATTCGTATACGACATTCTTTCTTCCGAATAGAAGAAGGTTTTTTTTTTAAATTCGTTTGAGACATTCGTTCTTCTGAGAAGGACATTTTTTTGATAAAATTTTTATTTACGACATCCATTCTTCCGAAAAGAAGAAGATTTTTTTGTAAAATTCGTTTACGACATTCGTTCTTCTGAGAAGAAGATTTTTGTGATAAAATTTTTATTTACGACATCTATTCCTCCGAATAGAAGAAGATTTTTTTGTAAAATTCATTTACGACATTCGTTCTTCTGAGAAGATTTTTTTGACAAGATTTTTATTTACGACATCCATTCTTCCGAATAGAAGAAGATATTTTTTTTTTTGTAAAATTCATTTGCGACATTCGTTCTACCTGGAAGAAAATTGTTTTGATAACATTTTTGTATACGATATCCATTCTTGCGAATAGAAGAAGATTTTTTTGTAAAATTCGTTTGCGAAATTCGTTCTTCTCAGAAGATTTTTTTGATAACATTTTTATTTACGACATCCATTCTTCCGAATAGAAGATGATTGTTTTGTTAAATTCGTTTGCGACATTTGCTCTTCTGAGAAGAAGATTTGTTTTAATAAAATTTTTATTTACGACATCCATTCTTCCGAACAGAAGATTTTTTTGTAAAATTCGTTGGGGGACATACGTTCTTCCTAAGAGAAGAAAATCCTTGAATATTGATTAAAATGGCTACGGCAAGAACTCCCCGGAGACGGGTCCATTAAAGATATGGTCTATGTACCAGGATGCGGACTTTACTATTCAGTCTCGAGTGTTTTCCACAAAAAGTGTATCCAGAAATGGATCAAAGAAAAATTCAGCTGCCCGAATTGCAGTCTGTTTCTCAGTCAGAACGACTTACACGTACACTGGCATGATAGCCAAACGACCGATAACACGAGCATTTGGTCAAGACACAGATCATGACACCCTGCTGTCGACATCAGGGCAAATGACTTCGTCTCCCTCACATCAGCCCTCACTGCCTGCCAGTCCATAACAGAATAGATCGAATGAAGGAATATCGATACTAAGTTCAGCACATGTCTCTGCTGGACGTGAGCCCGTGGCAAGAGGGGCTTACCTGGATCTAGCAGGTCTCCAAAGACAAATTTCCGACTTCGTTAGAGGCGAGATGTCGTGCTGTCTCAACAATTTCCGGACCGAATTAAGATCTCAGGTCCAACCTCCGCCGCGCACGACAGGGCGTCAGATTGATCTATCGCGTCTACCGCCTGCTTTCCTACATCTGTCCCGATCTTTATCTCCTGGTGCAGGGACACCTAGCTACTCCTATCGAGGAGTAAACAACAATAACTCTAATATTGCTGGACAAGACCCGAGTTCTATGCCACCACTAGCGTTGCCTCGACCACCTCCCGCTCAAGAGCCCCCTAGGAGTTGGCCCAGACGCTCGCCAAGCTCGATTAAGGGCTGGAGATTAATCTACAGCGGTGACAATTCACACCTGTCGGTGGAAGATTTTATTTTTTGTGTAGAGGCATTAACAAATACCACCTTGTATGGCGATTTCGACTTTCTGACTAGACACAACCATACGCTATTTAGCGACAGGGCTACCAATTGATATTGGGTGTGGTTGAGAATCAATCCAACTATTACCTGGGATCAAACTTGAGCTGTCGTATTAACAGAGTGGCGTGACCCCAAAGATGACATTCGGGTACGGCGCCAGATGATGAACAGGCGACAAAAAGAGGGAGAAAATTTTAGCTTGTACCTCCAATCAATGATCGAGCTGCGCAATCAGTAGAGCTGTTATGGATGTGGCCAAAAGTGTCGAGCCTGTGCTCAGAAAAAACATGAGACGGGTCGGGAGCAACAACACCAGCTTCCGGCCGAACACGACGCGTTATCCACGGACAACGTCAACTCCAGCTACAGTGTCACAGCCAACAGCCAGAGCAGTCAAGCTCTTCTATAAGAACATCGGCAAGTCCGGACTTGATATCGTTGGAGGACAGCTCCAATAAAAGTTTTTATGACGTTCCTAGTAGCCCGAAAGTCGAGACCGGAGACCAATTATCGATATTCGACGTAGAATTCCCGAACGCCTCTTTGGAGATCGCCAACACCGATTGTGACCATTTACTAGACACTTCTTTGAACGTGTCTTTAATACCTGACATTCCATTAATACTAATTGCGACAAAACCTTCTGGATTGCTGAGCAGCGGGTCCAGTCTCCTACCTATGAGATATTGAGACGACCATCAACCTCTGTGATGACGAGTGGCCGTGATCCGGCTCAATATCCACTGACACCATATCACGAGCGCCTATCACATCGTGAGAGATAGAATCTTCTCGACCGCGACGGAATACCTGGAAGTGACTTACAGAAATGTATCCTTATCCAGTCAGGAAAAAATTCAGTGTTCGATGGCACGAACATTACAAACGTATTAAAGCCGAGAGGAAGAAGTTGGCCCACATTACAGTGTCGGTACCAGACGATATTCGGCCGCATGCTTAAGTGCAGCTACTCGGGCAAACCGTGTCAGGATTATTGGACAGTGCTGCCACTGTCAGTATCCTAGACCGGGGAGCTCTGGAGAAGTTGCTGGAAGCAGAGGTCAAATGGAAGAGGTACAGGACGCAAGTAAAGATGGCTAATGGTGCCATGACAAACGTTCATGGTTATGTAGATGTTATGATCACACATTGGGTCACACCATCTCATTTCCTTCAAGTGCCCTCAAAAATGATGATGACCATTTCATTTATTTTAAATTCAAGTGCCTCATGAATTTCCTTTCTGTGTTATGTGAGCACTTTAATTTCACATATATTTTCATTTAGATGTCATCACCTTCAAAACAAAATTTCACAAAATTCTGATTATATAAACAAGAGAAAACCTTTTAAAGAATAATTTCACTTGTTTCTTCTTATAAGCATATCAGGTTACATCCGTCAAATCGTGCTAACGACCCGACCATAGCATAAATTATGATGATTCGCGAGGTTCGAAAATTTTTGAAGAACCAAGCCTGGCAATGGGAATCATTTTAAAGTTGAGTTGGATTTCGGTTTTCGGCGTGTACAGACGGCGAAGTACACAGCATCCCAATTTTTAAAGAAAATTCTCTCTTTTTTTTGATAAAGTACAAGTTTCAGTTCTGTAAAATTTTGTAACAAAAATCAAATAATAAAATAGTGAATAAAGAAAACTAAAGTAAAATACAAGATATAACTTTCATTTTACATAGCACCAACTCCTAGCTGGCTCTTATCGAAAGAAAAGCACGGCCAGAGGGATATAACAACTGGTGGCAGCGGGTGCGGATGACACCATCTCGACACAAGAATATTGCTGTTGCATCGTAGCATCATCTACTTTGGCACTTTGAGGAATAAACAAGTGAAATATAAAAGAGGAAAGTATCCTACTGCCGTTTTGGAGCAACAAAAATTGCCGCAAAAGTACCAACTCTTCAATTAATCTGCCGTTTTGGAACAACAGAAATTGCCGCAAAAGTACCAACTCTTTAATTAACTTTCTTCAATTAATCTGCCGTTTTGGAGCACATAATTATGTACAGAAATTGCTGACAATCATCATAGGAAGAAGGAAATAAAAAATGATGAAGCAGACACAATAATTAGCTCGCCTGTAAGTAATTAAGTCTTATATGCATGCTAATTTTTTTTTATGTATGATTATATATATATTTCCTTTAGTTAAATACATAATAAATATCTCAAAAAATTTAATAAGATTGCTAAAAACAAGTGAAAAAGTGTAAACCTTGCTGTGTTCTTAAAAAGCTGAAAGAGCAAATATTCCGTAAACGAGTCAATCAATCGATCAAAAGTTTCGCGTGGAAAAAATTATTTAAAGTAAGAAGAAAACCCTTACTTTCTTCTATATTCTCCTTTTTGATATGTGTGTCTTTATCGCTACTACTAATCATTTTTGAAAATCCCCGTGTAATAAGAAAAGTTCCCATTATGATACACATAGTGTTTAACCACGAATTTTCTCTCGCCTCTTGTTATCTAATCACGTTAACGAAAAGTGAAAATCTAAATACCTACATATATGTATATATCAGGCGCGTATACAGGGGGAGGGTCACGGGGGTCATGACCTCCCCCAAAGCGCCACCTCACCTCCGCGGTAAATTGAGTTCGGCGCTGGCTTGTAGAGTGAGTTGTAAAAGTTTAACAGGACGATTTTCGTATGCTGGTGTTCTAACGCACTTTTCTAATCTGCGGCGACAGCTAGTGCTGGTTTGGCTATTTGCTTGTCTTCCTTTGAATAGTAATAGTGGAGTCTGGATTGGGTATAATAGTCATTAGCTCGTAACGCTTAGTCTTTTAAATGTGTACAATTTTCTTTCGTTTTTATATAATGTCGAAAAGTCATCTATCATACCTATCATAGGAATGATAAGTAATTTTGGAATACTAAATATTTATTTTATTATTTGATTGTTTAGAAAAAGGTACGCAGTGCTTAGCAGCCAGGTTATTATGACGCTTTTATATTTTTGTTGCACCGATTACTTCTATAGATGAAAAAGCACACAATTTCGAGACTTGAAAGTGTTATTTGTTTCTAAGAAATTGGTCAGCGTTTGGAAATTTTTATTACCTAAAATCGACAGGACAACTAGATGGGGAGCTCGCAACAGATGCATTCAAACTTACTTAACGAATTTTGATTTAGGGTTCTTCCAGTAGAGCCCTAGTTCCATGCAATCATCCATTAATTTTCGAAGTGACACTAATTCAAGCCTGAGTTGTTCAAAAATTTAACGTTCGTAGGGAGGCATTAGATTCTTGCAGCGATCCAAACGAATTAGTGGATTGATTCTGGTGGTTCATTCTTTCGGACAAGGGCACAAGCATTCAGTTTTCTTAGAGAGATTTGACATTTTTCATGCACTACTGGTGGCCGACCATGGTTCCACAGAGTTAGATTTATTCAGGTGCCTTAGCTGGTTTTGGTCGCTAAAGATATATATGAGCGTTGACAATCATACATTTTGTTCCTAGAAATTTACTTGAACATTTTTCTTTCGAATTTTTATACACTATTGGTGGCTGAAAACCATCAGATGGATTGATTTGGTTGCCGGATTCTACAATTTTTCTTCAGAACTTTTACGGCAAAACTATAAAAATAAAATCCATTCGCTTTCCTCTGCAACTACCGCAGATTTGCTTGTACTTTCGTATTAATTCAAGTAGTGTTGTTTAATTTAACTTCACATGTAGGTAATAATAATAATTTTTTTTTATGTAAATAAGTCTCTTTTATTTATTGGCTCATTGGCTCTTTTAAAAATTCCTTAAAAATAGGGTGGCAAAAGGCTCTACAAAGTGTAAACAACAAGTCGCTAGCTAATCTAAAAGTTATAAAAGGTCAATAGGGACAATTAAACAATTAAAACAATTAGAAAAACTAAAAAACAAGAAAAATGACACAAGTAAAAGGAAAGCAAACAAGAAAAAATTCTCAAAAGAGACTGTATAAACGGATAAAAAATTTTTGAAAAGGATCTAAAAGTTGTACAAAAAATTTAAAGTCCCAATTTTGACAATTGGGTAAGTGGCAGTTCCAAGAAGTGCCAATTTCCAAAATAATCTAATAAAAATAATCACCTAAACGAACGAATTTTCAAAATAAAATTTTGAAATTTAGCACCGAAACCGAATTAAAAACATAATAGCCGAACGAACGAAAAAATTTACGCGATACCGTAATAGAGTCCCGCGAGAGCAGCCTGTGGTATCATAGACCTCTACAAACTGCCCTCATCATCCCTCCAGCTGAGCATCTCTAACGGAGCGCTTATCCTTTCCACAGCACTTGCAACGGTTCCAAAGCGAGGAGAAGCCCCGTGGACTAGAGTTGCAAATGCTGTGGCCTGATATCACCAGCGAAAGACAAGAGCTCCGTCCTGTACTGACGATAGTGGCTGCCATGTGCAGTTGAATGTGTCTGCGTTCGTTGCCAGATATTCAAGACGTAAACGTCTCTTCAATCTGTCAACGAAGTGGCGCTTAAGTGCTTGTGCGTGGTGTTGTGGGTCAGTGTTCTGATTCCCATCTCCGGCTCTCATGTAGTACAAGTGAATTGTAGATTTGGCCAGTGTCAACACAAAGCTAATCAAACAATTCACCCGACTACAAACCTTTGGTCCCCATAGAAACGATGTCCTAGTAATGCTGAAATTCGGGTGGATCAACTGACACATATCGCGCACCAGCTCCATCAGACTCTGCAAAGCTGGACAAGCGAAGAACCTGTGAAACAAGGTGCCTTCACCAGAACAAACTGTGCAGATCCTCTGAACTCGCCGGTCGATATGTGACAACTGATTAGGATGCATAAGACTGTGATGCAGCAATTTGAATGCTACATCAGCATCTTTGTAACTAGAAGGATAACTGTAGACTACTCTGCCAGTTATCCCTCCCATCACGCCTATATTCACCCCGAGGTGTGTTCGCCATCAGTTGTATGCTGTGTACTCCGGAGGTCTTATTGACATAAGCATGTCACGGAGCACACGTGTTGTAAGTGTGCTGAAAGGTGTGTGAGGCGGTCTGTCCAGAACGAAAGCATCTTCCAACTTAGTGCCAGGGTCACTGGTCCCAAGTTGGCGAAATCTCTCCCGCGCAGAAGCCGCCAGGTCGTGTAGTTGTGGAGTGTTAGTGTTTATTCGACAGTTTCCAGAGATATCAATAATATCTCCGAGAACTGTCAGTGTATGCGTGTCAGCAAAACCTCGAGCATTACTGAACACTGAATCTATTAATTCAGGATTAAACCTGATTGGAATCGACGCGAATTGTGTGTACCGTAGAGCATTCCACTTGAGGTGAAATGCTGGCCTGATTCTGCCCCAGGTCTGAATCGTTGAGATTAGATCCTGCGGCCAGTCACGAGGATAGGGTGGTCGAACAGAAAGCAGGTAGTAATACTCCCCTATGCCGTTCCCTCCCAGTACATTCACCCACAGTTGAGAAATCAAGGTGTCTCTCTGGCAAAACACTCGTTGGAATGCACGCACTTGGAGACACCTTGATTTCACAACCAAGTTAGTGAGACCCAATCCACCTATCTTGACTGGCAGACAGAGTGTGTTTTCAGCAACCCATCGTCTTTTGCACCAAAAGACGTCTATCGCTTTTGCTTGAAGAAGACCTACGAGGCCTTCATCAAACGTCTCAGACTTTAGCAGATGAACGATGGACGAGGTAATCAAATAGTTTATCACGACTGACCTTCCCATTAGCGATAGTGGAAACAGTCGACTACGCCATGAGTTTACAGCTCTAGAGAGTTTCTCAAGAGCGATGCGGCTATTATTTGATTTACTCTCGCGTCCGATATACACACCTAAATACTTCAGGCAAGTATTAGTCCATTGGATGTTCAGTGGAGGATCTGTACGATCTCTCCACCTTCCACACCACAAGCCTTGACTCTTGCTAAGGTTGATTTTAGCGCCCGCTATACGTTCGCACTGTTCGAAAACAGCACGAGCGACCGGAAAAGCTTCATCTCTTGTCACGAAAATAGAAAGGTCATCCGCATATGCCAACATAAGAGGCCTCACATTGGTATATGGTAGATGCATTGAATATTGTCCGAGTATTCGACGAAGATTCACCAGTAGCGGCTCCAGCGAAAGATCATAAAGCATACCTGACAATGGACAGCCCTGTCTGATACCTCGATGAAACGAGATAGGAGCCAGAACCTGTCCTTGATGCTTAATCAAGATCGGTGAATCTCTATACAGTTTCCCGATGATATCGAGCCACCTGGGCGGGAACCCAAATGCCTCGAGAGCAGTCAGGAGATACTCGTGCGAGACGCTATCAAAAGGCTTTTGCTGGTCAAAAGAAATCATGGCCATTTGTGTTCTTGTCTGTTCATGGTAGGCAAACAAATGTTTGGCTACCGCGATGTTGTCGTAGATACTACGACCAGGAACACAATAGGACTGTTCCGGGTGTATTACCGAAGCAATCACTGAGCGGAGTATCGCCCCTAATGCTTTGCAGACGATTTTGTAGTCAACATTGCACAGGGTTACTGGCCTCCAGTTTCCCATCCTCTGCAAATCTCCTTTCTTTGGAATCAATCGCATAACAGACCTCCTCCAACTAGAAGGAAAGTCTGAATGTGTCTCAACCGCCGAATTGAAGACTTCCAAAAGGTCAGAAATTAATAAATCCCTGAAACGTATGAAGAATTCTGGTGTCAAGCCGTCATAACCAGGTGAAGTGTGTCGTCTTAGATCCTTTGTCGCAGCGATCATATCCTCCAATGTGATTACTGTATCCAGGAGCTCCTAGCTGTCTTCAGAGAAAGTGGGAATATTCTCAAGAAATTCATGAGTGGTCGAGGATGTTGTCGACGTCGATTCAGAGTAGAGACTACTGTAATAGTCTCGAATAAATTCTGATAGCTGTTGTCCGTTGAGGACTTGTCCAGATTCATCGACTATCGATTCGACTTCACAAGAAGCAGTACGTCGTCTAGTTGCCTGAAAGAAGTACTCGGTTGGAGAATCGCCTTCCCTCAGCCAGCGTGATTGGCTGCGCAGCACAAACTCCAAGCTGTGCTTGTCAGTTTGTGTTGCCAAGCGTTCCTTTATTCTGTTAAAATAAAGAATCAACTCCGGCTGAGTTGGGAGAAGAGCTGCCACCCGAGATACTTCGGCCGACAAGCTAGAAGCTTGATACACACTTCGATTGAAATTCGCTTCGATAAAAGATCGAATTTGGAGCTTTCCAACATCCTACCATTGACTAAGAAGAGGAAAGTCACCTTTCCTCTCTTGCCAATCGTGCCAGAATTCAGTGAATTCATTGATTAACTGCTCGGAATTCAACAAATAGTTGTTGAATATCCAGTATGCAGTTCTTCTTTCAACTAGAGTGCTGGTTGCCACTACAAGAAGGTGGTCGCTAACGGAACACACTTCATGAGTGACACCAACGAAATGTTCTAGTATTCCAGGTGAGACGTAAAGTCTATCAATTCTGGAGCCTGCGAGACTTCCATGGATATTTCGCGAGACCGTCGTGTATCATCTAGTCGTAGGATGCATCGAACGATAGATATCCACGAGTCTGGAAACACGGACAAAATTCCTCAACCGAGTAGCATTGACAGAGTTGAACTCAACTCCGGAATGCCGATCCATTGAGGGATTTAGCGTGCAGTTGAAATCACCTCCGAGGATAGTTTCGCCACTAAAATTCACCAGACAGGATTGAACACTATCAAGAACTTGTCTTGTAATGTCCTGGTCATGAGGAAGGTACACGTTTACTACCTTGATATGTTTGTCTTGAACGACGAAGTCCAAGGAAGAAGCGAAGCCTGGGAAGATATCTGTATAGACAGGAGACGATAGTGTGAATTTGTTGGATACAATGATTGCCACCCCTGAGCCTCAACGAGGCGCAGGTGTGGCAAACATTGCATAGCCAGTGTGTAAATAAGCATAACGCTCAAGTTGTGTATATGTGTCTTGTGTAAAATTCGTCTCCTGTAGAAGCGCGATGTCTATATCGAACATTTTGGCATGTTCGATAGTGCTGTGTAACCTTGTATGTGCACTTAAACCCCCGGTGTTGATAGAAGCTATCTTGCACATATAAAGAGATGAGAAGCTCAAACGATGAATGTGCGACATCTACTGACGAGGAGAATCAGCCAAGCAATGATCCTGTTTCAGCTCCTCCACCCTCCTATGGAGTCGATCTAGCCGAGATATACCGTTGTAATTCCCCTTCTTCTTGCACTCCTCTTGTAGGAGTAGAAGTTGGGGAAGTAGCAACTCCGGCCTCCCCAGCTCCTCCACAAGAATACTCCAGATTTTACCTGAATTCTTCTTGTACAGGAGCCGGGCAAGAATCTTGGAGATCTTCTCCCTAGGAAGGGTTTCTATACCCTTCGAGACTTCAAATTGGCTACCAGTCGAAAAGGTGCTACCACACGACTCGTAGCCACTGAAGCTTGAGAGACCAGTCTCATCAAAACCGGTCATATCGCAGTCCGAAAGCTGCTCGAGAGACACTTCCGTGTCTCTCACAACAACCTTCGAGCCGCGAGCACCACTATCGTCCTCCTCCGAGTGGGGCCGTTTTGATGCGACTGGCTTTGCTGGCTCTGGAGGAGGCAGCATCACCCGGTCCACCTTCGTCTTCCTCCTCGTCCTCCTTTTTCTGCCTAAATGCAGAAATGATATCTGCCGGCATCTTCATCATCATCATCCTGGTCATAGTCATCTTGTAGCATTAAGAGATTTACATGTCGCTCCATTCTGTGTTTCGTAAGTCTAACTGGAACTGTGGTGAGGAAATGCTCTTTCTCCAGGATGATCACGTTTATTGATAAATTGTTCTGGTCTTCAAATTGGGTAATTTGCTTAAGAGTTATCGGAAATGTTATTCCAGTTAAATTTAACACA
Organism: Dioctria rufipes; assembly: GCA_963924295.1. Taxonomy (NCBI): domain Eukaryota; kingdom Metazoa; phylum Arthropoda; class Insecta; order Diptera; family Asilidae; genus Dioctria; species Dioctria rufipes. The sequence continues at coordinate 114,281,437 of OZ002741.1, forward strand.
GTAGAATAATGTGGATATGATGAGGTCATAGCGGGGCTAACATTTGCTGCTGCAGGATATAGCGCTGAGATTACGGCCCACGCGAAGCATGCTTCATCATTATTCTTCAAATTAATGCAAGCTTTCTTTGATGCAATCTCCTTTGGTAGAGGTATATACGAAGATCCTCGGAGCTGTTCAAACTTGTTGATGTGTACTGCTAGATGTATTATAGAGTGCAGTGCCCAACCACTGTCTTTTTCCTGGAATTCTTCCAGCTGAGTGTTTATTGGATCCAAAATATTTGATTTAAACCAGTTCTCTAAATTATCATCTGCACTAATTGCAGCAGTTCTCGCTTGGAAATATTTAATGTCTTTTATAATTTCATTGTCACCAGTTTCCTTAACAAATTCACCGCGAAAAGTTGTAGAAACTTTAATATTAAAATAATGTTTTAATGTATTCTTAATTCGGCGCATAAATAATTTGGCAGCGTCTTGCATAAATAGCTTCGGATCGATATGCTTTAAATTTGCAATAACACCTTGTCGAATTCTGTCTGCGAACGCTGTCTTTATTTCCTCCTCCTTTACAAAATCACTTCTTCTTACGCGAGTAATTCCTCCACCTCGACGGGGAGTTCTCAATAGTGCTCTCAATGCTTTAATTTGTTCGAGACAGCTCTCGAAATGTCATTTCCTAGCACTCTTATTGCACTTCCGAAATGCAACTTGAAATTTATGCATGTTTCTATTGCACTTTTGAACAATATGGTCTTTATTCACTGAATTTTTTAAACACTCCATCACATCTTTTCGCAAATTTTCAATTATTGAAAAACTTTTATTTACTAACATCGAAGACATTTTTAATTTTTTTATATGTTTTTAAACTATCACTGAGGCTCACTAAAACTGACTGATGCTCCCCAAGAGTTTGCTTGGGCTTTTATAGCAACAGTTTGTGAACATGAATGATCCTGCTGCTGCAATAATCATTGTACAGGATGAATTCCAACGAATTTGCTTACAGGCTGAGATGATATCGAATAAACAATAAAACACAAAATAAACATGAATCATCCAAATTAATTTGGTTACTTTATTCTGTTGGTTGAATTTGCAAATACGAATGAGATTGTTTACATGAATGCATTTCAAGATAAAAAGAAAATGTGAAAATTTGTTTACTTTATGCGAATTCTAAAGAAACGTTTCGATCGGTAAAATTCTTGGAACAATAAAATAAAATTTTTGGCTGCCTACACTAAGTGTGGTATCAAATTACGTGAAAAGAATAAATGTGCTGATATTGCTTAAATTTGTTTACACAGGTGTGCATGACTCATTCAGCTAAAATGAGAATTTTTTAAACAGGAAGTTTACACAGGTGTGTATGAACCATTCAGCTTAAATGCGAATTTGTTTACAGCGGTGATATCAAATTACATCATAAATAGGGGACGCATGCCTAATGTTTAGTAAACATTTAATATTTGATGCCCAGATTCACACTGCCCAGAACGCCTATAGAAAGTCATCCGGAACTTTAGATATCTACAAATTCCTCACTAAGAAATATTCAAGTAAGAAAACAGCAAATCCAAGGCGACATTATGCTGATATCTACAACTCCCCAGGGTAACTTGAGTTATTAGTAATATTGAAAGGCAAGATCGCTAATATCTCGAAAACCACAGTCCGTAGAGGATTTCTGATGAAAATTTTGTCCCCCAACAGTACCAATACCCTATCCACTGGCACCTCCTAGAATCTATTGGTATGAAAAAGAATAGTATAGCGTTAGCTTTAATTATTACTAATATTAACTATATCTAAAAAGGTAAAATCGCTGATATCTCGAGAACCATAGCCCATAGAGGATTTCTGATGAAAATTTTGTCCCCCAACAGTACCAATACCCTATGCACTGGCATAGGGTTAACTTGAATTATTACTAATATTAACTATATCTAAAAACAGATTACGTTTGGACTTTTTACCGGGTTAAACTTAATTTTGTTCAAGAAAGAATTTTTTTATTTCCTCCTGGGCATGATAGGAGTTTTTTTTCCTCATATAATTCACACCCAGAATTTATTTCTGAGTTTATATGAGAAGAGATCAGTTTGATCTATTTTCAAGCGTCTGCAGCAGGCAGAAAACCAAGCTGCACCGATGAGTGTAAGGTTTTCTGCTGACACGAAACGCTTCTTCTTCTTCCTTTTCGTTTTTATTTTTCAGCCCACTGCGTGGCGTATACAGGTTCGATTCGCTTCGAATGAATCTGTTTCTTTAAAATTTTTTAAAATTTTTTAATAAATAAAAAAATTGTTTTTTTTTCTTCTTTTTTTTTTTTTCTTTTTTTCTCAAACTTTTCATTTCTTTCTTCTTTTTTCATTTTTTCATTTGTTTTTCAAATCACACAATTTCGCTATTTGTGACCTGTTGATGAGTCAAACCAAGACTTGAAACTTGTCACCAAAAATTAATGGCTATATACCGGAGAATCCCAAAAAATTCTTTCTTGAATATATCTAAAAAGGTAAAATCGCTAATATCTCGAGAACCATAGGATTTCTGACGAAAATTTTGTCCCCCAACAGTAGAATCTATTGGTATGAAAAAGAATAGCATAGCGTTAACTTTAATTATTACTAATATTAGTTCAAAACCAAAAGCCCACATTTAGGCGCAACAGTGGAAAACAGCAAAATCATAATAAAAAAGCCTACATTTAGGCACAGCACACCATGGGCAAAAAAAATAAAACTTGAGTTATTACTAAAAACTTAATGTCATCTCCTGGTCAGCCAGACGGTAGGAAAGGAATTCTCCAGGCATGCCCTGTGACGTATACCACTAGACGGAATCCCCCTCAGTGGCCCAGAACCCCAATCCAGAGCCACCAAAATAGTTGGAATCTACCTTGCAATTTTTGTATGGAAAAAGTGTCCCAGAACTCTTATAGCGTAACTACTGACGTAGCAACACAAAAAATTCCTTTCGAATCGGCCATAGCTTGTTATCTCTGTGTCATGGGCCAACCTACACATATTAATCACGATCATTCTGCTACACTTGTGCCCAGATGTATGTCATCAGAAAAATTTTGATCAACTTACAGTTATTGATATAAATAATAATTGTATCACAAATTCGTAGCATATAATGAGAATTGAATTATTATATTATCATATCGGTTAAGTCTACAATCGAGTTGTGGCAAAATAAAATTTTACACGGTCTCCAAATAGATATTTCACATTAAAATTGCTGGTAAAATTTTGTCATATGAGTAGTTACGCTATGGGGGCTCTGGCGCATTTTTTCCATACAAAAAGTGTCCGGAAAATTCCAACTATTTTGGTGGCTCTGGACTGGGGTCTGGGCCACTGAGGGGGCTTCCGTCTAGTGGTATACATCATATAGGGCATGCCTGGGGAATTCCTTTACTATCGTCTGGCTGACCAGGTGATGACGTCATCTGGTTGCCGATCCCCGTCAGCTGATCAAGCTCTGTCATAGCTGATTTGAAAATTCAAACTGTTTTAGTCTACGCCTGCCTGAGGGAGTTACTTCCTACCGTCTGGCTGACCAGGGGATGACGTCATCTGGTTGGCTGATCCCAGTAAGCTTTTCAAGCTCTTGTCTTAGCTGACTTTTAATAAAATAATGCTGGCTTTTGCTGGAATCGAACCGAGAACGCTTGGTTTTGCAAAATCCAAGGCGCTCTACCATCAGGCCATGGAGGTGTTGTGTGAATGTTCTTTAAACTTGCTATATACGCTTAGAGTTGTGGGGGGACACTTGTGCGAGGCTGGACACACACACACACCCATACACCAAACACACCCATACAACACACACGCACACACACACACACACACACACACACACACTACGTCATACCAAAAGGTTTTCTACTAGGCGATATTCCGTATTGCACCATGTTATTAAATTAGCAACAACAACAACTGACGTAGGTAGGTATGTTGGCTTAGATAAGAAATTGCCTAATTTTTTATCTTCAGGTGCAATGCTTCTCATTTGACTCATTACATAAACAATTCGTACAGCCGAATAATGTAAACAAAAATCGCAGTCGAATAATGTAAACAAAATTCGCACAGAGCCGAGTAAAGTAAACAAATTGAACGATTCCCGATTTCTTTAGTTGGAAAAAAAAACAACAACTGATAAGTTGTCTTAGATGAGTAGTGGAAGTTATAATTGAAAATTTCTTTTCTTGATAAAAAATCAACAACAACTATAGCCTAAGTTGTTGTCTGTATGTATCTTTTATAAACAAGAGTGATCATGATATTCGATATCTAAAAAAGAGATCACGGCTGCTTGGGATGGTAAGAATGGAAATTAAAGCCTAGAAAATTTTCGTTGTAGGGGTGAGCGTGTACTGAAAAGTCTTATCAGAAATCCTCTACGGGCTATGGTATTCGTGATATTAGCGATCATACCTGTTATGATGAAATTCATATTACTAATAATTCAAGTCTAGGCTATTTTTTTGTAAGCATTAAGTTGAGAATTGGTTAAATTAAAATCTTTGATGAGCTATAATATTAATGTAGGATGATGTGGCGACTTAGATGAGTAATGAAAATTGTATAGCTGCAGCCTTGTTAGAAAATTTTTAGTCTTCAAGTGTAATGGGATGACTGGTAATTTTATATCAAACAAACTCGCACAGCCGAGAAAAGTAAACAAGTTGAGCGATTTCCACTTCATTATTAAGGATATAGCTACATCTTTCCCAGGAAAAGTTGATCTTCTACCAATAAACAAGGAAAGATATATCTCGTTCACCAAGCACATGGAAGGCACTCGCATAAAATTCAGATTCATCTATTCCTTCCGTTTTATGGCTGAATCTTTAGATAAGCTATCATCATTGCTGCCAATGGATAAATTAAACACTACAAGATCAGTATGGCAGGGATTGGATGATGACACTATCAAACTTCTTACGCGCAAAGGTGTCTTCCCATATGATTTTATTGATGACTGGGATAAATTAGATTTCCGGAACTTGCCAACACAGGAAGCGTTTTACAATAAATTGACTGATAGTGCTATATCTCCTGAGGACTACAATCATGCTGAAGAGATCTGGCAAAAATTTGAAATACAAACACTTGGTGAATATTGAGATCTATACCTTAAGACTGATGTTCTACTATTGGCCGATGTGTTTGAGAACTTTCGAGAAGTGTGCATGAAGACATACAATTTAGATCCAGCACATTATTACACCATGCCAGGTCTAACATGGGATGCTATGCTAAAATACACTAATGTCAAATTAGAGCTGATAACCGACGTAGATATACTGCTATTCATAGAGAGAGGCATTCGCGGTGGTATAAGTCAATGTTCGAACAGATATAGTAAAGCAAAGGCCTGAGGAGAAAGAGAAATACTTGATGAATTATGATGTGAATAACCTTTATGGATGGGCCATGTCACAGCATTTACCAACCGGAGGATTCAAATGGATTGATGCTCCCAATATCGACGTTTTCGAAATTCCTGATGATTCACCAATTGGATACATATTCGAAGTCGACTTGGACTATCCTCAAAATCTACATGATAAGCATAAGGATGTACCGTTTTGCTCTGAGCATGCAGCACCACCTAGAGCAAAATTAGAAAAGCTTTTGACAACTTTACATCCTAAAACTAAATATGTTATACACTACCGAAATTTAAAGCAATGCTTATCACATGGCCTCATCCTGAAAAAAGTGCACCGGATTCTTCAATTCAACCAATCAGCTTGGCTTAAACCATATATTGACTTAAATACCACCAAACGGAAGCAGGCTACAAGCGATCATGAGAAGGACAGCTATAAGAAGATGAATAATGCAGCTTTTGGTAAGACCATGGAAAATGTTCGCAAGTATAGCGATATAAAGCTTTGCGTAAAGTGGGAAGGTCGCTATGGTGCAAAAGCTCGGATTGCGGCACCCAACTTCCACAGTGCAACGATATTTGATGAGAATTTAGTTGCTGTGGAATTAAGGCGACTCAAAATCTTATTCAATAAGCCCCTCTATATTGGAATGGCAGTTTTGGAAATTTCAAATATATGCCTCTATGATTTCCACTACAGTTTTATGCAGCGTGAATTTGGAGATAAATGTAAAGTCATGTATACAGATACAGATTCTCTAATATATGAACTTGAAGAGAAAAATGCATATGAGTTTATGGCCGAAAATATAAACAAATTTGATACAAGTGATTACCCAGAAGATAATCAATTCAATTTACCGCTCATGAATAAAAAGATTCCTGGTCTAATGAAGGATGAGCTGAATGGGAAAATCATGAGCGAATTTGCAGGCTTGCGCTCGAAGATGTACAGTCTACGTAAAAACGGTGGTAAAACTGTAAAGAAAGCAAAAGGAGTACAGACTAATGTAGTCCAGAGGCTTATCAGTTTCGAAGACTACGTCGAAAGTTTGAATAACAAGCGTGTATTAACTGCTAATCAGAGCTCCATACGATCGCATAACCATAATGTCTACACGATCAGACAAAAGAAGATTGCATTGAATCCATATGATAACAAGCGGCATATTATGAGTGGGACAACGGATACTCTACCATGCGGACATTACTCTATTCAATCAGAACAGCAAGGAGCAGACGCAGAAAACATATAATCTAAGGCTAGTCTAAGATATGTATTGTAAATAAAAATTGTAATATAGCTAAAATACCATTTAATGAAATAGTTTGTTTTAATTGTATTATAGTCTAAGATGATATACACTATTGTAAAATAAAGGAAAATATTATAATTACAGGGTAACCGATTTAAGGAAGCCTAATATAGAATGATACCTTAAGAATTAAATGTTAATCTAGAATGATACCTTAAGAATTAAATGTTAATATTTTTTCAATTTATAATAAATCAATAATAATATTTTATATATGGTATTCTTTTTTATTCAATTTCCCTACTAAGTCCAGAGCTCCCGAATAATATTTGCCCACTACAGCGAGCTCCTAATCGGGCGGTTGAGCGTTTTACCCAGAATGTTAGGATGGCTTGAGAAAAAAACATTTACACGTGGGCTCGACCTTGACCCCTGGCATCACGTTTGAAACCGGAAGGGCGTCGGATTCTTGACCTTCATCCGGAAGTGTATTATATACAACTGTATAATCAAGCATTTCACAGGGCATTCCGTCAAATATCGTTGCACTGTGGAAGTTGGGTGCCGCAATCTGAGCTTTTGCACCATAGCGACCTTCCCACTTTACGCAAGGCTTTATATCGCTATACTTGCGAACATTTTCCATGGTCTTACCAAAAGCTGCATTATTCATCTTCTTATAGCTGTCCTTCTCATGATCGCTTGTAGCCTGCTTCCGTTTGGTGGTATTTAAGTCAATATATGGTTTAAGCCAAGCTGATTGGTTGAATTGAAGAATCCGGTGCTTTTTTTTCAGGATGAGGCCATGTGATAAGCATTGCTTTATATTTCGGTAGTGTATAACATATTTAGTTTTAGGATGTAAAGTTGTCAAAAGCTTTTCTAATTTTACTCTAGGTGGTGCTGCATGCTCAGAGGAAAACGGTAAATCCTTATGCTTATCATGTAGATTTTGAGGATAGTCCAAGTCGACTTCGAATATGTATCCAATTGGTGAATCATCAGGAATTTCGAAAACGTCGATATTGGGAGCATCAATCCATTTGAATCCTCCGGTTGGTAAATGCTGTGACATGGCCCATCCATAAAGGTTATTCACATCATAATTCATCAAGTATTTCTCTTTCTCCTCAGGCCTTTGCTTTACTATATCTGTTCGAACATTGACTTATACCACCGCGAATGCCTCTCTCTATGAATAGCAGTATATCTACGTCGGTTATCAGCTCTAATTTGACATTAGTGTATTTTAGCATAGCATCCCATGTTAGACCTGGCATGGTGTAATAATGTGCTGGATCTAAATTGTATGTCTTCATGCACACTTCTCGAAAGTTCTCAAACACATCGGCCAATAGTAGAACATCAGTCTTAAGGTATAGATCTCAATATTCACCAAGTGTTTGTATTTCAAATTTTTGCCAGATCTCTTCAGCATGATTGTAGTCCTCAGGAGATATAGCACTATCAGTCAATTTATTGTAAAACGCTTCCTGTGTTGGCAAGTTCCGGAAATCTAATTTATCCCAGTCATCAATAAAATCATATGGGAAGACACCTTTGCGCGTAAGAAGTTTGATAGTGTCATCATCCAATCCCTGCCATACTGATCTTGTAGTGTTTAATTTATCCATTGGCAGCAATGATGATAGCTTATCTAAAGATTCAGCCATAAAACGGAAGGAATCGATGAATCTGAAGTTTATGCGAGTGCCTTCCATGTGCTTGGTGAACGAGATATATTTTTCCTTGTTTATTGGTAGGAGATCAACTTTTCCTGGGAAAGATGTAGCTATATCCTTAATAATGAAGTGGAAATCGCTCAACTTGTTTACTTTTCTCGGCTGTGCGAGTTTGTTTGATATAAAATTACCAGTCATCCCATTACACTTGAAGACTAAAAATTTCCTAACAAGGCTGCAGCTATACAATTTTCATTACTCATCTAAGTCGCCACATCATCCTACATTAATATTATAGCTCATTAAAGATTTTAATTTAACCAATTCTCAACTTAATGCTTACAAAAAAATAGCCTAGACTTGAATTATTAGTAATATGAATTTCATCATAACAGGTATGATCGCTAATATCACGAAAACCATAGCCCGTAGAGGATTTCTGATAAGACTTTTCAGTACACGCACACCCCTACAACGAAAATTTTCTAGGCTTTAATTTCCATTCTTACCATCCCAAGCAGCCGTGATCTCTTTTTTAGATATCGAATATCATGATCACTCTTGTTTATAAAAGATACATACAGACAACAACTTAGGCTATAGTTGTTGTTGATTTTTTATCAACAAAAGAAATTTTCAATTATAACTTCCACTACTCATCTAAGACAACTTATCAGTTGTTGTTTTTTTTTCCAGCTAAAGAAATCGGGAATCGTTCAATTTGTTTACTTTACTCGGCTCTGTGCGAATTTTGTTTACATTATTCGACTGCGATTTTTGTTTACATTATTCGGCTGTACGAATTGTTCATGCAATGAATCAAATTAGAAGCATTGCACCTGAAGATCAAAAATTAGGCAATTTCTTATCTAAGCCAACATACCTACCTACGTTAGTTGTTGTTGTTGCTAATTTAATAACATGGTGCAATACGGAATATCGCCTGGTAGAAAACCTTTTGGTATGACGTAGTGTGTACGTGTGTGTGTGTGTGTGTGTGTTGTATGGGTGTGTGTTCCTCTCTTCTTTGGGTGAAAGTTGGAAAGCCTGCTTCTATAAGCAGACTGTTTATAGGAGTTGCTCTGAGAGCTTTGAGGGAAATCCTGGCTGTGGCATTTAGGGATGCCTGGACTTTGCGGATATTTTAGAGGGTCGTGAAGCCATAGATCGTCAGACAGTAGTCGATCTTGCCAACTACCAACTGCTTAGCAATTTTGGTGGCCGTCTCTAAGGGAGGCCCTGCGTTCCTTCTACATATTATTTTTAGGAGGTTGTTCCTGATAATTATAGCTTCTGCAACGTTTGCAGCGTGATTTGTCCAATTTAGATTATGCGTGAAGACCAGCTCGAGGATTTTGAGGGATTTGTGGAGGGGAATAGAAGCTATGTCTCCTTCAAAGGCGTTCTCTGCACATTTTCGTGTCCGACAAACATGTGGAGCTTCTAATTTGTTAAGGGAGATTTTGGCTCCATTTGTATCGGCCCAGACTGAGATCGCTCTCAGAGTTCTGTTGAGGGCGTGGTTTATAAATGGAACCTCACTAGAAGCATAGCAGATAATGTTGTCAGCATAGATATGGTAGAAGAGACTTGCCACCTTATTCAAACTCTCAGAGAGAGAGTGGATGTACACATTGAATAGGTGGACTGACAGTGGGGACCTTTGTGGGAGTCCGTTAAGTAAGGTGCGGACAGAGGAGAAGTATCTTCCCACTCTGACCTTAATTTTCCTTTTTGTAAGGAACGAGTCAACGGTGTCTACAAATGCCTTCCCCATGCTCCATTGCCTGAGTTATCGGAGAACTGTGTGCTTGGGTATTCTACCGAACGCCTTTTCTAGGTCGACCGACAGCACAATAGAATGCTTTCCCCTAGAGAGCGCGGAAGCCAGGTTGTGCTCGAGCTCCTGAAGGAGGGCCTGGGTGCCCCTGCCAGGTCTGTAGCTCGCAACTTATGGCAGCAGCAACTGCTCTAGTTTCCATGACAGTCTGTTGGCCATCAGCTTCTCCAGGATTTTGGATGTAGTGGAAAAGAGGGATATCGGTCTGGATTCGGATGGGTTTGGGATCTTTTTGGACGTTTTTGGAATCAATCTGATCTCAGCAGTCTTCCAAGCCTGCGGAAATTTGCGTAGATCATAGACTAGATCGTATAGTCTTTTAGCTCTTAGTAGCCAGGCAGTAGGTGCCTGCTTAAGCATTCCGAACGAGATGTTGTCCAAACCGGGAGTGGATCCTTGGAATGAATTAAGGGTGTCCTTAATTTCCTGGAGGGAGAAGGGATCATCAAGGGGGTTGGATGGTGGGTTGGCTGTGGTCCCTGTGCTGGTCTCCACGCACAGTTCTAATTGGTTTGTAGTAGCAGGTGTAAAGGATGGGTAGTGTTTGGCGTTCGCATAGTTGGCCATGTGAGATGCGAGAGTTGCAGCAATAAGCTTAGGGTCCTGAAATATTTGGTCCCCAATCAAAAGGCCCGTGATGCCTGTCTTAGTGGGTCGCCCACAAATAGCTCGGACCTTCCGGCAGTTGTCTCTAATAGGTGAACCTGCATTTATTCTATCCGCAAAGTCCTGCCATGCTTACTTTTTAGCATGTCTGATTTCCCTGCGCATGATTGCATTTGCCCGGCGGTACGCAATGGCATTTGCAGTGCTAGGGAGTTTTTTGAACTTCTCCCAGGCCGAGTCCTTCCTTTGGACAAGTAGTCGTTAGCCATGGGGGTTTGTGACTGGATGATTGAGCGGAATACTGTTGTTAGCAGCAAATCTAATGGCTTTCATTAGCGTTACTGCCTCTGTGTCTGTTAGTTAGCTTGGGGGGTGTATCTGTAGGTGTTCGGTAACGCCCAATCGAAATTTGTCCTAGTCTGCATGACTTTCCACGTACCTAGGTATGTGTGCCCGGCCTGGAAGAATCCTGGAAATGGCTATCTGTATTGGGAGATGGTCACTTTCTTTTGGGTTGTTAACAACTCGCCAGTCTATCTTATGAGCTAGGTTTGGAGGCGCAAAGGACAGGTCGATGTGGGTCAGTGTGTTTCTCGTGTTGAGAATGGTGGGTGAGCCGTCATTGAGGAGGACGAGATCGGAGCCGTCAAGCCATCCCACGATCCCCCTTCACCTGGGGTCACTCCTCGGCGAACCCCATAACGGGTGATGCGCATTGAAGTCCCCCAGGAGGAAGGTAGGGCCGGTGATTTGTTCCACTAAGGAACTTAAGAGCCGTCCGTTCAATTCGTCCCCTGCCCCCCATAGACGGACACGACATTTATGGGTGTTTTCATATAGACTCTGACCGCTATAGCTGTAAGTGGGGTGCTTATTGATATCTGGCTGGAAGGGATATCTTCTCTGACCAACACCGCTACGCCTCCTCGACGAGAGGCTGAGGTGTTGTGGAGGAACGCGGTGAATTTGTTTAAGTGGAGGGGATGTAGAAGTGGATGGGAAGTGTATTTCCTGGATGGCAAGGATGGAGGGAGAAAAATCGGAGATGAGCAGCTGAAGGATACCTAGGTTATTAAAGAGGCCACAGACATTCCATTGAAGGATTTTGCAATCTTCCAAAAGGTTCTGTGCTGATTGGTGGTGTGGACCATATGGAAGCGGAAGGGGGGGGGGGAAGTGCGAAGAGATAGAGGGAATGTCATTTGCGACTAGGGGAGTAGTTGGATCGGAGTTCTATTTAGTCTTCGAGCATTTCGTCATCTGAAACTCGCAGAGTAGTTTGGTTTGTGTCGTGTAATTTGGTATTTGGTGAAAAAATGGAAGATTGATCGTGCTCCAAGTGGGGAGCAGTAAGAGTTTTGAAGGTGGAGGGAGATAAGGAAATGAGCTTGTTAACATCTTCAGGGGTTCTCGCCCCGAAGGTATAGTTTTGGCCAGCCGTAAAGGCGATGCTTTCGGAAAAGGGGCCTGAAGAAGGCGTGAAGGTATAATTTTTTGGTGGAGGAAGAATTTCTTCTATAAGAGTCTGGTTGTCAGTGGAGCTATTGTCTGAGGGTGTGTCTGGTATGGTGATTCGTTCTATGTCGTTGTGCTTGTCTGAATTGGTGTCTGGTGTTTTGTGGATTGTGGCTGTAGCTTGTAATTTTTTTGGTGTCGATTCGTTGATTTCTTGCTTGGTTTTGTTCTTGGGCGTGTTTTTATCATTGCGTTTGTGCGAGTTTAGCGTTGGTTTTGTATTAGGTGTAGTTTTGTTTGTCACTGCACTTGGCTTGGGTGTGGTTGGATTGTTCAGGGGTTGGGCATGGTATCTGCTTGGGCTTCTTTTGTGGGGGGTCTTGTCACTTCTGTCCTTTGACTGGAGGTGGAAATGCACGTTCTTGAAGGCTTGGGCAAATGATAGTCCAGGCATGGTCCTTCTCTGGATTTCAGGGACCGGAGCAAGGTTATCATTTATGGCGTACCATTTTTTCCTTGCCTCGTACCTTGTGAGGTGGTTATCCACTTGCAGCTTGACGATTTCCTTCTCCCTGAGGAAGGTAGGGCAGTCTTTTGAAAGAGTGGTGTACTGTCCTGTAATCTTACAGCTTACTCAGTAGATCTGATTGCAATTTTCATGGTCAGAGCCTTCTATTGCCTTAAGGCCACCACAGAACTCGCAGGCTGGCGTCTCCTTGCAGGAGGATTCGTGATGCCCGAAAACTAGGCAGGATCTGCACCGTAACGGTGCCGGGTACCACCTTCGAATCGGGAGATTTTATAGGCAGCAGACGATATTGGCTGGAGGAGAGAAGCGGTCGAAGGTAATTTGTAAGGCACCAGATGGAGTTGTGACATTGTCTTTGTTGCGAGTCAACCTTTTCACTTCCGTGACTGTTTTCTTTTTTTTTTAGACCTTTCAAGATCTGTTGCTCTGTGAGGAATTGGAGATTGGGAGCAAAAGCGATGCCTTTAGACGAGTTGAGTTTATGGTGGTATTCCACCTTAGTCTCGTGACCCTCTATCTTAGTGAAGCTCTTAAATAATTTATCAGCTGCAGCTCTTGAGGGAAAGAAGGCAAGATACTTCCCGTCTCTCAAGGGTTTGCATGAACGTATGGATGGGGAGCAGTGTTCTATGTGCTTCGTAACTATGAAGGGGTTAAGTTCAGTTATGAGCTTATTCTTGTCGGCTAGCGATATCAGAACATATTTGGGATCAGGCCCAGTATAGGCGTCATTGTGTGATTCCTCTAATAGTGGGAACTCTGACCACTTTGTGCCCCACTTGTCCTTTCTTTTAGGCAGGCTTCTGGGCATGGAGTCTTCCATGTCTAGTGCCGCGTAATAATTTTGCGGCCCTCTGGCCGTGCCCATGTTTTTGCGCCCTCTAGGTGCGGTGAATTACTTGGTCGTCCTTTTGTACAATTATAATGTCCACACCGTGTGAGAGTTTAGTAAAGGAATTATGTAGCTATCCTAACAGGTGTAGCTTTCCCTATATAAAGTTAAGAGTAAGAGGTAAACCTAAAAGGAAGAACCACCACCTAATTGCTACTATCTAACACTAAATTATGATAAATATTGTATATGGAGCAAAAACAATTCGAAAAAAATAAGAAAAAGTAAGAAAAATTGATAAGACTACTTAATTAAACTATTTTATCACTCTGATTGTATAGCAAGTATAATATTGGGAAAAAACGACCTTAATTAGACCGCTCCTGCTGGGTGTTGACTGTGATTAGTCTAGAAGAATATTACTATATGTCAGGATTAATTATCTGCTTCCAAATATTGTGCCTGATCACCTAGTGATCGTTCCAATTAAAGCTGATTATGCGTCCAAGATTAATTATCCAGTCAACCCTGCATACAAAATAGCAGAAAGTTGCTTTTAGATTCCGGTTCGTGGATTGAATTGTAGGTCACTTTCAAATATATTAGTTCCGGCTGGTTCCGTGGGCGCTTTGGGTTTACGCCCCTGCTACAAGAACTTTTCGGACTGAAAATAAGTGGCGCCACCTGTCCGTGAGGGTGGTACCTAGGTCTGCTCTCCCAATTCGGGATCCGCTCAAGAGCCAGCACGTGTGATGCTGATGTGCGTCAGCGATTTCACAGCGTGGATGGAATGATTTTGAAATCTTCAATCATCCGGCTTACTGCTTGTGATAGTGTTTTTTTCAGCTATTTCACCAAATGCACGGACACTTTGTCGTTTGATTAGACTTTGTTTCGCGTTTATAAGTTTATTTTTTACCATTTTTAGTTAGTTTTTAATAGTACACTTTATGCTGTCGATCTGATCAAGTCAGAGGCTATTGACAGAATTATAATGGAAACAATTTATTCATATAAGTAGGGATGTATCCAACTGTCTACTGCTAAGAGATCGCCCTCGAGGATAAGCTAACTATTTCGGTCAGAATGAATTCAATGCTGCAGAGGCCTCCGGCATGATTCGATGTACCACTGTTAATAGAAAGTGTTAATGGGATTTCTAGCGATCGTTTGAACATCTGACTTGGCGAGATATACACTTATTACTCCAAAAAACATTCTTCATTGACAAAACTATCCTACTTTTAGCATATTCATTTTGGTGAGATTCATCTGGTGAGTTGAGGGACACTGCGTGTGGGATACTGGAACTCTTTGACACGAATTCGATGCTAACAATATACACACCTAACAAGTCTGCCCGAATGTACTGGAAGTTGGTTGAGACTTTTTCTGTTCACGTGCAAGCATCCGTAGCATTTCTAATTGGATCCAGTTAATCACTGTATTCTCTTCCAAAGTTTTTTCCAAACTTCACGTGTTGACACCCAAGGTGCTTTGTAGAATTTCCACAATTCGTTTTCTCATGCCAGAGTGATTTTACCAGAAGAAGCGAATTCCGCCTCTGAGGCGACAATATGGTACACGAATTATCAACCTTCAAATTGGAACAAACTATTTTGTCACCAGCAGTTGATTCTAGAATGAAGTGATTCGTAGGTTTAATCTTAGCAATCAATTGATCTGTGGAATAGTGTTCTCAAACGTTTCCAGAATATGTTTGCAAAATTGCCGCCGTGCTTATGATTCCCTTTTATGTTGGCCCCTGATCTATTTTCGTTGCCAGCTCGATGTTGGAATCTACATAGCGGGGATATTGCTTATTCCGTCGCTATGCTCTTTATTTAATATATGATAATAATATACAATATATGCAGAAGCCACTGGAGTTAGGGCCTTCGGTTTGATGGTTTTTTATAAGTAAGGTGTCGATGCTGTCGGACGCTATTTTTAAGATTTTCGCAGGGTTAGTTTCCTGGCCGATGTTTTTGGACAAATCCTCGAATTCAATATTTCACTTGTTCACTGAGTGGAAGATTTGGCAAGACAGAGACGACTGTCTTCTTCTTCTCCAACAGCCGGCAAGAATTCTTCGAGATTGGGTGTGCGGACTGTCGGTATGGCAGCCGGCAGGCATACCTGCTGAAGTATTTCTCAGTGTAGCATACTGCTATATGCAGTACGCTACGAACATAACAGGGCAGAGTGGTCTAGACCACCCGTGGTTCAGACAACGCTGAAAAATGGTCAACTGAGCTAGCCGGTCTTAAACATAGGCCTCATAGCTGCGGGCGCCTAATGTGTGTCTCGACCCACGACCCAATAAGAGCATTCATCATTGCTCGTACTCGCCTACGACAGTTGGCCTTACTTGACCGATGACGCATCGAGGACACATCCTTGAAGTCCCATCAGTCTTCGATCAGACCTCGACATCTTTCTCCGTGTTGGATACCAAAGGTACATCGACAAGCTGGTATGTTCCTTTCGGATGTATGCTCTAATCCCTGACAATAGAAACCTGTTTACTCGCTCGCTCGCCTCACCCCATGTCTGTCCAGTAATCTGGTGAACTGAGCCGAGCAAAACTGGACTCCATTGTCAGAGACTATCGTTTCCGGGACTGCGAACACATGGAACACTTCCGTTTCGAAGAACTGGCACACATTGAGTGTAGATGCTTTTCTCATAGGTTTGAGAATCGGGAACTTTGAAAAGTGGTCAAGAACTATTAAGATGCAGACATTTCCTTTCACTGACCGAGGACCTAGGAAATCGATGTACAACTTTTGCCAGGGTCTTTCTGTCAAAGACTGGACTCCCATAGGTGGTCTAAGAATGGTATTCGGGGCTTTGATCTCTTTATACACGTCACAGGCGCCTACGTAGTTTCTGACATCAACTGTCATTCGTGGCCAGTACAAGTGTCTCCTCAGACGTTAGTGGCGGATCATGCACTCTTGAAATAACGTCGGAGACAAGCCCTCGTGGAATCCAAAGCTTCCAAGCTTCTTCTTCCTGAATCGTATCGCCTGTTCTCGGAACAGTACGAATGTAAACGCAGCCATCCTTGACGCAAAGATCTGGTAATTTGCCAGAAGTCGTTTTTACTTTATGCCTCAGTTCTTCATATTCCAACGCGTTGAAATATGGCGACCTAAGGTCAACTTCCGGGCCAGCATCTCCAGGTGTGGACAAGCTGTCGCAATGAATGCGTGACAGCGCATCAGGAACGAAATTCAGGCTTCCTTTTCGGTGCTCGATAGTGAAGTCGAAACCCTGAAGCCTCAAACTCCACCGAGCAAGTCTATCGCTGAGGTCCTTTTGAGACAGCCATTTCAAGCTCGCATGATCAGTCACTATCTTAAACGGCATAAATTCTATGAAGGGCCGGAACTTCTATACACTTAAGATTGCAGCTACGCATTCCTGCTCTGTGACGGTATAATTTCTTTGTGCTGAGTTCAACTTTTTCGAGACGTAGGCTATTGGCTTCTCGTGGCCATCGTCATCAAGTTGAAGCAGCACTCCACCAATACCTTGTTGCTTGCATCGCACTGTATAATGAACGGCTTGGTGAAGTCTGGGCTCACTAGCAACGGAGCCGAAGTAAGTTTTTGTTTCAACAAATCAAGAGACGTCTGGGCTTCAGGTGTCCACTTGAACTGACTAGGGTTCTTCAAGGTGTCAGTTATGGAGGCAGTTAAATCAGCATAATCCGGGATGAACCGTCTATACCATCCCGCCATACCTAGTAGGCGTTGGGCTTGCCGAACAATTTTAGGTGACGGATAGTCAACTATGGCTGAGATCTTATCTGGGTCAGTCCTGATTCCTCCTTTCCCGACAATAAAACCCAAGTATTTAGTCTCCTTAATGCAAAACTTACTCTTCTCAACGTTGATAGTTAGGCCAGCTTTCCTCAAACAATCCGCTACACGGGATAGCAATGTGGGACGAAAGTCAAAGTTTGATGACAGAATCAGTAAATCGTCCAAGTAGACGAGAATATTTTCACGAACATCAAAAGGAATGACCTTATCCATGAGGCGGCACATAGTTTTTGGAGCATAGCAAAGGCCGAATGGCATCACGGTGTACTGATAGAGAGGATGACCAGGTACTGTAAAAGCGGAAACTCTGGACTCAGCGTCTAGTGGGATCTGCCAGAATGCGTCTTTCAGGTCCAGGCTTGTAATGTAGTTTGCCGGAGGAAGTCGACTCAGAAGCGCATCTATCTGCGGTAGCGGATAGGCATCCTTCTTCGTAACGGAGTTGACTTTCCTGGCGTCAAAACAAAGTCAAACCTTCCCAGGCCTCCGCACTAGTACAACTGGAGAGCTCAAAGGACTCTGGCTCTCCTCTATCACACCCAATGATAGCATTCGTCGCAATTCCGCATCCATCAAACTCTGTACTGCCGGTGAAATCGGATAAAACCTCTGTTTTATCGGGGTCGCGTCATACGTTTCAATCCTAATGAGGCGAAGGAAGGGAAAATCTGTTTAGTAGCTTCTAAACGCTGTCGATCTATCCCGAAAATAGCATGGAAGTCGGTGTCAGGAGTAGCTAGTAAACTCGGTGTCACTTCTGCAACTATACCTAGGACATCTGGAGCCAACCCAAAATAGACGCCAGCAGTCTATTCCTAGATATAGTGCCTGTGTGAGCCCAGGAACCACGTAAAAACGCACGTTTTGGGTCTTACCACGGCAAGTGATGTCCAAGTCACATGACCATGCACAGACGTCATGGCACCATTCGCTACTTGTACCTGTGTCCGATACCTCTTCCATTCAACCTCTGATTCTGCAAGCTTCTCTAGAGCTCCCTGGCCTAGGATACTGACAGTGGCACCACTGTCAAGTAATCCAGTCTCAGTTCGCCCGAGCAGTCTCACTTCGGCATACAGTCGAATGTCGTCTGGCATCGACACGGAAATGTGTGCCAGTTCCTTTCTTTCCTGTCTCATCCGTATTCTCGCCAACGAACGGTAGATCTTTTCTTTCTTGGTCTAATATCCAGGTCACGATACATAATGTCAGCTAACTCCGCCACTGAGGAGAACTGTATTTATTTATTTATTTCTACAAATTTCATCAAATAGCTGATTACTAATGTAATCTTGCGTACTTATAATGAAATAAATATTATTATTATTTCTAAAGCGAGCGGACGCGTCACCTAAGAGCTCGTCAAATAATAAGGAATAAGGGCGGCAAAAAGCAGAAAAAACCCGTGAAAGTTCTGAAAAGTGGTTAGAAAGTGGGTGTGTATTGTGTACTGTGAAAGTGCTCGTAAAAATAATAAAAAAAAACAGTTAAAAAACTTAAACAATAAATTGTGAAAAAAGAATAAATTGAGTGACAGGTTGGGATTTTAAAATTATTTCGGTCGTTGCCATGGCAACATGGCAAACTTGAACAAATTTAGTGTATTAAATTGATTTCGAAAGGAGCAATCTATGAAAAATTAAATTAATTAAATTAAAGTTTTAAATTTAATAAAAAAAAATATAAATAAAATTTTATAAATAAAAGCAAAGCCGTTGCTGCGGTACTTAAATGAGTAGCAGCGATTCTGGGGGGACTGATGATCCCCCCAAATCAAATGGTAGGAGGAAGAAGAGCACGAATGCTTCTTCTTCCTCCAAAACATATCAAGGGCCCAAAGAAAAGGCCACTAAGGGCCCAACTGAAAAGGCCAGCAGCAGTAAAGAAGTGCAGCCGTCTCCCTTGGAGAAGAATATTGCGGAGACAGCCGTAGCTGTCCAAGAAGAGGGTGGAGCATTAGTTCCAAAGCCCATAGCTTTTGCTGCAGCATCTGTGGCTGCATCTAGTGTTCCATCGACGTCTTCGAGGCCAGGACAACATCCTACGTTGAAGGAAGTGGTCGAAACGGCCTCGAAGTCAGCGCCAAAGCCTAGCGGTGTTATAATGAGGCCACCGCTTTCTTCAACGAAAGCAAATACCTCGAAGAAGACACCAGCAGCAACAGCAGTGAGCTCAGAAGCAGCACTACGATCCCCAGCGTTAGTCGTAGGGATATCTTATGCCCAACAGGTAAGTGGCAGTTTCAATAAGGGTTCACCCTTAGAAATTTTTAGTAAGGGCATCCTCGTCCAGCCCCATTGGACGCAGGTAAGCCTCGGCCCAAGACCAGTGCGGGCCTCCAGGGCTTCTTTGACGGGAGATGGCAGGACGAGAGCTACGGGATGCAGTTGGAGCACATCAGAGGATGTCCTCAGACTGCATACCTGAAGGCAATCTTCCGCGTCATCTCCAGTGAACAGCTGTTCTCAATGGGAATTATAGCTGGAGGAATGGTCGAGGTGTACACCACGACCCTCGAAAGTGCTACCAAGCTCATGCTTGAGGGCATCGTGGTGGAGGGTAGACACCTCGTTCCATTCCCGCTAAAAGAAAAGCCCATGAAGGTCGTGTTTTCGCGGGTCCCTATGCGAGCATAACATGAAGACCTCTCGAATTTCCTTGGGAGATTCGGGAAGGTTCATGGAAAGGTTCGCGCCATT
Source organism: Dioctria rufipes (assembly GCA_963924295.1). Taxonomy (NCBI): domain Eukaryota; kingdom Metazoa; phylum Arthropoda; class Insecta; order Diptera; family Asilidae; genus Dioctria; species Dioctria rufipes. The sequence continues at coordinate 114,301,589 of OZ002741.1, forward strand.
CCCATTAAAATTGGGGACGAGGGTCTCGGGCGGGGTATTTTCGGTACCAGCCGGGAAGCGTCCATTACCTTGAATAAGGGGTGCACGCTTCCATCAGGCTTTTACTTGAGCATATCCGGCTCGAGATAGTGGATAGACGTGGGCACCGAAGCGAAATGCCATGCTTGCCATTTGGTAGGGCATTTTATTGCTGACTGCCCCAAGAGAAGCGGAAAGAAGGCTGAACAGAAGGCTCCTTCGAAGGAAACCACTGCTACAGTAGTGGCTCCGGAGAAGGAACTTTCTGCCAACACTCAGCCTGCTATCTTGGAGCAGCCAGTGGCTAAAGTGCCTGAAGTTGTCTTAGAGGCAAAAAAAATTCCGGCTATAAACGGTGCCACGTCGGCACGCGAAGGCATGGCTACTTCCGACGAGGAGTCGAATAGCCAAGTTGGTAAAAAAAGGAGGACGAGGAGGAAGACGAAGGTGGACCGGGCGATGCTGCCTCCTCCAGAGCCAGCAAAGCCAGTCGCATCAAAACGGCCCCACTCGGAGGAGGACGATAGTGGTGCTTGCGGCTCGAAGGTTGTTGTGAGAGACACGGAAGTGTCTCTCGAGCAGCTTTCGGACTGCGATATGACCGGTTTTGATGAGACTGGTCTCTCGAGCTTCAGTGGCTACGAATCGTGTGGTAGCACCATGTCGATTGGTAGCCAATTTGAAGTCTCGGAGGGTTTGGAAACCCTTCCTAGGGAGAAGATCTCGAGGATTCTTTCCCGGCTCCTGTACAAGAAGAATTCAGGCAAAATCTGGAGTATTCTTGTGGAGGAGCTGGGGAAGCCGGAATTGCTACTTCCCCAACTTCTACTCCTACAAGAGGAGTGCAAGAAGAAGGGGAAGTACAACGGTATATCCCAGTTAGATCGACTCCATAGGAGGGTGCAGGAGTTGATACAGGAGCATCGCTTGGTTGATTCTCCTAGTCAATAGACGTCGTACCATCATCGTTTCAACTTTTCATCTCTTTGAATGTGCAAGATAGCTTCTATCAACGCCGGGGGTTTAAGTGCACATACAAGGTTACACAGCACTATCGAACAGGTCAAAATGTTCGATATAGACATCGCCCTTCTACAGGAGACGAATTTTACACAAGACACATATACACAACTTGAGCGTTATGCTTATTTGCACACTGGCTATGCAATGTTTGCCACACCTGCGCCTCGTCGAGGCTCAGGGGTGGCAATCATTGTATCCAACAAATTCACACTATCGTCTCCTGTCTATACAGATATCTTCCCAGGCTTCGCTTCTTCCTTGGACTTTGTCGTTCAAGACAAACACATCAAGGTAGTAAACGTGTACCTTCCTCATGACCAGGACATTACAAGACAAGTTCTTGATAGTGTTCAATCCTGTCTGGTGAATTTTAGTGGCGAAACTATCCTCGGAGGTGATTTCAACTGCACGCTAAATCCCTCAATGGATCGGCATTCCGGAGTTGAGTTCAACTCTGTCAATGCTACTCGGCTGAGGAATTTTGTTCGTGTTTTCAGACTCGTGGATATCTATCGTTGGATGCATCCTACGACTAGATCATACACGAGGGTCTCGCGAAATATCCATGGAAGTCTCGCAGGCTCCAGAATCGATAGACTTTACGTCTCACCTGGAATACTAGAACATTTCGTTGGTGTCACTCATGAAGTGTGTTCCGTTAGCGATCACCTTCTTGTAGTGGCAACCAGCACTCTAGTTGAAAGAAGAACTGCATACTGGATATTCAACAACTATTTGTTGAATTCCGAGCAGTTCATCAATGAATTCACTGAATTCTGGCACGATTGGCAAGAGAGGAAAGGTGACTTTCCTCTTCTTAGTCAATGGTGGGATGTTGGAAAGCTCCAAATTCGATCTTTTATCGAAGCGAATTTCAATCGAAGTGGGTATCAAGCTTCTAGCTTGTCGGCCGAAGTATCTCGGGTGGCAGCTCTTCTCCCAACTCAGCCGGAGTTGATTCTTTATTTTAACAGAATAAAGGAACGCTTGGCAACACAAACTTACAAGCACAGCTTGGAGTTTGTGCTGCGCAGCCAATCACGCTGGCTGAGGGAAGGCGATTCTCCAACCGAGTACTTCTTTCAGGCAACTAGACGACGTACTGCTTCTTGTGAAGTCGAATCGATAGTTGATGAATCTGGACAAGTCCTCAACGGACAACAGCTATCAGAATTTATTCGAGACTATTACAGTAGTCTCTACTCTGAATCGACGTCGACAACATCCTCGACCACTCATGAATTTCTTGAGAATATTCCCATTTTCTCTGAAGACAGCAAGGAGATCCTGGATACAGTAATCTCATTGGAGGATATGATCGCTGCGACAAAGGATCTAAGGCGACACACTTCACCTGGTTATGACGGCTTGACTCCAGAATTCTTCATACGTTTCAGGGATTTATTAATTCCTGACCTTTTGGAAGTCTTCAATTCGGCGGTTGAGACACATTCAGACTTTCCTTCTAGTTGGGGGAGGTCTGTTATGCGATTGATTCCAAAGAAAGGAGATTTGCAGAGGATGGGGAACTGGAGGCCAGTAACCCTATGCAATGTTGACTATAAAATCGTCTGCAAAGCATTAGGGGCGATACTCCGCTCAGTGATTGCTTCGGTAATACACCCGGAACAGTCCTATTGTGTTCCTGGTCGTAGTATCTACGACAACATCGCGGTAGCCAAACATTTGTTTGCCTACCATGAACAGACAGGTACACAAATGGGCATGATTTCTCTTGACCAGCAAAAGGCTTTTGATAGCGTCTCGCACGAGTATCTCCTGACTGCTCTCGAGGCATTTGGGTTCCCGCCCAGGTGGCTCGATATCATCGGGAAACTGTATAGAGATTCAGCGATTTTGATTAAGCATCAAGGACAGGGTCTGGCTCCTATCTCGTTTCATCGAGGTATCAGACAGGGCTGTCCATTGTCAGGTATGCTTTATGATCTTTCGTTGGAGCCGCTACTGGTGAATCTTCGTCGAATGCTCGGACAATATTCAGTGCATCTACCATATACCAATGTGAGGCCTCTTATGTTGGCATATGCGGATGACCTTTCTATTTTCGTGACAAGAGATGAAGCTTTTCCGGTCGCTCGTGCTGTTTTCGAACAGTACGAACGTATAGCGGGCGCTAAAATCAACCTTAGCAAGAGTCAAGGCTTGTGGTGTGGAAGGTGGAGAGATCGTACAGATACTCCACTGAACATCCAATGGACCAATACTTGCCTGAAGTATTTAGGTGTGTATATCGGACGCGAGAGTAAATCAAATAATAGCCGCATCGCTCTTGAGAAACTCTCTAGAGCTGTTAACTCATGGCGTAGTCGACTGTTTCCACTATCCCTAATGGGAAGGTCAGTCATGATAAACTATTTGATTACCTCGTCCATCGTTCATCTGCTAAAGTCTGAGACGTTTGATGAAGGCTTCGTAGGTCTTCTTCAAGCAAAAGCGATAGACGCCTTTTGGTGCGGAAGACGATGGGTTGCTGAAAGCACGCTCTGTCTGCCAGTCAAGATAGGTGGATTAGGTCTCACTAACTTGGTTGTGAAATCAAGGTGTCTCCAAGTGCGTGCATTCCAACGAGTGTTTTGCCAGAGAGACACCTTAATTTCTCAACTGTGGGTGAATGTACTGGGAGGGATCGGCATAGGGGAGTATTACTACCTGCTCTCTGTTCGACCACCCTATCCTCGTGACTGGCCGCAGGATCTAATCTCAACGATTCAGACCTGGGGCAGAATCAGGCCAGCATTTCACCTTAAGTGGAATGCTCTACGGTACACGCAATTCGCGTCGATTCCAATCAGGTTTAATCCTGAATTAATAGATTCAGTGTTCAGTAATGCTCGAGGTTTTGAAGCTGACACGCATACACTGACAGTTCTCGGAGATATTATTGATATCTCTGGAAACTGTCGAATAAACACGAACACTCCACAACTACACGACCTGGCGACTTCTGCGCGGGAGAAATTTCGCCAACTTGGGACCAGTGACCCTGGCACTAAGTTGGAAGATGCTTTCGTTCTGGACAGACCGCCTCACACACCTTTCAGCACACTTACAACACGTGTGCTCCGTGACATGCTTATGTCAATAAGACCTCCGGAGTATACAGGATACAACAGATGGCGAACACACCTCGGGGTGAATATGGGCGTGATGGGAGGGATAACTTGCAGAGTAGTCTACAGTTATCCTTCTAGTTACAAAGATGCTGATGTAGCATTCAAATTGCTGCATCACAGTCTTATGCATCCTAATCAGTTGTCACATATCGACCGGCGAGTTCAGAGGATCTGCACAGTTTGTTCTGGTGAAGGCACCTTGTTTCACAGGTTCTTCGCTTGTCCAGCTTTGCAGAGTCTGATGGAGCTGGTGCGCGATATGTGTCAGTTGATCCACCCGAATTTCAGCATTACTAGGACATCGTTTCTATGGGGACCAAAGGTTTGTAGTCGGGTGAATTGTTTGATTAGCTTTGTGTTGACACTGGCCAAATCTACAATTCACTTGTACTACATGAGAGCCGGAGATGGGAATCAGAACACTGACCCACAACACCACGCACAAGCACTTAAGCGCCACTTCGTTGACAGATTGAAGAGACGTTTACGTCTTGAATATCTGGCAACGAACGCAGACACATTCAACTGCACATGGCAGCCACTATCGTCAGTACAGGACGGAGCTCTTGTCTTTCGCTGGTGATATCAGGCCACAGCATTTGCAACTCTAGTCCACGGGGCTTCTCCTCGCTTTGGAACCGTTGCAAGTGCTGTGGGAAGGATAAGCGCTACGTTAGAGATGCTCAGCTGGAGGGATGATGAGGGCAGTTTGTAGAGGTCTATGATACTACAGGCTGCCCTCGCGGGACGCTATGATATCGGTGGCATTGGACAAAATTATATGTTTTTAACAAAAAATTCTAAATTTCGCATTCGGTTCTCTTACAAAAATTCTTGTTATCTATTTTGGAAACTTTTCTTGGTGAGCTCTTCTTGGAACTGCCACTTATCTGCAAATATAGGCACATTTTAAATTTTAGCATTTTATCTCGACTTTGGTTGTAAATCTTTATTTTCAAAATTATTGTGAAAATTCTACCTTACATTTCCTTTATATTGTTAGCTTAATCTTTTTTAATGTGCCTTATTTAGCTTCTTATATTGTTTCTTAGTCTTATATAATTGTTTGAGCCTTTTGCGTCCCATTTAATTTTTAGTTATCTAGAGCCTTTTCTCATTTTGTTTCTTTCAGAGCCACTTTTTGTTGTTTTCTTTTTTATACTTAAGAGCCATTTTATAACGTTTTTTTCTATTAAAGAGTCATTATATACATAAAAAAAAAAATTATTATTACTACAAAATTAAAACAAAAAGTAAATGTACAACATAGAATAATCCCATTTAAATAAATTACAAATAGGCACATGTATAAAAAAAAAGAGAAAAAGCATTAAATTAAAGAGAACATAATACAAAAATACAGACTAGAAATAAAATTGAACAGAAAAAGAGAAACGAAAAAGAAGAGAAAGAAGAAAAAAAAGAAAAAGAAAAAAAGCTACATTAGGTAAGCTGACCATTCAAGAGACGCTTTATTTGGGCTTTAGTTAGATATAGGTCCAGTACGTGCCAATGAGCATTAAACAAACGAGACATCCACGTAATAGGCTCATTAAAACTGTAATTTGTATCACAAAATGGCAAACAAAAAGTCATGGATTCTCAAGGAAGCCAAGGAGCAGAGAAATTTAGGAGCCCAAGAAGCTCTTCTCAAGGGTGTCGATAGAGAGCAACTTGAGTCGATCAGCATAAGGAGGCAAGGCTAAAGGATTGTTCCATTAAAGGCCACGAAGAGAAAATTTAATAAATCTGCGTTGGACTGCTACAATCCGATTAATAAGCACAGAATAAAATGGTGCCCAAACAGGACTGGCATACTTCAAGATCGGCCTAACAAAAGCGAAATAGAGGGTCTTGGTTACAAAAGCGTCACTAAACTCCCGGGACCACCTCTTACAAAGCCCAAAGCAGTGTTAGCCCTATTGATAATATTTGAAATATGGTTTTCAAATGAGAGCCCGGAATCAAAAATAACCCCCAGATCCTTGGTGCTATGAAGTCTGGACAATAAACTTCCATTGATGAAGTAATTCAGATACAAAGGACTACGCTTACGATAATAAGACAAAACAAAACCCTTATCAATATTCAAAGAAAGAAAATTCTTAGAACACCAAGAGTAGAAGGTGTTCAAGTCAGAATTAATTAGAGCACAGTCATCGGCATTCGACGTCGTCAGCATAACAAAGAATTTTGGTATGAGGTAGTAACAAGTGTAAGTCATGAATATAAATGACAAACAAAAGAGGACCAAGATGGCTACCCTGGGGAACTCCAGAGGTATTAAGGATGTTCTTGGATAGAATACCATGAAAAGAGACTTGCTGGGTACGGTTAGACAGATAGGAGTTTAACCATGCACTTAAAATGCATTTTGTAAATTTATTGAAATTATTTTCAATAAACTTCAGTCTGTTAGACGAGAAATCTCCTTCACATAGAAGAAACCCACAAAGGAAACCCAGCAAAGTAAACTTATGTAAAAGTGTCTTGTGGCTAATCCTGTCGAATGCTTTACTAAAGTCAGTATAGATGCAGTCAACTTATTTTCCTGTATTAATAGAAGATATACAATGATTATAAAACTCCAATAGGTTGGTAGTTGTTGACTTCCCTTTAGTAAAACCATGCTGGAAACTACCTAAGATCGGTTTAGAGTGGAAATAGAGAATATCACAGACAATAGCCTCAAATGTTTTGGGAATAGTTGAAAGATGAGCAACTGGTCTATAATTAGATATGTCAATTCTATTCCCATTTTTATGATGTGGGAAAATTAAGGAGTGTTTCCATAACTTAGGAAAGACGGCTGATCGACAGGACAACTTAAATAGATGAGATAAGATGGGGATAAGCGGAATGCTACATTTCTTCAACAAAGAAGATGGGATGCCATCACGGCCAGGCAAAAAGCTATCTGTCAAATTTGAAATATGTTTCGAAATTATGGCATCGTCAAAAACAAGATCCTTTAACTCAAAAGAAGTCGAAGGAAGCATCGTCAAGTGAGTAAAATCGCTACAACTAATATCATAGTTGGAATCACTAAAAGCAGATTCAAAAAAATCATCAAACAGATTAGCAATAATTGTGGAGTCAGCACTCTCAGCATCACCAAAAGATAAGGATGAGGGGAATCCATCAGAATTGCGTTTAGAATTAACAAAGGACCAGAACTGTTTAGGTCTATCGAGCAAAGAAGTCTTCAATTTGGATATGTATAACTTATAAGAAGCCTCAGAAGTAGCCATGAACCTTCCGCGATGATACGAGTAAACCAGATAGTCCTCGTCGCTCCTCGAAAAACAAGATCTTTTCCATGCTTTAGTTTTGAAATTCTTAAAATGGCGTATTGAAACTTTAAGCCATGGCTGAGTCAGACTTTTATTCCTAGATCTAGAAATTGGTACATTCTGAACAAAACAAAGAAATATAGAGTCGTAAAATAGCTTGATAGCATTATCGATATCTCGTTCGTCAAATATATTACTCTAGTCACGACTAGACAGCCAAAAGTCGATTCTAGTATAGTCAGCCTTAAAATTAAAATAGTAATCGTCAGAGTAAGATACATTCAAAGATATTGGATCAAAACAAAATACAACATGAACTGCTGGATGGTGAATAGAATCTGGAAGCAAAGGCGTTAAACATCTCCTAGCCGTAGTACCATAACAATCCGAAGAGAACACCAAGTCAAGGAATCTCCCTGAGTCATTTGAAATGCCACTGCACTGGAAGAGCCCTGCTGAAACAGTGCTGTCAATAAAGCGGGGAAAATGCTGAGGAGCAGACAGATAAGCTGGACGAAAGCTTTCCATATCAGAGTCACGAGACAGTCGGCATATTAAAGTCCCCGAAAACCAGAAGATCATCAGAAGGCAGCATAGTATCAGTAATCCTGCCGATAGATGAAGCCAACGAATCGTAAGTAGAAGGAGGCGAACCTGGAGGAATGTACACGTTGACGACAAATACATTCTTAAGCCGAAGTCTCAGAACCACCACCAGAAGCTCAAGATCATCCACCCCGTCCAAATCTATCAGTGAACACGGAATACCTCGCTGAACCGCGCACAGAACACCCCCACCAACAGGAGCATTCAGCAGGCCCAAGTGACGATTCCGACGAAAGACCTGAAACTCAGAACCAAAAATCTCAGCATCGACAATTTTTCCACATAGCCATGTTTCGGATAAGCACACTACGTCAAAGCTTGAACTCGTAGACGACACAAATAGCTGGGTAGTCTTAGATCGGAGTCCAGTTACGTTCGCATAGTAGAACGAAATCTCCTTGAGTAGTTTTTTGACGACGAAAGTGTCTTAGCCCGAGCTCTAGGAACAAATTCTCGCACAGTTAGGCGGCCATATATCCGGAGACATCACAGCTGCAAAAGAATCCTCAGGAATCAAGGCCCTAAATGATGCGGAAAAAGTGCGCTCATAAGCACCGTTTTTCGAGTTAATTTTCCTAAAAAAGATCTCGCTCCGTTGAATGCCCAAACAAAATTAAATATGACAAACAATGTCATCCTCAGTAGTGTCCGGATGCACCCTAGAAATAAAAATGCTCTTCGGTAGTCTTGCAGGTCTCAGGGTACCAACCCCAGCAGGAATCCCGCCGATGCCGACATCACTCATAGAAGAAACGCTATCCGATACAGGGCCGGGGTCTTCATGAACCAGAGCAATCGAGCCATGAGCAGAGACAGGTGCAGAACAGGAAAGAACAGAGCAGACACCACTAGTTTCAGCATTAGCTTCACACACAGTATTGGAATCCTCCATAGTAGGCTGATCATGACTTTTTTCCCCACATCGTGCTGAGCCGCGACCTTCATTAGAGTGAGCCATAGGGGGATGTGTGTGATCCTTACCACGCCTTCGATGTGAGTGCTTTATCAGATTCGGTCTCTTACTGCATTATAATTCTGCACACGCGTGTGATACGGCGTCAGCGGGTGTGAAACAGGCTCACGCCCACTCGTCATAACAGAACTTGGTGGCCGTTTCAGTACAGAAATGCCAGAAGGCCGAATCTCCTGCTCAGTAACCTTGTCAGCTAAAGGTGCTGTCGGTGTTATTGGAACATCGAAATTTAAACACTCTTCCAAAGAAGTGTCTAATAGTGTCATGGGCTTCCCGAAGGTGGAAATGGGAGCTTGAAGATCTGGGGAGAAGTCTATTAAATTCTGCGTCTTTATAAATCAATCGGTAAGACTATCAGGTGGTTTGCTAATATCATCAGAGTCCCTGAATGATATCAGTGGGCAATTCAGAGATTCGTCGTTAAGGTCTGCTAATGGAGTGGACCCTCCTCCTTGTTCAAGGCTTGAACTGGAGTGTTCCTTGCAGTTGTCACGCGTGACGTTGACACTGGTCGAGAAAAGGTCGTGGTATTCCCGACCCGTCTCAGGTTTTTCTGTCGGTAATGGCTGCAGTTGGGCTTGAAGACATTTTTGCGTCCGCATCCATAGCAGAACACGACTTGTCTTTCCTGCCGGCAGTCTTGGTAGAAATGACCGGGCTGGTCACAGTTCCAACAGATAACGTTAGTAGGTGCCGTAAGAGCAGATACTGTGGTGGCTTCCTCACTGTTGTTTGACATCTATCAGACGACACTCATCCACCTCGCTGACTCTCGGGCCACGATAGGTGTTCCAGCTGCACGCTGTCGCGATTCGCTGCTGTGTAGCTTGTATTTGAGTCACAAGACTCCGTAGTTGGTGTATGGTGTTAAGGCGTGGAATTCTGCCTCAAGAGAGACCAGTACCAATCCATTGCTGGACCAGAAAGCAGAGTCGTCATGTGCCGAACGAAAAGATCGAAATCTCCGTCTAAAGCCGAGTACATGAGGGCTTCAACTTTGAACACAAATTCGTCGACAGTAAGGCGAGAACTATCGCCACTATATGAAATATTCCATCTCCGGATGGGACTATCAGAACGTCGTGGTCCTAGGCCTGACGGGATACGATGAGATGGAGCTGGTTAGGCTGGTTAAATTTTAGTTTAGGCTGGCCACTAGGCTGACCAAGAGGTGATGCCGGTCTGTTAAACGACTGCCTCCGACCGTCGTGAAACTCTGGCGGTGGTCTCGGTTCACCCATAGAAGGACGTGGCCGTGAAAAATCTACTGGTGGAATTGTAGCTGAGATTTGCTGCCTGACGCTAGTTGCCAGTTCTGTTCGCAAGGTATTTAGTCTCTTCTCAAGCAAGGCCTTCGCGGACTAAATCCTGTAGCTTTATACGCAGACCTGCCAGCAAGGCTTCGGTCGCTGCTGAGCTCTGACCCTGAGCAGTAGGTAGTGGACTATTTCGTCGCGAGCTGGGATTTGAAAAAGTCATGGAACGCGGATCTAGCATTCCAGGCGACAGGGATCCTCGACTAACTGGTGGGACCGTTAGAGATGGTAAATCAAATACGGGTGCTGTCGTTCGGGGGTCCTGACTAACAGGCCTCGTAAAAGCTTGTTTTGGAACAGCCCCTGTATACTCAGAAAAATCATACTGAGTGAGATGGAATCTGCAGTTCGGGCAGTTTGACTGCTGTCCAATCCACGTTTTAAGACATGCTTTGTGAAACACATGTCCACAGGCCATCTTCACTGGCTTCCTCTTGCCTGACCAGTCTCCCTCCTGGCAGATGGAGCACTTTTCTGGCACCTGTATCGGTACATCAGTTGCTGGCGGTGGTGTTCGCACTGTAGCCATTGTATAACTTCAACCGATCAGTCGTAAAAACAATATGTTCCAAAATAACCCAGGAATACAGGCTAGATAATCTTAACACTTGTAAAAAGTTTATGCGGTCCGGGCAAGGAAAAGATCGGTTTTGTCCAACTGGACTCGAGACAACTGAAGTGTCAATTTAAAAAATATACTAAGAGTTCGGAACGAATGCCAAGAAAATTCAAAATAATCAAAGGTTCGGAGAAGATAGTAAAATTTTCAAAAATTTAGATAACCGAAATCAATTTGAAACTTGAAAAAAAAATTCACCAACAGGTTAGAAAAGATTACAAGATTTTCGAAGGAAAGTTACTACAAGTTCAGAAAAATTCATATCATAATTACCAAAGTGGTAAGTATTCGAGAAGATAGCGGAATGTCAACATGGGCAGTACTCTCACTTGGAATTTAATACTTGTACTGCCTCGATTGTGCAGTCCAAAGATATAAATGCTAATTTTTATAAAAAAACTACAAAAATTCAACGCAAGCAAAAAAATCAGCAAAAAGAAAGTCATACAGTCTCTCCCCCACTCTCCAAGAGCCAACTCTCAAAACACAAAAGCCTCCAAGTCCACCCTCTCTAATCAGATCAGAAGTAGGATGATGTAAGGCAGAATCATGAATCTGGTCAACTAGTTAGCTAGAAGCCAAAAAGTCGTCTCACAGACTCATGACTCTGTCCAGCCAGTTGGCCAACAGAACATGCTTTCGTGAGAGCACAAACTAAAAGTGTTTGTCAGGCTACCTACTATCTCCTTAGCACAAGGCCAGCGGGAAAGATAATTCAAAAAATTTAAAAATTCAAAAACTCGACGAACTGTTCCGACTTGAGGCTCGATTAAAGTCAAAACTGAAGTCGAAATTGCAGAAAATACTTTCAAAGACGAATGACTTTACTAAAACTTGAGGTCAGTCAATTAGCAAAGTGCCAAATGACCATCTCACTCTAAGTCCCAGTCTCCAGTGACAATTAGACCACCGAAGTCCAACGGAGGTGGCCCCACCTTGGGCGCCATTTTTGTTATGGAACTATGTTGAGTGATTGACGACTGGACGTTAAGTCTCGACTACCAGCATGAGCTGACAGATCACTCGGCGAACAGCGTTGACTGCAGGGCGGCACGCTAGCTCGCCTCGGCTATTGGCGGAGAGTGTGGGGAGGTTCCACGAAAAACCTTCCGCTGCCGTCTGCCATATACAAAAAAAATCTCGTGCCTTTAAACTTCAAAAACGCCGGCACACATTCAGTCCTGAAGGTACCTTTACGTCACCTACCTACATCTACATTGAAGGCGCAGATGGTCTGCCTTCCTACATGCATCAACCATCTAACTGACTCTGAGGGCAGATATTTTCAGAGTCCCTTGTAGACCTGTAAGAAGAGTTGTAAAGGAGCGGACTTTCACTCAACCATTAAATCGAATAGGGCTCCGCGAGATGGGGAGTAGAAGGTAAAAATTTTATGTTATCATTATGTTATAATGGAAACAATTTATTCATATAAGTAGGGATGTATCCAACTGTCTACTGCTAAGAGATCGCCCTCGAGGATAAGCTAACTATTTCGGTCAGAATGAATTCAATGCTGGAACACGCGATATGTCTACTATCCATCAAGGTATATTGCTTTTCTATTCCTTTCCTATCTTACTTGATAAAGGTTGACTCAAATTCACACAAAAATCTTACTTTACATCGTATGGTCTATCCAAATTCACAAGAATTAATCGGTCTCTTTCAGCCTGATTAAAACTACAAAAATTTAACTATTGTTACCATGTACTCTAATTTGCATAATTTCGCATCTGTATGCCTATATATATGCATTATGGATATTTCATGATTATTTTAAAACTAAAGTTATTTCCTAGTTATTCTACTCTAATGTACTGCCAAGTCACCGTTTTATCGTATCGCGGCTAAATTTGTCTTCATTTTATTAAAAAAATTTACGAGTATCAGTATGAATAAGAATCATAATCTTGCAAGTTTATCTTATAAAAAAATTGGAAAAATCTTTGTCTGTTACCCTTCTCTTTAAGGCCCTGCAAGTATGATAATTTTTTTTCTTTTTTTATTTTTTGAAAGCAATATAGATATTGATAATTCAAAAAGACAACAACTTAGTGCTTACTTTCGTGCTGGGGAATCCACCGCAGAGGCCTCCGGGATGATTCGATGTACCACTGTTAATAGAAAGTGTTAATGGGATTTCTAGCGATCGTTTGAACATCTGACTTGGCGAGATATACACTTATTACTCCAAAAAACATTCTTCATTAACAAAACTATCCTACTTTTAGCCTATTCATTTTGGTGAGATTCATCTGATGAGTTGAGGGACACTGCGTGTGGGATACTGGTACTCTTTGACACGAATTCGATGCTAACAATATACACACCTAACAAGTCTGCCCGAATGTACTGGAAGTTGATTAAGACTTTTTCTGTTCACGTGCACGCATCCGTAGCATTTCTAATTGGATCCAGTTAATCACTGTATTCTTTTCCAACGCTTTTTCCCAAACTTCACGCGTGGACACGCAAGGTGCTTTGTAGAATTTCCACTGTTCGTTTTCTCATGCCAAAGTGATTTTATCCGAAGCAGAGAATTCCGCCTCTGAGGCGAAAATATGGTACACGAATTATCAAACTTCAAATTGGAACAAACTATTTTATCACCAGCAGTTGATTCTAGAATGAAGTGATTCGTAGATTTAATCTTAGCAATCAATTTATCTGTGGAATAGCGTTCCCAAGCCTTTCCAGAATATGTTTGCAAAATAGCCGCCGTACTTATGATTCCCTTTTATGTTGGTCCCTGATCTATTTTCGTTGCCAGCTCGATGTTGGAATCTACATAGCGGGAATATTGCTTATTCCGTCGCTATGCTCTTTATTTAATATATGATAATAATATACAATAGATGCAGAAGCAACTTACTTGTCAGAACTTTTCTTCTCGTCCGACAGCAAACACGAAAAGTAGCTGCACATTCACCGTTTAGGCGAGACATTATTTGCCGCTTGATGACAGTGCCACACACGATGTAGCATACTGCATTGTGTGCGTCCGCGACCACAACAGGGCAGGGTCGTATGTTTCATCTGTGAATAAGACGATACTGAGAAATGGTCGGCTGAGCTAGCCGGTCTTTAACCATAGGCCACATCATTGCGGGCACCCAATATGTGACACGACCATGCCTGTTGGTGGAGGTCGTGCCAGTCATTGGCCAGAGCTTGACATCCGTCTCAATACCGAAAGTCAGAGGTGTTCTCACAGGCCAACAACCTAAAAAGCCAGTCTATCAGCACCCCTCTGCTTTCCTGTACCGAGAGGAGTCTACAACTAGTAACCTAAATAATTGGTTGCAAAGGTTCCCTCGCTCTTGAGATCTCATTCCGACCGCAGCTTAAAACCCGTTTGAGGATGCGTCTCCAAGTTTCCAAACGCATATTGAGTCTCTAAGAATTTACATTTGACAACCAGGGTGCCAGCACAGTAGTTCAGTTCCCCTTTTAACGCGATGTGGTGGCGCTGTTGACTCTCTCACGAGCTCATCCTTCGTCAACCTTACTAGAAGGTCCTGAACACCTTGCAGGCCTTCACTGGAACTCACCCCGAATAAGTCGTTATAATTCCAGTGAAGGATTTATGTTCAGTCGCTTCTTGCGACACACAGATAAAACCGTGAAATAATTAGTTTTCTCCTCTCACAGGGAAGTAAAGGCTAATGCCTGGAAAATGTACCAGATTTGTGAAATAATTTAAGTACCCCAGCTTAAGGTTCGCAGGAAAGTTGGCTGCCGCCGCTGTAAATAAGGCCGTTGTACTTGTGGAGTATGGGTTTATTTTTCCCAGTTGCTGGAATTTGTTTTTTTTTTTAGAGAACTTTAATATGTGCACGCGTAAATATATCTATATTACAGGCCGAGTGAGTACCAGATTTGTGAAATAATTTATGTACCCCAGCTCAAGGTTCGCAGGGAAGTTGGCTGCCACCGCTGTAAATACGGCCGCTGTAATTGTAGAGTGTGGGTTTCTTTTTGACAGCTGTTTGAATTTGTTTTCTTTTTTTTGAACTTTAATACGTGCACGCGTAAATCTATCGTTTAATCACTCTATATCGCACCTAGTGCAATAATGTGTGATTTCGTCATGCTTGGTACATATCCCATGCAATGTATCCAATTATGTTATTATGTTGTGCTGTTCTGTCTTTTTTCCTCCGCGGCTATATGGGTGCGAGCGGTGTGGTATTGTTTGTGTTTATGCGTCTCATGTGCTTAATTTGTGTGATCAAATATAACTAGGAGTATTGTAGGCGCAGTAAACTCTGTGAAACAGGTGCTCCTCTGTGGGTTGAAATTATTTTTGGGTTCTGGAGAATTTCTTCTCAGCGGAGCCGAAATCCACAAATCTGCAATTGTGTATCGTCGAAGCAAAACTAGAATAAGTTGGTGATAAAGGGTTTTCCAATAAGAGGTGTTTTGGAGCTGTCATTTGACATTTGACAAGTAGAAACTACTCCATTAATAAAAATGGAACGATACACGATTCAACAACGCATTGAAATTATTAAAATTCACTATAAAAATGGTGAAAATGTGGCAGAGACGGTTCGTAAAACTCGAACATTTTTGGGTCGTCGTGAAGCACCTTGTCGGACCGCAATACAGAAATTGGTAGAAAAATTCGAGCTGTCGGGACAAGTTAGTGATGTGAAGAATAAAACCCGTGCACGTCGCTCAAGAACAGCCGAGAATATTGCTGCTGTAGCCGAAAGTGTTGAAGAAAACCCAGGTTTGTCCATTCCTCGTCGTTCTTTGGAATTAGGCATTCCACAAACGTCATTACACCGTATTTTGCATAAAGATTTGGGTCTTAAGGCTTATAAAGTTCAGTTAACACAAGAACTCAAGCCGGCCGATCATCAACAACGTCGAGTCTTTGCTGATTGGGTCCTTGAAATGCATGAAAATGATCCGGAATTCCATCGAAAACTCATGTTGAGTGATGAGGCCCATTTCCACCTCGATGGCTTCGTCAATAAGCAAAATTGTCGCATCTGGGGCTCGGAAAACCCAAGAGTTATTGTTGAAAAGCCTCTCTATCCTCAACGTGTGACTGTTTGGTGCGGTTTATGGTCCCGCGGGGTCATTGGACCTTACTTTTTCGTATAACTACAAAAATTTTGCTGACTAGTGCTGGATGATGCTTTATACTTATTAAAAATCGTAAAAATTATATATCTAGGTTATGTGTAAAGATTATTTACAATTTTTATCTATAGTTTCATGTTTTCTTAATTATTATTTTCTTTTTAGGACCAAGAAAAAGCCAGTGGATGTATTTGCGGTATAGTTGCGTCACTGGAATATGGATTTTTAGTGTAGGTCGGCTTCTTGTGATGGTTAGCCTATCAACTGGTTCGGCATTGAGAATTCATCTCCAGGAGCAGGTAAGACCTAGGTTGGTGGTGGATGGGGTGTTTGTAGAGTGATGTCGTGAGTTGTGATGTGATTTTTTAATCCTTTTTATTCCAGTTATAATGCCTCTTTTCGATTATAGCGGAGGAAATGGGAAAAGCTGCCCGTACATTGATATTCCGGCTTATGGACTGGACGCATACTACTGGCACCGTGGGAATTTGTGCTGGGGTTTATTAAAACAACGGGAGATTCCAATATGTCTTGCAGGTATGTTAGTTTGCTACAATACTCCCTCCTTCGAAACTTGAAGCTCCGACCATGCTGGCTATACCTGCAATGAAGAACGAAAAGAGGTGTATAAGTGGTGTGTCCCCTCGGAATGACCTAGCGCATACGCGGAGCGCCAAATTTTACTTGTCGTATTCACGCCGCGGCGCGTGCTTTTTTTTGTAATACGATTTGTTCATTTCGTTTACGATAGGCCGCTTGTCTGTCGACGTGTACGGTCCGACACTTTCCTCCACGGCACTTCTTCATTTTATATACGACCTCGGTAACTTGCTCGACGATCTTATGGGGCCCGTCCCAATCTCGCTGTAGCGTCGGGCAGCGACCGACGGCGCGTTTCGGAAACTATAACCATACCAGTTTATCTGTTTCGTAGACGAGCTCGCAAGAACGTAGATCGTAATAATTTTTCATTCGCCGACTCGCGATATTGAGAGCTACTCGATTGTGCTCATGGACCTCGTTCAGCGTAGCGATGAGTTTATCCAAGTACTTGCTGGTTGTTTCTGCAGCTGTTGGCGGGTTTACTATCACCATATCCAAGGGCAAGCGTGGCTTTCTCCCGAAAAGCAATCGAGCGTAGTCTGTTTGGTGCTATCTTGGACGCTGGCTCTGTACGACAGAAGTAAAAAGGTGCACGAATTGGTCCCAGTCGTGTTGGTGTAGATCTACGAATTAGACTAGGTAGTCTAAAATTTACCGATAAAAGCATTCCACCAGGCCATCTGACTGCTGATGAAGGGCAGTAGTGCATGTTTTATCAATTCCAAATCATGCACCTTTAGGCATCATAATTTGTTGTAGAACGCCTTAACTTCGGGAGTACAATCCTTAATGGTCTCTTTCTCCTGCCGCTGGGCTGACTGGAGTCAGGGTAGGGTCGCGCTGTTGGTGTTCGGTAACGTTTTCCTGTGTAGTAATGACTTGAGGTGTTATGATATCCTTTTCTTCCTGCCGCTGACAGTAAGTGCAATTAGAGGTGTAATATGGGCGTCTGGACAAAGCGTCGGCGTTGCTGTGTTTATTTCCAGAGCGATGAACAATCTCAAATTCATAAGCCTGCATCCGTTCTATCCAGCGCGCCACTTGGCTTTTCGGGGAGTGAACATTCATTAACTACCTTAAGGAAGCGTGGTTAGTACGAATAGTAAATTTTTTTCCTAGCAGATATGGTTGGAAGTGCGTGTAGGCATTGACAATTGGAACCAATTCTTTTCTCGTGACGCAGTAATTACGCTCTGTCCGACAGGTCTTACTGTAATATTCGATCACGTGGTAGGTCTTCATCAGGCTGTGCCAATACAGACAACTTGTCTTTTAGAGTTAGTTTTCGGTTAACTCCGTTAGGGGCCTTGCGATGGGAGAAAAGTTATACACGAACCGTCGGTAGTAGGTACACAATCCGAGAAATGATTGAACATCCTTCTTACTTGTGGGGAGAAGTCAATTGCGTACTGCAACTGTTTTGTCAGGTTCTATTGACACTCCTTAGGCAGTCACAACGTGCCCTACAAATTTGACCTCTCGCTGACATAATTGGCATTTCTTTGGCGGGATCTTAAAGGTAGCAAGCCTTATCCGAGTCAAAACGAAGCGTAAATTCGCTATCATGATTTGGAAGGTTGCCCCGTGAACTATGACATCGTCCAGATAGACCAACCAGACTTGAGGTGGTAGACATTGCAACGCTACTTTCATTAGCCGCTGGTAGGTAACTGGAGTGTTTGTTAGTCCAAACGGCATCACAGGAAATTCATACAAGCCTCTACCAGTAGAAAATTCTATTTTCTCCTGATCGTGTTTTCTACTTGTATCTGCCAATATCCAGGCTTTAGGTTCAGGGCGGAGAGCCACTTGGACCCCGCTCGAGCATCGAGTGTCAGGTTGATGCGAGGAAGTGGGTAGGAATCCCTTTTCGTGACGTCATTCAGCCTCCAGTAGTCTACGCAAAAACGTGTGGATTTGTCTTTCTTTATCATCAATACTACCGGGGATGCCCAAGGGCTGCTTGACGGGATAATACCTTGGTTTTTAATGTCTCGTATCAGGTCTTCAGCTTCAGTTCGCTTTGCAAGGGGTAGACGTCTTGGGGGTTGTTTAATAGGCCTAGTATACACCTACGTCGATGGTATGCCTTAATATAGACGTTCGGCCTAGATCAGCCTGATTGAGCGGAAACATCATGATATTCATGAAGTAAATCGCCCAGAACGTCTCCTTGCTGACTATCAAGGTGTAGAGTCGTTTGATCAAGTAGCGTGTATAGTTCTGATGGTAACTCTTTAGGTTCAGTTCCTATTTCGACGACATCGGAATTCCTGATAACAGTAGTCAAAATAGTGTTGTTCTTGAGCTCGACGGGTTGCTCGCACAAATTTGCTATTTGAGCTAGTATTTTCCAGCTTTGTGTGGTATAAATAGCCGGAACAATCCAAAGTCTCTGTGGCATATTCCTTGAAGCGAGCAGTACAGTCGGTTGGTCACCTAATGGAGGGTTAGAAAACGGAACAAAGCATGTCGACCTTGCGAGAATGGTGCAGTCACTCATCTTCCTTGCAGAAATGGTTCCTGCTTCCTCTAATATTGGGATAATCTCGGGGCCTATTTGAAGTGTATGTTGGTTTAGATCGATTGAATATTTATGGCTTACTAGAAAATCCATTCCGATGATGTAGTCTTCGAAGATATCAGACACGTAGAATGTGCTGTCGGTGGAAAAATCTCGTATGCAGACTGCCAATTGTACCATTCCCTTAACTTGACTTGTTTCCCCTGTAACGGCTTGAAGGTGAGTTGTAAATGGCCCGACTCACTGCAATAAAGGGGAGCAGGAAGGTCTATGGTGGAGAGCTGAGTGGGCAATTCTGCAACGAAACGAATAGAGTTCTTGATTTCACCACTGTGTGTGTTCTTGTTTGGCGTCTTGTTGGTGTTTAGTGGGTTAGGGTTGTTACTGACGGTGGATGTTCTGGGGTAGTGCGTATTTTTCGTGGAGTTGTTGTTCAGGTTTATCTTCATACTTGGTGATAGGTCTATATCTGGTGTGGTATAGGCTTTATAGAATACCGTGTTAGTAGTGTTTGGAGCGTTTAGCTGGTGCGCTGGTCTCTGCCCCCTTAGATCAGCACACTGAGGTTTAAATATTCTGTGGTAGGTCCAGTGGATGGTTGAAATGAAGTTGATGATGGAGGTTGCTGTAATCCTGATTGGGATGTATTGTATCTGTTCGGTCCTCGGGTCGAGTCTGTCTTATTAGGCGGTTGGTCGTCATACAGAATTAGGACAAGTACTGCTTTATTGGATGGATTTCCTTTGAACAGGTCAAACTCTACTTGGGCACCGGGAGTTATCCCTGACTCGATATTTGGCATCCGAGATTTTACGTGTGTGGCATAGAAGAAGATGTCTTCCTGGTTATCATCTCGAGTGATAGGCCTATACGCTCAGAGTCGAACAATCTTATCATTCTTCTTACACTACGTGCAATACAGCGTCATTAGAGAGTCGGGTTGGGCTTGGTGGGGCTCTTCGTGTAACGGGAGCTAGTTCGTTACGCTGGCCCGTTGGCGTTTCCCGACGCTTAGCTTGATGCAGTTGAAGAGGGTTGCTCATTTCTTCTCGGCTCTCGGCATCCATTATTGCTGTTAGAGAAAACAGCTACCTTTATATTTCTTCTAATTGCTCTGGTAGCCTGATGGTTTGCCTCAATGCGAATCTCAGTCTGCATGGCTTGATGTAGGGTAGATGGTGCCGAATCGCGTACTCTTTGTTGAACATCTAAGTCCAATGTCCCGTCAAGAAATTGTTCCAGACAATTCGATCTCTAGCACTCTCTGGGCAATCCGAAAAAGTCAGAAATGTCAACCGCTGAAGATCAGTGGCATATTCTGTGAACGTTTCACCGTTCTTTTGCACTCGTGCTGAATATGAGTCACCGTTTGTTGATAATCTGCACTGAATCGTATACGAAATGCTTCGCTCACCTGGCTATAATCTTCTCTCATTGTTGCGAAATGGCGTCAAAGTGAATTTCGTATCGGCTCCAAGGGACCTTGCCATCATACTCGGTTGGTGGTAAAATCTGTTTCTGCTGAGGGTATGGTGATATTATACAGGGTATCGGTGGAACAGCTGTCTGCTGGCCTTGTCTTCCGTCGTTGTAATCAGTAGCTGTTAAATTTCGACCGCCTTTTGTACCTCGATCTCGTCCATCCGTTACGTCGCGCTGTTGCGAGCCATTAGGTGGCGTAGACTGTGCGCTGGGTTGCCTTACATTGCTGTTCTGTGGGGTTGGCTGGTTAGTGACGTCAACGGCTGTCTCCTCGAATACTTTATTAGCAAATGTAGTTGCCCCCATTACTGAGAAGAGACGTTATTTCTGCACAGAAGCTGGTATTCTCTTCTCTAACACTTTTCAGATTATCCTTCAACGTTGCCACCTCCTGGGCCTGTGCTCGAATTGCCATCGTTAAGTTTTACAGGTTTCCTAATATGGCTTCCATCTTTTCCTCCGACATACTTAACCGCCTTATTATTAAATTTCAGGTAATCTACTTTACAAGGTTTTAATCGCAGCAATCTTCTGGGCTGGTCAGCAAAACTTCCGCACGTAAGTCTTTTTATCACGCGTTGTGTTTAAATGAACGCTAACTTTTATTTCTTTTTAGGTATGAGAGCAATAATACAAATACGAACTGCTGCAGCACTTCGTTTTTTAGTTATTTCAGTGTATGGTTAGGATTGTAATTCTAGGTAGCACTTAAGTTGGATTATAACAGCAATGTATTAGGTTTGTTTGTATTATAGATGCAAAGTTCAATATAATCTAGTTATTTCACTAACCCTTGTTTTTTTTATTTAAAAATCATATAGTCCGAAGTCAGTATTCCAATTCCAAATCTTTATTGGCGCTGTTATTTCGCGTCCACTCAAGGTGTCAAAGTTTTCTACTAGTTCGTGACCAAGGTTGTTGCACAAATTCAAGTTCGTGGTAGACGAAACTGCTATGACTGATTAGATTGACTTTATATCAGTTATAACAAATTTGCTATTTTGGGTATTTTATTAATTGTTTTACTATAAATAACCGTCACAATTTAAAGGCCTTAACACAATTTCAAATTAATAGACTTCATTGTCAAAATGTCGTTCTTACATGGGCTTAGGTTTCAAGTTAAAATTGGAAACTCTTTGCAAATAAGAATGAATATTTTTTGCGTATATATTTTAGACTTAATCCAGTTCTACTTTATAAAAAAAATCATTCCCTTAATGTATTTAATACAAAATAAGGCTTACACTCATCCACACAAAATTAGCTGGCATACTAGTTAATTAAGAAAATTTATTTTCGCACTCACACAAAATTCCTTAAAACTATGAAAATGCATTTTTAATTAATAACGATTCAATAAATTTTAATTTCACGTTCAATAAAAATAGGGAGATGCACCATTATTTTTTTCATTCTATGTAATCGGTTTAAAACTGTCCTGCGAATAACTTCCGAAAAACGAAATAGAGTCTATATACTGTTGTTGTTTAGTACCCCACACTTGACACCAATGTTACCTTGTTTCTTACTGGCCGAGCGTGTACCAGATTTGTGAAAAAATTTATGTACCCCGACGAGCTCATCCTTCGTCAACCCTACCTACAAGGTCCTGAAAACCTTGCAGGCCTTCACTGGACCTTGCACCGAATAAGTCGTTATAATTCCAGTGAAGGATTCATGTTTCTTCAGTCGCTTCTTACGACAGGCAGAATATACCGTGAGATAGTTAGAAGTAAAGGCTAATGACTGCAAAATGTATCAGATTTGTGAAATAATTTAAGGTTCGCAGGGAAGTTTGCTGCCGCCGCTGTAAATACGGCTGCTGTAATTGTAGAGTATGACTTTCTATCTGACAGCTGTTTCAATTTGTTTTCTTTTGTTTAACTTTAATGCGTGCACGCGTAAATCTATCGTTTAATGACTCTATTTAGTACCTAGATCCATGCACCTAGCGCAATAAAATGGAGAATATATGATTTAGTCGTGCTTGGTGCATACCCTGTGCAATGAATTCAGTTATGCTGTTATGTCACTTTTCCTCCGCGGCTATATTGATGCGAGCGGGTGTGGTCTTATTTATGTTTATGCGACTTTTATGTTGAGTGTAATGTTGCGGAAGGACGATGGCTTTTATTGTTTATTTAGTGTAAAATAAAATTGTTACCTGCAATTTAAGGTTAGGTTGTGCTACCTGTTGTATGTGCTGAATTTGTGTGATCAAATTTAACTAGGATTATTGAAGGCGCAAGAAATGTGTCCTGTGAAACAGGTGAAATGGCCCCTTTGGTTAGGCCTCCTCTGTGGGCTAAGCGAGCTCCCGTTCTGCTAGATATTTTTCTATAACAAAAAAACCTCGTTCTAGAAGATTCCTTTCCAATATTCCAATTTTATGACATTTTCCTTTTTTATTCTTCCTCTTAATCTAACGAAACGACATCTAGTATAACAATTTATTTATTTATCTTTTTTAATAATAATGAATAATTCTTTTTAAATTTGGAAATTCATGTAGAGTGATGTCGTGTGTTGTGATGTTGTTTTTAATCCTTTTCATTCCATGTTCTAATGCCTCTTTCCGATTTTAGCGGAGGAAATGGTAAAAACTCTCGTACATTGATATTCTGGCTTATGGACTGGGATACGCATATGACCAGCACTGTGGGAATGTGTGCTGGGGTTAATTAAAACAATGGGGGATTCCAATATGTTTCGCAGGTATGCAAATTTGTTACAGCAGGTATAGCACTTTCTCTATCTAGACTTAGTCCTTTCCTTAGCATGGTAGGTACCTAATCACTTTCCCTGCAAATCCTCAAGCTCGTACGGAGAGTTCTCCTTTTTAGCTTTATCTGGCACTTCAAAAATTTACGTCCAGCTCTGCAAAAACTTTCGTCTATATTCTTCTTGTCCCACTCTATAGATGACAGGTTTAGCTAGAAGATTATAGGTTTTAGCACCCTGTTGGAATGTACGGTTTAAGTATTCCTGCGCTCTCGCACGCATTTAATTTGTCACCTGCATCTACTGTCAAAGGCTAACTCAGGTTTCCCAAGCTCTTGCGGATACTGTATGGGCTTGCATGTTCCATCATTTGAAGACCAAACAATACCTAGTAGGGTGAGAAGTCGGTTGCCTAATGGACAGAGCTCCTGAGGGAGCTAGCAAGAAGAGTCAGCTTCTCATCGCTCCGAGTATGTTCGTTTTTGATGTAGGCTGTAATCCCTTACAATAAGGAGCTGTTTACTCTCTCTGACGCATTAACTTATGGCGAGTAAACTGCCGTGTGCAAGTGTTTAACGCCATACTTCTCCAGCAGTCTGGCGAATTGAGCAGAGCAGAACTAGACCCAATTGTCAGAGACTATCGTCTCCGGAACTGTAAACATAGACTTCCGTCTCGATAAACTGATAAATGTTTAGAGTAGATACCCTTTTTAATGGCTTCAGAATTGGGTACTTCGATAAGTGGTCAAGAACGACTAGTAGCCAGACATTTACATTAGTTGACCTGAAATAAGGACCTAGAAGGTCGATGTAAAACTGTTGCCATGGTTATTATGTCACAGACATTGGGCTCTAATTGGTGGTCTGATGATGGACGTCACAGACGCCTACGTAATTACTGACATTGATTGCCAACATGCAATCCCAAGCTTCTAAGCTTCTTTCTTCTTCCTGAATTAGATAGCCTATTCTGGGAACTGTCCGAATATAACCTTAAGCTTCTGCTTCAGATCTTTATAGTCCAACGAGTTGAAATATGGAGAACTAAGGTCAACCTCCGGATGAGGATCTTCAGATGGTGATAGACTGTCACAGTGAATCCGCTTCATCTTCTGTGATCAATAGTGAAGTCGAAACGTTGCAGTTTCAGACACCGAGCAAGTCTACCGCTGACGTCCTTTTGATACATCAACCATTTCAAGCTAGCATGATCAGTCACTATCTTAAATAGCATAAGTTCAATGAAAGGCTGGAACTTCTGTACACTTAGCACTGCTGCTGAACATTCCTGCTCTGTGACTTTGTAATTTCTTTGTGCAGAGTTCAACTTTTTCTCATGGCCTGTCACCTACTCGTAACAGCACTCCACCAATACCTTATTGGATCGCATTGCATTGTATAACGAACGGCTTGTTGAAATCTGGACTCACTAGTAATGGAGCAGAATAAACTTCTATTTCAACTGATCCAGAGACGTCTGGGCTTCCGGTGCCCGTTGGAACAGTTTGGCAAAGTGTCAAAGTGTCAGTGATGGGGACGGTTAAATCCGCACAGTTCGGAATGAATCGACGGTACCATCCCACTATACCTAGTAGGCGTCGGACCAGCCGAATAGCTTTATGTGGCGGGTAGTCAACTATAGCTGAGAGCTTATTGGGATAAGTTCATCTTCCTCATTTCCAAACAATGTAACCTAAGTATTTAGTCTCTTTCCTCAAATAATTCGCTACACGAGCTAGTAAAACGAGATGTGCATGTTATGGTCGTAGCGTATTGTATATAGCAATATGCTACACGGACTGTAGCGTGTATGTCGGCTGCTGTAAATAGCGGAAAGCGAACGCACCTTGACTGGGAGTAGTGCTTTACTCAGGCTGAACTGACATGTCGTTGAAGACAAGTAAGAAGAAGAGTTAATTGGTCTGTCAAAAAAAAGGTTTTTGCTGGTTGAACGGAGAACTGAAGAAAAGTTAGATCTGATAATTTTTTATTAATAAAGTGAGAGAAAAAAAGTCAATAGGCAAATTTACGTGCAAGCTCAAGCAAAAATCGTAATCAAACTGCGGCGAAGCAAAATAAAAATCCTCCGCTTGAGGATCACCCAAATAAATTCGGAAAAGAAAAAACCAAAAATATACGCACGCATGCTGTAATATTTCGAATACCGGAAAGGACAGCAGATCACCAGTGACAAAAGGAAATCTGTATAATTTATTAATCCACCAAGTGGACTGTTGCATTAGCTGCATGGTGAGGCCTAGAAAATTATGACAAAAACGAAGTTGCATTTGTGATGAAATTAACCACGAAAAAATCGGACTTCTACGAGGGACGAGCGCTGACATTGGATAAGTTCTTTAAAATTTTTTTATTATTACATTTTGAAAGACTCAAATTATTCGCACCCTGAAGGGTATAATTCATTCAGATTCTGAGAATAAAAATGTTTACTTTGATATAGCTTGCGATTGTGCCCTTAAGTATTAAGTTTGTTGGTGCTGACTTTAATTTATTTTTTTATTACTTTCGATTTTGGACGCCTAAAAGAGTGGTTCAAGGAAGATCAAATTTTTATTTTCATTCATTCATGTACGTGCCGTCTGCTGGAGCGCTTCATCAGGTTGGAGAATAGTGAATGTAAGTACCTACCTTCAGTATTAATTCAGTGGTAAAGCCTTGTTTAATTCTCGTTTGATACCCCGGTGTCCTCCTAATTAAGTATCTGATTCGCTCGAAATTTTAGTAACACCTGAAAGAGCAGTTTATTAAACAAAAGAAAGAGGAAAACAAAAAGATTTTCGTTCGGGGACTTATTACAAAATATTAATCCCGTTGCAAGATGTTGTACGCGGAGGGCTACCTTTCGAGGTTATGATAATGATCGTGTTAAGGAATTGTTATATTGGTGTAAAGTCGACTTTGTGACTTCCACTTACGTACTCTTGAACATAATAGGTTGTTCCAGAATAGTTGATCAATGTTATTATAAGCGAAAGAGACTGTAAATTGTAAGTTGTAATTGAATTCATTTTTGTAGAAACTCAGGAAATTGGGTGATTAGAAAAACAAATGAAAAAATGAAAAAAGAAGAAAGAAATGAAAAGTTTAAGAAAAATAGAAAAAAACAATTTTTTTTTATTTATTAAAAAAAAATTTAAAAAATTTAAAAAAAACAGATTCATTCGAAGCGAATCGAACCTGTATACGCCACGCAGTGGGCTGAAAAATGAAGAAGAAAAAGGAAGAAGAAGAAGCGTTTCGTGTCAGCAGAAAACCTTCCACTCATCGGTGCAGCTTGGTTTTCTGCCTGCTGCAGACGCTTGAAAATAGATCAAACCGATCTCTTCTCATATAAACTCAGAATACATTCTGGGTGTGAATTATATGAGGAAAAAACACTCCTATACAAGCCCAGGAGGAATAATAAATAAAAAGAGATTACTCTTTTGGACTTTTTACCGGGTTAAACTTAATTTTCTTCAAGAAAGAATTTTTTGGGATATCTCCGGTATATAGCAAAAGCTAAAAAATGTTCTAATTTGTTATTTCATCACACAACCCATTAATTTTTGGTGACAAGTTTCAAGTCTTGGTTTGACTCATCAACAGGTCCCAAATAGCGAAATTGGGTGATTAGAAAAACAAATGAAAAAATGAAAAAAGAAGAAAGAAATGAAAAGTTTAAGAAAAATTAAAAAAAAACAATTTTTTTTTATTTATTAAAAAAAAAATTTAAAAGTTTAAAAAAACAGATTCATTCGAAGCGAATCGAACCTGTATACGCCACGCAGTGGGCTGAAAAATGAAGAAGAAAAAGGAAGAAGAAGAAGCGTTTCGTGTCAGCAGAAAACCTTCCACTCATCGGTGCAGCTTGGTTTTCTGCCTGCTGCAGACGCTTGAAAATAGATCAAACCGATCTCTTCTCATATAAACTCAGAATACATTCTGGGTGTGAATTATATGAGGAAAAAACACTCCTATACAAGCCCAGGAGGAATAATAAATAAAAAGAGATTACTCTTTTGGACTTTTTACCGGGTTAAACTTAATTTTCTTCAAGAAAGAATTTTTTGGGATATCTCCGGTATATAGCAAAAGCTAAAAAATGTTCTAATTTGTTATTTCATCACACAACCCATTAATTTTTGGTGACAAGTTTCAAGTCTTGGTTTGACTCATCAACAGGTCCCAAATAGCGAAATTGGGTGATTAGAAAAACAAATGAAAAAATGAAAAAAGAAGAAAGAAATGAAAAGTTTAAGAAAAATAGAAAAAAACAATTTTTTTTTTATTTATTAAAAAAAATTTAAAAAATTTTAAAAAAACAGATTCATTCGAAGCGAATCGAATCTGTATACGCCACGCAGTGGGCTGAAAAATGAAGAAGAAGCGTTTCGTGTCAGCAGAAAACCTTCCACTCATCGGTGCAGCTTGGTTTTCTGCCTGCTGCAGACGCTTGAAAATAGATCAAACCGATCTCTTCTCATATAAACTCAGAATACATTCTGGGTGTGAATTATATGAGGAAAAAACACTCCTATACAAGCCCAGGAGGAATAATAAATAAAAAGGGATTACTCTTTTGGACTTTTTACCGGGTTAAACTTAATTTTCTTCAAGAAAGAATTTTTTGGGATATCTCCGGTATATAGCAAAAGCTAAAAAATGTTCTAATTTGTTCTATTTGTTATTTTTTGCTATATACCGGAGATATCCCAAAAAATTCTTTCTTGAAGAAAATTAAGTTTAACCCGGTAAAAAGTCCAAAAGAGTAATCTCTTTTTATTTATTATTCCTCCTGGGCTTGTATAGGAGTGTTTTTTCCTCATATAATTCACACCCAGAATGTATTCTGAGTTTATATGAGAAGAGATCGGTTTGATCTATTTTCAAGCGTCTGCAGCAGGCAGAAAACCAAGCTGCACCGATGAGTGGAAGGTTTTCTGCTGACACGAAACGCTTCTTCTTCTTCCTTTTTCTTCTTCATTTTTCAGCCCACTGCGTGGCGTATACAGGTTCGATTCGCTTCGAATGAATCTGTTTTTTAAAATTTTTTAAATTTTTTTTAATAAATAAAAAAAAATTGTTTTTTTCTATTTTTCTTAAACTTTTCATTTCTTTCTTCTTTTTTCATTTTTTCATTTGTTTTTCTAATCACCCAATTTCGCTATTTGGGACCTGTTGATGAGTCAAACCAAGACTTGAAACTTGTCACCAAAAATTAATGGGTTGTGTGATGAAATAACAAATTAGAACATTTTTTAGCTTTTGCTATATACCGGAGATATCCCAAAAAATTCTTTCTTGAAGAAAATTAAGTTTAACCCGGTAAAAAGTCCAAAAGAGTAATCTCTTTTTATTTATTATTCCTCCTGGGCTTGTATAGGAGTGTTTTTTCCTCATATAATTCACACCCAGAATGTATTCTGAGTTTATATGAGAAGAGATCGGTTTGATCTATTTTCAAGCGTCTGCAGCAGGCAGAAAACCAAGCTGCACCGATGAGTGGAAGGTTTTCTGCTGACACGAAACGCTTCTTCTTCTTCCTTTTTCTTCTTCATTTTTCAGCCCACTGCGTGGCGTATACAGGTTCGATTCGCTTCGAATGAATCTGTTTTTTTAAAATTTTTAAATTTTTTTAATAAATAAAAAAAAAATTGTTTTTTTCTATTTTTCTTAAACTTTTCATTTCTTTCTTCTTTTTTCATTTTTTCATTTGTTTTTCTAATCACCCAATTTCGCTATTTGGGACCTGTTGATGAGTCAAACCAAGACTTGAAACTTGTCACCAAAAATTAATGGGTTGTGTGATGAAATAACAAATTAGAACATTTTTTAGCTTTTGCTATATACCGGAGATATCCCAAAAAATTCTTTCTTGAAGAAAATTAAGTTTAACCCGGTAAAAAGTCCAAAAGAGTAATCTCTTTTTATTTATCAGGACATTGCATATCATTTTTGTTCAAAATAAACATTATAACGTATTGAAGATGTGCTGAATTTCGTAATATTTTTCTCCTCACTCTCTTGGTGCCCTCCTCACGATGAAGGTTGACTAGGTCCGCTTCTCCACTTGTCTCTTTACAGGTCAAAAAGGGACTTTGGAAACAGTGCCGCCCAAAGTCGATGGGAGGATGGGGCTTGGCAGGAAGGCATGCCATCTGCGCCTTCAACGGAAATAGGTAAGTGACGTAAAAGTCCCCTCAGGACTGAGTGGGTGCTCGTTTTGGTGTAGATAGGCATGAAGATTGTTTTTGATTATGGGTGGTGACAGCGGCAGGTATTTTCGGGAACCTCCCCACACTCTCCGCCACCCTTAGCCGAGGTGATAGCATGCCGCCCTGTGCTATCGCTGTCATCGAGTGATCTGTCAGCTCATGCTGACAGTTTGGACTTAACGTATTAACCAATCACTCCAACATACAACCATAACAAAATGGCGCCCAACGTGGGGCCACCTCAGTTAGACTTCGGTGGTCTAAATATAAATTTTACTGGGGACTGAGACTTTGAGAGAGATGATCATTTGGTGTCTGCTAGTTGATTGACCTCAAGTCTCACATCCAGTAGAAGTT
Organism: Dioctria rufipes; assembly: GCA_963924295.1. NCBI lineage: Eukaryota > Metazoa > Arthropoda > Insecta > Diptera > Asilidae > Dioctria > Dioctria rufipes. The sequence goes on from OZ002741.1 coordinate 114,331,578, forward strand.
ATAGGTGGACCTTGTGTCTAATTGGTTTTGTTGAAAATTTTTTTGTAAAGTAACGTAATATTTTGAGTTTTATTGGAAGTCTTTGATATTTTGAATTTTTTTTTATTAAAGTAAAGTAACGTTTTGAATTTAATGAAAGTTTTTTTGGAAGTTGAACTCCGGCTTTAGGTTAGACTTCGGTCAAGCCTCAAGCCTGAACAGTTGTTGAATTTTTTTTGAATTTTGTTGATTTTTTTAAATTAATCTTTCCCGCTGGCCTTCTGCCATGGAAATGGTAGGTGGCCTCACAAATTTTTTTGGATTGTGTTCTCGCGGACAATTGTTCTGTTGGCCAACTGGCTGGACAGAGTTATGAGTCTGTGAGACGACTTTTTGGCTTTCAGCTAATTAGTTGACCAGAGCCATGACTCTGCCCAGCTGGCGAGCTATCTGGACATGAGGATCCGGTGAAGAGGAGAGGAAGAGTTCTCTGAGGGTGGGAGTGATGCTGGAGATCTTCAGTAATCAGGAGTTGGCATACTGCTAACTGCCTGGCTGAAGAATCTCTAGTAGCATTCTCAGTCTTTGATATCTCCAACTTGACTTTTCCCAGAGTTCTGTGAGAACCCAACCAAATATTTCATGCACCACTCACGTCACTTGCCTATATCCTGTTTTTGACCTTGAAGGGGAGGGGGCGACCTGACCTCTTATGTGAGAGTTAGCTTCGGGAAGTGAGGGAGAAATTGTATGATCCTTGTAGGAGAATTTTTTTGAAACGCTTGAATTGTTTTCGTGATCTTTTTGGATCCTTCGTAATTTTCAGAAATTTTTTGAAGATTTTTATCCGACGAGGCTGTTAACGCTTCCCGACATTGGTTTTTGTCGGGGAATTCATTCTTTACACTATCTCGATTTGAGAAGCCCTGATTAACTTTTCGAATCCTTGTTTTTCTAAATTTTTTTTCAATTTCTTCGAACGTTTGGGAAAACTTTTGTCTGAATTTGAGTAGCTCGCCCAAAGCGTTCGACTTTAAAATAGTATTTAGCCATCATCACATTGTGAAGAGCGTGTCTCTTCCAAACGTGCAAACTTCTAGAATTTTTTTGGGATCACTATCCTAAACCCGGATTTGACAATTTTTACCTGACTTACGTCTAAATTCATTATGGCTACAGTGAGGACACCACCTCCAGCGACAAACGGTATGACAATGCTGCCTGAACTATGTTCTATCTGCCGGGACGCAAGCTGGTCAGTAGATCGGAAGCCGGTCATGACTATATGCGAGCACATTTTTCACCAGGCATGCCTGCAGCATTGGATAGGTGAACATTCTAGTTGTCCTAACTGCCGTCGTCACATTACGCAACAGGACTTCAGTGAATATTCTGGTGCAATCCCAAAGAGACCGAAGAAGGTGAAGCCCGCGAAATCGACAAGGCGCGACTCATTGCCAACCTTTGATTTGCCTAACTTTGACTTACCACCTTCGAATCGACGATCCTTGTCTCCAGGAATGCCTGACTTACATTCAAGGACTTTTGTAAACCCGAGTCCTCGACGTGATATTCCAGCGCGCACAGCTCAAGACCACAACACCTCAGCTGCTACGGATGCGCTGATAGCAGGCTTGAGCATGAAGATGGAAGACCTAATAAACCGAGGTCTCCAGCAGGGTTTAAATGTTTTGCGGTCTGAGTTAGGAAACGATATCAGACAGCAAGTGGCAGCAGCAAGGCCGCCAGTTGACTTCGCAAGACCTCCTTCGTCCAGAAGTAATCAGAGGCCGTCAAATGATTTCCCTAACAGGGAAAGGCAATCATTTAGGAGACCATCACCACCTTCTGGTCAACCTTTTGGTCAACCTTTTGGTCAGTCTACAAATCAGTCCAGACCGAACTTTATACCACCTCAACCACCTCAACCCCTTCCACCACCTATGCGTGTTCCTGCTAATGTAGGATACCGACGATCAGGCAATCCAATAAGGATATGGAACCTGACCTATAATGGGAATAACGCAGAACTATCAGTTGACGAATTCATCTTCAGGGTCGAAGCGCTTACGCACTCCGCTCTAGAAGGGGATTTTGGGTTGTTAGTAAGAAATATGCTTACGCTACTGACAGGACCAGCGAAGGACTGGTATTGGTCGGTACTACGCCAAAATCCGTTTCCAACTTGGGACATCATTAAGATGGGACTGTATACCGAATGGGGAACGCCTAAGGATGATCTGAAGACTAGATTTCAACTGATGTCCAGAAAACAAAAACCTGGTGAACTGTTCGCAATGTATCACCACCACTTGGGGTTACTGCGCGATCAGCTACAGAATGCTATGCCAGACCAAGAATTTCTGGAGATTGTCAAGTCGAATCTCTTGCCAGAGATTCAAGAAAAGATATGCTTGCATCCTACGGATACGATAGGACAGCTGAGATCGCTGGTCACGCGTATCCAAGCTACGCACACACGCATTGCGACAGCTGGCAGTTGGAACCTTTACCGGAACCAACGGGTGCACGAAGTCGACAATTTTCCAACTTTAGACCCTGAACTGGCATTAGCGACAGGCAATGACAACAGCCTAGGGGATATATCTAGTATTTGGACCAAACACTCTATTGTATGCTGGAATTGTGACCAGTCTGGTCATTTTTATCAAGATTGTAGACAAGAGAGACAAGTTGTGTTCTGCTATGGATGCGGACGCAAGAACGTCTTCAAGCCTGATTGCCGCTATTGCAGACGGAAAAACGAGAGACGGGTCGGGAATACCACCACCTTTTTCCGACCAGCGTCAACGTCACAAGCAGCAACTGCAACGAACTCTCCAGTTCAAGCCCTGAACAAGGAGGAAAGTCCGCTCCATTAGCAGACACTCATGATAACTCCCTATTATGTCCTCTGATATCATTCAGTGACTCTGGTGATATCAGAAAAACTCCGAATTGTACGATTACTTCATTGGCAGAGGCGGAGAACTTAATAGATTTCTCCGCAGATATTCAGGCTCCCATTTCCACTTCTGGGGAGCCCATGACCTTGTTGGACACTTCTTTAGAAGAGTCGTTAATCTTCGATGTCCCGTTGACACCTATAGCACGCGTAGCTGACAAAGTTACTGAGCAGGAGATTTGGCCTCCTGTCATTTCTGTTTTAAAACGGCCACCAAGCTCTGATATGACGACTGGGCGTGAGCCAGTTTTACATCCGCTGACGCCGTATCATACGCGTCTGCAGAGATATAGAGCAGCAAGAGACCGAATTTTCTCCTCGGTGGCGGAGTTAGCTGACATCATGTTTCCTGACTTGGATATGAGACCGAAAAAGAAACGATCAACTGTTCGTTGGCGGGAATACTGTCGACGAATGAAACTAGAAAGAAAAAAACTGGCACAGATTTCCGTGTCGATGCCAGACGACATTCGACCGTACGCCGAAGTAAAGCTGCTCGGGCGAACTGAGAATGGATTACTTGATAGTGGTGCCACTGTCAGTATTCTAGGCCAGGGAGCTCTAGAGAAGCTTGCGGAAGCAGATGTCGAATGGAAGAAGCATCGGACACAGGTCCAAGTAGCTAATGGGGCCATGACGACTGTTCATGGTCATGTGAATTTCGACGTCACTTTCCATGGTAAGACCCAAAACGTGCGTTTTTACGTGGTTCCTGGGCTCACACAGGCACTATATCTGGGAATAGATTTCTGGAGTCTATTTGGGTTGGCACCAGATGTCCTGGGTATAGTCGCAGAAGTGAATCTAAGTGGAATAGCTACCTCTGACACCGACAGCCACCTTCTTTCTAGTCTCGATCAACAACGATTAGAAGCCACAAAACAGCTTTTCCCCTCTTTCGCCTCTTTAGGCCCTGGGAAAACATCAATGGTCACTCACAGGATTGAAACGAATGACGCCGCCCCGATAAAACAGCGCTTTTATCCGATCTCGCCGGCAGTGCAAAGTTTGATGGATGCTGAATTAGGGCGAATGCTATCACTGGGTGTGATAGAGGAGAGCCAGAGTCCTTGGAGCTCTCCAGTTGTTCTGGTAAGGAAGCCTGGAAAGGTCCGGCTTTGTTTTGACGCCAGGAAGGTCAACTCTGTTACGAAGAAGGATGCCTATCCGCTACCGCAGATAGACGCACTTCTTAGTCGACTTCCTCCGGCAAATTACATAACGAGCCTGGACCTGAAAGACGCATTCTGGCAGATCCCACTGGACGCTGATTCCAGAGAGAAGACCGCTTTCACAGTACCTGGTCATCCTCTCTATCAGTACACGGTGATGCCATTCGGCCTATGCAACGCTCCACAAACTATGTGTCGCCTCATGGATAAAGTCATTCCTTTCGATCTTCGTGAGAACGTTCTCGTCTATCTAGACGATTTATTAATTCTGTCTTCAGACTTCGATACTCATCTCACCCTGCTAGCCCGTGTAGCGGATTGTTTGAGGAAAGCTGGCCTTACTATCAACGTCGAGAAGAGTAAGTTTTGTATCAAAGAGACTAAATAATTGTGATTCATCGTCGGAAAAGGAGGTATGAAAACTGACCCTGACAAAATTTCAGCCATAGTTGACTATCCGTCACCTAAAACTGTTCGGCAAGCCCGACGCCTACTAGGTATGGCGGGATGGTATAGACGGTTCATCCCGAACTATGCTGATTTGACGGCCTCCATTACAGACACTTTGAAAAACCCAAGTCAGTTCAAATGGACACCTGAAGCCCAAACGTCTCTTGATCTTTTGAAGAAGAAACTTACCTCGGCTCCGTTGCTAGTGAGTCCAGACTTCACCAAACCGTTCGTTATCCAGTGCGATGCGAGCCAACAAGGTATTGGAGGAGTGCTGCTTCAACTAGATGACGATGGCCACGAGAGGCCAATAGCCTACGTCTCGAAAAAGTTGAACTCAGCACAAAGAAATTACACCGTCACCGAGCAAGAATGCTTGGCTGCACTCTTGAGCGTGCAGAAGTTCCGGCCCTTCATCGAACATATGAAGTTTAAGATAGTGACTGATCATGCGAGCTTGAAATGGCTGATGTCTCAAAAGGACCTCAGTGGTAGACTTGCTCGATGGAGTCTGAAGCTTCAGGGCTTCGACTTCACTATTGAGCACAGGAAAGGAAGCCTGAACGTCGTCCCTGATGCGCTGTCACGCATTCATTGTGACAGCCTGAACACCAACGAAGATCCCGGCCCGGAAGTTGACCTTAGTTCGCCATATTTCAACTCGTTGGAATATGAGGAACTGAGGCATAAGGTTAAAACGACTTCTGGCAAACTACCAGATCTTTGCGTCAGGGATGATTTCGTTTATATCCGGACTGCTCCGAGAACAGGCGATCCCATTCAGGAAGAAGAAGCTTGGAAGCTTTGGATTCCACGAGGGCTTGTCAACGACGTCATTTCAAAGGCTCATGATCCGCCACTGGCTTCACACGGAGGCATAGGGAAAACACTGGAACGTCTGCGAAGATATCTGTACAGGCCACGAATGACAATTGATGTCAGAAACTACGTAGGCGCCTGTGACGTGTGTAAAGAAACGAAGGCTCCTAATACTATTTTACGACCGCCTATAAGAGTCCAGTCTGAGACAGAACGACCATGGCAAAAGCTGTACATTGATTTTCTAGGTCCATATCTTCGGTCAGTAAGAGGAAACGTCTGCATCTTAATAGTTCTTGACCACTTTTCTAAATTTCCACTTCTCAAACCTATAAGAAAAGCGTCTACGCTCAATGTATGCCAATTCATTGAGACTGAAGTGTTTCACGTGTTCGGAGTCCCGGAAATGATCGTCTCGGACAATGGAGTCTAGTTTTGCTCGACTCAGTTCACCAGATTACTGGAAAAATATGGGGTGAAGCACATGCGAACGGCAGTTCACTCGCCCCAAGCAAACGCCTCAGAGCGAGTAAATAGGTCTCTATTGTCGGGGATTAGAGCATATATCAAGAAGGAACACACGAGATGGGATGAGAAACTAAGCCATGTAGCTAGTTCCCTCAGGAGCTCTTTACATCAAGCTACTGGTTTCTCTCCCTATCGAACACTCTTCGGTCAACAAATGATTGAACATGGTAGCTCCTATCCCATCTTGACGAGCCTTGGAACTCTTAATGAGCCATTGAGAGTGGACGCAGAAGACAAAATGAGATTGATCCGTGCGAGAGTGCAGGAAAACTTACAACACGCATTCGAGCAGGGTTCACGAGCCTACAATCTCAGGGCGAAACCTGTCGAGTTCAAAGTTGGTCAAGAGGTGTTTAGACGGAATTTTGCCCAAAGCAATTTCCAGCAGCAGACCAGTGCAAAACTGGGACCGAAATTTGTCAAATGTCGAGTCAGAGCCAAGAAAGGAAATTCCCTATACGAGCTTGAGGATCTGCGGGGAAAACTGTTAGGTGTCTATCACGCTAAAGACATCAAGCAGTGATCATCATTATGAAAACGTCGTTGATACTTATTGTCGTTATTCTTGGTAGCCCTAAGAAGGCATCCAACCAGCTTCACTGGTAAACTATAGGATATCGCGAAGCCCTCTTATTGTCCCGTCAATGGTGGGTGATATACCTGTTGAAATTCAATCTCCCCAGCGCACCTCTACCTCTTATGAGTAGATAACCCCCTTCCGGATCGGCCTCATTAGGAAAAAAAGGTTTTTTCTTGTCGGTCCAGCTACAACATTTCGTTAATCGTCGGACATAGTAGTACTAAATCTATTCCTGGTAGCCCTAAGAAGGCATCCAGCCAGCTTCACTGGTAAACTATAGGATATCGCGAAGCCCTCCTATTGCCCCGTCAATGGTGGGTGATATACCTGCTGAAATCCATTCCTGGATAAGTCTGTCAGCATGTCACTACTTCAACGACGCCTGGGAGACACACCCCTGAACAATCGCCGGTCGGAGATCAGAGTAAGATGTTGAGCCGGGAAAGCTTAATGATCAGTTCTTTAGGTTACTGATCGCGGGGCTTCCTCAGCAGCTCGGTGAAGGAGGGCAGAGAGGCATCGACCGGTTGGATTTTTTGGGTTACCAGCTTGTCGATGTACCTTTGGCTTCCCACACGGAGAAAGATGTCGAAGTCTGGTCACGGACTGACGAGACTTCAGGGATGTGTCCTCGACGCGTCATCAGAAGTGGAGTCTGAGGATGAGGAAAGCATCGGGTCGTGGGTCGAGACACACATTGAGCGCCCGCAGTGATGAGGCCTATGTTTAAGACCGGCTAGCTCAGTCGACCATTTTTCACCGTTGTCTGAACCATGGGTGGCGCAGACCACTCTGCCCTGTTATGGTCGTAGCGTATTGTATATAGCAATATGCTACACGGACTGTAGCGTGTATGTCGGCTGCTGTCCATAGCGGAAAGCGAACGCACATTGACTGGGAGTAGTGCTTTACTCAGGCTCAAGTGACATGTCGTTGAAGACAAGTAAGAAGAAGAGTTAATTGGTCTGTCAAAAAAAAAGGTTTTTGCTGCTTGAACGGAGAACTGAAGAAAAGTTAGATCTGATAATTTTTTATTAATAAAGTGAGAGAAAAAAGTCAATAGGCAAATTTACACGCAAGCTCAAGCAAAAATCGTAATCAAACTGCGGCGAAGCAAAATAAAAATCCTCCGCTTGAGGATCACCCAAATAAATTCGGAAAAGAAAAAACCAAAAATATACGCACGCATGCTGTAATATTTCGAATACCGGAAAGGACAGCAGATCACCAGTGACAAAAGGAAATCTGTATAATTTATTAATCCACCAAGTGAACTGTTGCATTAGCTGCATGGTGAGGCCTAGAAAATTATGACAAAAACGAAGTTGCATTTGTGATGAAATTAACCACGAAAATCGGACTTCTACGAGGGACGAGCGCTGACATTGGATAAGTTCTTTACAATTTTTTTATTATTACATTTTGAAGGACTCAAATTATTCGCACCCTGAAGGGTATAATTCATTCAGATTCTGAGAATAAAAATGTTTACTTTGATATAGTAGGATAAATAATCATAAACGTTAGTATAGAGCCACTAAATAATGACTGTAGAATAAGCAATGAGATAGTAGCTTCGATGAACGTTTCAAGAAGTGAATACGTGAATAGTTTAAGATTACGGTATATTTCATTAAAATTGTTTTAATACTAGCTTTGATCTGATAAATTTCGGAAGCCCAGTGCTCCACTGAAAGGTTAGGTCAATATTGAGTTTTTATATTCTCGTGAAACAAAAGAATTGTTGTAATTATGTATAAAAAAGAAAAAAATCAGATAGATAAGTCAAGATATTAGATACATACACATAGTCTCCATATAAATTCATAGTGGTGCTTTGTATTGGTACCTCAATCAGTCCCGTGTGGACATAGTTATATTAGTTTTCCATGAATCTATTTTTGTATCACGATTGTACATGAAAACAAGAGTATGCAAGAGTTGTTGTTGTTAAATCGTAAAATTTTGATTTGGAGCGAAAAGAATCGCATAATGCAGAAAACATGTCGACATACTAATCTTAATTTTGCATACGAGTTCGCATATTATATATCTGTAACATAGATGAGATAAAATAACGCAAGTGATCATTTGTCCTATACGTCATCAGGTTAGCCTAAACGGAACAAACGTTCTGCAACGAGATGCTCTAAGATTAAACATTTTCTATAAAGGAAAAAGTAACATGCCAACCGCGTATCAGTTCAGTAGGTCTCAGTAAATCAGACAGTGCCATTATCACAAGATAGGAAGTAACTATATCGAGAAAAAGAAAAAAAACCCTTAATTAATATTTAGTTAAGATTTATTTGAGCGCTTGCGATTGTGCCCTTAAGTATTAAGTTTGTTGGTGCTGACTTTAATTTATTTTTTTATTACTTTCGATTTTGGACGCCTAAAAGGGTGGTTCAAGGAAGATCAAATTTTTATTTTCATTCATTCAGGTACGTGCCGTCTGCTGGAGCGCTTCATCAGGTTGGAGAATAGTGAATGTAAGTACCTACCTTCAGTATTAATTCAGTGGTAAAGCCTTGTTTAATTCTCGTTTGAGACCCCGGTGTCCTCCTAATTAAGTATCTGATTCGCTCGAAATTTTAGTAACACCTGAAAGAGCAGTTTATTAAACAAAAGAAAGAGGAAAACAAAAAGATTTTCGTTCGGGGACTTATTACAAAATATTAATCCCGTTGCAAGATGTTGTACGCGGAGGGCTACCTTTCGAGGTTATGATAATGATCGTGTTAAGGAATTGTTATATTGGTGTAAAGTCGACTTTGTGACTTCCACTTACGTACTCTTGAACATAATAGGTTGTTCCAGAATAGTTGATCAATGTTATTATAAGCGAAAGAGACTGTAAATTGTAAGTTGTAATTGAATTCATTTTTGTAGAAACTCAGGAAATTGCATATCATTTTTGTTCAAAATAAACATTATAACGTATTGAAGATGTGCTGAATTTCGTAATATTTTTCTCCTCACTCTCTTGGTGCCCTCCTCACGATGAAGGTTGACTAGGTCCGCTTCTCCACTTGTCTCTTTACAGGTCAAAAAGGGACTTTGGAAACAGTGCCGCCCAAAGTCGATGGGAGGATGGGGCTTGGCAGGAAGGCATGCCATCTGCGCCTTCAACGGAAATAGGTAAGTGACGTAAAAGTCCCCTCAGGACTGAGTGGGTGCTCGTTTTGGTGTAGATACGCATGAAGATTGTTTTTGATTATGGGTGGTGACAGCGGCAGGTATTTTCGGGAACCTCCCCACACTCTCCGCCACCCTTAGCCGAGGTGCTAGCATGCCGCCCTGTGCTATCGCTGTCATCGAGTGATCTGTCAGCTCATGCTGACAGTTTCGACTTAACGTCCTAACCAATCACTCCAACATACAACCATAACATGCATCAAAGTCTTGTGAGAGAACCCACAAATCGTTTAGATAGACGAGAACATTTTCACAAAGATCGAACGGGATGACTTGTTCATGAGGCGGCACATAGTTTGTGGAGCATTGCATAGGCCGAATGGCATCACCCTGTACTGATAGAGAGGATGACAAGGGAGAGAGATGACAAGGGGGTTTGTCGTAGCTTAGGCGTATATTTTAGTCACATATTTTGACATTTCACCCCAAATTTGTCGTTCCTTTATATTCGCCATATCCATTTTGATTTATCCTTTTCATCAACCACAAAATAAACTAAAATGAATTCGCAATTAATCAATGTCAGAATACACGCCTAAAAGTACGACAAATTGGTCAACTGCTTCCGAGGTTGTGACAAAAATTTTATAATGTGGTAAATGGATATTCTATACCTAATGAGATCAATACAAGTGCTTAAATTCGAAATAACATTTTGAATTTGTAATGTGAAGTAAAATTTTCAGTTCATTCTACATAACGCAAGACTTGCTGAACTGAATAAAAACACGAAAAAATCAGTAAAAATGTTCATTTCATTTAGGTGTATATTTTAACATTAAAGTACGACAAAAGATCAGAATCACCCCCTAGTTTCTAGTGTGATCTACCAGAAAGCATCTTGCAGGCTCAGGTCCGGTATGTAGTTTGCCGGAGGAAGTCGACTCAGAAGTGCATCTATCTGCGGCAGCGGATAGGCGTCCTTCTCCGTAACGGAGTTGAAATTCGTAGCGTCAAGACAGAGCCGAACCTTCTAGGCTTCCTCACAAGAACAACTGGAGAGCTCCAAGGACTCTGGCTCTCCTTTATCACACCCAGTGATATCATTCGCTCTAATTCGTCCATCAAACTCTTTACTGCCAGCGAAATTGGATAAAACCGTTGTTTTATCGGAGTTGCATCGTTCGTCTGAATTTTGTGAGTGATTAAATAAATTTTTTCTAAGCCCAAAGAAGCAAAAATCGGAAAAATCTGTTTTGTGGCTTCAAGACGTTTATTTTCCTGTATAGAAAGAACATGGCGGCCAGTGTCAGAGGCAGCTAGTAGAGCTGGCTTCACTTCCGCAACTGTACCTAGGACATCTGAAGCTAACCTAAATAGATGCCAGAGGTCTATTCCCAAATACAGCGCTTGAATGAGTACAGGAATGACGTATACTCGCACAATTTTGGTGTCGCCACGAAAAATTACCTCTAGGCTCACATGACCGTGGACATTCGTCATGGCCCCTTTAGCCACCTCTACTTGTGAACAATACCTCCTACATTGGACTTTCGCTTCCGCTAACTCATCTAGAGCTCTCTGGCCTAGGATGTTGACAGTGGCACCATTATCAACAACCTAGTCTCAGTTCACATGTGGAGTTTCTTTCTTTCAGCAGTATTCACACCATCGGCAGTATTCACACCATCGGCAGTATTCACACCATCGAACAGTTGATCGCATTTTTGCCTTACACAAATCTAGATCTGCAACTGAGGAGAAAATGCGGTCTCGCGCCATATTATAATTTTGTAGACGCGTATGATACGGCGTCAGTGGATATAAGACAGGCTCACGGCTACTTGACATTGCAGAGGTTGGTGCTCGTCTCAATATTGAACAAGCGGAAGACTGAACTTCCCTCTCAGCAACATTGCCTGAAGTGGTTACGATTGGCTTTAATGGAATGCCAAAAATTGAGGACTCATCCAAAGAAGTGTCTATTAAAAGTGTCTTTGGTTCCCTACAGTTGGAAACGAGAGCTTGAGAATCTGCGGAGAATTCAATTAAGTTTTTGACTTCTACTAAGCGATTATTAATGTTATTTCGACAATCACGTGTTTTGTTGAGACCATCCGAGTCACTGAATGAAATCAACGGAAAGTCTAAATTTTGGTTTACTGGGTCTGCGGACTGGACAAACTGTCACCTGTAGTCTGAAGATGTGCTATCGAAGACTGAATTGATGATGAAAGGCCGGATTCGGTCGGGAAAAGCTGTTGAAATTTCCGACCCTCTTCGAGTTTTTCTGTAAACAACGTCTACAATTGAGTTTCAGTATAGACTTTTGTCTATACCCATAATAGAATATGCGTTGTCGCTCTTGAAAACAATCTTCGTAGAAAAAACCTTGCTGCTGTGTTTACGTCATACTGCGGTGTTAAGGACACATAATCAATCTCGCTTACACGCTGACTCCGGTATGTATTCAAGCCACTAGCAATTGCAATTCGCAGCTGCGTGGCTTAGATATGTGACACCAACAATTGAAGTTGGGCTATAGTGTTAGACTGGTGCAGACTTTTGCTTTCGTGACATTAGCTGGACTCAGACTTTCAGGTCATCTTTTGGGACTCCCCACTCAGGTAACAGGGCGGTTTTAATTTATTCCCACGTAGGCGTAGAATTCTGTCTCAGAAGAGACCAGTAACAGTCCGTGGCAGGACCTGTCTATAATGGACTCCTCCTTAAGGTTAAAGTTTCATCTCGAAACTCGAACTCATCGACTGAGAGACGAGAATTGTCTCCACTATATGAAATGTTCCATCGTCCGATGCGACTACCTAAGCGCCTGTGCCATGGATTAGCCTGTGCTTGATTAGTGGAACTAGACCTGTTCGGTGGTTCACTTCTAAGATTAGCTGAAGATGTTGTTGCCTGAGGGGCCCAAACGGGTGTCGGAATTTGTAGAAAATATGGTCTTTGTTGATCTGCTAAAGACGAAGATCTCTGATCCACATGTGTAGATGATTCCACGAAGTGTCTCGGTGGCACCATTTGGGTGACAACAGCAAAGACTTACTGTCGAATACTATCAGAGATCTCAGCTCGAAATGTTTCCATGCTTTGTGTGATCCGTTCGCGTACTAGATCTTGGAGCTGTACTCTAAGACCGGCTATTAATGCATCTGTGGCTACTAGCCCTTGGCTAATACTAGCAGGTGACAGAACTTGTGTGCGAAATGGTCGCTGAATTTAGGCCAGGTGATAAAGCTACATGAGCCTGCTGAATAGGATCTTGGTTATAATTCCAGGTAGAATACCTTTTTAGAATCGCACGGGTATATGCAGTAAAGTACTGTTGTGTGAGGGCGCATCTGCAGTTAGTTAGGTTTGCTTATTAACCTATCCAGATTTGTAGACCTGCCTTGTGAAACACATGTCCTCTTCGTGGACCAGTCTCCGTCTTGACAGATGGAGCACTGATCTGGCCTCTGTACAGCAACATCGACAGGTGGTGGTGTTCGAATGGTAGCCATGATACAAAATTAGCAGTCTCAACAGAACCAAGTAATGTGCTACTATATCTTACTAATGGTCAAAACTTACATAATTTTAGCGCATGAACAAAGATTTGACGTAATCCGGAAAAAGAAAAAGGTATTATCGAGGCTAGGTTTAGGACACAGAAACTATCAATTAAAAAAAATTTAAAAATGTCATCAACTGGAGCTTGATGCCTCATTTTCATCGTTAAGTTAATTCATTTTACTAATTGGAAAATATCTCCATCTTTTTCCAATTCCTGCAACAGTTCCTATAATCTTTCCTCCCTCGCACATCACAAATTTTGTTCACTTAAACCACAAGAATACCGCACTTACAAAGCCAAATATTTGACACAGCCAAAACTTTCATTTAAAATTAACACATAGCGACACGTGCGACGAAAATATATAGTTATTCAGCTTCTTAAAGCAACTAGGATAAAGCAATTTTACAATAATTTTCCTAAAAGACAATATTTAAAAATATTTATTTTATAACCCATCTTTTCTTTCATAGAAATCCAAATTAGTATTTAGAGCGACAAAATTAACAAGAAAATTAGTCAAATGAATTAACTTAACGATGAAAATGAGGCATGATGCTTAAGCTAGAGGTTGTTGGACAATTTCAAGGTTGCTACTTATGGCTAATTTACATTATTCGACCATTGCTAGAAAACAGAGTAAGTAGTCTCCCCTCAACTGAAAATACTTTACAACGATAAGGACGAAAGATAATCCAGCAAAATTTTACTGAGTTAAATGTCAAATTCCCCGACGAAGGGAAAATTTTTACTATCATAACTAGCCATAAAAAGTTCTAGCCAGAAGTATATGTTATGGCAGTAAATTTTGCTAAAGCCACACACTAATTTACATTACCCACACCAAGTTACATTACTCGAGCATGCGATTTTACTGACAAAGTGAGTGAAAGGGTCTCATTATTTTGCACTAGTAGAAAAAATTTCCCACTCTTTTATAGCGAAGTGTCTCTTGTGGCATTTCATCAATTTGTCAATGGCATAAATTAGTTAGACGTTTATGCTGAAGTTCCTCTTAATAATATGTTTGAATATGCAGGATAATTAAGGTAATTACTGCTGGCGCAGTACATAGACATAAACAGAATTTCAGATTTTATTGATATTTGTTTTTATTTTTCAACTATGTCCAGTACACAAGATAAAGGTGAGTTTACCATGGAATACAGTCGTTATACACCGTGTCTTCCTGGTGTTCAAGATCAAATTATTAGAGAATACCAAGATCCGTGGAATAACTACAATCGAAGTAATCGATGTAATTTGCTTAGATCTCACGATATTCCCCATATACATCGATCTACCTCATCGCTCTATGCTGATAGAACTTTGGTACAGACAAAAGTTACAATAGTTCGCTCGCTTAAAAAAAAAATTAAAATTTCAGTATTTCGGTTTTGTTTTGTTTTAGATTTTTAAGATATATTTACTAAAATATAAGTTAAAAAATTAATGGTAAAAGATTTTATTAATATGATGCGTGTCATTTTACAAAAGTTTTCAATCCGAATATCTAGTACACTTTATAGTGGAACCTTCTTCATCCTTAAAACAATGGAGAAAGTACAAGACAATCACATCAGAAGCAGAATACTCAAAAAGGTCAGCGATATATCCAGGTCAGCATGCTAAGTAAATGGGTAGATATCGCATAAACATCTTTCATAGTCTGACGTTAAAATGAAAAAATAAACAGATCCAGCTCCTCCTCAAATCCCGCGCAGTCACCAAAAAAGAAGAAGTATCCACGTCGATCTTTATAAAAGAAATATGTCAGGAATAGTAGTGGTTCCTAAAGAAAGCCCAAGCCGCGAAACTTTAATTCGTGTTAATAAATTTATCAGACACAGTTTTCTGTTTTGTACCCTGTAACTTTATTCATCTTCATTAATATTCAGTACTGCTGGCTATATACTATGGAAATATGCAAAAATAATAATTACGAGAGAGTTTTCAAAAATGAATATTTGACAGCTACAAACTTGCTTAAAATATTTTTAATTTGTTTTCGTGTATATATTCGTAGACGCTAGTAGTTATATGTATGAGTTTGCTGCCATAATAGCAAAATTTACTGCCATAAAATATACTTCTGGCTAGAACTTTTTATAACTAATTATGGCAGTAAAACTTTCCCCTGCGTCGGAGAATTTGACATTTAACTCAGTAAAATTTTGCTGGATTATCTTTTGTCCTTATCGTTCTAACGTATGTTCAGATAAGGGGAAACTGCTTACTCTGTTTTCTAGCAATGTTCGAATAATGTAAATTAGCCATAAGAGTTTTATGGTTCGAAAAAAGCTGTCGGTTGGCGTGTAAGAAAAACTGCCACTTTGCGTTGCGTTTTGGACAAAACCCCTTGCCGACACACTTCAAAAGTTAATCTGTTGAATTACGTGGGAGAAGTGTTTTAGAAAACAACAACAAAATGTATACATTTGGCTCAGCGTGTGGAGTGTTTGTTTTTTCATCGTTCCACATGACACTCTAACGGAAACTCAGCAGTATAACGAAAGTGAATTAAATTTCATAAGATTTCTGTGAATTTAAAATGAATTTAGTAGTTTGGGCGATGATGGTGCTAGCTTGTAAAAAGGTGCAGAAAAGAGTTAAAACTAAAAGGCTACGGTAAAAAAACTGGCTGGCTAACAGAAATGAATTCAGTGACATGAAAAAATTTGTTATGTAACACATCTCACCACATGCGGTATCACTCTCGTGCCAAACAGCAAAGTAACTCGAGCACACTTCAAGGACAGGTCATTCCCTTGTCACATAAATTCTTATTCTTAATTCTTAAAATTGCTTCAAAGTCATAAACTATAACTGATATGGGTTCAATATGCCTATTTGCTTGTTTATGCATTTTTAACGTCGAGAAAGTATACAGTTACCGCTGAGCATGCTGTTTTGCGTGGGAGCTGTGCCGTATGGAGGATAATCAGAAAATGTAAAAACGGTGAGTACACTTCAGTCCGCCGTGCTTTGAACAGGTCCGCTTTATTTTCTATAAAAATTTTCTTGCAAAATTTCCTGAGCTCTCAGCATCCCACACCAAGTAAACGAAGTGTGCCCCCCTTGTTGAGATTGGCGAGTGTAACATATTTTTGGTGGCAGCGGTGGGATTCACCTAACGCAAGGATCTCTACCATTAAATTACTATAATACCTACTTATTGTTTTGGTGCAAAAAAAAAAAAAACAAAAAAACAAAAAAAAATATTAATTTTTTTTAATATTCAAAGTACGCGGCGGATAATAAATTAATCTGTGAGTCGGTGGTTCGAAGCTATAAAGTAAATAAATAAAAGAAATATATATATATATAACGAAAATAAAAGAGTGGAATAAAAAATTGCCTTGAGAAGTGCATTGGGTGTTATATAGTCAAACTATCTACGCACATACCGGCAGCAGAAGCAGTATGACGCTGATGGTAATAAGTTTAATCAGTATGATCTACGAGTAAGTACCCACGCATGCGGAGAAAGTAATCTAATATGAAAGTCAATGATGTGATGTGTCTTATAAAATATATATGTTTATATATTATATATGTTATATAATTGTGCAGTAGCGTGTGGTGGTAATCTCTTCGAATTTTTTTAATGATTCCTCTACGATTCTCAATTCGGTACAATTTCGGATTATATTATTATTCCCCGGCAAGGAGGATTTCCTTTTCTTTTGCACTGTATACAATCTCTTCTTGTTAAATTTTCGTACCCTTAATTTTCTTTGTTTTTCTAAACATTCAAACTAAGTTGAACCAGTTGAGTTCATATGTTGGTCTCTTTAAACATTTCATTAAGAAACGGAAAAAAGGTGATAAGCCCGATTCTGAAGAACTTGCTAGAAACTAGTGAAGAACACTTTGGTGAAAGTTTTTCTACCCCACACTCCCAGAAAAATATATTTCATTAACAATGTCAACGTTTAATGTGTCACATGCAATAAAACTTATCCCTGAATTTGGCGAAAGTCCGTCAACTCTTACTAGGTTCATGCAAATCGCCAAAATACACCATACCAAGACCACTGACTACAATGACTATGGAATTTGATCAGAGTTAGAGGTGGAAAAAAAAATAAGCATTTCACGATATGTCGATCGGTGCAAACTTTTCACTATTCGGCAGGGGCTGCGAGAAACTGTCTCCGAATATGCGGAAAGAATTGAGCGATTGTTGGATGAGCTAAATGTATCTAGCACACAAGGAGAGGGAAGTGATGGTTCCAAGGCAATACGAAAACTAAAAGAAAAAACTGCGATTAATAATTTCAAAAGAGGTCTTAAGGCACCTTTAAAATTTATAGTGAAATCTACCAAGCACGATTCCCTACCTTCTGCAGTCGAATACGCAGTCGAGGAAGAGCATGTCTCCGAAAGCGATGCCACCAGATGCAATTATTGCAAAATCATAGGACAGAGTACCAACGAATGTGGGAAGCTACGAAACCAAAATTCATCATCCCAATCATATAAAGATAATCGTCCATCCTTTCCAAGATTTCCAAATCCTCGGGTTAATACAATCCAAAATGTTCAACACTGTAGATACTGTAAAAATATGGGACATTCAATACAAGACTGCAGGAAATGCAATTATCGCAAAATCATAGGACATAGTACGAACGAATGTCGGAAGCTACGAAACCAAAATTCATCATCCCAGCCATATAAAGATAATCGTCCATCCTTTCCAAGATTTCCAAATCCTCGGGTTAATACAATCCAAAACGTTCAACACTGTAGATACTGTAAAAATATGGGACATTCAATACAATACTGCAGGAAACGACAGTACAATAATACAAGGCGACAGTATCCGATTGTCGAAAGCACCATTTCAAACACGAATCCTGATAGCATAAGCTCAAACAATTTCCATTCACGTACACGCCCAAATGACGGACAAATACGACGCACAAATTCGGGAAACCCCAGCGAGCGTGGCCGCAATGCCGCAGTGGTCCGGGCAGAACACTTAATCTAATGTGCCAAGACGAGTACATCCCCCCACTAATTCCGAACTGTTCACAAAATACTACTAACCAAAGTCTACACAGTGGTCAGACCAATAAGCTAAATTTACACGAATCTTCCACCCCAATTTTAAATCTCGATACGCGTAAAACATTTCAAAGTGAAGTCGTTCTAAATATTTTAAACTCGAAACATTACAAAACCACTTTCCTTCTCGACACAGGTGCTTCTATAAGTCTAATCAAAGTCGGTGCTCTTGAACCAGATGTGGACGTATACATTGACTGGGCCATTCCTCTCAGAGGCATTTCAGATAAACCAATTAGCACTCAAGGTATTTGCCACTTAAATATTCAGTTGTCGGAAAAACCCTCACTTACACATCGTTTCCAAGTAGTCCCTTCTGATTTTCCTATCAACTGTGACGGAATTATAGGAGAAGATTTTTTACCAGAATGAATTCTTCTGTGCTTAGCTATGTTATGATGCCACCCAACACGGGCCTCATAACCATACATTGTATGCGCCCATAAATTCCAAATTATAACTCCTCTTTCAAATTGGTCAGCATTCCTTACATTTCGAAATGTAAGAAATGCAAACGTAGAGTTTTTGGCCATAAACTAAACTCAGTATAAACACTGAATTAAAGAACGCGCAGATATTTAACTTCATCTCGCATTACCAGCGAGTTATATAAAAGCTTTATCGCACAAGTCAATTGTGCTGACAAAGCAAAAGCGCGCTTGATTTCTTGTCTTTAAATTAGCAACGACGAAAGCGAAGAAGACTTTTCTCATTGAGTTAGTTTCGGTACTTGGTCAGGACCACAAGCAAGTGAGGCAAGCGAAGGCCCATTATAATTACAGTGTATGTATAACAAAGTTTTCATAGGAAAAAGTTCATTAAAATAAACGGTGTATTACAATAAAGTTAAATTTCAATGAAATATTGTGTGAAATGGTGCGTTTTATTGATCGTACTTAAATCTTTTCAAATCAAAGGGAACTGGCTCTCGGCGTCACCTCTTCTCCTACGGGAAAGCACGGGTGAGCCGTGAGAAAACAATACCTATTCCTAAAACAGAAAAAATTTGATAAATGCCAGAATATATACCATAATTTTTACCTTTGTACTCAAAATTATCTTACCTACAATGAAAATATTCAAAACTGTGAAATATGTCTACATTTAGGCTATAGAGATACACAAACGTGTGAAATTAGAATGTTTAAAGCCATGCAAGAAACATGGTATGCGTTAGATAAAAAAACACTTGGTTGAATGTGTTACCCAAGGAAACTAATTTAAGAATAATTTGTAATAATAGAGCTTCATCTACAAGAATTTCTAAAAGTGGTATTTTAAAACTTTTTCTGGTTGTAGAGCATCAACAAGCCAACTAACTTTGGAGACTAGAAATGTAATAAAAATGTAATAAAAATCTCTACACCAATAGTTCAATATTTTGATAATATAGTTGTAAATGAAATTAAAAATCTCACAATAAATTACAACAAGACTAATTTCCACCCTCTTGAAGAAGCTAATTTAAGAAGTTTTGATTTTGAAAAAATTAGCGTAAGCTTAAAGAAAATAAAGGAACAAACGGAAAATTATATAGAAAATTCCGAACCCGAAACAAATAATAATACATTTATCATTACTGTAACTTTAATGTTTATAATAATAGTATTTGTTACAATTTTATATCTAGCTAAAAGATACTTAAAATTTAAATTACTTAGAAACAATGAAAATTAAAATTAATAAAAATAAAATTTAGTACTATTTTGGTAGGAATATTAGAAACAAAAATACATTTGTAAATAAAAACAAAAAAACAAAAAAAAATTAGCATATAGTACAAAAATATTTTGTTTCCTTCACAATTTGGGAGGAAATGTTATGTAACACATCTCACCACATGCGGTATCACTCTCGCGCCAAACAGCAAAGTAACTCGAGCACACTTCAAGGACAGGGCATTCCCTTGTCACATAAATTCTTATTCTTAATTCTTAAAATTGCTTCAAAGTCATAAACTATAACTGATATTGGTTCAATATGCGCATTTGCTTGTTTATGCATTTTTAACGTCGTGCTAGAAAGTATACAGTTACCGCTGAGCATGCTGTTTTGCGTGGGAGCTATGCCGTATGGAGGATAGACAGAAAAAGGAAAAACGGTGAGTACACTTCAGTCCGTCGTGCTTTGAACAGGTCCGCTTTATTTTCTATAAAAATTTAATATACAAATCAAAATCCAATAAAATGTTTTTTGTACAAAATTTCCTGAGTTTTCAGCATCCCAAACCAAGTAAACGAAGTGTGCCCCCCTCGCTGAGATTGGCGAGTGTAATTAATTTTTGGTGGCAGCGGTGGGATCCACCTAACGCAAGGATCTCTACCATTAAATTACTATACTATACCTACTAATAGTTGCAAAAAAAAAAAAAATATTAATTTTTTTTTAATATTCAAAGTACGCGGCGGTTAATAAATTAATCTGTGAGTCGGTGGTTCGAAACTATACAGTAAACAAATAAAAAAAAATATATATATATATATATATATGTTAAAGATGAGAGTTGCGCTTTGGTAGTATCTTTTACGGCACGTGTAAAAGATATTTCCTATTGAAGCTCAAGTGACTCCTCACGGCACGTGTAAGAAGCGGTAGTAATAAAATCCCTGATTTGGAAATGATTTTTTTGACTTGTAGAACAAATAAATAAAAACTTATATCCACTGATAGGTATGTTTATTGAGTTGAACTTCACTTTGCTGAGGTTACAATTGGAATGAATGTTAAAGGTAACGCTACTTCCCTATTACTAGGCTACAAAAACTACATAGACAAGTATATACAGATCTATATTAATATTACGTACATGTGCAAGATGATAGAGCAAGGCATTATTTATTGTATATGTACAAAGCATACTAGTTACATGTGTATATTGATCAAGTGTGTATTTTAGCAGAAAATTAATATGATTGGCTACAGGAAATGCAACTAAATAAATCACTGCAGTTGCAAACAAAATTATTAAAATAATTAAAATTGAAGTAAACTCAATGTTGCTTCTGACTACTTGTTAATTTATTGGTAGTTTAAAAATTTTGTTGATTGCTCTGTCAAATGTTCCTCGTTTAGTTCGTATACTAACGACGCGTACTAAGTTGTCCTTTCCAGGATGACAGGCTATTACTCGTCCGATTAACCATTTCGCTGGGGGTAAGTTGTCTTCCCGGATAAGTACAAGCTCTCCTTCTTTCAAATTGTCCTGCGCATTTCTCCACTTCGGTCTTTCTTGCAGGGACGTCACATATTCGTTCTTCCACCATTTCCAGAAACTTTGCATCAGTTGCTGGACATGCTGCCATCTCCCTAAGCGGGATATTTTTACATCTGTGATATCAACTTCGGGAAGCGTTGTCAGTGGTTTTCCGATTAAAAAGTGGCTGGGTGTCAGCGCCTCGAGGTCATTTGGATCTGATGATAGCACTTCATATGGCCGAGAGTTTAGTATGGCTTCTATTTGACACAGGAGCGTTGTCATTTCTTCAAGACTCAGCACTGTCTCCCCGATTACTCTACGCAGGTGCCATTTCACGGATTTTACGCCGGCTTCCCAGATCCCACTGAAATGGGGGGTACCAGGAGGGTTGAATCGCCATGTTACTCTATGCTGGGAAAGAAAGGTTAAAACCAATGGATTATTAGCATTCGATATTGCAAGCTTCTGTAATTCTTGTACATGCTTTCTAGCACCAACAAAGTTTGTGTCATTATCACAGAAAATTTCTAACGGTATTCCGCGTCGTGAAATAAAGCGTCGTAAGGAAGCTGTGAAGGCTTCTGCAGTGAGACTACTAACTACTTCAAGATGTAGAGCTCGTGTAGCAAAGCAAACAAACAAGGCTATGTAACCTTTAAATGTCTTCGCACCTCGTGCGACTCTTGAGCACAAGTTGAAGGGTCCAGCGTAGTCGATCCCAACTCTGGAAAATGGACGAGAAATGGTCACACGGGCTTCTGGAAGGTTTCCCATGAGTTGCGTCGTTTTGGCAGTGCGAAATTTGAAACATGTGATGCATTTGCCTGTGACCTTCTTGACCTCGTCTCTAATACCAATAATCCAAAACCGTTGTCTGATTAATCCTATCAGTAATGTTGAACCAGGATGTAAATAAATTTGGTGAAGTTCCAGAATTAGTGAAGACGTGATGGGATGGCCCTTGGGAAGGATTATTGCATGCCTTGCATTAAAGTTATGAGCGGAGTTTTGATTTCGGCCCCCAACTCTTATGAGTCCATCCGTAACAAGAAACGGATGTAATCTTGCCAGTTTACTGTTTGATTTGACAGGTTTCTCTTCCTTTAACTGCTTGATTTCCGGTTCAAACGCAAAACCTTGGACGGCTCTAAGGCAGGAAGTCTGAGCATACGATAGCTCCTTTGCAGATAAAAGGTTTTGTTTTCTACTTGACCCCTGGTTTTTGCAATTGTACACAAACCGGTGACAGTAACCAGTGATTCGTATAATTTTTGAGAAGGATGAAAAATGAAGGAATAATTTGGAAAGACTGCTTTCTTGTTGAGCTTCTTGATAATGCGATAGAATGATGGATCTCTTTTCTTCCCGTATGACCTCCGATTTGAACTCTATCCCTGGATGAGAAGGCCATTCGTTTGGTTCACTAATCAGCCACTTCGGTCCATTCCACCACATATCAAAGTGAAGCAGTTCATTTGGAGATAGTCCTCGCGAAGCAGCATCAGCAGGATTTTCGGTAGAGGGTACATGTCTCCATTGTTTTCTGGGAATCATATCTAAAATCTCTGATGTCCTGTTGGCCACAAAGGTTTTCCAGCATCGAGGAATATCTGATAGCCAAGAGAGCACCACCGTGGAGTCTGTCCAGGCATGAACTCGTACATCTGTTAGAGAAAGTGACTTCATTACCTTTGCCATTAGTGTGGCAAGCAGCAAGGCTCCGCACAGTTCAAATCTTGGGAGAGAGATTTGTTTTAATGGTGCAACCTTCGTTTTTGAAGCGATGATTCGTGTTACAGGCCTTCCATTTCTATCAAAACTCCGACAGTAAATGACCGCGGCATAAGCAAGCTCTGAGGCATCTGCGAAACCGTGTAATTGAATACGTTCACTATTGCTGTAAATGTACCTTGGAATTTTTACAGCTTCTAGTACTGGTAACTGTTGCTTTATGTCTTTCCACTTCATCATAATGTTGTCTGGTAATGGATCGTCCCAATCGTGTTTTGTCAACCAAAGTTGTTGGTAAAGGATCTTAACAGATATCACCATTGGTGCCAGCCATCCCATTGGATCGAAAATACGTGAAGACTCACTTAAAATGGTGCGCTTAGTGTGCTCAGTGGAATTTATTGGAGCAATTTTAAACGAAAAGGTATCTGTTTGTGGGTCCCATTGTATTCCCAAGATTTTCGATACTTCAGATCCATCGTCAATCGAAACAACGTTTTGAACTACAACGTTTGAATTGTTATGTTTCAAGAAATCTCGTGAATTAGACCGCCATTTGGTTAGATTGAAGCCACTGGAACTCAAAATGTCGGTAAGTTGATCTTTAAGCGTTATAGCTTGGGCAAGAGAACTTGCTCCACTTAGAAGGTCGTCCACGTAAAACATTGTGTTTATAACGGATGCCGCTTCTGGGAACTTCGATTTATTATCCTCACTAATTTGTTGCAGAACTCTTGTTGCAAGGAATGGTGCACATGCTGTGCCATATGTTACGGTAGTAAGCCTGTAATGCTGGACTGGAAGTGACTGGTTTTCCCGCCAAACGATCCTCTGAAAGTTTCTATCGGCTTCGGACACTACCACCTGTCTGTACATCTTCTCTACATCCGAACAAAATGCGATTTCATACCTCCGAAAGTTTATTAGTGTTGTCACTAGATCCGGTTGTATTGTTGGACCAACCGTTAGCTTATCATTAAGGGACACACCAGAGCTTGATTTGCAGGAGCCGCCGAAAACAACTCGAATCTTTGGTACAGGCTCTCTTTTGAAGACGGCGTGATGCGGAAGGTAAAATGATTTCGATGCTTCAACATTTAGTTCCTCATATGGTACCTTTTCCATATGTCCAAGCTCCTCATATTCGCGCATGAATTTCACATATTGCTCTTTCAAGTTAGGGTCCTTTAGAAAGCGACGTTCAATGGCATATTGACGCATTATGGCATTTTGTTTTGATTCTCCAAGCGCCCCAATCTGCTTGCGAAAGGGCAATGAAACATTATACCGGCCAGTCCTCTCACGCTTATAGTTGCTTTGGAAGTGCAGTTCGCACTCATTGTCTTCATCTGATAATTGAACTTCTTTGGAAAAAGGGTGCTCTAATTCCCAAAAGCGCGCAAGAGATTTATCTATATCTGTTGATATGCTTATGTGATGATTTGTCAAGGTTGGATGAGTTGTTGGAAAATTGCCGAAAAGTACCCACCCGAAAATTGTTTCTTGAGCAAAGGCACGACCAAGTTCGTCAATCTTCTTGCCAGGCTTTAAGACTTCAAAAAAGTGGTCAGAACCGAGAATGATATCAACCGACGAAGGTGTGTTGAAGCAAGGATCAGCAAGTTTGAGTTCCTCAATATGAGACCACGTTGGTATAACGAAGCTTTCAGACGGGATTAAAGAGGTGAGCTTGTTCATAACAAAGGCAGCTACCTGGATTTTCAGCGATTTCTCCCATCTGGACGAAATAGTTAATAGGATTTTTCCTTTCGTAACTCCTACGCCAGAAGATGCTAGTCCGCTTATTGATACTCGTGCGTTTTCACGCTTGAGCGAAAGTCTTTGCGCACACGATTCAGAAATCAGAGACACTTGAGACCCTGAATCTAGAAGTACCCGACATTTCTGAACATTACCATAGTTATCGAGAACATGAACTACAGCCGTTTTTAATAAGTTTGTCACTACTGGATCTGATGTTGTGGCACAAGAATTCAGAGATGAAAGCTCACTTGCTACAGAGCAGGAAGCCTCCGTAGTTACTTTATTTGTGTTGATAGAAGAAGTTGATAATGGAGTGTTGATTGTAGTGGTTGAAGGTAGAGGGTTGATTGAAGAGGTTGATTGTTGAAATTGCGACGGATTACGATTGATATGATCTTCAGAGTTGGTTGAGATCATCTGAGTGTTCAATGATGTTGCTTTGTCTGCATTTGAACCATTTGACTGTAAAGTATGAGAAGCTGTCTTGTTCTGAGTGGAAGCACCATGAAGCAATGAATGATGGTTACCTTTACAATATCTGCAATGGATCTTGGAATGACAAGCCTTAACCGAATGCGTAGATCCTAAGCACTTAAAGCAAAGGGATTGTGTGATTACCAAAGCCTTGCGATTAGCTGGAGATTGAGCTTTGAATTCATCACAATGGTATAGAAAGTGATTATCACTACACTTTGGACAGCTTATTTGATTGGAACTTGAATAGGAAACAGTATGCAAAGATTTCATTGACGTTGCCGCTCGCTTGGACATGACCGCGCAAGTTTCTAAAGCATCACATCTCTTATTCAGAAACTCAATTAATTCATCAAACTTTGGGAATACCTTATTAGTTATTTCCTTTGACCATGCTTCACGGGTATCGGCGTCTAATTTGTTAACGACTATGTATATTAACCAAGGATCTCTTGCCTCGGCTGAGGGACCTAAAGCCTTTAATCCCCGAATGACCTCATCACACAAATCGCACATGCTCCTCAAAGGCTTTATTGAGAGCTGATTTAGATGAGGCTGCTCTGGAAATGCTTTTACTAGACTTGTCATTATATGACCCTTTTTATCAAATCTCTCCTTCAATTTTTTCCAAGCTTCTTCATAATTGGAATCGCTGATTGTGAGATGACGAATGATATTAGCTGCATTTCCCTTCAATAGGCCTTTAAGGTATTGAAATTTTTGACATGAGGACAGCGATGAATTGCTATGAACTGCCGCTTCGAACAAATCTTGAAAGCTTGGCCACTCTTTGTACTCCCCAGAGAAGCTAGGAATATTTAGTCGAGGCAAACGAGTGTTCGTTGTGGACTCATTATTACTCCGATCAAGAAATGATTGTTGCTGAGTAAGCAAATGAGAAAGCGTTAAATTTATTTCTTCAGGTTGTCTACTAGGTTGCCCCACATTAGGTGTTCGAGATCTTAGCGCACCCAATAAGGCAGACCTTGCCTCGAAGAATTTCGTTTCGTACTCCTCCATTTCAGACGTTTGATCATCAAACGTAAGCAAAACATCTTCAATATTACAAAATTCTGACCAATTTTCATTGAGTCTCTCCAAACGCGACGATATGTCATCAATGCTAGTGTCCGCTGTAATACTATCCGCAAAGGTCTTAATCCGCGTAATTGTTCCCTTTACCCTTCCTCTTCTCTGTACTAATACGCTTTTACTATCAGGTTGCTGTGTCATGGTTGAAGCACAATAAATTTCAAAATTCAAATATTTTTAAAAGTTAATAAATTTGGTATGAAGCCCTTTTTCACTACAAACTAGAATAAATCGTAATTGTCCAATTCCTTTTTATTTATTTTTTTTTTTTTTACAGTTTACACAAATTTCTCAAATTCAGTAAATGATAAGCCAATTGTTTATAATTTTAATACGAGAGCTTATCGTTTTAATTTAAGGGAATAACGTCACTCAAGAAAGCAGACAACTTAGATAGGTATTCATTCATATCACACTCATTAAAGAAGTTGGGTTATTATCTTTATAAAATTTGCAAAAAATGCAACAGCTTTAAACAAATAACTGGTTTAATGACCAAACAATGCAATTGTTATCAGATCTACTTGCCACTAATCTCCCAACCAACTCTCAATGATGTTTCTAGAAATTTTAGATCTGTATGTATGTAAATGAATGCGCACTTATTTGATATGAATTCACTGTTTCTATTTGATGAATCAAATGATCATGGCACGATATGATCGAAATTGCTCAAATTTGATTTATTTTTATCACTTAAAATTATTTTTTGTGATTTTTAAATGTTCATTGCTAGGGCTATATTTATACAAAGTCTTCTGCACTTGTTGCAAATGTAAATTTTCGATTAAAGATATTGTGATCACCGCACGTTATGATCACTGTTTTTGTGAAAATTTCCAAATTATAAGATACAGAACAATGCTACTTATCTGATATACTACAATAATGTTGATTGAAGTATTCCGTTATCCGGCTTTGAAGGACCAATGTTAAAGATGAGAGTTGCGCTTTGGTAGTATCTTTTACGGCACGTGTAAAAGATATTTCCTATTGAAGCTCAAGTGACTCCTCACGGGACGTGTAAGAAGCGGTAGTAATAAAATCCCTGATTTGGAAATGATTTTTTTGACTTGTAGAACAAATAAATAAAAACTGATATCCACTGATAGGTATGTTTATTGAGTTGAACTTCACTTTGCTGAGGTTACAATTGGAATGAATGTTAAAGGTAATGCTACTTCCCTATTACTAGGCTACAAAAACTACATAGACAAGTATATACAGATCTATATTAATATTACGTACATGTGCAAGATGATAGAGCAAGGCATTATTTATTGTATATGTACAAAGCATACTAGTTACATGTGTATATTGATCAAGTGTGTATTTTAGCAGAAAATTAATATGATTGGCTACAGGAAATGCAACTAAATAAATCACTACAGTTGCAAACAAAATTATTAAAATAATTAAAATTGAAGTAAACTCAATGTTGCTTCTGACTACTTCTTATGGGTCAGAACATATATATATACATATATATAACTATTTGACTATTTAAGAATGGATGCACATGACTTTGCAAATCTATTTGAAGAAATAAAAATGTATATTCAAAAGACATGAGAAAAAGTATCCCACCAAGAGAACGAGAGATTCCAAGCACAATAATTTAAAAGTTTTATTTTATTTTCCACAAAGCCGGGTGCTTTTTATAAATGTCTATGAAATTTATAATAAACTCCTTAGAATTTTTAATTTTTTCTCACATCTTTATTAAATATGTCAAACGCACTCCAAATTTTCCATATGAGCAAGATCAAAGGTAAAACTGCGAAATGGAAAGTCAAGTGGAATGTAGGAAAATCTGGTGTGTGATGTTGAGCACACATGATGGCGAAAGCCCGACAGATTGCGTGGCTCGTCATTTGGCGCGTGGAAAAAATTATTAGTGTATGGGTTACTATTTATGGCAGCAAACTCATATATATAATGACTAGCGTATACGAATATATACCTCAGAATATATAGCAAACAGGAATGGTGATTAGCCAGATTTCACGCAATGAATTCTGGTTGTGTTGGTAGTCCATGTCTTACATGTATTTGCACGCTGTCCCTATTCTAAACAACTTGTCAATTTGCAAAAAGGAATCTAAGGTTTTGTGCGGAGCATCTGCGGTAAAAAATGTTCTTTTTCAACTTTATTTTGAAAAAATTCACATATTTAATTTATATAAATATTTGTTTCTATTAACAAAAAAGGTGATTTACATAGTGCACTTGCCTGAAGCACGATTTCCTTAGTTTATTCCGATTTATGTTTGCATGCACTGACCGAACACTTCATTTCTGTTTTTTTTTTTTTTATTGTTATGAAGGTTTTACCAGACACTAGTGGCACTATAACACTTTAAAGATAAATAGATTTGAAAAAACTGCTAAGGTATTTTTATTAAATTTCACAAAAGAATTTTAAATTGAGTAAATCTGTTCACAAAACAAAAGCACATTTGCCAATCATACCCTAGTTTTGACAATAGTTCGCTCCGGCATTTCACTTACTCCTATGTATAATGTCCTGCTTTTGAAAAATTACGCTCATGTACACGAATTATACACGATTCACCCATTCCTGTTTGCTATATATTCTAAGATAATAGACGCAATCAAGTTAAACATATTTAAAAGAAGTTTGTAGCTGTCAAATGTTCAAGAGAAAAGAAGTGGAGTATTGGTTGAAGCATCATTTCGTTATTTCGTAATCCTGATGGATTGCTGACTACTTCTTTTAAACATTCTCAGTGACTCCTATTGGATTATATTACATTCAACTATAGACATGCTATCAATGTTCAATTTTCCGAATATATTTGTGATGAAACAGTGCAGATAGCGGAAAAGATGAAGGCCTTATTGAAGAAACGTTCTTCTTGTATATTCTACTGGCTGGTGTAATAGTCTTGCTTTTAGTGTTTGGACAGCAATTTTTTGTGGATCAGCGATCTCATACTCCAAGAAGACAACCGAAAGTAGAACTACAAATAACTAAAACTAACCAAGATATTACATGACTTTATGCAAGAATCTGGATGCTATCTGGAGCATCCTGCTGTTATGAAATTCATACATGTGCTTTCAGGTTATTGTGCTATGGCCCGATATAAGGAAGATTCTTCCAGCATTTGCTAAACAATAACCTCGCATGGTATTGTTCTGCAACTGTCGGTTATTTTGCTGAGTAGCCCAACAGATGGCTGCGATGAGAGCTTAGTAGAGCAATTAACGATTACGATAATAGTTAAACTCGCATGGTAATTATTATGTAAAGCGATTGTTTACTACTAAGCGACTCAGGTGCTGCAACCGGTAGAACAAACGACAAGGTTGTGTCGTTTGTTTACATATCCACGTTGTTAGTAAAGTTTACTTCCGAATATCGGGCATAAAACACCAATGACTGGTCCGGCGAGTGCCGTCAAGGGATCAGTCGCGAGTTTACTTTTGTTTAGAGTGTCAAGTTTCGGTTTAGATTGGTTATATTAAGATAGGTCAGTTTGTTTACGGTTAATAAAGATTTACATGTTTAAAGTAATCCGAGCGTGTTTTCATTAAAGAGTTTTAGTTATCGTGGTTAGTTAATATTTTTTATTGTTGTTTGCTTTTGTGACACGACAATTAGCGCAGCCGGTTTTAAGATATTGTGATTTTCGCAATTAATTTTTTTTATTGTGGGAGTTAACGCTTTTCAGCTGCTCCGTTATAAATTTTATTCTCTTTTCACAATAAATTAAGTTTTGTGATTTTATTTTTTTTTATATTTTTATATATGTCAGTTTTTATATACGTCTTTTGAGGAGTTGAGCTAATTTAGCTACTCCAAATGCACACACCAGGAGTTGAGCTAATTTAGCTACTCCAAACACACACACCAGGAGTTGAGCTAATTTAGCTACTCCAACCGGTTATACACGTAGGTACATACAACAAACGTGCTAAACAACTTCTCGTATTACAGGGTATCTACATAATTTTTATGCAGGTTTTTTTAGGGTACAGTGAAAATTTATTTAAGATTTGTTTTGTGTTGTTTTTTTTGTGTGTAGTTTAAAATAAAATTTAAAAAAATATTGAATTTGTTTTTTTTTTTTGTTTTTCTCTTTATCGTGCGAGACAAAGATTAAGAAGAAACGAAAATAAGAATCGGGTTGACCTTTGATAATTTTGTTGTGAGGCATAAGGAGGCTAAGGATAGTAGATAGTAAGTTTAGGAGACTAGTCGTTGTTTTGTTTAATGGTCTCGAGTATAGTGACGGTAATTTCAGTTGTTTTATATAAAAGTCGGAGTTTCATTTCATTTTCATTTCATTTCATTTCGTTTATTTCAATCTACGGAATAAATCCTACAGATTACAAGTATTTATACAAATATGAGTATGTATATAATACTGAATTCATCAAAACAAATCAAAAGTTATTTAAAAACTAAATTATATTACAATCTATAAAGTTTAAGCGGAAAAATTCCAAAATAATTATCTTAAATCACTCTCTAGATATATTAAAATCATGTAATGAATCAACCAAGTTGAAGTCAGAAATAGCATGTGTGATAGGTTCACGGTATCCAAAGTTCGATTTATGAAAGGGTACAACCAATAAACGTCTAGGACGAATATATCTTTGAGGCACATAGAAGGAAATTGAAGATAGCAGTTCTGGACATGAAATCCTACAACTAAGTACATCATGGACCAGTATTATTGAACTTATGATTCTTCTAGACTACAAGGAAGCAATCCTAATAAAAGACAACGTGATTCATAGTCCAACGTAAGATCCCAATTTAGTTTTGACGTGAAAATTTTCTTTGAATCCGCTCAATACGTCTAATATGAGTTATTTGAGTAGGCATCCATACAACGGATCCGTATTCTAAAATGGACCGTACTAATGAAAAATATAGTGATTTTAATGTTGAGGGGTCTTTAAATTCACCTGTCTGCCTCTTTAAAAATCCTAGCAACTAAAAAGCTTTAGATGTAGCATAATCGATATGCTCTTGAAACGAAATCTTCTTATCAAATATTACACCTAGATCAGTTGTACTTGAAGGTCTGTCAAGAATAACATTTCTGACACTTTAACGAAAGGATATGTGATGTGCTTTGCTACACACCAGGATTCTAGACTATTCAAATCCTGTTGAAGCTCCATGCAATTACTAAAGGTATTTGTAGTCATAAAAAGCTTTAAATTATCTGCAAAAAGAAGGCAGTTAGCAAATGAAAAACAGGAGATAATATCATTCATGAAAAGAATAAACACAATAGGACCCAAATGACTTACTTGTGGTACGTCTGACCTTACATGAATCGCCTGAGACTTGCAGTTACCAATTTTCATGAACTGTATGCAGCCAACCAAGAATGAACCAAGCCATCCCAACAAGGAAGATT
Organism: Dioctria rufipes; assembly: GCA_963924295.1. Lineage (NCBI taxonomy): Eukaryota > Metazoa > Arthropoda > Insecta > Diptera > Asilidae > Dioctria > Dioctria rufipes. Next base: position 114,363,518 of record OZ002741.1, read on the forward strand.
GGAAGCCAAGTGATCTTAGTTTATTAATCAAAATGTATGATTAATCTTATCAAAGGCTTTCGTGAAATCTCTATAGATCACATCAACCTGTTTACCTGACTCAATAGCATTGATTACCTTATTAGAAAAGATTATTAAATTAGTATTAGTAGATTTTCCCTTAACAAAACCATGTTGTTCATAGCAAATCCCGAGTTTTACGGAATCGTAAATTTTTTCAGTAACTAAAGACTCTAACAACTTGGGAATTGGGTGAAGCTTTGAAATAGGGCGATAATTGTCTATCATATGTTTTGAGACACTTTTGAAAACAGGTGTAATAAAAGAAATTTTCCATTTATCAATAAAATATCCAGAAGACAGAGATGAATTGAAGTTATACGTTAAAGGAGAAAAGAGTGAAGAAGCACACATTTGCAGAAGTCCAGTAGATATCAAATCTGTCCCGTGAAAATAATTAATGTCTAAAATAGAAAAGGCTCTCCAAACATCTTCCTCTCCCAACGATATCGCACCCAAGTCCACCATTGACGAGAGATATGAGTAATCACAGCCTGATGAGGGCATATTAGAATCATTATAAACGGATTCAAGGTAAGTAGCAAACAAAGTACATATAGATTGAATATTATTTGAGCAATTGTTTCCAAGATGTATTAAGTGGAATAACCTGTACCAGAACGCTTATTATTTACATATGTTCAGAATGCTTTAGAATTTCTTTTAATCTTGGATTCTAAGTCCCATAAATATTGCTCCCACTTCTTTTATATGCTATATGAGCTTTACTTTTAGCATTCCTTATACGTAACAAACTACGATTATACCAAGCAGGATGTAAGGTGTTCTTTCTCTCTTTTGACGCACCAAAGTGTTGATACCATCCCTTAAAATACCAATGAACCGATCATACATTTTACAAAGATCATTACAAACATATATTAGAGACCAGTCAATAGAATTAAAATATTCATTTCAAACATTAAAGTTGGTAATATTTAACTACTGCAGTATACAAAACTATAGGCAGATAAACATAGTTCAATAGGTTTATGATGGAAATCAGTTGGAATTAATGGATTTTCTACTTCCTTTACGCTAGTACATAGTTCCATATCAACAAAAGCAAGATCCAAAAGCTTACTAAACGAATTAAAAACATTATTTACTTGCGATAAATTCATGTTAAAGCGATTGTCAATTACTTACGACTCAAATTCTTGTACTACATTCAAGGGAAAAAACTTCTTGTCCTCGTCCGACCAGGTCCAAGAAATATTACTCAAATTAAAGTCGCCAATGTAACAAATAGAATCACTTCCATCAATTGAATGTGATATAGCAAAAACATTGTCAATATGCAGTTTATATAGTTCCATGCTGCTTTTTGGTGGAATATAGCTCACACCAAGGTACAAGTGATTATTATGTTTCCCTTTCATCTTTAAGGAAATAATAAGCTGATCTATGATACCAAAGCTACATGGGCTCTTTTCACGTCGGCGACTGCAGTCGACTGCAGTCGACTTTAGTCAAGGCTTAAACACAATTGCGACGACAGACGACAAACGACGACGAAAAATCGCTGTCAAACTTCTAAAAGCACAGCATCTTACGCGAATGCACCAAATTGCGACGACCGACGATGAGCGATCGACGATATTATCGTCGGGATTGATCAGTTTCTAATTTTGCCGTCGTCGCTGCAGTCCTACCAACAAAATTAATCGAATGAAATGGTTGTGGCATTCACTTTTGTCTTTTTTAGGTGGTAGCACGCCGCGGTAATTTTAAAATAATGAGCTTTGAGGAAAAATTGATCGAGGAAATGCGAAATCCATGAGATAATTTATAGTTTACAAGATAGGCAAGACAAGTGGACAAAAAGGACGTGGGTTGGATGGATGGATATTTCAAAGCGTTTAATTTAGTTAATATCTGCATTTTCAGTTTTTTTTCCACACTTTGGTTCATTGCATTTCTTTCAATATAATATAAAATATTCTTGATAAAAATCTCCTTTTAAAACGCTCAAAACATTTAACAAAAGAAATTTCAATATCTTCTTCTTTCACAATCGTCGCTCATCGCCTGTCGTTGCAATTGTGTTCCCACCTTTTCGAATGCCTGTTTCGCAGCGAAACTTTCGCTGCTTCTGTCGTTCTGTCGCTCTGTCGTCGGAATTGTGTTTAAGCCTTAAATTTGACTCAGAAAATGTCGTTCTGGTCGTACTCAGAAGTGTACATGGACACGGTTCTTTTAATTGTATGTGTAGGCAGACGGGGCATTTTAGGGACTGTTCATATAAACCAAATTGCGTTCACGTCGTCAAGTCAATTTGACTGCAGTCGACATGAGTCATTTAACTTCGTGCTCCTGAGGTGGAAGTAAGTTAACTCGCGCGGGAAATAGGAAAGTTTTTCAAAATGGAAATGGGCGATAATAATTTTATGATTATTGATGAAAGAGGTAAGAGCTAAAATTGCAATAGATATCATAAAAGATTTTAATTTTGGGGTTTTTTTATTTGTAGATTACGAGGAATACATAATTGAAGAAATTTATCCACCATCGAAAACTTGCCGGAACCAGCACCTGGACCGTCATCTCGAAGATAAAGGCCGTCAGAAAGAATGGTAGAATTACTGCAAACAATAGGGAAGAGAAGGCGGCAAGACACAGCGAATTGATTGAAGTTCTTAGAGAGGGGCAGAAAGATTTCAAATAAATAAATAAATTAATAGATAAAATGTAAAATTAATTGTTTTATTTATTTTTTCTTATAATTTCAGCTTTTGCGTTTACTTTTCACTTATTCCTATGATTTTTGTAGACTGCACAGTAGTACTGTAGAAATCAATTAAATTTATTCACAAATAATGCAATTTTTCACAAATTATGTCTCGTAAACGAAGAGCTTCTGCAGAGTTTTGTGCACTCACACATTCTCCAGGCAGAGTTAATTTGATTCGCGAACAGAAATGCTGGCATGCAGGCAGAGATCCGGTGAAGATATCAGTTCGCAGACCGGATGAAAGAATTGCTCGATCTGATAAAAGCGGCGGTCTCGGCAAAATACCCGAGAGGAGATAGAGGTCTGATTGCAGAACTGGAGGCAGATGCCATGGCGACATTCAAAGCAGGCGTTAGGCTTAAACTGACTCAAGTATACCTTACGGGTCGGAAATTTGAATCGCTAGAGGGAGTACAGGAGGAAGCTACCTATTACGAAAAGTATGCTCAAGGGCTTCAAGTAAGGGATCAAGAAGGGGTGCAGGGGGCTGGAGGCCCAATCCCATAAGGACACAGAACAGATGGAGAACAGATGAGGCTAGCTGCGATAGATCCCAACAACTTAGACGAGAAATTTATCCTACTGCCTATAGCATCGCCCAAAAGAAAAAAAAGATCGCCAGTGAAGGCAGCCCCGCCCAGAATCATTCATTGTTTCAAATGCGATCAGCCTGGGCACATGACTAAAGAATTCCTGTGGGGAAAGCAGCCTCCTTACTGTACTAAGTGCAACAACTATGGACATGGTACGCTTAGTTGCAAGAAGAAAAACGTTAGGTTCACAGATGCATCAGTCGATATGCCTAATTTCCAACCGGGGACAGAGGTTCTGTTCTGTCAGTTCTGCAAAACCTGCGATCACTACACAGCAAACTGTTTTAAAAACTACTTAGCGGAGCATGGAGGGCAACAGTTGGGAAACGGGAAGCGGCAGCTGGGGAGCTTTCCCTCAGCTGCCTTCCACTAACAGTCTAGGAGAGGGTAGGCATATCTAGGGTAGGAAACAATGAAATCGAATTAAGTATAATGAATAACTGCATCATCACGGTCGAAGCTGGCATAGGCTTAGAAGGTAAGTTATCATTGTTAGTAGACACGGCATATTTATGCAATTTAGTTAAAATAAATCGGGTAAAAAAAGATACATCAGTTCAAATGCAGAAGAAAATAATAATTGGTGGCTTTTTTGGAGCACAAAGAAGCTCAATAAGGACTTGCGAAGCCAAGAGGCGCGTGGGAAACAAGGTTAAGATTTGCGAGCTCAATGCAATCCAAGAAACGGACTCGATACCTGCTGACGGCATATTGGGAATGGCATTTTTGAGAGACAAGGCTACAATTGACTGCGTCAATAAGAAACTGGTAATAAAAGGAACAGACGAGCGCAAGACGAAACTACCTCATTTTGGAAATATCACAGGTAAAGAAACGGTCATTACCTTAGCAAGGGAGAGATGCCTTCAGGAAAAGGGGTACAAGTCCGAGATAACAGAGCTCAAGGGAACTTTTCCAAGTAAAGTGAAACAAAGAATGGATCGAATCGTCGCCTTGAAGAACATTATAACCAGTGTGGAAACATCTTCCAATAATATAAGCAATTATCTAGGTGCCCGAGAACACTCTCAGAAAACGAGGAAAATGAGAGATAAGACGAATAACCAAGAAGAGGCGATTAGGAATATACCGGTAGCGGAAAGTGAAGAGCTCCAGCAATGGCCAGAAGGTGCCCTGGCTTCAACACGTAGAATAGAGATCAAAACAAAGAAAGAAATAGGGGCAAGATGGCCAGAGGAGATGTGGGGCAAACCATAAGCAAACGAAATAAAGGAAAGGGATAAGGAAGCGGACCATCCGCTGACGGCGGTCGAAATTCAATCTCTTCCGACCACTAACTGTGCAGGAGGTACAGGTAATAAAAGACCTTGCTGCAGTGATAGCACAGGAGCAAGGCAGCACGCGTTTAGGATCACAGGTACACAGCAAGCGGCAATGCGCTTACAGACAAAAACAGAACAGCTAGTAAAAATTCAGGAGGAAAGTAACGATGAACTGGTTTGTATGGCAGAAGAAATCAGTCCGGGGGTATACTGCGGCAATACTATTGTTAGACCAAAGAATGGCTAGGCGTATGTAGGTATCGTTAGCGCCAGGACGGAGCCAGTTGAAATTGTTAATTTTAGGCCCCAGATGGAAAAATTAGATAGGTATCTGGTGAAGCCACTGAAGAGGGAGCCAGGTACATTAAAAGTAAATCAGTAACGACTTAAGTTGATGAAATAGTCTGTGAGGCTGGGGGAAGGGCTGAACTCGGAAGAGACAGAGACAGTAATGCAAATCTGTTACGAATACAGCGATATCTTTCACTTGCCTGGAGATAAGTTGACATACACTCCAACAAAAATGTTCAAACTCCCCTTGATGACTAATACTGGGCCCATAAATAAAAAAATACAGAATGCCTGAAGCCCACAGGGAGGAATGCCAGGAGCAACTTAAAAAGCTGTTAGAAGAAGACATCATTGAGCACAACAATAGCCCCGATAATTTTCCAGTGCTATTAATACCGAAAAGGGGAACCGACGAAGCAGGTAAGCGAAAGTATAAACTGTGCGTGGACTTTCGTGAGCTTAACAAAGTCTGTATCCCCTTTTCTTACCCACTACCACGGATTGAGGATATGCTGGACAGGCTCGGTCATTATAGGTACTTTACTAACTTAGATCTTGCCAGTGGGTATCATCTGATGTTGGTCGAACTAGTTAAAATTGCGGTGCATATCAAATGCCACACAAATTAACTTTTTAAGAACTTTCTTTAGCCTATGTAATTGCTAATAAAACTTGAAAGAGACCATATGACTATTTATAATAATTACTTGCAAAAAAGATTCTCAACAATAAAATAGGAATGTATTCCATACAAACTCTGAAAGTTTCCTCGGGCCATAGATGATTGGTTTCGTGTGGAATTGCTATAATCTGAAATCAATTATTCTATTAGATTTCGTAATCTGAAATCAGCTATGTGTTTTGAAGATCCAGTTGCATTTCTTATAGGGCAGAACGAAGAAATGCGTGGATAGAAGCGTATGGAATTAAAAGCACCAGTAAGAAACTATTTATACGTAAAAGGCATTTTGCCTCAAGATTTATGGGAATCAAAAAACTTCGAAAAGATGCCCAATCGCCAAGACATTTGAATATTTCTCAAGCAAATTTGTGTCTTCATGTTGCGTGGGTTATTTTCCAATTGAAAATATATAGTTTAGCTGCTTCGTTACAGATAAAGAAATAGCTGGTGAAATATTGAAAGACAAATGAGAAGAAAATTTGGAAAAATTCTTTGAAGCGGGGTTTCAGATTCAAGGCATCGTATGTGATCAGAGACCAAACAAGAGAGCAATTTATCGTCTGTTGGAAATTCCATAAGAAATTCCATATATTCATTAAAAAAAAAAAAAAAAAAATTGTAGTATTATATGATGCTCCATATTTGATAAAATCTGTTAGAAATTTGATCAAGAATTGTGATATTGTTTGTCAAGACGAGGACATTTCTTAGCAAGTAATAAGGGAAGTATATAATTTGGTTAAAAAGTATGAGAAATTCAGAATGTGTCCTAAATTAACACGGAAACATTCATACCCAAGTACTTTTGATAAAATGAAGGTGAATTTAGCTGTAAAAACCTAAGCTCAAGTGTTGCAAGTAATGTTGACAGTAAACCTTAACAAAGTCAGGCAATCCCATTTTCCCGCTGGGTTGGGAACAGAACCGTCGAGAATACTTTCCAAGCCATGAAACAGAAATCTATATGTGTGCGTTGGGAGTCCGTTCTCTAAAATGTTCTATATTGATACTTATGGAAAAGTTACAAACATTGATTTTATAATGCTATAGAGCTCAAACTACTATCCATACAGGAAAATTGTCTTCTAGTAACTTACATCTTGTTTCTTTATCTTCCCAAAGGTTACACTTACTATTTATCTAATTTAACAAAATAATAAAATAGTTTTGGCTGCAAAGTAACCCAGCGGGAAAAATAGGAGTGCCTGACTTAGATAAGGATTACTGTTAACATTATAAAAGTAATGATAAATTTATTAACGGCCAATGTGCAAAGATTACAATATCTTATATACGTACTTCTAATTTGATGAAATGTTTCCTGGTTCAAAATAAAAACTAACTAAAACACATTAAGGTAACGAAATAAGTAATAAGACTTACTTACTTACTTAAGTAATAAACAATAAAATAAAATAATGTAAGACAAGTTGTAAAACAAATATACGAATATATATAAAAACAAACCGAAACATACCACCATAACAGAAAAAAATAAATAAAAGCGAACCAAAATAATTTAAATTTAAGTTAATGGAAATAAAAAAAAAATTAAACCTAACCTTATAAGACATAAATAATAAAATAAATAAGTAAAACGAGAAAACTATAAAAAGTAAAAAGTACGTGCCATTTACGCTCCTAAAAATTTAAATCTTTTAACAATGAAGAAAAATGCTTTAGGAAGAAGTCTAAGTTTCTCTGGCATCGAGCATCAAGTTTGCTAAAGATGGTACTACAATAAGCAAAAATTGGAATAATTATCGTTTTAGCCTACTTCAAGCGAATATCCAAAGAAAGGCAAGCAGATGTTATCCAAAGTTGCCGTTAAGTGCCATGGATATTCCTTATTAAATTTGAAATATGACTGCAACATTTGAAATCAGCACTGAAATAAACTCCAGAATTATTTAATAAAACCGGCGGGAGCTCCGTTTTATCAATCCGGCTCCTAGTTGGATTTCACGAAAGTTGATTCCGCAGTGACCAGTAATATATGCTTCGGAGATCTTCATTAATGCGACAAATACAATCCTCCATCAAACCTATTGGTCTACTAAATAGATCTGGACGTAATCCGTGTGAAGGTGAAAGGAGGAATTAGTAACAACATTCGGTAAATGATTTAAATATAAGGTGAAAAGTAGAGGGGAACACCAGAGCGAAGATATATAAGATCTGTGATCGATTGCGTAAATAATCAGCAACAAGCTGAATGGCGGAGGATGAAAGTCCCAATTGATTTTTCAGCTTTCAAGGTAGTCATGGGTGGTTTACGGAATCAAATGATTTACTAAAATCAAGCAGAACTAGTACTGTCATCTGGTCTTTATCAAGAGTTTCACAAAAATCTGCAGATACCCTCAGAAATCTAGTCTCGCAACTATGCCCATGTCGATAACCAGACTGCCACATTGTGCAAGTCCTCTGCTCATTAATTAATTTGATGATTTGTTGGGACATAATTTTTTCTAAAACTTTAGCAAGGAAACTAACCATGCTAATTGGTCTAAAAGTCGCTGGGATTGGATGCACTTAGTTGGAAATTGGGACATGGTTAAGAAAAATTATAAATATTAACAAGTGGTATCAATATGTATGGAGAGAGCCCTTTCACAAAATCAGGTGGAAGTGAGTCTGGACCAGGAACTGTGGATTTCATAGAGAATATCACTGAAAGAACCTCAGCTCTATCCACATATGCAAAGGCAAAATCTTCCACAGCATCGCCAATGTTACCAGTTGTTGAAGAACTCAACGAACTTGAACTTACCTGCAATACAAGCAAAATAATGGTTGTTTAGGTCTGTATTTATATTGACAGGTTCACAAAAATGTACGCCTAGACTCGAATCATAGATGTAACCCTGTTACGCACCCTTTTATATTCCGTAAGGACCGCAGAATAGTTCGTTTATATCTTTTTTCGCGTTCAGCCATGGCATTGATCAGAACGAATATTACAAGTCTTTAAGGGAACGTACTTATCGTATAGATAAGAAAGTGTCCAGACAAAAGTTTCAACTATATTGTCCAAGTTATTATTAATAAAAACCTCACACCATGACATGTCATTGCAGTCTGTTATCTTCTCATTCAAGTTGGTGTTTTTAAAATCACGGTAGAAAAAATTCATAACATTGGGGATTGCAATGAGACTCATTCTATAAGTTGTGAAGAGAAAATCATCATCAAAGGTTGTGGGAGGAGTATGGAATATTATTTAAGTTGGATGTAAGTACATAATCAAGCATGATTGGAATAGAACTATTGAAATAAGTAGGTATCTGATTCACTGCTTTCAGGTCCAACGTTTGCAAAATTTAACACAGATTCTCTCTTGACGAACTATCATTAAGGGTATTAATATTTATGTCGCCACAAACCAGTAGCAGCAACGAATTATGCACATAGATAGCAACACCACCACCCGTCCGATTCGCGCGGTCATTTCTGAGAATGTAATAGTTTAGAATTGAAACCAATCCACAGTTAACATTTTCATTAAGCCAGGTCTCGCATACCATCAATACATAAACCCGGGTACAAGCAAACATTACTTGCAATTGATCCAATTTATTTCTTAGACTTTTAGCATTCAAACTGAAAATATTCAGCCCGGAAGATCGAGAGAAAAATTCATTACACATTGCTCTCACCTTGTCCAGGGGTGAAATGCTAGTAAAACGAAGAACAGGCTCCAGCATGCGAAGGCAATCACATATATAATACATATTAAATATAAAAGGAGCATAATGGCACACAACTTACTACAAAGGAATACTAACATATTATAAACAAATTTTGCATAAAAACGAGTCATTAAAGACTAAGTACACCTTAAAACAATAAGATATGACAAATTGGTCGCTACATTATTTTGAGCATCAACAACATTTGCTACAGAAATATTGCAGAGTCAGACTGCTTAACACGAATGTGAACGCGACCCGAGTAAATGCAGAATGTATCAACTTATTCCTCTTGTGCGCAGAAGCCTTTATTAGAATTTGTTGGTTCAGATGTGTGAGACTCTCATAAGCACTAATTCTGCTGTTAGATATAAAAGCTTGGGAGACTTGATAAAGTTGTACTGATCCAAACCGCTTGGATTTGTGCAGAAACATATTCTGCTCACTAGCAGAGGAGAACTTTGCTATTTGTGGCAAATTTGTTTGTTTATTTTGACCTCCCCGAGTTGTAGATTTGGGACGAAAAGCAAATGCATACGGTGACAGAGGATGATTTATCACAGAAGAAATTTTTTGAAGAAATTCGTTGCAGTTTTCACTCTCCGTGCACGGTATACCACTGATAATAATGTCCGTAAGCCTATTCACCCTGCGCAAATCTTCTAATTTATGTCTAGCATCCATCAACTCCACTTTCGCAGACTTAATTCCTCACTAAATTTCAAAATTTCCGAATTTAGTTTGGCAAAAATATTATCCAATCTGTCAGTAATTTGCTCCTCGAATTCATTCCATTTTTCAGTGATTAAATGAGAAATTTCTTTTCCATCAGTTCATAGGAGTCCGTTGAAAGGACAGAATTCGATCTACCAGACAATTGAGATGAGTGTGTAACGTTCTTATTACCTTGGTGCACTGGCGAAACTAGAGCTTTTGCGGCATGGGGCGGTCCCTTTGTCGCCCTTTCTAACTTAATCAAAATCAACATTGGGATTGGCACCTCCTTTAAAAAATAAGTAAAATTAAGTTCGAAAATGAGTCAAATCGGACAACTCCTTCGAAGGGTTGCCATACAAAAATTTTGTTTATAACTATTTATTTGGGCACTGCCTGAGAACACATCGACGTAGAGATCACCTTGGAACCCGACCATATCCGATTTGGAAGAAATTTTCACACTTGTAGGGAATACCAAAATAGCTCCCCTTATGTTTTTGTTTTTCTCTACCATCAACTACCCTCCTGCTAGGGCGGGTAGAATTATTTTGATTTTACAATGACGCGTCATTTCCAAAAAACCATATCTTGAGAACGGATCAACCGATTTCTCTGATTCAAATACCGAATGATGCTTAGCTTAGCAGTACTGTACGAAAAAAAATTTGTTAATAATAGTATTTTTTTTTTCAAAAAAAAAATAGTAGGTACTATTTACTAGAGAGCACTCCTAGAACTTTTTTTTCTATATGATATGATATGATTTTTTGAAAATGTTGTTTTATCGTAAAATCATGAAATTTCTAAGTTCCCTAGCGGGGGGTAGGGGGTGGTAGGGTAAAAAAAATGGAGATGGTCGGGTTCCAAGGTGACCGGTTTCGTGTAAAATGGCTGTACGCTCTTACGTACTATCCCTTTAAAACTGTTGAAAATGTTACAAGTGGAGCCATCTGATATTATAACAAGGAACATTTTCGCAATCTCTACATAGTTCTGTACACAAGCAGTCAAAATGTCTACATTTGAGCAATATAGGTATAACATATACATATATCAGAAACAAAAAGGCAGGTGGAGGGGGGGGGGGGGGCGGTAAGTACAACTGTTAATAAAAGCATTTATATCATGTATACAATGTCTCCAAATTCTAAGAAATTGTATTGTTATAGAAATAATTTTTTTTAACGAGATTAAAAAGAAATCCAGTGTTAAGGAAATCTCTTCTTACTTCCTAACTTGTTCTTAAGTTAACTTTGCTTCAACCACCATGAGATAATAAATGGGTTCCTCTTCCGTATTAGTCATGTCCATGACCGATGGGGGCTCTGTTTACAATAACAACAATGGGGCTAAAGATAGTATTAAAAACTTTTATTTGTTTACATACGTTATTAAGCTTAAAAATCTCAACGTCGATAAGGACTGCCGGGGTCAGCACGAATTTTTGTTAAATATGTGCCGTCCGGGGTGGACCGCCCCCACCGCCCCACCCTGAATAAGCTACTGCCTTGGTGTTGGTTTATCAGCTTTTCCCTGGTGTGCCGTGTAGACTGTGGTGGTGTGATCACATTTGAAGTTTTGTTGGAATTTTTACCGCTCATTATGAATCAAAAATTTTTATTATGGAAACTTTCAATAATACAGGAGGATTAACTCACAGCGAGAAATGCAAAAACAGACCAAAGTACTTGATCGAGAAAACTAGTGAAAACCTTCTCTTAGACGCGGTTAAATTCGCGGGATAATAGTAAAACACTTAAGAGCTCAGATGAACATGACTACTCAACGTCAGCAACCATTCCGACTGAATGGAAGGCATTAATAATAATTGTATGACCTTACGCTGACCTGGTTTAGGAAGGAAGCGTGATGTATTGATGAGTCGTATTTTTGAGCATGTTTTAGGAACATTCCTGGGAATGGGTAGAGAAGCCAGAGAGGTAATTCATTCATGTATATATGGTTTCATTGTTTTTTTAAGAACAGTGAAGGAAGGAAAGTGCGTGCAGATGAAAAATATTCTCATTTGTGCAATATCTTAGGAGAGGAAGTAGATCATTTTCAGTTAAGTACGCATACGAATAAGTGAAGACGCGTTTATTTTCAACACCTTTCTAAGAAAGGTGGAAAAGTTCTTAATTTACCTCTAAGTGAAAACAGAAAGAGTGTCTGAGGGTATAACCTTCCAGAAAATGCATGCTTAATGGTTCCGGTCACTATTCCAAAATGGTAGAATGAATGCTTCCACTGAACTTAAAAGGATTACTCTTTTCACTTTCCAAAGTATTTAAAAGTAATGTATCTTTTCACCTTCCAAAAAGCTAATAAGGAATGTTTGCTTTAACCTTCCAAAGAATTAATAAAGAATGCTTCTTTTCACTTTCCTAGGAATTAATAAGGAAGACTTCCTTTGTTTTCGGTGATAATTATACTTCTGCATTCATGTATGTTTGTCCCAATTCTTTAAGAATGTCAAAAACGTTGGCTTTAAATGTAGGCCATTTCTTCAAAAAATTATCAGTTTGTGCAGAAACTTGTATTTAGAAGTCATACAAAATCTGAAAGTTGCAAAGTTTCTGCTCATCCTTACTGTTCTTGTATAATAATAATAAAACTAATTTGTCTATAAGTGAAATATATCCAGTAAAAAAACTTTAGTTTTAAATTTAAAAATCACAACTAAGAGTGTAAAAATAGCACTTGATATGTTTTACGATAAAAGCTTAGAAATAATATTCTTCCGTTTACCAAATCGAACAAGTCATTTCCGCTTTTGTTTATTAAGTCCCTTCGACGATCACCTGCTTGATTCAATGCTTCCTTTATTAGATTTATTTGCTGCGAAACAAATGCGTTTTCCAGTAAGATATCATTTCGTAGACTAGTAGCTGCTTTATTTTTCTCTTTGCACAGATTGGTATCAGAAAATGAATTTTTTATTTGGGATATGAGAAATCCTGATCCTTTTATTGGGTTATATATTAAATCTATTCTTTGCTGTTCTCTACTCTCATCTCATTGAAAGAAATGGCTGCAGCGGCAGCATCCACTTTTTCAGATTTCCCATAGTCGTTTCCAAAATGTATGTGGAGAAATCGAGTAAATTTGTGCATATAAATTGTTTGTTTTATATACATATATCCTTTATTTTATTCTTAATAAAAATGTGAAAATAGGTATGCATATTTATGAATCTGTTTAGAACAAAATATATTGTTGCTTTATTTAATATAATTGAAAAATAACATAAATGCTCAACTGTTACTTTTAAAGTGGGTATACTGATTCTTCTTTGATTAATTATGAATATTAAATTTATTGTTAGGATTGTACTACCAAAATGCTGCCTGTACGGTCAAAAAGTTGTGTTCGTACGACTTATCAATATTAAAAACATAACAACCCTGCATTCTGAAAACATTCTGTGAAAGGTATGGAAGCAAAACATTTTCGTTTACTTGAAAAAAATATTGAAGTTTTCGTCACAGCAAAAATTCTCTATTTGTTCTGCGTTATATTGGCGTTTCGCTCCGAAAAAAATTCTTTAAAATGCCGAATTTAAAAAAATGATTTCAAAGTTTTTATAATAAAAATTTCCTGAAAATAGGATTGAACTTGTACATCAGCAAATGAAGAATTTTCTTTTATATATTTTTCATCCCAACGAGTTTGCAAAAAATTTTTTACTGGGTCAACAAAAGTAATTTACGCTACATATCGCTTTTCTCGTCTATATTTTGATTGAAAATATTTAAGAGTTTCAGACAAGGAGTTTTTGAAATTAAAAAGAATGTCAGTAACTTAGTTAGTTCGGCACTTCCTGTTCTGTGTGCAAAACGTGTAACAAAACGTTGGAAAGTATATGAAAAATATCTTGAAAAACATTCTTAAATTGACTATGAATTTCGTCAATTCCAGAACTGGGCATTGCCAGCGAATTAATAGTGTAAATTCATTAGAAAGTATAATATCTATTCACAAAATAGGCGCTATTTACGTCGAAATTTACCACTGAATTACTAAACCGCATTAAATAATATTCACTTAGTGTTACTCTTTTATGCCGAAGATGCGAAATCTGACGGAATGTACAATAAAATATTAGAGCCTATAGTCCTGGATGCAACCTTAGAAGTTATTTATCCCCATAGTAGTAGGTGAACTGACATTGAAAGGCTCATTATTTTCAGTAGCGCATGATAGTTTGGGAGGAAATAACCTTTTAGGGTTCCATCAAAGTTTTCAATCCAATAAATTCTGTCGTATGTAAGGTTAAAATTGGAAGGGTACAAAAAGAAAAATATTTACATTCTTTTATGAGGAAATTTAGTAATACTGTACTTGTTTATTTTTTAATCATAAGCTGGGAATTAGAATATTGGTAAATGTTTGTAATTTTGATAAAAGTAAAAGAATTTTAATATATCTTCTTATTATGGATTTACCAAAAATGAAATTTTATGGCAAGTTTTTGGACAACCGAAGATGGAAATAGGTTTACTGGGGAACCAGGAATCTCAAAAAATTGGTTTGTATTACTAGCACTCACTATGCTACTGCTAGTATACAATTTTGGCTCATAATTTCAAAAACCGCGCCAAAGTCCCTTGCATAAACTTTTTTTTCCATCCGCCTGCAATGCGAATTTTTTATAGTATGTGTTTAAACTTACACATTTTTTAGATTGGCACGAAAATCGTTATTGATGGGCCTCTCCTTTAGTTTCTAAAGGCAATTTCACATCGAAACCGAAAACCGATAAGTTCTACACCGAAAATTCGCTTTTGCTTTAACATCAAAAACCGAACACTATTTTTCGGTTAAATAGAATTAACATTTAATTATCACAAAAGTTGTATGATGAGAGCTCATACGAAAAAAGCGTATTTTAATTTTACTTCGAAATCCATATCCATATTATAAATGTAATGTATAATTTTCAATGTAAACATAACATAAAAGTGAGGTTTAGTATGACCGAAAAAAATGTTCGTCCCGAAACGTTCCACATGTGGAAACCGAAAAGAAATTGACAGATGCAACCGAAATTTCGTTTTTCGGCCGAAAAAAGATAAAAGTTGTGTTTTTCTTAATTAAACTATTAGTTTATCCTATTTTCCATAATTTTATTAAACATTGGAGCAAAACTCTTGTTTTAAAGTAGAATAAATTGAGTTTTTTGGTTTTCGGTTTTGATGTGAAAGTGCCTTTACTCGTAGCAATTGACAAGTCGAAATTGTTCTTCTTCTTCTTCGCGTATGCTGAGTACATCTCACGGCTAGTTTACGGTTACATGCATGACTCGACTGTGCTGTGGTCTGCGTTAAGATTTCTTCCGTTGATTCAATTCGTAAATAACTGTACATTTTGCGCTAAAAGTGAAATAACTGAACATTTCGCTCAGAGGTCTGGATCGTACACCGTACAAAGGCTAGAAAAACCAAACAAATACGACCAAAACCGTACGCTTGGCAACGGTGCCCGAATGCATCCGAAACGCTTCCGTTTCCCGCTGACAACCTTACCATTTTACGCTCACTAACTCTCAGCTGAATAATAATTTCATGTGCAGATGTGCAGCCGAAGTCCGAATCTGTAGGCAGTAACATTCGATATCATCAGCAGCGATGCTAGACGTACGATAATTTTCATATATGTCCGCGAATTTCTACTCAGGTACGATGTACGAGCAAAATGTATTCCCGTACGAAAAAGTACGAGAATTTCGGGGCCAAATATTTTCCAACAAGAATTTTTACACTGTGGAAATACTACTAACAAAAGAGCAGTAAAAGTATTGAAGAAAAATAAGCAAAATCGTAACGCCAGGAATAGACAAGCCGTGAAGTAAGACTTGAAAAGAGCATAGCGGCCATAAATTTGTTATACATGTAATGTTTTTTTACCACCATTAGAAAGAAAACATATTGGGCTGCAATAACTTTTTTTTTTTCTGAGAACGATAGTTTTAGAGGCTCAAGACTTAATCTCATTATTTAGTTCAGGGGAAAGTGACGAGAGCAACTGCAACAACTGTAGGCTAGCCT
This sequence comes from Dioctria rufipes, assembly GCA_963924295.1. NCBI lineage: Eukaryota > Metazoa > Arthropoda > Insecta > Diptera > Asilidae > Dioctria > Dioctria rufipes. Next base: position 114,379,617 of record OZ002741.1, read on the forward strand.
AGACGGTTTAGTTTTTGCGCGCCGTGCACGAAAATGGTGGGAGAGGAAGATGAGGGGAGTTGTGAAAAGTCGAGCTTATCAATTTCTTTCACTTGTTTCTACATTCGGGGAATTCAGAAAAAAATATTAACATCAGGTGATTCATTCAGTTTTGAACCATTGGCGGTGAAAAATATTGTGTTAAATTGTTGTGTTTTTAAATTGGAATTTTGATTAAAAATTTGTGCGTAGGAAAAGATTAAATGAGCTTAAGGTGTGGTTGCCAATTAGTTGAAAACCTGTTATGTTATCAAGGGTGTGACTACTTGTACAATTCAAAAAGTAAAGACTATGTAGAAAGGGACAAGAGAGAAAAACCTCTTGAAGTCATTTGCAATGAGCTACTAAAAAATAGTAGAGAAATTACTGTGCAAGATATACGAACAAAATTCAAGTATTCAAGATTCGCTAGTTGTCAATTGCTAAACGTTCTGTAGGTTCAACGCAATCCCTCATTACTATATTTTGATGTTGCAAATCCTTTTCAACACTTGATAGTAGATGGTGAAAATATCTCCATTCTTGTGCAAATAGTTTCGGTAAGCATCTGCACCCTACATAGGAATTAAACCATGTTTTCTTTTTAGGGTGAGTTATTGGTGGCATTGCCAGGTATAAAAGCAAAAGACAAAGCTTTATCGGTAAGACCGAGACGATTCTTCATCATGCAGGCCACAAATATACAGTTCTGCCTCAATTTACGCTATCCGTTTTAACTCTTGCACATTCCAATGCCGATACCTAGAGGAAGTTTAGCAAGGACAATAAAAAAAAAATGAAGGAAAAAGCTCTCCACAAAGACCATAAAAGAGCCCTGAGTTGAGCTCAATGTGTTAAAACACAGTCGAAAGATTTCTTCTTTGGGTTCAACCCTACTAGCCAAATGATAAGTCACACGACATGGGCATCATATACCAGAATAAACCTGCTACTGTTATACGAACTGATGATGAAAATTGCGACCAAAATATTGACTCGGACCCAGGTAATCCTAGCCTGATCTAGATGTCTTTTTAGCGTAAATTGCAAAAATTGCGTAAAATTAATATTTCAAGACGGACGCACAACTGCATATCAGATTTCATTTTCTTCTGCATTCATATGCATTGCTACCAAAACTCGAAGTCGAAGTGACATTTTCTTTTTGTATAATAATATAAAGATCATTTTTATAAATATAAGAGGCGAAGTGAAAGTTTTTTTTTGAGTAATAATAAAAAGATTTCTTTTGTGAGCTTGAGAGAGATTCTCCTTTAAAATAATAATTTTATCGAAAGATAATATTTAGCTAATAAATTTTATTACTTTACAAACTTCTTTGATTAAATAAATATTTCTGTGAAATCGTCCAAAATGTATATCCCAAATAATTAAGGTGGCCGTTTCTCCACATTAAACCTGGGAGCACGAGCGGCCGAACGATAACACTGTTTGGAGGAGTTGATGGTGATTAATTTATAATCTAAATACAATGAATTATTGTATTTACAGTCAGAGTCTTGAAAGTGGCCCGAGCAAATAACGACAAATCAGTCCATTTGGTCTTCAAAAATGGCTTTTTTATAAGAGGTAAAAAAAAACAACAAATTATTAGGCTTAGTTCTAATCGAACCGAGCACAAACAGAACAAGACAGCGTTTTCTATTCGCAAGTCATATTTATACTCCATGTACGTGTGGACTGCTAGATTCCACGCTAAATACAGAACCACTAATCATAAATAATAGATAGAAATGGCTTTTGTTCTAGTATTTGCAAGATTTAATATAAAAGGGGAGCAAGAAATTTATATAAATACAGGAAACATGTATGCACAACAGAGTATAAGAGCAGCTGGCCCTTTCACTTTTAAAATTAAAACTACAACAGACTATCTCTGTGAAAACAGTATCCGAGAGATCAACAATTTTACTCGTGAAGCAGAGCCGTAAGAAGAGTGAGGCAAGTGTGGCACTTGCTTCAGACGTTGAAGCGGAGGGGCGCCGACCGTTAACAAAATTATTCTTACTGCGGGGAAAAAATATAACAAATAATAATATGACAAATAAATATGGATGGATGGATTTAAGAGAGGTTGAGACCCCATTCTGGATCTCTATAATGCAGAACACAAAGAGGCTCATTGTTCATCCTCCAGACCTACGAGTAATCGCTGATGGGTCCCAACCGGAGGCTCTTGTGAAGTTCAGTATTGGGCCCCAGACCTTTCCGCCGGCCTCATGCAGTTCGTTCAGGAGGTGCAAGCCAAATTGACAAATATAAATTATTTTTGAGTTATAACTGTTTATTAAAATAATTTTTTTATACTCCAATTGAACTTACCCGCTTGAAAAGATTGAGGTTCTTGGTTCTAACATGTAAGAAATTTTCGACAGTTCTACAAAGTTTGTTGAAGATATGGATATACTAGCAAACTTTAAAGAAAGAAAAACAACAGTATGTCAACAAAACAAAAGATTCTTACATCAATTATTTTTCCGCCGAAAGTTTGGGAAAAACTGATTTGGGATTTGCTGCATTCATTCATTTCCAATGACAAGAGGTCCATGTGTACGAAATTTCAGAAAATTTAAATTAATAAAAAATTATTTCTGATTTAAAATAAGTCAAGAAATATTGTCGAATGTGAATGTTTTGTACATCGAAAAAGAAATGACAGGAATGCTTGTCAATGCGAGAATATTATAATTTAATTCGTGACGAAAAAGATAGAAAAGCCAACCTACAAAATCTTGCATATATTTCTACCGAACTAATTCACGTCAATACTTACTTGCAAAAATGAATATCAACTAATAATTTTGTATGCAAGAAACATTATTTACTATTCTTTTCTACGGATGTTTTTTTATTATTAGCAAATAGTGTCAGCTGATAGACCACGTCAGGATATGTAATGTAAATTTAAATTAGGTACTGTTGACAATTTTATAGATCAGGAACTTAAAAACGTTACGACTCCGCGTGAAGGAACTGAGGAAATAAATGAGCTCTTAACCCCTTGCTCTCTACTCTTTGTTTTTGAAAATTAAGAAATTCAACTGCTCTTTCACTATATGTCCCAATAGAACTAGTAACAGAAGCTATGCCACTGCTTCACCATATTTAGACTTTTTATAATATTTGGGTACTTTCTTCAGTTATGCTAAGCTTTCATCCTGGCAGTAACTTGGTACTAACGGACGGTAGTGCCAATTTTAACGAACAAAAAAATAAAAAGAATTTTTATCACTTACCATATATACTCTACTTCAAAATTGATTTATGTACCTGAAATAAAATTACTTGATTTTTTTTTTTTTAATTAGAAAATCAATCCAAAATTTAAAAACAGTTTTTGTATATTGGGCTTTCAATTCGAATTTATTTATTTATTATTAGTTATTATTATTATCCCAAGCAACATTTCCCTTCTTTTTCAGGTCGAATTTTTGTTAATTCGACGGAAATTAGGGCAGCAAATAATTGTGATTAAGTTTGATGGAGAATGAAACGTAAATACAGCAAACCGTATAGATCAGCCGTCATCAAACCGTGGCCAGCCATGGTTGCTTTCAGGTTTTGAAACCGGTTCGGTTTTAGTGTTTTCCAATAAGAGGTGTTATTTTGATTATCAAAGAAAAATGCCATTTTTTGAGATAAATGATCGGATCTTTATTTCATTATAAAGAGGAAGGTATGCCGTTAATAATGGAAAATAACATCAGCCAAATGACCACCACGACCACACCTACAGGACCATATCCTTTTCATGAAATTTTCCATAACCAAATCGCAAAGTGGCTGCCCTATGTCCTCGATAGCCTCACGAATTCCATCTTTGAGGTCTTGAATCGACGCTGGGCTGTTGGCGTATACCTTCTCTTTCACGTGGCCCCAAAGGAAGAAGTCGCAAGGTGTTAAGTCACAAGATCTTGGTGGCCAATTGTGATCACCTTTTCGAGAGATAACACGGTCCGGAAACTTTTCCCGTAAAAGATCAATGGTTTCGTTGTTTGTATGGCACGTAGCGCCGTCTTGTTGAAAGTAAACGTTGTCCAGATCAATACCATCCAATTCCGGCCATAAAAAATCATTAATCCTCTGTCGATAGCGCAATCCATTCACCGTAACTGTTGCTCCAGCCTCATTTTCGAAAAAGTAAGGTCCAATGACCCCGCGGGACCATAAACCGCACCAAACAGTCACACGTTGAGGATAGAGAGGCTTTTCAACAATAACTCTTGGGTTTTCCGAGCCCCAGATGTGACAATTTTGCTTGTTGACGAAGCCATCGAGGTGGAAATGGGCCTCATCACTCAAGATGAGTTTTCGATGGAATTCTGGATCATTTTCATGCATTTCAAGGACCCAATCAGCAAAGACTCGACGTTGTTGATGATCGGCCGGCTTGAGTTCGTGTGTTAACTGAACTTTATAAGCCTTAAGACCCAAATCTTTACGAAAAATACGGTGTAATGACGTTTGTGGAATGCCTAATTCCAAAGAACGACGAGGAATGGGCAAACCTGGGTTTTCGTCAATACTTTCGGCTACAGCAGCAATATTCTCGGCTGTTCTTGAGCGACGTGCACTTATGATACCCTAGACCTAGATGAATGCTCGTTTGTAATTTCGTATGGTCACCCATCTGCGCAAGTCTGATTTTTGAAGTGGTTTTTAAATATATTTCTAGAACGGTTCGTCGAACAACAAAAATGTTTATAACCAATTTTATAGGATTTCATTTTCTGAAGAACTTTTCAGTACATTAAAACCGTATAGGACTGATCGTTTTCATAGGATACGTAAAAATCCTAAATTTTTATATGGCAACACCAAGAAGGGGTCTCCCGATTTAGTCCATTTTTGAAATCATATTTAGTATTTCTTTGAAAATACTATGTACAAAATTTCAACGCTATATATTGTCGCGTTCTCAGTCAGTGTCCAAATATGTAGTAAAATATTAAATTTTTGTATGGCAACCCTACGATGGAGTCGTACGATGTTTCCCATTTTCGAAGATAATTTTACTTTTTTTTTAAAAGTCCATGTGCAAAATTTCAGGTCTCTAAACATACGCGTTCGCAAGTTACAGTGAGGACGGACAGACAGACGGACGGACGGACAGGCGGACGAAAGAACAGACGGACGGACGGACAGACGGCCATGGGTGTCCAATCCATTTTGCTCTACCATAATTATTTCTAGGTGTTACAAACGGAATGAAAACTTAGTATTCCCTGTAGATTTCATCTAGGGTATAATAAAATATGTAAAAATTATGGACTTATTCAAAACTAGTTCACTCAGTTTCTAAGCGGTCAATTTTGAAACGAGAAAATTTTTATTAATAAATATGGAAATAATAATTTTTTGAAAAATTGCAATGCGCTTTAAAAATATTGTATATTTAAAAAATAATAATTTCAAAGTTTTTTAAATTATACTGTGATTTGCCATTTAGAGCCTAGAAATTAATTTCTTCATTATTTTGTTATCGACCTAAAAGTTGATTTGATTTAAAAGTTTTACTTTGACGACGACTTTCCTGGACGTCAAGGCAAAATAACCACAATTTTCGACTTTTAGGGCAGAAATTCATGTTTAGGTAATTTTATGCTTAAAGGCAGCGATAATTTTTTCATATAAAAATATTTCGACTTAAAATAGCGTATTTAGCCGTAAATTATGGAATTTTGCCCTAAATAATGGAATTTCGCAAAAGAGATATCACAGCTGACAGAATTGAATTGTAGAGCAGGATCTACACTTTTAAATTGTTTTTGTAAATCTCATTTATTTATATGTATACGTGCCACCAAAGCTGATGGTAGTTTTATTGCACTTGAATATAATTCAAATTATGATTTATATCTAAACTAAAGATTGATGTGTCATGTTTTAAAGTACGTTTAACTTTTCGAAAAAAATCAGAAGTAATGTCGATAAAGCTTAGCTTTTTGAGTAAAATTACAAGCCAATATTACTTATATGTGTTTTATTTAATTATTTCACAATTAGACTGCATATGAGGACACGTTAAGAACATTTTTAACACACTGACTAATGAGGAAATAATAGTGAAATAAACTTCTTCTTTCGTTATTTTTGAGGGCAGAAATACTAATATGAGGGAAGTCGCTAACCGTACACATTTAGTCCAATTTGTCTTGAGATTAACTTCCTTGGGAAATCGGATTATTCATGGAATATTTACGTTATCTTGTCTTGAATTTGGGAATAGATCCATCTTCAAAGCCCATACATTTTCATAAATTTTACTGCGAAATTAAGTAAAATTTAGGTAAAAGGTAAGAAAACTTGCCTCAGATTTAGGATATTGTCTTTATTTATTTCCTATGAGATAAATTAAAAAGGAACTATTACGTTATTTTTATACCCTAGATGAAATCTATAGGATATACCCTAAGCTTGTCATTCCGTTTGTAACGCACAGAAATAATGATGGTAGAGTAAAATGGATTGGATGATTGGACACGCGTTCACTTAGAAAGCTGAAATTTTGCACACGGGCTTTTCTAAAAAAAAGTAAATTTATGTTCGAAAATGGGATAAATCGGGCAACTCCTTCATAGGGTTGGCATACGAAAATATCATTTTTCACATTTTTCCTAAGAGCGCGTCGACCTGGATAGCACAAATTTTGTACACGTCGCTTTCATAAAAATATTAAACACAATCTCAAAACTGGGCTAAATTGGACAACCCCTTCCGCTTTCTGGGCGACTGCTCTTTCTTCTGAGCTAACGATACTGTAGATAAATTAATTCTATCCTATCTGACCGATTCTAAAATTTTCAAGTTCGAGTTTTTACGTACACTGTCAAAACTTCAAAATATGAAATCCTATGAAATTGGTCATTATCATTTTTATTGTCCGACGAATCGTTCTAGAAATGCGAAAAACCACTTCACAACAATCAAACTTACAGCTGACCATAAGAAATTACATACGGCCATTCATCTAGCTAGGGTATCGTAAGAATTGATCTTAGACCAATTGTAGCTTTTTTATTTTTCCCTTACCCTTAATAATTAATTACAAAGTTAAGATTACTTTAAAGGCCTAATTTAAGGAATTATTAAGCATTCTTTCCTTTTTAATTTACCTCGTAGGAGCGTGGCCTGTCAGATTAAACTCCTCAGTCTAGTTTACTTATTTTAATCATAATAGATCGAACACATTTTTCAAAGTTGTGGGTCATTTCTGAGTTTATTTACCTCCCACCGCAGCCGCAACGTTAGACCAGAGTACATGGTAAATACATGTGGTCGCTAGCGCCCGATCCTGTGCTGTCGTTTGTACTCCGATCGGAGTATTTGTACTCCGAAAACTAATAGCGTACTCCGGTACTACTCCTTTTATAAAAGTACTCCGTTTTTCAATCCTTCGTACTAAAAACTCCTATATTTGTTGTTAGCACGAAATCCAAAAGTATTTCTACACACCTAGGTAGATTGCAAGCTTAACTTAAAATTTTACATTCATAGTACATTTTAGTAATAAAATCTATTAACGAGTCAGATTGAAAAGTTGGTTTGGTAATTGCAATATACCAAACAGCAGCTAAGAACAACACATCCATGCTTTGTAATCAATTACACCTATCACATATAGTTATGTCATTGTGATTCGTTCGTTAAACGCTGTGATTAGGGATTATGAAGTGAATAAAGAGCGCTCTCTAATTGAAGAACTTCAGAAAATACTATTCTAGTTTAGAAAAAGTTTTATTTGAATTAGTTCCCAATTTGCAAAATACGAAATTCAAGAAACTTGCAGCTTACGACATCTCTATGGAATAATTTTAGTGACGACGACTAAAATTAAATCTTTTTTTTTTGCGGAACAACTATGGAAATATTTCGTCAGTAAAGCTGATTTTTGTATAATTTTTCTAAAAATTTTGTTTTAAATATGGATGTAGAATGTAGACCCCCGACGATTTAATATAACAACAGTTTAGTTGGCATGATCTAATTGAGATAGGGTTCTTGACTTTTTGTGCACAATTCTACAGAAACAGTGGTATGTAATGGGTTTTCCAATAAGGACTTGACAACTTTTTTTCAAAATAAAATGAAAACCATTTGAGATATTTCAAAAACTTTATTATCGGTTTGAAGTACATTCAAAACAATTATGAATGGAACTCGACTTCGCTCATATGGCCACCGCGGGCACGTTTGCAGCGGTCGATTCGTTGGACCCAATTTTCCATGACTCGGCCACACATTTCGGCCGAAACGGCTGCTATTTCGCGTTCAATTTTGGCTTTGAGCTCTTCCAACGTCGTCGGCTTATTAGCATAGACCAATGACTTGACGTAGCCCCAAAGAAAAAAATCTAGAGGCGTTAAATCGCACGAACGAGGCGACCAATCGACTGGTCCATTTCTTGAGATAACACGCTCATCAAACTTGTTCTTCAATAAATCGATTGTAACGTGTGCTGTGTGGCTTGTGGCGCCGTCCTGTTGAAACCACATGCTGTCCAAGTCCATATATTCCAATTTGGGCCAAAAATAATCGATAATCATGGCGCGATAACGATCACCATTCACAGTAACGTGGCGACCACTATCGTCGATGAAAAAATGACGCCGCCGGCATGCAAACCGCACCAAACAGTTATCTTTTGTGGATGAAGTGGTTTTTCATTAAGAATGTGGATTTTCACAAGCCCAATACCGCATATTTTGTTTATTGACAAACCCATTGAGCCAGAAATGAGCTTCGTCACTGAAGATGATTTTGCGATGAAATTGATCATCTTGGCGCATCTTTTCCAGAGCCCAATCGGAGAACGTACGTCGCTTCGAATGGTCCATCGGCTTCAATTCTTGAGTGAGCCTGATCTTGTATGGGTGTAAAGTAAGATCCTTACGCAAAATTCGCCATAAAGTGGTCTTTTTGATGCCCAACTCTTGAGAACGCCTCGGAATTGACTGATTTGGATCATTTGCTACGGACGTTTCAACGGCAGCGATATTTTCGACACTTCGACCAACCCGTAGTCTCACTGGCACGGCAACATCACACAACGAATATGTAGACTCAAACTTTTTCACTAAACTTGTTACTGCCGAGAATTACCACCGACTCCGAATTTCTGTAGTAAATTTTTAAGATTTGCAGACGTTGTTCGTTCGTGTACTTCACCATGATGAAAAGGTTATGTCTACTGAATAAAATGACAGTGACAGTTCGATGTTAAGTGAAACGGTGCATTCACAAACTAAATTCAAAATTGTCAAGTCCCTATTGGAAAACCCTTTAAGGCTACAAATTTTGCAAAATACAGAATTCAAGGAACTTACAGCTTACATCATGTTAGTAAATAGTTAAATTTTCAAGTTGGGATCTCAATGGGTTTGGGGACGAGATTTTTTTTCGTGTTAAAGGACTATTAATGGGTCATATTTGAGAAGAAAACAAATCATGTCCTTGGTGAAAAAATGTTACTTTATCACGGATGACATAATAGATGTGTATGAATTTTTTTTCCAAACACATTAAAAATTTAACTATTTACTAACAACACTATGAGCATTAATTTAAAAATAAAACAAAACAAAATTCAAGGAATGCATTTTAAGATATTCAAGCGTAAAACCCATTAATTTATTTTTTTTTTCTAAAAGGCGTCTCATTTAATAATTTTTCTTCAAGAACTATACTAGCCTCTTTAAAATAACCTAAAAGTGATATCTTTGTGAGAGTTATGTTTTTGAGTATACAGCACATCAAAAATCGGGCTATTTAAAGAATTTCAAAGTACTTTAATTCAGCACAGAAAAATCTCTCATAACTACTTAAATTTCAGCAAAAGAAGAACGAGATCGATGATGGTTGGGTTAGGAAAGTGCGAATTTTAATCGCTTTCCTATGGAATGACTCTAATGAGTACATTGACCATTATTCATACCTCAAAGTTTTTTTCCGGCACAAGACTTACTAACTATTCCAAATGTACCGAGGAAGCAGAATTCATACAGAACTGTGAAGTGCAGAGTAAAAATCTAATGTGATCAAAATCACTAAGGGGGAAGTAAGTGTCAAAGCATCTGAAATGTATGTACATAGGTAAAGTACTAAAGTCAATTTTTGACAATATTGCATATTAGTAAACTTTCTAAATGTGGTGGTTGTGGTACTACCACCAATATGAATATAACAAATGTATCCGAAGATCAAAGGCAGTCTAGAACACAGAAAACAGAATTTCTAGTATAACGACAGATTTAGAGCATGTCGCGACAGAAATTTATGAAGCTGTCTTGTCGCCACCAAAAGAATACTAATAATAAGAAAACTAAACGTGGTCAAAAATCTCTCTCTGTATGGACAGTGACTTATAAATGGATAGAAAAACAATACAACAAAGAGTTTTGTAAAATATGTTTTAAAGTTATTGTAAATAATGTGTCTCATATTGAGAGGCATGATTATTCGAAATCTGATAACCAGCCCCAAATAAATAATACTGATAAGGTCAAAGAATTTCAATCCTTATTTTGCATAACGTTCTCTTTACATTAATCGAAGCTATTGTAGATTTAGTTAAAAGTGGCAACACTGATTTATTTATTGCAAAAATTTGAAATACGGAAAAACGAAAGCGACTGAAGTTGTCAAAACAATTTTGCATATGAATGTATTGGAAACTTTACAAATATTTTCAAAATTCAAATGTTTTCAATAATAAAACTAATGACAGAAGTTATATATTTTTTTAATATACACCTGTATTAATTTGCTTTATGCAAAAAATAGCTTTTCATGCAGGTATAATTACCTGAATCAGAGCTATTAATTAATGAATATTTTAAGTTAACACCTGGCACTTAAAAATTTAAAACTTAAAGAAACTTATCGCTAGAAAAAATTCGCGAGAAAATCTGAAAATAAAAACCATTTGTTTCTATATGAAAAAAAAATAAAAATGTAATAATATAGATAATAATTGTAACAAGCACAAAAAAGTGATAAGTATAAACCATAAATTATTAAATTTTGTATTAATAAATATGTATTATAAAATACGAATTTTACTTTAAGCTCAGGCTAAATAATTTCTTTTTGGTATATTCGACACATATTGTTAAATGATAAAGATTCGTATTGTCTTGCAGCAAGTTTCCGCCACGACTCTGAGTCTTTATTATACCTGAAGCCACATGACGGTTATTATACATTTTCGGAATATTTTCCTTTCAATATATAATATTCCCCGAAATGAAGTTGAGCACATCCTCTTTAATTATTTGCCATGATGGTCTCTTATGTGATAAAAAATATTCACATGCTCTAGGTTTTCCTTCTTTACGCCGATCGGTAGCGGTTCGATTGGGTTTTTTGATGAAGTTAATAAAAATAAATCTAGAACGACTTTATTATGCGATTCATAAAAGCTTTGTGAAAACTTTAAGATATCAACTCTGCTTAGTGGTGATTTATTTCAATTTACTTTGGGAAAGTTTGCATTTTGGCATCTTTGGCATTGTTTTTGAGAATATCTGAATAATTTGTGAAATAACTTATCATGGAAATAATATTGCAATCTCGAAAGAAGGAAAACACTGTACAAAACCATAATTGATCTTTAACATGATATACCGAGGTACTGTCTGTCACAGTTTACTGGCTTAAAGCAGAAAATCAAAATTTTGTTCAGAAATTTCGAGAGTATTTATTTCGATCTGCAGCACAGGGCGATATCAGCAGGACAGCATTGAAACTATGCTACGGTTGCTGTCTACACTGCAGTGAACTCATATACCCAAGCAGTTGATGGTAGACATATAACATTTTATTTAAAAAAAATCTAAATATGAATAAATTTAACGAAAATTGGTTTTATTCACTTTTAAAATATTTCTGGACATCCAATTCTAATTAATTTGAATTCATTAAATTTCTTTAGTCGCATACTCCGTTTTTTCCAAAAGTACTCCGTTTTGGCAGTAAATTGTACTACTCTTGAAATTTTTTAAACGACAGCGCTGGCCCGATCGCCCGTCTCTCCAGTCCGCTATATCATAGGTATACAAAAACAAGATCAACCAGACACGCCTCAGTTTGCATTGAAAACAGAAATTTCGATAAATAATGACGATATGAAAGTATATCAAATTCATCTATCCATAAACAAATTTTACTTGCATGAAAACTGCTGCGTTTGCGCTTAGCTCAACCTAGGAAATATAAATCCTTGAATCTTTCATTGCAAATACTGTTTTTAAAAGACCTTTAAATAAAACTCTGTTGTTGCATTAGCTACTTAATTATCAGCTCAATTAAAAAACTATTTTCTCTATAGAAAAATAAATTGAAAATACTTAAAAGAAAAATACATATGGAAGTAGGTATAAAGTGTTTGTAAGCGGAAGTCAAGCAACTTAAACTAAATTTCTTTACGTATCCTTATGTAAGTGCTTGGAAAAAACCATTTTGACAGTAGGTACATTGAATTTTTTTTTATCAAAGTATACATAGAGCGGTACAAGGAGGAGGACATTATCATGCGCCCTTAATTTCTATATCCACTTTCAGCGGAGAAATCACAATGAAGGAAAAAGTTTCACTTTCGTTTGCGGTTCATCTTGAAGATTTATTTTACTACGTAGCAAGATGGAAGTAAATAGAAATAAGGTAGATACTCTCTCTGTTGGATACAATTCTATGGGTCTGCCTGCAGAGCTAGAGCCTGGGTTTCGGGTTACATAATTATATACATACCTAGCTAATAATAGCCTGACAATTTTTTCAGTGTTTGTGAACAGTTTTGCATACGAGCGATTAGCAAACTAATTAGCATGACATATATAATTTGTTCGTAATGAAAAGCAAATCATAAGCGAAATTCTTACTAAAATTTCCTTTCTGAGTCTTTTTTGTATTTGCATAACTCCGGCCACATTTAACATGAGCTGAAAAATTGATGCGAGACTAAGATATTAACTTTGGTCAACACATTTTACATCAGTTAAGGTGTAAGTTCGTGATGTTCAAGTTAATTTTGTTACCAAGAGTCGTGAAAAACGTTTGCTGCTGTTAGTATTACCCTTCCTCCAATATGCATGATAATTGGACTAAAACTCATACCGCATATCAACAACAGTTCTGGAACTAGATTTCAAGCAAAATCGATTCCAAAATCCCAAAATTATTAGATTTGATGGCACCGACCGTTTCACACCCTTCTTTGAATTTATATCCCGCCGAGGGTGAATTGTTTTAATTCATTCAAATCCGGGAAAAGGTCGAAATATCATTTTCACTGCTGGAAAAGACTATACTTGGCCAGGGCGTAAACTGTTTAGCCACAAGCCTGGTGGTTGTGTACACCAATTCAGGCAGAGAACATACAGTGGAGCAGCAGCATACAGCTAGCTATGTTGTTCGGTAACGGTTCAGTTAAATGGTAAACGCCATCGAAGGTAGTCTCAGTTTGGAATTCCGGCTAGCACAGCAACTTGCGTTCTTCCTCTTCGAGTGTTTTTTCCACAATTTTCTCAGAAGGTTTTGTACTTTTTTTCTGCTACACTATACTGATTATGGGAGAATTGACTATCATCATTTGCCCTACCGAGACTCGAAAACTAAATAAGAATCGACAGGAAATAGAAATTATCTAAGATTTTAGAAGAAAAAAAGTTTTCTTTAGTGATTGATTCTATACTAGTAAGAGAGCTGTTATGAATGTTAAGTGATTTTCCTGGTTCTCTGCCGGTTTTTGTGACGTGACGTGAGCTGTGTTTCCCATATCAAAGTGCTAAAAAATGAAAAGAAAAACATTTTTGAAGGAACAAAGTGTATAAACATGCTGTTTACCTTCGTAAGTGCTAGGCATTTAATTAAATTGTTGCTGGCTTTTAATCAGAAATATGTTTATAAAAAAGGTATGCATGATTGTCCTATAATTATTATTATAATTATTTTTTATTATCAACTTTTATACAATAACTTACGACTAGGTATAATTCATGAGTTATATTTATTAGGAAGTACCCAAAAAAGTGAAGATCAGTAATCATTCAGATTGGATGTAGATAGGTAAGATAGATAGGTTTACGGTTCATATTAAACCGCAAAAAATTGCTCAGGAATATATCGCGCAAGACAAAGAATATGAATTAAATTTAACTCATACATCCGAAGGAAGATTTCTATAAGCGAAATTCAGGAAGCTCTTGCGCAACATTTCACCACAAGCACACCCCCAATAAATTGTAAAATAAACTGTTTAAACTTGTATATGTATTCATCAAATAAGGGAAATTGCCAGAGGCCTGGGAAACAAATATTCGCTTATGATTCCTGGAGCAGCTGAACTTGGCCGCACCCTTTTCCCTCCAGGCTGCGCAGTTCGGTTCCATTTGTCATATACGAATTCAAGTATGCGCGAGTTTTGCCACCATTCCTATTAAATACTAATATATAATACATGAATTGCCCCTTTCTTATTCTTAGGGTGGTTTTGACATGCTGCTGTGTCTGCTGCTACATATATGGCAATGTTTGTGTAAAATTTCAGGGACTGCATTTACAATGTTTATTTGTGCCCTTCCCGTAGAAAATACTGAGAGTATACACCTTTCGAGAGAGTGATACCCTTCAGGAGCGGCCTCATATTAAGCTAAGCGTTGTATTTAACACAGCACTACTACCAACAAGTGTATATAATTCATTTTTTGCGCAAATGGTATCAGTATCATCTACCCTCCTCTTCGTTTGTTAACCATGTTACAGATCGTACAAAAATGTTCTTTAACCCTGGGATTTATGTTTTTACTTTGGGCATATACATGCATACTTTCAGTGTTGGATCGTTTTAATTTTGAAATTTTAATTTTTTCAACTTAGTTGGTTTCGATTTTTTTTTTTTAAATTCGTTGTGGGAGAGAATGAGACGTTGAAAGCTAAAGTTATAAGTTCTATTACTATCATGCTGGCTCATTCTCCGTAAATTCCGTAAATTATGCTAAAATTGAAGTATAATTCATTATTATTATATTTCAGTAGAAATTTTAAAGAATGCTTTGAAATTTGATCTAAATGTTGTTCCTAAACGAGTTTTGAGAATGCAAGTATTTGAATGTCATTTGCTAAAGTATTTACATGAGTCAAACTTTACTATACTATGAATATATTTGTTTTACTACATATAATGTAAATCTACCATGTAACTTTCTAAAATGTGCCGCGCTATGCGTGGCTTTGGCACGGGTACTCAAGTAAATTAATAACTGTTAAACATCATATTTCAATGAAAACAATTTGTTGAATGACATATTGATGTACGTAGTATATACATTTATATGTACGTATGTAAATCATACATATCGGTAAGATCACGGTACAGAAAATACAAGGTATTCTCTGTACGAACCCACGTTCCCCCATTTTGACGTCACTTCGCTCAATAATATATAGAAAAGTAAGAAAATATCTCTCTGCTTTCTGTCAAATTTATGAATACGTTAGAGACTTACTTGGGTTTCTAATATGATTGGGCACAGTGACGTTAGCTGCAATGTGTCAAAATTTAATGAGAATAACTTGTACAAGAATTAGATATCGCATTACATACCAAAGCACAGTATACAGATTGTGAAATGGGTGATGCATTCCCGAATGAACCATAATATGTTTTAGAGCGTACCGAGAGCAAATGTTGCTTTAACAGCAATTTTGTTTACATTTGATCGACGTCCTCAACAGCAGATGTAAGAAAATATAAATTACTCGAGGTATCCATCATTTCTAATGTTATGGATGATCCTGTTTAGACGGGTCAGTATGAGGTGATTACATCAGTCAACTTACTGCCCTTTCTGCCTTACCTGGGGATTACACCAGGAAGTACACCTTGCAAGCAAGCTTCTCTTCTAATACGTTTTTAAAATTGATAGCAGAAGGGAGCTCGCTTAATGTCTTGTCAGCTTGCTTGTGAGTTCATTTAGAAAAATGGCATTGAGACGTAAAGTTTTATGTTTGTCGGAAATTATAACATTAAACGAAGTAGAAGAATCGAACAAAATGCTGGGAAAATGAGGAGTCAGATATGGGATGTAATGCAAATGATTCCAGAAATACTAGGTAATGTCAAATTAATATCATCTGAGCTGCAATGATTTTTCTTCATGCAAGTTTGCTGAAAGCTGAGCTGCCTACATGGCAGTTTGGATTACACGTGTAAGTAGTATGACAATGCAGCCTGCATGTCTCATGTAATACCCAGGTAACAGCCGGTGGAACAAATGCATCGACAAATTATGTAAAGTAACAACTACGCACTGCAATTCTTGAAACTAGAATGATCACGTGACTCACAATAGCCAATAAATATACTTACTTTGAATTTTAAGTTTCACTTTATTCCTGCCCCCAACCATTATCCTACCAACAAGTTCCGCGCGGCAGAAGCAGCATACCCATCTAAATAGGCTCAATGTACTACCAGCCATATAAAATTTGTATACTCTGCTCTGGTATTGCATTCGGCATCTAGTTCGGTGAGAATCATAGTGGCGTAAATCAATAATTTTCAAGACCAAAATCTTCTTTTTAACCATCACCCGCTAAGTACCATCATCAAGTAAGTCAAAATTTACAGTTACGGCTACTAAAGGCAGTGTTTCATTGTCATTTTTAACAAAATATGTCCATAATTTTTATGGGCCGTGGGTCGAAACATCAACTCTAAACTATGCGAAATTTACTTACACCACTGGCTCACATATGCTTGTAGCTATGAAAAATAAGATACTAGCAATTCAAGCGTTGTGCCAATTTATATTACTGCGATAAATCTTAGAGCTGTAGTATAACAGCTAAGCGTTAAGGGCAGTACACTAAGTATGCCCTGGTGTCAAATGTCAAGCTAAGCAAACGAAGCAATATAAAAACCGCTAAATTTGCTAAATTTTAAAATAATAATAATATTAACGCGAGAAATATAAAATCCTGATATTTCACTTTCTAGCATCAAACTAAACACTAGCAGTAGATGAAGACGAGCCGAAACCCTGGATAGAATACGTTCTTAGGGCATGTCCGAGTCTTCGTCTTCGTCTTGTTATAAAAGCCAGTGACGTAATACCGAGTCAAGCTCTATCCGAATCCATGTCTATGCCATTGGGCTTTACTACAGTTTAGACATGTGGTTAATTTGTATGATCTTAGGTTTCTTTTTCAAATTTTGTAAAAGAGACAGAAATTCGTGGGTTGTAAATAAATATATAAATGGGTTTTATTGTTTATGAAATTATGATTAGTTTATTGAAGATAAAGAAGACAGGGGCTTTATGGTCCATCCCGAGATTTTAGCAAATAAAACTTAAAATTCGATATCTTCAAAAGAAGCAGAAGTGCTCAGACGGGTTCAGGACATGATTTCAGAGCCCTATATCCTCGATCCCGTTTTGGACTGGGGACCCAACAGCCCCCTCCCACCACCCCACCCGAAGCCAAATTCTGGATGCGCTACTATTGAGTTATGATTTTTGTAAAAACTTATTACCTCACAACTACCAATACCTATTAAGACTTAAATTATTGCCACTGTGCTAGGAGTAAAATCTTTTGAGGTTTAGCTGTAAAACGTTTAGTCCTTTAGAGATTTAATAGCAGAATAAGATTTAATATCTATCATCTGCATAAATGTTTGATAAGTGAAACAATGTCGTCAATAAATAGAATGAAAAATAATGTACCGAATGATGTCCTAATTTAGTTTCAATTCTTTCGCCACTGCGATTAAAAAGAGAAAAAAATTCTCTCCATTTTTTTTTATAGTTGGCAACTGAATGCTGTCTACATCTAGGATCTAATAGGAAATATCGAATTTTTGCCTCTGCTTTTAATATCTCACGGCCTGAGCACTTATTCAGAAGTACGGTGCGTGGTTTTATACTATCTTTGTGGAGCCATAGGATATCGCCTATAATTGCTCCACAGGCTTCGATATATAGACTGATGACAGCTCTCAAAAAGTTTTCTATGCTGCGAGCGATCAGTGCTAATACGAGGTAAGAAAAATATTTACAGAAAAGAAATTGTTACATATAAAATGAAATTCTTTATTGCAATCATAGCTGTGTTCTTTCGCTTCCTTGCAGTGCACTGCAGAATATAGGAGATTGCCAATTTAATTGATTTGTAGTGTACATAGAAGTAGAAAAGGTTTTGAAAGTAGAGAGAAAAGTTTGGCAAGTTTAGCGTTTTGTAAGATTTAAAGTTTTGGCACCTTGATTATTATCGCTATACTTTCAAAACTTTTCTACTTCTATACATACCTACTACAAATCAATTCAATTCGCAATCTCCCGTGCACTTCACGGAACCAAAGGAACATAGCTACTATGTATATTATTAGCTTGATAATTTATAGTAATAAAAACATAAGATAATAAAAAAAATTTATGCTTTAACGCGGAAGTGGTTTTGATTAATAAAAAAAAAAAAATAAAGAAGATCAGATGCAATACAACTATGATAAAATGGTATACCTAGGTATTCTGACAATAGGGTATTAACTATTTTGCGCCTTACTTAGGAAAATATAATGCATTCGACGTTGACAATTATAGAAACCTATTGCAGTACTCATTCAGTAATTTTTTATAATGCCAATACTACCACTCCGCAAGAAAAATTAAGAATTTTACAGTACCTTTGCTGATATAACAACAGCTTACTTAATCGATTGAAAATAAGAAAGTTTAAAAAATGTGCTTAATTTTCAATTCTCTAAATTTTTTAAAAAAAATTAAGAATTTACCTTCATTTTATTTCTAATTATATATAATATCCCGTAAAGTGGTAAATTTTGCTCAGCATAACTCAATTTGGGATGTTTTGTCCCTTTGATGGGGGCATATGCTGGCTTCAATCATTTTGTATGGGCAAGGCCTGCAGCTGGCAGTCTATATATTGAAGTCAGAGAATTGCTCCGACTTTAGCAAATTTCGAATGTCACAGGTGGGCCATATACTGTCGGTAAAATATTAGTTTTGTTATAATATTTGAGCATTATTTTTGACTTGCGTTTAGTTTTACGAAACCAAACTTCATAGTTCACCGATAAAATAAATCTATTTTTAATTATTACTTTAAATTAAAAAAAAAAAGTTTCTAATTGTTATCTTTTTTCTTATAATATTACTTAACTTAAAACTTCACTAAGGACGACCGGTAAAGGTCGTCATTACACGTAAATTTTAAATGTTTAAAAGGAAAGAAATTTTACATAGGAACATAAGTCGTCTAATAAGAAAAATATTTCGATCCTGTCTGCAAAAATAATTATTCTCTTGAATCCCACGTCGTCGTGCCTCTCATTTTATGTTAATGAAACTATTAAAATAGTTAAAAAAATAAAATACTACATTTGTGAACCAAATGGAGAAGTTTTCTATGGAGCTACGATATTGGTGACCAACTTTCTTTTATATAATTTCTGTAAATATTTACTTTATGCTCATACTTTCTACTCTACTGTAACTTTGTATCGACGTTGAGAGAAACTTTAGATTGTTATCCGTGAGGAAAAAGAGCTATATAAATTCGAAAAAGTCCTCTTTCGTAAAAGTTTACGACATAGTAAGTTTTAATAAGAAGAATAAATTGTGGGTAGGTCAGGTAGAACATTGTGCTTACCGTTTACTGGTTTAGGGGAGGAAAACTGCTCAGTTTCATTTTGCTCGATTTTGAAAAAAAAAAAAATTCTCTCAGCCTTAAGTACTTCTGTCAGCAGATTTTTTTCTATTTTGTTTTGTCAACATAGCATCTTCTTATTTAGTGTACCGAACCGGAGTCCGTTCCACAAAATAACTATTATAGTAGCCATAGTCACATTTGACTACATATTGCCCAAATTATATTATCAAAGCTTAACCTAAATCGACATTGCTTTGGAATAGCAATAGCCATCATAAAATAGCCATAGATGTCATTTGCACAAGATGTAACTTCCTATTCAGCTACTTTTATTCGAATGTTATTAATAAAATAAATTTGTATCGAATAACTCTAATTACATAACTATACTAGAAGTATAAAATTTAAACCAGTATAGATATTCAGTTGGCTTTAACTAAGTGCGGGTGGTCGAAATCTAAATTTCCAAGTAGCGTATGACACTTCGTGTATTTCTATTGAGAATTATTATTATTATTTTACTTTCTGTGGTGTATTTGAGAACATACAAGAGGGATCGTTGTCATGCAACACCTCTAAAAAACAAGCTCTAAGTTCTCTTTCATATGGTGGTACTATAGACGAACATCGTTATTACCTTTTAAACGATCAACATTCTTAGTAACACAAGGCAACATTGTCATGAGGAATGTGTAAAAATTAAGTCTTAAAACAAACATGGTAGTGGAAGTAACTTTTGCATTGCTACTACGCCGCGTAATTCATCGTCTTAAAAAAAGAACAAAAGAAGATATTGGGTGCATCCTTTAATTAGTTATCGTCTCTTAAAAGGATAGTTTTATAAAGTTTTCAGTTATGTGTCATTACAAACTTTTGACGAACTACTCTTTCATATACGAAAAGCCATTACATTACATCACAAAAAAATATTCCACTGCGCTATACGAACATACGTATATCTAATTAAAGAACAGCTGACAACGAAGTCTGTGGTCAAAAACTCTCGGGAAATACTTCCCAAGCCATGAAACAGAAATCCATATGTATGCGTGTTAGTCCTATTATCTAAAATGTTTTATATAGATTATTATAGAAAACTGACTAGCCATTGATTTTCTATATGCTATAGATTTTTTCCTGCGTTCTATAGTATAGCGCCTAAGCTACTATCCACGCAGGAAAATAGTTTTCCAGTAATTTTAAGCTTGGCGGCTTACCTTCCCAATATACCTTAGTTAACAAAATAATAAAATAGTTTAATTAAATAGTAGCCTTACCACTCTCAACTGAGTAATAGTTGCAGATGTATATGTACTGTGTATTTATTTGGAAACTGCATGAGCTCGCGTCGACGTGGAGAGGTCAAATTTGGTATACGGCGTTTTCGTAAAAATTGCAAATACCTACAAGTTCAAAAATGGAAACTCTTTCTTGGTGTTCTCATAAAAATTTTAATTTTTCACTATTATTTGGAGAACATCTTCTTGGTGTTGCCAAAACATTCGGTTTTCACTGTATTTAACTTTTATTTTCATCTAGGGTAAAATATTGTTGGTCTTAGACTAACTTTTGCTCTTGTTGCTTATATGTTATGTAAAAATGATAACATATCGATCATTTTAATTTAATAATTATTTTCAGGCTAGTCGCACGATTATAATGACATTTTACATAAATCGCAATTACGAAAATTTTAGTCGTTCTCTGCGATATCTGTTGGGCGGAAATGAACTAGGTTTTTTAAAGTCGTTTTTTTTTTAAACTGCGCTATATCGCTAGTGTTACACTGTTGCAATGATGTTTATATAAATGAATCATCCTTTAATTCTTAATTCTTTATCTACATATAATAAGTAAATTTTGGATATTGGATACAAATTATAGAGATTAAGGTATCGGAAAAAATGGTGTTACGTGTAGCTGAATTGATTTAATGAATCATAGAATAAATCCCACATAAATAAGGGTAGAGTATAGGTGGTGAAGAGTTTCTGTTAGTAGAATTGTTAGTAATCGGTCGGTACAGAAGTGCATGTCAATTCTCGAATAAAGAGATCAAGGAATTTTTTTTCCTTGATGTGCCGAATATGGAACTATGTAGTGATATCTCAGTAAGAACAAAGCGTCGGTTAACTTCAATCTGAATGTAGTGCTACTCTATGCTTGCGACAAGTTTTCCGCAAGTATTTTTCACGTGCAAGGCAACTCAAAATAAAAATTGTTTAGACGTTACGATACGACGAGTACAGAACCAACGAAGAATTAATACAAGATAGTGAAATTGGATTAACCACGTATTGTGATGCGATAGCTAAAATATTGCGAAGTAGTTTTTTTGAATGGTATCCGTAATAAACTCGTCCCGCAGTAAGGCAGAAAAGTACTTGGAGGCGAACAATTTTGACACAAACCGCATCAATTAGGATGGATAGCAAATGTTATACCGCCATTTGTCCCTCGAGGGCTAAGAGAGGATTAACGATGAAGAGCATACCCTGAAGCACTTCCCCTTCCGTTCTTGCCACCATTTGTAGCTAGGTGTATGTAGTTCTCCTTTTCGAACTCTAATTCGAACCACACGTGTGCATAATATATATTCACCACGTGTATATTTACAATAAAATCTCTGTACTCTCCCTTTCATTGGAATCAAAGAGAAACTTTTTATCCCCGAAGGAAGCAACTTAATTCAGTGGGTACTTGGATAGAAACTGAAAATTCAAACAAGTTTAGGTTGTTTCTTACAGGAAAGTGAAAAAATTCGCTTCAGCTTAATGACTCTAATTCCTAATTGGCCATGAAACCAGAAAACTGTTTCTTTTATAATACATTATTAAGTTTATGTTTATTAAACATAAAACAGCACGTAAACTTGGTTCTAATACAGCTCTCGAACAAGAGAACCGGATTTTAATAACACGAATCACATAGTTATAACTGCTTCTATGTTTTGGTAATTTTCTTTGAATTTAATGGAAAATAGAACAATTTTCTTTAATCAGAAGGATTTAAAATCTTGAACATCTTCTAAGGAAATTGCGGTTTTAATAAAAATGTTAGTTAGTGGAATGTCGAATGGATGATGACCTAAAATTGTGAATCTTTTCATTGGTGAATACAACCATTAAGAAAAAACAATTTTTAAGATCTTAATTAAAATCGAATAAATTCAAATTTGGAAAACATTACTATTAAGACTTTTAATATCGCTCCGAAATTAATGGAACACTGAACTCTCCCCTTTGCTCAAGATTTACTAGAATCACTCGAAAGGAGCCTTATTTTCAGAGCAACACGTCTGTGTAGAAGCGATATTTCAAACCCTGTTTCCGAACAGGACAGCAGAACCGGATCCTTCATTTTACAAGTTAAGATGGACCAGTTCAAGTCAGTGTATAAAGAACCACAGCTAGATGAAATCATAGGGTATACTAAGTACATATACTAAGTTTATCATTTGTAACACCTAGAAATAACGATGGTAGACAAAATGGATTGGACACCCACGTATAATATTAAAAGTTATTTGGTTTTTGCTTGTCCATCCGTCCGCCTGTCCATCCGTCCGCCTGTCCATCTGTCCCTCCTCACGATATGTCGAGAACGCCTTCACTTATATGCAGTGCTGAAATTTTGCACCCGGGCTTTTAAAAAAATAAAATAAATTTAAGTTCCAAAATGGGACCAATCAAACAATTCCTTCGTAGGGTTGCCATTCAAAAATTTCGCTTTCCACTATACAGGGTGTTTCGCCTATGGTGATCCATAGAGTAGAAGGTGATAGTACTCACCTAGTCCAACAAAAAATTGGATGGCAGGGAGCTGGGCATCTTAACTGTTTCGCAGTTTACAGGGTGATTAAGAAATTATGCTAGGTTTTCACAAAACACCCTATATCTTAAAAGTTATAGGGCGTATGGTCATCGTCTAAAGCTTATTGTATGCAGATTTTCATGACCTTTCCAACCACTGTTTTTGGCTCTTAACCTATTCTCAAAGATAATTTGCTCCTTTAGTGACTGAAAACACGTAATTTTACAAAAATTTCGTCTAATTTCGGTATGACCTGAATAGGTTTTGAGCTAATAGCTGTTTAACGACTACAGTAAGCATAAAGGGTGTAATAGGTCAAATTAAAGAGGTCAGTCTACAGTTTCCATTTTTTATAAAAAAGAGTTATGTTAACGTTCGTTAAAAAAAATAGAGGTCAAAGTAAAAAAAGGTCAGAAAATCCAAAATTTTTAGTTTAGACCACAATAACTCCTGAGGGGAGATTACTAGTAGTCTGGTTGAGCAGTGGTTGGAAAGGCCATGAAGTTTTGCATACAAAATATAGGGTGTTTTGTGAAAATCATAAGCATAATTTCTTAATCACCCTATAACTTCTAAACGGTTGATATGGCCTCCCCCCCTGCCGTACAATTTTTGTTCGTCTAGGTGAGTACTATCAGCTCCTGCTTTATGGACCACCTAGACGGAAACACCCTGTATATTATAGGCCATCGTTTGGAAGGTCTTTAGAAGAATATTCACTGATTTATACAGAAAATTAGCAAAGGTGAATACTAGCACCTCCCGCTCCATGGACCACCGTGGAGGAAACACCTTGTATATTTGGACATTGCCTGAGAGCATGTCAACGTAGAGAGCTGAAATTTGATACATGGTATTTTCTTAGCAATAGTAAATTAAATGGACTTATTCGAGTAACCTCTTCTTGGTGTTGCCATATATAAAATTTGGTTTTTTACATATACTGTGAAAACGACCAGTCCTAGACGTTTTTATTGAAAAGTTCTTCAGAATATGAAATCCTATGATATTGGTTATAATCATTTATGCTGTCCGATGAACAGTTCAAGAAATATATGCGAAAAACCACTTCAAAAATCAAACTTGCACAGATGGGTGACCATACGAAATTACAAACGGGCATTCATTTTATTGAGCTCTACTGTATAAAAATTACGAGATCTTATTAATGATACATGATATATGTATTTACATATACTTAATTAAGTTAAGAAGTTATATTTTCTAACATTTATTAAATAGCCGCTATGTTGGAAGAAAATGTAAACAAAAGGAATTAATTGAACGATAAAAATAGAATTATCTGTTCGTTCTTCAATTGAAGTGTACATGATTGATCAAGCTGAAAGTAAAGATTTGATTTCCCAATATAGCAGTTAAGTTGAAATATTCATATAAAGCAGACTAACAGCAGGAGGCAGGACCAATAGACTTCAAACTTGGATGCTTATTTAATTAAGTAATGCCTATGTGAATGACTGTAATTAAAAAGATGTATGTAACATAAAGTAAAAACGCATGTATTTAAAAACTAGGTATGTAGTAGGAATGCGAAAGAAAATAAAAAAAAAATATTCTTAACCGTCGACAAAAATGGTTACGAATAAAAATCAATTATAATATCCCACATAACATTGCCCTAATTCAAATCTTTTTAGTAAGTCTCTCCATAACCTAGCAATAATAATGTGTTCGATTTCCATCGTATACGGTAATGATAAAGGATATACCATTAATTATATCTTTTCCCCAATCCTATTTTTTCCAATAAAAGTGAGCTGCCGTTTTTTTATATAAGTATGTATATAGATATCCTTTTTCAAGTTCTAAAAGTGGATTATGTATACACGGTTATATGCTACAAACATTTCGAACAGTGCTGAAATCGCTTTTTATTCAATAAATTTCGGATTTTACGTAAGAAGGCAAACGGCTTCGAATCCAAAGGGTCCGATCAATTCTTATTGATGCCTTGCCAATGCCACAAACTAGAAATCGTGTATCTATTCGATAAGGATATTTTTCAAGAAATATTTTTAACGAAATCTTCCCTATCCAAGCCTTAAAGCATTTTGTAAAGCGAAAATTTATGAGCGAACTCACAGCAAGGGATTGGCTTTTTGTTTTGCTTGCCTTATATCATGCCAAGGCTGTCAACTTCTTTATTAGTCGGTTCCCTTTATTGCGAAGAGAGGTGCTTCTTTCTTTCTTATACCCATGCTAAATATATATATATACCAATCCATACATGCGCAAGTAATTGACGCTTAGTCTGCCACGACTGTCTGAAAGTGAGGTCTGAACGAATCTACCTACCTCGAATTTGTAAATATGTATAAAGAAGAAAACAGTTTCTTAACTGTTTACTTCCAACCAGCCATAACCATTAAAGACTGCGAGGTTCACTCTTTGTTTGTGTATTTTTAATGCGAGATTCGCCATATCTAGATCAAGGCCCGCACATTTAATTTAATTTCATGATTTTGGATTAGAATTAAAAATTTGGATTTTTTGTTAATTTGTATAAGGTAAATATTTTTAGAATAAGAAAAATTATATATAAAGTGCAGGAATCGAAAAATAAAGGAAGTTTTTCTTTGATCACCATTCCACCTAACTTCTACTTCACCAGCGAAGTATTGGCAAGCATCGCGGAGTCCATAGTAAAGCAAGAAAACAAAAGTATTAAAATTATACCGGAAGCCGTACATGATGAAAATCACGATATTTCGGACAATAAAGGAAAGTAGGTATAGATCTAAGGCCATTATGAGGATATCATATATTAAATACACGGGAAATGCTTTCGACATGGACACGAAAATTTGCTCATGAGATAGGTATATATATGTCGTAGGCATTGAAGTTATTTTGCATTTCATAAAAGTCTAGCAATTTCGCGAAGCGCAGACGGATAGTGTAGCAACTTATTTATTACACAAAGTGTCTCAAATCTTTAGCCTTTTCATGAAATGCAATGTAAAAAAAAAATGTATGCCTATAACTACCGATTACTCCATCGGCCCAATCCAATTGGACAATTCGTGAATAGCCTATAATTATTTATGTTGATGATAAAGTTTCAAGTAAGAGTGTTTTAAGGTACAATAGCAAAATATCTTGTGTTTAAATTACTTTAATTAGTGTATTAATATTATATATTAACATTATAAAATATATAGATTACATTTATATTATTATATAAATATTAACTGCACTATGTTATGAAAATCAAATTCTTTAAAAATTTAGGACTCAAAGAGAGTTTTTATTTATTGGCAAAATGGGCAAACTGTTATGGCCCCTACTGTTGCATAAAACCTTCATTTTCATACAAACACCCTTTTGGTGGTGCATTGTACGGCAAAAGCCTTGCACAAACATTACGAGTATCCTTGCCCTCCATTACAAAATTTTACATAATAAGCAAACCTTTATGATGCCACCCTTGCATCATAGTTGATTAACATAATTCTTTGATCAGTTATTACGTAATTATGTAATATTATGTAATATTTTGTGGATCGTTACGAGGAGGACAAAATTACCGATTTTATTATTAGGAAATGTTTTTTTACTGCATGTGAACACTTTTTCAGCCGGAGATTTAATTTTGTTACGTGAATCAGTTGTTAATTCCTTTATCAATTGCTGCTTTTTGCATAGAAGGCAGCATACAATATCATCAGAGTTAGGAGTATTAGAAAGCAAAGAACATGCGAAGTGAATATTTGTTTTACATACCCCACAACGATATTCTGAAGTTTTCATATCGAAAGAGCATATGCAGCTACTTAGAATATCTCTTGAGATAGTAACATCATCTTCCTCAACTATGCTCACTATTTTCAGTCGTTAGCGGCTTTTTTTTTCTTTATTAAATATTCTTTGCTAGACTAGGAAAATCAAGAGTCGGTTAATTACTTTCTTGGTCGTTTAGAAAATTTTGCAACTTTTCCTCAGTTCCTAATTAGTTGAAGCCAGTCCAAGCTTTGGATCGAAACCAAATAATGATTTATATGGAGAACGACCAATCGTTCTATGTACTGAGCTGTTCTTCTACCACTGAATGAAATTCAGACCCACCGACCATTGTTTACAACCATTATCCAACATACAAGCTTTGAGTATATTTTCAACGACTGGATTTAAACGTTTTATGCTGCGTTTATTTTAAAAGTAGTGCCATTTTTCTGCGACGAAATATTGAAATACTTTAGTTTAAACTATTATAAGAAATAATTTAAAACAAGTAAAAAAAAGCTACAATTGGTCTAAGCCCAATTCTTGTGATATCCTAGATGACTGCCCGTATGTCATTTCGTATGGTCACCAACTTTGATATTTGAAGTGGTTCTTGGCATATATTTCTAGAATGGTTCGTCGGAAAGTAAAAATGATTATAACAAATTTCATAGGATTTCATATTCCGAATAACTTTTCACTACAATAAAAACGTCTAGGACTGATC
This sequence comes from Dioctria rufipes, assembly GCA_963924295.1. NCBI lineage: Eukaryota > Metazoa > Arthropoda > Insecta > Diptera > Asilidae > Dioctria > Dioctria rufipes. Next base: position 114,407,611 of record OZ002741.1, read on the forward strand.
GCTTTTACAGTATACGTAAAAAACCAAAATTTTTGTATGGCAACACCAAGAAGAGGTTACCTGATTAAGTCCATTTTTGAAGTTTTATTTAATATTACTATGAAAATACCGTGTAGAAAATTTCAGCTCTCTACGTCACGCGTTCTCAGGCAGTGTTCAAATATATAGTGAGAAACAAAATCTTTTTATGGCAACCCAACGAAGGAGTTACCCGATTCATCCTATTTGCGATCTAAAATTTGCATTTTTTTTTAAGAAGCCCGTGTGCAAAATATCAGCTCTCTAAGAGAACGCGCTCTCAAGTTATCGTGAAGACGGACGGACAGACGGACATGCAAAAATCAAAAGAACTTTTGATATTATGCGTAGTTGTGCAATCCATTTTGCTTTACCATAATTATTTCTGTGCGTTACAAACGCGATGACAAACTTAGTATACCCTATAGATTACATCTAGGGTATAAATGATCTAACAGTGAGCTTTTGTGTGTTTTTAAGTTAAGGATAGTGTGAATTTAATAATCAATTATGTTTATTAAAGAATTCTGAAGAAAAAAGAAATACTATACCCAAATGGACTTGCACCACTTTCAAAATAAATGTGTCAATTATCGTTTCTGGCCACATATCACGTAAATCTTAAATTACTCGCGTCCATTATCCCTTGGAAGTATTTTTGAAGCACCGATGAGAAGAAAAATATTTAAAAGCTGTTCAGCAACTTGCTGTGCAAGCTTGGAAACCAAAGGGACTAGAATCACAAATTTTGTGAAATGATATTGATTGTTCAATTTTTACTTATAATCACTCTCTGGAAATAACTGAAAGCCTATAAGATGCACCTTTCATCGTTCGCAAAATTCGTGCGATAATACCGGTTTTACAACTATCTTGCTGCGCGAAGTTTTTTTTTTTTTTTGCCTTGGAACAAGTTAAAAATATTTCATTACATGGCCGGGGCAAATGATGTTTGCAGATTAATGCATGTTCCATTTTACATATAAATTTTCATATGATACAACATAAACAATATTTGTTGCATCTGCGTTTTTTCGAATTAAGTGATATTGGTTTCCTAAAGTCAACACATCATAGTTCTCAAGGAGATAATACTCGCGCCGTTGTTTCGTATGGCTGAAAAAAAAATTATGGAAAACATGTACAAAGAAAAATTAAGAAGATATTTAGGCGTAGTGACGGTCAGAGTCAGCCAGGCAGACGAAATGACGAAATCAAGAGATTTCTTATTTCATAGACGACGGAATACATACTAAAATATTTATGGTGTAATTTGATGTAGTTTCACCTACATAAAGACAGCCATTCCACAGGGAAAATTGAAGCTTTGCATATTACATTTCAATTACTTCTTGTTTAATTACGAAATTTGTCAACAGTGCTTTGATTTATTGATGGAAGCTTAAATCTGTCATACTTGCAAGTATTGTATTGGAGTTACTTCTGGAAAAGGTCTGCACGCCAATGGAAGTCGGGTATGATCCAGGTCTGTCAGAAGGATTTCAGAATTTTAGAAAAAAGTAACACAACAGTCGTATATGCTTTACACGGAAGACCAAAAAAGAAATTAAAAGGATCTTTATCAAATTCATGGACAAATAATAAAAACTGATTTGATCTAATCAAATAAGCTCAATAAAAACAGAGATACAGACATCAATGTTATGGTATAATATAGATCAAAAGTATGATGTTCCCGTTCTGAGCTCTCATCGGAAACTCAAGCTGTGTCATAACAAAAACTAGGCACATAGAACAAAAAACAACAACAACCAATTTTCTTGTTAACAATTTTTATGAGGGTAGACTCGAAGATGAGCAATAAGCATTCATTTCTTAGAAATTTGTAGAAAATATTTCGGCCGAAACTTGAAACATCGCTATCACCATAAATAATTACAGGCTATTCACAAAGTATCTAATTAGATTGGACCGATGGAGTAATCGGTTGGAATTATATGTAGTTATTTATGAGCTTAGAAGCTCGTTGAATTTCGTGAAAAAAGTAAAGATTTGAGACACTTAGGCCCTTCGCACACCGAGCTAGCTACTCAGTTGTGACGGACTGGTTGGCGATCGAAGTCTCAAACTGATTAGTAACTGATGATTTCCGTACGGAGCTACATAAATGATGTTATAATTAATATAATGTCCAGTGAATCAAGTGACAAAGAGCATTTCCTCCTCTATTATTATTATTATTATCAAAGCAGGAGACATAAGCAAGAAAGACTTTGGATTCATCCCTACATTGAAAGGAATAGAAACTGTAGACTTTTCGTCGCGGCAAATGAGTTGCATCAAGCATATGCAGAGTTTTTAGTATTCTATAGAATGTCTAAGAAGTCTTACCTTGAGTTGGTACAAATCGTTGCTTCTAGCCTTCAAAGGTCGAATACAAATAAGAGAGAATGTGTGAGTGCTGAAGAAACCGGTTTGTATCTGATAGTCTGGAGACAGAGATAACCTAATAAGAAGATTGGACACAGCCGAACAAAATTGGAAGTTTTTCGTGCTTTTTAAGCCGAAACAAGTAATGTCATATACTTTCGTCTTTTGCATGAATGAGGGAAAAAATTGGCTATGCACTACACTATTGTAGTGCAACAGAGACAACGGGTTAAAAAAAAATTGAGAGAACGTAGGATTACCCGAATAACAAAATCTTATTGAATATCTTCAAAATCCTTTCAAACTATTCATAATAATGTACATCGGGTCGCACTACCTCCATTTTTTTAGAAAAAAATAAATTTCTCTGCAGAGCAAAATGAATGTAAACAGAAGCACGTGCTGTTCAAATATCATAGGAATTACACCAACAAACATTGGTTTTGCTATAAAAAAAACATTCGATAATTCTCTCAAAATTTCAGAAAAAACCTGTTTTCACAAAAGCGCGGGATCATTTTATGAATGTAAAACCTGAAAACTCCGCCGCTTCTCATTTATTTACGAAAATGAATCATTTGCCATTCTATTTCGTTGCATGCAATCTGCGCTTTACAATTTTTTATCTTTATTCATAAAAGTTTTAAAGAGTTTGATTTTTTTCTTCTTCTTTTCTTGCCGTGTGCATTTTAAATGTAAAACAATTGGAATACTCTTCTGTGTCCTAACTTGTCATTAAGTGAACTTTGCTTTATAGTATCTTTTGAGTAGCTCCTTGTGCGAAGGGTCTCAGTGTCATAAATAAGTTACTACACTATCCGGCTGCAATTCATGAAATTGCTTTTTAATTTTTCATGAAATGCAAAATTACTTTAGTGTCTACGACATATAGATTGATCAACAACAAAATATTTTGGATGGAGTCAAACAGTGATCTGCATCATTGCGGTAGGTCATACAAAACGACTTTTAGCAGAGGAGCAGAGCAGTTGCGCTGATTATTTGTACGGAAAAATTTGATGTAAATAAATTTCAGAAAAAAAAACTATTATTAAAATAATTGGGCAGTAAAAGAACATAAATTTTCTGGACAGGATTATTTATGCGGCAGGCGATAGCGATATCGAGCGAGTTTAAGTAGGAATAAATATAGAACAATGCGTTATTTGGCAGGTAAGAAAAGTTAAATAAGATGTTCCCTTCATATTATACCTATGCATCACAATATAACTTATGAAGCAAAGGACCTATGATGTTTATTTAAAATTTGTTGGATAAACTTTTACGCTTTTCAATGGTCTATAACTTTTTCTTCTCTTCCCTTTAGTTTTGGGTGAATATGTATAAGAAAAAATGCAAAAGAAAAACAAAAGCATGGGTTCAGAGTGCACCGAGAAAAAATTGGAATTCACAAAAAACTCATGCCGTGTTTAAAAGCACATTAGATTGAATTCGTTTCATTCAATTACTTTTCTGTCAATTCAAACGAAAACATTTAAATTGAAAGATTTTCCAAAAAGATGTGATAACCTGCGGGTTCAAAAATGCTTTCAATTTAATAATTCACTAATAAATGAGAAATAATTCATATTGAATACTTTGACTTTCAGTATGATTGCTAAATGCATTTGATTTCATTGATCGGTGTATTGTTCGTTTTGAAAGCAAATCGCCTTCACTTTGATCGTGAACAAGGTTAAAGTTTTCATTATTTTTGTAGCTTTGTTAAGTGTTTTTTCACATTTCTAGTCTGGAAATTTCTTGTAACAACTTAAAGGTTTTTCTTTTAACTAAGTCATTCCATAGTAAATCGATCAAAATTCGCAGTTTCCCAACCCGACGATCACTAATTTTGTTTTTCTTTTGTTGAAAGTTAAGTAATCATGAGATAAGAGTTTCTTTGCGATGCCTGAAATCTTTAAAATTTTCCAATTTATGGTGTGCTGATTTATATTCAAAAAATTATAGCTTTGGATTTAAGCATATTTTAAAAGGGGAAAGTACAGTAGGTATTCGAGAGAAAATTATTTAAAAAATGTTTTTTATAAGAAAAAATCTAAGGAAAATTAAAATTTCTTTATCCTTCCATATCTCAAAATGTTTCCTTTTAATTTGCTTATTTTTTTAAATCTTAATGCTGATATTGTTGTTAGTAAGTTGTTAAATACTTGGGCCGTAATGGGTTAAGGAAAGAGATTTGTTTTTTTTTTGTCTGGTTATTTTTGAAAAATATATAGATATATATAAATTTGTTGTGTTATCCTTTATGCCGTAAAATTTTTAGACCAAGGATATGTATCTTTTTCCCAAAATGTAACGCGTTAACAGTTCTTTAAAATATAGGAAGATTAAGCTCAATATCTTCTTCCGTTAAAAAACTATTAATATTATTATCTTATACGAAAAGTGATAAAGTTTATTTTCAGATCGTTGCCCTCCTCTTGGAAGATGCACATTTCTGCTCGAGAAACTAAACTTAGCCGATATGTTTTGGGTTATCACTTAATACCTACGAATTAAAAGAAAATTTCAGGCAAAATGAAAGTAGTGGCACAAAAAAATTGGTTTAATAACGGTGTGACTTCTTGGAATATAAATATTAAATAATATTGTCTATATCTTCGTCACATAAGAAATTATAGTCGAATGTTCGAACTGATGATATCCAGTCTGTCCTAAGTTCGGTTAATTAGTTACCGTCAACATATTAGTGAGACTTACAGAAGTAGGTACATTATGTGTGATAAGTGAAATTTCAACATTACAAGTTTTCAATTGAAATACGGTTCCTATTGTTGAAATAAACGCAAAGTTGTTTAATGTGAATATGTTTAAACGTTTTAATTTTGACGTTTAAGAAATCCAATTTGAACGAGAAAAATATTACATTTGTTGAACATTTTATGCGATTGAAATGAGTGCATGGTTTTTTTTTTGTAGATATGTAAACAATGAAATTCCAAAATATTTGCTTTGTTGAAACATAACTTCGGTCATTGGAAAACTACAAGTATTATCTATCTAACAAATTAAATTATGGTGATAGATTGTGCTCGGAGTTGAGACTCTTTTATAAAATATGAAGGCACCCTTAACCGTACCTATCTCTCAAATGACTTTTACTGCTTGTATCTCTTATATATATATATATATATATCACAGCTTGTATTAGTGCAGATTTGATCCAGATCATTTCCTAAACAAGCTGTTCTGCGAATTGTTCTAGGTGAGAAAAAAAACTTACATGCTACTAGGGGTTAAATCACCTTTAATAACTTCCAAACAATGCCCGCTATGACGATGATTTAAAATGCATTGCCTTATAAGTTGATCCTTCCCATGAAAAAAGCAGATTCCATCCTTAAAGGAATGAATGCTTAAATCGGCCCCAACAATTTAGACCGCGTGAGTAGGTCGTCGAAAAACTAAGCATAAGTACAATTAGCAAAAACAACGATCGCTTCTTTGAATTATGGATTTTTCTCCAACTAATTATTTGTTTTAGTTTTTGCACTAATACACACAAAAACCTGAGCATTTCCGTATTTAAAGATCAAATAGATCATTGTCATCATTATAGAAGGCATCCGGAAATTCAGAGAAGCAAACATCAGTAGCGATTATCACCTTATTATAAACGAAATACGAGTGAGCAATATACGGAGAGACTCACTTAGCTGAAGGAGGCTTAATATAGTTTACTTGCAGCACAAAATATATAATATTTAAAAAAAAAAAAAAAAGAGCCACCAAAAAGCGAATTAAGTGTATGTTGCTAAAATGGCAAAATAAACGTAGAACTGAGTACGAAAAGAGGCGCCATTACATCAGAAGCTGAAAAAAGCATAGTTTACATCCAAATGGGTCCACAGCAATGGACCTCAGACCGAACCTCGCAAAAAATTTAAAACACCAGGCAAATCGAATTTAAGGGAATTTACAGACAAGTAAAGAGCAGTTTGTCGCGCTTAATGGAAATCAGGTTATTTGTCTCGCCAATAAAGCAAAAAATGCAGCATAACAATAGCAAAGTTTTATACCATAACTCTATAACTCTCAGGAAAGCATTCTGCCCAAAAATATGATATAAAGATCCAGGATCGAAAGTAGCATGGGTTCTTATAAGGACACACCTACGTTGATCACAACAATATTAAGAATTTTGGTCTACCCTTTAAGCTAACTTTTATGGACTAGGGAAAGTCCGCTGTTAACAGATTAATAACTTAATTAATAAAAGATCTTTACGACTATGCAAAGTGAAGTTTATCAGAATTTAACAAGGATATATACCAATTATTACTATTAAAGAAGTGCATGCGAAAGCACTGAAGAACAACCAGTACGGGATACGAGAGCGATTGATTAATCACCTCAACGCTCTAGATTATGCTGATGACGTCTGTTTGCTGGCTTACCAAATGCAGGACGCGCACTTCATAATTTGAGATCTTGAAGATTTTCTCGTATTACACTTTATCGAACAAAAACGAAATAAATGTGGATTAACGGAACTCCGAATCAATTTTGATATGAATAACTACAGATTGAAGGTGGTGAAGGGTTTCTATTATCTCGGTACCAACTTTCGAATAATTAAATCAACGAGTGCATTTTCTCGGATATGGAAATCTCAATAAGAACATAGGTTTCAACTCCAATATGAAATCCATATTTCTATATGGCTATGAAAAGCAAAAAATTACTCAATTAATAATATACCTATCCTATAGACAGATTGTCTCCATAATAACTTAATGCGAAATTCAGTAATTTCAAGGAAATGATCCAAATAGTGGACTTCATTTGTGTTACGTACTACCAAAGAAACATAAAGACAGACAGAATATGCAACAAGAGTAAATTTTCCACTCCCAAAATTGTTCAAGCAATAGAGCTGGTGCGGGCGAGCTGACGGGGGAAATTTGTTTTGGCTTGCAAAAATACATAAAACAGAGAAAAACTCGCATTTAGAAACGACCACACAAGTGAAATATTGTGTAAAAAAATAATTGCACCATCCACAACCAGTTCCCAAACACGACTGAAGCAAAGTATAAACAAAGTTTACCTAATAATAAGTTAAGAAGCTGTAGAGCAAAATGGGCAAATTTCTGGTGTTTTTTAGAATGAAACAACTAATTTCATATACTTTCGTCTTTTGCATGAATGGGGGAAAAGAACTTGTCTATGCACTACTGTAGTGCAACTGAGACAACGAGTTAAAAACAAAAATCGAGAGAACGTAGGATTACCCGAACGACAAAATCTTATTAAATCCCTCAAAATCCTTTCAACGTATTCATAATAATGTACTTCGGGCCACACTACTTCCCATTTTAAAGAAAAAGATAAATTTCGCTTTGGCCCGGATGCTGAAAGGAGATGTAAAATTCCTCTCAAATAAAATTCTCATTTTTCCCGAAAATATCAGAGAATTCAGCATGAGTTCTCCCACTTAATCTCTTCATAGCAAAACGAATGTAAACAGAAACACATGCTGTTCAAATATCATAAGATTACAGCAACAACATGTGTCCTTCTAGTCATTTTACAACAACAACATGTGTCCTAACATTATCAATATTTCATGAAAACCTGTTTTCGCTTTGACCCAGATGCTGAAAGGAGATGTAAAATTCCTCTCAAATGAAATTCTAATTTTTCCCGAAAATATCAGAGAATCCAGCAAGAATTTCTCCCACTTAATCTCTTCACAGCAAAACGAATGTAAACAGAAGCACGTGCTGCTCAAATTGTATAGAAATTACACTAACAAACATTGGCTATGCTATAAAAGACATTGGATATTTCTCATAAGATTTCACAGAAAACAGATTTTCACAAAAGCGCGGGAACATTTTTTGAGAGTAAAACGTGAAAACTCCGCCCCTTTGCATTTATTTACGAAAATGAAACATTTGCCATTCCCTTTCGTTGCAGGTAATCTTCGCTTTCACATTTTTTATCTTATTCGTAAAATGTTCGAAGAGGGTTTTATTTTTTTTTTTATTTTTTTGTCTTTTTTCCTTCCTTTTCTCGCCGTGTATATTTAAATGGAAGACAATCGGAACACTCTTCTGTGTCCCTTCTTTTAGTTATTTATTCTTTGCTGAAGTATTCACACCTCGTATTATGCCGCTTGTAAGAAAATCGTAGCACAAAGGAGAGAAAAAAACACTCAGCTCTCAGCATCACTTCACGGATTCGCTTGCACTGCCGCGTTAAGCTACATTTGCCTTGGCCAGCCATCGCGATCTCATCTGATGCTTGTACTACCCTGGTGCTGGGCCCAGGGGGTCTCCGGCCGAGAACCCAAGAAGAAAAATTTTCCAATAAAATTTCACACTCCTCATGCAAGTTCTGTATGGCTTTATGTTTCTTTGATACTACCCATTTAACTCCATTTAATTAAATATTAAGTCATTATGGCGAAAATCTCTCTAGGATATAACGAGCCATTTAAAATCTTTTCGAAATAGGTATTTGTATCGTATCCTAAAAATTAACTGGCAAGATGAAATAAATGAAGGGAATGAAATTGAGTTGACTACTTGCTGCGTAGAAGCAACGGAGGCATTGTAATCAAGGCTCCCGATTGGAATCCTGGAGGAATCGAAAAAGCAAGCGGAACCAAAAAATAGCTACTTGAAAGACAAAACTGTTAGTAAAAGTGTTATTGACTTTGAGATCTTGGAGCTAGCACAAAACGGGGTCCGATATAGAGTTACGTTGTAGATATGAAATGATGAAACAGTCATTGAACACTTTACTGTGATTTATGTAGATTGGGTTATTTGGAGCTCGTATAATTATTTTAAGATTATGCTTGTTAAGTCACACGAAAATGGATATCTGCACAATATTATACATATGTAACGACTGTTTCAGAAAATACTGCACCACAATAAAATACCAGTTTGGAGACCATTTAAAATTATTTTTATATCTGTTTAATTTGCTTTAATTCATTAGAATAGTACGATAATAGAATACTTATTAAAATTATGTATTTATAAGTTTTCTGCAATATAACCTCAATTTCTTCTCAATACCTTTCATTAATTTTTGCAAAGTTTCTGGCAACACTCTTCTACTGCCAGAAATCCATAAATTCTTGATATGTGGTAATGAGGTTGCACATTTACCTTCTTTACGCAATATATTCTTTACCAGAGCCCAGTATCTGGCGTATTGGGTGGATTGCCACTTTTCGGGACAACGTTAACGCCATTTTTTGCAAGCCATTTCAAGGTTATAGAAGCGTAGTGTGTTGTTGCAAGATCTGGCCAGAATAGTGGTGATGCAGTATGATGTTTAATTAAGGGCAGCAGCGTTTTTTGCAAACACTCCTTCAGAATTTATGGTGCCTTCATAAAAAAAGGGTCTGCTTCGTTGGCCACACTGGCATATTGCTTGCCAAACCATTGCTTTTCTTCCAAATTTTGCATGTTGAATGACTTTTTCTTCATCTGGAACATTCCTCTTGTCGATAGCATTATAAATAGAATTGAGGACCTGGCAAAGTTTTAAAATCATATTTAAAGTAGGATTCATCATCCATAATCAAGCAATCATCTGGACTGGCTAGCAAACGTTTATACAAGTTTCTTACTCTTTTAATTGATGTTTTTTGTTGCGACACAGTCTTTTTTGCACATTTTTGTTTTTTGTATGTCTTCATATTATTTATTGTTTGCACAGTTGTTGCACTTGTTTTCCTTTTTTGGCAATATCACGCGCTGACATACACTTGTTTTTCTGCCTATGCACTGTAGTACTTTCCTTTCTAAATTTTTATCAGTTGTTCATTTTGGTCTTCCTCTTCCTGATTTCTGTTCAACACTTTGACACTCAAGGTATCTTTCAACTTTTTCTACTCACAGTCCATCGCGACACTTTAAGTTCTTTTGCTATAACAGAATGAGATTTATCCCGATTTTCTAAAAACCTTTTCAAAATTGCTTGACGCACTAACAACTGTTTTGAACTCATTTTGCTGACTAATTTCACAAGTGGAAGCAAAGCTCACAGATATTGAAACTAGACAGAGGGCAAAGTTATTTTCAAAAATTAACGGTTAAACACAAGTAACTGTATACCATTCACGACAAAAAGTAGTGCATTATTTTCTGAAACAGTCCTTATATATTTATTTAGTAACTAGCTTAATCAACACACTTCATTTAACTACATACCTAATTGGAATGTTTTCCCGAAAAATTGGAAGCCATTCAGTTTGAAATGAAAATAATGTTAACATTATTGTTAGTAAAATAACTACCAGTAGTAGAATAAATCCTGGAATGTCATTAAAACCTTTCCGTGCAAGGGGCAGGCATTTGAGAGAAAGCAAAATTCTGAAATAGTATTAGGACATCTATAGAAGCTTTTTACGTATATCACCGCCATTATCTTCAGAACACTGTTTGCATTGTTACATTGCTGGCGCAAGCTGTACGTCTACATATATATTGTATTTACTTCAATTCCTAATTTGGTTACCGTATCAAAAATATCAGATTCTGTTCATCCCGTTCCCCTTGGATCCTGTCGAATGAAATGGGGAAAATTTTAATTATTGCAATTATCGTTAAGCACAAAAGCAAATTATGAATTTTTTTTAATCATAATATCTAGTGCAGTTTTCATGTGTTTATTCCTTAAATCTCATAATCACATGCGCTCATTTAAATAAAATAATTGTACCACCTAATTTGCAAGACATGCTAAGGCCTTTATAATGATTTTGTGTAATGGCGCACTCTGCATCATAAATAATTATAATTATACAGGCTGAAATTAACTTGCGTACATGTTTTTTGTCCTGCTATGCGTGCAATGTACCTACACTTATATAATAAATCCAGGCATGCATAATAACGGCATATAGGTATAACATGATCCAATAGTTTAGCCTGGGGGAACCTAATTTAGTTAGGGAACGCTACTTTAGGTCACAGTTAAAACTGACATCGTAAAATTCATAGTGTTTAGTAATAATGCATGTGATTTCCTTGCTCTTATTCTGATATTATCCTATGGGAATGAACATCACGCTCAGCAACTCACACAATGAAGTAACTAAGTTGAGAGCGTGTGTACTATATATCCTGTAAAAACTGGAAAAATAAAAAAAAATAAAAAAAAACGAAATTTTGAATTTGAAGAGTCATAACTATGGTGCGGGGAAGGGTACGGGGGGTTGATTGAGCAGTCGTTGAAAAAGCCGTGAAGTTCTTCATACAATGCCGACTTAAAATAGGCCGTACAGGGAGCACTTTTGGTGTTTAATAAAAAATTATCATATTTTATTAATCACCCTGTAACTCGACAGGGTGACATTTATCTCCCCCCCCCCCCCCTGCCATACAATTTTTTACTTGTCTGGAAGAGAGGAATCATTTGGTAAAATATAGTCAAATTAGTCTGGGACACCCTGTGTACGTACTTACATCGCGTGCACCTAAGGACCTTATGTATAATGAATAAAATGTTGTTTGCTGTGTCAATTAAGATTGAAGCGTTTATGCTAAAAATGGATAAATTAATTATTGCTTCACCTATTCTCGAAGCCCTTAAGTGTGTAGACATAGTATGATGTGATCTATGAAGTATTAGATAAGTGTATGAATGTATGATAAGGATAACCGCTTATTCTCTCATTTCATTTAATGAGATGACACGGCCATTAAGGAAATTATATTCCAACTGCATGCCCATAGCATGGAAGCATTTTACATTCGAAATGATGCGAATGGGACGGAATGGAAGGTGGGCAGCTTTATCGAATCGATTCGACTAATTTACATTTTTTTTTCAATAAAACGACCTCTTCTAAATAACGCGATGTGTTTAGAGTAATATTTTAAAAATTTTCGTGCGATTCGCATTCGTATATAAACCATGAAAGCCCTGCGAACATCCGTAGTTTAATCTTCCTACAACCATAAAAAAAACTAATCATTTTGCTGTTTTTGTTTGATGGGTTCACCTATACTAATACGAATCCATGTGTGGACCGCTGTGAAGTCAAATTTACTTCCTTCTGTCGAATATTGCGGGGATATTAACCCGACAAACTTTATAAGTTTCAAGTTCAAGGGTACAACGAGTATACTACGCCGATACAAAACATTTTATCTATGAAAAAATGTGTTAACACCGCTCCCAGATATTGTAAGCAAAGAAGCTAAAAATTGTAAGATTAGACTATAAGGAGCAAAACATACCTATCATTTTTAAGAAATGAAATTATGCATAAGTAACTGCTCTCAATATTCAAAGAAACGTCCTAAAAGTTTCTGATTTAAAGATAACAAATCAATACAAATTCAAATACTTACGTTGTAATGAGAGAATTACCTAATTATAAGTAATTATAAGATCATTCGGACTGGCAATTATAACAATTATGTATGTATAAAATGTGTTAAGTGAGTTCTTCGTGAGACCAACTTTTGCATTACACATAGCATTCATTTTTCGTCTGGCCGGTTTAGATTACAGAAATCCAAATATACTAGACAAAAACCTTTCAGAATTCAGAATTTCAGCACTCTAAGCGAACGCGTTCTAGAGTTATCGTGAGGACAGACAGATAACCGGAGCGGCAGATGGATGGGACAAGCAAACGGACATGCAAAAATCAAAATAACTTTTCATATTATGTCCCATATATTTTGCTCTACCGTCATTATTTCTAGGTGTTACAAAGGGAATGACAAACATAGTATACCCTTCAGATTTCAGCCAGAGTCGATGAAGAACTCCATATATTTTCCTAGCGGTCTCCAAAATAGTATTTCATGCGTGAAGTTTTCTAGAAAGCCAGTTTTCGAATTTATCTTTGATGATAATCACAAGGTAGTCAGCGTAACCTTGCGATCCGATCCTGTTATGGAAATTATATGCGAGTAAGTAGTGATAGTGATGGATGTGTAGTCCAGTCTATCAGCCGAAGCTGATCGCTCACTTCGTGGTAGCATTTAAGTCAGTTTGGTACGCTAGCACCTCGGCTATTTGCGAAGAGTGTAGGGTGCGTAAACCAACAGCTCATGCTACCACGCACCATAATTAAAAAAAATTGTGCCTACATAAGGAAACAAAAACACACATTTGGTCCTGAAGGGACCATATATCACATGCATTCGAGCTTTGTCCGAAGTCGACCAGTACTTGAAGAGGGCTCTAGGAGGGAGACAGGAAAAAACATATTTATCCTTGCGGCATCATTTTACTTGAAATGTTCATAAAAATTTTGTTGTTGTTGTTATTGAGATTAGTACTTCACCCCCGTAGGTGATTATAGAATTGGATTCCTAGCATCAGTCCAAGGTTCAGAACTATAAACAAAAAAAAACACAATAATTGCGCACTTCGGCACTTAGAACTATAAATCGAAATTCGCTGAGGCAGCCCAAGGGAAAAACCATGAGGGCTTAAAGGGATATACATATATATTCTTACTTATATTTCCATGATGAAGTTATTGTCCCTAGAAGGCCTTTTAGGGCTCCATCACTAGGTATACTGAAATCAAAACAAAGCGGAAAGGAAATACAAAATTTTTACAACGGCAATTTCTCGCGGCTAGACTCTTACAGGAATAGTGTGCCCGTAGCAGGAACAAATTAGGGCTCAATAAACAAGCTACAATTCTTTTGTAAGAATAATTCTGTCAGAATTTGAAAATGCTAAAACTTAATCGAACGAACCATCGTTATGCATATTTATGCCATACTATTACAAGTATCAAAAATGAATAGTTATTAATTTAAATGCAAGTGTAATGTATGTATATAAATATATTTAATATATTATTTGTATGAATGAAAACAAACCAAGAGGCTCTAAAATTAAATCTACTGATATTACCTTTTTGAGACTTCATAAATTGGTTCGAAATCCGTGGTACTAAGCCACTGCATTTATTATTACTTAAGCCGCAGATGATTATCTCATTTAAAATACATATAAATATAAAGAATGCTTGTTGGAAATATAAATATCGTGGTGGACCAATCACAAATTTATTCAGGGATACTTGGTTGGGATTCTTCTTTCATTTTTCGCCGTCATTTTCATGGTTAATTCGATGGGGTCCCACATACATTTTATGATTTTGGAGTATTTTGGATTTCCTTACTTTTGCTGCTGGTGCTAGACTCTCTTTAGAAGCCCTTTTCGCTAAACCTCCTCGCGATAACTCTTCACTTTTCTTTTTCCAAATGCTTTTGATGGCATTATCGGCCTCCAGATTTTCGTTGATTTCTTTCCTCTCTGTCAAAAAGTCTTTTAACCACCTTAATCAGCTATCGTTTACCACCAAATTCCGTCAACATCTTCTCATTCTCGCCGAACTCACATGCGGCCATAACAATTCCTTTGTTATTTAGTTGAACTACAAGGCGTCAACTACTCTTTCATCACTGTTTCCTTTTCAATCGTTATAGCCCGGAGAAAGTTCTTGCTTATCATTCAATTTTCTAAGAGATCTAGTGCTGTGATGTTCCTTAGACAAGATCTTGTGGATTATAGTAACCGCTTGTGTCGCTGCTGCTGTAAAGAGAAGTTTGCCCGTTTGATTTAAAATATGTCAATAAAATTGAATTGAAATGAAAAAATCATTGTTTCCCTTTACCCCGGACGAATTTACGAGTTTAAAATTCCTGCTTTACACTTTTTTAAATAAAATCTAAATTTACAAATATTTTAAAAATAAAAAATTAATCAGAGTCATCTCGTTAAAATATAGCATTATGAAATTTGGTGATGGATGAGTGATGTAATTTACCTTGCTTAAATCCAAATTTTACTTGTGTAATGTAGATATGTATATATGCACAATTAGATAGTGTGCATGTATAGTCCAACAAAATGAATTGGTTCCTCGATTACTATGCCGAATAACCTACGTATGTAGGTATATTTCCTTTTACTAATAATGTTCTGGCTATTTAAGTAATTCCAGAGAAATAATATGAAATAATATGGAAAAGAAAATCATAAGATAAAGAGCGTAAAACTGTGTCGTTACCGGAATATCAGCTTGTTCTGATGTTGATGTCGTTAAAAATCCTTCAGCCGGCCGGTGCCTTGAAGGAAAGTAAGGGCCGTTGTGTTGGAAGCAGTATTGCAATTCGAAATCTTTCTAGCGTAGCCCGAAAGTATTTTGAGTTGCCATACGTGAAAAAATTATAGAAAACTTAAAATCTTACATAAATATTACCCGAGTAATTAACTGCAAATTTGTCTTTAAAAAAAAAGCATTGTATAATCTAAAGTCAACATTGCCCTAAACATATAATCGACCCCCATCCCCCTAAAATTTTGTTTAAGCATATGAGACAAGAAAATTAAGCAAATGCAGCCAGATATATAAAAAATTTGCAAATCGCTATTGGTGGATTCAGTTGGCATAAATAATGATACAACACTTATGTACACTGCTACAGTGCTGAGAATTAAAATATATAAAATTTATTGGAAATATTCTGACTACGTATTCAAAAATTCTCTAGCATAGCCAAAATATTAGGGGGTTTCCCAAAGTAGCCATTTGCCACGATTTTAACCAAAGTTTCAGGGGCACCACAGGTTGGAACGCATGTGAAATATAACTGGTTTTAAAAAATGAAGGAACATAAAGGTGAACTACCTGTGCAGTTAGTCGCCCTTGTTTGGCTGTACTGTATATACATATGTAGATATAATAAATTTTCATATACAATAAGCGTCATATGCCTTTTTGTAAAATCTTTCAAAACATCAAGTCATGAGAATATTCGTAAATGATTTCAGTAAATATGTGCTTACCTAACTCGAGATAAGACAGATTACCACACATTTCCTAATTAGTTATTTTTAGCGATGCTGTGTATTTTATTTCTGCGCCGGGATTGATAGTTGGATGTTTGAAGAAAGAAAAGTGAACACCTACTAATGGGCAAAATCAGAAGTACCTACATACATACCTGTGACATATTATTAAATAAAATGTGGATATGTGGATAATTTTAGTCATAAACTGATGTGAATTCCCATGATAGTCAGGTCTACCAATCTTCTAACAGTTATACAGTTCTTTGAATTATTTGAATATGGTACGAGCAGAGCATTGTGAGGACTTTGACGATAGAAAATTTCATACAATATGGTCTATGAATAGTTCACAACATGTCAGTTATAGATATGACTCGGGGAGACTAAAAAAAATTGTACTGTTAAAAGAGTGTAAGTAATTACCAGTTTGATAGAGGCGGGTGTCTAAAAATTTTATGAATCCTATAACTTTTGAAAGATACATCCTATAATGATTATTTAAAATTTGTTAAATAGATTATCGTTGCTGATTTCCAAAGCATTATAATATTTGTTTTTTCCTCCGTTTCGAAGTTACAGCTCAATAGAACTCGGAGTTTTGACTAGATGAAATCTAAACAGTATACTAAGTTTGTCATTCCGTTTGTAACACCTAGAAATTATGGAGGTAGAGCAAAATGGATTAAACACCCATGCATAAAGTTAAAAGTTATTTTGTTTTTTGCATGTCTGTCCGTCCTTGCTCACGATAACTCGAGAACGTATGTACTTAGAGAGCTGAAATTTTGCCTTTTTAAAAAAAAGTAAAATTAAGTTCGACAATGTGACAAATATTTGGACACTACCTGAGAGCACGTCAACGTCGTGAGCTGCAACTTTGTGCACAGTGTTCTCATAAAAACAGTAAATATAATTTTAAAAATGGACTAAATCGGGCAACCCCTTCTTGATGTTGCCATATAAAAATTTAGGATTTTTACGTATACTGCGAAAACAATGATAAATCCTATACGGTTTTAATGTACTGAAAAGTTCTTCAAAATATGTAATCCTTTAAAATTGGTTATAACCATTTTTTCCTGTCCGACAAACCGTTTTAGAAATATAAGCGAAAACCACTTCAAAAATCAAACCTACACAGCTGGGTTACCATACGAAATGGCATATGGGCATATTTGCTTGTGTTTTTTGAATATTATTTTTCAAAGAACACGTCATTAACACCAGATTGTCTTATCCAATATAGAAGTTCAAAATCTTGAGTTTAAAACGAAAAAAAAACAGAACCGTTAAAAACAAGAGCCGAAAAATATAAACTTCAAAGGATGTTGATGAATGCACATTAGAATTTAGTAACATTCTAAGTGATGGCATGCGTGAATACATTTCGTATTCTTACAGCACATCTCAACAACAGCAAAATCGCTCTTGGTTTAACGATAAGTGTAACCAAACTATAAAAGCGAAAGAGTCTGCATTTCGCGCCTATCAATTGCATCTATGTCCAGACAGGCGCATATCCAGACCTGCAGCTTGATGGAGGGAGGGGGGGGGGGGGCACAACTAAAATGTTCGAGAAGGGAGGAAAAAGTCGGAAGTAGCCGCTTTTAAATTTTTTTTTATCTTATTTAAGTTAGATATCACACAACCCAATTACTGGAAAACCTGTCGATAATATTATCCATATCAATGTCGATCTCAGAGTGGACAGACATTAAGGACTCATATCCAGATAGTCTTTCTCGTACAGAGGTTGTAGAAATGGATATGACGGAACCGATTCTGTCACCGGTGAAGTAAATGATTGAGAATGAGACCTTGAGTTACATTCAAAGGAATAGGAGTAGAACTGCATGATATGTAACTGACTATTTATTTTGATGTGAACTTAACTTATCTTGCTTTCTTCTGAAAAAAGTTATCTATGGTCTTAACAGTCTTCTGCTTTCCAATTTCGCGGTAGTCAAATTAAAAAAACACTACTTGAATTAATACGAAGTACAAGCAAAGCAACGGCAACTATCGCAAGCAGAGGTAAGCGAATAGTTTTTATTTTTATAGTCTTGCCGTAAAAATTGTGAAGAAAAATTGTAGAACCAATTTTAGTGGCATCAATCCAACTGATCGTTATCAGCAACCAATAGTGTATTAAAATTCGAAAGAAAAATGTTCAACAAATTTTTGGAGAACAAAATGTGTGATTGCCAATTCTCATAAATATCTTTAGCGACCAAGACCAGCCAAGACACCTAAATCAATATAACTCTTTGGAACCAGTAGTGCATGAAAAATCTAAAGAAGCATTTTTAGATATTTCTAAGAAAACCGAGTGCTTGTACCCCTGTCCGAAAGAGTGAACCACCAGAATCAATCCACCAATTCGTTTGGACCGTTGTCGGTGAATAGTTAATCATTCAAATTCCTAAGAACAATTTGCAACTATATTTCTGAAGGTACGTGCCTAACGTGGCGAAGTTAGGCGAGGCGAGTCGAGGCTATACCAAGAGTTAAAGAAATAAAATGATTGCACGCTGTACTATGACAGTGTTCATAAAAATACTGTGGCAGCGCGCGATGTAGCGAGACACCTTGGGGTAAATCGCTCGAAAATAAATTTTTTAATTTTTTCGTGAGGTACAGCGCACTAATTTTGATAGCTGGCATACTTTTATGGGATTTTTCTTTGATATAATCGAAGGGTTCTTTATTCATTCTCATATATTTGAAGAATCTATCAGGATCAGTCCGAAAATCTTCACATGAATAGTGAATTCACCAAATTCCAGACGTTTCGGCTTTAAGCAAAAGAGCGGAAAGTACACTTATCTATAGGTGAAAAATGCCATATAATTGCACTACTTGACAAACACAAAATTTCTTCTTCTGAATCTGATGACATAATTTATGCTCTCACTTCACGATTTACCAAAAAACTGAACGCCTTGTTGTGAACACTACACCTCGAGTTGTAACTTCACCCCGCCTCGCCCAACTGCCTAACCACGCATCGCCTCGCCACGCCTTGTTGTGCACGAACCTTAAGAAAAATATAATGCTTCCCTACGAACATAAAAATTTTGAACAACTCAGACTTGAATCAGTGTCGCTATGAAAAATCAACGGGTGGCTAGACGTTGACTGCATAACTAGGGATCTACTGGAAAACCCGTAAAACAAAATTTGTTATGTCAAGGCTTAAATACAATTGCGACGGGCAACGGCAAATGACGAAAAAATGCCGCTCTCAAACTTTTAAATGCATAGCGTCTTATGCGAATGCCCAAATTACAACGGGTGACGGTCAGCGGTCGACGAAGTTGACTGATCAATTTCTAATTTTTCCGTCGTCACTGCAATACTACCAACAAAATCAAACGAATGAACTTGTTGTGGCATTTATTTTTGTCAAGGTTGTTGGACATCGCGGAAATTTTAAAACAATGAATTTTGATGAAAAATTGATTGAGGAAGTGTGAAATCATAAAATAATTTATGATATACAAGACAACCAGTATAGATGTGTTGACAAAAAAGACATGGTTTGGATGGATATTTCGAGGCGCTTAAATACAAATGGTAAGGTTGGCATATTTTTGGCATTTAGTTTGATTTTAATTTAGTTAATTTGTGTATTTTAAATCTTTCCTTTCCACACTTTAGTCCATTACAAATCTTTCGAAATAATATAAAATATTCTCGATAAAAATCTGTTTCAACACACTGAAAACTAATAATAAATGAAATTGCAGTATCTTCT
Organism: Dioctria rufipes; assembly: GCA_963924295.1. NCBI lineage: Eukaryota > Metazoa > Arthropoda > Insecta > Diptera > Asilidae > Dioctria > Dioctria rufipes. The sequence goes on from OZ002741.1 coordinate 114,427,601, forward strand.
TCCTTCACAATCGCAATTCACAATTTTTCGACTACCTGTTTTAACCGCGAATTTCCCGCTGCTATCTACCGTCGGAAAATCAGATAGATAAAAAAAATTATGATCGCTAACCAATTTATTAGAGACAATAACACTTTTTTTAATCGGCGCAACAAAAATATAAAAGCATCTTCATAGCTGGGATGCTAAGCATTACGTGCCATTTTCTAAAAAGTCAAATACTAAAATAAATATGCATTCAAAACAGAGCTGGGCAATACTTAAGTAAAATAAGACTTAAGTACTACTTAAAGTACATTTTCGTTACTTAAGACTTATTACTCAATACTTTTGAAATGCCCCTACTTAGTACTTGAACATAAGTACTAGCGTCTATTTACTTGTACTTAAGTACCAAGATTTTTACTTAGTATTTCCGAGTTTATTAAGTATCTACAAATATCTGACTCTTCGTAGAAAAGAATACACAATCTCTAACGCAATTCCTTTTTTGTTGAGTTTTAAAGCACGCAAAGAACTGTCAAAGCATGTGAGGCACTCACGCGTCAAGGCAGAACCTTAGACAAACTAATAACATGTAAACAAGACTGGGCAAGTAGAACAAAACCCAGTAACGTCTCGCGCGAATGTATAATCGACGCTGCCTCGACTTGATGACATAACCACTGACATGTATAATATGAACTGACTACATTCATAGAAATACACTGCAGAAAGTGAGCTCACTTCTATATTTCTGACTCTTTCGGTCTAAGCACCAACTAAGAGAGAACTGAAAACAAATAAAATAGTGGATTCGTCGAAATGCATGATTTTAAAATAATCATTTGGGGTTATTACTGATAAGAACTGTTTTGCCAAAGACAATGTATTCATTAGATACGCAGAAGAAATTCTAAATGTTTTATTAAAATCACCTTCCGAGCTGCGTGTACACTTTTTCAACTTCCCGCCAATGACATTTTTTAATGTTGGCACCGACGTACTCTTTTTGACACAACCAATTGTGCCCACGTAAAGTAGAAAAGTAAGCAGTCCATATTATATACGTCAGTGGATATTACCAAGGGTAAGCAAGCAATGCCTCGCTCCAATATAAAATCAACGATGCCTCGACCTGATGTAGGGAAGGCCTCAATTTTTTCTTACTGGACATTTTTTTCTTAGAATTGTTATGCCTTATTGGAGGCGATAATGGGTGTGCTTGGGCGTGCCTCTAATAATTTTATGAGTGTAGTAATGAGTGGTGAAAGTTTTACTCTACCTGCAGCGTCGAAAACTATATAAAAACTATAAATAGTAGCTACTGGTTACTATACATATTATAGTTTTCAAAAGGTATTTATTAAGTAATATCTATTAACTGAACTTGACAAACTTCATTATATTACTGCCAACGTACAATGATTCTAAGAAAAGTACTTTAAAAAGTACTTCAAAAGGTACTCAGTACTTTTTATAGACTTAGTACTTAGTTACAAGTACTTTACATACATGCGGTATTTGTACTTACGCTGAAGTACTCAGGCCTCCGGTACTTGTACTTAAGTACTTTTTCTTTGGTACTTGCCTAGCTCTGATTCAAAAATTACTTAGTATCCTGTGCTAGGTATGATACATGACTTTTCGACACTATATAAAAACGCAAGAAAATTCTAAAAAATGTGTACACGTTTAAAAGACGAAGAGCTACGAGCGAATGACTATTATACCCAATCCACTATTACTAGTAGTACTACTTATAAGATGACAAACAAACCGTCTCATACTAAAATCGTCCTGTTAAACTTTTACAGCTCGCTCTACAGTCCAGCGCCACATTAAATTCACCCCGAAGACTAGGTGGCGCTTTGGGGTCATGACCCCTGTGAACCCCCACTGTTTGCGCGCCTGTGTATTACCACCTATCCTTCGTTCAAAATTAGTCAAAGCTCTTCTATTACTGTATTTTACTTATGGAAGTCTACTTTTCCCCAAACTTGACTTACTTTGTGCAAGACGAATTGAAGTTGCGTTCAACGACTGCATTAGGTTTATTTATGGACTTTTAGCGTTTTGATCAGGTAATTGAACTTATTGGTATGTCCAATTGATCTATACTTAAAGTGGAGGACAGTAATTTTTCTTTATAAGGTAATGCAAACAAAGGAGCCCGAATATCTATACTGTCGAATACGATTTCTCCAATCAACTAGACATAATAAATTACTGTTAATGCGCTGTAATAAAACAATACTTTAGAGTTCTTTCTTCGCTCAAATTCCACGTATTTGGAATAGGTACTTTGCCTTGTAGCGTTAGGGAGATTAGAGTGGGGGCAGCTTTCAGAAGGTTTTTAAAAATGCATTTAATCACTAATTAATTTTCTTTTTTTCTTTCTTTTTTTCTTTCTTTTTTTGGTTTCTTATTTCTGAGAAAAATGTATTCTTTTTTTGCTTTTTTGTTACTTGCTATTTCATTGCCTTTTTCGTAATACATAAATTATGTTAACAATGAATTATTATTATTAAATATTAACTGTAGTTTCGTTAATTTGTCAACCGAATTTATATTTTGTACAATATAAGATGTAATTCTTGCGTACTTCTAATGAATAAATAAATGTTATTATAATATTATTATTATACATATAACTGAAGCAAGTCTACAAGTCTACATGCAATACCTGTAAGTCGATTATCCAGAGAGAATAATTTCTTTTTGACCAGAATGTTAGACAAAGAATCTTGGCAAGCGGCAAAGGTAGCAAAGGTTTCTGGTCCCTGGTGAAAACCATCTGGACCGACTTCAGCAATTCTTCTATACCTTCACTACTTAATAATGGTGAACTAGTTGTTGACTCCCTGGATAACGCTAATATTTTCGCTGCTAGAGTCGCTTCAAATTCTCGTTTTCCACCCACTTGACAGATACTTGTTTTGCATGGATGTGTAAGAGAGCCAATACACATCCGTACGAGGGAAGTGCACAAACTATTCTACTTGTTTTATGCGACAGGAAAATTTCCAATTGTATGGAAACTAGCTGACGTTCAGCCTATTCCCAAGAAAGGAGAGGGTAGCGATATCCTTCAAATTATCGACCAACTGAAATCACTTCGCTTCTTTCAAAAGTTTTTGAATCTGTCATCAACTCCAAATTAATGAAGTATCTAGAAACCAATATGGCTTCCGGACTGAACGCTTATCTGGAGACTTGCTGACTTTTCTTACGGAACGTTAGAACCGTAGTCTTCATAATTTTGGTGAGTCCGAAATAGTTGCCCCAGATATTTCAAAGGCCTTTAATAGAGTGGGGTATCCAGCCTTTTTAGTCACTATATATACTTTACATCTGAACCTCATCCAATAAATGCCGGTGTGACCCAGGGCTCTGTTATCTCTCCATATCTCTTCTTAATTTTCATTAATGATCTGTTCTCCGTTACTTTCAATCCCATTCATAATTTTACGGATATCAGTACCCTTGATTTTGCTTTTGCCTTTAACACTCTTGCGGACTCCAGAGGGAATGCCACATCTTTCAAATGAGATTACATGATTAGAACATTGAATAACGACTTCCATTTCCAGTATAGATCACAGATCTCTATTGCCAATGAAGCATCGGAATGTTTTAGATTTATGAAAAAGTGTAAGAAATATTTCAGTCCGCCGAATACAATTCCCATATCTGGTCCGCGGCTGGTCGCATAGGCTTAGCTTTATTGGATATTATCCAAAAGAGAACCTTGAAGCTTATTGTTGGTGTCGCAACAACTTTTAATATCGACTCAATCGACTTTTGCCGCAAGGTTGAATGCCTTTCGATCTTTTATCGCTGCATGAATGGCCAATGTTCTGATGATATGTCAAGTCAGATCCCTTGCAGATGTGCGTGGTTTGCAGCGCGATTATAACAATAATCGCGCTGCAAACCACGAAGATAATTTTACTTCAAAATTCTTTTGGCCGTACATTTAAATCCGTGAAAGAGTTTTTATCATGAATTGAGCGAATATGGAACAGTCTGTCATCTTCTGTCGCTGTTTTTCCTCCGGTATATAATCTGTGAAAGTTTAAGGGTGACGTACATCAGCACCACCGCCACTCTCCTCGCGTTTCCTAATTTCTTTCCTTATCAGTATGCTTTGGATCATAGCATATCTCCTGAGCTTGAGTTAATAATATAAAACCAAAGCAGTCAAACTTTCTTAACTTGCATGTATGTTGTATGTACATCTCTTGTTCAGGTATGTTTTCATTCTATTCCATGACTGCTATTTTAAATAAACGTGATGCGCTTAGCGCTTTAATTAATGTACTTTGCAAAGATACAACTTATATTGAATTCGTGAATTTGAACAATATGTATTTCCCTATTTTTACTAACTAAAATGGATATTTTGGAAGTTTTACATTTCCACCATTTACAAACCAAAACAAAATAAATAATTTAACACATTGTTTGACTTTCGGGATTGGAAAAATTGTTATATTGAGTAACTTTCTTCATTGCGAGTGGTAGTCACTCGCTTATCTGTTCGACCTGAATCTTTAAATGATAAATTTTGTGCATTTGACATTTGCGAGTGGCGGCGAGTGTCTTCAACCTTTTGTTCTGTTTGTATTTGCATGTATTTCTAGTTTAATTTCAGTACTTCAACTTCTGAATAACGCCCTCCCGGGATTATTTTGGCGATTATTGCAACAGCACCGCACAGCAAAATTCATTGTTAAAATGTTTTCCCGTTTATTAACTTAGGTCCAAGACTTAATCACTAAATTTTCACTTCGAATGTTTTTATTTCAAATTAACAGAATTAACGGAACATTTTAACGTTTTTCAATTAAATAACATAAAAAAAAGCAGTCTAGTTTCCCTCTCACCGATAGGGTTTTTATACGATATTTCGCTTCCTTTTGTTATATGTTCTAAAGTCTCACTGTGACCAAACTCCAGCCTATTACTCCGCATATCCGTTTATTTGATATGGCACTGCTTTGAGTTCGTACTCGCTAGCATATTAAGAGTAGAGTTTATAGTTTACGGTTTTTATAAAAAAAGGTTATGTTAATGACCTTTTTGCAAGAAATATGGAGGTCAAAGTAAAAAAAAAAGGTAAGAAGATTCGAAATTTTTATTTTAGACACCCATTACTTTTGAGATGAGCGGGCAACGGACCTGATTGGAAAGGCCATGAAGCTCTGTATACAATTAGCTCTGAACTGTGACCGTACGCCCTGTACTTTTTGAGATACAGGGCTTTTTAAGAAAACTAGCTGTTTTTCTTAATCACCCTGTAACTCCTAAACGGTTGATATGGCCTCCCCCGTGCCATACAATTTTTTGTTCGTCTAGGTGAGTACTATCACCTCCTGCTCTATGGACCACCTAGACGGAAACACCCTGTGTATTATAGGCATCGTTTGGAAGGCCTTTAGAAGAATATTCACTGATTTATACAGAAAATTGGCAAAGGCGTAAGTAAGCAACTCAAGAGCCTTTGAAGTTCTATAGAAGATTATTTGATGAGCTAAAGCAGAAGTGCAACAAGGGCTGATTTCATTTCATTTTTTACGAATTTTTCAACAATAGTAGAAATATGCGAAGAAACGTATTTCTCATTTATCAGTAGTGTACTGAAGCACTTCTTCGGAAGCGTGCATCGCCGTCATTCCTTGCCTCATAAGCATGCTTGCAGTTGCAAGAACGAAGAACGAAGAAGCACTGCGATGATTATTCAAAAAACTTATTAAAGCTTTTCAAAAGGCATCTTCAAAAAACTGCTTCACCCATAATTTAGCATATCTCAAGTGCTTCTTTAGAACAGCAGTAAATAAAACGCTTCCTCTACGGATATGCCTAGTTAAAATGCAATGAGCTGGGCTGTAGAAAAGAAGTTTCCAAGGAAGCGATCCAGGTTGGTTTTTAGAGCGCTCGTTTTCCCAATAAAAACATTCAGAATACTACAGATAATTAACACAATGTAATGAAGAATACGAATAACACGGATGTACTTTTATAGGGAAAGAAGGATTTCTCGTGACTGAACTTTTTGCTTAAATGTTAAGCCAATTCCACACAATAAGCGCATTTGTCAAATATATGGCATGCATCTGAAGGTGTGTGTGAGGTGAGCTACAAAGAGGAATAGTTTTCATTCGTACGCTTTAGCCAAAGTTTGTAATGCGCCGTTAAAGCGTGCGAATGGAAAATATTCCTCTTTGTAACTCACACACACCTCCTCAAATCAGACGCATGCCAAATATTTGACAAATGCACGCATTGTGTGGAACGGGCTTTAGGCATGATACAAAGATTAACAAGGTATGGCCGAATTATCTGTCAATTTGTTTGCCTCATTTGGCGAGAATTGTCACAAATTTGTTCGTCTCAGTTTCAATCGTCCTTATCAAAGTGAAAAAAAATTTCTATTTGGAAATTTCTCTGCTTTCCCACTTGCACATAATTACTTTTCCCCGAAGTGATTTAAATGAAGAAACTAATGTTTTGTTAAATATTTTAATATATTTAAAACGTGTTTCATTCAATAAAATGCGAAAAACTCAAAACAAATTCGATCGAAATGGCATTGTGACCTCATGACGTAGCAACACAAAAAATTCCTCTCGAATCGGCCATACCTTGTTATCTTTGTATCATCTGTGTTTGGTATATATTTCATTTGCCCAGAAATTCCCATTTTGGAGGGAATTTTCACTACAACCACATCCCAACACTGTATAAGTGTAATATTACTCGAGATTTTTTCGTAAAACTCGACTTCGATTTGGATAAACGAGTAAATAATGCTTTGTGAAAACTACTCGATATTCAATTGAAAATAAATAACATTTAAACAATTTTATGTTCTCAGCACTCACTTCACTATATAGCTTTTTTTCTGGCTGAATACTTTAAACAGAACTGCGCTGGAACGCTTGGGTTGTCAATGTCATGTACAATGTGAAAAAATCATGTAGGTACGTACCGATAATTCTTTTGAAATATTCCGTAATATTTCGAGAAAGATTCGTAAAAACGCAAACGAGGTATTTTGCAAGTTCTCTGAACCTGAAGGTCATATGTCGAGAGAAATTTATTCGTAAAACTGAAAAATTTTCGGATTGTTGGTTGGAAAAGTTATCGCAAATGCGAAAATCCGAGAAAATGTTTGCTGGGGTAAAACATTAAAAGGCTGCCGTCTACCAAGAAAGCTTCGACATAAATATATCCTCTCTGAAAAAAAACTAAGATAAATATGTATAACATTCATAAATGTGTGCTGCAAACTCCATTACCCTTCTGGACCATGGACCAACAGTCGTACAGTTGAACGAGAACTCGTTAATATCGATCTAGAAATAGGAAAAATTTTATAAGGCCAATTGAAGTAGAGCAAGAAAATTGATTTAATTAGGAAAATGTTCCATTACTTTACGGACATTTACAAAAACAAGTGCAGAAAAACATTAGTGGAATGCTCAAGCTACAACCTTAAAACATATGAGAACATTTCCAGATTCGAAGCGAAGTACCTACCTAGTAGGTACCTAAGAAAATTGTGCCAGAATTTTTATCCCGAATTGAAACAACAAAAAGGAAAGAGATATTTTTCAGCATTGTGTAACTATGTGTGTATTGGCACATTAGCTCCATATCCCATTATTCCCGGCTAGGCCCTCGGGAGAGAATAAATTCCTCATTTCATCTGAGTGAATGATTTACTCGATATAATTGCTTCGTCCGTTCATGTGAACGTTTCAGCGAGAGTTGTAATATCGTAAAATTGGTGAAATCGTTGTGTAGAGCACATAAATTCATCCCTTCGGCCATATCTTGCTGCTTTATTTCGTTCTCCACGTGACCGCCCCTATCTCCGGACGCCATTCAGCTGTCGTTGCCTTCCCTCACGTAAAAAATTCAAAGAAAGCAAAGAAGGGAGGGTAAACAGGGAGGGAATATTTTATACGTTCCATTCAATGCCTTCCAGCAACTGAACACCATTATCCTGGGAAATATTATGTTGTCTCTCTCTGTTTATCGATCTTACATAGCCAAATAAAAAGACTACATGAAACTGAAGCACGCACACAAATCACACTTGGGAGCGCTCAACGCTTCTACGTTTTTCCCTTTTCGTTAACTCTCAGGAACTTTTTCACTGAATTCGCTGCTAGCAGGGATAACTTCAAAACAAGGAAAATATTTATGTATCCATTGTCAGTGTGATTAGATTGCCTTTCGTGCTTGCCTGGAAGAGGATTTCATGCTGCGTACATGTGTGCGCTCGTATGTCCTCAGGTTGGATTAGCATTTAGGAGGAGCATCGACGAGGGATAAAATATAATTCCATTCTAACTAGCATTGAGACTCGACGCCTCTTAACTCCAGTCTGAATTGTTTTGAGTTTAAGCATCTAAATGTGCAAATTATCAAATTAAAGAGATTATCCCATTTGACAATTTTTTTGTTTGTAACCAACTATTCAAGGATTGTTTTAATTTTTATGACTAGACTCACCTGGATACCAGTTCCGTATCCTTTGTTTTCTCACAAACCTCATTCGTGCCGCTTTGCATGCTATATAAATTTTTATTACAAAAAGGCCGGCGAAGTTGGTATGACTATAAAAAGACTTTCTTTTCTTTACAGGCTCTCTAAATTTTATGGGATTCTCTGGGTACAATAAGTTTTCAATAGCCAAAATTCACCTATATCTGAAACTAAGGTAGGTTTGACATCTCGGAATAATTTTAGCTAAAGTCGTCGTTTTTGGCCTTTTGACGATATTGTTGACGATTCCTGCTGATTTGCTTTTCCTTTTCTTTGTAACAGCTTTGGGCTCAATTTAGGCGGCTGATTGTTGTGCAGTCATCATGATTCAGCAAGGATTCTAGAATTACAACATGATATGGAAAAAGGGATATCAATGTAATAAATTTTGTTAGTTCCAGCATTGACCCTGGAGTCTTTGTCTTGTTTACGCACAGTCACCAAAGCACAGAAAATTTCATAATAGTTGGCTTGATACAGATTCATTTTGGAAAGGTAAATATTATTTAATTCGTCGATTTTTCAATAACTTTTATATATTTTTTACTTTCTATAGTGTCTTTTAATGAAGATGGTTCAAGATAATCGTATCATATTGAACTAGGGACTTAACTATAGCAATAACGCCAAGCATAAAATGTTTTATTTTTCAATATAGGTGAGAGAAAGCAGAATTTCCTTGTTTTTAAAAGTTTCAGCCAAAAAGTATAAAAATTCTCCAATAAGGAGATATTTTGTCATTTGAGACATTGATACAGTTGTCATTCTGCTCTATGCTAGAGCCTAGACGCTGCTAGCATGCTACATTTTTCGTTGATGAGAGGCATTCGCACTTCGTGCTTACTACGTTCTGGTGAGTGTTTTATTCCCAACTTCTATTTAACTGAACAAGTTGTCTTAACAAATTATTATTATTTTATATACTTTGCTCGGTCAAGTTTATAGGGGATTTTTCCTCATACTTATAACATCAGAATGTATAATAGAACAGTATTTCAATACTATTATTTTGCATCGAATCAGTGAAAGTGGAAGCATTTTGAACTCTCATTTCCAATATTTAAATGTTACAATATTGATTTGAGATTTTCATTTATAATTCTTTGTTTTCAATCTAAAGTTGTTGAAATTACTTTTAAAAATGTCGCTTTTGATACCTCATCTTACCAATGTTCGATTTTAAATATCAAGCAGTTTATTTTTCTTCATTCAAATAAATTGCAATATTCCGCAGCTCTACGCGCTTGATCATTGGCGCGGCCATTTTTTGGTCCCCTTGCCTATCCTCCGATCGCACCAACGACCCCATCTGTTCAGAATATCTTATACTTTAACCAAATCATACTCATCGCGCCACCTACCGGAAAGAGCAGAACAACGTCTGCCGGGCCAGCTAGTATATATGTATATATACCTATATATATATATATATAAATAGTAAATAGCAATAATAAATTGATAAATATATATATGTATAATATTTGCCTGACATTGATGTCATGCACACATTGCTATAGTTTTTGTAATAGACAAGATAGATAAGTAGTTCTATTATAACTACTAAATCCGTTTTATTCCACACGAATAATATAATATGTATCCTCGTATTCACCCGTCATATGATTATTGTAATAAATAAGAACTGAAATAGTTTTATTGCTTTTAATCATTTTTACAATGGCTTACTACTGGCTGATCTTGGGTAAATTCCTGCCTTAAATTTGTGACTGATATATGCAGCTCCCTTACCTATGTACCTACTTTGTGATGCAAATCTAGTTTAGTTATGTGTTGTGCTTGTGATATACTTCATCAAGGTTTCACCTTTACTTATATTAAGGAAGGCTATTATGAATTCTGTATAGTTTATTTGGTAAATTGATAGACCTTGGCACAGTATACTCTTCCTTCTTTCTACTTCAATAAACACCTCGCGGGATACGGATCACATTAAAAAATATGCCATATTTTGGAAGCAATAGTTTTATTTTCTAGAATTGTTAGTAATATTTATGCATATTTCAATGACTGAAATTTGAAGGGAACTTTTATTTCAGTAATGGTAGCGTCAAAGACCCATAGGCTTGATATACTAATAAAACAGACCCATAGGCTTGATATACTCCTAGAATATTACAACATCGCACGAAATGAAAAGCACGAATCAATTCATTATGGACTGCAACACTTAAATATCTGTAATAGGGGAAATACTCCGACCCTTATTTCGGTAAATATGGAGGAGGTATAAGATGTTATGTTTATTAGTGAATCCAATGAATCAAATGTTGTAAACTGCAGAGTATACAGCAAGCCTTTTTCGGAACACTTCTGGATTCTTTTATGATTTAAAAGTTTTGTATAAAAGTCTCGTAGGACGACTCTGATAGAAGTTACCTATTATTCTCGCCCAAGCGACATTGGCTATGTCACGTCCACATATTCCACCAAACATCTGTTGAGGCAAAAGCTTAAAGTATAAGGAATGTATATGTCATTCAAATTCATAATTTAAAATCCCACGGAATATTACTTGATTGCGCAAGGACTAGGGTGCAATTTTGGTTCAGCTGCACTTATGTATGTGTCTCCAACCGTATATAAAAGACCTTTGTTGTTTTTTTTACATAGTTTTTGACATTCTAAATCAAAAATATAATTGTCTCATTAGATTTCATCGCTACTATAGAACTTATATTTTCATTTGTTTTTCACTTACTCTAAGACTCGGTTTACATCTTCCATGGAAGAAATTGTTTACGTAATTATTTATCTACATAAAAAACAGTACACTTTTTGAAGAACGTTTACAATTCTAATTCATTTAAACTTTAATGGTTTTTTAATTATATGTAGATCTTGTTTTCATTTGCCCCAGTTATCCTTAACCCCTAAAAGAAAACTTTCAATAAATATGTCTACTCAAACAACCTGCTGACTTCATTCTTATGCCCAACAACTAAGAAATAACACTCGTATTTCACTTTAATTCGACCGAAAAATGCTCATAACTCCAATGTTTAAATGAGATTTTTGTATAAAATGGTGTGAAAGAGAGATTATGCTCAAATTTGCACAAAAGATTGCCGTGAATTTCAATATCACGATAAAGCGATATCAATATATCAATTTCGAATAACTGAACTGAAAAAATTTCTTAACAGACAAGAATGCGTTGAAATGACATGGATTACCCAATTAATTAATTTAATTTGGAGGTGATGGTGTTGCTTCTGGGCATCTGAATTATACGGGATTCCTTCGAGCTTTGAAAACGTCTTAATAAGAGTTGACCACAAGGTTTAGACAAATTTCTTCCTCTTCTTTGAAAATATACTTGTTAAGTCGTTAAAATATCTTTTTAGAATGATTTCGCACACGATAAAAACATGGGGGATCGGTTGTTTTTCAGTTCAGAGTTTCACTCGATTTCCAGATTTAATCCATTTTTTAAATTATCCCTGAAATCTTAATATAATTACTGCATGTAGTCTTATACCCTAGACACACAGCACGCTCTAATGAATCATTAGTATTAACTATTCATTAAAATGCCGTGTGTCACACAGTATACGTCATTATGTCTCAAAAATCAGATCATAATGAAGTACACTAATGAAGGGTTTTTTCCTTCATTATAGCTGAGGATAAATGTGCTAGATTTGGCATATAATATAAATCTGAAGCTTCGTTGTGCATCTGCCAATTTGAAAAATAAGAAGAAGAAATGCAAAGAAGTGCAAATCACAATTTATACTATCAATATTCCGTTTAATATAATGTTTTCCTCATTTGGAAATTGTTAAATTGAAAAATAAAATAAATAAAAACAAACTGTATCGCATTAATTCGATCCATATCGCTTCTTTAATGTCATATCAGTTTGACACTACATCTTAATTAAACAAATGGCTGTGTGTCTGCAGTTTATAATGAATCATTATAGACTAATGAATCGTTAGTTATTTCTTCATTAAGAGCGATGTGTGTCTAGGGCATTATACGATCAGTAATAATGTCATTACTTTATAGGAATGACATAAGTAATGATCGTGTAAGGTTTTCAGAGAATGTAAAGATAGTCAGTAATGATATTATCTGGATTTTCCGATATTTAGACATCATTACATTGTGGGGATACTGTCATTTATAATGATAGTGTAGGGTACGCAATTTCACTACTCACTTCATTGCTCAGTTCGCTTCCAATTTTTGGAGAAGTGTGTATAAGATGAATAATGATAGTGACAGCGAGTCTCTTCTACTCAATCTCCTGCGGGGGAATGTACTGAGACTGAGTACATTATAAAAGTGAGGGAACTTCTTCGGACCTTCATTAAGACTTTTGAACGCCTCCCGGAACTGTGGAATCCAACAAATCCTTTTATAAAAACAAAACAAAGAGGAACTTAGCTGCAAACAAATTATTAACAATTTAGATGAAAATAAAACCAAGTTCTAAACGTGCACATGTTATAAGGAAAATGAACACCATCCAGTCTAATTATCAAACATTTTTAGCATAAATAATAGTAAACGATCACTTCACCCGAAAGTCAAATAATTGGAACAAAATTCCTATTTTTTTGTAATACAGTGTGTTAATCATATGCAACGGGTTTTGAGATAAACCTGTTTGATGATGCATAATTTCATTAATTTTGCTACTCACGATAGGAACTACGCTTAATTTTATACAATTCCACGCAATATGATGGCGGGAAAGTTGTTAAAATAAAAAAATAAAAAATCCACCTTCGATGATCGTATTAGTACAAGGAATTACGGGGTGTTTTGTGAAAAACTAGCATACCTTCTTAATTTACGCAACGTTTGAGATTGCATTCCCCTGCACCGTGTGTTATAATTTTTTGTTGTTCCTAACACTTCAACCTATCTCCTGTTTCATTTATGACTGCCAATTCAAAATCATCCTGCATACTCTCGAAGGACATACACTCTGAGACATTTTTATTTGGAATTTTCAAATTCCTGGGGTTATTTCAAATAGGGAGTTCTAAATAACTTGGTTGACTCGCAGTCTTAGTGATAGGAATCGGCAATAAATATTCCCAGAATTTTTTTAATATTTATTAATCCATAGAATGTCTCCAATTTACGCTTCGCTTTGTGCTTAATGCTAATGTTAATTATAGCAATGCAAGCTTTTCTGCGAGGTTGCATTATAAAATGTACACAAGATAAATAAATTTCTGGCTCGAGTAATTGATAGGTACTGAAACAAATACTTTAATTTTTAATGATAGTGTAAGGCTTAAACATAATGACAGAGTATTAAAAGAAGGCTTTCGGAAGTACTGACATTATTAGTAATGTCATTATTACTTACCGTGTAAGGTCCGCCAGATTGACACCTTTTAAGCAGTATTCCCAAATTAATGAATGTAAAAGTCTGAATTTTTATACGTCAACTCTACCTCATTTTGTCCATTCCAGAATATGTGTCTAAAACTTTAACAAAAACGCCGTATATATAATTTAATTTAATTGAACGCATTGTCAATCTATCATGCCGACGGACAAAAAGCTGCAAAGCTCAGCATGTTGGGATCTCTTCGTGAAGTAATATTTGAAACACATTGTAATCGAAATTTCATGAAATAGTTTCGTAGCCGTAGCCGTTGAGAATTGTAGTGGTCTCGAAAAACCTAACTTATTATAAGAATTAGTAGTCCAAAAAGTTATTTTATCTTTCCTTTTAAAAGCATCTACGTACTCCGTATTTCCATCCCCGTATCATTTTACCACTATGTATTTTACCTTGTTTCTATTTTTTTATAAATAATTTCCTCGAAGCTTGTTCTGGATCATTTAACAAAATTTATAGTCCGTCTTTGTAGTAGCACTCGTTGACTGTCTTGAATGCTTCAAAACTTTTATGTAGTTTCCCTTCCCATCATTCTTAAGAATTTGAAATAAATTTCCTTAATATTTCATCATAGTTATAAAGAGAAAGTCTTAAATTACTCAGTAAAAGTTTCTTGCAGAGTTTCATGATAGAAGCACGCCCATGCCCTAAATTTTACATGAAAGATTTTTCAATCATTTTTGTTAAAGCGAAAATTCTCCCGAGATCCTTGAGAATTTGTCTCAATCCTTTGTTAAAATGTCTGGAGAATACTGGTGACACTTGATGTCTATAGAAATAGCTTTTTTGTTATGTAAATGAATTTCAGTGTTAATACTAGACGAAGGAAGTTTTATGTAATTTTTTTTTATTTCTCCATTTTCAGCTACGGTAACGTCAATATCATGTAAAGGCTATACATTTCTGCTCTACATCTACCCTGTAGATCCGAATTTGTTTGAAACTGAGCGACAAATTCGGTTCTAGAGAGGTTTGTGTGGTGCATACGCCATCAGCATCTGGGAATACGAGTCAACTATGGGTATTTGGGTGAGATATAATACAAAAATGACAAAATTTACAAACGAAAATCTTTTTTCTACTATACTTTCTTAGTTCTTTTTATAATTTATGAACTTTTACATAAGTAGGTGTGTAGTGTGCAGAATTCAAAATAAGAAGCAATTTTAAATTTAACTGTGAACAGGAGCATCGAAATCAAATTATGAGACTTCCTGGATTTATAGGTGCTATTTTGGGGGAAGCTGCCAATGAGGTTTCGTAAGCGTAACAAGGAGCTTAATCAAGATAAATCGGTGAGATAAAAAGGTAAAATATGATGTTAATCTATAAGGTGCATATTAATTACTTATCTGGTAAAGCTTTTGATGCCGGAGAAGAGTGGTCTTGACACAGGTATATTACTAAAATGCATTAATTAGAATGGATTTTTTAACTTTTGTTTTTACAGAGCTTGTTCCAGCATTTTACAAATTACAACGAGCAACATAACAGCTAAGAAATCGAAATATATTTTCTGTTTTATATTCAATTTAGAGTAGTGCTAGAGAGTTTTCATCGATCGTGCAGGTACACTTAAAGTTGACAGCAATATTGTCGGAAATTTAACAAAAATAACGACATTAGTACACAAAGTTCTGCAGTCGAATAAATCTTAAAACCGAAGATTTGGGTCAAAAGCACTCACAGGGCAAAATTAATGCATTTGCATAACTGCACAGCGCTGAAGAGCCTAATCGTGCCGTATACGGTATTTCTACCAAATAGCAGGGACACTTAATGGTTAAAGTTTTTTGTCTTCATAGTTTGGAATTTATGCTTATGGACTGAGTTATATATTTCCATTCGCCCTCGATGGTGACCAGCGGTAACAAAACTTTTTTATATATTTCCTGCATTAGCAGAATTTTGATGGGGGAATTATACTCCAAGGAAATGTTGAATACATCATTTCACGGAAAATGAAAATACCTCTGACGGCAATATTTATTGTTGATGTAATAAAAGTAGAAGGGGTGATATACGGCACTTTTCAATTTGAAAGTATGTAAAGACATACTTGATAGTATGTCTTTTTATATATGAAATTTAAATCGATATAAGTACAATCGATTTAAAAACGTGGTGTGCAAATTTTCTTTCTCAATATGGCACACGTGTTTCCTTTCGTGTTTTCGTTCTATCTAGAAGTTCCCCGGTAGGAAAGAGCTAAGACGGAAACAATTTATTATGCATTTATTTTTCGATATTAAAGGCTAACTACAGTCTTAAAAACAACAAAACTGTCAAAGCGAATAAAAATAAAAAGTATTGATCTTATTTCGTTGCCTAACATGAAAAAGCCACTGGCCTACCGAGGACTGTAAAACTGGATTAAACTTTGTGCCTTATAAATAAATGTGAATTTTATTGTAGATGCTTTCAAAATATATGAAGATGTATACAAGAACCACAACAAACTTCATCACACACGACCTCGTTATCTATGAGCTCAGCTGATCAGATCTTTCAGTTTAATTAATTTCAGATCAAATAAACATTGAAAAGTATATAAAAAATCAACAGCTGGTTCACACCCATCACTATTTGTCCGTCCACCAATAGCATAATGTTACTAGGGCGGAGCAACATTACAAGAGTCAACCGAACCTTTGGCTCAAAGAAAGCATATATCGAGCAATTGCGTAAAATTTTTTTATGGCATAATATGAAGCATATATACTAAAAAAAAATCAACCATGATATGATGCTGCAAATGTCGTGAGATTTGTGAAATATGACAAACTGAGATTGTTTGGGCCTAGATCATGGGTTAAATATTGCTAAGTAGCGAAATTTATTGTGGAGTTTAGATTATGATGAGCTAGAAGAACAAGACGTAATAGATATCTTGTTTATAACAATTATCATAGTGCCTTAACAATAATTTTATAATAATTTTCTTCGCATATAGTTTTACTTTTCACTATTCCCGCCTCTACTACATCATCTCCTCTAAAAGAAATTATATTATTATAATTTAATACAATTCAGCTCGGCAACAAACTTAATTCAAACCGTTGTGATTGCGAACTGACTTGTAAAGATTTTAAAATGACCTATTACAAGTTAGTTTAGATATTAGACTTTGGCTACTGAAAGTAGGTCATGAGATTTATTCGAAATTCTATCATGGAATCAAATTTTCATTCAAATAACAACTAAAAATATCTCATTGTAAATGTATAGCGTCAATGTTTACAGCTCCAGCATTTTTTTTGCCATTTTTTATGGTTTCCTTTCGTAGCCAAACTCTATTTGGTAATTAGAGAAAGTTTGAATACTTTTGGTTAATGTTACCAAAATACTAGAAACTCTGCGTGGCTATGGCTAAGGTTATTTCCCTAAATCATTTAATTAGAAAACAAACTAAACCGACTCGCACGATCGGAACTCTCCCTTTACGTTAAATACGACGTTCGGACCGGGATTCCTCTTAGCGTCACTTTGCGTTTACTTACGTACTTTTTTCTCGGGACTAATAATCAATTTACTCGTGTTCGTGTTATGTTTGAGATTGTATTTCACGTTATTATTACTGTTGATAACCCAGAGTGGTTTAGAAAATAATTTCTGTAAGAGCGCCGCCTATCCTTAAGTGCATTGGTGTGATGAAATTATAGTTCCAAAGTAAAATAAACCTAATGTAGAGCGTCACTATTAGGAATAGCTCTGAGTAATGGCGTCAACAATGGATGTGATGTCTAAAATAAAGGATGCACCATATATCGTTTACTTTTATCGACAGACTATATTTTCTTAAATAAACGAATCGCTTATCCAAAATTTACCTTACGTACGTATAGGTATGCTACCCTTCTTACTCAGTAAAATCGGTTACTTAAAATAAATTGCTTAATTTCAAAATTTGTGTTACATATTATTTCTTTGGTTCTTTTACCTAGTTTTCTTTTGTTTACTACATGAAACACCTATCAATGTTTTACGTAATTCTTAATCGACCACAGTGATCATTACAAAAATTTACACGTTGATTCATATTACTCAAGCGCCTGTCACTATTGATCCAGTGCACAAGGGCTCAGTATACATACAGTAGGCCAGCTTAGAACAAACTACTGAAAAGTGCATTTTAGAATTTTAATTACAAAATAAAAACCTCAAAATTTCTCCCATAGGAGATGACTATTAAATATGACACAGAAGTAAATGGGCGAACAATAGCTAGTTGCACAATGGTTGGGAGAAGTATTAGTTTTATGTAAGTACACATCTCGGCAAAAGTACTGCAAATGTATTGTTCCATTACTGAACAGCTGTTTGATTGCAAAGCGGCGTTCATTCCATGGACAGTGTAACAGGCAAAATGGCTGTAATAATGTTTGTAACAGCTTGACAGTTCTACCAAGCAAAATGGGTTGGAAAGTGGAACAAATGTGGATATTGCGTGTGTGCAATTTCATTAAATAATTGCAAATATTATGAGAGGTCACCATGCGATTAGTATGATCGTGATACGATCACTACAATGAGTACCTACTTGGCTAAGAGAGCCTTGTTTATTGAACCACTCAGAACAGATCATATTTTGTGTAACTCCATCCGGAAGCTGCGTCTCAGCGTGTTTTTCTAGAGCCCAAAGCAATTCTTCCTGCTGCTCGCTCTAGCTATTCGCAACCAAAATTTCTGCCTATATGTACATATGTGTACAATGTACACACGTATGTATCCCGTAATTATACGATCTTGTCTTTTAAGGAGAATTATGTTTGTGGAGGTTTATTAAAATCATGAAGTAATTTTGCGTTTATGTGCATTTTATGAGCATTTTAAGTAAAAAAAATATATAATTTGAATTTCCACCCTATAGGGTGAAATTTGCTCGGTTGTGAGTTTTCCATGCACGGATATCTGTACAGTTAAATTTCTGCTTATTTCGCAATTCTAGAAATACTGATCATTTGTGAAGTATAAGTTTATATAAAATTTTGTAATTTTTTGTGATTTTGTAGTTAATGAAAGCTCTGAACTGTAGATATCATGACAAATCACCTTTATTGCCTTACTAAAATCTGTTCAGGATCACTCCTATGGGAGTGTCAGTGGTAACAGATACAAAAAGCGAGTGTTCTATGCATAAACAGCTCCCATTTCCCGCTGGGATATAGCAAAAAGTACCAAAAATAATTGTTACAAAAAATAATTATACTGAAACCAAATGTTCATTGGTTAAGCATAAGTATCTTATACAGGGGCGGATTTGATCACTTGGCCGCCCTAGGCCTATGGAAGATTGCCGCCCCCCTACTCCCTGTAAAACACGAAAAATTTAATGATCTATATCCAGTGAAGGGACCCCAGGCTAGAATTAGCGGAGTAGGCTGCCTCATAAATCGGAGTAGATTTGAAAAAAATGGAGTAGAATTAAAAATAACACTTTCCAACGAATTATTTTATTTAAAAAAACGAAAAAGTATAAAAATGTAATGAAATACCCACAACTACAAGAAAAAATCGCCGCCCCCTAAATCTGCCGCCCTAGGCCCGGGCCTACTCGGCCTATAGGGAAATCCGCCCCTGATCTTATACATATTTAATATAAATTCGAATATTTATGCATATTACATGCGGCTGAAATTTAGTGAAACTAGATTAAACAGTCTTCACTCACAATTTCATTTGAATGGGAAAATACGTTTCAAGTGTTACCTGGATCGATTTCTTTTAAAGTTGATACATCAACTATGGAAGTTACGATTTCTTAATAAGATCGGGTGTTTCGTCAAAATGACTAGTTGTTGCAGGACCAAAGCAAGACTTTTATTCGACATCGAACAATTCTAGTTTCTTTACACGGCAAAGAATATGTGATGTTTTCTGAAGCCAAAGTTATCAAGCAAGTGTTAATTTCAAAAAATGTGTTTCAATTTTATTTGAAAAACGTACACATGTTAAGAAGGCAGTAGTTTCGATAGAATTAAGATCTTTTTATATTATGGCTTTTGCAAATAAATTATTATCAGATGATAGGTCTATTGGGTTGGCCGTAATTCTTGTTGGAAGATAGTCATAATCAGTAAATATGTTTCGGTCATTTGGTTGTTCAATTCCAGCAGTAAAACGGATGTGGTTCTGGTATATATGGGTTTTCCGCATAAAAAGTCATGAGCAGAAGTCAGATATTTTTTAGTGAAACGTAGTCTACGTGATGTATGCTATATTATTGTCTACGCGTCGACAATTATCCGTAGACAATAATCTCTTGTCTACATATATTTTATAAGGGTAGATAATGTAGAGAATAATAAATTGCCAAAAAATTCAAAATTCAAAATTCTAGGGAATAAATTATAAGTACACTAAAAATAATGATTCGGATAATAACTGACATAATTTATTGAAGCTAAGAATAATGACTAATAATAGATAGAATAAAGAGAAATGTATATAGAAGTATCTACATACATGCGTATTCTAGTTATAATTACACCAGAAATTTAAATTAAGAAAAGATATTCAGATTAATATAAATTAATCAAAATTTTCATCATCTTCGTTGTAAACATCATGTTTCATTCTAAATATGCAGCAACCGTTTAGATTTGTCAAAGATTAACCGATAACCGATTTCTGCTTGGAGAATGAACGTGTGAGCAGCTTAAAAAAAGTTTTTCTAAATATTTAGGCAAATGCGGCTGAAATCTGCAACTGAGACAGAGTTGGGTAATGCATAGCTACCATATTCCAAAAAGTTAATGGTTTCTTTTTATACCTTTCTCGTATAGATTTTCGAAGAATGAAGTTTTCCTTTGAAAACTATCCCAATCTTCTCTTCCTGTCCCGAACCATTCAGTTCCTTAAATAAACAAAAACAAAGCTAGAACTTGTCTATGAACAATTCTCATGATACCCGTATGTAATTTCCTATGGTCACCCGCCAACGGTTCGTTTCACAGTAAAAATAATTATTAGCAATTTCATAGGATTTCATACTCTGAAGAAGTTTTTAATACAGTAAAAACGTCTAGGACTGATCGTTTTCACAATATACGTAAAATCCTAAATTTTTATATGGCAACACCAAGAACGTTTGCCCCATTTTGTCCACTTATGAAATCTTATTTATTATTTTTATAAAAACACTGTGTACAAAGTTAAAGCTCTCTACGTTGGCGCGTTCCCAGGCAATGTCCAGATATGTAGTGAAAAATGCAGTTTTCGTATGGCAACCTTAGGAAGAAGTTACCCACCCGATTGGTCCCATTTTAGAAATAATTTTTTTTTTTAAAGCCCGTGTGCAAAATTTCAGCACTCTAAGTGACCGTATTATCCATGAGGACGGGCAGACGACAGACGGACATGCAAAAATTAAAATAACTTTTAATATTATGCGTGGGTTCTATAGCCTAATCTACAATGCATGGTAAAACCACGTCGTCAAAACGACATGGATTTTTGTGTTTGCTTCCCCCTTATGTATTTGAAAATTCATGCTTGCAAAATGTTTCTTCTCTTTCATTCATTTGACGACATGAGCAAAGAATAAATAACTAAAAGAAGAGATACAGAAGAGTGTTCCGATTGTTTTCCATTTAAATATACACGGCGAGAAAAGGAAGGAAAAAATAGAACAAAATAAAAAAAAAATCAAACCCTCTTTGAACATTTTACGAATAAGACAAAAAATGTGAAAGCGAAGATTACATGCAACGAAACGGAATGGCAAATGATTTATTTTCGTAAATAAGAGAGAATGGGCGGAGTTTTCCGATTTTAGGCTCATAAAATGTTCCCGCACTTTTGTGAAAACAAGTTTTTCTAAAATCTTAAGACAATTGTCCCAATGTTTTTCGTAGGAATTCTAATGTTTGTTGGTGTAATCCCATGATATTTAAACAGCACGTTTTTCTGTTTACATTTATTTTGCTATGAAGAGATTAAGTGGGAGAACTCATTCTGGATTCTCTGATATTTTCGGGAAAAATGAGAATTTCATTTGAGAGGAACTTTACATCTCCTTTCCGCATCTTGGCCAAAGCGAAATTTATCTTTTTCTTAAAAATGGGAGGTAGTGTGACCCGAAGTACATTATTATGAATAGTTTGATAGGATTTTGAGGTATTTAATAAGATTTTGTCGTTCGGGTAATCCTATGTTCTCTCGATTTTTGTTTTTAGCTCGTTGTCTCAGTTGCACTACAATAGTGTATAGCCAAGTTCTTTTCCCCCATTCATGCAAAAGACGAAAGTATATGAAATTACTTGTTTCATACTAAAAAACACGAAAAATTTCCTATTTTGTTCGCATCTGGCTCTACTTATCCTTATTTATACTTTGACATGAGCACGACCTTATATGTAGTAGTTAATCAGCAAAAACGATGTAGTAATACCTCAGGTGCATTCAGCATAATTTAGAACCATGTAGGGGTATTTCGAACAAAACAGCTGTAAACTGGAACTTGTACTTTCAGTCTTGAAAGCAATATTTTATATTATTCGACTTGTCCCAAACAATTTCTTAGTGTACTATACTATAGTATAAATTACTCAGACCAAAAACTTCCCTTGATGTAAGTCTGCAATGAAATCGAGAAAGCAATTACCTTTATGATAATTGACAGTTCAACAACTGTTTAATTTAGCAGCTTATCACTACTTAGATATATTTCGTGTATTTATATGCATTCTTCAGCAAACGATAATGTTTGACGACGTGGTTTTACCATGCATTGTAGATTAGGCATAACCCACTTTGCTCTGTGCGTTACAAACGGAATGACATGACAAACTTAACTTAGTACCTATACCCTATGATTTTAAGGTATAATATAAAAATGACATGAAATAGATATAAGCATATAGGTACTAGGTATAGACTCTTACATTGAATACCTGATAACGGTAAGCGTATTCTTGAGCAGGAGCAAAATACTCCAGCCGTTAGGGTATAGCATCTGATTACACCTCCAAGTCCGCCCATTCGCCATGCATACTTAACAGGTCTCACCAAATGTATATGTTCTTTTATCCATGACACTGCGTCACGGCTATGAAAGAATAGGCGTGACTTTACTAGAAACCTCCTCTGAGCTAGATCCGTCCATTACTCTGTGTGATGGAGGCTCGTATGAGAATCGTAGGTCGTTCGCAATCATTAGTTCGATCAAGCTAAGTCCAGCCCCCAAAGCGTTTTTAGAGTGACGTATATGGTTTTTTTGTGTGCTATATTCTCCAAGTTAGAATCCATATAGCCGTAGCGTTTGTAACCGAAGTGAGTTCACATCGTTCCATGTATATAAATTGTAAAGTTCTTTCTTTGTTACTCTGGTAAAAGCTCAATTCACTCTACTCCAGTCTTCTTTAAGGTTGGGGAAAAAAATACTTGATTATTTCATAGGCGATATGCCAAAATTATCACTTCATAGATATCATTTTAAACCAAAGTTGACAATAAAAATAGCTGCGCAACAAATGGCAATGATCTATTCTAAATGAAGTGGAAATGCATGAAGCATGATGGCTTAAATGGATATTAATTTTATATGTATAAGTCGATCAAAAAACGAAGATCCGGAACGATTAACGATTATTTTCCAGTCTGGAATTAGAACTCAGCTTTAATTAGCTCACTTGGACGTACTAGAAAAATATCTGTTAGATTATCTTTTAAGTTCACATAAAAATCTACGCAGCATTTCAACTTGAGACGCGCAGCACTTGACAACTGGAGTTAAACAATTGATTTTTGCGATAAATTGAAATTGTGAATGAAAATGATAAGTTTTGAATAATACTATAGTATTTAATAACTAGTTAATTTAATTATTTACAGTCCATATTTTATGATAGAAAGAAAATTAAAATATGTTAGAGCAACATCATTGGAACAACAAAAGCAACAGTCACTGGGTTAGCGTCAGCATCAGCAAAATCATTCGCAACAGCGTCACATTGCAACTCAGGCTTTAATAATATTTTGTAAATTATAGGTACATTATACAGACATATGTATGTGTATTTAAATAAACACAAATAATAAATTATTTTTTGTAGTTTTACTATATGACAAATTATTAAATTCAACAAATGAATAGTTATACAGTTAACCATCAAATAGTTACGAAAACCTTTAAATTGTTATTTCTAACTGAAAATAATAAATCTAACTATTTTATTCGACGAATCTGTCAACAGACAATAATAATTAATAAGTAACTAAGGAACGTTGTGCATAGCCTCTATTTCAATCATAGAGATAGTTGCAAAATAATTAATTTTGACTATTTATTTCTCGGAGTGTGATTGCCCGTGTGCTTGTTGAGGAGTCTCTTTCAATATTCTGTACAATTTCTTCTATTTTGTCTGGATCAGTTTTTGGGAGTTTTTTGCGAGGTGTGTAAGTAACGCATGTAAAGCATCACGCCATAAATTGCACAAAATTATGCAAGAAGAGCGCAAATGTAAATGACCTGAAAAGAGCACCAGGCATACAAATACATCAAAGTAATAACACGAATAATTTTTCATTTTCATTTTCTCAATCAAGCATGATGCTTCACATATTTTATTCAACAAAAATAAGAAAGAATGTGAACAAACCATGCAAGGGTAATGCACTTCATTGCAGCACGCTTTACTCAGTGGTTCATTGGAGCCAAAAAGTGCACTTTATTCCCTTATGCATGGATTGAAATGAAATTGTACACACTTGGTATTGACAGTGAGAGAAAATTTTCGACGGATATTTTGTTGCCAATTCGTTTTTTTTTAGTTTATAGATATATTAGTTTTATTTCATTCAATATTCAAAGAAACTGAAGTTATTGATCAATTAACATTTTTTGTAGACTACACAAATTATTTTAAAGTATTCTTCAATTTTAGAAACCAATTTTTTAACTACAGAATAATACGAGGTCAATCATAATTGTTCTCTAATTCTATATAACTGAACTCTGAAAATATGGGGTATCATCGGAGTTGTTGTGGTCGTCGTTATCTTCTTCTAAAAATGAAGCATTCTGATAATTCAAAACTTCCTCCGGCAGAGCTTCTCTCTTTCGCCTTTGCCATCTAACTTTGTTTCATAAAGAAGAAATTATAGGATTTGAGGAATCCATGGCTGGATGAAACACATCCTGGAGATTCACAACCCCATTATATTTCCTGGTATAGTCAGTTCTATTCTTTTTATAATATTTATTGCGAGCTTCTAATTTCCAATCTGGTCGTCAAATCTATTTTTCTCAGTGTAATGCGATGTAATCTACGTGATGTAGACTACATTATTGTCTACTCGTCGACAATTACCTGTAGGCAATAATCTCTTGTCTACACTATATTTTATAAGTGTAGATAATTAAAATTTGGTAAAAAATTCAAATGGGTTTATTATACTTTGTTAGTTAGGAAATAGATTATAAGTGCACCAAAAATTATGATTCGGATAATAACCGACATAATTTATTGAAGCTGAGAATAATGATTGATAATAGTAAGCATAAAGATAATATTGAATAAATATGATGTATATAAAATTATATGTGTAACTTAGTTATAATTACATCAGCAATTTAAATAAAAACAGTTATTTAAATTAATAAAAATTAATGAGATAATCAACATCATGCTTAACCTAGGAGAATAATAAATATGCAGCAATCGTTTAGATCTTTCAAAGGTTAACCGATTTTTGCTTGGAAAAAGTCTAGTTGACAGATGATTCTGGAATCTGCAACAATTTTATAGCTAACTTGGACTGAGATGACGCATTGCTACTATATTCATATATATGTGATTCAGATGTTGAACAGGCAATAAATAATCTGGAAGTAAATTATAAATAAATCCTGTAAATATTCCTTTATTCCAGCTTTAAAATATATTTTTAAATTTAGTACTTAAATCTGGGATATTTCTAGATGCGTGGAAAACTACAATTATTAAACCAATTTTCAAAAGTGGTGCACGTGATTATATTAACAACTATAGAGCTGTTGCTCCTATGAATGTTTTACCAAAGTTGCTTGATAGCATTGTCGCTACTAAAATATTCTTGTTATACAAAGAAATTATCTGCTCTGAGCAACATTGATTTCAAAAGGGAAGATCAACAGTCACGAATCTTGCCTTATTTACAAATTATTGCATCAATTCAATTGAGGTAAGGAGCTCAAGTTGACTGTATTTACACAGATTTCTCTAAAGCATTCGATAGAGTATGCATCCATATTTTAATAAATAAATAAATTAGAAGTTAAAATACTCAGAAAGTGTAACTTTGTGAAAATCATTTTTCTGAAAACCATATAAAAACTCAGTCTACGAACAAACTTCTCAGAGTTGTTGCGATTTCCAAGCCAAATTATGAAGCATGCTGCG
Organism: Dioctria rufipes; assembly: GCA_963924295.1. Classification (NCBI taxonomy): domain Eukaryota; kingdom Metazoa; phylum Arthropoda; class Insecta; order Diptera; family Asilidae; genus Dioctria; species Dioctria rufipes. Next base: position 114,453,911 of record OZ002741.1, read on the forward strand.
CTTGCTGAAATTCGATTTTAGATCCTATTTATCATCTACATGTAGATTCACATAAGAAGGAAATGCTAAATTGGTCTGCACGAAAAACACTCCGTAAAGCAAGAGCAGCTAAAGGGCAAGTTGAAGATGCTACCAGAGAATGCTTAGAAAAAGATGAAATTAATAGCATTACTTTGGAAGATGAAGAATTGACAGTTACCTTAAACTATTATGGTAAGTATGGCTCCCTTACTGTACCAAGTGATGAATTTGAGCGTGATTTACACCTTATCAGTAGATTTTTTACAGTAGATTTGAAACATCAAGGCATGAAAATAATTTACTTTATCAGTATTTCCTTCCTAATATAGGGAATACCATGTTAAAAAACGCGCCTTGTACTCTACCTCGAAGGTGGTGTGGAAATGTGTGCATTACTTACTAATATGCACATGATTACACGATCATGGTTTTGTACCAATTCATTACTAAAAGCAAGTTTTCTTACTGGTCACCTGATTTTCATTTCAGAAAAAGTTGAGCCTTGGGAAAAGTAAATTGGGGAGCATACATTTGATTGACATATGAGTTGCTTTTCAAATTTCGAAATATAATGTATAAATGAAATCATGTTAGCCTTGAAATCAAACCAAGCAATATCAATTGCCACAGCTTCGACATTTTGAATCATGAAAAAAAAAAAAAAATCTAAATGTTGAAAAGAAATTAGTAAAATGAATTGGCAGAAACCCTAAATGCTTATAAGTTTATCACATCGAAAAAAGTAGTACAGCAATCGATAGTACATACTCTTCAAGATCTTTCATTTAATATCAAACATGCCTTGTTTTAACATACCACCCCGTTGCGGGTTACAATCCGTAACCTAAAATGTTCTCCACTTGAAATCGGTGAATGATATTATACGCAACATAAAAAAGACATCGGTTAAAAATTAAAGTCACAGTAAGGAGAAATTTAAGACAATTAGGTATGAATTAACCAAAGAAGAAAGTTCACAAGATTTCCTGACCGTTAGTCATCAAAGCACGAATCCATCCAGCATACGATTGATGTAATAGGTCAATAAATTTATATGGAAACTTTAAAATATTTAATTGTTATTGTAAAACCACAAAACCCACATCGATCAAGCAATCCCAGGTCTAGCGCGTCGCAGACCAAAGATGCATTTGCAGCAATACTGCGAAAAACTTAGGCGACATACTACGTAACTCAGCATGGACTCCCACACCAAACATGTATGCAGTTACTTGATGCTGAAACCTTTTAATTAAATTATGACACAAATTGTGAATTTTTTTTTCCATTTAGTAAGCAAAATAAGTTCAGGTAAAGAAGACGTTGTTGGTAGGTACTATTTAAGGAAAAAGGAAAAAAGAAGGTTTTGGGTGCATCCGTATAATATTAATAATTGTAGCCATAGCGCAGCAGTCGTTACCAAAAAATTAGTACTTGATGAGGAGGCTTTTCAAACTTCTTCCCTTTTACTGTATCCTGTGGTTTTGTAATTCAATAAACATTGGAAATGCTCAACCTTTTCAGTCAATTTAATGTTATAAAGTGGGTTATCCGATTTCATTTTTCTATACAAAAATTATCCTCACAACTTATTCCCACGAAAAATAAATGCATTCTCTAGCACACGCACGTTTCAAGCAGCTTCGCTGCATGCCTGGTAGCGTGATACGTCCTAATACGAATCTTGATACCGATACCACGAATACGTTTTGGTGTGCGATCTGAATCTGCATGCAAATACATTCCATATGGTTGACGCATGCTTTGCAGGAAAGCGTTATATCACGTATGAAGCTTTACTGCAAATGCTTGCTTGATCTGCGATGCGCCTGAGAATAATGTTTGAGAAAACAAGTGCCTGTCGCTAGATGAAAATAAGCATGAAATGATGGCAGAATTATTCCCTCACACTTCAGTCTCCTACTCATTTCAAACTTCACAAAGTATATGTACTGTACATCACCACGGCCATTCATTATAAAGTATAAAGTGATGAGTCCGCCAGCCCAAGCATGACCGATGCCGATGATAGTAACTTACATATCAACACATGTATATGGTATGCAAAACTGTAAAAATAATAATTTGTTATAAAAAACTTTAAAAGAAATAAATTTTTTCTGTGTGGTATAACTATAAGTCAATATGCTCAAAATGGCGAGGTGAGCCATCAACAAACTGATATATTTATGTACTTTATAATCTAGTATTGTGTTCATTTCGCGGATAAATTTTGTATGGAAATTTAGCGGTGAAATTTAATTGGGAAAGTGGTATTGTGTTTTATCAGCTAAAAGTTTTTTTAGTTTTGACAAGTAGATGGCAGTAATTTCCACAATCATATATTTGAATGAAATTGAAATACAAGAGTGGCAGTGTATTATTAGTATTTTTTTCTGTTAAAAAGAATTCGTCCTTTGAATGAATGAAATACTATTTCGAAATTGGGTAATTGCAATAGCAATCCAAAAGATCACGAAATAATATCACAAACGGATGACAGCTGAATCTCAAAAGCAGCCACCTATAATTCAAATTTGAGCGAGACTGTGGATTGCTTACGAAAAATGGATATTTTTAGCATAAATAGATATCACATTCCTTAGGGGTTATTATCTTGATATTTAATGTTTTAATTTTGAAAAGTGGTAAAAAATAAAGGAATAACAAATGGAAGTTGATTTAATTCAAGATTTGTGCTTTCTATTAATTCGCAGTACCATTTCTATTCCATTCTGATTTTTACATTGCACTTTTAATTATTTAGTAATAATTTGACGCGATGTTCTTACGGCATGAGCGATCCTTACCGCACCATTACTTACGCCAATTTTGCATTTAAACTTAACGAAATTTCCCCTCTGACGCCTTAAAGCTAATTTGTGTACGTCTGTTAAATTTAAAGAGCGCATCCGTCTTACGTAAATAACATTACTTGCGTATACGTAAATTGTAGTTGAGCCTATAGACAGGTCAATATGCTGCCGCAAGAAATCTGTAGATAGGGTGATGCGTCCTTCCTACCCCCAGCCCTCATATTAGAAACTGTTTACACGTTTCTGTATCCTGCCTCGCAAAAATTTGTCAGTAAGATGATGGTTGGGTACAGGAATGAAGCATCACCATATATATATATACATAACTTGTAATCATCGCATAAATAGAAGTAAGACTTAAGAAAATTTAATATCGTAATATTTGTTGCTAAGCGCAGTTGTTACGCACAGTTGCTATGCCATGTACTGTTGTTGAAAATTATAATTATATTCTAGGCTTCGGGTGCATTTCAAAAGCAATAAAAGTAACATGCTACTGTATTAAATGCAATTTGAGGTATGGAATTTTGATACATTCAAAATTATTTGCTCATTTTAAAAATCCATAGCTAACTAACTAACCTTTAAAGTAGAATTAGAACAAAACAGCACCATTATAATAAGGAAATTAAAGTACTAATAAAAAGGTCGTCGTATAAGAAGATATCGCTTTGAGCGGGTAGAATTAGAACCAAACAATATAAACGTTATAAACAGTAAATAAATTTGAACTCTAAAGATTTCGCATATTTTAGGTTGATAAAAATGTGTACCAATTGTGAATATTAACTTACATAATATTAGATAGGATTAGGTTTGCAGCTTTGAAAATATTTCATTCAACATAAAATTTCTACAATCCGATAGATGGCACTTAAGTTAGTAAATTTTTTTTATTTTTATATCATTCAGTTTGACCCTGTTTAGACAGGTAATATGTAAAAAATAATTATGGTAGAGCGAAATGGATTGGACATCCACGGATAATATTAAAAGTATTTTGATTTTTTTATATCCCTCTGTCTTTCCGTCAGTTCGTTCGCACGTTAACTCGAGAACATGTTCACTTAGAGAGCTGGAATTTTGTACACGGGCTTTAAAAAAAAAACAAAAAGTAAATTTAAGTTCGAAAATTTGCCGAATTGTGCAACTCCTTTGTGGGGTTGCCATACAAAAATTTCGTTCTTTTTTATACCCTAGATGAAATCTATAGGGTATACTAAGTTTGTAATACCGTTTGTAACACCTCGAAATAATGATGGTAGAGCAAAATGGATTGGACACCCACGCATAATATTAAAAGTTATTTTGAATTTTGCATGTCCGTCTGTCCGTCCGTCTGTGCGCACGATAACTCGAGAACGCGTATACTTTGAGAGCTGAAATTTTGAAATTTTGTACACGGACTTTAAAAAAATAAAGTAAAATTAAGTTCGAAAATGAAACAAATCGGGCCACTGCTTCGTGGGGTTGTCATACAAAACTTTCGTTTTCCACTATATATTTGCACACTGCCTTAGAAGTTAGAACGCATCAATATAGACAGCTGAAATTTGGTACATGGTGTTTTCATTGTACTAGCAAATAAAATGTCAAAAATTGACTAAATCGGGCAACTCCTTCTTAGTGTTGCCATATAAAAATTTAGGTTTTTTACATATACTGTGAAAACGATCAGTTCAAGACATTTCTTCAGAGCACGAAGTCCTATAAAATTGGTTATAATCATTTTTTTCTGTCCGACAAACCGTTCTAAAAATACATGCGAAAAACCCCTTCAAAAATCAAACTTGCACAACAATACGAAATTTCATACGGCCATTCATCTAGGGTACATAAGAATTGGTCTTAGACCAATTCTAGCTTTTTACTGGTTATATTCCTGGTTTAGACGGGTCAGGTGGTGGAACCTTGCTAGAATAATAGCAAATTTGTTAACTTTTAAGCATGTTTTCTATCTTGCTAAATTATAACCGAATTTTATCTTTTTCCGATTAAGTAATTCTAAACAAAAAATGTTAATATTGTTTTTTTGTTGTTTTCGTGTTTTTTTTTTTTTTTAAATCTACTGTGAATGTTGATTCTTGGATTTTTTATTCATTTAAAGAAAACTCTTATATTGTGATGCCATTTTACTATGAGATAAGGAATTGGAGAAAGAACTCGATAATTGGGTCGCCTGCTGCCAAATGGTCGCGTGTCATATGAAATAAGAAGCGTAGTGTTTTTGATATGGTGCGAAACTGACGCACTCAAAAGCTTTCCATTTTTGTGTTTTTTTTTAAAGTCTTCCAACAGAATATTAAAATAAGATATTACTTGGGACATTAATTTTGATCAAAACTTAAAATCAAGCTAAATAGCTAATAGAAAAGACCAACAAAATTTGTGATGAAATAACAATTAAAAAAATAAAAAATTTGCTTTTGCTATATACGGGAGAATCCAAAAAAAAAATGCCTTCTTGAACAAATATAGGTTTGCACCGGTAAAAAATCTTAAAGAGTAATCTATAATTTATGTTATAACATTTGTATAAATGTTAAATTTGCTTATGCACGTATGAGGCATATGTGCAAATGGGCACATTACACCAAAATGGATTGAAACGGACATGTTGAGCAAATTTCAACTTTAACTGATTACATAACCTGAAAAAATCATTTGTAAAGATTTGTTTATACTCAATGAAGGATGGAAAGACTTTTGTTGAACAAACAATTCGAACAATTCTGCCTATCTAGATCATAGGCTTGATGCAATTGAGTTCAAATTTGATTGTTTACTCGACTGCCTAAAGTATGGCAAATCAAGCTCTTCAGACTCTGATCTGCATAAGTTTACGGAATCATTTGGCAGGAACTTCATGGATCTTTCCGCACATTCGAAACCGTACAAAGAGTTGTCGTTAAGTTTAAACAATCATTTGAACGACCTTAAGGCATATATTAATGATATTCCTAGTTCTATTGAGAATTTGTTTGCTCAGGAATCCGCTTCTTCCCCACTACATACGAAACTTACCACTATTTCCGACGATCTGGCTGCTACAAGCGTGACAATGGGTGATATTGTAGATGAAATCAGAATCTGATCTTCGCACAAGGGTTCCGGCTAATAGTTTTAATCTTCCTTCTTCCTCTTCAAGCTTAAGAAGTGAACTCATAGCGGCTCAGAAGCAATCGCCATCTTGGGCACTAATCTTAGTAACCAAAACTGCCTTACGATGACGCCTCCGTAGGTCGTCGGACGGGGTTCTCTGGAGGTAATGATGCCGTCCTGGCCTCGCACGCGTCCGTTCCGCTAGCCAAATATTAAATCGATTAGTGTCCACAGGCTAACATATCTGCTCTGCTTTCTGACATTGCTGCATCTGCTTCTTCCGTACCACTTGACTTGGGTTGAAATAGAAATGCTTCTATTCCTGTGGAGTGTTCCAAGCCAATCCATAAACAAAGCATCCGTAATAATCGATCCTGGAAACATGTAACTGATATTGAAAGGAGGGATCCTTCCACAGTAGTGAATGGTACGTCATCTCAGTCCTCTTTACCAGATGGTACTGGTTCCTCTTTAAGAACAGTACCTAAACCTTCGAATGTTTTCGTCACCCGTCTATGTCCAGAAACGATGTATGAGGACATATTGAAGTATTTAAATTCCAAAAATATCGCGACTGATGGTATTTCTTGTCGCAAAATTAGTAAAAGCTCTAAACCGGTTGCATCCTTTCTCCTAGCTGTTTCAGCAAATATACAGGACAAGCTATTAGACCCGTCTTTTGGCTTTCTGGTGCTTTTACTTAATTATTTGTACCTTCTGCGCATCTACCTACATATACAGCTAAAATAAACAGCGTTATTCCAAAAAACTGAAGTGGCTACTATCAAAATGTAGGGGAGATTCGAACAAAAATCGCACATATCTTTTTAATTCCTCTGTCGCGATTTATTTCGATATAGTTGCTTTCACTAAAACTTGGTTGCATCATGGTATTCGCGATGCTAAAATGCTTGATAATTCCTATTTTTAGAAGAGACAGACGTACTGTTTCGGAAGCTCGTGGCGGTGGCGTACTCCTCGTATGTAAAAATAAGTTCAATTGCAACCAAATTGAGCTTCCAAGTTTCTCCAACACTCTCGATATTGAGCTTATAGCTCTTAACCGAGTAACTTGTTAGTTGAACCTAGCCCAGTTACAATGTCGACTCTTGACAAATTCCACCTCACTCTACTAATTACATATTGCGAAAACATAAACGAAAACTTTACAAATTGTGACGGAACACAATACTTTCTCAATTTTAGAAAAGCTGACTTTTCGGAACTTTCCAGTAGACTTACCTTCATTAATTTCTTGCTGTCTTGCAATAGTGTTGATGAAGATGTTTCTAAGTTTTACATAATTGTTTTCGATTTAGTCTCTTCTCATGTTCCTCGTGAATGTCAGAGGATCTCTGAAACATCTTCAACATGGTTCAATAAAGAACATGAAACGTCTTAAAAATAAAAAGAATAAATTGTGGAAAAGTTATATGAGGAACAGGGACATTATAAGTCACAACAACTACCTCACATCCCTCTTCACTCTATGATGAGTATATTCAAAGTATGCGTGCGAAATTATTTAGTGTCCCACGTAACTTTTTTAAGTTTATTAATATGAAGAAAAAAACCGACAACTACCCCAATACCATGAGGCACGAAGATTCTGCTAGTGATGTCTCGTCTGAAATATGCAATATGTTTGCTTCATTTTTTGAAAATGTATTTTCCTAGTCAAATTTCCAACCTTGTAATAGCAACTTTAGTCATGTAAACGACTCCCATAACGTTTCATTCACTATCCCAACAATTACACATGAGGATATACTTGATCATATTAATGGGCTTCCAAATGACTTCACAACGGATCCCGATGGGATTCCTCCAATCTTTTTGAAGTCATGTTGCTTCTCCCTAGCAGCCCCACTAACAATATACATACTAAATCTATTTCCGCCATTCCATCTCTAGAGTCTTGAAAACTTCGTCCGGCGTACCTCAAGGGAGTCATTTGGGCCTGTTGCTCTTTATTCTATCTATTGAAGACATTGTCCCTGTTGTAAAGAGCTACATAGTCTTGATGTATGCTGACGATATTAAACTTTTCACTCAATTAAATCTTTTAATGATTATTAACAAGTATATGGTGACCTCCACAAATGGTACGATTGGTGCAAAAGCAATAATTTAGTACTCAATATCGAGAAATGTGAGGACATGAATTTCCACAGGAATCAGAAACCTATCGCGTATAATTATGGGTTCTCGGATTCCTCGATTCGCCGTATGGGTTCTGTCTGTGACTTGAGTGTCAAATGTGATCACAGATTGAATTTTGTCTGCCATATAAACTATATGGTATCAAAGAGTAATTCTATACTGGGTTTTAAAAAACGTTGGTTCAGAGAGCTCTCGAGTCCCACCATTACACTGCGTTTGTACACTTGCTTTGTGAGACCCTTCGTTGAATACGCTAGCCTGGTATGGTCTCCATTTTACGGTACACACATCGACCGTATCGAGTCTCTTCAGCGGAACTTCTTATGATTTGCTCTCAAGCACCTACCATGGAATAATTCATTAATTCTTCCACCCTATGAAGATCGCTTGAAGCTTTTAAATATGAACTCACTTGAGAAACGTCGAATGGTTGCCAATGTAAGTTACTGCATTGTTACTGGACAAAATCCCTTTTCGTGATAGTAGACACAAATTCAGAAGGTTATCTCTGTTGCAAGTTAACTCCTCGAGGTCTAACTTCAGGATGTACGAACCTATTAATCGCAAGTGCATTACTATGGTGTTTGGTTTATGTTTAGTTTAACATACTAATACTAACATCGACTAAGTGATGAAACGCATGTATTGTTGTCCGTTTATTTATTAAACGTGTCCATGCAGTGAGCTTGTGTTAAGCTGGTTCTGATAGTCATAAAAGAACAACATGAATTATAGAACAGCAAAAATGTATATATGGATGGATGTAAAGCAGAAAGACAAAGCCTTACAAAATTTTAAAGTCAAGTCTTCGAAATCGAATGGAACAACTGTACTCATGCATTCGCCGGAGCGAAACTAAGGCAGTAAGGGCAGCAAGGTGGCTGAGGTAATCATGAAGGGCACTTTGAGGCACCACAGAGCGCACCTTATACCGACCCGTCTAAGCAAGGTCTTAGTATAACCCAAAAGGTGTAGCCGTACCACCATTTTATTTATTTAGATTTCACTTATCTAATTTATGGACCATTAGCCTTTGCAAATTATACCTTTTTCTACACAAGATAATAATAGACTGAAATGTTTTTGGTTCAGTTACATGTATGAACAGACGACGCGAACGGAAGTAGAGTAGAATGTGCAGAAAGAACAGTACAGATAGACTATGCGGCGCGAACAAACCTATTCATTGGGCGAAACCGCTCGTTGCAGCATGATTCAATTTTCGCGGATGACAGACACTCGGAGGAGAAAAGATTCCTCCCCGGGTACCAAGCTATAATATATAAGCGACAAAATAATGTCAAATTTTTGCCATTTTTCGACAATATTATGTCACAAATATGATTTGAAAATGTGATCATGGTTGACGCCAATTGTCACATACTATGTCCATAGAGAATATTTAAGATTATATTAATAAATTCTATGACAACTGATCTACTTATCTTTCTGACATTTCAATGTCGTCATTTTGTCAAATCGTAATAAATTGTATATAGTATTTAAAACTGAAGTTTAAAAAAACACATGAATTTTTAAAAAAAATTTAATTATATTTGTGAAAAATTTTAAACTTTATCTCGGCAATATCCTTATTGCGGATACTTTTACGATATTTGAAAACAGGGAAAAATAAAAACAATTGAAACTGGATTTATAAGAGGAATTAATAATATCAATTTACCTATATTTTTGCAAGAGAAATTTATTGAGACGCACGTTATTCTAACAAAATATTAGTCATATAACGGAAATTTGTCATACTTTGTTCACAGTTTCTTGTGAAATTTTTGTCCATAAAAAATGGTATAGCAGAATAGTATAAATGTCAAACTAATGTGTGATATTTCGTTTTCACAATAATTTCATATTTTTTTGATGCTAATACGGTATTGATAATTTTGCGTTTTTGCAATTTAGTAATTCCGTTGAGATAATGAAAAATTCCTGATACTGGTTGAGGTAAGTATGTCAATGTTTTTAAACGGACCATTATTTAAGCAGTGACCTAATACACGAACTTACAAATTGTAATTTATAAATGATTTTTAACAATGATTGTAGAAAAATTGATATTTTTGGTATCACAAAATTTCTGTGCTACAAAATTGTAGTTGTATTCTGCAAGGGGAAATGTAGTAGTTATACGAGAATATTTCACAAGTGACAGGTTCTTTGTAATTTCCTATAATTTTGTTTTACTTAAATTGATAACATTCATTTCAATAAGAAAATGTCCTAGATACGTCGAAGACAGCAGCAATTATAGCAGCGGAAGTGACGATTTTGCCTTGATGCGTCGCCGTATATCGGCTGTATTGGCTTAACTAATAATTCGAGGCAAGCACCAGACTGTAGTTTTGAGTTACTTTCTACCACAGAAGAAGAAGAAAGCTTGGAAGATTGTGATGATGAGAATTCCAAAAAGTTAGATGAAACTGTATTGAATTATTTTCTTAATCAATTTAAAAAAAAAAAAAAAATAATAATAATAATAATAATGAAGAGTTTTATGAATGTATGTTCATATGGAATATCTAATAAAATGAAAAATGTTCTTTTGCACAGCTGAATGTTATTCTTCTGCATTATTTCTCTTTTATTTTAGACGTTATATCACTTCTTCCTAGTCTCAAATCCCGTTCATTTTTAATTGCGTCGAGTTGCAGATTATGAATTTCTAACTGAATTCTGTTTTTTTTTTAAAGAAAGAATTTTAACATCTTCGCACCTTTCCGTCCTCTTGACACCCGCCTTTTTATTTTATGTTGACAGTTTAGTTGAAAGAGCAAACATTTATAAAATAATATTGAAAGTAAAAACATATCTCTTGTAACTTGTTTCTTTTTCTTCAAAGCTTTGGAGCATTGATTGAAAAGGGGAAAGAGTGGGAGATGATTCCTCTATAATTTCTTGCAATCTTGGAAACTCCTTGCCAATAATATCAATAATGATGTTATCTTGGTCTGTGAAAACACACCTAGTGCCAACTGCTGAACCCGTTTTCTTTGCATTATTTACCTTTATCTAAAGGTTATTAGTTAGCTGTTGTTATTAAAGAAAAAACTTACCATTGCTCCCCTCTACATGTTTTGCCAGACAACATCACAAAGGTGTTTCTCATCCTTTGTTTAAGAATCCCTGAGAGTGCAAGGTATTCGAAATATTTTTCCACTTGCTTATTTTTGCTTCACGTGTTAAAGTGTTGGAAAATTTTCGAAATAATCACTGACCTGATTATTATTAACCTTAATAGTTTTAAATTTTTTTTCGAATTCTACACACCACTTTTAAATGTACTTGCCTCTTACAAGTGTCACAAGTATAATTTTGATAGAAACAACGCTTGCTATGGTGATCTCTCTTTCCACACATTTTGCATTCAGCCGCCATACATTGAATAAATAACTAATAAGGAAACGGCATATCGGGTGAAAACGTAAGCATCTCGGCGAAATGTATTAGTGTGCTCTGTTTGTATTCGTTTCGTCATGGCAGTAATTAAATTCTGACATTCTGAAAGGGTACATTTTTCATAATTCAAATTCCCATGTAAAATAAACAAATTTTTAGCTCCCCCTTATTTTCAGACAATATTTCTTGGCGTTGCCTTTGTATGACTGGAATAATTTAGGCACCAACTGACAATTCAATTGTAAACAAATAAACCGGCATTGGTAAAATGTTAAATCTTTTACCATGGCTCTTTATTTTTATACATATTTCACTTTTATTTTGTTTAAAACAATATAATTAATAAGTAAAGCTATTAAGCTTACTTGAAGAATGCTTTCCCCCGACAATAACTCCGTTTGTTCCTGCAGCACAGCACAGCGCACTTCATTATGTTAATTTAGGACTCCGGAGTCTCTATTGCATAAAATGTCGTTCACAAAAGGAATATTCCGCACTTATTTCACACTACTATTCATAAAAATCACGTTTAATTAATTATTTATCCCAATATCGCGAATTGAAATCCGAAACTTATTTTGAAATAATATGAAATGTCAGAATGTTGAACTGACACAAAATAGGCAGTAGGCCCTCTTGTCATATCTCCCCCCCCCCCGACCATAGGTCACACTGTCATTGAAATGCTTAAACACGTACACTGTATTCGCACGATACCCCGCTTCCTTATTAGTTATTTATTCAATGCCGCCATATTAATATGCCTTTTAATCGATGAAAAATTATTTTCCATTGGCCCCTTTTTTTTTGCTCAGCTTACTGAATCACTGTACTGAAGACTTTCTGACTTGGTCATAGCTTTTACTTGAAATTGCTATTGGTTGCTTTATTGTATTAAGACTATGTATTTCCTTCGGCCGATTTTGTATTACGGTTTCCCTTTTTGTTGCGATTTCTCTAGCCTTCTCAAGTGTCATCTTTTTTTCATTTTTCATCTTCCTCTAACAATATTCTAATATTGGACCACTTTTTAGTCACTTTATGAACACATCCCTTAACGTGGAGTCAAGTTTTTACCAAATTTACACTTTATAGTTCCTACCTTTGGCCCCAAGTTATAAAACTCTTTGTTTTTTTTTTTAAAGAAATGCTCAAATTTTCTACCATAATATTCCGTCAGATGATTTTTCGCATTTTATGATGTAACTTTGTTAACAGAAATGCTGCCTTTCTTTCCTTATCAGCTTCCCCGATGCTCAAGAAATACTGTTCTAATTTTGTCAGTCAATAGCTGCTGGATTAAATTCTGCGAAATTACTTCCAATTGTAATTGGAAAACTGAAAGTTTTCCCATTTTCATTTTCATTTCCCATTTTGTACAACTTTTTTGCGGTATTACTTTTATCCTTATCGCCAATTCTTATAATATTTAGCTGATTATTTAATTAAAACATCCCGATTAATTTTGATATATTTTATTACGTAGTTCACTCAAGCTAAACCAGAAGTAATTTGACAGTACCAATACACATATGTGTATAGACATCTATTACATTATTCTCTTTATTCTAGTACAATAATGCAGGGAGCTTCATAAAAGTATTTACAATATTAACATTGGAATAATTCAATTAGAGTACATTTCAATATGCAAAATATAAAATAGTTCAATAATAAATATAAGAAGCTTCGTTCAATATACAACAGTAACGCTCAGAAAGAATGCTGGTAGAGCAAAATGGGTTGGACCATTGTATAAAAACCCCTAAATTCAAAAGTTATTCTGATTTTTGCAGGTCCGTCTGTCCATATGTCCGTCTGTCCGTCTGTCTGTCTGCCTGTCTGTCCGTCCTCACAATAATTCGAGAACGCATTCACTTAAAAGCTCAAATCTTGTACCAAGGCTCTTAAAAAAAAAGTAAATTTAGTTCGAAAATCGAACAAATCGGGTAACACTTACGTAGGGTTTCTATACAAAATTCGTTTTTCATTCTATATTTGGACTACATGAGAATGCGTCAACGTAGAGAGGAAATTTTGTACACAGTGTTTTCATAAAAATAGTAAATAAGAGTTCAAGAATGAGCTAAATTGAGCGCCTTTTTCTTGGTGTTGCAATATAAAAATTTAGGTATACTGTGAAAACGATCAGTCCTAGACGTTTTTATAAATTCTTCAGAATACGAAATTCTATAAAATTGGCTATAAACATTTGCAATGTCCGACGAACCGTTTTAGAAATATATGCGAAAAATTACTTCAAAAATCAGACTTGCACAGATGGGTGACCATGCAAAATTACATACAAGTATTCATCTAGGGTATCATAGGAATTGTTCTTAGAGTAATTCTAGCTTTTTTACTTTTTTTTTTTACTAAAATTGGCAACATTCATTTAATAAGAAAATGTCCTTGATATAACAGCAGTTATAGTAGCGAAAGTGACGATTTTGCTTTGATGTTTCGAAATAGGCAGAGAATATAATTTTAATTATTGGACCACAAACTAATCACCGAACTGGAAAAAGCATTTCACTAACTCCTAACCAGCAGTTTCTTACAGTCTTACATTACTTAGCTGGAAAATAGGAGGCAGTACCATAAAATTGCAGCTATGTACGGTATATCTAAAAGCATTGTATGCAAATGCATACACCGTGTCTGCACACCAATTGTTAACTGACTGTTCAATAGCATTGTATGTTGGCCTAGAGAACACAATAGTGTGTTTGAAAAATTCTTCAATATTGCTGTGAGTACGATAATTATTCTTCTAATGAGGCAATACAGATATATTCACCCTTAGAATATAGAGAGAACAGGAAGTGTTGATACCTATAAGATTCATGTACATGAGCGTGGATTATCTGAACATTTCTGCAATTTCCGCAATTTTAGGCACCTCTATTGAAGTTGGGGAAATTGGAGAAATTTATGTTCAGCTGCCTACATTTGAATTTGTAAAGAAACTGCTGAGGTGCTTGGCGTAGTGACAGCGTCTAAGAGCATTTTCGGTGGGAACAAGCACAATATTGTCAATCACATATCTTGTTGCCCCGCTTCCTATGTTGATTCTATTAGACGTCTGTACTGAGCTCTCACACAGCGACAAAAGTTTCTAACACAACCGGAATTTAACTACGCTAAGTTTGGGTTATCACACTTCCTGTGCACTCTATATTTTACTGATTCACCCAACGAGTTTGAATCTGTATGCGTCGGTAGGCAAAGGAAATACAGCATGCTGGTATGCGTTTCCAACTAATCCTTCTGCAAACATATAGATTGGGTAGGAAGTGTGAATGATGCAAGAATATTACGAAGAAGAAAATGGGTTCCGACCTTTTCTTTATTCGGTACTACTTGGGGATATAACATATCCATTAAAAGAATGATTAACTACATAAGGATCTGAGCTCCAGAAAGTGATCGGTTGCTATGATCGAAGATTTAGCTTAATGCGGAGTATAATAGAAAATGCTTCGGAATTTTAAAGGAAACATTTCCAACCCTAAAATATTTCCGTTTTCAACCACGACAAGTAATAAATGTAATTAAGTATTGCATTGCTTCGCTCGATAGTGGTTATTTCCAGGAGCTATGGAAAAATTTCTTTATCATTCCTATCCACAAAAAAGGTAGTAAAAATGAAATTTCTAACTATAGGCCTATTGCAAAATTATCTTGCATGCCCAAATTATTCGAGTCTATCATTTATTCTCAGATATCAATTTCCTGCAATAATTTGCTCTCTTCAAACCAACATGGGTTTATTTCGGGTAGATCTACGACCACTAACTTGTTGGAATTTACCTCGGATACCATTGGCGAGTTTGCAAAAGGCTACCAGACAGATTGCATTTATACAGACCTTAGTAAAGCCTTCGATAAGTTATACTCTTTAAAAGTATGGGTCTCCTCTTCATTTCTAAAATGGACAGAACATACCAAATCTATTTCCATCATTCCATCTCTGGAGTCTTGAAGGATTCGTCTGGCGTCGTACCTTATCTTAGTCACTTGGGCCCGTTGTTCTTTATTCTGTCTATTGACGACATTACGACATTGTCTCTGTTGTGAAGAACTGCAAAGTATTGACATATGATGACGACTTTAATCTTTTCGCTCAGATTAAATCGATTAATGACCTTCACAAATTTTATGATTGGTGCAAAAATCGATTCGGTGTTGCAAAAGTCGATTCGCCGTATGGGTTCTATCTGTGACTTGGGTGTCAAATGTGATCACAGATTGAATTTTGTCTCCCATATAAACTATATGGTATCAAAGAGTAGTTCTATGCTGGGTTTTATAAAACGTTGGTCCCGACAGTTCTTGAATTCTAACATAACATCACATTTGTACACTTGCTTTATGAGACCACTTCTTGAATACGCCAGCCAGGTCTGGTTTCCATTTTACGGTACACACATCGACCGTATCGAGTCTGTTCTGCGGAACTTCTTACGATTTGCTCTCAGGCACCTACCATGGAATAATTCATTAATTCTACCACCCTATGAAGATCGCTTGAAGCTTTTAAATATGAACTCGCTTGAGAAACGTCGAATGGTTGCCAATGTAACTTTTGTGCATCAACTCTTAACCGCGAATATTGATTCTCCATTGTTACTGGACAAAATCTCTTTTCGTGATAGTAGACACAATTTCAGAAAGTTAACTCTGTTGCATGTTAACTCCTCGAGGTGTAACTTCAGCATGTACGAACCTATTAATTGAATGTGCATTACTGTTAACAATACGGGTGAGCATTTTGCTTCTAAGCATGTTTTAAAAAAACGTCTATAAGTACAATACTTATTTAAGATTTTGTTCTATTTAATTTTCTTTCAATTTGTTGTTTTTTGTTCTATGTCGCATTGCATGTATTCTCGTCAGTTGTTTGGTTTATGTTTCGTTTAACATATTAATACTAATACCGACTAAGTGGTGAAAAGCATGTATTGTTGACCGTTTATTTATTAAACGTGTCAGTACTGCGAGCTTGTGTTAAGCTGGTTCTGATAGTCAAAATAAAAAAATAAAGTAGTCAATATTTCGAGGCAAACAACAGACTAAATTACTTTCTATCACAGAAGTGGCAGAAAACATGGAAGGTTGGGATGATGAGGATTCATAATAATTTAGATGGAACTGTATTTAATTATTTTCTTATTCATGTTTCATAAAAAAACAGAAAACCAAATAATGAAGCATTATGCATGCATGTTAATAATGAACTGAAAACACCCTTATTATATTAGCTTAGTAATTTTTTTTAATCTCGACTGAAATTAATAATATTCTCCTGCACAGCAGAATATTTTTCTTTTGAATGATTTTCTCCCTCTAGTTTAGATGTTAGATGATTTCTCCTTAGTTCCAAATTCCACTCCTTTTTAATTGCGCCCAGAGCAAATTATAGACTTCTAGCTGCAATGTTATTTCTTAAAGAAAGGATTTCATTATCCTTACATCTTTTCGTGTTCGTGTTGGCAGTCTAATTAAAAGGAATAATACATTTAAAAAACAAATAAAAAAGCTAGAATTGGTCTTAGACCAATTCTTATGATAACCTAGAGATAAATGCCTGTATGAAATTTCGTTCATCCATCTGTGCAATTTTAACTTTTGAAGTGGTTTTTCGCATATATTTCCAGAACAGTTCGTCGGACAGAAAATGTGATTATAGCTAATTTTATAGGATTTCATATTCTGAAGAAGTTTTTGGTACAATCAAAATGTGTAGGACTGATCGTTTTTACAGTACTCGTAGAAATCCTAATTTTTCTATGGCAACACCAGAAAGGTGTTTCCAGATTTCTCCCATTTTCCAACTTAAATTTACTGTTTGTCCGTATGCAAAATTTCAGTTCTCTAAGTAAACGCGTTCTTGCTTATTTTGTTTGTTAATTTTATTTTACAATTGCTCCTATTGATTTGATGTTCACAAATTTATGAAAAAAACACTTTACAACTCATCTACAAATCTTGTGAAACGGTACTTCTTTAAAATTGTGACATTCAAAGTTATTTGTCTACAACTGTTTTTAATCCTTATCACAACTTTGTGAAACAGTTCTTTATACTTTGTGAAACAGAAATTCGTATTACATATTTATAATTGTGATCCATAAGTAAAAATTTGTAGTTGTAATTTGTAATTTTGTGGAATAGGCAACAGATTTCCGTTTTGATTATGCTGGAAGTTTCCGCAATTTGTATGGCTGGAATTAAAATCGCCTCCTAGATTACGATATCATAATTTCTTGTGAGTGTGTATTGTATAGATTCTTTAATTGACTATCCATGAGGATATTGATGCTTGAGCCATTTATGGCTCTCTTAATGCAGGTATTAGCGCATTCTTCCATGAAGTATTCTAGCTTGGTGGTACACTAAGTAGACTTAAGAGAAAACTAGTAACAAAGCTAGAATTAGTCTAAGACTAATTCTCATGATACCCTAAATGAATACTCGTATGTCATTTCGTATGGTCACCCATCTCCACAAGTTTGATTTTTGAAGTAATTTTTCGCATATATTTCTAGAACGGTTCGGCTTATAGGATTTCATATTCTGAAGAGCTTTTCAGTACATTAAAACTTATCGTTTTCACAGTATATGTAAAACTCCTAACTTTTTATATGGTAATACTATTTTTATGAAAACGCTATCTACAAAATTTCAGCTCTCTACGATGACACGTTCGCAGGTAGTGTCGAAATATGTAGTGACAATGAAATTTTTGTATGGCAACCTTACGAAGAAGTTCCTTGATGTGCCCCATTATCGAGTCTAATTTTATTTTATTTTTAAAAGTCCCTATATGCAAAACTCAAGCTCTCTAAGTAAACGCGTTCTCGAGTTATCGTGAGGATGGACAGACGGACATGCAAAATTCAAAATAAATTTTTGTTTTATGTATGAGTGTCTAATCCGCTTTGATCTATCGTCATTATTTTCTTGGTGTTGCAAACGGAATGACAAACTTAGCATACCTTTTAGATTTCATCTAGGATATAAAAAAGTGAAGAGCTTATACCAGCATACGCAATTAATAAATTCCTGGAACGTATGAAGATTTTTGGAATCAAGCAGTCATAACGAGGCAAAGTGTGTTGGTTTAGGCTCTTTGTCGCAGCGATCATATCCTTCAACGTAATCACTGTATCCAGGAGCTTTGTACTCTCATCAAAGAAAGTTGGAATATTTTCAAAAAAATCATGTGTGGTCGAGGATGTTGCCGACGAGAATAGAGACTATGATGCCTCGAATATATTCTGATAGCTGTTGACTGTTGAGATTCGTTCAGATACGTCAGCTATCAATTAGACTTCCCAAGAAGTAGTATGTCGCCTAGTTGCCTGGAAGATGTACTGGATTTAAGATCAGTTGCAGTTCTCCCTCACCGACCGTGATTGGCTGCGTAGCATGCACTCCAACTCTAACTGTGCTTGTAAGTTTGTGCTGCCAAGAGTTTATTTTAATCTGTTAAAATAAAGAATCAAGTCGGGCTGAATTCAGAGAAGAGTTGCCATTCAAGATAATTCAGTCGATAAGCTGGAAGCTTGATACCCATTTCGGTTGAAATTAGTTTCGATAAAGGATCGGATTTGAGGTCTTCCAATATGCTACCACTGACTAAGGAAAGGGAAGTGATATTTACTCTCTTGCCAATCATGCAAGAATTGAATGAACTGCTCTGATTTCAACAAATGTGCTGATGCATCAGCGCTGGTCAATCAGCATAATGTCATGAGTCATGCCAACGAAATGTTCTAGAATTCCATATGAGAGGTAAATTGTATTAATTCTCGAACCTGCGAGGCTTCCATGCGTATTTCGTGTGACCTTCATATATGATTTAGTCGTAGGTTGCATCCAACGATAGATCTCCACGAGTTTGAAAACATTGACAAAATTACTCAGTCGAGCAGCAATAACGGAATTGAACTAACTCAACTCCGCAATGCCGATCCATAATTTCATACATTACAAATTTGAGATAAA
Organism: Dioctria rufipes; assembly: GCA_963924295.1. Lineage (NCBI taxonomy): Eukaryota > Metazoa > Arthropoda > Insecta > Diptera > Asilidae > Dioctria > Dioctria rufipes. The sequence goes on from OZ002741.1 coordinate 114,473,440, forward strand.
CTCATATCTCGATTTTTGAATGGGATATATGGACTTTTAAGGAAAGGCATACATTTTCTGAATGAAAAATATTTTCTTACTCTACGACAATTCAGTCATGAATTTATAAGATTTATAAGGAAGAGCATAGAAATTTCATGTAAAATCATATCTTGATTTTTTATCCCCTAGGTAACTGTTCAGTCACGATTATGGCAGGTAAAGGCTGCCCACAAGGAGGAGTCCCTTTTCTACAGTTATAATAAACACAGCGCCCTTAGATTCTCACGCCGCTTTTCATACCCACGTGACAAGGAATCAACTTTCATTAATTTTCATTTTCCGTAAGATCTTAAAGATTGTCAAGTCAAAATTAACTTATTAAAAGTGTATTCCCGACTCTCAACGCCACTCTTGGTGGTCGATTGTAATTGATGATCTCCTAGTGAAGCTGATCAGCTCGAGATTTAATGTACAAGGCTACGCGGATGACCTTGTGATCATGTCATATCTAACTTAATTCAAAAATCCCCTTCCAAATTCCGCAAATGGTGGTTGAACAAAAGAGAACCTGGGCGGTTCTTAAAAAACCCGAGTGACTTGCTTGTATAGGAATAACTGGTGCCATGAGTACCTATCTTACAGCAGCCATGGAAGCCTTAATATACTTTCCACCCCTGCAATTTCAGGAGAAAAAGGAAGCGATCTCCAGTTCTAACAGATTGCAAAAGGTTTAAGAGTTCAAGCCTGGTGATCTGGTTGGGCATTTAAGTATATTAACACAGATATGCTTCGAGCAAATGACGACAATATCTAATATAATCATACCCAAAGTGGATTTTGTAAGACCAGCCGATCTGATTTTGGGAGATCGACAACAAAGGCTTTCCACTAAACCATCCTTCGAACAAGGATCGATGGTGTGGTATACAGATGGTTCAAAAATGAACAGTGGAGTCGGGCTGGGCGTATACGGCTCCAGATGTCAGATTTCAAAGGCCCTGGGCTCTAACCCTACCACATTCTAGGCTGATGTATTAGTCTATAGAAGAATGCTGCAATATCTGCATTAAAATAGCCATAAATGGCTCAACCATCAATATTTTCTCGAATATTCAAGCCGCTTTTAAGGCCGTAAAGTACTTTACTATTAAGTGAAGGTTAGTCTGGGAGTATTTAAAAAACCCTTAAAAATTTATCGAGGAGAAACAAAGTTATTCTCATGTGGTGACATGTGGGACATGACGTCCATAAAGGAAATGAAACTGCTGATAGCCTAGGCAAAAGAGGAGCGGAGACTTTCTTTGTCCCTTTATTGGGAAATACTACAAGGACTTCGTCAGACAAAAAAGTTTATCGAAATCTCTTGTGGAAAAACAAAAGAAGTCTTACTCCTTAGGAGAGCAGGGCTTAAATGATTACAGAGCCCTTCTCAGGCCACTGCTTCTTGATGTGTCACCTAATCAAAATGGGTTTGACTGAGACTTCAACCTACCGCTTCTGTCAGGATGTACATGTACTGCAATTGCGAAGCATCGGCCAAGAGACTATTTCATCTCGAATATGCTTTTCCTCCACCAAACTAGGCGTGGAATCTCAATCCCAGAATAGCTCTGGACTTTATTTAGACTGTTAGTAAAGTCTAGAAAGGGAGCAAATTAAACGAGAACTCACAATAGATCTTTCAGGTTGTAGGGAATTTGAGGTTAACGCCTGCATACCCGTCCACAAATCTAATCTAACCTATTGTTACCAAATTCTGATAACATTTTATTTTACCGCTATCTATTGTTATGCATCACACAATGTTTCTTTATATATGCCTTCGTCTAAAATGGATTTGAGAAAAAAAAATTCACATAAACTCATATCTCGATTTTGTATAAGGAAAGTCATACATTTTCTAAATGAAACAACTTTTTTCTCTATGACAGTTCCGTTATGAAATTATAACGAAAAGTGTGGAAATTTCATGTAAACTTATTTATCGGTTTTTATATGGGGCGCATGAATTAATAAGGAAAAGCATAAAATCTTAGTATTTATAGTTATGAGAATACTGTTATCAAATCCTGATAAAATTTTGATTTTCCGCTATCTATCTTCATTCATTACACAACATTCCTTGAATTGAGTAGCATAAATGGAAGCGACTCAACTCCGGAATGCCGATCCACTAAGGGATTTAGAGTGCTGTTGAAGTCAACTCAGAGCGGTGGAACCATACTGCTAAAATTCTCCAAATAGTATTAAGCGCTATTAATTACTTGTCTTTTAATGTCCTGGTCATGAGGAAGCTTCCACCTTCCCATGGTGACGCTTAGAATGAGCTGAATTCGATTTTCCGATTTTTCTTGGACTCCATTTGAAGGAGTTGAAGCTAGAACACTCCAGATTTTAGATGAAATAGAAGAATATTTGAAAACCTTTAGTTTTAATGGTTCTTAATACAAGAGAAAAAAACAGTCCAGTTTTTTAAGCTGGGGCTTTTCGCTTTTCGGCGGCTACTCTTACCTCTGAGCTAACGAGATATGTGGTTTTTCCTTTTGTATTTCTTAAATTTTATTTAGCTTATTAAGCCACAGTTGGTTTTAGCTGGCACTAACTAGTAACAATGTAAGCGCATATGAAAATTTTCAACTTTTCTAATTTTATTTCTTTTATATCTTGTATCTTGTATTTCCATATATTTTAATTTAGAATCGTTAAAAATATATGTAAGACCAATCCCAAAAATTATGAGTTCGAGCTCTGTATAGTACAAGATAAAAAATTAATTAAACTCCAGAATTTATTTGGATTCTTCTTGTGATAGAGCTAGTCAGGAATGCTGTGAATCTTCTCCCTAGGGATGTTTCCCATTTTCTTCATGACCTCAAACCGACTACCAGTCGAAATGATGCTACCATAAGACTTAGAGCAACGCAAGCTGAAGAGGCTAGTCTTAATCCGGTCATATCAACATCCGAAAGGTACTCGAGGGATGCCTTCGCTTCTCTAATAACCACCTTCGAAATCGAGCTCCACTAAAATCCTCCTCCGAGTTGGGCCGGTCTGGAGCAACTGTGTTAGCTGGCTCTGGATGACGTAGCATTGCCCGGTCAACCTTACTCTTTCCCCTCGTCCTCTTTTGTTTTTGCCTAATTGGCTACTCCACTCCTCGTCGGAAGTAGCTGTGTTTGTCTTTCAGACGATTTCGGGCACTGCAGCTACTGGATGCTCTAAAACAATAGGTTGGGCGATGCCAGAAAACTCCTTTCCAGGACCATTATTGCGATATTGTTTTTTTTTCGACCTAACCTCCTTTTCAGATTTCCTCCCACTTCTATTGGGACAGTCGGCAATAAATTGCCCTACCAAATGGTGAGAATGGCAGTTTGCTTCGGTGCTTACATCAATCCAGTATCTTGAATCGGATATGCTCAAGTAAAAGCCTGATAGAAACATGCACCCCTTATTTAAAGTGATGGACACTTACCGGTTGGTACCGACCCCCCATAATAGTGCTCACCTTCCCAAACTTCCCACGGAAATTCGATAGGTCTTCATGTTGGGCACAGTAGTTGTTCTATGCGGATTCTGGACCACCGTTTTAGCTTCCAGGATTTCGCCACAGATGGCGCCACCGTCTATAGGTGGTTTGAGTCCATACTAAATGTAGATGCTCTGGGGTGTGTCATTTGGTCTTGACTGCAGCCTAGCGGCATTAGCCGGTACTACCAGAATTGTGAGTCCATACTAAATGTGGGCTTGCGTCTCGACTGTACTGGTTTATGTCTTGGATGTTGGGGATACGAGACCAATTTGGGGATGTGAGACCACTTTTAGCACTCGCCAGCATAGGGAAATAGCATAGGATTTCGATTTTGTTTCTGGAGTTCGCTTAGTTTTCATCTCAGACTCGTAGCCTCTAATTTGACATCAACATTTTTCATCTCAAGTTTTGGGGATACGAGATCACTTTCAGTACTCTGCAGCATAGGGAAATAGCATAGGTTTTCGATTTGGTTTCTATTGAGTCTGGACTGGTTTATGCCTTGGATGGGTCATTTGGTCTTGACTGCGCCCTAGCGGCAGTAGCCGGTACTACCAGCATGCTCCGGTACTACCATTGATTATTTATATATAGATGTGCACAGAATCATTGACGTCTTAGAAACGAGATGTCGCTACTTGCCAAAAATGTGATTGAAACTTTTATTTAATGGTAAAAATACAATTTTTCCAGAATATAATATAAAAATGTTTCAAAACTAAATCAAAACTCCTTAGCAGTCACTAATAATTCTTTTATTAGATGTTTTAAAGCTGGTAATAACAAACGAAAAACACGTAGCGACATCTCATTTCTAAGACGTCAATGATTCTGGGCACATCTATTTATAAATAATCAATGGGTACTACGGTTTTCTTAGATAGATATGTGGTGCACCTAAATGTAGGCTTTTTTATTATGATTTTTCTTGAGCGCCTAAATGTAGGCTTTTGGTTTTTGAACTAATATTAGTAATAATTAAAGTTAACGCTAGGAAATTTTTGTTAATGCCAATGGATTCTAGTTGGTGGGTTGAAGGTGGGGATAAAAGGGGAGAGAGGGGGGGTAATGAAATTTTCATCAGAAATCCTCTACGGGCTTTGGTTTTCGAGATATTAGCGTATTAATAATTCAAGTTATTTTTGTTCATGCCAATGGATTCTAGGCGGTGTAGGGTGGGAGGGTGTACGAAATTTTCATTAGAAATCCTCTACGGATATTAGCGACATTTGATCAAACAATTAGCTAATTGGCTATTATATAATTACTAATTGACAATTAGCTCATTGACAATTAGCAACTTGGTTGGTAATTAGCTAATTGGCAGTTATTAATGTGGTGTGATGCGTAATTCTCATTAGCAGGGAAGTTGTAGATATCAGCATCATTCGAATTTCACAACATGACATCACCATGAACAGATTCTAGAAGATGCATCGCCACGAACAGATTGTAGAAGATGTCAGTGAGGGTTCTGGGGTATGTGTATTGAAAAGTCTTATGTTTTATAAAGATTTGTTTTTATTTCCAATAAAATTTCTTATTACAAAAGTATATCGTATAGCACATTGTCCAATATGGACTTGGCAAGATGGCGCATTTGTGTTAATCCCTATTAGTTTTCCACAGTTGTATTCATCGACGTTGATAATGATTTCACCCTCTCCAACTATCTTCTGCATCCAATGAACTTTTTCAGCTCCCTTTACATATATGGTTTGGTTTCGAAGCAGTGGTTCAACTATAGTGTACAGCTTATGATACGGTATGTAGCCATCATCCCAGCGGAATCCATGAAAATTGTGTTGAAGTCAAATCTTTGTATCTGAACGGTGGTTGAAATATAAAGTGCTGGATCTGGTTTTCATTGTTTAAAAGTGCCAGTTCTTTAGTGATAAATTCATTGAGGTTTGTTTTGAATCCTTGGACGTCTAGGATGACAGCCATCTTCTTAATTTAACTTTCTAACTTCACTTGTCAGCGGACTGTATTCCACTATTCTATCGTGTAGAAGCAGACAATATGCTGTTGTATTAGCCGGTTTATTTTCAGATGTCTTGAATTCAATGTCAACAGGTCCAGTTTTTATTGTTTCATTTTGATGTGAGCAATCAATGACAGCGATCGGAGCATCGGTAATGAACTTCTCCCATGTGAGGAACGGCTGATACTGATGACCATAGTATGATTGTGTAAACTTTATATACATCTCATACAGCAATGCGTATCTATTCAAATCAAATTTCAAATTCAAATCATCATAGGGATATGATTCTGAGTTCAAATGAACTGTAACATCGGTGAGTTTGCAATGCTCAAATTTGCTAGCATCCTTGGTTTTATCATTCCTTCGATCCGTTTGTAATGCTGATGATAAATCGAGGTTTCTCCAGTTGAGTGGAAGTTTTAACTGACCAGGTTTGATGCGTGGATTCCGGCAGTACTGGATACTCATAAATGTCCCAGCTGCGGAATGGTATTTGTATCGGGCGACCTCTCCCAATAATTTTAAGCAGTTGCAGCTTTTCTTCATTGGATACTGTAACATGCGAATGCTCCATTGAAGTTTGGTAATTTAAATTTTCACCTCATCTGTGGGCGATATAATGGCATTATCGTCTGTCCTGCTCCGGATCAATATGAGTTCATGTTTGGAATTTATCAGAATTTTCTTGTAATCTTCAGCGAATCCTAATAAATATTTCAGAGGTACACAATAGTTAAACAGTCCATTGGCTGGTATAACGGATGAATCTGGTGACCAACTGCCGTTGAGTAGTATCCTGCTTACATTTGAATTTAGCGATACGTAGTTTTTTAATGTTTGTTGCAATCCCAAGATTTCTTGTACGATCGATTTCCACTGCATTCAATTCATAGCGTATTTCCTCAAAAAGAAATGGTAGAGCGTTTTTAGATAATTTTGCGGTTGCTGAAACGGTTCCATCCAGCTTTGTTAGAGATCCCTCAATGTGAAGAAAACTCCTGCTGTGTAGAAGATTCAAGTCCTGATGGTGTACAGAGATACGGATTTCATCGCTGTTTTTAAATGATGTTAGAAATGGTGAATGGGAGTGATGTTCAAATTTAGTAACATTGTTATCAAAGCGAGCGTCTGGTGCAATATCTAGTATTCCTTTATTCATTGTTTCAGCGTTAAGCCTATCAATTGTAAATATGCTATATTTGCAGGTGTTAATGTAGGTCTTGACCGCTTCAATGTTGTTAATGACCTTGTTTGCTCCGAACTCGTATTTATCATTATTGAATATCAACATGCTGTGGCTTCAAATGTAACCTGATGGTTATGGTCTCTTCTCTGAAATTGATTAAGTCACCGTCTTGGTCAAGGAGCTTCAAAGTTAGAGAACTTATACGTTTGGTGTTCACAGGTAAATAGATTACATTTTTGGTTACCTCCACTATCTTATACCCAGGCCCCACGTTCGGTGAAAACTCGTGGAGAGTGTGTACTTGTGTGTTGTTGAAGAATGATCCTGATATAATATTACATTCTATGCGTATAGTATTTACTTTAATGATGTTGACTGGCAACTCTGATGTATGCACTATATTAGCAGTCAAGTTCTTTTACTGAATCCAAGCAGAGGAGCTATAGATCTCTGTTTTTCAAAATGTATTTCTTCAGTTGCCTTGACTTCACTCTTCAATCCATTATTGTTAGACTTTATCGCAACCTTTATCCTTCTCCCTTCTTTATCCAAGTATCCTTGTACATATTTTGCTATATCATCAATCTCATAGGATCCAACAGGTATCTCAACAACCTCATTCCCTACATGAACCAGATTATTGCTCACATCTATATTTGAAAATCAATTAATCCACAAACATAATCCGTTGCTAGTTCCAGCGGAGGAAAGTACTCAGCAGTGAGTAGAGATGAATTTCCCGTGAGAGTAAGTGTTAATGACATGATGGTTGATAATGAACTGTCACAATTTCAATATAGATACATTTATTTATAGATAATAATAATTAATGGCTATATATAAGAACTCTAAACATAAGCGACCGCAAATTACTGCATCATAGTTCTGATAAGAACTGTAGTTGTACGTAATATTACTACCCAAGTAGTTTATGAGCTCCCTTGGTGGTTGGAGATTGCCAAAGCTATCAAAGTATTCGACGTTATCACCTTTCTTGTAGTACGCTACTCAGTGTGTACCTGCTCCAGTTGCGATGTCGAAGTTAACAATACCGCTTTCTTGCTTCCATGTTTTTTTAGGTAGATTATCACGCATAAATACTCCTCTGAAGTGTGGCAAGTGTCTGGTATACTTGTGAAGATCCAACTCGTTTAGCGGTCTTTTGGGTAGCGTCTTTAATAGTTTTTTGGTTGAGGTTGCAGATAGAGTCCAAGTCGTTTTCTGTACGTATTCAGAAACATCCCGTTTCCATCTTTACCAACCGCTATAGTTTCCATTGCTTGGTTATGACGTTTGCTTTCTTCCAATTTTGCCTTTGCCGCACTGGTATCATTTACTGCTTTAGCTATGCCTGCTGCACCTCCCGATAGTGCTCCCAATGCTGAAAGCCCAGCAAACAACGGGATGAGGAACGGAAGTTCCCCACCAACCTTTGGTATAGGTATCACCCGAGGAGTTTTAATAGATTTCTTCTTTCTTTTCGCAATATTCTTAGCTGCACTAAGAGCAATTTTTGTAGCTTCCATCAAGTCTTTCGGTTTTTTGACTTTTAAAATCTTACGAGCATTTCGTACTGCTTCTTGCAATGTGGGCTGGCGTTTATTTTTTGCCTTAAGACCCATACCTAGCTTAATTTTAGCCTTCATTGCGTTTGTTATAAGCCAAGCATTCGCACGTTCACTCAAATTTGCATCCCTAGATTTTGCACGCTGCCAGGCTTTTTCAGCTAATATTTTATCAGCTATATGTCGATCACTTGTATCTTTAATTCGCGAGTATGCTATATCATGTTCCTTGCAGGTTGCATCCAGTGGATTAATACCTGGATCTCCTCTCGCCAATCTTTGTTGTAACTTTGTTCCTGGTCCACAGTACTGGTATCCCGGTAGATGTAATTCTGCAGGTAATTTGTTGATGATTGAATTTAATAGTCCTCTGCCTCCTTTCAAAGATTTTCTGGAGCGTTTCGATTTGTGATCCGACATCTTATAAGTTTCCGATGATACTGTTGAAATGTAATATAAGCAGGTGTATTTGTAGGAATCCCGTTAGTCGTCAATATGCGGTTCATTAAAAAACAACAAGCTTTTCCGGTTCGAAATGAAGATGTAGCTGTTATGAAGGTGAAAAAGAAGCATGGCTCCCAATTGCCTAATAGTATAAGGAGCATCATTGTTGGACCATCCAATTGTGGAAAAACTAATGTTATGATAAGTTTGCTGGAACATCCTAATGGTCTGATATATGAAAATATTTACATATATTCAAAATCTTTACATCAACCAAAGTATGAATACTTCAAGCGAGTGATGACTCCCATTTCAGGATTGGGGTATTATACATTCTCAAACAACTGTGACGTTCTACCTCCAGAGGAAGCAAAATCACATTCAGTGTTTATTTTCGATGACGTAGCATGTGAAAAGCAAAATAATGTGCGATCTTATTTTTGCATGGGTCGTCACGAAGATATAGACAGCTTCTATCTCTGTCAAGCATATGCGCATATACCAAAGCACTTAATATGTGACAATGCTAATTTAATCATCTTATTCAAGCAAGATGACTTGAATTTGAAACATATCTATAATGATCATGTGAATACAGACATGGAGTTTGATAAATTTCGAAGAGCCTGTGCTACATGTTGGAAGGATGAATATGGATTCTTGATGATTGATAAGGATAGCTCATTAAACAAGGGGCGCTACCGTAAAGGATTTGATACCTTCATTGTACTATAAAAGGATGAAACATGCGAAATCTTCATAAGTCGAAGGTGTAACTCAGACGAAAGTACACCGAATGCTGTGGACCTGCTGAGTAGATTAAAGCTGTTCACCTGTTATCAGACCTGTTTGAAAGGCTGTTAAGCTGTTATCAGAACTGTTTGAAAAGCTGTTAAGCTGTTATCAGAGTTGTTTGGAAAGCTGTTAAGCTGTTATCAGAGCTGTTTTAAAAGCTGTTAAGCTGTTATCAGAATTTTTTGAAAAGCTGTTAAGCTGTTATCAGAGCTGTTTGGAAAGCAGTTAAGCTGTTATCAGAGCTGTTTGGAAAGCTGTTATTCCATTAATAACGAAGATGAATGAAAATCTATTAAAAGAAATTATCAAGACTTGGAATGCAGTGCGAAGGAAATTAAAAGCCCCAAGGATGGGAAAGATGGAAGCAGAAGCTCAACTTGAAGAAACCTTTATGCCAATCCCTAAACCCTTAAAAGAGTTTTTTAGAACAGTCAAATACGAGCCGCCGGATATAGCCAAGTGTGAGAAAAAAGATGTAAAAGAAGAAGAAGCAGAAGAAGAAGAAGAAGAAGAAGAAGAAGAAGAAGAAGAAGAAGCCAATGAGGTTGTGGAACCTTTTACCGCTCCAAAACGAAAATATGTGAAAATGGCGGCTAGTAGCACACTTATAAATTATGCAGATTATTCCTTAACATCTGAAGAAGAATTCGCAACACCTAAACATTCAAGAACATTGATAGGAAGGTCTCCTGTCACCTCCCCCGATACGTCTGGATACATAGTTTCAAACTATTTAAAGCTATTCACTGATAATAGCCCTAAAATTGATCCAACCTATGGAGTTTACTATGATGACAACGCGTGGAGAATCGATAATTCAACGTTTGATGTTGATGTTGTAGGAAATATTATTATCAAGGGGAAGAGCTATAAAACAACTTTGGGGTTATGTGAGCTGCTATTTATGAAAGATCTTGTAAAAAGTCTATATACTAAAGAGGATTTAACTAATTAAGGATCTATTTTGAGAGATACCAATGCATATAAACGTGACTATGCTGAAGATGGACAAATAAAGGGTACTAGAGCGGATAAGTATAAAGCTATAATCAGTAAATTTATACAGCATAAAGGCATGGGACTAATGCGTCTGCCTAAAGAAAACATTGATCACATTTACTGGGATGATCCAAATGAATTAGTGGATAGACTGCGCCTTCTAATGGCATCAATTCAGGCTGGAAACACCAGTCACAACAATGAAATTGTATCTATGCTGGAGGAGTTGCGAGAAGCAGATATTATAGTTTAAATACTACTCCATTGCCATACTTCTACACAATCTACAGATGAGCGTTGACAAGTTTGGACGTTTCTCTAAGCGGGGATATCTTGGGAAAGCAGGTGAACGTGGACCAACAGGAGCTCAGAGACCAGCCGGTAAACAAGGAATTCAAGGACCAGCTGGTAAACAAGGAGCTCAGGGTCCAGCTGGTGAACAAGGAGAGCGGGGTATTGGATTTACTATAACGATAAACGGAGACTACGATCTAAACTGAAAGTGTATAAAACGACTTGGTGAAGCCTTTGAAAATGATGATGCTACTACCAAAGACTATGTTGACAAGAAATTAAAATAAGTGTTGAAGAAATAAAAAAAACTATTAATATAGAAATTTAACGCTATATATCAATGTTGAAATCGCGAAGATTGAAAACTATCTGTTTACTTCAGTAATAAATAAGAAAGACTTGACACCGAAAGACTCTTGAGAAATCTGTTTCATTCATAATTACGATGAATACGAGACAAGCGAGAAAAAATTTTAAACGACGTCGTGTGATCATCAAAGGACTAGATGACTTGTGGCAGGCAGACATGGTTGAAATGGATACCTACAAGTATGTGAACAAGGGTTACCGCTATCTGCTGACAGTAATTGATACCTTCTCCAAATACGCATGGGCAATTCCAATTAAAAGAAAAACTGGTGTAGAAGTAGGAGATGCCATGCAATCTATATTAAGCGAGGGACGAATACCTAAAAACCTGCAGACTAAATTAGTGACTGAATTTGATTTTTACATTTAATAAAATTTTTTTTATAATAGCTTAATATTAATTTAAATTGCCTTGTACTGGATAAATTCAAAACAGTAATTCCTATACTTCCCAAACCGGGTTAACTGGAATATACCTGCAAATTATCCTTTGTTTGCTTCACTTTTATAATATAATTAGTACATTAATATCATAAACTTGAACATTTTTCTAGATTTACTGTAGATAAGAGGTTAGTCGTGAATTAGAGTGCTTAAGCTAATCTTCACATGCATTTTTTAAATCGAAATGTAATTCTATTTATGCTCGTTTTGATTTTAACATACTGCTACACTAACATAATCCACCAAAGATTATATCATCACATGTGGCTTATAAACGGTTCTACAGCAACTGTTCAGTTACGCACGTGCTGAAAATACAGTATTGTTAAATAACAAGGGGTTTTACGTCAGTTTATTATATAAGCGTATATGGTGTAACTTGTCCCTACATAGCATTTTTCATAGCTCCACTAACTATTTTTTTGCACATTAAAACATTTGGTGATCTCATATAGGAACCAAGCTATCTTGTATAAATAATAGTATTAGAAATCAGAAAGAAATAACATTGTTTATGAGACTCGCATTAGGTGCTAAGTTGAACAAACTGTAACAAAATGTAAAAAAAAAGGAGATCAGGCAGTGTAATTTAGCCCGAATATTAACCCTGTCAGGTACATACCAAAATTTGGGACAGCCGGTAGGATAGTGGAAGCCAGTTTTCATAGCAACCTAAGAAAACTTAAGAGCTTGAAACCCCGCTATCTTACAGAGAACTAAAGGAGTGCAGACGGGAGAGAGTACTGGACAAAACACCTCACCCTCCACCTGGAGCTCAGTCTGGCTTTAGGAGTACTTCGGTCTTGTCGACTCCCAACGCTCGGGATCGGACAGCTATAACTGCCTCTGTTGAAAAAAACTCAATTAAAGTCAAGCGAGTTAAGACGGCAGGGGCCCCAGCTGGAAGTCACACATATTCAGGTAGATGACCGAAGCGAGGAAAGCCCTCACCAAGCAATGCTAAAAAGCTCCCAGCTTCCAGCAGACGCAAGATTTATCATCTCCACAACAAATTTCCTTGGCTGGCGACGCATAGGAAACTCCGTTCGGCTCATAGGAGGCAACGCGAAAGTAAGATCTAGAGTAGACAGTGCATCACCAACACCCCCAGCAAGGTCAACTAGCAAGAATTAACCAGCACAGGGAGTTACACAAATTAATTTTAAATTAATAGGTTATTTAAGATATTTAGAAGAGAAGGTGCAGGACTCCTCCGGGCTCTTTGTAGCCCCGTGCGATTCTATTTATAAACAGCTCGCATAGTCTCGTGAATAAAGGCTTGCGCAGCTAGAAGAGTTTAAAGAAAATACAGAGAAGTTGAAACCAAAATTAAAAAGTTCTCGTAAGTTCTCGTAATCTCTTAATGTAGAGATTAAGACAAATGGTATTAATCTAGGCGAAAGTGCCGTCGAGGACAGTGTCAGTGAGCTCACCGCGGGCGAAAAAACTTGTAAAATTGGCTGAGTGACACCAGCATAGAAGGTACTAGTTTCGGGAAAGTGTCGAGGACAAGTTTTCCCAAATCCCAGTATGGCAGATTACGCCCAGATAGTTACCCTCCTCTCTGGGGAACACCACTACAAATTGAGCCTTGAGCTCCAAACATTCCTATGATGTTGCAAACAGGTGCAATGCATTTTAGCGGAAGAGAGAACAACCTTCCCGCAAATCGATCTGGCCTCGAAGCGTATAAGCTTTTTGCTTCTAACATTCAAGACCACTTTTTATGATATACCCTAGACGAATGCCCGTTTCTAATTTCGTATGGTCACCCATCTCTGTAAGTTTGATTGTTTGAGTGGTTTTTCGTCTGACAGTAAAAATGATTACAACCAATTGCATAGGATTTAATATTCTGAAGATCTTCTTAGAAACAATAAAAATGACTAGGGCTGATCGATTTTACTGTATACGTAAGAAACCTAAATTTTTATATGGCAACACCAAGATAGTGTTGCCCGATATAGCTTTAGTTCTCTGATATAGACATTTGTCGCACGGGAAGTGAATCTCCACAACTTACCACAGGCGCGGATCTACCATTGGAATTAGGGGGGGGGGGGGGTGGGGGCAATTTAACAAATTAAATCATCGAGCAAAAAAAAAACAAAAACATCCAACTTGCTGCAGTACTTGGAACTAGGAAATCCGCATTAAGCGGTGCGGATGATGTGTCTTTTTTAGTATACTTTTTTTAATAGAATAGGGTGCAAACTGCAGGAGTCATTCAAGCCCAACTTTTCTCAGTTTTCCACACTCGTATATATAATATGGACTGCTCGATAATTCTATTTCATGCGGGTACAATTTTTTGTGTTCATACGTCGGTGCCAACATTGAAAAATCCATTGGCGAAAAGTTGAAAAGTGAAACCTCCCGAATTTCTATTAACCCACATAATTAATTTAAAAACATTTATTTCGAGAAACCCACTTATTTATTTACTGTTTACAGCCCTTTCTCAGTTCGCACGTTACATAGGAAAGTGACCAACTCAAAAAATGCAACTTTTCAGGAAAGCGAAAAAATGAAAAGCTGTACATAGAATTAATTCTAGCTTAACGTAGTAATTGTTTGCTAAAAATAGTCTGAACTCTTAAATTTGTTAGTAAATATATTTCTGAAGATTTATATAAAAGAAATTTTAAGTTTTTGTTACCGCAGTTGGCGAGGTTAGCTGTTAATCCCGCATCCTCTTAAGTTGTGTCGCTTTTCTTTGTTGCAAAATAAATATTTTTACAAGTTTTTTTAAGTGGCAGAACTCAAAATATGATTTTTAAGAATTAAATTCCGGACTTTGAACTTTGTGGAAAAATGTCATAACTAATAATATAATTTGTAAGAAATAATTGCTGTTTTGTGGAAAAGTGACACAATTTAAAATAATACTGTTAAAATGTCGAAAACATATTTACGTTTGTTATAAAGATCGTCACAAGTCAAAAAGTGACACTGACACACTGTTCTATGAAGAATATCTCTGTTCTTAAGTAACAGAAAAGTGATACTATCTCTATCTAGCGGCAAAAACAATCAGATAGAAATATGCCACTTTCATGGTGTAATTAACTCAAAAACGACAAATTTTGAGTTAGGTCACATTTCTATGTGACGTGCGAATTAGTAGTTGGTGCTTAGATCGAAAGAGAACGCTATATAGAAATGAGCCCACTTTCTGCAGTGTATTTCTATGGACGTAGTCAGTCCATATTTTAAATGTCAGTGGTTTTACATAAGAACGCTGCAAATATTTTAGAATGTTAGGAGTGTTAGAGTATGTGAAATTGCCATCAGCAATTGATTCAAATTCTTCAGTTAAAAACAAAAAGTATTTCCCATAGAACGACTTGGGACAAATAAAAGTTTTAAATTTCACCCCAAGTCGTTTCAATAGAAAAGATTTGTCGAAAATAAAAATACGATATGTACGTACATATATGTATACCTACATACATATCGGGCGCAGAAAATTTACTCGGTGAAGATTTAAACGATCAAGTCTTCACCAAAAAGCCTCCTTTTTTTTTTTAAGTTGAATTATATAAATAAAAAAAGTATAAAATAAAAAAAAAATTATTTTTTCAAATAACTCAATTAATTAAATATTTTTTCTCAAATTTAGGGGGGGGGGAGGGGTCATGACCCCTCCCCCCCCTGGATCCGCCACTGACTTACCAGTTCTTCACAGTTGAAAATATGTCCATTTTTGTACCAAAAACGGCCATTTTTACTATAGAAAGGACTGATTTTCCAGTTATCTTATTGATCGGACTAAAAAACAAATTACATATCTAATTAGGGGACCAAATGAACATGCGATTTTATCATACATTCAAGCTTTAACGTACATATTTCAAAATTTCATACCATCTTTTCAGTACTGGAAGACGATCGAATTGACCATTTTTGCGTGATTTAAAAAATCCATATTTCTTTTATTCTATTGCATGAGTCTTCATAATTTGTTTTTGTAAATATAGCCAGGATATGCGGTAATCCACAATTTAAATTGAAATTCCTAGGTACCTAGCAGGAAATACTGTCAGTTGAAAAATATTCTTCTTACTTCTCCACAACTAAAACAGCCGAGATTTTTGTCGAGTGGCATGGAGAATTTGGAAATTTCCAAAACAAATTCTCCGAGTTACAGAATTCCCAGTGGAGAGTAAAATGTCAAAAGAACTTGCATCTACCCAACTCTTCGTGTCAGAATCAAGCCAGGAGAATTCTTTTCTAAGTTCAGATTGTAAATATTTTGATATTTTGGTCAGCTAAAATTTTACTAAAATCGGCTGACCGCTATGTGATTTATCTGTATTCCGAATATGTTTGCGTGTGCATTGTTTTGTGTTTAATAATTTATTAAGGTATCACCGTTGCTTTATAGATTTCGATTCATGAAAATGCTAGGCCAAAGTTGAAGAGGCTGATATCAATACCCATTAAGACAAACTTATTTCCCTTTCTTCTGCTTTTTCAGTTGGAGTATAGGCATTACACGATTCTCAGGTTCCTAAATATAAATATTATGTAGGAATGCATATTACGGAAACTGGCAATCAGCCAATAAGAATGAACATGACTTTTTCGAAAAGAATTACATAAACCCTTATGTTGCTCAGCAGGTCTTTTACCAAAATTTATACTTTTTCCAAGAGGAAAACATGTTTTTTTAATCGTGCCACCTGATTTCGGTTAGATCCAATAGTTGTGATTATGTACCGGCTAATATTTGTGAGGATGAGGAAATAGTCCCATTTTGCATACAACATTAGAGTCTTTGTACTTCCCTTGAAAGCCAGAGTCATAGCAGAGTTTATAATAAAGCTTTTCGCTCCTGATGAAAGCTAATGATAAACAACGGAGTATAAGTAAGTAATCACCTTCCACCAAAACTCTGAAGACCTCACCTTAACCTTTGTGCCAGAAATCAGTTGCACTGCTCCAAAGGGTATTCGCGAGTGCCTCAGCTATCGGATAGAAAAAAATTCGGAGTCCAGAGCTTACAGGCGTGAACGAAATGAAATCCAACCCCATAATTACACTAATAAAATCAATTTTCATGGTTATAATATTCACGTTGGTAATTACACATAATCTGGAAAGGTACTTAACTTAGAAAGCATAAAACTTAATCATACCGTTTGGAAAGAAACGGAAGAGCTGGCGTGGACTGTCATTTATTATCGCCTAATTATTTTTTAATTTATTTAGCGAAGATTGAGTGCGGTCCTAATGATAAACCGAAGTCTAGCTAGAATCCAGAACAATGAACAGCAACAAATTGATGCACGAGAATCACTCATTTAGATGGAACGCCGATTTCTATGGAAAGAACGCAAGTCACTGCAAATTAGCCGGTTGGTACTCGGTGGGATACCTAGAGGGTAAGTTGTAGGCTTTGTTGTCTCGCGGCGCTATGCTGAGTTAAAAAAGGCGGCAAGATTTTTCTTTACTTGACATATATATACATACCTACTGCTACCAAAATACCAATGCTAAAAAATAGGAATTTCACGTATTTTGTGGTGAATTATTCTGCTGACTAATCAAACTCCTTTGGTGTTTTTTAAAAATTATTCCGTTTTGTGCGAAAAATCTATCCCGTCGCGCTAGAAAGGAGGATTGGGATAGTAGATTCGCTGCAATTAGATATTTTATAGATGTACTACTGTACTACTATTGTATTTTTTCTTAAATAAAATATTTAAATGTTTAGTCGAGTTCCTGATTTCACGAAAATTTGTGAGAAAGCTTTTAAAATTGTAATATGTAGGTATCTACAGGGCCTGAGAGAGGTTATATGGGATCCGGGCCAACCAGAAAAAAGTAGCATATCTAAGTCTGAAAGTCACAAAAATATGTCAACTAATCAAATAAAACATAAAAAAGGTTTTCTTTTATGTATATATGAAATACTTAAATAACTTAAATAATGTGAGAGCCTACTGTGAGAGGTGAAGGGAATTAAATTATTTTAAAACTGCCTTTTAACCTGTGTTTTGTGAGAATTCCTTTATAATCGTTGAAATGTCCATAGTCCGCGCAATGTTAGAATTTATGCAATGCATTGATAGCCCGTTTAATCTTCATAAAAATCACTTCGTGGCTTATTTTTTATGAAATTTCCTTTGAGTATTTCTGCTGTAATATATGCGTTGAGGATTTTATTTGCTCCTCATTTAAGTCGTCAATGTATACAAAAATATGCGAACAAGAGTCTAGATTGTGGAATTTCAAAAAGTTTTTTAAAGAATGGTTTACAGATTAAGGATTTAAAATGCCTTGTTAATTCCGCTATACCTAGTTGAATCAATAATACAAAATAAAACGTTTTTCTATAATGTTTTTCAGTCATATGGCCCTCCTGCCCACCCTGTACTGGCCCTGGATATCTACATATACAGATAGCGATAGTATTTATTTATTCAGTGCAATGAATAGAAAGAATGCCATTTATACATATAGCCATGTGATCTGGACATATACAAAAAAAAAAAGAAGAAATAAAAGCGAAAGAGTAAGTAGATAATAGTCAACAAAAATAAACATATATTATTAGGCAGGGTTTTAAATGAGCGGACTCACTTGTTATATCAACCTATCGCTGAACTCAAGACTTGAGTCCGCTCAACACTTGAGCGGTGGTTTATCGCTTGAAACTTTAGCGGACTCATTGGTTGAGCGCACTAAATCTTGAGCGGACTCACTGCTTGAGCGGCCTGAGCGGACTCAAATCGTGCGCGGACTCACTACTAGAGCGGACTCATCATTTGAGTTGAGCGGACTCAAATCATGTTTTAACTAACATAAGGAGAATCTGATTTAATTAAAATTGAAACTGAAACAGAAATTTCAATCAACTAAGAAAAGCTCACAAAAAGGTCATTAATTATATTATATTATATTAATTTTGCTTTTGCTAATTTTCTTAGCCAACATTTCTTCTTTCTCTCAATATAATATACAACTGTACTTATTCAGTAATGTATAAGGACCGTATGGTATTTTCCCATACTTGAAAATGATATGATTCCATAGAAATACTTGCCAAATATAATGGGAAAGAAATATGCACATGAGGAAACTCAGTTTTGTGAATTGTATTTAATTTTACAGCCGAAAATAAGTGTTAACTTGAAACGTTCTTTTTTTATGACCATCATTATTGTCATTGTCCAATTTTTATACCCTAGATAAAATCTATAGTCTACTAAGTTTGTCATTCCGTTTGTGATGCATATATATATTTCGACATGAATACGTAATCCAAAAATAAAAATTCAGATTGTGAAGAAGACCAAAATTCAATGGACTGTAAGAAATTGTTCTAGGAGTATAATTTTTCCACAGACCAAACCTCGAGAGAATTTGAAAACAAACGTTTTTCGGTGATAAGAAGTCTTTTTACCGAATAGAACACAGCACTGCCTAGTAGTGCTTCGGTAGAAAGATTATTTAGCATAGGAAGACTAACGTTAACTGTTAATAGATGTCGAAAATTTTGAAATGCAAGTGATGCTACATATCATTGGAAAAAATATAAAGTAAGACGCTGATTCTATGGCAAAATGTAAGTACAATTTTCTTCCTTAAATTTAATTATAACATTTCAAGTGTAGTATTTTCCTTACAGGTTTTACAAGTTGTTGAATTTGTACATTATATTGAGAGTAAGAGAAATGTTGGCTAAGAATATTAGCAATAGCTAAATTAATATAATATAATATAATGAATGGCTTTTTTGTGAGCTTTTCTTATTTGATTGAAATCTCAGTTTCAGGTACAATTTTAATTAAATCAGATTCTCCCTATGTTATTTAAAACATGATTTGAGTCCGCTCAACTCAAATTATGAGTCCGCTCAAGCAGTGAGTCCACTTAAGTCCACTCAAGCAGTGCGTCCGCTCAACCAGTGAGTCCCCTCAAATTTGGAGCGATGAACCACCGCTCAACTGTTGATCGGACTCACTGCTTGACTTGGACGATGAGTTGAGTAAAAATTTGAGTCCTTTACATCCCTGTTATTAGGTATGTACTCGTATGTAGTAAGTCGAAAATAAATTAGTTTATGTTAAATACATAGAAAGGGAAATGAAAAACGGAGACAGAACATAATTCTAAGGGGATTTAAAACATTAACTAAATTTAGTTCAAGTTTACAAAATTTAATTTGTCATTGTTTGATTCTTCAAGAAAACAAAGATGTCGAAGAAGTCTGTGAGAGTCTCAAATTCATAGAACGATACGAGAATAAGAAAAAATAGCTATGGAGACTTTTTGCACTGGATCTAACTTTGAGAATATTGTATAAGGGCCCTATTCCTAAATTAACGAGGACATAGTTCCGTATAGATGAAGCTGGTAAAATGCATGCGCATGTGAGTATTCCAGAAATCCGTAGAATATTGACTTTCTGAAATTTTCTTAAAAAAACAAAAATTTTTTAGTTTAACATCAGCGCTCTAGAGAGAAACACCTTTTTGAAAAAAAATGTACTGCAAACACAAAACAATAAAGATGAAATCCCACTAAATACTAGAAGGAGCCTTTAATTATCATTTGTATGCAATCATATAAACATTCCTTTCTAGCCTTGTAGATCAACAAACGAATACCGAGCAATTACAGTGTCCAGGGTTTCGAACTGAACAATCTTTTGGACAACCTGTCATCGAGAGAGCTCCGAGGTATTTAAAGTGAATACCGAGGAATTACAGAGTCGAGAGATTCGGATTGTACAGTTTCCGGAAAACATTTCATCTAGACATCCCCGAGGAATTACAAGTGAATAGCGAGGAATTACAGAGTCAGATCTTCGGACTGAACACGTTTCTGGGTAAACTTTCACAGAGACAGCCACGAGGAATTAAAGTTGATAAGACGAACCTGGAAAATTCTATCTTTTATAACCCCACTGATTAAAATAGTATTCAAAATAAGTATTCGATTTCAACGTGTCAACTCCCTGGCATACCCGACAGTAATCTACAACTCACTCGTCTCAACTAGATCTCTGCATATCCTTTTCTCCTACCTGACCCTACCAAGTATTCCAGTAACACATACTTACACAGTTCTTTCATTCATATCCTTTCTGTGTAGCTTGACAAAACCCGTTCATTTATTTTTATTTGTTTATCACCCATGCTAAGGAGAAGACATTTATCGCCAGATGTGTTTCTACAAATCCTTTTGAGTCGGGGGGTCTTCCTGTTTCGTTTGTTATACTTTGATAAATTTCCTAATAGCAGCAGAGTCCCGGAGATTCTACTTGAATAGGTTTCGGACAAGCTGTCATAAGGGCAGTCCGCCAGAATTCTAATGCTCCCGCCGTTCAGGCGAGATTTCAGAACGGCTGCCATAGCCTGTTCTAAAACCACGCCTCCTCTTGTACGACAGCCTTAATCTTAGTTCTCAAACAGGTTTCTTGAGGTTGCCACACTGTGATTATGGGAGAGACAAAGAGATACCCAACCGGAACCAATGAAGGATCGATCGCGACCCCACCTAATGGACCAAGTAGACATCTACTATACAGTGCCCTAATGGTGCTTCAATCAAGTCTGTCTGTCGAAGGGACAGTACTGTCTAAGAAAACATGACCCCAACGTTACCAAAATTAAGTGTGACTGTTGGGGCGACAGTACTGCTTAAGAAGTGGGGCGTCCGCAATTCACTTGACTTTATTTTTTTTTAAGTATAGCATCGCGGTCGATGAACAAACAACCGGCTCTCCACAAACACATTAGAAGCCACTGAAACTGGTAGCCCCGACAAGGAGTCGCAGTCGTTATCACTTGAAGAACTAAAAAAGATTGGAAAGTCTCCGCCAAGGAGCCGCAGCCGTCACCACTTGAAGAGTTAAGGAAGGTTGGAAAGTCTGTGGCGGCGCTTTTGCTTTTGTACCTAACTGTACTTTGGCTGAGCCGCTGTATTGATCTGAGCATTTAGGATGATCTTTGTACATGAATACGTTTCTAGATTTGGTTGTCCATTAGAGATTACAACAGATCAAGGTGTACAATTTGAAGGAAAACTGTTCGCAGAACTCACCAGTCTCTTAGGAAGTAATCGAATTCGAACGACAAGTTACCATCCACAAAGTAATGGAATGATTGAGAGAGTCCATCGTCAGCTTAAAAATTCTTTAAAGGCGCGCGGAAATACAGAGAATTGGAGCGAAGAAATACCCTTAATACTACTAGGAATGCGAACGTCCGTGAAAGAAGATCTAGACGCGTCCCCAGCCGAGCTAGTATATGGTCAAACAATTAAAGTCCCAGGTGAATTTTTCATTCCAACAACAAATAATGACAATACAGATACTTCGATTCTAATTCATACACTTCGCAATCAAATGCGAAACGTAAAATTCAAAAGCCCTCGTCAACCTAATAACTCACAAGTTTACCTTCCACGAGACTTACAAAGTTGTAAGTACGTATTTATCCGCATAGACAGAATTAAGAAAGGGCTGGAGTATCCTTACGAAGGTCCGTTCAGAATTATTAAACGTTTTCGTAAAACCTTTCTTTTAAACGTAAACGGAAAGAATCAGACTATATCGGTTGATCGACTTAAGCCCGCGTATAATATTAGCAAAATTGAAAAATAAGACAAACCACACCGCTGCACTGTCAGGCATAATATCTAGACATAAATGAATAACAAATCTGAATCAATTTTTTTTCCGGGGGGAGTAATATAGTGACTTTAAAATTTCAAATTCCGAGCTATACAATTATTCCAAACTTCATGCATAATATAATGCAAGCTCAGCGCCACTAAAATAAAAAACTCGTCATGTCACCTCATCCCTCTCACTTACAGCTGACTTCTCGCTCGCTTGTTTTTTGGTTTCCGGTTGGAATGAAGTCGTTGTTGGTCGCACGCGTGAAGAGTTAAGACGTGCACTTAGAAAATACGTAGAGTATATTTTTTGAATTAAATTAATGTAGAAGTATTAAGTTGTTTTTAATAAATGGAACTAATATAAAGGAGAATTGATCTTTTCCTCATCCTATACACACTTAACATCTACATATGCCATTTAATTTGTGTAACGCTGCCAAATGTTTTCAAAGATTTACACACATGGTCCTGCAAGAGTTTTAATTTTGTTTTGTATACTTGGATGATATTTTAATTACTTTTTAATCCAAAGTCGAACATTATATACACACAGCGCAAGTTTACAGAAACCTTCAGGAGCACGGCCTTATATTGAATGTTGAAAAAAGTATTAAGTATTAAGTATTGTCGATATTTACTTGAGTGATGCATTCTAACGCTTCATACAAACCATAGTCCCTTAATTTCATTTCAACAAAATCCACAGAAAGCTTCTCCACGTCAATTACTTCATTTAGACTACGTAGGTCAATTTACTGTGGATATCAGGTATGTGCCCGGTAGAGATAATATGGTCGCCGATGGGCTATCTAGAGTTCAAGAAACACAATTTGAAGATCCCGAATCACACCAACTCCTTTGAAGATAAAGAATATTGTACTGTGAAATTACATTACAGGAACCAAAATTTGAACATTTATTCTCATGGCTTACGAAATTCAAGTGTTCTAAACCATTCCTAATTTATCTCACTCGAGCATTCATACAACTAACAAAATGGTCACTTCTAGATACTTCTGGCCATCCTTTAATAAAGATTTCAACGCTTGGACACAATCCTTAGCTTGGCAGAGGAGCAAAATATCTAGACACTTCAAAACGAATCCAGGCTCATTTCATGACTACTCTGGACGTTTGCAAACCATCCACACTGACGTCGTTGCCCTTTGCCTGTCAAGATTTTATAGCTCACTTTGAATTCGCGCTATTTTCGGGGCTTTCTAAACTATTAGGTTTCCAACGGAATCGTACCACAGTCTATGAACCTCAGGCTCAAATTAGGTACTCTAAGCTCTCAAATAACTTAACACATTGCATTTGAATATGGAGCTACTCATATCGAAAATTCATCACACGAGAGGGAATAATGGGAATAATGCCCCAATACTGCGTTTTTAATTTTATCATATAAATTTCTTAAAAAGAAATACAGGATGGACTTATGTTGAGCATATCTGACAATATAATCAGTTGATTGGCTCCCTAAAGATGGGCATGCTCCCGCCTTATCAGCTTTTAAGCATTGGCGGCCGGTATCCACAATATGTAATGGTGATATAATGTGGCCCAGCCCTTGGAAGATCCGGAGAGTATAAGGATGGAAACATAGATACGAGAGGGTAAATAAAATTACATAAACATACACGCTGATGTGGAATCTTCGTCGGCCGCAACAACACGTTATATGAGATATATACCTTTCGGTTCTACAATTACACCGGTCCAAACTCCAAACCACTCGAGCTGGATGAAGAACTAAACCACCACAATGATTCAGATAACTCAAAAACCCAATGTTTTGCTGACAGGGGAGTATATGTTGCGACGCATTTGTAGTACCAGGTCGCAAATTTCCGAACTCTTGACCAACCACTTTGTAAATCTAGTAAACTAATTTAGAAATTCGCGTCTAGTAACACTTTGGTCAATGCAGAAAGGCTTAGCTAGGGCTGAATTCCGCAACTGTGAAGAATTTGCAAGTGTACACGATTTGGAAAACCCACATGAGCGCAAGTGTACACTTTTGAATTTGAAGCGATTCCGTAAGTATTTGTGTACACTTAAGTTCTAAATGAAAATCTCTCTGTGCTGAATGTTGTTTGAGTGAGAAAATAGTCTTTTTGAAGAAGTTAAGTTTAGTCATAACAAATGAGTTACATGAACTCTTTAGTATTAAGGCTACTACGGTTTAGAGAATGATAAAATAAATAACATAACAAATTATTTTGAAAATACTCGTTCCGCTTGACAAAAACTCATAGGTACATCTTCAAAATTCACGACCTAAATGGCTGTGAGAAAATATTAATAAAAGTGTATACAATTTTGACAGAAAACTCATTTCCACATTTGCGGAATAGGAACAAGGTGGTGTAAACAAAATTTTGTGTACACGCGAAAACTCATAGTGCGGAAATCCAGCTCCCGCTGGGGCTAGATTCCGCAACTGTGAAGAATTTGCCAGTGTACACGATTTAAAAAACTCACCATGAGAAAAAGTACACTTTTGAATTTCAAGCGATTCCGTAAGTATTTGTGTACATTTAAATGCTGAATGCAAAGTTTTCTGTGCTGAATGTTGTTTGAGTGAGCAAATAGTTTCTTCAAAGAACGTAAGTTTAGTTATAAAAGTTGAGTTACGTGAATTCACTAGTATTAAGGCGACTACGGCTTAGAGAAAGGTAAAATAAATAACATAACACATAATTTTGAAAATTCCGTATGACCCAAACTCACAAGTACTTATTCAAAATTCACGACCAAAATGGCCGTGAGAAAATATTATTTAAAGTGTACACAATTTTGACAGAAAACTTATTTCCATTTTTGCGGAATCGGAACAAGGTGGAGTACACAAAATTTTGTGAACATGAGTAAACTCATCATTGCGGAATCCAGCCAAATCCAAAGTTTTTCAAAACTATTTTTAGTCTAACATTGCCATTTGACAAATATAAAACAATTAAGTAAAGAAGAAAACAGCTACCCTTTAAAAATAGCAAGAAGTCTTTATCTGTCATTTGTATGTAACCATATATACATTCCTTTCAAGCTTTAGATCTGCAGTCTGCGGAAGGATACCCAGAAATTACAGAGTCTAGGGCTTTAAACTGAATAGGTTTTCGGACAGACTGTAACCGGGACAGGCTCGGCAAATTACAAGTGAATACCGAGGAAATACAAAGTCCAGAGCTTCGGCCTGAACAGGTTTCCGGGCAAGCTGTCATAGGGACCGCTCCGGGGAATTACAAGTGATAAGATGAACCTGGAAAATTCTACCTTAGATAAATTTCCCAAGTGTATTATAGTCCCACACATTCCGCTTGAAGAGGTTTCTGACAAACTGTCATAAGTATAGTCTACCGCAGTCCCAGGCGAAATTTTGAATAGCTGTCATAGATTTCTCTAAATGGAGGCCCCCTCTTAACTCTCTAACAGATTTCTTGAGGTTACCAGACTGTCATAGGGAGATGGTCCCGGAAACAGAGATACCCGACCGAAGCCAGATGAAGAAGATGAAGGGGATATCTACTGCATAGTTCCCCGACGTTGCCTCAATGTAATGCAATTAATACATGCAGTAAGCAGTAATGTCTGTAGATAGATATCTTTGACATGAAACGGCGACCAAGCCGGCATTGGTGTTGTTAATGTAATTCATTCAATAGAGTGTAAGCTGGTATGAACCAGTCAGGCGAACTGGTTTACATGCCTGCCGGTGGCAGGCATTGCTATAAACGGCAGGCCAGCAGGCAGAGCTGATCTTCACTTGTAGTTCGAATCAGGTCTCGTGGTGCGACAGCTTGCAGATCAGTTTTCGTTGAGAGTGAACATCCTCCCAATCATCCGTCACTTTAGTCTGAATAAATTTGCAAGCATTTTGTTCGGCCTGTTTATTTTCCACAACTTTTATGATATTGATTTAAAACATTCGGCAAAATATTTGAAACTCTTCAGTTCAAATGCTACCAGGCTTGGACATTTGAAAAATATGTTATGTTTTTTGTAAATCAAAAACCTAAAACAAACCTTGCTATTTTCCTCCCGGTCCTAAATACTTTTTCCTGTACACATCAATTTTTATTATTTTACGTGTATAACAAACAGGCTGTTTTTCCAAATTTGTTAATATTTTTCATGTTATAATTAGATACTTTCATAACATTAAAATTGAGACCCTGTAACTTGAATAAAATTTATTGCTAGACTTTTATTTTAACACAAGAATGAAGATTGAGGTGATTTTATTCAGTGCCCAAAAACTGAAACAATTCCGAAAGTAGTTTATTTTATAAAAATAAATTTGTAAACCTCTATCTTGATAAAAAGTGAATGATAAAATTGGTTTTTAGTCATTTTAATTTTCAAAAGCTTTCCGAACTGGCGACAGTCTCCAGTACAAAATTGCAAACATATATTTTTCTCATGTGCCTCTAAAAATGAGCATCTATCCACTTTGTTGTTGGAATGGATTGGGAATGCAATGGGAAAAAGGGGAGAATGTTTCTTAATATTTTTCGTTTATGGTTTAGTTAAAAAGAGACGACAGATATATATACTTTATAAGTATTATTGGTTGGTATTGCTAGTTTGATTAGCATGGGAACAACTTTTGTTTCTAAGAAACACTGCCATTAAACAGTAGCCTGTGTCGAGGCACTGCACCAAAGGGAATACATTGTTGTTTTTTTTTTCTACTGGAGACCTCTAGCACTTTATTTTTTGCTTTTTTATTTTGCAATAGCAGACAAACCAGGGATTAATATGCTTATAACAACATGTTGGAAATGGTTCAAGAAAGTCCCGAAAGGTTGCATCGCTTAGCAAAAATATGGATTCAGTAATTCAATCATGATACAAAGATAACAAGGTATGGCCGATTCGAGAAGAATCTTGTGTGTTGCCACGTCATGAGGTCACAATGTCATTTCCAGCGAATTTGTTTCGAGTTTTTCGTATTTTATTGACTGAAATATGTTTTGAATATGTTAAAATATTTAACAAAACATTAGTTTCTACGTTTAAATCACTTCGGCTAAAAGTAATTATATGCTAGTGGGAAAGCAGAGAAATTTCCAAATAGAATTTTTTTTTCACTTTGATAAGGACGATTGAAATTGAGACGAACAAATTTGTGACAATTTTCGCCAAATGAGACAAACAACCAATTGACAGATAATTCGGCCATACCTTGTTAAACTTTGTATCATGTTCAAAAACAACGGCCCTTAGCGCCAAATCGGCCAAAAAGTGGGGTGGAAAAAGAAGTAATTAATATTTTATTATGTACTCGCTGAGACCTGGATGCCAACGATAGAGGTGATATGTGGATTGCTGACTCTAAAGTGCCATTTGCGTGAGTTTACAAATATCAGTAGATGGCGGAAAGTAGGCATGCAATATTTTTATAGTTTTCAATTTTTTTTAACAGGTAAATTACATCTAAAAAAGTAAAAAAGTAAAAAGTTGGATTCATCGACAATTCGTTCAAGTATGTTTTGCAATGAAGCCGAACGCCATCGCATATTTGTGTGCATAGATAGAGAAGGTTTTTTCTGCTTCAAAATAAAGTGCTATAAGTCCTCAATAGTAAATAATGCTATTGTTTAAAAAAAAAAAACAAATACCATTATTAACAAAAAAAAAAAGTTTCGTTCGGTGTTGCTATATTTTTGTATAAAAAATATAAAGCATAAAGCTTTATTTAGCATTTGAATCAGAGAATTCGGTTGCTCCGTTCTCGAGATATGACGTTTGATCGTAACATCACACAATTTCTAACCCTCTAATGAGGGACAGGAGGCGGGGAGTGAAGCATGGTGAGGGGAAAGGAAAAATAATGGTCCAACTATTTTGGTATTCCCTACAAACTGAAAGTTGCATCCAAATCAGAGGTGGTCGGGTTCCAAGGTGATCGATTTCGTGTGGAATGGCTGAATATCTATAGGTATAAATGCCCTAATCCCAATTGTTTGGACCGTTGTGTATGTATTATATACATAGAAGACGAGGAATGTTCCCAAAGTCTGTAAGAACAGCAATAAAAAAATTCACGCAATTAATTTCCGAACATAAATAACAACAACACTATATCCTTGGGCTTCATTATGGCAGACAGAGGTAAATAAAAAAAAAATGTTTGCCATATCAATATATCATCGATTATGTACTGCTGATAATGTCAAGATATACAGCAAGTACTTCTACGTGTGGCACTAAATCGAAAGCTTTGTACGAAAGCGCACGCTACTACTTCATAGTTAAATTTTGGAAGCTCGGAATCGGGAGCATTATTTTCTGCCATTCAGCGTTAACTACATTATTCTACGGAGAACGAGACGATCCGTATTCTGTTTACTGAAAAATTTGTGCTTACGACAATCTGTGTTCTGTTTTCCGAGGCTTGTGTGCATCCACATCTATACTAGTGAATACTAGAGCATTCGTATTCTGTTTTTCAATACGTGTGTGCATTCAGGTCTATTCTAGTGAACTGTTCACTGAGCCTTGCGTCCATCTACGACAGCGCTAGGGGATATGAACGCATCCGTTTTCCAATACTTCGAGACTTATATTGCATTATATGCTCAACTATGTGTGTAGTAGAAAAGATTAGGAATGAAATGAATTATTATATTAAGCCTTAGTTGGTATTTATAAATAAACAATTGGAGTTAACATACATTCAGGTCTTCTCATTTAAATTCATTTTTGGACAACCCATTTACCCTGGCTGTACCCTAGAGCTGACCGGCTCCCAGTATAACCACGTTACAGGTGCTAGAAAAAATTGTTATTAGGACTTTCCAAGGACTCCATTGGCATACTCCATCCTACTTATTTACCGAATACCCTGTATATAGATATGTACATTCCAATTAGAAAAGATTAATTTTTCACCAAACTGTACACAGATGCCTAAGTGAAAGGAAACTATGTAGGTAGAAGCCTAAGCACAGACCCGAGTCGAGGTGGGAGTCGAACCCGTGACTTCTGGAACCAGAGCTAGAAAGCTTACAAAACTTCCTTCCATATATCTGGTTTAAATGGGTTAATATTCTGTTCACAGTGTATGCAGTTTTGAAGATGAGCAGCATTTTTTTATTATTTTGATGTCGTTCCAGATCAGCAGTAATATCTTGCGATTGCGTTATAATTCACTTTTGTCGTATACGTGAGAAATTATAGTTGATCTTATGCTGTGACTTCTTGACCACCAGTGCCGGGTAGATATTGAATTGGTGAAATATGTCACCCCTGTTAATCGTTGTGCCGCATCAGCGTATATATAGTCTGTTCCATAGTTTAGCTGCAGGCTAAACAGCATTTTGTAATAAAGAAAGCTTGCTCGAAAAGTGCTTTGGTTGGTATCAGCCATCTTGTGTAGTTGGGTTGGCAAACGTAAAAAATATATTACATTTGACGTAAATTAATAAAATAATACTAAAGAACTTAAAACAGTAAGAGTATGCATCTTGCATATTGAAAAGTTTTATATGGCGGGTGGTGATATTACGACCAGCTCTCGCAAATTGTATGAAAATCCTTTGCTTTGACGACTCGCCACTTACCAGCACCAGAAAAACCACCTGCGCTCCGCGTCATCTTCATGTATTGCTGCATTGCGTTTACCATAACATTTTGTTTGAGAGAATTTCCATTTACATTGCACTACATACAGTAGAACAGAGGAAGAATACTAAGATGACCGGATGGGATAGGATTTGGTGGCCGAAAAGCAGTGTAGTCTACGGTACAGAGAATGCATGGTATCCGACGAACGAACCACGTTCCATCATTTTGCCTAGAGAGAGATTTGTGGTGACGGTGACGTCGATATATAGCAAAGTAAGAAAATCTCTGATATATTGATAAATTTGACAAAAGCTACTTGAATTGTCAGTAAAAGTAAAGATTTGAATATTTTGAAGCTTTTTCTTATAAATTTTTACTATAATTAATTTCAGTAAAAAAAAAATGTAGGTATACTATCAAGTTTAAGTGAAAATGTAAACAGAAACAAAAATATGTTGTTTATGCCGTAAATGTATTAATATCATAATGATTTAGTAGCAGTAGAATATTTAATTAATCTAAGATTAATATTTTCGTGTTATCTCGATTTACCTGCATTTAAATGTCATTGCTATATAATAAAATTCAGTACGAATGTACCTATGGGAGATGATTTCACTTACCAGGATGCTAACTTGTGTCATATGAACTTCCAGAAACTAGCTATCAGCATGTCTATCCACTTTTAATTCAGATTGACAGATATGAAATGTTCAACATTAATTTTTTTTAAAAAAACACACATTTTATACTGTGTGTATACATTCGCCATCCAAGAAAGTAGACGCCTTCCTCCATGGAATCTGAACTGGTTACCTGACATGGTTTTCTCTCAAGCATTACGAAAGGATAGGAAATTCATAATTTCTTCTGTTCTTCAAGCATCTATCTGCCTTATATACGTCAGCACCCCTGCTCTTTGAATGGCATTTTGATTCACTCTGGGAATTTACAGGAATAATGCAGTGCAGTTCTACTAGCATTGTTTTTATGCGCTACAAACAGAAAGACAAACGGATTATACCCTAGTAGATTTCATCTAGGGTATAAAAGAATTTTATTCTGAAATTAAATTGTCATATCTTGATTTTACCAGTCGTGTACCTATAATATCGTTCGTAGTTTTGCCTATATTATTTATTTGAGTCTGAAATTCCAGTGCATTAGTTAGTAGCTCAAGCACCTACTAAATATAAAGAAATTTAACTTTTATTTTCGATGTAACCCACAAAATTCATTTCTCGAGGGAGAAGATCAGTCATATATCTACATAGCTCTATAAAGTTTGATTGATTCCTTTGGGGAGCATCGGAATTGTTTGCCCATTTAAATACCTCGGAATTTCGTCTCATAGTCCTCCGGTGAAAAACAGAGAAATCCTCAACTCAATTTCAAGTCCATCATAGTCGATCAATCAATCCTGATATGTCCATGACTTGTTTGCAAACATTTCGTAATTTCCCATGCTTTGCGCCTGGCATGTTAGAAATTGTTCACAATACTTTTTGGTGAAAGGTGGGCTTTCCGCCACCTGTCACTTTATCGTTTAAAGAAGGGGAAAATAAGGTGATTATATGAGTGATATTTCCCCGAGTTGCAGTAAGAAACTTTCAAGTTTTTTTAAATATACCCTTTTTGAACAGGCCTTGAACTGCATCAAACATATTTTTTGTTTTTAGGTTTTTATGTATGGTCATGATTGTTTTTTTGGCTCAAAAATATCTATTCACTAACATATGAACACGCCAACTAATCGAGATGTTTTTCTATATCCAGCTAAGAATTTAAAAATCAGGGGAAAAAGATCGCTTCGTGCGTTATCTACATACTTTGGCGACAAAATGAAAAATAAGAGCACGAAATTTGCCGAAAGGATAAGAAATACTGTGACGACGAAGGAAATTCCGTCTTTCACGTCAAAAACATTTTTATGAGATGACGGGCAACCATTAATTTCATTTCGACTCATGCTTTCCAGAGGTTTTGTTACAGTCTGAAGAATTTCTTGGGCCATTCATCGTTTTTTCCCTATCCAGTGAATTGTAGTTGTTGCCTTCGTCCTTATGTTGCTTTTCCCTTTTTTTGTTTGGCAGTTTCTTTTCCGAGTTCCATTTATTTCAGATTACTTTCGTCTTTCACTGGACTACAATTTTCAATGCGCTTAGAGTGTGTTGCCCTTTAGACTGAACTACTGAAGCTGAAGGAACTAGGGGTGAAATTGTAACAAATTCTTGATTGGAACTTCGAAGACAGCCATTTTAGTGCACCCAAGTATTGAAACGTTATTTCCATCCCCTTTGAGAATTGCTTTTGTGGTTCATAGATCTTGAATTACATAAAAGGACCACACTCATATTTTTCGTGTTAGATATGCTCTTGAAATTAAAATATGTATATGCACGTGTACATATGCATAAGTATATAAGGAGGGTTGTAAATGTAGGGGGTCGTTTTGAAATTGCTTCAATATTGCGATATTTTAATTTTTACGAGCCTTTCTTCTTGTGTAACTATTCGGTAGGAGTTACATAAACTAATTTATTTGTAAATTCCAGGTAATGATAATATGTATGTCGGCAATAATTACAAAAAACAAAATATATGTTAGCTAAAGCAATTTTAAACTTCTATGCAAAATTTCAGTGAAATTCATTTATGTTTAGAGGTCGCTCAAGTCGAAAATAATGTTCTTTTGGCTGTTTTGGACTTGCAGGAAAACTATTTCGACATTTTCTGTCATAACTTTTTAATTTGACAATAAGTTTTTTTATTTTTGTTTTTTAATTAAAAGGAACTTAGTTATGAATTTATTTAGTAAAAGTTGTTCCAAAAAATTATATTGTTCTATATTTTATAAATTTTTCAAAACGAAAATTTGGACCCAGAACTCCGATTTTATGTAAGGACAAGTGGCACGCGAGTGTACTTTTTCTACTATAATGTAATCTACAATCGATTATCTTTCAAAAAGCTAAAAGTTAAGGGTGTCATGTAGTGTATAAACTGTTCTCAAAATGCGATTTTCGAAGGTGAAGCATTTTCGCAAATTACAAAGATGTGTCGACCCATAAATGTAACGACTTTGTTTTAATGGCATCTTTCTTTCCAATTATTGGGTTGGACACCCACGCATATCATTCCAATTATTGGGTTGGACACCCACGCATAATATTAAAAGTTATTTTGGACTTTGCATGTCACATGTCCGTTTGTTTGTCAGTCTGCCTGTCTGTCTCTCCGTCTGTCTGTCCGTCCGTCCATCCGTCCGCAAAATAACTCGAGTGCGCGTTCACTTAGAGTACTAAAATTTTGCACACCGAAATTTTAAAAAGAATATGAAATTAATTTCGAAAATGGGACAAATCCGGCAATTCATTCATAGGGTTGCCATACAAAAATTTCGTTTTTAACGATATATTTTTGGGCGCTGTGCGAGAGCGCGTTGACGTACAGTACTGAAATTTGGTACACAGTGTTTTCATAATAATAGTAAATAAAATTTCGAAAATGTGCTAAATCTTGAAACTCCTTCGTGGGGTTGCCATACAAAACTGTGGGTTTTCACTATATATTTGGACACTGCCTACGAACGCTACGACGTGGAGAATTCAAATTATGTACACGGCGTTTCCATAAGAATCGCAAACATAAATTCAAAAATGGATTGAATCGGGTAACCCTCTCTTGATGTTGCCATACAGACCTTTCGGTTTTCACTTTGCTTAACTTTTATGTTCATCTAGGGAACAATATTATTGGTCTTGGGACCAATTGTAACTTGTTCTCTTGTTTTTTTTTTGTATAAATCATTTCGTTACAGTGAAAAAGTCTATACTTTTATGGACCGGCACATATTCTTTGTAATTTTTAAAAATGCTTCACCTTCGAAAATCGCAGTTTGAGAACAGTTTATACAGTACATGATCCCTTTAAGTGTTAGTTGTTTGAAAGATTTTCGATTTTAGATTACATTATAGTAGAAAAAGCACACCCACGTGCCACTTTTCCTTACGAAAAAATTGACGAAATCAAGAAATTGGAGTTCTGGGTCCATATAGAAGAATTTAATTTGTTGAAACAGCTTTTACTACAATAAGTTCATAACTAAGTTCCCTTTAATTTAAAGAAAGAATCAGGAAAAAATATTGGCAAATTAAAAAGTTATTACAGAAAATGTTGAAACAGTTTTCCTGCAAGTCCAAAACAGCCAACAAAACATTATTTTCAATTTGAGCGACCTCTAAACATTAATGAATTTCACTGAAATTTTGCATAGAAGTGTAAAATTACATTAGCTAACAAATTCTATATTCAGATATTTTAACACTTTTGTCTTTTGGGCCACCCTAATGTATATGCACAACACGAGATTTTTCTGACGCTATTTAGAAAATTTTTCAATTTTTAACGTAGCAGAATTTTGAATAAAAACTATCTGTTTCCTCAGATATGCAAACTTAATGTTTCAAATTTCAAATATAAAATTGTGCTGTGCGGTGCTGTTGCAATAATAGCCAAAATAGTCCCGGAAAAGTGTTTTTACGAAAAGTTGCAGTCGTGAAATTAAATTAGAAAGTTTATTTTCTGAAAATACTTGCAAAAGAAGTGAAAAGGATAGGAAAACAAAAATTTCAAGATAATTGTCCAGAATATTTGTTTGTTTTTGTGTTCTCAACTCTTTTTCTGTTCTTTCATGTTCAGTTTTATTTGCATTTTAAATATTTGCGTCAAGAACATTTCAGATTTACTACTTTCATGAGCTTAAAGAATACATGAAAAAATCTATCACATAGTGGGAAACGCAACAATTTTTTTGAGCTCATTGCGCTTCCTTTATATGTAGTTCTTAGATTATATAGCAGAAAGGACAGGCTATCTCGCGTACATGTATAAACATTTCTACTTGTGGACACGATGGTGGAAATGACAAGACAAGCCTCTATTGTATGTCAGATTGATATTTCTGATTTATTTCTGACAGTTCTCTATTTAAGATAACAAGTCCGGTGATGCTTTAGTGATTTGTGATTCACACATATTAATAATGAGACACATTAGTGATTTTTTTTGCAAGATATTTAATATAATCGAGACTCCGGCGTCTTTAATTATAGTGATGAAGTGCCCTGTTCTGTACTGCAGGAACAACCGGACTTATTGCCGCAGGAAGTCGTTTTTCAGGCAAGTTTAACTGTTTCAATAATAAATTATAATTATAAAATAAAGGTGGCTCGCGCGGCGCGGCACGTGAAATCACAGGCCGTGGGAAGCCTGCTACGAGCTCTCGTCAGCCCGCGCCGCGCCTATACACTTCCCACGGCGCGTGTTGGCTCGAGTTGATTTGCGGCGCGGTGCCGCTGAAATGAAGAGTAATTGTCACGCGCCGCTTCGAGCCACCTCACGCACGCTCGAGCCGCGCCTTTGAAGTTACCGACTCGAAATGGATCGGGCGCGCCAGCAGAGGCGAGCTCGCGCCACCTCGAGCCGGACCCTTCCCACGGCGCGTTGGCTTGTGCTCGCGCGGCGCGGCGTGTGAAACCACGCGTCGTGGGAAGCCAGCTTAAGAGCGATAGAGTTATAAAAATAAACAGCCGTGACAAAAAAATTAAGATTTTGTAATGCTGGTTTGTTTTTTACAATCGAATTGTCATTGAGACTCTAAATTATGTCAGCCATAACAAAGGCAACTTCAAGAAATATTGCCAAAAAATAAATGGGGCAGTAGGATAATTCTTAAAAATTAAAAAAATTATAAAATTATTAATTCAAAAATTAATTTAAAAATTTTGCGATTCAATGGTATCTCCTCTATTGAATTTCTTCAAAATTTGATGAAGTTTCAACCACTGAATTATGTGCCCGCCCCGAAAATATCATACTTTCATGACTAAAATGAACACATCGATATGGGTCTACTACATGAAGAAAAATGCTTAATCCGTTTTGCTATATAACAGGGGTGGCCAACTATAGTAACTTTGGGAGCCACATTTTAGAAATGCATATTTTAAAGATCCATTTATTTATCTTTGAAAACAATATACATATAAGATGCCTTAGTAAAACTTTACAAAGTTTACCCGGATTTGACATAATAATTACAGATTATATATGCAAGCTGCGCATACTAGCAGAAGATATTACCGATAGATTCCGTGATTTAACAGCACTTAAGCCAGCATTTGTATTTTTGGAAAATCCTTTCCTTGTTGACATTTTGAAGAATGGTTGCCCTGTATCACCACCAATTGCTCTGGATGTAGCAACTCTAGAATTAGAACTACTGGAGCTGCAAGAAGATGAAGGGTTGAAGCAAATAAAACAGAATAGTTGTTCAACTATTGACTTTTGGAAACAGGTTCCGGAACAAAAATATCCTAAAACCAAAGATTGTGCACTCAGAATAATATCTATTTTCGGCACTTCCTATTCTTGCGAGTCGTTGTATTCCACTCTTAAATTTATTAAAAATAAGTATAGGTCTGTTTTAACTGATAAACATTTAACTGAGCTTGTGCGAACTGCTCTAACTGATCATCAACCAAACTTTCAGCGACTAACTGCTAAAATGGACAATAACCGTAAGGCATCAACAAGCAGATCTAACTTTTAAAGATTTTCTATTTTTTTTTTTATGTAATATTTTCTAAAATTTTGTTGTAATGAAATAAAATATTTTTTTTAAAATTAATCAGTTATAGTTTTTTTATATCAAAATTATGCACAAGAGCCACACCACACGACTCCAAGAGCCGCATGCGGCTCGCGAGCCGCGTTATGGCCACCCCTGCTATATAATCTAACTTTTTTCTATGGTATAATAGAAAAAACAACAAACAACCAGAAAGAACAAAAAACCGAAACGTAAAATTTAAACTCTCCAATAACTCTGAAATAGAAAATAAATATTAATTAGTGCTGCCAACGAAATGTTGGAACAGCAGTAAATTTTCTACATGCATATATGTGGTTTGCCGGTATTGTTTTGCATCGAAATTGAGCTACAGATGAGCGGCTATTGCCTATCATTCCAAGTATAATATTTGTTACGTCAAAGGATTTTCAATATGCTCCTATGCTGGATTATGTACTTTGTGGAACTTTTCCTGACTGCCGACTGAATGATGTTGTTTTATTTTGTTTTACTGTCACCTTGTTTTTGTTAGTTAAAATTTGTAGTTTTTTAATAAATTGCCTTCATTATTTCTGGTGATTAGATAATTTATAATAATTTTATCCCTTTTCATTTTTAAATAACTTTTACCTAGTCACAAATAACACAATAACTGTGTCCGTAAGAGCGACGTTCGTGACGCAAGGGTTTTCAAGTATTAAACGTGGATGAGTTTATAAGGGGTTGTTTGATTTAAAATGAGTGAATGGTAGCTTTACGATGGGTTAAAAAAAATTGTTTTTGGGTGTGGTGGTGGTGGGGCGAGGGTGCTAACTATACCCTAATTAGGTCGAATTTGGGCCGTATGCGATATCAAATTAAAGTTCTTGCTGAGCTAAGCTATTAAATGGCATATTTTCTTTTGTAATAAGCTTTAAAACAGACTTTTCTCACTCGAATGTCGTTAAAATGCATTATTCTCGAGTTTTGGTGCAGTTGTGGTGGGGGGGGGGGGGGTGTATGGGATGTTGGTGGGGGCCTGATTGTTCATTTAAATACTTGAGCATAATGTTTTACATATTTCATGGGAGCATTTCAATTTTCTATGTTTAACCGTTGTATAGGTTTTGATGTGAAATAAATCTTTCCAAATTTTTCATATAAACTTACATTAAAGTGCGATAATCTTCTAAACTACTTAACACGGAGAAAAGAAAATTACCCCAGAACATTTGCAAGAGAACGTAAATGACAATTAATATGCAAACGGCAGATAACATGGAATCGTCGTTCTCACGCAAAATTTGTTGAATCAACGTTGTAGTAATTAGGAAAACAAATTGTAAAAGGTTTTTGCTTATGATTATCATTACGCATTTTCAGTTGTATTTTAGATTTCGTGAAATTCGGATAAAATAAAAGTAGTAATTTTAAATAAAGATTTTATTGTTTTAATTTATTTTTATTTTTTTTAAATTTCCTAAGCCGAATTTATTAACTGGCGCCCGAGCAGGGACCGTTGAGATTTTAAGTAATTGAAAAGTCCAAACTGTTTACAAGTGAAATTTGAAGAATTTAATCAGAAATTAAAACAGTTTTGTGTAGTGCAAGTGTAACCATCACAGCAGCTCACTAATCGATTCTTAAGAAATTACTTTCATCTCTAGTGGCAAGTAAAAGGGAATAAAATCCTTCGAAATTTCAATAACTACAAATTGGGAAACGAGGCCCCGGAGTCATCCACACCAGGAACAAAACGGAGTTGATAAGTAGGAGAAATAAAGGATAAACACGCCATATTTTTCAACAATACATATCAACAGCCGCCCAGTGGCGGATACAGCGGGGGGCGATCGGGGCGATCGCCCCCCCTAGAGCTCTAATAATATTAAATCAAAATTTATATTCTAATCCAATGAAATAGAAAATACAAAAAAAAAAAATTTAAAAAAGACCGTTTCTAAACCGGCGTTAAAAATAGAAAATAATTTCTCCCTTCATTTCTCCAGAGTTTCCCTTCATTTTGCATTTAATTAAATTTTTAAATTATATTACATTTGTATATAAATTTTAAAATTTTCAAGGTATACAGAGAAAGCAAGGTCTGTACAGCTCAAAATACACTACAGTGAATAACAATTTCCCGAAATTTAAATTTGGAACTCCTAATGTTTATCAAAATACTTAATTAAATTACTTTCCTTTGAATATGCTTTCTTGGTGTACCATGAAAATTTAAAATTTTTTATGCAAATGTAATTTGATTAAATGGAAAACTCTAGATAGTTATTTGATATATTTATTGTTTTTTCCTTTTTAGTCATAAATTATTCTCAAGAAATGTAAAATTATATCACTAATGAATTTTCAGTACAAGCATTGTTGCACTTTTTTGTGATCGAAAGCTCACAAAAGCCGGGTATTTTGATGAAAAGTAGTATGTTGGGAAAATTATCATAGCCGAGGTAATTAATCTCAGATTCAGTTGTCCTGCAAATATTTAATTTAAGGCAAATAGGATAATATATATATTAACCCTACCTAATTAGCATTCCTCGAAAATTTCTTCCACCATTTAAGTTGCAAGAAATTGCAGTCCAGCCCAAGAAATTATGGTGTTTAAGCGAAATGCAAGCGACCTATGTATGTAGG
Organism: Dioctria rufipes; assembly: GCA_963924295.1. NCBI lineage: Eukaryota > Metazoa > Arthropoda > Insecta > Diptera > Asilidae > Dioctria > Dioctria rufipes. The sequence goes on from OZ002741.1 coordinate 114,512,512, forward strand.
ATAGCTGATAACAACAGCAAAATAAAACACGATGCCGATAAAGAAGAGAAATATTTTTTGGATATACCGATAGAAGTGGACGAGAGGACAGTTGGTTCTTTTTGCGGTAGTAGGCAGACAACAACACGAGTTAGCAGTGATCAGTTGCGTGTCGATCAGTTATTTTATCCGTGGTCGGTAGATTAAATATTCCGGTGGACATTTATTAAATATTATACCTCTATTATATCGAACTTTAGTTTTAGTGACAAATTTGTGAACTCTTTAAACTCGAAATTATATGGAATTAAATCTTAACTCGCGGTGTTTTCATTTGGCTAGATCCCCTTTCTTTAATCTTTATAATATACTACATGGGGGCTCAACCGGGATCTAGCTCATAATGTTCTAGCGCGAAATATAAAAGAGTGAGTTAACAAAGATTACGCGGTTCAAGAAGAACAAAAATATATATCTGCAAAAGCACGGTGCAAGCCATTACCGATTCAAATATTAAATCGAAGCTTACAAGTGTAAAATGGAATATAGGTACACGGAATTGTGGACAGATTGCAAGAAGTAAACGGTATATTTTGAGCTCACAACACCGGTAAAATTTTAGTGAAATGCAAGCAGTGTGTATAAAAGTTGCGGTGTAGATCTGAATAACTCGTTGGTAGTGAGGTACAGTGAGCTGCAAAATTACAGTAGACCTGCAGAATTTGTGAAATAGTTGCATATGCTAAGCAAAAAGTGACGGTGTAGACCTGATATAATTATGTGGTAGTGAGGTACTGACATAAATGTACATGAAATTTCAGTAAAACGCGAACTGTGAAACATTCTGGTGAAGTGCTCGCAAAAGTGATAGCTTAGCGAAAAGTGCAGCCGTTCATAGGGTTATCCCAATTTCGCTTAAACAAAGGTGAAGCATTAAAATTGTTTTTGTGGAAAATTTTGTCATAAATATTTCCAAAAATGGGTAAGAATAAGAGACAACAAAATTCCACTGGCGTTTCATTTGATATCCCAAGTTCATCATCCTCAGGTGAGTCAAAATTTTCTATTTCTGATATAGAAAGTGTTATAAGAAAGTTCTCGGGAGATTCAATCAACATCAAAAATTGGTTCCACGAATTCGAATCTTATTCTGTAGCGTTTGACTGGAACCCTTTGCAGAAATATGTTTATTGTCGCAAAATGCTAACAGGATCGGCAAAAATATTCGTCGACTATGAAGCTAAGCCACTTACTTATGATCATTTGAAGAAAGCGTTACTACAGGAATTTGAACCTAAAATAAATAGCGCGGAGGTACATCAGACATTAAAAATGAGGCATAAGCAACCATCAGAATCCTATAGGGAGTACCTTTACCACATGATTGAGATAGGATCTCAGATTGATATAGAGGATGGGGCAATTATAAGTTATGTTATTGAAGGTATAAAAGACAGCCCGTCAAATAAAATTATGCTATACGAAGCAAAGACTATTGGAGAATTAAAGGAACGTTTAGAATTGTACGAAAAATTTACAAAAGCTATGCAGCATGATAAACCCAATCGAAGACCGTACTCCGAAAACGCGAATAGTAATCGTATGCCTAGATTAAAAGCACGTCATTGCTTTAATTGTGGTTCAACTTTACATGATTTTTACGAATGTCCCGAAAAATCCAAAGGCCCAAAATGTTTTAAGTGTAATGAGTTTGGACATCGACGCGTTAATTGTCCTAGAACTGCAACTAAAAGGCCAGAAGTAAATATTATTAAAAGAAGTGATATGAACATTGAAATAAGAGTAAACGGGGTAGGTATTACTGGACTATTAGATACCGGAAGTGATTTAACGCTGATAAAAGAAAAATGTTTGACTATCATAAATCCTAAAATAGTCAACCGAAGTTGTCGTACGCCTATTTCTGGTTTCGGCGCGGGTGTACTAACTAAAGGTGTTACAAAAACTGAATTCGAAATTGATGAAGCTAGACTAGAAAATTTTAATTGTCATGTAGTGCCAAATAACTGTATGAGGCCAGATGTAATTATAGGTATGGACTTATTAAAATACGTAGACTTAACTTTTAATCAGAACGGAATTAGTGTAAAGAATAGACCAGAGGAAGTTCAAGTTGTTGAAAGTGTAGAACCAGAAACATATTTTCTGTCACAGATCGAATGCGTAGAAAATGGGGAAGGACCCAATCTACATCATATTGAGGATAAATCCATCGCTGAAGAAATCCAAGAACTGATTTCAAAATATGTTCCCGATGAGAAAGCGGAGGCCCCAATTTCAATGAAAATTACGATATCCGATGAAAACCCAGTTTATCAACCACCTCGGCGACTTTCACAGGATGATTTAAAATTTGTAGAAAAACAGATCGATGAATGGCTACAGAAAGATATAATTCAGCCGTCTGTGTCGGACTATGCTAGCCCCATAGTAATCGTGAAAAAGAAGGATGGATCCCGACGACTCTGTGTAGACTACAGAAAACTGAACGAGAAAATTCATAAGATTCGGTACCCAATTCCAGTTATTGAAGACCAAATAGACAAGCTGCATTCTGCCAAGTTTTTTACAACTTTAGATTTAGAGAATGGTTTTTTCCATGTTCCCGTTGAGGATAGCAGTCAAAAGCTCACAGCTTTTATAACTCCAACAGGTCACTACGAATTCAAACGAGTACCATTCGGGTTATGTAACTCTCCGAGTATTTTCCAAAAGTTTGTTAACTACGTTCTAAGAGACCAGATAAGGAAGGAAATAGCTATTGTATATATCGATGATATCATCATCCCCGCAAGAACGCAAGAAGAGGGTTTATTTCAACTAAAAGAAGTCCTCACCGTTGCCAGTCAATACGGCTTAAAAATCAAGTGGAGAAAATGTCAATTTCTACAGAAATCAGTGGAATATTTGGGTTATGTTATCAAGGACGGAACAGTATCTCCGTTGGAAACAAAACTAAGCGCTGTTAAACATTTCCCCGAGCCTAAAAATGCTGTTCAAATCCAAAGTTTTTTGGGGCTCGCAGGATATTTCAGGCGATTTATCTTAGACTTCGCTATTATCGCAAAACCACTTAGTGATCTATTGAAAACAGGTGTAAAATTTGAGTTCAGGGACGAGCAAAGAGAATCATTTAAAAAACTTAAGGCTGCTTTATCTTCCACTCCGGTATTATCTATATATCGTCCAGGTGCTCCTATTGAACTTCATACCGACGCTTCAAAACACGGGTATGGAGCAATTCTTTTTCAAAGAGACAATGATAATCAATTGCATCCTGTGTATTTTATGAGCAAAAAAACTACTGATTGCGAACAAAAATACAGTAGCTACGAGCTAGAAGTCTTAGCTATAATCGAAGCCATGAAGAAATTCCGTATTTACTTGATTGGACAAAAATTCAAGTTAGTCACCGACTGTAAGGCCTTTCAAGGTACATTAAAGAAGAAGGATTTGGTAACGAGAGTTGCTAGGTGGGTACTACTCCTCCAAGAGTTTGATTTTGAAACGGAACATAGGGCAGGCTCACGAATGCGACACGTCGATGCTCTAAGTCGCAATCCCGTGACAATGTGCATCCATAAAGAAGATATTATTGCGAAGTTGAAACACTCCCAAAATACAGACGAAAAGGTCCTAGCGATTAAAGAAGTATTAAAAAATGGTCCTTACAAAGATTACGTTATCCAAAATAACCTGTTGTGCAAAAAGGTGAAAGAAAATCTACTGTTCGTTGTACCTGACGTGCTAAAAGATGGCATAGTTAGAGAAGCTCACGAAAAAGGGCATTTCCACAAGAGGAAAATGGAAGAAATATTAAAAACCGAATTCTACATATCAGACTTATCCTCTAGAATTGAAAAATGTATAGCAGGTTGTGTACGATGCATCTTAAGTGAAAAAAAGTCTGGAAGTGAAGGTTTCTTGCATCCTATTACCAAAGGTGATAGACCTTTAGATACTCTACATGTAGATCATCTAGGTCCGCTCACTGCTACCGGAAAAAAATATCGTTACATTTTAGCAGTCGTCGATAGTTTTACCAAATTTATTTGGATTTTTCCAACAAAATCATTGTCGACCGAAGAATCTATTCAGAAGCTTGAGGTTTTTGCTGCCACTTTTGGATACCCAGGTAGAATTATTACGGACAAAGGAGGTGCATTTACGTCCGAAGCATTTAAACGCTTTTGTGAGGAGCACGGGATCAAACTTCATCACACTACAACAGGTGTCCCCCGTGGAAATGGTCAAATTGAGCGCATGCATCGAATTATAATTCCTGTAATCACCAAACTGTCATTGGAAAAGCCTGATAAATGGTATCAGCATGTTGATGCAGTACAGCGTTTCATGAACAGTACGTATCAAAGGTCGACGAAATATTCTGCCTTTGAACTCTTAACTGGTGTGAAGATGAAAACAGAAAAGGAGTTACTCATCAAAGAACGGATTCAAGACGAAGAAGCAAGACTACATATGGAAGAAAGAGAGAACGTAAGAATGCAGGCCAAGGAAAATATCCTTGCTATTCAGGAAGAGAACAAGAAACAATACAATAAAAAAAGAAGACAAGGAACGCGATATAAGATCAATGATCTTGTAGCAATTGAACGAACCCAGTTTGGCACACTATTAAAGATTAAACCTTGTTTCCTGGGACCGTATCGAGTTACAGCAATTAAAGGTTTTGACCGTTACGAAGTTGAGAAGGTGGGACATCATGAAGGACCATCCAAAACCTCAACCAGCATTGATAAGATGAAATTATGGCCCAACGAAAATCAATTTTCTCACGCAGAGGATGACGATTTATACCAGCAGGATAACAGACTCTCCGAAGGTGATGATCCAGAAGCAGTCAGAACCGATGACGAATTGCAGAATCCATCGGAGGCCGATGGAAAACAGGATGGCCGAATGTAGGATAGCTGATAACAACAGCAAAATAAAACACGATGCCGATAAAGAAGAGAAATATTTTTTGGATATACCGATAGAAGTGGACGAGAGGACAGTTGGTTCTTTTTGCGGTAGTAGGCAGACAACAACACGAGTTAGCAGTGATCAGTTGCGTGTCGATCAGTTATTTTATCCGTGGTCGGTAGATTAAATATTCCGGTGGACATTTATTAAATATTATACCTCTATTATATCGAACTTTAGTTTTAGTGACAAATTTGTGAACTCTTTAAACTCGAAATTATATGGAATTAAATCTTAACTCGCGGTGTTTTCATTTGGCTAGATCCCCTTTCTTTAATCTTTATAATATACTACATGTATGAAAAACACCAGTAGTGCAAGCAAGAAGTGTATAATGTCTATTTTATGTGGGAATAAATTTTACTATGCCTACGGGATCAAAAACTTGTATTATATAGATAAAAGAACTCATGCCAAAACGAAATGAGAAAGCTATACAGAGCAGTCCACAGCTGATGGCAAGTGCGGTTATAGGGGGCGATGGGTGCGATCGCCCCCCCCCCCCGCCTAGAGCAAACGTCTGGATCCGCCCTTGCAGCCGCCCAATTGGTTGCAAAAAAGACCACAATCGATCCCAATATAATAGGACGAGGCAATTTTGAGCACCTGTCGTCGTTATTCATACAACTCCCAAATGTTAACCATACATTTGTTAATTTTAATGTAAGTTGATAAGATTTTACTTCTATTATTCGTTTTTTTGTGTGAAATTTGTATAAAAAGGAAAGTGAATATTGAAGAAAAATTAAATCGTTTTTTATATGAAGAAATAGAAAGTACAAGAAAGCGAATATTGAAAAAAAAAAACCAATTTTTTTTGTAAAAGGTAAAGTGAATATTGGAGAAATATTACTAACAAAACTCAGCAGTATAATAAGGAAAAAATCTTAACTTTACTTTTGCGTTGAAAATTCCAAAATAAAGTGAATAATAATATATTTCAAGATTTTAAGTTCCGTGAAAAGGAAATGTTTTTTAAAACAATTATTAATTTTAGGCCAGAAACCCGAAACTTTAAATTCAAAGTTATATTATTTTTATTCCTCATTTTTTGTTATTCGAATCAATATTTCTCGAATTTGTGATCGAATAGTGATTTTTTTTAAAAAACAAAATGAAATAAGCACTTATAGAATTTCAAAACATTCTCTACTTCCAATCTACGCAAATCCCGCATAATTCCTATGAAAAATTAATCAATTCTTAACGATTTGTACAAAATTTTAAGGTTTTGCCGAGTGCATCATTTATCCATTTTTGATAAACTGAAGGAATGAGAACATTACAGTGAAAGACAAGTGGTTAGTTGAAATTAAGCATTTAAGCGATTTCGTTCACATTTGTTTTTTTTTTTTTTTGCAATTGGACTAACACCTCAGTTTCTATCGTGAATAGTGCCCTGAGAATCATTTAACGCGAATAAAACCACAGGCCAAGAATTTCAAAAAAATGAACGGCAAAGACATCCTAAAGCCCTCCTTGTTAGGACAACCCGAGGATTTAGCTAACACCCCAATAGGTTCCACAACAACTCTTGATCTAAGTACACTTAAAGATATTATCACTGAAATAATTAGGTCGGAAACACAAGGACACTATAATCAAACTTCTTCTCCTAGTACGAGCTATAGTAATGATGTAGACCAAACAATCGATCCCAAACATCTTACAAATCTAAACGACATGGATAAGATACCCGACGTCGTTAAAAGTCTGCGAGAATTCTCAGGTAAACCGGGAGAATACGGTTCCTAGAAAAAAAGTGTTGATAGAATTCTAAAAATTTACGATAGTTTGAGAGGAACAGCAAAATATTATGGAATTCTTAGCGTCATAAGAAATAAAATTACGGGAAATGCGGATACAGCCTTAGAGTGTAACAATACCCCACTAAATTGGGAAAAAATTTCGAAGTGTTTAGCACTTCACTACGCCGACAAAAGAGACCTTGGTACACTCGAGTACCAAATGACCACGCTGGTCCAGAAAAACAACACCACCCCAGAGTTTTATCAGCAGGTCTATTACCACCTATCCTTAATACTGAATAAGCTATCCTCAATGGAAATGAGTCAGGAATCTCTTAACGTTATGACTCAAGCCTATCTGGAGAAAGCATTAGATACTTTCGTCAGAGGTCTGAAAGAAGATCTACCTCGACTCCTTAGTATGAAAGGACCCGAGAATTTGCCTGAAGCTCTACACCTATGTCTGAAGCTTGAAAACGTACACTATCGCGTCCAGCATAGTCATTGCAGCATTCGAGGCCAACAACCTCCCTTACCTCCAACTATTACTCCTAGGAGAGCTTTCGTGCAGCCCCAGGAAAGCAAGAGTTTTTATCCACAACTACTCCATAATCCACAAGCAGCTCAAGGTTTCCCGAAACCTCTCTTCCATCCTCGACAACAAACTCAACAACCCCCAAGATTACCTTATAGAAATCACTATCAGAGGATCGAACCGATGTATATTGACCACTCTATCCATTCCAAACAGGCTAACTACCAAAATAGACCTCAAATGCAAAACTACGCAAACAAAAGACCATATTCCCAATAAATACAGCAGCCATATAAGGTCCAAAGGATTTATCATTCCGAACAAGTGGCAGAAGACCCCGAATTGGCATATTACTATTATCAATTATCCGCTTACGACTCAAAATATGATCAAACACTTGTAGAGTACACTGGTTCACAGAATTTCACGCAGCCACCTGAGCCTGCAGATTCTGAATATGATCCAAATTCTCAGGAACTAACCGAACATATTGACGATATCCATTTTTTAGACTAAGAAGCTCTTCGCTTCCCTACTTGGAACATGCGGCGAAGTGCGGAAAAACATTAAAATTTCTAATAGACACAGGCTCCAATAAAAATTACATACAATCCTGTTATGTAAGAAATCCTATCCCCAATGAAAAACCATTTTTAGCTAACTCCGTAGCTGGTAGTGTCATAATCACTCATCATGCATCAATAGATCGGATCGCAAACTGAAATTCTTCATTATTCCCTGTTTAAAATCTTTCGATGGAATAATAGGTAATGACAGCCTCAAACAACTTGGAGCAACCATTCATACGAACAAGGGGTTTATGACAATTCACCCAAACCTAAATATCCCTTTAAAGCAACATATTTCCGACTCCGTAAATAACATCAATCTTCGAACATCTCACCTAAATACAGAATAAAAGAAAAAATTGAATAGATTAATCAATAGTTGCCATAAACTTTTCTCCGAACCAGATGAAAAACTAACTTTCACTACAACAGTTAAGGGAGAAATCCGCACAAATAACACCGATCCAGTCTACTCAAAGTCCTACCCTTACCCTTTATGCCTTAAAGACGAAGTAGAAAAACAAGTCAAACAATTATTAGATGATGGTATTATAAGACCATCCAAATCACCTTACAATTCACCAGTTTGGATCGTCCCGAAAAAGGACGACGCATCTGGGAAAAAGAAATACAGACTAGTCATCGACTACAGAAAACTTAATACAGTTACAATTCCAGACAAATATCCCATCCCAGAAATACAAGACGTTATAGCAAACCTGGGAAATAACAAGTACTTCACGGTGATCGATTTAAAGAGCGGTTTCCATCAGATTCCATTAAAGGAATCAGACATAAAAAAAACAGCTTTTTCGATTAACCACGGAAAATACGAACTTACGCGGTTACCCTTTGGTCTCAAAAATGCTCCTTCCATCTTTCAAAGGGCTCTAGATGACATCCTCCGCGAGCATATTGGAAAACGTTGTCATGTTTACATAGACGACATTATCATATTCGAAAAGACTGAGGAAGAGCACTTTAAAAACCTGGAACTAGTCTTTAAAACATTAGAGACAGCAATATGAAAATACAGCTAGACAAATCCGAGTTCCTTCAAGACCAAGTGGAATTTTTAGGCTTCATAATTTCCAAAAATGGAATAAAAACTAATCCCAAAAAAATAAGGGCAATATCAGAATTTCCACTCCCTAAAACTGTTAAAGACCTTCGATCCTTCCTTGGACTGGCAGGTTACTATCGACGCTTCGTCAAGGATTATGCTAAACTTGCAAAACCCTTGACTGCGCTTTTAAGAGGGGAAGATGGACATGTGTCCAAACAACTCTCAAAGTCAAAAGCAATCCAACTAGACGACAAAGCAGTCGAGGCCTTCAATAAGGTCAAGAATTCCCTCCTTTCAGAAGATGTATTACTTTCCTTCGCGAACTTTGATCAGGAATTCGAGCTTACCATAGATGCATCCAATTTTGCATTAGGAGCAGTCCTCGCTCAAGATGGAAAGCCAATTACATTCTTGTCCAGAACTCTTAACAAAACAAAGGAAAATTACGCAGCAAACGAAAAAGAAATGCTTGCAATAATATGGTCTCTTAATTCCCTTCAAAACTTCCTTTACGGATCCAGAAAAGTAAAAATATTCACAGACCACCAACCCCTGACATACGACCTAAGTAGTAAAAATAATAACTCCAAGATGAATCGATGGAAAGCTATTCTGGAGGAATATAATTACGAGTTAAAATATAAACCGGGTAAAACCAATGTCGTTGCAGACGCCCTATCCAGAATCCCAAAAAATTCCCAAGTAAACACTTTGTCTGTCAGTCAACATAGCGACGAAAGCTCCTCACACGATTTAATTCCGTCAGTCGAAACACCTATTAACGTCTTTCGAAACCAAATAATACTGAAAAGAGGAGACATCAGCAGCTATCAAATCATTAATCCTTTCCCAAATTACACCAGGCATATCTTTATCCAGCCCGATTATTCGGAAGCCGACATAATAAACATATTCTAAAGGTATCTTAACCCAAACACTAGCTGCTGATAGATGACTTAAGAGTTCATTGACGATAGCCTGGCACTCCTTGAATGAATTTCCACAGATAATAATATCATCAATGTAACATTGGCAATCTTTTACACCTCGCAAAATCTCATCCATCTTGCTTTGGAAAATGGCTGGAGCAATGCTTTAATTTGCTCGAGACAGCTCTCGAAATGTCGTTTCCGAGCACTCTTATTGCACTTACGAAATGCAACTTGAAATTTATGCATGTTTCTATTGCACTTTTGAACAATATAGTCTTTATTCACTGAATTTTTTAAACACTCCATCACATCTTTTCGCAAATTTTCAATTATTGAAAAACTTTTATTTACTAACACCGAAGACATTTTTAATTTTTACGTACTATCACGGAGACTCACTAAAACTGACTTATGCTCCCCAAGAGTTTGCTTGGGCTTTTATAGTAACTGTTTGTAAACATGAATGATCCTGGTGCTGTAATAATCATTGCACATGATGATTCCAATGAATTTGCTTACAGGCTGAGATGATATCGAATAAACAATAAAACACAATTCTTGGAACAATAAAATAAAATTTTTTGGTTGCCTACAGTAAGTGTGGTATCAAATTACATGAAAAGAATAAATGTGCTGATATTGCTTAAATTTGTTTACACAGGTGTGCATGACTCATTCAGCTAAAATGCGAATTTGTAAACAGGAAGTTTACAGGGATACAACTTCTGATATCTACAAATTCCTCGCTAAGAAATATTCAAGTAAGAAAACAGCATCCAAGATGACGTCATGCTGATATCTAAAACCCCCACCCCACACCATCTAGAATCCACTGGAATGAACAAAAATTTCCTACTATTAACTTTAATTATTACTAATATTAATTCAAAACCAAAGCCTACATTTAGGCGCAACACTTGAAAACAACAAAAGCCTACATTTAGGCGCACCACACATCCAAGAAAACTGTAGCATTTTGCTGCTACGTGTGGGCACAAGTGAAGCAAAAAACTTCACACTTCCAAAAAATCGTAGCATGCTGCTACGTGTGGGCACAGAAAACCGTGGCGTGTTGTGGGCAAAAGTGAAGCAAGAAACTTCCCAAACCGTAGCATGCTGCTACGTGTGGCCAAAAGTGAAGCAAAAAACTTCACACATCCAAAAGAACCGTACCACACATCGAAGAAAGCCGTAGTACCGGAGCATGCTGGTAGTATCGCCTAATGTCGTTATGGTGCAGTCAAGGCCAAATGATACATCCAAGACTAAGCGAGTCAAGCCTCAGTGGTGTATCAAAGACATAAGCCAGTCAAAACTCAAGGGTGCATCCAATACATTTACCGGCAAGCCAAGACATAAACCAGTACATTCCAGACACAAACCACATTTAGTATGTACTCAAACCACCTAGCGATGGTAGCGCCGAGAGTTCTAGATAAAAAACTCTGGTCCAGAACTCTAAGCGTATATAGCAAGTTTAAAGAACATTCACACAACACCTCCATAGTCTGATGGTAGAGCGCCTCGGGTTTTACAAAACCAAGCGTTCTCGGTTCGATTCCAGCAAAAGCCAGCATTATTTTATTAAAAATCAGCTATGACAGAGCTTGATCAGCTGACGGGGATCGGCTAACCAGATGCGTCATTCCCTGGTCAGCCAGACGATAGGAAAGGAATTCCCCTTGCCCTGTGACGTATACCACTGGACGGAAGCCCCCTCAGTGGCCCAGAACACCCCAGTCCAGAGCCACCAAAATAGTTGGAATCTACCTTGCAATTTTTTGTATAGAAAAAGTGCGCCAGAACTCCCATAGCGTAACTACTCTTATCGATGTGCTTGTAGGTAGGTATACATACATAGTTTCGTTCCCAACCTATTTTCAATAATTAGAAATACTTGGAATTAGAATCTTTTAAACGATTTTACTTTCAGGTGACTATTTAATGTTGGTTCCAACGATCTGTCGGAACAATAAAAACAAATGAAGATTCCATTCGACAATCAGTAATTTCTGGATCGAATGTCAGTTCCAAAACATCATCACACAGTCGAAATACTATTGTTTTGTTTGGAAAAAGGTATCGTTGGAAGACTGATTGTACAATATATATGTATACAGGAATGACTTATTTCGAAAAGGAAACACGGCTGATTAGTTCAAAGACCGATAAAAAACTGGTTTATTAAATCGAAAATATTTCACAGCTTCTTATCTTACTACATCATAGAAATTCATTATTCTAATTCAAGTATACATGTTTATTAAAGTAGAAATTCAAAACACAACATTTTCTCCCTCCTTAAGATGGAATACCTAAGGACTCGTACTGTAATTTGTCAGTTGTTGTCTTTGACGAGTAGAGCAGCGCACTTCTGCAGCAAGAGATTTACCATTGCTAGGGTGTTGGGATAAATTCCTAACAGGATCTTGTTGTACTAATTCCTGAGCAGTGGAATCTATACCAGTCTCTGGATCATTTCCTATTGATCGTTCACGTATTGCAGGTTGATTAAATACCGAAAACTCTGGTTGAGTCGGTTTTGATACCATTATCTCCGTAATATACTGCTTAGAAGCTTTCAGAGGTCCACCGTTCGAGGTCGTTTGAAGCTGACTATGTGCCATTAGCACCCTCCCGTTGTAGTTTATTAAGTATCGTCTTAGTGATAGCGCGTGAAGAATTTTAATTGGTTACCTGTTGTTGCTAGTCCATAAGAATGCACTATTTCTTTCTGCAAATAGTTTATCTAGGTGTTTAATACCATATAATTTAGCTGGGCGAAAAGACATCTTCATTCCAAATTTTGCTTTTAATTGGGCAAGAATAGTTCGAGGTGAGTGCCTCAGTAGGTGTTCAGATGGACTTTGTCCTGTGGAAGAGGTAGGTATATTCCTGTAGGAAAACAGGAAGTCGTCGATGTATTTTTCTAATTCTTTTTCCGTAACCCTTCCGATGTGTTTCACTACTTGCACCATCCTTTCTGCCACTTCATTCGCAATTCGTATGACGGACTTTTGCGCACCTCCACTCCTTTATTGGATAAAAACTGAACAAATGAAGTTGAAAGCGGGTCCATTATCGGTGACAATTTTTTTTTTTTTTTTTAATATAATATAATATTTATTCATCAATACATGTATACATAGTTCAATACATAGGTTCTAATAGCTCCGGAATTTATAATTTTAAATTAAACCTGTACATTACATAATAAAAGGAACTAACCAATATTTATACGATATGATACAAATATTTAATTTACACTTCAAATCTGACCTCCACATCAGCTTTCGCTTGAGCGTGGAAATCCGTAGCGGCATTTAGCTATTGTACATTTACAATCTTTTACACCTCGCAAAATCTCATCCATCTTGCTTTGGAAAACTGCTGGAGCAGTTTTCAACCCATAAGTAAGACGATTGTATTGAAATAGACCGTATTGCGTATTGACTGTAAAAAATGTTTGGATTGTTCTAACAATTCCAACTGCTGATAAGATCCTGTAAAGTCTAAGACTGTAAAAATTTTACTACCTCCTAACGCGACTAAAATATCATTAATGTGAGATAGTGGATCATGGTCGGCATCTATAACCCTATCTATTCAAAGTTACTTTAAAGTCAACACATATCCTTACACCTCCATCTCTTTTATCGACAACTACTATTGGGCTCGCCCGACTGCTAGTTCTGACCTGCTGTATAATGTTTTTCCTTTCAAGTTTATGAAGTTCCGCTTCTACTTTGGAACGCAGAGCATACGGCACTGGTTAAGGCTTACGAAATATCGGGCTAACTACTTCCTTGACTGAAATGGAGATTTTGTGACCTTTTATTGAACTTACGTTTGGATCAAATACATTCCTATAAAGTTTTTTATATGACTCTACTGTACGGTTAACATTGCTCAGGCATGTCTAGTAAGATTAAATACAGAAAAAGCAGACTTCCACGCAGGACCTGACTTTTCCAGTCAACTGTGACCAAGTAGCATAACAAAATCATGTCTGGTATCAAGTATCGTGAGGACCAATTCGGCTTTGACTTCATTAAACGCGACAGCGACATTTAGCTGACCCAAAGTATTAAGAGTTTGATCCGTTCCTGACTTTAATCATGTTTCTGATTTAAGCGATTTAAGATTGTCACCTGTGTCTACTTCCGCTTGTATAGGAACATTATTTATATGAATCGTAACGTAATGAGGTTTCTCTTTCTTTGAAATAGATGTTGCAGTCGATGATTCCACATTATTTTTGTTATTTATTTGAAATTTCTTTTTTGCACAATACTTAAAGCACTCACCATTTCAGTTCCTCCTGTAGCATATATTCCATCAATAGTACCCCCAATACATCTTCGAAATCTTCCTCTTCTGTATTAACAGCAATTTCTTCCTCACCAATTAATTGAATATCGCCTTTACTTTTACAGCGCACCTAGATGTATGTATGTCCCTTACGTTGACACTTATAGCAAGTCCAGTTCGCAGCGGGACATATTGCGCGACTATGTAATCTATCACATCTGAAACGAGGTTTATTTTGTGACGTACAATTTTTCCTAAAATTATCTGGAGCAGACTTAACGGTTTTTTTATTGGATTATACTTAACTTCAAAGAGAAAATGGAAAAACTTTTAGTGTTTTGGATAGAGGGATCCACTGCAGAAAAAAATACCTACACATGGAGAACTTATAAAAGAGAGGGGACTTAGAATATACGAACGACTTCAGGAATCGGTGCCATCAACAAGTCTCCAGCCAACCAAAAAACTGATATTTATTGCAAGTGAGGGATGGCTGACAGGATTCCTAAAAAGGCGCGCAGTTCACAATGTAAAAATAAAAGGTAAAGTAGCGTCAGGTGACAAAAATGCTGCAAAAAACTTTCCAGAGAAGCTAGTAAAAATAATTTAAGACGGGGGTTATACGACAGATCAAGTATTTAATGCCGCCAAAACGGGATCATGTTGGAAAAAATGCCTACCAGAACCTACATGTCGAAATCAGAAAAAACTGCTGGTGGTTTCAAAGCGGCTAAGGATCGGGTGACGTTCTTATTGTGCAGCAACGCATCTTGTGATAGGATTTTAAAGCATCTGTTAATCAATCGATCACTCATGCCACGAACTTTGAAAGAAAAAAAAGACATTAAACAACTTCCAATACATTGGATGGCGAATAATAAGGGTTGGATGACGCCATTTTCATTTATAAAATGGTTCCACGAGTGCTTCGTTTCTGAAGTCAAAAAATATATGGAAAAAAACGGCGGGCTTGATCATCCAAATATTCAGCTGTGCTTTTTGGAGAAAAATTTGGCCAGAATGCGTCAAAAGTGGCACTTCTGTAATACAAGCATCAACTATGTGTTCTGAAATTATAAGTCTATCACAAGCAATTGGTGCTAGAGGCTTTGAAAACCTTGAATATGCGAACATCGATGAATTGATGATTGATAAACCATTGGATGACGAGGATCTAATTGAAGCTACAACAGTTGATGCTATTAATGAGAACCACAATGGTGAAGATGAAGTTGAAATTCATCAATTAACAGCTCATTCGCAAGGGATTGAAATTTGCTGCAAGTATGGAGCATCATTTTCTCACTTATGATCCCGGCAAGGAAATGCATTAAAATTTCAACGTAACTTGCAGATATATATGGCTGGGTATCAAAAACTGTATAACCAACTTGAGAAACCAAAAACACAGGAGCTAATAACAGATTACCTAATTAAATAAAGCCAACATCAGAGAACGTTAATAATGAACCAGACTCTTCATTACATTCAAACTGGTTAGATGTGTTAGGCATCTCTAGTGATGAAAGCGATTTTTGTCCAGTTAGTAATAAACGTTCGCGCTTATTATCAAGTAGCGATGAATAGTATGTGAATTCTATTTTATTTTATAATTTTTTAATAATAATATATGTTAATTACATTTTGTTTTTCATTACAATTTGCTTAGCTGTTGGCTTTTGATATTACATATATTTTTTGCACGGTTTTAAGAATAACGTATTTTCGTCTTACACGGTTTTTTAAAGCTGCGGAATACATCCTCAATTTTAGTAAGTGCAGCATGTCTTTTTTCTACACGTTTTTATACCCTAGATGAAATATATAGGGTATAATAAGTTTGTCATTCCGTTTGTAACGCGCAGAAATAATAATAGTAGCGCAAAATGGATTGGGCACCCACGCATAAAATTAAAAGTTATTTTGACTTTTTCATGTCTCTCTGTCAGTCTGTCTGTCCGTCCGTCCGTCCGCATGACAATTTGAGAACGCGTGTACTTAAAGAGCTGAAATTTTGTGCGGTCTTTTGAAAAAAAAAGTAAAATTAAGTTCGAAAATGTGACAGATCGGGCAACTCCTTCGTGAGTTTGTCATACAAAATTTTCGTGTTCCACTATATACTTGGACACTGCCTGAGAACGCGTTTGACATAGAGAGCTGAAATTTGGTACATAGTGTTTTTTGATAGTAATAGCAAATAAAAAATTTAGTTTTTTTACGGATACTGAGGATTAGTCCTAGACATTTTTATTGCACCAAAAACTGTTCTAGAAATATATGCGAAAAACCACTGCAAGAATCAAAATTGCTCAAATGAGTGACCAAATGAAATTTCATACGGACATTCATCTAGGATATCATAAGAATTGGTCATGACCAATTCTAGCTTTTTACTCGTTTTTACACGGTTTTCGTTGGAACGTATCTACCGTGTAAAAAAACAGTTGGGTGTAATTGAAACATGAACAATTGAGAGCTTATTACTTTATAACCTAGATGAAATCTCATATAATACCCTAAGTTTTAAATACCGATTGGACACCCACGCATACTATTAAAAGTTAGAATCAAATAACTAAAAAAAGCGCTACTAAAAATAAAAAAACTGATGTTATTTGCTAGATCTAGGCTTTTTTGGCCATCTCACACGAGTATTCCTGATGCAGTATGCAAACAGGTTTTCTGAGAAAGAAGTGAGAAGAAGCAAAGAGATATCTCTCCAAAGAGTAGAGATATCTCATTGCTTCTTCTCACCTCTTCCCTATAAAACCGGTATGCATACTGCATCACGAATGCTTGTGCGGGATGGCCCGATCATCCTAAAATAGTCACAATCTAAAGAAATACAAGAAGTTGATTTAAAAAACTTCAATTTTTACCATTTTTTACAAGTTTCCGAGCTAATATCTCCATTTCAATACATTTGTTATTTTTTCCGACGTTATTTACTAGACTTCTTCGTTACCTTTAATTTAAGATATAAATTATTATTCTGCTACAAATGGTTTCCTAGAAATTCGCATTGAAATATGTATGAAACTTTCAAATCTTGCTACTGATTCTTCTTAAAAGCTTATCGTCAATCCTCTCGATAAGTCGAGAACGCGTTTAATTTAATTTTGCACTCGGCCTTTTAAGAAAATTGTAGATTTACTATAAGTTCGAATGTCGGACAAATCAGGGTTTGTAAGGTTGCAAGACAAAAATTTCGTTTTTCACAATAGATTTGGGCACTGCCTGAGAGCGCAGCGATGTAGAGAGCCAATATTTAGTACACGGCGTTTTCATACAAATATAGCACATACAATTTCATAGTATACTATAACGGGCAATCCCTTCTTGGTGTTGCCATACAAAAGATTAAGTTTTCACTTTGTTTCACTTTTAATTTCATCTAGGGGATAATATTATTTCGTCTTAGACCTTTTGTTTCTTTTAAATTTGGTACTGCTTATTTTCGACAAATACGGCTACTAGAATTATAAAATTATATGTAAAAATATACAAGAGATAATATCTATCTAAAGGGTTTTCCAATAAGAAGTGTTATTTTAATTAGCCCGCTGTTTCGGTAGATGTCACTTTTGGAGCTGTCATTTTTTAACATTTGACAAGTAGAAACTACGCCATTAATAAAAATGGAACGATACACGATTCAGCAACGCATTGAAATAATTAAAATTCACTATAAAAATGGTGAAAATGTGGCAGAGACGGTTCGTAAAACTCGAACATTTTGGGTCGTCGTGAAGCACCTTGTCGGACCGCAATACAGAAATTGGTAGAAAAATTCGAGCAGTCGAGACGAGTTAGTGATGTGAAGAATAAAACCCGTGCACGCCGCTCAAGAACAGCCAAGAATATTGCTGCTGTAGCCGAAAGTGTTGAAGAAAACCCAGGTTTGTCCATTCCTCGTCGTTCTTTGGAATTAGGCATTCCACAAACGTCATTACACCGTATTTTGCATAAAGATTTGGGTCTTAAGGCTTATAAAGTTCAGTTAACACAAGAACTCAAGCCGGCCGATCATCAACAACGACGAGTCTTTGCTGATTGGGTCCTTGAAATGCATGAAAATGATCCGGAATTCCATCGAAAACTCACCTTGAGTGATGAGGCCCATTTCCACCTCGATGGCTTCGTCAACAAGCAAAATTGTCGCATCTGGGGCTCGGAAAACCCAAGAGTGATTGTTGAAAAGCCTCTCTATCCTCAACGTGCGACTGTTTGGTGCGGTTTATGGTCCCGCGGGGTCATTGGACCTTACTTTTTCGAAAATGAGGCTGGAGCAACAGTTACGGTGAATGGATTGCGCTATTGACAGATGATTAATGATTTTTTATGGCCGGAATTGGATGGTATTGATCTGGACAGCGTTTACTATCAACAAGACGGCGTTACGTGCCATACAAGCAGCGAAACCATTGATCTTTTACGGGAAAAGTTTCTGGACTGTGTTATCTCTCGAAGAGGTGGTCACAATTGGCCACCGAGATCTTGTGACTTAACACCTTGCGACTTCTTCCTTTGGGGCCGCGTGAAAGAAAAGGTCTACGCCAACAGCCCAGCGTCGATTCAAGACCTCAAAGATGGAATTCGTGAGGCTATCGAGGACATAGGGCAGCCACTTTGCGATTTGGTTATGGAAAATTTCATGAAAAGGATATGGTCCTGTAGGCGTGGTCGTGGTGGTCGTTTGGCTGATGTTATTTTCCATTATTAACGGCATACCTTCCTCTCTATAATGAAATAAAGATTCGATCATTTATCTCAAAAAATGGCATTTTGCTTTGAATATCAAAATAACACCTCTTATTGGAAAACCCTTTATATGACACAATACATATTCCGTTTTTATCACAAAAAAATGTCTGAAGAATACGAATTCAATAAAAATCACATTACACGCCAGATAAAACTAGACACTTCTGTTTATATCGTTTATTATTTATTATTATATCTGTTTATATCAGCCAAGGCTTATATGTACCTCACCTAGCTTGCAAGTTAGGATAGAGGCATTCTGATTAGATATTAGTCATAGTGTCCAATCCATTTTTCTCGTCAAATTTCGAAACTAGAAATAGTAACTTTAGTCATGTGAACGACTCGCATAATGTTTCATTTACTATTCCTACAATTACACCATTATGATATATTTGATTATATTAATGGGCTTCCAAATGACTTCACAATGGATCCTGATGGGTTTCCTCCAGCCTCTTCGAAGTCATGTTGCCTCTCCCTAGCAGCGCCGCTGAGAATTATTTCCCAAAAATCGCTCAATAGTGGTTGTTTTCCGCAAGTGTGGAAAAATTCTTTCATCATAGTTATCCACAAAACAGAGAGTAAAAGTGGTATTTCTAACTATAGACCCATTCGAGATTATCTTACATGCCCAAATTATTAGAATCAATCATTTACTCTCAGCTGTCAATATCCCGCAAGAATTTGCTTTTCATACCCTAGATGAAATCTATAGGGGTATACTAAGTTTGTAATTCCGTTTGTAACACCTCGAAATAATGATGGTAGAGCAAAATGAATTGGACACCCACGCATAATATTAAAAGTTATTTTGATTTTTGCATGTCCGTCCGTCCGTCCGTGCGTCTGTCTGTCTGTGCGCACGATAACTCGAGAACGCGTATACTTAGAGAGCTGAAATTTTGTACACGGACTTTAAAAAAAAAATCCAATTTAATTTCGAAAATGAGACAAATCGGGCAACTCCTTCGTGGGGTTGCCATACAAAATTTTCGTTTTTCACTATATATTTGGACACTGCTTGAGAACGCGTCGACGTAGAGAGCTGAAATTTCGTATATGATGTTTTTACTACATATGCAAATAAAATGTCAAAAATGGACTAAATCGGGCAACTCCTTCTTGGTGTTGCAATATAAAAATTTAGGTTTTTTACGTATACTTTGAAAACGATCTGTCCAAGACACTTTTATTGTACTAAAAACTTCTGCAAAATACGAAATCCTATAAAATTGGTTATGATCATTTTTTTTGTGCGACAAACTGTTCTAGAAATATATGCGAAAAACAACTTCAAAATCAAACTTGAATAGATCGGTGACCATACGAAATTTAATACGGGCATTCATCTAGGCTATCATAAGAATTGGTCTTAGACCAATTCTAGCTTTTTTACTTGTTCTAACCAACATGGGTTTATTTCGAGCAGGTCTACAGCCATCAACTTATTCGAACTCGTCTCTGATACCATTAGCGGTATTGCAAAAGGCTACCAGACAGATTGCATTTATATTGACTTTAGTAAAGCTTTCGACAAGTTATCTCACTCCGTGATATTGTTTAAAATGGAAAAGTATGAGTTTCCTCTAACATTCCTAACATGGACGGAGTCATATTTAGTTAACAGAATATACCAAATCTATTTTCGCCATTCCATATCTAGAGTATTGAAATCTTCGTCCGGGGTACCTCAAGGGAGTCATTTGGGTCCATTGCTTTTTATTCTATCTATTAATGATATTGTCCCTGTTGTGAAGCACTAAAAAGTCTTGATTTATGCTGAAGACATTAAATTTTTTGCTCAAATTAAATCCTTTAACAATTGTGAACAAGTACATGGTGACCTAACCAAATTTTACGATTGGTGCAAAAACAATAATTTGGTACTCAATATTAACAAATGTGAGGTTATGACCTTCCACAGGAATCAGAAACCTATCACGTATGATTTTGGGTTCTAGGATTCCTCGATTCGTCGTGTTAGTTGTCTGTCTGTGACTTGGGTGTCAAATGGGGAATCTACCTTAGAATAATTCATTAATTCTTCCATCATATGATGATCGCTTGATGCTTTCAAATATTGTCTCGCTTCAGAAATGTCGTATGGTTGCTGATGTAACTTTTATGCAGCAACTCTTAAACGTGAATATTGACTCTCCGTTGTTACTTGACAATTCTCTTTTCGTGATAGTAGGCACAATTTGAGAAGGCTACCTCTGTTGCATGTTCACTCCTCAAGGTCTAATTTTATCATGTACGAACCTATTAATCGTATGTGCATTAGGTACTGTTAATAATATAGCTGAACACTTTGCTAATGACGTTAAGAATGTTTTATAAAAACGTCTATACAGAGTGTTTCCGCCTAGGAGGTCCATAGAGCAGGAGATAATAGTACTCACCTAGGAAAATATAAAGTTTTATAGCAGGGGGACTAGTTTTTCATAAAATACCCTGTGAGATCATTGTATGCAGAACTTTATGGCCTCTCCAACGACTGCTCAACCAGCCCGGTACTTATGTAATTTTCAAAGTTATGATGGTCTAAACAAAAAAATTCGGATTTTCTTACCTTTTTTTTTTATATGACCTATTTTTTTATTGAAAAAGGTCATTAACGTAATTCTTTTTACAAAAACTGGAAACTGTGGACTCTCCTCTTTAATTTGACCTATTACTTCATATGTGCTATCTGTAACCGTTAAAGTCTTATTAATCTATTCTCAAAACTATTCTGAAACCTACTTTCAAAGATAATTTGTTCTTTTGGTGACTGCAAACACGTCATTTAAAAAAAATATCGGCTAATTTCGGTATGACCTGAATAGGTTGTGAGCTCATACCTCTTTAACGCATACAGAATTACAGATAGCACATAGGGTGTAATAGGTCAAATTAAGGAGAAGAGTCTACAATTCACAGTTTTTATAAAAAAAAAATATGTTAATGACCTTTGTTCTTAGAAATTTATTGGAAATATTTTCTTTAGACCCAGTAGAGAAGCCATAATCTTTTGTTTTGTTAAAAATTTATAGAACAATTTTTATTCTCTCTTGGTGGCCGACAGCAGTTTTCTCGCATCTATGCGTCTACGCGCGTAAAAATTGTTAGCGGACCAAGCAGCCGATGTCGGCCTCCAATAATGAATAAAATTGCAATGAAAAAATTTCCTCCTGTAGTCTTATGCACAAGTATCAATCAGTTTTTCAATCATAGCAGATGTACAGCTGCTCTTATTAAAGTGAGCAGTCATATCGCGCGAATTAGATAAATCGTTCGGGTTCAAAAAAAAAAAAAAAAAACAATCTTTAGATTGATGTACCTTTATTTAATAATTTTATTACTTTTGTAACCGTGGTCAGCTTTTATTCGTTCATAATAATTATCTACAAATCATCTTTACATATTTGTGACGTACAAAATGAAATCTGATCGCTAAGAACGGCGAGGCAAGATAAATTCGTAAGAAATATGTTGGGAAAAGCTGTAATTAGATCGTAGTTATAATGTGGGAAATTAAATGTTTTAAGTTTGAAATTATTTAAGTGTGGGAATGTGGAATGCTTTAAATTTGTTCTGCTTTTGCTGATTCTGCATATTTCTTTAGAATTTCTTGGAAATTGGTCTCTTCTATTTTGTTAGAATCGTCCCACATTTGATTTAGGATTCTCCTGAATCCTGTTTGTAACTTTAACATTAAATTGTTTTCGTTTACAAAATAGATAAACTAATATGATGCCCAATATGATGATTAATATCATTGAATCTAAACTGTAGCTTACAATTCTATGATATTTAAGCTCATATATTTCCTGAATATTTTTCTCATGATTTAAAATAATTCTGTCAAACGTTAATTCATCATTATTATAAGTAAAGTTTTCGCTTTTTGGAATTACAAATTTTTCCGTAAATATCTGTAACTTATTACTGAATTCTCTATTATTAATATTAATGGTACAATTGTTGAAATTTATAAAATAGCTTCCTTCAAGTATTATGATTCTTTCGTCACAAGTACTTTTTAATTTACCTGATTTTATATTGTTGACAATAATTATGTTTTCTTCAACTAGGGATATTTCTTCCTCTTCTTTATTAATAAATTTACAATTTTTTAAATTAATACAATTCCTACTTTTGGTTAGTTCCTTTAATGTGTTTCCTTCGGAGTATGTAAGGGCCTGCTCATTATTTTGTATTATATATTCAATATTAGAGTCTACTTGTCTATGTCGAGAATTTGCTATTGGTATAAGTAAGTTTTTGTTTGTTAAAATAGTGTGAGTGGGAATCTTAATTGCGAAAATTATAGAATCATCTATATGTTTTGCAACGGCTAAACGAATATTAGATAGCTTGTTAAAATCAATATTATACGTATTTATTTCCTCGTCGGTTAGTATGTTTGGATGTAGAAGTCCTAATCGTGCTGAAGCTATATTATCTTGAATGTGTTCAATTTGCTTCTCTATATAATCTAATTTAAACATTTGTTCTAGGAAAACAGTTTCAGGAAGGATTTTCATTTCTGTAAGGTTAAGTTTGTTTAATCTGTCTAACATTTTTTTTCTGTCTGCTTCAATGATACTTTTTATTTGGATCAAGGTTCTGTTAAAATTATCATTAATTGATATTTGTTGATTTGAGTTTGTAACTAAGTTATAGTTCTTTTGATCTATAACGGCTAAATGATTTTCAACGTCCAGCCGGTCTTCGTTGTCCATTGTTCCAAAAATCCATTTGATCAAAGTTCCTCCTACATTTATAATTCCTCTTTTATGTCTGTATGGTATGAGAGTCTTTATTTTATTTTTTATCCTGGTTATCGTATTTCGTGTTAAATCTATATGATTACCTAAATCTAACATTTGTAGTGCCGATTCTAAATTGTTAACTAAGTTTAATATTTCATTTGGATATATTCTGTGAAAAATTATTTCAAATTTGTCGGCTATTTCCACAGTACTTACTTTTATTTCAGTATACCCTAATTCCGTTTATATTTCCTCAATAGTCATTGTTTGATAAGTCGTTATGGGTGACAGTAACAAGAGTATCCATAGTAGTATTGTCCTGGCCTTGATTGTTCTGGCCTGCAAATTTAAGTGGACGTTTTATATTTGTATCGTGAACATTGGTAAGATTATATTTCCTAAATTTAGGTTCTTCTTTATGCCTAAATGCTTTATAATTTTTCATGAAACCGATTTTCCTGTTTTCTTCATAATTTTCTCTATTTTCATTCCTCTTATGAATAACAGCTGCTTTTGATTTTAATAATCTTTCATGAATTAGGTTGAAATCTGCTTCTTTGTTTTGTACGGACAAGGGCGTAGTTTTAATTATCGCGTGATAAGACCTATTATATAAGGTGTTAAGTTACAAGATCTCGGTGGCCAATTGTGATCACCTCTTCGAGAGATAACACGGTCCGGAAACTTTTCCCGTAAAACATCAATGGTTTCGTTGCTTGTATCGCACGTAGCGCCGTCTTGTTGAAAGTAAACGTTGTCCAGATCAATATCATCCAATTTCGGCCATAAAAAATCATTAATCATCTGTCGATAGCGCAATCCATTCACCGTAACTGTTGCTCCAGCCTCATTTTCGAAAAAGTAAGGTCCAATGATCCCGCGGGACCATAAACCGCACCAAACAGTCACACGTTGAGGATAGAGAGGCTTTTCAACAATAACTCTTGGGTTTTCCGAGCCCCAGATGCGACAATTTTGCTTGTTGACGAAGCCATCGAGGTGGAAATGGGCCTCATCACTCAAGATGAGTTTTCGATGGAATTCCGGATCATTTTCATGCATTTCAAGGACCCAATCAGCAAAGACTCGACGTTATTGATGATCGCCCGGCTTGAGTTCTTGTGTTAACTGAACTTTATAAGCATTAAGACCCAAATCTTTATGCAAAATACGGTGTAATGACGTTTGTGGAATGCCTAATTCCAAAAAACGACGAGCAATGGACAAACCTGGGTTTTCTTCAACTTTTTTGGCTACAGCAGCAATATTCTCGGCTGTTCTTGAGCGACGTGCACGGGTTTTATTCTTCACATCACTAACTTGTCCCGACAGCTCGAATTTTTCTACCAATTTCTGTATTGCGGTCCGACAAGGTCCTCCACGACGACCCAAAAATGTTCGAGTTTTACGAACCGTCTCTGCCACATTTTCACCATTTTTATAGTGAATTTTAATAATTTCAATGCGTTGTCGAATCGTGTATCGTTCCACTGTTATTAATGGCGTAGTTTCTACTTGTCTAATGTCAAAAATTGACAGCTCCAAAAGTGACATCTACCGAAATAGCAGGCTAATTAACATAACACCTCTTATTGGAAAACCCTTTGTTTCTACCGCCTTGAGAATTTGCGTTCTGATTGATAATTTTTCCTCTAAGTTTAATGCTCTAAGTTTTTCAGTTAATGTACCGTTGAGTCACTCAACGTCGGCGTTACCTGTGTGGCTATTGGGTTTGGTTGTATGGTATTCAATACCCTCCTTTTCACAAAACTCTTTTATGTATTTTGAACCAAATTCATTGTCAAAAATTAATTTTTTCATTTTGCCCCTAATCGCTATAATTTGTCTTATTTTCTCCAGTATGGTAACATGACTTCTATCTTCGAGATGTGGACTTATAGCATGCTTTGAAAATCTATCGATTACATTAATGAAATTGTTTTTGCTGTTCGTGTAAATGTTGATGTGTACTATTTCATTAATTGACTTGGGGGTTTCTGTAACCTCGAACTTCTTTTTTACGGGGTTCCTAGCGTACTTCGCTCCTGTACAAATGTCGCAATTATTTATAATTTCGTGAATTATAAAGCTTAACTTGTGATGATAAATTTTAGTTTTGAGATCTTCATATGTTGCTACTGTTCCACAGTGTCCTGACTTTGTGAAAGATTGATATTTGTTTCCTTAATTCCTCATTATTTTCCAGATCTTTCGCGAAGTATTTGCATTTAATGAATTTTACAACATCTTTGTTAGGATATAATTCTATTATTTTTCTTTGGAATCTATCATATTCCTGTTTACTCAATTGGGAATATATGCCTATTTTGCCTTTCTGTATGTATCGCCTAAAAATGTCTTTCTCCTGCTCTAAGTCCAAATACTTCTTCCGATTGTCTCTCTTTTTCTTCTACGAATATTATTTGTAATTTGACTCGATTAACTACAGTATCGAGTGCAAGTATGTAGTTACTAAGAATATCTTCCTGTGAATGAGTAGTTTGTATTTCTACTGGCTCTGAAGTAACACTCAAATTTTCAGTATCAGTTTGATCTTCTGAATTCTCCTCCAAGTGATTAATACTCAAAACTTTCATATTTCTAGTTCTTTCAAGATTAATGTTTGCACTTTCTTTAGTTTTCTTTATATATCCTTCCTTTTTTGTTTCGAATATATTAATTTCTTTTGTTTCTGTATTTATTTTCCTTTCCCTTAATGTATTCGATTTTCATATCATATTCACCCAACTGAATCAACCATCTTTGTAGACGGGGGTTGATATCTTTACCTGTATGTTTCAATTGTAACCATTTGATTGGCTGGTGATCTGTTTGCAGATCAAACTGTTTACCAAACAGATATGGTCGGATGTACTTGGTTCCCCATACTATCACTAATAATTCCTTGTCGATAGCTGGGTACCGATTCTCATGGTCTTTGAGTGTTCTAGATGCATAGCAAATGGGGTGGCCTTCTTGTGTAAGAACGACTCCAACTGCTAAGTTACTGGCATCTGTGATGAGCTTGAATCTTTTGTTGAAATCAGGATATCTTAGAATAGGGTGCTTGGTGATTATTTCTTTAAGTTTTTCAAAAGCCGTAATGTAACTAGGATCGTTTGGATTGACTTTCGCCTCCTTCTTTAAATATTTAACCATGGGACTTGCGATTTCTGCATAGTCTTTAACAAACTTCCTATAATACCCTGTTTTTGAGTGGTTGGCAGTTTTAATTCTTGGATTACTCCTTTCTTATTAGGATTTGGTTTAATTCCTTCTGACGTCAATATATGACCTAAAAATTCTGTTTCTTTGCTCAGAAAGTTACATTTATCGATTTGAATTTTAAGTCGGGCTTGTCTTAGTTTGTCGAAAACTTTCTTTAAGTTTATTATGTGCTCTTCTAAGGACGTACTGAATATAAAGATGTCGTCCAAGTGCACAACACGTATTTTGCTTATATATTCCCGTAGTACCGCATTCATCAACTTTTGAAAGGTTGATGGGGCGTTTTTCAAACCAAACGTCATTCTTAGATATTCGTAATGTCCGAATGGGGTTGAAAATGCCGTTTTCTTTCTATCACATTCTTTCATCAGAATCTAATGGAAACCCTTGGCCAAGTCCAAGGTAGTGAAGTACTGTGCCCTACCAAGTTTATTTAGTATATTCTCGATATTAGGAATGGGGTATTTGTCCTCTACAGTAACTTCATTTAGTTTCCTGTAATCGATGACAATTCTCCACTTTTTCTGATCAGAACTGTCCGTTTTTTTTTTGGTACCACCCATAATGGGCTATTGTATGCGGAGTTACTTTCCCTAATGATCCCTTGCTCCAGCATTTCTTGTATTTGATGCTCTATTTCTTTCTCGTGAACTTGAGGGTATCTATATATTTTAGAATAAACTGGGTTTTCAGTAGAAGTAATGATCTCATGTTTAATTTCATGTGTTGAAGTTAGTTTATCGCCCTCTTTAAAAAATAAATCTTCATTCCGTTTTAGTAATTGGATTATTTGGTCTTTTTCTTCAACATTTAAATCATCTAATTTTAATTTGTTTAAGAAACTATCCGTAATTCCCTCTAGCGTATATATTTCTCTAATAATGAATGGATAATTATTTTCTTCAAATAAAATTATGTTATTATTTATTTCAATATTTTTTCTTTCCATGTCTATTTTGGCCTTAAAAGGTACTAGGAAGTTTTGACCCATAATTGCATCATAACTTCTACCCTTTAAGTTAATTATTTTCCACGTTACAGTTCCAAGGAGTTTAAACTCTTTTGGCATTGGGGTTACTATCCTGCTTGTAATTTTATTGATACCGTTGATGGTCAAATAGTAAGCAGGTTCGCTTAAAGTCTCTTCAGAGAATTCAGCGAGGATATTTGGTTTGATGACACTGGTAGCTGACCCAGTGTCAACAAGACATTTAACCTTTTGGTTACCTATCGTTATGATTATTATGGGAATTCTTGGTTCCGAGGCTCATATTGAAATTTTACGTCTTGATCGCGATTTAAGTTACCAATTTCCATTGGCTCAGGTATAGGATGATTCCTAGCCTGTTCAAAATTCTGTCTTTGCTGGTACGAATTATAACTTTGATTCTGATTGCGATATTGGCCCGGATTGTTATAGTTAAATTGGGTTCTGTAATTATTACTATCACTTCTAGGAGAGTTGTTATATTCATTGTATCTACGATTGATATTCCTGTTATTAGGTAAATTATCACTATTAGAATTAAATATGTTCCTATTGAAACTATTTCCACTACCACTAATCTTTTCTTTATTTAATTTATTATTGGAAAAATTTTCGATCTTGTTAGTATTATAATTTCTGGAAGAGTTCATTTTATTTTTTCTGCTCCGAAAATCTATTGTATCTTCATTATCCAATAGTTTTAATCTATCGAATTTATTGTACCTTCGATAATTGTTGAATTTTCAGGTATATTACCTCTTAAGAAATCACTACTAACTATATCTACTAAATATCTATCGTTATTACTAGGGTGATATGTGGGTTGTCTTGCCTCGTCAAACTCATATAATTCATTCAATTTAAAGTTTATTTCCCTAACGTTATCGAAAAGCTCTCTTAATGTACTCACTCTTAAAGATCGGCATTGATTCAGCAATTCTGCGTAATCCTGTCTTGGAAGGAAATGTAGCTTAAGCTCCTGTTTCACTTCTGCCCATCTGTTTTGTGCATTTACTCCTAGACGTTGAATACATTTCTTTGCCTCACCTTGAACTTTATCATTAATGATGATGGCCATAGCATAGTCTCTCAACCCTGGAATATCCTGACAAAGTTGGAATGTCCGCTCTACTGAACTGATGAATTCTTGCACCGTATACTCATCTTTTCCATTAAAATTTCTCAATTTGTTCACATAATTGAGGAATTGCTCCGCTGTTAAGGTGAAATGGTTTTGGGGATTTGCTGCCACTGGTTGCTGTACTGCGGCTGCAGCTAAATGTTCAACTCTAGCTCTAGATCTGAGCTTCTTGTTGCTCGATGATATTTCTAACCATTTCGTTCTCCATTCTCCGATTTATATCAAAGATATTATGTCTGCTATTCCTCATAAAATGATAACAGTTGTACTTTCCTGGTCGCCTTTATTTAAAAAGCTTTCAGAAAAGAGAAAAAAATATTTCTTTTACGTTTCACAGTCACTAAAAATTATAGAATATGTGGTTACCACAATTTTTTTTGTTTTTTTTTTTCTTTTTTTATTGATGAACTTGGCAGTTATGTATAATTTTCACAATTAACTTGTATTTTCTTAATTTACACAAATCCATAAATTTTCGATTAATTTAAATTTAATCACTTGGTTCTTTATTTCACTGGATTGCCAATCTTTTGATAGCAATCCTACCGACTGCGCCAATTAGATAAATCGTTCGGGTTCAAAAAAAAAAAAAAAAAACAATCTTTAGATTGATGTACCTTTATTTAATAATTTTATTACTTTTGTAACCGTGGTCAGCTTTTGCTAAACCCTTTCCGTCAAAACTTAAGTTAGACTAACTTAATTATTCGTTCATAATAATTATCTACAAATCATCTTTACATATTTGTCACGTACAAAATGAAATCTGATCGCTAAGAATGGCGAGGCAAGATAAATTCGTAAGAAATATGTTGGGCAAAGCTGTAATTAGATCGTAGTTATAATGTGGGAAATTAAATGTTTTAAGTTTGAAATTATTTAAGTGTGGGAAAGTGGAATGCTTTAAATTCTGCTTTTGCTGATTCTACATATTTCTTTAGAATTTCTTGGAAATTGGTCTCTTCTATTTTGTTAGAATCAGACCATGATCTAACTCGCGTGCTGTCGATAAAGATGAATTAAAGGTAGGTACTACTTCTTTTAGATTACTCCAAGGCCTTTAATACTTTAAGTTCTCTTTTCATTCTGCAAAATAAATTTATGACTACTTGCGCAACAGATTACAAGTAGTTTTTACAAGTAATTCTCAATCTTATCCTTTCTACCATACCAGTAGTATTTGGTGTACCATTTTTGGGTCCCTATTATTTTTTATTTTTGTAAATGATATATTTGGGCAAGTTAAGTACTCTAATCTGTACTTTTATGCTGATGATATTCAATTGTATAGATCTAGTCTGGTCTCATTGAAGATTGCATCTCTCGGATAAATGATGGTTTGGAGGCTATTAACTTGTGGTCCTGTAATGTTAAACTAAGGTTTAATCCCTATAAAGTCTAAGTATTTCTTATCCATAGGTGTAAACTTAATACGGATGATTTTCCGTTAGTTTCCTTTAACAACACTGTTATTCCTATTGTTGATTCAGCTAAAATTCTTGGGGTGGTTTTCAATAAAACGCTTATGTGGAATCTTAACATCAATTCTGTTGTGAGTAGAATTTGCGCAGGACTTCATTCTCTATGAATGTCAAGCCATTTTACACCCATGCGTACGTGATTATTTTTAGTGCGTACATTGTTAATACCTATTATGACCTACGGATGTGAAATATTTAGAAAGCTTGATTACAATAATAGAAGAAAAGTTGAAATTGCCTTTAATTCTATCATCCAATAAGTGCACAGTCTCAGAAGATTTGATCATGTTTCTGAATTTAAGAATTCAATTTTGGGGTGCTACATTTCTGTTTATCTTGATTATTGTTCAGGAATTTATTTAATTAAAATTATTAAGTTTAAATGTCCTCGGGGTTTCTTGGTATTCTCTAAGTTCAACAGACCACATCATTTGTTACTCCCACGGTGTAATTTCCTTATCACCCATCGCCTGTTTTTTTTGCCATGCTATTAGAATATGTAATGAATTACCACAATCGACAAAAAACATGGTCCAGAAAAACACCTAAACGACAATTAGAAGTGGTGTTTATAATTTTTTTAATCCTAGGAGTTGGCATTCTTTTACATTATATTGAAATTTTTTATATTATTAATTTGTTTTAGTTTTAATCAAGCATTAATTGTTTGAACTTTCTTTCTTTCATCTACATATTACTTAGTCATATTGTTTTGTTTTGATTTTCTTGTATAAATAAAAAAGATTTGCTGAACAATAGTTCTATTAGTAAAGTTGATATATTAAAAAAATTTCCAGTAAATAAAAAAAAAACCGGTCATGTGCAAGTCGGACTCGCACACGAAGGATTCCGTATTATCGTACAAAATTTAACACTATGTATACGACAAAAAACATGTTTCTTATATGGGGCCCCCTTTAATTTTTACTTTAATTTAATTTTGTCTTTATTATTTATTGTTATAGTGGCAATAGAAATACCCAGTCTGTGAAAATTTCAACTGTCTACCTATTACGGTTAATCAATACCAAATGATTCCGATGGAGACAGCGTGCATAAACAGAAACAACTGTAACGGATATCGTAATGAAGACGATGACGAACAATAACAATAACAATATAATTTTAAATGCGCCATTTTATATTTGATCTTAATAAAAAATGAATAAAAAATAAAATTCTTGGTCCTACGTTCAAATAGCGTAATACGTTATGTACGCCTGTATACGCATGCTCGCTTGCTCTCTCCGCGCTGTACCTCGAAAACGGTTGTAGATACAAAAAAATGCTTCAAATGAAAATTGTACGTGATTTTATAATCTAAAAGTTTCATAAGGACCTTGAATGACGTATTTTCCATAGAAAACTAGATAATTGAAGAAACCCGATTTTCGCGACCTTTGACCTTGAATATCTGGTGACGCAGACACGCGATTATATGAGACTTTTTCCCCAGTCTTTAAAATGCCCAAACAAAGGTTTATACCAATTTACAGCTTGTTCGCTTCCATTCCCAGGTTTGCCACCTTTTTTGCCTTATTTGACTGGACTAATGTATTACATATCATTATTTGTTTTGGTTAAGAAAAGTTTTATTATTTGTTATAGATCTAGAAATTAAATGGGTTTTAGTCTACCATTTGCCATTTTAGAACAACTGTCCCTACTACTCATTTTTTTATTCAATTATTTTGACTTCCTGTCTTGTATTGTGAATGGTTAATAATGTATTGCCAACTATTTGGTAAAATAATAAAATAGTAATAGCAAAAGAAAATTACAAAATATATATTATCTGAGTTGATTTTACACCTTGCCTTTTAACAAGATGAAACATTAGAATAAACTACGTTTATAAATTTTTTTGACAATATGCGACATACTATATTATGCCGTCTTTCAAATTGAGTTTTCGTAACCTGCAATCTTATATTAGTTTTTTGTAATCCTTTAATTTGAACCCAAGGTCGCAATTTCAAACATTGAAACATCAACCAGAGAATAATTTCTGTTAGTATTTGCATTCGTTCCATTATGGCAAAGCCGATTTTAAGTGGTTTGATGGATCACCTTTGGGGCTACAATTTTGCTCTGAGTTATATTTATCTACTTTTATTTTTTGCATGCGTGGTCGAGTGTCTTTCAACTACTTATTCATACAAGAATTCACACGAACAGTTGTAAAATATATACTCTAATAGAAAACCGACACGGTTCTTTATTCGAACCCGCTCCCACCCAAAACCATAAATTTGCGAATCGCTAAAACTGTCATTAATTAAGCGAGCGAGATAATGTTGTCACCACATCATTGTCATCAAATGAATTAGAATTAATAATTTATGATACCCTCGTATCTCACATGCTAGCAGGTTCTCCTTAGCGGTATAGTGGTTTTTTTTTTCAGGTAAAATAGCATGTTATCTCCGTTGCTACTGGAACTGAATCCGCTGTTCCAGGCTACGGTTTGTCTAAGCAGTCTTTTTTGTCATTCTCCGCATATAAGTTTTCCGTAAAATAGCATTTTATGTTCTCTTAAGGAATCAACGATACAAAAATGAATTTTTCGGAAGAAGCATATCTTACTCAATCATTTCTTGCTCATTGCCGACATTTAAAAATGAGCAGAGCCGGCTGTAAATATGATAACAAGAATAAATTATCATTTGTAACTGTCATCGTGTGCAGTGAGGCGGTAATGAAAGCGGGTTCATATAATCAGTTTGTCGGTCAGGGAGCTCGCACAAAAGAGGTTTTTAATTGACATTTTGAATACTTCTTAGCAGTAGATATTCATACTTAGTTATTTCATCTAAAATATTTGTCGCTACATAGAGTAGGACAATATATGCAAAATAAAACTTGAATTAGTTGATGGAAATTTGTTGGAATTCTGGAGCTTTAAAAGTATTTTAAAATAACCCTTTATACTTATCTCAAATATTAAAAATAGCTGAGAACGCAATTGTGTTTTCTCTGCTTCTATTTCTATAAACATCACCGTCAACTCTATCGATAACAACTCTGGTTATAGACTTATAGACTTTCTGGGACCATGATTCAAAATTCCATATAAAGTAACTCAACTGGCCTAAGATTTAATACTAAAGCGAAACAAATATGTATGGTATAACACGAGCAATACTTCCCGGACCATCATCGTGAACAACAACATGGATGTTATTAAGAATTCCTCTTACCTCGGTAACGCAATTACCGAAACTGGTGGTACAGAAAAATATGTCGTAAGTATAAACAAATTCTGAAGACCTTTTTATCAGCTAGCGAATATGAATCAAGAAACACAACACAAAACTAGGATTGTTCAGATCCAATGTTGAAGGTCATCCAGTCTATAACTCTGCATTGCAGATTTTTGTAAATAAGTCATTACGTCACACTGTAAAAACTCGCTGAACAGACGCCTACAACGCCCTAAACTCTAGGGAAAAAAATTTCAGAAAAATTCAAGGATATATTGGCTTCAAATTAAAAAGTATTCGAAAACAACTCAATTTAATCTAATATCCTTCAAATATTTTTTACGAAAAGTCCAGAATCATGTCTGCAATCCTCTCGTAGGCAATTTCATTATGTCCGTTTCAATTTCTCCAAATCTTTTAACATTCTCATCACTCGGAAGGTCCAATACAGTAAACCTTGTGAGAATCCTGGGACGATGATTTTATACATGGCCTTACAAGATGTGATGCTCATATATATAATATATACAATTTTGTACAAATGTATGTATAATATATAGAAACTTATAGATGTCAGTCTAGCCAAAAAATAAGTTCGGGAATTGAGCAAAAATACACATACAGAAAGGATATAGGGTGAAGCATCTTGTGGAAAATATCTGTATTAAAGGTTGTCAGTGAAGTTTTCTCGCAGCAAATCTAATTATTGTTACCCGAGGTGTTTGAGTGACGTTCTTGGGGAAACTCGGTGAAATCATCAATCATTCGTCACGAACGGCGCAGTTAATTTTCTACTTACATTGTGCTCACTATCTGGGTAACTTTGAGCTTCAGTACATGATTGTGTCAGGGGTCCCAAGCTAGGCTATAACATATTTCCAATACAGTATAGAAAAATAAAAAAAAAGTAAAAAGAACTCACTATGAACGGAGGTGAAATGGAAGTATTATAATTGCACTCCTCCAATTGTCACGAACTGTGAAATTTGGTGTGAAAAATGTACTAACAGAGAGACACAATGAAAAGTAATTCAATTATTTGGAGGATGGATTTGGTGAAGGAAATGAGGCCGCCGCGTATGACTGCAAAGGTAACATGACATGATTCAGCGATTCTTCGCTTTTCAAATTTGTTCATATTGGCTACTTATCGCTACCAACCGTGCTTTGCCGATAAAATAAAACAAATTGCTGCGAATAGTACAAGACTCCGGAGAAGTGAAATCAAATGCAAAATGGAGAATGCATGCATTCAAAAGGCTTTCTACATATCTATAATTGGCCTCCAACCATAACTAATGAATGAAAATGAAATATTAATTTATGCCAGCTCCCGTTCTTGCGTGTTATTTATAGCTTGTTTTAGGTTTTATGTGTAATTTATTGCTCGTTTTATGTTCGCAGCAGCAATTCGTGCGTAGAATACGTACAAAAAAATGCAAACATTTTTCCACCATAAAGTTTTAATTTGAAAAAGTTTTAAACTGAACGCATACAGTTTTGACAAATAATTTGTATCTTTCATAAAATAGTATAAATTATTGTTTCGGAAATACATAAATAGTTATTAGTAAGTATGAATGAAGCTAGAAATTTCATCAGAAAGTTTGTTTAATGTAGGATATAATGGATGTTCTGAGTGATGGGCTTAAACTGCCTTGTCGGTGTCGTCCTAATGTTATTTTCAAAAAATTCCATGAATTTTTTTAATAATGTGCAAAATTATTTGGTATTAATTTAGCAGTATCTACCTGACTAAAAATTTTCTATTGATTGTAAACCATAAAAAAATACAAATTGACTGCGTACGGACAACCTCTGACGTAGAAATCAAAATTATACTGTCCTACCGCTGTTATTTTTACTCCGTTCGGAGTATTTTTACCCCGAAATCTAATAATGTACTCCGGTACTACTCCTTTTATAAAAATACTCCTTTTTTTTAATATTACAACTCCTGAAATTGACCAAAATCACGTTTATCTAAAAGTTTTTTTCGCCTAGGAGGGAGGACTGAGTTGAGTAACTATGCATAGTACATTTTAGTAATAAAATTTATTAACTAGTTAGGTTGACATGATAGTTAGTATTGGTACTAGAACAAATCTCTTAATAAAGAATAAGGTAATTTCAAATATGTAATGCAAATTGTGTCATTGTCATTTGATTCGCTGGCTTGGATTGTGTAATGTTTTGCTGTTGGGTTGGCTGTCTCTTCAGCCACGTTATTGTACAAATGTAAACGCCTCTCTCGAAGAATTTAGAATTTTGGAATTTAATATAAAACTTTAATTTTAATCGCTCCTTTCCTTTCTCACAAAAGTTAAGTTTGTCTTTCAAATATCCGAATCCTTTGAACATTTTTCATGGAAGAGGAGGACTTATTTAAAAATAACTACTTCAAGTACAAGATGTACAAGAAATAAGAAAACAATGCCGTGATTTCTGTATTATCTATTGTAGAAAAATATTACATCGTATAAACTTCCATAATAGCGTACTAAAAGCAGTTGCAGGAATCGATTCAAATTGTTTAACTCCAAGCTTAACACTTTTAATCACACTTTTCTCAAACCTTATTGATCGGAGTGATATTGATGCAAAAAATGACGTCTTGTGCAAATATAGGAATTTGTACCAAAGTTATTGTTATTTGAAGAATATTGGAACTCGACTTTTAATGTAAAAAATGCCCCAGGTGAATTTAAAAAATTTATTAGCTACCTTCTTATTAAAATGAAAACCAGAAGTTCTCTTGACGTAGAAACATAACAATTGTTTAAAAACGTTACTTATATTATAATAAAACAAAGGCAAAAGCTAGAATTGGTCTTAGACCAATTCTTACGATACTCTAGATACCCGCAGTGGCAGATCCAGAATTCTTGTGAGGGGGGCGCAACTATGGTTTAAAAATGGTATAAGCTAGAAACAGGTCAAAAGTTCAGAGACACTCGCCACCACTCGCAAACATCAAATGCACAAAATATATCATTTTAAAAATTCGGGTCCAACAGATAAGCGAGTGGCTACCGTTCGCAACGAAAAAAGTTGTTCAACGTTCAACTTTTGCCACTCCGAAAGGTCAAACGAGGTGTTAAATTATTTATTTTGTTTTGGTTTGTAAATGGCGGTTTAGTTAATAAAAATAAGGAAATACATTTGTAACATTACGTCTATTTAAAATAGCACTCACAGAACACATACAATACATACCTTGAACGAATATAGCTTCATGGAAACGTCACACTTAAACTTTTGCAGATTGTATGTATTGTATTGTATTTTACTGTATGGCCGAAAATAATTTATGTAAATGGTAAATGGATCTGTGCGGTTTGCTGCACGAGTACTGTGTGCAGGAATAATTCTACAAGGGATCAGACTAGATATTTCATCAGAACATTGCCCATGAATGTAGCGATAAGAGAGCGAACAAAGCGGCGGTGTTCGAGTGAGTCGGTATGACAAGTTATTGCCGCATCGTCAATGAACTCATAGGCTCTCTTTTGGATAATATCCAATGAAGCTAAGGCTGTACGACGACCGCCGGCCCAATTATGGTAATTGTATTCAATTCTAGGTCTGATGTAGGACTTGTAGAGGAGCACTAGATTCGATAGGCTGAAATATTTCTTACACCTTTTCAGAAATCAAAAACATTGGGATGCTTCTTTGGCAACAGAGAAACAATGATCTGTCCAGCTTAACGTACTCGAAATGTTAATCACAAGAATGCATAAAGGCGGTGTATCGTAAATCGGTGCTCCATCAAAAGAAACAGAAGTGAAAAATTACGAAATTATGATCTTCTTTGAAAGTGATGGGACAGCTTTGGGACTTAGATGTAAGTATTGAATTCGACGAGATTCGCCGCAAGGTCGTTATTAGTTGATTTAATCATGCAATCTAGTTTAACACATCTGGCATTCCCTCTGGAGTTTAGCAGCGTATCAATGGAGTAAGGGTACTGTCATCGGCAAAACCATGGGTGGGACTGAAAGTAAGGAAAAGCATATCATTAATAAAAATTAGGAAGAGAGACGTAGAGATTACAGAGCCCTCGGGCACACCGGCATTTATAGGGTGAAGATCTGATGGACGCCATCTAGCGCAACCCGTATTAGGCGAACAGAGTAAAATCTTTCAATCCATATTAGAAAAGGAGGATAGACACCAAATGCTTTCAGTTTGGCTAAAAAAGACTCTATCAAAGGCCTTTGAAATATGTAGGTGAACGATTTTGGACTCACAAAAATTGTGAAGGTCACGGTTCTAACGTTCCGTAAGAAAATTCGGCAAGTCCAGTCCGGAAGCCAAATTGGCGATGAGTTCATTGATTTCTAGTTACTTCATTATTTTAGAGTTAATGATAGATTCAAAAATCTGTGATAGAATCAAAGTGATTGCAATTGGTCGATAATTTGAGGTATCACTACCCTCTCCTTTCTGCAGTCTTGTAGATTTGTTTCAGTTCTGGACATGGATGCAAATGATAGGTGTGGAAAACAGACTCTTTCGCTTTTATTTATTTTTCCCATGCTGGAATGGAACTCACAATTTTTAGAATCGGTCATAGATGGATAATAGAAGAATTTTAAGAACTTTTCTTTTTAACGATTCTAAATTAAATCATAAATACAAGAGAAAAAAAAACAACCGCCTGGTCCAAAGTTTGAAACCGGGACCATCCGCTTTCTAGGCGACTGCTCTTACCTCTGAGCTAACGAGACAAATACAAGAGGAGAAGCATCTGTCTCGTTAGCTCTTATCAGTCGCTCGTAAAGCGGAAGATCCCAGTATCAAACCCCGGAGGAGGCGGTTGTCGTTTCCTCTTTAATTTATGATTTTATTGAGAATCGTTAAAAATTAAATTTCATAAAATTTTTCTATTCTCCATCTTTCGCTTTTATTGATTGTTTGCACTTATCGTTAAGCCAAAATCAATTTTACTGTTGTTGAGATTTGCTGTAGGAATACGGAATGCATTCACCATTGCCAAAACTTATTAAGATCTAATGTGCATTCATCAACATGCCTTGAAGCAAAGCAGACCGACCAATCAATTTCTCTAAGATACTGATTGAGAATTTCCCCATAAGCAGTTTTATTTTGTTTTTATTTAACGTTTGATAGGCTAAGTATTCTGGTAAAACTATTGCACATTTAAAGATATAATAATAAAACAATTATTCCAAAATAACCTTCTTGCTTTAAATATAATAACTCACTACAACAATACACTATGATTTGTTTGCCGTTTGTTGTTTCGATAAATTTCTCCAATTACGCGTTATAAATAAAATAAATATTTGCTTTGATAATGTTCTAATAAGCCGTCTTTACATCGATGACTTATCGACTTATCAATTAAAACAAACCTTCCATCGATTTTACCCCAATAGGCTCCCTTCAAACACCCCGAGAAAAGCTACGTTCATGAAAACGAATTTTACAGCACTTCCTGTTTTCTCTATGGGCTTCAACAGCTATGACCTAAAGTTGAGCGAAGTCCAAGTGGTTAGTCATGAGGGCTGTGGTCTTAAACTTATCAAATTGAACGCTTCCAGATATTGTTTTAGTTTTCACAAAAAGTGCAGTAGAATAGATTTACTACACAGTGAATCATTTTGTAGGGAAAATCTCAGATAATCTACTGGAATTTTATTTTTAATTATCTTCAGGGGGGACGCAACGCGCCCCTTAGCTGGATCCGCCTGCCCCTCTGTGAAAATTTGTTTGTTAAAGTGGTTTTGTGCATATATTTCTAGAAAGGTTCGTCGGACAGTAAAAATGATTCTAACAAATTTTATAGGATTTTTATATTTTGAAAAGTTTTTAGTACGATAAAAACGTCTAGGACTGATTGATTTCACTGTATATGTAAAAAACCACAATGTTCGTATGGAAACACCAAGAAGCGGTTCCCCGATTCAGTCTATCCTATGGGTATACTAAGTGTGTTATTCCCTTTTTAACGTACAGAAATAATGATGGTGAAGCAAAATGGATTGGACTGTAAGTTATTTGGATTTTGGCATGTCCATCTGTCTGTCCGTCTGGATGTATGTCAGGCTGTCTGTTGTCTGTGCGTATGACAACTCGCGAACGCGTATACTTAGGGAGCTGAAATGTTTTACACGGACTTTAAAAAAAAAAGTAAAATTAAGTTCGAAAATGAGACAAATCGGGGAACTCCTTCGTGAGTTGTCATACAAAAATTTCGTTTTCCACTATATATTTGGTACATGGTGTTTTCATAGTAATAGAAAATAAAATTTTAAAAGTGGACTAAATCGGGCAACCCCTTCTTGGTGTTGCCATATAAAAATTAGTTTAGATTTTTTACGTATACTGTGAAAGCGATCAGATCTAGACATTTTTATTGTACTAAAAAAAATCTTCTTCAGAAAACGAAATTCTATAAAATTGAATAAAATCACTTTTTCTGTCCGACCAACCGTTCTAGAAATATATTCGAAAAACGACTACAAAAATTAAACTTGCAATGGGTGATAATACGAAATTTCATACGGGCATTCATCTAGGGTATCATAAGAATTGGTCTAAAACCAATTCTAGCTTTTTTCTTGTTGAAGTATCTAAGTATAGCATCTGGTCAATTCATTTTTCTTCGAAAAGAAACAAAACTGACCACAGGTACAAGTCCCTTGTGGATATTTTCAAGAGCAGTAAATACTCTGACTGTTTTGCTATGCATTTATTACCTTCTTTTTATTATCTTAATTCATATATAAGCGAGTGTTAAAGGTCCTATTTTACATTTAAATGGTTCTTGCGAGTGAATACAGTGAACGAATAGGATTTTACGCGCATTTCGGTTGAAACTTAAAAGTAATATTTTTTTAATAGAGCTTAATGTGTAGTAATAGTAGTAGTAGTAGTAAGCATTCGGGCAAAATAGAAAAAACGAACTACATTTCTAGTAACACAAAATAAATTGTGCCAAATTTAATGAAGAAAAAGACTTTCGCGCAACGGAAATTGCTGAAATGTACAAAATTTCACAATCAGTAAAAAATATATATATAAAAAAAAATGGTAGATGAATGAGTAGAGGTTCAATTGGACAAGAGGGAGCATTGCAAAAGTTTATGAAAAAAAGGTTCCACGGGCTGAAAGGAAGGTTGTTTCAATTGTTGAAAGGAACAGGAAGACTCCAATTAAAGTGGTTCATAAAATGGTTTCGGATCAGGACGTTGAAATTTCAGAGCGCACCTTAGACGTCGGCTGAAAGAAGCGCATTTGGGTTGCAGGAGGATAACCAACACACCGAGGTTAACTCCTGCAATGATAAAGAAGAGACTGGTTTGGGCAAAGACGCATAAACACTTCTCAAAATCTGACTGGGAAAATGTATGCATACATGTTTTTTTTAAATCTCAAGGATATGAAATTTTTGGAATTGAAAAATCTCACAGGTTTGCTTCTGTGATGAATGCTGGATCGAAGTGACTGAAGAGCAATCAATTTATGTAAGCACCCAGCAAACACTGCGAAGCCAATGCGAATCGCAAAAATATCACAAAGTGCAATATAAATTTCGGTAGTGAATTCAAATGAGATATGAAAGCGAGACCTCGAGTGGGAGCAAATGTTGACAGAACATTGTATCACATTGCTGGTATCACTTCGGGTTCACTTGCCTTTCTTTTTCTACAAAATTTGATAAATTTAAATGTATCCAAAGTGAATATAAATCTACAGTGGTAGCGATTAATTTAGCGATTCTCAAATAAAATTATTAACCTATGCTTGTAGGTACCCAGCTACACTGTAAAAAAAGTAGGACTATTCCCTAAATTTAAGACACGGTTTCCCCTAAAAATAAATGTAAGTTTCTCTGATATAAAGGAAAAATCAGTTTAATATCCCAAAATTAATGGAACATTCTATGAATTTAGGTATTTCGCACCAGAAAACCTAAAAGTACGTAAAATTCCCGAAATATTAAGCTCTCTTGGATATAAGGAAGTTAATATTCAATAAAATTGGCATTATTCTACATTTTTTACGGAAATATATTCACATATTGTTTTTGAAAACAAGTCATATATTGTTTTTCAATATTTTGTTTGAGCGTGCCAAACGCACTAATATAAGCTCCGTACTACTTAGTAGTATGGGCCATAAAAAATGAGCTATTCAGCTCATTCTTATGTTTTTTAAAGTTGTGGTGATTTATTACATAGTGTGTGCTTTCACCTATTCACCAGGGAAAAGGAATTTTGAAAATTCCCTACATTTTAAGGGGGAAGAAAAACAAAACAAATTTTACAATTCTATACATTTTAGGAAATATTCCCTACATTTTAGGGAATATTCCCTACATTTTAGGGAATATTCCCTACATTTTAGGGAATATTCCCTACATTTTAGGGAATATTCCCTACACTTTAGGGAATATTCCCTACATTTTAGGGATAAAAACTACCTGCTTTTCAGGGATACAAACCTAATCTACGTTTCTAATGTGAGATTTTCTCTAATCTTATCGACAAGTACCTAAGCTTTGTGGAACAAATTGTTCCCACTCACTTTAGGGAATTATTTATTACTGTGTATCTAATCCAGTCACTCATATAAATGTAATTTTAATTGCCCACCTTTTATAATTCACTGATAGAAAGACAAGGCACAAAACATCGCGCATGCATGTGTATATGTAAGTTAAATAAAAAAGAACAGTATTTATATTCGCGTTCGTTTCATTTTTATATCGCTTCTTTCGACAATATAAATAATTTTTAGCAGTAGTTGTTCTATGGGGGCACGAGACTATAGATTTTATTTAGAACTCTCACCCCCAGATGGAACCACCGTCGCTAGGTGGTTTGTGCCTGTGCTAAATATGGAGCCTGGGTTTGTGGCCTGGCTATAACAAATGTGGAATATTACGTCTTGTATAGATGTGAGGTGTGTCTAAATTTAGGCATTTTTGGGGATACGAGATCACTTTCAGCACTCTCCAGCATAAGTTTTCAATTTCGTTTCTGGAGTTTGCTTATTTCTCATCTCCAGTTTTGGGGGTACGAGATCGTTTTGGGGATACAAGATCACTTGCAGCACTCTCCAGTATTGAGAAATAGCATAGGTTTTGGATTTTGCTTCTGGAGTTCGCTTATTTTTCACCTCAGACTCGTAGCCTCTAAGTTGACATCAACATTTTTCATCTCGAGTTTTGGGGATACGAGATTACTTTTTGGATACGAGATCACTTTAAGCACTCTTCAGCATAGGCAAATAGCATAGATTTTCGATTTTGTTTCTGGAGTTCACTTATTTTTTATCTCGGAGATCGTAGCTCTAAACATTTGTGAAGGGGTGGGAAGCTTTCTTGGTGGAGGTTTCTGGTCAAGTTTGATCTGGTTTGGGGGTTACAATTTGACCGTGAAGTGCCTCCTCCTGTGTCTGGGTACTGGAGGTTGGCTGAGAGCCTTAGTGGTAATATCTGTGTGTTGGACTTGGCTACATTACCTGTACCAAGGCTGGGGTAGAATGTGTGTGGCATATGTGTATTCAGTAATGATGTGAAATACCCTAAGCGAATTTATATCGGAGTGAGTTCCTATGGTATATTGGGCTGGGCTACTTGGTGGCTGAGGAAACGTTATCTAAGGCGTGGGTGGATGTGTGCAGCTGTGTATTTATGTGGATAAGAAATATTGCGAAATTCCCTAAGTTAATCAGTGTAATTAGCATTAGTAATAATTTAAGTTAACCCTAGAATATTCTTCTTCATGCCAATAGATTCTAGAACGTGTCAGTGGAGCTTTTAGTTCTAGGGCTGGACCAAAGTTTCATCAGAAATCCTCCACGAGCTAT
This sequence comes from Dioctria rufipes, assembly GCA_963924295.1. Lineage (NCBI taxonomy): Eukaryota > Metazoa > Arthropoda > Insecta > Diptera > Asilidae > Dioctria > Dioctria rufipes. The sequence continues at coordinate 114,556,070 of OZ002741.1, forward strand.
AGTTTTAGAGATATTAGCGATCTTACCTTTTCAGGTGTAATTAATATTAGTAATAATTCAAGTTAACCCTAGGATATATTCTGTTCATGCCAATAGTGTTAGTATAAGGGGGTAAAATTTTCATCAGAAATCGTCTACGGGCTATCTTTCGAGATAACAGCGATCATACCTTCTCAGGTGTAATTAATATTAGCAGCTGAAAAACAAAAACAACAACAACTATAATCGAAATTGTGGATTAAAGATTTGATAATATTAATATGTAGGTGTCTTTTGTAAACATTGCGCCATGTGATGATATATCTAAAAATAGATCAGGCAAAGCTGACTGGGGCGAATGTAGATAGATATGTTCACTTAGATAAGTAATGGAAATTAGTAAATGCCTAATTTTGCTCTAGGTGGAATGCTTCTAATTTGTTTCCTTGCATTAACAAATTCGCACAGTCCAGTAAAGTAAACGGGATGAAAAATGTTGATGTCAACTTAGAGGCTACAAGTCTGAGATGAAAAATAAACGAACTCCACAAACAAAATCGAAAACCTATGCTATTTCCTAATACTGGAGAGTGCTGAAAGTGATCTCGTATCGCCAAAATAGCCTAAATTTAGGCACACCACACATCTATCCAAGACACAAACTCACATTCCACAATTCTTGTAGTGACGGTGTCGCCATTTGTTGAAAATAAAAACTATGGTCTCGTGCCCCCATAGAACAATTACTTTTAGCTCTATCGAATTTATTCTTATGTTTCGCATTGTGCAGAGCCATTGTCGCTTAAGTTACGCTGGTGCGGACGTTCGCCATATTGTTTGCTGGGAGGGAGACCAGGTGAAAGACTGGTATCTGAATGTGTTGAGCAAAGGGTAAAGTACCCAATAGCCATGATTATGTGAAGTGTGATCTCCGGGAAAGGACTCTGATCTTTATATTTTGTCGAATTCCGAGCAGTATCTGAAAGTTCTCAACGATGGTTTTCTTCCTTAAGTGGCACGTTTTTTCGAAGAAAAGGTCGAATATATCTTTATGCAGGACATCGCACACTGCTAAATGTGTGAAAAACTTCCAAAGAGGAAATAATATTAAAGTTTTACCATGCCCAGGGAATTCACCGAACATTAATCCTATCGAGAATGTTTGGGAAGTATAAAAAAAAACATGTTTAAAGAAAAGTAATCGCAATAAAGTAGAATTCATCAATAGTATATTAAAGAAGTATTGTTTCATGATGTTCTAATCAGAAAAACTGCAAAAAATAACATAAAAGTATGGAAACTTGTATAAGAAATTTAGTAAAAAATCGAGGTAGTTGGACGAAATACTAGTTTTTAATTATATTTGAATGTCCTTTTCTTTATTAATTACTTCAAATGAATATTCAATAAAAACTAAAAATAAAAAATAAGAAAAAAAAATATGCTGTACATTATAGTCACCTTAAAAACTTGAAGGCTAATATGCTAATGACTTGTTTGAGTATAATTCATTGGCCAAGTACTGTAACATATAGTAAAAAACGAAATATTTGTATGGCAATCTTACGACGAAGCTACTCGAATCTCCTAATTTCGAACTTAAGTCTATAATTTTTTTTATTAATGAACATTGATAACGAAATAATATGTAGAAAACAGCATGCAAAAATTGTATTGCCTACCAAGATTTTTTTTATTGTAAAAAATTTGTGCAGAAAAGTGTATTGCCCCAAATGGCGAAATGGGTTAATGTATTCGCAGACATTAGTTGTGCTGTTTGTAAAAAACATTACTATATCTAAAACGTTTCAACTACATTCATGGCGATTTGTTGAGGAGTTCTATTCTCCATGCCCAAAGGTCTTCATCTGATCTTGACCAAATTTTTATGGGAGAACATTGAAATTGAGCTGAATTGAATTAGCTTAGATATACCGGAGATGTCAGGTAATAATGCATAAAAAAAAATCGATAACCTCCTCTTATTGAAGTCGGTTAAAAAAGGATATCAATGATTGTAATAACTTTTATTGGATTCTTGAAGGTCTCATAGAAAAATAAGAGCTTGAGAAATTAAAATATTCTTCAGCCATGAATGATATAATAGGTCTATTTAATGACTTGCTCTAGGTTACTCTAGAACAGAAAAGAGCAGAAAATCGTGTTAAATGAATTCAGAGCACTGATGTAAAGTACTCTAAAGTGAACTGACTGTGTTTAATGAGTCTACTCTAAAGTGAACTGGGTTAACCTAGAGCAAGATTATCTGCTCAAACTTTTTCGAAGGAGTAACATAAAGCAGGCATTTGACAACTGTAAATTATGTTGACCGTTCTGATAACAATTCAAAATAATTGCATTTCTAGTGGAATAATTTAAATAATATCTGTGTTTTTGTGTGTTAAAAAATAAAGGTTTATTTACATTAAACATGGATTAATTAAAACAATTGTGTTTTTTGGTGACAGAACTCAGAAAATTTGTGTTTCATGAGCTGCCTGCTCCTTTCTGCTCTTTTCTGCTCTACTTTTTATTTGACAGTTAACTTAAGTTGAGATACTCTGCGCTGCTCTGCTTTTTAAACAGACCTAATAAATATGTTCACCGAAATAACGCAAAAAAGTACATATTTCACCACTAGAATATTTTTTTAGAGTTGAGTTTTTTAAGATGTTTCATTGATTTTTTATTTTCAAGTATAGATTGTTTATGCGAGTGCTATTGTTTATTTTCCAAAAAAAGACTACAAACAGTTTTCATATAGGGCACACTCAGGGCTAGCTACGCTACTGAGTATAATATAAAAAAAAACGAATAACTTTTAATAAAATTTTAATATGAAAATTACTTACATTAACAAAAATTATAACATTTTATTTAAATATGATCGATCTTAATTTCGTTAGTCGTGTATTCTGCTTCTTCCGAAAGTACTCCACTTTGGCAGCAAACGACACTACTCTTGAAATTTTCTAAACAACACACCAGGATATAGTTTGTCAATGATGCTAACTATAATTAATAAAAAAAATATAAATTGCCTTCATTTGTATATAAAATATGATAACTGTTTTACAGATCTGTAATTCTGAAATACCAAAATCAACAGTGTCTCAATTCTGGTTTTCATTGATGATTACCGATCTGCTATTTTGTTGGATTATGATTTACTTACTGTAATATATTTATTACAATAAACATATATAAAGGGTATTCCAATAAGAGGTGTTATTTTAATTAGCCCGCTATTTCGGTAGATGTCACGTTTGGAGCTGTCATTTTTTGACATTTGACAAGTAGAAACTATGCCATTAATAAAAATGGAACGATACACGATTCAACAATGGATTAAAATTCACTATAAAAATGGTGAAAATGTGGCAGAGACGGTTCGTAAAACTCGAACATTTTTGGGTAGTCGTGAAGCACCTTGTCGGACCGCAATACAGAAATTGGTAGAAAAATTCGAGCTGTCGGGACAAGTTAGTGATGTGAAGAATAAAACCCGTGCACGTCGCTCAAGAACAGCCGAGAATATTGCTGCTGTAGCCGGAAGTGTTGAAGAAAACCCAGGTATTGTCCATTCCTCGTCGTTCTTTGGAATTATGCATTCCACAAACGTTTTGCATAAAGATTTGGGTCTTAAGGCTTATAAAGTTCAGTTAACACAAGAACTCAAGCCGGCCGATCATCAACAACCTCGAGTCTTTGCTGATTGGGTCCTTGAAATGCATGAAAATGATCCGGAATTCCATCGAAAACTCATCTTGAGTGATGAGGCCCATTTCCACCTCGATGGCTTCGTCAACAAGCAAAATTGTCGCATCTGGGGCTCGGAAAACCCAAGAGTTATTGTTGAAAAGCCTCTCTATCCTCAACGTGTGATTGGTTGGTGCGGTTTATGGTCCCGCGGGGTCATTGGACCTTACTTTTTCGAAAATGAGGCTGGAGCAACAGTTACGGTGAATGGATGGCGCTATCGACAGATGATTAATGATTTTTTTATGGCCGGAATTGGATGGTATTGATCTGGACAACGTTTACTTTCAACAAGACGGCGCTACGTGCCATACAAGCAACGAAACCATTGATCTTTTACGGGAAAAGTTTCCGGACCGTGTTATCTCTCGAAGAGGTGATCACAATTGGCCACCGAGATCTTGTGACTTAACACCTTGCGACTTCTTCCTTTGGGGCCACGTGAAAGAGAAGGTCTACGCCAATAGCCCAGCGTCGATTCAAGACCTCAAAGATGGAATTCGTGAGGCTATCGAGAACATAGGGTAGCCACTTTGCGATTTGGTTATGGAAAATTTCATGAAAAGGATATGGTCCTGTAGGCATGCTCGTGGTGGTCATTTGGCTGATGCTATTTTTAATTATTAACGGCATACCTTCCTCTTTATAATGAAATAAAGATCCGATCATTTGTCTCAAAAAATGGCATTTTTCTTTGAATATTAAAATAACACCTCTTATTGGAAAACCCTTTATATACGAAAATTTGCTCGACAGCGAACATGCTGACTAGGTCTAATGTGGATGAAATTTTTAAAAATTGCTGTGTACCATGAGTCTCAATGTACACTAACAGAAGTTCCAATTTTATTCGTATGACTTGATTGAATGAAAATTAAACTCTTTTGCTGATTCCAATAAAAATGTTTAAGATTAAGTAAACAATGCTTGTTCATGGCTGAAAAACTGTACTGCCTATAGTAGATGGTTGTATAACATTCCAGCTTGGATATGAGCCAAAGAATACATAAATTGGATGATAAGTGAAACCCAAGGGCATAATCCCATTTAGCACAAAGTTACCCAGGGACATCCCATTCTTGTCCCACAGATCCTTTCCCGGGATACAGTGGTTAGTTCTATTACTTATTGGCAATTTCCCATAAGATATCTAACAACTGCTCTCTATAGGAACGTTTTCAGTTTTTTACAGACACGGGACAATTTTGGGGCATATATATAGGAAACCCTTTTTTCTTTTTCAGAATTTAACTGCGTTGTTTAAACCAGCAACATGCGTGAAGCTGTATTAGAATTCTATTCGCTTCAGCAATTTCTTCTTGTTTTGGAAAAGTTTGTTAGCTGTACATTTCACAACATGATTTTTTAGTAATTTTGTCATAGGAATTCAATTTGCCTGTGTTAAAAATACTGGATTTATGTTCTGTGAAAGTGTATAGACCTCTGGGGCCGGATTCTGTAACTTGGAGAGTTTGGGAGTTTGGGAGATGAGAATTTTCGTTTTCCCCGATTAAAACTCCCTAACTCTCCATTCGAGATTCTCTAACATACTTGGGGAGTTAAAGAAAACGTGAGTATCGAAATATTGAAAGATGGCTAACTCTGTGTGGGAGGGTCGTAGAGTATTGGGGCTTTTTTTACGGATTTAACGTCTAGAGTCGAAAAATATAGGTGAACAATTTCTGCGGGCGTTAGGGACTTTTGGGGATGGGAGTCGTACCACCCCCAGTTGGGAGTTGTCCAAAATACGTCATGTTTGGTATCAAATTAAAGAGGGAGAAGTAGGAAATCGAGTCGTGTAGTCTTTTTTGATCATTTTAACTTCATAACTGACTTTTTACCGCCAAAATACGGATTTTATGCACTTGGGTTATATACACCCCAGTTCCTATATTTTGTATATATTTCTTCCGTTCTTTGTTTCACATCCATTAGTATTCTCTTGTAAACATTTTGCTCATGGAAAGTGAATTTCCAAGCCTTACCAGTTTTTCATAATGACGAGATGAAAATATGTCCATTTTTGTATAAAAAAACGGCAAGTTTTTCATCTTAAGAAGGACTGATTCACTTCTTTTACAGTTATTTCCAAAACTATTTAGCGGACTCAAAAACTAATTACATATCACATTAGGGGACAAAATGTAGATGCGATTTCATCCTACATACATAACGTGCATATTTAAAAATTTTATAGCATCTCTTCTGTACTGGAAAACGACCAAATTGACAATTTCCGCGAATTACAATCTTTACCGGGTACCTTGAGACACCAAAATCCTTATTTCTCTATCCATAATTTGTTTTATAAACATAGCCAGGATATGCAGTGAATCCATAATTCAATTTCAAAATCCTAGGTACATTGGTACCTTCACAAAGGACAATAAAAGCAGACAATACTGTCAGATGAGAAATATTTTTCTTACTTCTCCACAACTAACACAGTCGAGAGTTTTGCCGAGTGCAGTAGAGAGTTTGGTAAATCTAAATACAAATTCCACGAGTTACAGAATTGTAAGTGGAGAATTAAGTGGCAAAAGAGCGCTGCTCCCCACAACTCTCAGAGTTAGTGAATGCGGCCCCTGGTATATACTTTCCAGCCATTATAATAATTATTATTTTTGTAAAAATGCCTACCCATAAAAAAAATCTACGATCCCCCTGACATCCTGCCAACAAACTAGGAGATCCGTAACTCGTCCTAGATACGCTTGAGGCGGGAGTTTTACATTATTGAATTTGTTAATTGTGCCTAAGTACAATCACAGGAAACTCTGTGGGAAGGGCATGAAAACTATCAGGGAAATCCCAATCCTGGACATTCTTTACTCCCAGGGATGTTTTAAGTTGTTAACTGTGATCGGACGGGATCTCCCACAGACAGTTTGTATATCCTAACATGATTTCCCAGCAACATACCATGGACACATTTGTGCTGTGTGGGATGTAGTATACTGATGGACAATCTTTCTTATATTATTGTAAATCTTCAACAAAGAAGACTGATGGCATAAGTTCGCAAAGAAAGACAGAGCTACTCAAATAATATTGTTTGCAGTCTCCGAAATAATTATTTGTGGCAATTTAATAAAGATTCGAAGTGAAATATGCATTGATGTTACTAGGTTCCAAGAATAATGTCTCAGAAAACAAGTGCCCATCACCATACAATATAGATGAAAATATACATGAAGTGAATGCAGAGGTGATGTGGCACAATGTGCATACAGAACAGGTTGCATATTATGTACTCTTCTTGTAATTTTATTATTCTAAGATACTTCTTATCAGACTCATATGCCTTCAACCAAACCCTCGAGAATACTTCCCAAGCGATGAAGCAGAAATCTGTGCGTTCGGAGTCCGTTTTCTAAAATGTTCTATATTGATACTTATGGAAAAGTGCTAAACATTATCTTTATGTATGCCACAGAGCCTAAAGTACTATCCATACAGGAAAATAGTCTTCTAGTAATTTACAGCTTGATTCCATCTTCCCAAAGGCTACACTTACTTAACAAAATAATAAAATAGTTTTGATTACAAAGTAACTTTACCATTTATCGCTCATTACCTACCAGCTGAGTGATAATTGCATGTGTGTATGTGCAGCTGGAGTCCGAATCTGTAGGTAGCTACATACATTCGATATCATCAGCCCACGGCATGCCACGACTGCATGGCACAGCGAATTACAATGATTACTCAGCTGAGAATTTTTGTTTGAGAAATCGTAGTCATTTGGTTAAGATTAATTTTTTTAAATAATTTTGTTAGGAAAGGTATGAAAGTTTTATTACGGTTCGGAAGATAAGAAAGCAAGCTTACAATTATCATACCACCATTTTTCTGTATGAATAATAGTTTAAGGCGGAGGAGCTATTCAAATCAAACTTTTGTCAGTTTTACATAAGAGCACTGCAAATATTTAAGAATGTAAGGACTCCGTTGGGCCTCGCATGGGATAGGGAGGGAGTCTGTTTCATGGATGAAGTATTCGCGAGGGTTTTGCTTCAAAGGTTGGTGAGGATACATCTCCAGGTGTAATGCCCACAATAAGATAAGTGTACTTTCCCCTGCTTTGCTTGCCACCCGATAAATCTGGAATTCGGGGAATTTCATCATTGTATGATTGGCCTCCCCCAGAATGTTGATTCCTACAATCTAATTAAATTGAATCTGTTCGCATTGAAATCGAAAAGCCTTTAAAAAGGTCTTTTCTTTAAGAAAATTTATTGAAATCTTTTTAAAATTTTTAAAAACTGCTCTGAGATTGCTCTGAGGAGAAATCATGCGGGACTATTATGGCAGGTGTGCGGAAATATTAAAATATATAAATAAGAAATTTTGAAAATTTCGAACACCTTTGTTAAATTTTCCGGAAAAAAAGTTCTTTTTAAAATTTTTAAGAATAAACTTTTGAATACATTAATGAGTAAATTGGAGCTTTCAGCACTGGAGATGAAGAGTAATTTGAGAAAAAACGAGTTCTCTTGAAACCCGTTTGGACGAACAAAAGAATGCGTTTGAGAAACAAAAGAATTCTCTGGAATCCTGTTGTGATGAACAAAAGAATTCTTTGTAATTCCGTTTAGGTCAACACATGACATCGCTGGAAACCAGTTTTGGCGAACAAAAGAATTCTCTGCAGAATTGTCTGGAAACTTGTATGGTGGAACAGAATAATTCTCTGAAAAATTCATTAGACGTACAAAATTTGAAAATTGAAGGAATCCATCAGGAATTAGTGGAAGTTCAACAACAAGTGTCGGAAGTACAACAAAATGTCACGGATGAGCTTGACAACTTTAAAGCAAATTTGTAGTGGATAAAGCATCGACAACCTCGACACGAGGGAATTGAAATATCCGGTCTGGGCAAAATGAAACCTCCAATATCTGATGGATAAAATTCGTGACATATTTTCAAGAGACAATTCGAGGCAGCTGCCAAAGTAAATGGATGGAATGATACAGACAAAGCTACAGCTCTCATATTAGTACTTCGAGGTCCTGCGTCAGAGCTATTACAAACTATACCGATTGAAAACCAACGTGATTACATTTCATTAGTACTGGTGATAGAATTACGTTATGTAGATGCAGCAAGTATATCGCCTGTAGTTACGTAACGGGACTCAAAAGCACGCGAATTACTACAAGACGATATACGATCACCAACTTATCGCTAATGACAGCAAAATCGCATCCGCTCTCGACGAAAATACACAAATAGATTCTATCCACACTTACTATGCCAAAACATTCGACAAAAATGCAAACGATGTCTTTCAAATATGGCGCTAATGGGCTTTCAAACGGGCACCATATCTTGGCCTCGCTTCTATTTAACCAACAGGGATAATATCGTTGTATTTAATGGCCATCAATCATCCTCATTTAAACTAATTCCTGGAGTGTACCAAGGTACAATATTTGGGCCATTGATTTTTCTCATATACATTAACGACATCCCTTCTTGTTTTATATCTGATTGCTTATTATACGCAGATGATACCAAGGTTTTTAGGAAATTTATAACGTGACTGACTGTGTTTATCTTCAAAAGGATATACTACGGCTGGAAAAATAGTGCCATGAAAACTATATTGAAATCAACGTAAGCAAATGTAAATGTATCTCATTTCATCGTAAAAAAACCATATATTATTTGACTACTCGTCATTTCCGACACTACTCTTGTGTCAATGAAATAAAATATTTGGGTTTAATCTTTGGCCGAAAGCTCCTTTTTATTCCATACATAAACTTTATTAATTCCAGACCATTTCGTTTATTAGGCTTTATCTCTCGCACTTGCAAATCAATTAGGTCAGCATCCTCTTATATCAGTCTTTTTTATTATTTAATAAGGAGCGGTTTGGAATGCTTTTTATTTCTCTTATAGTGCACAAATTGAGGCTGTCCAGCGAAAATTCACCAGAGTTCTATTACTCAGATAGGAGAATATCACTCTATAGAATCATGAAAGACTATCAAAATAAATTAATGATACTGGAAAATCGTAGAATCAACTTGGATAGCACATTTCTTTATAACATCTTAATTGGTATATTGTCATACATTGTCTAATTTTGATTCATAAGTCCCTTTGCGTAACTCGAGATTCCAGACCCTCTTCAGACTACCCACTTGCAGAACTGAGATTAAAGGAAAATCACCTATCTACATAGTTACTAAATCACACAATATAAGATTTAACAATATAAACATCTTCAACACTAGTCCTCTGACATTTAAAAAATTAATCCTCCGCGAGATCGTTAAGTAACACTTTTCTACATTTCTTTCTATATACTGCTTCTCTTTGTCCTTTTCATAACACATTAACAGCATTGTTGTTTTCCGCTTTTTCGAAGACTTTAGTCTTAATTTCTATTTGCTTCCTAAATCTTCTAGTTTTAAGTTCACACATGTAATTTTTATGCATCCTCTTTATATTTAGTTTAAGTATTTTTGTACTTTTCTTCGTCTTTTTTAAATTTTCTTTCTAGTATATAGCTGTTAAGTTCACTTCTTTAGTATAATTTAGTTTTTGTAGTTATATCTTAACATTATTTTAATTTTTCGCTTTTTAATATTCTTTAACTTCTTCTTCTGTTTATGCAAATTTATTAGCTCGCTCAATTCGAATGTAAGGTAGTATCTTATTGGAAAACTTTCTGTTTACTATCTTTATAACTTTCAAAGTAAATAAAATAAATAAATAAATAAACAACTGCAGACTGATGTGGTAAGATTAGCTTATCTTTCATACTCCTTCCTTAACGAAGTAGCAACAGAGGTATTTGTGAACGCTATTGCAGATCAAAATTTACAACAAGCGCTATGGTTAGTAAGAAAGAACTCAACAGCAGAAGAGCTATCCTATGCATTAAGCATGGTTTTCACAAACGAAGTTGTCCCAAGCAACCTCCTCTTGACATACGCACTAGTTTACTTGCGCTAGTACGAAAACGAGTTCCACTCACTTCAACTTTTTATTGAAGTGGAACCTGAGAAATAGTCAAATTGAGTACGTTTTCTGCGACTGGTACTTTTTTTGATTTAAGTAGTTTTTATAATATCAGCTGGTGTAGAACTTGTGAAATATCAACACATTTATCTTATATAAAGGGAGTGCTTTATATTTTTCGGTAAGAAATTTCGTAAATTTAAAAGAGAATTATGTAAGCAAAAATATTATTCCTTAATAATCAGGAACATACTCACACTTTCTTTTTTCTTAGAATTTTCTTCTCCGAAATTGCTCTTAATTACATTGCTGCACAATTTATGACCTTTCCAATATTTAATTATTCACTTGAACCCATTTTCTCTAAAATTTTTTTTTCATATTTCATAAGTTCCACACTTGATGATATTATACACGACTATATATACATACATTTGACTATTTGTCAGGTTCCACTTCGCTAAAAAGTTTAAATGAGTGGAACTCGTTTTCGAACTGGCGCAAGTTAACTAGTAGGTAAGTCAAGAGGAGGTGAGGGACTGAAACCAAGGTTACTGGGGACAGTAACTTCGCTTGTGAAAACTATGCTTTAGCGTATAAATTTCCCAGACAAGCTTCTCGGAGTGCAGTACGAGTGAGAGAAATTTCGGTGGAGAAATGTACTTGCAACAGAATTCTGTCATCACAAAGCACTCCTTCAGATGGTATTCTTCGATGCTGGAGTTGTAATAGACCAGGAAACCCCCAAAGGGACTGTAGAAAACGCCGACGAATGGAATCACCAGAAGAGGAGGACAGAAAGTAATGCCAAAGATGTCGAGCAGGGAACAAGCCTTTGTGGAGAGAATGGAAATCAAACAGTGATTAGTTCCATAAGCTCTCCTGTTAAGCAGTTGGAAAACATGTAAAAACCAACTTTGGGGGGCAGAAGTTATTTGGTAGAGTTGACAGCCCCGAAGTCATTATTCAGAAAGCCCATAGTTGCATAGATAGTATAGCAGTCCTGTTATATAGTTATGTAAGTGTGGGACAAATTGACTGCGCAGTCACTATCGATACTGGAGCTTCGAGATTAATTATTAGAGCAGATATTGTCAAGAACGAACAGTTTTTGGAGAAATGACTTTGGATGTTTAACTAGGCAAACTACTATTTCCTCACATTCCTAGTTTCAGACATAATGGATGAATGCATTTTTGGAGTAGACTTCATAACCACATATAAAATAATATGGGGACATAGAAATTCCTTTGAGACTAGGAGTAAGAGCACATTATCCTGCGAAGATAGGGACGTTGGTCAGTGAAAATATTACTCTCTCTACATGCTCCGAGACGCTAGTATGGACAAAGCTTACTGATGACATCGGGACCTGCCACTTTAGTGAAGGTAGAAGGTGCAACACTAATTCCAGTTAGAGTGCTGAACACATGCGAAAATGAGGTACAAGAAGGTGCTATACTTGGAAATTATGATCCCGGTTACAAGATTATTAATTTTGATAATGGCGTAAAGTAAAAGAGAGAAAACCCATATCAAGTACTACTCAACAGGTTCAGAAACTTCTTTCTTCCGGTGCAACGACACCAAAGAGGTGATCGATGAATTTTCGGAATTATTTCCAATGAATGATGATGATTACGGTAAAACAAACCTTATCCAGCAGCGTATCGATACAGGAGACTCCAGACCCATTCGGCAGACACCACGAAAACTACCATTATCCAAGCAACCCGAATTGCAGATATGATGAACTCCATGAAGGAACAAGGCATAATAGAGGAATCTAATAGCCTTTGAACATCGCCCGTTATTCTAGTCAGGAGAAAGGAAGGCAGCACTCGATTCTGTGCAGATTACCGCCAACTAAATAATGTAACGAGAAGGGATACCTATTCGTTACCAAGGATAGATGTTACTTTGGATACCCTTTCCGGAGCGCAATGGTTCTCCACACTGGATTTGAAGGGTAGTTACTGGCAAGTGGGAATACATCTCGATGACCGAGAGAAAACTGTTGACAGTTGCTTATGGGAATTCAAAGTTTTGCCATTTGTATTATATAATGCCATATTCGAACGACTCACAGAATGTGTTTTACGAAAATTAACTTTGAAAACATGCCTTATCTACTAAGATGACATAATAGTAATCGGAAGGATATTTGAGGAACATAGAAATAACTTACGGGGCGTACTTCGAAGACTAATAGATGCTAAACTGAAACTCATTACAAGTAAATATGCTCTATTCAAAAATGAAGTTAAATATTTGGGGCACATAGTTTCATCATACTGAGTAAGAACTGATCCAGGGAAGATAGAAGCCATCAAAACTGGGCCATCAAAAGGACAAACACAATTATTGTTCTAACTACCTACTACAGGCGATTCGTAAAAGATTTTGCAGATATAGCAAAGAGCCTACATCAACTTACAGAAAAGTGAAAGCCATTCATATGGCCAGATAAATGTAACGATAGTTTCTAAAATTTGAAGCAACAGCTCTGTGAAACTCCACTATTTCACTATCCAATGCCGGGAAAAGCTTTTATATTGGAAATGGATGCCCAAAATGTAGGCATTGCTGCAGTTCTTTCACAGGAGGACGATGTTCAAGAAGTACCAGCAGCTTAGCACTTTCAAAATTAGATAGAAACTATTGTGCTTCAAGATCAGAGGCTCTTGCAGTTTAAGAAAACTGAGGGATAAGTGGTGAGATGGATAGAGTGCCTCCAAGCGTATGATTTCGAAATCCAGCACTAAAAAGGTCATATCCATGGAAATGCTGATGCCATGTCACGACCTCCATGTAAGTTGAATGTAAATATTGCGTGCGGATGGAAGAAATAAAACAACAGAAACTATACAGTTTGTAACCGTGGAACCATTGACAGGTAGGAGAAACGAGAACTTGCGAACAGCATAGCGAGAAGATCCATATATACCGCCTATGCTTGCTTGGAAAGGAGATATGGAAAGACCACAATGGAAGGATATTTCACAGAGGAACAAGAAATTGAATAGCTACTGGGCTCAATGGAAATCTCTTCACGTTGAATGCAGTATACTGAAATGCAAGTGGGAGGCAACTAATGGCGAGTTATTCCGAATGCAGATAGCCGTGCCAACATCAAAGGTCGGCGATGTTCTAGAAGAAATACACAATGGGTTTTCTGAAGGACATTTGGGGGCGAATTAAACAATTTCAAAAATACGAGAAACGTTTTATTGGTGACATATGCGAGAGGATGTAGAAGAGTGGTGCCGCAGATGCACTGTCTGTATTTCTTGCAAACGGCCGTCACACAGAAACAGAGGAGAAATGCATAAGTATAATGTAGGAGCCCCATTTGAAAGGATAGTCGTAGACATCGCTGGACCTTTTCCAGAAACTTGCTATTGACTATTTCAGTAAATGGCCTGAAGCTTATGCAATCCGTAATCAAGACGCAACCAAAGTTGCGGAACAAATCATGACGAATTGGATCAGTAGGTTTGGTTGTGCCTCATGAGCTTCATTTGGACCAAGGACAAAACATTGAATAACGGACTTTCCAGGAGATGTGCAAAAAGCTGGGAATAAGAAAAACCAAAATAACTCCTCTACACCTACAATCTGGTGGCATGGTAGAACGCTTCGAAGATGATCTTTCTTGATTGTACAACCCGAAAAGACGTAAAGGACATTCTCAAAAATTACAATAACACTGGGAAGGACCGTATGCAATGATAACTAGAATAAATGACGTAGTAAATAGAATTCAGCGTGGCATAACAGGAAAATGAAAAATCATTCTTGTGGATCGCTTGTGTCAATCTGTATCGCTTGTGTCAATACTGCGCGCATCAAGACTGTGGAGCATCTGTTGTTCCGGACGAACAATTTTAAGAAGAGGGCAGTGTTGCGTGCAATAGATAAAGGACAAGTGACATACATACTTCGCGTGGAATGACTAATTTACGGACGTGACACCTTTGAGAGAATCGGACCACAGAAAGGTAAAGCGACATCTTTAGGTTCAGAGTATCGATGTTTTGAGAATGGCATATTCGGCAGGGTTCTAGGACAATTTCCAAAGTATAAATGTGGCATTTCTCATTGCCAGCAGGCAGTCTTATTACAGACAGTGAACTGAACGAAGTAAACTATTTGGATTGCGATAATTAGAAGGACTACTACCGATAACTAAAGAGTTGATCTGAGAATTGATTCTGAATGTTATAAAAGTGAACAGTAAATATATAAAGGAATAATAAGTATATAAAGGAATAACTTGTGAATGATTTCTGAAATATTGCGTTTTAAATAACAAAAGAAGGCCACGCTCGTAACAATTTTTACCACAAATAAATATGCTTAATTTCTTAAAAAACTTGAAACTAGTCAAATTTAAACAGGTTAACTTCACCTGATTACTTACCTTATAGCAATCATCAACCTTTCCTCGACTTCAATCGGTGTAGAAGGGAAATTTTTCCAGTTTTTTTCTTTTTTTTTAGTTTATGTTGAACTCTCTCCTTAATATAATCGAAGTTTTCTATATTCAGTCTCATATATTGTTAGATATCTTCCCGTATATCTGCATATAAATGATGAAATTTCGAAATTCCATATTTATCGGGTGGCAAGCAAGACAGAGGAAAGTACACTTATAGTTGCACAGGCATTACTTGACAAACACAAACATTTTTCAATAGAATCCGATGACATAGTTTATGCTCTCACTTTGCGATTTAGCAAGTAGCTCAACGCCTTGTTGTGAACACGACACCTCGAGATGTATCTTCACATCGCCTCGCTCAACTTCCTAGGCTAGCGTTAGTCATCAAAATATGCACAAAAATGTATGTGATAAGCTGTATCTTAGGTTAGGTTAGATAAGAGGGGTGTCACCAGACGACTAGCCTGCATCACTCAGACCTTTAATGGGTCCATTGTGCCCCTAAGCCTCATGGGGTAATCTTACAAGCCTCAGATCCATCCTGCTTTCCTTAGGAAACTCAGGATTTACCTGAGACTTTTAACCTAAATCCATCCTGTTTCTTTCAGAAAACTCAGGATACATCTAAATTCTACACGTTGCAGCTCCCCCAGACTTGAAAAGAAGTAGCTACTCAATAGACTACCTCTTTTATTCATCAAAGCGGTGCATTCGCAAAGCACGTGTTGGACGGATTCGATTTCCTCCCAGTCCTTACGGCTCCTACAGAAATCGCTCGCCGCTATACCCAGTTTTCTAGCATGGTCCCCTATGGCCCAGTGACACGTTTTGAACCCCACTAGCTTACTAGTATTTATCCTGCTACCACTAAGCAGTTCACTTGTCCTTTTCCTGTGATATGCAGGCCACAATTGCCTCGCAATACGGCATGTATCCCTACAGGTCCACCGGAGGCTTGCCTTTTGATAGGCGCCTGTGATGATTTCCTCTTTTAAAGCTCCGATTGGGTTTCGCACATGAGCTACTGCTGCGGATCTATCCAATTCGGAGCCCTTTTTAGCCAACTAATCAGCCATCTCGTTGCCTGAGATATCCTTATGGCCAGGTAACCAGCATAGGGTTACCTTGCACCATACAGTCAATTCCTCAAGACAGGTCTTGCATAGCTGAACCAATTTTGATTTTACAAGCACATCATCCAGCGCCTTAATGGCTGCCTAGCTATCAGAATATATGCAGATGTGACGTACGGGCTCTCTGTACATGAATACCAATATTGCCACCTGGTAAATCGCTGTGAACTCTACCTAAAAAACACTGCATTTATCAGGCAGTCTATAAGACTCGTGCCTCTGGAGATCTCTAGAGCACACTCCAGCCCCTGTGCCCGCACTAGTCTTGGATCCATACGTAAAAATAGAAATATCGGATGTTACGACCACCTCCTTATCATCTGGTGGGCATCATTGTATTGACCCCCACCAAAAGTCAAGATGGGTGCTGGGGATCTGTTTCTACACTGCAATCACTACAGCCTGTGCCCAAAACCCCTCTCAATCCACCAGTCCCCCGCCCTCTGCCGAATAACGCTGATTGCCCCCAAACCTCTACAATAAAGGTCCAGCGGCAATAAGTCAAGCATGATCTCCAGTTGCGCCGAGCGTGTGATGCGCAAACACCCACTTTTCCCACACAAGCGGCTTTCTAGATTTTTGACAGCACCTCTAGGTTACATTTCCTCGTCAGTGCTTCGTCTTCGAGGGGTTCACCCTCAATTCACTCTTATTGGCCCAGCTATTCAGCTTTAGCAGCGCATACTCGAGCCTTTCACTACTGGTGGAGAGAAATTTACCAGTTACCTGAATGCATATGTCATCTGCATAGGCAACTGCCTTAAAGCCCTCTCTCTCTCACTTGATGAGGATTTCATCCATTGCTCTTCTCACAGTAGCGTCACCTGAGCAGGAGCTAATCTTTCTACTGAGAAGCATTGAGTTGATCCAGTCACATAGACCCTTATCAACTCCCACCCTTCTTAGTTGATAATATGTAGCCTCCGTCTTCACGTTATTGGAAGCCCCCTCAATATCCAGGAAAGCACCCAATGTGTATTCCTCATATTCTAGGGATTTCTCAACAATAGACACCACTGCATGTAGTGCCGACTCTACCGATTTTCCTTTTGTATAGGCATACTGACTATCACTGCCACCCTGCCATACACTCCTTATGTGTACCTCTATCAGCCTCTCCAAGACCTTCAGCATGTTCCGCTTGTCTTCGGAATGAAAATTATCCTCACTTCTTGCCAGGATCTGGGCAAGAAACAGAGCCTCAGGCAGCTCTTAGCCATGGTATTATGTACCTTAGTGTACCCTCTAAAGCATATTGGGTTTAGTCCGTCGACCCCCGACGCTTAAGGGGGTTAAAGGAACGGACCGCCCATTTTATCGATTTTCAGTAACTATGGAGCTGATCACCTCCTCCTTTCCAACCTATAGGTGCTGTTCTGAAGAACTCGACACCGACGGAAGTAGTATCTTAGAATAATAAAATTACAAGAAGAACACATAATACGCAACTATTTCTGTACGCACTCTGTACCATATCACTTCCAGTTGAAAAATATTAAAGTTGTATCTCATCAAAGTTGAAAACCAGAAAGCTTGAAACAAACAAAGTGAAAAGAGATATAATACGAGGCTTTCTTCCTCAAAGTTTTTGTTTTTAGTTTACTATGATTGCAGTTTAGCACATTTGATGTGGTTTTTATGGTTTTTCGGTGACTGCGATTTTCTGAGAATATTTAATTGTAAACTGATTTCTTTAATGTCTAGAGTTCTCCATTTTTTCAAGGGAAGCAGTGCTTCCTGTGCTTTCAACGAAGATCTGCCCCTGAGTGAAAAACAAAATTGTTGTATGGCAACCCTACGAATCAGTTAACCTATTTGTCCCATTTTCGAACATGCGGGGTGTTTCCTCCGTGATGGTCCATAGAGCGAGCTGTGATCCAAACAAAAATTCTATGGCAGTGGGGGGGGGGGGAATATCAACCGTTCCGGAGTTACAGGGTGATTAAAAAATAATGATAGGTTTTCACAAAAGACCCTGTAACTTTAAGAGTACAGTGTGTACGATCACCGGCCGCTTGTATGCAGAGCTTTATGACCTTTCCAACGAGTGTTCAACCAGCCCCGTTCTCCTCTCCCCGCTGGAGTTGTTGTGGTCTAAACAAAAAAAATCGGATTTTCTCACCTGTTTTTGATTTTTACTTTGACCTCTATTATTTTGTTAAAAGTTCGTTAACATAACTGTTTTTATAAAAACTGTAAACCGTAGACTCACCTCTTTGATTTGACCTATTACACCCTATGTGCTAACTGTAGCCGTTACACAGTTTAATAACTAACGGCTAAGACTCATAACCTTTAAACGATGACCGTACATCCTGTACTTTTTAAGACACACGGTGTTTTGTGAAAACCTCGCATACTTTCTTAATCACTCTGTAACTCCGAAACGGTTGTTGTGGACGCCCCCCCCCCCCACCCCATACAAGTTTTTGTTTGGTTAGGTGAGTACTATCATATCCCGCTCTATGGACCAGCATATAGGAAACATCCTGTATACTTAAAATTTTTTTAAACTATTGCACAAAAAATTATATTTCTCCAGTATATTCGTTCTCGCATTTCTTGAAGACGGACGTACGGTCGGACAGAAAGACAGACAGGCGGATAGCCATGCAAAAACCAAAATGTTATTTAAGTTATGCATGGGCATCTATCTATTTTGCTCTACCAGTATAATTTCTATACGTTACAAACAGAATAAGAAATTTAGTATACCCTGTTAATTTTATCTAGGTTATAAAAATAAGGAATATAGTTATAATTATTATAATATTGATAAAAATATTTATCAAACTATTATGTTGACAGATAAATGATAGAAAATTTGTGATTAAAATTTTAATATGCTAAGTTAAGTCTAGTATGGAGTTTTGCTGTGTAACTAGACATTTTTCTCAACAACGTTGATACCCTGCCTCGCCGAGGTAGATCAAACCTGTATATATTCCATTAGCCGTAAAATTCCCTTTTGTGTAATTTATGTGGTCTTTATATTACTTTACATTTAATGCTTTTTGTTTATTACACACTTGCTCTTATTAGTGAAATAATCTAATACAAAAATAGGGAATTCATGAGAAGTAACAACTTCCTTTTTTTCTAAACTGAACAACGGTTTTACAGCGAGAAGTCGTATAGTCCCGTTTTAAATTTCCTTTTTCGACAGAAGTCCAACCGAGCCGACAAGGTTCCAGTAAAATGAGTGTACACCAAAGCGTCATCTATGTTATAGAGAAAATAGCACATTTTACCAGTGAATTGGACTAGTAAAGACCTCAGTAAAATTTTTGCTTGGGATTTCACTTGTTTTTTATATTTTAAAAGCCAAGCTCAAGGGATACCATATGATGCAAATCACAGCTTGGCAGGAAGGTAAAAGGGAAGGGAATTAGGGAGCAAGAGGAGAATGGCCGAGGTGCCGATGTATATCACCCTTGAATCTTCGCAGATTGTATGCCGGAGGAAAACTGAAGATGGTAGACTATTCCACATACGTACAGTTCAAGATAAAAAAGCATTATGGAATTTTACAGTACGGCCGAAAGTAATTTTAAGATAAAAGGATGTGCGCGGTGTGCTGCGCGAGAATTGCGTGCAGGAATCCATCTGCAAGGGACCTGATCAGATATTTCATCGGAACATTAATCATGCATGTAACGAAAAGCGAAAAGCATCGAACATTGCGGCGATGCCACATCGCCAATGAGCTTGAAAGCTCTCTTCTGGACAATATCCAATGACAATGAAGCTAAGGCTATACCAGTCGCTGCCCAGATATGGGAATTGTATTCCATTATAGGTCTAATGTATGATTTGTAGAGGAGCGCTAGATTCGATGAACTGAAGTATTTCTTGCACCTTTCAGAAATCCAAGACATTTCGATGCTTCTTTGGCAACAGGGAAGACGTGATCCGTCCATCTTAACTTGCTGGAAATATTAATGCCAAGAATGATAAAGACGATGTATCGTAAATCAGTGCTCCATCAAATGAAACGTGAGTGGAGAAAATATGACCTTGTTTTAAAGAGATGAGATAGTTTTGGGTTTTAGATGCATTGAATTCGACGCGATCCGCTTTGCCCCAAGCGAAGATATTGGCAATATCGTTATTCAATAATATAATTATGCAATCTCATTTGATAGTTGTGCCATGGCATTCAATCTGGAGTCCACAAAAGTATCAAAAGAGCGAAATCAAGGGTACTGTCATTAGCGAAACTACGGATTGGATTAAAAGTAAGAGAAAGCAGATCATTAATGAAAATTAAGAAGAGAGTCAGAGCGATAATGGAACAATGGGGCACAATGACATTTATAGGATGATGTTCAGATGTAACGCTATCTAACACAACCCGTATTAGGTGACTGGATAAGAGTCCATAATAGGAGAGGAGAGGAGAGATCAAGTGCTTTAAGTTGGGCTAAAAAGGCGGAATGCCAGACTCTCTCAAAGGCCTTTGAAGTATCTAGAACAAGGATTTTAGATTCACCAAAATTGTCAAGACTACGGTTCTAACGTTCCGTAAGAAATGTGAGAAAGTGTCCAGATGAGCGACTAGTCAGGGAACCGTATTGGCGATCATTGATGAGTTGATTGGTTTCTAGATACTTCATTAATTTTGAGTTAATGAAACATTCAAAAACCTGTGAAGGAATCGAAGGGATCGCTACGCTCTCATTTCTTGAGAATAGGCTGAACATGGGCTAGTTTCTAAGCAGTTGGAAATTTTTCTGTCGAATAAGGCAAGTAGAATAGTTTGCGCAGAGGTTTAGCCAAGGATGAGGCGCAGCTATTAATTAACAAGGGGCGAGAAACCATATTAGGACCTGAGGCTTTAGAAACGTTGAGCTTTTTAAAGACTTTGAACACATCTCTCGTACAAATGTGTATTCGCTCTTGTACACAACCACATGGAAGATGCGAAACAGGTATCTGTGAAGTGGGTAGAAGATAAGAATGGATACAACAACCTCTTCACCGTTGTTAAGAGGAGCATTTTTCAATGCGAATTTCTGGCAAACTATTTGTAGCGGAATAATGATTTATATCTTAACTTAAAGGTAACGATAGACCTAAATAACGTCGGAAAAAATAAAAATAAATGTATTGGAATGGAGATGGAATGGTAAAAATTGAAGTTTTTTAAAATACCTGTAAGCAGGTACTTTAATGTCTTTACATTGTGGCTATTTTAGAAAGATAAAGCCTAGATCAAGCAAATAACGTCGAGTTTTTTTCATTTTTAGTGGCGCTTTTTTAATTATTTGACTCGAATAGTACTTTTTTTTTCTTCCGATATTTCACAGACGAGAAACTGCAATATTTCGTTGAAAGTTTTTTAAATACAAAACAAAATAGTATATTTAACAATTATGCGTAAAAAAAATTTAGGGGAGCTAATTCTCGTTAAAGATTTTCAATTTGAACCGCAAACTTTCATTTTTCGTCTAAAATTGTCTCATGTTGAGTTTCTGTCTTTTACGCTAGATGGCTCTAATGTGACTTGTGGTCTAGGTCTAGGCTAATTTTATATGAATTTTCTCGCTTTCAGGACACAAACCTACGTATAGTAAATTTTATTGCCTACAGGCTCGCTGGTATCTAAATTGAAACTTTTGCTGAGTATACTCACTCACAGTGAGGAACAGCTGACGATGTTCCTGAGGACTTTTATCAGAGACCAGAAACCTTTGCTGCCTTTGCGTCTTTTCAAAATTCTCTGTCTAACATTTTGGTCAAAAAGACATTTTTGTCTCTGGATAATAGACCTGCAGGTATTCTGTGCAGTCTTGTAAACTTGTTTCAATTCTGGATATAGATGCAAATGAATGGTGCGAAAAGCAAACTCTTCGCTCTCTGCTATTGTTGAGATCTGCTGTAGGAATACGGAATGTATTCATGCTTGCCAAGACTTAGCATGTTACTAAGTATACTAACGTGCATTATCAACATCCCTAGAAGCAAAACAGACCGACCATTAATTTCTCTAACATACTGATTGAGATTTTCCCTATCAGCATTTTTATAGTACCAGAGAGTACTTATAGGTCGGCATATGTTTGAGGTGGTAAATTGAGCCGTCATTAAACAGTAGTCTGACTTACCGAAGGGGGAACCGACTGAGATGAAATATTTGTCGGAATGAGATATTAGAGACTAATCTAGTAAATTAGCTCTATCTCGAGCTGCATGGGGAACTCGCGATAGTGTATCCACTAGCTGTTTCAAATTTAAACATTCACGAGTACAACGAATCAGCCCGCAGAGCTTTTGGTAGAAAAATTTCTGAGCCACGGTATGTTATGGACATTAAAATCACCTGCCAGGACGATTTCAGAAGAGGGGGACCCAGAAAGCAAATGACCAGTATTGTTGGAAATATTGTGAAATACGGATACCGTGTCATCATCAGACATATTAGGGCTGCGATAAAGAAAACAAAAGTAGATGACGTGCCTGTGTAGTTTGAACCCAATTCAAAGGTGGGTTTGTAGAATGGATATCTCTAAGGGTGGTAAAGGCCACATCATTCCGTATATATAATGCGATCCTCCTATGTGGCGAACGAAGAGGCAGTAAGATATAACCAGGGACGTGTTAGTGGGTAATATCAACATCGGAAATAACCTTGGTTTCACTTACTGCGAGAATCGCCGGATTTTTTTATTTAAGGTGGCAGTACACCGAAACCTGACTTGCTCTTAATCCGCGAATGTTCCAAAAATCTAATGTGAAATTCCGCATGCTGAAGGCAAAAACAAAAAAAGCAAAAAAATAAAGGCGACACAACAACACAAATTTTTGGGCGCCACCAGTCAACGACACAGCGAGGTAAAAAAAACAACAATAGTGTTATGCCTATTTATTTGCTATTTTTAATAACTCAGACTGTGCAGCTCAATGACCGCAGCTGGGAGCACCCGTCAGTGATATGCGCTAATGAGCTTGCACTGATTTCGAATGTACTTACAGAAAAATGAACACTACCGGACTGTGCTGCTCTATTGGAATGCCGATAGGATACAGAAAAGCCCTTAACTTGGCTGGTGTTAATTTAATTCGGTTATTTAAATATTTAATTAGAGACGGCGCGCCGGATTTTAATAATTATGTTTATGACGTGGATAAGATGTAAACGTAGACGAATTTACATGGGGTTTTTTTATTTAGAATGAGTGCATGGGGAGGTTTCCGACGATGTGGTAAAATTTTTTTCCGTGTTGGGGATTTTGGGGTGGGGGTGATGACTACTACCCTTTGAGAGTGCCGTTCGTGATGAAAGAGTATTAGGGTAGTAAACGTGGATGGATTTACATAAGGTTTTTTGAATGGGGAGCTTTGCGATGGGGTAA
This sequence comes from Dioctria rufipes, assembly GCA_963924295.1. Classification (NCBI taxonomy): domain Eukaryota; kingdom Metazoa; phylum Arthropoda; class Insecta; order Diptera; family Asilidae; genus Dioctria; species Dioctria rufipes. The sequence goes on from OZ002741.1 coordinate 114,579,718, forward strand.
CATTTTCTTATGTGTTGGAGGTTTTGGGGTGGTGGTGGTAACTACCACCATTGGTGTTGTGCAATTTAGGCCATGTATAATGTGAGTTGAGCGTCGAGAGTCAAAATTCGAGAGTCGAGACTCGAGAGTCAATATTCGAGAGTCGACGTTCAAGAGTCGATATTCGAATGTCGAGATTCAAGAGTCGATATTCGACAGTCGAAATTTGAGATTCGAGAATCGAGAGTCGAAAGTAGAGATTCGAGAGTCGAAAGTAGAGATTCGAGAGTCGAAAGTAGAGATTCGAGAGTTGATTTTCGAGAGTCGATATTCGAGTGTCGAAGTACGTGTGTCGAGATTCGAGATCGAGAGTCAATATTCGAGAGTCGATATTCGTGATTCGAGAGTCGGCATGAATTGCAGTTAGGCAACTATGATTATAGTGATGGATGCCCAAACTTTCAGGATTTCATCTGAGTTCCAGCATTCTTATTTTGCAATTAAACTTTTCTGTGTATTTCACTGACAAAGAAAAAAAAATAATTTTTTTACATTTAGTGCATTTTAGTTACAAAAGTTTTTATATCCTTTATTGTAACTTCACCGCCGGGTCCGCAAACTTAGAAAGTCAAAATTGGCCCTCTGCCGCGTATCAAATCGAGCTGAAATTTTCCACATCGATTTGTCGTCGATGACAATCCACTTTGGCATAACACACACACACATACAAGCCAGTAAAATTACTTTTTTTAACAAAAATTGTAAGGAAAAATACTATCAATCGTCTCGGACTATTTGAAAACATATAATACGCATGTTGTACCCAAACATAATATTAAATTATATTCGAGTACACTTACCTTTACAGATACAAAAAGCTTAGTTATTAAGAAATGGTCACTGAAATAAAAGTTCGTTTCCTTCAAATGTGATTTCGGTCACCACAACTCAACTTCATTTACAAGAAAGGAAGATCGTAGGACTGTCATTTGTGGTAAATAAATTATACTTATTTATCCCAAACGAAGTTTCATTACAATTTAGTGGAATAGAATTCGCAACTGTGTAAATATATACAAATAAATAATTATGTATACATACCCACATATCGTCGTATCATCGTATGCGACAATATTTTTATACCCTAGATGAAAACTGATATACTAACTTTGTCATTCCATTTGTAACGGTACATGCACAACAAAGCGAGGCGAGATGAAGCGCAGCTACATCAAGAGTTATAAAATAAAATGATTGCACGCTGTACTATGCTAAATAAAAAAATTGTTTTTTTCTATTTTTCTTAAACTTTTCATTTCTTTCTTCTTTTTTCATTTTTTCATTTGTTTTACTAATCACCCAATTTCGCTATTTGGGACCTGTTGATGAGTCAAACCAAGACTTGAAACTTGTCACCGAAAATTAATGGATTGTGTGATGAAATAACAAATTAGAACATTTTTTAGCTTTTGCTATATACCGGAGATATCCCAAAAAATTCTTTCTTGAAGAAAATTAAGTTTAACCCGGTAAAAAGTCCAAAAGAGTAATCTCTTTTTATTTATTCTTCCTCCTGGGCTTGTATAGGAGTGTTTTTTCCTCATATAATTCACACCCAGAATTTATTCTGAGTTTATATGAGAAGAGATCGGTTTGATCTATTTTCAAGCGTCTGCAGCAGGCAGAAAACCAAGCTGCACAGATGAGTGGAAGGTTTTCTGCTGACACGAAACGCTTCTTCTTCTTCCTTTTTCTTCTTCATTTTTCAGCCCACTGCGTGGCGTATACAGGTTCGATTCGCTTCGAATGAATCTGTTTCTTTAAAAATTTTTAAATTTTTTTAATAAATAAAAAAATTGTTTTTTTCTATTTTTCTTAAACTTTTCATTTCTTTCTTCTTTTTTCATTTTTTCATTTGTTTTTCTAATCACCCAATTTCGCTATTTGGGACCTGTTGATGAGTCAAACCAAGACTTGAAACTTGTCACCGAAAATTAATGGATTGTGTGATGAAATAACAAATTAGAACATTTTTTAGATTTTGCTATATACCGGAGATATCCCAAAAAATTCTTTCTTGAAGAAAATTAAGTTTAACCCGGTAAAAAGTCCAAAAGAGTAATCTCTTTTTATTTATTCTTCCTCCTGGGCTTGTATAGGAGTGTTTTTTCCTCATATAATTCACACCCAGAATTTATTCTGAGTTTATATGAGAAGAGATCGGTTTGATCTATTTTCAAGCGTCTGCAGCAGGCAGAAAACCAAGCTGCACCGATGAGTGGAAGGTTTTCTGCTGACACGAAACGCTTCTTCTTCTTCCTTTTTCTTCTTCATTTTTCAGCCCACTGCGTGGCGTATACAGGTTCGATTCGCTTCGAATGAATCTGTTTCTTTAAAATTTTTTAAATTTTTTTAATAAATAAAAAAAAATTGTTTTTTTCTATTTTTCTTAAACTTTTCATTTCTTTCTTCTTTTTTCATTTTTTCATTTGTTTTTCTAATCACCCAATTTCGCTATTTGGGACCTGTTGATGAGTCAAACCAAGACTTGAAACTTGTCACCGAAAATTAATGGATTGTGTGATGAAATAACAAATTAGAACATTTTTTAGCTTTTGCTATATACCGGAGATATCCCAAAAAATTCTTTCTTGAAGAAAATTAAGTTTAACCCGGTAAAAAGTCCAAAAGAGTAATCTCTTTTTATTTATTCTTCCTCCTGGGCTTGTATAGGAGTGTTTTTTCCTCATATAATTCACACCCAGAATTTATTCTGAGTTTATATGAGAAGAGATCGGTTTGATCTATTTTCAAGCGTCTGCAGCAGGCAGAAAACCAAGCTGCACCGATGAGTGGAAGGTTTTCTGCTGACACGAAACGCTTCTTCTTCTTCCTTTTTCTTCTTCATTTTTCAGCCCACTGCGTGGCGTATACAGGTTCGATTCGCTTCGAATGAATCTGTTTCTCTTTTTATTTATGCTAAGAGTGTTCATAACAACGCTGTGGCAGCACGCGATATGACGAGACACCTCGTAGTGCAGTGCGATAATTTCGATAACTGGTATATTCTTATAGGTTTTTTGTGTGTCATATAATCGGAGTATTTTTTACTCATTCTCTTATACCGAAAATATCTATCATAATAGTCCGAAAATCTCATAGGTATAGATGATGTAATTCCCAAAATTCTAATTGCTTCTCATTTATGGGGTCATAAGCAACACTGCGAAAAACACAAATTTGTTTGAAAAGCTCCATACTACCATACCACTACCATACACTACTTGTCAAATACCCCCATCAGAATCTGAAGTTTTACCACGAAGCTGAAGCCTTGTTGTGAACGCTACACTTCGCGATGTATCTTTACTTCGCCTCGCTGAACTCTTGGTATAGCCTCGCTTCGCCACGCCTCCTAGTGAAATAGCATAATATTAAAAGTTGTTTTGGTATTTGTTTGTCCGTCTGTCCTTTTGCCTGTCCGCACAATAAATCGAGAATGCGTGTACTTAGAAAGCTGTAATTTTGCACACATCCTTCCGAAAAAAAATGTAAATTTATGTTCGAAAATGGGTAAACACGTGTAACTTCTGTACAGGGTTGCCATACAAATATTTCGTTTTACTGTATATTGACATTGTAAAAATAATAGCTGCTGCATTCCAAGCTGTTGCATCTGATACAAATGATTCCCCTCAAGCAGTGCCACGAAAACTGGTGGATGAAGTAAAAAAACAGAAACATCTGTTGGCAAGACTGTTTTTTATAAAGAGAGATCTGATCACATTATACTTATCAACGATACTCCTCATAATGTCGGCGTGTATACAACTCACTCATCTTACATTAACTTTCTTCTCGCTATTTCGAAATATGCAACAGACTTTCCGAAAACACAACAAGTTTCTGAAACGGATATCATATAGTGTGGATAATTAAATTGTATGTCCAACAGTTATGTATGCAAAGCATCCAACAATGGGATATCACCCTAGATTTCAATCCCAGTTTAATTCGAGCACCTAGATCTTTTAGAATCAGAGACCAAAACAGATTGTAATTAGAAAACCTTTCAATGAAGCCCTAGATGAACTACATGACAGCACTGCTAAATTCAAGCTACATTCTTTTGTTAAAAATGTTCAGTCCGATTACTTTTAAAACTTCTCACTGGTCAGGTCTAGTCTACCAGTGAGAAAGCTATTGTACAAATATACTTTGGCGAGAATTATGCACTGATCAGTCTAGATGAAATACAATCAGCGCATTGGTCTCATGAGCAAGTCACGCTTAGCATGTGCTGTATTTGGACAAACTCCATTGGTCATAATAAGTGATGAATTACGCCCCAGTAAATATACTGTACATAGCTTTCTGAAAAAAGAATATTTGAGTACATACATCAAGTCGATCAAATTACATTTTTGTTTATCTTTAGCGATAATTGCGCCGCTCAATTCAAGAATCGGTATGTAGTGGCAAGCATGAATACACTCAAAGCAGAATATGGATTCACTGATCTCGTAGGAAACTTTTTCGCTGCATCACAAGGAAAATGTGCCGTCGTCGATGGAATCGGTGGAAGTGTCAAAAGATCAGTGTGGACTGCTGTTAAGTCCCGGAAAGCCATCGTCAACAGTGCCCAAGAATTCTGTGATTTGGCACGGAGTCTCTCTAAAAACATCTTCTTCTTAAATTCGTATCATAAGAAGGAGTTAAAGAAAAGATGGTCGTGTTGGATGAGAACTGGGAAGGGCTAAAAACTATACCAGGCATTCAATAAAAAATTTCTTCCAATCTGAAGACGACGATAGCATTTCCGTGTCGCGAACCTCACTGTCTCATCTCAAATACACATTGGTTTTGAAATCTCCGAAAACCACGATTGGGAAAATAACGATTTGGAACCTCTTACTAATTACCAAATACAAAAAGAAATTCTGTGTCCTGATGTGTCTGTGCCTTCAGTATCGCATCAAGGTAAATCCTTCTTACCAACTAAAACGAAATCGCGCGTTTCTGATCCTTTCAGTGATTCAGGCGACGAATCTTTAAATGACGAATCTCCAACAAGGTTTCTTCAACCCTCAAAATTACCAGCAGAAGCGTGCCCTGAAACTGGCTCTGTCTGCGCCGCTGTCTTACCAAAAGATATTTGTACTGATTTGTACGTGCTCATATACAAATTATTCAATATCGCTATGTGGGGTATGTAAGAGCGTTGGAAATGAGCAAGCGATCCTGCAAATGTAATATACTCATTGAAGGTAAACGAAGTTCAATTCCTGAAAATTAAATATTTTTGCACAATTTCTTTCAATGCCCAAAATAACTTAACACCTAATTTCGTCGCCAAATCTGGCAATTATCGTAATAAATCTCTCTTGTTATAAGTACCCTATTTCCATGTGTGTGTGTACAGAAGATTGGAAGAAATTGCGAGAAAATCAAAAAGTTAGAAAAGTGATTTCTTTAGAAGAGTATAGCAAGAGCATGATGCATATATATGTCATTATGCAATAAAGGGTTAACTTAGAGTTTTAATATTCACAAAACCCAAATATTATAATTAGCTCATGTTTGTATATTTTTTCAAAACCATTAATCAGTGCAGAGCACAAACTAACGGATAAAAGAGTGAAATGCGCTTTTACTATCAACCAACTAAAAGAAAAATAATAAAAAAGAAAATTACTTTTCCTGAGCTTAAGAATTTGTAAAATTAATTTTCCAAAATTACCTGACAGCTAATTAAAATAATTACGGCAGAGTTCAGATAGCCTTAATAGATTTTCACTATTTTTTAGAAAGAGCGGGTGCGAGTAAGCTTTCAAACAAAATCACGCCAAATCAGATATGGATCTTAGAAGTGAGTAAGTGATTTCAATGATAGATAGAAGTGATAAGTGAATTTCTTCAAGCTTTGTTAGATGGCCGGTTTGGTACTCGAACAGACTAATTTGCGCTCCATGCATGAAGACGCACGGTTGGTTGTGTTCATAAACGCTTTAAAAACAGAGCGAAGGGTGGGAGGTCCATCAAGCTCAATTGTAAGTTACACATGCAAACCTGCTGGCAATGATAAATTGACCGTTGGTGTCAAATTAGTGTCAGACTCTGTAGAATTGTTGTGTGCAATACAATGCTACTCCTCTACTTCTCATTCCGACAAAATAATGATTTTAGTGTTTTTTTTTTGTTACTACTTGTTGGTCTTTTTCAATTTTGAAGCGGCTAATTGGCATAAAAGTGTTCCTCTCCAAAGATTAATGAATGTTGTCGAATTTGCCGACGCCAATCATTATCTGCCCTAAGTTAATGCCTGAACTCTATGCAAACTGAATTATTTCAAGCTAATTTATTAGTAATAGAACTATTATGAGGTATAAGTTGCGACTGTAGGAAGGGTGGTATACGGAGGCACTTTGTTTAGAGGTATTTATAATTGGCCTGTTCGAAAGTGAATTACTCTTTCGGCAAGATTTCAGTTTCCGAAATTTTCGTATCGTGATGATTGATTAATGCGTAGAGTTTTGACAACAAAATACTCTTCTATGCCAATTTTAACGCAAGTTTTAGTCAATGATGAATGTGTATAATCCTTGGCAGTTCATTGACTTGATTGTTTATACATTTCACATTTTCATAACATGCCTCACATTCAGGCGTTCTGGTCAATATGACAGATACATTATTATGTTTTATTTTATTCTTAAGATTAAATTAGTATTTAATTTAAACTCACTTTAATTAATTTCCCTTAATTAAATAGAACAGTAGATCTCAACTAGAGTGCTTTCGTATGACAATTTACTTGCTTAACTTTCTTAATCGCTCATGCTAACCAAAAGCATGAGTCGAGTTATTGCCATCGTTATGTTCCAGTCCGTGACATCAAATTCTTTGAATGTATTAGAGTAGTATGCTTTCGTATTCTTTTGCAAAGCAAATTCGCTCTTTGAATGTATTAGAGTAGTACGATTTCGTACTTCTGCAAGTAAAATAATAGCAAAATCGCTTTGTGTCATGGCCTGGAACATAAATTTATTTTATATCATTTCATGAAAGGGTTACAAATATATTTTGTTTTGTATGATATTCTCGCAATATTGAGGTCTAGAGTTAATATCATGCATGGCACTAATATGCACAATATATTTTTACATTTAAGGCTGCGCCTAAAGCCTTGGAGTTTAGTAGAGCTTAGAGTCTCTAATCTAAACAAAAGCAAAACAGAAATCATTAGCTATAATAGGGTCATTCCACAGAAAATCGACTGGACTTAAACCCATCACAGACAGTAATTTCGTTCTTCTTTTCCTGAAAGTTAAATAATTACGAGGTAAGAATTCCACTAATTTAGTTTCATCCTGCGATGCATGCTGTCTGAATTAAAGGACTTTGAAATCTTCAAAATTTGCAGATTTTTGTACTGATGACTTGTATTAAAAAAATCATAAATTTGATTTTTATTATCACACCGGCATCTGTAACTTATTTTAACGAGAAAATACCAATGTTTTAGGGAAAATTATCCATAATAAAAATATTCCTTAAAAATATGCATTACTCTTGACTATCTCAAAATGCAGAATTCTTAATTTTTCTAATTTTTATTAACTAATGAGTTTAGCAGAGATTTTTTTTTTTTGAATCCTTGATCCTGTAAAATTTTTACATCAAGGACATAATTTTGTGTCTTCTTAAATATAACCTGTGAACAGTGTTTTAAAAAATAGAAAGGATTACTTTAATATATGTTTCTGTTCAAAATTGATTAATATTTTTATGTTATCAATTCTTAGGATAAGAAAAATTTGAACGCTGTGTTTGAAATGCGGTCTGCATGCAATGATGCATACACTCAAAGAAAAGTTGTGTAGATTCGCTTTGGTGCAGTAACTATATTATAGTTATTCCAACTACATAAAGTTATGAATTTCTAAAATATAGATAAAAATCTTACTATTTAGCTGTTGCATCCATTTGATAGTTTTATGTTGATGAGACAACTATAATAAATTAGATGGATGATATTTTTGTGCACTGTAATCTTGTAACGGAGGTAGAGAAAATGATAGTTACTAAAACTTTCAATTTATATAAAGTTAGACGCAGTAATCAAAATATTCAACAATATAGTTGCGCTTCGTAGAAAGATGTTCTATAATGAAAATGTTAGAAAAATATAAATAAGATAACATTTGTGTGAATATTTCAAAGAAGGGCTACCCTCTTGGATTTGGATGGGTGTGTATATATTATGATGTTTATTGTGTTGAATACGGATTTATAGCTAAAATTTGTCATCAAAGTTACTTAGAGGTCAAGAGTCTTTCATCAGAACATACTTTGATTAAACAACAATTAAATATGTAGGTATTACAAAAAATGAAAACAAAACTATAGTTGGGGTACATTCAAAACTTGTAAAAAATAAGTCCACGACTACTACTACTACGCTCTCAGCATCTAAAAACATAAGTGTACCGATAACCATAATTATAGCTGCATTAATAAAATTAATTTAGAAATCATATCAGTGTATTCAGAGGAGTCGGATCGTTGTGAAGTGAAATGTAAAAGTAACAAAAATCATTTTAGTAATTAAATTATTGTAAAATGGTAAGTAGGAACCGACCAAATCATTGAAATAAAGTGATATATTGAAAATAAAAGTGTTTTTTCTTCATATATATGTACATAGCACACTTCGGAATACATCAAACAATTCCCAGTATTACGTGAAAATATGAATATAAACTTGGAAATAAAATTAGCTTAATTCTTAAATTTAAGCAATTTAATTTAATTTTTGTAACATATAATATGAAAAAGAATCAGGTTTCCTGTTTTGAAGACAAAACTTTTGATGCTCTACTGAATAAAGCTTCCAGAAGAAATAAATATTTATAAAATTAATCAATCAAGAAGCTACTGATAACCATATTTAACAAAATTATTAAAATTCGTATATTAATTTTTGTTTAATAGGAGTAAATAAAAAAAATATGGGTTGCTTATTACTGCCCTATGTTATAAATAATCCTCAGGAAAAAGAGAACAGCACCTACCACAGCCGAGAACAATTGAAGTACAGCAGTCTTTTTCATGATAAAAAAATGCTCATTATTTAATTTAAAGATAAATCAAAAATTTTTGAATACTAATCTTATTTTACTTGTAATTCGTAGACTGATTACGAAGCTGATAACTAGGAACTAAAGCTTTTGGAAAAGTTCAAAGAAAAAGAATTCAATTCAACCAAAAGTGATATTATTTGATTTTTAATTATATTTAAAAGTTGAAAAGAAATTATTATATCGCTTTAAAAGTTTTTGAAAATATTTTTATCAATTAGAATAAATTCTAGCAGCCACATTTTTATTTACCTCGTAATTAAAATATTCCATTAATTAATATATTTTAATTACGAATTAAATGAAATATGATTTCTAACATATATCCTAATTTATAGTTATGATGTCTAAAATAAAAGGCGGTAGCAAATACAGATGAATGTGAGTATAATTATAGTTGCTAATGACTATATTTTTAACACAATCAACTACATCACAAGTAAAAATATAGTTGTCTGAAATTAACTTCCAAGGTATGTAGAAGAATATATATGAAAGTAATTGTTGATGACTATACTTTAGGTACTATTAACTTTAAAAAAGTTAATTATAACCATATTTTCAGCTAAACGCAACTGCATAAACAACAGAATAATTAGTTGCAGACATTAACAAGATAGTTTTGACATCAAATTAATTTTGTAGCGCGATATCTAAAAGCGTTATAACAAATATATTTATGAAAACAATCAGTCATGTAATAGCGTATAGATTTTAGAATTATATGCTAATAGTCTCGGTGTATATTTTTTATGGCTGTTTGAAATTATAGTCGTGGCATATAGATTATTCCTTCTATGTACAAATTCAACAGAAAAGAGCTCAACTAATTTTTAAGAAAGTCTGTAAGAAGAACGCTTTTTTAAAAATGTGCTCATAAATCTTCTATGTTGTTTTTTGTAGACAAAAATAACGAGATGCTTTGAAATCGAATACTGATGCTGACAAAGTAGGTGTTAAGTCAAGCCTTTTTGAATGTCGGCGAATTTTATAGAATTTTCGAAGGACCGTAATTTAAACAATGTTTTTACCTTTTAACAAAATTTATTTTATATCTTTAACACGCTGCTCTAGTCTCGTAGCTGTAGCTATCGTACAAGTGATAATTAGCTCACATCAATACTAACATAACAATATCTTGTAGGCAATTGAGCAAATTCACAATTGAGTGTATAGTTGATTAAATCATTAAGTGAAATCACAATGTTGAATATAGATTTTAATTGATACAAATTAAACATGACTTTATATTGAGCAAGTCTTAAATTACAAATTGAATATTAATCTTAATTAATATTGAATATTAATCTTAATTAATAGAAGTTTGATCAGTAGGTGAACATACCAAAGATATAGAATTATAGTCCCTACAGTTACATTATTATTTTTAGATCAGCATGTTCTTACAATACTGATTTGGAATTTGAGAATATTTTTGAAGAAAATTAAGTAAATTCATTAAAAGAAACAATATTATTAGTTATTCATAATATTATTAAATGAATTTTTCTCTCGAATACAAATACAAAATAATAAGATTGTTTAAATTAAGAAAACTAATTTTTTTAAAGTTAACCCATAAATAAATTTTTGCAAGCAATACTTTTGCATTTTCACTAGTCCAACGATTATATCCGGATCATAAATTAAAAGATTAGTTCGTTCATTTCCATATCGAAACATTTGTTCGAAGTATATAGTATGTCTCACCGAACTTTTCCGAAGAAAATTATGCAAAATACTGCAGACCATAGAAATAATAACTACTATATATGTATTTCATATTTTCATGTTGATACGAAAACAAGCAAACAGGCAAAGGGGAAGCTTGGTCGCCAGTATGACGAACTCTGGATATCTGGGCACTTCTGATTTCAAGTAAGTCCTTTGAAATAGCACCGGTGCTCTGCTATGGTCGATGGTTAATTCCGGCCATCCAATACACCAATGCATGGATTTACTTAATAAAAACGGAATTGTGAATGATGCCCCTCTAAGCGCATCGTCCGTCGGGACTACATCAGACCCACAGGACAATATTCAAGCAGAGGACAATGTTCGTAAGAATACTGTCTTCAACAAAATCATAGCAGGACGGGAGAAGCTATCGCACGCAGGATTAAGCAGGTCGAATACTTGCCTAAGCGGATCTGCGTGTAAGCGATAAAATATTTCCTGGAATCAGGTTTCAACAGAGAGGAAGCCTTGGAAATGGCGACAAAGAAACCGATTGCTGAAATGAAAAAGCTAAGAATACGATCCCGCTCTGACGGCTTATTTTCAGAAGGCTTGAGCAGTGAGCGTGGCTGCACGGATTCCCAACATCAAGAAATGAAGGATCCCGACAAACAGAAGCACGTAGATACCCAATCTGTCGAGAGTCAACTCATCTTTGTCTCCTGGTTCCGGAGATAAAAGAGCAAGCAGACAAGGGCGTTAAGCTTAATTTTTTGGATTCCTCTTTCAAACCAGGCTGGCACTCTCTGCGGAGACGCGGGCATTGCCGACCGGATTAAGGCTATCATACCAAGTCTTAACCCTTGGGATGGTGCTAAGATCGTGGTGCTGGAGTGTGAAAACCTCCCGCGCTACAAGGTCTACGCAGCGTACCTGGGAATGAGCGAAGGAGACTGCACTGAGAAGATCCTGCGAAGAATTCAAGCTCAAAATGAACTCGGGACCTCTCAATGGAAGGTTATCCGTCAAGATTTAACCAACTCCTTGGTGCATCTGGTTCTCTCCATTGATAGTACATCAGTTGAGAGAATTGACAAAACTCAAGGCAGGATTAATTACCTATTTGGCTACATTCACTTTCGATCGAAGAAAGCGTTCACAAAAGCGTCGATAGTTGTAGTGTCAAAGTCAAAACTCATGATGCTTTAGGGAAGCTCATCGAACACACGGGGGGGACGTACTACTGGCAAGACCTTCACCTCAAAAAAGCCTTCGTAAAGATGATAAAATCAGCGGAAAACATGAGCGTCCATCTGCCAAAGCATCTGTTCTAAAGCTCCAATCGGCGGCCCGAACTAGGACTGTAGAGGTAGATGGGGGAGCTAAAAGCCCCAAGCCAGGACCCAGTGGCATTTGGAATGATACTTCAACGTCCAACCAGGAGTAATACCCACCTTCGTTAATTTAATCAGACAGGAAGTCGTTGATGTGGCAATCACCAATAGGCAAGGTGTTGAGCTGGTCACGAACTGGCATGTCTAAAACCAAGTCTCATTATCGGATCTTAGGTACATAAGGATTAATATTATTATTAATATTACAGAAAAGGAAGAAACACATAAGAATCCCAAAAAGGCAGACTGGGCAAATACGGGGCCTTGGACAAAGAGGAAATAATAGGCCTTCCAAAAAGGATCGAATTGATCGAAAAAGTGGATCTCCTAGCAGATAGACTTCAAACAACGCTTATTCGAGCTTACGAAGTGAGCTGTCTTATTATCACCATCCAAAGGAAGAAAGACGTTCGTTGGTGGAATAGTCAGCTCGGTAAACTCAGAAAAATCTGAGGAAGTAGTTCAACAGAGCTAAGGCCACCCAGCACTCTGAGGCATATAAAAAAGCTCTAACCAAATACAATAAACTGCTCAGGAGATTAAAAACAGAGAGCTGGAGAAACTTCTGGGAAGAAAATGAGAGTACCTCAAAAGCCTTCCCACTCCGAAAAGCCTTCTCCAAGGATCATAACAACGGCATTGGCTCCCTCAAACCTGTGATGGAAACCTTTCTGTCAACACCAAGGGAACGCTAGAGATTTTCATAAGCGCACTTCCCACTCTGCGCGGGATATTTTCCCAAGGTATGGAGACTAACCAAAGTTGTTTATACACCAAAAGTGGATAAAAACCACCCAGAGAAGCAAAATCGTATAGATCTATCAGTCTGACATCATTTCCCATAAAAACTCTTTCCATTCAATGCCAATGAACTTGCCCACTAATCCAGAAAATCCGCTGAGGACGCTTTCTGCTGTCTGGTAGAGACTATCAAGAAAGCCTAATGAACATACAAGGCGTATTCCACAGTACTCTCTTTGACTCGTTGATCAAGAGGTATCCGAAGATAGAGGCACAGAAACTTTCGTCGTCAGATGTATTGACAATATGCTTGAGAAACGCTACATAGCAGCTACCATACGGTGAATCCACAACTATCATGGCCAATAGAGGCTGCCCACACAGGGCGACATTTTATCACCACTTCTATGGCTTTTAGTTGTGAATGAGCTATTATACTTATGTTATATGTGAGTGCCCAGCGCTTGTAGATCTAAGGCTGCAACTCACTGGAGGAACAGTTAACTCTCATAATAAAGTTTGCAATCTAACCCCAGGAGCAATAATCGAGCTCATCAAATGACTCAATTTTGCCTAACCATGTTAGGAGAAGGTACAATAGATCAACTCTGGTCGCGGTCTCCGCATGGCCCTGGGTCGCCTCTACTCTTAACATTAACATTAAATTAGGTAGTATACTCACCTATCTTATTCCCTTTAGGTCACTTACCAGGAAACACTATATAAGTTTATTAATCCCTATTAATTTGCTGTTCTCTGTTGAGGAAATCTGAAGATCTGCATCAGATTTTGACCATCCTAAAGTAAGTATGTTATTATAAACAAAAAAAAAATATATAATTATCTAAATTGGTTTCGAAATACCGGAGATTTGAGGCAACAACATCCATAAAACAAAGAAAAATTCATTCGAATTAAGAACTTCCCCTTTTTGAAGTCGGTTAAAAATATGTAAGATTTAATGTGAAGAATTCATCAATAAAATAAAGGATAGTAAACGTTTACTGCAAAAATTTTGTGTCATTATCAAGTAACATAATTAAACTTGTTTTGTATTCAGATAAGGCCAAAATGCAAACAGCTATTCCAATAGCACAAACGTTGGAAAATAATATAAAATTATTATTATTTTAAACATGAATAATTAGTTACGTATATAATTAGCCATATTACTATTAGGTATAATTTGTTCCATTATGTATGTTAAATAAAGTATATTTCCTTTGTGCATGGTTTTGTTCCTTGCTGATTTCATTAATAAATTTTTGTGATTATTAATCGTTGATTGTATATTGAACACGTATGGAAAAGAGAAAGTGTAGTGGTAGTCAAATAACGTTAACTTTATTCGTCGCAAATATTTTTAAGGCTTTGACAATAGAAAGGCCAGTAAAAGCCTTCACTGAAAAAAATAATTCAATGTATGGTGTTTATAAAAACTTTCATAGAATAATTCTTTAAATTAATGAAATAATATAAAAATTTCAATCAACTCGTTCATTAGATAAATCGCCATTCATTAATACAATGAATCGGAATTGATTAAATAATTACCTCTGAATGTAATAAGGTACGAGCAATACAATAACTTGTTTTGTAAGGCAATGTGCATTTATATTTTTTTAAATAAACAATTTAATTACTTCAACGAATGAAGTTATCAAACAAAACAGAGCAAATATTTATATGAAAAAAATCATTAATTTAACAAACGAAGTTATCAATTAATAAATGTTCGTGAAATCAATGAATAAAAAAGTTGGTAAATAATTGAAATACACGAAATTTATGTAAAAAATTACCAGTCAATGCAGATATTTCTTAAATGAACGAATTGTGGTGCCGGCGTCTCACTTTTCATTTTTGACGCCATTTAATGCGGTAGAACTTCTTTTTGTAGCAAGTTGCTTACTGTTGAGTGATCCAGTGAATATATTGGAGATATTAGTTTAAAATATATTTGTGGATTCAATAAATCAACTTGTTGTGCAGTCATTAAAATAAGGTAAAGTGGTTATTAAATAAGTATGAGTATTATTAAAATTATTAAAAGTTTCATTCAGTTCAGAAATTTTAATTTTGAAAAATAATACGAAGCCTTTCTTGCAGTTTTTTATAGATTCAAGGTGCATCATATATGTAATGGAATTATTTTTATTCAGGCAATTGTTACATACGGTAAATAAGTAACATTTAAACAAATAAATTTCCTTAATCTACATGGTGCGATAGTTTCTATCTCCTTATTCTAGACCTGAGATTCCTCTAGAAGCCATAGTTTCATTATCAGATATTTTAAATGAATCTGCAAAGGGTACTATAGTTGCCAAGTGTTTTGCAGGAGCTGGAAGGTTGCAAGACGATCAGTGAAATTTATTGGTCAATGTTATTGTAACTAACTAACTATTTTACTGAAAAAAAGTTTACACATGTCCTTGGCACCAAGCTATCGTCTGGAACAGGAATTTTGTGAGAGATTTGCTACGGAGAAATTGGTAAAGCTCAAATTTATTAACAGAAATAAACGAGTTTAAATTTTTCTTTAATTATAGGAGTTCTATCACAGTGGAAGGTAAATTATAAAATAGATGCTGTAATCAAAGAATGTTGTTCAAACGAAATCCTAATGTCTGTACTTCGAAAATTGGGAATTCTAAAGAAGTGAAAAATCAAGTGAAAAATTAGATAATACATGGTAACGTACTATAAATTGTTTTTCTATCCCCTCATTCATTCCAGAAAGCCTGCACAAATATGTGAGCGTTTAATGAGATCTGAAAATTTGTCAGCAGAAGAATTCGACCGAGAATATGGCAAACATGCAGCAAACACCGTAATAACGAAGTGCGACAGATGCAATCCACCTCTAAAATGTTTAAAATAGGGTTATCGAGTGGTATGAATTTACTTCTACCCATATAGATCTTACATATGTATACCTTTCAGATTGACATGGATTTTGCTGTGTTGTTCAAAAATTCAAACAGTATAATGCACAAGTTGGCGGGATATTCAGTAAAAATTACTACTGTCCTTTGTAAAATAGGAAACATGTATAATAAAGCTATAAGCGATTTATTGTGTGATATAAAGGGTAAAAGATAATATATCTGAAAAAAAGCAAGACACAATGATCAGACGGAATGCATTCGTTAATTTTATTTTTATAGACAGTCGCAATGTATTGTTTTGGGCCTTTGACGAATACTTAATTCCAACACAAAAGATGATTAAAAAAGATAACGCCTCAAAAAGTAATCTTCATATAATACACAACTCGTGATTCGCAGGATGCATTTCTCTTCGTTGGTAAATCTATACAAGAAGTGGAAACTCAAATCAGTTTGTGGCTTCTAAATAATTTAGTATTCCAACCATTTATAGTGGTGCTTGATGAAAATATACTTAGTATTAAGGAAATATATATATATTTCAATAGAATTGAATTTGCGTTTTTTAACATTTTGAGAGCTTTAGATATTTGTTTCAAGATTTTTAGTTTTTTTTTAACTTAGACTGCAACTAATTTTTATATTTTTAATCAAGAATAATTTTACCAAATTTAAAATCTACGAAGTAAGAAAAACGGTCCAAAGATATTTTATTAAGTGAAATTAAGAATTAACAATTTAAGTTACATAAATATGTTACACATTATTATGAAACCTGAACTTTGTAAGTTTTAAAGCCTTTTACTTATGTATGTAATTAGTCGAAATAAAAAAAAAAATCTTAACATATATGTATTTTTAATTTTGCAGTCGATAATTTCAGATGAAAATTTGCTTATAACTCAAACAAATAAACGACATAGTTTTACATTATTGGTATATTGAATTTTAGAAATGTCGCAATCCCTTTGATACTTAAGAAAATTATAGTGTATATGTACACAATATGTATGCGCTTTGATTTTTTTAAATTTCAAAAAGTATGAAAAATTTCAAAAATTTAAAAATGAGAAAATTTAGAATTATTTATTTTGTTTGTCTGAGGTATATATATTCTAATTAGTAATAGTACGTATATCTATGAACTGGGTACAAAATTGAATAGCATATCAGTTCAGATAAAGATATGTACTGATCAGAAATTGCAATTATGACTTCTTAGTGTACTGTATCACTCAAAATCATCTCAGAATTTAACGAACACATTAAATAGTCCATACAATGAATTGCGGAATTTTTTTTATTATACTAATAAATTGGTTCATAGCTATTTTGAATGGCATTAAATGATATCTACTTTATGTTAATGTATATTTTAATTACGTGAATTGATGTTGATAAATGCATTCATTGTTTTAACGAACTAACTCATTAAATTGATAAATTTATTTATTATATTTACGCTCGGCGTTTACAAGTAATAAATGACATTCATGATTTTAATCCGTACATTCTATTAATTAATGGGAATTAGTTTTAGTTAATCCAATGATTTATAATAATTTTTTAGGTTGCTTTTAATGCACCGGTTCACAGAATAATGAATATTTAATACTTTTAAATTGCGTCCTTTAACTTATAACTTGGATGATAACCGTGTCTATTGATGATCTCTTTTATTGTATAATTGTACCTTATTTTTTCATTGTGTGTGTCATTCTACGGATCTTACCGACGGCCATGTGCTAAACACTGCCAGAGTGCAATTAGGCATAGCACCAAAACCCTTGAGAAATACTTCCCCAGTCATAAAATAGACTAATCCCTACTTCATGAGAGCCCTAACTTAGTCCTAACATTCCAAAATATTTGCAGTGTTCTTACGTAAAACTGACAAAAGTTTGCTTTGAATAGGTCCTGTCAGTGTTGGGCGTAATCTGATTCCAGTGTAATTTAATTAATAATTCCATTACAGTTTAGTCAAATTACCAAGTAATCTAATTAAATTGTAGTTGATTACATTTCAATCAGATTACTTAATAGAGAATATGTAATCTATCAAATGTATAATCTGTTATAATATAATTAGATTATTTTGTAATCTAATTACATTGTAACAGATTACTTTGTAGATTACTCAAAAGTAATTAATCATATAATGAAATAAATTGAAAGAAGATAGTATTGTTCTCGTACGAAATTAGTTTTAGGTAGTTTTATGAAGAATTAGAATACAAATATCTTAAATATCATAAATGTAATCACATTAATTAGATTAACATGTAGTGGAATTAACATGTAATCGATTAATGTGCAATCAAATTAACTTGTAATCAGACTACACGTTGACCGATTACATTATGTAAATATAGAAATGGATTACATTAGTAATCTGATTACAGATTACATGTTTAAATGTAATTGTTAATCGTTAATCAGATTACATTTTGCCCAACACTGGCTCCTGTACTATTTATTCAATCTTAAACACACGTTTTTATCTTCCCAACAGCTATCAAAGTGTGTGTGCGGGGGGGGGGGAGTTATCCGTAGGTATCTAAAGTGAAAATTTTGCTGAGTACTGACTCCTCTTAAGTCATTTCTGTGACACGTCGATGATGATGATGAAGATTTTTTATTGTGGAGCGCAGTACGGGTCGTGGCAGGGGCGGATCTAGCACTGAAATTAGGGGAGGTCATTTTATAGCTTTAAGTTTAGAAAAAATAAAAAAACATCTAATAGGCACCACTTGTCCAGTGCCGTAAGTTGCTTATGCTTGGAACAGAATGCATCGCAGCCACCAAGCACAATGCGGTGATGAAGTGTCAAAATCGTAGCCACCAAACATGGTGAACACAATGGCCATTGATGACTGCGTCAAGATGAAATTTAAATGAATTTTGTTAACTGTATTAATAATAAATTGGGACCACAATATTACAATTTTTAAAATTTTTCACCACCATAATTAAATTTTCTTTGAAACTCATGATGTTCACCATACAAAATTTTAAAACAAACAAAATATTAATCAGCTGTGAAATGTCAACGCAGGATAATTACGCTAAAGTTGAAAGTCGACCAACTTTTGCGTGGTGACTACGATGCCTACGTTCATTGCGGTCACTTAATGGCATTTTCAAATTTCTGTTGAGTATCTATGAATATATTGACTTCGGTAAAACACTTTTTATCACTAATTAACCAAAATAATTAATTTTAAAATATTTATTCGACGAGTCCACTTATATATTTGTTGTTTACAGTTCTTTCTCAGTTGGTACTTGATGCTTAGACCGAAAGAGAACGCAATATGTATAGAAGTGAGCCCACTTTCCGCAGTGTATTTCTATGGACGTATTCAGTTCATATTATACATGCCAGTGGTTTTATATAAGAATGCTGCAAATATTTTAGAATGTTAGGAGTTGGGACTAAATTTGGGCTCTGATGTGGGAGTGAGGAGTCTGTTTCGTGGCTTGGGAAGTGTTTCTCGAGGGTTTTGGATCACCCAAAGTTGGGGTCCCAAACTCAAATTATGAGAAAAACCTATACACATACAATAATATTCATTGAAATAAATATTTAGTTTTTAAGTTTTGGAATAAAAATATTTTGTATAATTTTTTGAAGTTGAATTATATAAAAAACAATAAATAAAATAAAAAGTATATTTTTTCGGATAACTCAATTGATTAAATCTTGACCCTCCCCAAGCCCCCACCCCCTGGATCATCCACTGACTCGTGGACTTTAAAAGAAGGAAAACAATTCATTTTAACATACTTTACAGCGATATCTTACTTTCAGACACATGCAATGCACTACAATCCTATCTAGGGTTCGAAATATCGCTTCGAAAATAGTGATGCACTAAGCTTTACTCCTACACGAGTGGAAAATTTGTAGAAAAACGTATTTTGTCTTAGTTGGAAAAAAGTTTTACCAATCGAAGGTAAAACTCTGAAGCGAAGCTTTTCCAAGGACCAAAATAGTTTTTAGCTCCACTAAGTTGCTCCAGATACGGAGCAAAAATTTGAGTTAAAAATATTCAAAATTTTAGGTTTTTAATAAATTTCCAGTTTAAAGCTTTAGGATTTATACATAAAAAATTTTACCTATATAACTTCTTGCGCCAATAGTTACATGTTCACTTATTGTCCACTAATTCCCCGTAAGTCGCTTTAGGTCATTATTTTAATTGGCTATCTAAAGAACTATATGATTTGTGAGCTGAGAATATAACTAACTTAGAATTTGTTGGGACATTTCAAAAACTGCAGGCTGAGTAATGCTTCGGTGCGAAGAATTTACTTCAAATCAAATAGATTTTTGCTAAAGAACGAGCTAATCCAGCCATATTTCGAGCCGTCCTGACAATCATTTTTTTTATTGAAACCAATCTAATCCACTTACAACATCCACCCCCCCCCCCCCCCCGCCACAATCACAAAGTGAAGAATTTAATTCAAAATCCCCTTCTAACATTAAAGAGAAATGTACGTAACATATAATAATAATGGTAATTAAAATATGCACATTCAGTACTTTACAATCCGGGCAATAATTCTCTGTCTGACAACATGCACATTTAATCCATATACCCCACTCGTCCACCAGAATCCCCAATCCAAAACAGAATTCTTTCTCAATTACCTAAAGAGAAACATACATTATGTTATATAAAGCAGATGGATTCAGGCAATGATTTCCAACAGGATACTCTAGACGCAGCTGTTCGGTGAGACACTGGAGGCTCACAACACCAGAGGCTGTCACCAAGGAAGAGTAGTTGCTGTCTCTACTCCTGTGGTCCATGGTAGTTGACAACCTATTAGTTCAACTAAGCAACCAAGGTATTGCCTGTCTTAGTATAACTCGTGCCATGTGCA
This sequence comes from Dioctria rufipes, assembly GCA_963924295.1. Lineage (NCBI taxonomy): Eukaryota > Metazoa > Arthropoda > Insecta > Diptera > Asilidae > Dioctria > Dioctria rufipes. The sequence continues at coordinate 114,600,433 of OZ002741.1, forward strand.
CAACATCTATCAGCACTCTACAGTCAATGTTGAACCTATTAGCACTTAGCAACGTTGTTGAAAAAGAGGCTGGACTAATGGTGTACAGAGCCCGCACTGTTGGGTATAGTGAATGGGACCCCAAAAACCTACGCACTATAACAGAACGAATAGAAGTAAATGCAATACTGGACATGATATCAGACAGGTTGGTCGTTAAACACAACCTCTGTCTGCCTGTCAATATAAAAATACCAAATAGGGAGGAATTACATACAAATCTAGAGAATGAAGCCTTAATCTTATACACCGACGGTTCTAAAACCGAGAAAGGAGTAAGAGTAGGCATATACGCATAGAGCTTGTATCTATCCTAGCCTAGAAATATACGTCTCGACATTGCGAGCAGAAATTTATGCATACGAAAACCTCAGTCGATCCTACACCAACAGAAAATTCTTATAGCTATACAGATAGCCAAGCGACATTGAAAGCCATCTCATCACCTGAGGTCAAAACGAAGTTAATATGGGAATGTATTCAAGCATTAACAAACCTTGACACAAAAAACCACCTAACACTTCAATGGGTGCCAGTACACTCAGGAATTAATAGGAATGAAAACGTAGACATACTGAAAAAAAAGGAGCATCCATGCCCCTTATAGGACCGGAACCCTTTTGCTGTATCTCTTAGAATACCGTAAAACTTTCAATTCAAAAGTGCATTCCAAACCGAATGGACCAAAGAATAAGAATGGAATTTAATGATAGGTTCCAGACAAGCCAGAAGATTCATTAAAAGACCTTCACCAAAGAAGAGCCTGGACTTTTTGAGGCTGTCTAGGAATCAACTCAGAATCATTACAAGAAAGCTTACCGGATACTGCAAACTAAACAAGCACAAGCATCGGATATGTAAATTGGAGCGCTGCACCTAAGTTATGCAGCCATTAGAGCTATTTAATCTTCCTCGGTGAAATCAAAGCCTGTATGGGAATACAAAGCGCCCTTGACAAACTGAGTAGACCTAATTGGATTATCGTGGACTCCGTTACATCAAGGCTTTGCTAGCAACGGAAAACTAATAAGCTTACTAGACAAGGTTCGGCTACATATCCGATCGGTTCAGGGCTGATGTGTGCAGTACAAGGAGCCATTCGTACACACGCATCAGAGGGCCACAACAAGTATTGGAAGAACATCGTGGGACAGAACCAACCAAGCGATTATTATTATTGCGATTATTACGTCTATGGAAAAGGCAGGGGAGTCTCTGAGGTCTAGTAGGACGGATGTTAGACTGGCGTCATTACCGGTCACATTTAAAAATGCACCTTGCCTTGAGGATGATAAGACTGCTTTCCATGCTTTGTGTTAATTCCTAGCGATAGCTAAGCATATAATAGTAAGACCCTGGTGAGTTGGTGAACAGACCGCTCCGCGGGTTCTCAAACCTACTCATACTCAAGCGAACTGGCCTGCTTTAAGGAGATGGAAAGGTCAGCACAATCCTTCTCATCTCTCTATTTAACCAACCATGTATTGCGCTATTGTTATTGGTAAGTGTGATGTACTAACATTATTCCCAAACCTTAATTAGTTTAGTAAAACCGAAGTTCAGTGGAATTATTATTGTGATTAGCTTTAGTTATTGTGAATTATTTTAGTTCATAGTTTTAACCTCACTCGAAGTAAAAATGTAGCGTGTCTTTCAATAACGAATTGTCACGTTGTGAACATCTTGTCTTTTCACTATCCCTAAGACATCACAGTAAGATTCGCCAGGATCAATATCGCATTATCCGGCAGCAAACAACATCTACTTTAAATGAGTTTAGAAACTTCTAAGCTTTGGGAAAAGATCATTGCTCGTAGAGTGAGGAGAAGCATACTACTATTGACTGATTCAGTTTACCAGTCGAACTCTAACTAGTGATTATATGGAAAGGAGCAGCATGATGCTATTGGAGGTGAAATCTAATTAAACGTGATCTTAACCTAAGTATTTCTCTTTCTCAGTTTCAAGAGATTCAAGGCGGGAAGGTCCTTGAAGGGTTGAAGGGTTTTATTATATTTTTTCTTTATATAGGTGTTATCAACATGTGATAAAATACCATAACGATTGTTCTTCCTACATTTTATTTTTCTAGCTGTATAAAGAAAATTGGCCTGTCCGTCGTCCAAAACATAAACTGAAGCATGCTCTGACCTGGAAAGAATGGGAAAATTTAAAACTTTTAAATTTCGCGATTCCACCAATTAACCGAAATTTAAGCAATTTACGTAGAATTTTTCCCAATAAGCTGACTATTAAGTAGAATTGTAGTTTAATATAAAACCATGTGGTGTCAAATGCTCATTTCAGGGACCAAAAATCCCAAATCTTCTCCAAATATAGCCGGAAAAAGTGAACGTAAAAGAAAAAGCCTGACAAAAGTTTGGTATCATTTTATCTATTGTCCCCAATTCCTTTTTAGTCAAAATTTCCTCATTTGCAAGATCCCATTTTACAAATTTTTGAAATATGTAGGCATGTATAATATAAAAATAATCAAAATTAATTAAATGAATTGAAATTCCAAAATGAAACAAATCAGATAACATCTTTGCCATTCAAAGTTTCGTTTCTCCTATAAGTATATTTGGTCACTGCTCGAGAATTCGTCAACGTAGTCAGCTGATATTTTGCATACGACATTTCCATACAAGTAGTAAATACAATTTCGAAAATGGACTAATCTTCATGTTAACATACAAATCTTTAATTCTTCACTATATATTTGGACTCTGATACCTACAAAATACGTTGACGTAGAGACTTGAAATGCTACAGTATTTTCGAAAAATATAATAAAATATATGTAATTATGTACAATACCAAGAGTGGACTAAGTTGGGCATCCTGTCATGAAGTTGCTACAAAAACTTGAGTATTTTTATGTATACTGAGAAAACGATCAGTCCAAGATGCTTTTTTTGTACTGAAAAGTTCTTCAGACAGAATATGAAATCCTATGAAATTGGTTGTAATCATTTCTACTATCCAACGAGCCGTAGAAATAGATGGAAAAAACCCATTTTAACAATAAAATTTATGCACAGAGGGATGAACATACGAAATTATATACGTGCCTTCATTTAGGGTATCGTAAGAATTCTAGCTTTTTTGCTAGATTTATTTATTTCTTAGTATTTTTTTTAAATATCTGGGAATGTTCAATGTGGAATTTTAAAAGTATGGGATTTAGAAAAATCGACTAAGGGAACTTTTATGAAGGATGTTTTTTACAGGGCATTTTGGATGGCACCCAGACTTTTGTTAGCTCCTTAATCCATCATTAAACGAGTATAACTAACTGGAGTAGATCGTCTCCATTTGCCATGTACCATTTAAATTCATTTTTCAATTCCGCATACCGGTTCTTTTTATCAGTTCTGTACTAATTTTCTGAGTTTCTTATTTTATAATATATTTAGTTGGTTATTCGAGAGAATGTATGAGTATTTCCATTGGCTTTACTAAAACGGTCTTGCAGCTTAAACCAATACAAATGATTTTTAAAAATCATGGTATCTACGAATAGCGATGTGGCCATTTTAGTCACCTCTAACGACAAACAAGAAGTGACAATTATTCTATCTACTCTTCCCCCAAAGATAAACAAGATTAAAATAAATTGCTACCAAGATAAAAGGCAATTATAATTTATGAAGAACTTTGCTTTTCCTGAAATTTTATGAGTTTATAGCAAGCAAAAGAATGCCATAGAACATAGCTAGCCTTTAAATAATAATCAAAGCTATCGTCACAATTAATTAAAATGAGTAAATACTTGCGGAATACATCCAATATAGCCGGCTTTTATCAAGGCGACTGACGAGGCGAGCATCTTTTTCAATATTTCAAAATTCCCTGTTTCTTTATTTTTACTTTTCTCTAAGCCGGAATTATTTTTTTATTTCTGCTGGTTTTACTTTATTATTTTGGTTTTTTGCCGACCTCGGAACAGTTTTGAAGTCTATAGGCCTTTTTTGGTATTTATGTCCCACGGAAAAGATCATTAATCAACCGGAGCTCAGTGTATCTAGCAGCTCCTCTCTATTGCAAGTCTGTCGGAGTCTCGAAGAGGAAATTTTTCTCAATCTAATACATCTGTCAATCAAAATGTTACACTCTTCATCTCCTTTTGGTACTGTCTTTTTTTTTCCTGTTGCCATGATGCTTTAAGTTACTGCTTATGTCGGTTGCCGATGGACGTCTTTGGTTGCTTCCAAAAGGCTCCCATAGTTTGGTTGCTGTTACTGCCTTTGTTGTAACCGAATGAAAGATGGTCTTTTGCTAACCCCCAATGAAGACAATGTCGGATGAAGTCCGCCTGCTTTATTCACCCTCCTCCCTCGCATAGGTTCCCGTAGAGATAGAGGATTTTGAAAAGATATTTACTCCATTCCGCAACTTTCAATAACTTTATGGGATTATCCCGTACTTATAGAATTATGCGACTATTTTAACATTAATCACGTTTCAAGGTCGAAATTTGAATGCATTCATTATATTTAAGCACAAGTAAATGGTGGGAGGTATGTATTTATTGATACTTTATAGAAATATTTCCTTATAATCGTATAAAATCCATACAGTCTTGAACTCCAGGCTCTAAAGTAGCAGCTGCTGGTATTACGATTAGAAGGAAAATAAACAAGGCAACGATACAAACTAGTATACCTCTTGTTCTAAGCTTCTAAGCAGTTTTTAACCAAATCATCGCGATTATTTCAGACGAAAGTAATTATTTACTGGTATTACTGAATATTGCCATAATGCAATATCAGATTACTTAACGTTTGCCAAAAGTGTTTAGATCTCCAGTCTTTAAAGAGTTAGTGTAGACTATAAGGCTGATGTCCAGTTTTCGTGTTTCCAATATATGGAAGTCAATCAATAAAGATGTGTCGTATTATAATTTATTTAAAGTTCAGATTTTCTAATAAAATCTAGAGAGGTCTTCCGAATTTTAGTTTTCAGGTTACGTATTTATTTTCACTATATTTATACGACAAAATAGCTAGGGTTACCTTTAGAAATTTTTGAAACAAAATTAAGAAACTATTACTGTTGTTTGAGAATTACTTGCATATTCCTCAATACGAACTAGAAATTTTCCATTCAAATCTTTTTAACTATAACGTTAGTATGTATAATTTTATTATTTCATTATATTTAGTAAATAAATAAAAATGAAATTAAAAATAAGAACTGCACAATTACACTGATCTTTTTTATTTGCCAGAACAAGTTTCCTCTACTCAACGATATAAATAATGGCTGATAATTTGTCTAAAAGAACCCCAAAGAATTTAGACTGAATACATACATATGTACCTGAATGTACATGAGGTAGTGCATATGCTAATTTCACATACAGATTGTTTTGATAAGAGGAAAATTGTCAACTATTAAATTATTTTCTACTTTTCAACCGCAGGTACACTCAAATAAATACCGTACAATTTTGAAGTTTGTTATAATTACCAATTGGTATAAAAGTTTTCTTTTGCATTTTGAATTTTCCAACAGTAAGTATTTAAATTATATATAATAATATAAAACAAGAGAATATCCTGACGGATTCTTGTTCTTCTGATATTGTTTTTACTTATTTCGTCTTTTTGAATAACTATCCATCGTCTCATATCCGTGTTACAGCAAAAAATATGTTTTCAGGTATAGCCAGTTAAAGATTTATACATACAGATATAATAAAAAGATAATTTAAGTAACTAAGTACATAAGTAAATGATTTGTTTAGCGTTTTTTATTATTCATTAAAAAACAAATGCTCTTTTCCTTTCCTTCTAACTTAGTTTTTTAATCTTAATAGGTAATTCTAACAATTTCAATAACATTTTTCTTAAATATAGAAAAATTACATTCAAATTTCACATCTAATGGTAACTTATTAAATATTTAAAAGAACTTATACATACACTAAAATACTCTGTGATGAACTATCTCTATACAGTTGCAGCCTGAAATAGCGTTTCTTAAATAGTAAGGTTGTGTACGTCTCCAACATAATGAATTATTTTGCTTAAATAACTCAGCATATCACCTGATTTAATTACTAATATAAAAATTAATAAATTCATTATAATTTGCTGCTTAACACTCAACCAACACAAAGAATTTAACATAAATATTGTAGATGTATATCTATTGCACTTTAAAATGGCTCTCATTGCCGTATTTTGAGCATAACTGTCTAACAATATTCAAAGTAGGGCTTAATAAACATGTTATGCACATTAATTGCACTTAGTAGGTGTAATCTATTTCTCATTCAAAATATCCTATTTTCTTTGAAATCTTCTTCGCTTCTTCTTAAAGTCTTTTAAATTTCATCAATGATTTATGAGACGCTCAAAAATTAAACTTAGCACTTCAAATGCGTCCAGTAATATTTTTGAACTTATGAAATTAAAATCGTTTTTTTGACTAGTTATTTTTATAACTTATTATACATTTTATAAGTTATTATAATTTATATTTATTAAACTCATTTGCAATAATTCTTTCATCTGTCACACATACTCGCACATTATTAAAGTTAATACTCTTTTTCATGGCATTTCTATTTCCAATTAGTAGGTACGTTCTTCTTAAAAAAAAAATTTAAGTTTTATTTAGCATTCAAATATTTATTGGAATGAACTTAAAATGTATCAAATAAAAATATAAATCAAAACTTCATATAACTAGTCTTAACAGATAAATGACAATTTTGGAGTTATCATATCTGAACCAAACACCACCGAAGAATACATATTTCCGAAATTGTATTGAAACACTTTTATTTTATTCATTATTGAAAATATTTATTCATTGAGTATCTTACTGGAATACTTAATTGGTTTGTTTGTTTGTAAGCCAGGTAGTCCAGGGATCTCGTTGACCTACACTAACTAACTGAAAACTTGTATCCTTAGGTATTTCACTTATAAAAAAGAAGATTTATTTTAATTTTCGGAAAAGTTATTATTTTACCAAAATTCAAGATTCATATCAAAGTAAAAGAATACATACTTAATCACGGCCGTCCTAAAATACAATTTTAACCAAAATAGCTTTGTTAGAAGGGTTATTTACTAGGTGTTTTCTTGTTTTTTTTTTGTGTTAGGTTAGTATGGTTAGAGCTAAATGCCAAACTAATATTAAATTTATATTAATATGACTTATACCCTATTTATTTTATTTTTATTCATTTTGGATGAATATTGAGCGGTGATTCCTTTTGGATGAATACGAGGCAGTGATTCCTTCCACGGGCAATCCTCCTTCAGACTCGCAGAAATGATGTTGCTTCGTTTATCCGAAGTTAGGCAAAAGAAAACTAATGATAATAATGATTGACTGGTAATTTGAATTTTGCCTAATTCTCTTAATGTAAAAAAATAAACTCTCCTGCTTTTAATTGCCGGAAAGGAGTTTTCTTCTCTGCCTGTCATCAGATTTCCACGATTGTTCCCACTATTTTCGTGTTGGACTTATAGATGCTCCGCATTTGTAGGGTTTATTGATGGTCCAGATTGGTTATTTAACTGGTTTTGTCGAGATAAGCATTTCGTTATTAGTTTCCTCACGCAGATCAGCAATTTGTTTTAAATGTCATGCATTTAAATTATTCGTTATTTATTCCAATTTCTTTTGTTTGTAATTCATGCCATTTATTTTATTTATAATTTTCATTTTATTAATTATTCTTATTATAAGGAATCTTGCAGGATTCTTAACTAACGCCTATTTATTAAATAAATTGTTAAATAAAGATACAGTTTTTCAGCTTTTGGAACCTTGCAAAGCTACCTTACGATAGTGTGCCTTGCACATTTTAAATTTTACGACTGCAAATTCTGCTTAATTATACGTAGGTAGGTACAATGTTGTACAATGGATACGTATATGAAGTTTAATAGAGGAATTGACGTAATCATAGATTAGAGGCATACTTTACAGGCTAAAGCATTGCAACTTTTATGGACTTTGTCTAGTGTTTGTAGTAAATATTTATTTAGTAGGTTATGAACAAATTTAGAGTTCTAGATAGATTTTAAGATTACATGTAACTTCGGTGGACTAACAAGACCCTTGGTTTGGGTCAGGGCTAATCATAGCTGATGATCCCTATATTATATTCGACTCAAGTGTGTGTTTCTTAAATAGTCCTCAAATGGTTTGGTTTTTAGGCTATTAATTTTCTTTTTTCTTTTTAACTTTAAATGAGGACAAATATTTAACATTAATTCCTTATACCTGGTCTGGTCGGGTTATCTACCTTACAACTACATATATAAACTAAATACATACATGAACATCCTATTTGTAGAGAAGAGTTTTCTTACATTGTTATAGGTATGTAATGTAATGTAGTGTGAGAGGAAAATCTTGCAAAAACCTCGAAAGCAGAATTTATTTTAGATTAGATTATTCTGTATAGCTGAACTTACTAATACTTTAATTATGCTAATAACTATTCTTAACCTATCGTGCTAATGATAGAACTCTCTTAAAAGGAATAAATTCTAAAAAAAATCGTTTGCCGTAGAAAAAAAGTCTATAATCAGTGGTAATTTGCAGTGAACATTTGTTGTTGAGTAATACCTGGGTAGATTCATTATCATTTTTAAGGTTTTATTTTGGCGAGTTTAACTTTTTTGTCGAGACTTAACAGTGATGTTTTATTTGTTATGTAGCATAGCACGTTAATTAATTTGTTACTTTGATCATTCATTCATTCATTATTCCCAATGATTGAAGTAAGTAATCATTAAGTTATCTGAGCTAATTTTCAATGAATGATATCATGCGTTGAACGGAATAATTTGCAGGATATAGATAGGTGTCGTCTGTCGTCTACAAACAAGGCTAAATTAGTAGAATCAGATTTGGGAATATCTAATGTCTATTGAATATAGAGCAGTGGCCCTTGGTACATATCTGCCTCAATATCAATATCAATGAGCGAAAGCTCTGTGTATTCTTTGTTAAATAAATTGGAATAGGTGCAGGTGTTTCTACATCAAACCACAATCAGAAACTTTTTCTTTATATAAAACTACCGCCGTTCTGGATTTACCATTTTGAAGGTTAGTTTTAATGTATTGGATCATACGCTTATGTATGTTGATGTATAATTACTTGTCATTTGGCCTGAAGCCGAATTGCTTAGAAGAAATGTAGTTAAGTTAGATCTTCTCTCAATAAGTCTGATAAGTCTCATATTTATTAATTTTTCAAAAATTTTGCTGGCAAACTTATAGGTTTGTAGCTAATAATATAAGACAGGTTCTTGCCAGGTTTGGGTATTGGAATAATTTTTATGTTTTTCCTTAAGCTATTGCAAAGTAGAAGAGATTGCAAATTCGACTTGTAGTACCAATCGGAGTGAAACTTGTTATCTAATCTTGGGATTGAAGTAACTGTTAAATTGATATTTGACTCGGAGCAATAGTTATGATTTCGAATAAATTGGATAGATTGAAGGAAGGTAGAGTACCCTAAGAGGATCTTGAACTTGACAACTAATAAGGCCAGGTCACTCGCATGATTCGGGTAACTCAGCCTGCTGATCAATAAAATTACGAATTGGCTCTCAACCTTCTCACCACTAGGGTGAGCTTTACTACCTTTACTACCCTCATCAGTAACAATAATAAATGTGATTAAATACCGCTTTGAGGGATGCCCATATAAACTCCTTTCACTCTACGTTTCCTGTCCAGATCGATAACATAGTATTGTTATTCAACATATTCAATCTCTTTAAGAGTTTGAGTCCATGTTTGGAAATTTATGCAGCAGGAAATTATTAAATATGCATTCCACATCAATCAAAACAACAAGCGGTGAGCGGATTGCTTAAAAAGGATTATTGGATGGCATTGCTGCCTCATTAAGATAACTATCAATAATAATAATAATAATATAATAATAATAATAGTTTTTTATTTTACACTTCATTGTCTTAGCGTTCAAATTAGTTATAAACAAATTAGAAAAAGTAATAATAATAATATAATAATATAAATTAATATAAATTAAACTGAAATTAATACTAAGATGCAAATAGCCAATTGACTTAAAAAACTACAACAATGGCTCCAAGGCCGTCTGTCGAGGTTGGCAAGCACTAAGGTAGCATCTTAAGTGAGTCATTTTCATTAGCAATTCAGTTACATGTATGTATTTAGATCTAAGAAACTATAGCATTTTTGAGAAGATTGAATTATTCATTATATTCTGAAATTAAAAACTTTCTGTATTTCCAGGCTTTTGTAGCAAATTGAAAAAGATCCTTATATTCATTTACTCCATTAAGAATATCTAGTACTTCAGATTCGCTTAAGTTTTTTTTTCCGAAAATTCTGATGCGAAATTCCGATAGAATAGGACAGATTCCAAGAAAATGCAACAAGTCCTCAGTCTCACCCAAATTGCAAAGGCTAGAGCCATCTCTTCTCCACCAGCTTCCATTCAGACTTATAAGACCACATCTATACTTGAAGACTAAACTAATCTTTCTTAGAGAGAACTCATTTTTGAAATAATTTTGGCCAGGTAAATTGCATATCTTTGGATATAGCTCATGCCTCACGGATGTCCTCGCATTTTCTAAAGCTTTATTCTTTAGCCACACATCCTCCGCTTCTATCAATTCAAAAAATGTTGTTTTGATCTCGACGTAAGTACTATGCAGAATATCTAGAGAGCAATTGTGTTTTTCAGCTAACTCCGTCCATGACCTATGCCAATATACATCTTTTTCTATAACTTTCCGAGTGAGTTTATGGGGTAATCTGTCACCATTATATGTGAAAAGTGTTCTGAGAATATATAGCAAATGACATTTTAAGGTATAGATGTACACATCTGACAAATCTGTTTCAAGGGTGAGAGCGTAATTAGGGGTTTGTTGTGGCAAACTTAACATTTTTTTCAGAAAAAAGCGCTGCAATTTTTCTACATCATTAAATTGAGAAAATCCCCAAATTTGTGCCCCATAACAAAGAATAGATCTAGTAACAGCTTTAAATATTTTAATTTTTTCGGAGTGTTGAATACTGTTTTTTATGAGAAAAGTCTGCCATGCACAGTTAAGGCTTACCTTAGCACTTAGTAGGCGTTGATGTATATGCGCCACCATTGATAATTTTGGAGTTAAAGTAACACCAAGGTAAGTGTATTTTTTAACTACCTCAATATCACTATTTTGAAAAATCCAGTGTTCCGAGCTCTTTCTGGCACCTCCACCACGCTGAAAGACCATTATTTTTGATTTATCTAGATTGAGTTGCAGGTTCCAAAGCTGGCAATATTCCTCTAATCTATGTATCATGGACTGAAGTTTAACTGGATCATCAGAAAGGATGACAATATCATCCGCGTACATTAGCACTTTAATATCAATATCTTCCACAGAAATGCCTACTTCCATGCTATCCTCCAAATCATTAATGAATAATGCAAACAACAGTGGGCTTAAAATACATCCTTGCTTTACACCGCAACTTGTATTAAATCCCTCCGAAAGGGTGACGCCATCCCACACAAGCGCTGTGGTATCTCTGTAAAGCTCTTGTAAATTATTAATCAATTTAGAGGATAATCCATAAGAATAGAGCTTATAAAATAACGAGTTACGAGCAATTGTATCAAATGCAGCTTTAAAATCGACAAAAAATCCATAAATCTTCTTTTTATTAGAATTATGGCAAAGTTTAATTGTACATATTAAATTATATATATTATCGATTGTTGAGTATCCTGAGCGAAATCCTGCCTGACTTTCAGACAGTATTTTGTGTCTCTTTACCCAAGTAACAAGTCTCTGATAAAGTAAACCCACATATATTTTAACTACACTATCCATGAAAAAGAGGCCGCGATAATTTTGAACTTGATCAATGTCACCCTTCTTATGTATAGGGAAAATTACTGATTTAGTAAAAGAGGCAGGAACTTTACCTGTTTCATAAATATAATTATAATTTTCAAGTAGTTTTTCCAGAAATATTTCAGGCGCATATTTATAAAATTCATAAGGGACACGATCAGCACCAGGAGCTTTATTATCCTTTAGACTATTTAAAACTTCCAGCAATTCGCTCATCTCAAATTTACAATCTAACGAAGCATCGTAGATTTTAGGAGCTGCATACAATACATTAAGAGAACTTACAGGGGGTGTTAACAAAGACTGAAAATAAGTTTTGAAGGCATCTATATCAATATCAGAACTAATTATATACTTCTTTCCGCGCAATTCTTTTGCTATTTGCCACCATCTCTTGGAGTCTCGAACAGATCCCAGTCTAACAGCGAGGCATTCATAGTATGTTCTTTTCTTACTTTTGCATAGCGTTTTATAAGCTGCATTTGCCTTTAAGTAACTATGACGAGCAAATTCAGAGCAAGTTTTTCTAAAAATATTTAGCCATTTGTAGGATAATCGTCGACTACGTAAACAGTCGCTGTCAAACCACTTTTGCTTATACGTGAAATTCTTGGTGCAAATTGGATTTGCTGATTTTTTTATAGCTTCTACCAAAAGTTCAATTGAGTGTTCTGTTATTTCTGAGGGCAAATGTTCGCACAAATTTTCCACTCTTACCCCATATTCTGCAGGTGTCTGAGCTTTCCAATTAAGCTTAGGTAATAAAGTCATTGTCCTTTCTTGGCAGTAAGAAAGAAGGGTGCTCAGATTTACTGATAAGTATAATGGAAAATGATCAGAATAAATTTGGTCATCTATTCTAAATTTATCTACACATCCAATCAAATTATACGAAAGCGCTACTATATCATTCACTGAAGCTCCACCTCCTCCAGTGTAGGTAAAATTTCCCTCAAAATCACCAATAGTTCTCCCATTCAAAATCAATAGTCCATGATCTTCGCAAAGTTCCAGAAATTTCCTACCCCTACTATTAATAACCAGATCTTTTGATACTCTCATATGCCTAATATTTGGACCTAAGTCTACTTCTTCCGGCATTATTTGCAGCTGACCAACTCTAACGTTAAAATCACCAAGAATAACAATATTCACACCACCAAGAGAATTTACAAGTTCCGTAAAGCAGTTAAAGTTACTTTCCCAGTTATTACAATTAACATATGCTGGCAACAAATACACAGCATGGAACAGTCCCTTTAGCTCAATGTAAGGAAAGTTATTAGACCATAGAAATTTACATATAGCTTTTGTGGTCAGATATTTTTTAACACCTAATACCCAGCCCCCACTGGCTCTACCGAATTGAGAGGCTCTTGTTGCACTCACCCAGCAAAGGTCATACTGTCCAAAGTACTTCAAAAAACTAATGTAACTCTCCTCCATTACATGAGTTTCGAAAAGACAAATTATATCGAAATTATTTATAAAACTAAAAAAGCCTGGAAAAATTAATTTACTCCGCAAACCAGCAATATTATAAGATAAAACTTTAAAATTATTAATATTTTCAGATATTGACTTAGTAGAGTAAAGAATATGTGGTATACCTGTATTACATGTAGATTTTTCATTAGAGAAGTGCTTATCACTAGATATAATCTCATTTATCACATTATTAGATATCTCCTGACAGACAAGGTTTTCCTATTGCCTATTGCTCACTGCACTTCCAGCACCAATACTATTTACCATGTTATTAACAATGGGTTTTTCATATTTTTGTAGAATATTATTTACTTCTAGCTTATTATTATACAAACTAGAAATTAATTCGATACCTGATCTATTTCCAATCATCAGTCTATTTCCCATCCAAGTAAAACGATGTTGGCCAATAATGAGCTTATCATCACGAACAGCGACCTTGACATCTTTATTTAAATTTACCAAATCCCATCTCAGTCCAAAGAGAGCACGTCTTTTACTTCGCATTAAGCTTGGATAGTCCCTATGAATAATTACCTTAGTGCCCCTCAGTTTTTTAGTGTTTGCTAGTATTTTTTGAACAATTGATTCAGAGATGAATTTAACCAAAATTGGCGGCTCTTTGTTGTTTTTAGGCCCTAATTTAATTATATTAGAAATCTCAATTGGCTCCTGAACATTAAGAATATCCACGCAGATGGATTTCACAGCATATTGTGGATCCTCATCCTCTTTTTGGGTAAGACCTCTAAATATAAGATGATTACGTCTGCATTGCATTTCCATATTTTCAATCCGTTCATTTAGATCATTATTTTTAGACACCAGATCCGCTATGGTATTACACAGTGCGGAATTCTCTTGCTTCAGGATTATTATTTCTGATTTCATTGATTCAAAGTCGTCTTTTGTTGCAAGATTAGAGAGCTGGTTGTGAATCACGTTAGATAGGGCATCCATCAATTCACCCATGGTTCGATCACCAACTTTTTCCTGCCTGCCACTCATTGTACAAGTTCGCTTTGAAGAATTTAATTTAGATGCTGTGATATTATCGGGTGATATCTGGTCTGCTCGTCTCTTATTTATGAGTGTATTACTGTAGGGAGACTCCAGCGTATTTATTAATTGATGAGATAAACTCGTAAATATTCCTCAAATTTTTGTTGGAACTTCACTGTGTAGTTGTCAAGCAGTGCTGTCTAGATCTGTGACAATGATGACTCTATAACTTCCAATGCAAGTCTTCGCCAAGCATGTGATATGTATGCCTCCGTGCGGTGCACTCCAGATAAAAATAAAAATAATTGATTTTTTTAATTTTTGATTTCCATTTACTTCGGCAGAACATATACAGTGCAAAAGCAACAAGATTATTTTACCTTTGCAAAACACAAAAAGAAAGGAACTTCTAGAAGTGACAAAGTGAATTAGGTTATGAGCTGTCAGTTCCTATCGATGCAGATTTTCCTTAAGTTTTTTTTAAAATATCTCTTCCAGAGGCTTATCAGTATGTACACCAGTAACTCAAAGTAATAACAATATTTGCAGAGTAGAAATTTAATCGAATTTATTTGTTATTAGATCTTTTCAAGTAAAAATACTGCGAGCGTAAAATGAACACGTTTGACTTAATCAGAGCAGAGTTGCCAACTATCAATAATAATAATAATAATATATATAATAATTATGAACCATTGTGAATGTCAAAAATTTTTTAAGTTTTGCAAAATTCAACCGAATGTGAATATCGGAATATCGATTAAGACCTCTCTTCATATAATAATGTATACAAATATTTTAATAATGATTTAGGTTAAAAAATAAGTAGAAATTATCAACGTTGAAGTTTTCACGGAAAATCTTAGAAAAACAATGTTTTATACAATCTCTCTTAACCCAAATTCAAGAAATCTTAAAGATCGAATCAAAGTATGTATATATATAGTAAATTATATCCCACAAGTTCGAAAAAATATGATCGGTTGATTGCAACATGGGAACCATGTGAGTTTTCCTTAAGCTTTGCAAATGTTTGAAGACCAGAATAATATAATGCAATCTTAATGCCTGAGTCGAAGACTCTTAACTCTCTTAATCAATTTTTTAGTGGAAGTTTTATGGGTCAAGCTTTAGGCGTTGATCCTATTCTTGGCTGATTTGTAAGTTAAAATTATCTAAAACGTTTTAATTGTAGTATCTAACCCCGAAAACAAATTCTTCAACTTATATATCTTAATTACTAGTGTCACCTTGCTCTGTTATTGGCTGGACTGGAAAATCTTTTAACCTATATATCATTAAATCTTGCTACACATGTGGATGATGCTCTTGGTCTTAATGAATATAATCTAGTCACAAGGTTTGTTCAAATGAAATTACTAGTACAATAAGGAATTTAGCTGAGAATATACAGATAAGGTAAAAAGCATTAGGTTCTATTAAGAAAGAAAATTGATGATACAGAGTTAATTTTATCAAAGGCATATAGTGGTAATGCTGTAACCAATTTGCATAAATAACTTATTTGGATAAAGTTTATAAGTGTCTTGATACGATAGAGGATGAATATAAGGTCTGATAATACTGCCAGATTTAACTGAATTAGTATTATCATTGCAATAGCAACTGTGATCTTAATTTTGATATCAGAGAAAATTTTTCCTTCCAGCTTTATATGGACTGTCAAAATAGCCGTCTTTAATTTTCTGATATATAGGCTAAGATGACAACGTTAAGAAAGAATTAAATGTTAAATATAAAAACTAACTGCAAATAATAATGAATATAATACTAAAATTATATATAAACTGTTACTTAAAAACAACGAAAGATCAATACAGAAGAAGTGTTTCCAGTTACAATTGAGCAAATAGATGGGAAAGGCTGCACAATAATTTCATACACCCCAAATATATTAAATAACACAACATTTTGAAAATTTATTGTTAATAATAAAGTCGAGAAAATATATATCGTTTTTTTTTCTAAAGTCAAAGTGATTGTGAAAAGACAAAGATGCAAATGCAATGCAAATTTCGAACTCACGCATACAATGCGTGGCGGACGTATATTGGATAAACAAGAAATTTATGATATCAAAAAATCATTCTGAATGATTATACAGATTCTATTAATACAGTGTATACCCATCGTAATGGATTTCATTACATTGTAGACGCGAAACGTGTCAGCATTATAGCGTTAGAGATTATAATAAAAAAGATTTTTCCGTGTAACCAGAATCAAGTGTTTTATTGAAAGAATATTGATTTAGACAGGCACTCGGATAACTTTACCAGATTTCAGAAGTTCAATAGTAATAATAACCCGAATAATTATTTATCAGTAATGCATGTTAAGTACTATAAAAAGGGTACTATTCAAAATATGAGTCTTGGAAGCGTTGCGAAAGTGGAAACTCCTATTTGGAAAGGAGGTCTTATAATTTTATTAGTATTAGTAGGATTGGTTATTCTACAGCTATGTATTTTCAGTACAGTTAAGATTCAACTCTTAAATTTTGCTTAAGGAGCTTAATTTGAGCACTACAAGAATAAAACTGACTAAATATGTTAACTTTCTGAGTGCTTATTGAGTGTATTGTTCAAAGACTTGAACTCAGTTTCATTTCTTAGTTCTCTAAGAGATCTGAAATTACATGATTAAATATCACGCAAGTGAATTCAAATGTCATTTAATATGTTTTATATAGCTAAACTATTACAGATGTATCACACACAAAATAAAAGTATATTGCTTTTTATTAAAAATTATACCATTCTGAAATAAAGCTATAACTTTCACAAAAATGAAATCCAATTTTTTTGTACCAAAAATAATTGCAACTGGAAAAACCTTCATTTTCATATTGTTGTAGCCTCCTAAAAGTACTCAGAGAGTTTTAACTCCACTATGTAGCAGGCACTAGCAGAAATACAATCAAGACAATAATATGTTTTAATATATAGTTATATTGAAATGTATGGACTCTTAAGCACTGCCTAATCTGGATTACGTACCAGATACAGTACAATCTCAGCCTTACTAAATTTAGTTGAAGATACATATTAGGAATAACACAGAGAATAATCTGGTAACAATTCTATGTCTGCTTGATTTCAATAAATATCTTGATTCGATAAATTGTAATATATTGTGCAATAAACTCAAGCTTTTAATCTCTTCGCTAAAGTTTATGTACTCTTATCTATCGGGCAGGCAACAGGCTGTTGTAAACGGAATGAATTGTTCCCAGGACAAAATATTATATTTGCGGGGTATCGCAAGGGTCCTTTACTGTTTTGTCTCTACATAAATGACCTGGTGAAAGCTCCTATGCAATGTTCCGTTAAACTATATGCTAAAGATGTCTAGTTATGCCTATCTACAAGTTTAGTTGTTTTGCGAATGTAACCAAAGCTAATATGAACTTGGAACTTATTTCTAACTGGGCAGAATTGAACAATCCTACTAAAAATCCTGCTAAGTCGCAATATATTGATATCTTTAGAGATCACATCGATACGTCTCATCTGCCTTGTATGTCTCTTAATGATGTGAATACTCCATTCGTTGACTCAGTTCGGCATCTTGGGGGACACAACTCTTAACTGGTGGAAGCACATCAATATTCAGGTTGGAAAAATTGATGGTGGTTTAAAAGGATTTTGGCGACATGCATCCCACACTCCTAGAAACACAAAGATTCGTCTTGTGAAGACTCTGCTCACAAATATAACTTATGGCAGTGAATAAATGAATAAATGTTGCATATAACTCATGTGCCAGATACATCTCTGGGCTTTGCCGACGTGAACTTATTTCCAAATACTCCAAAACTATACTGGGTTGCTCGTTTGATAATTATATTCGATTGAGAATTGCCTCTATGATGTTTAGGATAATAAATTCTATGTGCCCTGTTTACTCGAGTGATAATGTTATCTTTCTCTCATTAGCTCGTACCAGATTACTACTTGTACCTCGGCATAAATTGCATTTCAGTACTTGTTTGTTTTTCGTCTACGGTGTTTATATGGGGAACTTTTAAATTAGAACAACTCGCTGTCCGGTTAGATTCAAGAGATTGTCATTTAATCACTTTCCAGCATCTAAGCTATTATTGTTCTATATTGAATATTATTACATAATTTCTCTAAATTCACTTTTAATTTGCTTTGAGATCTTTTATGAAGTATGTTTCTTTAACGTAGAATTAAATTTTGTAATACTATTTACTATAAGTACTGAGATAATTTACTATAAGTAATGAATATGTATACACTTGAAGTAGGCAAAACTTAATGAGCTTGTCTCACTTGTATTTTTTTTAATAAAGATTTATTTATTTATTTATATTAGGTATTTATCTAATATTTGTTATATTGCGAACGCTCTTATCAAACGATTTCAACAATTATTTTATTGATTCATATATTGAATATTACATATATTCATCGCCGCATTTTTGTTACATCTGATGAAGATGTTTTTCCTTTAAAATATTAAGCAGAGTTTCTGGTAGGATTTAAAGTGATTTCATCTTCTATCATACAACACGTACCTATCATCAAGAGGTACTATTTCAAGTATAGAACAAGTATTCTCACCGTTACAAATCTCAATATAAATCAAATTAAATATTCAAAAGTAAATTATTATTTGTGCTTTCGTGCATATGGTCAATATATACCGACATCTTTATGTCCTGTACCAGTTTTAAAATCGTTGCGTTTTTCGTTCTATCATACGTATGGTCAAAACCAATATAATTGTTTTTTTATGAGAATTCTGTATAGTTCTAGGAGTGTTTTATGTAAATATTGCCTTAGATATATCCTAGAAACTTAAAGCTCTTAGTCCTGTAAAATAAGCGGGGCATACATATTTAAAATATTATCTTAATCAATGTAAATACCATTTATTCCATATAAGCTAAATTACATAAAATCAGCGTTATTCTCAACATCCTGTGAAGAGAAACTCACGTAATGAAAATATGTTTATGTATCACCAAGGCCAAGAAGATACCACTCAAAACAAATTGATTATGGTGATATAGCAGAATTCTGTCAACACTCAGCTGTCTCATGATTGGCAATTGATTGCTTGTTAATTGATAATTATTAAAGAGGGCAAGGAACGACCTGATGGACACCAGTCAGATGGTCTTATTATCCATGAACACTCAACTAACGGTGGCATTGGACCTATTCACAAGTGTGCGAGGTGTTGATTGCGGCCTATATGTTAAGTTCTCAAAAGTGTTATGCATTTTTGTTGTGATTATTAATCTTTTTTTTTATGAACCATGAGAGCATTCACTCATTCAGGTTGTGTAGATGGTAGATGTGTAGAGCGTTTAATCACCACATCAGATAAACAGACCGGAAAATTTTGCATGTCATCGGAGATTTTTTACTCTTTCGACCAGAGACACGTTTTATGATCATAAAAAATCAACTAGTGTGATAAATATCTTATCTTGGATCCAGATTATTGTCATGTGGGTAAAAAAAAAGAACGAACTTTTAAATTTCACTGCATGAAAACAGTTGCAGTTTAAAGAAATTTTCCTGATTGTCAGAGAACACTAAAAGTTCTTTCGAACTGAATACAAAAACCCAAGTCGGTAGTGAACAAAAGTTTCAAAAAAAAAACTTTCTTCTGGAAATCTTTTTTTTTTTTAAAACCGACTTATAAAGTGTAACAAACTTCAGTTAAAGGCAACTTCCTGGCATAGGATGACCATACAACTCAAAAGAGATCAAGTTTCTGAAGATCTTCACCAAATTAGGAGCTTACACAGACCCAGCTCTTTTGAAAGGTCATGTAGAAAGCCACTGCAGCATTTCGTAATGTAAATGCCATAGCCTAGGATGGGAAAAATGGACCTTGAGTATTAAAATAGTTTCTATATTTCCTACCTCCTACCTAGCCATCGTATGATAGACCATAAAAGAGGAATGAAGGGTACCCTTTCTTGGTGTTGCCATACAAAATTTTGGATTTTGACCAAAATATTTGGAGACTGCCTGCGCACGCGTCTACACAGAGGGTTGAAATTTTATACAAAACGTGTTTTAGTAACAAAAATTTCAAAAATGAACTAAATGAGGCAACCTGTTCTTCATGTTCTTATACAATATAATATTATTGGCCTTAGGTGAATTATAACTTTTTATCTTGTTGAAATTCTATTAACTATTTTTATGAAAACGTCACCGTGTTTTCAGGCAATGTTAAGATATATAGGTAGTACAGATGGTCCCACGTAACATGTTCCCAGGGCATTTTTCTCGAAAATGTGCAGAGATATCGAAAAAGTTCTAATAATACAAGTTACGTAGCATTGGTCGGCTTTCTTTTAGCATAGCAAAAGTCCTTGGGAAAGGACTTGAAAAAGGATATATTAAAAATAATGGCTTTTCGTCCTTATTAAGGATACATTTCTGCCACATTTTTGAATTTCACAAATAAAACAAAATTTTACACGTCAATTAAGTTGGAACCCCCATTTCATTATAGAAAAGTTTGGAATACGTCAAAACTTAGGGCTAAATTAGGGCTAATTTAATGCCACTTCCTCGAATCTAATACTCTAGTATCCATCCACAGATAATCCTACTTTATTAAAAATTAGGACCACCATTATTTAAAATAGGTTAAATGAAAAGGATCAGTCTCAGACGTTTTTATTGTACTGAAGAGTTCTTCAGAATATGAAATGCTATGAAATTGGCTATAATCATTTTTGCTGTCCAACAAACCATTCTACCGGCACTCATTTAGGGTATCATAGGAATTGGTCTTACCAATTCTAGCTCTTTTACTTGTTTTTAGTTAATATTGCTGATGTTGTTTTTCGAAATAGGTACATTTTATGCAGTACTAACTAACAATGCTATAAAAGTATGGCCATTTGCCTGCTAGGGGTTAATTTAAATACATTTCAGACAATTTTACTTTTAATTAACAAAATATATTCTACAGCTACACTTAAGAAATTGGACCGATGGAATTGCTGGGTGCTCCTTGATTATGTCTTTTGAAATTGGTAAGATGATTCAGTAACGCACCCAGGATTTGACTTTGGGGGGGGGGGGGGGCATAGGTGTCCCAAGTCCTAACAAGTCAGAAAAATAGGGCTCTAAAGTCGCTTCGTGCACCCATCTGAGCACTTAAGGACTGCTATTGTATATTAAAAGGTTTTATTTTACTTTATCGGACTTTGTAATAATATACAGACCACATTTTATACGTAATTTGTAAATTATGTTGGGACCGGTCCCGTTCGTCCCCCCTCTCGGTGCGCCCCTGGGACGATTACCCGCAAGCATCTTTGCACAGTTTTAACATGAACTTTTGTTTCATACCGAATCAACATTCGGTAAATGTAATACCAAACTATAATGTTCTGAGACCACAAGCTATATCTGATTATAATACATTAAACGATAGAGGGAGAGTGTACCCTATGAACTTTTGCGTCTACATTAATTATTTCTAGAGATCTAATTTATTGAACAGACAAAGTGTATTCTTCTTAGAGCAAATCATTTGCAAATGGTACAATGGTTTGTCGTCAACCAGTAACCTACCAAATCACGCAATTTGGTATTGGTTAAACAATAACCATTTCCTGTCAAACTTTTGTTATTGGTTTTTGAAGGTAGTTATATTTCAATTGTTTGTACATCGACCAAAGAAATGTTAGTTACTTTCTGACCATTATAACGATATTTCAGCAAATTGTGAATAGTTAGAGCTGCTTCGCACGAGCGACCGCTGTCGCACGACTTTATCATTACACGCATTCAAATAATTCATTTCACTTCAATTCATTTCATACGGAGACGCGCGACAGAATAGGACACGTCTCTCAAATTTGCTGTTGCAAACTGCAGCTAAAGTCGCTGGATTGAGTGCTCTGTCGCAAAATTGTCGCGCTAGCATTAACTTAATACGGAAACAAAGAAATTAGTTCACATGAAGTTGCGCTAGTCGCAAAATTTTTCACCACGTGAAGGATTTTAGAACTTTGCAACTTTTGTTTGTTTTGCCAAATATTTCTCGTTATATATTAATACTACTACTATTATCAGATGCAAAAATTCCTTGAAAGATCATATTTAGATTCGAAAATAAGATTTACATTTATTCTCATCTAGTAAAACATGTACATTGAAAAAACAATAAGTATTTGAGAAGTGTTTCCCTTAAATTATATAATATTTACACCAAGAAATAGTAACTTTCAAATAGCGATTATTATTTCCCACCAGTAATAACAGCTTGCAGAATATACTTGCAGTGATAAAATGTTTCTTCTTAATTATGTGTATATAGTATGTCTACAACAAACAGACACAAACAGAAGTCGAAGATTTAGGAGTCATCGTATTAACAGAGGCAGAATTCCAGGCATCACCTCCAGCAAAAGTAAAAAGAACAATTTCTTGTCTTGAAGAAGATGAATTTTTAAATTTCACAAAAAACAGTGGAGAGTAGAAATATGACTTTAAGTTTATTGTATTATCAAAATTGTATATTCAAAATTTTATATAGGAGATTCAAACGCATTTTGAAAAAACCATCAAGGAGATTGTGAATAAATTTGATAAATCGCCCCATTCCTTAACAAATCAAGATAGTATCGTTATTTCAAAAATCCTGATAAGTTATATATTGAACCGAAACCCTGAAATAGTGTAAGTACAGAAATACGACATCTTGAAAGACTTACACTAATAAATTAAAAGAATTGTTTAGTTGAAGAACATTATCAACATTTGAGGAGAATAATTTTATTAGTCTTTAATAAGGAAATTGAATGGACAAGCAACAAAGGGAAATGTTTTTGATGTTTATTATAACAAAAACAAACTCTTTATCTCAAGCCGGAAATATCATACGTAGAAAAATAGTTCATAAAGCTGATAGCTTGACAGCTTTGTCGCCACCAGATACTGCAACAAGCATAGATTTTCTGGAAAAATAGTCTCACCCTGGGAAAAAGTTAAAGAAGAGTGGAGGAAAACCCATATTAGGGTCTCGCTGAAGCAAAAGGATATGAGATGAGATGCTAGCTTACGATATCCTTTTATGAAATGCTTACAATATTCAGATCTCGCAGTAGTAGCTGAAAAGTTAATATCAAAAGCAGCATCGTTTAAAAGGGCTACTCTAAAAAAAATATCTGAAAATTTTATCAGTAGAAAGACTGCGTAAGCCATTTTTTTATTAAACCATAACGACGTAAATGAACATTATGTTTCTATATAACATATGTAGGTACATCAGTTTTGACATGTAGATATGTGCAATATCATGAACTCTCTAGAACACATTTTTATACCCTAGATAAAATCATAGGGGTATACTAAGTTTGTCATTCCGTTTGTAACAACTCGAAATTATGATGGTAGAGCAAAATGGATTGGACACCCATTCATAATATTAAAAGTTATTTCGATTTTTGCATGTCCGTCCGTCCGTCCGTCTGTGCGCACGATAACTCGAGAATGCGTATACATAGAGATCTGAAATTTTGTACACGGACTTTTAAAAAAAAAGTAAAATTAGGTTCGAAAATGAGACAAATCGCGGGCAACTCCTTCGTGGGGTTGCCATATAAAAATTTCGTTTTCCGCTCTATATTTGGACACTGCCTGAGAACGCATCAACGTAGACAGCTGAAATTTCGTACATGATGTTTTTACTATATTAGCAAATAAAATTTCAAAAATGGACTAAATCGGGCAACTCCTTCTTGGTGTTGCCATATAAAAATTTCGGTTTTTTACGTATACTTTGAAAACGATCAGTCCAAGACATTTTTATTGTACTAAAAACTTCTGCAGAATACGAAATCCTATAAAATTGGTTATAACCATTTTTTCTGTGCGACCAACTGTTCTAGAAATATATGCGAAAAAGAACTTCAAAATCAATACTTGAATAGATCGGTGTCCATATGAAATTTAATACGGGCATTCATTTAGGGTATCATAAGAATTGGTCTTAGACCAATTCTAGCTTTTTTACTTGTTAAATGTGTTTTTATAGATCCCAAAACGAGGCAAATTATTGGTTCAATACTGTTGCCTCACAAAAGAAAACCTTCCAAATTAAAAGTGCGGGAATGTTTCATTCAACATTATGAAGTATACATTGATTAAGATTAAAACGTATTTTTAATAAAATTGTTTCCTGTTAGTCACTGGGTGAGTTGGAGAAGGACCAAAACTGCTTGATGCAGCCATATTAGTTCTGATTGGTGACTTTGTAGTTTTTACGACATGCGTAATAGTCGCTGGCCAAAAGTACTACTTTCAGGATCTGCTGCTTTTATTTATGTTTTTTTTTTTGGTCTTGATATTGTAGCCCAAGGAATGTGTCCACATTTGTGTCCTTCTAGATCGTGTTATTTTTAATATAAGTACAACAACTAAAAAATTTCCCAATATTGAAGCTCTCATTAGATCTCTAGAGAGAATTTAAATATATATAATCATCTTAACATATCTTGTCATATTTATATGTACAAATGTAATTAGAAACATATTATTTTCTTGTTAGTTTTTTATACTGTTATTTGTTTCTAACCTGCTAACTATGATCACGTGCCCAATTTATGAAGTCGTTTTTGATTCTATAAATGAATACATCGCCGCATCTATCATATGAGCAGAGTGTGGACTTGAACAGGGCGCTGTAATCAGAGGGCGCCAAAAATACCGTATTGTAAAAAGAATTAAACTCTTGAAATTATAAATTCACACAACGCTTCAAACTTTACAAAAAAAAAAAAAAAAACTCACGGAACAGTTTTTAAAATATGCTTTTACCGCAACCCTACATCAAATCAAACACACACAAAATTTCTTCCACAAACATATTACAAACACAAACAATTACATACACAAATCAATTCAAAACTTCATGCAAAAAACTTTAATTGAGATTGAGTCGGAAGTCACTGCAACTTTCTTCGCGTTGCAAAAAGCATTCCGTTCAAGATTTAAGTTTGCTCCCTCTCATGAACGAGTTATTAGAGCCAACAAGGGCGACAGAGCTTTTTGTATATAGGAAGAAAATTACTTGAATTCTGTTCAAAATATAAATATGCTCATATGGCATTGCATGTAGCTTTCTTCCACTTCTCGTTCTCGGTTACTTTAAGTATAATGAAATCACAGGTGAAATTGTAATTTTTAATACTTTTTAAATATGTTTGATCTGGAAGTTTCCGAAATTTGTTATAAAATTCAATAAAATGGACGCATCTTTGAAAATTATCACAAAAAAAGGTATTTTAATAGATAATATTAGACAAATTATTCAATTTTAAATGTGTGCCATCAACATAAGGTGTAGTGAACATCCTTCTGTTTTCACCATAAATATTTTTTGTTATTATTGCTGCTATTTGTCTGTGTCTATACTTCTATATACCCAAGACTTGAACTTTGGTGAGTTGCAATGCGAAGGAAAAGCACATCATTTGCAAAATTTGTTACCTATTTCTACACACTGTTCAAATCAAAATCATCATATCGGAGAGCTTCCATGTATGTACTTATTAAGAAATTTAAGGCGCGTTTACAATTTGGCTGTCATTATAATTGCGCCGGCATGGCTTATAGGATTAGGATTTTTTTTTAAGCGATTATTTAGTTGAGATTATAGTTATTGTTTTGCTTAAAACAATATTACATATAAATAGTTATGTCCAATTTTGTGGTATTGTTTTTGTTTTAAATGTTAGGCGCGGGTGTAAAAATAAAACCTTATGACACAGAAAATAGAAAGCGTCGTAAGCTTCAAAAGCTTGCGGATGGCAGGTAGGCAGGTAGGCTAAGTAGTTTTTTATATAAGCCAAGCAGTTCAGGAATTGAAATGTTAACTATAGCTCCCAAAACTTCCCCCGTACCTAGTACTTTTATATATAAGGCTTTACAAAATATAGCATCACAAAATACATCGCTTGACATAAATAGAACATCGGATGTCAGTTTAGTGATCCCTGTAACTGGTCCTGTTTGACAGATAGTATAGTTCAAATATTGGTAGAAAACGGACCTATACAAATGACGAATTTTGATTTTCCTAAAAAAGGTGGTAGAAAATTTTGTATTTCATCTTATACTAGGGTTATTGCGAATGGAGATGGGATTCCTCGTTCCTGGTTGGTGTACTCTGTGTCAAAAGATCTAATATTCTGTTTTTGTTGTAAATTGTTTTCTAAAACTAGAAAATGTCAAGCTTTATCAAGTTCAGGATTTTCTGATTAGATTCACATTACTCAAACTCGGAAAAGTCATGAGAATAGTGCGATTCATATGGAAAGTTTTACGACTAGGAAAACTTTAGAAATAGGTTTGAGCAAAAATGGAACTATTGATTCTAGCTTACAAAGTGCTATCAAGAGTGAAGTTAACCATTGGAATCAGGTCCTTCGTAGACTAGTAGCATTTGTACAGTTTTTAGGAACTCAATCTTTGGCATTTAGGGGAGCATCTAATAGTGTAAATGAGTTAGACGGTGGAAACTTTTTTAATTTAGTTAAAACGGTAGCAAAGTTTGACCTTGGTCTAGCGGAGCATCTTAGAAGAATTAGCAGTCAGGAGACTCAATACAGTTATATGAGCAGAAATATTCAAAATGAAATAATCAAACTGATATCTAATGCAGCTCAGAATAAAATATTGGAGATGACTAAAGAAGCACTACTTTTCGATAATAGTTGATTCCACTCCAAATATAAGTCGGGAGGACCAAGTTACATTAGTAATTAGGTTTATGCTTAAAGTGGACAATACATTTATAATAACAGCACGCTTCTTAGGTTTTTTAAAATGTACCAACAAAAGTCGGTTAGGGATAACAAAAATAGTACTAGGATTATCAATTTCGAATTGCATAGATCAACGGTTCAAATATGAAAGGAAAAAATTCAGGAATGCAAGCAAGAATTAGGGAAATAGAACCTAGAGCATTTTATATTCCATGCTACTCTCATTCATTAAATTTAGTTATTAATGATGCGGTCCATTGTAGCTTAGATGCAGTTAATTGTTTCGATATTGTTTTTGTGAAACTAGGTAGGAAAGTAGAATAGAAGCAAAAGGACTGTTAAAGAATAATTTAGGTGATATGTATGAAACTCTTATAGAAATTTCTGAATCTGTACAGTCATTAAAAATACTGCCGAGTCATTAGGAGGCAAGATCTTAAAATTGAAATTTATATGTTTACTATTAGTTTGTATTATATATTAGAAAATATTAATGTAGTCAGTAAATATTTACAAAATAAGGAAATTAATATAATTATAAATTCTTAAAAACTCTAGAGAAACTTTAATAGAAATTAGATCTGATGAGAAACTTAATGACTTTGTTAGAAACGCAGAGCTCATTGCTATAAATTTAGAAATTCCTTGTTAATTTCGAGATAAATCTACATTCCGGTCTAGAAAAAGAAAAACTATGTCCGGAGAGAAAGCTTAAGATGAACCCATATTAGATCCGAAACAAGCTTTTAAAGTTAATTTCTACTTTAAAATATTAGATCAAGCAATAACTACAATCAATAAACGTTATGAGCAGTTGCGTGATCATAATAACTTGTTTTCCCTTTTGTATAACATACATAAAGCTCCTGAAATAGAAAGCCTGAAAAAATTATGTTTAAATATAGAAAAGGCATTAAGCAACAATAACAGTAAAGATATAAATACAGGGGAACTTTATCAGGACTTATTAACGCTTTCTCCTCTCGCAAAGCAGCAGATATATTTTATTTTATTTTTGAGTATTATTTAGATACAATTTATCCAAATGTTCTAATATGCCTTAAAATTTTAAATACTTTACCAGTAACTGTCGCATCGGCCGAGCGTAGTTTTTCTAAACTTGAATTAATTAAAAATTACCCTGTATCAATAATGACTAAAGATAGACTTGTTGGATTAGCTAATTTATCCATAAAAAGACTTGGAAGCTTTATATTACGACAATCTGATAGGAGAATTCGCGAAGATGAAAGCAAGGCGTGTTCAGTTTCAATGATTTAACACCAACAGTAAATAGAAATAATTCGTTCTGAATTTAATTTTAAGAACAAATTATTTATATCTTTTCGTTTTTTTGGATATATTTATAAATTTATTTTATTGAATTGCTATTTATTTTGTTTATTATGTTAAGAATTTTGATTTGTTTTTATTTTTCGAGGAATAGACCTATTGGGGAAACTTTTCTAAAAAAAAAACGCATTGGGGGATGAACAGTACCTCTCACCTCTTGTTTATTCAACCGACGTTTCTAATTATGAATTAAAAAAATCTATTTGTTAATTGTAAAATCAGATAAATAGTTTAAAACAGGCATGAAATATTAATTAATTTAATAACATGGGAAGCTTAACGCCGTTTTTACGGAAAATAACAAAGGCAAATATTTTAATATGATGAAAGTTTGTGATGTGCATCTTCATAAGTCTACTTCAAAGGAGATGTAGAAATGGCTTAAATGTATTACTAACTCTTTGAATTCAAATTTGTTTAATATTGCGAAACTTGTATATATGGAAATATAAGAACAATAACACAATTTTCTCTGATTAATAAATTTAGAAACACAAATTCTTTTAAATGAACGGAAGGCTTCACATGCATGAGTAAGTACTTGTAAAATATAACGCCTATATAATATTATTACTACGTCTTTAATAGAATAGCCATATAAATTCTGAACGAAAAAACAATCATTGGAAAATTAAGGCGCCTCTTTACCGGTTGAACAGGGCGCCAAAAAAGTTAAGGCCGCTACTGTGAATACATACATTATTTAAAGTGTGATACTCTTGCAACATTCTTTTGTACATTTATAGATTGTAAGCGCCCTTTCGCACATATAGAATATACTCATTTAAAATGTCATTTCAAAATTTGCTTTAAAGAGAATTATCAGTCAGAGCATGTTTGACTCACATCTTGGAGTTTCCTTTGTAGAAAAACCTAATAAATAATAATAAAAAATATACAATTTAATTACTTTAACTAATATACTTTGCATAAATAATATTAAATGTAAATAAATAATAGAATACAAGAAATAACACATTTAATGAAACGTTAACATGTATGTAGGTAGGTATGTATGTTAATAACATTTATTATTATATTATAATTATGTGAATACAAAATATTTCTTTGAAAAATATATTTCTTTAACATACCTAGTGTCTAAAAGTATATATTGGTAGTGATCATCATCTTCGATATTATGTATTTTCGCTAGTGCTTTAAGAAATAGCACAATAAAAAATTAAGGTTATAATAGTACTGGAATTAACTATTCCATTGTGTCGATTGAAAAATATTTCCAATATCCAGAAATATTCGATAGTGTCAACCCGACCTTAATATTAAAATGTACTATATTTTAAATATTATACATAGTAGCAAAATCGGAGACCATGCAAATCACTCTTTTCTATATTTATGACAAACATAGTGTTTTTGCAGGTATTAATGAGTGATCTAACTATATTTCCTAAGAATTTTAAGTTATTTCATCAAATACTTAATTGTATATTGCAAAAAAATTTGTCCCGTTAGGAAGACTTATCAGTTTATATCAACCAATAGTTTAATTTGGCGAAATAAAAAACGCTTGTCCTTAATATTTCAGTCAAAACTATAATTCAGATCAAGCTACTATAACGTTTGCTGTGAATTATCAAATTAACCAATGTAAACATTTGTTGACTCCCATAAACCAAAATTGTCTTCTAGAAATTACATTTCTATTTAAAGAGAAATAATTAATATATTTGTATGAAGCGATAATATTTTTTGTCGCAATAAGAATCCCAAACACTTATAGTGATTCCCGGTAAATTTGTTTGGACTGAACCCGAAAGTTTTTTGAGTGTACCGAAAACCGTCTTTCTTGTTTCTTCCACTATTTAAAAGCTAAATAAAGGGCCGAAATATCTTTTTATAATTCCATTAGAATAGCTGAGTAAACAAAAACTGTACGTCTATTACTCTTACCGTACTTATTGAAATATTTGCTCTAGTCGCGGCCAATTTACTTCTGTCACCAAAAAGCGCGACTAAAAGGTGTTCGTGTGAAGTGGCTCTTATGTTTAAACTCTGGACAGAACACATCGAAGTGCATACAATTTTCAGGGATTAGTGTCACACTTCAGCTAATAAATTTCTTAACTGCGCATCAGTACTTGGATGCTATCACGCCCCGTTGGTAGCGCAACCTGATGCAAACTTAGCTCATCGGTTGTGTTGTGTTACGATTGTTTCGTAATGCCCTGTTCTGTACTTAATGTTTAGGACTGGGCTAAAATGAAAAGTGCGGTAAAAAGTCGTTTTTCTCATTGAAATTTTCTAAGAAGTAACAAAAATACGGCAGAGAATTCTTCTAGTGAATTACTGCAGTTTTCTAGTTTTCTTTCTATTTTGTCAAGTTTGTCTGTTTATCTATTGTGACAAGTATTTGATTTGAGATCGTTGAAACATATACTGGATAATTTGGTTTAGCGATGTGTTGAGAACGATTTTTGTAACCTTAATCTGCTTAACTGTGATAGTTTTATAACGATTCCTGTAAAGAGTAAGAAGTTCGGATGAGACTCAGATAGGCTGGGGCAATTGCACTGTTGTATCTGCGCCTGTATCAAATCCAAAATGGAACTAGCCATGACAACGCCACAACCGATGCTAGGCAAAATTTAACACGAAAAAAAATAAATCAATTAGAAATTGAATTTAAACTTCCATTTTAAGACCATAGATGAAGTTAATATGAAACAAGTAAAAAAGCTAGAATTAGTCTAAGACCAATCCTTATGATACCTTAGATGAGTGCTCGTTTGTAATTTCGTATGGTCACCCATCTGCGCAAGTTTGATTTTTGAAGTGGTTTTTGAATATATCTCTAGAACGGTTCGTAGAACAGCAAAAATAACTGTAACCAATTTTATAGGATTTCGTATTCTGAAGTACTTTTCAGTACAATAAGACCGTATAGGACATTTATATGATAACTCCAAGAAAGGGTTGTCCGATTTAGTCCATTTTTAAAATTATATTTACTATTTCTATGAAAACACCGTGTACAAAATTTCAACGCTCTATGTTGACGCGTTCTCAGGCAGTGTCCAAATATGTGGTAAAAAAGGAAATTTTTATGTGGCAACCCAACGAAGGAGTTACCCGATTCATCCCATTTACTTTTTTTTAGTAGCCCATTTGCAAAATTTCAGCTCTCTAAGTACACGCATTCTCGAGTTATTGTGATGACGGACAAACAGACGGACGGACAGACGGACATACAAAAAGCAAAATAACTTTTAATTTTATGCATGGGTGTCCAACCCACTTTGCTTTACCATCGTTATTTCTAGGTGTTACAAACGGAATGGCAAACTTAGTATACCTTTTAGAATTCTTTCATCTAGGGTATAACTAGAGAAAGACAAAGAAGAAAGTAATCGGAACAAGATTTTGAAAACCATCTTTCCTAATTTTGGGCACACGCCAATCGCTTAACTTGTTTTGACAATATTTTAGAGCTTGTCACAAAATGTAAAGCTTTTATCCATCTTTCAGTTGCTAGTCATGGTAAATTTACTTAAAGCTTAAATACAATGTCGATGCTTATTTTAAAGTCAGGATCAATCAACACACAATTTATGTAATTCTTCAATGGACAAAGCTAGCCAGCATTCAGCATAGTCACGTCCGAATATCGCTCTATAACGCACCTTTCGGGGCTTGAAATTATTGTGAAGGGACGAAATAAATGTCTCATTGTCATTACGTCCACATTGGATTAGTTTGCATTATTTGCGCCCCGAATTGAATGTCGCGTCGGGGGCTTTTATGAATCATACTGGTAGTATATGTACACATATGTAAAAGTGTTCCGTGATTGCGTATCTCTAAATCCGATTGTAAAAGAGCCGCCCACCCATAAAAGATTGTAATTTCTACAAGAAGCTCAAGCAAAGCACAATGATTACTCAGCCGGCTGCGATATTTCTGCAATTTATGTGACTCCTACGATGCATTATATTCATTTCCTTGAACCCTTTAAAGTGATGCTGAATTGCACCAATGAATTTATTATTAAAAGTCTGTTGCGATAATAATGAAAGAAATATCATAAATGTGCTAGGTAAAAAAAGAGCAATTTTTAATTTAACTGCAGCTTTAATGTAACCTTGTCGATTATTTTGGCCTGTTTGCACTAGCGCGCTTTAATGTAAAAGTCGTTATCATTTAAGTGCTGATCATTTATTGCAAAAAAATATATAACCCAGAAAAACAATTGCAAGGCAATTGAATTCTGTAGGGCATCGATCTGTGAGGTATCGATTATTTACTTTCGCAATAACTGATCAACTTTAAATTCATAAAAATTCACTAAATCTGCTGATCCTACAATATGAAGCAACAAAAGAAAGTAGGTCAGTTCGTGAGCATGAAGAAAGGTTTTAAAATAACTGAAGGTGAGTGGTTGAATACGAGCGATTGAGTAGAAATGAAAAAAATATATCGGGACGAGCGAGAATTAAATACGGAGTAAAATTTACAATAAAATAAAATTAGAACACAAACAAGTTTCTATTGAGTAGTAGTAATTGATTTGAAGTCGTCGAGCATATAACGGAAATAAAACCAATAAGTGGAAAAAGTTGTCAAAGATATCAAATAACTGAATAAAACTAGTAGGAAAATAAAGTGATAAGATAGAAAAATTTTTGTTGAGTGAATAGAATAAAATAAGTGAACAAAGTCAATTGATAAAAAAATAAATTAAAACCTTTTCGGTTGTTTTTCTAAAATCATTCCCATCTCAAAAGAAACTTACCTATCTCTACAGCACGAAACTTTCCATAATTTTAGATGCGACCAACCATCCCTCATTAGAAAACGAAAATGACATACGGAGTGTAAGAATATGGGAAGGTATACCGATATACTCTATCAGTAGAATATTAGAATAAATAGGACCAACGAGTTTCAAAAGAACATTATGTCCTATATTACAGATCTTTGGAGATATACATAATGTATCATCAACATTACATTATCCGTGCTTTGTTCTCTTGCATCAGTGATTCCAGAGGATATTATGGCCTGCATATGACAGGAAGAGGACAAGAGGACTGCTTAATGGCAGCAGAACATATATCTGGAATCTAGTAGGGGTCAATACAAATAATTGGGCGATAGGAGACTGGATATAGCGGCGAACGATTTCTGTAGGACCTGCAATGACCAGAAGGAAATCGAATCTGTCCAGCACGTACTCTGCGAGTACCCCGCTCTGATGAACAAAAGAGGTAGTCTATTGGGTAGCTACTTCTTTTCCAGTCTTGGGGAGCTGCAAAACAAAGAGTTCAGATGCATCCTGAGTTTCCGAAGGAAAGCAGGATGGATCTAAGGCAATATTTAGGTTATCCCATGAGGACAAGGGGTACAATGGAGCCACTGGTGGTCTAAGTGAAGCAGGCTAGGTACTTATAGCGGCACCCGCACCCCAATTACCTAACCCAACCTAACGGCTGCCACAGCTCAAGCTTAAAATATGATATCATAGGACTTTTGAAATATTATGTAATAGTTATCATGATAACGCGAATATGAAACGCTCTCATCTTTGGTGAGTGGATAAGTATGTTTGACCCTCAGGGCCAGTATTGAAATCCGCGCCTAAAGTGTTCACATCTATAAAGTTTGTTAATAGCTAATTTATTTAGAGATGCAAGCTATCACACTGCTACCTTTTCTATTAACTCTAGAAACCTGAGTGATGGGACTTAGTCAGAATCTTCCTATAAGTAAACCGCTAACATTGCTATCAATAGCAGTGTGTTTAACTTCAACTAAATTCTTAGTTCTAGATCGAGATCGAGCATTAAGTGAGATTATATTAAATTTAGGTATAGGAGTAAAAAATTAATACATATAACCATCCCTAGTTGGGAATTAAGTGATGAATGTTATTGACGGAGTAACGCATTCACAAATAAAGTTGGACGAGCAATCCATATAAAGTCAGCTCTTTAGAGTCGTACTCTTGATCCTCATTGATTAATACTCTTCCGGTTAAGCATTATTAGATTTATTGTAATTCATAGTGGTTGCCTGATATATACGCCCAACAAAATGATCTGCAATTTTCTTCTTTATTTAACTTAATAAAAATTGTGAGTTTGGGTGTATAGTTTTGGGTATTAATGTTGGCAACTAATTGGAATTGCAGAGACAAAACCTTGGGTCCAATATTATGCTTATAACGCTCAGAATGAGAAAGTGGTTTTGACAAATTACTTGTGATGAACTTCCTTTTTTTCATTAGATAGGGATTGTAATTTAGTAATGTGATAATAGTTTGATTACATTCAAGCAATTTCGACTAGAGTGCATATACAATTGGAGATCGGTAGTGGTATGTCACGCTTAACAAAACCTAGATACGAAACGATTATCTGGAATGTATGTGGATAATTAAGATTCCTAATTTCTATTATCTCTTTAAGTCCATTGTTAGTATTTTGGCACAATCTTTCGTAAATATGAAAGGTCTGCCTAAGTAGATATGTACAATATTAGCTCAAAACAGACCTCTGAAGAGCACAGCATAGAACTGTCGAAGAGTCGAAGGGAAACAAGGTAGGATGAAAAGCGCAGGAACATTTCTGGATGCTTCCACGAGCCCTGGGATAGTGGTCAACGCGCTTACCAACTGAGCTTCCGAGGCCACATTGTTCCATTACTATATCTGGCGTTCTTCAGTGGAAAGATAATTACTAATTGCAACCTACTATTTCCGTCCAAGAAGAAAATTTCTTATAAGCATACTCTAGGATGTTGATAACCTGAACCTTGCAGAAATTTTACTACAAGTCTCACATAATTGCCATTGTAAAATGGTTTCGAGAAATGTAAAAACGCTAAGACTTGTGAAATTATTAATAATGATAATGAGATCAATGCATGTAACTAGGACAAAAATTATAATTTGTCTATATCCAATTTTGGTGATACCTTAAATAGCATCTATACTACAGACATCTATACTGCTTTGTCTTCTTGTAGGAATCTGAAGTATGAGCATGTTAATCCAGAAATGTTAAGAAGATAGATTGGAATCGAATTTTTCCTGAAGGTGGCGACGCTTAGTTAGTTAATTTTGAGACTTTTATATTTTCCATGCAAGAACACCAATTCACCTATTAATCTTCTTATTACTGCAGAAAACAAGGGAAAACGAAATTTGGAGTAAATTTGACGAGACTATAAGCCGGCATGGCTATTGAGTAAAAAATGTAAGTTGCTATGATATTTATGTTATCCACCCATTTTTCAACAATTGTACAATGGTAAATTGTCTTCCACGAAAACCATCACACAACAGATCAGGGACGTTAAACTGATTGTAATTACGAAATATTTTATAGTTATGTTTGATTAAGATGGCTACTTTTTGAAATTCTCCGGTATATCAGCAAATGTAAAAAAAAAATATACGTTATTTCTTCACACAACTTATTGATTTAGGGCAGCAAGTTTCAAGTCTTGGTTTGGCACAGCTCCCAAATAGTGAAACTGTGTGACTCGAAAGAACAAGCGAAAATAAAACAAGTCAAAAAGCTAGAATTGGTCTAAGACCAATTCTTATGATACCCTAGATGAATGCACGTATTAAATTTCGTATGGTCACCGATCTATGCAAGTTTGACTTTTGAAGTGGTTTTTCGCATATATTTCTAGTACTGTTCGTCGAACAGAAAAAATGATTACAACCAGTTTATAGGATTTTGTATTACGAAGAAGTTTTTAGTACAATAAAAATATCTAGGACTGATCGTTTTCACAGTATATGTAAAAAACCTAAACTTTTGTATGGCAACACCAAGAATGGGTTGCTTCATTTAGTCCATTTTTGAAATCTTATTTCTTATTACTATAAAAACACCATGTACCAAATATATAATGGAAAACGAAATTTTTTTATGGCAACCCTGATTGATCTCATTTTCGATCTTAATTTTACTTTTTTTTTAAAGACCGTGTACAAAATTTCAGCTTTCTAAATAAACGCGTTCTCGAGTTATCGTGCGCACAGACAGACTGACAAACGGTCAGACGCACAGACGGACGGACATGCAAAAAACAAAATAACTTTTAATATTATGCGTTTGTGTCCAATCCCTTTTGCTCTACCATCATTATTTCTTAGCGTTACAAACGGAATGACTAACTTAGTATACCCTATAGATTTCATCTAGGGTATAAAAGCGGAGAGAAATCAAGAAATTGAAAAATTGAGGACAATAGATTTAATTCTTATACCTTAGATGAAATATATAGGGTATACTAAGCTTGTCAATCCGTTTGTAACGCTACGAAATAATGATGGTAGAGCAAAATGGATTGGATACTCACGCATACAATTAAAAGTTGTTTTGATTTTTGCATGCCCCTGCGTCCGTCCGTATGTCTGCCTGTCTGTGCGCACGATAACTCGAGAATACGTACACTTAGAGTGCTGAAATTTTGTACACGGACTTAAAAAAAAAAGCTTAAATGCAGTTCGAAAATTAATCAAATCGGGAAACGCCTTCGTGGGGTTGCCATACAAAAATTTCGTATTCAACTGTATATTTGGACACTGCCTGAGAACGCGACTACATTGAGAGCAGAAATTTGGTACATGGTATTTTTATAGTAATATAAAAAAAAAATTAAAAATGGAATATTTCGGGCAACCCCTTCTTAGTGTTGCCATATAAAAATTTACGTTTTTTACGTATGCTGTGAAAACGATCAGACCTAGGCATTTTTATTGTACTAAAAACTTCTTCAGAATACGAAATTCTATAAAATTGGTTATAATCATTTTTTCTGTTCGACGAAACTGTTCTAGAAATATAAGGGAAATATCAGGGCAAAAATCAAACTTGCACAGGTGGGTGACCATGAGAAATTCCATACGTGCATTCTTCTAGGGTATCATAAGAATTGGTCTTAGATCAATTCTAGCATTTTACTTGTTTTTTTTTGTAAAGAGTTGAAAAAAATCAGATTAATTGGAATGAAATGATGATGAGTTAAAGCAAGACGTGAAACTTGCTGCCCTAATTCAATAATTTTTTTTCGTTTTGCTGTGGTGAGGTAGCCATTTTAGACAAATATAAAGTTTACTCGGTAATAAACCATAGTTTTCTTTATAATTACAGGATGAGACTGTAACTTTAGCGATACAGGAACATTAAACTGATTGTAATCACTAAATATTGTATATGTGTATAGTTAAATGATCAGTCTGTGCGCTGAAGTATACATCATAGGTTAGAAAGAAAATATCCTGGTCAATATAGCATTTAGGAATTCAGCAGATTTATTGATACTGAGACATTAATTTTTATACGTTTTCAATGCAGAAGATAGGATGGATGAATATAATTTTATTACTAACAAATTCACGTAAATAAATAGCTACCACACTATTGATAGTTCTATCGATTCTGTGGAATATGCATATAACTAAACTTAAGGTGGATTGACATTAATATAGCATGCTTTTTTTCCAGATATTATGAGGGAGATAGTAGATCGTATACGGAAATTTTTATGAGTGACGACAGAAGCAAACGCTTTTTCTGCATTTTTCGCAGGCCAAGTTTTGTTAATGTGTGCGTGTTCGGAAAATTTTACTATCATAAAAATTTCTCAAGCATATAAAGCTTTTATGGGTGTTGAAACTAAAACACTGTTACTGACAACCCTAATCTGTCAATTTTGACTACTGGCAGCACATTTTAATATAAGTTTAAAGTAAATACGTACGTATTTATTAAATTATCTGTCAAAATGAAAATGTTTTTAATTTGTAATTAAATATTGCGAAAATAAAAGTTTTAAATTTATTTTTATGGAAAGGATCCAAGTTATTCCGGAGGTAGTCAATCGTCTAGAAAGAGGAAGCACCGCATCCACAGATTCATTGCAGTGGTCTTTTTCGGAACTTATTGGTGATGATTTGGAAATGGATACTCCATTTTAACAATTTGACTGTTTGAGAGTTTGTGATTTTTGTCATAAAAACTAGTGAATAGTGTGAGGTTTGCAGTTCTTGTTTTGGTAGCATTTAAATTTCAATAAGCTATCTCTCTCACAATATTTAGAAAATGGAAAATCATAATGTAAATCCTTTTTAAGGTGAAGGCAATGTCTTTATGCACCAGGTCTCAACTAACAAAAATTACATACATATATAATACTAGCATCTACCTCGCTCAATTCGTCAATTTAATATACTTATATGAAGACCACAGGCAGAGAACAATCTAAGTCTACTTTTTCGAAAATTTGATTTTCGGGGTCATTAAAAAGCTTTAGTTGTTTAGTTTGTGATAGTTTTATAACGATTCCTGTAAAGAGTAAGAAGTTCGGATGAGACTCAGATAGGCTGGGGCAATTGCACTGTTGTATCTGCGCCTGTATCAAATCCAAAATGGAACTAGCCATGACAACGCCACAACCGATGCTAGGCAAAATTTAACACGAAAAAAAATAAATCAATTAGAAATTGAATTTAAACTTCCATTTTAAGACCATAGATGAAGTTAATATGAAACAAGTAAAAAAGCTAGAATTAGTCTAAGACCAATCCTTATGATACCTTAGATGAGTGCTCGTTTGTAATTTCGTATGGTCACCCATCTGCGCAAGTTTGATTTTTGAAGTGGTTTTTGAATATATCTCTAGAACGGTTCGTAGAACAGCAAAAATAACTGTAACCAATTTTATAGGATTTCGTATTCTGAAGTACTTTTCAGTACAATAAGACCGTATAGGACATTTATATGATAACTCCAAGAAAGGGTTGTCCGATTTAGTCCATTTTTAAAATTATATTTACTATTTCT
Source organism: Dioctria rufipes (assembly GCA_963924295.1). Taxonomy (NCBI): domain Eukaryota; kingdom Metazoa; phylum Arthropoda; class Insecta; order Diptera; family Asilidae; genus Dioctria; species Dioctria rufipes. Next base: position 114,639,830 of record OZ002741.1, read on the forward strand.
ATGAAAACACCGTGTACAAAATTTCAACGCTCTATGTTGACGCGTTCTCAGGCAGTGTCCAAATATGTGGTAAAAAAGGAAATTTTTATGTGGCAACCCAACGAAGGAGTTACCCGATTCATCCCATTTACTTTTTTTTAGTAGCCCATTTGCAAAATTTCAGCTCTCTAAGTACACGCATTCTCGAGTTATTGTGATGACGGACAAACAGACGGACGGACAGACGGACATACAAAAAGCAAAATAACTTTTAATTTTATGCATGGGTGTCCAACCCACTTTGCTTTACCATCGTTATTTCTAGGTGTTACAAACGGAATGGCAAACTTAGTATACCTTTTAGAATTCTTTCATCTAGGGTATAACTAGAGAAAGACAAAGAAGAAAGTAATCGGAACAAGATTTTGAAAACCATCTTTCCTAATTTTGGGCACACGCCAATCGCTTAACTTGTTTTGACAATATTTTAGAGCTTGTCACAAAATGTAAAGCTTTTATCCATCTTTCAGTTGCTAGTCATGGTAAATTTACTTAAAGCTTAAATACAATGTCGATGCTTATTTTAAAGTCAGGATCAATCAACACACAATTTATGTAATTCTTCAATGGACAAAGCTAGCCAGCATTCAGCATAGTCACGTCCGAATATCGCTCTATAACGCACCTTTCGGGGCTTGAAATTATTGTGAAGGGACGAAATAAATGTCTCATTGTCATTACGTCCACATTGGATTAGTTTGCATTATTTGCGCCCCGAATTGAATGTCGCGTCGGGGGCTTTTATGAATCATACTGGTAGTATATGTACACATATGTAAAAGTGTTCCGTGATTGCGTATCTCTAAATCCGATTGTAAAAGAGCCGCCCACCCATAAAAGATTGTAATTTCTACAAGAAGCTCAAGCAAAGCACAATGATTACTCAGCCGGCTGCGATATTTCTGCAATTTATGTGACTCCTACGATGCATTATATTCATTTCCTTGAACCCTTTAAAGTGATGCTGAATTGCACCAATGAATTTATTATTAAAAGTCTGTTGCGATAATAATGAAAGAAATATCATAAATGTGCTAGGTAAAAAAAGAGCAATTTTTAATTTAACTGCAGCTTTAATGTAACCTTGTCGATTATTTTGGCCTGTTTGCACTAGCGCGCTTTAATGTAAAAGTCGTTATCATTTAAGTGCTGATCATTTATTGCAAAAAAATATATAACCCAGAAAAACAATTGCAAGGCAATTGAATTCTGTAGGGCATCGATCTGTGAGGTATCGATTATTTACTTTCGCAATAACTGATCAACTTTAAATTCATAAAAATTCACTAAATCTGCTGATCCTACAATATGAAGCAACAAAAGAAAGTAGGTCAGTTCGTGAGCATGAAGAAAGGTTTTAAAATAACTGAAGGTGAGTGGTTGAATACGAGCGATTGAGTAGAAATGAAAAAAATATATCGGGACGAGCGAGAATTAAATACGGAGTAAAATTTACAATAAAATAAAATTAGAACACAAACAAGTTTCTATTGAGTAGTAGTAATTGATTTGAAGTCGTCGAGCATATAACGGAAATAAAACCAATAAGTGGAAAAAGTTGTCAAAGATATCAAATAACTGAATAAAACTAGTAGGAAAATAAAGTGATAAGATAGAAAAATTTTTGTTGAGTGAATAGAATAAAATAAGTGAACAAAGTCAATTGATAAAAAAATAAATTAAAACCTTTTCGGTTGTTTTTCTAAAATCATTCCCATCTCAAAAGAAACTTACCTATCTCTACAGCACGAAACTTTCCATAATTTTAGATGCGACCAACCATCCCTCATTAGAAAACGAAAATGACATACGGAGTGTAAGAATATGGGAAGGTATACCGATATACTCTATCAGTAGAATATTAGAATAAATAGGACCAACGAGTTTCAAAAGAACATTATGTCCTATATTACAGATCTTTGGAGATATACATAATGTATCATCAACATTACATTATCCGTGCTTTGTTCTCTTGCATCAGTGATTCCAGAGGATATTATGGCCTGCATATGACAGGAAGAGGACAAGAGGACTGCTTAATGGCAGCAGAACATATATCTGGAATCTAGTAGGGGTCAATACAAATAATTGGGCGATAGGAGACTGGATATAGCGGCGAACGATTTCTGTAGGACCTGCAATGACCAGAAGGAAATCGAATCTGTCCAGCACGTACTCTGCGAGTACCCCGCTCTGATGAACAAAAGAGGTAGTCTATTGGGTAGCTACTTCTTTTCCAGTCTTGGGGAGCTGCAAAACAAAGAGTTCAGATGCATCCTGAGTTTCCGAAGGAAAGCAGGATGGATCTAAGGCAATATTTAGGTTATCCCATGAGGACAAGGGGTACAATGGAGCCACTGGTGGTCTAAGTGAAGCAGGCTAGGTACTTATAGCGGCACCCGCACCCCAATTACCTAACCCAACCTAACGGCTGCCACAGCTCAAGCTTAAAATATGATATCATAGGACTTTTGAAATATTATGTAATAGTTATCATGATAACGCGAATATGAAACGCTCTCATCTTTGGTGAGTGGATAAGTATGTTTGACCCTCAGGGCCAGTATTGAAATCCGCGCCTAAAGTGTTCACATCTATAAAGTTTGTTAATAGCTAATTTATTTAGAGATGCAAGCTATCACACTGCTACCTTTTCTATTAACTCTAGAAACCTGAGTGATGGGACTTAGTCAGAATCTTCCTATAAGTAAACCGCTAACATTGCTATCAATAGCAGTGTGTTTAACTTCAACTAAATTCTTAGTTCTAGATCGAGATCGAGCATTAAGTGAGATTATATTAAATTTAGGTATAGGAGTAAAAAATTAATACATATAACCATCCCTAGTTGGGAATTAAGTGATGAATGTTATTGACGGAGTAACGCATTCACAAATAAAGTTGGACGAGCAATCCATATAAAGTCAGCTCTTTAGAGTCGTACTCTTGATCCTCATTGATTAATACTCTTCCGGTTAAGCATTATTAGATTTATTGTAATTCATAGTGGTTGCCTGATATATACGCCCAACAAAATGATCTGCAATTTTCTTCTTTATTTAACTTAATAAAAATTGTGAGTTTGGGTGTATAGTTTTGGGTATTAATGTTGGCAACTAATTGGAATTGCAGAGACAAAACCTTGGGTCCAATATTATGCTTATAACGCTCAGAATGAGAAAGTGGTTTTGACAAATTACTTGTGATGAACTTCCTTTTTTTCATTAGATAGGGATTGTAATTTAGTAATGTGATAATAGTTTGATTACATTCAAGCAATTTCGACTAGAGTGCATATACAATTGGAGATCGGTAGTGGTATGTCACGCTTAACAAAACCTAGATACGAAACGATTATCTGGAATGTATGTGGATAATTAAGATTCCTAATTTCTATTATCTCTTTAAGTCCATTGTTAGTATTTTGGCACAATCTTTCGTAAATATGAAAGGTCTGCCTAAGTAGATATGTACAATATTAGCTCAAAACAGACCTCTGAAGAGCACAGCATAGAACTGTCGAAGAGTCGAAGGGAAACAAGGTAGGATGAAAAGCGCAGGAACATTTCTGGATGCTTCCACGAGCCCTGGGATAGTGGTCAACGCGCTTACCAACTGAGCTTCCGAGGCCACATTGTTCCATTACTATATCTGGCGTTCTTCAGTGGAAAGATAATTACTAATTGCAACCTACTATTTCCGTCCAAGAAGAAAATTTCTTATAAGCATACTCTAGGATGTTGATAACCTGAACCTTGCAGAAATTTTACTACAAGTCTCACATAATTGCCATTGTAAAATGGTTTCGAGAAATGTAAAAACGCTAAGACTTGTGAAATTATTAATAATGATAATGAGATCAATGCATGTAACTAGGACAAAAATTATAATTTGTCTATATCCAATTTTGGTGATACCTTAAATAGCATCTATACTACAGACATCTATACTGCTTTGTCTTCTTGTAGGAATCTGAAGTATGAGCATGTTAATCCAGAAATGTTAAGAAGATAGATTGGAATCGAATTTTTCCTGAAGGTGGCGACGCTTAGTTAGTTAATTTTGAGACTTTTATATTTTCCATGCAAGAACACCAATTCACCTATTAATCTTCTTATTACTGCAGAAAACAAGGGAAAACGAAATTTGGAGTAAATTTGACGAGACTATAAGCCGGCATGGCTATTGAGTAAAAAATGTAAGTTGCTATGATATTTATGTTATCCACCCATTTTTCAACAATTGTACAATGGTAAATTGTCTTCCACGAAAACCATCACACAACAGATCAGGGACGTTAAACTGATTGTAATTACGAAATATTTTATAGTTATGTTTGATTAAGATGGCTACTTTTTGAAATTCTCCGGTATATCAGCAAATGTAAAAAAAAAATATACGTTATTTCTTCACACAACTTATTGATTTAGGGCAGCAAGTTTCAAGTCTTGGTTTGGCACAGCTCCCAAATAGTGAAACTGTGTGACTCGAAAGAACAAGCGAAAATAAAACAAGTCAAAAAGCTAGAATTGGTCTAAGACCAATTCTTATGATACCCTAGATGAATGCACGTATTAAATTTCGTATGGTCACCGATCTATGCAAGTTTGACTTTTGAAGTGGTTTTTCGCATATATTTCTAGTACTGTTCGTCGAACAGAAAAAATGATTACAACCAGTTTATAGGATTTTGTATTACGAAGAAGTTTTTAGTACAATAAAAATATCTAGGACTGATCGTTTTCACAGTATATGTAAAAAACCTAAACTTTTGTATGGCAACACCAAGAATGGGTTGCTTCATTTAGTCCATTTTTGAAATCTTATTTCTTATTACTATAAAAACACCATGTACCAAATATATAATGGAAAACGAAATTTTTTTATGGCAACCCTGATTGATCTCATTTTCGATCTTAATTTTACTTTTTTTTTAAAGACCGTGTACAAAATTTCAGCTTTCTAAATAAACGCGTTCTCGAGTTATCGTGCGCACAGACAGACTGACAAACGGTCAGACGCACAGACGGACGGACATGCAAAAAACAAAATAACTTTTAATATTATGCGTTTGTGTCCAATCCCTTTTGCTCTACCATCATTATTTCTTAGCGTTACAAACGGAATGACTAACTTAGTATACCCTATAGATTTCATCTAGGGTATAAAAGCGGAGAGAAATCAAGAAATTGAAAAATTGAGGACAATAGATTTAATTCTTATACCTTAGATGAAATATATAGGGTATACTAAGCTTGTCAATCCGTTTGTAACGCTACGAAATAATGATGGTAGAGCAAAATGGATTGGATACTCACGCATACAATTAAAAGTTGTTTTGATTTTTGCATGCCCCTGCGTCCGTCCGTATGTCTGCCTGTCTGTGCGCACGATAACTCGAGAATACGTACACTTAGAGTGCTGAAATTTTGTACACGGACTTAAAAAAAAAAGCTTAAATGCAGTTCGAAAATTAATCAAATCGGGAAACGCCTTCGTGGGGTTGCCATACAAAAATTTCGTATTCAACTGTATATTTGGACACTGCCTGAGAACGCGACTACATTGAGAGCAGAAATTTGGTACATGGTATTTTTATAGTAATATAAAAAAAAAATTAAAAATGGAATATTTCGGGCAACCCCTTCTTAGTGTTGCCATATAAAAATTTACGTTTTTTACGTATGCTGTGAAAACGATCAGACCTAGGCATTTTTATTGTACTAAAAACTTCTTCAGAATACGAAATTCTATAAAATTGGTTATAATCATTTTTTCTGTTCGACGAAACTGTTCTAGAAATATAAGGGAAATATCAGGGCAAAAATCAAACTTGCACAGGTGGGTGACCATGAGAAATTCCATACGTGCATTCTTCTAGGGTATCATAAGAATTGGTCTTAGATCAATTCTAGCATTTTACTTGTTTTTTTTTGTAAAGAGTTGAAAAAAATCAGATTAATTGGAATGAAATGATGATGAGTTAAAGCAAGACGTGAAACTTGCTGCCCTAATTCAATAATTTTTTTTCGTTTTGCTGTGGTGAGGTAGCCATTTTAGACAAATATAAAGTTTACTCGGTAATAAACCATAGTTTTCTTTATAATTACAGGATGAGACTGTAACTTTAGCGATACAGGAACATTAAACTGATTGTAATCACTAAATATTGTATATGTGTATAGTTAAATGATCAGTCTGTGCGCTGAAGTATACATCATAGGTTAGAAAGAAAATATCCTGGTCAATATAGCATTTAGGAATTCAGCAGATTTATTGATACTGAGACATTAATTTTTATACGTTTTCAATGCAGAAGATAGGATGGATGAATATAATTTTATTACTAACAAATTCACGTAAATAAATAGCTACCACACTATTGATAGTTCTATCGATTCTGTGGAATATGCATATAACTAAACTTAAGGTGGATTGACATTAATATAGCATGCTTTTTTTCCAGATATTATGAGGGAGATAGTAGATCGTATACGGAAATTTTTATGAGTGACGACAGAAGCAAACGCTTTTTCTGCATTTTTCGCAGGCCAAGTTTTGTTAATGTGTGCGTGTTCGGAAAATTTTACTATCATAAAAATTTCTCAAGCATATAAAGCTTTTATGGGTGTTGAAACTAAAACACTGTTACTGACAACCCTAATCTGTCAATTTTGACTACTGGCAGCACATTTTAATATAAGTTTAAAGTAAATACGTACGTATTTATTAAATTATCTGTCAAAATGAAAATGTTTTTAATTTGTAATTAAATATTGCGAAAATAAAAGTTTTAAATTTATTTTTATGGAAAGGATCCAAGTTATTCCGGAGGTAGTCAATCGTCTAGAAAGAGGAAGCACCGCATCCACAGATTCATTGCAGTGGTCTTTTTCGGAACTTATTGGTGATGATTTGGAAATGGATACTCCATTTTAACAATTTGACTGTTTGAGAGTTTGTGATTTTTGTCATAAAAACTAGTGAATAGTGTGAGGTTTGCAGTTCTTGTTTTGGTAGCATTTAAATTTCAATAAGCTATCTCTCTCACAATATTTAGAAAATGGAAAATCATAATGTAAATCCTTTTTAAGGTGAAGGCAATGTCTTTATGCACCAGGTCTCAACTAACAAAAATTACATACATATATAATACTAGCATCTACCTCGCTCAATTCGTCAATTTAATATACTTATATGAAGACCACAGGCAGAGAACAATCTAAGTCTACTTTTTCGAAAATTTGATTTTCGGGGTCATTAAAAAGCTTTAGTTGTTTAGTTTGTTTAAATCCTGTCGGAAATATTTCAAACTGCCATTAAAATATAAAAAATCCATGACTCATATAGTGACTTCCCTGGCCAGTTATCGTTATTCAATGATTAATCCACAACTGCAGAAACCATTTTCTTTCAGATAAATGCACAACATATGTACAAATGTATGATGTTAGCAAAGAAATTGTTTACTTTGTTTGTGTTATTTGGCGCAAGCTGTACTAACACTAGAGCAGATGTTATAGAGGTTCAAACAACTTGAACAATATTTGCCTTCCGAAAGTTTTTCTCACTTTGCTCGCTTGAGCTTCTAACGGTAATAAAATATTTCACCAATAGTAAATTAGTCTTTGCAATGTCATTATATTTATAGATTGAAAATTCTATTCTCAGAACAAAAAATATAGGGTTGATTATTACATACTCCAGTACATATATTTGAACGTTTTGATTCTATTAAAATGACATTTCCCACAGTTACATGGAATGTGACAAAGATATAGGGCTTATATAGCACAGAAAATTATAGTCTAATTTGGTGTTTTGAAATGTTAACAGAATATGTTCATGTTCAAACAATGGACAGATTATTTTAGTAAAACTTACAGACGAAAAGCGTCATTAGTAACTAGACTTATAATAAAAGATCAAGATTCAAAGATACTACATTCTAAAGAAGTATTTCGAAGCGCAGCACAGCGTTTCTTCGAAAGCCTGCCTACATTACATCATTTAATGGATGACATCGACAGCAATATTTTTATAATATTATGTGCAAACTGTAATGATATATCACAGGATTTTTTTTTTTGCTAAAACTGAATTTGCGGACTTAGATTGTTTTTCTCGAGAAGAACTCTACTTTATGTTGTAATGTAATGACCAGGCTATTACTGATTTTTGATTGGCCAGATCCTAATTTTAATTATAAATATATCGTCAGCTCATAATACTGAGAGGTTCATTCGAGGCAAGATTTTTATTTGACTTCAGAAAATGTTGTGTGGACACCCCATGTATGGTAATTAAATTAAATCGTACATTAATTATCCAAGATTCCCAAATCTCCCAATTAAATAAATTGCAATATCATTGAAGTAAAAATTAACCTAATAATCGATGACACATAAAATCAAAACCGCTATAGTACAGGGTGGGCCAAAAGCCACCATGGGGTTTAAAAATAACTAACTTTTTCGTTTGTACATTGCTCCACACCCTGTTGACCGTTTCTCTTCATTCCTTTTTTACATGATAGCCAACTGTCTGTTCTTCATAGGTAAGCATGTTTCCCCACCCCACATTACCCCTCCTTTTTTTCATCCTACCATATGTTACCAATTTAATTTTTAAACCCCATGGTGACTTTTGGCCCACCCTGTATTTACAATTAAATAAAGCAAGGAGATTAGAAATATTTTAAGAACTTTTATTTTTAACGATTCTAAAAGAATCATAAATACAAGAGGTAAACACAACTGTTTCGTACGGGGTTTGAAACCGGGACCTACCGCTTTGTGGATGACTGCTCTTACCTCTGAGCTAACGAAACAGATACATTCCCTCTTGTATTTTTTTATTTTATCTAGTCCACAGTTGCTTTCAGCTGGCATTAACCAATAACGATGAAAGCGCACAAATAAATTTAAATTTTTTTTATTTTATTTATTTTTCTCATGCTGTAATCGAGTTGTGTGTACGATTCCCGCATGGAAATAAATAAATAAAAGAAATTCGAAAATAAAATAAACCATAATAATTAATTAATACAAAGGAAACTTGAATCGAATATTTAAATACTAATGTGAACTACCACTAAAGCTCATAGTTCAAACTCTACAAAAAAAGTCAAAAACGCGGTGCAGCACTTGAATTTTTCTGGCAGATACGGGGGAGAATAAATTTCTCAAGAAGAAGTTTTGTTAAAAATTATTGTTTCTATGGTTGGAGTAAAACTAAAATAAGGAACTTCGCACACAGGAAAGAAATATAACATAGATAAAAAAGGCTGCTGGAAGCCGAGCAGAAGAGAGATTTTTCTCTATCCGCCTTACTGGAATACCACGAGGACCGCAACATATGCATTATCGTAGATACTCCGAAAATTAAAGAAAAATTTAAAATATAAAAATATCAAGTACATAACTAACATAACCAAAAATAAAAAACAAAAAAAAACAGAAACTTGAGTTCGAAGATAAATTAAATACTTCACATTGCTACCTATGCTAACTAACCTAGCTTAATATTGTAGTTGAGGACGGCCGTAGGATATATTTATAGAAAATGAGATGATATGTATACTTTGTAAAGAGGTTTTGAAGACCGCACTGAATTATATGGATTAATATGTACATCTTCTTTTTAATTCACTATTAGAAAATTAAAGTACACAAGATCCCGAATTGAAACAGAACTTGAATTCCTACTACCAAATTAGAAAAGCAAACAGAATTTTTAGTAAAATTATTTAAAAACAGAACAGACCTGGCAATGACATACCTATTGATAGTTCATCCAGTTGTGAAATTTTAATTGGATTGAATTGGATTCGTTGGTAGGTTTGATATGAGCAGAGTATAATGCTTTTTCTTGGGTTTAATTATCTCTGCCTCACGCAATTTGAGGTAACTCTGTTGTTTAAGATACTCTGCATATCTGACGGTATACTCCGATGTAAGTCCAACGCAACACCGAGTTGGTTGAGTGTGTTTTCTCTAGGCTTATGCATATACGAAACGCACGCGGCACGATACTCACTTTGACTGAGGAAACGAACCGTTATTGGAGCAGAAGATGCAGATTTTATTCTTTTGTTTACGCCAGTTTACGCCATACCTCATTCGAAAAACATCTGAATAAGAGAAAAGAGATTGTTCGATGATACCATCAGCGATGTTATTTAATGTTATGCCAGGTTTCTCGCCATCAGTTTCGGGTATTACTAGTTAGTAATGACCATGTCACTTAATCTCTATAACGGCGAGCGCATACTAATAGAGCGATCTCTTGAACCGCTGTTGAATACATCCTTATACGCCACTGTGTAAAAACAAAACAGTGAATAGATGTTCAATTGAATACTCTATATATACTTTCTCTATACTCTAGGTATACCTGACAGATATCCTTTACTTTACTTTCCAAAAGTAGAAGCTCAGACTGCTCTTTATGCATTTTTTTTAATCAGAAATTTCTGTATTTATATTGTTTATGGCGCTATCAATTTTCGCCATGAGCTTTTCACAGATCAGTTGCCCAATATTTATCGTCAAGCACTTTTCCAGGCAAGCTAATATCATTTGTAGTTGTGAGCGAACTATCTTCTAAAAATTTGACAGATATGAATAGATTTAAGACAGCCCCAATCGGATAATTTTCATTTTACTTTTTGGTAGTAACAGATCAGGAGCTCATTTTTTATTAATCGAGCTCAAAAGCCAAACACGGTATGGAAAAACTAATTACTGTTCATTGGTGGGCTAACAAAAAAACCTGGATGGCATGTATACTTGTTTGAAAAGTCGTTTCGTATTGTTATAGTAGATAAACTTAATGCATCCTCAATATGTTTTGGGTAAATTTGATGAAAATCCTTTACCTCAAGTGTGGCAAAGTTTTAAATTATGTAATTGTGTGACACATGCTGCTTCATGCAAAACGGAAAATCGTTTCGCCGGAACTAGTAGTAGTCGAAGGGAATTTAGTTTTGTCCATCAAATAAGTTGCCAATATCGTACATCTAGCGTACATGCTTCATTGAAGAAGAAAGGTTCCATGATCTTGATATACCCGATATTGAAGTGTTGTTTGAGGATAAAGAAATTTCGGATGCAGATCCATTGAACTTAGTAAATAATGTAACCGATGATATTTAGGAAATCACTTTCGACGATAATTATAGTAATGTTGTAGAAAAAATTTCCGCATATACCTACTATACTAAAGGGTTTTCCATTAAGAGGTGTTATTTTGATATTCAAAGAAAAATGCCACTTTTTGAGATAAATGGTCGGATCTTTATTTCATTATTTAGAGGGAGGTATGCCGTTAATAACGGAAAATAATATCAGCCAAATCACCACGACCACTCCTACAGGACCATATCCTTTTCATGAAATTTTCCATAACCAAATCGCAAAGTGGCTGCCCTATGTCCTCGATAGCCTCACGAATTCCATCTTTGAGGTCTTGAATCGACGCTGGGCTGTTGGCGTAGACATTCTCTTTCACGTGGCCCCAAAGGAAGAAGTCGTAAGGTGTTAAGTCACAAGATCTCGGTGGCCAATTGTGATCACCTCTTCGACAGATAACACGGTCCGGAAACTTTTCCCGTAAAAGATCAATGGTTTCGTTGCTTGTATGGCACATTGTGCCGTCTTCTTGAAAGTAAACGTTGTCCAGATCAATACCATCCAATTCCGGCCATAAAAAATCATAAATCATCTGCCGATAGCGCTATCCATTCACCGTAACTGTTGCTCCAGCCTCATTTTCGAAAAAGTAAGGTCCAATGACCCCGCGGGACCATAAACCGCACCAAACAGTCACACGTAGAGGATGGAGAGGCTTTTCAGCAATAACTCTTGGGTTTGTTGACGAAGCCATCGAGGTGGAAATGGGCCTCATCACTCAAGATGAGTTTTCGATGGAATTCCGGATCATTTTCATGCATTTCAAGGACCCAATCAGCAAAGACTCGACGTTGTTGATGATCGGCCGGCTTGAATTCTTGTGTTAACTGAACTTTATAAGCCTTAAGACCCAAATCTTTATGCAAAACACGGTATAATGACGTTTGTGGAATGCCTAATTCCAAAGAACGACGAGGAATGGACAAACCTGGGTTTCCTTCAACACTTTCGGCTAAAGCAGCAATATTCTCGGCTGTTCTTGAGCGACGTGCACGGGTTTTATTCTTCACATCACTAACTTGTCCCGACAGCTCGAATTTTTCTACCAATTTCTGTATTGCGGTCCGACAAGGTGCTTCACGATGACCCAAAAATGTTCGAGTTTTACGGACCGTCTCTGCTACATTTTCACCATTTTTATAGTGAATTTTAATAATTTTAATGCGTTGTTGAATAGTGTATCGTTCCACTTCTTTTATTAATGGCGTGGTTTCTACTTTTCAAATGTCAAAAAATGACAACTCAAAAAGTGACATCTACCGAAATAGCAGGCTAATTAAAATAACTCCTCTTATTGGAAAACCCTTTATATGTATAGTAATCGATGGAGAGCGTAAACTGCAAAATTATTTTTAAATCAGATTGTGATACTAAAAGGGTCTGCTTCAAATTTCAAAGAAGATCTCCGCGGGTGGGTGTGTGTGTGTGTTCAAGTCGGGTATATGTATGTGTGTGTATAGATGTCTAGCAGGTCTGTGCGCGACCTCCCTCTTCATCACTCATCTCCCACGTAGTATTCGGTTATATGATTGAAAAATTGAAGTTGAGACTCCTCATACGGGCTCTGGAACGTAGGCCTTAAAAGGCCCATTGTTCACCCTCCAGACTTATTAGTAATTGCTCATAGGTCCCAACTGGACGCTATTATGAATTTGAGTATTGGCTCCAGCTCTCCTTGCCAACTTCGTACAGCTCGTCCAGGAGGTGTGAGCCAAGGAATATATAGCGCTTTAACGAGAGAGCTGAACAGGGACAAAGGAAGTGAGTCACCGTATCGGACTCCTCTCCGGATCCCCTACATACAGGGTCAGCAACAAGCCCTATTCTGTGTAGATTCGTAGGTTGGTTTACCATAAAGTAATAAAGGCTAAAGAGATAACATTAAGTTTTTTTTGCGAACCAATATTTGAAAGCTCAATCTGAAAGTTTGGATTCGTAAAAGCTATTCTCATAGAGCTTACATCTTCTGTATTGAATTTACAGCCCACTGTACCTGCAGGCATCACACCAAGTCAAGGCATGATGTACTAAATGGAGTAAATGCAACACTACCAAATTTTACCATGGCAGATACTAATACGCATATGAATGTGTTACTTTTGGAAGCTCTTGTGATACAAAAAATATTGCTCACGTCGAAGAAAAATGTTGCGATGACATACAACTGATATTGAGGTATTAGCTGCGTTTTTTATACTATACTTGCTCATTGGAAATTTAAATTAATTTCATTCTATAAAACGTCTATATGTAGCAATGATTTTTTTTATCTGGCAAATTATCAAATTGCATTTCAATTTTCAAAAAATGCCACAATAGATCTAAAATATTTGGTTCTAATTCTGAAGTTTTAATTCTTCAAAAGATGGCAGTTTGATGAATTTTTATCCGCTTATAAATCCGTATATCTCCTTTTATATGGATCAGGAAAAAAGAAGGCAGCATTGTAAAGTATTGCAAATTATATACAAGTAAATTTCTTAGACTTTGGTATTTTTACTAAATCGGGCAACGCTTATTTGGTGTTGCCATTTAAAAATTTAGGATTTTTACATTTACTGTGAAAACGATCAGCCCTAGGCGGTTTTAATGTAGGTACTGAAAAATTGTTTAGAATGTGAAATCCTAGGAAATTGGTTATAGCCATTTTTACTGTCCGACTAACTGTTTTAGAAACACATGCGAAAAACAAGTTCTAAAATTATATGTACACAGAGAGTTGACCATACAAAATTACATACGGGCATTCATTTCATGAGGAAACTTTTTAAATAGTTACATTTGGAATAAATATAATATTGTTTGAAAATTAAGTTAATTTTCGGAATAGCCACATAAATTTTAGGGACCGTGAAAAGATTACTATCACGTAACAGTTTGCATATACTGGTGGCCGCAAATTAGAGCTGAATTTTTTATCTTGCCACAAAGTGCGGTCTACAGGCAGCACTTTATTACTAAGTCTGATTTAATGCATCGCATAGAAGGAAATATGGAAGGATGTACTGCTAAATTTGTAAATGAAGCATTGTCAGACATTCGACAAGGAAAATTTTAATTAAAGGTGCTAGTTTCAAACAAAATATTCCAAAACCATCATTGCAGGATAAATTGTCTGGAAGATATCCTGAAGGAATAAGAAAGTCTGGGCCATAAAGTATTTTAACGGAAACCGAAGAAAGAATTATTTAAGTGGTGTGAGTCGTTAGCCAAATGTGGATTTCCGTTAAGTCCTGATAGTCTTTTTAAACACGGTTAAAAAAATTTAGCAAGACCATGGCACGACTTTATCCTTCAAAAAGGTATAGCTTTTTCCTGAAATGCAATTCAGAGCTTGCATATCGAATTCCTGAAGCCAGAGATATGGTTTCTGAAGAAGTTATTCTAAAATAGTTTGATGGTCTGCAAAATTATATAAAGGAGATGAATGCAGGAGCCATATTTGAAGAAACAGTTCGTTTTCCTATCTACAACCACCTAGGAATGTAGTCAATAGCCATGCTAGAGGATTGACTTTTAGGTCGTCCTGAGTAAGGCTGCATGAAAATATATCGCGAATGGGATAAATACATGGTTAATTAATGAACAAATTCCAAAACTTGTAATCATTTTTGTTGACGGCCACAAGTTCCATTTAATATTGGAGCTAAAAAGCGAGTTTTTCAATGCATATGGGATATTTTTATACGCACTTCCTCCCAGTACAACACATATGCTACAACCAGCAGAGTTTAGTGTTTTCAACCAATACCATAAAAAAAACGGGAGTGGTTAAGTGATGATTTTATTTTAAAAAGATTAACCTTTGGATCTTAGACACATTGAATTAGACGCGATTCCCTTTGACTTTAGCGAGGATTTTATCAAGATCGTTATTCAATTATCTAGTCATGCATACTCATATTACAAATGCGGCATTCGCTCTGGAGTCAGTAAGAGTGTCAAAGGAGTAAGCGAAATCAAGGTACTGTCATCGCCAGAACTATGGATAGGATTTAAAATAAAGGAAAGCACATCATTAACGAAAATTAAGAGGATAGATAGAGAGATAAGAGCCCTCCTGGGACACACCGGCATTTATAGGCTGAGGTAAGGCCAGCTAATATAATTCATATTAGGCGAACAGTTAAATCCATAATAGAAACGGAAGAGAGGGACCAGCAGCTTAAGGGGTAACACCACTGTAAATTTTTGAGAAAATCAATTTTTTTTTTATTGGCTTAAAAGATGCGTTGAACCTTCTAGAATATGAGGCATAAAGCTTTATATCTGAAAGGAATTTTCATCATTGAAATTTTAGGCTCCTCCCCGAGCCCGTCGGTCTGCACCGAAATGACTACCTGCGTCAAATAAACCCTACTGGAAACGTGCTTTCTTACCTTACTGACGCTAACACAGTAACATATGTTGTTAGGAAGTGTTTATGTTCAGTTAAAATCATTTCCAAGCAAAGTACGTTAGTTTAGCGTCAGTACATGTACAATTTAAACAGTCCAATTTTTCATGTCAATAACTCATTTCAAAACTTTAAACGTGTTTTTCTCGAAACACGATTTTTCTTTCATTTGAATTTTTAACAATATCTTTAAAATAACATTTTGAAGTGAAATACGTACGGGATTTTCGATACGTCCTTTTAGACATTATTTATAAACAAATGATTACCGCTTTTTGTGTCGAAAATTGAACGATTTCATTTAAATACCCGCCACTCATACAAAAATGAATATTTTCAAAATCCCCTACGTACTTCACTAGCTATGAGCATGTAGACTAAGCGATTTTTTTCTTTTTTCTCCAAATTCAAAATTGCACCAGCTACACTGCGTGCCGAGAGTGCTTTAAATTCGACAAGCCTTGCGAGAATGGCTCTGGTGTCACCATTTACTAATATATTTTTTTAATAATTTTTTTTTTATGTATACTTAAATACTTATATGCTTAATAACTTCCATGAATATTATTATTCTATTACCTTTCTTTACAAAGCAAATTGATTATGTCCTAATACACTGATATTTTCAAATATTATAATTACTTTAAAGTAACAGCTTACTATTGTAGGTACCTACTACAAAAGTTTAAACATCGACATTAAGTATACATTCCACAAAAAACCCTTATTGTAGAGCTAGCATATTTCCTTAAATGGACGCGAATCGGTAGAATGAAAGAGTCAACAATATATGAGTGAGCCCACTTTCTGCAGTGTATTTCTATAAACGTAATCAGTCTATGTCAGTGTGAAATAGGCATGTTTGTATATATTAAAAAAAAAAGAAAGATTCCAGCGAGAAAAGCATGCCCCACCTAAATTTCCATTTTGTTGTGATCGCTTGCGTTGTTTTTGTTATTCACTGGTAGTAAAACACACAAAAAAACTGATCCAATTTTTTTGTTATTATACCCCAAACTCTTTCTTACTTAAAATTTAAATTTTACCTCTTTAGCAAATGGCTGAATGCTTCACTTGTCAACAACTAAAATCTACTTTTTCAAATAATTTAAAAAGGGTGCAAAACTAATTTATTGGCATCCAAATATTTGTAACAGTTTTCCTTCCTAAGCTTTATAGTTTTATACCCATTCACCTAAAGAAACCACAAATTTATCAGACAATTACTTAGTAACAGAAGTTAATTTGTGTCATCCATCCAAGAATAATTTAAGTTACTTAATTTTCTTATTAATTACTGCGTTAGTAAGCTGATAATATCCGGAATTCCGTTAATCAACTGCTTAGGCACTAATATAACACGGAACGCCCACTTGTCCATTTTAGTGTCAACTCGCTGAAAACTAGCTTCAATCAAAACTCAATCAGTTAAAAAGCAGCTCGTTGGTACATTAGTGGCACAGGTATTCCCAACTAAAAGCAGGCAGTCCATTAATTAGTGGAATCTTGTGATTAAATTCGATTTAATTGCCGCAATTAAGGAGCCATTTCGGTTCTGTGCCGCTTTCAATGGTTGGGGCGGGTCGGGCAGCACACGAAAATGTAAAGGAATGGAACAGGTAGCAAGCAACAACTCCGCTCTTAACTATAGCTAGCTTCTTCAAATTATTCATTACAAACATGAAGAGCCTTTGTCCATCGAACAGTTTTTTAAAAAACAATTTCCATTTATCCTTCTCACGCAGAACAACAGCTTCGAGGTTTGCCACATTCTTTGACACGATGCAGACAGAACAGAAACTCAACCAAAGGCGAAAGCCATTTTTGAATTACCCACATTGCTGCCTCGCCATGCCACCAGAGCCGTTTCTCCCATTATATGGTCATCCGAGACGTTAACGAAAGGAAAAATATCAGCAGCTGTCATGGAAATGTGATTTACTCCTGTGAATAAGGGCGGAGCAAATACAAAAGTGGTAGAAGATGGTCGATTCTTATTGCGCATGATCAGGTTTACAAATCCTGTTGGTTGGTGGAAGGATAGCAGAATAGGTTGATTCTAGTGTTGTTATGTGAAATAATCTTGTTTGGTAAGAAATTAAACGAAAATAAATAAATCTTTTAAATGTAAAATAGGTAGATATATCTATAATGAAAAGATTAAGTTTATTCTATATGCAATACTTATGCATATGTATACAATTATATTTATATTATAAGTAATTGTTTTTTATTATTATTTACCTCAATGAAAATATACCGCAGCATTCTCTTGGAAACCATAGTTTTAAGCTAATCCAAAGAACTTACGCAACTACAACAAAAACTTTCATTTTTCAATTTATGCATATATGTCGTTTTGCATTATATGTATTATTGTGTCCCTTTATTAGAGTAGGTAATCTCACTAATTACGTGTAAATAACTTAGTTCTTTATTGAATGCTGAGTCATTCTTGGCACTATGTATAAACTTGGAAGTCACATCTAATTTTTTAAAGTAAATTGTCCTCGGTCTCTTTACATAAATTTGGTATATATAGGTAGGTATGTACCAATGTACCGTATATAAATAAAAATAAGCAAAATTAATGTAATGATAAAAGACGTATATTACATGCCGATAAGAAAATGTTTAACTTCTTTGGTAGGTTATATCTACCTATTAGGTAGGAACGTAAGCATAATACCATTAGCCAACAAAATCGAGAAAATTTTGTCGTTTCAAAAATCAAAACCGATATAAGTATGATTACTTCGAACTTATTTTGTGACAGCAAATGTTCTCATATATTTTTAGTTTGAACTCAAATACCACAATACTCGTCTAGATTATCTTCTATCTGACGTAGGTATGTAAATATTAAATATAAATGCAAATTCAATTGAACTCTTCATTATTATTAATTTTGCCGTAATGAGAGAGTACAGACTTAAAGCTGTGCTGATTTTATAACGTAAATCAAATATTTCTCAACGAAATAGCAAAAGCTGGCAATACTAAAGCAAAAAAAATTAAAGTTTACTATACTTTAGCTCCCGAATTCAGACAGGTTTTTTAGATAGACAAGACATTTTGAATGAAATTCTACAGATTCCTTACTTATACTAGTGTCTAACATAAATTTCGATTCTATTAAGCATCCTAAAAACCAGTTCAGAATAGTTAAACTGGCCGATTTGCACGACAAATTACATGTGATTCTAGAAATGATTCCTCATAGAAATGAACTTCGCTTACGTCAAGGACAAAAGTTTTAATTTAACTTTATAAAAATCGTAAAATATATACATATATTTATCTCTCGCTTGAACTTTCTATTCTCCGAAAACAAAATCAAAATCTGTGGATATTTTATTCATTCTAGACTGTATTCATAAAGTTACACAGTAATCCATCTACCAGCAACTGCCATAGTGCCATTCTCGTTTCAACCAATAGGCGTTTCCCATCAATCAAACTGCGTTATGAACCCATGCTATGCCTGAGCAGAATGATTTTAAGGCGGAGTGAAATCTAATTTTCTTAGGTAGCGGTATTGTTTGGTACGCATATAAATATAACCCATTCCTAAAAAAATAGAAACTCAATTAACTGGGCTCCTATAGGCATTTCATACAAAAAAGTGGGGTGCTGGCATGGTACGGAGGATTTTTTGAGGGCGGGCGATGAAGATTGTTTGCTCAAATCAGCTGAGCTTCGTCTGGCTGAGGCCGCTCGACATGTCAACCACTGACAGCGTTGGCAACAACAAAAATTCAGCATAACAAAAGATCGGCTCGTCACGATCGGACGTGTTTGGCTCGTTGTGTTGTGTAATGTGAAGTGAGTTGGTTTTATAAAAATTAAAAACAAAATTTTTCAATTGCTTGGATTTATAATCCAGCGGCGTACAATAATTTTTTGCCATTCATTCGCTAGTTGTTATTTACCAAAATTGTAGCGTAGTGTGAGCAGAAAATATTCAGTTATGTGTGAACGAGTGCTTGGCGGATTACCTATTTGGGTGGTAGTGGCAGGCGACTGGCGAGTGAATGACTGGTAATTTTGCCTTGTTTCGTGCAGTATTCGTCTATTGATCGACGGTAATTGACAAAGTACGGGGTCATTGGATAACGGGCGAATTGACAGCGGTGTCGGTAAGTGCTATCAACAATCGGTCAGTGAAATAGTGATAACAATGGCGGCATGATTTTAAGATGGTGTCGGTCGTGCATGGTTTACACATTTTGTGTGAAGAATTATCCAAATGGAAATTTCAATTGTTTTGTGCTGAGTTAATATTAGTTCGTTAAAAGTGAACGAACGGACAAGTGAAATCTTAGTCAATCAGTGCAATCAAGACCATGAGTTCATTTCTAATGGGCTACCCGCATGCACCACACGTTCAAAATCCCATGGGGGCCAGTTTGGAGCCCAAGTTTCCGCCTGCTGAGGATTATCATCATTACAATGGATACTCTATGACAACAGGAATGCCTCAAACGGGCTCTGAGTATATTTCGCCCCATAATGGTGGAATACATCAGAATTCCAACAATTTTAACTATTCACATCAGAGTATTGGTGGACATTATTACCACCATCATCACGGCTATGGTTCACAGATGCACTCAATGCAGAATAATTCATATTCGAGTAACGGTTACTATGGAAGCTATTACGGAAATAATGGTCACCATCAGGTGATGGATCTACCAATACAGTGCCCAAATTCGGAACCAACGAATACCGTTTTAGGATTACAAGAATTAGGTGAGATTTAAAAAATATATAATAAGAGCCACTTCCCATCGTTAACTACAGGAACGTTAGAATGGAAATATAGAGCAGAAAATTTGAAGATTTTCCACAACCTATCGTTCAATTACTTGCTTCTAATTCGAAGGCGATTTGTAGCAGTACAGGAATATGTAGTAATAAATGTTACTCCTGTACAGTAGCATTTTAAAATTAAAATAAAATTTTGAACTTTGATGTTTGCTGTTTAATGGGTCCAATTGTATGTTGTGATTTGTTATACCCTAGATAAAATCTCATAGCGTACCTGTATTAAGTTTATCATTTCATTTGTAATGCATAGAAAAAATGCTGGAAATGAAAAAATTAAAAGTTTTGTCTGCCCGACCTCACGATAACTTGAGACCGCGTTTCTTTAGAGAGCTGAAATTTTGCACATGGCTTTTTTAGGAAAAAATGGCGATTTATGTTCGAAAATGGAACAAATTAGGTAACTCCTTCGAAGTGTTGAATACAGAAATGTTTTTTTTCACTATATAGGGTAAACGTTCCAATTCGCGACCTTTTAAAGAAATGCCATCCCTATATAGGTAATAAGGAGTTTTTGTAGAATGTACGCCGATGTTTAATCTTTTATAATACAATAATAAACTCTTACTTTAAATTAAAAACTCAAAGCATTTATCTTGTCTGCATAATAATTGAAAATATGAGTGTATTGGGAAATAACCAGTTTGTGCATACCAAGGAGCCAATTTACGTCCAGGCTAAAAAAAAAAGCTATAAAACTGCTTTTATAAAAGGATTTTAAATTAATGTACTTTTGAAAGATACGATAAATTTGTTCATTAATTTGATTTTAAAAGCAATTAAAAAAACCGGCCAAGTGCGAGTGGGACTCGCGCACGAAGGGTTCCACCATCCTACCAAATTTAACACTATTCTACCTACTTTTTATTTATTTTTTCAAATGAGAGTAGGTAGGCGTCATTTGAAAAAATAAAGCTGTTATTTGATAAAATAATGCCTACTTATGATAATAATAATGAATGAAAGTAAAACGAGGAAAAAACGGCCGAAAAAATCACGTTTCTTGTATGAGGGCCCCCTTTAATTTTATTTTTATTATTTGTTGTTATAGTGGCAATAGAAATACACACTCTGCGAAATTTTTTACTATGGTTCATGAGATACAGCTCGGTGACAGACAGACATCGGAGCCATAGTAATAGGGTTCCCGTTTTTACCCTTTGGGTACGGAACCCTAAAAAAAGTTGTGATAAAATACACAGTAACATAACGTTCTTCAGATTAATGTTTTAGATAACAGCATCTTTTGGAATTTAGTAAATTAAAAGGAACAAATTAGGAAGGAGTTATATAACATAATGGAATTCAACGTTTCATAATTTAAAATAATAAAGAAAACTTTTACCTTAAAGCTATATATATTTAGTTTAACCTACTTTTCAGCCAAACTTAAAGCTCTTGGTCCCTCTCCTCCTCTTCTATTATGGATTCAAAGTTTTTTATCTAGTCACCTAATATGGTTTGTATGAGATAGCGTTACATCTGAAACTCACCCTATAGATGCCGGTGTGTCCCAGGGCTGTGTTATCTCTTCGTCTTTCCTCTTATTTACTTTCAATACCATCCATTGTTTTTGCCGATGACCGTACCTTGATTTTGCTTACGCTTTTGACACTCTTACGGACTCCGGGGGGGAATACCGCATGTGCCAAACGAGTATGCATGATTAGATAATTGAATTACAATCTTGACAATGTCCTCGCTTGGGGCAAAGTGAATCGTGTCGAATTCAATGCGCCTAAGATCCAAATTTGTCTCATCTCTTTAAAACAAGATCATCACTTAATCACTCCTGTGTCTTTTGTTGGAACATTAGTTGAAAACATTAACATCTGCTGGTTGTAGCATATGTGTTGTGTTGTGCTTAAAGGAAGTGTGTATAAAATTATCCCATTTGCATTAAAAAACTCGCTTAGCTCCAATGTTAAATGGGGCTTGTGGCCATCAACAAAGATGATCACGTATTTTTGAATGTGTTCATTTGTTAAACCAAGTCTTTACCCCATTCGCGATAGATTATCATGCAGCCTCAAGAAAGACCTAAAGGCCGGTATTCTGGTATGGTTATTGACTACATCCCTAGGTGGTCGTACGTAGGGCATACAACTGTTTCTTCAAATATTTCTTCTACATTCATCTCCTTTATACAATTTTGCAGCTCATCAAACAATTTTCGAATACCTTCTTCAGAAAACATATCCTTCGGTTAAGCCTTCGGATATACGATGTGCAAGCTCTGGATTTCATTTCAGAAAATGGTCCTATACTATTTTCGCCCGCCCCGGGCCACCCATTTTAGAAGGATGTAGTAGTGCTATTGTCCTAGAGAATTTTTATACCCTAGATGAGTATACTAAGTTTGTCATTCCGTTTTTAATGCTCAGAAATAATGTTAGTAGAGAAAAATGGATCAGACACCCACGCATAATATTAAAAGTTTTTTTGATTCTTACATATCCGTCTGTCCGTCAGTCCGTCTGTCCCTCCATCCTCACGATAACTTGGGAACGCGGTCAGTTAGGGCGCTGAAATTTTGCGCACGAGCTTTTTAAACAAAAAAGTAAATTTAGGTTTGAAAATGGGACAAATTGGGTAACTTCTTCGTAGGGCTGCAATACAAAAACATCTTTTTTTACTATATAGTTGGACAGTGCCTGACAATTCGTCAACGTAGAGAGCTAAAATTTTGCACACAGATTTAGAAAAAGAAATACGAATTTAAGTTCAAAAATCGGATGAATCAGGCAAGTCTTTCGAAGGGTTGCCATTCAAAAATTTCGTTTTTACTATATATTTGAACACTGCCGACGCAGAGAGCTTTGTGCACTGTGTTTTCATACTAATAGTAAATAAAGCTTCAAAAAGGGACTAAATCGGGCAACCTCATCTTGGTGTTGCCATATTAAAATTTATATTTTTTATGTATTATAATATAAAAGAATATGAAATCCTATGACATTGCTTATAATCATTTTTATTTCCGACGATCTGTTTTAGAAATATATGTGAAAACCACTTCAATGATCAAACTTGCACAGATGGGTGACCACACTAAATTACATCATCTAGGCTATCATAAGAATTGGTCTTAGACCAATCCGAGATTTTTTACTTATTTGAACTGTGTTGAAAGCGCTATCAGGCAGGGACGGATTTGATAACTTGGCTGCCCTAAGCCAATGGAAGACTGCCGCCCTACTCCCTGTAAAACGCGAAAAATTGAATGGTCTATATCTATAAGAATTAAATTAAAGCGAATTTGTTTATCAAATCATCACAATCCAAAGACCGTAGCAACTATGATTGGATGCACGAGAAGCTCTCTAAGTTTGGGCCGGGCCTACTCGGGCTATAGGGAAATCCGCCCCTGCTACATCATGGAATCCCACATTTGGCTAACGGCTCACACCACTTAACTAGTGTTTTTGTTTTTTTTTTTTTAGATTAAAATACGTTGTGGTCCAGACCCTAGACTTTGCTACGCCTTTAGGATGTCTTCCAGACAATTTATTCTGCAATGATAATTTTGGAATATTTTATTTGATATTAGCTGCTCTAATAGAAAATTTTCCTTGTGGAATATCCGACAAGGCTTCATTTAGTATCTTAGCAGTATATCCTTCCATATTTTGTTATATGCAATGAATTAAATCAGACTAATTAATAAAGTGTTGTTTGTTGGCCGCAATTAGGGACAAGTTGAAAAATTCAGCTCTAATTTGCGGCCACCAGTTCACGTGAGAGCAATCATTGATACATTTCCCGGTCGGATGTGGTGATACCGAAAATTAACTTAGTTTTCAAAAATATTATATTTATTTCAAATACAGCTATACTTGAATAGATTCCTCCCTCATAAAAAAAATGGAATGAAAATATTGCACTTGCGCATTATTTACATGCCGACACCTAATGAACTGAACTCTGATGACTGAACTTTAACTCAACGATCCTTTTGCTCATTTTAGGGGTACAGATATATACAATACATATTAAGGAAAATAAGTCGTATTAAGCAGGATTTACATTATGATGACAACCAATTTTTACAGAAATTGTGAGGGAGATAGTTTATTGAAATTTAAATGCTGCGGAAGCAATCATCGCAATACCTCACACGTACAGTCCCCTCTACTTTTTATGGCAAGACTCTTAAATTGTCAAACTGTCTACTTGGAAATTGTCAAGTTTTTAATCGTTTTTTCGTAGATATTCAAAGACGGATCATGAAAAGAAGTATAATTTTACTATTTCTAAAATATTGCATGAAAGCACGAAGGAGTTCGAAGCAAAGGATGAGATTATATCGAAAAAATTTCTCGGAAAATATCAGGTGGTACTGTAATTCGGTTCTGCAATCATCATTTTCATATAATAAACAAAAAGTTCTTTCAAGTGCTCACATGAAAATAATTCCACTCCACTACCGAACTAACGCCGGTGAAGATAATTCCAGCCCGGTTCGTGTTCACATGACGGATTATTTTAAAGGCGGAATAATTCTAGCAAATTATAATGGAAAAGGACCACTGCAGTCAATCTCTGAACACACTACTCTCTGCCTGTGGATAGAAAACTACCTCAGAAATAACTTCAATATTTTCTATAAAGAAATATTTAATAACTTTCTATTTCGTAATATTTAATTACAAACTCAAACCTTACTTTTGTTTATTTCGACAAATAATTTTACCTTACAGATATGTGTATGCCATAAAATTATAGTAACAAAACAGCAATGTGGCACCCCCAGTAGTCGAAATTGACAAATTAGGATTTCCAATAACATTGTTTTAGTTTCAGTAACTATAAAAACTCCCTAGGCTTGAGGTCTTTTTATGGTTCCGGACACGCACACAGTGACAAATCGACGTCCGGAAAAAATTCCGGACGCGTTTGCTTCTCTCGTCACTCATAAATAAATTTCCGTATACGATATACTATCTCCCTCACAATTTCTGTAAAAATTGGATGTCATCATAATGTAAATCCTGCTTTAAGGCATGTTATAAAATAAACTGCACGCAAATTGGGTAGTGGACGCGAATTGGTGCACTTTTCTTTTAGGTACTGGCAGACTGGTAGAAAATGCGATGACGTTAACAATTTCCTGTACATATTTTTTACTACACTTTTATACCCGGAGAAGCTGTTTTTGCTTTAATAGAAAATGAAATTTTGTATACAGTTTTTTCGAAATGTAGTATAAATACAATTTAAAAAAATGGTTAGAATGGTGTTCCGATACAAAATCTCAACAAAATTCGGATTTTCCCTAAACTCAAGATATCCTGATTTTCTAAAAATGCAATAAAGCCTGGATTGCCTGGAAATGTGGAAGTTCATAACTAAGATTAGATCTCATTTCAGCGTTGTAATTTTTTTAGTTAGTCTTGTTCACATCGTTTTTGTCAAATATATAGATATTAATAAATAATATCATTGTTTTCATTTTAAATTCATTGAATTTAACATCAGAGTCATAAGTCAATCAAAATGTTTTTATTTTCTACAGCAAATTTTTCAAAGTTACAATTGAAATTAGATGTTTTTCTTAATAATTACTATATTTGAAAACTGATCATAATTTTTTTTGTTGGAAATCCTTGATCGATATTAAAAATTGATTTTTACAAAAATTTATGCTGCTCACCATGCAACTTATTGGCTTGCTTCTTCCTTCCAGCTTAAAATTCAAAACAATGTCATCATTTTGTTGTTTGAGAAAATTAACTTAACAAATTACCAAATCGTTGCAGAA
The DNA here is from genome assembly GCA_963924295.1 of Dioctria rufipes. Taxonomy (NCBI): domain Eukaryota; kingdom Metazoa; phylum Arthropoda; class Insecta; order Diptera; family Asilidae; genus Dioctria; species Dioctria rufipes. The sequence goes on from OZ002741.1 coordinate 114,666,048, forward strand.
ATTTACTTTGCCACGTTATATTTGCTTGTTCTTCATCCAGTGCGGCTAGAAAGAGATGACATTGGTTAGATTTTCCTCCTGCTGGCTAAAACAAACAGCTCAGGAAATGTTGGAGTCATCATCATTCCGACACAAATCATAAATTCTTGTGACCAATTATTACTCTTGCTCTATCCGTTCTAATAGATACTAGCTTAAAGATGCGTTCTGTCAACTTTGAAATATAATTTTTGGACCTCTAATCCTTTTTTCAAAGGAATCATACCCAATATTTCTTCTTTACTACATACGAGTACATACGCAATATATTACCCAAGTAACCCGAACCATAGATAGCACAACAACTAGATGTCGCATGGCATACTAAAACAGAGTATACAGATTGTGAAATGGGTAGTGTATTCTGGAATGGACCATAACATATTTTAGAGCATGCCAAAAGCAAATATTTTTATAATAGCAGTTTTATATACATTTAACAGACTTCCATTCCGGAATGGACTACCCAGCCATATAAATATTGTATACTTGTTTGGTACTGTATGCGACATCTAGTTCTTGTGCCATCTATGCCCGGACATACTAGCAAGGCAATTTTGTTTTCTCACTTATACGCAGCTATTTCTTACAAGGTAAAAATTCGGCTCGTTATAGATAGGCCTGCCGTTGCCGAAAATGCAAAGGTTTCTTTGCAACCCTCTTCAGTGGTCTGATGATTACTCGTATTTTTATGATTAACGTTGATTTTGTATCAATTTTATTAAATTTTCAAAAATCATTCGAAAAAAATGTAGTTGCGCTGTGTGACGTATGAGTATATCTGTCTGTTTGTAAATTCGTAACATAAGCAATTATAAATACATATCACAATAGCTCACAAATGCTTCCGTTCATTTTCTCAATATGCCGCATGTCACTATTTCCTGACAATTGAACGTCTTTAATTGCATGTTTAGTTCTTGGAAAGCTTCTTTTACAAATTCCCCATCAGAAAATGACTTAAATTTTTATGTTAAAAGACTGAATGTAAAGCCTAGTTGACATTATGGTGATTGACCAGCGCTGATGCGACAGTTCAACTCGTTTGACTTTCTCGATTGCGATGAAATCAGTACGTGTAAAGTGCTGTTGCTATCAGTATTGGTGTTGCCACTGTACATATGGTAAGCGGATTCTAGTTGCTGATGCTTCAGGGCTGGTCAATCATCATAATGTCAACTAGGCTTCAATGATTGATACGCTAGTCAATGCAAAATAATTTCAAAATAGGTTTTTTAAACACATCCTGTTGGGTTGATAATTTTGACTTGAACTCTTTATTTTTATTTCTTCTCAAATCATTGTTGATTATTTCGATGGAGAATAGAAAAGTCTTTTCAAGTTATCTTTTTTAGTCAGGCCTATAGATGAATGACATATTAAGCAACAACATTTTTCTGTTCTCGTAAAACAATATTTACATGCTGACATTCTTTCTCGCTAGAACTTATTCACTTTTACCGAAGTGATATATATTTAGAAGCGGAAGAAACTAAAATATTTTACCGTGTATTGCTTTTGGAAGTTAAGGTTGCACAATTCATTATAACGTCCAGTCAATATTCTTAAAAATGCGCACCAAGTGTTCGTGATAAAGAAAATGTCACTGATGTAGTTTTGGGAAATCCATACTTTATTAATCTTTGTACCATGTATAAACCACCTTGATATTTACCCAATATTTTAATGCAATTAAGACATGGTATAAAGCGTATGAAGGTATGTTCCATCTCAGAATGAGAGAAAAACTATTTCTTATTTCATTACGTCATCAGTTGAAAATTTTTTCACATATGTATGTGAAGAAATCGTAAGCGAATAAATCGAATTAAGTTTTTAAGTGCACATTTAATAGAAGTTGCAAAGAAAATCTTTTAAAATGGTTAATTGTGCAGTAAAAGATTGAAAAAAAATGAAAAAATAATAAAAATTTCCCATACATTTCCTTGGAAATGTTTTAACTAGTGACATTGCGCTCAGATGGAATATACCTGATGATACTCCATATACCATGCAATTAAGAATTCTTCCAAAAAAATATTATGCAAGAAGTTCTTTATGGTTGCACTACCATGGTATAAAGATTAGTAAAGTTTGCCCTTCCCTAACTGTCAGTCGGTAAGCACGTCATGGTGGACAGTTCGCTTGTTTCAATTTCAATCGTTCTCACAAAAGTACAAAGAAATTTCTTTGCTTTTCCACAAGCACTTATTCATTTTTTCGGAAGCGATTTAAACTTCACGAAAGAAGAAACTATAGCTTTTAATCTGATATGGCTTTTGCGATGGAACATGTCAAATCAAGTCCTAGATCCTTCGCATTAACGAATAAAATTATAGGAATTTTGACGAGTTTAACAACATTTTTGAGATTAGTCCTCAGGCTTTAGTTTTGGTCTTGAGTTCACTTTTTCGTTATTTAAAACTTTCTATTGTCCGATTTAAACTCAATGCTTCAATTGACGTATTATACAGCTTGTTGCGTGGCAGCCAGCAGTTCGATTAGGTCTACTGCGGTGAGGTTGTATAGATGCAATGGGATACTGGATAGGTGCGATGTGACACAAATGCTTACAGTTGTTAAATACCATCTGCCAGAGTCGTAATTACATTAAGATTACCAGTATAAAGTACTTAAATATTAATTAATAATGATGATACCATTCGATGGGCTCTGTAGCAATGTTTTCGGAAAGAAAAATTATAAATATTTTTAAATGCATTGCCCGTGGCTGCTTATTTGAAAGCCGATGCTAGCCTTTAAATTTTTTCATGATTCTATACAAGAGGATCTAATTAGTTTTCTTTCTGCCATCTTTATTTCTATGCATTAGAAACGTATATATGAACAAACTTAGTCAGAATTATTAGCTACGAGAATGAGTGATAATGAAAAGAAAAACGAAGTGTATTAACCCGGGAAAGAAAACTCCGTCTTAGAGGCGCTTGCGTGAATAATTTATTTCGTTATTTTTTCCTTAGTTTTAAATTTATAAAATAAACAAATAGATCATACAATTGTATATTATTTATAAAACTAAACCTATAATTTTAAAATAATAAGATACATTTTAAAAAACAAAACTAAATAGGATAAATAAACTCACTTGAAAATAGTGCGCCTCTGAAGTGCATGGTTATCTTTTACGTAAGTCTTAATATGGTTATCTTTGTAGTGTTAAGAAGAGAAGAGCGATACCAACAACAAATATAAATAATCAAAATTAAGATGAACAGGCGATTTTTATGTGATTACGTGAATAAAAACAGCATAAATCTTTATAAAAGACAAAATTTAATTGGGCTAATGTTGGGCATTGCCACAGGTGTGTTGGGGCTGGTCCACTGGCTTTAGATATTTGTTATGGTAATGTACCTACCTACGCGATGATAAGGACATTTATTTATAAGTTTTTTTGCTGGTCTTTATTTACTCTCTAGATTTTACCTTTAATCAGAGATGAACTTCTGTGATAGACTCCAGAGACAAACTAAAAGATTCATTAAAAAACCTTCACCAAACAAGACCTTGGATCTTTTAAGTCTATCTAGGAATCAATTCATAATCATTACAGGAGCTCTAATCGGACACTGCAAACTTAACAAACATAAGCATCGGATCGGTATATCACCCACTGATGTATATAGGTTATATTTCGAAGCAGATGAAACATTCCGACCACGTCTTCCTAAAGCCTGCCAACTTTGAAGGAATTTCATCCAAAAAAATACTGCTCTTCCTAGGAAGAGTGGGATTGCTGGATGAACTGTAAAGAAAGTGATGCACAATAAGCCAATGAATGGCTGCAGTGCACAGGCCACTCGTCCCGCTTAATCCTAATCTAATCTAATCTACCTTTAACGTTCAGAATTGTCTGTTAGGCCACATAAATGGACATACTCTCCGCTGTCATTTTTTCATATTAATATAGGTAAGCACAACTATATTACTGTATTTTTTACAAATAAATTAGCAAATAATTTCGAAATTCCTTCATTATCGCGTGGAGCAAACCAAAATCGTTGTGAGCGAACAATAATAAATGAACAGACTGTCTTGTTTACATACAGCGTTTTTGATTTTAGTAATTAGGAGTCATTTGAAGCGAAAACAGCGACGAGCGCATCAAATAAAAAATGTTGTTTTACGCGGAATCGCTTGTGGAAAGAGGTAATTATTAAAACATAAGTTTAAATTAAGAAATGCAGTGCATTTAGATAAAACGGAAAATTTTATTAAGTGCACATTATGGGATTTAATAATCCCAATTATCATAACAGGGAGGAAGTGAGGAAATTCATTATATAAATGGTGAAACTTTCCGAATACTGGAATTTCTTTATTAATTAGGTGTATTAAGCCTTTTCTTTTAATTAAGTATTAATACTTGAAGTAACTACTTTCAAGTAAAAGCATTCGAATTATCTTAGATCGTATATTGTGCAGTAGGTATACACTACACTACACAAACCTTTTAACTGAAATATGACAACCGAGTCCGCATTTTTAAGAGAGCACCAAGAATCTCAGATTTACTCCGCGCGAATCCTCTTTACGATAAACGTGCTCTTACTCATATGAAAGCTCCAGAGCATTGCTTCCTAATTTTTTTTTTAATATAACCGTATAGTGCGGATTATCCGTAACGAGTTAAAGCAATTTACAATTAGGATTTATGGATTACAAATCTGAAAAATTCAGATACATCTAAAAATTCGAAATGAAAAACCCGGATTCCGCCACCACCCCTAGTTGCAGCATTTGTCAAGTAATATGCATTTTTTCCTCTGGCGTGTAACGAAACGGCAATTTTCTCAGTAGCAATTTTGCTCACAATTTTTGTTAATTAGATAACAGAATACATACCTACATTTAGTACTACAATTTAGATATTAATTGAAATATTTGCCATGGATGTTACGACCATTGTTAATATTCACATCTTTAAGTTATAGGGGGAACCACAATTGATTTGATTAACTAAGAATATTAGAGTGTTTTCGGGTAATAACGTTATTTCAGCTTAGCAATTTAATGCAAATGATATGTAGATTATTACGGTATTTATTGTGTGAAATGATTTCATCATTTATCTTCATGATATTAAAAGATGATACATCAACCTCACCTTTGAAAATGACGAAAGTGGTATAGAAGTTCCCTCAAGTACAAGGTTTTAATCGTTTATGAACATTTAAAAGCAACAGCGCTATGATTGATCCTTAAGAAGTTCCGCTAACGACAGGAATGAATCCATGAACCCTATTTTCATTAACAAGTTATTGCTGTCTGTCAGTAAGACAACACTTTATAAGCTTAGAAAGGAAAAATTGAAGTGAGCAGCAAAACTGTAGATAACAATAATGTGATCAACGTTGTCAAATGACTCGGGAAATTGAGTAAAACTTGCATCGTAAGCACGAACGTCATCGAAGCTTACTTTTCATTTATGTACTTTGTAAGTATATGAAGTTTTGAATGTTCTTGAAAGTAGTAGGTGCAAAAGAATTTTTATACCCTAGATGAAATCGAAATAGTATGCAAGCTTATCATTCCGCTTGTAACACCTAGAAATAATGATGGTAGAGCAAAATGGATCACGCATAAATGTTGAATTTGAACTGCCTGGTGTAGTAGATGCGTGCCGTGCTTTCCCCAGTTATTGTGCCATATAAACACCTCGCCGCGAATATTGAGTGTTTGGGACTCGGATTAGTGCCGTGACCGCCGTCGTAAAAAGCGATTAGGTGGCACTATAATCAAGCTGATTGGGATTAACTTAACAAATTCATTAGAGAGTTAGACTGGTCGGAGTGTTCTTCCTCGAGACATGTTGAGTGCTGCTCTGAATCTCTTATCAACTGGTTTTGGATATGCAGCTTCATTCGACACAGATACAAGAATATTAAACTTAACAATTCAATTTGGTTTAACAATGACTGTTATACAGTCATTAAAAACAACGAAGCTGCATTTCAGGCATATAAACTGTGCAATTCAGCGGAATTGAGACAGATTTCGGTACCACCCCTAATTCACAACGGGGATATATACATGGAATTATTGGGCAAAGCTGATTTGTTTGCTGCTAACTTTGCTGTGAAATCTTTCTTGCCACCTTCTTCGCAAAGTCCTCCTTCTCCACCAATATACAATTACAAGCAAAGACCGTTACTTTTTCGCACAAGAGAGGTCTGCAAAGTACTAGCAGGTCTCAATGTGTCTAAGGCTGCTGGGCCTGATGGTATTTCGCCCCTGGTACTCTAGTGCTGCACCTCTGCTTTAGCTAAACTTCTACGCAAACTATTCCACCTGTCCTATTCGACAAGAGTCAAGGCAAGGAGGAGTCAGGAGGCAAGCAGCAAGCAATCCCTGAAGTTATAGACCAATTGCTCTTACTTTCATTCTTTCGAAGGTTTTCGAAACACTCATCAACAGCCATTTGCTGAAATATCTAGAAACTGATCACCTTATTAAAGATCACCCATACGGCTTTCGTACTGGCCGCTCTACTTTACTTTACTAGCATTCCTTACCTAGCGTTGGAATCAATGTCTTCATAGTTTTGGTGAATCTGAGATAATCGCATTAGATATCTCGAAGACCTTCGATACAGTCTTGAATACTTTTTAGCTAAACTTCAGGCATTAGGTCTAGACCCTCTTTTCTTAAAGTTTTCTCTCCCGCCGTTCAATTCATGTTATATTGGACTTGTTACTTCTGACCGTTTTATAATCCTTGCCGGTGTACCACAAGACTCTGTGATCTTTCCTACTCTCTTCTTCATTTTTATTAATGATCTGCTAGTTCTCACTTTCAATCCTATTTATAGTTATGCAGACGACAGCATCCTTAATCTCGTGTACTCGTTCGACTCTATAGCTGATTTCTGCTGACAAACGAAGCCACATGTTCAGTTCACTAAACTATGACCTCACAACAATACTGGCTTGGGGCAAAGCACATCGAATCTTGTTTAATGCTTTTAAAAAGGCATTTTTATCTCTTATCAATCAAACGTACTCCAACTCTCACTCAGCTCATTTTCGTCGATAGAGAAGATATCTCAAAATCACCATCTATTAACATCTTAGGCATGGAAATATCCAACAATGTTAATTGGACTGATTACATTTTTGGTATTGCCAAAATCGAGATGAAATGCCAGGGCTTCTTGCAAAGATGCAAGAAATATTTTACTCCATCTGAATTGGCGCAAATCTACAAGCCTCATATCAGGCCTAGATTAGAGTATAACCCCCATATTTGGGCAGGGGCTAGACACACTGCGTTGTTCCCGTTAGACAAAGTCCAAAAGAAGGCTTTCCGGCTTATTAGCGATAGAGCACAGACGAAAGGGCGGATGTCTGTCTCTCTTTTATCGGTACTTCCATGGTTATTGCTCTGACAAAATTTCTAGCCTGATCCTTTGTAGAACTCCTCCTATGTATGCGCACCACACGAGCTGTAAAGCTCATCCTCACACCCTTGAAGTCAAATTCGGCCGTACCGTGAAATTCCGTGAATTCTTCATAAGCAGAACTCTACAAATTTGGAACATTTTGCCATCCTTTGTTTTCGTCCCAGCTATGAGCCACAAACATTCAAGCGTAATTCTCACCGTCATCTACTTAACCCAACCCAATAATCCTCAATTCCCAACCCCTTCTTCCTTTCCTGCCAAGGCTGTGCTACGGCATCATAGGGTATCCCCTGAGCTGTGGCAACATCATAAAACAAAATATTAAGAGGTATTTTGTTTTTTGAATGTCCGTCCGTCCTCTTGATAACTCGAGGACACGAGCTGAAATTTTGCAGGCGGGCTTTTTAATAAAAAGTAAATTTAAGTTTGAAAATGCGACAGATCGCGTAACTCCTTTGTAGGGTTGCTTTGCCATACAAAAATTTCGTTTTTCACTATATATTTGAACAGTGACAGAAACGGCAATTTAAGTTTGAAAATGGAATGAATCGGGCAACTCCTTCGTAAGGTTGTCATACAAAAATTTCATTTTTCATATATATTTGAACACGGCCTGAGAACGCGTTGATATGGACAGTTGAAATTTTGTACATTGCGTTTTCGTAGTAATAGTAAATGAAGCGTAAAAAGCGACTAAATCGGCAAACCCCTTCTTGGTGTTGCCATATAAAAATTTTGGTTTTTTACGTATACTGTAATAATCATCAGTTCTAGACGCTTTTATTGTACTGAAAAGTTGTTCAGAATATGAAATCTTATGAAATTAGTTATAATAACTTTTACTGTGCGACGAGCCTTCGTTCCATTAATTTTCTGTGATTTTAATAAATTATTTTATTATTTCAAGCTGCAAAGTGTGTTATTTACTATACAGCGTGTTTCCGTCTAGGTGATCCATAGAGCAGAAGGTGATAGGACTCACCTAGCCAAACAAAACATTGTATGGCAGGGGAAGGGGGGGGAGGGGGTCCACATCAACCGTTTGGGAATTACAGGGTGATTAAGAAAAACTCTAGTTTTTCATAAAACACCCTGTATCTTAAAAAGTACATAGCGTGCAGTAACAGTTAAGGGCTCCATGTATGCAAAACTTCATGGTCTTTCCAAAGACTGCTCAACCAGTGCCATATGTACATACTCTTAGAAGTTATTGGGGTCTAAAATAAAAATTTCGGATTTTCTTACCTTTTTTTTACCTTGACTTCTATTGTTTTTGCAAAAAGGTCAATTACTTAACTTTTTTTTATAAAAGCTGTAAACTGTGGACTCTTCCCTTTAATTTGACTCTATGTCCTAACTGTATCCATTAAAACGGTATTAGCTCTTAACATATTCTCAAAGCTATTCTGAACTCTATTTTCAAGGAGAATTTATTCCCTTGGTGACTGCAAACACGTAATTAAAAAAACAATCGTCTAATTTCGGTATGACCTGAATAGGTTATGAGCTAATAAGTCTTTAAGGGCTACAGGTAGAACATGGAGCGTAATAGCTCAAATTAAAGAGGAGAGTCCTTAGTTTACAGTTTTTATGAAAAAAAAGTTATGTTAATGACCTTTTGGAAAAAAAATCGTAAAAAAATCCTTAATTTTTATTTGAGACCCCAATAACTCCTGAGAGGAGAAGGGTCAGGTACTGGTTGAGCAGTCGTTGGAAAGGCCATAAAGTTCTACATATATTGAGTCCTTAACTGTGTCCGTAGTCCATGTACTTTTTAAGATACAGGGTGTTTTATGAAAACCCGGTTTTTTTTCTTACTCCTCCTGTAATTCCCAAATGGTTGATGTTGATCACCTTTTTGGGAACCAGTGCTCAATATATGATAGGAATTGGTCTTACAATTAGACCAATTCTAGCCTTTTTAATTTTTTACTTGTTTTTTGCCCAATTTATAGTCTTTAAATAACACATTCTCATTTTATTTACATAAACTTCTGAAGCATCAGTTAAAAATCGCGTCATTTCTTAGTATAAATGTAGCCTATACATTCTCTTTCCTTTTATAATAACGAGAGGGCTGTACGGAGATTCCTATTCCTGTAAATGTTTTGGAGAGATCGCCACTTATGTATATACGTAGTTTATATATTTCACTCCGTAGTTGATAATTCATTTCGGATATTTCATCAACTTCCATTTCGAGCCGATCCATTATGTACTATATTTCCATGAGCCAGAGTTGAGTTAGAATTGAGTTAGCGTTAAGTTTTGCTGGCTGATGCTGTTTCCATGCCCGTCTTGAGTTGAGTTGACAGATGAAATATTACATACAAAGTAACCGGATTTGTGTTGGATAAAATACCTATCCGCACTATTCTAACAAATACTTACACAAAGCCAAACTTAACCCGACTGGTTGAACTCAACTCAACTCAATTTTCGTTTCCATGAGCATTAATTCGGATTCAATTCAGATTGCGCTCTGCATGGAAACATAGTAATGATAAACAGAGGAATTACCTTGATGAGACTGAAACCATTCCAGATATTCTGGCGTATCTGTCCAAAATTCACAGGCTTTGTAATATGTAACTGTTTTTGATGCATATACGAAGATCTTTTTCGATATAATACGTTGTGTGTATAAATTGAGGCCCTGTTTTCTCTATGATCCGTCATCCAAGCCTATTAGTACTTGCTTGATTCTAGATGTTTTCCCAATTATTCGCTTTTTCCTCTCTTTTTCAACACTTCTTGGAAGAAGCGTGCGCTCTGAAGTACTTATATAACAAGCTCACAAACAGATCGTAGATTACTGGTAAACTGGTCTATGTAAACCTAATTATTAATTGGAGCTTGGTTCACTTAATTTTTGTTAACTTTTATTACAATATTACAGATATAAATACTTAAACGATTTCATAAAATGCGAAATAATAAATATTTTGCACCGCTTTAGGAAGGATAAAGCCCTTAACACAATCTTAAATAAATGACGATGAGCTGAAATCACATACCTACTTGCAGCCTATAAAACTTTAAAATGGAAACTTATTGTCATAATTCATAGCCGTATATTGAGAATCAGCTCTCCACTGGCAGGAATCGGTCGTGTACTAACAGATATGAGAAAAAATATTTTTAATAAACTGCACATAGTCTGTCTTATTCCGAGATACGTTCAACTAAAAAGTTTTTCTCTTCCAAAAACTTTTGGACTAGCAAAAGTCTGTACCAACTGCCAGAAATCTCAAATTTATCGGTATACAAAATATGCTTTAGGAAAAGTTGATGTTCTAGCCAGTAAGTTCAACCAAATTCTAAAGGATTCTAAAGTAACTGGAGTGAATAAATTGCTCTAGTACTCTTGGGAGTACAAACTTAGACGAAAGTAGGAATAAACGCCACGCCTCACCTGTAGACAAACCAGTTTATGCTCAGACATTAAAAGTGCCAGGTGAAATTTTTGTTCAACCAGAACACAAGGATAATGATGAAATCTCATTCTTAATCCAGAAATTTTGTAACCAAATGCGGTCAATGAGATTTGAAAACCCTCACAAACCTCAAGATGCCCATACATACGTCCCAGTAATGAAAATATGTATGCATTTTTACGTAAAGATATAAGTTAAGTTTAAATATGTAAATTAAGATTAGAGCCATCTTAAACCACTTAACATTTTTAGACGTTTTGTGTTTTTCGTGACCTTCCTTCTTTATTTTTCCCGAAGGGCTAATGTAGTGTACATATAATAGCTGTGCTCTTTTATGTCCACAGAACAGAGCAGAACAAAAGATACACAAAAGAACGCCTCATACATTTTCATAGAAAGATTTAAATGAAGCGTACAGTACAAATAGTTCGCTTCAATCGACAGATCAATTTGTTCTCTCCAGTATATGGGAGTTTTAGAACAAGGTGCACAAAAGAAAACAGCTAATATGACTTTTAAAACTCACGGCTTATGAGTAATTCCAACTTTGCCCTCTTCAAAACTAACCATATTACATTTCGAAAATGCAGCTAAGTTTGCAACAGGAGGTGAACTTATGGACTTCCATATATTAGAGTCGTTGTTGATGACACAAACGAAGTGTTGTTCAGTGCAAACTGTGATGCATATTAACTTAATTAAGTAAACTACATTTATTTTAATACTTGTAGTGAATCGATTTTAAAAGAAACTGTAGTGAAATAAACCGTGAGGGTTAAATAAGGTTCATTTTTCATTTAATTTCTTTATTTATCAATCTCTGAGACTAGGATACCGTAACTTACCATAGAACTCGAAAAATATACTTACATTACTAATGGAAAATCATTTAGTATTTTTATGAATTAATATTAGATGTGGAAAAATTAAAAAAAATTAAAAACTAAAACTAAAAATTGAAACTAATACTAGACTAAAAGATGTTTAAAAAACCGACCTACTTCTATTCCATTCCTTGTCTTGGCTTAAACAACTAATGAAGGAATTTTCTTAATATGTACAACTTCGTAAAATTTTTCTTGTTTGTTAGTAATACATATATTAATTTTATTTATTTGCTAGAATTACTTTGTCGTCCAGGCTTCAGGTTGAAAAGAATCTAGGAAAGTTCAATATCATTTTTAGAATTTTATTTTGTGCTTATTGTAATTTATTAATACGACATTGTGCAGCACTACTCCAGATTGGTACTGCGCTAGTTCTCTAAATTTAAAGTTTGTTGTCGAGACTTAATATCGATTTTCTATTGATAATGAGGTACAGTGCTTTGATTAATTAATTAGAATTTTCTTAACTTTCAGAAATATGTTGCTTGTTTGCCGGAGTTTTATCAAGTGTCGCGGCTAGGTATCTTAGTTCAGATTTCCAGCTGATCTCACATGTATCGAATGTAATGTTTGAGTGTAGCAAAATTTTGGTGACGCGTTTTTTCATGATGAAAAACATTGTTTGTGTTTTGGTTGAATTAACCTTAATCTACCACTTATGAAAGAAGTCGCTTAGCTCTTTATTTTATGATACATGTATGCATATACCTACATCTATAGTCTTGACATGAATTTTTATATTCGTTCTTTGATATTCTTACGTAGTAATGTGCTATGTAGTCATATCATCGCAGCAAGTAGAAGCGCGCAAGTGTGTCTATGAAGAGTTTTGTTTACACATACCATTTATGTGTACATACCAACCTCATCAGCCGTTGCTCTGGGCGGCGGGAAAATGCTTGAAATGCTCTCCACTGGAAATGATGCTATGTACAAGTAGTTGTCCTAGGATGTTTAATATTTGGTGGTCATAAATACAACAAGTGATAGGTTTAAGTGTTAAAAAGAAAATATTGTATGAAGAAGGGGGAAAATTTTAACGGTTTTCCAGGTACAGGATGATTCATAGTTGAAGGTTTTTTACCTGACATAATGTTTTTATTTGTATCTCCGATGATCTGTAACCTTTTGACTTGGAACAAACTTTCTGTAATAGGTAACATAATGCCTCATGTGAACATATATCCGATACCTTTCACATTTACGACGCAGTAGACCTAGGTATGAACAATTGAAGTGATTTTTTCTGAAAACTCAAATTTCGCACCATTTTGCGCATTATTAACATGTGCATTTTAATGCACTCAGGAATAGCCCCTACTATCCCCTTTATAAGGGTGTACCATGCTGCATCTACTTGTACAAAATTCATAAATAATTTTAAGAAAAGTTCTGAGGAATTTTGTATGAGCCCGTTATGCAAATAAGCGTACAGCAACAATCTGAATCCTATTTTTATTAATATATTATGAATTAAAAAATGTTCAATATATCCTCCATTATTACTAATGCACGTCATTGTCCTTCACCTTAATCCTCTATCAGGCGCGCAATCAAAATTCTTAATAGGGGGTGGGGGAGGGGAGCATTAACTAATTTTGTTTTTTTTATAACTTTTTATTTTATATTTCTCAATGAATGTTAAGTTTAGTCAAGCCATGTAATCGGGTATCTCCGACAGTGTTCTTAGTTATGTCTTAATTCTCCGAAGTGTTTTTTCTATTGTACTTGTTGGTATTTGCAATAAATAAAAAGAAAACATTTGTGCTAAGTGTTCAGACTGCATATGCTTAAAGCATCTATTGCATTTTTTGGTAGACTTCCGATGTTGATAAATTACCAGAGATCTAATTCTGCTAAATGAGCGTGACAATTGTATGTGTATGCCGCTATATCAAGATATAATAATATACATTGTTAACAAAGTGAGTCCAATAGTGCTAAGAAAATACCTCGCGGGTAATACGTTTCAGCATATTCAGCTGCCACATTACTTCGTTGGTTTCTTTACAGTTAACTGAACTCTTATTCTCCTTTTTTACTAATGTCAGATAAAATAGAAACAACATGCTAGAGAGCTGTACATAAATCAGAATCACTAGTAGAATTCTGCTTAATGGTAACATATAGCTAAAGATTTTCTCAGAGTATAATAAATTCTGACTAGAGAATCCCTTGCAGAAGAAGAAACGCATCAGATAAGAAGGCTCTGCCATTCTATAATTCTATTTCCTCTAAGTATGCAGCTGTAGGAGTTGAAAATTGGCACACTAATAGAACAGCGTTATGCCTTTCTACCCATCTTGTTATACAAAGCTGCGGAAGCCTCTTTCTTTCAGACTGAGGGCCCAACTCGTCTATATTTGACTTCAAGACAAGCTAACGCTTCGGGGTGTAAACAAAATTATACATCTTTTCAATAGCAGCAAACTCATTTATGAATATGATGCATAAAATTAAAAGACTTTTTGATTTTTGTATATCCACATCATTTCTATTTTTTCCTTTCTGTTTTCTTTATTTAAGCCACACTCCACAAATGAATTCTAGGTGGGCGACAAAATAAAAAATTTAAAAATATAATTGAAAATAAGGAAGAAATTTGGTAAAAACAAAAATAAATCAAATCAAATCAAAGAATCTATATTATAAATAATAGCCTACATGTGACACATCGATTACTTATGTATACATATCATACTACTTATTATATATTACAATGACTGGTTACATTTATAGAAACATGAGCACATTTTTAACAATGTTATATTATACATAGAGCGATGAGTTATGTATAAGACTGAATGAATTTCGGACAATACAAAACTTGATAAATCTGTACATAATTTTAATCAATATGGAACATAATTATGTGTTGCACATAATATAGTATTGGACACATACTAAGCCACACTTAATAATAAGAAATAAATTTGGGAAAAACTAATAAAAATTTTTTTTTCGTAAAGTATTTGCGAAAACCTTCGAAAAATCTCGATCTGAAAGATTTTCGTATTATTGAAGAAAATTACTTAAAATCATGTATACTTATAACGCATTTTAACAAAAATATTGTAAAAATTTATAAAACGTTTCGTAAAAATGGAACGAACGTACACTTGCGATGGTGGAAGATTGCTTCGTAATTTTTACGAAATGTGAAATTTTTTTCATAATATAAATTGAAAAATTACGAATATTTCGTGCATATTCTTCAGAGCGAGATTATGTAGTATTACACGCACTTTCCTAAACTTAAGAAAAATGACGTAAAATTTATAAAAACATTTGCAAACCAGAACAATGAAGTACAGTTAATCTCTGTGCATCAGTCATTTTACTACCAATTGCGTGCATTTCAAGGTAGAACGTGATCGACAAAACTTGAATTTATAAGTTAGGCATAATTACTGCAGCTGGTGAAGTATATATTACTCACAAATTAATTAAACAGAAAACATATTGGGCTCGGCTGCAATTTATTGCAAATTAAAGACAAAGTTGTTAAATTTTTTTTTCCAATAATTTCTTTTCGCATTCGATTACTGTGTTAAAGAAATTTTCAAGGAGGGCCATTTTGGTAGCTTATTTGCTTTAAATTAAATATTTGCAGGAATACTGAACCTGATATTAATTACCACGGCTATGATGATTTTCCCAACATAGTACATGGAAAAAATATTTCCCAAAAATTTATGGCTACAATTTGTGCCATAGCTTATATGTAGAATTATTCCATACTTTATGGAAAGTTTTTTTTTTTTACACAAGAGTAGGACTTTTCAACACAATACCTGGGCTTTTGTAAGCTTCCGGTTACAAAAAATTGAAAAAAAGTTTTTTTCTACGGCAAATTTCTTAATAATATAATCTTAAATTTTTTGAGAATAAATAAAGATTAATAAAGAAAAAATAATAAATTAAAAAAGAAATTTTTTAAAAAAATATTGCTTCAAAATCCGCACTAGAAAACAAAAAATAACAAACAAAAGTTACCTAGACTTTCCCATAATATTCCATTTAATTAAATTTTGAAATTATATTAGATTTGTGTATAAAGTTTAAAATTTTCAAGGTACACAAAGTAATCAAAGTCTGGGCAGCAAATTAAGTATTTTGATAAACATTAAGAACTCCAAATTTCAATTTCGGGAAAATTTTGTTCATTCTAGTGTTAAAATTTGAACTGCCTAGATCTTGCTTTCCTCGTGTACCTTGAAAATTTTAAAATTTATAGACAAATGTATTATAATTTCAAAATTTAATTAAATGCAAAATGAAGTGAAACTCTTGTGATGCATTCAATGAGTAGAAGTGATAGGAGAAGTTATTATTTTAGTTTTTAGTGCGGATGAAGCAGTCTTTCAAAAAGATTTTTGTAATATTTTTTATTTCATTTAATTAGAGTATAAATTTTAATTTTATTAGAGCTCTAGGAGGCGATCACACCCTCCCCCCCCCTCCCCGTGGATACGCGCAACTTATATAATTCGTTTAGCGATGGAGAGAAAAAAAAACAATTCGTTGGAGAAAATCAATCAATCAAATAAACACTATACAGGGTGATTCAGATCAAGATACCTTCCGGTATACCATGCGATTCCTTGAAGTAAGCTGATCATAAAATTGTTCCACATACCCCCCCCCCCCAGAAACCTTCCTTTAGGAGCTGTGGGGCAGTTGAACATTTCGCCAATATTCGTGAGAATAAATGAGTATAACTTTTGAACCACCCTATAGATTTTGGTTATTGTTAGCTTATTAAATAGCCAAGAATAGTAGCTGTTGAAGAGTGTATTGCTCTGTATGTTTTAATTAAGCATCTTTAAATTATTTGTAAATATTTCCAAAACATTAATTTTTTTTACACACAAATTTCATAAATACCGTTATTTATTTCATTTGATCAGCTTACCTCAAGGAATCGCGTAGTATACCGGAAGGTATCTTGTTCTGAATCACCCTGTATAATATCCAAAAAGAAAAACGAACTTTATTACAATTATATTTCTTTACAATTCCGTTAAGACGGTTTTAAAGCCCTCGACAGACTGACCATTTAATCTTTTTCATTTTTACTTCGCAGAGCTTTTTACTGGTTCAAAATTCTTATCTAAGCACTTTGCTTTTACCGTGAGAGCGGAACTTATTTTTATTTTTAATGAAAACGGAGTAAATGCAACCTAAATAAAAACCAGTAAAAAAGCTAAAATTGGTCTAAGACCAATTCTTATGATACCCTCTAGATGAATGCCCGTATTAAATTTCGTATGGTCACCGATCTATTCAAGTTTGATTTTGAAGTTGTTTTTCGCATATATTTCTAGAACGGTTTGTCGCACAGAAAAAATGATCATAACCAATTTTATAGGATTTCATATTCTGCAGAAGTTTTTAGTACAATTAAAATGTCTTGGACTGATCGTTTTCAAAGTATACGTAAAAAACCTAAATTTTTATTAGGCAACACCAAGAAGGAGCTGCCCAATTTAGTCCATTTTTGACATTTTATGTGCTAATGTAGTAAAAACATCATGTACGAAATTTTAGCTCTCTACGTCGACGCGTTCTCAATCAGTGTCCAAATATATAGCGGGAAACGAAATTTTTATATGGCAACCCCACGAAGGAGTTGCCCGATTTGTCTCATTTTCGAACTTAATTTTACTAAATTTTTTTTAAAGTCCGTGCACAAAATTTCAGCTCTCTAAGTATACGCGTAATCGAGTTATCATGCGAACGGACGGACGGACGAACGGACGGGCATGCAAAAATCAAAATAACTTTTAATATTATGAATGGGTGTCCAATCCATTTTGCTCTACCATCATTATTTCGAGGTGTTACAAACGGAATGACAAACTTAGTATACCTCTATGATTTCATCTAGGGTACCCATAAACATAGCATTACGTAAATAGTGAGAACATGGTTAATTTAATTTTATCATGCCATGGGGTTTTCCTTAGGTTGCACTTTTGTCGTCTTCATTATATCCGCTCTCATATATTGGTCTCGTATATTCTCGAGGTCAATATATGTAACTCGCACGATTGAAAATTTTGGAGAAAAATTTAATATTTTTGCTATTCTATATATGACGACAACCAAAATTTATAATATTTTAATATTCTGAATATATTATTACGTACAATTCTATTAACAAGCAATGGTATGAATGTGTTAAAATTTAGTATACGATACATTGTTATGACAACAATATTAAGTTTTTTATTCCTTTTTGTTATCAGTTCATTAATGAAGAAACCCAAAGTGTACAATAATAGGTATGTACATATATTTCATGTGCTTACAACAATGTATGCATGGATATATGTACATATACATATAAATTAGTTTTAGAAAATTTCGGACTTACATATAACAATAATTTAAATTCATCTAATAATAATAAAAAACAAACAAAAAAATTTAGTAGTCATTGCTTACTAAAGAATAATGCATTCAAATACAAGTTTTCTCATATACATATTACATAAGATTAATATGATTTTTTGTACTGTACTACAATTATGAAATACTTTTCTGTTGGCAACTTATCAAGATCAGTCGATGCATTATATATGTATGTCTGTTATTCTAAATTCGTTTGATAAATTTTCAGGAGCAACTGTAAAATAAGGAAACACAGAAGCAAAATTGAGTAGAATTAATTTATATATTGAGATTCAATTAAAAAAATTGTCATCAAACGAATCGATGGGAGTGTACTGACGTGAAAAAAATACTTTTTCTGCACTACGTCATCACGTTAGTTTTAACATATTTTAGCTATTTGATTGTATTTCCCGGTGAATACCGCACTTCTACAAAAAAACCCAGCATAAATTTGCACTTACATCGCTAATGGAACTCTTTCCTTCGTGTTGCTTTTTAATACTGTCTAGCATTAGACTACAATAGGTACTTGTCTATTTTTGGCTACTACCTCAGAATATATTCATTTTG
Organism: Dioctria rufipes; assembly: GCA_963924295.1. Taxonomy (NCBI): domain Eukaryota; kingdom Metazoa; phylum Arthropoda; class Insecta; order Diptera; family Asilidae; genus Dioctria; species Dioctria rufipes. The sequence goes on from OZ002741.1 coordinate 114,684,803, forward strand.
ATTAAAATTTAATACTATTTGATATTATTTAATTGTAATGTAATGTTGCTTAATTATAAAAAATTTATTTAAAAATATTAGAAACTAATAGATGAAAATTGAAATTTTACCTAAATATGCCACATTTATTAAAATGTAATTTTGTATGTACTGCATATGATCTAAAGTGGTATTAAAATATACCCTCAAAGTTTTAACTATGTGTTTGTTTTCGTTAGGTAATTGTCGACCTTACCCAAAACTCACGAAAATACTTCCCAAGTTATGAAACAGAAAGCTATATTTGTGCGTTCGGAGTCCGTTCTCTAATATCTTCTATATTGATACTTATGGAAAATTGTCAAACATTGACTTTATATATGCTATAGAGCTTAAACTACTATCCATACAGGAAAGTAGTCTACTAGTAATTTAAAGCTTGGTTCCTTACCTTCTAAAAGGCTACACTTCCTATTTACCTATCTTACTTAACAAAATAATAGTTTGAATTACAAAGTAACCTTACCATTTTACGCTCAATACCTCTCAGCTGAGTGATAATTGCATGTGCGTATGTGCAGCCAGAGTCCGAATCTGCAGCTATATTCGATATCATCAGCCCACGGCATCCCATGACGGCACAGGGACATTAGCATGATTACTCAGCAGAGAATTTTTGTTTTAAATAATTTTGTTAGGAAAGGTATCAAAGCTTTATTACGGCTCGGAAGATAAGAAAGCAAGCTTAAAATTATCAAAACACCATTTTTCTGTGAGAATAGTAGTTTAGGGCGGAGGAGCTATTCAAATCAAACTTTTGTCAGTTTTATATAAGAACACTGCAAATATTTTAGAATGTAAGGACTCCGTTGGACCTCGTATGTGGTAGGGAGGGAGTCTGTTTCATGGCTTGTGAAGTATTCTCGAGGGTTTTGCCATACCGCATCCCTAAGTTTGATTAGCAGCAACAATAATTGATCTCTTATATTCACTGTCTTCAATAAACTTCACTTTACATTACTGACTAGAAAAAGAAGTTTTCGGAGGTGAAATCTTGAGACATCGCAGGCCATTTAAACGCCCACTCCACCTCCCGGGGTTTTGTTATTTAGTGACGACAATAACTTGCGTGCTGAATGCTAGTACTGAACGCTGGTGCGCCTTCATCGTATAAAGGGTTATATCGAGTAGTAACATTAGCAAGTCTTTTTCCAAAAAATCAGTAATAAGTGTCACATTTGTGGGTCGTCATAGGTAAAAAAGGATTCAATTAATGCATTACCGATGATACCAGCCCTGACATTCAATGCTCAATTTCCTATTTAATATTGTTTTCTTTCGCTGATGTGGATTTCCCGGGGTCCAAGTGGGTAGATTATGGAAGTTCATTATTTCATCCCTGCTAAACATAGACTCATCCATTCACAGGATCACCTTGTAAGAGCCATCATCTTCAACGTTTCGCTCCAAAAACCACGTACAGAATTCCGTCCGCTTCCGAAATCCACTTCCATTCATTTTTGAACAGAATCGTGGTAATATTGATGATGTCTATCTCAACTCAGGACCGTCTAGTACTTATTTGTAGGTCGTTTGCTGTTATTAAAAGCGAAATTTACTTAAGCCCGGTGAATACGAGAGAGGATTACTGCGCGGATCGGAGCTGCTGCAAACACACTGAGAGACGCGGTAAAGTCGACGAATATCATAAGAGAATTATGACGGTGGTCAGTGGCGAGCATTAGTAATAATGGAAGACATATTTTAAAGTCATAATTTGCTAAGAAAACTAGTGTATTAGTCTCTGCAACGCGAATACAAACGAAAGTTTCACGGGAATATTTTGTAGAATCTTTATTCAATGAATCTCCAACATAATTTTTTTACATTTTTTGCTCTCATACGAATCGCGAATATCAAAGATGCTTTCGTGAAAGTATTCGACCAATAAATCGGTTAAATAATCGCTTTACTTGACTTTCAAAAGTCGACAAAAGTTATTTTTCGCTCGTGTTTTTTTTGTTTTTGCCATGCGAATACAGAAACCCAAACTAAAGATGCATGATGTGGGAGAGGAATGAGAACGAATAATGTTAGGTGTACGTGTACGAGGCGTATTATGGATATGGTGCGGTGATACTTATGCAAACTAACTATGGCAATAAAAGTTTTTAAGAGGAGGTTCCCAAACACTTTCAATTAATTTTTTGTTTTTTTCATTTCAATCTAACCAATTTTCTGGATTTCATTTATTTATTACAATACTTCATCCAACAAACAAAATTGTTGACTTCAAACTAAAATGACTAATTTTTATTTTAATTGGATCTACTAAATGCTATGTCGACGTAATTTCCTGAAGTAACATGGAAAGAATTTTTTACTAATATCAAATCTTCGATTTATTAAACACAGTAAATACCCTTTTTTTAATATGAATCCGAAAAGTTATCAATTTATTCCAAATTTTCTAAATATTAAAAATTTTGTCTAATATGGAGAAAGATAAAGTTTTCAAAATTTATTCAAATGTACTAAAAATTATCAAATTCTTAGGAATCATTTCCTTAATTTCAATAAATGTTTTTTGCTGTTGGGAAAAAATCAAATCGTTAATTTACATGTATAACAACACTTTCAAAAATATTCACGTGTCGATGGAAATAGTCAGCAGCATTTTACAAAACATGTAAGAATATTGAGATGAATACTTGTTCAATTGAAAACAAATTGCAGCAAGTTAATTATGCATTGTTCTTGTATACTATTTAAACAACAACAAATCACAAGTAAATTTGTTTTCAGAATCTAACTGCATACATTTATTTTCATTTGGATACCAAGTTTATGCAAGTAAAGAAGTTATAGAATTCTTTAAATATATTGTGTGTGGAGTGCAATATATTTTTTTTTTATATACTGCATAATATGATTGATTTATATGGAAACAACTAGTCTTTATTTTTAGATTTTCTCACGATTTTTTTTTTCAGCAATAAAATTTCCTGCAGTTTTCAATTTACAATTGACAGCTCTTGATTTTAAGGATTCAATAATTAATAGCTTTTCTTCAGATAATCATACCTGCATGAAGCATAAAGGTTCTGTAACGAAAAGCTATTCTTGAGAAAAGCACACCTGCATAATGCAAATATATGTACTTACTAATACGATTAATACAATCTATTATACAATCTATTATAGTAATCTTTCAAAGTTTAATTCATGTAAACAGGTCGCTTGAATCTGGCATAAAGGTTTCCTGTATAAGAAAGATAGCATAAATATCAATTTTCGACATCTCTAGTTTTATTATTTTAATGTTAAAAGCAAGAAGATAGATAGATAGATTATACACCGTTGCATAATATTAAAAGCTATTTCGAATTTCGTCCGTACGTCTATCCGTCCTCTTGATAGCTCGAGAACGCGTGTACATAGAGTGTTGAAATTTTGCACGCTGGCTTTAATAAAAAAATGGGACCAATCGGGCTGCTCCTACGGTTGCCATACAAAAACTTCGTTTTTCACTATATGTTCTTGGACACTGCCTCAGAACGCAGCAATACGTACACGTACACGTAGAAACACTGAATCGCGCAATGTCTTCGCTGCAGGATTTGGAGTGAATTCAGCATGCGCTACATTGTTTTCCTAGCTTACTTCTGTTTCTACAGTCTCTTCAATAAAACCTAAATTAGATTCACGTGCTTAAAATCTAATCACAAAAACTATGTATATAAACTAAACTAAAATCAATTCCCAAGTGTCATTCCACACTTATTCCTGTTTTTAACGAAGTTCCAGGAAAACCGTTCGCTTTTTTCCATACTTTTCACCCACGCCCCCAACCCTTACGACTTTGAACATTTTCATTAATAAATAAATTATTATTATTCATGAAAAGTATGTTCCCTTCATTACGAGAACTGTTCTTAATTCTATTTGTTCTTAGTTTCCGTAAAATAACGTCTTATTCAGAGTTAGAACAGGACATATGTATATGCTGTGGAAACGATTTCAAATTACCACCTGCTGGAATGAGTTTCGAATTTCTTCGAAATAAAGCTGTTTTCAATATACCACTGGCTAAAAATGTTTTTTCTCTTCAAAACAATATCTCCAAGACAATTGTGGAAAACTATAAAATGTAGAGTCATCGAACTTTCTGGTATAACGATCATCTGCTTTTTTTAGTTTTTTTTAGATTTTTCCAAGGTATTAACATTGTCAATCAATTACAGCAGTGCCAACAACTTTTGAAAAACTTCAATTTACCAATGCAGGCAGAAAAATTCCCAGGTTATCTGGTTGACAGATACTAATTTGCCTTCGTTAACGGAAAATCCTCTAGTTGTGGGAGTACCTCAGGGCTCTATATTTGGACCTCCCTTATTGTCCATGTTCATCAATGATTTATTTGATGTTATATAGAGTTGAGAATTTCTGTATGCTGATGATGCTCAGCTATTCCTACTACTACTATAGTATTAAGTTACAATGGAATTACTACCATTAATGATGATCTTCAGTCTATAGATATATATATATATATATACCCTGGCTTACAACCTTGGTTTAATTCCCAGAATATCTTAATGTCTCTCAATAATCAGAGTAACATTAGATAGCGAGGCGAGGAAACAGAGGCTTTAAAAGAAACTCTATCTTGATGATTGAAGTCAATTATGCTGCTACACAAATTAAACTGCCGAATACAAGGACAGCCAGAATTTGTTCTATGGAAAGCTTCAAAAAGAATCAGACGCAGTCTTATCTGTTTACACGGCACATATAAATGAATAAGTATTAAAATATTAGGTGAAATAATCCTGTATTCAATAATATCCCTAATAAACATAATATTATAAATTTTCCGCCTGAGAGACAGTTTCTGTAAACCAATCAACTGGCATCTGGCATAATAAGATGAACTGGACCAGTTAAGTCTCCTAAGAGCAAACCTAGTAAATCTTCTTTTCACGTTTTCAATCTGCTAGAATGCATCGCACAGTTTGGATCCCATACAACCGCGCAATATTCCAATATATGCCTAACGAATCCTGAAAATAATGACTTAATTATGTATGAATCAGAGAATTCACTAGCACGACGTTTGATAAAACCAAGCCGAGAGTTAGATTGACTTACTACGTAATCAATATGATTAGAAAAAGTAAATTTACTATCTAGAATAACACTAAGGTCCGAAACTATACTTTCATCGATAAGTATACTTCAAAAGTAATTGGTGATACCCCTGTAGGAGCCATAAAGTGTTTACATTTAGCAGAATTTATGGATAAATGATTGGTGATACCAATTCGCAAATTTATCGGTTTCTGATTTGAAGTACGATACTTGAGACATATCAATAATTTCCATAAAAATTTCTAGATCATCAGCAAAACCTAGAATAGAGCAAAATTCAAAGATGTTAAAGACATCCTTGTTACGTATAACGAAAAGAGGGGCGTCTAGATGGCGCCCTTGTGGTACTCCAGAATGTACCAAAATCGGGCGAAGTAAACTTCATTAATTTTTATAATTTGTATGCGGTTGGTCAAGTAGGAGAGAGCCATGCAAGTAAAGTAGATTGGAATCCAAATGCCTCAAGTTTGTATAAAAGTAAATGAATATTATCCTTGTAAAATGGCACAAAAGCAAAGTCAGTAGGTATATAGTGTTACAAACTAACAATTTACTAGATTATTCAGAGCGCTTACAATTTTATCACCAAGACTTAATTACTTGGTACAAAATCGTCAATTTTTCAACCATGCGTTTATATTAGGAGTAGTTTGCTTGTAGTTGTTTACATTAAACAACAATTTAACAGAATTGCTTCGATAATTTTTATTTTATAAAACGAGTTACAGCCTACGCTTTTCTTCTGCTCAAGACATCATCAGAGCTTGCACTAAGTCTATGTATGTATGGTTCGAATGCGCTTACTGTTCTAAAAATCAGTTTGATCATTTAGTACAGTATAACTATCGTCGTTAATTTTTCTGAGTCCTCTGGCTCTCCAACAATATTGTGTAATAATTTTATATTTTGTGTAGTACATAAATTTAGTCCGGAAGATTTTAAATGTTTGGAAAGACCTGAAATTGGATTATTTGATTTTGATGTAATTATGAGTTTACTGAATCTTTATTTTAATTGTATTTTTGTTTTACGTATGAAGGCAATCGCTGCAGCTTATTTTATTAGCTCCACTTCTCTCTCTTGTGTCTTTCTTTAATCCAAATTTATTATTAGTTAGTAACATTTCTGTGGTATATTTATTAAAAAAGCCTGGGTTTAGAAGTTTAACAATTAACAGTTCTTATAGGTTCTCAGAAATGTTGAGTAAATAAAGGAATTTTCTCCATTTCTTTGTACTTATTTTGTTAGACTTATTAGATAATAGAAAAATAGAATTAAGGATACCCGTTCTTTGTTTTTTGCTTTAAATTAATTCAGAATCATACCCGTTTCTTATTACGATATCTGTAATGCTGTTTAATTCTTTGTAAAAATTATTATTAATTGGAACAAGTCTAATATGTATGACGCCTCAGTAGTCCAAGGGTGGCTGGTTACCTAACTGTAAGTGAAGTAAGTCTTTTTACGAAAAATGTCAAACTTTAAATGTTTATCAGCATTAATTGAGGTAGTCAAATTCGTATAGTTTAGAGCATGAAATTTATCAAATATTAAATGAATTCCGAATTAAGTTAGAGTGCGTTCTTATCGGAAAATTCTTTCGTTTAATGAAACCTTGATACATATGCTTCAGTATTTAGGAATCTATTTTGAATACTAGTTTATGTAAAAGTCTTTTTTCGGATAATGGCCAATATTATCAAAAGTGCTCATCATCATCATCAAAACTGGCTAGAAGCTTTTATGTATATAAGATCAAGCATGTTTTATAAGAGTATATCTTTGCGTGAAAGTTCCATTAATCATTCTTTATACTTTTATTAGCCATTTACTTCAATACAAAGACTGTACTGTCTGTTTATGGATATACATGGACGGAAGATTCCTTGAATAGTTTACACATGTACGTAAGCGACCATCACTCTTGTCAGAAAAAAATCGTTTACGAAATTAATTTCGGATCACCCTACTTGTAATAAGTGATTTTAAAACCAATTCATTTCTTGAACGTCGATCTTAGTTTAATTCATCCTTTAAATTCGCAAATGCGGCAGGGAAATGCTGACTTATCACATTTTATGTTCCAAAATTGAAATCGAAAAACTTTTTTCGCTTTGATTGGTGGTTTTACTATGTCAAATAAATCTGCTGAAAGGGCTTTGTAGGAAAGGCTTTGTAACAATGCAAATTATTAGCATTTAGAAACAAAATGTTGTAATACCTAACCTAAACGAGCCCTCACTGAGTTCAAAACATTCTTCTCAATCATAACTATAAGTAGTCTCTTTAATACATAGATCAATGGACACTGCCATTGCCGTCTTTAAAGACGGCAATGACACTGCTGTCGACCCGGCTATTATATTTTTGCGCGAGCAACCCACTTGTATTACACTTCAAAGGCTTATACACCTCTGCTGAATGTTGGGAAGAAAATCTCTGTAAAGTTCCTCCAGGTGAACCGCATAATCACCACTTACGATATACGACAATCAAGGCATAAGTCAGTATATTGATTTTGGATATGTTTATAAGACAGATAACGCTTTTAATACTTAGAAAAGCTAAATATTTAGAAAATGTTAGTAATATTTACATAGTTCCATTCATGATACTCCAACGGTTTTTAATATTTTTATTAATTTGTATGCTTGGGATGAAAGTATTTGAATTGTTTTTACCCCGAATTCCAGAGTTATTATTAACTTTTTAAAAATTTCAGGAATGAAATTAGAACGACGGATAGAGGAAGCAGTGCCAGCAGGACAACAACTTCAAGAACTTGGAATGAGACTTCGATGTGATGACACCAGTTCAGAGCATGTAAGTAAATTTTTGGAATACCGCTTCTATAAACAAATTTACTATCGTGAAAATTCTACATTCGCTATAAATATTATCTAGGACGATTTGTTGGATGAAGACCGTCTTATGCTAGACAGGTCTCCGGATGAAATGGGATCTCATGGAAACGAAGGTGAATCAGGCGAATCAGACTCCGAACATGGCGATGGTGATACAGCAGGCGAAACAACGGATGGTGAAAGAATTATTTACCCATGGATGAAAAAAATCCACGTAGCCGGAGTCGGTATGTAGTTTTCATTTGCTATCCGTAAATTCCTTTGTACCAAATCAGAAAATTCTCTGAATTCCTTCAGAGGCAAAATACTTTAAATAGTGCAAGCCCGAAATCTGTGTAACTAAAGAATTCAAACAATCCCTTTCGCATTTTCACATTCCTGTATATGGTCAGTTAGGGGCAGGGAATTTCTCATTTTTTGCTATACTCAGCTTTGCTCTTGTGAACCTTTTAACTGCAGAAGAGGAATAAAATGAAGAAACATTCATTTTTCACGTTATCAAACTAATCTCGATGGGTATTGATCCGCTCTTAGAAGATAATTATTACTTCATCCTTCCTGTAAAGCATAATGTATATAACCAAGCCGACAAACACCCTTGTGCATTTTGCAAGGAGGCATTTACAGAATCGAAATCACCATGGAAACCAATAGGAAGACAAGAATTTGGTAATAATGAGCTTTGTACCTAAAGGGATACAAATTGCAAGGCATTAATCAAACCAAACCATAATACTCAAACTGAGATCCCACCCCAGACGTTCAGGCCTACCTACCATTAAGGACAATAATGTCGAATTTAAAATTATCGCACTGTGTTGATGAGCAAGAATATTGTGGAAAGACAGACTGACATGCTTTGACGGATGTAAAGAGACCATTGTGACTCGAGAACCCTAATTTATTTCACTCTTCTTTCGGTTGAGAGCTCGACTTCTTAGCTGGTTATAAATAGCAGCTATTAAAGGAGATTCTATTTACAGCGACCGCTGACACTTGTTTCAGAGTCATAAGTGAGGTTACATGCCGATTTTTCACCTCTGAGAATCTTTTACTTTAGTGGTTTTCAAGTGTTATCGAAATGGAGACTGATAACTACATACTATAGGTCCACAGGATCAAACAATATTTCATAGTCAATCACTTATGTATAAGTGGTTGTAACTAATGTGCTGCAGTTATTGCATTGTTGTGACATTTTCTCTTGTTGTAGTTTTGAGTATACATAGTACCCACACCTGACTTGATGGATTAGAGGTAATTTGTAATGTGGCACTAGGGAATTGTTGGGCCTCTGCGATCGAAATCAATCTCCTTATGCCGATAACAGTGTGATGGAAATTCAATTACTTCTTTATTGTGATCATATACGTAATCAGTTTATGCGGAGAGCTTGGCTTAGAAATTATAGGTGTAGTGTATTGAATGACACGTGTTTTTGCAATTGGACTTTTTATGGGGGATTCAGGAATGCTTCGACGAATTTTAAAAGAATAATCAGCTGTATTCACATTGAATTTTTGTATACAGAAATTATTTATTGCATGTTACGAAAGACGCGGAATCAATTATTCCAATTACATTGGAATTAGTAATTGGCCTTTTTTTAAATTTGGACAGGATATTTTATTGAATGTATTTCGTTTTACTCAAGCTTTAGATTTTATTCGCGGAAACATTGTTGACCCATAATTTACGATCCTGTGAAGGATATCCGGTGGCATTGGTGCCAAAAATTATCCGTATTTGAAATTATGGTTTTATTGCTAATAGACCGAACTGTAATTTATGGGCTTTACTTAACGCGGAAGAAGCTGTGCGTCCAATCCGTGCCTAAATGTCGGAATTGTATTCTAATAAGTCTAACGGAGTAAATTATTTCTTTCAAGATATACATGCTTTCGTCGGATTTTAGGCGATTCCTAAAATTTGATCGGATAATATATTTAGTGCCGACGAGTTCATTATATCCACAGAAATATTTTAGTATGATTGGTAGATATATTATATTTGTATTAGGTAGATACGTTAGACAGTAATGGTATTACATGCAGGAAATAATATTCGATTCGCAAAGCAAGTATATTATTATAAGAAAATTTCATAAAAATCGGACCATTTTTGTGAAAGTTCACCGAACAAAGTTATTTTCATGTTTTTACCGCTTTAACTTTTACTATAAATATGAGATTAATTTTTAGTGAATTAAACGTCTGGAAACGATTTTTATGTATGTATATACAGCGCTCACACTTAGTAAGCATTAGAGTTGAATAGTAGACCGTTTCAAGGTCTTTGCCTTCTGCTGACTTGTTAATAGGATTGTAAATATGATTTAAAAAATAACACTCAATAATTAATGTCGGTAAATTTTCGGTTGAAATACAGCCATACTTACAGTCTAAATGAGTGTTTCGAAAGCCTTTTATACAATCGAGCCAATTACCCTTACAATTGGTCTATAGTTGTCAGCATGGCTTACCTCTCCTTTTTTGAGTATTGGGTAAACATAGTCAAGTTACCATGGCGATGATAAAGCTCTTGTCTGATTTTAGATAGGACAAATACTTAAAACAGTTTCACAGGAATTGAATTAAAAAAGAAGAGGAGCATTATTTATGAGTATCATGAAAAAATATCAAGAGACTCACAGCCTTTGGCACAGCGAGATTCGCGAGCAGTTTGAAGACCTTCGGTAATATAATGGTCCTTTGACTTTATGTAGATAATACATACATACATACTGATTGTACACAAAGTGTATACAGAGTTGTTTCTTAATATATAGAGACACATTTGCGTTTTAGTGCAAATAGCAATATTGAAACCGCAAGTCTGTCTCCGGTATAACACAGAAGTGATGAAGTTGATCTTAACTAATTCACTAAGAGACTGGAAGCTCTTACTTCCCTTCGGCTAGTAAATAAATTTTCTATCTAATGTTTTTTTAACTTTATTTACATTACTTACATTCTCATCTAGTTTTTTAACTTAGCCCAACGAATAGTAGAATTAAATGTGATATGTGTCTCATTTCCGTCAATTGTTACTGTCTGTCTGAAATCAACTTAATTCTCTTTTATGGCTGTATAGTAGTCATTGTTAAACGAAGAGCTGTTATTAGTTGTAATGCTTTTATAACTATACGGATTAAAGTTGTTCATCCCACCCAACCCATAAGATGTTAATAAATAATTAAGAGCAGTACTCAATTTCTCTCGTCGAAAAGCATTCTTTATCAGTATATTTTGGAACAGTCAGCTAGTCTAATTTTTGGGTTGACACCTTCTTGGTAAATTCTAATCCTTTGGTATCACGTTTGAAAATATTCGGATTAAGGCTTTTTGTATTAGAGCAATTTTATGCGTGTATGTTTCTGTCTGAGTGTTTTGTCTTACGCCAACAATGTCGTGTTCAATGTTTGCTTATTTGAGTTCCATATTTGCATCTAAGACGTTACTTTACCTGTCTGACTGATAGCTTTGCGGTGTATTTGTGTAAAAGATCTTTGCAGTAGTGATTCAGGGTAGTGTATGATTTTTAGATTAAATCATAAAACATCTGACAGCTACTACATTTTTAGATCAATCCTAGTTCCTAGTTTTCCGATGCAATTCAAGCATTAATATCACTCACCAAGATGACGATATCTTCTCTAGCCTGGTAGATGTTGCACTACGTCAACGAAATTGCTATAGTTCCATGCTGATTTTCCAGGAAACTTCTCTGGAAAGTATTAAAAAACCCAATTTTGTTTGTTTTTTTTTAATTTCTTTGTGGATGTTATAACTTTTAAATTATAGCTAAGTACAGACACAAAAAAAAAAATTAGAAGTAATTCAAAGAAAACATTTTGAAACATAAATTAAAAGTGCGAAATTGCTATAGTTCCACTACACAAAATCTTATAAAATCTACAATTATTCTATATTTTAAATTTTTAATATTTAGTATTTCCTCCTCTGTTTTTTATGACTTCAAAGACACGATCTTTCATACTGTCAACCAATTTTCTTAACGTGGAGAGTTGAATATCTTCCCAGGCCCTACGGTACTGTAATGCTAACCATTTGCGTAAACCTTTTGAACTAAAATCCCCCAAAGGCTCTCAATGGGGTTGAGATCCGGTGAACGCGATGGCCACTCCAAAACCTCCATTCATTTCTCTTGCAGCCACTGTTTTGTCCTGTGAAAATTGTGGATGGCAGCGTTATCGTGCTGAAATTTCCAATCCGTTGATGAAATTTGGTTTGCAAAATCTATTAGCACATCATCTAAAAGTTCTATATAATTTTCCGATTTCATGCGGGTTGATAGCAAATTGGCGTCTTCTCATTATAACTAAAGGCAGCCCAGACCATCACCATATCGCCTCCAAAGTTACGGCTCATGGCAACCTATTTTTTTTTTTGCTTATATCATGCCAATAAAACTGCTGACCATCAGAAAAAATTATACTCCTCCATTTTTTATCCTAGTTCGTATTTTTTTTTTGCAAAAACTAATCTGGCTTCTTTATGAAATTTTGTTAATGGAGGCTTAATCGATCTTTTCGTCCATTTGAATAGTCCACTTTTAGCCAAAATTTGTTGGATTGGTTTTTTAGAAATGAGAAGATTTTGTTCTGACTTATTTTGGCTAGCAGTTAATTTTTCAGAAGCAGCAGCACGTGTTATCGCTAACTTTTGCCTCTTAATAATTTTAGGACTACCTCCTTTAAATTGATTTTTACTATAAGAATCACTCGAATTTAAATATTTGTTAATCACATTTGAGATCTGTTAATTCTTTTTGCAATTGACCGATTTGACATCCCAGTGATTTTATAAGCCTTAATTTGGCCTATTTCTTCGAAAGTCAAACGAGGTCCACGTGGCATTTTAAATATCAATATTGTCTTTAGCACACTTGAATATATATCACTACTAATAATACTAAGAACATCCAAAAAACTAATTACTGAATAAATATATCACTTTTAACAAATTGCGCTGTCAGCGAACGCACGAAAACTAAGTGGACCTAAAGCAATTTCACACTTACGCAGCATTATTTCACCGTTATTCCGTTATTTAGCCGCAGACCGTTTCCAATAAAATCTTGTGAGGCATTTTTTAACTGAAAATTGCCTCCCGATTACATGACTGAAAGAATGCAGTATTTTTTACAACATTAGTTGAAATAGAATAAAAAATTAAGTGGAACTATAGCAACTTCGCTGACGGTATATGTATTTCCATTATTAGCTCAGCATAATTATAATATCTAAAGCTTTCTGTTGTTTGTGATTATCAAACATAAATTATATATGTATTTAATTTCATAAGATTTATAGCATTTTTCAACTTTTGCCTTGCTTATATCCAGTACCCAGCTAAGCAAATTAATTGGGAAAGATTATCGACATCTCCACCTAACTTTTATAATATTTAGCTGTAATGGCAGTAATTGTTGTAGCAAAACGCAGACTTAAATTGGATACGATCTTATAAAATTATTTCAAAATCCGAGCCTTTGTCCTCGATTTCTTTGGCTTCTAACAGATTTTTATAAAACGTAGTTAAGCTCTCACATCTTGAGTTTGATATAATTCTAGTTTCATGCTTTATTTGGCTTTCGCAAAATTGTACAAAACATAAAATTGCAAAAGGATCGTGTAATTTAGATCTTTGAAACTTTGTTATAAACCGAATTTCAATTAAAGATATCAAATCTATAAAATGTAGGTAATAGTTAGTAAAAACACAAAAATTTCAAAGTTTACTTGTCTCCTCTTTCTTTATATTTTCATCCGCTAAGATTCAAGATAAAACCTAGTAAAAAAATTCACATCAACTTACACTTTAAATAAATTTTGCGGTCTACAACTTTTCAATGAAATTAATGACGTCTCCAAGGTATCTTGACAATCCAATCCAAGACCACCAATGAAAGGCTCGTTCTCGTTCAGGTGGTAATTATGACATGAAAAATTGTTCGTGACTACTTTTTCCTGTAGCTGTTTTATGAAAATGATAAAAAAAACATCATTGAGGGTTCACTGAGACATTGTGCCGTGGGCATAAAATGTATTGGGACTACTTCAGATCAAGAATTTAGAAAATTGAATTCAGCTACTGGTTGTAATGCGGGCTAAAATTTCATGTTCAGATTCGAATTGAATTTCAACTTATGAAATCCATCCGGTAAAAGTAAAAGTAGACAGACAGTTGAGTTTCGATTTTACCAATATCAATTAAATATTTATGAAATATCTCTGCTAATAAAAATGGTTACAGATATCTCGAGAAATCCACTTAATGCCTCTGTTCATTTTCGTTATGGCAAGCGAAGCTACCGATCATCTTTTCTTTATCATGACGAGATATCCGGAGAGAAGAACAACTTCGTTGGGCACTGTGTTAAATGCCGCGGAATTGATCGAAAAGTGATCTGCCACGGACACGGGACCACACATTACCTAAAACGCTATAAGCGTTCATTGCAATGGGCTGATACCCATACCTACTTCGTGTACTGTTCTGGAATTTATAAATTGAAAACATTCAAAAATATCTGATCACGAGATTACACCGTTGACTACCAATTTTTAAAAAGTGTCGAGCACAACCGGTATATTTCCAGGGTACTTTTCTCTGAATCAAGATAGCTTGCATTGGTGGCGCAGCTAGAGTTCATTGTGTGTATAGTTTGGATTCTACCTTAATTTGTTGTGATCGCATTTCTGTGTGTTTAGTGAGTGCCGCGATACCTGTTTGTGTGTGCTTCCAATTTGAAACTCTAGGCGAATAGAAGCGGGTGAATGAATCTAGAAAGGTCCTTACGATGGATCTAAAACTACAAAACAGTGTTTTTGCCTCAAGTCTAACTGACAGTTGAATTAATTTAGAAAGACTGCGCAATTTTAGATAATGATGATTAACGTAGGGAATTTTTTTAATGGTAAATGAGAGAATATGAAGCAACATATGAGCACAATTGCACACCTTTGCTTGATGTTGCGTTCTGAGAATGCTTTCGTTGTGATAAAACAATTGAATTAGACTATTGTGGCTTCTAGGTACTGACTATGAACTGCGTAATTTGAGATAATGTTGATTAACGTAGGCAACTTTATAATAGGAAATGTGCTTGGTTTTCGTTCTGAGAAGGCCATAGTTATGAATAAAAGAATTTAATTAGACTATGTAGATTATACTGACTATGGACTTCTAACTCAAGCGTGGCTTCCAACCACTGCACTAATTTCTGTATAGATACATGTATATTCTTTCGGCAGTTGTACTAAAATTTGCATCAACACATCAGGCTAATGAACAGCGAGGGACTATATTCTCCTCGAAATTAAATACAGCTGAGCAGTCTGCACTGCAATCTTAATTGGGAGTAATAATTAATAAAATTTATTGGGTTTATTTGACGTTAACAAATTTTGTTATTGAATTAATATAATTTACCTGAAAGTAGATCATACATGTGTGTACTTTAATTTTTAATATTCTATACTGGTATACATTATAGGTTTTACATACAGATATGTTTTTTTTTTTTTAAGTATTAAAAATAGTTTACTGAATAATGCATACGAAAGGCCTAACATGAATATAGACTTAACAAAAACCGATCGAAAGGCGTTGGTAGTTTAATAATAGTACATTAGCTCTATATTCTGAGGATCTAAGTTCGAGACCCTCTATCACCAATTACCTGTGTTCGAGACTTTCACCAAAGATAACCTAATAAGAAGATAGAAAGCAGACGAATGAAATTGGAAATTTTTCGTGTTTTTTAGAATGATAGAAATAATGTCACATACTTTCGTCTTTTGCATGAATGGGGGAAAAGAACTTGGCTAAGCATTATCGTAGTGTGATTGAGATAACGAGTTAAAAACAAAAATCGAGAGAATGTGGATTACCCGAACGACAAAATCTTCTTGAACATCTTCAAAATCCTGTTAAACTATTCATAATGATACCTTTAAAATAAAGATAAATTTCACTCTGGCCAAGATGCTGAATGGAGATGTCAAATTTCTGTAAAAAAAAATTCTCATTTTCCAGAAAAAATATAAGAGAATCTCCCATTTAATCCCTTCAGAGCAAAAAAAATGTAAACAGAAGCACCTGCGTTCAAATATCACAGGTTACAGCAACAACCTTGGAACCAGAACATAGGATTACAGCAACAACTTTAGAACCAATTCTATCAATGTTGTAGAAAAACTTGTTTTCACAAAAGCCCGGGAACATTTTATGAGAGTAAAATTTGAAAATTCTGCCCCTTCTCATTTATTTACGAGAATGAATCATTTGCCATTCTGTTTCGTTACATGTACTCTGCGCTTTCACATTTTTTGTCTTTATTTATAAAAGTTGTAAAGAGAGTTGTGATCCGCATCAATTTGTATTTTTCTGCGTTATGTAATTATGAAACTTAATGCACACAAATAAAATCGATAGGAACTCCTTTTCTATCTGGGCAAATTTTTTCTTCAGAATCTGAAAAACGTTTTGATGCATAGGATATAGGATGTCCTTCTTGCAGAAGACAACAACCTGCGCCTTTGATGATAGATGCATCAGTTTGAATTATAATATCCTTAGCAGGATCAAATTGCCTAAGTACTGGGGCACTGGATAATTTTTCTTTAATTTTCTCTAAAGAGAGCGTATGAGTGGGTAACCAGTTAAAGACTACATTATTTTTTAGCAAACCCCTCAAATCTGCTTTAAGGTCACTAAGGTTTGGAATGAAACTTCGCACATAATTTATCATTCCAAGAATACGTTGGAGGTCTTTTTTTATTTTCTGGTATTTTTAAAGATTCGATTACAGCAATGCGATGGGGATCGGGGGGGGATCCCATATTTAGAAAATACATGCTCCAAATTAAATTTGACATCAATTTCTTTCGCTCTCTCCATTACAGCTTTCAGGTTTGCATCGTGTTCTTGAACAGTACGACCTCCCACTGTCAATGTAAGTACTACACCTTTGAGGCCACCGAAATATTTTTTAATTATGTTCTGAAGAATTTCTGTTGGAGGCTTAATCCCAAATGGGAGTCTTAAAAATTGGTGACACCCAAAAGGTGTTGAAACTACACAAGTATCACTAGATTTTTCATCTAGTTTAACCTACCAACAACTCTTTTAAATCTAATACGGAGAACACTGTCATGTCTTCGAGAGCGTATCGTAAGTCGTTTAAAATTGGAATGTAACTAGCCTGTTTTCGGATGCAAAGATTCAACTCACGAGGATCCATACAAAGCCGTAAAGAATTATCGGGTTTTTGAACTATTACTGTTGTTAACTCAACTCTCGGGGTCGTCAACCTTTTTTATGATACCAGTTTTAACCATCCTGTCTAGTTTGTCCTTTACTTTTTCAAGAATGCTGTAGGGAAATCTACGCGCGGGCTTTACAACAGGAGGAATCGTTGTATTATAATAAATATGGCTTTTTGTGGGAAATTAGCCAATACCATTATAGTTATCCTTGTATGTATTCATCGATTAACTTATGTTTTTCTTCATAAGTACTTAAATGTCAATTTTTTTTTTACAAGTTTTAATAAAATGCAAGTAGGAAGTCCTAAAATAGATTTTGACTTAACGTCCGCTACTATAAAATTGATTTTCTGTGAATTTATTCCATCTTTAATAATTATATCAACGTTTCCGATCGGATCTACGATGAAGCCCCCATATGCCTCTAGCTTTAATGACACGTTATTAATATTGCGTTTTCCATATAAGTCTTTAAATATGTAAAGCGGTAAGATGTTTACTTCGGATCCTGTATCTATTTTAAATTTCACTATCTTATTTTCTATCATAAAATCTTTAGTCCAACATTAATTTGCCTTTTTGCTATCACTTACCGCCATACAAACTGTTTCTATAAACAATAGGTCTGTTCGCGTACTAGCTTGAAAGTGCAAACTTGTAAAACTTTTTCTAAGTTTTTACTCGAAGACGTTCGCGTACTCGCAAATTGAGAGAGAAATTGTTGACGTCACTTTTCCCCCCCATTCAATTTATTACTTGATTTAACTCGAGAAAAATCGTCGAGTAAAAACTTCGAAAATGTCAGTTTTGACAGATTGTCGCCGGTTTTCAGTTATTTTTAAAGTTTTTAGTTTAAAAAAAAAATGGAAAAACCTGTTACTCCTCCTCCAGTAGAAGTAGAATATTTATTGGAAAATTTCATGTCGTTATTACAGACCCCGAATTGCCAGTTTTTACAAGTTTTTACTCGAAGCCGTTCGCGTACTTTATGAGTGTCACTCTCAATTTCTCTCTTTATAATACATTTTGACGTTTTTCATGTTTTTACTTGAAGAAGTACGCAAACAGACCAAATGATTCTTCTTCAGATTGATCCTTTGTCTCTGTATTTTCAGCGCAATGGAGTTTAAATGCATTTGCGAAGTGATTTTTATATCCACACTTCAAACAGGTTTTTCCGTAAGCTGGACATTTCCTAAAAGAATGAAAATTATTACATTTGTAGCAATTATTAAAATTTCGGCTTTCATTTGTTTTAAATTTATTGTTACCGTGACCTTCTTTGTTTAAATTCATTTCAGGCCGATATTTGTTGATACCATTCGGCTTGCAAAATTGCTTTCTTCTAATCTGCATTACAGTAGACTTCTCTTGAACAGCTCTCGTCTGGGATTTCGTCACCTCAGCTACAGGACAATACTCGACAGATTTCTTCAAGTCCAGATCGTCCGCCGTAAGTAGATTCCTTTGCACATCTGGATCATTGATTCTTAGAACAATGCGATCATGTAGCATTGAATCAGCTTGATTTTTGAATTCACAATTTTTTATCAGTTTGGTGATCCCAGTTAAAAAAATGATCGAAAGGTTCGTTTTCAGCTTGGCATCTTTTATAAACTAGATATCGTTCATAAACAATATTCTTTCTGGGATTACAATAATCGTCAAATTGCTTAATTCCATCGCCGATATCCGCTTTTTCTTTTTCAGTTAGTGGCAAGGTGTTAAATACTTCCATTGCGTCATCAACAATTAAATTTAGAAACATTGCTTTTGCTTCTTTATCTTTTATTTTTAACATTTAAATTGTAAATTGTAAATTGTATCCATTTTCTCGAGTTTTCTGGTATGCGTTACAGTTTTATTAGAATAGCGGGATGGTTTTTGCACAATGCTTTTATTACACGTGGGGTCAAAATTTATATCAGTGTTTCACTTTTATATTTATGTACATATAAGGTTTTTTTTTATACTAGTCACTAAACAATTTGTTTTTTATCGTCAATTTTAATTGATTTTATTTCGGATGCTTTCTCAATCATATACTCTCAATGGAGTTTTTATCCATTTCTATGTTTTCTATTTTTATTTGGATTTCTTTAGTAAACACTTTAATTTCTGTCAATATTTTTTTTTAACTATCTGACTGCGCCATGATCTGTTTAATGAAAAACGCCCGCTTATGATTAAATGTTCTTTATACAAGTTCACTGGTCTACAATGATAGAGTGACTGACTGGTATCGACAAATGCTGCACAGCTGTAACGTTATCAAAAATAACTGGTAATTAATAATAACTATTATACATACAACATGGCTCGGTTATCTCTCCGACTCTCTTCTTAATTTTCATTAATAATCTGCTTTCTCCTACATTCAATCTCATCCATAGTTTCGCTGATGACAGTACCCTTGATTTCGCTTACTCCTTTGACAATCTTTGACACTTTCTAGAGGGAATGTTAAACGAGATTGTATGATTATATCATTGTATAACGACCTTTAAAACAAGATCATGTTTTCACCACTCCTGTTTCATTTAATGGAACACTGATCTACGATACACCGTCTTTATGCATTCTTGGCATTAATATTTCCAGCAAGCTAAGTTGGACAGATCACATCTTCTCTGTTGCCAAAGAAGCATCGAAATGCCTTGAATTTCTGAAAAGGTGTAAGAAATATTTCAGCCCATCGAATCTAGCGTTCCTCTACACGTTCTACATCGACCTAAAATGGAATATAATCCCAATATCTGAGGCGGGGCGTGTCGCACAGCATTAGCTTCATTCGACATTGTCCAAATGAGCCTTGAAGTTCATTGGCGATGTGGCAATAACTCGCCATATCGACTCACTCGAGCACCGCCGCAATGTTGGATGTTTTTCGCTCCTTTATCGCTACATGCATGTTCAATGTTCCAAAGAAATATCTAGTCTCGTAGAATGATTGCTGCACGCAATACTCTTACCCTTCAAATAACTTTCTGCCGTACAGTAAAATTGTGTGATTTTTATCCGAACTGCGCGAATGTGGAACAGTCTACCTTCTTCTGTCTTTCCTTAATCTGCGAAGGTATAAGGGGGACATATATCGCCACCTGCGCCACTCCTCTTAAATCTCCTAATCCTTCTCTATCTTCATCCTGCCATGCTGTGCTTGCATTATAGGGTACATGTTGAGCTTCGTTTAATAATATAAATAACAAAAAAACTAGTGGCCGTAGGCCACAGGATGATAGTACTCACCAAGCAAAACAAGAATTTGTATGGGGAGGCCATCTGAACAGTTTCGGAGTGCCATATAAAAATATGGTAGTTTTTCACCAAAGACTTTGTATCTTTAAATGTAGGGTGTACGGTCATCGTTAAGAGCTATGAAGAACTTTGTAGACTGCTGAACCAGCCCCGTACTGGAATTATGGCGGTCTAAAATAAGACTTTCGGATTCCCTTTTTTCTTACTTTGGTTTACAACTTTTTAAGATACAGGGTGTTTTGTGAAAAGCTAGTATATTTCTTAATCGCCCTGTAATACCCCCACTGATAGTCCAAGTCATTTGCTTAAACAAGCAAAAAATTGTATAGGTGAATGGAGGGGGAATCTTAGCTGTTTCCGAGATAACGGGAAGATAGGAAGCAGTCGAACAAAATTGAAAATTTTTAGTGTTTTTTAAAATTAAAACAAGTAATATCATATATTTTCGTCTTTTGCATGAATGGCGGAAAAGAACTTAGCATGCACTATTGAAGTGCAACTGAGACACGAGTGAAAAACAAAAATCGAGAGAACGTAGGATTTCCCGAACGACAAAACCTTATTGAATTCCTCAAAATCTTATCAAACTACTCATAATAATGTACTCTGGGTCACACTACCTCCAATTTTTAAGAAGAAGATAAATTTCGCTTTGGCCAAGATGCTGAAAGGAGATCTAATGTTCCTCTCAAATAAAATCCAGCATGTGTTTTCCCACTTAATCTCTTCAGAGCAAAACGAATGTAAACAAAAGCACGTGCTGTTCAAATATCATAGGATTACAGCAACAATGATAGAAATAATGTAACATAATTTCGTCTTTTACATGAATGGGGCAAAAGAACTTGGCTATGCATTATCGTAGTGCTATTGAGATAAAGATAACACAAATCGAGACAATCTAGGATTACCCAAACGACAAAATCTTCTTGAACATCTTCTCATTTTCCCAAATATATCAGAGAATCCAGCATGAGTTTCTCTTCTCCCATTTAATCCCTTCAGAGCAAAACAAATGTAAACAGAAGCACCTGCGTTCAAATATCACAGGATTATAGCAACAACCTTGGAACCAGAACATAGGATTACGGCAACAACATGTGACCAAAGATTGTCAATATTTCATGAAAAAAGGAGCGCGGGAACATTTTATGAGAGTAAAATCTGAAAACTCCGCCCCTTCTCATTTATTTACGGATTGAAGCATTTGCCATTCTTTTTCGTTGCATACAATCTACGCTTCCACATTTTTTATCTTTGTTCATAAAAGTTTTAAAGAGAGTTTGATTTTTGTTTTCTTTCTTCCTTTTCTTGCCGTTTACATTTTAAATGTAAAATACTCGGAAATCTCGCCTGGTTCTTAACTTATTATTAAGTTAACTCTGACAATGGACTGAGCGTATTGTTATTTTCCTATAGAAAGGAATGGCATAAGTTTTATAGTTTTCTCTTTCGCGCTATGGCAGAGTTGGAGCTAACAATACAAAAAAAAAAGTTTTCTTATGCCATATGATGTTTTTATTATGTTGGCTGCAGATGCATTCACCGCAGGAGGAATAAGGTAATGATAATGTTTGCCATGCTCCGTCTCTCTTGAGTTTAATTTCTTATAAGAGTTCTTATAAGCGATTAAATTATCAGTTCGACACAAGAAAATACATATATTTTTTAATTTAATTCGATTTTCGGATTGTAACAAACGAGTCGGGAAAACCCGCCGACTCAAGAGGATTTGTAAAAAGACATCTCGTGATAAACAAGCTCGTAAATGAATGGATTCTCTGAAAAAGGAATGGTATGCTTGTTGAGACATCTCAGAGATGTAGAGTAGGTAGGTATATAGAAATAATTAGGGATCTTATTGCACGGGCGCGCCTTAATTAGTTTAGCTGCAGAGAAAACACTGAATGAATGCGGATATAGATGAAAGAAGTGTGTAAGTATGTGTAACTGGAATGCTTGGTAGGATCAGGTATGAGAAAAGGATACAGGGAGATCGAGTTGAGACGAGTTAAAGACTATTGCCGTCAGGCATGCCAGGGAGTTGACGCCTTTAAATCAAATCCAGATTTCTTGTAAACAAATTCTGAGTGGTAAAATTATACGTGCTATTACAAGATGTAAAATATTATCCGATTGGTTGAGTTGCTCAAACTCTGATGTACAGAAACACAATATTTTGTGTGCCACATGAAATAGCAAATCGCGCAGTCCATTTTTATAAGTCAGTGCATCATCCGCACCGGTGCTAAAATATTTTAAACTGATGAGCGTTGGCTACCAGGGAAGCACTATTAAGTAAGCACAGATTCAGTGTAGGTTAGAAAAAAGCGGGCAAGAAATTATCCGCATCAGTTTTGAGAATACAACGGAACTCCCGATCAAAGTCACGAAAAATTTTTTTGCCTGTGATTTCTTGTGCATGATTTCGGTGTGGGTTTGTACCTTAGAGCATATAACTAAAGGAAGTGAAATATCGTGTAAAGACCCTGGTGTGAGGAAATCTCGCTTCTATGGTGAAGGGGTGGAAAGGCAAGAAGAACGTAACCAAGTCTAACCAAGCCTTGACCAAGCCTTAATCAAGTTAATTTGCGAATGACAATTGTGCCATTTCGAATTAATCGTCAGATTCATGTTTTCTGTGCCGGTTTTTGTTTTTTATGCTTTTTTAATTAAAAAACTTTAAATTGTTTTGCGAATTGTGTTAAATTTAAATAAAAACATTTGAAGTTACAATTTAGTAATTAAATCTTGGACTTAAGTTCATAAACTTGTGAATATTTCAACAATGAATTGTGTTGTGCCGTTCTGTATAAATAATCGCCGAAATAATCCCAGAAAGACGTTTTCCAGGAAAGGTGAAATGCTGGTTTTAAATTAAAAAGTTTCTTTTCCGCAAATACGTGCAAAAGAAGTGAAAAAAAGGGAAGGTAAACAAAAATATCAAGATAACGTGTTCAAAATATTTGTTTGTTTCCGGTTTTGTGTTCCCAACTTTTTTTGTTGTTGTCAATGTGTCAGTGCCATTTTGGTTTATTTTAAACAATTACGCCTAACCCCCCTTCAAAAATATTCCAGATACATATATACTACTTCATGAGCATAACGAATGCATAAACACAATTCTACAACATAGTGCGAAATACCGTACTGCTGGCACTCATCCGCAATTACGTCAAAATCTTTGGAAATTTAGTACTAATTTTCTCCTCAGAAAACTATAATGTGAAAAATTATACGAATAGAAGCTACTACATACTACAATCTCCTCGCTTTATAAGTTGTTCCATTGAACTCGTTTCCCATTGACTGAAGTGCACTTTTCTTGAAATATCAATGGAAATCGGCATTGCGTCACTGGTTGTGTAGTGGAACGATTGTTTCGTATGCCCTGTTCAAAAGAATGATCAGTGGTGGTCTAGTAAAAACTCGTATGAAATATTTGCGACTTTCTCATTGCAAATTTTCTAAGAAGAAACAAAAATACGGTAGATAATTCTTCTAGCGAATTATTGTCGTTTGCTGGCTTCCTTTCTATTTTGTCTGGTTATCTATTGTGAGAAATATTTGATTTGAGATCATAGTAACATATATGTATGTAGGTACCTACTGGACAGCCTGGGTTAGCGATAAGTTGATAACAATTTTTTTAATCGACTTAATTATACTAATAGTTTTATAATGATTCTTGTATACAATAAGAAGTGGCTCAGGTGAGGGCGGGAGGCAATTGCACCAATTGCGCCCTCATTGTATCCGCGCTGTCTTCAACCACAATTGAATTTATCCGCTCGCCTTTCCTTATAGCAACGACTAATATGTACATGCTGTACATGTTACATGCTGCGAAATAATCCTTGGTGCATTTTTAAATCCGTGAAAGTAGACAATCTTCTTTGAGACTAAAATGGCCTGCTTTTCATGGCATGATTTCTAGACTTTCCACCGAATGGAAGATGGTATAACAAATCGTTGCTGCTCTCAAACTGTACGATATAATTTGTTGTGTGTTCACTGATTTATAACAATGGACTGAGCGATTTGCTTTTCATGTGGCACAAATATTGTATTTCTATATATCAGGGTTTGAGCAACATTTAAAACATTTACTAGATAAAAACCATATAAAACTCCACCAATCAGATAAAATTTTACACCTGAAAATCGAATTAAATTAATAAAATATATTTTATTGTGTCCAAGATATATTTTAAACACTTATAGACAGTCTCATAAGAAATTGAACTCATTCTAACTATAATTTTCAAAAGGTAATTTTTACCTACATCCTGCGTATGGGAAGAGAGAAAAGTATAAAATTTGTGCCATTCTTTCCATTGTTATAAGTCAGTGAGTGTAATACACTGAGCACTGTAGCACTGAGTAGATAGAAAGAACGCTTACAGCTTGTTCCTCTAATGTGTAGCACTGAGTAGATAGATGAAAGAACGCTACTGCTGGTTCTAATGTAGCACTGCGTAGATGAACGAGCAGCATTGCCATTGCCTAGATCGCTTGTAGCAATTTCTGGTACTCTTGTTCATCATAATATAACATTTTTGAATTGAATTTCATCGTCTCGCTATCACCACGAAATGGTTTTATGATTCGTGTTAACTTGGGGTCTTGTTGCTGCATGCCTAATATAATTTTTGACGGTTTTACGTTTCTTGTTGCCCCAACCTAAGGCATCGGCGTAAAACATTCGCTTCGAGCTTCGAGATTCGATGAATAACAATGAAATCACACTCTTGCAATTTCAAAAATCAGTGGGCAATTATATAATTATAATAATACAGATTCTTTTAATTTAAGTATTTGTGTGATTGGCCGAGAGATGTCATCATAAGTGTACACGAATTTCTTAAAAAAAATATCTCATGGCATCCAACTTTCCCTCACCTAGAATCTCTTCAGAAACAAGAGCAAATTTATTCAATATCAAGGTTAAAACAGTATCTCTTAAAAATTTTAAACGCTTTAATTTTTAGATGTTTTCCGTTCAACGTTGGTTCTGCGGATGAAGCGTTATTCAAATATACTTTAAAATGACTCCTGGATCCATGCGTTGAGCGATTTTGTTCATTGTTCTCTGAATGATGCTTGTCACATTCACGAAACCAAACGGCGCGTTGATAGGAATCTGGTAGTCTCCAGATCCAGACATGCTAAAAATAATTATTTGGTACGAGGAAAGCTATATGTTCTTCAATCTTGCGTTGAGGAAATCTCTTTTTACCGTAATTTCGTTTAGTCCTCGGTATTCCACAAGGACATTCCTTTCCATTTACCTTAGTTATGAGTACAATCGGTGCTGCGTAAATGGAACCTTTGTTTCTGAATGATTCCTTCCTTCGCGATAATCTCTCAAACCTTTACTCGATTGGACCATTGTTAGAACTAATACGCCGCGGAATAACAAGCGTAGGCCAAGATATGTTTCGGAAAATCCCCTCCGAATTGCAATTGATACAAAATTACCAGCCACTGAAAGGTGGTGCGGTACCCCGCCATTGAGACTAAGGGCAGTTAGAGACGTCAATAATAGGGTAGTAGTAATATGTAGTAGTATTAGTTTTAGAGTAGTAATAGTAGCATGACAGGAATAGAAGAGTAGTCTGTTCGGAAGAGCTCGAAGCAGTCGGCTTTGAAGTGAATGTAGTTTTTATTTTAGTGAAGTGGCTGACCCAAAGTCTCTCTCCGGACCTCAGCAAAGGGATGCGTTAGCCGATTCACCAAATAATGATATCAGTTCGTTACAAATATCTTACAGCAAGCAGTTATTACAGATAAACTATTCTTTGACGACAATCCAGCAATTTCCATAAATTTTGAAAAATTTATAACAATAAACAACAAGAAGTGGTAAATTTCGGAGTCTGCGGGGCTTTACTAGCTCTGAAGAGCAGTGCGTACCATGTATTGAGAGCATGTTGAACTGATTTGATTTTTTTAAGGTGCTTTGCAGCTTCGATAGAAATCGTTAAACTCTAGACCAAGAGTCCTATGTCGCAGTGGCCATTTATCACCCCCACTAGTTTCTTGGCGCCCATTCTGCTTCTCGTAAGGAGCTTTAATGATTTTTTCCTAAAGTATAGAGACCATAATTACTTCGGAGACACCTGATCGAGCCACGACAGGTTAGCTTTCTTGTAGCTATCCTTAGTGACGTCTGACTGACGTCAAATTTTAGGTCCCGATCGGGATTCTCTTATACGTTATTGCACCGGAACTATTGATTTTAGAACCCTTTTTTGCTAGCTCATCCGCTATCTCATTGCCCTCGATATTTCTATGGCGAGGTATCCAATATAGGGTTACCTTGTGCTGTATAGATATCTGTTCTACGCTGCCTTTGCATTGCTCCACGAAGTTTGATTTTACCACTACAGCGTCTAACGGCTTAATGGTCACCTGGCTTTCAGTATATACGTACATGTTTAAATCCGACTCTCTACATTTAGATACCAACTGTATCGCTTGGTGGAAATTTACCAACTCAGTCTGGTAGTCTGTATAATTTGTTCCAGCGTTATAGTTGCTGACGTATACTCCCGATCCTGTATACCTGCACTCATCTTCGGCAAATCTATAAAAATAGATATGTCTGGTGCCACAATTCCCTCATTCCCCTCCAAGGCACTTCTAGTAATGACTCCACCACTAAAGGAAAAGGAAGTAACTCGAGTTCCTGTTAATGCAGTCTAATATTCGAAGGATACTGGAATACACAATCCAATGCTTTAAGCCTGACTGCGCTGGTAGCCACCATACTTCTACAAAATCGGCAGCAGATCAAGAATTTCCTCCACTGCATCCTTGGGCATGGTGCTCAAACACCCAGTTACAGCCAAATTGTTATGAACCTCAAAGGGAGTAGACGTAGAAAAAATTTATCCAGAAATTAATTCAAATATTTGCTAACAATTATTGCAAACTTATTATTAAAATTACAAATAAAACAAACTGTGTTTATCTATATATTTATTTATATCTATAATCGCGCGAAAGGTTTACGGGAGTGAATTTTGTTTTGAAACGGTTGGCCGTGGTGAGCGCGGTACAATATCAAAATAAGGGTGCAAATAGCTTTTTGTCTAGATCTCGTTTCATGTTCTGCTTAATTATATTCGATGAATTTTGCATGATGAATTTCAATTGTGGAAAATGTGAAAAATCATTTAATCGTAATGATTTAAAAACTCAATGTAACGGCTTATGCTCGCGATCATTTCATGCCAAGTGCCTTGGCTTAACGGATTACGATATCAACCTGATAAGTACAAAAGAAAATGTGAGTGTCAGCGGTACATAACATCTCTTGAAAATAAAATGCAAAACGTACTAGATGTGATAAATGAGAATAGGAATAGCCTTGCCAGGCAGGAAATTGAAATTAAAGCAGTCTTAAAATATGTTAAAAAACTGAATGAAGGAGAAAGTAACGTAGTGAATGAAATTAAAAAAATTCAAGGTGAAAAAAATGTTAACGAATCATATGCAAGTGTAGTGAAAAAAGTTCCCCCTGTAATAGTAAAGCCAAAGGAAAAACAAGAAACAAAAGTCACTCAAGAAAAAATAAAGAACTCGGTTGATCCTAAGGAATTGACAGTGAAAATAAATAGTGTTAAGAACAAACTTAATGGAGTGGTCGAAACTAGTTGCGATAGTGAGGAATCATCAAAAAGAATAGAAAACGCGTTAAGGTCTAATATGGGTGATAAGTATAGTATGCAGCCGGCAATACTAAAAAGCCCTAAAGTAATTGTTTGTGGAATGAATGAGAAACATAGTGATTCTGAACTATTAAAAATGTTAAATGTTGAATCACGAAAAGTGCGTAATATGTATAATGCTATTTTAGAGGTTGAAAAAACAATATTTGACAAAATTATTAAACAAGGTAAATTAAATATGGGATGGGATAGATGCCCCGTTTACGATTTCACAAATGTTAAGCGATGTTTTAACTGCTGGGGATACAATCATCAAGCAAAAGAATGCAGGAACAAAAAAGTGTGTCCAAAATGTTCTGAAGATCATGAAGAGAAACAGTGTAAAAACACTCAATCCAAATGCACAAATTGTATATCTGCCAATAATAGACTGAATCTTGATCTGGATGTATGTAAATCACGATTCCCGAAATAACCAATGTGTAGTGTACCAACGGAAATTAATGGTGAAAAAACAAAAAATTGATTACTAGCAATTACAAAAAAAAATTACAATGTGTGTATATGAATATTCAAGGGGTTATTAATAATTTCGATGATTTAGAACAAACTATAAATGAAAATAAATTTGATATTACATGTCTTTCTGAAACACATCTTACTGAGAATATAGACTCTGATGAAATTTTAATTGAAGGATATGATATTATTAGATGTAACAGTGATTCGGCCCATACTGAAGGTGTACTGATATATGTAAAAAATGAATTAAATAATGAAATAGTGAAGAGTATATCAGTAAGCTACAAAAATTTGTGGTTAGTAATAAATATTAGTGCAATAGGAATAAAATTACAATGTACAGTAGTGTATAGATAACCCAGTTCTTCAACAAGTGAATTTTGCCAAAGTTTTAAAGAATGGTTAGATGAAGTATCTGATTTCATAGGAGACATTTTAATAATGGGTGACTTCAATATAAACTGGTATGATCACGATACATATAGGAATGCAATATATCACGATACATACAGGAATGCAATATACGATACATGGTTAGATAACGCATGTGGAACAAATTATTTCTTATCCAACAAGAATAACTCTGAGATCAAAAACATTAATTGATTATGTGACAGTAAAAAAGGGTGTTAGTACCATAAGTGCAAATATACAAAAGAATCTAAAAATCAGTGACCATGAAGCTATTATGATAAGAGTAAATAATAATATTGCGGTAAGCAATTGCAAAGTTAATAAAAAAAAAAACTAAATTATGTTAAAACTCGATTTATAAGTGGATTAGAAAGTAGTTGCTTAAAAAATATTAAACATATGTCTGACTTTAATACTTAATCATTGAATATTCAAAATATATTAATAAAAGTATGTGATAGCCTTTGTGTAAAAGTAAAAGAAAATATCTCAAGGAATAATTGGTTCAACTCTGACCTAAAAAGGTATAAGGAGTACACTCGATTGAAATACGACAGAGCAGTGTTATTAAACAGTGAAAGTGAATGGGATCAATACAAGTCTTGCAGAAATATATATAAAAGTAAATTGAGAAAAGCAAAACATGATTTCATTCAAAATAAAATAAGTTTAAGTTCGAATCAAAAAGAAATGTGGAGAACAATAAAACAACTAGTTCTAAAAAAACAACATAGTGTTATTAAAGAAATGAACTTCCCTGATGGTAAATATAACGAAGATACTATTATTGCGACAAAATTGAATTCTTATATTATGAACAGTATATACTATATGAGGTCAGTAACTCAATAACATATGTACCATATACAAATCACATTGAAGAAACAGATTCTACATTTAGCTTTGAACTTATCCAAGTAAATGATTTGCAAACTATATTAAAGAATATGAATCATAAAAGAGATTTGAATATGCTGAACGCTTGCGTGATTATTGATTGCATGAAAGAATTGGGACCGGTACTTGTTGATATTATCAATGAATCATTAAAAAATGGTGTCTTTCCTGATAGCTGGAAACAGTCAGTTGTCGTACCAGAAAGGCAATGGTTATTAATTCTACGAACATAAGGTCAATATTTATAGAAAGTAAAGAAATTGAAATTGTAAATGAAATTAAATATCTTGGTGTCGTTATAGATAATAAGTTAAAATTTAAAAGTTATGTGGACTATTTATGCAAAAAGATTTCTACAAAGATTTAATTCTTTAAACGCTTAAGATATAAATTAAATACAATGACTGCGATAAAGATATATAATACAATCATTAAACCCCACTTTGAGTACTCTTCAACGGTTTTACTTGTGTGCACTAATGAGATGATGGCACGTTTACAACGTCTACAAAATAAAGCTATGAAGTCCATATTAAAATGTAATAGATATAAACCTATTCAAGTTATATTGCACATCTTATGCTGGATGAATGTAAAACAAAGAACAATACTCTTCGTCTACAAAATTAAAAATAACCTTTTGCCTCAATACATCTGTCGAACAGTGGCGTACGTCGGAGAGGTGCAACCATATCCCTCAAGAAACGTTGGACACTTTAGGCTAAATTTATTGAGAACATCGAGAGCACAAAATATGATAATGTATCGAGGCCTACAGATGTTTAACCAATTACCAACGAGCTTAAAAAATGAAAGGAATATGATAATATATAAAAGAAATCTAACAAGTTTATGTTAAGTGTAATTATGAGCAAATGCAAAAAAAAATTTTTGAGATAATGAATTGTAATATTTTATTAAGTAATATTTGAATTATTTTAAATCTTAATATTGTATAAAATAGTATTATATTATGCTAATAAATAAATATATATATATATTTCTTCTGGAGTGCCGTTCACTAAACTATATAGCCGTATCACAGGATTGGTCTAATTTTGGCTATACATCACTCGTACCACTTAGGATTTAAGTCCACAGATAGCGCCAAAATTTGTATTATATATGTGTAAAAAGCTACACTGGCTTCTTACACCTGTTTTTGTATATTACTTAGTTCTCCAGCTCAAGTTAGAGTCTAATATGTAAATACTATGCCAAGTATTTCCTCTCAAGTCAACCATTGATTACTTTCAGTAATTCTGCTGTCCTAAACACCTTTTGATTTTGTACACTGAATTATATCGTCAGATTCTCACAACATCGATATAAAACATATATACCTCAATTTCCCTCTCTATTTTAAAAATTAATAATGGTCTCTAGAAAAAGTATCAACACTGATTTATAATAAACAATAAGTTGATAACTCTGCAACGATGGCATCACACTCTGTAACCTTGCAGGTGATCCTTCAAATGGCTTCTTAAATAACAAAATCAATAGTCTATCATTGGTTTCCACTTCAACAATTTGACCATATACTTTGATAGTAAGTCTGGCAGTCAAACACATATATATAGTTCCTTTTCTATTTTATTCAATTACTTTGATGCAAATGTGGTAATGCTTCCAGCCCACAGCGTCCGCAGCAACCAGTGATGCATCTACTGATAAAGAAGAGTAACAGACTTTCCTGGGTTAAAGCTGAGACAACTTACATCTAAATATGAAACGGTCCTAATTAAAACCACATAATAACCCCTTAATAGAAGGCTCTACACATTTTCTCTCTCTCTCTCTCTGTCTCTGCTGTATGATGCCACATAAATTCGTCGCAACATTTATTATTGATAGCTTTCTTTTTTTTTTCATTTTCCTATCTACTTGTATGTTGTCTGTGGTTAGAGTGAGCTATTATAAAAGGTTGACTAAAGCTTTCTTAAATATTTCGAAGTATTTTTCGTGCTGGTAACAACTTTTTTAATTAATTTATGAAGAAAGCCTTTTTTCAGAAAAGTTTTCAACGAACGAAACGACTTACTTCACAACACACAATAAACGTAGCAAATCTGTTAGAAATTTTAGGGAATATATTTCAAGTACAGTTTTGATTTTGTCATCAGCATAAAAAATATTACCAACAAACATTGCAACACACCAACTCTTTCGAATATTTAAAACCTAGAGTTGTGACATCAGTGATATTACAAAGTGCAGATGAGACCCTTATCATATCCAGGCCTAATGTCGGGTAGGGACCAATATACGGACTGTTGGCTCCGGTTTTAACCAATTCGTCCGCTTTTCATTTCCGTCCACTCCTTCATGTCCAGGAACCAAAAGCAACAGCTTGGCCGTCTGGACAGATGTAGATATTGGAGTTCGTGCAGCCTCCGTTTAGGTTCTCCTGGGCTCCAACCTCAATAGCATAGATTTCGCCTGAAAAATGGAAGGTGAGGTACCAAGCAGAATGGAGAGTTCGACTGCTATAAACTCATATCTTTGTTATAATTATAAAAAAACTTTACTGTAGATATATCAAGAAAATCTTTTTTAAGTGTAAGCTTGAATAATTGTTACTTGAAGTTGATCTGTAAGGCGATCCACTTCCTTACAGGATTTAATCCTTTTTGGTAGTCCTCTTGGACTAGTGCTCTGAATGCGGCCCAATCTGTCCTTCTTAGGATTCTTATGTGCTTCTTCTTTAGTCTAGGAGCCTGAATATAAAATCTTATATATCTATGATCTGATAGCGAGGCTTGGTTTGAGACATGCCAGCTCATAATCAGTTCAATGCCTTGTCCATTGATGATTGCCAGGTCAAGGACTTCTTGTGCATTAACGAAATTGAGTTCTACTTCTTGGTTGCCTATTTGTAGGCCTTTTGAAAATATGTAATATAGGTTATCACCTTTTCCATTAATGTCGCTGCTTCTCCAAGTTATATGATGAGCATTGGCATCGCAGGCGATGATAAGATTAAGATTATTTAAGCTGAAGTGCTCGACAAGGTCTTTAACCTCCTCTGATGGGGGAAGTTCTTGTTCCGCTGGAAAGATGTAGACGCTAGAACAATTTACTTCTTGTCATTTTGGAAATTGAGTTAGAGACCTTGTAGTAAACCTGTACAAGGTAAAAGCGATACTATCCCTCCCATATATGATAGCTGTTCTGGATCTGTCGCCATTAGTGCAGAAAACACTTTTAGTTGCTTTTCCACCAGGGAGGCCACAGGATAAATGTTATACTGGCTCGGCAAATTAAATTATCTGCTTTAAAATGGACAAATGACTTGCAATGATGTAGGCCTCTATCCTATAATAGCATTTAATGTTATAATTATATTAGCTGTGTTCTTTTGTGTACCTTGTTCTAGAATTCCCATATACTGGAGAGAACAAATTGTTCTGTCGTTTGAAGTGAACTATTTGTACTGTTCGCTTCATTTAGCCTGTTCTGTGGATACAAAAGAACACAGCTATTAAGTCTATGCTCGCAAAGTTGTGAAATATTGTAGTCAAAAGATGAACATATTTTAGCTACATAGACCGCGGGAAATAATAGCAAATTTATTGCATGCAATTCTTATGTAAAATATTAATCATCTCAGTATCCGGTAGAAGACTCAGTGGCGCTTATATAACTCTGATATTTGTACAAAACTTAGATAATCACTTGGAATTAGTTAAACCTACTCAGTTATTCAAACCACTCAAGACCACTCCTCCTTCATTCATTTTTATAAAATAACTTTTTTTTTCGACATGAAATCGTCATTATCTTCGCAACACGTCTGCAGTAAAACCCAGAAGCGACACATCAAAGGCGTCCTTGCCTCCATCCTCCAGTCGAAAGCGTTTGACTTAATAACACACATCAGCGTGCATTAATTCTAAAAGTCACGTTATGCTAATTGCCATCGTTAAAGTGGTAAACACATTTTAAAATGCTGTTGAAGCTCAGCAAAACAGTTCCAAAGTAATTAAACTTTACCACATTTAAGAGCATCATCAAATCGTTAACTCATTACCGTTCTATATCTTTTTACCCCATTTCGATTATCACATCGGATGGCTCAGCACAATGTTAAATAGGCCCCAGTAGCTCTGCCCTACCATGGCATGCCATGCAGAGCCCGAATAACCCAATTTATCTCACTTATTTATCAATAACGATTGATAAATGGCGTTCCATTCCATCCCAGTCTTGCTGCTTAAGGATCTTTTGATGGATATCATCCTCGACAGTAATATACAGAATTATGTCACGCAGCACACGGCCATACAAATATTTATCTAATCAGTGACTGTCTCGATAGACAATGAATCGCGAGTGAATTTTAAGAGACATCGACTTATGGAACGGAACTTGTCATTCAGATACACGGGATTAGTGCTCTGCCTGATTACCTACTGCTTGTCAATGAAAGTTCCGCAGCGCCCTTTCCAAGACTTTTCACTTGGAGTCGTAAAATTTGGGCAACCTTTTGTATCCAAGGGGAGTTCAATGTGCGTCTACTGTCTCCCCAAGCTTTTATCTAGTTTACAAATCAATAAATTCTAATCTGTCCATCATCGCTGTGCGGGCCGTAGATGGAGTCGTGATTTGAAAATAATTCGATCGATTGCTTCTAAATCGACGTGGATGCCCAGGGCTGTCGGATTTATGGGGTTATTTTAATAATCTTGGCAGTTTTGCTGAACAACTAAATAAAAATCTGACAAAGTTAATGTCATGACTGTGCTGATGCCCTCTAGGTCTATTTTAACTCATTTGTAATTAGAACCTAGTACATGCATATATAGTAGTTTATACAGCCTTACATATATGTAAGTAAATATGGGTGCATATGTATATGAATGATGGAAATAGAAAACTGTATTAGTATAGTTAAAGATGTATTATAAAAGTGCTATAAAAATCGCGGCTGACTACTACTAAACTACTATTTACTAGATATGCAAATATGTGCTTTTAGATTTCTTTAATTGATTTTTGGGGCGATTAGCCTTTACTCTGCCACGATATATATATTAGCTTCGCACGCCAAAAAGCCGTATCCCTTTGAATAGAAGATTCTCCAATTCGTTGTAAAACGGAAACAAGCACTCTGCTTTACGCAATTGGTCCACAATTTGCAGCGGATGTTTCATTTTTTTCGAGCCATAATATCTACTTAGGTACGTCTGCGAACGGACTTTCCGATGCATGTGATTGTTCATTTTACAGTGCATAGTTAGAATTCCTGTAATGATTCTGATAGATAGATGTTCCTTTTTTGGTTAGTATATCTGATTTTTGTTTCCATCAATTCCTGGATGATCAGGTCTCCGTTGAAGTATTATATAATTGGTGATAAAAGAGCTTTTAGCAGCGGTTGGTTATCTGTATACATATGTATATTCATGTTTTTAAGGGTGTAATGGCGGCTAAAGTAGGGATGGAATATGCTTAAGGCGTGTTATCTTAGGCTTTGATAAATGCTAGCCCCTTCTCCTTAAGAGCATATAACAAATTACGGCTCCATTTTCTAGATCCGGGATCTGGCTCGGGAACAGTAGTAGTTCACTGTGGTCATAAGAAAATGTCTATATTACCCCCTAGTGGAGATTCCTGGGTAAAACAGCCCACGTGGGCTAAAATATAAGTGCCAGGCATAGGAGTAGAGGAAGGATGGGTAGAACAAGGAACAAGGAAGCAACTGCCAGAGTTTTATCCACTCCAATTGCATCGAAGGCTGCATGACAAAGGGAAGCTTGATCGCTAGTATGAAGGACTCCGAATATCTGGCCACCCCCGGTTTTAAGTAAGTCCCTTGACATAGTAAAGGGACTCTGCTTTGATTGACCGTTAATTCCCCCTATTCGTTAAAGGTCAGAACAATTTTAAGCCTGCAGAAGGCAGTGCTCGTAAGAATACTGTTGTTGTTAGCTCTATTATTGAGACTATCATCCGTGGGACAAGCAGGATATTATCGTCAGCGAGCCAAGCAGGTCGAAGACTAGCGTAAGCTGCTTTTCGTGCCAGCGATTGAAATATTTTTGAAGCTCAGACCTCAGCATAGAGGAAGCCATTGAAAGGGCGATTCAAAAGCCTATGGCCGAGTTGCGATGGCTTGGAAAGCAATGCCGTTCTGATTGATCATCTCCATAAGATTCTAGCACAGACTGTATATAGATGTAAAATTGAGAACAAAGCTGAGCTCTGAATTTATTTTCTAATAAGCTCACTACAGCTAGCCCGCGTCAACGTACATCCACGCATTGTTGTAGAATCAAAGCCACAATAATCAAGCAGGGCGAGGTCTACTCATGTGTCGCTCTATGACTTTATGGACTCGTAAAGCAGTTGGAGACGCAAGAGTTTAGCAATGCTTGCATTAATTTCGCATTTATCTTCATCTAGCAGCAGGCACTTGTTTGGATTGCTTAGGCTGCCTGCATACTGCCTGGCGTGCAAAGTGACAAGCGAATGCTAGAATTTTTTACTTAGAATTTTTGTTTTAGTTTATTATGATTGTAGTTTTGTACATTTGATGTGCTTTTTATGGATTGCAAGTGACTGCAATTGCATAAGCGTGGAAAAAACATTAGCAACTGTGATTGTGCGCAACTCTAACTTTTATACCCTAGATGAAATCTATAGGGTATACTAAGTTTGTCATTCCGTTTGTAACGCACCGAAATAATGATGGTAGAGCATAATATTAAAAGTTATTTTGATTTTTGCATGTCCGTCTGTCCGTCCTTTCGTCCGTCCGTCCGTGCGTCCGATAACTCGAGAACGCGTGTACTTAGAGAGCTGACATTTTCTACACTGACTTTAAAATATATAGTAAAATTAAGTTCGAAAATATAACAAATCGGGCAGCTCCTTCGTGGGGTTGCCATACAAAAATTTCGTTTTCCACTATATATTCGCACACTGTCTGAGAGCGTGTCGACATAGAGAGCTGAAAGTTGGTACATGGTCTTTTCATAGTAATAACAAATAAAATTTCAAAAATGGAATAAATCGGGCAACCCCTTCTTGGTGTTGGCATATAAAACATATGAAAATTTAGGTTTTTTACGCATACTGTGAAAACGATCAGTCCTAGACATTCCTTTTGTACTAAAAACTTCTTCAGAATATGAAATCCTATAAAATTGGTTATAATCAACGAATCAAAACCACTGCAAAAATCAAAATTGGTCAAATGAGTGACCATACGAAATTTCATACGGGCATTCATCTATATATCATAAGAATTGTATCATAACAAGTGGTCTTAGGCCAATTCTAGCTTTTTTACTTGTTTTTCTTTTTAAATTGTTGTAGTGTTTCATTATTACATTACTATTGTTTTAGAATAATTTTTATTGATAAATAGAATGGAAGGATGGAAGAGATAGGATATGAGATGGCCGGCTACATGGGAAGAATGGATTCATGGGATATAATGAATAAGGTCTTGGCTAGATGGGTGGGATGGCAAGAGCAGATAGGATGCCTGCAAAGCCTGGATGGGATGGACATCTGGTATGAATGTTTGGATGAGATCGCTTTAAGTAGATTGGATGAGATGGATTGAATGGAATGGACGGATATGGATGAATCGATTGAATTATTAGGGAAGGGTGGGGAATGACTAGGGTAGATATATGATATGGATATATGCTCATTGGTTGTCTTGATGCTCATCAAGAGTAAATGAATATCAATATGAGTCACATTGTGACTCTAAAAATTCGCTCACACTTAAAAAAACTTATTTTTTATAATATTTACTTATAAATTATTTAAACTTTATAAAAGTAGTTATTTAATACGTTTTAAACACTAATGTATTGTCAAATTTCAATACTGTTCAAACAAATGTAGGCAAAAGTGATCATATAAGAGTTGCTCTTATTGGTAGGAGTTGTCTTATAAGTTAAAAAACGAAAACACACATGTTTTTTTCTGCATCTGTGAGACTGAGATAATGCCGGCAGTATTCCTGTTATTAATGACTCAATACCTATCTCCTAACCGTAATAATATCAATATAATATCAAAATTTCAGCTTTAGAAACCTAGAAGGTCGTCTGAGAGAGAGAGAAAGAATGATGTTGATCTTATTAACCAAAACGTGTAATAATTTTTTTTCGCGTCACGTCGTTTTCCAGAAAAACATCTGTGACAGATAAAGACCTTATAACGCTTTCATTTTTTCCCATTGAGGTACAGAACCATAAAAACACGTGGAAATATGGGGTATTTCTTTCATTTGTATTGAATAAGAATATATGATAGATAGTCGTAAATGTTTCTTTTATATCTAAACAATGATTGTGTGCTGTGATTGAAGTATATGTAGATCACCTGTCGCATCAACCAGACTTTTTGTGCTAAATTTAAAGAACATAGAGCTTAGAATTAATTTGAGTGTATTGACCGTTTTATTTTAATTTTCGTGAATTTCAATATTTTTGGGCTAGACGGTTAGGAGGAAAAACACCTCTTTATAAAATCTGGACTAGTGTATACTATATACGGTTCACTTTAATGGATCACTGATGAATGACGTGTGAATCTGTTTTTCATGTTGTGATGTCAGGTTCCAAATTCCTTAGTATATATTGGTATCTTTTATTAATGAGATCCGTGTCTTGTCTTAAGTTGGTTAAATTCTTTTTTCCATGTCCATGTAGATGTGGCATGCTTCTTCAAATAGCGGTTTATTGTATTTTTTTCTATATTTATAACTGTCGCATTATCAAATGCAAATGTGTGTCCGGTTTTGTATTGTGTGGGAGGCTAATGCTGATCGTGGTGTCATTTTAGCTATGTATGTTTTTTTTTTTGTTGAGATAGTCTGGTCTCGAGTTTTTTGGATGTTATATAGGACACGTATTTTGATTTTTGTCTCTTGTAGTCGCTCTTTGTAGCGCTCACTTGCTATATAAAACTCCAAATCGATTTTTTTCTGAAGATTTGTAAGAAGCTCGATCACCCCTCCCCCTCCCGGTCCGTCCTTTTTTCTCTAGCCTATCTCTAATATACACTGAGAATATGCCTTCCTTTCAGACTTGTAGATCAGAACAAAAGAATTCCGGCAAACGTTGTTAATTCCATAACTTGCCTGAAAACAAAATTATTTTGCGCTAAAATAAGGTTAACTAAAAATTGTTAAATGATTTAAATACAGAATAAATAGTATTGAAACTTTTCGGTTTAGAAATACTTCCAATGTAACGGGCGCTTTCGTTTAACAACTCTGGGCACAGATGTAAAGGCACAGTCGCTGATCTTGTTCTAACTTCTTCACAGTTTTGTTTAGATGGCCGATTAAATTTTTCCAACCCTATGCCCTTATTTTCATATCTTATAGAACAGACTTAGATTAGTTGCATCGAGAGATAACACTTTCTTTATATGCTCTAGATGAAATCTCAAACGATATGTATCACTCCGCTTGG
Source organism: Dioctria rufipes (assembly GCA_963924295.1). NCBI lineage: Eukaryota > Metazoa > Arthropoda > Insecta > Diptera > Asilidae > Dioctria > Dioctria rufipes. The sequence continues at coordinate 114,724,305 of OZ002741.1, forward strand.
AACACATAGAACTAATGATGGTGGACCAATATGGATAATAATATTAAAAGTTATCCGTCCGTCCATCCGTCCTCACGATAACTCGAAAACACGTTTATTTAGACAGTTGAAATTTTGCACAAGACCTTTTTAACAAAACTGTAAATTTAAGTTCGTTTATTCTAAGTGTATAGTATATGAGATCAGCTTGTTCTTGTTCTGAGGTTTCTGCCATTACGAAACGCTTGTTTTTCTTCTTTTTCCAGTTCACTGCGGGCTTGTACACATTAATTCACTTTCTTTTTTTATATTTTTCAAGGCACTAAATTTTGTTGTTTGGGATCTGTTAATAAGTCAAACCAATGCTTAAAACTTTGGCGCTCGAAATAAAAAATTGTGTGATAGCATGACGAATAATTTTTTACTTTTATGTTGTACCGGAGAGTCCCAAAAGGTTGAACTTGAACATACTTATAAAGTTTTTTACTATATATTTGGACATTGCCTTCGAACTCATCGACTTAGAGAGCTAAATTTTCAAACAGTGTTTTCATAAAAATTAAATAAAATGCAATAAATCGGGCAACTTCTTCTTGGTGTTACCATACAAAAATTAAGTTTTTTACGTATATTATGAAAATGATCAGTCCTAGAAGTTAAACTTGTGCTGAAAAGTTCTTCAGAATATAAAATCCTATGAAACTGGTTATAATCATTTTTACTGTCCAACGAAGTGGTCTAGAATTGACCATAGAACCATTTTAACAATTAAATTTGTTCATAGGGGTGACAATATGAATATACTTATGGGAATTCATCTATCGTAAGAATTGGTGTTTGACTAATTTATATTATAATTTTTCGAATACCCTGTGTTCGCCACAATCAGAATGTAGTGCGGCAGATTATTTTCAGGTGGACTGTATATGATTCCTTAAACAAACCGACTTGCTGATATACGTACCTACTCGTACATATATATTAATGCCTTCAGACTTCTGTGCCACGAAATCAATTATTGATTGATTAGCTGAGTTGGATTCCAAAACCAAGGAACAACAACTACTTTCAATTTTGCAAACGAAATTTTATTTAATACGATCTGTACAAAGAAATGATTAGTAGTGGAAGCTTAATTAGGTACAAAAAGTGCTCAGGAGACAAAATTTCTATTATATAAAACCAAAGTGATTACAGTTGTTGTATATAAAGCAAAGTATATAGAAAATGATCATTTAAATTGGTACATGGTGACTCTGCTCTCTACAATAAATTTTACTAATCCTGAAATGTTTTGATAAGCTGGCAATTCTGCGAAGTACATGTAAGATTCATTATTTCACAAACGATTACCTTACTCGATATCAACTGCATCAAGTTACACCATTAACTGGCTCGTGACTTTTGTTGACAAGCTTTAAGAGCATGTGCAATTTCACGACTAAAGAAAATAAATATTTCATATATTTTGGGAACACTTTATGTTCATTGGCCGTATTTGGTTATTGTTCCTTAGCTCTAATTCTACATTAAATATTGTTCATGTCGAGTTATGTTTGAATTAACAAAACAAATTGTAGTGTAAATAATCAGTTTTTTTTGATATCTTAATAACTTCAGGATATGAAATCCTATGTAATTGGTTATAATCATTTTTACTGTCAGACAAACCGTTCTAGAAATACATGCGAAAAACTACTTCAACAATCCAATTTGTACAGATGGGTGATGCTACCATGACCATACGAATAACGAAATTACATAGCGGCATTCATCGAGGGTATCATAAGAATTGGTCTAGACCAATTCTATCTTTTTTACTTATTTCAATCGAATTTATGATGCTTAGTCCTTAAAGCCTTTACCTCAAAAATTATACATATATCTCACTCTATACCTACCAAATATGGAATCCTTATACTTAAAGCTATTTTAGATGGATATGCTTAAAAAAAATTGCAGAGAATCAGGAAAAGTTATATTTTGGGTACAGAGTGTGATAGGTGGTATTATCTGAAAGTTTTTGGTTTTTCAATTTAATATGAAAAAATGAAGTTGATGACGTGATAAAAATAGTTAAATGAATAAAACTGAGTTAAGCTTCCAAAATTTGTTGCGCCGGGTTTGAATTGAACTGCCATAAGAAAAAAATGTCAGAACATTGAAAATTTCTAACGATTATCCATCCAACAAATTCTAAATCATCAAATAGGGTGTATTCCTCAGGAAGACTCGTAGAATATGTAGGAAAAAGCTGTAACTCTGTCGCATTGCATACGAAAAAAAAACAACAATTTTCCTTAAATCTATATTCATCTGGGAGAATCAGCTGATTTCATCGGCAATTTGATAGGGATGTTTTATTGCATCCAAGAAACTTGCTTCTTATTAAAGGTAGAAAGACAACACCATTTTTACATTACTCAGAGTCATAACTGATAGACCCTGGTGACCGTTGCATTGTGTTTACCGCTTAACAATCGTTGTTCGTTGCAGCAGGTATTACAGGAATACGTTTTAGTTACAAGTCGTGACACTGTCGGTTTTATATGCAAACAAGACGTTACTAGTATATGTTTTACATTACCTACCAATTTTTGTAACAAAATAAAAAATATCCTTTCGAATTCATGTAGAAATATAATCTTCCTGGAAGTGGCATGTACATATAAGTACGTTGAATATTTATGGAATTCCTTATTATACCCTAGATGAAATCTATAGGGTATACTAAGTTTGTCGTTCCGTTTGTAACACCTCGAAATAATGATGGTAGAGCAAAATGGATTGGACACCCACGCATAATATTAAAAGTTATTTCGATTTTTGCATGTCCGTCTGTGCGCACAATAACTCGAGAACGCGTATACTTAGAGATCTGACATTTTGTACACGATCTTTAAAAAAAAAAGTAAAATTAAGTTCGAAAATGAGACAAATCGGGCAACTCCTTCATGGGGTTGCCATACAAAACTTTCGTTTTCCACTATATATTTGGACACTGCCTGAGAACACATCAATATAGAGAGCTGAAATTTGGTACATGGTGTTTTCATTGTACTAACAAATAAACTTTTAAAAATGGACTAAATCGGGCAACTCCTTCTTGGTGTTGCCATATAAAAAGTTGGGTTTTTTACGTATACTGTGAAAACGATCAGTCCAAGACATTTTTATTGTACTAAAAACTTCTTCAGTATACGAAATCCTATAAAATTGGTTATAATCATTTTTTCAGTCCGACAAACCGTTCTAGAAATATATGCGAAAAACCACTTCAAAAATCAAACTTGTACAGAATGGAGACAATACGAAATTTCATACGGGCATTCATCTAGGGTATCATAAGAATTGGTCTTTGACCAATTCTAGCTTTTTTACTTGTATCAGTATTAGTATAAATTCACGTGGAATAATTACAGGAAATTCACGCGGAATAATTATGTGAACTTAACGCGGAATCTTAGGAATGTAATGTACTAGCGTAAATTAAAATGTATTTTACGTGGGAAAAAGGATACATTTTAGGTATTTTTTGTTTTAAATCTGACAGTGTGCCAACAGTCCTTTTGAACAAAAAAAGCAATATCTCAATATCTGTTTTCGTATTCGTTCAAAACTAATAATATTTTTATGTTGTGAAAAAGGTAAAAGTCCCATTTCCAGAGTACAATAAATTGTTCTACGTTCTCTCTCTTTTTTCTCTGGAAATTGCGAAGCAGACCGTAAGAAAACTAATACGTAGGTATATACATATTATTAAATTAATAAATCACAAAATTAATATTCCGACGTTCTCTGTAGGCAAAATCTGCTCAATACTAGACTCAGTCTTGCCTAAATGTCGTGTGAACTTTGCTTAAGGGGGGTTACCACCGAAATTTTAAAAAACATGAAAAGTTAATACAATTTTACGTGAAATTTGTGCGTATTATCATGATCAAAGTTGCACATAGTTTGAGAAAAAGCATAAACTTAGGTAATGACGTATCAAAAATAAAGATTTCGGGATATTATATGTATGTAATTAGCTTTAGAAAACTCTCGAATTCATGAAATTTGCAAAGTTTGTTGCATAATAATGGTACATCAAGTAGATAAATTTGTACTTTAGTATGGAAGATCTTGAAGTGGAAGAGGAAATGACGGAGGCAAAACTAGTAAAAAACTTTTGGTTACTAATATATTTTCGTTTCAAAGTTGATATTTTTAGAGAGGAATAACTATCAAAATTATGATATCATTACAAAGGAAGTTCAAATTGTAACAGATACTTGTCAAACCTTTTTCTGTTTATTTTGAAAAACTCAAATTGTATAGTGCAATGGTGAAGGAAATAAAGTCAATAATGTTAACCTTGGTAACGGCAAAAATTTCTTGTTTCTATATATTTTGCATACAATTTGGCGTTTTTAATTCATTTCATCACCGTCAGATGGTATAATGTGCTTTCGGAAAGCATTCATTTGTTTTGAAAGCTCTGCGGGTTGTAGTCTGTATGCTCGGAAAGTGTATCCCGGGTTTTCTGCATTAGGTATATGTGTGTATTTCGTGCAATATTTTAAGTTTCATCATTGGTAATTTTCTATTTTTGCTTGGGAGGCGAGACATTTTTTTGGCAGGTTTATTTATAATCTATTTGTTTATAAGTGAGTAACAATTATTTCATCATGGGACGTGTTAGTAAAATTCGGTCCAATAATATTATGGAATACAGAAGAGAAAGCTGAATATTTCTAGGTATTCAAATTTGTGTATATTGAAAGGAAGTAATCCTATATGCACATTTGTCTGTGCTATATACACAGAATTTTGTGTAAAGTTGTGAATGGAATATCTTTCATTTTAATGGAATTTTACAGGAAGTTTGGCAATGTTGAAAATAGTAATTTTTGCTACGATCCATTTATAACCGAGATACGGTCTTGAAAAATGTGGCAAATTCTGCTTACTAGATGTAAATTTAAAAATTTATATCGCAGAATTTACTTATCGCATCGCCATGAAATAGACGTTATTTATTTTGTGAAGCTTTGGGGTTTGCGAGAAAAATTAACCAAGGTTATTTTGCTGAAAATTTGGATATTTCGGTTATCCTTGTATATCTCAAAATGTACAATCCCATTTTTTTTTTTGTATTTTAATCCCTAAAGGGTTTAGTGAATCTGTTGAGAGGAGAAAATGGAACTTCTTTAAGTTTGGATGGAGTTATTTTTTATGTGTATATAATTTAGAAAACTGTGAACGAAAATCGATGAGGTGTGGTGAGTTGTCAGATTAAATACAGTGTGTTCGGTAAATAAGTAGGATGAAGTATGCCAATATATTGCTTGAAGTATCCAGATAACACTATTTTCCTCTCAAATTGAAGATATTGGATCTAACGTGAGTACTGATTTGGAAAATTTAACTTTTCTATTTTTCATAAAATTTTTTAAAGCGAAAATTCGGAGCCGGAACTCCAATTTTTTGACTTTGCATAAATTTTTTTGTAAGAAAAAGTGGTATATTTTTCTACTATATCGTAATCTACAATCTAGCCGATTATCTTTCTAGCGACTATAACTTAAGGGGTCGTGTTGTAAAAGAACTGTTCTCAAAATGTGATTTTCGAAGGTGAAGCATTTTTTTAAATTACAAATAACTTGTGCCGACCCATGAAAATATCAGCTTTGTACCAATGAAATTTTTTAAGTCCTTTTTTTATATGAGAGAATCTGAGGACGATAATTTAGGCGATTTAATATATATTTTAATTAAAAGCAACTTAATTTTTATAAATGTTTTAATTGAGCTCATTGCATGAAAATTATTATTTGTCTAAAGAAGAGTAAAATACTTAACTGGAATCTAAGCAGTGAGTTTAAATATAGATATTAGATATACATGTTTTTTTTTTGTCATTTATTTATATCTTTTAAGTACTAGAGGACGGGGTACAAATATGGTATACCTATTACATTTTAAATGATAAAAGGCCCCAAAATAGACTATCCAAAAAATAAATGGTATAAAGATAGGAAATTTTGTTTACTTATCAGTGATATTAACATAAATAATGTAGACTACAACACGCTCAAAATTTATTTATTCAAACAAAAAATATTAAAATTAGAAATTTCCAAATTAGGGTAGTAATATGAGACTGTATTATAATATCAAAAACAAACGATAAATGGTGGAAAAAAAGATGTGCAGTATCAGTGATACTAACTCATTAATATTATATAACATTTTTAATATATAATGTATAACTCCATTATAGGCTTACAAAAGTCATCATCATCATCTAGAATACCGCTTTAATAGTTGGTACAAATATGAGACAGTCTGATATTATTACCAACTAAGTGTCTCATATTGCAACTAATTGGTTTTTTCAGTAAAATTAGTAATTTATTGAGAAAAACTCAAGCTTTTTTGTAATATTTAATTATATTTGTTCGACGAACCTAAAAAAGAAAAAAAATGACAATGTACCTCGATCAAAATGAACTTAATTAAAGCATCTTACCTGCACCTGGAGTGCATCACAGGTGCGACAGTCCCTCGACGACATGGAAAGAAAACAAGAAAATGAATTATAAACAAATGAAGTAAACAAACATTAACTAATAAACGAATAAAACATGCAAATTTTCAAACTAATTAAACAAATAAGAGTTTTACTACACACATACCATAACCTAATATACAACATAGAACATAGGAATTTAACAATAATTTCCTTGCTACAACATAACAAATACATAAACTACAATTAATTATGATATTACAAGGTGCATGCGGAAGGTTAGTGGATATTTCAGGTGAGAAAACACCCAAAACAAACTCACCTGTACAGGTGTCCACCAACCTTTAAAAACAACAATAAACCACAATAAAATCAATAAATCTTGCACATTACCTGAAGATTATAGTATCCAGCGATGAAAAACTAGCATATAACACACAAAAACACTATTAAATCAAAGGAAAACTATTAAATAACACTTCGCGCGCGTTTGACATACGAGTAAAGATTTACAGCGAAACTTCAATCTCCCATGACATTTGACATATCATATTGGGGTAAAATCGTCGCGCGATTTTAATGGTGCCGTTCGTTTCGCGGTATTTTTCGCGGGATTCGCGTAATTCGCGATATTTATAATTTCAATTTGCACTAACGAGTGCGAAAGAGAGGCACGGTGCGAGCAAGACAAAACAGCAAAAATCTAGAGAGGAATTACTTAGAATGAATCAAAAATGGCGCGTCGATAATGTAGATGAGAAAAGTCGTAAAAATCAATTAAAATCAAGAAATTTAATATTAAATCTTTATGGTAAATATGCCAAAAAATGTAAAATTCATTTTGGCATACACCAATAATAATTAAAATCCTTAATTCATTCACAAAAGGCCAATAATTTGATAATTTCACTTTATGGATAGTGAAATTGAAACAAATCTGTCTATAAAAGGCGTGTCATTCCTTCATTCGATCTCTTATTTTCATCGAGTTGTCATTTAGAAAACACATGCTAAGCATAATTTTCTAGTTCATGCAAATATTTTCAAGAGTTTAGAGTTTTTTTTTGTAGTTTTTGGACTTGCGATTTTCTTTCATAAAATTATTGTCTACGGTTTGGACTTGGAATTTTTTCATAAGGATTTGAGTGCTCAAATTGAGATAAGTCTGTCAGTGAATTTCGTATCACTTCCATTTAAGTTTTTTATTGCGAAATAGCAGCAAGCAACAACACCTAAAGTTTTTTGGAAGGATAGTGTATAAATATTCGCAAAGGTATTATATTTTCAGTTTTAATCAATTTGAGGTTATGGGACATATGTAATAGCATGTCATAAGGATATAATTACGTGTCACAATTAACCTAAGCAAATTGATCATTAATAATAAATAAATTTCCTTTCTTTTTCAGAATACATTTTTTTTTGTTATAAATAAATTGAATTGTAAATTTTATTGTGTTGTGACATTTTGCGAAAAACATGCCTGTATGGCATATTTTGCAAACCATGCTCAAACAATAAAATTCAAACAGAGTAATTGTTTGTAAAATAAATAATTAGTTATAAATATTAATTAGGTAACTAGGTATTGAATTAAAAAAAAAAAAGGGGAAAACCTAGAGTAAATTAAAACAAAAACGGACTGACTTGTCAGTAAACTAGAACTATATTTGAGCAAATTTTTGTTGCATTTTTTTGAGAAAACTAAAAAAAACGATAAATTCAATTGTGCTAAATTTAATATTTTTAAGTGTAGAATTAGTTAAATTTTGTTAGATTACTGAACTCAATGATTAAAAGTGAATGATAATCAAATGATATCTTTTCAATCGCTACACTACCTACCACCATTTTAAATTTCAGAACACCACAAATGTCCACGTTGCTTATCAGAATCGACGAAGTTTGTGATTTGTAAACGTAGATCATTATATGTCAATTACAGGAATTGACATATAATCAATCAAAAGTTTTCTGGTAAGCAAACAAAGTTTACATTTTGTTCAGAGTTGTACATTTTGGTGGTTCCATCCAGGAATTCGTTTGACTCATTCATTTTTGTTCATCAGTTCATTCATTTCGTTCATTCCCATTGAACATTGCATTGTGGGTATTAAGATAATTCACAATAGTCTTAAACTATACAGAGGTGAATCTAGTACTTTTCGATTTTAGCTGCATGTGTCAAGTCAAATTGCACTATAAATTGGTTGAAGATAATCAGATTTAGGGCAATATTTAGAAAGATCAAGTAATTTCTACATTTAACGAAACTTAAGTTAAATTTAGCACAGATAATTTCTGGTTAGTTACAGTTAATTGACAATTTCAAGTTACGTCAACACTCAACTATTGGTACAAAGTTTACAATGACTGAATTAAAGACGATATTAAATAAGGAACAGGCATTGAGAAGTCGTCTGCAAAAAACGATCGAGAATGGGAAACGAACATTACTCGAAACACACTCAAAGGGCTATTTTGAAGCAAAGCTCTCCGAAATCAGACGAGTGTGGATAGAATATGAACAGATTGATCAGGTGATAAATGAATACATTATTGAAAATCCTCCAAAAACCACACCGAAATACATTCTTGATGAGACATTTAGTAAGCTAGAGACAGATTACTGTATATATATAGGTGGACTGTATGATGCAATCCATCATACAACAGAATTGACAGATTCTACATTGTTGCTAACACAGCAAACACGGATAGAACAACAACAACAACAGAATGTTCTCCCAAAGATTGCTTTACCAAAATATGGTGGCGATTATGATAGCTGGCGTACTTTCCACGATTTGTATATAGCTGTAGTACACAATAACACAAATCTGAAAGATGTTCAGAAGTTATATTATTTAAAGGGGTCATTACACGGAGATGCAGAAAAACTATTACGGCATACCCCAATTACTAATGAAGATTATTTACCCGCATGGAATAAATTAAAGGCGAGGTATGAAAACAAAAAAATCTTAGTGCATCATCAGTTAAAGTTATTAACAAGTCAACCAAAGTTAAACACAGAAACAGCCGCTGGTCTAAAATCGCTGATTGATACGACTGAAGAGTGTATGCAGCAATTACGGAGCCTACAAGTAGATACGTCATCATGGGATGTTTTACTTATTTATCTAATTGTACAAAAGCTACCCTTTATAACGTTACGGTTATGGGAAGAACATCAAGGAGCATCACAGGAGCTTCCTAAATATAAAGACTTCAACTCATTTTTAGACACTCGATTGAAAGTATTAGAAGCAATTACTGATACATTGGTACACAAGTCAAATCAAACCAAGAGTATCTCCAAACCAACTACTACAACTAAGACATATCACGTAGTAAGTTCTCAAAAATGTTCTGCATGTAATGGAGATCATTTTCTACAACATTGTAATAAATTCCAAAAAATGGATATACAGAGCAAACGGAAGCTAGTTACAACAAACAAACATTGTTATAACTGTCTATCAAAAAAGCATTCAGTCACAGAATGTTCAAGCAGGTATAGGTGCCTCAAATGCAAGAAAAGGCATCATACCACACTGCACGAGGATGCAAAAGCAAACAATTTGCATCCCAGGAATGTAGAGGCAAACAATCTACACAACAACACTGATAATGAGGCCAGGCAAACAAGACCAGTAACTAGTACTAATACTGACTCATCACAAGTGACTCAAACCTATATGAATAGGGAGAGATCATACGCCTTATTATCAACGGCTTTAGTTAAGGTTAAAGCTCAATCAGGAAAAACACAAATACTGCGATGTCTTATTGACTCAGGCTCAGAATGTTCCTTCATTACACAAGCAGCATGCCACAAACTACAAGCCAATTGTATGCCGACATTAGTAGTGGTAACTGGACTAAACAAAGGATCAATGAGTAATTTAGACAAGCATACCAAACTAACGCTACAATCCTGCGGTCTAAACAAGACAACATTCGAAGAAAATTTCCTGGTAATCAACAACATTACCGATAATTTACCAACCAGAACAATTTCCAAGGAAAGTTATCACCACTTAAAGAAACTAGAACTGGCAGATCCCACCTATTGGAAGCCTGGCAAAATAGACGCTCTATTGGGTGCCAAGGTATATGCAAAAATTGTACAAGAAGGAGTTGTACAAGGCACAGACACTAGTCCAACCGCGGTCAAAACCATCTTCGGTTGGATACTACTCGGAACTGCAGAAAACAGAACACATGAAACACATGTCAAAACTTTCATGGCTACCACAAATGAGCTAGAGATGCAGCTCAGACAATTTTGGGAAACGGAGGAAGTTTCTACAGATCGAATTCTAACAAAGGATGAACAGCTGTGTCAAACAATATATAAGGACACTTGCATCAGGTTAGACACAGGAAGGTATCAAGTGAAACTACCGTTTGTAGATAACACGATACCCATATTAGGCAAATCTAGACAACAGGCAATCAGGCGTTTTGAGAACCTACAACGTCAATTCTCAAAAAACTCTGAATTTAAAGAAGAATACGAAAAATGTCTAGATGAATACATACAACTAAATCACATGGAGGAAGTAGATCTACCACAGGACCAAGAACAACATTACTACATCCCACACCATGCCGTGTTTAAGGATAGCACCACAACTAAATTACGCGTCGTGTTTGATGCCTCGGCAAAAACCACAAATGGAATGTCGCTCAACAAATATCTATTAAATGGACCAACCCTGCAACCTACGTTATTTACGACATTACTAAACTGGAGAAAATACAAAATTGTTATGAATGCAGATATAGAGAAGATGTATCGCATGATCCAAGTACATCCTGATCATCAAACGTATCAGAGAATTGTATGGCGCCATCCAAAAACGGGCATACTAAAGGATTATAAATTAAAAACAGTGACCTTTGGTACCACATCAGCTCCGTACTTAGCGATCAGAACACTCCAGCAGCTAGCTGAAGATGAACGTCACAAGTTTCCCTTAGCTGCAGAAGCAGTATATAAAAACTTTTACGTAGATGATTTGTTATCTGGGGCTGACAACGTGAATCATGTAATGACCTTACAATATCAACTCATTGAAATGTTAAAATCAGCTGGATTCAATCTACGAAAATGGTCCAGCAATGACAATAGGCTTCTACAAGATCTTCCTCCAGAGCACAGAGAGCTAAAAGACTCAACGATATTTTCAGACACTGAGTCAATAAAGACATTAGGTATTAAATGGTACCCTAAGTCAGACTACTTCACCTTCGGAATCAAACCATTGTGTGAACCTGAAGTTTTAACGAAAAGAAGCATATTGTCCGGAATTGCCTCACTATATGATCCACTAGGCTGGCTAGCCCCGGTTGTGATAGAAGCAAAAATACTAATGCAGAACCTATGGATCACAGGCTCGTCATGGGATGAACCGGTAACAAACATGCTAGGACAACAATGGCGAATATTCGTAAGCAATTTGCAGACGCTGGAACAAGTGCAAATCCCAAGATGGGTACACTATTCTCCAGGTGCACAGATGCAGATTCACGGATTTTGTGACGCCTCATCTAAAGCCTATGCTGCAGCAATATACTTGCGAGTAGAGCAAGAAAATGGTAAAATAGTGTCACACTTACTAACTGCAAAAACTAAGGTGGCACCTATTAAGCCCACAACAATTCCAAGACTTGAATTGAATGGTGCATTGTTACTCGTGAAGCTAATAAAAACAGTAGTACAAGGCATGCATTTTCAAAACATTCCAATAGTTGCTTGGACAGACTCTACAATCGTGATGCAATGGATCAAAGAGCATCCTTCGAAATGGAAAATTTACGTTGCCAACAGGGTCGTAGAAATACAAGATACACTAAAATACGATCATTGGCAACATATTTCATCCGAACAAAATCCGGCAGATATAGCGTCACGAGGCATCTCATCCAAACTCTTGGTCACCAACAAATTATGGTGGCACGGTCCAAGTTGGCTTACACAAGAACAAAACAAGTGGCCAAAGCACAGTCAGATTACACAGTCAACCACACTAGAACAACGGGCAACGACAGTAATTAGTTTTCTAGCAAATATAGAAGACAACATTCTGCAAAGATATTCATCATTCACACGCTTAGTGCGCATCACAGCAACAATACTAAGATTTTGTTACAATTGCAAAAATTCCAAAAGCAAGAGAGTTCAGCCTCTCACAAACGATGAATGCAAGCATGCAGAAAGGACCATATTCAAACTAGTACAATTAACAGCTTTTCCAGAGGAATATGAAAATTTAGTACAACACAAAACTTTATCCAAAAATAGCAGGCTCTTAAGGCTCAATCCAATATTGGACAAGGATGGGTTAATGAGAGTCGGAGGACGATTGGATAACGCCCTGCTACCTTATAGTAGGAAACACCCGACAATCTTACCACGCGATCACCATGTAACACTAATTCTGATTGACAAGCTACATTTAGAAACGTTACATGGAAACATTGCTCTAGTACTAAATACTAGTCGTAACTCAGTTTGGATTTTAGACGGAAGACGTTGCATTACAACAAGATTGCATAAGTGCGTCAAATGCTTTAGACAGAAGCAAGCAGCGACGACACAATTAATGGGCAATCTGCCATCAGTAAGGGTAAACATTAGCAGACCCTTCTCCAAGGTCGGCATCGATTATGCGGGCCCGATAACCATCAAAGCATCAAATTTAAGAAATGCTAAACTACAAAAGGCATATTTTTGCCTCTTCATCTGCATGGCTACAAAGGCCATACATCTTGAGTTAGTATCTGACCTGACATCGGAAGCTTTCATTGCAGCATTGAAAAGATTCGTTAGCAGAAGAGGTCTGTGCAATGATATTTATTCGGACTGTGGCACCAACTTCATTGGTGGAAAAGCTATTCTAGATAAGGAACTTCAAAGGGCCATAAAAGAAGCATGGCCAGAAGCTGCGGAATACTTGACATCGAAGTCCATTAATTGGCATATGAATCCACCAGCGGCACCTCATTTCGGAGGATTATGGGAAGCCGGTGTTAAGTCCACCAAATATCATTTGCGCAGATCCATTGGAAATGCTACTTTCACCTTTGAGGAATATGCTACGCTACTAGCACAAGTGGAAGCTTGTCTCAACTCAAGGCCATTATGTCGGGTCAGTAACGATTCAAATGAACAATTAATACTAACTCCTGGGCATTTTATAATTGGACAGTCTTTAAACGCGATACCAGAACCAGATTACACGACTACTACATCAAATTATTCTACTAGATGGAAACACGTACAGCAAATGGTTCAACAATTCTGGAAACATTGGTCCAAGGACTATCTTAATCAATTACAAAATCGGCCCAAATGGTGTAGAGCAGAATCGAATCTAAAAAGGGGAGAAGCAATACTATTAAAGTGTGACAACACACCAGTAACCCTATGGCCCTTGGGAATAATAGAAGAAGTGTATCCTGGAGCCGATGGATTGGTAAGAGTAGTACAAGTCAGAACTCAGAGGAGCACTTTCACAAGACCGGTAACAAAAATTTGTCGTCTTCCAATCAATTAAGTGTTAGTTAACAAACATGTGGTGTCCTAACACATCTGTTAATTGTTGTGTTGTCCCATACAAAAAAAACAAAGTACTAATTCATTTATTTTTACAGATGTCTGATTACAAATTAAATGAAGACATATTAGAACTTAATTATGATTTTGAGTTCGACTTGGATTTAGTTCCTCCAGGCAGCCCTCTTGATGCGAGCTGGTATGTAGAAGAAGGATGTGACGTCTTGACTGGTCAGCCAAAAAAAATGACGGAATCAACAGGCCCGGTGCCATCAACAAGTCACCAGATCGATCAGGACCTTTTGGACATATACGATGACCTGAATTTCAACTTTTCGCTCCCGGGTAGTCCAATTAACCCAGATGATGATATTAGCAAGCTACTATCGGACATTACAGAGGCTACTGCAGAATCACAGCCAGAGAAGAGTCCTGTTCCATCTATTGTCAAACCAAAAGGGCCTTCCAGGACATCCACGACAGCAGCATCAACAACAATTCAACTAACACAATTGTTGCATTCAGCGACCCCCCAAACAGCGCCAACACTAAATGAACCAGCAATAATCAATGGAGCACAGGTTTATGATCTGAAAAAACTCAAGGTTTCTTCCACTATAAACGAGGTAAAAATGCGTGCCGAAAACTCGTTCCAACGTTTCGTCACACGCGAAAACGTCGACATCTACCTACCAAGGCATGTCATCAAAAAAATAGATTTTGAGAACATAAAAACAAGACGAAATAGAGAAAAGATGATCAATCTACCTGATCGATATCAAGTACATCTACGAGTACTTGCTGATGGAACCCTAAAATTTTTTAAATACCACAAGAGAGGCATTAAAACAATAAGAGAACGGTTGAACATGGCTGTTCAACGGGGGGGAGAATGTTCGACGAACCTAAAAAAGAAAAAAAATGACAATGTACCTCGATCAAAATGAACTTAATTAAAGCATCTTACCTGCACCTGGAGTGCATCACAGGTGCGACAGTCCCTCGACGACATGGAAAGAAAACAAGAAAATGAATTATAAACAAATGAAGTAAACAAACATTAACTAATAAACGAATAAAACATGCAAATTTTCAAACTAATTAAACAAATAAGAGTTTTACTACACACATACCATAACCTAATATACAACATAGAACATAGGAATTTAACAATAATTTCCTTGCTACAACATAACAAATACATAAACTACAATTAATTATGATATTACAAGGTGCATGCGGAAGGTTAGTGGATATTTCAGGTGAGAAAACACCCAAAACAAACTCACCTGTACAGGTATCCACCAACCTTTAAAAACAACAATAAACCACAATAAAATCAATAAATCTTGCACATTACCTGAAGATTATAGTATCCAGCGATGAAAAACTAGCATATAACACACAAAAACACTATTAAATCAAAGGAAAACTATTAAATAACACTTCGCGCGCGTTTGACATACGAGTAAAGATTTACAGCGAAACTTCAATCTCCCATGACATTTGACATATCATATTGGGGTAAAATCGTCGCGCGATTTTAATGGTGCCGTTCGTTTCGCGGTATTTTTCGCGGGATTCGCGTAATTCGCGATATTTATAATTTCAATTTGCACTAACGAGTGCGAAAGAGAGGCACGGTGCGTGCAAGACAAAACAGCAAAAATCTAGAGAGGAATTACTTAGAATGAATCAAAAATGGCGCGTCGATAATGTAGATGAGAAAAGTCGTAAAAATCAATTAAAATCAAGAAATTTAATATTAAATCTTTATGGTAAATATGCCAAAAAATGTAAAATTCATTTTGGCATACACCAATAATAATTAAAATCCTTAATTCATTCACAAAAGGCCAATAATTTGATAATTTCACTTTATGGATAGTGAAATTGAAACAAATCTGTCTATAAAAGGCGTGTCATTCCTTCATTCGATCTCTTATTTTCATTGAGTTGTCATTTAGAAAACACATGCTAAGCATAATTTTCTAGTTCATGCAAATATTTTCAAGAGTTTAGAGTTTTTTTTTGTAGTTTTTGGACTTGCGATTTTCTTTCATAAAATTATTGTCTACGGTTTGGACTTGGAATTTTTTCATAAGGATTTGAGTACTCAAATTGAGATAAGTCTGTCAGTGAATTTCGTATCACTTCCATTTAAGTTTTTTATTGCGAAATAGCAGCAAGCAACAACACCTAAAGTTTTTTGGAAGGATAGTGTATAAATATTCGCAAAGGTATTATATTTTCAGTTTTAATCAATTTGAGGTTATGGGACATATGTAATAGCATGTCATAAGGATATAATTACGTGTCACAATTAACCTAAGCAAATTGATCATTAATAATAAATAAATTTCCTTTCTTTTTCAGAATACATTTTTTTTTTGTTATAAATAAATTGAATTGTAAATTTTATTGTGTTGTGACATTTTGCGAAAAACATGCCTGTATGGCATATTTTGCAAACCATGCTCAAACAATAAAATTCAAACAGAGTAATTGTTTGTAAAATAAATAATTAGTTATAAATATTAATTAGGTAACTAGGTATTGAATTAAAAAAAAAAAAGGGGAAAACCTAGAGTAAATTAAAACAAAAACGGACTGACTTGTCAGTAAACTAGAACTATATTTGAGCAAATTTTTGTTGCATTTTTTTGAGAAAACTAAAAAAAACGATAAATTCAATTGTGCTAAATTTAATATTTTTAAGTGTAGAATTAGTTAAATTTTGTTAGATTACTGAACTCAATGATTAAAAGTGAATGATAATCAAATGATATCTTTTCAATCGCTACACTACCTACCACCATTTTAAATTTCAGAACACCACAAATGTCCACGTTGCTTATCAGAATCGACGAAGTTTGTGATTTGTAAACGTAGATCATTATATGTCAATTACAGGAATTGACATATAATCAATCAAAAGTTTTCTGGTAAGCAAACAAAGTTTACATTTTGTTCAGAGTTGTACATTTTGGTGGTTCCATCCAGGAATTCGTTTGACTCATTCATTTTTGTTCATCAGTTCATTCATTTCGTTCATTCCCATTGAACATTGCATTGTGGGTATTAAGATAATTCACAATAGTCTTAAACTATACAGAGGTGAATCTAGTACTTTTCGATTTTAGCTGCATGTGTCAAGTCAAATTGCACTATAAATTGGTTGAAGATAATCAGATTTAGGGCAATATTTAGAAAGATCAAGTAATTTCTACATTTAACGAAACTTAAGTTAAATTTAGCACAGATAATTTCTGGTTAGTTACAGTTAATTGACAATTTCAAGTTACGTCAACACTCAACTATTGGTACAAAGTTTACAATGACTGAATTAAAGACGATATTAAATAAGAAACAGGCATTGAGAAGTCGTCTGCAAAAAACGATCGAGAATGGGAAACGAACATTACTCGAAACACACTCAAAGGGCTATTTTGAAGCAAAGCTCTCCGAAATCAGACGAGTGTGGATAGAATATGAACAGATTGATCAGGTGATAAATGAATACATTATTGAAAATCCTCCAAAAACCACACCGAAATACATTCTTGATGAGACATTTAGTAAGCTAGAGACAGATTACTGTATATATATAGGTGGACTGTATGATGCAATCCATCATACAACAGAATTGACAGATTCTACATTGTTGCTAACACAGCAAACACGGATAGAACAACAACAACAACAGAATGTTCTCCCAAAGATTGCTTTACCAAAATATGGTGGCGATTATGATAGCTGGCGTACTTTCCACGATTTGTACATAGCTGTAGTACACAATAACACAAATCTGAAAGATGTTCAGAAGTTATAACCATCAAAGCATCAAATTTAAGAAATGCTAAACTACAAAAGGCATATTTTTGCCTCTTCATCTGCATGGCTACAAAGGCCATACATCTTGAGTTAGTATCTGACCTGACATCGGAAGCTTTCATTGCAGCATTGAAAAGATTCGTTAGCAGAAGAGGTCTGTGCAATGATATTTATTCGGACTGTGGCACCAACTTCATTGGTGGAAAAGCTATTCTAGATAAGGAACTTCAAAGGGCCATAAAAGAAGCATGGCCAGAAGCTGCGGAATACTTGACATCGAAGTCCATTAATTGGCATATGAATCCACCAGCGGCACCTCATTTCGGAGGATTATGGGAAGCCGGTGTTAAGTCCACCAAATATCATTTGCGCAGATCCATTGGAAATGCTACTTTCACCTTTGAGGAATATGCTACGCTACTAGCACAAGTGGAAGCTTGTCTCAACTCAAGGCCATTATGTCGGGTCAGTAACGATTCAAATGAACAATTAATACTAACTCCTGGGCATTTTATAATTGGACAGTCTTTAAACGCGATACCAGAACCAGATTACACGACTACTACATCAAATTATTCTACTAGATGGAAACACGTACAGCAAATGGTTCAACAATTCTGGAAACATTGGTCCAAGGACTATCTTAATCAATTACAAAATCGGCCCAAATGGTGTAGAGCAGAATCGAATCTAAAAAGGGGAGAAGCAATACTATTAAAGTGTGACAACACACCAGTAACCCTATGGCCCTTGGGAATAATAGAAGAAGTGTATCCTGGAGCCGATGGATTGGTAAGAGTAGTACAAGTCAGAACTCAGAGGAGCACTTTCACAAGACCGGTAACAAAAATTTGTCGTCTTCCAATCAATTAAGTGTTAGTTAACAAACATGTGGTGTCCTAACACATCTGTTAATTGTTGTGTTGTCCCATACAAAAAAAACAAAGTACTAATTCATTTATTTTTACAGATGTCTGATTACAAATTAAATGAAGACATATTAGAACTTAATTATGATTTTGAGTTCGACTTGGATTTAGTTCCTCCAGGCAGCCCTCTTGATGCGAGCTGGTATGTAGAAGAAGGATGTGACGTCTTGACTGGTCAGCCAAAAAAAATGACGGAATCAACAGGCCCGGTGCCATCAACAAGTCACCAGATCGATCAGGACCTTTTGGACATATACGATGACCTGAATTTCAACTTTTCGCTCCCGGGTAGTCCAATTAACCCAGATGATGATATTAGCAAGCTACTATCGGACATTACAGAGGCTACTGCAGAATCACAGCCAGAGAAGAGTCCTGTTCCATCTATTGTCAAACCAAAAGGGCCTTCCAGGACATCCACGACAGCAGCATCAACAACAATTCAACTAACACAATTGTTGCATTCAGCGACCCCCCAAACAGCGCCAACACTAAATGAACCAGCAATAATCAATGGAGCACAGGTTTATGATCTGAAAAAACTCAAGGTTTCTTCCACTATAAACGAGGTAAAAATGCGTGCCGAAAACTCGTTCCAACGTTTCGTCACACGCGAAAACGTCGACATCTACCTACCAAGGCATGTCATCAAAAAAATAGATTTTGAGAACATAAAAACAAGACGAAATAGAGAAAAGATGATCAATCTACCTGATCGATATCAAGTACATCTACGAGTACTTGCTGATGGAACCCTAAAATTTTTTAAATACCACAAGAGAGGCATTAAAACAATAAGAGAACGGTTGAACATGGCTGTTCAACGGGGGGGAGAATGTTCGACGAACCTAAAAAAGAAAAAAAATGACAATGTACCTCGATCAAAATGAACTTAATTAAAGCATCTTACCTGCACCTGGAGTGCATCACAGGTGCGACAGTCCCTCGACGACATGGAAAGAAAACAAGAAAATGAATTATAAACAAATGAAGTAAACAAACATTAACTAATAAACGAATAAAACATGCAAATTTTCAAACTAATTAAACAAATAAGAGTTTTACTACACACATACCATAACCTAATATACAACATAGAACATAGGAATTTAACAATAATTTCCTTGCTACAACATAACAAATACATAAACTACAATTAATTATGATATTACAAGGTGCATGCGGAAGGTTAGTGGATATTTCAGGTGAGAAAACACCCAAAACAAACTCACCTGTACAGGTATCCACCAACCTTTAAAAACAACAATAAACCACAATAAAATCAATAAATCTTGCACATTACCTGAAGATTATAGTATCCAGCGATGAAAAACTAGCATATAACACACAAAAACACTATTAAATCAAAGGAAAACTATTAAATAACACTTCGCGCGCGTTTGACATACGAGTAAAGATTTACAGCGAAACTTCAATCTCCCATGACATTTGACATATCATATTGGGGTAAAATCGTCGCGCGATTTTAATGGTGCCGTTCGTTTCGCGGTATTTTTCGCGGGATTCGCGTAATTCGCGATATTTATAATTTCAATTTGCACTAACGAGTGCGAAAGAGAGGCACGGTGCGTGCAAGACAAAACAGCAAAAATCTAGAGAGGAATTACTTAGAATGAATCAAAAATGGCGCGTCGATAATGTAGATGAGAAAAGTCGTAAAAATCAATTAAAATCAAGAAATTTAATATTAAATCTTTATGGTAAATATGCCAAAAAATGTAAAATTCATTTTGGCATACACCAATAATAATTAAAATCCTTAATTCATTCACAAAAGGCCAATAATTTGATAATTTCACTTTATGGATAGTGAAATTGAAACAAATCTGTCTATAAAAGGCGTGTCATTCCTTCATTCGATCTCTTATTTTCATTGAGTTGTCATTTAGAAAACACATGCTAAGCATAATTTTCTAGTTCATGCAAATATTTTCAAGAGTTTAGAGTTTTTTTTTGTAGTTTTTGGACTTGCGATTTTCTTTCATAAAATTATTGTCTACGGTTTGGACTTGGAATTTTTTCATAAGGATTTGAGTACTCAAATTGAGATAAGTCTGTCAGTGAATTTCGTATCACTTCCATTTAAGTTTTTTATTGCGAAATAGCAGCAAGCAACAACACCTAAAGTTTTTTGGAAGGATAGTGTATAAATATTCGCAAAGGTATTATATTTTCAGTTTTAATCAATTTGAGGTTATGGGACATATGTAATAGCATGTCATAAGGATATAATTACGTGTCACAATTAACCTAAGCAAATTGATCATTAATAATAAATAAATTTCCTTTCTTTTTCAGAATACATTTTTTTTTGTTATAAATAAATTGAATTGTAAATTTTATTGTGTTGTGACATTTTGCGAAAAACATGCCTGTATGGCATATTTTGCAAACCATGCTCAAACAATAAAATTCAAACAGAGTAATTGTTTGTAAAATAAATAATTAGTTATAAATATTAATTAGGTAACTAGGTATTGAATTAAAAAAAAAAAAGGGGAAAACCTAGAGTAAATTAAAACAAAAACGGACTGACTTGTCAGTAAACTAGAACTATATTTGAGCAAATTTTTGTTGCATTTTTTTGAGAAAACTAAAAAAAACGATAAATTCAATTGTGCTAAATTTAATATTTTTAAGTGTAGAATTAGTTAAATTTTGTTAGATTACTGAACTCAATGATTAAAAGTGAATGATAATCAAATGATATCTTTTCAATCGCTACACTACCTACCACCATTTTAAATTTCAGAACACCACAAATGTCCACGTTGCTTATCAGAATCGACGAAGTTTGTGATTTGTAAACGTAGATCATTATATGTCAATTACAGGAATTGACATATAATCAATCAAAAGTTTTCTGGTAAGCAAACAAAGTTTACATTTTGTTCAGAGTTGTACATTTTGGTGGTTCCATCCAGGAATTCGTTTGACTCATTCATTTTTGTTCATCAGTTCATTCATTTCGTTCATTCCCATTGAACATTGCATTGTGGGTATTAAGATAATTCACAATAGTCTTAAACTATACAGAGGTGAATCTAGTACTTTTCGATTTTAGCTGCATGTGTCAAGTCAAATTGCACTATAAATTGGTTGAAGATAATCAGATTTAGGGCAATATTTAGAAAGATCAAGTAATTTCTACATTTAACGAAACTTAAGTTAAATTTAGCACAGATAATTTCTGGTTAGTTACAGTTAATTGACAATTTCAAGTTACGTCAACACTCAACTATTGGTACAAAGTTTACAATGACTGAATTAAAGACGATATTAAATAAGAAACAGGCATTGAGAAGTCGTCTGCAAAAAACGATCGAGAATGGGAAACGAACATTACTCGAAACACACTCAAAGGGCTATTTTGAAGCAAAGCTCTCCGAAATCAGACGAGTGTGGATAGAATATGAACAGATTGATCAGGTGATAAATGAATACATTATTGAAAATCCTCCAAAAACCACACCGAAATACATTCTTGATGAGACATTTAGTAAGCTAGAGACAGATTACTGTATATATATAGGTGGACTGTATGATGCAATCCATCATACAACAGAATTGACAGATTCTACATTGTTGCTAACACAGCAAACACGGATAGAACAACAACAACAACAGAATGTTCTCCCAAAGATTGCTTTACCAAAATATGGTGGCGATTATGATAGCTGGCGTACTTTCCACGATTTGTATATAGCTGTAGTACACAATAACACAAATCTGAAAGATGTTCAGAAGTTATATTATTTAAAGGGGTCATTACACGGAGATGCAGAAAAACTATTACGGCATACCCCAATTACTAATGAAGATTATTTACCCGCATGGAATAAATTAAAGGCGAGGTATGAAAACAAAAAAATCTTAGTGCATCATCAGTTAAAGTTATTAACAAGTCAACCAAAGTTAAACACAGAAACAGCCGCTGGTCTAAAATCGCTGATTGATACGACTGAAGAGTGTATGCAGCAATTACGGAGCCTACAAGTAGATACGTCATCATGGGATGTTTTACTTATTTATCTAATTGTACAAAAGCTACCCTTTATAACGTTACGGTTATGGGAAGAACATCAAGGAGCATCACAGGAGCTTCCTAAATATAAAGACTTCAACTCATTTTTAGACACTCGATTGAAAGTATTAGAAGCAATTACTGATACATTGGTACACAAGTCAAATCAAACCAAGAGTATCTCCAAACCAACTACTACAACTAAGACATATCACGTAGTAAGTTCTCAAAAATGTTCTGCATGTAATGGAGATCATTTTCTACAACATTGTAATAAATTCCAAAAAATGGATATACAGAGCAAACGGAAGCTAGTTACAACAAACAAACATTGTTATAACTGTCTATCAAAAAAGCATTCAGTCACAGAATGTTCAAGCAGGTATAGGTGCCTCAAATGCAAGAAAAGGCATCATACCACACTGCACGAGGATGCAAAAGCAAACAATTTGCATCCCAGGAATGTAGAGGCAAACAATCTACACAACAACACTGATAATGAGGCCAGGCAAACAAGACCAGTAACTAGTACTAATACTGACTCATCACAAGTGACTCAAACCTATATGAATAGGGAGAGATCATACGCCTTATTATCAACGGCTTTAGTTAAGGTTAAAGCTCAATCAGGAAAAACACAAATACTGCGATGTCTTATTGACTCAGGCTCAGAATGTTCCTTCATTACACAAGCAGCATGCCACAAACTACAACCCAATTGTATGCCGACATTAGTAGTGGTAACTGGACTAAACAAAGGATCAATGAGTAATTTAGACAAGCATACCAAACTAACGCTACAATCCTGCGGTCTAAACAAGACAACATTCGAAGAAAATTTCCTGGTAATCAACAACATTACCGATAATTTACCAACCAGAACAATTTCCAAGGAAAGTTATCACCACTTAAAGAAACTAGAACTGGCAGATCCCACCTATTGGAAGCCTGGCAAAATAGACGCTCTATTGGGTGCCAAGGTATATGCAAAAATTGTACAAGAAGGAGTTGTACAAGGCACAGACACTAGTCCAACCGCGGTCAAAACCATCTTCGGTTGGATACTACTCGGAACTGCAGAAAACAGAACACATGAAACACATGTCAAAACTTTCATGGCTACCACAAATGAGCTAGAGATGCAGCTCAGACAATTTTAGGAAACGGAGGAAGTTTCTACAGATCGAATTCTAACAAAGGATGAACAGCTGTGTCAAACAATATATAAGGACACTTGCATCAGGTTAGACACAGGAAGGTATCAAGTGAAACTACCGTTTGTAGATAACACGATACCCATATTAGGCAAATCTAGACAACAGGCAATCAGGCGTTTTGAGAACCTACAACGTCAATTCTCAAAAAACTCTGAATTTAAAGAAGAATACGAAAAATGTCTAGATGAATACATACAACTAAATCACATGGAGGAAGTAGATCTACCACAGGACCAAGAACAACATTACTACATCCCACACCATGCCGTGTTTAAGGATAGCACCACAACTAAATTACGCGTCGTGTTTGATGCCTCGGCAAAAACCACAAATGGAATGTCGCTCAACAAATATCTATTAAATGGACCAACCCTGCAACCTACGTTATTTACGACATTACTAAACTGGAGAAAATACAAAATTGTTATGAATGCAGATATAGAGAAGATGTATCGCATGATCCAAGTACATCCTGATCATCAAACGTATCAGAGAATTGTATGGCGCCATCCAAAAACGGGCATACTAAAGGATTATAAATTAAAAACAGTGACCTTTGGTACCACATCAGCTCCGTACTTAGCGATCAGAACACTCCAGCAGCTAGCTGAAGATGAACGTCACAAGTTTCCCTTAGCTGCAGAAGCAGTATATAAAAACTTTTACGTAGATGATTTGTTATCTGGGGCTGACAACGTGAATCATGCAATGACCTTACAATATCAACTCATTGAAATGTTAAAATCAGCTGGATTCAATCTACGAAAATGGTCCAGCAATGACAATAGGCTTCTACAAGATCTTCCTCCAGAGCACAGAGAGCTAAAAGACTCAACGATATTTTCAGACACTGAGTCAATAAAGACATTAGGTATTAAATGGTACCCTAAGTCAGACTACTTCACCTTCGGAATCAAACCATTGTGTGAACCTGAAGTTTTAACGAAAAGAAGCATATTGTCCGGAATTGCCTCACTATATGATCCACTAGGCTGGCTAGCCCCGGTTGTGATAGAAGCAAAAATACTAATGCAGAACCTATGGATCACAGGCTCGTCATGGGATGAACCGGTAACAAACATGCTAGGACAACAATGGCGAATATTCGTAAGCAATTTGCAGACGCTGGAACAAGTGCAAATCCCAAGATGGGTACACTATTCTCCAGGTGCACAGATGCAGATTCACGGATTTTGTGACGCCTCATCTAGAGCCTATGCTGCAGCAATATACTTGCGAGTAGAGCAAGAAAATGGTAAAATAGTGTCACACTTACTAACTGCAAAAACTAAGGTGGCACCTATTAAGCCCACAACAATTCCAAGACTTGAATTGAATGGTGCATTGTTACTCGTGAAGCTAATAAAAACAGTAGTACAAGGCATGCATTTTCAAAACATTCCAATAGTTGCTTGGACAGACTCTACAATCGTGATGCAATGGATCAAAGAGCATCCTTCGAAATGGAAAATTTACGTTGCCAACAGGGTCGTAGAAATACAAGATACACTAAAATACGATCATTGGCAACATATTTCATCCGAACAAAATCCGGCAGATATAGCGTCACGAGGCATCTCATCCAAACTCTTGGTCACCAACAAATTATGGTGGCACGGTCCAAGTTGGCTTACACAAGAACAAAACAAGTGGCCAAAGCACAGTCAGATTACACAGTCAACCACACTAGAACAACGGGCAACGACAGTAATTAGTTTTCTAGCAAATATAGAAGACAACATTCTGCAAAGATATTCATCATTCACACGCTTAGTGCGCATCACAGCAACAATACTAAGATTTTGTTACAATTGCAAAAATTCCAAAAGCAAGAGAGTTCAGCCTCTCACAAACGATGAATGCAAGCATGCAGAAAGGACCATATTCAAACTAGTACAATTAACAGCTTTTCCAGAGGAATATGAAAATTTAGTACAACACAAAACTTTATCCAAAAATAGCAGGCTCTTAAGGCTCAATCCAATATTGGACAAGGATGGGTTAATGAGAGTCGGAGGACGATTGGATAACGCCCTGCTACCTTATAGTAGGAAACACCCGACAATCTTACCACGCGATCACCATGTAACACTAATTCTGATTGACAAGCTACATTTAGAAACTTTACATGGAAACATTGCTCTAGTACTAAATACTAGTCGTAACTCAGTTTGGATTTTAGACGGAAGACGTTGCATTACAACAAGATTGCATAAGTGCGTCAAATGCTTTAGACAGAAGCAAGCAGCGACGACACAATTAATGGGCAACCTGCCATCAGTAAGGGTAAACATTAGCAGACCCTTCTCCAAGGTCGGCATCGATTATGCGGGCCCGATAACCATCAAAGCATCAAATTTAAGAAATGCTAAACTACAAAAGGCATATTTTTGCCTCTTCATCTGCATGGCTACAAAGGCCATACATCTTGAGTTAGTATCTGACCTGACATCGGAAGCTTTCATTGCAGCATTGAAAAGATTCGTTAGCAGAAGAGGTCTGTGCAATGATATTTATTCGGACTGTGGCACCAACTTCATTGGTGGAAAAGCTATTCTAGATAAGGAACTTCAAAGGGCCATAAAAGAAGCATGGCCAGAAGCTGCGGAATACTTGACATCGAAGTCCATTAATTGGCATATGAATCCACCAGCGGCACCTCATTTCGGAGGATTATGGGAAGCCGGTGTTAAGTCCACCAAATATCATTTGCGCAGATCCATTGGAAATGCTACTTTCACCTTTGAGGAATATGCTACGCTACTAGCACAAGTGGAAGCTTGTCTCAACTCAAGGCCATTATGTCGGGTCAGTAACGATTCAAATGAACAATTAATACTAACTCCTGGGCATTTTATAATTGGACAGTCTTTAAACGCGATACCAGAACCAGATTACACGACTACTACATCAAATTATTCTACTAGATGGAAGAACGTACAGCAAATGGTTCAACAATTCTGGAAACATTGGTCCAAGGACTATCTTAATCAATTACAAAATCGGCCCAAATGGTGTAGAGCAGAATCGAATCTAAAAAGGGGAGAAGTAATACTATTAAAGTGTGACAACACACCAGTAACCCTATGGCCCTTGGGAATAATAGAAGAAGTGTATCCTGGAGCCGATGGATTGGTAAGAGTAGTACAAGTCAGAACTCAGAGGAGCACTTTCACAAGACCGGTAACAAAAATTTGTCGTCTTCCAATCAATTAAGTGTTAGTTAACAAACATGTGGTGTCCTAACACATCTGTTAATTGTTGTGTTGTCCCATACAAAAAAAAACAAAGTACTAATTCATTTATTTTTACAGATGTCTGATTACAAATTAAATGAAGACATATTAGAACTTAATTATGATTTTGAGTTCGACTTGGATTTAGTTCCTCCAGGCAGCCCTCTTGATGCGAGCTGGTATGTAGAAGAAGGATGTGACGTCTTGACTGATCAGCCAAAAAAAATGACGGAATCAACAGGCCCGGTGCCATCAACAAGTCACCAGATCGATCAGGACCTTTTGGACATATACGATGACCTGAATTTCAACTTTTCGCTCCCGGGTAGTCCAATTAACCCAGATGATGATATTAGCAAGCTACTATCGGACATTACAGAGGCTACTGCAGAATCACAGCCAGAGAAGAGTCCTGTTCCATCTATTGTCAAACCAAAAGGGCCTTCCAGGACATCCACGACAGCAGCATCAACAACAATTCAACTAACACAATTGTTGCATTCAGCGACCCCCCAAACAGCGCCAACACTAAATGAACCAGCAATAATCAATGGAGCACAGGTTTATGATCTGAAAAAACTCAAGGTTTCTTCCACTATAAACGAGGTAAAAATGCGTGCCGAAAACTCGTTCCAACGTTTCGTCACACGCGAAAACGTCGACATCTACCTACCAAGGCATGTCATCAAAAAAATAGATTTTGAGAACATAAAAACAAGACGAAATAGAGAAAAGATGATCAATCTACCTGATCGATATCAAGTACATCTACGAGTACTTGCTGATGGAACCCTAAAATTTTTTAAATACCACAAGAGAGGCATTAAAACAATAAGAGAACGGTTGAACATGGCTGTTCAACGGGGGGGAGAATGTTCGACGAACCTAAAAAAGAAAAAAAATGACAATGTACCTCGATCAAAATGAACTTAATTAAAGCATCTTACCTGCACCTGGAGTGCATCACAGGTGCGACAGTCCCTCGACGACATGGAAAGAAAACAAGAAAATGAATTATAAACAAATGAAGTAAACAAACATTAACTAATAAACGAATAAAACATGCAAATTTTCAAACTAATTAAACAAATAAGAGTTTTACTACACACATACCATAACCTAATATACAACATAGAACATAGGAATTTAACAATAATTTCCTTGCTACAACATAACAAATACATAAACTACAATTAATTATGATATTACAAGGTGCATGCGGAAGGTTAGTGGATATTTCAGGTGAGAAAACACCCAAAACAAACTCACCTGTACAGGTGTCCACCAACCTTTAAAAACAACAATAAACCACAATAAAATCAATAAATCTTGCACATTACCTGAAGATTATAGTATCCAGCGATGAAAAACTAGCATATAACACACAAAAACACTATTAAATCAAAGGAAAACTATTAAATAACACTTCGCGCGCGTTTGACATACGAGTAAAGATTTACAGCGAAACTTCAATCTCCCATGACATTTGACATATCATATTGGGGTAAAATCGTCGCGCGATTTTAATGGTGCCGTTCGTTTCGCGGTATTTTTCGCGGGATTCGCGTAATTCGCGATATTTATAATTTCAATTTGCACTAACGAGTGCGAAAGAGAGGCACGGTGCGTGCAAGACAAAACAGCAAAAATCTAGAGAGGAATTACTTAGAATGAATCAAAAATGGCGCGTCGATAATGTAGATGAGAAAAGTCGTAAAAATCAATTAAAATCAAGAAATTTAATATTAAATCTTTATGGTAAATATGCCAAAAAATGTAAAATTCATTTTGGCATACACCAATAATAATTAAAATCCTTAATTCATTCACAAAAGGCCAATAATTTGATAATTTCACTTTATGGATAGTGAAATTGAAACAAATCTGTCTATAAAAGGCGTGTCATTCCTTCATTCGATCTCTTATTTTCATCGAGTTGTCATTTAGAAAACACATGCTAAGCATAATTTTCTAGTTCATGCAAATATTTTCAAGAGTTTAGAGTTTTTTTTTGTAGTTTTTGGACTTGCGATTTTCTTTCATAAAATTATTGTCTACGGTTTGGACTTGGAATTTTTTCATAAGGATTTGAGTGCTCAAATTGAGATAAGTCTGTCAGTGAATTTCGTATCACTTCCATTTAAGTTTTTTATTGCGAAATAGCAGCAAGCAACAACACCTAAAGTTTTTTGGAAGGATAGTGTATAAATATTCGCAAAGGTATTATATTTTCAGTTTTAATCAATTTGAGGTTATGGGACATATGTAATAGCATGTCATAAGGATATAATTACGTGTCACAATTAACCTAAGCAAATTGATCATTAATAATAAATAAATTTCCTTTCTTTTTCAGAATACATTTTTTTTTGTTATAAATAAATTGAATTGTAAATTTTATTGTGTTGTGACATTTTGCGAAAAACATGCCTGTATGGCATATTTTGCAAACCATGCTCAAACAATAAAATTCAAACAGAGTAATTGTTTGTAAAATAAATAATTAGTTATAAATATTAATTAGGTAACTAGGTATTGAATTAAAAAAAAAAAAGGGGAAAACCTAGAGTAAATTAAAACAAAAACGGACTGACTTGTCAGTAAACTAGAACTATATTTGAGCAAATTTTTGTTGCATTTTTTTGAGAAAACTAAAAAAAACGATAAATTCAATTGTGCTAAATTTAATATTTTTAAGTGTAGAATTAGTTAAATTTTGTTAGATTACTGAACTCAATGATTAAAAGTGAATGATAATCAAATGATATCTTTTCAATCGCTACACTACCTACCACCATTTTAAATTTCAGAACACCACAAATGTCCACGTTGCTTATCAGAATCGACGAAGTTTGTGATTTGTAAACGTAGATCATTATATGTCAATTACAGGAATTGACATATAATCAATCAAAAGTTTTCTGGTAAGCAAACAAAGTTTACATTTTGTTCAGAGTTGTACAATATTCTAAAACTAAAGTAAATGTAATTTAACCCCCGTATTCTTGTTCGAAACTAGGAAAATATACAGATATAAACTAGAAAGCAA
Organism: Dioctria rufipes; assembly: GCA_963924295.1. Taxonomy (NCBI): domain Eukaryota; kingdom Metazoa; phylum Arthropoda; class Insecta; order Diptera; family Asilidae; genus Dioctria; species Dioctria rufipes. The sequence goes on from OZ002741.1 coordinate 114,754,675, forward strand.
AGCATGTGAAAGAAAACTTTTCACTTATGCCCTAACTGTAAACGTTCAGCACGCGTCAAGTCCCGCCGGCTGCTTCAAGACCTTCGCACAACTAACAGCAATGCTAGCCTAGCTACGCTTTAGATATCAGTAGCGTAGGGAGACCAAAACCCCGGTGTCTCAAATTGCTACCATATCTCAATTTCTATCCCCTCATCTACTACTGTTTTACTTTTATTGTTAAAGTTTTTATTCTTTGTGAAATTATATAATCAGCAATTTTTACATACTAATTGTTTCTATTGTTACTAGCACCACTTTAGATGTGGACATACGAGAAATCGGTGCACACCCTTATGACAAACATAATGTGTCACCCTCAGAATTTTCCAATTACATTAACTCCGACTATACTAATCTTGTTGAATTCTGTTCCTTGAAAATGAAAAATTTTATGCGAGCAAAAGTTGAGGAATTAGATAGAGATAAAATTATATATAGTCATACATTGAATTTGAATTGGAAATTCTACCAGACATAGCTCAACCTGGAATTTCTGTTGGTAAATTCAAATCTATTTCTCGAATGTAGCTCTTTGGTTATCTAGTTAATGAAATGGCAAAAAATGGCAAAATTATATGGTACATTACAACTCAGAATTCTCGGAAGAGTTTTATTTGATTCAGTAGAATAAAATTGGCCCAAGTAATAAATGATGCCAGATAAATTACAAGGAAAAGTGTCTGCCAACCGCACAGAACGCATATATTTCTTTCGCCCCTTGCCTGCTCCTCACACAAAAACCTTTTATAAGTTCCAAAATAATTCTATGAAAACTCCTACAAACAAATCTAAAATCTCGCCATGCCTATGCGATCCTACTGCTGTGCAGATGCCCGAAATACTTGGAGTGCAATGCACACGAATACCACAGCATCATATAGCTTTGCATGTATATAAGTGATTTGTTTCAATCTTTAAATTGCATATTTCTATGCGTTTATGTTTCACAGTGCTTTTTAGAACAGAAATCATGAACTTTTTTTTGGTGCCAACCTCCCTTAACGAACGAGAATCGAATTCACATTTCGTTTGCTTACCGCAACGTCATCCAACTGTCATAATATGTAGTTTAAGATTGAGCATACCATAAAACGACGTATTTTTCTTAAAATGGAGCTATTTCTATATTCTTATGTTCGTGTATGTGTCTGAATCCCCTAAAATGAGCAACAGGATCGTTGAGTTAAAGTTCAGTCATCAGAGTTCAGTTCATTAGGTGCGGGCATATAAATAATGCGTAAGTGCAATATTTTCATGAAGAAGCTTTTCAAGTAGTTAATAAATATAATATTGTTTGAAATTTAAGTTAATTTTCGAAATAACTACATCAATTTTAGTGGGATCAAATGAAATGGATCAATGATTACTATCATGAGCCAGTTAGCTTGTACTGGTGGCCACAAATTACTTTAATAATTAGTCTGATTTAATGCATTGCATATAAGAAAATATGGAAGGATTTATGCTACAGCGCTAAATGAAGCATTGTCGGACATTCGACAAGGAACATTTTCTATTCCAAAAACATCATTTCAGGGTGAGTTGTCTGGAAGGATCTCTAAAGGCGTAGGAAAGTCTGGACTACGTATTTTAACGGAAACTGAAGAAAAAACTAGTTAAATGCAGTGAGTCGTTAGCCAAATGTGGGTTTCCATTATGTCATGATAACCTTTAAACACAGTTAAAAAAAATTGAGTAAGACGATGACGAGATTACATCCTTCAAAAATGGGCGACCAGGGGGAAAATGGTATAATCTTTTCCTGAAATGGAATCCAAAGCTTGCACATCGAATACCCGAAGGACTAACTGAAAGATAAGACTTCTGAAGAAGGTATCCGAAAATGGTTTGATAAGCTGCAAAATTCTATATAAAAGAGATGAATGTAGGAGACATATTTGAAGAAACAGTTGTATCCCCTACGTACGACCACCTAGAGATGTACATAGTCAATAACCATGTCAGTAGACCGGTTTTTAGGTCTTTCTGAGTCAAGCTTCATGATAATATATCGCGAATGGGGTAAATATATGTTTAATTAATGAACAAATTCAAAAGCGTGTGATTTTTGTTGACGGCCACAAGTCTCAATTGGAGCTACGCGAGTTTTTCACCGTAAACGGAATAATTTTATAGGCACTTCCTCCCACGGCAACGTGTAGGCTATAACCAGCAGATATTAATGTTTTCAACTAATGTTCCATCAGAAGAAATGGGAGTGGTTAAATGTTTTAAAGAAATTTTTGAACCTTAGGTGGATTGAATGCGACGCGATTCGCTTTGCCCCAAGCGAGGATATTGCCAAGATCTTTATTCAATGATCTAATCATGCATACTCATTTGACATATGCGGAATTCTCCCTATTGTCCGTAAGAGTGTCAAAGGAGTTAGCAATAACAAGATACTGCCATCGGTAAAACTTACTTTAAGGCAGAAGTTTGCTTTATTATTTGAATTTATAAAACGTTGATTTCTATTATTTATTTATTTCGCTAAATGTTAGGTACAATGGGCTCAGGACACAATACTTAAGTAAATTAAAGCTAAACTAAAGTAAAGAACAATTATTGATTCTTAATTGAGTCTTATTAATATTAAAATCTATGGAATGAAAATTTAAATTAAAAGTACAGCAATTCTAGTCATAGGCTCAAAGTGTCCATAGTGGATGCGATGGGAACACAAATAAATAAAGTCATTAGATTGCAAGTGTGGAGATCGTGAATTGAAATTAATTTTCTCAAGCATCAAAGTCATAATTTGAAATACAAAGCTTATATGACAAATTTTTCTACGAGTAGTAAGGTGTATTAAATTTAATCTTTCGTTATAAGGAGTAAGAAGTTTATTCCTCCATTTGAGACCTCTTAGAGGAAAAAGGTAAGAATCTCCTTTGCACGCTCTCAATATGATCGGAGTAATTTTTGTAAGACGGAGACCAGACAGGACTGGCATATTTCAAAATGGGTCTAACAAGAGTGGTTAAAAGAGCTTTAGTAATATAGATATCATCTAATTCTTTTGCCCAGCGCTTTACAAAGCCTAACATTGAGCTGAGCTGGAAGACATTTCCTTAAATGGACGCGAATTGGTGACTTTACCCCACATCACATTTTTATTTAACCAAATTTTATCTAGATCTCGTCCCCAATTTTGCAGATTTAATTTTCCATATTTTTTGCATTGTTTCTTTGCATATTTGGTAGATTACATAAAATCTTGAATCGTTACCAGTCAATTTCAAGAAATAACTAAATTAACGTTTACTGTAGACATATACTTGGAAGAGCAAATTGCGGGCTTGTTTGGGAAAACTCGCTTTCCAACCCAGCTTTCAGCAAACTTTAATATTTCATGTCGTTTATGATGAAGCACAAAACATGAACATTCCAGAGTGTAGGGTATTGGTATGGCATGGCATGTACGTGAATTCAATAAACTCTCCTTTAAACACAAAGCAGCCACCCTAGGAACCCATTATTCGCAAGGCGAATTTACATTGCTTGACTCATGCAATGACTTTGGAAATATTTTAAGCTCAAGACGGCTGCAATTTCGCAAAATTCACCCATACTCCTAATTTTTAGCAACTTCGAAAAAGTTTGTGTTCGGTCATGAAACCAGATACTGTCACTGCGTTCTCACATGCACAAGTTTGTGCTTAGTGGTTGGTCGTGTCATATCAATTGATGACTGCGATTACGGCGGAGGGGTTGGCAAATCCAACTTCAATGCTGTTTTAATTAGTCCTCTTAGCTCTGCTGCAATTAGCCTTATTCAGGCGGTTTCGTTTGGTCGTTCTCTAATGCGCTTTATGTAACCCGTCATGCATGCACGATACTTTTGAGGGCGAGTATATCTACGTTCTTGCAAGTCACCATTATTGATCTTTGACCACCAACACACCAGCAGGACGGATTTATGGGTTATGTATGAATCCATGCTTGTAGTCAGTCATTCGCTAGTGATACGAGGATTTTTGTTCCCTCCACTGTGTATACAAATTTTCTTTGAAAGTAGACGTCGAGCGCTACGCGACTGTTTTTCTGCAAACTGCAAGTCATCAACGGCTGACGCAGGTTTTCAGTACCATGGCCAGTAGGAAAGAAGAGCAAAACCATCAGACATTTTTCTAGCTGTAAATGTGCCAAGGTGATACCGAGAAAATTCTCATCTATATTTGTTTTTCTTTTTGTATCTACATAGATAGGTTCGTATCTGACGTTTTTCTGACTGCTGTCACTTCACTTCACCGGCTGGATGCCTGCTACTTCTGTCTAGCCGAAGGCTTAATTCTTTGTAGATATTTCGTATAGCCGACTAGGAAGAGCACAGCGAATCTTTGAATAAATCCGCCGGGGATTGAACAATTCATCATGAATTTTGACTTTTTCAAATTTGATATTCATGCAGACAGTCGCCACCGTTTGTGTGCCGTTGTTTCAATTCTATTACGATAACCAGTTCAAGATAGACTCAGAGCTGTAAACAGATTTAACCGATTGACTTCCGGGCTTTATTGTGTTTTGATTAATTAAAGTGATACTCGAAGAGTCAGAAGTAATTGTTAATGGTGTCCCCGAGACAAAGACTGGTTAAAAAGAAATTTATCGGCGTTACTTGAGATAAGGCGCTTTTGAATTATGCCGATGCATGTTCTGGAAATTGACTAAATTTGAAGAGTGAACTTTCGAGTCGCATTTTAAAATGTCAACGTGAAGTGATCAATTGCTTTACAGATTTCGACGTGAATATTATACATTCGTGGGCGATCGCCGATTTGTATGGAGAGTTTAAGTTTATTTGAACTTAAATTATTATTGTAACTTTGTTTTGAGATTTAGAGGATATGTGATTAGTAACAAAAAATTATGACAACATCCAGGAAGTCATCGTCTTCCACATACAAGGTGTAAGATGTATAGGTGGAATGAAAACGTAATAATTTCGCTGCATGTAAAAGCAATACCAAAATGACGTGAAAACCAGGCAATTGGAAAAATTTTATTCCTAGTCGGGTGAAAGTACCTATTACCGGCCAACTAACACGTTTTCTTGTAATTGATCCTTTATATTACGGTGAAATGTGCTTTGATGAAACATGTTACATTTGATATGAATAAGTATACTTCTTCTTTGTATATTTATTTTCTAAAACATTATTATAATCATATAATATACAAAATATCACTTTCATTAGTTTCCGGCCACGAAAATTCTATTTCCGGCCAAGAGCCCATCTATTACCAACCGAAGGGAAGATTGAATCTGTTATCTTTCAAAGTGCAAAGAAAAAACTAAAATTAAACCTTTTAAAATACATTATTCAGGGAAAACCATAGTTCATTTCTTAAACTACAACACAATACATAATCACAGAACAGAATGTAAGTTTGATTATACTTTCAACACTTCCTGTAGATTTTTGCCAAGTCGACACAGTTTTACTCCACTCTAACTTTAATTGTCTAAACACACTGACATCAGCAGGCTGCATAGCATGTGCTCTGTTGGGCGGTAAGGCAATATGCAATAATTTCATTATTATGACAGTATTCGTTTAGCTCCAATGTTAAATGGGACTTATATCCGTCTACAAGAAATACAATTGGCCTTTGAACCTTGTTATCTTTCAGATATTTATGTAGCTCATTAGCAACGTACTCAAAAAAGATGTGTTTCTTCATCGATCCAGAATCGGACAATTCAAGACACATATTAGAAGGAACACTGTTAAGCAAATCTTTGAATGCGCGTACGTTGGTTAAATCTACGCAAGCTGTAATAACTTCTCCGCTTGCGTTGATTGTAAATAACACGGTAATAGTATCTCTTTCATTCGTTGTCTTGATTCCGATCCTTTTCAGGCCATACTAGTCCATTTTTTAGATTTAAACTGAACCCTGTTCATCCTCATTTAAAAATCAAAAATTCGGATTTTCTTGCCTTTTTGTTTTTAGTTTAACTCCCTTTTTTTACGAAAAGGTAGTTTGCATCACTTTTTTTATAAAACTTATAAACTTTGGACTCTTCTCTTTAATTTGACCTATACCACCCTTGTACTAACTGTAGCCGTTAAAGAGTTTTTTGGTTAGTTATTAAAATTAATTAAACTGTTTTAAAAACCGGCCAGGATAATTTTGCTAAATTTATTAACTTGACAGGTATTTGATAAAGTAATATCCACTTAAATAACTTATTTTTCAAATAAAATGCTACTTACATTCAATAAAAGTTGCGCATCACTTACGCACAATAAAGACGATAAAGTTGCGCACCTCAAAGGGTAGACTTGAAATAAGATGAAAACTGTACTATTAGGAGTGCACTATTTATTGTCAAACCTTTTGTAGTACTTAGACAATAAACCATTTTTTTTATTCAAATATTTCAAAGGGTTTAAATGTGTAAGTTGATAGGTTTATTTTGGTACTTTTGGTAAAGTGGCTGGGAACTAGTGGGAACTAGTGGTGGCCGGTGCGTTTACCCAAAGTTTATATTAGTGATTACAGTATGCCTACTTGAAAGCTAAATGCGGATAAAAGAGCTGGCTGTCAGAGTAGTGGAAACTTTGAAAAGTTGAAAGTCGACCAATGGTATAGATTGACCGCTTTCCTAAGTTAATCATATTTGGTTCATACTACCATCTGCCAAACCAAGCGATTCAGTAAAGTTGCCCTTATACTGACTTTGTGTGACTTTAAAAAAAATAAAAACTCCAAAAGAATTTTAGTAATGCAATTAAAAACGTAAGTTTCCAGCAGTTAATTATTGTATTAAAATATGTTCAACTATCTGTTAACGTTAACGTGTGTATTTGTAATAATTTGGATTAGACCACTCACAGACAAAGTTTTTCAAACCAAATGAAATTTTCATTCCTTAATAGTAGTGTACGATAGGCATCTTTGCTATGGTAGTATTTTGAGAGTGATTTGACTTGGACGTGAACTCCAGAATGTCAGCATGAGCCGACAGATCACTCGGTGGACAGCGTTGACTGCAGGGCGGCGTGCTAGCTCGCCTCGGCTATTGACGGAGAGTGTGCGGAAACCTGCCGCTGCCACCAGCCATATACAAAATAAATTCGTGCCTGTCTATACAAAAGGCCGTAGCACAAATTCAGTCCTTAAGGGACCCCTACACCACTTACCTACATCCATTGGGAAGGCGCTGATGGTTGGCCTTCTCTGCTCGCCCCAACAACTCAATCGACACTGAGGGCAGATAGTTGTCAGTGTCCCTATGCTTACCTGAAAAGAGAAGAGTAGCGGACCTAGACGACCTTCACACTAAGAGGGCTCCGGGAGAGCGAAAGGAGGTAAATTAACCAAACTGAGGTTCTCATCACGTTATAAAAGTTCATTTCTCCAAACATCATATAGTGTCTAAGTATACTCCTACACTAGTATGTCAACAAAGCAAGAACATTAAGGTTCAAGAAAAGTTCAAATCATTATATTTAAATATATTCCTATACTAGTATGTCAATAAAGCAAGAACATGAAGGTTCAAGACAGATTTCAAACTGTTATTTTGTGTGTAAGTATAATCTTATAGTAATATATAATAAAAAATTTTTAAGAAAAGTACTTCAAATGTCATCGTGACACGCAAATGCACCTATTGTACTGTGGTGGCAAATAAACAAGGTTACAAAAAAAATTGGTTCGTCACTTACGTGTTTTACTAGTGAAAGCCCCCGTAGAGGCGCCTCCAAGGATGACATGTTCCATGATGCCACTCGGTTCTAGCTTAAAAGTTGTAAAATTAACATTTTATTACTACGCTATCAGACTAGTCCTTCGACTAGCTTTCGTGAAGAAGACGGAATTTTTTTTGACATTCGTTCACATTGATGATTTGTTGACAATTTGCATCTATTTCTATGAAATATAATTCTTCACAACCATAGCTCGCAAATATTTTAAGACGTCATTGGGATTGTGAGCAGTAAGATTTTTATTCAATTCTTTTGGATCATGCAGACATAATCCCCCTGGATTAGATACTTTTATATGTTCACTCGATGTTGTGGATTTACAGAATGTAGAGAATCTTATTGTCAATTGATTATTTAATAAATATTTGTGAAAATTGTTTGTTCTGTTTTTATCGTGCCAAGAAGTGGAGATATTATTGAAATTCTTTTATCATATGATATATTACTAGCTACAAATTTCAAGCACTTTCTGATATGATTAAAATGATCTTGCCAAGGGCCTATATTAGGGGCTTTCGGCAAGCACTGTCTCAGTGAGACAACTGAGACAAAACTTTGAGCAATCGTCTCAGTTGTCTCAGTTCAAACCAATCAGCTGATTTGCCATTTTTGACATTTAAATAATTTTGAATACAGAATTGGATAGTAATAAATTGAGGAAAGTGTTGTTAGTTTATTCAAATAGCTTACTAAACTTTTATTTGTAATTAAAATCACAAAATAACGAAACTGAGTCAACTGAGACAAGAAAATTCAGTTTCACTTGTCTCAGTTGCTCAGTGGTTGCGTTCGAAATTGGTAGCTCAATATGGAACTGAGACAGTTCCCCGAAAGTGCAGTCTCAGTGAGCCAACTGAGAATATCTCACTTGTCTCACTGAGAATGTGCTTGCCGAAAGCGCCTATTGTATGCAGAATCAGATTTTTGTTGTAATAAATGCATTGGTGGTAATATTTCTCGTAACTACTAATAGAATATTACCGGAAGTACCATAATGTAAGCATCAAAGTATTCATCCAGATTAAAATCTTTAACAATTTCCCTTGAATAACGATGCACGTTTTGCTATAAAGTGTATTCAAAGAAATGAGTTTCTTGACTATTAATCCTTTGCAGTATGTTAAACCGTTTGCAAATGTAAATATGCATTTAATCTGTTGATTTCTACGGCGAAGTAGTAAAATAGGCGTATCAACAGAATTATCTTCTATTGATTTTTCTCATTCTTTAAGTCCATTCTGAGCAACAAATTGGGTGACAACGATGGTCTTCATTGAATTTCTAAGATCAGCTCTAGGTTTTGATGGATATGCATAAAACGCATCCCATGAGGAATTATAATCTAGCTGCCGATGCTACAAAAAAATTCCCATTTTGCTCAACTGACTTTGCACTCGCGTGATTCACTTGAACAATAAGACAGATGTCTACATTCTTCTTCTTCTTTTCTCTCTCGTCGCATCTCGTCCGTCTTTTCTTCACCACTCATGAAGCCGACGTATACGTGTCCTCAGCTCATGCAGTACGCTACAACCATAACACCTTTTTGTCACTTCAAATCAAAAGGACATTTGCTGAAAAGCTATGTATATATGATAAATAATTCAATCCAGTTTTATTAGCATCATCATTGGCTAGCTTCGTCCAAGTAGGGCTTGGTACCGTACTATATATAGCTTGCAAATTTGTGTATATTTATTATCGCCAATCCGTAATATTAAATATCTCAAAATCCCTTTTCGAAATTCGTGCTTGTTATGATTCATTCTTGACTAATGTTACCACATATCTAGGTATCAAGGTAAATTGGGCGCAGAATTTAAAACACCTAATGGTCTCATGTTTCCTTCATTCCGAGGCATAAGTAATTACAAGTTTTTTTTTAAAAGATTATTTCTTCTAACTTCCCTGACGTGGGATATCTTAAGTTATTTTATTTGTAGAGTAGAGACGGGTTTTAAGACATTTGTGTCATTTTCAACCATCTAGTTTTAGAAGTATCGATTTAGAACATTCGTTTCCCGTCCAGGAAAAATAAATGTTAATTTAGTTTTAAAAGTATATCTATGAATCTTATAAAGAAAACAGACTTTAGTTATTTTAACATTCCTAAATAATTTGATATTCTTCATTACGAATTCCCCTATAAAAAGCTTAAAAGATAGTCCAGGGCATCAGCTGAGGTTTAACAACTACTTGAGCAATTGATATAAAAAAATGCCAATCAACTTATATGCAACACATAAAAACATACAAACATACAAACACATAAAAACGAAGACTTAGCAATACAAAATATATAAATACACATATGTAGAACTAAGATTATTTACAAAAAAAAAAAAAAATTAAATTCTAATAGCTCACAAAATTACTTCTCATGAAAGTTGTTCACGGTACGAATTATGAAAAAGTAGAAATTTTCTTCTGGACTTCAGAGTAAATGGTGGGGAAATTAAATCCATGTCGTATCTATGTTGAAACATTGGGGGAATGTCGTACGTTAAAAGTGCGTCACTGAGTGTTGAACACAGCTGAAAATAAATGTAAGCGATTAACATTAAAAAAAAAAAAAAAAAAAAAAAAAAAAAAAAAAAAAAAAACAGAGTACTCAATACTTCCCTGTAAATCCTCCAGTCCAATGTCCTCAGACGCTTCTCCGAGCTTCAGGTAATGATCTGGAAAGAAAAGATAAAGATACATTAGTTAAAATACCACACAACAAAGCAAAAATCATAATAAAATTCCAAACAAGAAGAGAAATTACTTGCAAGACTGCCAAGAAAACGTATTTCTTGGCAGTACAATAACAATAACATGCAAAGATAAAAATTCTAATTTTTTTGCGATATTCACATTATCTGCACAATTAACATTTGCAAAATATGCGTTCATGTTTAATTATGCAAGCTATATGAATTTACAGCATGCATATGTGCAATAATTAATGAAATGCAACAATTTTTTCCATTGTTGACATTTCATAATCACTTTTTCAATATGAATAATTTCGCATAATTTGCATATATCATAATAAGATTAATAATTAACACTGTAACACTGTAATACTTTCAAAAAAAGACACAAACGTACACTTCAATTCGCACTTGAAAACCGCGATTACTATTGTCAACTTGACAGAGCAAAAAGTCAATTTACCTAAGTTGACCGCGCGCAGCCTGTTGGTGATGGTTAAAAGGTGCGAAATTCACCAGGTAAGCCAATAATCGAGAAAAATCAGAAAATTAATTCCCATAATGAGTGAGAAAGAGAAAGATGTGGGAACGAGACAGAAGAAATTAGAGAGAAAATTTACGTTCCATATCGGAAATCGACATAATATGATATTTTTTCGAAAAATTAAAATATTTAAGTAAATCAATAAGAAAAATTCATGGATAATGAAATATATATTGAATGACATAATTTAGCATATTTTGACATAATTGCACAAGGCAAGCAAGTAAGAAAAATATGCGAAATTTACATTTTTTGTGTGGAACTTATGACAAAATGGCGACTCCGTCACTATAAAAAGGAGGGGATCTCTAAGGAAATTCTCATTCAGTTGACAGCGATCTTACATGCACTTTGCATAATGATTATAGTGTGGAAAACAATTACCAAGGAGGAAATTCATTTTGCGTTCCAGTGGAAGTTTTTTAGCCTATATAAACGTACAAGTAAGGTTCACTACTTTCATGCTAAGAAACTAAGGGTGTTTTAGGAAATTTCTGTGATTTTGGTGATCAATTTCAGATAAGTATTTCAAATCTTTTCTGAAATAATTTTATATTGTTGGTGGCAGCAATTTTGTTTGATTTATGTTTTTCCACATAACGTTTAAATTCATGCTAGCCTAGCATTTTTAATGTTTCATGTGGAGAAACAAATTAGAATTAATTATTTTCTAAGAGTGGTAAACAAGAAAATTGAATTAATTAATAATAATTAAATTCAAATGGACAGTGAATTTACCTAAATATGAAATTAATTTAAGTCTGAGGTATAATATTGAGTACGTGTCATACTACGGCACCTAAAGCATACATACATATACAACTAGACAAAATAAATAAAATAGAATAAGCATAGTGTGATTAGATAAAATAAAGCCGAATTAAGAGCGTATTTAGCATTGACAATTGAAGAATTTGTTCAATAAAATAAAAGTAAACACAATCACACATTTCTTGTAATTTAACAAACCGCTACACTAACCCACCCGAAATCCAGTAATATAGCTGTGGTCTTCACTTACAACTATACATTACAAAACCCTGCGTGTAAAAAAATGATATTAATTCCAGCAGTGTTCAGTTTGGCAGCTCTCACTTGTTTATTAATTACTTTGGACTTTCTTCCTTTGCTAGTGGTAGAAGGGGTACTAGAGCTCTTGTTTCTATGTTTGACGTTGTCGTGCCATTCGTATGAGTTGATTTTACACAAAACTCAACTCACTTCTTAAACGAATTTCCTAGTATTTAGGTGATGTGATATAAAACGTATTAAATTCTCAAACAATTCACGACCTGATATTTCTTCAGTAAGTCATCCACCTATTTTGTCACCGCGACTCGATTGCTTTGCTTTGCTTCGGTGTGTAAACATACGTCCGATAACTTTTTTTTATATGTGTTATGTGCAAGCAGTAGCGCACCCAGGACTTAGCTTGGGGGGAAAATATAGGTGTCCCCAGTCTAAAAAGGTGTCGGAAAAATAAGGCTCTAAAGTCGCGTCCTGAGTACTTAAGAACTGCCACTTTCGAAGGGCACGAATTTCAAGTTTTATCTGCTAAAATATAAAATTAGTCATAATTTTATAAACAATAAAACACATTTAATTATTTCTTTACAACATTTGTGTCGTTTTTACTGAATTTTAAAACGAAACATAAAAAACTAAATTTCTTAAAATTTTGTAATTTTGTATGCTAATTAATCCAACTATTTAAAAAAAGTAAATGTGCTTTTTATCACATAATATAAAAGATAATCATCGTGGGCTACAAAAATGTTAAGAAATACACAATTACTTCCGAGGAAGTTTTTTATAATTTTTTCGGTGGAATGAAACAGAAAAACTTTTATATCTTACGACTGTTCTGTGTAACAAAAATCAGAACGTAACGTTTGGAATGAAAAAAAAAACGATACCTGTAATGTTCTAATGGAACCATGATTTAAATATAAAACTTTGAGATGTACTTACACGAAACTAACTCTAAATGTGGCAACCACCGCCGATTTTCTTCCATATCATACTTAATAGTTCCCCCTTATGGATTTTTTCTTTCTTGTAAGTTAATTTTTGAAATTAACTTTTCAGTAGTTTATTGTAAGCTGTTCTACTGTAGTCTACTGTACTGTGCAGTAGCTATGTCTCGCCTTTATCGCTCCCTCATGGCTCTCCACGGCCGCATTTTGTCGCCGAATCAGGCTTGTTAATAATATTCATATTTTAGATTTAAAGGTTTTGTAATAATATACAGGTTACATTTTATTCCTGATTTTTAAATTACTCCGAGAAAAACTGACCTTGTGGAGGGAGCGGTCCCATTGTTATAATACTTTGTCGGAAAGCCACCACTTACTATCCCAATAAGTAGTTTTTTTTTAACAATATACATACCAATCTCCTCACTCAATTTAATAAATAAGTCGACTTTTTATGGCTTCTTAAAGTATGGGTTAGTCAGATCACAGTACTCTCCAATCTAAAATATTGAAATTATAGGTTGAAGTACTATGATATTTAACAAAACCCTAACTTAAAATTCTGCAGATTGTAACTTTCGATTCAACTAGCACCCAACCAACCTAATAAATTCCTTAGATATCACCTTATTCAAACGTTGTGCCAATTTTCCAGTAAAGAACTTAATTCTAAATTTCTCCTTGGTTAGGACGACATTCCATCTGGATTTTTCTGTTTAATTAAAGGTAAGAGCTTTAACTCCTAGATTCAAAAGCGGATATATGGAGTGATTTGAATTTGAAAGACCTAGACTATTGAAGACATGTATCAATGATGTTCTCACGGATGAACGAAAAGAGTGCCTTTGTTTTTTTCTTCTTTGATTCCCATTTATGCTACTGGATTCTAATTCTGGGCTGCTGAAGATTGTTTTGGATAAACGTGGAAGTGGTTCGATTTTATGGGTGGCGTAGGGCAGGATGACAGCTGGTATGTCTGCATTCTTATTTCTAGAGTATACTAACAATTCATTAGTGACCATTTGAATGCAGACTAGTAGTCTTCCTTAAGAACATCCATTTTGTTTGGTTTTATTTGTTCATAACGTTGCTTCCATTTATTTCTATTTGGCAGAGGACTTAAATACTTAGTGCTCTATGTCATAAAAATTAACTTTTGAGATGCATAGAATTGACTGGCCTTATGCGCGGCTCTCTTATTTGGAGGTATTCAGAAGTCAATGACGTACGTCGAGCTATATTGGCGGTATTTTTCTCGAATTTAGTTGTCTACAGCAGTTTCTGATTCTTGGTTGTTTTTTTCGAATTTAATTTATCTGTGCTGATTATAGCAGTTTCTGATTCTTTATATGTTAGTGATGCCTTTTTCTTAACATACGGCATCTTTCTGTATTTGGTGATGTACCTTAAGTAAATGGGAACCCAGCAGGGAATATAATAAGTCTTCCTAACAAAAGTTTCAAATAAATGCTTTATTTAGGCTGCTATGATAAGCTCACTTGAAGTGGTTCTTATTTCACATATTTTTTGTGAAAGAATGCGTAACTGAAGCCAAGACCTTCCACTATTTCTATTCTAATAGGGACCGAAATGCTTCTTTCATTTTCATTTCAGTAAGTGGCGAATGCCTTTGCATCTGACCTTTAGAATGAAAGTTATACAGTGTTTTGATAATTATTCTTGCATTAACGTTTGATTTTTTCTGTAATTTCCATTTTTCAGTGCTCAGAATATGCAACTGGAATTTATTAAATTAAGCGCTTTAAAAGACAAAGCTAAAGTAAAGCACGCTCTAAAAAACAAAAGAGCTTTCATAAAAAAGTTATGAAAATATACGAAACACTTCCTTCTACCTTCTTTTAAAGCACCTAAGAAGCGCTTGTATTGAAACATTATCGGAGCGCGTACTCCTGCGGACATGCAACGTTAAAATAATGTGAACCTATTAATTTGAAGCGCTTCGAGCTTCTAATTAAACGCTTTAAAATTTCTTATACAGAGATCCATTTCCCGCTGGGCAGCCTTACTTAAATACATAGAACTGAAGGCTTAGGTGAAATAGGGGTTCTGTGCACTACACTCCAACCACGCCTTAGAAACTATTTTCTATGCTATCTCTCGATAATAGTGATAAATATGTGTACAAAGAATGCACTAGAATTAAAAGAAGTTAGCCTTTTTAGTAAGTGCTGATCAAGGTCACAGCAGGATCCGAGATCTATGATTTATTCCTAAGGAGGAATGTATATGGAAAGTCATAGATTCTACTATTCAACATCTCAATTTTATTAATAGATGTGAGTACGACGATAATCGCATGGATTAGAACCCGATATATATGTATGTTTCCAGGCTATTACAGTGTCTTTGAAGCGAAGATCCTTGCTGTTAATAACGAGCCAGTGCTGCTAACCAGAATTCTAAATAAAGCACGTAATAAAAATATAAAAATTTGTAATGCAAGTCAAGCTTTATTTAATATCAAATTTTTTCGTGTTTTTTAGACCGAAACAGGTAATGTCATATACTCTCGGGTTTTGCATAAATGGGGGAAAAGAACTTGGCTATGCATTACGTAGTGCGACTGATACAACGAGTTTAAAACAAAAATCGAGAGAACGTAGGATTACCCGAATGATAAAATCTTCTTGAATGCCTTCCAAATCCTTTCAAACTATTTATAATAATGTACATCGGGTCGCACTACATCTATTTTTTAAGAAAAAGATAAATTTGCTTTGGCCAAGGCATAACTTAATAATAAGTTAAAGAGCAGGAAAAATTTCCGAATGTTTTACATTTAAAATGTACACGGCAAGAAAAGGAAGAAAGCAATAAGAAAAAGAAATAAAATCAAACTCTCTTTAAAACTTTTAAGAACAAAGATAAAAAATGTGAAAGCGCAGATTGCATACAGCGAAAGAGAATGGTAAATGTTTCATTTTCGTCACGTTTTACTCCCATGAAATGCTCCCACGCTTTTGTGAAAACCGGTTTTCATGAAATATTGATAATGTTTGGACACATGTTGTTGCTGTAAAAGGAAACATGTTGCTGTTGTAATCCTATGATATTTGAACAGCACGTGTTTCTGTTTACATTCGTTTTGCTATGAAGAGATTAAGTGAGAGAACTCATGCTGGATTCTCTGATTTTTTCGGGTAAAATGAGAATTTCATTTGAGAGGAATTTTACATCTCTTTTCAGCATCTGGGCCAAAGCGATATTTATCTTTTTCTTAAAAATGGGAGGTAGTGTGACCCGAAGTACATTATTATGAATAGTTTAATAAGATTTGGAGGAATTCAATAAGTTTTTCTGGTTAAGGTAATCCTACGTTCTCTCGACTGTTGTTTTTAACTCGTTGCCTTAGTCGCACTACAATAGTACATAGCCAAGTTCTTTTTCCCCATTAATACAAAAGACGAAACTACCTATAAGAAATTATTTGTTTTATTCTTATAAACACCAAAAAATTGCAATTTTGTTCGGCTGCTACCTATCTTTTTATTAGGTAATCTTTGGCCAAGGTACTGAAAGGAGATATAAAATTCCTCTGAAATGAAATTCTCAGTTTTGCTAAAAATATCAGAGAATCCAGGATGAATTTCTCCCACGAATGTATACAGAAGCACGTGCTGTTCAAATAGCATAGGAATTACACCAACAAACATTGGTTATATGCCATAAAAACATTGAGTATTTCTCACAACATTTCAGAGAAAACCAGGTTTTTCAAAAGCACGGGAACGTTTTATGAGAGTAAAAGCTGAAAACTCCGCCCCTTCTCATTTATTTACGAAAATAAATCACTTGATATTCTGTTTCGTTGCATGCAATTTGCGCTTTCACATTTTTTATCTTTATTCATAAAATTGTTAGGTCGTCCATTATACCTAATCTAAAACGATATCGTCAGAACGACACGGATTTTCGTGCTTGCTTCCCACTCATGCATTTGAAAATGCATGCTTGCTAAAACGACTCTTCTTTCTCATTCATTTGACGAAATGAGTACAAGTTTACGTGTAGTAGTAGTTAGTCAGCACATACGGATACGATGTAGTAATACCTCATGTGTATTCAATAATTTAGAACAGTCTAGTGGGAATTTAATCTCGGAACTAGCAGCTGCACTTTCATTCTTGAAAACAAAATTTTATATTTATCGACTCGTCCCACACAATTTTTTAGTTTGCTGAACTATCTTAATATATAAAAATCCAGTGTCACTGTGCTTGTACACGCTAATCTCCGAAACCGTCCAACTGATTTCAATGAAATTTTGTGAATGTATTTGGTTGGTTCCAGCTTGAGAGAGATAGTTTTGGACACGATAGATGACACTGAAAATACATACTCAAAAATGGACTAAATAGGGCAACTCCTTCGTAGGGTTGCCATACAAATATTTCATTTTTCAGTATATATTTGGACACTGTCTGACAACGAGTGCACGTAGAGAGCTGAAATTTGGTACGCGGTGTTTTCATAGTATAGCAAATGAAATTTAAAAAACAAACTAAATCGGGCAACCCCTTCTTGGTGTTGCCTTACCAAACTTTGGTTATTCACTATATATTTGGAAACTGTCTGAGAACGCGTCGATATAGATAGCTGAAATTGTATGCACGACGTTTTTAAAAAAAAATGTAAATTTGGGTTCAAAAATGGGACAAATCGGCCAACTATTTCGTAGGGTTGCCATACAAAAATTTCTTTTTTAACTAAGAGTATATATTTGGGCTCCGACTGGGACCGGGTCGACGTGGAGAACTAAAATTTGGTACATAGGGTTTTCAAAGCAATAGTAAAAAAATTACAAAAATGATCGAAATCGGACGACCCCTTCTTGATGTTGCCATACAAAACTTTAGTTTTTCATTATATATTTGAACACTGCTTCGCGCATCGAAGTAGAGAGCTGAAACTTTGTACACGGGCCCTTTTTAAAAAAAGTCTAATTTAAGTTTAAATATGGGACCGATTGGGCAACTCCTTCCTATGGTTGCCATACAAAAAATTTTGTACTTGGTGTTTCCATATAGCAATGGTAAATAACATTTTAAAAATGGACTAAATCGGGTTACCCTTTCTCTATTTTGTACACGGCGTTTTCATAAAAACTCCAAATACAGGTTCAAAAGTGGAGCAAATCGGGCAACAATTTTTTGGTGTTGCTATACAAAACTTCAGTTTTTTACTACATATTTGGACACTACGTACCGCGTGACGTAGAGAGCTGAAATATTGTAAATAGGGTTTTTTTTAAAAAAAGGGATGTTTAAGTTCGTAGGGTTGCTATGCAAAAATTTTGTGTTTTACTAAATATTTGGGCACTGCTTGAGAACGTGTCGAAGTAGAGAGCAACACTCTCGCCCACACAGAGTGAAATCCTAAAGCACGGAATCGCGCAATCGAGTCAGAGAACAGCTTAGATCTTATACATGGTCATCCCACCCCCACCCATTTGTGTATCTATATGATCGCCGGGAAACGCCGACGGGCCCCTTCTAGTAGTATATATATGTATATACTATTGAGACCAAACACTTCCTGATATAATTCCACAATGAAATCGAGAAAGCAATTACATTTATTATAATTGAAGCTTACCATCGAAAGCTGGATCCAGAAGCGAATGGACCAGAGATGGACTTCAATAATAGGCTCCAGACAAACCATCACCAAAGAAGAGCCTGGATCTTTTCAGGCTGTCTAGGAATCAACTCAGATTCATTACGGGAGTCCTTACTAAAAAAAAAATGCATCGGATAGGCATATCACCCACTGATGTATGTAGGCTATGTCTCGAAGAGGATGAAACATCGAAGCATGTCTTATGCGAATGCGAGGACCATTGCACATTGTAAATTCATAGCTATTGGCTCATACTTTTTAAAGCCTGCCGGCTTTGAAGAAACTTCACCCAATAAAATACTGCTCTTCAGGAATTGTGGGATTGTTGGATGAACTATAAGGAAAGCAGTGCACAATAAGCCAGTGAATTGCTTCAATACAAAGGACACTCGCCTCGCTTAATCCTTAATCTTAACATATTATGGCAGGTCAACTGTTTCATTTGTCAGCTCACCACAACTTATATACTTCATGTATTTATACGTTATTCAGCAGCCGATCTCGTTTTGACGACTTCGCTTTACTACGCATTATGTACCTACGACCAAAGACTTCTATACCTTGGATTAACAGGTGCTATACGGACCTGTCCAATATCGGCCGCAAAGCTGATGTTGAGCTTATTTCTTCTGCTATTCTTAATGATTAGATGCTAACTGCTAGCTCCAAGAAACCTGGAGACTTACATATTCATCCATCAAAAATGCTCGAAGAGGCTCAAAATGACTCAATAGTATCTCAGTTCACAAACACAATGCCCAATATTCTTCGGGCACCGCTTTCTCACATATCAGTTTTTCACTCACAGAAACGCGCATCAGAATCAACCTACAAAGGTCATATTGGCCAAACATTTATATAAATTCCGTCAGTCAAACCGTGATAAAGGCATTCAATTTAAATGAAGACTTTCAAATCAGATTTGGGATTGTAGGGATGTTCCAGATCTACTATCAAAGGGAAACAAGGTAATCTTTAGGTAGGTACCAGGATAATATGAACATGTATGTAATAAGACTGCTGGGTACCTGTCTTGAAATCTTCCTGAACTATAAAACACACGAAAGAGCTCATTAACATGCCAGGCAAAGACTTTAAAGAAATCGTCAACTGTCGTAAGCACTCGATCAGGCTATTCACTGTACTAATGGCTGGCCATTGGTCAATTAAGTACAAGCTTAAGAAACTGAGCAAAAACTACAGACTTTAACTACCAATTCTGCAAAGAAGAGGTAGAATCTGCAGAATTTTCCGAATGTGCAGGATTTGCTCGCCAAAGACTCCAATCTTTGGGTAAGGGATTCATAATCTCATTAGACGTCCGAAAAACTGACCCTAATGATGTAATAACATGTAGGATCTTAAAGGGCGCTGTGTTTAGAGGTCGGATTTATATAAGCTGTGTTCTTTTGTGTCCGTAGAACAGGATAGAACAAAAGATGCACAAAAGAGTGCCTCATACATTTTCATAGAAGATTTATAAATGAAGCGAAAAGTACAAATAGTACGCTTCAATCGACAGAACAATTTGTTCTCTCTAGTATATGGGAGCTCTAGAACAAGGCACAAAACAACACAGCTAATAATAGTATTATTAAAGTGTTAAAATAAATGGCAAAGCTCACAAGATAAATTTACACACAACTATATGTCCTCCACTTTATGGCTTTCATAGTTTGAACCATAACTTTCTTGGAAATATATATATGCTTAACCCGTGCTTACAATTAGTCAACCTAAGAACCATGCATCTACAACCCCATTAGCTAATTCTACTTAAAGATCTTCATGCTAGATATAAATCAATATCTAAACCATTTCTACCAAGTAGGTACATCCACTTCTGAATTTTCTGGTACATTAACGTGACCCAATCTTTCTTATACATCTTTGGGTTCAATTCCTTATTCAAAGGTAACAGTACTCAAGTTTTGGAACCCAAAAGTAACTTTTCTCTGAGTGAAACGATTTTTTTCGGTCTGTGAAAATTAAAGTCATATGCTTATCTCCCATTCGAGAAGCTTTTGCAATACTCTTTCGATGAGCTGGGCTAACTATTTAGAAGAGCTTCTAATAGATACGAGTAATTATACATAACAGCATACTATACGTCACCACTTTGATTCCCGTCCATCAACTAATAACCAGAGCCAATGTAAGCGTACCAATCCTTTATACAAGAATGTAAGACATGATTAAGTACGATGAATGCCCTAACAAGCCACTACAAGTTACTACGTCCTGAAATTTTTGTAAGCATAGTGGGTATTAATAGGTCATAAAATTTGTATAGAGCAAAGTTGTCAACTGCCCAGGCGGTCTTCTCCTCATTTGCAATCAATTTAAATGTATCCCATAAGATAAGCTACTGAATTCTGGGAGTGCATCTTTAATAAGAACTCCAAAATTTTAACAGAAAATTCTGTCCAAGCCGCATACAGCCTTAGTAAGAATGATGGGCTGTTCTGTTTCTTTTTCATTATCATTTTCAGCCTCATCGATTCCGCAATACCTTCAGTGCATAGGCAGTATCCAAGCTTGGTTTTTGGTTATCTTTATGGAATTCTTGTAGATTTTTAATCAAGAGTCAGTACATGCAAGTTTTAACTTCATTGGGATATGCCAATACAACTTTACCCTTGACGAGAATTATTATTTTCTTTTATTTAACTAGGCATCTACTTTTTTTTTTAATTAACCGAATATAATTTTAATTATTTTTTAATTTTACTACAATATTTGGATAATTGAGTTCGTTAATGCTTATTGAGTATGACATCTGGCGTTGCTAACCTTGTTACTTATCCTGTTTAGTTAACTTCGCGAGAAAATTGACAAGAATTTTAATTGAATTCGAAATTGATAAGATTTCCCTTTATTAATTAATCTGTTTGTTAAAACAACAATATGTCTATCTCAATTCTCTTCTTTTTTGGCTTATATGAAAATAATTTAATAAAACAAGAAAACTGCGTCTAATGGAAATGAATTTATCCTTCAACGTCCTTCTTTAGGTCCACAGAGAAATATTAATAGCACCAATTCAAGGGTAAATAAATCTTGCAGAAGTTTTAAATTAAAATACCCTTTCCTCGATATTATATTTGCTGCGAGACCGAGGGCCTTGTAAAATATGAGCGACAACCATCCAAAGATGTCCAAACTTGAAATGGTTCTTTTGGCGATAATTAATGGTTTCTGACATTTCTTTAAGTTTGCCTATGATGTTTCCCGTGAAATAGCGTAATCAAATCAGATATTTCAGAAAAAAGAATTGTTTTGCAGCTGTTTTCAAATGTTAACTGTGCCTATCCAGTGAAGGGGTTAATAAAGGGCTGTTGCCTGATTGACAATTAATCACAGTCGCCCCTAGGTATAAAGTGTGCGGTTAAAGGGTGAGTCGAGAAGCCCACCTGATTGCCGCCTGCTACATGGAAATAATAATTGCAAATACGTTAAATGTCGGAGCAGCAAAACATTATGTGTCCTAAACAATTGAAATCTCTGTGAACTTTCTCAAATGCCATTTAGCGACACTTCATGATGCTGTGTTGGCCAGTAATCACACTTCGGAATAGTGAAGTGAAAAACGATTTCGGGACACTAAAAAATTAATGGTCTTCTCGAATCACTGACAGGCCATTCAGGTTGAGCGATTTTCCATCGAACTACGCGACGTAGTGGGAGTCGTATCTTATTCTGAAATATTTGAAATATTGCTTGGCTTTATACCCTTCCAAAGTCATTCTTGAACAGGTCTTGCATGCATTAACTAGGGTTAGTCAGTTTCGTACAATACTTATGACATTGTTTTCTTACATATACTGTCTAAATTGAAGTAATTAATGACTGAAGCAATTTTTTCTCAATTTGAAGCAAATGGCTCCTTTCAACCCGGAATGGAACCAAAGAGGCAGCGAACTGCTTACACCCGTCATCAAATTTTAGAGCTAGAAAAAGAATTCCACTACAATCGCTACCTAACCAGAAGAAGACGAATCGAGATCGCTCACACCTTGGTGCTATCAGAGCGTCAAATTAAAATTTGGTTCCAGAATCGACGCATGAAATGGAAAAAGGATAATAAATTGCCCAACACAAAAAACGTCCGAAAGAAAAATGGAAACGATCCTAGCAGTCAGACGGCATCAAAGAAGCCCAAGAGGACGAGTAGTAGTAAAAAGCAGGCTGTGCAAAATGAGGTTGGTACATGGTCTGATTTAATACCGCATTAAATTTAAATAAAAACGTTTTAATTTTTTATATAGTGTACAAGATCGGACAGTTTGGAGAGCATGGGCGATGTTAACTCATCTCTGGGAAATGCTCCATATATTCCTGCAGCAGGCGATGGTGCAGGCTTAATGGCTCAGACCTATCATGGAACTGCACATTCGGCGAATGGACACACAAACAACAGCGGACCAGTGCAGATGCAGCAAATGCATCATCAGTCAATGGGCGCAATCCACCACATCAAACAGGACTATGATTTGACGGCATTGTAGGACAGCTGTGATTATCTTTCGTTCCAGTCTAGGATTAGGGTCAAAACGGACTTTCCTATCCAACTCAAGGTAGTGTGATGGCGGCGGCCCAATCTTTATACGCTGTCGGTTTATGTTCAATATTATTTGATTTTTCCTTTATTTCATTTTTTTCTGTCTCTCTAAATCTTAAGCACTTTTGTTAGAATGTTTAGTAAGGACCAAGTGATCTTATCGAACTAGGTTTAGTTTAATTACGTTAAGGTGCCATACCAAAATTTTATAATTTCCCAATAAAATTAATTTTCAATTGAGATTTTTTTTTTTTAATTTCTAAATAAATGTAAATTTTGGATTTGGCGGTTTACGCCATAAAACATTTTCAGGAGTACGGAATTCTATGTATTCAGATGTGAGGAAGGTGAAACATTAATGAAACTGAAAAAATTCAATTGATTAATAATTGTCATAAATGCAATAGAAAATTGAGGTCTTCGTTCCAGCAATCATGGTGAACTGGTTAATGTGACTACCTGATTACCTACCACAGAGAAAGCTAGGCCAGTCAAAAAAATTCATATCTGTCAGACTGACTTGTATCTTTAGTTGGTATACTCGTAAATAGCACTTCATACGGGGAGAGCTTGGTGTCTGACAGACAAGTTTTCAGATAAAGGTATTTCATTACCACTTAAATCCGATGAAGTATCTGGGTATGATTGCTTGTGATATTAGGTACTATGTTACTATACTAAATTTTTTAAATAAATTTTCTATGATAAGATTTTCTGTTAATACTATTCGATGTTTAGAACCAATGGATGATTACTCGAATTGCTCTTACATGTATGCAGTTGAGCATGTAAAGTAGATAGAGAAGAGAGAGCTTATAGAACTGCTGTATGATATGTGCGCGATTAGAATACTTTGAATTCTAGGTACGTTACATGTAAGGGAAATCTCTTTTCATTTAAAAATTTACCAGTGCTCATTGGCATCGCAAGATCTTTATAAGAAAACAGGGAATACTTATATAAGATTTGATAATAATATGAGTAACAATTATATTTAGGGATAAATCCCAGTGTTAAAGATGGGGTTACTTTTTTCTCATTAAAAGACAACTTGTGAAGAGAGCTTGATCTAAACTGTAGACAAGCTTTTGTAAAATTAACTACCATGGCACATAAGTTTTGTGTATCAGAGTATATATTTGCATATTTTTGTATAGTTTGTGATAACTTTAATTCAGGTAAATCCTAATTTACAAAGAATTGTACTCAGCATGTTACCCGAACTTATTGATTTTCTACGTTTCGTAACCATTTACAATTGTGTTGTTTCATCAAGATTTCAATGAAGGAAACTACGATCAAACGGAATAGCTTAGTTGTATTTTTCTTATATAGAGATATTGATGTCCTCTTCAGCACCGTCTGAATGTCATATTACACTGGTTAATTGTGCAGTGAGATTTATACCCTAGACACACAGCACGATCTAATGAATCATTAGTACTAACTATTCATTAAAATGCCGTGTGTCTCACAGTATACGTCATTATGGCTTGAAAATCAGATGATAATGAAGTACACTAATGAAGTGTTTTCTTCCTTGATTATAGCTATAATAAGGAAAAATCTGCTAGATTTAGCATATAATTTAATTATGGAGCTCCGCTGCGCATCTGCTGATTTGAAAAATAAGAAGAAGAAATGCAAAGCACAAAGTAATTATGTCAAAATATTTTTTAATGAAATGTTTCTTTTTCATTTCTCAATCGATAAATGAAATAAAATAAAAATAAATAAAAATTAAAATCAGTAAAAATAAAGTTTATCGCGTTAATTCGATCCATATTGCTTTTTTAATGACATAAGTTTATCAAAGCCAGTTTGACAGATCAACTTAATTAAAGAAATGGCTGTCTGTCTGCAGTTTATAATGAATCATTACAGACTAATGAGTCGTTAGTTATTTCTTAATTAAGAGTGCTGTGTGTCTAGGGCATTAGTCTCATAGCTTCAACAACCCAACAATCTGTTGTTGGTAGTTTAATGAGTAACTCATTAGGAAGATTGCAAGATATTTCTCTCCAATATTACATTACCTGGAATTTTGCTCGTTGAGAACAATAAGCTGCAGTTGTTGCAATATTTTATATAACCTTCGATTTTTTTCCATACAGTACTTTTGAAAGGCACAGTTTTCCCGCGTTTTTTCAAGCTTTTGCAGAAGACCTCATCTGATAATGTTGATTCAATTTTTATCAAATTCGATGGAATATTTAGTGTGATTTGATTTTTTATTTCTGTTCTGAAAATTAATCTTGTTTGGAAAGTTGACCCTTTATTACATATTTTCGCTTAACCTTTTCGTGATACAGGTTCACTAATTCAAATTTTGTGAACAGCTAATAAAGACCTATCATACATAATTCCGCGTAAAATTCAGACCGAAATTCACCACAAGCAATACATCTTGTGTAGATCACATTAATTACATTAGCATGTTGAGGATAACCATGGAGCAATAATTCAATATTAATCTCCACACAACCTAGCTTTCGTGAATTACGATTAAGCTTTCAATTCTATTGATAAGTCCTATATATGGAACTAAATCTGCGCCGTGGTGGAATTCCCTTGTTCGCAGATCAGCCATAGCATAGTTGATAGAGGTGCAGCTCTAAGAATATCGGCCTCTGTTACGAGTAAGGACAAGGCACTTCGATTTCTTTTAAAATTCTGATATAATAGAGACTCATTATTATTGTTATTATATTGGAAGTGTCTTAGCTCAATTTTAACGCGGCATACAATGCAAATTCATAGGTCACCTCTCTGATCATCCAGATTATGCAGACAATTCCTGCATGCTTATCCACAAACATTAGAAGATAGACCAGGCGTCTTAGTTGGAAGACTTGGGAGTATTACAGCAAAAACGGTATTGCAAGTACCAAATTAGAATATGCTGTAGTGAACTGCAGGTTATCATTGGGGAGTTACTGTTTCCATCCTGTATCCCTCCTGAGATTGAATAGTTTCATGATGATGGGATTATGAATGTTACGCATGAGCTCCCAAAGGCATCGGAATAATCATCCCCATTTTATTGCTATTGATGACGATCACCTCGTCTCTGGTTTTTACAAAGTTTTATGGCTTATTAATTCCTATCGAACCTCTCCTCGTGACCTATGACATATTTTAATCGTCCTTGTCTACATCATCGGAAATATGAAACTGGTTTATATTTTAGCAGAACATATCAGTAGTAATTAACTCATTCAAAGTAATTTATTTGTCAGATCTTATGAAACTCGAATTCAGAACCCATAAAACTAATGCTTTTTAGACTATGAAGCAAATATCTCATGACCTTATACTATATAATTTTCAGCGTTTTAAATAAATAAATAAAGTAACAGTTATGATGTGGCGATAAATTAATCTTTTTCCATTATTTCAACAACAAAGCCGGAATATGTACGGCCTCTACTTTGGTATAACTGTAGATCTAAAAAAATATCTGACTTAAGAGCTGGGGATTCGAATTTCGAATGGTTTTTTTTACTATTTTGTTAATATTTAATTGCATTGAAAGCTAAAATTACGAATAACTTATATTTTGTTAATATGTAGATAAATCACTTGGTCCGAAGTCAATTCGGAAATGCAGTGAATTAGTTTGTAAGCGACTGGTGATTTGGAGACTTTTGTAAATATTGATTCGATGGATCCAAAGTCCTCGACCATACCAGACAAAATTAGTTACAATTTTTTAGATTGTGTATGTATGATTAATATATGTATGTAAAAATATTATTTTATAGTATGATACATCATCTTTATTTGATGTATCCTTAAGGTCTGTGATACACCATAATGAATTCAGATACCGAAAATTTGTGTATTGGCCTTGTATCACCTTCCAATTATATCAGATATGTTCAGTTTCCAAGGTGAACATTTTCAGGATCTGAATTCTTCTTGGCGAGTCATCACTCACCTAAAAGTTTCCGTATAGGTTACCATAAGCTGTTGGATTGTGCTGAACTTGTAAATTTCGAAAGTAATTCCGACCTGATAGACAATATATTGTAAGATATGTAAATTTTTCCGTTTTTGGTAAATTAAGGCGAAATATTGTGTAATTGTTCTACATTAGATACCAACATACACATGTAATGATATAGAAAATGTGTAAGAAAAATGAAAGCAGTGTTTAAATTTATAAGAAATTTCGTAGCATTATAAGTGCGAAATACTATAAACAAGCAGTAAAAAAATAAATAACTTTGAATATTTTCAAAAACAAAATGTTTGAATTGAATGATTATTATGGAGTGATGCACTCAAGTGTGTTTTCTGTTTGAAGAACTATCCCTAGGTTGTATTAAAGCAGCCAATGATTCCATCGATGTGACTGTTGCTTCCCAAATAACCTTGAAACAAATAAAAATAATTATTAAAAGATAATTTATAAGTCAAAACAAGTAGCAGTTTTTAAATAGCTATAATTGTCGGCAACGAATGTCTCCCTGCAGGCATTTACAGTAGATGAAAAATTTCTCGTCTAAAAGACTAAAATTCATTGAAAATAATAACTGATCACCTACCATAGAAGTTCAATGATGGTGATCATACCACTTGCCCATATAAATACTACGCATCTAAAAGGCAAAATTAACACACAGAAACAAAGTTGCAATTCCTTTAATTGTTAATTAAGTTTAGATTACGAAAGTTATACCTGTAATGACAGATCAGGAAAGACGTTTCGCGATGATCATGAAAAAAATACTAAACAACAATCGAATCTGTGTAAAAATTCATAATTCGAATAAAATCGCGATTATCGTTTGACATTTTGACCTTTCCCAGGACATAAGCAACTAATTTGATAGCTTTCAATTAAAGTGATCGTTGGTCATTTAATTCAACAATTAATGACATAATTAAAATATCTTATATTTATTTATTGTGCTGTCAGTAGAAAAGAGATTAGAAAGTGGAAAGTACATAAAATTCAAAGCAAAAAATATTGAAATTCTACACTTAATAATCAATGAATTCAGAAGAAAGTAAATAGACAATAAAATGAAATTAAATCAAACTGAAAAACTAGGTTTACATGGGTCTAAAATTAAATTAACCGAAAAAATTATATTATGATTACGAATTCTACATTATGTGTGGAAATTAGCAACAATTTTTAAAATTTTCCATACTAAGGGCTACAAGGAGGATATGTTTAATTGCTATTTATGTTTACTTATTCGCCAAAGCTACTGTACGTAGTCGGCGCAGAAAAAAAAACTAACTTCAGTCACATAAAACTGGTTTGTTGTATCTAAGTTAACACTTTTATTACAAGCAAATCAGATTTTCTCTATAATAATTGCACATATTCTGAAGAGTTTTTATTATATATACATATATTATATGTTTAAAATATTCATTTCGGAACTCTTACTTGCCAATCTTAAAATTGCAGTTTTTTCTACGCTAACTGTAACTTTGGTCATAAATAACGTAATAATGACAGGTTGGCCATGAATTGGTATTTTCTTATTATGGTAGATAAGTACACCGTAATAGGAAAAATATATTTTCAGCGGCGATAATTTTAAATTACAAGAAAAGTGAAAATAGACTAAAGAATTACGTAAAATCCTACTAGCTCTGAAAAGGTATGTCGGGCCGCCTGGGTTCCATAGACCACAATTTCGGAACTTCTGCGCTAATTCCTGTAAATATACACACGGGTCATAAGCCACCACTCTGCCTTGAAAATATGCTTGTTAAGTCGTTAAAGTTGTTGAAGTTTCGAACTCATTTCTAACACGGTTATTCAAATGGTACAAATGGTTAGAGCTAATAGCATAAGTTTTATTAATTTAAAAAGTCCTAGAATTTTATTATAACATCAAACTTTGAAATCTATCTGTCAGCGTGCTCTCAGTACCCAAATACTCCTGACAAATTCTAATTTTTAAATTAGAAATAAATTTTTTTCGAAAAACCAGAAGTTCAGCTCTCTAAGTTAACTCACTTTAAACCATTATATAAATACATAAGGAAAAAAAATTATGTTATGATAATCCTAAAATAAGGAGGCGTAAAAACGTATATACAATCAGCAAGTAGAAGGCTCTATTCAGACAAGGATGCTCCTACATTCATCATATTAACACTTTTTATATCATTGTGAAGTAAAGCTCAAAATATATAATCTTTGTTGATTATGAAAAAAGAATTGGTAGCGGAGAGGAATCACATATGGACTGCGCTACATTAACGCTTTCCCCAAAGGTTGAGTAGATAAAAATTCTTTACTCGAAGTGTCGAATTATTCATAATTGTCATCTATGGGATATTTGTATGATAAAGTGCACTTGAAAGAGTTATTTGCTTGGAGGTATAACATGAGCTTTTTGGAAAATATGACAAGCGCTTGCACCCTGAAGCGCTTCCACACTATTGCCAAAAAAAAATCTTTTTCAAATCGTTCTCTTAACAAACCCAAAGGAATCTTTGCGGAAGCAGACCACTTCACTGATTTTAGGCTTATGCATGAAAGGATTACACATAGACCTCTGAAAGAAGAAGATGGAGAAGAATTTTCAGTCTTGAAGTGTGTGGCTTCGTTTGATTAACAAATTGTTGGCAATATCGTCATTCTCGTTTTGTTTACCAACTTGCTCTAGCAATTCGTAAATGATTTCAATCAAACGGAATGCAAGCTTTCTCTTGATATCCTCTGCATTCCCCATAAGCGCTTCAAGGTGCTTCCTTAGCATCTCCAAGTGAGCGCATTCCTCTGTCGATATGCGCACGTTAAAAAGACATGAACGAGGAACGAGGTGGGGAAACGGTCGCAGAGCTTCCGAAGAAACGATCTTGCATTTGCCTTTGAGCGCTTTTATTTCCCGCTGGAACGTGATGAGTTTCTATATCTTCACATAAATGGATCTCGTTCCACTATTATAACGTCTTATACGATCAATAAAGTACTTTTTTGTATAACTAGTGAATTTAAAAAAGAAATTTGAGCAATGTAATTAATTATAAATCAACAGATGAACCTTTTCTCCATTCAACTTTTCATCAATCTTTCGAAGACACCAGACAATTTATTTAATTCGTTAGTCGGATTAGAAAAAATCCGAAAAATTTTATTTCTTTTTATTTACAAAAGTTGTCCACTTTTGCAGTTGATATTGAGTTTTGAAATACTTAAATAAAAATAATTTCGTGATACTGAGTCAATATGAGCTGCAAGTGTCTACATATGACAGTTCATGCTAATTGAGAAATAGAACCGAATCTATTTATGATTTATTTACTTTTGTTTTCCCATAGAACAAAAATGTTTTGGTTTATAATTTATTATATTATGCCTTTTATGTTTCCATATGTTTTAATTCGAATTTTGTTAAGTGTATTCTAAACTATGTATATGTATGGCATTTGTCTTTGCATTTGAACATTATGTAAATGTTAGGAGTTGCGTCTGTAATTCATTCTATGCAAAACAAGCAAGTTCTATTGGATTCCTTAGAATAATTTATGTAGAAAAAAATAGAGAGCACAGAGAACATATCGCGTCTATTTTGAAAACTACAGGCAGAAGGTTTAATTATGTTTTGGTGATTGTAATCATGTTTTTAAGGCATTTGGATGACAATACTATAAAGACTTTAATTTGATACTTAACTTGTTAAAGTCTAGTTTAAGTACATAAGTAATTAGACATTTCAATATCTTTTTATTTTCATTTTTGATGTCTTTAATGAGCCACCATCCAACAGCGTCGTTTGTTATCAGTAATGACTATTTCAGGTATACTGTATTCGATTATAAAAATAATTCGGTTAAGAGCAAGTTGGTCGCGCGTAATCAGGATTCCATACCAGAGCTTTATCAACGAACATCGACCGAATTTAAGTATATTTAAATCGAATCCAAATTTGCTTATGATAACTGAATAATATTCAAAACAGATGGACGCAAGAGAAATTTCATACGAGTTGGTCTTATTAATAGGAGTTGTCTTATACGTTAAGACAAAACATTTTTCTTTGCCCAGCTTCTACAAGACTGATAAAAAAAGCGGCAGTTATCCTGTTATCTATGGCTCAATACCTACTAACCTTGATAATATCAAAATTTTTAACCCTAGATCATCAGATGGGAACGGCATTTTTTTGCACATTTTGGAATTTTAATTTTTTTTTAATCCTTGAATGTCATCCCTTTCAAACGATACAAAAAAAAATATATGTTTTTGAGGGAATGATTTGGGAAACTCTGTATTAATCTTGACATGGGCATGTTTAACGCTCAAATATCAACTCCGCGAAACAACTTCAAATTGCATGGAAATCACTGCATTACCGCTTTTATATTTTCCTACTTTCTTTTTCTACACTTTTGAAGGGAATATGCGCTTCTCTTCAAACATCTCCAGGCTGAGCATAGCTTTATGGTCATGGGATGTTAAAACTTAAATAAATAAAGCGTTTTGATATAGCGAACAATTAGGAATTCTTAAATTATAAAAATACTATTCAGCCGTTTTTTGCTGGTAGTCTGCTCAATTATAGACTCGCACTCATCAAGCAAAACTAATGCCTAACGGTTAATTAGAATAAGTCTGGCCCTCACAAGAGGAAAAGAGAGAGTAAGTCTAATTTTATACTTCAGGTTGGGGCTAAATTCAAGCTATAACTGTTATAAAAATATATAGAAAATATGGATTCAGACTGGTTCGTTTACTTTATGAGAGAGTAGAAGTTTCAAAGCGAGAGGCAGTTGCAAAGCCTATAGGTTTTTCTGAAAATCATCGCTCAGAAAAATCCTTTGAAAAGAATATCCATATATATAAAGCACAGCTGGATTCTTATATTACTAAAACCAATTATGTCCCAAGTGTCACTGTGCCCACAGGATGCAAATCCTTTTTTTTTTTTTTTGCAAACAATTACTTTAGAATAAGGTTATCTTCTAATGCATAAAAATCCCTAGAATTTCTTCAACCCTTTCGAAGTTAATCCAATTACCAGACACCTTCCTTTAAAGCGGTGACTTTTATGGGCATAGAATTCGGCTAGCTGTAAATATTTGCAAAAGGAAGGAATCAAAGATGTTTAAAGAAAGATTTACAGGAAAGATTGACTCGTTCCCTTGGGATCATAAAGGCAAATTGCAGAGGAGTTACCTATATTGGTGACAATGCTTTGAGGATCTGCTCAATTACCGAGTCTAATTTTTCCTTAGCTACCGTTTACTGGTGCATTTAAGGACTCATAAATCATTCAACTCCTTGACTTTTGGCCAATTCTATTGTTAAGATCCATGGAGTGTTTTGATTCATAGGAAATATTTTGAATTTTTATTCATTACTGAAATGGTACATATAATAGTGGAAACTAATAAAATTTATTGAGCTTTGAATAGGCTTCTTAATATTACCTTACAATATAATGATTGATGGCGGCAGATAATATCATAAGATGCAAGGCAGTTGGGTGAAACCTAATTAGCTGAATTGTATGTTTTCTTTTTTTCAATATTTAAAAATTGTTGGACGCAACGAAATGCATATTTCTTTCATAAGGCAAGAAATTCACTAACGGGACAGCAATACCCATACCTTCTACACAAGATCACCTACCGATGATAAATTAACTCTGTAAGCGATTTTTCGTGTTCATTGCCTGCTCCCTGTAAACAGTAGATTGATTACGATGTTCGCTAAATTGAACGTCAAAGAATTCAACAAGAACACACCTGATGAGAATAGCAGCGAAATATGTAAAATCGCAAGGTACGTTTCCTTTCATGACATCCTCACTTTGGACATTGGGACATTTATCGCTGTAGTCAAGGCTTTGTGCTACATTTGAGACGATTCTTTAGATATTAAGGAGTGGATTGAGACAAGGTACGAAAAAACGACACCTCCTGAACATAGCCATTACCAGAAGCTAACAGGTGCATCAGAGCTTTCATCCATCATCAGAAATTGATTTTCAGTTGGCAATTGATCATGCTTGTCGGTGTTAAGCGAATCGAAGTACATCATTTGTGTTAATTTATAAAAAACATAAAAACGTTGATTACTATCAAAAGGTTAAAGGTCAAAGGATGTTAAAAATAGAGCCTGCAGAGTAAAAAATGCTTCGATTCTAAACATTTTTTACTTAGTAAGATACCCTTACTTCCGAGTTTCAGTAGCTAATTTTTGCGACTTAATATTGCTCTAATATCTCTTCGGAACAGGTACATTTGCGCGTCGGGTTTTCTCGAGAAATATTGTGGGGATTCTTCTGCAATTCATGTTGGTTATATACCCAAATAATCTAACTAACCTGTAATGACATCTCTTATTGTGGTGGCAACTAATTTTCTCTTCTACTCGGCTAGGCCTTTGTACTATATATATGTATTATATATTAATAGAATTTCAATAAGACATAGAAGAAGAATCAAAGCTAAGATTTCATTATTCTCTGGAATGTTCGTCCGCCTATACATATATGTAGATAGGTATGTAAATAGTAATATTAATGAAATCCGAGAAATATCTGAAAACATTTGCGTCTCAGTGTTCTGTTCTGTCCCTGTCTTTCCTGGTTTCCATCAATCTGTTTACTCCCTTAACACTCTTGTTGACTCCAGAGATAGCGCTGTAAATGTTAATGGAAATAGTTCAAGATAATTGACTAGCGATAAAAATAAATTGTAGCTTAGAGCAACGTCACCTTTAATGCAACTAAGACCAAAAGCTACCTGATCTGTTCATGAGACCAACATTTGATTACTCCCGCTTGTTTGATGGAACCATGGTATAAGGAATATATATTCTTTGTACCATGGATGGAACATTGATTTCCGACAGTTTAAGCTAGGTTGATCCATTCTTCTCTGTTGCCCGAAAACGCCAAATTTCTACGAATTTTGAATATTGTAAACGTACGTTTACACTCAGATACTAGTATCGGGATTTGTCTCGGCACTTGTATCAAAACTTGTACCTACATTTGTATCGTTATATTTTTCGACTTGTAAACAGACAAGTTTTGACTTCAATCAGTATTTTACCCTCGATCTCGAAGGTATTTGAGTCATTGATGACAGACCAAATTGCGGAGCACATTAGCATAAATAAATTCCTGTCGAAGTACAGGCTGCTTGAAGCCATCAGATATTCGTTCGCTTTGTGATGCAGGGTATGATGTCATTCATATTCTCCTTGATTTTGAAAGGCATTTGAGTTAGTCCCGCATGTGTTTCTGCGAAGTCAATTTGGTTTCTCGTCTTCTGCATGTAGGTTACTCTCCTGCTATTGAAATGAAAGAACGCAGAATGATATTGGCTCCGCTATTGTTCACGCTCTTTATCAATGATATCACTCGGGACTTACATGGTGCTCATTTTGATCTTTATACTGATGACATACAAGTCTATGCTGGAGTTCCAAAGGGTGGCCTTACTTCTCTGATCTGTGACATTAATGTGATTCTCTACAGATGTTCTAATTGGTGCAATACTAATGGACTTGATCTAAATCCTGAGAAGATGCAAGCAATAATCTGTACTAGCATAATGCTATCTCTTCAACTGCTCTCCCTCCTATTATTCTTCTGGGTGGAGGCATTGCAATCTCCTCAGTTCTAGTGAAGAATCTTGGGCTATTGATGGGCCAGAGACTCACCTGGGGTTCCATGTTAACCTCTCTGTGCTGTGTCGGTTTTTCACCCTGAGGCGATTCAGGCTGGTCTGGTGCGAACTTTAACTCTTTCCCATTTTATGTATGTAGATGCTGCTGTCTCCCCCTTTCCTGCCCTTGCAATAACGAAATTGTTTTCTGCGATTAATGCTTGTATGAGATATGTTTATCGTCTGAATAGGTGAGCGCATGGTCTGCTCTAGCTGGTTTCTTGAGTTCAAAACTCTCTGTTTTTTTTTCGTGCTAGACTTGGTTTGCTGCGTCTTTACATTGGCGAACCATGAGCTCATTCAGGGATAGGGTCCTCTAATATATAAGCGGGTTCTTATGGCATTAAATTCTGAGCTTTCCTTCCGCCTCGCGGTATTGCTTGTGTTGACATGTTGCTTCGATGGTTTCAGTGGTGGTTTGACTGCTCTGGTGTTCTTACAGTATTTAAAGTTTCTTAATGTTAAGGTTGAATTGACTAAGGCTGTGTGGCTGAATTGGCTGTGATTATTTGAATATCCTGATTTGATTTGTCAAGGCTGTTTTATACTAATAAGAGGATTGTTGTCCGATTTTATTGAATATTAAGTGTTAAGTTTT
The DNA here is from genome assembly GCA_963924295.1 of Dioctria rufipes. Taxonomy (NCBI): domain Eukaryota; kingdom Metazoa; phylum Arthropoda; class Insecta; order Diptera; family Asilidae; genus Dioctria; species Dioctria rufipes. Next base: position 114,790,114 of record OZ002741.1, read on the forward strand.
GATGATGTCATATTTTGGTAGTTTTGATATCTCTTATATGTGATTTCATTATAATTTACTACGAATAATATAAAGATATCTGATTTTACTCTTTAGCTTTAAGTTGTATTCTGTATTTTTTTGGTACTGTAAATTAATACCTGTATTGTTTCGAATGTTAGTGGATCTTATAGATTTTGATGATCAATTATCGGGTTTATTGTTGTTAGCATCTTTGGGAGTATTTATCTCTGATTTTGTATGTTTATATCCTAGATGAAATCTATAGGGTATAATAAGTTTGTTATTTTTTTTGTAACGTACAGAAATAATGATGGTAGAGCAAAATGGATTGGACACCTACGCATAATATTAAAAGAAATTTTGATTTTTGCATGTCCGTCTGTCCGTGTGCCTATCTGTGCGAAAGTTACATATATTGACCTCGAGAATATACGAGACCAATATATGAGAACGAATATAATGAAGACGCCAAAAGTGCAACCTAAGGAAAAACCCATGGCATGGTAAAATTAAATTAACCATGTTCTCACGATTTACGTAATGCTATGTTTTTTGTTTAGGAAATAAAAATAAGTTCCGCTCTCACGGTAAAAGCAAAGTGCTTAGATAAGAATTTTGAACCGGTAAAAAGCTCTGCGAAGTAAAAAGGAAAAAAGATTAAATGAGCAGTCTGTCGAGAGCTTTAAAACAGTCTTAACGGAATTGTAAAGAAATATAATTGTAATAAAGTTCGGTTTTCTTTTTGGATATATGTATATATATAGTGTTTTATTTGATTGATTGATTTTCTCCAACGGATTGTTTTTTTACTCTTCATCGCTAAGCGAATTATATAAGTCGCACGATAACTCGAGAATGCTGAAGCTGAAATTTTGTACACGGACTTTAAAAAAAAAGTAAAATGAAGTTCGGAAATGAGACAAATCGGGCAACTCAATCGTGGGGTTTCCATACAAGAATCTCGTTTCCACTAATATTTGAACACTGCCTGACAACGCATGAACATAGAGAGCTGAATTTGATACATGGTGGTTTCATAGTAATAGCAAATAAAATTTCTCAAGTGGACTAAATCGGGCAACTCCTTCTTGGTGTTGCCATAGAAAAATTTAGTTCTTTTACGATCAGTCATAGACATTTTTATTTTGCTATAAACTTCGAACCGTTCTAGAAATACAAGGTGCTTCCCCTTAGGAGGTCAATAGACCATGACGTGATAGTACTCACCTAGGCAAACAAAAAATTGTACAACGAATTTTTCAATTTTTTTTTACTTTTTTTACCTCTATTTTTTTGCAAAACGATCGTTAACATAACTTGTTTTTATTAAACCTATAAACTGAAAACTCTTCTCTTTAATTTGACCTATTATACCCTATGTGTTATCTGCAGCTGTTAAAGAGTTATTAGATCAAAACCTATTCATTTCATACCGAAATTAGGCGATCTTTTTGTAAAATGACGTGTTTTCAGTCAATAAGGGACCAAATTTAGGTTTGAGAATAGCTTTCAGAATAGGTTTTGAGCTAATAACTCTTTAATGAAGCGATAAACACACAAAGACAATTAAAACAAATATTAAGCCCTGGAAGATTTCAGTTGAGGAAGTGGTGTGTAAACCACCCAAACTTGTTCCAAAATATATCAACGGAAGATTTAGAGAGCAAATTACGTTTTCTGAAATGGAAAGTGAACATATTAAAACTTTAGGCGTAGTATATGGCATCTTTACAATCACGATATGTCTTAAAAATAATAAGCACTTCACAAAACGTACAATTTTGGCAGACATGTCACAAATCTTCGGCCCTTTCGAATTAGTTAATCCAGTAGTGGGCATGAGCAAAACCTTTATTAAAAAAAACATGGATATTAAAATTAGACTGGGACGACATCATAATTGCTAAAACCGTTTGTAGAGAATAGAGTAGTCGCAATTTAAGAATTATCAGAAAGCACAAATTGGAGATATGTAAACACAAAGGACAACCCTGCTAATCGTGTCCAGGGGATTGACCCCTGAACAGTCAAGCTTTGATTCGAGGCTCTAGTATTCTTGAAGGAATCAAGGATGCAGTGGTCTCAAGAAACAACTACAACAACTACAGATTGCAAGAAAAGGAAAAATCAGTAAAACTAACTTTAACATAACCACACTAGATAATCAGCACCCAGTCTACATATGTAAGAGATAATGGCAACTCTTTTCGTAATTTGCAACTGGTGATGGCATACATCCTTAGAAGTGTAGACATTTTCAAACAAGGAAGACGTAGGCAAAAACTCACATCATTTCTAACCGTAAGAGAACTCAAAGATGAGTTAATTGTCATCTGTAAGGAGATGCAAAGCTCCAGGTTCCAAAACAAACTCATATAAGAATAATAAAGTGCATAGAACGAGCAAATTGAAAAACTCAACTCCATTTATTGACGCACAAGGAATCATAAGAGTACGGGAAGATTGGATAATGCAGACATTGAGTATGACACTAAACACCCAATAGTACTACCAGCTTATCATTTATTTTCAAAGTTGCTCATTAATAGTTTATGTACATTATATCTGCATGCTGGACTACAAGTACTGCAGGTTATAGCAAAACAAAGGTTCTGAATCATGTAATATAGAAACCTAGCACGATATTGTCAACAACTGCGTCCGATGCACGAGAATCCGGCCTGAGTAAGCTATCAACAAATGGGAATTATCTTTGAAGACAGAATTCAAAAGGCAATTATTTCTAAATTATTTATAAATCAAAACAATATTGCTGCATCATAATTAGTGCTTAGCAAACAATTTATAACATGTGTATATACTGATTGAATGAAATAATAAAAAATTCAGTTCTTGAGTAAAGACGATATACCCAACTTCATTCTTTTACTTCGAACAATTGGTCCTTCGAGCCATCGGAAACTGTATTAGATTGGCCCATGCCATAATTTCTTCCTATGTGAGGCTGCGCAAGGGTCCAGTACAAACAGCAACGAAAGTCTTAATTACGACACTATCTACATATCAACAAAACTAGAGAACATAGGGTTTTTAGGTATATAAAAAAAAAAAAAAAACGCCATCCCCCGGTACAACATGTCCTGATACTCTATTCACGCCGATTGCATTGAGGAACCAGTATCCTCAATCACACTTAACTTTTTCTTCTATACAGGCTTATAACAAGAGTCCGCAGTAAGGTGATTAAAATTGGATCAATTAATCAGCAAGCAAACCGTTGATGCCAAGGAAATTCGCCCACCAAAAATGCATATGCACTTCTCATATGCTGTATAGTAAGCCGCTCACCAAAAGAGCAATTGCACTGCATACTCCCAAGCAAAGTGCTTAAATTATAAAGGAATTGTTCTTATCATGACGTTATCTCAACCAACTTTCGATGTTACACGCAAAAGCTTAGCAAGTGTCCTTGCATCAAGCATTGGTGAGCGGCGTGGCACTTAAAAGTACATATGATTGCATTTGCATCTTTGGTGGGTGGCCTGCCTTACATATGAAGAATTATATACGGTAACATCAAAAATAGAAGAAATTCTTAACCCGAGACCTTTTAGACCTCTATCATTGGATCCCAATGACTTAATGGCTTTAACGCCTAACCATTTCATCATAGGAGAACCAACGACATTCACAGTAGATGCAGTAATCGAACAACAAAAAATGTTATTACTGGCCAGATGGGAGCTAGGTGACTCATATACGGAATAAGTTTTGGGGACGTTGGTCGTTGAAATATAATAAAAAGAACTAAATGAACTAATCAGCAGCCAAACATTCAGCCAGGGACATTAGTAATCATAAAGTACGAAACGCTTCCGCCTTTAAATGGTCATTAGGAAGAATTTGCGAAAAATTTCAGGGTCTAGACCGAAAGATACATGTAGCTGACATAAGAACAGCAACAGGAATATTTCGTGGAGCCATACATCAATTAGCATCTTGAGCTGAGTTAAACCATATTGCAGACTCATAAAATATATTGGAAATGATCGAAGTTGATGAAGGACAAGATATTTGCTCGATTGAAGAGGAGTTTTTGGTAGAGAGCAAGATTCTAAGAATACAAGGAAAGGAAAACAATCGCAGCAACCAGTAAATGCTTTAACCATTAACCATTTAACTTTTGCCATTTTCTGCGAAGACAGCATGGTTAGAAACTCAAGTATAGGTACATTAACTCGATGGTAATGACGGGATATACTTTAAAAACATAGAAGCGTAAAGATTAACGTATAGCAACTGGAAACTGTTAGTATATTACTTTCAAGGGCATTGAAATTTCCTTGAATCTATTTGGTACAATAACAAACAAATGAATTCTAGCTTAAGACAATGAATATTCATCGAGAATGACTGAAGCTGTTTATAGAATAAAAAACAGAACAATGAAGTCTACTTGCATGAACTCATAAAAAAGCAAACATCAGTAATTGAAACCACAGTCAATGTATTCAAAAAGTCTGAAGAAAACAGATATAATCAAACAAAAAAGGATACGTATGAGAAAATGCGCAATACGAGTTCGGAATAAAAGCAGCAGAGATATATTCCCTCATCCTTCCTGCCATGCTATGCTTTGGCTCATTGCGTATCCTCTGAGCTTGGCTTATTAGTATAAAAAAAAACAAAAAGGAGTATCCAGACGTTCAACGCTCTTTCAATATTACCCGACAATTACATGAGTCAGTAGAGCTAACGGACAGTACTGATTCTGTCTGTCAATTTTACTGACTAAAACGCTTTGCGTTTGATCAACTGACAGACATTCCCCTTTTATATGCATTGCTAATGATTTCTACCTTATTCCGTCATTTTTCCCAAAAAAATAAAAAGTACAATGCATATTAAACTCTATTCAATCATTTCCCACTCAAAAGAAAGAAGATTAGAAAGATAAACACAAATTTTCACTAGCATCTACCTTTTATTTTCTGTTTCAGCCATTTTAATTTTACGTTTGACAGTTTATTGACTAGTTAGTACTGACTGGCCAGAAATCTAGTCAGTGCTGACTAGTTAGTTAATAAGACTTGTTAGTAGGGGAAAACACGAGTCTGGGTTAGTGTCAAAGTCAGTTCTACTGACTCGCGTAATCCCCGGGTTTGTCGCATCACTTATTAATGAATGTATGTTCATGCAAAAGGCTATTCCTAATGTAATTACAGACGATCAAGCTCCGTAGTTATATCTTCTGAGCAACTTCGAATGCAATTATCAATTATCAAGGATAATTTGCCATCAGGAATCTAGCGCTCAATTCGGTAGCTGAATGCATATTGATTGTGTTTGTGTGAGAGCATCTAGAATGCTCCATGTTCTCAAACGTAATTCCAGTGATTTTAATGATCCATTTACACTGATAACTTTATATACATATTATTTCTTTAGTCCAGTCTATTTTAGAATATGATCCGGCAGTTTTGAATTTTATCAGGGCTCCAACTTCGAATTTGAATTAAATCATTTCATATGAATTACACTATCGAAGAAAAATTGCAAGTATATTGTGTTTGTAAGAGATACTCTATGCTTCAAAGTTTGCTCACCTGACTTTCCCGCTTTATTTAATATTTATATGCCTTCTTAGAGAAGAAAAACACAATTATCATATGTATACCTATATCACATCATCAAAAGTTATATGGACAGCATGAACCATTTAGCCGTTTCTGCTCGAAGTTTGAAAGAAGTTTGGCATGATATAGAATTGGCTATTCGAAGATTTATTATTTCAACTACTCGTAGAATATTAGAAGAAAATTTAAATTTCTTTACTTTTTGGGCTTCTGTTTTACATAATTGGTTGCTTATCATAAGTTCTAAGATACATATATTTTGTTTTTTATAATTGAATGTAGATTGATTGAAAGTGTTTTCTTTTAATTTTCGTTTTTGTTTCATTAATCGCTACTACCCGCAAAGGTTGTGAATGAGCTTAAAATTAACATTTCCTATTATTCACAGCAAATACCCCTCGCCGCAACATTAAGTAAACTTAATAGCTATAATCAACATTTCACAATTAAAGAGGAACGTACGTAACTAATACCTATACAGAATATCTAATCATCTAATATATTCTTACCAATTACCATGTATATTCAATCCATATTACTGCATATACCCGAATCATCCGCCAGAATTCTCAAACAAAACAAGAATTTTATATTCTTTCACAATTAAGGAGAAATGTATATTATATTATAAGATAGCCACCAGCATAAGGTTCGAGAATATACTCAATGAAATTTCTAAAAGGGGATGTGTAATCATACTGAAAACGCTGCGATTTGTTCAGCATCTCATGGCAATGTACTAACGCTAGCCTTTGAGTGCAGATGAGTCCGACAAGTACGGCTGAACTAAAATAGTCGTATACGTAAGTACATTTACTTACGTAAAGCGAACGCGCCTTTTAATTTAATAAGCGTACACAAATTAACTTTAACTCGTGTGACGGGAACTTTCGTTAAGTTCAAAAGTCAAATTACAGTCAGTTAAGGTGCGGTAAGAATCGCTCATTCCGTTAGAACGCGATGTTTCAAACAAATAAATTATTACCAAATGATTAAAAGTACAATGTAAAAATTAAAATGGAATAAAAATGGTACTGCGAATTAATAGAAAGCACTCTTACGGAACGTGATATATATTTAGGCTAAAAGTATCAATTTTTCGTAAGTAAACCTCAGTCTCGTTCAATTTCGTTATTTACTTCTATTGTAGTTCAGCCTTTAAAGGAGTTTAACTTTTTACGTTGGCTTTGTTGTTGTAAAGACGCTGCTTGAATTTCAGCATCTCTGCAGTGTGACTATGCCACATTAAGTTAATAAGATTATATGTAATTTGCAGGGCTAGCCGAATCGAACGTTGTATGGGGATTGGATGGTATAGACGCGGAAAATATTTCAGCGTCTTTGTCTCTGCCGTTTGACTGTGCTACAGTAAGTCTGAATTGGAAGGAAATCCATCCCAACAACTACCCGAATATAGCTTGCTAGCCGAACCGCAGGTTCAGATATTATGTTGGGTGGTATGAAGATACGTGGGTCAAGAGCTACATTTTGCTCAGTATTCCATACAGTAGATTAGTAGTGATACAACGACGATGGTAGGTATATTTTTGGTTTATAGGAGAAAATTGGGTGTTTTATATAAAAAGTTTCCGCTAGTATCCAGACAAGTAAATTTTCGCAATTTATTCAATTTATTTTAAATATTCTAAGAATATTTTTATGCAAACTGATTTGTATCAGTAGTATCAGTAAAGTAAACTGTAAGCTAGCATGTATTCGTCATCGATGTGTATTACTAGCGCAACATTTTGTAAGTTTATTTCATTGAAAGAGATATCGGACTTCCTTAATTTAATTATATGTATGCTATAATTTAATTAGGATTTTAAGTTTTTTCTAATTCATCAGAGGCTCCTTCGCATAATATATAAAAAAAAAAACACTCTTGTTTCCAGCTATAAAATGAAAATCACAAATATCGTTCTATTCCAACATAACAACAAGCTAATCTTATTGAATTATTCTTGCACTCGTATTGGAACTTACCTACCAGAAATATGTTCCCCACTATACGACAATATTATATGTATATAATACTCTATATAAAGGTTGTACTGGCCACAACCCATATGAGGAAAAAACTGTAGAAATGAAATAGAAGAAGAAAGCATATATCACAGCCCTTATGCAGGGCAGGGCCTGCTACAAGGAACAGCAACAGAGCACTCTGCGATTATTGCACCCGAATAATTATCCTCACCCTAACAGGATCGACAGAACGTTATGTAGTTTTCGGAGCACATTACGTTTTCATAATTTTTGAGGGTCGGACTTGAGTCCTTCATCCTAGAATCCCCTAATTCACTTACGTTGAAGTGTAGAAACTTCCCCTAGTTAATGTGCTCTTTCAACTTGTTATTTTTGTTGGGGCTGAAGATCTTAACATCATTCAACCAACAACGTCGAAACTGTTTGAGATTGCTCAAGATAGGGAAATTATTTTAACGTGCGGTAAACGACTAAGAAAAAACAGAAATCGGAACTTCTTAGGACATAAATATGAAAAACGGATCCATTCCTATTGCACAGCCGTCTACATGTTCTCTTCCGTTTTTGTTGTCTTAAGGTGGCTGGCAGTAATCAATTGCAACTGAAGGAAGATTGAAATTCAATCAATCAAATCTCCTGTAACAGGAGGAATTTTCTTCTTGCCTCGGACTTAATGACTCTCGAATATATCATTTTTACCACCTACTTAGAGGTACAGGTTTCTTAAAAACGATACTTCTTGATCTAAGTACACTCATAGGTGGATGGGCCTCCTACGTGGATACACATGAATTTATACTGAAAGTTGGAGCTTGTATACCGGTGAATTATCTGCTGATAAAATCTTGCTCCATCCAAGGCCCGTTAACGTCGCGTCTAATATTGATGCGAAACCATTTATTAAATCATCAAAAGCCCGTTCAATTTGTAATCATTATCGCAGTGTAGAGTTTTTATTGCCTGGAAAATCTTTTTTCTTAAATTTTCTGAATTGCTTACAGAACTATTACCTACAAGGCCTTGAAGATGATGACAATGCGGGAAATTATTTTCTTGGACGCAGAGCAATTGCATAAGGTAATCGGCAATGTCAGAGCTACTCTTATTACTAGCAACATTTGTCATTTCTTAATAATTAGTAGTCTAGTGGGATTTTATTTTTCTGTTGCAACTATAGTGACTGTAAGCTTAATTAGCACCTTAATTCATCATTAATTGTGTAGTAGGATCAATGAAGTGAGTACTTAGATCAATGGAAATAGTAGATTTGAGAATTCTGCGCCATTAATTTCTGCATATTCTTTATTTTATTTTTTTTGTGCACATCCATAAAATCTTTCGCAATGCATGGTTGGCAGAAAAGTTCAATCAGAGATTGACCATCATATGAACGCATAAATCTAAAATGTTGTAGATAAATAATTGATAGCTTAAATGTTTATATATCCATGTAAGTAGTAAATACTAGATACCCTAGTAGATTAATCATGATGAGCTCATCAATGAGCTCCTGATGTGTAATCAGATGAACATGCTTATGAAATTTATTCGAATTTGAATTAAAACCGCGAAAAAAATCATTTATTTATTTATTCACAGAAAGTGTGAATGAGACATTGCATCTATGTATTTTACTTATTTTGAAATGTAACTTCTAGTTTGTGCATTTTAGAATATTAGATGAGCACTTTGATGAGTATATAATGAGCTTATTAATGAACATCTCAATGCGTGCCACGATGAGCTTATAATTAGCTCGTCAATGAGTATCATGATGAGTTCATAAATGAGATTCTGATTGTACGATTCCGCAGAAGAACAAATCAAAAATTAATTTAAAAATTTAACTTAAAATCCGATAAATCACAAAAATCAATTCAAATTTTCCTAGTAGAAATGTTATCTGACACGGTGATAATAAGTATAAATATTTGTTTATTGCTGGTTCAGTATATAGGGAGCAGTTTCATGATATCCAATTAGCCCTACGACGAAATTTACTGAATACTCATCGCAAGGCTCATTGGGACTTAATTTTCTATGTTTCTTCATGAATTGCAAACATCTTCATGCTTTTCAGTGAAATTAGTAGGGGAAGGTAGGCTCTAATGACATAGTCGGGTAAAACGGCAAATTTGCCTTTCCAGGAAATCTAACCGTCCGTCGAATTCCTAATAGTTTTGGTCGTATTCTTCAGTTATTTTTCAGCCGACAACAAGAATAGCAGTGTCCAAAACTATCTTCGAGCGAATTAGTGGAGAAAATAAAGTGAATGCTGAAGTACTTTTACAGGGATTAGTATTGTGTTTTTTCGGTATTAAGTAGTGATTTTATTTAATATGCAATTTTTTCCGGATTGCTCCTATTCTAAAAAAGCAATTGATGTTACTTTCGTAGATATGTGATGAATAATAATATTATTATAATTATTTTATTTTACTCTTGGCCATTTGGGTAAAATGACATACCTTGGCCAAGGGCTAATTCACATACCTTGGACAAGGCCAAAATGATATACCTTTGTCATTTTACTCATGTTATATGATTGTATAGAAAATTCCCAACTAGAATAGCAAAAATTAAAATATTTCAAAATGAAGAATATTTCTTGTGCTATTTGAAATGGCTTCTATGAGGGTTACTTCCTTTTCTTCCTTTGATCTTCCAAGTGGGAGATATACTCAATCGGCACGTTTTGTTTCCGCGAAGATTGAATGTGTTCTATTTGGATCTATTGGATAAATTTAATTAAGAACTCAGGAATAAATTATTTTGATTTTATATATTGATATATTTATAAATTTGCACGATTACAAGTTACCACCAAACTTCCGGCTTCTGATGAATCAAGATAGCGTGTTAGAATTATATTACTAAATGATGGTGAAGGCTGGAGGCTGTTGGAGAGAATTTCATCTTATTTAGGGTGATATCAATACCTATTTACATCAACAACTCATTCGTAGCAATAGAATTCTTCTTACTTGGCCCTACAATCGCATGGAAATGAATACTATCCTCTAAAACAGTGCTTCTCAAACTTTTTTATATTGCGGCTCCCTAAATTTGAAGAAAAATTCAGTCCTCCCCAAAAAATGATACTAATAAAATAATCATTAATTTTTTTAAGCAATATTTTTATTACAAATAATGCTTTTAAATGATTTTAAATCAAGTTTTCCAAACAAAATAAACTTCAAAACAATTTCAAAAATAATATTATATACAGAGCTGGGCAATACTTAAGTAAAAAAATACTTAAGTACTATTTAAAGTACATTTTCTTTACTGAAGACTTATTACTCAATACTTTTGAAATGCCCTACTTAGTACTTGAACATAAGTACTTGCTCCTATTTATTTGTACTTAAGACTTAGTTTACTTTACTTAAGTATTTCTGAGTCTATTAAGTACCTAGAAATATCTAACTCTTCGTAGAAAAGCAAAGACAATCTCCAGCGCAACTTCTTTTTTGTTGAGTTTTAAAGCACACAAAGAACTATCAAAGTATGTGCCGCACTCACTCGTCAAGGGAGAACCTTAGACAACCTAATACCATACAAATAAGACTGGGCAAGTAGAACAAAAATCAAGGGTAAGCAAGCAATGCCTCGTTCCAGTATCAAATCAACGATATCTCGACCTGATGTAGGGACGGCCAAAATTTTTTTTTAGAAACTTAGTGGAAATTTTTACCTTAGAATTTGTATGCATTATTGGAGACGACAATGAGTGCTTGTGCGGATCTCTAATAGTTTTTATGAGTGTAGCAATGAGAAGTGATAATTTTACTCTACGTGTAGGGACGAAAATAGCCACTGATTACTATACATATTATAGTTTTCAAAAAGTATTTATTTATTAATATCTATTAACTGAACTCTATAAACTTCATTATAATACTGCCAATGAACAAAGATTCTATAAAAGTACTTTAAAAAGTACTTCAAAAAGTACTCAGTACTTTTTATAAACTAAGTACTTAGTTACAAGTACTTTTCATACATGCGGTACTTGTACTTACGCTGAAGTACTCAGGTCTTCGGTACTTGTACTTGTACTTAAGTACTTTTTCTTTGGTACTTGCCCAGCTCTGATTATATAAAACTAAATTTAAACAAAATAATCTCCAATTTGTTACCAAAATAAGAATTTAATGGGAGGGGAGGGATGTGATTGCATATTTTTACATAAATAATTAATATCCGGTGAAATTTCAGAAACACTAATTCGAAGGTTTTGCGATGAGTTGTTGCAAAGGCATTAAATTTAGCAATGCTTCTTTTGTGATAAACGAATATCCTTGCTGTTGCTTTATGCAAAATTCTGTTAGACTTTATCATTAAATTCTAATTGAATAGAACTACCCAAGTAATATGATCATATTTCAATGTTTTAATAGCAAATTGCGTTCTTACGCTTACCCAGTCGTACTTTCGATCCTCGTTCATGTTTGCGAAATATTTAGCAAGAAATCGTTTAGATTCGCCAGTATGATTTAGTATTATTTTTTAATTGTATTTGAGATTGTATTCAAAACTAAAATGTTGGTATCTTTTCCCTGCAAAAAATCTGCTAAATATGATGTAAAACACATCCACTTTTCATCATTAAAGTGCGAAGCGACATCTGGTGGGTAATTCTGATCTTTTGTCGTGCTTGAATGTCAAAATATACGACTAAATGAAATGAACTTTTCTACTGATTTGTTCGTATTTGTATTCAGTTAATCAAGCTTTGCATTACGTAGAATGAACTGAAACTGACACTTCACATAACAAATTCGAAAATATTTTTCAATTTTAAGCACTTGTATTGTTTTAAGTTGGTGTAGAAAATCCATTTACCATAGTATACAATTTTTGTCACAACCTCGGGAGCAGTTGACTAATTTGTCGTACTTTTAGGCGTGCATTCTGACATTAATTCATTTCAAATTCATTTTAGTTTATTTTGTGGTTGATGAAAAGGATAACTGAAAATGAATATGGTGAATATAAAAGTACCAAAAATTTTAGGTGAAATGTCATAATATGTGATTAAAATATACGCCTAAGCTACGACAAAGAGATCAGAATCACCCCCCTGGTTTTCTATCTTAAAGAAAGAGTCGAAGCTCATCTTTAAGTTCTACAAATGCCCTGTATTTGTATGTGTTTCATTCCGCCATTCTTGGTCTTCGCTATAAAATTCATGTTTACTTCGTTGAAAATTTTGGTTTGCTTTGGGCTTGTCGCATTGACGCAAAAAAGACTGCGTGAAATAACCGAAGGCACGCGAAACAGATCTTACTCTTAGTCATAATTGTAATTTAATAGTAGTGTCAACACGATATTTGTTCATTTTCATCTCCTTTAGTTATTACCTACCTCTTTGGTTGAAAAAAATGTTTATTTCCTTAAAATCTCTTAAAATTTAAAAATAAACTTATGTCTCGCATACTGCGAAATGAAATTTAAAAAAAGAACGGGTTTGAAAAGTAAATAAATTTAGAAATACATACTTTTTCATAGATTTTTTTTTTTTATTTTTTAAAAAGAATTTAAAATTTTTAAATAGTAAATAAATATATAGAACAAGAAATACTTAAATATTTCGCACCCCCTTGTAAGAGCTTCATGGCCCCCTAGGAGGCCGCGGCTCCCAGTTTGAGAAATACTGCTCTAAAAAACCAAGACTTGTCCTCATGCACAGCACTTGAAGGTTCACGACATCTCTACAAACAGCTTCATCCGATATATCATAAAGGAGCTAACAATAACCCAGTGCAACGGCAATGCAAACTAACTGAATTACAAGAACAACCCATTTGGATACAATTGTCAAACACTAATGAATGGATATTCGCATTAAGGTTTATAATGTGATCGTGAAGTCTTCCCAATAGTCTTGAAAAACGATGATATTTTAAAAATCCAAGCAAATTGTGCAATCTTCGTTACCCATACATGGAAATCAAATTTATTCAAGTAATACAAAAACTTCATTTACGCCAAAATATTTTAGGGAAATATAGCTCCCACAGACCAATAACGTTAGCTGATAGCCTTTGATCTCAAGTATAATCAGAAAATCTTCAAAATCAACTAACGCCTCTAATCCTATCCGCATTGCCACACCAAATTTACACGGACAAGACTCATCATTTCGGTATAAGTTATCTCGCTCTGAGGCTAATCATTGTCAAACTCAAAGGTGACTAGACCCATGCCACATCCAATCTAAACCGCGTCATGCAAACCTAGTTAAGTTGGACGAGTGTTCCACGGGGAGAAGAATGAACAATCTTAGAATTATGATATTTTAAGTTCGTTGTATGTGCGTATATCCAACTAATTTATTGTCAGCACATACAGTTCTTGCATGACATTCTATTCAATTATTTTATGACTATCAGAACCAGCTTAACACAAACTCGCTGCATGGACACGTTTAATAAATAAACGGTCAACAATACATGCGCTTCATCACTTAGTTTTTGTTAGTATTAGTAGATATGTTACACTAAACATAAACCAAACATCAGATGAAATTACATGCATAAAACAGGCGCATTTCTTCACCATCTGCAAATTTCATATTTTCAAGTACGGCTTGCGACAGTAAGGAGTTGCTACATTAGCAATAAATATTTAAGAAATTAATTATAAATAAAAATGGGAATAATTTTAATAACCTTCACAGTTTGTTTTTCGTCAAGCTTTTAATCGCTTTATAATATTCAATAACGCTTTACTTTTCAGGTATTTATATCTATATATGTACCACTTGCATCCTTTCATATAACAGCCAAGGTTTAAAAACTCGACAGCAATTTTCTACGTGAAATAAAAGAATGTCACAAATATACTTAGAAATCAGTTTTGAAAAATTTTAAGACAATAATTTTCAACCGAATTACCTTATATAGGTACTTCACAAACATTTAATATTTATTACGAAAAGAACGAATATTGCACGTATCGATTCGATTATACCCCTGGAGTAGATAGAAGCAATAGTCAGATCGAAAGAGTAAATAGAGTTATTATGTTGAACTTATCAACTTTCAATGAGTGAGCGTGAACTTAAAATTTGACATTAGACTATTAAAGTGCAAATGCTCGTCAATACATGTATTGGTAGAGAAATATCGCTAAAAGGATTTCAGTTAATAATAACTGTGTTCTTTTGTGTCCGCAGAACAAACAAAAGAACACCTCATTAATTTTCATAGAAGATTTATAAATGAAGCGAACAGTACATATAGTTCGCTCCAATCGACAGAACAATTTGTTCTCTCCAGTATATGGGAGTTCCAGAACATGGTACACAAATGAACACAGCTAATAATAATATGTTTATTTACTGACAAGGTACAAAAGATTTAAAATCTTATACATATTTGAGTGGAATTATGTATAACTATAGCTAAGCATATAGGTGAGTAACAAAAACAATATTTAGTATGTTATAAAGATAAATATTATAATAAAAGAAAAAAAAAAGAAAAAAAATTTAAAAGGAAGCATGAAAAAGAAAAAATTAAAGTAAAAAAATAAAACAAGGGATTGAAAAATCGAGAAAAGTTATGCGTCATCACACTCCCAACACACAGTAAAAGAATGGAAGCTATTGCAACTTACGGTATATGAGCCAGACTTAGAAACCTGCCGAATGCCCCAACGGAACAAGCTCTATGAGCATTGACTGTGTGCCTATTCCATGACTTGCATAAAGACCGCTCTCCAAATAAACCTTGATAATTAGGTAGTAAGAGTTTGCGATGACGAGCATATCTGAGGGAACGAACCCGATCATGAAGGTACGTCGGCTCTACAGAGTAGAATAGATTATATAAAAGTTTTTGCCTTCTATGCATAACATACATTTCAAACAAGCATCCAAGGAAGGAGTGATTGTATGGTGTAACATGAGAGCATCTGTACAAACCATGAATAAATCGGACTGTGACTTGAAAGTGACACTTTGTTTCCGATGACAGTGTGAAACAAGTTTAGGGAAAATTGAGCTCCCAAACACAAAGTGGGGTAATATTAGAGGCAGCCATAACCTTCCCAATTGAATTGGAGACATGATTACAATAAGTTAACTTCCCATTCAGCTCAACGCCCAGAATCTGAACAGAAACAACATAAGTAATTACGGGATTATTAATCATGACCGGCGGTAGCTCTTCTTGATCGTAGTTCCATCTATATATAGGCATACTGGCCAACTCTTTTGGATTAAGTATTAGATGGTTATATTTGGCCCATGTGCTAATTCTAATCAAGTCATCATTGATCCGAACAATGCAATCCCCAATCGAACCTATTGGTCTATCTAAATATATCTGAACGTTATCCGCATATATATGGATGGACCAATCCTTCATGGACATCGGTAAATCATGTATATATAAAGAGAAGAACAGCAGACCAAGTACAGAACCCTGCGGTATACCACGACTGTGACTTAAAGGAGTAAAAGGGTGACGGCAGTGTCCGAAAATATGAAATATCGGCGAAGATTAAGGAAAAGTTGGTCATGGTTGATCAAATCGAACGCCTTGCTGAAATCAAGGAAGACCAGAATGGATTTTCAATCACTGTCAACTGCATATGTTAGGTCGGATACAACTTCAACCAGACTGAATATAGGCAGCCTGATATACATAAGTGACGATTTGGGAATGCATCAGCTTTTCTTGTACTTTATTCAAATAACAGAGTAAACTAATGGGTCTAAAATCTGTCACTTCGGAGCACTTGCAACTCTTGGGAAGAAGAATGACAACAGCCTTCTTTCAGAGCGATGGATACTGTGAAGTTGTTAAACATGCAGTAAATATAAGACTGGAGAAATAAATGCCACAATAGTTTAAATAAACTTAGGTGAGATATCAGCACACCCAATAGCAGACGATTTAACACCATTCTGGCAAGGAAAGCCTTGGACAAATGAACGCATCTAAACGAAAACACTTCCTCGCTGTTTGTCCATATTCAACCATAATATTTAATTATTGCTTTTGGGGGATGTAGGATTCGGACATTGATTCGTCGTAAAAAAATTAATTAAGTCATTGGAATCGAAAGCACAACTAAGAGAGTCACTGCCATACACACCTAGCTTTCTCAAGTTACTCCACAATTTTCTAGAAGGAATGCCAGGACCAAGCTTCGAATCGAAAAACACTTTTGTAGCTGCACGAATGGTAGAATTTAATGTTTGGAATTCGCAGGAGGAAACCCGAAGACATCATAGTCTACTAGTTGAACAACTAGATTAATAATTCAAGGAAGCCTTCGATGCTGATAGTCAAGAATTACTTTCCTAAGCCACTAAATTGACGAGATTCAAGTTGATAACGGAAAGGAATAATATAAGAGAAAAGTCTGCATTATCCTACAGTCTCCATGACCTTATCGCAATATTAAAGAAAACATAATTTTATTCGCATTTAAGGTTGAGAGTATGAAACATATGACTCCCAGTTCAGACTTCATGAAGCCGTACAGACTTACAGATTGCGCTAATGATTCATCGATAGTGACACATGTGTTTTAAATGTTGATACTCGGAGGGTGCAGTGCATTGCAATATATGCAGTGAAACTTAGCTCATTTGAAGGCTAGAGAATTCAACTTATGTTGAAAAATAGATGGTTAAAAATATATGTGAAAAAGTATGTGAATGAAGGATTTTATCCTTCGTTTTTGAATATGCTGGGAGACTTACTTTTTATTTTCTTCAGGTAGTTCTTATTTTTTACCATATTTACATATTAAAATTTTAAGTTGGAATCTTAACGGGATCAAGGAGTAAAAACTCATTAAAGTTCACCAATCTAGTATTTGTCGAAAGTAAGTAAGTAATTATCTGTGTATATAGAAATTTGTAAATTTTCAGAAAATTCCCGAGTCATAATAATAATGGCGCATCGTAAAGCCGCAATTACTTAGAAATACAAATTAGAGCATAAAGAATCGAATCACGATCACAGGTGATCAACTATTTTTTCGGATTATGAATGTATGACCCTAATTGCAAAATTTAACCTTTCCTCCAATTAAATTGATATCTCAAGAATTTAATTGCACTTTAGAAATTTCTAAAATTATTTTTCTACCATAAGTTAAAGTTTAATAAAAACTTACGTTGTGCATGGCTAACAGTGATGAAGGGAAGCCATTTTCAAATATGTGTTGCTCTGCGAACAGGTCATATACTTTAGGTAAAAAACCATTTTTCCTTCACCAGTGCGAACATCTTGAAAACCTGTCAGCCAAAATTTGAAAACGGTTAGGGATTGCACCCACTCGACATTTTACGTGTCGACCATTTTTTGTGTCTATCCCGGAAAATGGTTGATTTGTGACTTTTTGTTTTTTACATTTTTACCTAATTTAGTTGAATTTAAAAAAACTAAACTTGCTTTCAAAGGTTCACAGCCCCTCCTTAATTTGAAGATAAAATTTAAAGTAGCCTCTATTTCCAATTAAAATTTTGTGAATGGCGGACGACAAGCATGGGATTATTCACTCAAGTGCGAGGGCAAAATTATGGGTGTAGGTATTATTTATATGCTCATGTATATAGAAATGTCCAACCGTTATATGATATGTTAACATACACACATCCTGTATGTCATGAAACATTCGTCGTTCGCACTCACTGGACTTACTGTGGTCAAGCATAGGAGATTATTCGGATTCGTTTTAATTACTCCACACATCAACACATTATCTTCACCTCCAGTCTACTTGAGATCCAATGGAAGAGCTTTGCTGACATGTGAGTTTATTTAGGGTTGTTAATTCTTGCCGAGTGGATTTTTGTTAGGGAGACTTATTTTTTATTACGAATGTTCGTTTTGTGTCTAATAAAAAAATGTGTCTGTATGCGGAGGAGTGAAATTAACCTAATTTAAATTGAATATTTCTATAGTAACATTTTTAGCATTCTATCCTTCGGTAAACTGATAATTGCAATTGGCCTGAGTGTTGAAAAACCAATTCCTTTTTATGTATGTGAAACTACGTTCCCCAATTGAAAGCATTGAAATGTCACTTCAGGCACAAATCCGCTGAGAAAAATAGCTTTAATGCAGAAGATAAAAAACCCAAGTCCACGCACAAAGTATCTATGTACACTCCCTAGACCTATCAATCTACCATGGGAATATAATAAAACAGAAAGTGATCTCCGCAACTGTTGCAGAACAAAGAATGAGGGAGGTGTCTTGGGATTTTTGGGAAAAGCAGTAAAGGGAGAGAAATAAGGCAACCCCTAATAGGAAACCTTCTTTTCCTTTGTTGTGCCAGAGACGTCCTCTACTTTTGATTACCATGAGCTCGGGATAAAAAATACAACCTTGGGTCTATGCTTAGCGAAGTGAACTAAGCAATGCCATACTCTGCTCTTTGCCTGCACTCTACAATTTGATTAATGATTCTACGTCAATTTTGAGATACACTGAAGAAATGTATACTGTTAGCACGCACACCCAGACCGAAGAATATACAAATGTAAATGTAATTCTTATCTTATCCTGTTTCATTTCGAAAAGGGAAGTAAGACTATAGTAACACCACGACTTCAGCAGCCTTCAGGGTTTCATGCTTCACGAATTCAGGCCTTCTCCTAGTTTTCGAATGCCTCCCAGTTACCTTTGCCAACATTGCTGTTGTCAGTTCATTTCACTGAGTGGAAGAAGGATAAAATATAACAACGGCAGTTAAGGGGCCCTTTATCCTGAAAATTTCAAAGAATATTTTAGTGACAGTTTCTCACTGGATTTTTATATCCTTTACAGAAATGAAGCGAAACAGAAGGGAGTGCTTTCTACCACAGCAGCCTTCAATGTTTCATATCCATTAATCTACTTTCAAAAAATTCAAACTTAGAATGACAGCTGGTGTGAAGAGAGTTTTGTTTATCCACTTGTAATGATATTCCCTGAAAGATATATTTACATGTGAGTTAAATTAACGAAACAAATACAACTTTTCTTAAATTATTGTGAAAAGTTTTTGTAAGCAGTAGGTATCTGTGTATGCCTTTCAGAACCTTCTAAAACCCTCTAGATGACCTGGAGAGCTGCAATTTCACACACTTACCTGTAGTATACACCACGGAACAGTTAATTTATTATTATCAGAAGAGTAAAATGCATGCATGCATGCATGCATATATGATTATGTATATATACATGTGAAGTTCATGTTCATTACTCCGCACATTTCTCATTTGCGATTGAAAATTGATTGGTACGCAATGCATTTTAGTTTGATTTGTTTTTTATTTTAACAAAAATTTAACTAATTATCTGAATACATAATTCATTTCAATCAATTTTAATGAAAGTGTATCAACTTACTTAAATGCAACAAATTAACAAAGTTGAAAAAAACACTGAAAGATGTATACGAGATTTGAATGGCTTGCATTAGGAAATTTAGAGGACACAACATTGTTTAATTAGTTATATTAAATTAGTTATTTAAATTATAATTACTTTTGAGGTGTTATACATTAGCAAATATATTGGTATATGGTTAAATAAATTAACGTGGCTAAAATACCATTACATTTATTTTAATAATTAATTATTTTCAAGAATATGTGCGTAACAAAGCTCATAAACTAGATATTAAGCGATTTCTTCTCAATGCAAATATTTCTTATTATTACCAAAAGAATTATATATATTTCTGTTTTTTTTTATATTTGTTTACATTTAAGAAAAATCATGTAAAATCGGTTAACTAAATTACGCATTCAATGTAATTTAACTTTTCCGGCACAGCATCCTTTCACTCATCGTAACAAAAAAAAACAAAAAACTGTCCATGCAAAAATATTTTCTCACACTAACCGCTTATTACAAAATTTCATGGTCACGTGGTAAAATTTGGCATCAGATGACAGTGTGAATTATGAATAATAAAATTAACCCATGTACGATTTCCGTGGGAATTGCACAATGAGTGAAAAGGTGCAATCACAACAATTTGTACAAGTAATATAAATAAGATGCGACAAATTGAATAAAATATTATTGTGTTTTTAAAAGGCGTGAAAATCAGTTGTAATTACTTTTAACCAAATTCTTTTTCAGTAATCAGCGTTATTACTAGTGTACAGGCACCTGATACACTCACATCAACAGCCAGGGTGCAAAAACCCTGACTGGCCTTTACGATAATAGGCAAAGGAGCCTAACAATATTACTAAGCCAAGCTCATGGGATACCCTATGATGCAAAGTACAGCATGGCTGGGTGAAGATAAGGAAAGGAATTAGGGAAAAATATTTTTGTTCAACAAAAGTTATAAAATTATATTATAATACTTAAAAAGCAAATATGTGAATTAGATTGTCGCTCAGATTTTCTGATATTGAAGGTGGTATTGAAAAAAAAGTTCGTTCATAATACCGGCTACGGTGCCATCATATTTCATGAAATTGTGAAAGTGTAATGTGAAAGTAGTATTATTATGAAATACTATTGTCATAAGTATTTTCGAATTAATTAATATAAGAAAGCAAAGCTTTTCCTAAAATGATGGGAGAAGTACAGAAGATATCAGTTAAGTGATTAGTTAAAATATATATGGAGAAAGAGGTTCTCAATGTAACTATTATTTTAAAATTAAGGGAAAACACATGCACCAATGTTTTCTTCTTTTGCAAATAAATTGAAGAGCATCACATACACAGGGTGTTTCCTGATAAGGGTGATTAAGAAAATATGCTAGTTTTACGCAAAACACTTCGTATCTTAAAAAGTATAGGGTGTACACTCACCGTTAAGAGCTCATTGTGCTTATAACCTTTCAAAAGAGTTTTCAATCAGCCGCGTACTCCATTCTTCTCTGGAGCTATGGCGGTCTTTTCGTAACTACTTTGAACTATTTTTATACCCTAGATGAATCATAGGGTATGCTAAGTTTGTTATTCCGCTTGTAACGCATAGATATAGCATACTTGTAACGCATCATACTAATAGTTATTTTGATTTTTGCATGTCCCTCAGTCTGTCCTCTCGATAAAATTTTGCTCGCGGGCTTTAAAAAAAAACGTAAATTCAAGTTCGAAAATGGGACAAATCGGGTAACAAATGGGGTTGCCATACAAAAAGAAAATTTTTCACTTAATATTTGGAAACTGCCTGAGAGCTTGAGGACGTAGAGAGCTGAAATTTTCTACAGCCGTCTTCATAAAAGTGGTAAATATAATTCCAAAAATGGGCTAAGTCGCGCAACCCCTTCTTGGTGTTGATATTTTAAAATTTTGGATTTTCACGTATATTGTGAAAACGATCCATCCTAGACATTTTTATTGTACTGAAAAGTTCTTCAGGATACGAAATCCTATAAAAATGATTATAATAATTTTTTACTGTACAACGAACCATTTTAGGAATATCTGCGAAAAGCACTTCAAAAATTAAGCTTGCACATAAGGCTAACCACAGGAATTGACTCGGGCATTCATTCATCTAGTGTACCATACGAATTGGTCTTACAAGGAGAGGGTCCTTGCTCATCATCACCGATTTCATCTAAATTCACAGTATATGTTGTGCTCAACTAGAAATGAAAGTGACACAAGTGGAAAGTCCAAATGGACAAGCTAAACCGTAATGTAGGTGAGTCCGGGGTTACATTTAACACTTTTCGGAAAAGTTTGATAATTACTATTTTGCGAATATACCTATTCGCAACATTTATGCCACTTTCTTTTCGTTACAATTATCTATAATCTGTTATCTTTCATATACAAAACCAGAAGTCATTATTTCAATTAGTTTAGGAGGATTTTCCAAAATAAGATTGCGAGGTTTGCTAAACTTCTTTCAACTTACATTAAATAGCTGCATATACAGTAAAGCTACCACCCTTTATCTCTTGGCCAAATTCCAACCGATTTTCATAAACTCTTTTGCTAAATTTGATGTTATTTTTTATAATTTTTTGAAACTATTACGAGATTTGTACTGCTGCGGGTTAGAGAGTAGTAACCTACCACCATATATTATTATAAGAAAATAATAAATAAAAACGTAAAAAAAAATATATTTTTCCGGGGCGGGGGTATATATTTTATATTCTTACGTCTGTGTAGTATATTCGTACAAAATTTCATCAATATCGGAAGATAAATTCAATGTCAAATATGCTAATTGTAAAAAATTTCTCATTTCCCGAATTTGGGTGTTCTAAGGGAGGTGGGGTAAATCTTATCCGATTTTCAAAATTCCTTTTGATATTTATTTTGAGATTTTATCCTAATTCTGTTGCAATTTAACCGCGACAACTCCCGCAAAAATTTGTAAATTTGAACATTTTCCAATAGTAAAAGCCTACAAAACCCCGGGTCACTTTTGCATTATTTCGGTTTTGCTTGGTCATCTGGAGCTCCCACTTGCGTCACTTTCATTTCTAATCAAGCCCTATACATACTGTGAAATTGGACGAAATCGATGTTGAGGAGTAGGGACCCTCTGCTTTTTAGACCAATTCTAGCTTTTATTTATATTTATTTTTTTAATTGTGGACTCTCCTCTTTAATTTAGCCTAGTACAACTATGTCCTATCTGTAGTCGTTAAAGAATTATTAGTTCTTAACCAATGTTACTAGGGAAACAAATTAGTTTTGATATAAAAAATTTCACCCGTAACTCCGAAATGGCCCAGATGCCCCCTGCCATACAATTTATTGTTTCTTCCCTTTGGGCCTCTCACCAGCAAACACCCTGTATATGTACATAGCAGTGCACTTCAATAAGCAGAAGAAATTCTATTAAAATTCGAAACACATTTCCCGCAGCCAGACGAACGGTTTCAAAAAAAAGTTTAATAAATTTTTTGATTATTTAAAAGAAGAGAAAAGCAGCTTTTTAATATCAAGGAGGTTCTTTATTAATTAAAAGTGTTTCATTTGCTAAATGTATAATTTCTTCCAAAGAAAAACACGGAATACATTTTTTCATAAGGTAAGAGTAGTGTGTTTATCCAGTAAGAGAAAAATAGGAATATTTGTTATGCATAATTAGATTTTTATATTCAAATAAGAAATTATTTTGTTCATTGTCAGCATTTCACTGTGGCATACTTTGTTTCTTCGTTATATTGTTAAGATAAACTGTAATTCTATATTTGATATCTTTGTAAATATATATTCCTTCGAGAAGCGAATTGCGTTACTCTGGTATTAAGATAATTTAAGCAAAATTAAAATAGCTCCTGCATTAAACCACATCGAACACATATATGTATTTCTTTCTATTGTATTTCTTTTTATAATATAAGATACCTGCGGCAAATAAGACCCACCTGATTTAAAAATGCAATAAATCAAGTATTTGGTGATATAGAACTACAAAAACAAGTTTTCCGTGAAGTTTATTTATCTGCAAAATTAAAATAATAGAAAAACTAAACAGAAGTGAGTATTTGAAAAAATAATTCAGTTTTATAAAACGTTTTCCAAGGACCTTCTTAAAGTACCACAGTATAATAAGGCCCAAATCAAAAATTAAATTTTTCAAAATCTTAATCAGCGGAATGATTCCTTTTAAATTTGCTAAAACTAATAAAATCAACAAAATTCCATTATTTTTAATAATTTCGAATAAAAATAATAAAAATGGGCCTTTTTATCCCTCCATGGGGATAATAAGGCCCCCAACAGCTTTAGTTATTTTTTTCTTAACCTGAACAACCTGCACCAGAACAAAAATAATGTCAGAATCATAATCCTATATAGGAACATTATGACCAAGACACACAGAGCTCTTAATGAAGAAATAACTAAGGACTGATTAGTCTATAATGATTCATTATAAACTGCAGACACGGAGCTATTTCTTTAATTAAGTTGTACTGTCATTTTATTTTATTTTATTTTTCAATTTAACAATTTAAAAATGAAAAACAGAAACATATATTAAAAAGAATATTGATAATATGTGCTTTGCTTTTCTTAGCATTTCTTCTTCTTTTTCAAATCGACAGATGCACAACGGAGCTCCACATTTATATTATATGTCAAATCTAGCATATTTTTCCTTATTATAGCTATAACGAAACGAAGGGAAAAGAACACTTGATTAGTGTACTTCATTATGATCTGATTTTCGAGCAGTAATGACGTATACTATGTGACACACGGAATTTTAATCAATAATTAGTACTAACGATTCACTAAATCGTTCTGTGTGTCTAGGGTATTAGTTTAATTGAGACTTTAGGTTAGGTAGGTCAATAAGGCCCATGGTCTAATTCAGTGCGCCTTATTAGAAGACATATGAAAAGATTTTACAAAATTACTCATTAATCATATAAACCCAATGGTGGCGAAAATAAACACAGAAATCATAAACTACATTTCCTAACGTTTAAACAAACGGAACTTAATTAATTAATTAAACAACGGAACTTATGATTTTGTCTAGGCGAAAATTATAACTCCAAGCAGCCATACTCCTCTCGGTGACGTGCAGTTCGCTACTGGCCAGATTTCGGTTCGTGCTGGCGAATGCCCCTCAACGGCGTTCGTGTCGACTTAATGCATGTGCGCATAAAGTATAGGCTGAACTACAATAGAAGTATACGTAAGTACATTTACTTACGTAAAGCGAACGCGCCCTTTAATTTAACAGGCGTACACAAATTAACTTTAACTCGTGTGAGGGGAAGTTTCGTTAAGTTTAAATATCCAATTTTCCGTACGTATAGTGCGCTAAGAATAGCTCATTCCGTAAGAAGGCGATGTGTCCAAACAATTACTAAATTATTAAAAGTGCAATGCAAAACTTAAAATGGAATAAAAATGGTACTGCGAATTAATAGAAAGCACAAATTTTCAATTAAAGCAACTTCCATTTGTTAATTTTATCACTTTTACCACTTTTTAAAATTTAACACAGAAAATGTCATTAGGACATTGCGAATTAATAGAAGGCAAAAATCTTCAATTACATCAGCTTCCATGTGTTAATTTTTTCACTTTTACCACTTTTTAAAATTGAAAACATTAAATATCAAGATAATAACTCTTACGGAATGTGATATATATTTAGGCTAACAATATCAATTTCTCGTAAGTAAACCTTAGTCTCGTTTAATTTCGTAAATTTATTTACTTCTATTGTAGTTCAGCCTTATGAGGTTGCTGCGATTAATTTTAGTAGGAATTTTTAAATGGGGGTCTTATTACCGTCCAGGCTTTATTTGCCGCAAGTGCCTTATATCTTTTAATAATAAATATATTTTAGTTTTAATAAACAGTTCGTATTTATTATATTAAATCGTTCGCGGAGAAGTATAGAAAACTCGCCCTCTTACTTCATTTAGAGATTTCGTACATATAACACACTGGGAGACAATTTACTTTATTTATTACCTCTTCCAGTAATATTTGATTTTTTTTTATAGTTCAGCTTAGCTACAGGTTTTTGAACCTTAAAATTTATTATTTTGAAAGTTTCTAAATCCATTAAAGAAAGAGTTAAATACTTGTCATATTACGAACGAACGAACAAATTCTTATCACCTCTTCCCCAGAAAACCTGTTTGCATGCTGCATCAGGAATACTCGTGTAGGATGGCCCTATAAGTTGATAGTTCTTTAAAGCAAAGTTTCAATAGTGCACGATAAGTCTAAGCAGTTCTGAAAATTTGTGAATTGTAGGCGTAAGTCTGATGGTTGGACTCTTTTAATGAAGGGGTGAAAACGACAATAATCAACTGTCGATTGCCAATCCCTATGGCAACTTTTTTAAAACTGTGCTTTTGGGTTATTATCGTGATATTAATTTTACAAATTTATCTACTTGAAGAGGCTTCTCTGAATCCAAAAACTTAATGTTTGACGGCACTAAGGTCTTAAAACAGATTTTGGATTTGGATGATTATGCCCAATTGGTTCTGATGGCATTCCATTCCATAGAAGGATGCTCATAAATTATACCTGACAACGTTAACAGGGCTAATACGACTTTCGGTTTTATTAACAGAAGAACAAAAGGATTTAATAACTACTACATTTTTATACCCTAGATGAAATCATAGGGGTATACTAAGTTTGTCATTCCGTTTGTAACACCTCGAAATAATGATGGTAGAGCAAAATGGATTGGACACCCATTCATAATATTAAAAGTTATTTCGATTTTTGCATGTCCGTCCGTCCGTCTGTCCGTCCGTCCGTCCGTCCGTCTGTCCGTCTTTGCGCACGATAACTCGAGAACGCGAATACTCAAAGAGCTGAAATTTTGCACACAGACTTTAAAAAAAAAAGTAAAATTAAGTTCGAAAATGAGACAAATCGGGCAACTCCTTCGTGGGGTTGCCATATAAAAATTTCGTTTTCCGCTACATATTTGGACACTGCCTGAGAACGCGTTGACGTAGAGAGCTGAAATTTCGTACATGATGTTTTTACTACATTAGCAAATAAAATGTCAAAAGTGGACTAAATCGGGCAACTCCTTCTTGGTGTTGCCATATAAAAATTTCGGTTTTTTACGTATACTTTGAAAACGATCAGTCCAAGACATTTTTATTGTACTAAGAACTTCTGCAGAATACGAAATCCTATAAAATTTGTTATTACCATTTTTCTGTGCGACAAACTGTTCTAGAAATATATGCGAAAAACAACTTCAAAATCAATACTTGAATAGATCGGTGACCATACGAAATTTAATACGGCCATTCATCTAGGGTATCATAAGAATTGGTCTTAGACCAATTCTAGCTTTTTTACTTGTTATTTCATCAGATTGGCAATACACTAGTGAAAGTAGGGTACGACGTTGGGAGGTAAGTTGCGTGAGCGAAGTGAGGAAAAATCCAGTCAGAGCTGCGCAGTGAATCCACCAACAACATAAGTATTATTATTATTGTTCACGGAGAGCGGACGTCGGATTGAGCTCCAGCAATCTAAATACAAATCTGACCGGAGTTTTTTTTTGTAAAAGGCGAATAAATGAAGGAATAATACATGCACCAGTCACTTATGGCTAATAATAAAAATAATTTGTGTTTTGTTAGTAAGAAAGAAAAACTATAAAAAATTTTTAGAAATAATTGTGAAAAAATCACTTGGACAATTTAATTTAAATTAATTTCGGTCGTTGCCATGGCAATGTCAAAACCGTGAAAACTTATAGTTTGAACAGTGACGTTATATCGGGGAGTGTAAAAATTTAATAAAATAAAATATTTGTAAAAATTTTAAATATAAAAAATTAAAAACCTTCACTGCCGCACCTAATATGAGTGTGAGCAACAGTAGCGATTCTGGGGGGACTGATGATCCCCAAATTAAATACAAGGGTGAAGAAGACTACAAAAGCTTCTTCATCCAAAAAACCCACCTTAGAGCCCAAAGAAAAGGCGGTTAAAGGCCCGATTGAAGAGGCCATTAGCGATTAAAAGGTTCAGCCGTTTTCCTTGGAGAAGGCCATTTCGAGGACAACCGTAACTCTCATAGAAGATTCTGGAGAGTTAGTTCCAAAAACTAAAACTATTGCTGCAGCATCTGTAGCTGCAGCTCTAGCCAATGGCCCGTCGACGTACTCGATCCTATCAAGTTGAAGGATGTGGTCAAAACGGCTTCTGCGTCAGCGCCAAAGCCATGCGGTTTGGTGATGACGCCACTGCTTTCTTCAACGGAGGCAAGTATCTCAAAGAAGAAGTCACCAAAATCATCAGTAACAGGAGTAACAATAGCAGCAGTAGGACCCCAACCAGTAGTTGCAGGGATATCATATACCCAGGTAAGTGGTGGTTCCAAGGGTCAGCCGGCCTTAGAAATTTTGGGAAAGGGCATTACTCCTCGTCCAGCCAAATTGGACGCAGGTAAGTCTCGGTCTAATACCGGTGTGGGTCAACATGCTTTTTTCGATGGAAGGTGGCAGGATGAGAGCTACGGTATGCAGCTCGAGCACATCAATAGATGTCCTCAGAGCGCATACCTAAAATCGATCTTTCAAGTCATCTCTCGTGAGGAGCTATTCTCCATGGGAGTAATAGCTGGGGGAATGATTGACGTGCATATCACAACCCTCGGTAGTGCTACCAAGCTTATGCTTGAGGGCATCGAGGTGTTCCGTTCCCACTCAGGGAAAAGCCAACAAAAGTCATGTTTTCACGGGTCCCTATGCGAGCCAGTCATGAAGACCTTCTAAATTTCCTAGGGAGATTTGGGAAGGTTCATGGCAGCGTTCGCGCTATTCCCACTAAAATTGTGGAGGAGAGTCTCGGGCGGTGTATTTTCGGTAGCACCCAGGAAGCGTCCATTACTTTAAATAGCGGATGCATGCTTCTAAGAGGCTTCTACTTGAGCATATCCGGCTCGAGACACTGGACTGATGTCAGCACCGAAGCGAAATGCAATGCCTGCCATTTGGTAGGGCATTTTATTGCTGATTGCCTAAGGGGAAGAGGGAAGAAGGCTGACCGAGGGTGCCCTTGGAGCAGCCAGTGGCTAAAGTGTCTGAAGGTATCCCAGAGGCAAAACAAATTCCGGATATAACGGTGCCACGTCAGCACGTGAAAGCATGGCTACTTCCGACGAGGAGTTGAATAGCCAAGCAGAAAAGAAAAGGAGGACGAGGAGGAGGAAGGTTGACCGGGTAATGCTGCCACTTCCAAAGCCAGAAAAACCAGTCGCTTCAAAATGGCCCCAATCGGAGAAGGACGATAGTGGAGTTCGCGGTTCGAAGGTTGTTGTGAGAGAGGCGGAAGCATATCTCGAAAAACATCTGGACTGCAACATGACCAGATTGGATGAGACTGGTCCCTCGAGCTTCAGTGGCTACGAGTCGTGTGGTAGCATCATTTCGACTGGTAGCCAATTTGTGGTCTCGAAGGGGATGGAAAACCTTCCTAGGGAGAAGATCTCCGAAATTCCTGGCCAGCTCCAGTACAAGAGGAATTCAGATAAAATCTAGAGTTTTGTTGTAAAGGAGCTGGACAAGCCAGGGCTGTTACTTCCTCAGCTTTAACTCTTACAACAGGAGTCCAAGAGGGAGAGAAAGTACGACGATGTAGCTCGGTTAGAGCGACTCCAAAGGAAGGTGGACGATTTGATTCAGGAGCATCGCTTGGCCGATTTTCCTCATCAGTAGATGTCGTACCATCATTGTTTGAGCTTCTTATCTCTTAAAACCAGGGGTTTAAGTGCTCATATAAGACTACACAGTACTACATTATGACATGTTCGATATAGACATTACACTTCTGTAGGAGACGAATTTCACTCAACACACCTCGCACCTCGCCAAGGCTCAGGGGTGGCAATCATTCGACTTTGTCGTTCAATACAAACATATCAAGGTAGTAAACGTGTATCTTCCTCATGACAAGGCCATTACAAGAAAAGTTCTTGATAGTGTTCAATCCTGTCTGGTGAATTTAAGCGGCGAAACTATCCCTCAATGGATCGGCATTCAGGAGTTGAGTTCAACTCCGTCAATGCTCTTCGATTCAGGAATTTTGTCCGTGTTTTTAGACTCATGGATATCTATCGTTGGATGCATCCTACGACTAGATCATACACGAGGGTCTCGCGGAATATCCATGGAAGTCTCGTAAGCTCCAGAATCGATAGACTTTACGTCTCCCCTGGAATACTAGAACATTTCGTTGGTGTCACTCATGAAGTGTGTTCCATTAGCGACCATCTTCTTGTGGTGGCAACCAGCACTCTAGTTGAAAGAAGAACTGTATACTGGATATTCAACAACCATTTGGTGAATTCCGAGCAGTTCATCAATGAATTCATTGAATTCAGGCATTCTGGTAAGGGAGGAAAGCTGTCTTTCCTTTTCCTAGTCAAAGGTGGGATGTTGGAAATCTCGAAATTCGATCTTTTATCGAAACGAATTTCAATTGAAGTGGGTATCAAGTATCTAGTTTGTCGACTGAGGTATCTCGGGTGGCAGCTCTTGTCTTAAATCAACCGGAGTTCATTCTTTATTTTAATAGAATAAATGAACGTTTGGCAGCACAACCTTGGAGTTTGTGATGCGTACCCAATCACGCTGGCTGACGGAAGGCGATTCTCCGACCGAGTAATTCTTCCAGGCAACTAGGCGACGTACTGCTTCTTGTGAAGTCGAATCGATAATTGATGAATCTGTACAAGTCCTTAACGGACAACAGCTATCAGAATATATTTGATACTATTACAGTATTTTCTATTCTGAATCGATGTCGACAAAATCCTCGACCATTCATAAATTTCTTGAGAATATTCCTACTTTCTCTGAAGACAGTAAGGAGCTCCTGGATACAGTAATCACATTGGAAGATATGATCGCTGTGATAAAGGATCTAAAGTGACATACTTCACCTGGTTAATGCATAATGCATAATGACTCCAGAACTCTCTATATGTTTCAGGGATTTATTAATTCCTGACCTTTTGGAAGTTTTCAATTCGGCGGTTGAGATGCATTCAGACTTTCCTTCTAGTTGGAGGAGGTCTGTGATGCGCTTGATTCCAAAGAAGGGAGATTTGCAGGGGATGGGGAACTGGAGGCCAGTAACCCCATGCAATGTGGACTACAAAATCGTCTGCAAAGCATTATTATTAGGGTCGATACCCTGCTCAGTGGTTGCTTCGGTAATACATACATCCGAAACAGTCCTATTGCGTACCTGGTCGTAGTATCTCCGACAACATCGCGGTAGCCAAGCATTTGTTTGCCTACCATGAACAGACAGGTACACAAATGGCAATGATTTCACTAGACCAACAAAAGGCTTTCGATAGCGTCTTGCATGAGTATCTCTACACTGCTCTCGAGTCATTTGGGTTTCCACCCAGGTGGCTCGATATCATCGGGAAATTGTACAGAGATTCAGCAATTTTGATTATGCATCAAGGACAAGCTCTGGATCCTATCTCGTTTCATCGGGCTGTCCATAGGGCTGTCCATTGTCGGGTATGCTCCATGATCTTCCATTGGAGCCAATACTGGTGAATCTTCGTCGAATGCGTGGACAATATTCAGTTCATCTAGCATATGCCAATGGAAGGTCTCTTATGTTGGCATATGTGGATGACCTTTCTATTTTCGTGACAAGAGATGAAGCTTCTCCGGTCGCTCGTGCTGTTTTCAAACAGTACGAATGTATAGCGGGCGCCGAAAATCAACCTTAGTAAGAGTCAAGGCTTGTGGTGTAGAATGTGGAGCGATCGTAGAGATACTCCACTGAGCATCCAATAGACTAATACTTGCCTGAAGTATTTAGGTGTGTATATCGGACGCGAGAGTAAATCAAATAATAGCCGCATCGCTCTTGAGAAACTTTCTACAGCTGTAAACTCATGGCGTAGTCGACTTTTTCCATTAACCTTAATGGGAAGGTCAGTCGTGATATACTACTTGATTACCTCGTCCATCGTTCATCTGTAGGTCCTCTTCAAGCAAAAGCGAGAGACGCCTTTTGGTGCGGAAGACGATGGGTTGCTGAAAGCACGCTCTGTCTGCCAGTCAATATAGGTGGATTAGGTCTCACAAACTTAGTTGTGAAAGCAGTTCAATAATGCTCGAGGTTTTGAAGCTGACACGCATACATTGACGTTTCTCGGAGATATTATAGATATCTCTGGAAATTGTCTAATAAACACTAACACTCCACAACTACACGACCTGGCTGCTTCAGTGCAGGAGAGATTTCGGCAACTTGGGACCAGTGACCCTGGCTCTAAGTTGGAAAATACTTTCGTTCTGAACAGACTACCTCACACACTTTTCAGCACATGTGCTCCGTAACGTGGCTATGTCCTGAAGACCTCCGGAGTATACAGGATACAGCAGATGGCGAACACACCTCGGGGTGAATATGGGCGTGATGGGAGGGATAACTTGCAGAGTAGTCTACAGTTATCCTTCTAGTTACATTCAAATTGCTGCATCACTGTCTTGTGTATTGTCACATATTGAGCATTTACACAGTTTGTGCTGGTGAAGGCACCTTGTTTCACGGGTTCATCACTTGCCCGGCTTTGCAAAATCTAATGGAACTAGCGCGCGATATGTGCCAGCTGATACACCAGAGATTCAGCATTACTAGGTCATCGTTTCCATGGGGACCAAAGGTTTGTAGTCGGGTGAACTGTTTGATTTGTGTTGGCACTGGCCAAATCTATAATTAACTTGTACTACACGAGAGTCGAAATCAGAACACTGACCCACAACACCACGCACAAGTACTTAAGCGCAACTTCGTTGACAGGTTGAAGAAGCGTTTGCTTATTGAATATCTGGCAACAAACGCAGAAAAATTCGACTGCACATGGCAACCACTATCGTCGGTGCCGGATGGCGCTCTTGCCTTTCGCTGGTGATAGCAGGACACAGCATTTGCAACACTAGTCCATGAGGCTTCTCCTTGCTTTGGTACCATTGCAAGTGCTGTGGGAAGAACAAGTGCTGATAATATCCAGCTCGAGATACCAGAAGCGAAGTGCATTCTTGCCATTTGGTTGGGCATTTCATTGCTGACTGCCACAATAGAAGTGGAAGGAAGGTTGGACAGAAGGTTCCCTAAAAGGAAATCAATACTGCAGTAGTTACGTAAACCGAAAAGAAAAGAGATTGTAAATCTAAAAAGTTAACCTTGTTAGTTTGCTCTTACAAAGAAATGTATAGATTTAGTAAGTCTTATCTGTCGATTGAAATAACTTGTCTCTTTTCTTTTGTTGTATAAATACCTTTAGCGGGGCTCTGGCAGCGGAGTTAATCCAAAACACCCTTTTATTTTTCGTATAAACTTTATTTATTTTATTTATTTCTTTTCTGCACTTTATTGGAAACTTTATGATAACTCCACCACTTTTCCTTATATAGAAACTTTTTTAGTTTTTCACTAATTTTCGTTATCAACGCGACCGAGACCGATCCACCCGATTTTTTCCAAAAGAATTTCCAAAAAACCAAATCTAATTTTCTTTAAAACTCGACTGTCACCTTTTCAATTAAGATGTTCAAAACCAACTCGCTTTTTTCAAACTTTTTTAATTTAACTTTTCTCTTTTTCTTTTTTTTAATCTAAAATCCAACTCCGTTCGCTTTTATAATTCGACTGCGCTCTTCATCACCTTCATCGCGATCAAGAGCCGTCGGTCAGGGTAGAAAATGCATAGTTGCATTTCTACCCTGAGAAAAATTTTCATTTATTCTGGACTTGATTAAACAAGTCCAGAATATTTTTCGTTGGACGGTGGCATGAAAAAATGAAATTTGATGTTTTTATAAACATCAGCCACCGTCCCGTCGATTGAAATTGCGGCGCGCGTATACATATAATGTAATCTCGCGGCGCGCATTTCTTATCGCGAAAGCTTTTTTTTGTGATATGTATGTACGTTCGTACATACATATTATAATTTTCACGACAAATCGTACTGAAGGTACGATTTGTCTGTTGTTTTATATTTCAACTTAAATATTTCTACTGGCAAATTTTGCTGAAGGCAAAATTTGCCATGGGAATAATATTATTTTAATTCATGGAATGTGAAGAAAATTGCTGATGCAATTTTCTTCACTGATTGAATAGATAAGCTAACCATGTTTTAGGCATGGTTAGCTTATGCGAAAATTTGTAATTGGGAATATATTTTATAATTTTTTTTTAAATTTAAAGCTTCTTTTTTTTTTTGCATGTAACATTCCTTCCCCCCGCAAATAAGAGAGTTATTCTTTGGAGAGGAATAACTCTCGGGGGAGGGAGGATGGTCTTGACCAGAATTAGCTTTTACTATTGTTGTGTACCAAGTAGGAATTCTTATCTTCTGATGTTCGATTTCCATTCTGCTTACCGTGCACCGAATACTTTGTTGCAGGAAAGTGTTATGGGGGGACTACTCATGAATTGTTGGGCTATTGATTATTTGTGAATTAGTCTTCATCGAGCTCAAGTCGTGTATTTTTTCTTGACTAACCCAATTTTAAGTAGCTGACCTGATGTTATGTACTAAAAAATTGTCTAACGTGCCTATGCACAGCCCGCCTGGCCTTACCTTCGTGGCCTGCTCGATCTTTGTGCTGCACGTAATTCGCGGGTGGCGTGGTCCGATCCGGCTAGTATTGTTACGCCGAGGTGAGCGTCCCTTTACCATGTGGGGCGAGGAGGCCGTGGCCGGCCGCACCTACTCGGTGGACTTACCCATCTACCCGCACCAAGGGCAGTCCTGGGTTGTCAAAGGTGAGTGTTGATAATTATGATTTTCACATGACACCCCGCTTACCCATAATTTTTTTTGTTTCAGGAGGTACCCTTAATATTACCGGGCGATATGGGTTATGTGCGTGTTGCCACCCGGTGTTCGATCCGGCCATCACCGCCATCATCCGGCCCTTGATGGCCACCCCTCCCCCCCTAGGAGTTGAGGAAGAGTCCGACGAGGATTGGGAGTGAGAGTGGTTTCTCTCGCTTCTATTTTATGTGTTTTTTTTTTCTCTAAAGTTTTTGATTCGCTTTTACCTTTCCTGTCTTTCTTCTGTTTCCTTTTTGCTTGTATATTAAAAAAAAATGAAATAATAAAAAAAATTATTAAAAGAAACAAAACGTTAACCTGTTCTGATTTATATCCCCCTTCCCCTTGTTATTTTTCAGTTTTTTTTTTTCTCTCTCTTTTTTTTTTTAACTGGTGTAATTAAAAGGAAGACAAGGACGCATCGCTTCGGTTTCTTTCTCTTTTTGTTTTGTTTTTAGGTCTATTAGGTCTGATACTAATTTGGCGGATCGGGTCTCGGTCGAGGTTTACAACATTTTTGTTAATATGTTTAATCTATGAATATATAATAATTTCTAGATCTATTATTATTATTTTATTTTTTGATAATCTAACCTGGTAAAACTTTTCTTGGGTTTTGAATTACCTCGTTTTTTTTTGTATTACACTTTTTAGTATTTTATTGTAATTCTAGGGCATTTATCTTTAATTTATTTATATTTCTAGCTTTATTTTTATTTCTAGCTTTAGTTTATTTGTTTTGACTTATTTCGTTACGTAATTTTAAAAATTTTTTTTCTTTGACAACTTTGTCTGCTTTATTTCTTATTTCTGCTATAACATATTTTGTTATTTATTTATTATTTAGTTTTAATATAATTTTATGTTGTTTTTTTTTTTTTTTTTTTTTTAAATAGGTGCTCATGTTTTTAAACAAATTTCGTTTGCTTTCGTTATGTCTAATTCTAGTTCATTTTTCTTCAATGCTACTATTTTTACCTATTAATATGTTATTTAGTTCTTTTCCTTTTGCAAAGGCATGTTTTCTCTAATTTTTTCTTTTTATCTATTTATGAATTTAATACATTTAATTTTATTTTTACTCCATGCATTTTTGGGTATCTTATCCTTAGTGATTTGTTTATTTTTTGTTTTTGGTTTAATATATACCCTTATTTATTTATTCTTTATTTTTTTTGCTAATAATTTAATCTTTCTTTTCTAATTATTTGTTTTGGTAGGAGCCTGATGAAACTTATTCTGTTTTTAAAGTTTCCTTTTTTTTTTTTTATTAACTATGTATTATTCTAAATTACATTTTACTATTTCTATGTTTATAAACTACCGCCTTTTTTTTTTTGGTATTTTATTTATATATATATATATATAGTTTCATATTTATTATTTATTTTTACTATTCCTCAGGCTTGTACATTTTTTTTTTTTTTTTTTTTTTTTAATTAAATTTTTCTACGTACTTAATGTACATATTTTACCAGGCCTACCGTTTATGTCCTTAATTAGATTGATTAGTTGTCCATATTGACAGTGTCCGTGTTCGCACCTTTACACTATTTGGACTGATTTTGTTTTGGGGAGGCTTCTGGCTCGCCTTAAACTGGGTTGGGGAGCATTAGTTCGCTCTTCTAAAGGAATTCCCTCTGATAAAACTTCGGGGTTACCTTGTGGTTGGTTTCTCTGTTGTTTTATCTTGAGGACAACAGGTTTAAGATATCTTACTGCCACAGCGATCATTATGGCCAGAACTAGTAGGCTCGTAAATGATAGAGAAGTTGTGGACAGGATATGGGATTGTCTGCTTGATACCTTGTTACTATACTGGTCTAATTTGTGCTGGATATCTTCCAGCGAATGTGTGCCAGTATAGATTGATTTATTGATATCGTCCCCTGTTATGATTTCGGTTTGCACTCTTTGGTTTTGAGACTTGGGTAAAATTTCGGCTATATTCAGGTTGAGTATTGAATGATTCAGCTCAGGAAATTGTTCAGGCTGAGTAATTTTGAGAGGGTGTTTATTTTCACCTTCGTACCTTAGCACCTTTTCCCCTATTTGCATCTGACATGGTTGCGTTATCTCTAGTATCCCCTGCCCCTCTAATTTTGAGATGGCAAAGTGATCTCGACAAGTTATATGTAGTACCGTGGAGGTAATGAACGAAAATAGCCACGCGTTGGGCTTGTTTAACTTTATCAACATGTCTTTTTGAGGAGTCTGTACTCTAGACTTACACTTGGGCACTTCATTTAAAGGATTGTACAACACTTTCACTATACATTCATCTGAGGTTGTTGCCTTAATTATGGGGGTATTTAGTCGACCTATATATGTATTTTCCTCCATGCTATGAGTGACTTTCTTGAAGCTTTTCATATCTTCGTCTTTTAATAAGAGGAATTCCTGTGTGCGAGCGCTATTTGCCACACAAGAGTATCCAGGGTCAGGGATTATGGAATAATTTGCTGGTTGTGGTACTGGAAAGCATCGGACTTGCCGTAGCCTCATTTTGGGGGAATCAAAAATTGGGAGAGTTATTCTCACCACCAATTTGTTCTGCATAAGGCGTGACAGGGCTCCTGCTGATTGGTACAGAATCGATAGACAATTTTGGTCGTTTAGACATTTCGAAGTTGATTTTCGATATACATCCAGCAGATTTTTGGGAGACACGAGGAGTGGGTGAATATGATTGCCTTTAGTGGCTATTATTATGTCAAGAAGGGCTTGTTGTCGGTATTCGACTTCGATGATTTGGAGCAGTAAGCTCGATATAATTTCTTGTCTCAGCTGCCTTCTGGTTAGTTCCTCGGTTACAGTAGGGTCATTCCACAGAAAATCGACAAATAATGTATAAATTTGTGCATTGACCAACTCCGATTTTGATAAAATTTGATAAGTAGGTTTGTCTTATTGTTAGTAGTACTTTGCTAAAATATTTTTCGTTTTTGTCCATTTTTGACGGCGATATGGTATTTTGAAATTTGGAAAAAGTGGCAAATTTTGCTTGGAAGCTGTAAATTCAAAACTTTATATCTTAGGATGTATGCATCGTAAGCCCATGAAACAAACTCTATTTGTTTAAGGAAGCTTTAAAGCTCCCGAAAAAAATTAGCTGAGGTCCTTTTTCTGAAAATTTGTTTTCAAGGATAATGGATATGTTCGTTATCCTTGAATATCTCAAAATGCGCACTCTCGATTTCTTTTATATTTTTTTAGTTTAATCCTTAATGGCTTTTGAGGAAACTGTATAAAGGAGAAAATGGAACTCCTTGAAGTTTGGATGGAGTTATTTTTTAAATATATGTAGTTCAGAAAACTTCGAACGAAAATTGATGAAGTGTGCTGAGTACTCAGATTTAATATAATATATCTACATAATGTAGCTAGGATTATATCCTGAAATGGTCAACTACTGTAAAAATATTAAAAGAAACGTATTGATAATAATATTATATGTTTAATTAAATTTTTTATATATATAAGTATATAAGTAACTTAGAAATATTTATAAGTAAAATTAAAATTAATATGAGGCCTATGTACATTCTATATTTAAGATTTCCTTAATTTAATTAACTCTGCTATATATTTAACTTTACTGGCTGTTAGAATATAAACACCATTATTCATTTGAGGATTAATTTGACATATTAATGAAGATTTTAAAACTGATTGAACATCTGGTGCATTTGGAAATTGAAAGTGATGAGAAGGTCCTGCTGGATGAAGTGTTGTTACCTTAAACATTTCGTGCTTTTCGTCATTGGAAATAATGTAGCCCAACCACCAGGTGCTACTTTTTACATTGATGATAAAGCCAGATGTGTCTTCATCAATGGTATTTGTGAGCTTTGCGCCAGACAATAAGTTGTACTTTGTTCCTTCGGAAGAAAACGAATATCTTTTTATCAAAACAATTCCCTCGTTGACCGGAATTACGGTATGAAGTTTTTGTGTCGATGGAATTCTATGAGCTCTTGAAAATCTGTCATTCAAATTAATTTCTTCCTGGTAATATTCTTCCTGTGGAACAAAATTGAAATTTATGTTATTAATATTTTCACTCACCCATTCATAAAGCAGACGAGGTGATATTATTTGATGATTGAAGGGACGTTGTAGACTAGCTTTCGTGGCTAAACGTTTGACAGTTCCTCCGAGGCCGTCACATACACTTTTTCCATGAGCAGTTGCAAAAAAGTGCCAAGTACAAGGACATCCAAAATCTGCATCATGCATGGTAATATTTAGAAAGTTTTTTCTATTTTTGTATTGAGATGCCGAACCATCTGAAAAATATGTAATTTTTTTTATAACACCGTATTTCTCTTTAAGATATTTCATTAGGTATCGCTGGAAAAGGTATACAAGAACAGTATTATGTTTGAGGCAATCCGATATTATGACCAAATTTGTATGCTCAATATTTGAATTTTCGTTTTTAAAATATATACCGAAAGGATGTATGGTTGCCTGTGAATTCGTCCAATGAAAACTCTGAACTTCATCTTGAATCACAAAAGAATAATTCTCCGAAAAATCCATAATAACCAAAAACTCGTTTTGATTTAAGGAATCCTTTATCTCCTTGAGAAAGCTGCCTTGTCGTTCTGTAATGAAAGAGTGTGGAATTAATACAGTCATCCTTTTCTGAAATGCTTCTAAGAAGTCATCAGTATTTTCAGTGATTGTTTCCAAATTTGATCTGTCCGTTGATATCCATTGTTGGTATGTAATTGTCTCCACGCAATTCTCTTCGAAAACCTTTTCTAGTTCTTCTTTTAAAGGGAAAAAGCCGGGGCACTGTGGACAATTATTTAAAAAACATTTAGTGTCGGGTGGATTGCAGATCATCGTGGATATGCAGCTTTTATAATTGGTAATATTTTGTTGGCTATGTGTTTTGGTTTTGATAGCTTCAGTCATTAACTTTATGTTTTGATGTGAAGTACAAACGCAGACAGAATGAGTATCCGAAGCACCAGCTAAAATGCAATTTTTCGGTCGAAGGGAGGCGAATTTTGAAAAACTGATTTTGTTCTCTGGATGCGATGACTTGAAGCTTAAGTGTATTTCCTTCAAATTCCCTAAAAGTAACCTTTTTTGCACATGGTTCCTTTCGCCATCAACCTGAATAAAATTTTGTTAAAAGAATCCTTGAAAAAATTGACTATTACTTTTATTGAAACAAAATCCTTTTTTCCAGGCATGAGCCTGCTGATTTCGTCATTAAGATAAAATTGTATCGTCATTTCTTTTAATTTCGTATCAATGTCTATAGATTTTCGAGGGCGTATAGATAAAATTCCTTGTTCTTGTAATATTTGCTTACTTTTCCTCAACATATAGCTCGTAGTTCCTGGAAATGTTTCCATGATTTTTGTAGCAGTCCAGTCTTCCGGTAAAAGTGTCAATATCATGCATTTCATATTTTTATCCTGTGTTGTGATATACTTTTCTCTCAGTTTATTCGCGAATTTTTCCGAAAATCCACTAGATTTTGTTTCTTGGACGATTGGTTCATTAAAAATTTTAGTGGATATGGCATCCATAATGCTTTTCAGTTCTCTTTCCACATATGTGCTATCACTCATTCGACTCCTTTGAATTTCTGGTTCTCCTAAGTAATGAAGACACTCTTGCAAGCAGTTGAGAGCAGTGTCTCTGTCGAAAAACTCAACATCCTGACTATCAGCAATACTTTGTATATCCTCGGGATTCTCAATCTCTACAGAAGGTGAAGGACCTGGTAACTTATAGACTTCTAATCGGCACTGCGAACATATTTTCCATTTCAGCTGTAAATTTGGTAGACGATCTATCATCCTTTTGGTAACATTTCTTAAATTTTGGCGTTTAGAGGAATGACTTGATTTTAAAAAAGGATTACAACACTCCCGTAGTTTATAACGATTCTCCATGCTTAATGCTATAATTTCAGATACATGGAGTCATCTCACTTTTATACTTACCAATTACTGATACAACACAACTGAAACACATTTTCCTTTAAATTATATACACATATACCTACTTCATTTACCTCACTCAGATTGACTTGTTTCGAATGCAAGTAAATACCTTTGGTTACCTGCATCCCCATTTCACCCCGGGCGACCAATGTAGAAAATATAGATATTTAATATATAACCGATCTTATAATATTTTCCAACTTAAATTTCGTTAGGATCATATATTGTTATACATATACATACTCTAGTTATATTAGGTTCGATCAGGTAAAATGGAAACTGTTGCCATGATATATGCGATAAAAGAAAAACAGGTAGAAAGGATGCGTTGAGCAAAATTATAACAGGTTTAAATTATTATATGGTAGGTCGAATTTTCAAAGATTATTTTCATATGTAAACATTGAGTAAACAATGAGTTCTTTAGTTGAGGTTTCTGATATAACTATATTCATATGTATATATATGACATCAATCTAAAAGCTGTAGTATGTGTATTTTCTTTTTATTTTCCTGTATCACTGTAATTTTTAAAACCAGCTGCATACAAGTATTTGATAACGCACCATATAACATCAATTTTCGTTCGAAGTTTTCTGAACTACATATATTTAAAAAATAACTCCATCCAAACTTCAAGGAGTTCCATTTTCTCCTTTCTACAGTTTCCTCAAAAGCCATTAAGGATTAAATTAAAAAAAAAATAAAAGAAATCGAGAGTGCGCATTTTGAGATATTCAAGGATAACGAACATATCCATTATCCTTGAAAACAAATTTTCAGAAAAAGGACCTCAGCTAATTTTTTTCAGGAGCTTTAAAACTTCCTTAAACAAATGGAGTTTGTTTCATGGGCTTACGATGCATACATCCTAAGATATAAAGTTTTGAATTTACAGCTTCCAAGCAAAATTTGCCACTTTTTCCAAATTTCAAAATACCATATCGCCGTCAAAAATGGACAAAAACGAAAAATATTTCAGCAAAGTACTATCAACAAGAAGACCAACCCACCTGTAAAATTTTATCAAAATCGGAGATGGTCCATTCAGAACATTTGTCGATTTTCTGTGGAATGACCCAGTATGCAGATCGTTAATCTGATGTGCTATGTTTTGTTGACGATTCATTAGCATAGCCAAAGGGTTTTGAATCTGTTCCAAGGTAGTTTTAACAACACTGATTTGTTGTTTCTCTAGCTCAGCTAGGGCTTGTGCATTTGATTCAATTTCATCCAATCTACTGTATATTTCCTTCTCGTTGTTGCTATCCATGGTACCAAACAGGTAATGCATAGCATTGCCTATTCCGTCGAATAGTGATCTGGCCTTACGCCTTCCTGGAACTAATTCCTTAATGGTTCTCGTGCGCTTTTGTACGCTATCTATTATAGCGTGTATGTGTAGTTGCTGCACGTTGCACAGGTCTTCTTTATCTGTGATATTTATGCAGAGTTTATGCACTAAATATTCTGCCTGTTTCGTTAGTTTTATCTGTGAGTCTAACTCATCCAAGTCTATCTCCGTGAGAACATTCCAAGTGTTATGATACACCATGAGGCTTCCTAAATCCTCGAAAAATATGCCCGAGCTATTTAGCTTGGTTATAGCATAGGGTTTGTCGGCGATTTCTCCTATCGTGTACTGGATGAGGAGGGCAATTGCGATGAATTTTAGCGCCATTTCTGTGGACAATTCGGAGGAAAAAAAAAAAAAAATAATCCTTTAAGTATGACTTTACTTATTTCGTGTCGTTATTAGACCAGGCAGTGGAGTGGCTCCACCGCAAGTGTTCCTGAGAGCCGTTAAAATGGGATTAATTTGAAACAAACTGAGTAGGAATTTGAGTCAACCTGGTTCTGTGGCAACATGTTTATTTCATTCGAAGAATGGTTTTAGACGGTTGTTATGTACCGTTACAGTACGCTTACCAATTTTTATTGTGGTGTTTACTCCACTTGGTATAGCAGTTACCTGATAAGGTCCTACCCAGATTTGGGAAAGCTTATGTTTCCTGCTTTCATTTTTAATGAGGACCTTATCTCCTATGTGGAAAGTTAGGGGTCGTACTGTCTTATCATAGTACCCCTTCGAGCGTTGTTTACTGGCTAATAAATTCTTTCTTGCCGTGGCGTACGATTTTTGGAGCTTATACTTTAGTATATGATAATAGCTCTCGTGATTGTAAACGGGTTCGGGATCCCGTTTTAAATTTGATGGGACATCCGCTGTGAAGCCGTATAGGCAGTCCATTGGGGTAAGTTTAGTACCCTCGTGTACACTATTATTATACACGAATGCAGCGGTTCGTAGGAATTGGTCCCATGTTTTGGGATTTTCGTCTACGATTGTTCGCAGGTATTCAATCAGCGGTCTGTGGGCACGCTCTAGTGCTCCGTTAGACTGCGGGTGGTATGCCGAAGTCTGTAACTTCTTTACCTTTAGAAGCTTACATACTCTTTTGAATAATTCACTCAGGAAATTTGTTCCCTGATCGGTGAGTATTCTTTTGGGTATGCGATAGCGCGTAACGATTTCATCAAAGAAAACTTGCGCTACTGTGACTGCTTCGGCATTAGGTATGGCATACCAGTCGACAAATTTTGTTAAATTATCTTGGAAGGTCAAGATATATTTGTTTCCTGATGTGGTCTCTTCTAATGGACCTACAATATCGAGGTAAACTTTGTCGAACGGTTGTT
Organism: Dioctria rufipes; assembly: GCA_963924295.1. Classification (NCBI taxonomy): domain Eukaryota; kingdom Metazoa; phylum Arthropoda; class Insecta; order Diptera; family Asilidae; genus Dioctria; species Dioctria rufipes. Next base: position 114,833,649 of record OZ002741.1, read on the forward strand.
CTGCGATGTCCGTGATAACCATTGGCATTTTATATTGTGGAGAAGCTTTCATCGTCTGGCACTTTGGGCATTTTTTTATGTATTTCTTGATGTCGCTAAGCATGTGTCTCCACCAATACTTGCGTCTTATACGTTTGTAAGTTTTTATGACACCTTGATGGCCACCAAATGGAGAATCGTGATAATCTTTTAAGATTGTTCGGATTTCCGTAGGGCTCGTGATAACTTCGGGTGTCTTGCCTGTACTTACTTTATGCTCAAGCGATGCTGGGTTTAGTTTTTCCGCCTCCGTATGTTGAATTTCGTTTTGGTTCGCATTCGTGTGCTCTTCTGTCTCCACACTGGAGCTATCTAATGTCTCTTGAGCCTTTTGCTTCTGAGCTCGAGTCACGACGAAACAATGAGCGGATTTCTTTTTCTTTTTATTATTTGTGGAATCGTCTTCCTCCACATCTGAGTCCATCGTGTGGTGGACTAGGGCTTTTACCGTTAAGGTATTGCCTAAACTGTCTTCCTTTAATGCTTGAGGGATGCGACTTAGTGCATCTGCATTAGTGTTGTACTTCCCTGGTTTATATTCGATGTTGTAATCGAATTCAGATAATTTGTGGTGAAATCTCACCAAACGGGAAGTAGGGTCTTTCACATTGAAGACACCTTTGAGAGGTTTATGGTCAGTGTAGACCGTGAATTTCCGGCCTTGAAGATAGCACCTGAAATTCTTGGTAGCCCAGACAATAGCCAATAACTCTTTCTCTATAGTAGAGTAATTTCTTTCGGCTTTGTTTAATGTGCGGCTTGCATAGGCAATGGGCTGGTCCTTTCCGACTTCTCCTTGAGAAAGAACAGCTCCTAGAGCCTCGTTACTTGCGTCCGTAGTAAGATTAAATGATTTTGTAAAATCAGGGTAAATTAAAAGTGGTGGAGAAATTAAAGCACTTTTTATGCTCTGAAATGCTTCTTGGCATTTCTCTGTCCAAGTGAATTTTACATCCTTTCGGAGTAAATTCGTAATTGGACGTACAATTTTGGAGAAGTCTGGAATGAATTTCCTGTAGTAATTGGCAAGTCCTAAAAATGACTGAACTTGCCTTACTGTTCTTGGAACAGGAAATGTTTGGACGCAGGCCGTCTTACTTGGGTCTGGTAGGGCTCCTTCGCTAGAACATTTATGTCCTAGGTAAACAACTTCTCTTCGTAGAAACTGGCACTTCTCTGGCTGCAGTTTCAAGTTGTTCTCTCTCAACTTATTGAAGACTTTCCTCAACTTTTCGTTGTGGTCATTTAAATTTTTTCCATAGATGACAATGTCATCTAGGTAGACAAAACATTCGAGGCCTTGTAGGCCTGTTAAGACGAAATTCATTAGGCGTTGAAATGTGGCGGGGGCTCCTTTGAGCCCGAATGGCATACGCTTGAACTCGTAGTGCCCATAGCTTGTGCTGAAAGCAGTTTTATGTCGATCTTTTTTGTCGACAAGAACTTGGTGATAGCCGTTGGCCAAATCGAGTGTGGTGAAATACCTTGCGTGACCTAGTTGGTCGAGAATATCCTCGATTCGGGGTAGCGGGAATGCATCTCCAATTGTCTTTTCGTTTAATTTACGAAAATCGACAACGACGCGCCACCTTTTTTCACCGTCAGGTCCCGCTTTCTTGGGGACAACTAGTAGAGGTGAATTCCAAGGGCTTTTACTAGACTGGACTATCCCGCTGTCTAGCATTTCTTTTAGCTGCTCGTTAATTACTTTCCGCTGTGTTTCAGGTAAGCGGTACATTTTTTGATTGATTGGTGCTTGATCCTGCACCAACGGAATATTATGCGTTATCGCATTTGTATAGGTGAGTTTGTCACCTTTGAGGAAGAAGATATCGTTATACTCTTCGCAGAGTTCCGATATCGAAATTTTTTCTTCCGCGGTTAAATTAGGGTCTAGGCTGAGTTCTTGCTCTAGCCTAGAAATACGCGGGTATTGTTTTGGGTCGTCCGGAGTCTCCTTATCCGGGTATAGATATCGTACATGTTGTAATATCGCCGTTTTGTCGGCTGAACCTTGGTTTGACTTCCTATTCCTTGTAAATTTGTGTCCTGAAATTGGATTGGATTTAATGAATTCCTTATGAGGCTTTATTTTGTTGTATTTAGCATGTAGCAGGGTACTTGCTTCCTGCTTCGCCGACGGCTGAGTTTGATACACCTGTGCGGTCTTTGCCTTAGGTTGTGTGGAATACTCATGCGCGCCGATGCTAGTATTTTTTGGCCATGTAGGATTTTTTATGCTAGAAGACGGTGGAGTAATATGCACCTTTAATATAGGCTTTAGCGACTCGCTCCCGTTCTTATATGGCCGTTGTTTGTTTAATTGTGATTTATGCCTCGGGATTTTGGACGGAAGAGTTATATGCACCTTTTTGGCAGGCTTTAGACACTCAGTTCCGTCTCTTGTGTTGTTTGGTATTGCCTCTTTATTTGGTATTGGAATGTGCGTATGGTTGTGGTTTTTTGTGTGTATTAATGGGACTATGGTGTAGTCGTTTATGGGATATAGCTGTAACTTTAAGCTATGTATGACTACTTGATGACTGTTAGCGTTGAGAATACTAACCAGCACTAATTCTTCTCCAGATGACAGCAAACTGTTTGCCAAGAAGACTCCATCGCTTATCTCTTGGGATAAACAGAGCATTTCTTCTTGAGTTTGTAACGGCACTGGGGCCACCATTTGAGAGCGTGCAGGTATGCAGATTGGTTCCTTAAAGGTAACCAATTGCTGCCTGCCTTCATCGGTCTCTTGTTCGCCCAGACAGCTTTTTTCACATTCCTTGGGCCCTTTTGGAGCTTGGCAGCCAGCTTTTCTCGTTTGAGAAGCCTTGAAGACACTGCAGGTGGATAGTTCAGCCTGTTTAGACTCTACCTCTTCTGCAAGTGTTCTTACTTCGACTGCTTTTTCAGAATGTAGCTTGTCCGTGTCAAACTCTAATGGCAAAGCAAATTCGTCTGGATTAGTTTCCGTGCGAGGAAACCTTAGTGCCTTATTAGGACCCTCAACGTTGCAGTTTTTTGCTAGGAAATCATTTCCTAGAAGTCCATCATCGGAAAGGCCAGGCAAGTTCTTTACGACTTGAAACTTGCAGGGAATTTTGTTTTTGAAAACGAAGTTTCCATGGCAATTTCCCAGCGTCTTTCCGTTACCAAATGGGGTCTGAAGTGTACATGCCTCATTGTGGTTAATTTCTTTGAGATCTTTTAATGACCTTTTCTTTATTATACTTACCTCAGCGCCTGTGTCTACTACTAGTTTAGTTTGGCCGTTCAGGCCTATGTCTAAAGGAAGTTTTACTGTAGCGACACTGGAATCGGGCTGCTGAGGAGACCCTATTTTATTAGATGGGAGATTTATAGTCGAGCCGGGGAGTTTTGGGTCGACTGTACGTCGTTTCCCTGACTCCGGGCTTCCCATTTTCGTTTTTGTTGGCAGTTATTTACTGCATGTCCAGAACGACCACAAAATTCGCACTTTTTTCGCACATTATATACTCTTGAGTTGTTATTGGGGTTGTGAGGCTCTCTAGGACGTTGGATTGGTGCTTCTCTGTTTTGGGGTCTTTGAAAACTATTGTTGTTCCTTCTACAGTCACGCACGTCATGATTATACATTTTGCAGTTCACACAATAAGGCGTATTTTTCCTTTTGAGGCAATCGACATATGTATGGCCTCTTAAATTACAAAAACTACAACTGATTTTATTTAAATAATTATTTTTATTTTGTACATTATAATTTTTATTAGGAGATCTTGGCTCCTGTTTGATGTATGGTAATGTGTTTGCCTGTGTGAACTGCGGCTGCTGAATGTGACTATTTGTGTTTGGCAGGGTCTGAGGAACTTGAGCGAGTGGCATTATGCCGGGAGTAAATACGCTGTGATTAGCTGATGAATTAAATTGGTTAAAATGTGCGTTATTTGGTGTTGTTGCACTTATTGAATGGGGTATCGGATTTTGCATCACATTTGGCTGAAATTGCCCTGAAGGTTGCAGGAATAGAGCACTTTGCTGGAGACGTTCCATGTCGAGTGCTCTTTGTACGAGGTCATCCACCGTGCCGTCTGTCATGGTCAGAAGGTACTGGCACATATATGGGTTATTTACGCCTGTTTTCAGTGCGTTTTTCGCGAAATCTTCCAACTGCGTTTTAACAGCTGGTGCTGCTGTGGCTCCGTATTTGGATTCTGCTGCTTCATTGCAGAGTGCCAGCATTTGTTTTACTCGTGCCGTGAAGGCTGTGAGATTCTCTAAAGGATACTGCCTTGTAGTGATTAATTTATTTACCAGTTCCTGGTAAGTTTCTCTAGGCAGGTATGTGCGATTTAGCCGTTCTTCTACTTCTTTGAAAGTAGTGGGCATATTTGAGGCAAAAAGCTGGTAAGCTTCGCCTCGAAGTCTGGTGGGAAAGATTTGCAAAAATGCTGTTAGTTCATCCACCGAAATGCACTGGATTACCTGCCTGCAGCATCCTAGGAACGTTTGGAGCTCAAGGCTCAATTTTGGGTGCTGCTCTCCCGAGAATAGGGGAACCAGCTGGGCAGTTAGCTTGGCGATTTTCGCGTAATCTGCCATGTTTATATTGGGGATTCTGAAGCTAAAGTTTGACACTTTTGGGGAACTAGTTTCTTCTAGACTGGTCTCCAGAAGGGAGTCGCCCAGCCAATTCAAAAGGACCTCACTTACGGTGGAATCACTGACACTGTCTTCAATGGCACCTTCTCTTAATTCTACACTGTTATTTGTAATTTCTGTTTCGAGAGAGTGCGAGAGTTCCCCAAACTGCTTTAAGCTTTCTTTAAATTTTTCCGTACTTTCTTTGAATTGCGCGATTTGCTCAAGCCGCCGTTCACGGGACTTTTTGAGCTGTTTATCGATGGAATCGCACTGTATAATAGAAAGTTCGGAGGAGTCTCGCACTTTCCCCTCTAGATATTTTAAATAATTTTCTAAATTTAAAGTAGAAGGTCTTACTTGTTGGGGACCTGTAAGGATTGTCCCACTCCTGAGTGTTACCCCTTTTTTTGTTGAATTTGTTGGGGGTGTTTGAGTAGCACCCTCTGTTGCGGATGTTGCTCCCGCGTTGCCTCCTTCGTACCGGGACGGATCTTCCTGTGCGTCGCCCGGCGAGGAAGATTGTTGAGGAGTTGATGGAAGTTGGATTTCCGGCGGTATTTCTTGGTGGGAGCTTTCCTCGCTCATGGACCACCGTGTGTGAAATTTGCAGCTAGGGGGGCTTCTGCCGTCTTAATTCCCTTGGTTCAAATTGAGAGGGGGGCTTATTGCCTTCTTCGAGGTCCCTCTCAATTCAGGATCGTTGGTTCGGTTTCTTGAAGTTCTTTTGCTGCCGGGGGGGCCCGTGGCCTACTTAAATTCCCCTGGATAAAAGCTGAAAGGGGGGCGCGTTGCCTACTTCGAAGTCCCTTTCAACTCCGGATCGCAGATTGACGGTTGAGGATTCTTCCTTCCTTCAAGTGTAGCTTTAGCACCTTTGGTTGTGAACTTCTGATATCCTGGGCTGGGATGAAGCCCGCTATTGTCCCACGTTGGCACTTTGTGCTTTGATGAGGGGGTGGCTGCGTGTTTTTCAAACAGAGGCAGTTAAAGCTGTCCGACCCCGAGCGTTGGGAGCCGACAAGATCGAAATACTCCTGAAGCCAGACTCAACTTCAGGCGAAGGGTAGGGTGTCTTGCCCAGTATTCGATCTCGTCCTAAACTCCTTTTAGATTCGTAGGATAGAGGGTTTTCGAGCGCTTATACTTTTTTTGTTTTTCAAAGTAGGCTTCCTCTATCCTACCGGCTGCGCCAATTTGTTGTATAAATACCTTTAGCGGGGCTCTGGCAGCGGAGTTAATCCAAAACACCCTTTTATTTTTCGTATAAACTTTATTTATTTTATTTATTTCTTTTCTGCACTTTATTGGAAACTTTATGATAACTCCACCACTTTTCCTTATATAGAAACTTTTTTAGTTTTTCACTAATTTTCGTTATCAACGCGACCGAGACCGATCCACCCGATTTTTTCCAAAAGAATTTCCAAAAAACCAAATCTAATTTTCTTTAAAACTCGACTGTCACCTTTTCAATTAAGATGTTCAAAACCAACTCGCTTTTTTCAAACTTTTTTAATTTAACTTTTCTCTTTTTCTTTTTTTTAATCTAAAATCCAACTCCGTTCGCTTTTATAATTCGACTGCGCTCTTCATCACCTTCATCGCGATCAAGAGCCGTCGGTCAGGGTAGAAAATGCATAGTTGCATTTCTACCCTGAGAAAAATTTTCATTTATTCTGGACTTGATTAAACAAGTCCAGAATATTTTTCGTTGGACGGTGGCATGAAAAAATGAAATTTGATGTTTTTATAAACATCAGCCACCGTCCCGTCGATTGAAATTGCGGCGCGCGTATACATATAATGTAATCTCGCGGCGCGCATTTCTTATCGCGAAAGCTTTTTTTTGTGATATGTATGTACGTTCGTACATACATATTATAATTTTCACGACAAATCGTACTGAAGGTACGATTTGTCTGTTGTTTTATATTTCAACTTAAATATTTCTACTGGCAAATTTTGCTGAAGGCAAAATTTGCCATGGGAATAATATTATTTTAATTCATGGAATGTGAAGAAAATTGCTGATGCAATTTTCTTCACTGATTGAATAGATAAGCTAACCATGTTTTAGGCATGGTTAGCTTATGCGAAAATTTGTAATTGGGAATATATTTTATAATTTTTTTTTAAATTTAAAGCTTCTTTTTTTTTTTGCATGTAACACTTTGGTATACTTACATAAGTTGTTCCATAAATATATTTATTTTATGAAGCCACAAATTATTCAAGGTGTTAGAAATACTTTACATTTTAATTGTTTTGTAATTTATGCGCAATATTTAATGACATTAATTGAAATTTTTGATAAAATTTATTGATTCAGAAAAAAAGGAGCCACATGTAAACAAATGACATATAACAAAAGAGAAATACCAAAAATGAAAACTTTTCTTTGTAAATCTTATATGGGTCAGATCAAGTTAGGTACATATTTAAGGAGCGGGAAGTTTAATATATTAAATATTTTTCAATTTTAATATTAAATTTTACTCTATAATTTATTTAAATGAAATTTTCTGTGTATTCCAGTTATCTGTATACATAGTTATTAAATATTATTTGATATGTTGCACATAAATGCATGTTATTCATCACAAAATTTCCACAATATTTATCTTAACCAGATATTATTTACCTTAAAGTTTCTAAATTACCATTTTCTGATTTTCTGCAATTTGGTATACTTACATCATTTTAGTAAAAAGACGAAAATTAGGTTATCTACAGAAACCCAGTTTTCCCTATTAAATAAATACATCTGACAAAATTCTAGGGATGCAAAAAGTTTCATAGTCGTAGTTTTTTTTAATTATTTATAATAAACTTTATACCCCGGATTCCTCACTCAGAGAAATAAATTGTATGGGAGGAGAGCCAGAAAATGCACGTTACATTCAAATTGCTGCATCACAGTCTTGTGTTGTCATATATTGACCGGCGAGTTCAGAGGATTTACACAGTTTGTGCTGGTGAATGCACCCTGTTTCATAGGTTCATCACTTGCACAGCTTTGCAAAATCTAATGGAACTCGCGCGCGATATGTGCCAGCTGATCCACCCGAGTTTCAGCATTACTGGGACATCGTTTCTATGGGGACCAAAGGTCTGTAGTCGGGTGAACTGTTTGATTAGCTTTGTGCTGACACTGGCCAAATCTACAATTCACTTGTACTACATGAGAGTCGAAGGTGGGAATCAGAACACTGACCCACAACACCACGCACAAGCACACATTCAACTGTACATGGAACAGCTATCGTCGGTGCAGTACGGAGCTCTTGTTTTTTGCTGGTGATAGCAGGCCACAGCATTCGCAACACTAGTCCACGGGGCTTCTCACCGCTTAGGAATCTTTGCAAGTGCTGTGGCACTCTGTTAGAGATGATAAGCTGGAAGGATGATGAGGGCAGTTTGTAGAGGTCTATGATACTATAGGCTGTCCTCGCGGGACTCTATAACGGTATCGCGTGAATTTTTCGTTCGTTCGATTTCTCTTATTTCTAATTCCGTTTCGGTCTCGGTTGTAAATTACAAAATTTTTTGTTAAAAATTCGCTCACTTAGGGAATTACATTTTTATTAGATTAATTTGGAAATGTGGAACTTCTTGGAACTGCCACTTACCTAATTGTCAACATTGGGACAAGTTAAAAAATTGTATCTTTTATTTCACCTTTTAGGAGCTTTTCAAAATTTTTAGTGTCCATTATACACAGTCTCTATTGAGTATTTAATATTACCCCATTTTGTTATTTTTACTGTTAGTGTCGAGTTTGTTTTTGTTTTTACTCTCTTATGTTTGTATATTTTTTTTTAGATTAGCTAGTGTGTTTTTATATACACATTGTAGAGTCTTTTGCCACTTATTTTTAAGGATTTTGAAAAGGACCAAAGCGCCTACATAAATAAAAAACAAAAATATTGTTGTTGTCGAGTTCAGACGTATCTCGATATCGTTGCGTAAATAATAGTTAAAAAAGTGTAAAAACAGTGATAAAAAATGAAAGAAAGTGTTCTTAACAACTACCAAACAGTAGTTTGTTGGAAGTTTACAAAAGCTGAGGAAAAATATATTTCCCTAATCTAGTAATTTCAAGAAGAATATTCAAAATATATCGACAATTCGGCATAATTGTGACAATGCATTAATTACGTAGCCAAGCACTTTCCGCATTTCTATACAGGAACCGAACTCATCACATGTGCTTCTGAAATTATTAAACAGACTTCATTCTGAGTGTTTAAGTATTTTAAAAATTGTGTGTATTAACCCCTCCACCCCCAAAGCAAATACAGGTGGCAATTGGAGCCCTAACATAGCGCAACTAGCTCCGAAGGGAGGAATATGGAAAATCCTCGCAACCAAAAAGGAGGTAAAAAAAACTAGGGTCGTACATAGCTCTAGCTCTACTTATGCCTCACAGAGGATCGAGTGTTGCAATCCTGGTGTCTTATTCATCTACACTCTCGCCTCTTAAACACACAGCCATCTTTCCAGGATACGCTTCCTCCATTGACTTCGTCCTACAAGAGAAAAGTGTGAAGGTGGTTAATGTGTACTACCCCGTGGCCAAAATATTGCAAGACTTCTTCTTGATACCTTACGAACTTTGGTGGTGAAATAATACTCGGAGGTGATTTTAATTGCACGCTGAATCCTGCAATCGGTCCTCATTCCGGAAGTGAATTCATTCCTGTGATTGCCGGCCAATTGAGAAAATTCGTTAGACACTTCGATCTCGTGGATGTTTATGGTTGGATAAGTCCAACGAGTAAATCATACACTAGAGTATCACGAAATGTGAACGGCAGCCTTTCAGGCTCTACAATCTACAGATATTACGTCTGGTTCAGTCTTATCGGCATTTTTTTTTTTGGTGTCACACATGAAGAATGCTCCATGATCGATCACTTTCTTGTTGTTGCGACTAGCACAATAACAGAAAGGCGAATTGCTTTCTGGATCTTCAATAATAATTTGTTGAATTCAGAGTAGTTCTTTGAGGAATTTACTACTTTTTGGTACAACAGGCGGGAAAGGAACGATAAAATAAATTTGAATCGATAATGAAAGAAGATGGAGAAATTCTTAGGGGAGAAGAACTCTCAGAATACATACATTTATTATACTCAACTGTATTCTGCGTCAACGTCTCTAGTGTCCTCATACATCTGTGAATATCTCCAGCATGCACCCACATTCTCTGACCAAGGTAGGGACACACTGGACAGCGAAATTACTCTCGATGAAATGCTCACTGTAACGAAGAACTTAAGGCGTCACGCATAACTTAGTCATCATGGCCTGACTCCGGAGCGCCTCATATATTTCAGGAATATTTTCACCCCCGAGCTCCTCAAACATTTCAGGAATTTTTTGATTCCAGACTCTCTGGAAGCTTTTATTCAGCGGTTACGACGCATACAGATTTCCCTGCTAGTTGGAGGAGATGTCATGCGTCTTATACCAAAAATGGTATTCTTAGAGGGATGGGGAACTGGAGGCCAGTAACTCTATTCAATGTGGAATACAAAGTCGTCTGCAAAGCATTAGGGGCAATAATCCGCTCAGTGATTGCTTCGATTATATATTCGGAACAGTCTTACTGTGCGCCTTATCGCAACATCTACGACAATATCGCGGCTCCAAAATATCTTTTTGCATACCACTAGAAAACTGAGACACCAATGGCAATTATTTCTCTCGATCAGCAGAAAGCATTTGATAGCACAAATCATGGTTACCTTTTTGCTGCTCTTGATGCATTTCGATTCATACCCAGATGGGTTGAGATCATCAGAATGCTTTTCTTATAAAGCATCAGGGACATCTCTCTCCTATCTTGTTTAATCGGGGCATCAAACAGGGATGTCCCTTGTCATACATGTTTTATGACGCTGCTCTAGATTCACTATTGGCCAACCTCTATCGGATGTTGCAGAGGTATGCAGTTCGTTTTCCAGCTACTAACATAAGACTTCTTTTTTTTATCATATGATGACCTGTCTATATTTGTAGCGGATGAAGAGGCGTTTTTTCACCAATTTGGTTGTGAAATTTCGAGCATTCCAAGAAGTTTTCTGCTGCAGAGACACCTTAATTTCCCAGCTATGGGTGAATGCACGTGGCACGGTAATATTTTACTACCTTTTTTCTTTCCGCGCGTCTTATCTTATTGACTGATCTCAGGATTTGATCTCTACGATTCAGACTTGGGCTGAATGAGGCCGGAGTTCCATTTAGAATAGGATTCCATTAGGTATGAAGATTTCAGAAAAATTCGCTTAATCATACTGCTCGGGGAATCATTTCGGAATTGCCTCCCCATGCTATTCTCGGGGATATCATTGATACTATCCGAAGTTGCGGGATTCAGTCTTTAACACAGATCCGGCGAAAAGTGACAGGCTTTGATCGGGAGAGATTTCACCGGCTTCGCAGTAGTGGTCCTGCTGCTAGGTTGAAAGATGCTTTTCTGTGGAACAAGCCACCACACACCTCGTTTGTTGCACTGCCAACGAGGTTGCTTCGCAATGTGTTTGCGAGTATCAACCGACAGGAATACGTAGGTTTGCGGTTTGCATAGATGAAATGTTCACCTCGAGGTGGATATGAGCGTAATGGGTCGGATAGCGAGTAGAGTAGTCTACAGCTGTCCCTGTAATTACAAAAACGCACATATAGCTTTCATGTTACTGCAGCATAGTCTTGTACGTCCTAACCAGTTGTAACATATTGATCACCGAGCTCAGAGAATGTCCACGGTTTGTTGAGGTGATGGACTCTATTTAAAAGGCTCTACGCCTACCAGGCTCTGCAGAATTTAATTGATTTGGTGAAGTAATTGAGTCAGTTGGTCCATTCGTCATTCGGCATTACGCAGACATCGTTTCTATTGGGGCCGAGCACATGTAGTCGAGTGAATAATTTGATCAACTTTGTCTTGACGTTAGCTAAGTCAACGATTCACTTATACTAAATGAGAGCTAGTACTAGTAATCACAACATTAGCACAACAGTACACAGCGGATCACTAAAGCGCTATTTCATTGCCAGGATAAAGAAGCGGTTACGCTTCGAGTACCTGGCTGCAGATGAAGAAACATTTAACTGCACGTTGCAGCAAATTACAACCGTGCAGGACAAAGTGCTTTCTTCACTGGCGATAATAGGGCGCAGAATTTGTAGGAACTTTTCAACGGAACTTTCTCTGCTTTGTAATTGTCACAAACTCTGCGGGAAGGATAAGCATCACGTCAGAGTTGACAATGCAGTCATCTTGAAACTGCAGACTGGCCTCGCGGGACCCTATCGGTTATGTGCCAAATTTTTCATTCATTCGGCAAGTCTATCGTTTTGTTATTTTGTTTCGGTTCAGTTTCCCCCAAAAATTTCAAAATTACTCGTCAAAATTTCGGTTTTTTATCGTTCGGTTCAAATTCTATCTTCTAGCTAGCTATGCCTGTTTTGATTTTTTGCTTTTAATGGAGGATGCGTTATTTCTTTTCGCACTTCTTACCCTTTTTGTTTCTTTTATGTTTACTTGTTATTGTTATCTATATTGTGTCTTTTTCAGGTTGTTTTCTAAATTTTATATCTTTTATAACGTTTTGATAATTGAAGCTCATATATACATACAAAAAAAAATTATTTCTATTCCTACTTGCTGCTAATTAAGTTTAATCATTTTATAGAAAAAAATTTTTTTGTCACAGTGACAATAGAAATTCTGTGTATACATCATAAATAATGATACGTTTCAACGAATTCAACCTCCGCGTCCTTAGAACAAGCCAATCTACATCCATACTTAGACAAACTAGAGTTCACCACTTAAAACATTCGTAAAAACGTCGCAATAACTATAGTGGTAAAATGTTATAACTTCGCATCGAAAGCGATGATTGAAATGAAAATATCGCTGTTTATTGAACAAAAGGTTTTAATACAGTACAATGTGTAGTGATGCCAAACAAAAGTATACTTCTTTATTAACTTTAATTTTATAACGTTCTAGGTATAAAATTCTTTCGGTAATAATAGGAAATAATACAAAAAATTATATAATTTATAAATAAAGTCAATAATATTGCATAAATTTTATAAATTATAAAATATTGTTACATGCGAAAAGAAGTATGAAGTATATTTATTATATTGTATTTTGAATAAAGAACCAAAGCCGGCAATAATATAAATTTAATTCTTTTAATTTCATTTCTTTTTTATATAACTATTAATGTCAACCAATCTAAGGCAGAAAATAACTTTCGAAGTTAGCTTGCTTCAGAATTATTCTTAGCGAAGGATGACTTAGAGTTAGCATATGTGCTCTTTTGATAAGATTGTAGACATATTTCATTTTTCAGACAGCGTACCAGCTTAGGGATTCGTCTTAAAAGGCCATAAACAATTAAAAGTAAAAGACAAATATTAAAAATATAGATATATGTGGAGAATTCATTTGGGTTGAATTAGGGAAAAGCTACTCTGGGTTTATTTTATGTTTTAGAACTGTCTTAAATATAACAATTAAATTATTACAGCTATTTAGACTTGGAATGTCCTCATTTCCATTTTACTTTCTATTTCAGAAAAATTGTTGAATACTTCCTGAGAACGTGACAACGTAGAGATAGTAGAGGGCTGCACACGGCGTTTACATAAAATAGTAAATATTATTTCAATAATTCGGTTAAGAGCGAGTCGTGCTCGCGCAATCAGGGTTTCATACAAGAACTTGTTACGTATGACTCAATGCCTACTAACCGTGCTAATATCATTAAATTAGCTTTAGAAATCGAGAGGGTGGGGGTGGAGAGACGGTATTTTTTCGCACATTTCGGGCTATGTCTTTATAACTAATTCACCAAATTTTTTAAAATTTTTATTTTGGAATCCTTGACAATAGTAGCCCTTTCACACGATACCCCACAAGATACATAGGGGGCAGAGCCTACCCACATTAAAAATAATCAAAACAAGAGAAAAAGTTATAATTGGTCTAATATCAATAATATTATGCCCTAGATGAAAACAAAAGTTAATTAAAGTGAAGACCCAAAGTTCTGTATGGCAGCACCAAGAAGGGCTTTAAATGGGGCATTTTTGAAATTATATTTACTATTTTTATGAAATTGCTGTGTATAAATTTCAGCTTTCGTCATCACATTCTCAGGTAGTGTCCAAATATATAGTGACAACCCAAAGTTTTGTATGGTAATACTAAGAAAATGTTGCTCGATTTGGTCAATTTTTATAGCCTAGTTGAAATGATAAGTTCTCCATTCCATTTGTAACTCACAGATATAATCCTACTACAGGAAAGAGGGGGTGGACACCAACGCATAATATTAAAAGTTCGTCCTCCCCTGCCCATCTGTCCGTCTGTCTGTCTGTCCGTCCTCACGATTACTCGGAAGCGCGTTCACTTAGAGTGCTCAAATTTTGCACACAGGCTTTTAGAAAAAAAGTAAAGTTAAGTTCGAAAATGACACCAAACGTGCAACTCCTTCCTACAAATCGCCATACAAAAATTTCGCTTTTAAGTATTTATTGAGCACTGTGAACGCTTAGACGTAGAGAGCTGAAATTTGGCACATGGTGTTTCCAATGCAATATAAAATACAGAGAGGTGACCATCAGAAATTACATACGGGCATTCATCTAAGGTATCATAATAATCGATCTTAAGCCAATTATGGCTATTCTACTTGTAGAACTTGTATTTGCAATTTTTATGAAAACGGCATTTGAGCTCTCACGAGGAAGCGTTCTCGAGCAATAAATAATGAAAACCCAAAGTTTTGTATGGCAACACCAATAACGGGTTGCCCGATTTTGTCCATTTTTCATTTTACTAGATATACTAAATACTATCTACCAAATTTCAGCTCTCTACGTCGATCCGTTCTCAGACAATGCAAAAATATGTACTTAATAAAAAATGAAATTTTTGTATGGCAAACCTACGAACTAGTTACCCAATCTAATGGGTTCCATTTTCGAACTTAAATTTACTTTTTCTTAAAAAATCCGGTGTGAAAAACCCCAGCACTTTAAGCTCGAGTTATCGTGAGGATGGATAGACGGACGGACGGACGGACCGACAATCGGACAGATCATCGGACGGAGAGACGGGAATGTAAAAATTAAAATAACTTTTAATATTATGCGTGGGTCCAAGCCATTTTGCTCTACTAGCATTAATTCTGTGCGTTATAAACGGAATGATAAACTTAGTATACCCTATACCGCTATACATTCTGCCAAATTTCAAATTCCTGCGTACATATCGACGCAAGAGCGATCCTATAACTGTTCCATTTTTTCCTTTTGTTGTACGGAACCCTAAAAATGGACTAAATTGGTTATAATCATTTTTACTGTCTGGCGAACCGTTCTAGAGATATATGCGAAACACCACTTTAACGACCAAGTTTTCACAGAGTGATGACCATACGAAGGAATGACCGTATGTAATCCAGGGTATCGTAAGAATATTGGTCTTAAACCAATTCTAGCTTTCTTCCTTGTATATTTTAATAAATTGTTACTTTTATGTAAATACAATCTGTATTGACTGCTTAGGTTTGATTAAGAGGGAGCCTTGCTGGTACTTTACGATATCCTATAAATTTGTGTTGATTCGAATTTGATCCCCATGTTTATGTTTACCATTTAATATACTATACATATAACACCGCTCTGGCCATCTACACGTCAATCATATTATTAGTTTTCCTGGTTGTTGTTTACAATATTATTCTCTTGGTAAAGATTTACGGAGAATTTGTACCTTGCGTGAATTTATTACACTACCGGACTTTACAAAACCAAATTCTGAAAATGGTTTCAGCATGTAGAGCGTGAAAAGCACAAATTCGCCGTGCTAGTAATATGTGTAACTTGCAACTCAAATATACGTAACTTGTGCTAATGTTTCTTCAGACCTGCTGAGAAATATATTGAGTGGACGGGAACTCTTCAAGTGTTCAGCCTACACATCTGCTCCAAATTCTGATTCTGAATCGGAAGGGAATACATCTGTCTCAGCTCTTACCAAAATCATTGATCAAATGGCTCTTGACATTGATACCCTGAAAACAAAACAAATGGAATTCAATAAATCTATTAAATCAGTAGTCTTGAGCTTTATGGAATTCAAAAGCATTGTGAAGACATTGGACGAGCATTATACACGTATGAAAAAGGATGAAGAGGAAAACAGCAGCTTACATCGGGATATTGGTAGATTGAATGACAGACTCAATCATGTGGAAGAGATGAACTTGTCCTGCTTCCTTGAAATTATTAATATTCCTACAACGGCTTCTCAAAAGTTCCGGTTAAAGACTCTTGTATAATTAAGGCATAGCGAAACCGACGAAGACCGTCCAAATAAAATTTTAGTTAAGTATACCAATGAATTCACTAGAAATAGGATTCTAGATGGGTACATAATTAGTAAGAATTTGACTTTAGATAAAATAGGCATGCAAGGTGGAGGAAGGATCTTTATTAACAAGTTTTTTTTTTCAATTACAAAAAGGAAATTGTTCTACGATTCTAAAATATTTAAAGATTAACTCAAATTTAAGTTTGTTTGGGTAAAAAATGTAATAATATATTTAAAGGGCACGAATGACTCAAATGTCTTCCATGTAAGAAACAATAAATCATATGAACTTATTCGCCAAAAAATAAACTCAGAATGATATCTACTACCAAAATGTCGGAGGGTTGCGTTCTGAAACCGAAAATTTAAAACTGTCAGTTCTATCTAATAATTATCCTTCCTACTTGATTCTGTCAATAGTGCTGAGATGTTCGATGATCGGTATGAGGTCTTCCGTCGAGATAGGAAGCATCAGGAGGCCATGGATACTTGAGATGGTGCGGGTGTTCTCCTTGTTATTAATTGTTCTCTGCAGGCAACTCGTTTGAGTCAAGTTGAGTCTGTGTATGAGGACTTATGGGCCTTGATTAAAGTAATAACTTGAATTTATATATTTGTTGCTTATATATTCTTCCATCCTCTTCCCATGAAACTTATGATGAAATTTTCACGAATATCACTAATATTTCCCAAAACGCTGAATGCAATGCTATGTTTTTGATCCGTGGTGACTTTAAGCTTCCCAATATATCCTGGTTAGTTGTTGATGCGCGCAATACTATGCAAATAGATAACTTAAATAATCTAACAACATTTTTTTTGTCAACTTTCATGTCTTCTTGAACAATTTAACTGTATTCCAAATAGCAATCAGGGGTATCTGGATCTAATATTATCTAATGCAGATTTGGGTAATATTGTTTGTAACTCAACCCTTCTATCCCTTATCTCGTATTGATAGTCATCATCATCCTCTTCTCGTCCAATTAAAATAAAGAAAGTACTCCGGCTTGCTGAAAAAATCAAAAGAGCTTATTTAAGCGAGCTGACTATGATGCTATCAGCAACTTTTTCTTCCAACATAGATTTCTCGGGTTTAAAACATCTTGACATGAACCAAGCTTTCCATAGTTAGCTTTTATAGTCATCTTAACAATGCAATTGAAAATGTTATTCCCCTGATAACGAAAAATCGGAGAAAATATCCTGTATGGCCTTCTCGTGACTTAATTCATGCTATTAAACTAAAGGAAAAATATAGACAAAAATATAGTATTCAAAATCCAAGCACCGTGAAGACTATACCACTTTTAGTTACTTGCGCAGTAATTTAAAAAGCAAAATTAGAGAGTGTTTTGATAAATATGTTTTAGACACTGAAAACTGCATACCCTCCAACTCTAAGGCTTTTTCGTCTTATGCTAAAAACATGAAGCTCTCTGGCTCCTACTCTAGGGAAATGCATTACCATGGAGCGTCTGCTGCTAAACTTGAAAGTATTTTCAACTTGTTTGGAACTTACTTTCAAACTATATTCAATTCTCCCCAGAGCTCAACCATTCCTCCTACATCCGATGAAATCCGTTAAAACTGCTCTACACATATTCCCCTGATACTTCATAGGGATGTTGGAATTATTCTCGCTTCGTTGGATAAAAATAAAAATGCAGGTCCGGACGGTACTCCCAACATATTTTATAAAAACTGCTTTCTGGTCCTATCACATCCTATAACCGTCTTAATCAATTCATCTATTTCCAACCATACTGTTCCTGATGTTCTTAAGGATCATTTTGTTTAACCTGCTTTCAAAACAAGGGATAAAAAGTAGTGAAGAATTTTCGCCCCATTTCCACTTATAATGCCCTAGTACCGAAACTAAAACCATACATCAGCCCCCAACAACATGGCTTCCTACCAGGCCGATCTACGGTAACTAATCTCTCGATATTCACCGACTTTGTTGCTCTGGCTCTTGATGAAGCTAAACAGTTAGATGTTTTTTATGTGAATATATCTAAGGCATTTGATAGAATAAATCGCAAAGTAGTCATAGATAAGATAAGGAGATCGGGTTTTGATACTAACAGTACTCTCTGGTTTATATCATTTCTCGAATCATCATCTAACGGTTGTAATTAATGGATTTTCTCAAATTCGTACACGCGAACCTCCGGTGTACCCCAAAGCTCGATTCTTGGCACACTTCTCTTCGTATTATTTATTAATGATCTCCCTTATTAATTATCCTTAATATATGCCGATGGCGCCATAATTTATTAAGTTATAAATGATCCATCCGATTGCCAATACCTGCAAAATGATATCCAGAAGCTACTGTCTTGGAATAAAAAAAATCAACTATCCTTAAACATGGATAAATGCAAATGCATGTGCTTTTCAAGAAAACAGACTACATTATACTGGGATTATAAGTTGGACACCGTTTCTGTCATGCGCGTATCAATGATTTAGAAGTACTATTTAAAAGCTTGGGGTTTGTCTTATAGGCCTTTTAAACAGCTTTCTTTGCACATAACTATGTATAATACCTTGGTTAGATCTATACTAGAGTAAGCTTCCCCAATCTGGAACCCTTTCTATACGATATAAGATACAGAAACAAAATCGAGAGTATTCAACGTAGATTCATTAGGTACTTGCTTTCTAAACTTACAGTCTCACATGTGGATTATGATGACAGATTGGCCAGATACTCTATGTTATTCTTAGAAGCATGGCGTTCCTATCTTGACGAAATGTTCCTATTTAATTTTGCATGGTTCTATTGACTCATCTCACCTATTATCTATATTTAAAACCAGCTTTTCTAGTCGCCTCATTTAGTGACAGCCTCTCGATTTTTAAGCGGAACCTCCTGGTCATAATAAATCATTTAAATAATTTTTCCATTCTAAATTAAAGTGATCTGGTTCATCCTTAATTTTTCTGCTTCCTTCCTCCCCTTCTCTATATATTCTACTTCCTTTGCTTTCATTATTATTTATTTTTGTTTTTTATTATACATCTTAAGTAATCTTTAACTTCTTTATCTGTTGCCTTATTTTTTGTTTGTATTATCTATAGACTACCCTATTGGATTTTTGGTTTTGTTTTCTCCGCTTAGGTCTACTATGTGTTATATAGGTTTATTTTGCATTCGTTTTTATTATACTTTTCCTTTGATTTTTTTCTTTTGTATATTACCTTCATATTAATTTGAGTTATTTTTAAGTATATTTTTTTGTGGGTCTTCTTTTCCTTTTTAGTTTTTAATTAAAGTTTGCATTTGTTTAACGAGTAAGTAAGTGGATTTATCTGTTTACTATCGTAGCAACTTCTTAAATAAATAAATAAATAAATCACTGTTACATGCGCCAAATAAATATTTTTGTGAAATAGCACTTCTATTCGACAGAATATTATGTGCGATAATTGTAACAGTTATTTTAAGTACTGAATTGGAATGCACAATGATGAACTGGTTGCGACAGATAACACCAACCCTAAATTTTTAAACCTATCAGTAAGCTTCTGCTTACTATTTCACGGCATTAGAGAAAAGAAAATCGAACTTGCTAGCAAACAAAAGAAGAAATTGCAATGCAATTGTACTTACATATGCAGTAACCAATATTCGCAAATACCGATGCCAATTCATAAATGGCTTACCTATACCATGGATGGCACAAGAACTAAATATCGCATGGTATGCAAATTATTGTGAAATGTGTAGTGCATTCCGGAATGGACCATAACATGTTTTAGAGCGTGCCGAGAGGAAATGTTGCTCCGACAACAGTTTTGTTTACATTTGTTCGACCTCCTCAATACGACAGATGCGAAAAATATGAATCACTAGACGTATCCATCATTTTAAATGTATGTTGTGGTCCATACCGGAATGGAGCATCCAGCCATATAAAATTTCTATATCCTGGTCTAGTATTGTATACGACATTTAGTTCTTGAGCCATACTGATCTTATAGTATATAGAACTTAAAGCATGTTTTTTATGCATCAAAAATAAATAAACAAAATTGACATAATTTGCAAATTTGTTTCTCATTCGAACATTTCTACCTCTTTTATTACTAAAGACCAAAAAGTAGCATTGCTTAATTAACCAGCCCAACCTTCCTAATTTGAAGCGCCAAATAGGATTTGCGACTCTTTTAACACGAGAGCAGCGGGTGTTTTCAGTAATAAACGAAACCAAGTAGAAAGGACGACAAGCAAGCTGTCAGACAAATAAATCAGTAAAAGGGCACGTACATATCTCCGGGAACTCCTTTCCATCTTTAGATACAAAGAAAGCAGTAAGAGGACACGCACTCCCTATAATGAAAGGATTGATTAATGATTCGCTAGGAATTCTTTCAAGAAAAGCAAAAAACAAAAAGGAAGCCCGAACTGGTTCTCATTTTTTCCCGCATGTTAGATACCATCCTCCCGCTTGAATATTTTATTATTGCTTGACTTCTTTTCACCCACTGCTCTCCGCCAATTCAGATTTTTAGGATTACATTTTTTGGCAAAACAAAAGCCGGCCCACCACCACAAACTGATTAAAGGCAACAAAAGAAAAGGGCACAGTAAAAAGTTATTGAACAGGAAAGGTTCCATTCTCATTAGAAGCATTTGAATTCGATCCAACCCCTGCCAGCACGTTTGGGCTATGGTTCCGGCTTTTGTATAAGAAAATCCAAATATGGCAGTATTTTTTTTCATTTTGGGCCCGGGGCAAAAAGGGTAACAGGGATGGAAAGCCCGCCCGGAGAAAAAAATTTGCATTTAAATTGAATCCACCACTGCGCGCTTAATTTCCTGTTGTCTATCAAAGGCGGTTCCTTGTGAGGGTGACGACCCATGTCCGTGCATATTTGATATTTGCAGAACGACAGCTTACCACCATGTCAGTTACAGTGCAGACTGGCGTGATTATTCTTCAGAAGTCTTCAATCTTATACCAAACTCCTCATCTGCAGTGCCTCATATCATAATTATTATCCCAACTTACTCCGTTGCATTTTATGTATACATGGAATTGCTTGAACACTAGTCTGTGGTTCTATTGGCTGGCTTTTGCAAGGTGAATTCTTCTTCTGTGGGTCACGCTACAATGACAGGCACTTCAGGTAGATAACATGTGACTTTTCGATGAGTCACGGCAACCAGTCGGCGATTTACCTGCTTCGCATAGCAGTTTAATTATGAAAAGTAAAAGGAAAAAAATTCTGATTAGTTTCGCGGAGTTTGGAGGCCAATCAGGCGTTGTATTATTGCGGTTGAAGTAACATTCACGGTTGCTTTAACAGTCAATGACAAAAGAGCGAAGGGAGGAGACAGCAGAATCACTGGCTTTTAATCAATAAACCAATAAGATAAAAAAGCGTATAATTTTACCAATTTGCTAAAAATTCATTTAGCATCGTAGTTTTCTGCACAAGGGTAAAAATCATTACACATAAAATAATTATCATGCTCAAAATGTTTTGTATACAATATTTAAATAAGTTTTAATGGTATTTACTTTTGAATACAGTTTTTATAATCGATGGAATATAATAATTATTTTTCATTTCTTCTATGAAAACAAGGGATGTGAGAAATTGGTCGGGATTAATTATGTGCTCATAATCTCATATCGTATATACATCTATCCTTATTATGTGACAGAATTCGAAAATTTAATAAAAGAAAGTCTACATGTAATAGTTAATTTTGAGTTCTAATTTTTAAATTAAAAATAATCATTGAATCTTAGTTTTACTCCTTTCACTCAAGAATTGAACTTACATCTAATTTTTTTCTCAAAATCCTTAATAATCATCGGACTTGAGTTTTGAGTATCCTTTTGAGTTTTACTTTTGATCACAAAAATAAAACTTAACTAATAATGATATTATTTTTTATATTTCATTTACTAAAAAAATCATACGTGATTTTTATTTTAGACCGAAAAAAAAAATAAAATTAATTGACTTATTATTGAGGATTTTATGAAAATAAGTTAGATGTTGGTTCTATACTTATGTGAAAGGAGTAAAATTGAGATTTAATGAGTATTAGTAATTAAAAAATTAAAATTAAAATTTTTATTATTTTAATCGTAATGATTACGGTCCAACTTTTTTGCGGATAGCAAGAGAATTAATTTCCATAATCTATATAAATGCTAAATTTCTTTCGGGAAAATCAATATAGTATGCAAAGTATTAGTATCAGATGTGACGTAGTCTGTGTAAGTAATATAATTCAATCTTAAATAAAACTACAAAGACAAATTTTTTTTTCAATTATTAATTACATATTAGCAAATATAGTTATGTATATACAAGCTGTTTAAATTTCAGAAAGAGAAAAGAAAAATCTATTTAAATTCATGCAATTTAACTTTGTCGACACAACACCTTTTCAATCATCGTGGTTAGTTTTCAACGACAAATAAAAAAGTTTTCCATGAAAAAATCTTTTCTCACTCTTATCGCAAAATTTCATGGACATATCAAATTTGATAAAATGAAATATATATAAACTTTTTATGCTTAATTGGGAAAAAATTTATATGACATGTATGTATATACCAGATTCTTTTTTAAGTAATAAGACAAATTTCATTTGAATATTTATGGAATTCATGATTAAATTTATAAAAGTGAGCGTTATACACCTTTATAGAATTAAGTTATTACGCAGATGTATAATTTTTATTCCAAAATTCTATAACTCGAACTTGCACACAAGTTTCTTATCTTACCTACGTAAAAGTTTTATATCATATTTAAATAAGTATAGGTAATATTTTTTGGAAAACTGTTTAACGAACTACTTGCTTGGAGCTAGTGAACATTTATACTACAAAGGATATGTTTCATTCCATGTTAAGATAACTATTCGTATGTATAAGATTTTCTTATTAGCTCTCAGTGATTATAGCAAACTGAAAAGTGCGGTTTCTAAACGTTCGTCTTGCATAAATATGCATTTGTTTCATTCACAGTACGAAATGAAATGAAAATGAAATGAAATGAGTAGAAAGCATGTCATCATGGCCGTCTTTATCCAAGTTGGGGCCTTGGGGACTTCAGGATATAGAGGCCCCTAACAAAAATTATTTTCTAAAATACCATCAACAGCAATAATAGCATAAAGTATGTTAAAGCCTATCGCGCACTGACGACTTTTTGTCATATAACTATTTTATCACCACCGTCAATTCCATATGCTCTAATGTAAATGCGCGCATGAAGTGACGTGACAAAAGGGTGACTTTTTGGTTCCTCCGGTTAGCAACTTTTATGTGATGAAACTATCACCATGGCGTCACGTTTGTATGAATGTGCTCGCACTGGTAACATTTTTGTCGCCGCTTGACTGCCCTTGTTTTGGGAGACGCAAGAAAGAAACTTGCGTATCTTTTTTTGAAAAATGCTGCAACAATAGTGTGAGAGGAAAATATAAATATATTGAACATTAATACAAGAAGTACAAATAAGACAACAATATATATATACATACAATACAATATATACATGAAAGAATACTCCTATTACAATGTGAGGAGAAGTATTCATAAAAGTGTTTATAGACCTTAGAGTTACAGCAAGTCTGTCTTTGGGTTCAAGTGCTGATCGCATATCGGTACTTTGATAAGTTTTAGCAAGTCTCGAAATCTGGTGTAATAAATCATCAAATCTTTCAAAAGTATGAGTGTGAAACATCAAAGGAATTTTTCAGGATAGAATTGTACTTCGTTAAAGAAATGAAATTTTCGCTCCAAATTGGATGGACCCAATAACGTTTCTTTCGTTGATATTTTCTATATCCTTTTAACAAATACACAGATCACAGCTGTCTCCTCGAAATTTATATTGATGAATGTTGATATAAGACATACAATTTTGAGGTGGTAGTTACACACTGTATGCGTACTGAACTAGCCCACGGCGACCGTGAGCAAAAATTTGCGTGACAAAAAGTCTCTAGTGGGCGTTAGGCCTAACATGAACTAACAGTATCACAATGTTCGCTGATTACCAAATATATTGAGTTTGGATACTGAAATATATCATAAAAAATGCATATGAGGTTTAAGATGTACGCCGGTATATTTATCACTTGTGAATATGAAAAAGTGTGTACAATAGTGAAGGTGCAAAAATTTGTAAGCGAGAAAATAAAACTGGATTATATGGAATTTATGTTTTTAGGTGAGTTTATATGATAAACAACCTATTTGTAGTGTTTCCTAGTTCTTCATACGTATTTTGTGTACTGCGTTATCTTTAAAGATCTCATTGTCCGTTCTAGTTGAGTATTTAGCTAATACACAAGTAGATCAAATGAATTTTTTAATTGAATAGTATAGCATTATCGCATGCTAAAAATTGGAAGGATTAAAAATAATGTAATTATTTTTGTCTATTATAGAATTATGACGATTTGAAGGTACATTTTCAGTAGCCGTATGTCTTCAGCATATAATATTCACGCAGTTGATCAGAAAAATAAATATATAACTTACTTACTTATGAAAACTTTGCTTAGCCTTAGCTAACTTTGAAATTTTGCAAGAAGAATTCTTTGGCATTTTAAACAATAACGACGCAGTAATAAAGCCAAAATTTTATATTAACTATGGCTATAAATTTCACATGCATCGTTGCTTTATTTTAAAGTTGAAAACCAGAAATAAGGTGAGTTTGAATATGCTGTAGGTACCTTTTGAAGCACGTGTTCATGTGTGTTTGTGGGATAATCTTTGTAGAGAACCAAGTCCAAAATATAAGTGAGAAATCTACTGATAGAAAAATTGTGTTAGCATCTACATTGAAAAGATGTAATGCTGCAATTCTACCAGCTCTTTTGTGACATCTGATGTAGGATAAGATTTTCTATTCGACTATAGTGACAGCTATTCTGTTTATTTTAGAGCTTTAAAGCTTACATTATCAAGAAAACATATGGAGATATTCTTCTAGTATATGCACGGAAAGGTATGTTGACTGATACCGAAAGATGAAAATTAATTTTTTATTAGTCTGCTTTCGTCGAAAAATACATGGTATTTAATCCAACTAGCCAGGAGCTAGAGGCAGATAGCCAGGCCTTTCTTTCAATATTTCCGTGCCTGAAATCAAGCGGTCAAACTGTTACGAAAATAAAATTAATAGTATTGTATTATAGGAGTTGTTGGTCAGTGAT
This sequence comes from Dioctria rufipes, assembly GCA_963924295.1. Lineage (NCBI taxonomy): Eukaryota > Metazoa > Arthropoda > Insecta > Diptera > Asilidae > Dioctria > Dioctria rufipes. The sequence goes on from OZ002741.1 coordinate 114,858,923, forward strand.
TCCAACACACGATATTTTCAAATCAAATTAAGAAAGTATAAAGCCAAATGGAAAAATTAGATGACAGTATTCAAATACGAATTTTAAATTGAAAAGATTCAACAAGACTTAAATGAGCTTCAAACTGCTACATTTCCTGAGCAAATAAAATTTACAGAGGAAAAATTGAGAGAAACTTTAAAATTTTAAACAAGTCAATGGTTCATGGTTTATGGGAATTGTACCTACATTTATACCGCCACACAATTGATAGGTACTCATTTTCATATAGCTATTATTATATACTCGTGATTGAGATTAGGCAATCTATTGTTTAGATTTCATTCGATTTTAGCTTTGAGTTTGAAAATTGTAGTTAGCGACTTTTGGAAATTTGGCCCACTTTACAACATCATATATTTATTACGGTAAAAGAAAAATGTAAAAAAAATGTATACACTGAGATAGACAGAGAAAACGGTAATAATTTGATTGCTATAATACTTTTATAAAAGGTATTTTTTAATTTATTTATTAATCTTCTTCGCTTATCGCCGCCACCACCAAGCGGACTTAAAAAATAAGCCATTAAATGGGTCGTCATGTTCAAAAAAGTGGTTATTATTATATTATAGGATTTTAACTTATTACTGAAACCACACGTATAACACCTAAATAAATGCAGCCCAAACCATCGTCAGCAAAATCTTTGAAATCATTCACAATTGATTTTTATAAAAACAAAACACCACAATCGTTACAGATATATTATCAAAAAATAACTATCCATCATATGTAATCCACAAAAAAATAAAAAGAGCAGTAAGGAACAATCATTTCAACAATTTGACACACACCCCGAGCAACGCAATAAGAGTGCATAATACTAATCCCATTTACATGTCAATCCCGTTAATATATCCTTTATCCCTAAAAATCACGAAAATTATTAAAACCGAGAATAATCATATAAAAATAGCCTTCAATCCAATAATTAAACTAAACAACAATTACACAATAACCAAGGATCCGATACGCACACAAAAAAAACAGCGTTGTATACAAGGTCAAATGCGAGAAATGAAACACTGCATACTTTGGACAAACAACAAAAAAAGCTTAAACCAGATTATCACAACATAATGCATATGTTAATAAACAAGCACCACGATAAGCGCTAGCATCCCACTCAATAGAAATAGGGCATGTATTTCCTTCGATGGCGCAAAAGTAAACGACATGGAAAATAACAGAGCACTAGTCAAAAAGCTAGAATTGGTCTATCAATTCTTATGATACCCTAGACGTAATTTTGTATGGTCACCAGGAGTTGTTCTATAAGAGTTCTGGCGCATTGTTTTTGTTTCCAAGATTTTGCCACAGATAGCGCTACCGTCGCCAGGTGGTGGTTTGAGTTCATACTAAACGTTGGTCTGTACTTTGACTGTACTGGTTTATGCCTTGGGTGCACCATTGGCTCTTGGCTGTACTGGTGTACGTCTTGGATACACCATTGAGTCTTGACTGGCTAATGTCCTGGATGTGTCACTTGGTCTTGACTGCGCCCTAGTGGTATTAGCCGGTACTACCAGCATGCTTCGATACCATTGATTTTATATATAAATAGATGTGCCCAAACTGGAATTAAATATTGGACGGCTTTCATGTTTGGCGGCGCTACCTTCGTAAATAATGGTTGTAGTCACAAATAGCAGCTATTCTAGCCGCAAACCTGAAGTGATGCATTGCGCGTGTACATTTTCTGATTGGAATTGGATTAAAATAATGTTTGAGTGATTCATCGTACTCACGAAATACGCGAGCTATGGGCCAATAAACACAAAACGCTATGATTTTATGCACATGCGCAAAATGGATATTAGACGTTAATCGTTACATTTAAAATAGGCTCTTTTCTACTCAAAGGGTGTTAATTTTCTGCGTTGTTTTGGTTTCAATGATTTTCATTTGAAATTCAATTCAATTCTTTGGACACTGAATTCGGCCTTTTTATATTTTATTGATGTAATAACGTTATTATTTGATTTTTTTCCTCAATTTCGATTAAGTTGCATTATTTGGTTTGCTTTTTCATTAGACGTCATTTTTAATTTCTGATTAATTGAATTACTCATTAAAATTTTCTATTTTTCATGTATTTCTGTGGTGTGCGTAGATTTAGGTAGTTTTTGCTTTGAATCCTTTCAAGCTTGAAAGGAAAGTTTTATATTGTACTTTTAGATTCTAGGTGGCATTAAATTTAAATGTTCATAATAATTTTGAACAAAAATGAGTTTTTGTGAAAATCACTTTTACGAAAAAGATATTAAGGAATATTCAAGTAAAAAAGTATTAGCTGTTTATAGTATTCCGAAGTCGTTTGACCATCTTATTTGTTCTTGTTCTGAAAATAGAACTGATCATTTTTGTCCAATTATATTTGCAAAGTTCTAGACTGCAAACCATTAAAAATCCTTTAAGAAATACTTCTCAACGACCGCGTACGTGTAAATCGAATTTTGCTCCTTGTAAGCAAAACATGTCAAGAAGCACCAAAAGTAAGAACTCATTTTGACTTTAATTTTACATCCATCATACGATAATTTTTTCTAAAACGAATATCATCCCTGATATAATTTTGCCCCATAATAATTTTCATAAATGGGCTACAATCTTTAAAATCAAAGATAATAATAAACAAGTATAAAAGCTAGAAATCGCCTAAGACCAATTTCTATGATACCCTATATATATGCCCGTATGGTCTCCTCTCTGTGAAAGTTTGATTGCGGTTTTTCACATATATTTCTAGAACGGTTCGTCGGACAGACAAATGATTCCGACCAATTTCATAGGATTTCATATTCTGAAGAACTTTCTTGTACAATAAAAACAGCTAGGATTGATCATTTTCATCTCAATATACGTAAAAAACTAAAATTGTTATATGGCAACACCTAGAATGGGTTACCCGATTTAATTCATTTTTGAAATTACATTTACAATTTCTATAAAAACGCTGTGTACAAAATTTCACCTCTCTACGTTGACGCGTTCTCAGGCAGTGTCCAAATATATAGTGAAATGCGAAATTTTTGTATGGCAACCGCACGAAGGAGTAACCCGATTTGTCCCATTTTCGAATTTAAATTTCCTTTTTTTTTTAAAAAAGTCCGTGCGCAAAAGTTCAGCTCTCTAAGTGAACACGTTCTCGAGTTATCGTGAGGACGACAGACAGACGGACAAATGGACATGCAGAAATCAAAATAAGTTTTAATAATATTTGTGGGTGTCCAATCCCATTTCGCTCTATCATGGTATTTCTATGAGTTACAAACGAAATAACAAAATGATAAAATCATCTAGGCTAGGGTATAACAATGGAAGCGTAGAAAATGAGTTCAAAAGTTATTATTGAATAAATGACGCAGAAAACTAAATTGTATTTATGTAATTTTACTCCAATATTCATTTATAGTATGTAGATACATAATATTGCGCATAACACATAATAATAATTAACAAGCTCATCACTAAGATTTCCTAATCTAGCATTACAATAAATTCTCTAACCGAAAGTAAAATATTCGCTGCGTCGAAGAATGTAAGTATAAAATCTTGAATTTTCTCTATTTTACTCCTGTTTAAAACGGTACATAGTGCGGCATCTATTGAGAAAACCGTGCACATTTTTGGGCATATCTATTTATATATAAAATCAATGTCGATACTACGGTTTTCTTGGATAGATTTGTGATGCACCTAAATGTAGGCTTTTTTATTATGATTTTGCTGTTTTCAAGTGTTGCACCTAAATTTAGGTTTTGGTTTTGAATTAATATATGTAATAACTTAGAATAATAAAATTACAAGAAGCGACAAGAAGAACACAAAATGTGCAACCAGTTCTATTCGCACCCTGTGCCACATCACCTCCAGTTGAAAAATATTTAAAAGGAGTCAGTATCAATATTTGCAAGTTTCATACATTTTTCAATGCAAATTTCTGGCAAACTGTTTGTAGCAGGATAATGATTTATATCTTAAATTAAAGGTAATGAAGAAGTCTAGTAAATAACGTCGGCAAAAATTAAAAAAAGTGCATTGGAATGGAAATATTAGCTCGGAAACTTGTAAAAAATGGTAAAAATTGAAGTTTTTTAAATCAAATTCCTGTGGGTAGGTATTCTCATTTCTTTAAATTATGACTGTTTTAGAAAGATAAGGCCTAGATCTAGCAAATAACGTCGAGTTTTTTCATTTTTACTGGCGCTTTTTATAATTATTTGACTCTAATAATACTTGTTTTTTCTCGCGACATTTCGCCCGATAAGAAATTTCAGTAGTTATTTGAAAGTTGTTTAAATACAAAGAAAAATAGCATATTTAACAATAATGGGCAAAAAAATTTAAGAGAGTTGGTTCTCGTTAAAAATTTTCAATTTATGTGAACTGAAAATTTTCATTTGTCGTCTTAAATTGTATGGTTTTGTCGGATGTTGGGTTTCTGTCTTTTGCGGTAGATATCTCTAATATGCTCTGTGGTCTAGGTCTAGGCTAATTTTATATGATTTTTCTCTTTTTCAGGACACAAACCTACGTATAGTAAATTTTATTACCTACAGGTTCGCTGGTATGTAAATTGAAACTTCTGCTGAGTACTGACTCCTCTTAAACTGTAGGTCATCAAAGTTGAAAACCCGGAAGCTTGAAACGAACTTTTTTGTGCTGCCGTGATGATTTGTTTTGTGACTTTAGGAACTTAGAGAGGAGTAGAGACGTAAGGGTGTGGTAATGTTTTGCATTTAATTCATGTATATTTGCTTCTAGCGACGGGCACTGTTTTCTGAGACATTATTCTTGGAAGCTGGATTGCTTGGTCTGCCTGCCGGCCTACCGCTTGGCAAAGAGAAAAGAGATATAATGCGAGAATTTTTTCATCAGACTTTTTTGTTTTTAATTTATTATGATTGCAGTTTTGCACATTTGCTCTGGTTTTCATGGTTTTTAGGTGAGTGCGATTGCGTAAGCGTGGGAAAAAATAAGAAATTACGATTCTGCGCACCTCTTAGTTTTTTTTAATTGCTGTAATATTTCATTAGTACAAAATAAGGGTAACGTATATTATGGATGTAAGGGTCGGTTATAGGATGGATTGGATGGGATGGTAGGATGGTTAGACCGAATAATCTAGATGGATTGCATGGTTAAATGGAATGAATGGAGGAAAGGAAGGATAGGTGATAGGATGGACGCGGCACTGAAGCGAGAAAATTTAAGGATGGATTATTGGTTGGCACCATGAAGCTGACGCAAAAATTCACTGCAACTTTTACAAATTAATTCAAAATAGGAGTGCTTAAGTATTTAAGAAAATAAAAGATATTTAATTTACATATTTGCCAATTTTGTTATGTAAAATTTTAAAATGCCTTTTTTTTAAGATAAAAAATAAATAAGATCTTACCAACAGGTGTTTTTTAGAAACAAAATAGATCAACCTTCACCCGTTCCGGAGAGAGCACTTCGGACAGTTTCGAGACTGTATAATTTCAATCATATAAGCATGAAACTACAGTAATTTTGGATAATGATGACCATATGAAATTGCTTGTATAAGTGTTCTTCTATTTTAATTTCAAACTATATGCATATAATATGTACCCTGTCCGATGGCTTCCCACAAGTAAACGAGCATTTGAAGGAATAGTTTTCATAAACTTAAAGCAATTCTAAAATTTTTTTCATTACTTTGATTAGTCAATATAAAATTGGAAAAAATGTAAATAGAATATGTGTCCAAAGAAATAGAGCATGTTGTTCTGAGAAAGAACCTTCTTTTATTTTCTGGAATATTTACATACTCTTATTTTCAATTAATTTTTAAAAGTTGCAGTGAATATTTGTGAGTGCCGACCAGAGCTCCACCCTTGGCTTCCCTCTCTTCCCCTGTCACGGGCATCCTTATCCACAATCCTCTTATCCATTAATGTGTGTGTTGTTTAAATTTAATGGCTTTGTTTTTGATGAACAACAATTTATATGATTTTATATTTGCTTTTGCCAAATGTTCAAAGAAATGTCAAACACTTGAAATGATTCTATTTCGTTCCTTTTCTATGTTCAAAGAACATTATGACATCGTTTTGTCGATTCACACAGATTCATTCAAGACGATAAAAGGAACGTAGCATATAGCGACATTTTACAAATTAAATTAATAATGTATATTCTACTGTTTAATGATTTTTAATTTTGGGTGCATTTTATCTTGTATACTCATTAAGTCTGAAAATTTGTGATTCCCAAATACAGTATTTTCTCAATAGAATTAGGATAAATTAATCCAGAATTTTCATATGGTACTCGAAACATGGATTTTCAGTAGACAGCCAAGACGAAAAATCAGGATGGTTACAAGTTTTTTTCGAAGCCAAGTTAATAATTTCTTCTTTAATGTTTTTTATACCAGGGTTTACATTTATTATTGATTTAAATTCACTTATATGAATTTTCGAAATTGTAAAGAAATAATAAGTTGGAGCTGTTAGCTTACTCATTTCACCAGATCTTCTCATCTCTGAATTACATGCTTCACAATATATTTTTTGCAAAAATTTTGAAATTATAAATCCAAGAAAATATGTCAAAGAGACGTCTTCAGATAAAGTATCTTCTCAAAGTGAGACGTATTCCTAATTGTCCATTTCACTGCATCATCGGAACATGTTTCACTACGGCTTTTACCGATATTATAAGCAGAATTTTCTCTCATTATTTCATTTTCAGAATTATCATGAGTAATTCCTTCTTCAGCAAATAAAAATTCCTCTTCATCCTCTTGATAATTACCACTTCCTGATTGTGAAGGAAGAACTTAGTGTGACAAAATGTTTGCAACTATTTCATTAAAATTACTTAAGGATGGATTGCTGTTGAATCCACATTTACTTCTTATTAAGAGGAGTCAGTACTCAGCAAAAATTTCAATTTAGATACTAGCGCGCCTGTAGGCAATAAAATTTACTATACGTAGGTTTGTGTCCTGAAAGTATGAAAATTCATATAAAATTAGCCCAGGCCTAGACCACAAGTCACATTAGAGACACCTAGCGTAAAAGACAGAAACCCAACATGCGACAATTTAAGACGAAAATGAAAATTTGCAGTTCACATAAATTGAAAATTTCTAACGAGAATTAACTCTCCTAAATTTTATTTTGCACATAATTGTTAAATATGCTATTTTTCTTTATATTTCTAAAACTTTCAACGAAATATTGCAATTTCTCGTTGGTGAAATATCAGGAGGAAAAACAAGTACTATTAGGGTCCAATAATTGAAAAAAGCGAAACTAAAAATGAAAAAACTCGACGTTATTTGCTAGATCTAGGCTTTATCTTTCTAAAATAGTCACAATCTAAGGAAATGAGAATACCTACTTACAGGAATTTGATTTAAAAAACTTCAATTTTTACCATTTTTTACAAGTTTCCAAGCTAATATCTCCATTACAAAACACTTTTTTTTAAATTTTTGCCGACCTTATTTACTAGACTAATTTTCTATGCTATCTTGATTTAGTTTATATGTTAAAAAGAAGTTGATATCAGGGTATTCAGAAAAAAGGTCTTCTGTTAACTGCAAAGTGCCTGTAACAGTTTGGATAAGTCCTTTAAGCCAATACGTTTGCTTATCTGCTTTGAATGATATAGCATTCCAATAAGGCGTAATTTCTTCTAAATATGCACGCACCGTGTTATCACCCTTTAAAGAGCTTTTGTAGAAATTTCTGTTGTACGCTTCCTTGCTATTCAAACAATCAAATAGCCTGTTTATTTTTGCCAAACATATTGACATTGATAAAGCATTAGGTGATACTACTTTACTAAACAGCTCCAATTCATTCGCCGTTTTAATGGCGGCGCTATAGGTGTTCCATCTAATTCTAAAATACGTTACCCTTATTTTGTAATAATGAAATATTACAGCAATTAAAAAAAAATGAGAGGTGCGTAGAATCATAATTACTTATGATTCTGCGCACCTCTTATTTTTTCCCACGCTTACGCAATTGCACTCACCTAAAAACCATGAAAACCAGAGCAAATGTGCAAAACTGCAATCATAAAAAATAAAAAACAAAATATTCTGATGAAAAAATTCTTGCATTATATCTCTTTTCCCTTTGCCAAGCGGTAGGCAGGCAGACCAAGCAATCCAGCTTCCAAGAATAATGTTTCAGAAAACAGTGCCCGTGTCGCTAGAAGCAAATATACATGAAGGCTTAAACACAATTGCGCCGACAGAGCGACAGACGACAAACGAAAAATTCGCTGCGAAACAGGCAGTCGAAAAATTGGGAACACAATTGCAACGACAGGCGGTGAGCGACGATTGTGAAAGAAGAAGATACTGAAATTTCATTTATTAAATGTTACGAGCGTTTTAAAAGGAGATTTTTATCAAGAATATTTTATATTATATTGAAAGAAATGCAATGAAGCAAAGTGTGAAAAAAAACTGAAAATCAGAAATTAACTAAATTAAACGCCTTGAAATATCCATCCAAACCGCGTCTTTTTTGTCCACTTGTCTTGCCTGCCTTACAAATCATACATTACTCTATGATTTCATACTTCCTCAATATATTTTTCCTCAAAGCTCATTTTTTTAAAATTACCGCGACGTGCTACCACCTAAAAAAGACAAAAGTGAATGCCACAACCATTTCATTCGATTAATTTTGTTGGTAGGACTGCAGCGACGACGGCAAAATTAAGGCTTAAACACAATTGCGACGACAGACGACAAACGACGACGATATATCGCTGTCAAACTTCTAAAAGCACAGCATTTTATGCGAATGCACCAAATTGCGACAACCGACGTTGAGCGATCGACGACATTATCGCCGGGATTGATCAGTTTCTAAAGGCTTAAACACAATTGCGACGACAGAGCGATAGAACGACAGACGACAGCGAATATTTCGCTGCGAAACAGGCATTCGAAAAATTGGGAACACAATTGCAACGACAGGCGATGAGCGACGATTGTGAAAGAAGAAGATATTGAAATTTTATTTGTTAAATGTTTCGAGCGTTTTAAAAGGAGATTTTTATCAAGAATATTTTATATTATATTGAAAGAAATGCAATGAACCAAAGTGTGGAAAAAAACTGAAAATGCGGAAATTAAATAAATTAAATGCTTTAAAATATCCATCCAACCCTTGTCTTTTTTGTCCACTTGTCTTGCCTATCTTGTAAACTATAAATTATTTTATGCATTTCGCATTTCTTCGATCTATTTTTCCTCTAAGCTCACCTAAAAAAGACAAAAGTGAATGCCACAACCATTTCATTCGATTAATTTTGTTGGTAGGACTGCAGCGACGACGGCAAAATTAGAAACTGATCAATCCCGGCGATAATGTCGTCGATCGCTCAACGTCGGTCGTCGCAATTTGGTGCATTCGCATAAGATGCTGTGTTTTTAGAAGTTTGACAGCGATATATCGTCGTCGTTTGTCGTCTGTCGTCGGAATTGTGTTTAAGCCTTTATGCGAATGCATCAAATTGCGACGAGCGACGTTGAGCGATCGACGATATTATCGTCCGGATTGATCAATTTCTAATTTTGCCGTCGTCGCTGCAGGCCTACCAACAAAATTAATCGAATGAAATGGTTGTGGCATTCACTTTTGTCTTTTTTAGGTGGTAGCACGCCGCGGTAATTTTAAAATAATGAGCTTTGAGGAAAAATTGATCGAGGAAATGCGAAATCCATAAAATAATTCATAGTTTACAAGAAAAGCAAGACAAGTGGACAAAAAAGACGTGGGTTGGATGGATATTTTAAAGAGTTTAATTTACTTAATTTTCTCATTTTCAGTTTTTTTCCACACTTTGGTTCATTGCATTTTTTTCAATATAATATAAAATATTCTTGATAAAAATCTCCTTTTAAAACGCTCGAAACATTAACAAATGAAATTTCAACATCTTCTCCTTTCACAATCGTTGCTCATCGCCTGTCGTTGCAATTGTGTTCCAAATTTTTCGACTGCCTGTTTCGCAGCGAATTTCCCGCTGTCGTCTGTCGTTCTATCGCTCTGTCGTCGCAATTGTGTTTAAGCCTATAGTCTGTCGCTCTGTCGTCGCAAATGTGTTTAAGCCTTTACACAATGATCAATCCCGACGATAACTTCGTCGATCGCTCACCGTCGCTCGTCGCAGTTTGGTGCATTCGCATAAGATGCTGTGCTTTTATTTTAGACAGCGATATATCGTCGTCGTTTGTCGTCTGTCGTCGCAATTGTGTTTAGGCCTAGAAGTTTGACAGCGATATTTCGTCGTCGTTTGTCGTCAGCTTACAGCTTAAATATTTTCAACTGGAGGTGATATGGCACAGGGTGCGAACAGAATTGGTTGCACTGTTCTTCTTGTCGCTTCTTGTAATTTATTATTCTAAGGTAATAAATTAAAGTTAACACTAGGAAATTTTTGTTCATGCCAATGGATTCTAGATGGTTGGTAGATGGAGGTATTATAATATAGGATAGGGGGATGACATTTTCATGAGAAATCCTTTACGGGTTTTAGTTTTCGAGATATTAGCGTATTAATAATTCAAGTTACCCTAGAATATTTTTGTTCAAGCCAATGGATTCTAGGTGGCGTGGGGTGGTGGTACTTCTAGGAGGGACGAAATTCTCATCAGAAATCCTTGACGGGTTCGCCATTTCTTTAGTAAGGTTACCTAGTTGCATTAGCTGGAACTACCAGCATGCCTTGGTTTTAATGTTTTCTTTTATTAGCGGGAAAGTTCTAGATATCAGCATTACGTCATCATCGTTTTGCTGTTTTCAAATGCTGCACCTAAAGTTTTCTTAGTGGGGAAGTTGTACATATCAGCAACATTCGAACATCATATCACCTTGGCTTGATGTTTTCTCAGCAAATTAATATTATTGGGTTCAGGGGGTAAGGTTCCCCAGCGGCATTAGCCGATACTACATATGTTGTTCAACTCGAGGGAAAGCAAGGTTCCCTAGCGGCATTAGCCGGTACTACCAGCATGGCTTGGTTTTGCTGTTTTCTTGCTTGACGATTTATTAGCGGAGAAGTTGTAGATATCAGCATCATTCGAATTTCACAACATGATATCACCTTGGCTTGATGTTTTCTTAGCTAATTATTACTATTATTGTGTCTTGGGGGTGCATGTATTGAAAGCTCGCAGTTGCTCTTTCGAGTGCAAACACCATTTCTTGAGCAAGGTGCCCTAGTACTGGTGTCGGTACTACATATGTTGTTCATCTCGGGCTTGGGGATACAGATCCCTTTGGGGATACGAGATCACTTTTAGCACCCTTCAACATAGGGAAATAACATAGGTTTTCAATTTTGTTTCTACAGTTCGCTTATTTTTCATCTCGAACTCGTAGCCTCTAAGTTGACATCAACATTTTGCATCACAAGTTTTGGGGATACGAGATCACTTTGGGGATACGATATGACTTTCAGCACTCTCAAGCATAGGGAAATAGCGTAGGATTTCGATTTGGTTTCTGGAGTTCGCTTATTTTTCATCTCGAATTTTGGGGATACGATGTCACTATCAACTCTCTCCAGGATAGGGAAATTGCATAGGTTTTCGATTTTGCTTCAGGAGTTCACTTATTTTTCATCTCGGACTCGTAGCCTCTAAGTTGATATCAACATTTTTCATCTCGAGTTTTGGTAATACGAGATCACTTTGGTGATACGAGATCACTTTCAGCACTCTCCAGCATAGGGAAATAGCATAGGTTTCCGATTTTGTTTCTGGAGTTCACTTAATTTTTATCTCGGGGATCGTAGCTCTAAACATTTCTGAAGGGGTGGGAAGCTTTATTGGTGGAGGTTGTTGGTTAAGTTTGATCTGGTTTTGGAGGCTACAATTTGACCTTGAAGTTCCCGCTCCTGTGTCTGGGTGCTGGACGTTGGCTGAGAGCTTTAGTGGCAATATCTTATACTATGACTAGGACTGCCTGGGGTGTGTTGGACTGGTCTACGTTACCTACAGCAAGGCTTGGGTAGAATGTGTGTGGCATATGTGTATTAAGTAATGATGTGAAATACCCTAAGCGAATTTATATCGGACTGTTTACTTGTCAGCTTGAGTTTGGTTTTAGTTGTTAACTTTAGTGTGAGTTCCTGTGGTATTTTGGGCTGGGCTACTTGATGGCTGACGAAACGTTATCTAAGGTGTGGGTGGATGTGTGCAGCTGTGTATTTATGTTCATGCCAATAGATTCTAGAAGGTGTCAGTGGGGGTATTAGTTCTAGGGTTGGACAAAATTTTTATCAGAAATCCTCCACGGGCTATGGTTTTCGAGTTATTAGCGATCTTACCTTTTTAGGTATAATTAATATTAGTAATAATTCAAGTTAACCCTAGGATATTCTTTGTTCATGCCAATAGTTTTAGTACTAGGGGCTTGTAATTAATATTATTAGTTGAAAAACAAAAAAGATCAGGCGAAGTTGGTTGGGGTGAATGTAGGTAGATATGTTGACTTAGATAAGTAATGGAAATTAGTAAATGCTTAATTTTGCTCTTCAGGTGTAATGCTTCTAATTTGATTATTTGCATAAACAAATTCGCACAGTCCAGTAAAATAAGCCGAGCAAAGTAAACAAATGAGCGATTTATGTTTTTTAATGAATGATTCCGAATTTACTTACCTGAATACAACAACAACAACAAACAACTTATATTAATATGTAGGATATGATGTCTTAGATGAGTAGTGGAACTTATAATTGAAAATTTCTTTTGCTTAAAAAAAAACAACAACAACTATAACGTAAGTTGTGGATATTCGATATGTAAATATAGATTACGGCTGCTTGGGATGTTAAGAAACATGAAGTAATGAGAATTAAAGCCTTATCAGATAATTTTCGATGTAGGGGTGTGTGTATTGCAAAGTCTTCGGTTTTATGAAAAACTGTTTTTTTATTTTCAATAAAATTTCTTTTTAGGCGGGTTAAATTTAAAACCTTGATGATCTATGATATCAATGTGGGGTGATACTAATATAGTGTGATATGTTGACTTAGATGAGTAGTGAAAGTTGTATGGGTACAGTAAAAGACTTCTCATCAAATTTTTGGTGATAAGGTCTAATGACATGACCAGTGTTGCCACACGAATCTATAGTACCTTGTTAGCCTAGCCTGAAAGTGATTTGAGCAGCCACACCTGAGAAAATTACATGTTATGATTAAGAAAGCTTCATGATATACATATATCTAAAGTAATACCAATGGATTACATAAGGAATGTAGCTTCTTCATCTGCAAACATCAAATTATCACTATCATTCTGCGACATGTGCCGCAGAAATTATATTAAGTCTAGTCTAAAATATGTATTGTAAATAAAAATTGTATTATGATTATAATGCCATTTATTGAAATAATTTGCTTTAATTGTATTATATTAGGTCTAAAGTCTTTTTCTTTAGTTCAGGAAAGCCAAGATTTCATAGATATAGACTGATCATTATAATGAATATTCCTTATGTCTTTAGACCAACGTGGCTTTAAAAGGTTCGTTGTGCACCATTTTCACAAATAGCATCTCTGCGTATTTACTTTTTGCGATCTTTGTTGGAATATCCTGTTTTTTCGAGCTGTTGGTAGGGGACAGTCGACTCGTTTTTGGATGAAAAACCTTCTTTATTTCTGGAAACAGCGATTTCATAGATGTAGGCTGAGCCTTATATGAATATTCTTTATACCTTTCGTCCGAAGGCTTTAGAAGGTTTGTAGTGTCCTTAGAACTCATGTTGGAATAATTGCGTAATTAGCTTGCCAAGAAACAGTGGCCTGTTTGGGTAAAGAGCAAAACATCAACCGAAAAACAAGTTATGAAACTATCATTTATATGCATTTGGCACATGGTCTTGGAAGCAGCAATTTGTCTTTGACCTCTGACGTCACATTAACGTTTGAAACCGAAAGTGTCTGCTCTTGGACTCACTTGGATGATGAGTAGTGCAAGTTGTATGGGAGATTATAATTAGCTGTGAGTAAACAATAAAGAAGAAGATTTCTGGCAACAGTATATTCCACACATAATCTTACAGGTGGAAGAAAATTTTATAAGAATCTGGTAACTGCATTTCCTTATAAACCTTATATAAATTCATATGTATGTGCACAAACCGAGCTATAGAGTTTTGTTCTAGATGAAAGCACATTTTAAAAGACCGGAAAATAAATATCAGTAAAATAAAAGGCTATAAAAATTAGGTGGCAGTATGTTCTATACAAAATCTAATAACCAGAAGAAAATTTGATAAGAATCTGGTAACATGTTCAGTTCACAATTTAAAAAGCAGAAGAACATTTTATAAGAATCTGGTAACTGTATGTTCCATACAAAATCTGACAGACAGAAGAAAATTTTGTTATAATCTGGTAACAGTATGATCCAAACAAAATTTAAGTTTTTATGCATTTCCTGATGAGTAAGCCTTATATAAATCCACATGTTCTATATAAAAAAATCGGGGTGGAAATATCTGTTAAAAAATTAGTTAGGGTATGTAGTGTTTATAAAAAAAATTCATATCTCCAAAACAGCATATCCTAAAACATCTAAAAATAAATAGTGATAAGAAAACTTTTATAAGAATTTGGTAACAGTATATTCTATCCAAAATCTACTGGATAGCAAGCAATTTTATAAGAATCTGGAAAGTGAATTGCAGGAGAATTTGGATAGTGGTTAGTGTATTCCCGAATGTTGAACTGTTAAGATGGATATTGAGGAATTTTTAAGAGAATTTAATAACATCTTACTCGAGGAGCATAAGAAACAAATTCAAGAATGCTATAACTTTTTAAAATTATATAAAAATATTGAAAAAGTCGAGTGAAAATTCAGCACTAAATAAGCTGCCCTTGGTCAAGGGATGAGTCAATGGATGGATCAGATACATGTGAACGTTGTGGTGTTGCTAGATGCCTAAAACAAGTTGTGAAGCTATATAAACTCTACCAAACATTGAGACGAAGTCATTGCGAGGCATGCCTTAAAAAGTGCGATTTACCTTAGCACTAGAAATTCTCATTTTGTATACTTGGAGAACTCATAAAATATCATGCTGTACGCAGATGTTGATTTCAACGACAGATTCATCAAACAGAGGAAATTTTGATTACAGCTAACATAAAGATTACAGCTCTGTACCATAAGATTATAAGAAATAATACTTTTTAATTTTTAATAAATTATATTTTATATATGGCCTTCTTCCCATAATAAGTCCGGAGCTCCCGAATAATATTTAACCACTACAACGGATGACGGTGGCGGTGGTGGTGGTGTGGGGTGGTGGTGGTGGTTGCGGTGATGGTGGCTTTGACTCTGAAGTCTGACGTAACCTTGACCTTTGAGATCAACCAGAAGTGAGGTCAGATAACAGCTAAACAGCTTTTCAAACAGCTCTGATAAAAGCTTTTCAAACAGGTCTGATAAAAGATAAACAGCTTTTCAAACAGGTTTAATCGTAGAGGATTTCTGATCAAAATTTCATCCCCCCTCCATATCCTATATTATAATACCCCCACCACTCAACCATCTAGAATCCATTGGCATGAACAAAAATTTCCTAGCGTTAACTTTAATTATTACTAATATTAATTCAAAAACACAGCCTAAATTCAGGCGCAACACTTGAGAAGAGCAAAATCATAATAAAAAAGCCTACATTTAGGTGCACCACACATCTATCCAAGAAAACCGTAGCACCGGAGCATGATGGTAGTACCGGCTAATGCCACTAGGGCGCAGTTAAGACCAAGTGACACATCCAAGACATTAGCCAGTCAAGACTCAATGATGTCCAAGACATACACCAGTACAGACAAGAGCTAATGGTGCACCCAAGGCACAAACCAGCACATTCAAAACACAGTCCAAAGTTTAGTATGAGTTTAGTATGAACTCAAACTACTACCTGGCGACGGTCGCGCCATCTGTGGCGAAATTATGGAAGCAAAAACTATGCGCCAGAGCTCTCATAGAACAACTACGGTCACCTCTGTGCAAGTACGATTTTTGAAGTGGTTTTTCGCTTACATTTCTAAAACAGTTCGTCTGACAGTAAACCTGGTTATAACCAATTTCATAGAACTTTACATTCTGAAGAACTTTTCAGTACATTAAAATCGTAATTTTCACAGTATTCGCAAAAATCCTAAAGTTTTATATGGCAACACTAAGAAGGTGTTGCCCGATTTAATCTATTTTTTAATTTTATTTTCTATTGCTATGAAAACACCATGTTCTAAATTTTAGCTCTCTACGTTGACGCGTTCTCAGGCAGTTCCCAAATATATAGTGAAAAACGGCCGATTACTTCCATTTTCGAACTTAAATTTACTTTTTTTTAAAAGCCCGTGTGCAAAATTTCAGTCCTCTAAGTAAGCACAAGTTACATTCGGGTTTAACCCTGTGTTATATATAACAACCAATTTGTTATATATCTTCTCGGGGTTTACCTATGTCAGTGACAAAGAGTACTCACAGTTGTTGCCAGTCTGCCCAATCGGCTTATCCAATGCCTTAGGCAGCGGCGTAATCTGGTTGCAGTATCGCAGCGGGAGTATTTCACAAAAAAAACTTTTGTCTTTCACGTTTTTTTCTTCTTTATTTTATTATTAAATTAAATTACACTTAACTACTTCTTTTTCTCTTAAGGGAGTACACTTAACTCACATTCCGCTTTACCAAATGCACGCTAACCGATCCGATCAAGCACAGTTGTATTCCTTTTTTCTTTTTCGACTTTTAAATTTCGCTTTCAAAAATAAATCCACTCGACTTTCTAAAAAAAACTGACTGCTCAAAACCGACTCTTAAAAAAAACTGTTCAAAAACGAGTCTTCAAAACCGACCGTTCAAAACCGACTCTTTAAAACGACTCTCCAGAGACTTGATTTTTTAAATCTCAAGTCTAATTGTTCAGGATAGGAAAATGCTTAATTAGCATTCCTATCCTGAGAAAATTATTTACCGCTGGGCATGTTTAAACATGCCCAGAATTATCGCGACGGACGATGGTTGAAAATGAAATTTGATATTTTCATAAATATCAAACCATCGTCTTGCTATCGTGCATACATTGTTGCGATCACAATGTATGCAGCTCGCGACAATTCGCTGATAAGAGCTTTTTTCGGTGAAGACTTGATCGTTTCAGTCTTCACCGACGTAAAATTTCACGCGCCCGATATGTATGTATATATGTATGTATGTACATACATATCGTATTTACGACAAATCTTACTGAAGGTAAGATTTGTCGTGGGGCTTTTGTTTTTTTCTAATGAAACGACTTGGGATGAAACTTAAAACTTCTATTTTTCCCAAGTCGTTTTTATGGGAAAATATTTTGGTTTTTGTGCAAAGGAATGTGACGAAATTGCTGATGGCAATTTTTCGCTTTGCAGAGAGATAAGCTAACCATATTTTAAGCATGATTAGCTTTATACTTATGTATGTGCCTAGCTTATACTTATGTATGATGATTAAATAAATTTAATCAATTATAATTATTTTTAAATTACCTATTTTAGACAATTTAGATATATAACAATCCTTCCCCCTTCGAAAAAGAGTATTATTCTTTGAAGAGGAATAATACTCAGGGGAAGGTGTAGACAGAAATCAATTTGTGCACGTCAGCGCAATTGCATTGACCAGATGTTTAGGTTTTAACTTTCTTGATTAATGCCGTCAGTCTTATCTCAGTTGAGAAAGATTTTGTTTATATATCGATGGTCGGGAACATATAAGAAATTTGTGCATTGCACTAAGATTTTTGGCTCATTCAACATGACGTTCCGAGTTGCGCTAGGTCGAAATCCCTGGTATCCCCCGAGCCTACTAACAGCCCGAATTACCAATATTTGTATCTCCCGGGTAGCTCGCAATTGGCAGGGACCCATCAAGCTTTTGCTACACGAGCGGGATGCCGAGCCCGCGGTTTCCTGGATGGAGCCTGCTGAGGCCGGTCATACTTATATGGCCAATTTGTTTGCCATTCCTCATGGCGGTATGGGCTGGTCCGCTTCAGGTAAGCTGATTAAACGAAAAGAGAAATAAAATCCTTGGGTTTTGGCTAATGCTTTATTTTAAACTTTCAGGTGGCACCCTTGTTATTAGTGGGGAGTATGGTTTCTGCGGATGTTGCATGTTTTCTGAGTCTGACCCCGTGGCGGCGCTTTATGCCATGTTCTTCGCAACTCCACCTGGCTCTCCATCAGGATCAGAAGAGGGCGCAGATCATGCCGAGCCACCACCCGGATATGACGGGGTCGCGTTAGAACTCGCGGCTTCCGACGATTGGGACTCTGAAGATTTTGTCGGCGACGTGACAGGTTCAGAGAACTGGGATCTTGAAGAGCCAGCTATCTAAGTGCATCAATGTGCCCTTTTTTTTATTTTTATTTTCATTGAAAAATTTGTATCTATCCTATCCCTTCTTCTTCTTCATAATCAATAAATATAAGTTTCTTCCCCTTAAAAAAAATGAGTTTTATTTTAATGTTCCTATTCACCTTTCAGGATTTTTTTTTGTTTGGCTTTTAATTTAGTCGGCGCGGTCGTTCGGTTCTTGATCGGATTGGCACTGGTTTTTGGCTTGACATATTTTCTTATTTTACAAAAAAGGAATTTTGTCATCTTATTTTCTAAAGTTTGTTTTCAAATATTTATTCCTATTCTATTCTTATCTCTTACTTATTTAAAAAATTTTTGCTAATTTCTACTGTTTTTTTTTATGTTGTTGCTAATTATGTGTATTTCTGCTTTAACATTTATTGGTATATTATGTTCTATTCTGATGTTAGTGGTTATTTAATTTTTATGCTAGGTTAGTTTTATTACATTATTTATTTTGTTTATTTTATTTGTAATCCTATTTTTGTTTTCTTATTTATTTTTATTTATATTGTTTATTATTATTATTTAACACTAGCGGGGGAGGATATCTTTTACTTCCTTTTGTTTTGAGTATATATATGTTCTTATTACCCTATTTTACCTTAAGTCTAGGCTTTAATAATTATTTATTTATGTTCTCTCCAGTTTCGTTTTTATTATTATTTATTATTACTAACTGATTTATTTGGGGTTAATAGAAACCACTTACATTTATTTTTTCTGTGTTCTAGTACCAGTGATAATGCTGATGACCATTTGAAGTGGTGATACTATACCACTTGCACTGACCTAGTAGGTGGCAAGGTGCGGGTCCTTTTTAGAGGGGTAGGTTCGATTATTTCGATATGTTTGCTTTGTTCCTCCGCCTCTGGGGTTTTCTTAGGCTTGCGTGAACGATAATTTTTTATGAATGGGACTAGCCATTTGGCGACCAGGTACAGTACCATACATGTGATGACAACACCAGTTAAGGATACTGATGTTGCAGCTAGGACATGTGTAGGGTGGTGACTGATATGAGGAACTATTTTTTCTAATTTTTCGTCCAGTTCTTTTAATGACTGGGTACCTTCTAGGATGATGCTGTTAGTGTCATCTCCTGAATATAGTTCTGTCTGTATTTCTTCCGACGGTATTTTTTCTTTGGTTTCATTAAGATATTTGTCCACTATTTGTTCTAATGGAGTTATATTTGGGAAATAAGTGGGTTGTTTGAGACTCAATTGCTGGATATTTTCTGCCTCATAGTGTAGGATTTGGGATCCTACTTGTACTTGACAGGGATGGTTGATAGTAATTATTCCTTGGCCTTCTATTTTTGAAGTTAGGAATTGTTGGGTACACTGAAGGTGTACAATTGTTGGTTCTATCAACGAGAATATCCAAGAATTTGGTTTACTTAATTTGATAAGTAGGTCTCTGGGAGGTATTTGTGCTCTGAATTGGCACTGTGGCTCTTCCTTTAATGGATTAAAGAGCAGCTTCACTACGCATTCTTTGGACATTGTAGCCTTTGTTATGGGAATGCCTAGCTTGGCGATGTAAGTGTCCTCTTTGGAAGATTGAGTGATCTTTTTGAAGATTTTAAGATCTTGTGTTTTTAATAATAGAATATCCTGTGTCTGTACCTGGTGCGCTACGTGCGAGTACTGTATGTCGGGTACCAATGATTGTTTTTTGTTAATGTGTATAGGAAAACTATGCACTCTGTACAATTTCATTTGTGGTCGATTGAAAATTGGGAGTTGTATTCTAATAACTAATTTGTCTTGGACTATACGAGCCTTTGTTTCCGCTGTCTGATATAGCAGGGAGAGACAATTTTGTACATCTGGGCAAGTAGCGTGGGACTTGTGGTATATCCCTAATAAACTTTTGGGAGACACCACACCACTAGTGGATGCAACTGGTGATTTTTACTGGAAATTATTATGTCGAGTAAGGCTTGTTGCCTGTACTCAATCTCGACAATTTGTAAGGTCAGGCTTGAAATTCTCTCCTGCCTTAATTGTCTCATTAGTAAATCATCAGTGATATTTTGCATTCTATTTACCTGGAGATTTACTTGACGTTGTCTTTCCTGCAGAGATGTCAATGGCTTTTGGATTTGTTGTAGTGTAGTTTTGACTACACTGATCTGCTGTCTTTCCAGGTCGGCTAGTGCTTTTGTATTTGTTTCGAGCTCCTCGAGTCGACTGTATACCTCTTGTTCATTAGTGCTGTCCATGGTCCATGGTCTCGTCAACGTATGAGCATTGTACTCATTCAAAAATTGAATTGGGAAGTTGTTTAATTTACTACAATGAGTAAAAAGTAAATCATGAAGAGGAATACAAAACTCTCAAGGCAAGGTATGAGGGATGCAAGTCAAGGCAAGCAAGAAAAATTTTATTGGTAGAGTATTTAATTCACTCAGAGAGTAAGGGTTTATTTGTTATATGTTCAGTTTTATTTACTTAGCGTATTTTTTATTAATTTAAATAAAATTTAGGTAAAGTTTGACTTCATGAGTCATAGGGAGTAATCCCGAGTGCGGAACCTTTAAGTAGGTAGTTATTAGTTTAACTGGCGAAAATTTGTTTCAGTGGGACTTATTTTCTAAAGGTGTATGTACCAGTGTACTACTCGTAATAGGGCTTTAAACGGTTGTTGTGTACTACAACCTGCCGTTTGCCTATTTTTATGGTAGTGTTTGTTGGACTAGGTACGTTGATTACCAGATATGGGCCAACCCAGATTTGAGACAATTTGTGTTTGCGGCTTTCACTTTTGAGGAGGACTTTGTCTCCTAGGTGGAAAGTGAGAGGCCTGACTGTTTTGTCGTAATATGCCTTTGAGCGTTGTTTGCTGGCTAAGAGATTTTTACGAGCCGTGGCATATGATTTTTGTAATCTGTATTTGAGCATATGGTAATAACTTTCGTGGTTATATACGGGCTCAGGGTCCCGTTTTAAATTAGTTGGGACATCCGCTGTGAAGCCGTAAAGGCAATCCATCGGGGTTAGTTTAGTACCCTCGTGTACACTGTTATTGTACACGAATGCAGCGGTTCGTAGGAATTGATCCCATGTTTTGGGATTCTCGTCTACGATTGTACGCAGATATTCGATTAATGGTCTATGGGCACGTTCTAGTGCTCCATTAGACTGTGGATGGTATGCGGAAGTTTGTAACTTCCTTACCTTTAGCAGTTTGCAGACCTTCTTGAATAGCTCACTCAGGAAATTAGTTCCCTGATCGGTGACTATTCTCTTTGGAATGCGATAACGCGTGACAATCTCATTGAAAAAGATTTGCGCCACCGTTACTGCTTCTCCATTTGGTATGGCATACCAATCGACAAACTTGGTGAGATTATCTTGGAAAGTTAAGATATATTTATTACCTGATATGGTCTCTTCTAGTGGACCTACTATATCGAGGTAAACCTTGTCGAAAGGTTGTTCTGCGATGTCCGTTATTACCATTGGCATCTTGAATTGTGGCGATGCCTTCATTGTTTGGCACTTAGGGCATTTTTTTATGTACTTTTTTATATCGCTAAGCATGTGTCTCCACCAATACTTGCGTCTGATTCTTTTATAAGTCTTAATGACACCCTGATGGCCGCCGAAAGGAGAGTCGTGGTAATCCTTTAGGATTGTTTGAACTTCCTTGGGGCTCGTGATTATCTCAGGTGCCTTGACTGGACTTATGTCTTGTTCAAGCGTAGCAGGGGGTTGTATTTCCGCCTCTGGGAGTTTAGTTTCTTTATCTTCCGCTGCCGTGGGCGGTGTTTCAGCGCTGGAGCTAGTATTGGCCTCTTGGGCTTTTTGTTTTTGAGCTCTGGTCACGGCGAAGCAATGAGCGGGTTTCTTTGTTTTCTTTTTACTTGGGGAAATACTTTCCTCCACATCTGAGTCCATAGTGTGGTGGACTTGGGCTTGTACCGTTAAAGTGTTGCCTGTATTGCCTTCGATTAATACTTGTGGAATGCGGCTTAATGCATCCGCATTGGTATTATACTTCCCTGGTTTATATTCGATGGTATAATCGAATTCTGATAATTTGTGGTGAAATCTCACCAAACGGGAAGTCGGGTCTTTAACGTTAAAGACACCTTTGAGAGGCTTGTGGTCAGTATAGACCGTGAATTTCCTGCCTTGGAGGTAGCATCGGAAATTTCTAGTGGCCCAGACTATAGCCAATAACTCCTTTTCAATAGTGGAGTAATTTCTCTCGGCTTTGTTCAGCGTTCGGCTTGCACAGGCGATAGGCTGGTCTTTACCCACTTCTCCTTGGGAAAGTACAGCTCCTAAAGCTTCGTTACTGGCGTCCGTTGCACAGGCGATAGGCTGGTTTTTACCCACTTCTCCTTGGGAAAGTACAGCTCCTAAAGCTTCGTTACTGGCGTCCGTTGTGAGGTTGAATGGTTTAGAAAAATCTGGATAGATTAAAAGAGGTGGGGAAATTAGAGCATTTTTAATGCTTTGAAATGCTTCTTGGCATTTCTCGGTCCAATTGAATTTTACGTCCTTGCGGAGTAAATTCGTGATTGGACGAACGATTTTAGAGAAGTCCGGAATGAACTTCCTATAGTAATTGGCGAGTCCTAAAAAGGACTGAACTTGCCTTACTGTTCTGGGAACAGGAAATGTTTGGACGCAGGCCGTTTTGCTGGGGTCTGGTAATGCACCTTCGCTAGAGCATTTGTGCCCTAGGTAAACAACTTCTCTTCTCAAGAACTGGCACTTCTCTGGCTGCAGTTTGAGGTTGTTCTCTCTCAATTTGTCGAAGACTTTGCGAAGTTTATCATTGTGGTCATTTAGGTTTTTCCCGTAAATGACGATGTCGTCAAGATAAACGAAACATTCGAGGCCTTGTAGGCCTGTCAGAACGAAGTTCATGAGGCGTTGGAATGTAGCGGGAGCTCCTTTGAGTCCGAATGGCATACGCTTAAATTCGTAGTGCCCGTAATTAGTGCTAAAAGCGGTCTTATGTCGATCTTTTCTGTCGACTAAGACTTGATGATAGCCGTTGGCCAAATCGAGAGTGGTAAAGTACCTGGCATGACCTAGTTGGTCAAGAATATCCTCGATTCGGGGTAGCGGAAATGCGTCGCCAATTGTCTTTTCATTCAATTTACGAAAATCGACAACGACGCGCCACCTTTTTTCACCGTCGGGTCCCGCCTTTTTGGGGACAACTAATAAGGGTGAATTCCAAGGGCTTTTGCTAGTTTGGACTATCCCATTTTCTAGCATTTCTCTTAATTGCTCGTTGATTACTTGTCTCTGGGTCTCTAGTAGTCTGTAGGCCTTTTGGTTTATGGGCGCTTGATCTTGTATTAAAGGGATATTGTGGGTGATAGCATTTGTGTATGTGAGCTTATCACCTTTTAGAAAGAAGATATCATTGTACTCGTAGCAGAGTTCGGATATCGAAGCTTTTTCTTCCGCATTTAGATTTGGGTCTTGGCTGAGCTCTTGGTCTAACCTGTTGACTCGCGGCGTATGTGTGGGATCTTCATGATCCGGAAATAAGTATTTTACGTGTTGTAAGATAGCTGTGTTTTCCGAAAAGCTTACGTTAGTGTTAGGTTGTTGTAACCTTTTTTTTTGAGCATTTTTACTTACTTTACTAGTCGGCAGGGCATGTGCTTCCTGCTCTTTTATTGGTGGAGTACCGTAATTTATGGGTACTTTACATTGGTCCAAGTACTCGCACGCATTCGTATTTTGGCTAATAGGCCGTGAAAAATTGGTTCTCTTAATGCTATTTGACGGTAGAGCCAACTTTGCCTTCAATGAGGTCTTACGGATCTCGCACGCGTCTTTTATCGGGCTCAGGGGGCACCTTGTATTCTTAATACTAATTTTATTAAGTGGTGGAGTCGACTTTGCCTTTAAGTAGGTCTTACTGAGCTCGCACGCACTTGTGATAGGGCTCTTGGGCCACTGTTGTTTCTTAACACTAACTTGGTTGGGTGGTGGAGTCGTCTTTGCCTGAGAATAGGTCTTACTGAGCTCACACGCACCTGTTATAGGGCTCTTTGGCCTCGTATATATCTTAAATCTATGTAAACTAGACGGAGGAGTCCTCGGCATCTTGTTTATCGGCTTCTGGATCTCGCTCGCATCTTTTATAGGGCTCTTGGGCCTCGAAATTTTTTTATAATTTACTCTATTGGACGGTGGAGTCATTGCTGCCTCTGTTCGGGTCTTACTGAGCTTGCACACGTCTTGTATGGGGCTCTTGGGCCGCGTTAGTAACTTATATCTAGGTATTCTGGAGAAAGAAGTCTTGCTTGACTTCTGTTCCGCCTTGGGAATCTCACTGATGTTTGTGTTATTCGCTTGCGATTTATTCGGCTTGAGAACGTGTTGTGTATCAGTGGCTTCTCCTATTGGGATGACGGCGTAGTCATGTATAGGGAGCAGTTGTAATAATAAACTGTTGATGACTACTTTAAAATTGTTAATGTTGAGTATGGCAACTAGCACTGTTTCTTTCCCAGTAGGGAGTAAACTGTTGGCCAGGAAGACTCCGTCGCCTATCTCTTTAGATAAACAGAGCATTTCTTCCTTCACTCGTAACGGGACTGTGGTGATAACTTGTGACCTAGCAGGTATGCATATCGGTTCCTCTAAAGTAACCAGATGCTGCCTCATATCGCTGGTTTCTTGATCACCCAGACAGCTCTTTTCGTATTCCGTCGGCTCTTGTTGAACCTGGCAGCCAGCATTACTCTGTTGAGATGCCTTGGAGACACTGCATGTAGATAGCTTAACCTGTTTAGGTTCCATCTTTTCAGCAACTGACCTCACTTCGACTGCTTTTCTGGAATACAGCTTGTCCGTTTTGCATGACAAGGGCACGGTGAACTCTTCGGGATTTGTTTCCGTACAAGGAAACTTGAGTGCTTTATTTGGGCCTTCAACATTACAATTGTTTGATAGGAAATCGTTTCCTAACAGGCCGTCATCGGAAAGACCTGGCAGGTTTTGTACCACCTGAAACTAGCAGGGAATTTTATTTTTAAAATTGAAGTTGCCCTTGCAATTTCCCAATGTCTTTCCGGTTCCAAAAGGGGTCTGTAAAGTGCATGCCTCATTGTAATTAATTATCTTGAGGTCTTTAATTGCTCTTTTCTTAATAATACTAACCTCAGCGCCAGTGTCCACTACTAGTTTTGTATGGCCGTTAAAGCTTATGTCCAGTGGAAGTTTCACTGTAGGGACACCGGATTCGGGCGCTTGAGGTGACCCTTTTAATTTTTTAGTTGGGTTTAGAGTCGAGCCGGGGAGTTTTGGGTCGACTGCATGTCGTTTCCCTGACTCCGGGCTTCCCAATTTTTCTTCTGGCGGCAGTCTTCGTCTGCATGTCCTCGGCGACCACAAAAGGTGCATTTGAGTCTTATATTGAAGACTTGAGGACTTTTTGTGTTGTGTTGCTCTTGTGTAGATCTGTTGGAGAGGCGTGGAGGAACAATTTGTTGGGTCTGTTGACTTTTTCTGCAATCACGGACGTCATGTCCATAGATTTTGCAGTTTGAGCAGAAAGGGGTGTTCTTGCGCTTAAGGCAATCTGTATATGTATGACCCTTTCGCTGGCAGAAATTACACGTGATGTTGCGGACCAGTGTATCTGTATCCGAGTTTCTGGCATCAGTGTTTGTAAATGGTCTTTGTCGTGACTGTGATGAACCTGAGTTATTCACATTGCGTGAAAACTGATTTGGATTTGGAGCTCGAGGTGATGCGAACATGGGTGTTGATGGCATTTGATAGTAAGGAGCTCTATAGTAAGCTCTCACTCGTAAATCTGGGTCTACTGGAGCCATTGGAGGAGCTTGTACCAGAGGAGTCTGGACGAATGTAGCACTTTGTTGTAATTTCTCCATGTCCAAGGCTTTTTGAATTAGTGACTCTAAATCGTCTTCTCCCTGCGTGAGCAAATATTGACACAGGTGTGGGTTAGTTACTCCACTTTTCAGAGCGTTTTTGGCGAAATCCATGAGCTGTGTTTTCACAGCAGGGACTGCCTCAGCTCCATACTTCTGTGTCGCTGCCTCGTTGCAAATCGTCAACAACTGTTTCAATCTTGTAATGAACACAGTGAGAGATTCTAACGGGTTTTGTCTGGTGGTAGTTAGTTTGTTCACCAGCTCCTGATATGTCTCACGGGGAAGGTATGTTCTGTTTAAACGTTCCTCTACTTCAGTAAATGAAGCAGGGACGTCTGAAGCGAATAATTGGTATGCGTCACCTCTGAGTCTTGTAGGAAGGACCTGAATGAAAGCCATTTTTTCTTCATCATTTAGGCACTGCATAGTTTGTTTGCAGCAGCCGATGAAGGTTTGTAGTTCTCGTCCCACTTGTGGGGTACTTTCACCCGAAAATAAGGGAACGAGTTGAGCTGTGAGTTTAGCTACTTTTGCGTAGTCCACCATTGTGTGTAGTCTATTGACTGGAAATTTAAATTTGGGTGGACTAGCCGGGCTTGTTTCTGGGCTGATTTCCGTTAAGGATTCTTCGAGCCAATCGATCAGCAGGTCTTCGGGAGTTGGTTCAGCTACTTCACCGTCACTGTCGCTATCACTATCACTGTCACGCGCCGAGATTCGGAAAACTGTTCTAGTTCCTTTCGGAACTGTATTGTTTTTTCTTTTAAGGTCTTTAACTTGACGAGTCTGGTCTCACGCTCTGTTTTTAATTTGTGATCTAAGGCGTCACAACGGGTAATCGTCAGTTTATCCGATTCCCGCGCTCTCTCGTATAATTTATTTAAAAACTTAGCTAAACTTACTTGACTATTCAGACCTGGCAGAACGGTTCCGCTTCGAAGTCTAGGTCCTGTTGGGGGTAACTGTGGAGGTTTTTCTCCTGCAGCGGATGATGTACCTTCACCGGGGTACTGTGTGTTGACACCTGGGGTTAATCCCGCGTCGGCTAAAGGTGGAGAGTTTTCCCTCGCTGCTGCTTCTGGTTCCTGCTGAGGTAGAGCAGGATTGTCGGCTGGCATATGATGCGCTGTTCAGTGAAAGGGGGGCTCCTTGCCTGCTTAGGTCCCTTTGCTGTAATTGAGAGGGGGGGTTTCTTTAACCGCCTTCGAGTTCCCTTTCAATCCTTTGTCGGTTGATTTCGGCTTACTTTTGCAGCTGGGGGGGCCCTGGGCCGTCTTAACTTCCCCTGGATCTAGTTAAAAAGGGGGCTTATAAGCCGTCTTCGATTTCCTCTTCAACTCCGGATCGTTGACTGCTAGCGTTTGGTCGTCTGCTTGGCTGAAACTTCAGGCTGCTTATAGAGCTGTGTCCTGGCTGATCTGTACTCGTCCTTCTGGGAGATTTTGGATGGTTTTGCGCTTCCTTCGGTAGACTTGTTCACTTGTATCCCTCGGTGGTGCTTTTGCACTAATTGGGGTGAACGCTTGCCCGCCTGGAGCAGAGGCGCCTAGAGATGGTATCTACCCGAGTGTTGGGGGTGACTTGGCCTGGGTGGCTTCGTCAAGGGAACCCCTTAGGTTCGCAGGATAGCGGATTTTAAAGTTCTTATGCCTTTCTATTTTGACTTTTGAAAGCAGGCTTCCACTATCCTACCGGCTGCGCCAATTTTGTTATATATAACAACCAATTTGTTATATATCTTCTCGGGGTTTACCTATGTCAGTGACAAAGAGTACTCACAGTTGTTGCCAGTCTGCCCAATCGGCTTATCCAATGCCTTAGGCAGCGGCGTAATCTGGTTGCAGTATCGCAGCGGGAGTATTTCAAAAAAAAAAACTTTTGTCTTTCACGTTTTTTTCTTCTTTATTTTATTATTAAATTAAATTACACTTAACTACTTCTTTTTCTCTTAAGGGAGTACACTTAACTCACATTCCGCTTTACCAAATGCACGCTAACCGATCCGATCAAGCACAGTTGTATTCCTTTTTTCTTTTTCGACTTTTAAATTTCGCTTTCAAAAATAAATCCACTCGACTTTCTAAAAAAAACTGACTGCTCAAAACCGACTCTTAAAAAAAACTGTTCAAAAACGAGTCTTCAAAACCGACCGTTCAAAACCGACTCTTTAAAACGACTCTCCAGAGACTTGATTTTTTAAATCTCAAGTCTAATTGTTCAGGATAGGAAAATGCTTAATTAGCATTCCTATCCTGAGAAAATTATTTACCGCTGGGCATGTTTAAACATGCCCAGAATTATCGCGACGGACGATGGTTGAAAATGAAATTTGATATTTTCATAAATATCAAACCATCGTCTTGCTATCGTGCATACATTGTTGCGATCACAATGTATGCAGCTCGCGACAATTCGCTGATAAGAGCTTTTTTCGGTGAAGACTTGATCGTTTCAGTCTTCACCGACGTAAAATTTCACGCGCCCGATATGTATGTATGTATGTATGTATGTACATACATATCGTATTTACGACAAATCTTACTGAAGGTAAGATTTGTCGTGGGGCTTTTGTTTTTTTCTAATGAAACGACTTGGGATGAAACTTAAAACTTCTATTTTTCCCAAGTCGTTTTTATGGGAAAATATTTTGGTTTTTGTGCAAAGGAATGTGACGAAATTGCTGATGGCAATTTTTCGCTTTGCAGAGAGATAAGCTAACCATATTTTAAGCATGATTAGCTTTATACTTATGTATGTGCCTAGCTTATACTTATGTATGATGATTAAATAAATTTAATCAATTATAATTATTTTTAAATTACCTATTTTAGACAATTTAGATATATAACACCTGACTCAACAAGAAAATTAGCTTGGAAATATTGAAGCGAAGTACGGAATTGCAAAATGAGATTTATATTTTTCAAGTCAAGTCATGGACAAACAAAAATTTCACATTTGGCTTTTATATTTTCAGACGAAATTCTTTCTCACGTAGACAAGGTTAGATTTAATTAAGTAAATCAATAATTAGTTAGTTGTAAACCAACGGTCATCTGGCTGATGTCAGACTCTAAAATCGCGAAATAGAATTTAAAGTTCCGTTAAAATCAATTCTTGTCTTAATAAAGTTTATTGGAAAGAAGAAGTAATTTCTTTAGTTTTATTTTTTTTTTATTAATAATTAAAAGCAAAAATTTAAGTGGCACAAGATCGCTACCTAAAGGAATTTACGAATTTTTTCGTTTCTTTGAGACTTATCGGAACGAAAAACGTAGTGTTTAATCGAAATTGTAAACACGGAGAAACAAGTTTCGAGCCTCAAATAAAATCAGTGAATTAAATAAAAAATTTTAAAAGAAAATTTTCAAGAAGTGTGAAAGAAATTTAGTGATTTTAATTCCATATCCAAACAAAAAATTATAATTTTCAGGTGGTTAAGAAACCTCTATGAGTAGAAACAGGCAAGAGCGTTTCGATTCAAACCATAGAATAACAAACACCGAAATAGAGCAAGTTAATCCTCAAAGTAGGAATATCATCGAACAACAGGAAGGGCAAATCCAGGCTTTACAAACAAGAGTTGAGCAGCTGATAATAAATCCGCCAATACAGGAAGCGTAAATACAAGACCTGCAGGCAAGAGTTGAACAGTTAGCAGCACATCCGCCAGTACAACAACAAAACAATAATCAACAACGAATTCTCTCTAACATCAGAGCAATTTTTATATTACGTCAATAGGCTAAGGATATTCAACGGAAGAGATGGATTCATTGTTCAAGAATTCATAAACTCTGTGGAACGGACAACCCTATTATGCAGAAACTACCAAGGACTTTACAACTATTGCATCAGTATGATAATCAACGATATAATACAAAGTGAAGTTAAGATATGTATACAACGCTTAGGAGCAAACGCAGTAAATAATTGGAGCGAAGTAAAAAGTGAACTTAAATGACATTTTCGACCAAGGAAGGATTAAATAGAACTTTTTAATGAAGGTAGAATGTTAAAAGTGAGTACATTAAGGGAATTTTTTAATAGTATTAGAGGAATAAATTACAACCTGAATGAATTGTACGAATTTGATTATGACAAACCAACTACACATCATCCTTCCTATAACAATAGACATTTAGCTGGTATTGTTAGAAATAAAATACATAAATTTATTAGAGGTAATATTCCCGAAAACGGTTCAATAATTGAAATATATAATAAATTTGATATGTTAAAGTTGCTCGAAAATGCGGTAGATCCAAATATCTAGCAAAATTACTTATAGAAATACACATAATTTCAATAATAATAATAATTATTCAAAGAAAAAAAATTTCAACGGTATACCTATTAACAATTTTAATAGAAATAGCTCTAGTCGTAATAATAATATTTCTAGCAGGAACTATACTGCAAACGGTATAAATATTAACCAAAATGTTAATACAAGTAATAGTGATAATAATAGCTCTGGACTATATAGAAATAATCACAGGAATAACTAAAACCCAAACCAGAACAACTCCAACCCTTACCGGTCTAGACAATCAAACACTTCAGTGCAAGTTAGAAGTAACAATCTGGCTGAACCGATGGAAATTAGAGATTTCTACGAAGATGTAAATTTTCAAAGCGATCCTCTGAGCTCAGAATCCCAGTAATAGTTATAATACTAGGAACCCAAAATATTGTTTAATAGACACTGTTTCAGCTACCAGCGTGATAAGACCAAAGTTCATAGCGGAATTTTCTGAAGAAAATTTAATTGAGCCCGTCTATTATTCTACCATTAATGGAACAAATAAGAATACGAGTAAAATAGTTACTACAGTGCCTAAAGAATTTAAATTCATAGGTACCATAACTCGGAAAATCATTAATTTAGTGGGTAGAAATTACGACGCAATTACGGGTCAGAATTTCTTGGTACTCTTTAAAGCCAAAATAAACCTAGAATCTTACTTGAAGATAACGAATCTCCTTTCATAATTAGCGAAATACACACCTTAGAAAGAATTTCGGATAATTTTATAGAAAAACTAAAACCAGACAATTTAAACCATGAAGAGATAGACAAACAGCTCAATCAAAATGAAGATCTATTTTTTATAGAAAGCAATGAATTAACTTCAACCCATAATATTACACATGAAATAGTTACTATCACCGACAGACCAATTTATTGTAAAATATGTAGGTATCCTCAGATACACGAAAAGGAAATAGAGGGTCAAATTCATGACATGCTCGAACAAAAGATTATTAAGGAAAATAACTCCCCGCACAATAGTATATTATGGATTGTCCCAAAAAAGATAGATAATTCAGGCGAGAAAAAATGAAGGATTATTATCGGTTATAGAAAACTAAACGAAGTTACCATAAGCGATAAATTCCCAATCACTAATATTGAGAGTATCTTAGACAAACTTGGAACAGTACAATATTTCACGATGCTTGACTTAACGAAGGGCTTTCATCAGATTTTAATGAAGGAATCTGATAGAAAGAATACAGCATTTTCAACTCCATTCGAACACTAATAGTATCTAAGGTTGCCATTTGAATTGAAGGATGCTCCGTCTACCTTCCAAAGATTCATGAACTGACTATTGCGGAAATACATAAATAAACTGTATGTTGTATTCCCAGATGATATACTAATATTCAGTATTTCACTGGAAGAACATTTAACAAGTATTCGAAAAATCTTTGATAAATTAAGATCAGAAGGACTCAAAATACAAATTTATAAGTGCAATTTTTTAAGTAAAGAAGACCGAATACCTGGGTCATATACTGACACCGGGCGGAATAAAACCAAATCCTAGTAAAATAGAAGTAATTCAAAATCTAAAGCTTCCAACCACCCAAAAATAAATACAGTAATTTTTAAGTATAATAGGCTATTACAGAAAGTTCGTAAGAGATTATGCAAAAATTGCACAGCCTATGGTAAAATTCCTTAAGAAGGATGCAAAAATTAATCTTAATGATCCTAGCTATATCACAGTGTTTGACAAACTCAAAGAAATTATCATTAATTATCCCATATTAAGATACCCCGATCTCAATAAAAAAAAATTAAATTAATAACGGATGCTAGTGACTTAGCAATAGGAGTTGTCCTTACTCAAGATGGTCATCCCAATTGCTATGCCTCTAGAGCTCTAAACGATCATGAGAAAAATTATGCAACTATCGAGAAACAGTAACTAGCAATAAAGTGGGGAACGAAATATTTTCGACCATACATGTTTGGTATGCAATTCGATCTGCAAAAAGATCACCAACCAATTAAGTGCCTGAAAGCAAAGCATACAGGTAAAAACATTAACCCACGGCTACAAAGATGGCTAATACAGTTAGGCAAGTACGATATTAAGATAGACTATATAAAAGAAAAGGAGAATAAGATTGCCGACTTCTGAAGTCGAATTAACGCAAAAACCAATGAAATTAACTTATTCGAGACAAACAAACCCAAAGAAAAGGAAAGTATAGGGAGATATTCAAAATATATATAGGTAATACTGAAAATCTGGATAGAAACTCATCAGAAGAAAATTTCGAGGGCACTGATACTGAAAATTGGAGCATCAGTCCACTACATTCAATGGACCATATATCCTTATTAGAAAATATAATAGGTTTAGAAAACAACTTATTTTGGTAGAAAACAAAGAAAAGGAAACTATAGAAGAATCTTCGTAAATAAGAAAGACTTAGAAGCGGAAACAGATGTTCTTAGGAGGTATATTAGATAAATGAGAAATTGGCATTTATTCTCTGTTGAATGATCACGAGTACAATAAGTTGCAAAAAAAATTAATAGAGCTATTTCCAAACAGAATTATCGTAGAATTTGTGAAATTTAGTTATTTTGCAAAAGACATAGAAAACGACGAGGAATTAAAGAAGGAAATATCGCTCTTTCATAAAAAAGAATCTAGTCATTCAGGTATAGTAGCTACTTATGAACCCCTGAAATATAAAATTTATAATCCCAAACACGAAACTAAAACCCATGAGATTTTAAATAGTTGCGATATTTGTTCAGGGGCATAATACGATAGGAAGCCCATCAAAAAGAAATTTCAGGTAACCGAAACACCTTAAACAATTATCGAAATTGTTCATAGGGATATATGTATATACCAATAACAAACATAACTTTTTAAGCTTCATAGATAAATTTTCTAAACACGCCATTAGTCTACATTTAGAGGATAGAAATCACATAACCATACTAGAAAAGATTAGGCAAATAATATCAATAAGAGGTAAAGTGAAAAAGTTAGTCTTCGATAATGAATTCAATTCCCATTACATGAAAGATTTTTGTAACCAAGAAAATATAGAATATCACGTCACGAAACCTAACAATCATACTAGCAACGCAGATATTGAAGAGCTTAATGGAACGATAACAGAAAAAATAAGAGCACTAAATTTATATGGAAATCAACCTATCAGAGTAAAACTCCTTAAAGCAATAGAAATATACAATAGATCTTATCATTCCACAATCAAAACGACACCAATATCGGTTCAAAATAAGGAAATCGATCTCAAAATAATTTATGACAGGCTAGTAAATTTCAAGCAAAAGAAATAAAAGTAGAGAAGATTATGAGAAACATAGAGAAACGGGGTTCATTAACAATTAGAAATCTCTCAGACATAAGAAGCAGTCAAAATGTAGAAAATATAATCTGCTCAATGTACACGAAAATAACATTAAACGCCCATTTAAATTTACAGACCAAAGCCATAATCATGGCCATAATACTTCTGATGCTATCGGCAGCAACACAACAAACCATGATAATTGAGAAAATTGAATCAAACTCCGGATACGTACAGGTTAAATTAGGTACAGTAG
The DNA here is from genome assembly GCA_963924295.1 of Dioctria rufipes. Classification (NCBI taxonomy): domain Eukaryota; kingdom Metazoa; phylum Arthropoda; class Insecta; order Diptera; family Asilidae; genus Dioctria; species Dioctria rufipes. The sequence continues at coordinate 114,893,189 of OZ002741.1, forward strand.
AAGTAGTAAGTAAATTCGATATTATACTCCACAAAATCTATCCAGAAGAATTATTAAGTATAACCAATAATTTAGAAATTAGTACTCTTAACTCAAGTAAATACGAAGCTTTGCTAGATAATTGCATAAAAAGAAGTAAAAAAAAATCAAAACTCTAATACCGTATAGGCAAAAGAGAGGACTGAATAATTTTAGTGGTACTATAGCTAAATGGTTGTATGGTGCAATAGTTGATGAAGATAGGGAAAATATTGAAGAATATTTAAATATTATTGATTCAAATAATCACAATTTGATCCCAAATATAAACAACAAATTAAAATTAATAATATCTTCAACAAGACGTTCATGATGCTAAACAACATAATAGACAATGATAGAGTAAACATTTTACAAAATTCAATGAACTAGATTCCAACGACTTTAAGCTGTATGCAGAAAGTCAAGCTTTAGAACAAATATTCAAATTAGATATTGTCGAAAAAGAGGTGGATATGATCCAGGACAAGATAGCATCAGCACGTCTAGGGCTATTACACCCAAGCATTCTCACTAATGAAGAAATCAATTCCTACGAGATCAATTTTGAGAAACTATCAAACATTCGTTTAGGTGTAGCTAAGTATATGAATGGATCAATAATATTCGCCATTAAAATTCCTAAAAGTAACAAAACATTAGAGAAGAAATTGTTAGTACCGATTGCAAATTTGAAATAATTGTCATTATCAATAACCAAAGTTATACTTTTGAGGAAGGAAATCTAAGAAAGAATTAAAACTAAGTAAAAATTCTGTTTTAAATGGAAATTGTAAATTTATCAATAAATTTAAAGACGAAATTATAGAGATAGAAAATACTAAAATGGTTAATAATTTAGAGTCAGTATTTCTAAATAGTAGTTGTGATGAAAGGAAGATAACATTAACGGCAGTTATTTGATAAATTTTTTCAATTGCATAATAACAATTAATAACAGAGAGTTTAGCAATCGACAAAATTTATATTTATCCAAAAGTTTGTAATACCGAAAATCGAAAATAACTCTACAAATAGTACCGAATTATCATTTGAAGAAATTGTTTTTAATCAAGTGAAAAATTTGAAAGAAATTGTCCAACTAAAATTCACTAAACATATTTACTACTATGGTATAGGATCATTTACTTTAATAATTGCAATTGTATTTATTGTGGCATTATATTTTTATTGCAAGAATAAACCGATTAATGTAAAGATAAAATAAATGATTCAGAAGAATCCAAAATTTAAGGATGAAGGAGCTACATCCGGATTTGACCCTGACTCAACAAAAAAATTAGCTCTGGAAAATATTGAAGCGAAGTACGGAATTGCAATGTGAGATTTGTTTTTCAAGTCAAGTTGTGGACAAACAAAAATCTCACATTTCGCTTTTATATTTCCAGACGAAATTCTTTCTCACGAAAAGCGATGATAAAGGATTTCGTAGAGAAGGTTAGATTTAATTAAGGAATAATTAATTAGTTGTAAATCAAAGGTCATCTGGCGAAATAGAATTTAAACTTCTGTTAAAATCAATTCTTGTGTTAATAACGTTTATTGAAAAGAAGAAGTAATTTCTTTAGTTTTATTTTTGTTTTATTAATACTTACAAGCAAGAATTTAAGTCGCGTTCTCGAGCTATCGTGACGACGAACGGACGGACATGCAAAAATCAAAATAACTTTTAATGTTATGCGTAGGTGTCCAATCCATTTTAATCTACCATAATTATTTCTAGGTGTTACAAACGTAATAACAAACTTAGTATACCCTATAGATTTTATCTAGGGTGTACTTAAAGAAGCATGCCACCTATACATTAACAAAAACAAAGATATAAACTTAGGATAGGACACAGAACTAATAAATAAAGATTACAAATACATACTGAACAAATTAAAACCGTAGTATTAGTCATATTACATAAACACTTTCCAGCCAACAAGCGCTCAGTTACATAATATCCTCGAAGCGAATTAATTGTCTTTATTTTAATTTATTAATAAAGTATTTTTCTTTTATTTTAATTTGTTTTCCATTTTGTTTATTTGTTATTTATTATTATTTAAAAAAAAAAAAATATTTATGCGACAGAAAAAGGTATTTAAAATATTTGTATTTAGATCTTTTTAAAAAAATTGAACTTATTTGAAATAAAAAATTAAATATTTTTCAACAAAACCATCGGTGTGTGTATTCTTCAAAATATTCTTCCAAAAAATTCGTCACATAAGATAAGAAAATTTTTAAAAACCGCTTGTAATTAGTTTATAGTAAAAGTTTAGTTCAGAAGTTCAGCGAAAGAAGTCCAGCTGAAGTCAAGTCCAAGTGTGAAGTTCTTTGATAAAAGTTTAACTTAAAACGTTAAAAGTGAAGTTGTAAATGAAAGCAAACCCCAAAACCCATAATTGGCGCACAATCTTTTAAAAATCTTTTAAAAATAATAACAATATTTTTAAATAGAAGTTTTACGAATAGCTGCGAATGTTATCTTGCATTAAAGTAATATTGAGACAGGTATTACACTATTCAAATAAAACTTTAAAATATATATATTGGGAAAAAACTACAATATATGTAGTCAAAAACAAATGCATATATCGTGAATAAAGATATATGCTATACAGAAATAAAAAATTAAAGGAAAATGATACAAAAAGGCTAAATAAAAACAGCAACTCCAGGACTTAAAAAGCATCACTATTAATCCAGTGAAATATGCCCATAGGCTACCAAACTTCGATGGAGAAAATAGTGCTCTTAGGACATTCATTAACGCAGTGGATGCCATCTCGCCCGTGCTCGCAAAATACGAATTAGAAGCACAGAGGTTAGTCGTGATCATAATTAAGACCAAGCTCACGTAAAACCGAAACAATCATACATATGAATTGTAACGCTTATACTTGACACGCGATAAAAAAAAATTAATATGTATCTAATTTTGGTTAAAAAACTCGAGTCACTACTTTTGATAGCAACGTAATAAATTTTTATAACAAAATTCAAAATAAGTTACAGAAAATAAATATAAAAAGTGCCTTAGAGATAATAAACACAGACAAAAAGTAGCTTTAGAAACCTTTGAAAGTAAAATTATCGAACCAATTAAAAGTTTGATATATACCCTAGCTCTCTAGAGAAAGCATTACAAATACTTTCTGAAGGAAATTATCTAGATTACAATATACAAAAAGTACGAATTTCAATAATTATACTTGCGATAATTACCAAAATGAATTCAATAAAAATAATTCTACTACAATAGGTATAATAATTATAATAGGGATATTTACCAAAGTAATTATAGCCGTAATTACAGACTTAGAAATCCAAACAACCTAATCCCCAATCCAAGCTCTCCTAGAAATACACATTATTATTAAAATAATTCTAACAATTTTAAGAGTTATCCTAACAATAATTCAGTCCAATCAAGGATAGGAAGATTTGGAAAACCAGAACCCAAGGAAGTAGATAGTCCTGAACAAATTTCTAATTTAAATAAAAACCAAAATTTTCATATACAAGCCTCGGAAAACCGTATAAATTACCATATATTAGAATAAGATCGTATGGCACTCCTTTTAGATTCAGGATTGATACAGGCGCTTCTCTTAATATATAAGACCAGGAATTAGCGTTCCGAAGTTAAGAGTTTATAGAGATCCAATAATTAAGTGTACGTTATATTCAAGGTTTCGTATGGAACATATAGTTGGAATTAAACCATTAGTGGAAAAAAAATTTCCATAATTAATTTTTTGTTGGAGAACATTTTGGGTTATACCCGCAAGGGAGTGGGGTATTGAGACATGGCATGTTTGATATCAAATGAAATATCTTGAAGAGTACGTACTATCGATTGGTGTACTACTTTTTCCGATATGATAAAATTATTAACATTGTGATGAAACTTTCTTTTCCCCAGCGGCATTGATTATAAAGTATATATACATAAATATGCCAGTTTGTTGTTGTTTCATCTCGCTAGATGGACATAGTTCCATCATTTTGAGCATATTGACTTATAGTTATACAACTATTATACGTAGAACAAATTTGTTCATTTTAAAGTTTTTATTACAAGTTAATATTTTTATGCCATATACATGTGTTGATATGTGTAGTTATGTACTTCATCGGCATCGGGCATACTTATACTTATACTTTATAATGAATGGTTTCGTAGTGATGATGTAGGGATGGACAAAATTGTAAAAATGATACATTGAAAGGCAATCCTCGGTGTCGTTAAAACATCGAACAAAAGACATCGATGTTTTAATACATCGATGGAACGAAAGCAACATTTTTCGAAAATGAAAAATATTACACTTCTGTAGAAATATAGTATATACATAATAAATAATTACTAATTAACAACAGAATTGCGAAAATGCTTCCCAAATAAATTTATTTTAGAATAAAAACTTTTTAATTGATCCTACAAAGCAAAGTTCAGTTTAAATCACGTTACAACTGCTGGAAATCAAACACAAAATTAATTTAAGATTTTTGTTTTTATAGTACTTACGTAATACTAATAATATCGTAGTGCATTGTATACATAATTTTAGAAGAAAAGAAGCAAACAGAATCAGCGCAGTAGGGAAATATACTTCAAGTATCCCAATAATTTTCATCAAGACTGTTCATAAATAAGTTTTGACAGCTTTCTCTCCCTTTACGTGATTTATCTTCTGGTAATTTATTGGGCCCGACTATGAGAAGAGTCCTTCTAATAGAACAGAGGTTGCTACGATGGAGAAACATGTTGGTGTTATTTTTGCCAAATTAGGATTGGTTTCTTCATATTATGCCATAAAACTGGAGGATTATCTGCCAGATTTCCTGTGAATTTTTAAGATACCGAGATATCTCTGATGTTTGCGCCTCCGCTTCTCCTTCTTGTGAAAGTAAAATAATAATTCGGTGATGATCACTCCGCAGACCGAATTGCTTATTGTCTATAAAATAGGATAACGAACATTGATTGTAACAGATGCTATAAGGAAAAGTGCTTTCGCAAGATAACGGAATTACTCGTTGAAAGGGAATAGGTGCATACTTTAAAAATCAAATATAGTTCTTAAAAATAAACATATTTACATTAGAAAAGGAACCATCTATTCCAATAACATTTTATGTAAAACTGCAGAGACGTAATCATTGTACATTCCTTTTCGAAGTATTTCGCATAATTAATCACATCATAAATGCTTAGAACAATTTAGAACCATTTATGCAATTAAAATTATAATCAGAATGTTCTTAGTGTAAACTACTTAGGCAAGAGTAATTTCGCTAAAAACTGAAAAGGCTATTGGGAACAATAATTTTCCATTTCACCCTTAGTTATAAAGTTAAAGAGCTGGATATGTGTCGGCACTCTCGTTTTGTTTACCACAATCTGCAACATATGCTTTGATGATTCACATGTATCGCATATGAAGATCATGCAAGATGTCAAAGCATGCGATGCATACGCTGTGTTAAGGCACTTTCACATCAAAACCGAAAAATGTAAACCGAAAAACTCAATTTATTCCACTTTAAAATAAGATTTTTGTTGCAATGATTAATAAAATTATGGGAAATAGGATAAAGTAATAATTTAATTAAGAAAAACATAACTTTTATCTTTTTTCGGCCGAAAAACGAAATTTCGGTTGCATCTGTCAATTTCTTTTCGGTTTCCACATGTGGAACGTTTCGGGGCGAAAATTTTTTTCGGTCGTACTAAACCTCACTTTTGTGTTTACATTGAAAATTATACATTACATTTATAATATGGATGGGGATTTCGAAGTAAAATTAAAATACGCTTTTTCATTGAGTTCTCATCATACAACTTTTATGATAATTAAATATTACTTCTATTTAGCGGAATAAAAGTTTTCGGTTTTTGCTGTGAAAGCAAAAGCGAGTTTTCGGTGTAGAGCTTATCAGTTTTCGGTTTCGAAGTGAAACTGCCTTTACTGTTAAACCACAATTTCTTAACCCTCGAGCTTTTATTCCACTGCAATTAGCTGTCAGTTCAAAAATTTAATACCATTTATCAATATACCGAATATCAAATATCGATGTTGGCGATGTTTCTGAAGTCGAAAATCGAAAATCGGCTATTTTAAAAAAAACAGTGATGTTATCGATGTAGCGATACATCATGCGTATCCCTATGGTGATGTACACTCTAGTAAATTTGGAGTATGAGACCCAAGGGTGAGCATTTCATGCTTATTTGCATCTAGCGACAGGCACTTGTTTTCTGAGACATTATTCTTAGAACTGGGATTGCTTGGCGGGCTGCCTGTCTATTGCCTGGCCTGGCAAGGCAAAACGAAAATGTTTTCTTTAGAATTCTTTGTTTTTAGTATATTATGTTAGCAGTTTTGCGCATTCGATGTGGGTTTTATGGTTTTTCAATTACTATTCAATATTTTTAAAGCTTTGCATGCCATATAAATTTATTGACATATGTATGTAGTTACATCATCGACATACTCTGGGGACTCGCTCTTTTAACAACTAATGATCAGGAATTCATGTGAATTATTTTCTTAATTGGGTAATTCATACTTAAGTGTCTTAACAATTCCCTTCTTGTGACTTTAATTTTTAACCGATGTATTTTTTTATGCTCGCGTATATACCGTCAAGCGTTCACGGATTTCGATAATTTTTTTTTTTTTTTTTTTTTGTTGGAGTACATTTTGGGCTACGGGCATGCATGTTTGAGAGTACTGTCGATATGTGTACAACTTTTTTTCGATGTGATAAACTTAGAGGCATTTAGGGTTTGTGCCAATTCATTTTTCTAATTTCTTTTCAACATTTAGATTTATTTTCATGATTCAAAATGTCGAACCTATCAAATGTGTGCTCCCTAATATACTTTTCGCAAGACTAAACTCTTTCTAAAATGAAAAACAGGTGAACGGTAAGAAAACTTGCATTTAGCAATGAATTGACACAAAACTTTGATCGTATCATCATGTGCATATTACTAATGCACACATTTCCATACCACTTTCAAGGTAGAGTGCAAGGTGCAAGCTCTCGATATTTCTTGTAAAATATGTAGAAGTTGAATTTATTTTATTTAACTTTAAATAAAGAATGAATTTATCTTGTATTTTCTCGATTTCTGTAGATGATATTAGCCATGTTATTTGAAAATGTGGTTGAATCCGGTGTAGAAGGAACTAAAATGTTGATAAAAAATAAAACAAAACCTTGTGAACGGAATGAAGTTTGATCTTTATTGAGTTTAATTTACTGTAGGTACTGTAATTTCATTGACTGATTTTAAAAGTGGACAGTAACTAGATAACTATGAACTTGTGAAATGAACTATGAATTTGTTATACGAACTAATTACTAAGTGAAGTGAAAATTAAGAGCTTCAAAGGCAATTTTATCCAGAGAGTATTGTGTGTGTGAATAGAATAGACCGCGGAAATGAATTGCTACTGCACAGATCAAATAGGTACCTGATAGGAATAGAACTATTTAGAATGTGTTCTAATTCAATATTTATATAATTCAAAGCTTACTTAATATAGATTAAAGTATTACATTCATAACAGGCAGCTTGTGAGTAAAATAAAAAACTGTAACAAAGAAGAGGCCACAATTACCAATAAAAATATCTAAAATTCAAAATAATCGCGGATTATATAATCTGACAATCTATACTTGTTCTTTTTCTATATCCGCTTCACATAAAACTAATAGGTAATTTTGCTATGGTAGTAGATGATTTTCTCAATACAGAACACCTACTAAAATTAGAATTTTCGCCAATTTTTTAAGTAAAATATTCTAACCATGTTTTTTTTCCAATGTAAAGAACACTGGAGATTCATATCAATGGAATATTTCAAGTATACAGTACAGCACGACTCGAACGAGCCAAAAGCCAGAAAACTTTAAGAACTTTAGGAAGAGCTATTTATCCAAGCAAGCCGCTATTTTCTAATGCTGGTAAGTTAATTTGCGAGGAAAATAATGTTATCTGTGTGGTTGTTATGATCGCAGAGGGCTGCCTGCAGCAGCATGCTACCTGTACTCCGCTGACAGATGTAGCAGTGCTGACATTAGTCCACATGGCGAATGTGTTGTTGTGACTTGGGTATCAAATGTGGTCATAGATTGAATTTTATCTCCCACATAAATTACATGGTATCAAAGAGTAGTTCCATGCTGGGCTTCATAAAACGTTGGTCCCGAAAGTTCTCGAATCCTACCATAACATTGCGTTTGTACACTTGCCTTGTAAGACCACTTCTTGAATACGCTAGCCAAGTATGGTCTCCATTTAACGGTACACACGTCGACCGTGTCGAGTCTGTTCAACAGATCTTCCTACGACTTGCTCTCAGGCACCTACCCTGGAAAAATTCATTAATTCTTCCACTCTATGAGGATCGCTTGAAGCTTTTAAATATGCATTAGCTCTTAAAAGCGAATATTGATTCCTCGTTGTTGCTTAACAAAATCTCCTTCCGTGATAGTAGGCACAATTTTAGAAGGCTATCCCTCTTGCTTGTTAACTCCTCAAGGTCTAATTTTAGCATGTATGAACCAATTAATCGCATGTGCATTACTATTAACAATATGGCTGAGAATTTTGTTGTTGACGTTTTTAAGCATGTTTAAAAAAACGCTTATATAATATTTATTTTTTTGTATTGTTTTTGTGCATTGCATATAATTTTATCCGGTGTTTGGCTTATGTTTATTTTAACATACTAACACTAACACTGACTAAATGATGAAACGCCTATATTGCTAACCGTTTGTTTATTAAACGTATCCATGCAGCGAGCTTGTGTTAAGCTGGTTCTGATAGTCATTATATAAAACATATTTAAAAATAAGGAAATTGCGTCTAAAACTGGGACTTTTCAAGTAAGGAGTTGCTTTGAAGGAATAAAGTGGAATATAACAAAAAAAAAAAACTATATGCAACGGTTTCTTAACATTGATCTATTTTACTGGCCAATTCTATTTAATTTTATTAATTTTCAAATACAGCATTATGCTTTGAAAAGCTTTTAAATTTAGCTAATGTGAGTAAATTTTGCTTTAAAATGCATACATATAAGTCCTTGTTATTTTTAATTCTACCGTTCTATATTCAAAATTTATTTCCAACACTTCTTCCATAAAGTGCCTTTAGTTTTGATTTATTGCAATTTAATTCATATAGACGCCCGCAGTAAGTTTAAATTCGAGCATTCTTCATTTTCTGAAATATCGTTTGTGCGTGTTGCTGAATAAATTCTTACTATGGAAAAACTGACGAAATTTATAGCGGCGAAGAATCTACTAACTGAATATAAAAATGTATCTATATAATCTATAATTTATTATACCTATATAGTAAATTCGTAAATTTTATTAGGTACTATTAATAATGTTATTATTAAAATAAATATTTCGTTTACGTATAGATATGATTCTGGAGACCTATAGGTATAATCAATATTTCAGCAGAATAACTGCTAATTTTTCAACGCAGAAATATGTAATACTGCGATATTCCGTGAAAATTATATATTTTCAGTACGCTACATCCCTATTTCACTCAACCCATCCACCTACTGAAAGATAGTGACATCTACAGAGAGATTGCCGAATGAAGTAAAACCAATATTTTCTTGGAATAGCTGTCTTTGATAAATATAGGTTTGCAGCTCTGCTAATTCACAATCATCACAATTACAACAAATTCATTCGAAAATAACTGATAGTAACTTATGTATTATATCAGCATCTCCGCCACCCTCCTTATGACAATTAATCGTTTCCCTATTTCCTTGCTGCTATGCTGTGCTTGAACTTGGCTTAACAATATAAAAAGAAAATTACTGATAATTAAGTCCAACCAATTGGATTTATGTATTTCTGTTTATTATATAGATTGTGTGCAGAATTTTACCCTATTGTAACCACTGACATATATAATATGGACTGATTAACTGTCTATTTCATGTGGGCTCAGTTGCTAATGTCAAAAAAAGTTCTTACGCCTGGGCCAACATTGAAAAAAATCATTGACGGGAAGTTGAACAAATGAGCACGGAGCTCGAAAAGCGATTATAATAAAACCTTTCGAATTTATACTGCATATCTAATGATTATATCGCGTTTGGTAAAACAATTTTATCTGTAATTAAACCAAATAATTAATTTAAAAACATTTTTCTCGACGCACCCACTTATATATTTGTTGTTTTCAGTTCTCCTCAGTTGGTACTTGGTGCTTAGACCGAAAGAGTCAGCAAGATAGAAGTGAGCCCACTTTTCGCAGTGCATTTCTACGAACTTAGTCAGTCCATATTATATATGTCAGTGATTGTGACCACTGCCTCTTGTCCAGAATTGTCTATGGTTAATTTGCATAAGCTCCAATTTCTTTTAATTAAAATCTTTTTCTTCCTAAGTTTCGTTATTTCTTTTTATAACCTAGATGAAATCTATAAGGTATGCTAAGTTTGTCATTCCCTTTATAATGCACAGAAATAATTATGGTGGAGCAAAATCGATTGGACACCCATGCATAATATTAAAAGTTATTTTGTTTTTTGCATGTCCGTCCGTCTGTGCGTACGATAACTGGAGAACGCGTATACTTACAGAGCTGAAATTTTCTACACGGACTTAAAAAAAAAGTAAAATTAAGTTCGAAAATGAGACAAATCGGGCAGTTCCTTCGTGGGGTTGCCATACAAAAATTTCGTTTTCCACTATATATTTGGACACTGCCTGAGAACGCATCGACGTAGAGAGCTAAAATTTGGTACATGGTTTTTTCATAGTAATAGCAAATAAAATTTTAAAAATGGAATAAATTGGGCAACCCCTTCGAGGTGTTGCCATATAAAAATTTAGGTTTTTTATGGATATTGTGAAAACGATCAGTCGTAGACATTTTTGTTGTACTAAAAACATCTTCAGAATATGAAATCCTATAAAATTGGTTATAAACATTTTTCTGTCTGTCGAACCATTTTAGAAATATATGCGAAAAATCACTTCAAAAATCAATATTGCTCAAATGGGAGTATCATAAGAATTGATCTTAGACCAATTCTAGCTTTTTTACTTGTTTATTTTCAGGAGGGATTTTATTGCTGGCATTCAACACATAATTTGACTTTCAATAAAAAATTGATAGAACAGAAAATTGTCGTTTTAAATGCCGGTGTGTAAATTCGTTGTGGTTATAACTCCTTCGCGATTTTTTTTGTTTAGTCATGTGCGGCGGTAATCATTCGCTACAAAATTATTCGTTACTTAACTAAAAACAAATTGTATTAAAATTCTATGCTTTTTGATGACCGTCAACTCACCGAGGTGGCGAGTGGCGATTGGAAAAATCACCAGCATCAGCGCCTGTATTGCGGATCATGCCCATGCATGGCATTGCATGTTCTCCTTTCCTTTTTTTACCTCTTCCCTAGAAAACCGGTTTCATCACGAATACTTTGTTTGAGAGAATTTTCATTTACATTGCATTGCAGTGGAACAGAGGGAGAATAATAAGATGAGTGGATGTGGATAAAAATTGGTAACTGGCAAACAGTCTAGTTACAGTCAGTTGCAAGAAGAAAACTCAAACACTTATTATGTTTCACAAAAAACAATTTTATTTAAACGAATTTAAACTAAGCCTAACACGTTTCGATCTACTAGATCATCATCAGAGGAGCTGTCTGCACTTAATTAAAAAGTAAGTGTGATTGATAATTTCGTTCTATATCAATATGTCGTATCACACAATCTCAGCCGAAACCATCCAAGTAATTATACAAAATATTAATATAAATGAACTAAATATAGCACATTGATCGAGTAAGCCACTCAATTCGCACAAAAAAATTCACTGCGTTATTAGGTACATGCAGAAAGAATATATGTATATACAGGGTGGGCCAAAAGTCACCATGGGGTTTAAAAATAACTAACTTTTTCGTTTGGACATTGCTCCACACCCTGTTGACCGTTTATCTTCATTCCTTTTTTACATGATAGCCAACTGTCTGTTCTTCATAGGTAAGCATGTTTCCCCATCCCACCTTACCCCTCCTTTATTTCATCCTACCATATGTTACCAATTTAATTTTTAAACCCCATGGTGACTTTTGGCCCACCCTGTATATATAAAAAGAAACATAAATTAATGTTCGCCATCATTCTGAGCAAGCGAAAGCATTACGTGCATATAAGTATCATATATAAATGAATTACTATGCTTACTACAATTAAGGAAGAGAATTTACATAGTCGCGTTTTTGTTTACTTCGACCTGACTGAAATTTTGAGTAATCTCACTGAGCAAATATTGCAAGCGCAGCAACAATGAACCGATCAATGTCCAAATCAGTTCTATAGAACTGAATATGTAAAAATCAGTGAGGTAAGCACTATTTCAAGTATGTAAATATAGAACCATTTGAAGGAATAAATCAGAATTAATTTTATACTCCACTGGTGTATTTTATTTCTGATGAACCACCATTAGGTACCTGAGCGAGATACTATTAGGTTCTTTCCGTGCCAAATGAATCCCAAGTGATTAACTTGGCAGCGACATACGATCAGGTTAAAACCGGACCGGTTTCAAAACCTGAAAGCTGTTGGGAATGTCAGGTTATTTATAACTAGAACAAAAAAAGATGAAACGCACGTTTAGTCCGATAACAATTCAAGAGCTTTATTGAGATGATTTTTATAATTAAGTACAAAGTACAACGGACGCGTGTCAAATTCTCTAATAGACTGACGCTTGTCAAGCTCGGATCAGTGTAAGTGTGCTCACCACACAGTGCACGAATAGTCCGTAGAATTGGCTGCATGTACGAAAATACGGTTGTATTATTTCCAACAAAAGCAACCGTGGCTGGCAACGGTTTGATGACGGCTAATACATATGGTTTGCTGCCGAATGAAATTCTAAACTCAATGAGCCCGTTTAGACCGTGCCATTTAGAACTAGTTTTACGTAAGTCGGCTTACGTAGAACTAATATGAAGTGGTATAAACATGCCGCATTATGAAAAACTAGTCCTACTTTAATCCGGTATTTGATGCGGTATTGACCTACAGAATTAGTATTAAACGGAGACATAAACCTCAGATAAGGAATTGTTTACAAACTTGAATGCGTTACATTCATTCATAGAGGAATTGTTATTTTGTTTTAATGAAAATGAGTGGAATGTAATGGATCTATGTTGAGTGATTGTCTTGTACGTGAAGTCCAGACTGCCAGCATGAGCTGACAGATCACTCGGTGGACAGCGTTGACTGCAAGGCGGCACGCTAGCTTGCCTCGGCTATTGGCGGAGAGTGTGGGGAGGTTCCACGAAGACCTGGCGCTGCCACCAGCCATATACATAATTGTTCGTGCCTACAATTCAAAAGGCCGTAACACACATTCAGTTGTTAAGGGACTTTTACACCACTTACCTACATCCATTGGGAAGGCACAGATGTTCGGCCTTCTCTGCTTGCCCCATCCACCCAATTGACTCCGAGGGCAGATAACTTTCAGGGTCCCTGTGCTGACCTGAAATTTTAGAGGAGGAGCGGACCTAGTCGACCATCATCCCAAAAGATAGCTCCGGAAGAGTGATAGAGAAACTGCGAAAGTCTCAGCACCTCATCGCTATAAAGATTTCACTGGTACCAACCGACAGCAAATTCAGCAATTCAAAATGAGGAGGTTAAACAGAGTAACTCTAAGCTGTCCGATATACCCAGATATTTATATTCAATATTAATATATCAAAATAATTCACTATGCGAAAATTAAACAAGTAATTCTAGGCTATGCGGTATATCAACATATGTCTATTAAAGCAAAACAATTCATTATGAGAAAATTGTATAAGTTATACGCCATATTAAAGTATTGATTCGACGTACTGTAATAACTAATTGTAGCTAGACTGCCTCTACGTTATTGCATATGTGGATATGTATATATAGATGCGTACTCTATTTCAATCTTAGCTTAGAACATTCCACAGTGGAATATTGAGTACCTTAGATCTACATGATATAGTAAATAGACAGATATTTTTAAACAAATTATGGCAAAAGAGTTTTAAAATGAAATATCAAACACAAATATTTAAGAAAACTTACATTCAGATTTCGTTATTTGGAATTCTCCCGAAGAGGCGCCTCCTTGGAAGCTCCGCTTGATAATATCTAGATAACTAAATGTGACACAGTGATATACAGCTACAATTTTGGACGATTCATCAATTGTCTAACGACATGGTATTACTCTTCTCTCATCATAAAATCCTCAATATGGTTTGGTAGCGAGCCTCTCGTGAAGCCTGATATGATATCTAATACTTCTACGCCTTACCAGAAAGAAGGTGCATACATATGTTAATGCGGAGATTTGGTACTGAGCTCCTCGCAATAACTGAAGTACATTCCCAAATGAATGCAAAACTACTTATTCAGTGTGAACATTAATAATGAATTTCTTGAAAAAGGACTGCTACAACTCCAATATTTATAAGCTCTGTGCTCCCTTGCCAAAAAACTGATGCACAGATACAGTTCCTGGACATGCCATGTGCATTCCCAAATGAATCTAAGACGACGTTAGTTTCATATACTCTGAGTGCGCGTTTTAGGTGCTGCGCTTCCTGTTATAGAGATTTTTGTTTAAAAATGGGGTGTCATCCACGGACACAGAGACTTTTTCCTTCCTTATTTTTACTTTCAGTTATACTCGGGATCCCGATTTTCTGGCTACTTTAATCTAAAAGACTTTCCCTATCCACGCTTTTCTTGTATTCTTGGCGATCCAGTTGTATTTCACTACCCAGACACTTTTCCTTTTTCTAAAAATTTTTATGTTAAAGTTTTTTGGAGTATTGACATTTGATTGAAACTTACATGAGGAATTAAAATTCCGCTGCCGATGCTTTTAGTAATTTGCGCGATGAGGATGCACAATCAGACAAATGTCTATATTCTACTTATTCTTTATCGAGTCGCGAGTTGCCATAGACGTGCGCTTCGCTCAATGTAAAATATTGCTACATACACTACTCTACGACCATCACAGGAATTAAGAAGGAAAATGTGCGACTGGTCAGAGGGAGGAACAAATTCTTTTATAGACTTTTGAATTATTGAAGAAAGTATTCCGTCCGTAATGGATGGTAAAAAAATTAGAAATTTGGCAAATTTAATTTTTTTCTTATGCTCTATTCTCTGTTGTACAAAATTAAAATATTATTTCTCATTTTTCTCGTGAAGAAGTAGGCAGATCTGACAAATTTTACTGTCAAAGCTTTAATACGAGTGGACTAAACGGCAGCAGGATTAGCCTACGTAAGTCGAATTACGTAAAACTAGTTCTAAATAGCTGCGGTCTAAACATACTCATTGACTGCAATGTGACGCGACATACGTTTCGGTTTTTCCCGGAACGTTTGTTGAAATTTAGTGCAGTGCAGTAGCAAAGTTAACTTAATGACAAGTTAGGGCACAGAAGATTTTTCCGATTGTTTTACATTTAAAATCCACACGGCAAGAAAAGGCAGAAAGAAAGAAACAAAATGAAAAAAAAATCAAACTCTCTTTAAAACTTTTATGAATAAAGATAAAAAATGTGAAAGCGCAAATTCCACGCAACGAAATAGAATGGTAAATATTTCATTTTCGTAAATAAAGGAGAAGGGGCGGAGTTTTCACGTTTTACTCTTATAAAATGTTCCCGCGCTTTTGTGAAAACCAGTTTGGCCTGAAAAATTAAGAAAATCGGCCAATGTTTATATAACACCCATAAGAATTACCGAACTGACTTCACTGACTTGTATCCACAAAATAATCGAGAATAACCGTATATTTCGAATTTGTAATTTTCAGTTCATTCTACGTAATGCAAGACTTGCTGAGCTCAAGGGCGGATCCAGGGGGCTCTAGGGGGGGCGATCGCCCCCATCGCCCCCTATAACCTCACTTGCCTTCAGCTGTGGACTACTCTGTATAGCCTTCTCATTTCGTTTTGGCATGAAAATTTCATTAGCATTCAGATATCGCCAGAGTTCTTTTATCTATATAATACAAGTTTTTGATCCCGTAGGCATAGTAAAATTTATTCCCACATAAAATAGACATTATACACTCCTTGCTTGCGCTACTGGTGTTTTTCATACATAGGTCGCTTGCATTTCGCTCAAACACCATAATTTCTTGGGCTGGACTGCAATTTCTTGCAACTTAAATGGTGGAAGAAATTTTCGAGGAATGTAATTAGGTAGGGTTAATATATATATTATCCTATTTGCCTTAAATTAAATATTTGCAGGACAACTGAATCTGAGATTAATTACCTCGGCTATGATAATTTTCCCAACAAACTATCATCATCAAAATACCCGGCTTTTGTGAGCTTTCGATCACAAAAAAGTGCAACAATGCTTGTACTGCAAATTCATTAGTGATATAATTTTACATTTCTTGAGAATAATTTATTACTAAAAAGGAAAAAACAATAAATATATCAAATAACTATCTAGAGTTTTCCATTTAATCAAATTACATTTGTATAAAAAATTTTAAATTTTCATGGTATACAAAGAAATCATATTCAAAGGAAAGTAATTTAATTAAGTATTTTGATAAACATTAGGAGTTCCAAATTTAAATTTCGGGAAATTGTTATTCCCTGTAGTGTAATTTGAGCTGTCCAGATATTGTTTTCTCTGTATACCTTGAAAATTTTAAAATTTATATACAAATGTAATATAATTTAAAAATTTAATTAAATGAAAAATGAAGGAAAACTCTGGAGAAATGAAGGGAGGAATTATTTTCTATTTTTTTAACGCCGGTTTAGAAACGGTCTTTTTTAAATTTTTTTTTTTTTTGTATTTTCTATTTCCTTAGAATATAAATTTTGATTTATTATTATTAGAGCTCTAGGGGGGGCGATCGCCCCGATCGCCCCCCGCTGTATCCGCCACTAGCTGAGCTGAATAAAAACATGAAAAAATCTGTAGAAAAGTTCATTTCTTTTAGACGTTTATTTTGACATTTAAGTACGACAAAAGATCATAATCACTCTCCAGGTTGCTTGGTGAACAGAAGCAGCATTTCTAGAGAAAGATTAAGGAATTAAAGATTTAAAGAAATAATTATAGCAAAAAAAAACACAATTAATAACTAAATAGTAATAAAGAATTATTCAAAAAAAAAAAAAATAATAAAAAAAAAAATAAAAAAAAAACAATAAGAGCAAAACACAAAAAAAAAATTTTTTGTCTTGCTTTTCAATACATTCACATTTAGACATATTTTCTATATTAAACATTTCGTATTTTTCTTTTCGAATCAATTTACGCTTTAAAAATAAGTAAGATAGCCTCGAAGCAAACGGCTGAAGAGGTAATAATTAATAATAATACCGGTTCTTCAAGTAATAATATCGCTTACCTAAGTCTGCAGAAATCATCTGATATAGAATTGATTATAATTGTATTGGGAATTGTCATACTAAGTACATGAATATTTACGAGATTGAAACAGTTACTCCAAAAACAAATCAGAAAACAAATAATGATAACAAACATATAGGCTTCTATTGAATATGACCATACAAGAATTGGTGACGCAATTAAAAAGTACCTATAGATGCCAAATTTAAGAAAACCCCAAACAGAAAATACGCGTCGGCATATATATTAAAGAAATTTACTGAACTGGATAAAATAAAAAATAACTTCATACAGAAGTATAAAGAAGTATTAAAGCTCAGTGAGAGATAACCATAAAATAAAAAGAAAAATTAGGTTTGATGTATAATAGTGTGGTTATGATTCTGCGAATTTAAGCAGAGGACACTTTAGACATCGCTACGGCAATAAAAGTAATCCCAGAATTTACAGGAGAGCACAAAAATTTAGATAACTTTCTAAATTTAGTAAGATTCATGCATGACGATCTTGCGGATGATGCACAAAAGAAAAGACTACTTGACTTTGTTTTTAAAACACGTTTATCCTCTACAGTATGGAATAAATTATGCACTCTTGCAGTTCCTACCAATCTTACAACGTTTCAAAAGAATTTACGTGAAATTTTTAAAACTAAGAAAATGCCGCTTAGCATTCACTCCGAACTTTCACGAGTAGTTCAGTCCAACAGAAATGCCGCAGATTTTTCAACAAATTGAGAGGTTAGTTTCTCAGTTAAATACCTTACAAGTAATTGAACAAGGTGAAACAAATAGACCTAAGCGTAATTCTAGTAAATATTTATACAATATATTGACTTTTTGTTCAAGAAATAACTTTTTGGGATTCTCGGGTATATAGCAAAAGCAAAAATATTTTCTAATTTGTTATTTCATCACACAACCCATTAATTTTTGGTGACAAGTTTCAAGTCTTGGTTTGACTCATCAACAGGTCCCAAATAGCGAAATTGGGTGATTTGAAAAACAAATGAAAAAACTGAAAAAAAGAAGAAAGAAATGAAAAGTTTGAGAAAAATAGAAAAAAAAAACAGAAAACCTTACACTCATCGTTGCAGCTTGGTTTTCTGCCTGTTGCAGACGCTTGAAAATAGATCAAACTGATCTCTTCTCATATAAACTCAGAATAAATTCTGAGTGTGAATTATATGAGGAAAAAACACTCCTATACAAGGTTCGATACAGGTTCGATTCGCTTCGAATGAATCTGTTTCTTTAAAAGATTTTTTAAATTTTTTAATAAATAAAAAAATTGTTTTTTTCTATTTTTCTCAAACTTTTCATTTCTTTCTTCTTTTTTTCATTTTTTTCATTTGTTTTTCAAATCACCCAATTTCGCTATTTGGGACCTGTTGATGAGTCAAACCAAGACTTGAAACTTGTCACCAAAAATTAATGGGTTGTGTGATGAAATAACAAATTAGATCATTTTTTAGCTTTTGCTATATACCGGAGAATCCCAAAAAATTCTTTCTTGAACAAAATTAAGTTTAACCCGGTAAGAAGTCCAAAAGAGTAATCTTTTTATTTAATATATTGACTGTAAGAAGCTAAAGAAAAGCAACGATTGCTTTAATGCTTATCCAATTCAAGTGACCATGGAAACTCTTCTATAACTGATGATGATCATAATCCTGAGAATAATGATGATAGCTGATTCTTAGAGTTAGAAGTCTTACAATCAACAACAGTAACATAAGCAAAAATAATGGATTTGATATAGAAAACTATGGCAAAATATTTAAGCAGACCTTAAGCACGGACGGATAATGAGCGTAGTCCGCTTAAGCTCACTCGACGATTGTGCTGCCACTCTGGCCAGGCTGCGTGGAAAAAAAAGCTGGCTGGGACAAAGGACAAAATCAGAAAATCAGAAAGGGAGTGACAACCGGTAATTTTTTTTTAGAGAAGTTCTAGGCACAAGCACAGAAAAAGTAGTAGTGAAAATCAAGTGGTGAAAATTTTGAAGATAACGAAAAGGACAAGGTTATTAGAATAAAAAGAAGAACGAACTGGTTAAAATACAGCAAGTCTCCCATAACTTAGAACAAATAATAAGGGAAGGTAATAATTTGAACATATCAACTTAATTTTGTTGTAATTTTATGATATAAATGGTAACTGTGGTACCCCAAGCAGGGGCCCAGGCAAAAAAAAAATACCCCAGAATTACTGAAATGAAGACGGAATAGAAGAGTTGGAATAACGGAAAGAAGGGAGTAAAAACGTGTATATCAGGTACCCTAGTCTAGAAAAAAAAAACCAAAATAAAGGAAAAGGAAATATAGGCGGGACAAGAACTCATATGCAGTTGGAGCAAGAGATCTGCGAGAATTGCAAGAATTCGGCATTGGTACAGGCATTAAGTTTTGTATATGCGTGCGTCAATATTACATTATATACAAAGTACTATAAGAGGCACGATATTTAAACCTATACAACTTAGGTCCGTTTCAAGAAATTTACATCACGGTATAGAAATATGCTATTATAAGATAAACGGGGTCACACGTGGAATTCCCTCCAACATATACATGTGCTTACCATATTATCAGGCAATCGGTCTCGCTTAATTACTTATATCCGAAAATAATTAAATTTGATTTCTTAGAAGCTTTTATATTGTAGTAAATACTTACGTTCATAGTCTACATACTGTAGTACATCAGAAGTCATACTTGAATTTTTTGACAAAAACTTAAGTTTATTACAAAGAAATTTTATACTATATAAATATATTAATCTGTTAGAGGTCTACCTCATGAGGAGGAATGGTGTATGATGATGTAAGGGAAATACTGGGCGGATCTTTCCGAGCTGCCGTGTTTTTAATTCTGATTCTATTTACAGGATCACAGTTACTGCAGGAGGCCGTCATGGCGGAATAGATTTGCTCAGGTAATTAGAAGTAACCTTATAGGGGGTTGGCCCCAGTATTTCCTCCATATATTATTTCCGTTTATTTGAAGAGATGTATTGTCTTTTCTTTTTTCTTTGTTTGTTATCTAATTTAATTTTCGCATTAGATTAGTTCGTATTAGGTGAATAGAATGCCACATTATCCTGTTATGGAACTAACGAAGAGTGAGCTGGAGGACGAAAAGTCCATCTGCCAGCAATAGCGCACCCAGTGACAGTGTAGCAGGCCGTCACGCTAGCACCTCGGCTATGTGGCGGAGAATACGGGATGGGATCACCAAGAAGAAACACCTGCCTGTCATTTTGTCATAACAAAATATAAACTGTGCCTTATCGAAAACGGGGATCTACAAAAAACAGACGCAACACGCCACACACTGGCTCGGAAAGGACCGAGTACATCACTTACCTACGCTGATCTACCACATTGTCACTAAACCTTTTATTTCTGTTAGTAGTTCGTATTACAATAAATTTGGTTTTATATGTTCTTATTATCACCCCCGAGGCATTCTACAGATGGACTACGTCGTCTATTCAATTTTTCCCTGCAATCCAATGGGACTTTTCTTTACTAGAAAACTTGGGTCTGTTGCCACACAACTGGCTTTTCATTCAAATTTTAACTTCTTCTATTTAGTTGCTTCATGCTTTTGTACACTTGGTCGCACCCAGAAGGCCTCTTGGAATACGGACAGCAGCTCTTTTCGTAATCCTGATTTACTCGTGCCATCCCATTGAATTGCACACTTCACGAGTAAGTGGCTCTGAATAGCAAATTTAAGCTAACGAGCAAAGAAAATCTTGGCTTCGCGCACTTATAAACTAATATTATCACCAAATAGCAATGCAGAAGTCGACAGACTACTCTTATTAAGCAGGATTAATGTATCTTGACACGACCGACATAATTGTCATCCTCGAGTACCTAACCCTGCACTCTACTAGTTTAGACATATGCACAAGCAATATGTTCTCTCCGCTAAATCTAACCTACAGCATTCCTAGTAATTTAACCTAGAGAGAAATTCTTACGCTAAATATCTGCTATTTCCGGGCTTTCTTTGGGCGAACGGCACCAATGTACACCACTAGGAATTCAATATAAAAGGAACCATATATAGTTCCAGAAGAAAATACGTAATCGTTGTAAGGTATAGCTGCGCAAACTTTTTGTACTGAATATTAATAAATTCAGCGAAAAAAACTTTTGATATAGTTTCGCAGTAGTCGTAGGCTAGGTGCTTTTAATTTCCGACTGACACTAACTGCAATGAAATATACATAGCTTCATCACACCTCCAATAAGTTGTTTTGACATCCAGCCGCTCCTCTGGCGAAGGGCGCGAGTTTATAAGAAAACGACGACACATAATTTTGATGCACCCACGATCGTAAAAGCTTTTATACTAATTGTTCGTTAATTCTCAGGCGGCACACTTTCATAATATCGACATAGATGTAATCAAATATAGTCTTACCGACACTTATATTAATAAATTTAGAATAGGAATATAAAAGTTTAATAAAGTTCCGAAAGCACTTGTTGGCTAGGTGCTTTTAATTGTTTATCATTTTCCAGTTGCTCCTCTGGCGGATGGGGTAAATTAAATCCAACGGGAATTCAGTATAGGAATTTAATATAATACGGGAAAATAATATATAGTTCTGTAAACGCTTTCATAATATAGATATAAATACGCTCAAAATATAGTCCTGCAGACACTTTATACCAGGTATTAATAAATTTGGTATAGGAATATAAAAACTTAATATATGTCCAAGAGCACTCGTAGGTTAATTTATGATTAATATTAATCACCATGAAATATAGGTTGTTACAGGCGCGGATCTAGCATTGAAATGGGGGGGGGGGGGTCATCTTACAAATTAAATCGAGCAAAAAAAAACATCCAACGCCGTAAGTCGGTTCGCATAGCCACCGCAGTACTGCAGTACTTGGAACTAGGAAATCCGCATTAAGCGGTGTGGATGATGTGTCATTTTGTAGTATACTTTTTTTTTTACAAAAACTAATTTTTTTAATAGAATAGGGTGCAAACTGCAGGAATCATTCAAGCCAAACTTTTCTCAGTTTTACACACTGGCATATATAATCTGGACTGCTTGACATGCTATTTCATGCGGGTACGATTTTTTGTGTCAAAAATAGTTCATACGTCGGTGACAAGATTGAAAAATCCATTGGCGGAAAGTTGAAATGTGAAACCTCTCGAATTTCTATTAACCCAAATAATTAATTTAAAAACATTTATTTCGACAAACCGACTTATTTATTTATTGTTTACAGCCCTTTCTCAGTGCGCACGTTACATAGAAAAGTGACCCAACTCAAAAAATACAACTTTTCAGGAGAGCGAAAAAACGAAAAGCTGTACATAGAATTAATTCTAGCTTAACGTAGTAATTGTTTGCTAAAAATAGTCTGAACTCTTAAATTTGTTAGTAAATTTATTTCTGAAGATTTATATAAAAGAAATTTTAAGTTTTTGTTACGCAGTTGGCGAGGTTAGCTTTTAAATCCGCATCCTCTTAAGTTGTGTCGCTTTTCTTTGTTGCGAAATAAATATTTTTACAAATTTTTTCTAAATGGCACAACTCAAAATACGATTTTTAGGAACTAAATTCCGTACATTGAACTTTGTGGAAAAATGTCATAACTCATAATATCTCTCTTTAAGGTGAAGAAATTGCCATCAGCAATTGATTCAAATTCCTCCGTTAAAAACAAAAAGTATTTCTCATAGAACGACTTGGGACAAATAAAAGTTTTAAATTTCAACCCAAGTCGTTTCAATAGAAAAAAGCCCAACGACAAATCTTATACCTTCAGTAAGATTTGTCGAAAATAAAAATACGATATGTATGTACATATATACCTACATACATATCGGCCGCATAAAATTTACTCGGTGAAGATTTAAACGAACAACTATTCACCAAAAAGCCTATGAAAATAACCATAAGAGGAAGCTTGTGAAAGAAAAAGTTTGTGAACAAAGCAAAAGTAAAAAAACAAATATATATAAATAAAATAAAAGTGTGCGAGTTGTCTTAATCATAGCTTCCTGAAACGGCGTAGAGTGATTGCCTTCGGCTAAGGTAAGCCCCGAAATATAACAGGAGTTAGGACTAAGTTAAGTTAGGGCTCTGATGTGGTAGTGAGGGAGTCTGTTTCATGGCTTGGGAAGTGTTTCTCTTGGATCACCCAAAGCTGAGGTCCGAAACCCAAATTCCGAGAAAAACCTATATACATCCATCACATGGATACAATAGCATTCATTGAAATTAATCTTTATTTTTTTAAGTTTTGGAATAAAAATTTTTTTTAAGTTGAATTGTATAAATAAAAAAAGTATAAAATTAAAAATATATTTTTTCAAATAACTCAATTAATTAAATATTTTTTCTTCAAATTTAGGGGATCATGACCCCCACGGCCCCCCCCCCTGGATCCGCCACTGGGTTGTTATCATCTCAATAAAATTTGTGTCTCATTTTTCAGCCGCTCTTGTGACGGGTGGCACCAATGCACTTCGTGGGAGTTTAATGTCAACATGAAAAAATGTATAATTCCGTAAGCACTTTTATAATAGGGGATTTCAGTTTGAATCTAATTATAATCTGCAATAAAATATGTTCCGCAAACACTACCTTACAATTTATAGTTCCCGCGCTCCTCTGGCGGATGATGAACTAATTTGTCGAAAATAAACACTTGTGAAAGAACCTCGGTAACTGTTCGGTGTTTTGTTAAAACGTTTTTAACTTTGGTTTTCCTCCAGCCCCGCTTCGCACCCTCGATTTCAGCATGGAGTCGGATGCTTATCTCCTTTTTTCGATTCCAATTTCGCCTTCAGATTTTTTTCCTAGCTTTTCCGATTCACAACTTTACCTAATTCTTTCTTTCCACTTTTCCCTTTTTCTTCCCTAAAAACTTTTTGTTCTACCCTTGATCTGACCTCGTCCAACACCTTTTGTTTGCTCTCCTGTCACACCTTCCCGCCTCTTCTTGGTTCGACCCCGGTCCATTCCCCCGCATGGTGCGTGCCGTTCCACTGACAGCTCTGAAGGGTCGAGGTTAGGTTGATTTCACACGAGCAGCATGCCATGTCTATACCTGACATTTCCCTGCTGCCGCCGTGCCCACATGCGACCATAACAATCCTGTATATAGGGAAAAGGGGTAGACGGTTAAGAAACACAATCTTTTCTAGATGCAATATTTATCTCTTGCTATTGTTCACTGCTTTTACATATATACGTTCAATTAATACCAAAATGTGATATAGTAAGAACAAATGTTCACGTGCTGCAGTTTCTTGTAATAGCGGTAACTCTTTGCGTAAATTAATATACCTTACGTCAAGCTGAGACAACTTCCAACTAGATAAGAAAATCTCCATATATACCCAGATCACTTTCTGAAAGCTCTTTAACTTTTTATTCAACCAAGGAAAGCTATCATTGTGAAGAGTTTATTTGACATAATACAGCAAGAGAGAGAAAGAGAAAGTGTAGAGCTTTCTATTAGAGGGCCATTACCTCGTTTTAGTTGGACCGCGTTTTTGTGAGGTTTTGCACATCTAGATTTAAGTGGTCTCAGCTTCAAGTAAGTGGCGTAAAGTTAGAATTTATACCTGCATATGGTCAATTATAAGGTTTTTGCGGAACATATACCTTTCACTTCTCTTCCGCGAAACGGTTGTTGAATGGAATAATACTCAAATCGTGTTGTTTCTGTTTTCTTTGATTTATCTTCATTTATCGCACTGTAAGGTAGTTGAACTTAGTTATAACGAGTTCTCATTTTTAATAGTCGGTTAAAGACTCGGGTTTTGCACTTTTATTTTAGGCAAAGCATTTCTTCGCGCTTACACATATGCTTGGCAACGGTTCTAACGCGAACATTTTGCTCCAGGGAATTTACTTTTCTTATAATTTTTGACCATGTTATTGGTCACAATCAGTATGAGAGAAATATTCATTTAGTGAATTGTGATAGTAATAAGCAAAAAAGAAAAAAAAGAAAAAAAAAGGAAAAAAAAAGATGTTGTACCTACAATTTTACATAGTCATGGAGATTTCTCCAAAACCTTGAATTTTAGATTCTAGTAACAGAAAACGGAAAAGACATGTATTACATAGAATCATAAGATATTCTGTTTACCTCTGGACGATGGTCCAATTTAAATAAATAGACACGTAACGATATGGAGTATTACAATTTCAGTTCTTTCTCTGTCTTTCCTGGAGCCCTTTTGAGATAGAGGTCGTTTAGGTCCGCTCCTTCGCTGTATTTTCAGGTTATAATAGGGACATTGTAGTATATTGCCCACAAATTCATTGGTTGTATGAGGTACGGCTTTAAGACACTACATCTATATCTTCAATGGAAGTAAATGTAAGTGGTGTAAGGGTCCGTTCAGGACCGGATGCTGTGTTGCATTTTTTTGTGAAGGCACGAGTTTTTTCTGTATGTGGACTGTAACAGCGGTACGTATTTGGTATTAGCCGAGGTGCTAGCGTGCCATCCTGTATCAACGCTGTTCACGAAGTGAGCTGTTAGCTCAAGCTGACAGAATGGACTTCACGCCCAAAGTTACTAATTCATATGCTACCATAATACAACATGATACTACAAGAATACGCAAGGAGGTGGAACGATTTGAGGAAAGTGGCGCCAGAGGAGTGAAATTAGAAACATGATAAAAATATCTCCTATCTTTCAGAGTATTGTTACCCTTTGCTTTGTATGAGCTTATTTTACGAAAAAAAAAACAAAATTAGTAGTTTTAAATTTCGGAATTTATATAATAGGCTAAAATCGCACCATAGTTTTTAGTCTATACTCCGTTTGAATTTATTATTTTATTTTCATTGTGTTTCATTCCTTATAGGAATATCCAAAATTGCAGATATAAAAACCGGTTAAAACCCGGTTTCCGAGTTCCGTAAAAAATTAAAACCGAAAAACCAATTCTTATCGGTTCAATACTTATATTTGGTGATTTAACTTACAATTACACTTCTGTTACCGAACAAAGACAGTTTATTGTTACTTTGTTACATTGCTTGTAATAGGTTATTTTTGTATTGAGTTTCTGCTTTGTTTGGTTTTATTTAATTTATTCGTTTGTATTGAATTTGACTTTTATAATTTTTATTGGTTTAACTAAGTACCTACTTTTGTGTTTAAATTTTTGATTGCGTTTCTTTGGTTAGTTTTGTTGTATTGGTTCCTGTTAGATTTGAAGGGAATTGGTTTTTGTTTGTTTTTTTTTTTTTTCATTAGATTGCATTAGTTTCAAGTCGTTGTTGTAAATTTCAGATTAATTTAATAAATTATCAGAGCTTCTATTGTTTTTTGTTTTTCTTGAAATTCGATTCCCTTTCATTGGTTTTTTTTTAGTCCTTTTAGGTTTTACTACGTCATAGAAACCGGATTTCTCTCAAAAATTACTCTTCATTTTACAAGCCAGACGAATTCTTACTTCGTGTCGTTTTAGCCGTTGAAAGCTTGTGCTATTATTTCCCCGCGGTTTTTTATGAAAGGTTAATCCACTACGACTACTCGTTGGAGCCTACAAACTATTGCATATGGCTAGTTTCGGAAGAAAACTATTCGGGCATGATTAGTTCTGAAATACAGTTTTTTTATTAAAATTAGACACAAAAAGGTAAATGACAGAAAATACTGTATATATCATTAGCTGATCAAAAAGGAAACTTCATTTTAAATATAAGGTTTCCATCATCCTCGGAAAAATATGTTTCCCGTTCTTAACTTTTTTAGAATAAAACGTTTGCTTTGAGCAAATTCAAAGTGTCGAAATGAAGGTTGCTTTATAATTTCCGCGACCGCATATTTTCAATTTAAAAAATAATATCACTTGGCCTAATTACCGTACCAATAAACAATAAAACATATTTTTCTGAACTTTAATACTTTTCTCCTTCTTCTTAACATATTACCACTCCCGAAAACTCTTTAGGGAGGCAAAAAAGAATGTCTGGGTCCAAAAAATACTGTTTAATTTTTTCAACCACTTCTTGAGCATTCCAATTATATTACTATTTTTGTGCTGGCGTCTGCAACCATCATCAAAAAGATGTACCTTTTAATGCTTCGATAAATGACATTCATAGAGTCGCCTGTCGTAAACACATGAAGTGACTCTGTTAGATCCTTTATTTGCTTCTGTCTCAGTCCATGTAACGAATGAGTTTTCTTTTGTTTGTTTCGAAGTAGAAAGTCCTTCGCAGAATCGTAAATTTTTTTGTCGGTTAAATGAATATCTCTGACGATTTTAGAATCTACAGTTCTCAAAAATAGCATTTAAAGCAATATCTTCGACAATATCTTATCAAGGTATTAACACTGTGATCTACCTCGACTTTAGTGGGACTCTTTAGATTTAAGGTACTCAATAAATATTTTGACCATTTTCTTGCGCTGGTTATAAACTTTTGTCCTCCGGTTTCCTCCTCGTCGTTCTTTTGGAACTGAACCAGTTAATAACTGTTCCTTGCATTATTGCCATACTGTACTATTAATCAGCTTTTTATCATGGGAATATCGATCAATACCAATCCGATAAAGCAAAAACGAAAAAATTCTATCATACAGTTTTTATTTTTAAATGCTCTACTAAAGTCATAAAAAATGCAATCTAATATACAACCGACGATTTATTCGCAATAAATTATTATTATTATTTTGTTCTAGACCTTGGTCATCTCGGGAATTCCCGGTGGTAGCACTCTAATATCGGGCATTAACCAAGATATTAGGGCGTCGTGTGTTGTTGTGGTTTTGCATCTTCCGTCTAATGTCTATAACGTATTGTCTATGTGATTCGTGTATGGGAGACATTTTCGGACCGTTCGAGAAGTGTTAAGAATGATCGCTTTCTGGATTGTGTGGAGAATGTGTTCTTTGAGCGAGAGTTTTTGAATACTTGTGTGGAATGTTTTGGCCACAAGTGCTGTGGGGGGGGGGGGGGACATAATGATCGGTACTATGATTACCTTCGCCATCCTCCACATCCGTTGTACCTCGTGTGCGAGATCTGTGTATTTCGTAATTTTTTCCTTGAATGTATTGTGTATGTTGTTTGGAATGTCAATTATGTATATGATTTTGTTATTTTTATCTATAAGTGTGATATCCGATCTATTGCGATGTATAGCCCGGTCTGTTATTATAGACCGGTTGTAGTATATTTTGTGTATGGCGCTTTCTAATACAGAATGAGGTGTGTATTTATAGTATAGAGTGTAGGTGGGAATCAAATTGTGTTTGGTGGCAAGTTCTTGGTGTATGACATTGCAGACCTGATTATGTCTGTGTAGATAGTCTGTTCTGTTTGCGTTACTAATCTACACAGAGCTGTGATGTGTTCTATTGTTTCTGTTTGTGTGTGAGAGAGTCTACAAGAGTCATTGCTAATTGTGGTGTCTTTTAAAATGTGGTTTCTGTAATTTCGTGTAATGATGATTTTGTCTTGAATTGCAGTCATGAATCCTTCAGTCTCCGGGAATAAGTTACTCCGCCTGAGCCAAGCGTTCGACGCATTCTTGTCGACGATAATTTGGCCCAGGTCAGCGAAATGTCTTCCATGCAGAGACTTCTCGGACCATGCATGCTTTTTGTCTGTCGGTGTGGCAATGTTTGGTGTTTGTTTTTTGTCTGCGATGATCAATGTCCCATGCAATGAGGAGATATCCCGCTCTTGTAGAAGTATTCCCTGATAGACTTGACTTGCTTATAGCGCAGTGATTTAATATTTATCAGTCCTCTCCCCACTTCGCATCTCTGTAATGTCAGTCATTCTGTATATGCCTGTGTGTGGTATAGTCTTTAGTTAGTCAGAAATGTTCGTGTTTTCCTGTCCAGTGCCTCTAAGTCGGTACGCGTCCATTTAATCATTACAAAGGAGTATGTCAGAACTGGAACCGAATACGTATTTACAGCGTTAATAAGATTTTTTCCATTAAGGCTGTTTTTCAGAAGACTGCTCCGTCTGTCCGTGAATTTCTTCCGTAAGTTCTGTTTTATGTCAGTGTGCTGCATATAACATGCCTGTTGGAATCCAAGATACCTTTAGAATTCACCCTCCTCCATGGAGTCAGTAGTGTCCTCAGATGGCAGATCACATCCAACAAGCTCCTGTCTTCCTCCAGCAACATGAAGCATCTTACACTTGTCCATTGCAAACTTGGTATGAATATCATCCGAAAAAGATCCTATAGTCTTCATAAGTTGTTGTAGGTAAGACTCCGAAGAGGCGTATAGTTTGATGTCATCCATATACATTAGGTGTGTGATCCTTTGTATGTTAGTTTTGTTCTGTCTGATATTAAATCCACATCCAGTTGCATCCAATGCATGTGAAAGCGGATTCAGAGCAAGGCGGGCTCAAAGAATCGCCCTGGAATATGTCTCGTCTGATTTGTATCGAAGATGTGGTTATATGCGTGTTTTGTGTCTTATTGTTTATTTTTGTGTTCCAGTGTTGCTTGGTGTGCTGTAGAAAGTGTGAGAGTGTTGGGTGTATTTTATAAACATGCAACACCTAGACCAAACAAGAGTGTGGAACGGAATCGAACGCCTTATTGTAATCGATATACACTGCATGCAATATTATTGGAGAGAGCTGACGTGTGAGTTTGTGTTAATAAATAGAGCGTTGAAGAAATACACTAAATTAGCCCGAAAAGATTCAAAAGTGGTGATAAATGAATAGTAAGTGTGAAGTGTCGTTCTTACGTCAGAAAAACACACAAAATTTAAAAATTGTGTTAAAAATTAAACCAGAAGATCTAGAAATTTTCTTTTGAAAAATTTAGTTAATTAAAATTAATTTTTCGCTGTTGTCATGGCAACATGAGCTCCTAAACTCGAAATTTTAAAATAAGAACTGTTGCAAAAACTAAAAAAAACTGGAGTGAAATAAATACTATAAATAAAAAACAAAAAATAGCAAATTTTGAAAAAAAAGCCTGCAAGATCGCTCTGCCGCATTCGAAATGAATGCGAGCAGTAGTGACTCTGGGGGCGAGAGGACGGATGATCTCATCAAATTGAAGGGAAGGAGGAAGAAGCTAAAAAAATCTTCTTCTTCTTCTAGAAAAAATATCCAACGGCCCACAGAAAAGGTCCACTAGGGCCCTACTCAACAGGCCAAATACATGCATCCAGTTGCATCCAGAAGTTAGCACAGCAAAAGCTATCGCATCTGTAGCTGCTGCAGAACTGGAGACATCCCAAATGAAAAGAAAACATCCGAAATTATGAGATGTTAATAAAACGGTTTCGGCTTCAACGCCTAAGCCCAACATGGTATTTTAAAAGATAACGCTTTCTTCACGCAAGGCAACTGGCCAGAAGAAGCAGTAAATAGCAACTGCACCACCAGTGGCAGGACCAAGATCCTTAAAAGCAGCAGCACGATCCCCGGCGTTAGGGTCAGGGATACAATATGCGCAGGTAAGTGGCAGTTCTAAGCAGGCTTCCACAATAGAAATTCAGAGCAGGGGCAGCACTCCTAGTCCAGCCCCATTGGACCATTGGACGCAGGTAAACCTCGGCCCAACACCATAGCGGGTGCCCAGGGCTTCGTTGGCGGACGGTGGCAGGACGAGAGCTAGGGGATGCAGCTTGAGCACATCAGAAGATGTCTTCAGACTGCATACCTGAAGGCAATCTTCTGCTGTATCTTCTGTGCGCAGGAATGGCCGAGGTGTACACCGCGACCCCCGAAAGCGCTATCAAGCTCCTCCTGGATGGCACAGAGATGGAGGGTAGACACCTCGTGCCATTCCCGTTAAAAGAGAAGCTCACGAAGGTCGTGTTTTTGCGGGTCACTCTGCGAGCCCAATTTTAAGACTTCCTTAATTTCTTAGGGAGATTTGGGAAGGTTCATGGCAAAGTTCGTGCCATTCCCTTAAAAATTGGGGGTCGGCAATTTCGGGCGAAGTATCTACGGTACAAGCGGGGAGGCGTCCATCACCTTGAATAATGGATGTACGCTTACAAAAGACTTTTACCAGAGCATATCCGGCGCGATGCACTGGATTGATATGAGCACCGAAGCAAAATGCAATGTTTGACATTTGGTAGGGCCTTCTATTGCTGACTGCCCCAAGCGAAGTGAAAAGAAGGCTGGACCGAGGGTTCCCTCGAAGGAAACCATTACTACAGTAGAGGCTCTGGTGAAGGAACGTTCAGCCGGCACTCGACCTGCTATATTGGAGCAGCCAGTGGCTAAAGTGCCTGAAATTGCCCCAGATACAAAAAATATTAAGGCTGTAAACGGTAGCAAGTCAGCACGTAAAAGCATGGCTACATCCAACGAGGAGTCGAATAGCCAAGTAGGGAAAAACAGGAGGACGCGAAGGAGGAATAAGGTGGACCGGGCGATGATGCCTCCTCCAGAGCCAGCAAAACCAGTCGCTCCAAAACGGCCCCACTCAGAGGAGGACGATAGTGGACCTGGCATTTCGAAGGTGGTTGTGAAAGAGGTGGATGCATCTTTCGAGAGCGGATTTTGGATTGTGACATGATCAGCTTGGATGAGACTTGTCTCTCGAGCTTCGGTGGCTACGAGTCGCGTGATAGCATCATTTCGACTGATAGCCAATTTGAAGTCTCGAAGGGGATGGCAACCCTTTCTAGGGAGAAGATTTGCAGCATTCTTGGTCAGCTCCAGTATAAGAAGAATTCAGATAAAATCTGAAAAATTCTTGTAAAGGAGCTGGAGACGCCAGAGTTGTTACTTCCTCAGTTTCATCTCCTACAATAGGAGGCCAAGAAGAGGAGGAAGTACAACGATGCAGCTCGCTGTGAGCGTCTCCATGGGAAGGTGGAGGACTTGATTCAGGAGCATCGCTAGGCCGATTTTCCTCCTCAGTAGTCGTCCCACAGTCATCGTGAGTGCTACACAGTACTATGGAAAATGTTAAAATGTTTGATATAGACGTTACACTTCTGCAGGAGACGAATTTGACCCCAGACACTTATACACAAATTGAGCGCAATACTTATTTACACACTGGCTATCCAATGTTTGCCACACTTGCGCCTCACCGAGGCTCAGGAGTGGCAATCATTGTATGCAACAAATTTACACTATCATCTCCTGTCTGTAGAGATATATTCTCAGGCTTAACTTCTTCCTTGGACTTTGGCGTTCAAGACAAATATATCAAGGTGGTAAATGTGTACTTTTCTCATGACCTGGACATTATAAGACAAGTTCTTGATAGTGTTCAATCCCGTCTGGAGAATTTCAGCGGTGAAACTGTCCTCGGAAGTGATTTCCACTGTACCATTAATCCTTCAATGGATCGGCATTCCGTCAATACTACTTGATAGAGGAACTTTGTCGGTGTTTTCAGACTCGTGGATATCTATCGGTGGATGCATCCTACGACCAGATCATACACGAGGGTCTCGCGAAATATCCCTGGAAGTCTCGCAGGCTCTAGAATTGATAGACTTTACGTCTCGCTATTAATACTAGAACATTTCGTTGGTATCACTCATTTCGGTTAACGATCATCTTCTTGTAGTGGCAACCATTACTCTAGTTGAAAGAAGAACTGCATACTGGATATTCAACAAATATTTGTTGAGTTCCGAGCAGTTCATTAATGAGTTCATTGAATTCTGACACGATTGGCAAGAGAGCAATGCTAAATTTTCTTTTCCTAGTCAATGGTGGGATGTTGGAAAGTTCCAAATTCGATCTTTTATCGAAACGTGGTTCAATTGAAGTGGGTATCAAGTTTCTAGTTTGTCGACTGAAATATCTCGGGTGGCAGCTCTTCTCTTAACTCAGCCGGAGTTTATTCTTTATTTTAATAGAATAAATGAATTCTTGGTAGCACAAACTAAGAAGCACAGCCTGGAGTTTGTGATGCGCAGCCAATCACGCTGGCTGAGGGAAGGCGATTCGTCAACCGAGTACTTCTTCCAGGCAACTAGACGACGTAGTGCTTCTTGTGAAGTCGAATCGATAAATTGATGACAAGTCCTCAACGGACAACAGCCATCAGACTACTACAGTAGTCTCTATTCTGAATCGACGTCGACAACATCCTCGCCCACTCATTAATTTCTTGAGAATATTCCCACTTTTTATGAAGACAGTAAGGAGCTCCTGGATACAGTGATCACATTGGAGGATATAATCTCTACGATAATGGATCTAAAGCGACACACTTCACCTGGTTATGACGGCTTGACTCCAGAATTCTTCATATATTTCAGGTATTTATTAATTCCTGAGCTTTCGAAAATCTTCAGTTCGGCGGTTGAGACATATTCAGACATTCCTTCTAGTTGGAGGAGGTCTGTTATGCGCTTGATTCCAAAGAAGGGAGATTGGCAGAGGATGGGGAGCTGGAGCCCAGTAACCCTATGCAATATGGACTACAAAATTGTCTGCAAAGCGTTAGGAGCGATACTCGTCTCAGTGATTGCTTCGGTAGTACACCCGGAATAGTCCTATTTTGTATCTGGTCGTATTATCTCCGACAACATCGCGGTAGCCAAGGATTTGTTTGCCTGCTATGAACAGACAGGTATACAAGTGGCTATGATTTCGCTAGACTAATAAAAGGCTTTTGGTAGCGTCTCGCACAAGTATCTCTTGACTACTCTCGAGGCTTTTGGGTTTCCACCCGGGTGGCTCGATATCGTCGGGAAACTGTATAGAGATTCAGCGATTTTGATTAAGCATCAAACACAAGTTCTGGCTCCTATCTCGTTTCGTCGAGGTATCAGACAGGGCTGTCCATTGTCAGGTATGCTTTATGATCATTCGTTGGAGCCGCTACTTGTGAATCTTGGACGAATGCTCGGACAATAACTACCATA
The DNA here is from genome assembly GCA_963924295.1 of Dioctria rufipes. NCBI lineage: Eukaryota > Metazoa > Arthropoda > Insecta > Diptera > Asilidae > Dioctria > Dioctria rufipes. The sequence continues at coordinate 114,927,562 of OZ002741.1, forward strand.
TACCAATATGAGGCCTCTTATGTTGCCATATGCGGATGACCTTTCTACTTTCGTGACAGGAAATGCAGCTTTTCCGGTCAGACAGGGCTGTCCATTGTAAGGTATGCTTTATGATCTTTCGTTGGAGCCGCCACTGGTGAATCTTCGTGGAATGCTCGGACAATATTCGGTTCATGTACCTCTTATGTTGGTCTATGCGGGTGACCTTTCTATTTTCGTGACAAGAGATGAAGCTTTTCCAGTCGCTCGTGCTGTTTTTGAGCAGTGCGAGCATACAGCGGGCGCTAAAATCAACCTTAGTAAGAGTCAGGGCTTGTGGTATGGGAGGTGAAGAGATTGTACTATCCTCAAGTATTTAGGTGTGTATATCGGACGCGAGAGTAAATCAAATAATAGCCACATTGTGCGGGAGAAACTCTCTAGAGCTGTAAACTCATGGCGTAGTCGACTATTTCCATTATCCTTAATGGGAAGGTCAGTCGTGATAAACTATTTGATTACTTCGTCCATCGTTCATCTGCTAAAGTCTGAGATGTTTGATGAAGGCTTCGTAGGTCTTCTTCAAGCAAAAGCGATAGACGCCTCTTGGCGCGGAAGACGATGGGTTGCTGAAAGCACGCTCTGCCTGCCAGTCAAGATAGGTGGATTAGGTCTCACTAAATTAGTTGTGAAATCAAGGTGTCTCCAAGTTCGTGCATTCCAACGAGTGTTTTGCCAGAGAGACACTTTGATTTTTTAACATAGGGGAGTATTACTACCTACTCTCTGTTCAACCACGCTATCCTCGTGACTGTTCACAGGATCTATTCTCAACGATTCAGACCTGGGGCAGAATCGGGCCAGCATTTCACATTAAGAGGAATGCTTTAAGGTACATGCAATTCGCGTCGATTCCAATTAGGTTTAATCCTGAATTAATAGATTCAGTGTTCAGTAATGCTCGAGGTTTTGAAGATAATATGCATACACTGTGCAATTATTGATATCTCTGGAAACTGTCGAATAAATACTAACACTCCACAATTACACGACCTGGCTGCTTCTGGGCGGGAGAGATTTCGCCAACTTGGGACCAGTGACCCTGGCACTAAGTTGGAAGATGTTTTCGTTCTGAACAGACCACCTGACACAACTTTCAGTACACTCACATCGCGTGTGCTCCATGAGGTGCTTATATCAATAAGAACCCCGGAGTATACAGGATACAACAGATGGCGAACACACCTCGGGATGAATATGGGCGTAATGGGTGGGATAACTTGCAGAGTAATCTACAGTTATCCTTCTAATTATAAAGATGCTGATGTAGCATTAAAATTGCTGCATCACAGTCTTGTGCATCCTAATCAGTTGCCACATATTGACCGGCGAGTTCAGAGGATTTGCACAGTTTGTGCTGGTGAAGGCACCCTGTTTCACAGGTTCTTCACTTACCCAGCTTTGCAAAATCTAATGGTACTCGTGCGCGATATTTGCCAGTTGATCCACTCGAATTTCGGCATTACTAGGACATCATTTCTATGGGGACCAAAGGTCTGTAGTCGGGTATATTATTTGATTAGCTTTGTGTTGACACTGGCCAAATCTACAATTCACTTGTACTACATGAGAGTCGAAGATGGGAATCGGAGCACTGACCCACAACACCACGCACAATTACTTAAGCGCCACTTCGTTGACAGATTGAAAAGACGTTTATATCTTGAATATCTGGCAATGAACACAAACACATTCAACTGCACATGGCAGCCACTATCGTCGGTGCAAGACAGCGCTCTTGCCTTTCGCTGGTGATAGCAGGCCATAACATTTGCAACACTAGTCCACGAGGCTTTTCCTCGCTATGGAACTATTGCAAGTGCTGTGGGAAGGACAAGCGCTCCGTTAGAGATGCTCAGCTGGAATGATGATGAGGGCAGTTTGTAGAGGTCTATGATACTGCAGGCTGCTTTCGCGAGACTCTATATCGGTATCACGTAAATTTTTCGTTCGTTCGACTTGTCATTTTAAATTCGGTTTCGTCTCGGTGTTCTCTTTTGAGAACATAGTGTTCACTTTTTATCCTTATACCTGTTACTGTCTATTTTTTGTTTGTTTTTGTTGTCCTTATTGACTGTTATGTTTGTGATTTTTTAGGTTAGTTAGTGTCTTTTTCTTTATACATTGTACAGCCTTTGACACCTACTTTTAAGAAATTTTGAAAAGAGCCAAAAAGCCAAGAAATAGAGAGCTTATACATGTAGGAGATATCTCGTATAACAGACTGAAATTTATTGAAAATAATTTCAATAAATTTACAAAATTCATTTTAAGTCCAAAAAAATTATTGAACTTTTTGACCCAGCGATCACAGAGGTCTCATCGGTATGGTTACCTCTGATCGCCTACCATAGAAGCTTATACACATAAGCTTATATACATAACGAAACAATTATTATTATTGTTGAGTTCAAAGTTTGCACAAGGAAAAAAAACATGTGCTGTGTTTCCAAAACCTGTTCTGTGAAAAAAACAAAACAAAAGTGCAACCCAACTATCAAGAAAAATGTTTTAGTGTTGAGTTTTACTCCCCACAAATATAGTTGTTACCTGTAGGCACGAAAGTGCAAGCAGCATCACCACAGTTGACTGCAAGAAAACTGGTGCTACGACTTGCCTTCTACCAACACCACTACAGCTTGGTTGTATGAAAAAAAACCTGTTTCGTACGACTAGTCCTCCCACATCACATCAGAGCAAGAAAAGACGAACAGGTAATCGTAGGTATCTCGTGCACATGCACCAGGAGTGCGTGCTGCACAAACAACAAAAAGAAAAAACGGAAGAGAAAAGAAGGAGAATACAACACAATCCCAATTAACAACAGAGAAGAGGCTATAATGACAAATGATGATGAGATCACCGGAAGGGGAACTTATGAAACAAGTCCACTCTTTTGAAGACACCACAATCACAATCAGCTATAATCGATGCCCAATTCACAGTTTCCTCTAATTCAAAAGAGGAAAAATCGTCATTAGTGCCGGGAACATCAGTCGAGAATACTCTTGCAGTTCAAGAGCAGCCCACAGCGAAAGCACCTACTATCAAGGATCATGGAAGTCGCATCCAATACCTGCGCTGCAGCCGCATAGCATTTAACAATGTCCATGCTAATTATGAGACCACCAGTAGGAAGACAGGCACAAACTGCCTCACTCCAGAGCCCAAAAGTAATGCAGAGCACAGGACCAACATCATTCGCTGAAATGGTAAGTGGTGGTAAAAAAGATTTTTTCGAAGTAAGCATTAAAAGTTTCGAGCCGGGGTAGGCTCCAGCGAATACAATACAAACCCGTCCGCGGTCAGATACTGAATTGCAGAATCTCTACCAAAGGCGCTGGCACACAGAAGGGCACGGAGTGCATATCGAGTAGTTCGTGTTATCAACAGGAATGCGTACCGCCAGGTTATCTGTCGTGTGGTGCCGCAGGAGGTAATACACAAAGCGAGAAATTTTTTCAAGGCAGCTAAGAATCCTCATAAAGCAAGCCAAAAGAAATCAAGATAATCTTCTGAGACGACTTAAAAGTGCTGTCGAGCTAGCCAAACAACTCGAGAATAAACACAGTTCATAATATTACAAAAAGTATAAGCTCACACCAACTCTCTCTCCCAACATAATGAGCAAATAAGTTTCAATAAATACTGGTGGACTCAGAACTCCACACCGGCTATACCAAATCATAGTAGAATTAAATAATCAAAATGTAGACATTGGCCTTTTACAGGAAACAGGCTTCACCCAAGAAACCCTAACAAATATAGAGAACAACCCCCGGCTTTATCCAGGATTCAGAATATTCGCTGTACTGTCCCCGCAGACAGGAATGGGAGTAGCGACGCTCGTATCCAACTTATTCGCACCACTTGCCACAACATCCTACACAGACATTATCACTGGATACTCCTCATGTCTGGACCTTATTTTCAGAGACAAGGCGTACAGACTGATCAATATCTATCTTCCACATGACCAAAAAATAGCCCGACAAATTCTTAATTCAATCCGCTACAATCTGGTAAATATTCCTGGTGAAATCATGACTGGTGGTGACTTTAACTGCACCCCTGATCCGCAAACCGAGCAACACTTAGGTATGAAAACTAACATCATAGCCGCAGGTAAGCTCAGGCAACTTTTCATAAACTTCAACTTGATAGATGTTTATAGAGCCCTCCACCAAAACACGAGGTCTTACACCAGAATAGGCCGCAATTTTCAGGGCACTATCTCGATCTCAAGAACTGACAGGCTATATGTATCATTCTCAATTCCTTAAGTGAAATCACACACGAAGTGTGTACCCTAAGCGACCACTTTTACGTGATAGCCACCAATACACTATCTGAGCGAAAAATAGCATATTGGATCTTCAATAATCATCTACTCGAGTCAGAGAGATGTATTGAAGAATTCACAAATTTCTGGCACTGTTGGAGGAATGAGAAAATAAACATCTCAAACCTCAGCAACTGATAGGATATTGGGAAGCTGCAGATTAGTTCCCTGGTTGACTCACAATTCAGTGGAAACAGATACCAGGCATCTAGCTTAAACCGGGAAATCAATCTCGTTGCTGCATTGATCTCCACTAACCCTGACTTGCTGCCATATTACGAAAACATAAAGCAGCGACTAGCAACAATAACATACAAGCACAGCTTGGAATTTGTTCTGCGTAACAAGTCACGCTGGATAAGAGGATGAGAGTCCCCCGCAGATTTCATCTTCCAAGCGATTAGAAGACGAAACACTTTAGTCGAAGTCGAGATGATGGTCGACAATCAAGTCACTGAACTACAAGGACAAGAACTTGTAGAGCATACCCGCTCCTACTATTCCAGCTTATAATCCGCTCCAAATTCTCCTGACACCAGCACTCTAAATGACTTCCTTCAACATGCCCCAGTTTTCCTCGAAAACAACAGGAACATCTTAAATCAATCACTGTCCATTGACGACTTGCTCGCTGCAACTAAAGAGCTCAGACGATACACATCACTAAGTCACGATGGGTTAACACCGGAGTTTTTTATTCTCTTCAGGAATTTGCTAATTCCCGACCGGCTAGTTGGAGAAAAACTCTAATGCGCCTGATACCTCAGAGTGGAGATATCTCCCGAGTGGAAAACTGGAGACCAATCACGTTATGCAATGTTGACCTGTGAAGCACTTGCCAGCTCGCAGAGCTTTGAAATTACATCGATAATAAATCCAGAACAATCCTACTGCAATCCTGGGCGAAACATCTACTATAACATTGCCGTTGCGAAGAATCTTTTTGAATACTACGAGAGGAGGCGAATCCCAATGGCAGTGATATCCCTAGATCAACAAAAAGCTTTTGAGAACGTGTGTCACAAATACCTCTTGGCGACGCTTGAAATAATGGGATTCCCTCAAAGATGGGTAAAAATCATTGAAATGCTCTACACTAACTCGAAAGTTCTGATCAAATATCGAGGAAGAATTTTATCTTCCATAGACTTCCGCAAAGGGATTCGGCAGGGCTGCCCCCTCTCGGGAATGCTCTCTGTTCTTGTGGCTATAGCCACTACTGGTAAACCTTCGCCGCAAGCTGACAAGTTTCGCGATCACTCTACCCTTTAGTAACTTGATGCCACTCATATTAGCACATGCTGATGATTTTCTGATTTTCATTGCCAATTACGACGCTTTCCCAGCGACTCGAGCGGTACTCAGAAATTACGAGCAGTGTTCAAGTGCTAAGATCCACCTTAACAAAAGCAAGGGGCTGTAGTGCGGGGAGTGGAGATATCACCCAAATACGCCCCTTAACATCATGTAGTCCGATACATCGCTTAAATGCTTAATGCGTATACATATGACATCAAGCTACCTCTGAAAACAGTCGAATTGCTTTGGAAAAATTGACCAAAGCAATTAGTTCATGGAGAAGTCGACTGTTCTCCCTTTTGCTCAAAGGAAGAGCAGTCGTCATTAACTATTTGGTCACATTGTCCATCGTGCACATACTGAAGCAGAAATCCTGGATGATGGATTCATTAAGCTTCTTCAAGCCAAGGCTCTAGATGCCTTCTGGTGCCGCCGACATTGAATCGCGGAAAACACCATCTGTGCATCAATGGACAATGAAGGAATGGGTCTCACAAACTTAGTTGTAAAATCTAAATGTCTCCAAATTAGAGCACTGCAGCGTGTCTTTTGTAAAGTAGAGAGGCTAATCTACCAAATTTGAAGAAGCACGCTGGGTGAACAGCATGTAGGTAACAACTACTATATGCTGTCCAACCGACAGCCCTTTTCTGAACACTGTACTCAGGATTTAATAAAAACAGTTCGCACCTGTAATACCATCGACCCGAATTTCAGCTCAAGTGGTATAATATACGATATGAGCAGTTCACCTGTATACCAATAAGACAAAGCCCCGAAATAAAAGTAACCAAACTATGTCAAAACCAAGGGCTCAATATTGACACCGGGAATGCTACCCCTGAGTTAATCACCCAATTACCTGACCAGGTCGTGAGCATTCTTTGCAGAAAGTTTCACCCTCTCGACACCAGAAGCACAGCGAGCCTAACAGATGCATCCGTTTTGAAAAAAAAACACCCCATATACCTTTAGTGGGCTAACAACAAAATCAGTGCTCGGTATATTTACGAGGATCGCACCAATGAGATCACATGGGCGAGATAAATGGCCTCGTCTACTTGGAATAAATTCAGAGATCATGAACAACCTGACTCATATACAGCTACCCATCTAATCGAAAAGATTCGGACATCGCCTTCAACTGCTCCACCATAGCCTTGCAGTCGATTATGCCGCATCATCACACCTTATAAGCTCAGCTGAAAATCGTTCCTTTTGGGTCCAAGCTCCTACAGCCAAGTGATCCGACTGCCAGCACTGTCCTCGGCGAAGCCAACTGGGCAGAGCAAGAAGCCAGTGGCACCAACAGGACCATCAGGAGCACCACGTTCCCCAGCAGTAGCGTCAGAGAGCTCTTATGCCCAGGCAAGTGGCAGCTTCAAGAATAGTTCAGCAATTGAAATTCAGAGCAGGGGCATCACTCTTCGTCCAGTCCCATTGGACGCAGATAAGCCTCGGTCCAACACCAGTGGAGGTCTCTAGGGCTTCTTTGAAGGAAGGTGGCAGGACGAGAGCCACGGGATCCCGCTTGAGCACATCAGAGGATGTCCTTAGAATGTATATCTGAAGGTATTCTGCGCCATCTCCTGTCAGCAGTTAATTTCTATGGGGATTATAGCTGGAGGAATGGTCGAGGTATACAACATGACCCTCTAAAGAGCTACCAAGCTTATGCTTGAGGGCACCGAGGTGGAGGGTAGACACTCGCGCCATTTCCGTTAAAAGAGAAGCAAACGAATATCGTGTTTTCGCGGGTGTTTATGCGAGCCCGACATGAAAACCTCTCGAATTTCCATGGGGATTCGGGTAGGTTGATGGAAAGGTTCGCGCAATTCCCATTAGAATTGATACGAGGGTCTCGAGCAGGGTATTTTCGGTACCAGCCGGGAGGCATCCATTACCTGGAATAAGGGATGTACGCTTTTACCTGAGCATATCCAGCTCGAAATACTCGATTGACGTGGGCACCGAAGCAAAATGCCTTGCTTGCCATTTCGTAGGGCATTTTAATGCTGACTGCCCCAAAAAAGCGGGAAGAAGGCTGAACCGAGGGTTCCCTCGAAGGGAACCACTACCACAGTAGTAGTTTGCAGAAGGAATCTTCAGGCGGCACTTAACCTGCTATTTTAGTGCAACCAGTGTATAAATTGCCTTAAATTACACCAGAGGTAACAGAACTTCCGGCTATAAACGGTGGCACGTCAGCACGTGAAAGCACGGCTACTTCTGACGAGGAGTCGATTAGCCGAGTAGGTAAATCAGGAGGACGATGAGGAGGAATAAGGTGAACCGGGCGCTGCTGCCCCTCCCAGATCCAGCAAAGCCAGTCGCAACAAAGCGGCCCCACACGGAGGAGGACGGTAGTGGAGCTGGCATTTCGAAGCTTGTTGTGAGAGAAATGGAAGCATCTCTCGAGTTGCTTTCGGACTCCGACAAGACCAGCTTGAATGGAACTGGTGTCTCGAGCTTCGGTGGCTACGAGTCGCGTGATGGCATCATTTCGACTGGTAGCCAATTAGAAGTCTCGAAGGGGATGCAACCCTTTCTAGGGAAAAGATTTGCAGCATTCTTGGCCAGCTCCAGTATAAGAAGAATTCAGATAAAATCTGAAAAATTCTTGCAAAGGAGCTGGACACGCCAGAGTTGTTACTTCCTCAGCTTCAACTCCTACATCAGGAGGCCCAGAAGAGGAGGAAGTAGAACGATGCAGCTCGCTATGAGCGTCTCCATAGGAATGTGGAGGAATTGATTCAGGAGCATCGCTTGGCCGATTCACCTCCTCAGTAGACGTCACACATTCATTGTTTGAACTTTTCATCTCTTTCAATGTGTAAGATATCATCTCTTAACCCCGGGGGTTTAAGTGCTACACAGTACTATCGAAAATGTCAAAATGATTGATATAGACATTACACTTCTGCAAGAGACGAGTTTCACCCAAGACACTTATACACAAATTGAGCGCAATGTTTATTTACACACTGGCTATCCAATGTTTGCCACACTTGCGCCTCGCCGACGCTCAGGGGTGGCAATCATTGTATGCAACAAATTTACACTATCGCCTCCTGTCTATACAGATATCTCAGGCTTCACTTCTTCCTTAGACTTTGGCGTTCAAGACAAATATATCAAGGTAGTAAACGTGTACCTTTCACATGACCAGAACATTACAAGACAAGTTCTTGATTGTGTTCAATCCCATCTGGAGGTGATTTCCACTGCACGCTGAATCCTTTAATGGATCGGCATTCCGGAAGTGAGTTCAACTCCGTCAATGCTACTCGATTGAGGAACTTTGTCGGTGTTTTCAGACTCGTAGATATGTATCGTTCGATGCATCCCACGAATAGATCATACGCGAGGGTCTCGCGAAATATCCCTGGAAGTCTCGCACTCTCCAGAATTGGTAGACTTTACGTCTCACCTTTAATACTAGAACATTTAGTTGGTGTCATTCATGAAGTGTACTTGGTCAGCGATAATCTTCTTGTATTGGCAACCAGTACTCTAGTTGAAAGAAGAACTGCATACTGGATATTCAGCAAATATGTGATGAATTCCTAGCAGTTTATCAATGAGTTCATTGAATTCTGACACGATTGGTAAGAGAGGAAAGCTAAATTTTCTTTTCCTAGTCAATGGTGGGATGTTGGAAAGCTCCAAATTCGATCTTTTATCGAAACGAGTTTCAATTTAAATGGGTATCAAGTTTCTAGTTTGTCGACTGAAATATCTCGGGTGGCAGCTCTTCTCTTAACTCAGCCGGAGTTTATTCTTTATTTTAATAGAATAAATGAACGCTTGGCAGCACAAACTAACAACCACAGCCTGGAGTTTGTGATGCGCAGCCAATCACGCTGGCTGAGGGAAGGCAATTCGTCGACGGAGTACTTCTTCCAGGCAACTAGACGACGTAGTGCTTCTTGTGAAGTCGAATCGATAATTGATGACAAGTCCTCAACGGACAACAGCCACCAGACTACTACAGTAGTCTCTATTCTGAATCGACGTCGACAACATCCTCGACCACTCATTAATTTCTTGAGAATATTCCCACTTTTTATGAAGACAGTAAGGAGCTCCTGGATACAGTGATCACATTGGAGGATATGATCGCTGCGATAATGGATCTAAAGCGACACACTTCACCTGGTTATGACGGCTTGACTCCAGAATTCTACATATATTTCAGGTATTTATTAATTCCTGAGCTTTCGAAAATCTTCAATTCGGCGGTTGAGACATATTCAGACTTTCCTTCTAGTTGGAGGAGGTCTGTTATGCGCTTGATTCCAAAGCAGGGAGATTGGTAGAGGATGGGGAACTGGACCCCAGTAACCCTATGCAATGTGGACTACAAAATCATCTACAAAGCGTCAGGGGCGATACTCCTCTCAGTGATTGCTTCGGTAGTACACCCGGAATAGTCCTATTTTGTATCTGGTCGTAGTATCTCCGACAACATCGCGGTAGCCACGGATTTGTTTGCCTACTATGAACAGACAGGTATACAAATGGCCATGATTTCACTAGACTAATAAAAGGCTTTTGATAGCGTCTCGCACAAGGATATTTTGACTACTCTCGAGGCTTTTGGGTTTCCACCCAGGTGGCTCTATATCTTCGGGAAACTGTATAGAGATTCAGCGATTTTGATTAAGCATCAAACACAAGCTCTGGCTCCTATCTCGTTTCGTCGTGGTATCAGACAGGGCTGTCCATTGTCAGGTATGCTTTATGATCTTTCGTTGGAGCCGGTACTGGTGAATCTTGAACGAATGCTCCGACAATAACTACCATATACCAATATGGGGCCTCTTATGTTGTCATATGCGGATGACCTTTCTACTTTCATGACAAGAGATGAATCTTTTCCGGTCGCTCGAAAAATGATATCTGATATACACCACATGTAGGTAAGTATACCGTGTGAGTGTTATGTGTCAATAATACCAAAATGCAATTTATGCTTAATTGCATTTTGTTACGACATACAAATGCATTTTTAAATGTAATTGCGAATTTAATTGAAATTATTTTTCTTGGTCAAATTAATGGTACATCAGTTTATCGTATTGTACGATATATTGTTGTATCGGTATTATGGTTGTGATTCGGGGCAAAGGTACCCCTGGGAAAAAGAAAGTTTTATTATTTCAAGAAGAAAACTTTCCTTTACGGCAGTGACGAAATTTCCTAAACAAAATTTTAAGCTCCTATTTGTATAGGCAAACTAGATATGTATACCTATTTACATGTTATTATAAGAGGATAAGTTACATATGTTTTTTTTTATATATTCTCATCTACGGAAGTTATCTTAATATTTGTAACCTTTCTTTATGAAAAAAAAAATTAGATTACTATATAACTTTTTTATATACTTTTTATAATAAGATTAATTATTCTACAAGGTTAAATAAAAAGGAGTATTGTTATTCTTTAAGCAAAGTTATAATGGTAAGGAATATACTTACTAATAACATGGTTATACAAAAAAAAATGTATAATTTTAGTATACAAGATTCTAAAAACGGGTTTATAAAGTGGATAGTAGCTAATAACAATAATATATATATATGTATGTATTTTTTTTATAATTTTACAACTACTACAATTAACTTAATTATTTATTTATTTATGTAAATTTTTATTAGCTTTTCTTTTTACCATTTTTATTATTTTTTTTTTATATACATAGCTACATACATTTTTAGCAATGTAAGTTGTTTGGTAGTATTTTTATTTGTGGTGCTGGAGTTATGTTGAACCTAAGTTTTCTTGGTGCAGCTCTAGGCACATTTTCCAGTTCTTGTTCTTGAAATGTATTCTTAAGTTCACGGGTTTTTCGTTTATATTTAATAAACAGATTGGCACCGATAATAGAGATGACTAAAGCAATTGTCAGGTATGAAAGTTCATAATGGTGTATGTGGTGATTGTTTATAGGATTGAGAGGAATTAAATCATGTTCTTTTTGGGAACGAATGAATTCTAGAAATTTATCTAGATCCATGTTGTTCGTAATATTTAAAGTATATATTTTTATATGCGATCCTGATGGGGAGGACGTCATAATTGATATTATACTGGAAATTTTGATTGTTGGTATAAAATGAGGGTTAAATTTGGAAACTTTTACGCTATGTCCGTGCAAGATGAATTCTTTGCTTCGTACATAACAACCGGGATAGATATATAGTGTTCCCGTTCCTTTCAGAATTTGTGAGCTAATGGATTTTTCACAAATAATATCTATATGGAGCGCATTTTTAAGGAGAAAAGCCAAGCGTTCTTCTGCGATAATTGCGTCCAGTAATAATTCTGTTCTGAAGTTAATATTTTACACTCTGATGTAATCGGTTCTTTTTTTATCAGATTTATCTCGCATTGGTTTATTTTTGTATTAGCGTTTAGGCGATGAAATTTTGCAGTAAAAATGCGTTTGGTCCAACGTTGCGCAACTGTGAATATCTTGGAATGTTAATTCAATATAATGTTCGCGATTGGTGTCTATTAATATGCAATCCTTCGATGGTTCAGTATACACGAAAGATCCGTTAAGGAGTGTGGGTAATGGTATTGCTTTAAAAATTAGATATGCTTCCTTGAAAGGAATGGGGATTTTGAGCTATATAATTATATTGTCGTTGAAAATATTCGCTGCGATTGTTCTCAATTTGTAAATTTGTGATAAAATATTGTCTCTAGAATTTATGGGAAACATCATTGAATTGGCAATTCTTGCCTAATGTTTAATAAAACTTCCTCTATTTGTTTAGGGGAAATGAGTGTAGGGTGATATTTTCCATGCCTTGAATCTGCTAAGCGATCTATGAATTCCGACTGGGCAGTTTGGTATCTGAATGCCATTAATGAGATTACTGAAATGAGTCATTCCCGTTCAATTAATATCTTATTATCAAGTGTTCTATTCTCCATCAATTATGTGGCAACTGATATTAGTTTTTTATGCATATTCAAGATTTCCTTGTCAATTGCGGCTTTTGTGTTATTAAATCTATATGTGAGCTGTTGCTTCAACAATTGCAGTTTGGCTTTTCATAAGTGAAAGGAGGGAGTCCTGATTTAGGGTGAGAGAGCTATGGATATTAACCCTATTGCATTGAAAAGTGCTCTTTGTTTCCTATTTTGAGTTACAAGTACCATATTCCTATACTCTATGTTTGCTATAATAAGATTTATTTGTAGCAACGTACCATTACAAGTGTGGGCCATCTGTACATAAGTTGCTTCCTTTATTAGATTTCGCTTGCCTTCTTCAGTTCGATCTGTTAATCAAAAGGTGAATTAAATGACTTTTAATAAAGGGTTTTCCAATAAGAGGTGTTATTTTAATTAGCCCGCTATTTCGGTAGATGTCACTTTTGGATCTGTCATTTTTTAACATTTGACAAGTAGAAACTACGCCATTAATAAAAATGGAACGATACACGATTCAACAACGCATTGAAATTATTAAAATTCACTATAAAAATGGTGAACATGTGGCAGAGACAGTTTGTAAAACTCGAGCATTTTTGGGTCGTCGTGAAGCACCTTGTCGGACCGCAATACAGAAATTGGTAGAAAAATTCGGGCTGTCGGGACAAGTTAGTGATGTGAAGAATAAAACCCGTGCACGTCGCTCAAGAACAGCCGAGAATATTGCTGCTGTAGCCGAAAGTGTTGAAGAAAACCCAGGTTTGTCCATTCCTCGTCGTTCTTTGGAATTAGGCATTCCACAAACGTCATTACACCGTATTTTGCATAAAGATTTGGGTCTTAAGGCTTATAAAGTTCAGTTAACATAAGAACTCAAGCCGGCCGATCCTTGAAATGCATGAAAATGATCCGGAATTCCATCAAAAACTCATCTTGAGTGATGAGGCCCTTTTCCAACTCGATGGCTTCGTCAACAAGCAAAATTGTCGCATCTGGGGCTCGGAAAACCCAAGAGTTATTGTTGAAAAGCCTCTCTGTTTGGTGCGGTTTATGGTCCCGCGGGGTTATTGGACCTTACTTTTCGAAAATGAGGCTGGAGCAACAGTTACGGTGAATGGATTGCGCTATCGACAGATGATTAATAATTTGTTATGGCCGGAATTGGATGGTATTGATCTGGACAACGTTTACTTTCAACAAGACGGCGCTACGTTCCATACAAGCAACGAAACCATTGATCTTTTACGGGAAAAGTTTCCGGACCATGTTATCTCTCGAAGAGGTGATCACAATTGGCCACCGAGATCTTGTGACTTAACACCTTGCGACTTCTTCCTTTGGGGCCATGTGAAAGAGAATGTCTACGCCAACAGCCCAGCGTCGATTCAAGACCTCCAAGATGGAATTCGTGAGGCTATCGAGGACATAGGGCAGCCACTTTGCGATTTGGTTATGGAAAATTTCATGAAAAGGATATGGTCCTGTAGGCGTGGTCGTGGTAGTCATTTGGCTGATATTATTTTCCATTATTAACGGCATACCTTCCTCTTTATAATGAAATAAAGATCCGATCATTTATCTCAAAAAATGGCATTTGTCTTTGAATATCATAATAACACCTCTTATTGGAAAACCCTTTATTAGAGCTAAAGAGCTCAATATCTGGTGTTTGAATAGGAGTATCTTCAATAAGAGCTGAAGAGCTCATTACCTTTGATATCAGCCATGTTAGAGCTAAAGAGCTCAATATCTGGCAATTGAATAATACACCGAGAGTTACAGGTAAAACTCTGAATTTTTATTTCATATCGCACTTAATTTGTACTTTTGAAAATTGCTTACATCGCTAAAACCTTAATAGAAAATATTGTTTCTCATGAGAACTATTCTATATTACAAAGAGTATTACAAAATTGCTTACCTTGCTCATATTAGCAATATCGATCAAAAATATATATTATCGATAAATGCATATACATTAACCCCTACATGAACAAGCATAGCATTGCTTAGATGCTTACTTTGCAATCTTTTTCTTATTGAACAAATGCTAAGTAGATATGACACAGTTATCGATTGCGTCATTGAGCAATTACTTTTTTAAGTTCACTGAGTAATGCACTGTATGTATCATCACGGTGCAACGGTGACTAGTGGTGATCATATTGCATTTTTACAACTTTCTTTCACTTAGCGTAAGTTCATGAATGGATCGGTGAATGGCGCATGGCTATTCCGATCATATCGTTTTTTTTTTTTTTTTATTTACTTTTGCTTGTTATATTTGTTTCGTTTATTTTTAATTTTTATTATTATTTGTTGTTGAGGTACGTGCATATGCTTTTATTATTGTGGTATGTAGGTAGGCTCTACACATCACTGAATTGCTATTGAGTTTCTGGCAAGTTGCTGTTATTTTCTGTGGGCTGAACTGGATATTCCTGATTCTGATTTGACATTTTCCAGGTCGTAGAATGTCACTAATTTCCACTCGTTGGTGTAGAAATTGGCTCTGCCAATTTGATCGAAGTAAATACCTGCACTGGCATTTAGTTGGTTTATCTCTATTCCTGAGCCGTAGGCGAAAGGGATGCAAAGTAGAAGGAATGTAATTTGCATCATTTTGGTAACCTGAAAGATGATATAATGTTAATCATTTGGAATGAGGACGATGAAGTTGTTATTGCGAGAAAAGTTTAAGGTCATTGTTATGGACTCGTCTCTTTTTATTATTTACTCGTATAGTTGAATTTTCGGGGGAATTAATCTCCATGATCTCGTACAGGCCTGACCATAATGGTGAGAACTTGTTATCCCGTACTCTGCTTTTTAGTAAGACTCTGCCACCAGTATTAAATGATTTTTGGATGGAGTTTTTGTTGTATTGAAGTTCTGATTTTTCTTTGTTTGCCATGGCTATGTCCTTAGCTTTTTTGAAGCTATGCTGTAGACGCACTTTTAACTCGTTTGCATAATTGTCATAATTATAGCAAACGGTTGGAGAAGATTTTAAATTATTTGGGATTTCTGCTGGAAACCCGTATAGGAGCTCGCGGGGAGTATAATTAGTACTCGAATGAGGGGTGGTATTGTATACAAACGTGGCATATGGAATCCATGTATCCCAGTCCTGACGATCTTTAGCTACATAAGCGCGGAGGTATTCCGCTAAGGTTCAGTGGCTTCTCTCGAATGTACCATTCGTTTGGATTAGTTTTGAGCCTTTTAACTCGCAGCAACTTAGATACCGAACAAGCCACTTATGCGGTTAGAGCCCTGATCTGTGAGGATACTTTCTGGAATACCGTATCGACAAACTATTGTTGTCGTGAAGACTTCCGCTAGTGTCTTAGACTCGGTGTCGACTATGGGAATAGCCTCAGAAAATTTTGATAGGACGTCTTGGAACATAAGGAGATATTTAATTCCAGAATGTGAAATTGGGAGAGGTCCTAAAACATCCAGGTACACTCTTTCGAAAGGTTTGGGGCTAATGCTAGAAATTTTCATAGGAATTTTTGGGTTCCTAGATACTTTGTTTACCTGACAAAGTTTACATTTCCTTACATACTTTACGATATCGTCTGACATGCCAGGCCAGTAGAATTGCTTTTTGATTCTTTTAATTTTACGGGAAACGCCTTGATGGCCTCTCGTCGGTAATGAATGAAAATCCTTTAAAACGTGTTCGATGTCATCTTTATCGGATAAATGTTTTGTTGCATCTTGATGGAGCTTTATGTTTATTTGTTGATTAGCGAAGACCTTGGTTAAAACGTTTTTAATGATAATGGGGCTTTGTGTATCTAAAATTGGGAAGGAGATATATGAGCAGATTTCAGTTAAAATCTTTTCGAGGTCTGATCTATCTCTTTGGGATCGGTAAGGCAAATTAGTTTTTGTTCTAATTATTGCGGAGTCTTTTTTCTTGAAGAAGTTCAGTTTAGTTTCTAAAGGGGGGTTTATCTGAAAATTTTAGTTTCGAATCCAACACTTTCTCAAGTTCCGTATCTTGCATGGGCAAGATGAAAAATTTAGGATTCGCATTTTTGGTTAACAATAATGGGATATTTGTCTCAGCTATTATGACTGAGGAATTGTTCACTTGTGATGGAGTTGGATTTTGATTAATGACACTCGTGTTGGGAGTATTCAAATTCGAGTGAACTCTAGCTTGATTACTTGTTACAATATTCACATAGGTGGTAGGTTCTGCAAAATATTTGCTACTATCTGGGATTGCTCTACTGAAATCATCTGTATTAGTGTTGAACTTGCCTGATTTGTGAACTATTTTGTAGTCATATTCCTCAAGACGTATTTTCCATCTCATTAGTCTTGAGGGGTGATCTTTCAGATTCATGAGCCATACTAAAGGTTCATGGTCAGTTATAATTGTAACCTGTCTGCCATAAACGTATGAACTGAATTGCTCAACTGCGAAAACGATAGCCAAGAGCTCTTGTTCTATTGTTGAGTAACGAGTCTCTTCACCATTGAGAACGCGACTCACATAGGCGATTGGATGATCTTCTTCATCATCGACTTGTGAAAGAACAGCTCCGATGGCGTAGTCACTGGCATCGGACGTGACAAAAAATTCTTTATCGAAATCAGGATATGATAAAATTTGTGCTGAAAATAATTTATTGCGTAACTCGCAAAATGCTTCATCACAGATTGCGTTGAACTTGAAAGGAGTATCTTTCTTCAAAAGATTTGTAAGGGGCTTCGCAATCTCTGAAAAGTTGGGTAAAAAGCGGCGATAATAGCCGACGAAACCAAGGAAGGTCTTAATAGCTTTCTCCTACTTTGGCCTGGGATAAGACTGAACTGACTTTATCTTTGCTGGATCTGGTTTGACTCCATTTTCAGTTACAATATGCCCTAAATACATAATTTCCTTTTTTAGGAAATGGCACTTGTCGGGTTGGAGTTTCAAATTAAAATTTCGGAGACGGCTGAATACTGGAATTGTGGTCCTTGAAATTGTGGTCCTTGAAGTTTGAGGTTAAAATTGCGGAGGCGGCTAAATATTGCTGTGAGTCTTGTATTATGATCTTTGAGATTGTATCCATGGACTAAAATATTGTCCATGTATACGAAGCAATAGATGCCTTGAAGTCCAGATGGAATATTGTTCATGGCTCGTAGAAAAGTAGCAGGGGTTCCTTTTAAACCAAATGGCATACGATTATATTCGTAGTGGCCATAGGGTGTGCTAAAGGCAGTTTTTTCCCTGTCCTTCGAGTCCATTTTTATCTGGTGGAATTCACTGGCTAAGTCGAGTGTGGTAAAGTATTTCGACTTCCCCAACTGGTCTAATATACGAGTGATATTAGGCAGTGGGAACGCATCGCCAATAGTAATGTCGTTAATACGGCGAAAGTCTACCACTACTCGCCACTTTTTATGTCCATTCTCATCTGGTTTTTTTAGGAACCAGGAGAAGTGGGGAATTCCATGGACTATGTGAAGGTCTGATGATGTCTGACTCAAGCATTTCTTGTATTTGGATATTTATCTCAGTTCGGCTTGCCTCAGGAGGTCTGTAAGGCTTGGTATAGATGGGCGGTTTGTCTTGGAGTGTCTCGATTTTGTGGGTAATCGCATCTGTATACGAAAGGAAATCCCCTTCTAGATAGAAGAGATCATTGAATTCCCTACAGATGTTGCGAATACTCTAAGATTCCTCTGAATTGCAGTGATCCAATTTAATAAGATTTTGCAGCTTTATTATTCTGCCCGTAATTGGATCTCTTTCAGAGTCTGTGGAGATGACCACAAAGTCGTCCAAACTGAGTTCACTTCGTAAGGGCCCAGATCGGCGTCCTCCTCATTTGTGTTGAAGATTACGACTTTTGTCATACCATTTGATTGGTTCGACGACCGAGTTTCCGAGAAATAAACCTGGCCTTATTTCCTTCTTGAAACAAACTGATTGATGTTGAATAGAAGGGGTTGGAATTTCTAAAATATATTCTGATCGAGCTGGAATTTTGTATTTTTAAGTGATCCGATTCCTCGATTGTATGTCCCATCCAGTGACAATATCGACAAGATAGAACTTGTGACGGAGATGTTACGTTATTGAAATCTGTAGGACGTTGAAATTGCGAATTAATTTTTGGAATTTCGTTGAAATTTTGCGTGGAGCGTTGGATGACTGGGCAACTTGATGCAGTATGCCCCAGTCTATTACATTTGAAGCAACGAAGATATGAATTTATTGTTTGCGCAAGTGGAGTTTGATTTACCTTTTTATGTGCTTGGAAGCCGAGTTGTTTCTGCTCTAAGCGTTATGCATGTTCTAAAACATGCGATTGTAATGCAGAAAAAGATTTATCCGAATGCACTTTGGCTAAATTTTCGAGTTGTGGATTGGATAATCCGTCTTCAATTGTTCTTGCAGCCTGACTCTCATTATCTTTTAATAAAGATCTTAGGAGTATTTTGTCCGTTGTATATGAGCGTGTAGCCTCATTCAGCTTCAACAGTGTTACGTTTAATCTTTGGAGGAAATCTTTTGTACTTTCCTCCTTTCTTTGTCTCGAATTGCTCAACTGGGACTGCAAGGTAGATCTTGGAGTTTTAACTTCAAAAGTTTGAGTTAGGATTGATTTTGAGGAAATCCAATCTTCAATTTGATTGTACCTGAAGATATCGTAGGCTTCTGAGCATAATTTACTACTTATTAAACTAAGGAGGCAGTGATTTCCGCTTGCCGTCGTTGCTGTTGCGTATGAATCATCATAGCTTGAAATGAATTTGTTAAGGTCTTTGATATTTCCATTAAAGTTGTCTAACGATTTAGCTTCTAATAGAAAGACGGTAGATTGGTCTCTGATGGAGACATCATGATGATGGTCTTTGAAGTTATGTGTATTATTCGATATGTTTTTGAATCGAGAGTCCAATTGCTCTTGGAGCGCAATTATCGTGTCTGTGTATGATGTTTCTACCTCGGCGTAAACATCATTTTTGAAATAGTCATGCTCCAAATCATTAGGGCCGGTATATGAAATTATTTCACTATGCGTTGCCTCAAAATCAGCCCAGTATTTGTGTAATGAACTGATCTTATGTGTCAGATATGTCTGGGTTGTAGTCGACAATGAATCAAAATTGATCAATTGTGTAATTCGTGATATAGACTTTTGCCTATGATCCTGCAGCCTAAACCGTATTGAATTAGATTGATTATTTTCCGTGCGGTTCTGGCTATCGGCTGCAGCTGTTTTCTGAAAAGTTTTGGATGGTGCGATTTAAAAGGGGTTATTTGTGGGCTCTGTGTGGATTGATATGGACTTCGACCTTTCAGACAGAGTTACCTTTGTAAGATTGTACCAGTCCTCTGTTTTATCATAGCATGACTGTTTCAAATAATCCTGAGTCTCATCGAATTCATCATGATCTTGTATCAGGGTTTCAATTTTTTCAAATGAAGCCCACACTACTTCCAACTTTTGGAGTTTCTCAGAATAAAATCTGAAGTCCTTTTGCTTTTATTGGCTCGATAACAAGCGGCCAGAATTTGTCTGATTTCTGCCGTTTTTTGGACTTGTGACAAGCAAAGCTCATCGAAAGATTTGTTTTCGTCAGTTATGTTTTGTGTTATTGTTTTGTAGGGGGCGTAAAAATTGGGTAGAAGGGGAAAGAACAAAAAATAAAATTTTGACACTCAACACATGTACACAATGTACATACAGAAAAATAAATGTGAAGTCAAAGACAAAAACACTCGAGTTGAATTATAATGAAATTTATTAAAAAAAAAACGGTTATATATGTAAGCATATGTACTTTTCTAAAAGACAATTATTTTTGAATTTTAAATAATGCGTAGAAGATAAAAATAAAAGCAAAATGTATTCGAAAAGGAAAAAAAAACAATTTAAGATCACTCTTCCAACCAATATTTTTCTCCTGGCCGATAGGCTCGTAAAGTCCTATCGCAGGGGATCGTTTATTGATTTTATTTGAAGTCCTCTGACCAGCAAGCTGACGAAGTCTTATCGCCTATTGTTATTAATTATTGTTCACTGTTCTTGAAAGTCTTTTTAGCAGATTTTGTTGGTTATGATGATTCAGAAAAATTGTAATAATATGTAGGTATGTATACAGGGTGTCCCGTAAGTCGACGTCAAGCCGGAACCGGATGATAGACCAAATCATAACAGTTACCAGAAAAATATAAAACAAAATCTAAGTCATGTATTTTTCAAATTATAGGCATTTCTTTTGTTTTCGAGAAAATGTACACCTTGTGCTGGTTTTTTAGCTTCTCTTGCTACAAATCTTTACTTTTTTTCAATTTCGATTTTCTTATGTAATCCCGAATAGTGCTTATGTATGGGGATTATCAACCTCGGGTTGCGTTTTGCCAAACGTTGCTACAAAGACAACGGGAAGATCCGCGATTCTTCGAGAAAATTTTGTGGTCGGATGAATCAACATTTAAAAAAGACGGATATATGATCCTACACAACTTACACGAGTGGCACGTAGAGAATCCGACTTTAATGAGACAAAATAGTTCTCAATATCGTTTTAAAATAAACATGTAGGCCGGAATTTTAAACGGAAAAGTCATAGGACCTTTTGAGTTGCCAGAGGTCTTTAATGCTGAAGTTTATTTCGATTTTTTACAAAACCGTTTACCTTATTTACTGGAAGACATGCCACTAAGTATTTACACAGAGATGTGGTATCAGCAAGATGGCTGACCAGCGTACTATGCCCTTTCAGTTAGAGAATATCTCAATGAATAATATCCGGACAGATGGATAGGGCGGTCTGGTACGATCTCCTGATCACCTGATCTAAATCTATTAGATTTCTTTTACTGGGGAGCAGTGAAAGAGAAAATTTATAAGAAGTCAATTGAAAATTTAGCCGAGCTTCGGCAAAGAATTACGGAAGCAGTTGAATTTGTCAACAACGGAAGAATGGCCCGTCTGATAACCCGATCTTTTTTAAGAAGATGTAGAGCTTGTATTGAAGCTGAAGGAAGACAGCTTGAACAACTTTTGTAAATAATAAATCTTAGCATCCAAATAATTGGTGTTTAATTTTAAAATTAAGGAAAATTTGTCCTAAATTTAACAAAATTTAGCATCTCTAAATTGAAAGCGTCACTATCTGTCTCACTCACACTTCATTGAATGACTCTCCGTCTCACTCAAGCTAGAATCTTAAAGTTACGCTCTTAAGGCAAGCTTTGGGTACACTAGAATCAATTTTAGTAGGTGAAAAGAAATTTTTCGAAACTGGGTTTCTTGAAGAAAAAAAATTTGTTTTCCATAATCTAAGAAATAATGTAGCAAGTGTTGTACCATTTTAGAATCCTTATTAAATGCGTCAACTTTTAAAGTTACTTGCCAAACTGGCGTAGTACATTTTTTTTTCAGTACAGTCAGTTCAAGTTGGGTGAAATATTAATTTTCTCTTTTTGGTTCGGCAAAATGTGACATTTTCTTCCAAGCTGGAGCAGTTGGCTTAGAATTTAAAGAAACAGGTTACATATGCACTATTCGGGATTACATAAGAAAAATAAAATTGAAAAAAAGTAAAGATTTGTAGCAAGAGGAGCTAAAAAACCAGCACAAGGTGTATATTTTCTCGAAAACAAAAGAAATACCTGTAATTTGAAAAATACATGACTTAGATTTTGTTTTATATTTGTCTGGTAACTGTTACGATTTGGTCTATCACCTGCTTCCGGCTTGACGTCGACTTACGGGACACCCTGTATATACATATTTCCCTTATAGTTGATTTTGAATATCTTTTAATAAATATTTTCTGATTGTAATGACTAGGTTTTTGTTTTTCTTATTAATATGTGGGTATATAATATTTCATTGATTGCTGAATTTGAATATTTTTTTTTGTTATAAATAGTAATTAGGAAAAAAAATTTATACTATGTTTTGTACAAATATAATTGGAGTAAAAGAAAAATATATATATATATATAAAAGAATAGGTGCAATCTTGTATTTTTCTACCTTGTTTTTATTCCTATTATGCTAGCTTGAAGATAGTTTGTGCTAGAGATGGTGTTGTTGATGCTGTTAATTACAGTTGTTATTTTTGTTGATAAGTAGGACGTCCAAGCCGTTGTGGATGCTGTCGTTGCTAAGGAATAATGATGATGATGGTGATTATACGTCACGCGTCCTGGGTGACGATTTCTCGTTGTCTTCCTTCTGGGTTACCAAACGTCTTATTGAGGCAGGGATGAAGCCTCGTAAGAGTCCCTCGTTGAGCGCTATGGCGCTTAAATTTTTTGTAGTTATAACTTCCTCTAAGTACTAAGTACCCGGGCTTTTTTTTTATTACTGTTATAGTTGATGATGATTCCTTTTGATTAATTTTGATAATATTTTCCAAGCACTAGTTGAACTTGGCATATCACTGATTTCTATTAAATATTATTTTATTAATTTTTCCAAAGATTGAAATTTTTTGTCTTAATTAGCACTAATTTTAAAATAATAATAAAATACCGCTGCCACCAGTTGGCCTTTGTGTGTGCCGTGCTACAAAAGAAGAGCACACAGCTTTATGGTTAATGGTGAAACAGAAAAATTCCTTTTTTTCTCCGAAGAGCAATATTTCTATTTTTTTTTTAATTCACATTTCTTGTAAGAACAATATTCTATTCATTTTATAATTCACTTTTCTTCTGTCGTCTAAGAATAATATTTCTATTTATCTTATAATTCACTTTTCTTCTTTCTTTTCAAAACAACATTTTTATTTATTTTATATAATTCACTTTTCTTCTTTCTTGTAAGAACAATATTTCTATTTATTTTATAATTCACTTTTCTTCTAAGTGCGCCTAGAGCAGTCTTGGAATAAACCTAGCGTATTTTGACATGCCTCGATACTTTACATCGTTGACAAGATAAGCATGCACGTGCCAAAGAATTAACATCCTGTTTTACGGTTTCGGGGATTTTGAAATTTGTTATTGCTTTAACACGTTCCTGTGAAGGTTTGATGCCTTGAGAAGTGATGAGGTGTCCCAAAAATTTAACTTGAGACTGCAAGAAGATGCATTTCTCTATATTCAAAGTAGTCGTAGTGGTCAATTTCGCATTTGGAGGCGATTAAAATATCGTCCAGGTACACGAAACAGAATGTAAATTCTTGGAAGACCATGTGGATGAAACTTTGGAATGATTGTGCTGCATTGTATAAGCCAAAAGTTATATGAGTGAACTCAAAGAGGCCGAGAGGGGTACAAATTGCCGTTTTTGGAATGTCTTCGGGTTCAACCGGAATTTAGTGATATGCCTTGGCTAGGTCTAAAGTGAGAAAATACTTACAATCTTGTAACTCATGAACGAAATCGTGAATTAGTGGAATCGGGTAGCGGTCTGGGATCGTACAAGCGTTTAGGCGTCTATAGTCCCCGCATGGTTCCCACTCACCATGTTTCATTTTTACTAGATATAATGATGAGAACCTAGGACTATTTGATGGTCGACAGAAATCCAAACTCTTTTTTAGAGATCGCTAATTTTTCGGATGAGAGAGGGCGAACCTTGGAAGCGCTGGAAGAGCCTATAGTATTAATGCGATGTGTAACTGTATGAGCTACAGTTTTGATGAAACTTGATATTTCCGCAGCAGATTTTGATTTTTCAAGGGTAGTGTGTGAAGTGATAAGGACAGAAAAATTTGAAGTCTGGCATACCGCACTTTGAGCAGCGGTTTTTAATCAAGTGAGTGGGTCAATTAGTAACTTACTCTTCACGTCCACCAAAAGTCCATAATGACCCAGAAAGTCTGCGCCTAATATGGGCTTAGGTATATCTGTGATGATGAATTGCCATAAAAAGAATTTTCGTAGGCCTAAGTCTAGTGATAACAGCTTTCTCCCAAACGTTTTGATCGGGGATGAATTTGCTGCTACCAGATATAAATTCGTATAAGGATGACGGTTGACCGAAGTTTTGGGAATAATCGACCCGTCTGCACGGCACCTGTGTTTATCAGAAAATATTTCCTAGAAGATCTATCATAAACGTATAAACAACTATTAGATACGCCTCTTCCACCTGTCGTCAAGGGCGGATGGAGTTTTAGTTTGGTGTTTCGCCAATCTGCATTAAGCGGTGTGGATGATGTATCATTTGTTAGTATACTTTTTTTTTACAAAAACTAATTTTTTTAATAGAATAGGGTGCAAACTGCAGGAGTCATTCACGCCCAACTTTTCTCAGTTTTCCACACTGGCATATATAATATGGACTGCCTGCTCGATATGCTATTTCTTGCGGGTACAATTTTTTGTGTCAAAAATAGTTCATACGTCGGTGCCAACATTGAAAAGTCCATTGGCGGAAAGTTGAAAAGTGAAACCTTTCGAATTTCTATTAACCCAAATAATTAATTTAAAAACATTTATTTCGACAAACCCACTTATTTATTTATTGTTTACAGCCCTTTCTCAGTTCGCACGTTACATAGAAAAGTGACCCCACTCAAAAAATGCAACTTTTCAGGAGAGCGAAAGAACGAAAAGCTGTACATAGAATTAATTCTAGCTTAACGTAGTAATTGTTTGCTAAAAATACACTGGCACACTGTTCTATGAAGAATATCTCTGTTCTTAAGTAACAGAAAAGTGACACTATCGCTATCTAGCGGCAAAAACAATCAGATAGAAATATGCCAATTTCATGGTGTAATTAACTCAAAAACGACAAATTTTGAGTTAGGTCACATTTCTATGTGGCGTGCGAATTAGTAGTTGGTGCTTAGACTGAAAGAGAACGCTATATAGAAATGAGCCCACTTTCTGCAGTGTATTTCTATGGACGTAGTCAGTCCATATTTTAAATGTCAGTGGTTTTACATAACAACGCTGCAAATATTTTAGAATGTTAGGAGTGTTACATGCCAAAATTACCTAAAAAGGGGCTTATCTCTCTTTAAGGCAAAGAAATTGCCATCAGCAATTGATTCAAATTCCTCACTTAAAAACAAAAAGTATTTCCCATAGAACGACTTGGGACAAATAAAAGTTTTAAATTTCAACCCAAGTCTTTTCAATAGAAAAAAGCCTCACGACAAATCTTACCTTCAGTAAGATTTGTCGAAAATAAAAATACGATATGTATGTACATACATATATACCTACATACATATCGGGCGCATAAAATTTACTCGGTGAAGATTTAAACGATCAAGTCTTCACCAAAAAGCCTCCTTTCAGCAAAATGTCGCGAGCGGCATACATTGTGGATGCAACAATGTATGCACAATAGCAAGACGATGGTTTGATATTTATGAAAATATCAAATTTCATTTCAACCATCGTCCGCCGCGATAGGCTGAACACTAATTGTAAACAGGTAAAGAAAATAGAAGTTGCGATAAGAAAAAAAAATAAACGTTTTGTGAAAATAACCATAAGAGGAAGTTTGTGAAAGAAAAAGTTTGTGAACAAAGCAAAAGTAAAAAAATATATATATAAATAAAATAAAAGTGTGCGAGTTGTCTTAATCATGGCTTCCTGAAACGGCGTAGAGTGATTGCCTTCGGTTAAGGTACGTACCGAAATATAATAGGAGTTCGGACTAAGTTAAGTTAGGGCTCTGATGTGGTAACGAGGGAGTCTGTTTCGTGGCTTGGGAAGTGTTTCTCTGAGGTCCGAAACCCAAATTCCGAGAAAAACCTATACACATACATCACATGCATACAATAGCATTCATTGAAATAAATTTTTATTTTTTTAAGTTTTGGAATAAAATTTTTTTTTTAAGTTGAATTATATAAATAAAAAAAGCATAAAATAAAAAATATATTTTTTCAAATAACTCAATTAATTAAATATTTTTTCTTCAAATTTAGGGGGGGTCATGACCCCCACGACCCCCCCCCCTGGATCCGCCACTGGTTTTGCGTAGTCATGGTGGAAAGTCAATGAGTTCTCCACTATTGTGGTAAGGCTCTGTACCTTGCGTGACAAGTCTTCTAAACTGTGGTTACTTCCTGAGGCGGAAGCCACAGAAAATATTTCTTGCCATAGATTGCCAATTCTTCGAGTTTTCCGGGTTTCAATGCTAACATCACCTGCATGTGTGCCGGCAAACGTTGTAGCCAAAGGAATTTGAGTATCTCTTCGCTCAACCTACCATTCCTGATGGCTCTCATCTCTCGAAGTAATTTAACGTTAGGGGCGATACTCCGCTCAGTGATTGCTTCGGTAATACACCCGGAACAGTCCTGTTGTGTACGCGTGGTCACAGTATCTTCGGCAATATCGCCAAGCATTTGTTTGCCTACCATGAACAGATAGGTATACAAATGGCCATGATTTAACTACTCCAACAAAAGGCTTTTGATAGCGTCTCGCACAAGTATCTTTTGACTACTCTCGAGGCTTTTGGGTTTCCACCCAGGTGGCTCGATATAGTCGGGAAACTGTAGAGAGATTCAAAAATTTTAATTAAGCATAAAGGACAAGTTCAGGCGCCTATCTCGTTTCATCGAGGTATCAGACAGGGCTGTCCATTGTCAGGTATGCTTTATGATCTTTCGTTGGAGCCTCTACTGATGAATATATATCGAATGCTCGGACAACACTTAGTTCATCTACCAAACACCAATATGAGGCCTCTTATTTTGGCATATGCGGATGATCTTTCTATTTTCGTGAAAAGAGATGAAGCTTTTCCGGTCGCTCGTGCTGTTTTCGAAAAGTACGAGCGTATACCGGGCGCTAAAATCAACCTTAGTAAGAGTCAAGGCTTGTGGTGTGGAAGGTGGAGAGATCGTACAGATACTCCACTGAACATCCAATGGACTACCACTTGCCTGAAGTATTTAGGTGTGTATATCGAGAGTAAATCAAATAATAGCCGCATTGCGAGGGAGAAACTCTCTAGAGCTGTAAACTCATGGCGTCGACTATTTCCATTATCTTTAATGGGAAGGTCAGTCGTGATAAAATATTTTATTACCTTGTCCATCGCTCATCTGCTAAAGTCTGACACGTTGGATGAAGGCTTTGTAGGACTTCTTCAAACAAAAGCGATAGATGCCTTTTGGTGCGGAAGACGATGGGTTGCTGAAAGCACGCTCTGCCTGCCAGTCAAGATAGGTGGATTAAGTTTCACTAACTTGGTTGTGAAATCAAGGGGTCTGCAAGTACGTGCGTTCCAAAGAGTCTCCTGCCAGAGCTACACTTTGATTTCTCAACTCTGGGTGAATGTACTGGGAGGGATAGACATAGGGGAGTATTACTACCTGCTCTCTGTTCGACCTTCCTATCCTCGTGACTGACAACAGGATCTAATCACAACAATTCAGACCTAGGGCAGAACAGGCCAGCATTTAACCTTATGTGGAATGCTCTACGGTACACGCAATTCGCGTCGATTCCAATCAGGTTTAATCCTGAATTAATAGATTCAGTTTTTAGTTTTTTTCGGGGTTTTGAAGCTGACACGCATACACTGACAGTTCTCGGAGATATTGTTGATATCTCTGGAAATTGTCGAATAAATACTAACACTCAATAACCACACGACCTGTCTGCTTCTGCGCGGGAGAGATTTCGCGACCAGTGACCCTGGCACTATGTCCATAAGACCTCCGGAGTATACAGGATACAACAGATGGCGAACATACCTCGGGGTGAAAATGGGAGTGGTGGGAGGGATAACTTGCAGAATGGTCTAAAGTTATCTTTCTAATTACAAATATGCTGATGCAGCAATCAAATTTTTGTATAACAGTCTTATGCATATCCTAATCAAATGTCACATATTGACCGGAGAATTCAGACAATCGGCACAGTTTGTGCTGGTAAGGGCACCCTCTTTGACAGGTTCTTCACTTGCCCGGCTTTGTGGAGTCTAATGGAACTCGTGCGCGGTATATGTCAGTTGATCCACCCAAAATTCGGCATTATTAGGACATCATTTCTATGGAGACCAAAAGTTTGTAGTCGGTTGAACTGTTTCATTAGTTTTGTATTGACACTACCAAATCTACAATTCATGAGAGTCGAAAATGGGAATCAGAACACTGACCCACAACACCACGCACAAGCATATAAACGCAACTTCGTTGACAGATTGAAGAAGCGTTTGCTTATTGAATATCTGGCAACGAACGCAGACACATTAGACTGCACATGGCAACCACTATCGTCGGTGCAGGACGGCGCTCTTACCTTTCGCTGGTGATAGCAGGCCACAGTATTTGCAACACTAGTTCACGAGGCCTTTCCTCGCTTTGGTACCATTGCAAGTGCTGTGGGAAGAACAAGTGCTGAAAATATCCAGCTCGAGATACCGGAAGCGAAATACCATTCTTGCCATTTGGTTGGGAATTTCATTGCTGACTACCGCAATAGAAGTGGAAGGAAGGTTGGACAGAAGGTTTCCTAAAGGAAAATCAATACTGCAGTAGTTAAGTGGACTGAAAAGAAAAGAGATTGTAAATCCAAAAAGTTAACCTTGTTAGTTTGCTCTTACAAAGAAATGTATAGATTTAGTAAGTCTTATCTGTCGATTGAAATAACTTCTCTCTTTTTTTTTGGTATACTTACATAAGTTATTCCATAAATATATTTATTTTATGAAGCCACAAATTATTCAAGGTGTTAGAAATACTTTACATTTTAATTTTTTTGTAATTTATGCCCAATATTTTATGTCATTAACTGAAATTTTTGATAAAATTTATTGATTGAAAAAAAAGGGAGCCACATGTAAATAAATGACATATAACAAAAGAGAAATACCGAAAACGAAAACTTTTCTTGGTGAATCTTATATGGATCAGATCAAGTTAGGTACATATTTAAGGAGCGGGAAGTTTAATATGTTAAATAATTTTGAATTTTAATATTAAATTTTACTCTATAATTTATTTAAATGAAATTTTGTGTGTATTACAGTTATCTGTATATAGTTCTTAAATATTATTTGACATGTTGTACATAAATGCATGTTATTCATCACAAAATTTTATATATATATTATTTACCTTAAAGTATCTTAATTACCATTTTCTGATTTTCTGCAATTTAGTATACTTACATCATTTTAGTGAAAAGACGAAAATTAGGTTATCTACAGAAATCCAGTTTTCCCTATTAAATTAATACATCTGACAAAATTCTAAGAATACAAAAAGTTTCATAGTCGTAGTTTTTTTTTTATTTATTTATAATAAACTTTATACCCCGGATTCCTCATTCAATTTCGTGAAATAAATTGTATGGGAGGAGCGCCGGAAAACGCACGTTGTCGGCTGTAAGGGGGTTTTGTGATTTTGGGTGCTTTTTATCATAATACCATGTAACTTTCTTGTTATACACCCTATGAACAATAGAAACCGCGCCTAATTAGCAAATTAGTAAAATTAATGAAATTATGCATAATAAAAACGGGAATATCTCAAAAACGGTAGCATATAGATAAGTAAATGTGCAGGATCAAATGAAAGGTAACATTCGAACATCTCGAAATCTTGCAAGAAACTGCTATCCTTATCTTGCCTTTTAGCGGGAAAATCGTTAAAATTGAAAAAGAAATTGTAAAATTTTCCAATTTTTTACTTTGACGTCCTATACCTGCCGTCGGAAAGGGGTAGAGAGGAGGTTGGGCATTTGTTGGAAACCGTAGAAGGTCTACTATCACCTGAGGTGAGCAATGGACCTTGTAGTGGCCTACGTTCTAGGGTTCTCCCCCGAGGGAACTTAACCTCCTTTCAAGCCAATCCATCTATTCACCTGATATGCATGTCACTTTCATATGGTATATAACAAAAAAGTTACATGGTATTAGGATAAAAAGCACCTAAAATCACAAAACTCCCCTACCGCCCACACCGTGCATTTTCCGGCTCTCCTCCCAACAATTTATTTCTCGAAATTGAGTGAGGAATCTGGGGTATAAAGCAAATGCGGTAGGTATGGGACACCCTGTATATTCCTTGCCACCTGAATTTGTAATATTATACATATTAGAAGTAATCCACAAATATATCATGCATATAAATTGGTAATAACACCTGAATATAGACAATTTAATAAATCTGCAAAATACGCGGTCTTTTTTATTTTTATCCAGTCCAAGAATATTTGACTTAAATGCTATTTCTATCCATTATTGTAGACACTTTCCAACTGGCCTAGATAACCTCAATCCGTCTTGCTCTTAAAGTTGTTCGTTCTGAAGCAGAAAATATTAATGGCCGCTAATTCAATTTTTGAAAGATAATGTAATAATACTAATAATAATAAATAATAGTTACCAATCTTCTAATCCATCCATGTCACAAGTAAGAGATGGTTCTCAATAAGGTTCCTTGCATATCGACATTTTCGACAAGGACACCGTACCTACATCAAATTCAAATTCTTTCCAAAAATGTTTGCATTATACTGTTACTACTTCACTCATAAATGATTAGTGTAACCTACCTACTGGATTTTGTTACCAGCACCTTGTGGAAAGAATCCCTGCGTCGCAGTATTGAATTTACGAATTCCGTGTTTCTATAATAAAACTAACTAAAGAAATAGGTAATATAAATGAAAAATCTTGAAACTTTTTCACAATTTCTGTCTGTTGAAATCAATTACCATAGGTTTCCTTTGAATGACATTCCTGACTACTGTGATGGCTGGATTACATTAACAACGCCGACGACAGCGTGGTCATTTATTTTCAGAAATTCAAATATCGTTTAATTTTTTCATGTTTTTTCATAATAGATTTAGATCTTCCATATTGGCAGTAATGGAGCGCCAGCGTTAAAATTAGGGTTAGAGATGGGTCGACGACCACGCCGGGTGGGTAATGTAATGCATTTTATACACGCAGTACTGTCTCTAAATATTTTTGACATAAAACGACGACCACGCCGACGTCGGCGTTGTTAATGCAATCCGGTCATGATTTCTGGAAACAATTTGAAAACTGATGTGCCTTAAGGCCAAAACACAATGTGAGCGACACAACAATGTTGGAAACTTAGTTGGCGCCAATGTCGCACTTAAAACTCAGTGAACGCGACGCAACAAGTTTATTTGACAGCAGGCACTGTTTTATTTATTGTAAAAAAAATGCAACAAGGAAAAGTTAAAAAAAAAATCTTTAGTATAGTTTAAGCGGCTTACTTAAAATTTGAAAGCATAGAAAAAACTAAAAAGAAGAATGAGAAGAGATAGCTATACATGGGACGACGCTTATTTCACAGCGTAGCTTTTTCCCTCATTTACTCTATCAATTCCTTCTCAAAATCCATAATTTTTCAAAATAATTAATGAAATTAATTTTATACAAGTTTTTAAACCAGCTTATTTACTATTATCTTTCAATTTACTATGTTTCATAAAAATAACCTAATCCACATAACATGAATGTCAATTATTCACTATCCACACAGAAATGTCAATTATGTTGGCGACTAATTTATAAATTTTCCCAAACTTTTTGTTGGCAACTTATCGCGTCGCCATCATTGTGTATATATGGGTATATGGGCCTTCCATATATTCGAATCTTTGACAGCAATCAATTTACAGCGACTTTGTTGTGTCGCTCTCACTGTGTTTTGGGCTTTAGGTGAAAATAATAAAAAAGAAGATTCTTTATTTCGATAAATACCTACTTTCTCTGGTCCTATGAAGTAGGATTATGGTTAAACGCATTTATTTGAATCGATCCAGAAGATGACGTTAATTACGTTATGTGTGTTCCCAATTTTTGTAATAGAATTGAAAATGCAAAATTTCTGAGTGGCATTACATGCTATTGCTGCATTTTCAGAAGTCCATTCATTTATCTACCAATTATTAAATACATAATATAATACTATAAAAATTAATTAATAAAAGAATTTATGAAGGAGGTTATCAACTAAAATATAATAGCTTCTTTGAGAGCTGCTACAGCAAGGTATTAAAAACTCATCTGCCAAACTAACTAAGCGGTTTGAGGGAATATAGAATGTACTTGTATTAATGTATGAAATTCTTTCCCATAAAAACAGTTATTGGCATCCAGCTTGGTACGCAACCATTTAAAAGTACTACGTAGGATACTCGGTACAAGAGTGAATTTATGATACTACAACAATACACATATTGTGTAATTAACTTTTACAAACTCAACAAAGATCTTCATTAATAAGCAAGAATTTTATTTATTTAGCGTGGTCAGTAAAATAATTATTCAAAGAAATATATAAGTCAACAAAACTCTAATTCAATTAACTTAAATATTAAATATATTTAAATTACAGAAAATCTGGAAAACATGTACTTCAATATTCAGAAAACATAATAAATCCAATATGTACCTTGAAAATTAAGATATTTTTGAGATTTCAATATTGCACCACTGAAAAAGAGTGTCTTTAATATTTATATCGAATATAATATTAGTTGTTTTTCATAAAATCTCCAAATAAAAACAAGTAAAAAAGCTAAAATTGGTCTAAGACCAATTCTTATGATACCCTAGATGAATGCCCGTATGCAATTTCGTCTGTGCAAGTTTGATTTTTGAAGTGGTTTTTCGCATATAGGTATGTATTTCTAGAATTGTTCTTCGGACAGTAAAAATGATTATAATATGATTATAACCAATTTCATAGGATTTCATATTCTGAAGAATTTTCAGTACAATAAAAACGCCTAGGGCTGATAGATTTTACAGTATACCTAAAAAACCTAAATTTTAATATGGCAACACCGAGAAAGGGCCTCCGATTTAGTCATTTTTGAAGGTTTATTTACTATTACTATGAAAACACCATGTACAAAATTTCAGCTCTCTACGTCGACGCGTTCTCAGGCAGTGTTCAAAAATATGTAGTGAAAAACGAAATTTTTGTATGGCAACACTACGAAGGAGTTGACCGAATCGTTCCATTTTCGAACTCAAATTTGCATTTTATAAAAACTCTATCGCAGAGTCGGGGCTAACAACACAAAATATTGCTTACTGAACATTTTCTTATGCCATTTGATGTTTTTATGTTGGCTGCAGATGCAATCACCGCAGAAAGAATAAGGTAAATATAGTGTTTACCACGCTCCGTCTCTCTTGCCCATACGCAGGATTCAGGTAAAAATCAATTTTGAAAATTAAAATCGGAATGAGTTTAATTCCTTATAAGCGATTAAAATACAAGAAATCATATTTTTTTAATTTAATTCGATTTTCGTGTGTTAAATTTCATCTGATTGGTTGAGTTTTACATGTTTTATATGTAGCAAACGTTTTAAAGGGTGCTCTAACAGTCATATACAGAAACACAATATTTGTGCCACATGAAATAGCAAATCTGTCAGTCCATTGTTATAAGTCAGTGGGCACGGTCCAAATATATGGTAAAAAACGAAATTTTTGTATGTTACCCGATTTATCCCACCTTCGAACGTAAATTTACCTTTTTTTTTAAAAGTCTGTGTGCAAAATTTCAGCTCCCTAAGTGAACGCGGACAGACGGACATGCAAAAATCAAAATAACTTTTACTATTACGCGTGGGTGTCCAACCCATTTTTCTCTACTAGCATTATTTCTAGATGTTACAAACGGAATGACAAACTTAGTATACCCTTTAGATTTCATCTAGGATATAAAAAGTCATAATTACTATAATTAAGGAAAGGTTTACATGTTCGACTGTTCAGTTTAAGCAATAAATAGGGAATGCGCAGCTGAAATGAGCTTTATTGACACTTTATACGGACTAAGTCCCTGAAAATGACTTTACTTTGGCGTGTCATAATAGTGTAGTGGAGCTTACACTTTAATTCCGAGTTATTAGTTTTAGTCTAACTTATTCATGCATGCTTCCTTTATTCGACTTAATAAAAACGAAAAACAGATTTATGAAAGATGTAAAAAAGGTATCAGCTTGGTTACTGGTATAAAGACTTTTAAAAATTGAAACATAATTTCAACTATCAAGTTGCTATTTAAGGACATAGATGAGTTCTGGCACGACCCTTCAATTACAACTCGCATTTATTACTATTAAGTGATAGTGATCACATCCATCCATTATAAAGTCAAGACCACTGATAAATGATGGAAAATTAGGCATAACACATGGTTTAAGTGTACTAAATTATATAGGTTGTTATTCGCGAATATAATTTACGAAAAACTTTTCTATTAATAACGCCTATTTTTATTTCCCCAATGCTATTACCGTTTCCAAAGCTTTAAGGCTGAATAAATTTGTAAGCCTTTTGTTCCCCCTTTTTATTTTCTACAGTTTTTATGATATTGATTTGAAACCTTCGGCAAAATATTAGAAACTCTCCAGTTCAAAGGCTACAGGGCCTAGATTTTTGAAAAAGATGTTGCGTTTTATTTAAAAATCAAAAACCCCAAAAAACCGTGTTATTTTGCTCGCCCCCCAAATAACTTTTTCACGTACACACCAATTTTTGTTATTTTACGTACATAGGTTTTTCAAACATATTTGTAAATGCTACCGGAGCTTTTTTTCCAAAATTGTTATTTTCATGTTATGATTACTTTCATAACAATAACATTGAGACTCTTGTAACTTGAATAAAATTTGTTGCTATACGATTATTTTAACACGAGAATTAATTATTGAGGTGATTCTATTCAGTGGTCCAAAAACTGGATTAATCCCGAAAGTAGATAATTTTATAAAACTCAATTTGTAAGCCTCTATCGTGATAAAAAGCGAAAGATAAAATTGGTTTTTATTCATTTTAATTCTCACAAGCTTTCCGAGATGGCGATAGGCTCCAGTTCAAAATTTCAAACATATTTTCTTATTTGCCTTTAAAAATGAGTATCTATCCTACACGTATGTATGTACATAATGTGTATTTGCGGCGCATCATAGCGCAGCGCAGCCCGTCTGCTGCTGTAATGAGAGAAAAGGGAGAATATTTGAAAATATTTTTCGTTTATGGTTTAGTTAAAAAGAGACGAAAGATATTTATTTAGAATATAAGCCGAGGGAAAGGTATTTGGATTTTTCTTCTCTTTTCACATTTTTATTGCATATTTGTTTGAAATTGAGAATTAGTTTTGTAATCCATGTAAATACTCGGTTTTTTCGCTCTAGGTGTATTTAGAAAATAATTCAAATATACAACATGGATGAATCCGGATTTTCTACTGTTCTCGATAAGGCTCCAAAGGTCTTAAGTGTTAAAGGAAATAAATGTGTAAATAAAGTAAATAAATAGGGATATGACACTATTTGTGTGATTTATGTCAATAAAAGTACCCTGCGCACTCTTGATTATTGCGTGTACTCTTGATACCCCATGCGCACTCTTGAGGACTGGATATGACAAGAGTGCACAAAAATTTTATGTTATCCTTTTTCATTTTATTTGAAGAAAATATAGTTACGTTTTTTTTCTTTATATCCCTGTATAGTTTAATAAATAAAGTTCTGATAAAAGCAGTTTGAAAAGTATTGAGTCGTTTTATTTTCATATTATACATGTTTCTTTGAAAACTGCGCACTCTTGGGGCTCCTTACCCTAATGGCAAATTTTTAATCCAATTTGTTTGAGCCGTCGTGTATATATGTACATATGTACTCTACATAGAAGACAAAGCATGTTATATAAAGTTCCCAAAGTCTGTATGGAAAGCAATAATAAAATTCCAAAAAACAGTTTATGCAACTAAATTCTGAATACAAACAACTACAATAGGTATTATACCCGTCGGCCTCAATATACAAAATTGTTTTCTAGGAGAAAATATAAAAGAAAAAAATATTTGCCATGTCAATTTATCATTGATTATGTACTTTTGATAGAACAAGGTATATACAGCGAGTACTGCTTCTGCATGTGGCACTAAATCGAAAGCTCACGCTACTACTACATAGTTAAATGCAAGCTCGGAATCATGAGCTTTATTTTCTGCCATTCTGCAGAGATACATTATAGGTAATAAGATATTGTGGCGGAAATCGGACAATAAACTTGAAACTTATAGTCGTTGGCATTATCAACAATCGTCTGCTTTTCGGAGATTCAGAATTAGTTAAAAAGGTAGTTGAAGTTGCCCCTCATATGAGCGGGTATGAAATTCTCCGATTATGAGCGAGTGGCACAAATGTACCACAGAAACTTTTCATATTCTAGCGCAAATATTAGCGTAGGAGCAATCGGTTTGCAATCGAGGACGCACAAAATTCAAATAATATATTCCATCTAAGCCTGCCAAATACGGTATTAAGATTTGGTGGGCGTGTGATGGGAAAAATTCCTATCCACTATGTGGCTAAATTTATACTGGGAAAAAAACAACAGATCGTGAAATTATTCAAGGTGGGCGTGTTGTCAAGGGTTTGTGCAAAAGCCTCGAGAATACTTCCCAAGCCATGAAACAGAAATTTATATGTGTGCGTTGGGAGTCCGTTTTCTAAAATGTTCTATATTGATGCTTATGGAAAAGTCCAAACATTGAACTTATACTTTCTACTACTACTATCCATACAGGAAAATAGTCTTCTAGTAGTTTACAGCTTGGTTCCTTACCTTCCCAAAGGCTACACTTACTATATACCTTACGTAACAAAATAATAAAATAGTTTCCAAATCTATAAGCAGCTGCATTCGTTATTATCAGCCCATGGGCCGTGGCATGCTATGACGATGACGGCACAGCGTCACTACAATGATTACTCCCCTGAGAGTTTTGGTTTGAGGAATCGTAGTCAATTGGTTCAGATAATTTGTTTTAAATAATTTTGTTAGGAAAGGTATAAAAATTTTATTTCGGTTCGGAAGATAAGCAAGCGAGCTTAAGATTATCAGAACACCATTTTTCTGTATGAATAGTAGTTTAGGGCGAAGGAGCTATTCAAATCAAACTTTTGGCAGTTTTACATAAGAACACTGCAAATATTTTAGAATGTTAGGACTCCTTTGGAGCTCCCATAACACCCCACACATAATATTAAAAGTTATTTTGATTTTTGCATGTCCGTCCGTCTGTACGTTCTCACGACGACTCAAGAACCCGGACACTTGGAGAGCTGAAATTTTGCATATGGGCTTTCAAAAGAAAAAGGAAAATTACATTCGAAAATGGGGTAAATCGGGCAACTCCTTCGTAGGGTTGCCATACAAAAGTTCCGTATTTCAGTATATATTTGTACACTGTCTGAGAACGCGTCGACATAGAGAACTGAACACAGTGTTTTTGTAAAAATAGTAAATCGAGCAACCCCTTCTTGGTGTTGCTCTATAAAATATTAGGCTCTTCAGAATATGAAATCCTATAAAAGTGGTTATAATCATTTTTGCTGTCCGACGAACCATTCTAGAAAAACCATTTCAACGGTCGAACTTGCACTGATTGGTATGAAATTACACACGGGTATTCATCTAGGGGTATAATAAGAATTAGTCTTATTGTTAGACCAATTCTAGCTTTTTTACTAGTTGTTTCATTGTGGTTTCTTTATTTCGTATTATTATTATTTTCTTGTAGTAAAAGCCCCCCAAGTAACAATTTGTGCTTTATAAAGGCTGAGAAAATGCCTATAAAGATGCTTACAATGCGTAATTTTAAGCACTGTAGATGCGCCATTTAGCTTTAAAAGGTTTGTGTTTTTGTTGTAAAAGCACCTTTAGTTTTATAAACGCTGTGTAGAGTTATTCGGGATGCTATAATAAAGTTTCATATAAAACTGCAATAGGACTTGTATAATTATTCTATAAAGTTTTTATAAGAATATAATAGTGCTTCTATAATGTTCCAATGAAATTGTCATGAAGCTTATATAGTACGTGTATAATGCTCTAATACAATTCTTATAAACTCTTATATATTTGTATAATGTTTTTATAAAGTTATTGGCATAATTTTTATAGTTCTGTTATAAAGTTTTAGCAATTTTTCTTAAAAAAAATAAAATACTTTTTCACTTGTTTTCTTTATTCCCCTCGCTTCTTTTAGTGTTTTTCGCCCGAACTCGTATAATTCATTTATATACGCAGTTGGTTATATTTATTTAATTAAATTTTTATTTTATTTAAAACATTAATTCTTACCTTGGTCTCACTCGAACCTGGGCCTGCAGTTCCATAGACAACAACGTTGACCATTCACCTATCTACTTCATGAAAATTCCAATATAAGCTATCTCATTTAAGCATTATTATAATCCTATAATAAGCACTATAGTGCTACTACAGGAAATGACAGGAAAGGTGCAATGAAATCATACCGTAACATAATCGATTTGATGTATTCTGTCGTCTACAAGGCTGACCGGAATTTTACTTATGACACTTTAAATAAGTTCCTGCAAATACAATTGCGTAATAGCACAAGAAGAGCTGCCATTACGGAAAATATGCGTCAATCAGGGACAAAAAAAACTAAAAGTTGGTTCGTATAAATCGGGCAAAATATAGAAAACTGCAGATAAGAATTGTTTAAATATCGGCAGTAATGACACTGAAAATGAAGGTAACTACGATAATGTTAATCCTGATAATGAAAGAAAAGATAGCCTTATAACAAATGAAGATGTTGATCAAGAAGACAATTAAGAATGAGGTTAAAATTTTTTTTATTTTCTTCAACCTACATTTTTTTATTTACTTAAAATTAATATGAAGTCGATCCAAAAACTGTAATTAGTCTTACAAATTTTTAATAACTAACATTCAAATATAATTATATCTTATTTCTTTTCATTATTGAATTAATTTTAGATGCTCGTAAAC
Organism: Dioctria rufipes; assembly: GCA_963924295.1. Lineage (NCBI taxonomy): Eukaryota > Metazoa > Arthropoda > Insecta > Diptera > Asilidae > Dioctria > Dioctria rufipes. The sequence continues at coordinate 114,966,940 of OZ002741.1, forward strand.
TATTTGTGATTAATACCGATTGCTTATGCGACCACCTTATTGAAAATCCAAGATTATCATTATTCCATTCAGTAAGCAATTTTTTCTTTATGCCGAGATCAATTAAATGCGATGAATCGGCAACAGGAAACTGTTCAATCATATCCAGTGGTAATTCCTCAACAGGTGAATAACATTGTGATGCAAATCATCATTTCGTGAACCAAATCCATTATCAGTTGTTTTTGGACATTCTAAACGTGGAAAAATAGTAGGTACAGACTATCCCAATTATATTCACCAACTGTCGTGCATTTCTGACAACAATGCTGACTGTTGAAGTAAGCAATACCTAAAAATTGTATACTTTTTACTTCGATTTATTAAATTGAAAATTAATATACCTTTTACAAATGACCTTGCGGATGAGCAAGGGCGGATACAGCGGGAGGCGATCGGGGCGATCGCTCCCCCCTAGAGCTCTAATAAATCAAAATTTATGTAATCAAATGAAATAGAAAATACAAAAAATTTTTTTTTAAAAAGGCTGTTTCTAAACCCGCATTTAAAATATAGAAAATAATTTCTCCCTTCACTTAATGAATGCATCACAACAGTTCTCTAGAGTTTCCCTTTATTTTGCATTTAATTAAATTTTTAAATTATATTACATTTGTGTACAAATTTTAAAATGTTCAAGTATGCAAAGAAAGCAAGAGCTGGGCAGTTCAAATTTAAACAATACAGCGAAAAACAATTTCCCGAAATTGAAATTTGGTTTATCAAAATACATACTTAATTAAATTACTTTGCTTTGAATTTGCTTTCTTTGTGTACCATGAAAATTTAAAATTTATACAAATGTAATATAATTTTAATATTTAATTAAATGGAAAACTCTAGATAGTTAAATATTTGTTATATTTATTATTTTTTTTCTTTTATAGTCGTAAATTATTCTCAAAAAATTTGACATTATATCACTAAGGAATTTTCAATACAATCAAAATTGTTGCACTTTTTTGTGATCGAAAACTTACAAAAGTCGGGTGTATATTGATGAAAAGTTGGGAAAATCATTATAGCCGGTTTAATTAATTTCAGATTCAGTTTCCTACAAATATTTAATTTAAAGCAAATAACCCTACCTAGTTAGCTTTCCTCGAAAATTTCTTTAACCATTTAAGTTGCAAGAAATTGCAGTCCAGCCTAGTATATTATGGTGTTTGAACGAAATCCAAGCGACCTTTATATGAAAAAACCAGCAGTAAGACAAGCAAGAAGTGTATAATGACTGTTTTATGTGGGATTAAATTTTACTATCCTTACGGAATAAAAAACTTATATTATATAGATAAAAGAACTCCGGCGATATATGAATACTAATGAAATTTTCATGCTGAAACGAAAAAGTAAAAGCTGTACAGAACGGTTATAGGGATCCGCCCTTGCGGGTGAGTCGCAAATAAAACAACGAATATTTACACTAAGTTTCTGTCCGTTAATGAAAATTCCGTTTGCTTATATATCCTTCAATTCATCTACAAAACTTCTTAGAAAATCTTCCACATTCGGCGGTTTTGCCAATACCTCTATAAATATCAATGACCATAACTTTACATTCTGCCATATTATGAATATTAGCCAATATGGGCCAGAATTCAACTTTAGAGCTTCTGAATACAGGTAATCCCTCGATATTCATGTTTATTTCAATATCTGTAGATTCATTAATATTAAAGAAGAAACTATGATCAAGTAAACAATTTGCTTTTGTTGACTTTCGGACATCACTAAGCTGCACAGAGCTAACCGAACTATTTGCAAACTTTCTACAGTTTTAGCAGCTTTTGATATTGCACCAAGTCCTGATCAATGTTTCCGCAAACATCTAAAATATGTTCCACTGCGTTTAAATTTTTTCCACTTTTCAATATCCAATCCAGCTTAACGCTTTAAAACAGTAGCACTATAAAAGCTTACAGTGCTATTCTTATACTGTCTTCAGTTTTATAAAATTATAAAGCTTATGCCTTTATAAAAGCAGCATTTTAAGAGCTCTAAGCGCTATTTTTATAAAGCTTTTAGCTTTGTAACATATAATGCAGAATTTCCTTCAATAAAGTCTTTATAAAGGTATTTTGTCAGTTATAAACCCTACAGCACTAAAAATTGTTACTTGGGCCTAGACCATACATGTCGATTCTTCAATTTCAAAAATTGCAATATACTTATAATTGTCGTAATAATTTTCATCATTTTAAGGGTTGCCTGCAACAAAAGGAAAAAGTTTTTTTGTATCATGTGGGGTACCTATCGTTTGAAAAACCTACTTTCAAGAATTAAAGAAAGAATCTAAATTTTTAGTGAATTGATTACAAATATATAGCTCAAACTTTGTGAAACACTGACCTAGACCCTATCTAGAAGTCTACATCACTTCAAACACTCTCACCACTAATTATTACCCTCATTTAGTAGACAAACTCGATTTCCAATTATACCACATTGTACTAGAATTAATCGCTCAAATGAACAACAAACCTATTATCCTCAGAGAAAGTACAGCTTATAATCAAGACAAGACACAACAAGAAATCTTCCGGACCGGACCAAATCCCGAACTTCCTTCTAAAGAAAACTGCAAACAAATGTTGGGTATTCTTAGCCATACTTTTTAACCACCTTTATAATATAAGTTATTGCCAAAGGAAATGGAAAACCGCACACATTATCCCAATTAAAACAAGTAAAAAAGCTACAATTGGTCTAAGACCAATTCTTATGATACCTTAGATGAATGCCCGTATAAAATTTGGTATTGTCACCGATTTATGCATGATTGATTTTTGAAGTGGTTTTTCGCATATATTTCTAGAACAGTTCGGCGGACAGAAAAAATTATTATAAGCAATTTTATAGGATTTCGTATTCTGAAGAAGTTTTCAGTACAATACAAATGTCTAGGACTGATCGTTTTCACAGTATATGTAAAAACCCTAAATTTTTATATAGCAACACAAAGAAGGGGGTGCCCGATTTCGTCCATTTTTAAAATTTTATTTGCTATTACTACAAGACCACCATGTACCAAATTTTACTTCTTTATGACGACGCGCTCTCAGGCAGTATCCAAATATGTAGTGGAAAACGAAATTTTTGTATGGCAACCCCACGAAGGAGTTGCCGACTTCTCTCATTTTCGAACTTAATTTTATTTTTTTTTAAAGTCCGTGTACAAAATTTCAGCTTTCTACGTGAACGCGTTCTCGAGTTATCGTACGCACGGACGGACGGACGGACTAACAGACGGACGTAAATGCAAAAAGCAAAATATTTTTTAATATTATGCGTGGATGTCCAATCCATTTTGCTCTACCATCATTATTTCGAGGTGTTACAAACTGAATGACAAACGTAGTATACCCTTTAGATTTGATCTAGGGTATAAAAAGTGGAAAGTAAGCCAATGAAATCTCCAGCTATAGACCTATATTATATGTTTTTTTTTATACATGCTTGGAAACGTCAACATCAAAATGCTCAACCATATTATTAACAGCAATACACGTGCGATTAATAGGTTTAGACATGCTAAAGTTAGACCTTGAGGAGTTAACATGCAGCAGAGGTAGTCTTATCAAATTGTACCTAGTATCACGAAAAGAGATTTTGTTAAGTAACAACGGAGAATCAATATTTGCGTTTAAGAGTTGATGCAAGCGAGGTCATATTTGAAAGCTTCAGGCGATCCTCATGGGGTGGAAGTATTAATGAATTATTCCAGGGTAGGCGCCTGAGAGCAAATCGTAAGAAGTATCTCTGAACAGACTCGATACGGTCGATGTGTGCACCGTAAAATGGAGACCAGACCTGGCTAGTATATTCAAGAAGTGGTCTCACAAAGCAAGTGTATAAACGCAATGTTATGGCAGTATTCGAAAACTCTCGGCACCAACGTTTTATAAAACCCAGCATAGAACTAATCTTTGATACGAATATATCCTTAAATCCTCTGTTGTACGAATGTATCCTTAAAATAAGAAACTGTGAGGACACATAGAAGAACATCACCTAATTCCCAGTTTTCAAATAGGTTTTAGACAATACTCCACATAACCACATATCAAAACTGACTTATAGTATTATAATTAAATGAAAAACGTCCAGAATTTCAATGACCACCTATGCAGTAACATCTAGCCACAACTACTTAATCAATAGGAATTTTAGAGTCAAAATAACAAAGGAACTATCCAGCATTATTGGAATAGCATCAGAAGTTCCCTAACGCGCTGTACTTGACCCAATCCAGTATAAGTTATTTACAGCTGACATTCCACATAGCCAACTCACCAATTAAAATCCTCACTTACGGCTAACGACATAATTTTATTCACCTCTAATTTGAAATACCTTCCCATGTTAAAGCAAATGAATCAATATCTAGACACGGTACATAATTTTTTTGTCAAATGGAAACTAAAAATGAATATCAATATATTTCAAACAATGTTGATCAAATGATTAAAAGACACTTACCCAAACATTCCCATGCACATCAACAAACAGAACATCAATATCCGAATAAACCAATAAAAAATAAAATATACTAAACAATTTAATAACTTCGGTACTCTACACAGAGATGGTTCAACTCGTACATAAAAGAAAAAATACAAAAATCAACATACACGTTCTCATCATTCGTCAAAATATTGTTACGTGCAATAGAAAAAGAACAAGCGGCATCTACATACTTTGCGTGGAATGACTAATTAAGTAAGGACATAAACAACTTTCGGAGAATCGTATCACAGAAAGTACGGACATAAAAAACTTTAGGTTCGGAGAGTATCAGTGTTTCGAGAACGGAATATTAGGGAAGGTTCTATGACAATTTGTAGAGTATAAATACGACGCTTGTCACCACCAGAAGGCGAGTCTTCTATCAGACAGTCAATCGAACGAATTAAACAGAACAAAGTGTTCTAATTGGATTGGGAATATTTGAAGTATAATACTGGCTATAATTAAAAGTAGAATGGATTTGTAATTGTTTATGAATTGATTAAACATTAAACAGTGGATTATAATAAAGAGGACTTGTGAATTATATTTGAAATATTGTGTTTTGAATAACGAACTAAGGCCACGCTCGTAGCAATATTAAAACCAAGAACATCAATACAAAACAGAATTAAGATAATATGTTGCAAACAACTGATAAGAAAAATTATATCTTACGCTTTTCGAGAGGAAATGCTTAGCTTATTGTATTGACTTCCGCCGACACCCTCAATAAACTACAATAGAACAATAAATGCAAAACTCTGCATATTATGTAACCAGAAAAGAATAGACACCCACCACATTAAAAGGGAGCTAAAATGTCTCAAAAAACTAACTGAAATAAACAACCCAATACTAAAACAATACGGAACAGAACTGGAACATAATGACAGCGAACTACCAAAACATAAAGCCCTTCACATTAATAAATGGTTAGACGATAATATATAAAGACAGTATCGTACCAGCTCCAAATTAATTTATTAGGACATATCTTATAGAGGTGATCTACAACACAGACCAATTAACCTAACTAACCTAAACCTTAATCGCCATCAATGCCTACATTAGTAGAGTATAATTATTTATAACTAATCATAATATTGAATAACATTAATAAATATTTTCATAGCTTTAGTTTTATACATAAGCTTGCATAAGATTTCCTATTTTTTTTTTTTTTAGTGCTATTCTCTAGGAACACTTTCTCTTGTGCGAAAACTTTTTATATGTAATTAATTTGTTATAGGTCATTCAATATACAACATCTTACTAAAGTTGACTGGAGTACAGGAAAACTAAATATTGTAGTCAGATCATCAGGGGCGGATTTCCCTATAGGCCGAGTAGGCCCGGGCCTAGGGCGGCAGATTTAGGGGGCGGCGATTTTTTCTTGTAGTTGTGGGTATTTCATTACATTTTTATACTTTTTCGTTTTTTTAAATAAAATAATTCATTGGAAAGTGTTATTTTTAATTCTACTCCATTTTTTTCAAATCTACCTGGGGTCCCTTCACTGGATATAGATCATTCAATTTTTCGTGTTTTACAGGGAGTAGGGGGGCGGCAATCTTTCATAGGCCTAGGGCGGCCAAGTGATCAAATCCGCCCCTGCAGATCATGGTACTAGTTAACCTACATCATACTTTTCACATGGAAAAAATATACCAGAGCTCCTCAAGCTTACTATTGAACGTACTCTTTATCATTAAGTTACACAGCGTAGAGGTTAACATTATTAATAGAATATATGGAAAATAAATTACGAGTTTCCAAATATCATCCTAGGCATAAGACCAGATTTTATGTAAACCCCGAATTTCTTTAAACTTTCAACACTAGTTCCTTTTTACTCACAAATCACAAATATTTAATCAAAATTTTGCGCAAAGTTATAGTTTCAGAGATAATCGACTTTAAAAATCGCGAAATTTGCACTATATTTCACAATACAATTTGACATTCCACCGCAATTAATTAAATCTTCTTCTTATTTTTAGTATTAAAAAGAGGCTGTGGTAGGTATATACATACCTTCCGAACATTCGGGTTACCAGCATTGCGTTTTTTTATTCATTACGAGTTGATGTAGCATTTACTTAGAATGGAGTAGAAAAACGTTTATTAAAGAAGCACACACACACACACACACAGGCTGGCAGGGGCACACACACACACACGCGCGCGGAGCGAAGCGGAGCGCGCGTGTGTGTGTGTGTGCCCCTGCCAGCCTGTGTGTGTGTGTGTGTGTGTGTGTGCGCGCCCGCCCCTGAGTGCGTGTGTGTGCCTGCCTGCATGTGTGTGTGTGTGTTAAATGCTGATTACTACACATCAATTAATATTCGTAATGAATAAAAAAACGCAATGCTGGTAACCCGAATGTTCGGAAGGTATGTATATACCTACCACAACCTCTTTTTAATACTAAAAAGAAGAAGAAGATTTAATTAATTACGGGGGAATGTCAAATTGTATTGTGAAATATAGTGCAAATTTCGCGATTTTTAAAGTCGATTATCTCTGAAACTATAACTTTGCGCAAAATTTTGATTAAATATTTGTGATTTGTGAGTAAAAAGGAACTAGTGTTGAAAGTTTAAAGAAATTCGGGGTTTACATAAAATCTGGTCTTGTTCCTCATCCTATATTTCAAAATGAATAAGTATAAATTTATAATATCTGAAATGGAGGCAATTTATTTAAATGTTGTGAAAAGAACTCAGTACAAGTGTCCAGTGGTTTAGTTCTACCAGTGGAAGTGACCTTATTAAATTAAGTAATATTGTTACTGGGACAAGGTAGCATTAAACAAATGAAATAACTGATTAAATAATTATTTTCTATTTATTTCTTTTGTTTATTCAAGCGAACGCAATATAAAAGAATTTCATTTGAATCTACTCAAGAAAGAATTCGTAATTCGGAACGCATATTCCAGAAGGAACTCCACCGCGTTATTAAATCCACATCAGTTCCCCTCGTTAATAGATTCGAACATTCTGCCACTCACTATTTGCCACCATTTATTAGTTCACTGGTATATAAACTCCATTCCTGTACCACCTGATAAGCACTAACTGCTTGCTTGACGAAATTCCAGATGTGCGATGAATTGTTAATGTATGAACACTTTTATCATGCATTATTGATGCAAATAACAAAGTCAGGTGTACCACAGTAAGTCTTATGAAAAGTTTATCCTGTTGATTTATGTCGGGATAAATTAACAAGAAATAAACGCGATGAAATGTTAATTCATTTTGGTATAGAACTTACTTACCCAATTACTTACGTCACAGTTGAAGGAGAGAGTTTGTTGATTTTGAATCAGTTGAGGAGCTACTTGCTCATTTCCAATACATCGAGTAGGTATTTCAAGTCATTCAATAGAAACGTAAAATGTTTTAGGCAAATTTAATGTAATTTATCTAGACATGGTGCTAGAAACTTTCTTTTCTCTTTTACTAACCACTTTTATTTTCTTTATCAATTCGGTTAATATTCACAAAAAACTACTATTTTTTTACAAATTCGGTTATGTTTACAAAAGAGTTATATTTTCTTACAAGGAAAACCAACTCACGGCAACCGATTTTTTTTCTTCTGCAAACTCCAACAAAAACAACGTGAGGTGACCGCAATCGTGAATTGAAGCTTAATCCTCGAGCTTTTTCCTTTCGATACCCGAGTATTTTCCTTTCAGGGTCGAAAAATGGTTAATTCGCATTTTGGATCCTGAGAAAATTATTTGATTCGTTTTGGACACATGCAATCGGGGGCCTCTTTGACCACTTGCGAATCGTAACTTAATACCACGCTCTTCTGATAAGACTTACGTGGTGAAAAATATGAATGGGCACATTATTTGCCCGTTTCTTCTTTTTTGTTTTTCCCAACAGGAACCTTTGTTTTCGCGTCGACTAAGTGTGGGAAAAATATATGAAGAAATTTGGAGGAAAGTATTAAATGTAATATAAACGTTGTGTACACCCAAAGAGTAGGAGTGACTGAGAGAGCCATCATGCAGTTCAGTGCTTTAGACGACACTTATGAGAGGTGCTTAGTTCTTCTGAAAAAAGTTTGGGAATAATGGTGATAATTGGAAAGAAACTCAGGGCCTGCCCAGATCCAAGTCTTCGTCTTCGTCTTGTTATTACAGCAAGTGACGTAACACAAACTCAGCTATTAGAATATTTAGACAAAGACGAAGCTAACCTGTCCGAATTCGTGTGCTTGATGTTTGACGTTTAGAGCTAGTACCTACTGTTTGTGGTTTGTAATAAATATTAAATGTAATTTATTGTAATGTTATTATTAATTATTAAAGTTGTTATAAAAATTTATTACAAGTAATTCTAATACATATCTAACTGTTATCGAACTATTGTAGGAAAACAACGTATATGACACAAGCACGAGACGTAAGGATTGACATGGCTATAATGCAGCTTGCTAACCGGTTTTGGACAAATAATAATTTTATTTTAGAAGATGCCGATGAACAGGAATATGAAAATTTTTTTGTAAAATAAATTAATTGTAATAATAGTTCAATTTAAAAGATATTTATTTCTGCAGCCTCCAAGGACGAATTGTCCATTCCCAACATCACTGGAAATAACTCAAATATTCGCACCTACGCATAAATTTAAATTCTTTCTGCTGCTTTGTTGACTTTCTGGAAGTTAAAAGACACCGTTGGACTCGTGAAATAGAGGTGATTCTATTTCGGTTTTGGTTAGCAGCTGGCTGTTCCTACAGGGTAGTTTCTTTAGCCATAAATGTACCCAGAAGTATAGCATTTGACATTATTTCTAAAGTATTGCTAAAATCGTTGGTAATAATACCGAAAGTCATAAAATATCCGAGTGACGCTGATGAACAAAATGCCATATCAACAGAATTTGTACGTAAGGAAAAGCAGCTATATTTCATCGAGCAGCAGGCGCTATCGATGGGACATACGCAAGCGTGCTATGTAAAGCCCATCTTCATGATAAATATATTAATAGAAAATTGAGCTATGCTATCCAATTGCAGGTATTGTGCGATTCTAATGGAAAGTTATTAAATATTTTCCCTGGCTATCCTGGCTCTTTATATTTAAATGCGGAATATCCTCCTGCTGGATATTTCGTATTAACGACTCCTGTGCCGATTGTTGTCCCCTACAAAGGGCAAAATCTCCGCAGAGATAAAAAACATTTAATACACACCACAGCTTAGCTAGGAGTGGTGTGGACAGATCAATTGGAGCTATAAAAAACAGGTGGCGTTATTTATTTGGAGACAGACCATTTGAACTGAAAATAGAGAAAAATAGAGAAAGCGGTTAAAGTCGTTGCAGTGCACTACACAATATTTGTGTAACAAACGGAGATGTTTTAGATGAGCTCTCAGTGCATTTATCACCAACAGATCCAATTAAAAATTATGATAATCCTGAACAACCATGAGCTGTACATTTAAGGGATTTGAGAGAATAAAAGCCTTGTTTTTGTGCCTTATTTAAAAAATCAGTTCATTTATTAAAAAATAAATAATAGTGAATAAAAACTTAAAAAGAAAACAGCATTACTTCATTAAAAATATTTACAGGTCTTATAGAAAATAACTTCATTAAAAAATTTGTAAGGTAACGTCTTTCAGTCTAAAATAGAAATATTTTTATACAAATTTTCATAATATTAATTTTTACCTGAGTCGTTTGAGCTTATATTTATAGGGACCTCGACTTCGCTCCCAAAACCCTGTCCACCTGCAGAAATGATAGTCATTAACAGTCGGAGCATTTTATTATTTTGTTCGAGGGCAATTTTTTTAATCTTTATATTCTGCTGACACAGGCTGTGGTTCCTGCAACTGCCAATCGGACCAGACTTTGTTGAGGGTGTTTCTAAAGGGTACTGGCAGGGGAGCGGAGCATATTCGCGTATGAAGAAATTAATGTGGGGGGAGAAATTGTGTGCTGCATCCGTAGCACTCCGTCCATTGCGTCATAAAAAGGCCATTTTCTGTGGACACTCCACTTAGGGATCCTTCAATGTCTGCAAAACTTTATTAGTAATGTTAGTGTTTTTAATTCAAAATATTATCATTATTAAGATATAAGAACAAAACATAGATCAATGACATACATACCTTATATTTTTGCGTCAAGTTGGACCACTTTTTGGAAATTGCCTTCACGTCGTGGTCTGTTCCCAAGCACTCTTAACACTATTGTAAGTTAAAATAATTAAATTTAATAATACTAATGTTATTTAGCATTAATACTTCCATGCCGTCTGGTTATTGAAAGATTTTCCTTTAAAATGGTGCCTAAAATCCTCACCCCGTGCTTTTATTAGTTTAAGTATAATTTATCTTGTCCCTAAAATACAAAATGATATTATAATCAATGCAATACTTACACTTCAGTTTTTCGGTGTCCGTCATATTTCCAAACTCAAGTCGAAGCTAACCTGTCCGAATTCGTTCGTTTCTTCAGCTTGATTTCACCGACAGCAAACAAACGTAACCTCAGCGAATAAACATAAGCTCAAAATACGTTGTCTATTTAGATAAGTCAACTCGAACCTTGACTCGCTGATTAATCTAACCAGATGTCAAAACTGTTATACAAAGTAGCAAAGCTCGGTGGCATAGACATGGATTCGGATAGAGCTTGACGTCACTAGCTGTAATAACAAGACAAAGATGAAGACGAAGACTTGGATTCGGACAGGCCCTCATTGTTAGTAGCTTCGTTTTTAGGGTTGAATGTTCAGTACAACCAATGTTTATTTTGTTTACATAAAATTTCAGATTTTAAACTTTTCTTCCATGCTTTCGAGAAAAAATACCTACAAAATTCGTGAACAAAAAAATTATGAGTACATAACTTTGTCAAAATGTACTTTTATCATCTATTCAAGAATTAATTAAAAACTAAAAAATAAAATAGTTCAAATACGAGTATATGTGTTATATATAATATAAATCTATATTAAATTAACTGTGCATTTTTCTATTAAGTTTTTGCCAAATCAACAAAATCCAATTTATATTTTCGTTCAAGTTCATTCATGTTGCATCAGATCTATAAAATTCCAGCAGAAAAACTGATGTGTAAAAATTTAAATTAGCAAATGTGATGTGATGTGTAAATCTAGTTTCTCAACGAGATATAGATCTAACACAAAAATTATCAATTTATTACAATTAAAAAAGAAGTGATGCATTAAAAATTATGATCACATAATTTCAACAGTCAAGTAGTAGTACATACAGATTGGTCTTATCACACAAATACAAACAATAAATTAACTAATCACCAGAGCAATAACAACGAAATTTATAGTAAACTAAAAGTAAATATTCAAGGAATAGACATTTAAATAAGCTAACAAATATTCAAAAAAAACTAGATTTACGTATCGACCAATCAATTAAATAACAAGTGGCCTAAGTAGAGAAGAAATTCAGCACAAGAATAAGAAAGGAAGACAAAATCTAAAGGATATCTAAATCGAAACTTGAGGCGCTACATAATTGCATAATTGGAACAATTCCGACATATTCTGCAAAATTTTGTTTAATGCGAAGAAGCCAACAATCAAAGTGTTATCTTAAGGTATGTTAATATGAATGACGGTCCATCTACCAATTCAGAAGATATAGAAAAACTAACAGAATTAGTAGATAGTATTAAATTAAGAAATTCAGCTATTGAAGGCTCTGATATTCCAATAAATTTTGATGTGACAGAAAATTTGAACCCAGTGGAAAATTTTAAAATAACAGAAAATTTAGAAATAAGAGAAGGAAAAAATACAATCAATCCTTATTTTGTTATTACTTCAAACAGTGTAAGTGCAAAAGATTTTAATATCTCTTAAGTAACCATGACGAAACCTTTGACTTTTAATATAGATCCCCTTAAATACCTGAATAAACTACCCAGTTCTCCGGTGATTATAAAGATATCCAAAATTTCACGAATCTTATCGACAAAATTCACCCACTACGCTACGATACGCTTAGCCAAACTATTCTTTCTAATGTTATAAGATCTAAACTAAAAGGCAGGGCAAGAAAAATTATAGAAATTAATAATCATGTAACATCCTGGTTTGAAATAAAAGAGATTTTAATAAATAATTTCGGTGACCGCTCCAGTCTAGAAGAATTATTTGACCAACTGAGAAGTACCTCTTTCAAAACAAATTGTGTTGATTTTTATAACGAAATAAAAGTTGCATTGAGAAGGCTCAATGTAAAAACAAAGCTCATCCTAGCAGGAGGAGATGACTTAAAGATCGTAGAACAAACCATTACCAATAATAAGACGATATTCAAAAATAAACTCCCCGAACCAATGCGATCAATTCTGTATTGTAGAGATCCAGAGAGCTTAGAAACAGTAATGGACATATTACATAAAGCTGGCTATGCATACTATAACGTTAGTTCTCCTAGAATAAATGACCCCAACCTTAGAAGTAATAAACGAATTAATAATAGAAATAATTACCACAATAATAATATGTCAAATAACTTTAACGGTAATAATGTTAGTGGAAATAACAATAGAAACAATACTTACAATAACCCCAGCAATGGTAGAAATTTTGCTAATGGAAGCCAACATTTTTCGGAACCTTCTAATTATAGAAATCATTCATACCAAAACCAATATTCTCCACGTACAAATTCATTCACAAATGATACTTCTTTTCAATATAGACCCCAACAGGTTTCAGGATAACCCCTTCAGAAATCCATCATTCGGAAATAGGAATAACTACGAAAATCAGCAATATCAACGGCTACCACCTCCTGAACCGATGGATATAAATTCTAACGAAATGATAAAAACGCAACTATCCCAGAGTTTTCAGCTCCAAAATTTTCATTTGATAGCCTCACCCACCAATTACCATATATCATAGTCGATAGTAACTCTAAAATTTATTATAGATTCACATTCAATTATAAACCCTGGACTCTGTAGTCCGAACTTATTAGAGACCTTTAAGGAAAATATTTTTATTAGAACAATAAGTCAAGAAGTTAAAATAACGCAGAGGACAGTAATCCCCCAGTTCAAGGAATTAGGAGATTCAAAGAATAAAGTAGAATTATATGTATTTCCTTTTCCTAAAAATTACGACGGTTTAATCGGAAATAATATTTTAATCTCACTAAAATCTAAAATTGACTTCGAAAATCACACTCTAATTACTAAAGATAAAGGGACAAAATTGTACTTCTCACTCAACAAGAAAATTTCAACTACGAGTTGGAGAGAAATGGTAATTACGAGTTAACTATTCCGGTACAACAAAGGGAAGGTACAGGTAAAGAATGAAGGTAATAAATTTATCAATTTTGGCCCGTTACAAGCTCAGGTAGTAAACGATCAGAATTTTAATTTTCTGGACCAGAATATAAATAAACCCACCTTAGAAAAAATTCGTACCGATCACCTTAACTTAGAGGAAAAGCGAAATCTCTTGAAAGTAATCAGAAAATTTTCTAAGATATTCTATAGAGAAGATTCAAATCCGAACTTCACCAACGTTATTAAACATAGAATTCTTACTACAAATAATGTACCAATATATGTTAGTTCCTATAGGTATCCATATATCCACAAAGAGGAAGTGGAAAACCAAATGGAACACATGCTGGAAAAAGGTCTTATCAGACCCAGCAACTCGCCTTACTCTGTACCGGTCTGGATAGTCCCGAAGAAGACGGATGCCAGCGGCAAATCTAAATGTCGAATCGTCATTGACTACCGCAAGTAAAATAATGTAACCATCGATAAGAGATATCCTATCCCCAATATCGATGAGATATTAGGAAAATTATGAACATGTCAATATTTTACAACGCTTGACCTTGCAAAGGGATTCCATCAAATTGAAATTGGTGAGAACTGTATACACAAAACAGTGTTTGGCGTGGAAAATGGACATTACGAATTTCATCCGTAAGCCTTTTAGTCTTAAAATGGCGCCTGCCACTTTCCAGCGCCTTATGAATAATGTTCTCAAAGATCATATAAATGAAATCTGTCTGGTCTACTTACACGACATCATTATTTACTCCTCTTCTTTAAAAGATCATCTAGACTCCTTAACAAAAATCTTCAAAAGACTTGAAGACGTAAATTTGAAGGTACAGCTATAAATCGGAATTTCTGAAAAGAGATAGCGAATTTTTACGACACATCATTACACTTGAAGGTATAAAACCTAATCCGAAGAAAATCTAATGTGTCAAGAACTTCCCAATCCCAAAAACTCCAAAACAGATTAAGCAATTTCTTGGACTCACTGAATATTACAGAAAGTTCATCCAGTCCAGGATTATTCAAAAATTGCCAAGCCCATTACTAAGTATTTGAAAAAGCATCAGTTGATTAATATTAATGATTCAAAATACATAAATAGCTTCGAAATTCTCAAAAGACTACTTATTTCGGAACCAATATTAAAATATCCGGATTTCAGCAAATTATTTGCACTGACAACAGATGCCAGTCAGTACGCATTAGGTGCCGTACTCTCACAAGACGGGCATCCAATATGCTATGCTAGTCGTACTCTGTACTCTGAATGATCACGAACAAAACTACAGTACACAGTAAAATATAATTCCCTAAAGTGAGGGCAACAATTTGTGCCACAAAGGTTAGGTATTCATCGATAAGATTTGGGAAAGCTACACCTCCGTAAAATGTAGGTAGGTTTTCCCCCCCTCAAATGTAGGGAATTTTTTGTTCCCCCCAAATTTAGGGAATATTCCCTAAAATGTAGAAAATAGGTGCTGAGACCACACTCCACCATATGTTATAGAAAACTACCCCCTTTAAAAAACATAAGAATGAGGTGGCCCATACTACTAAGTAGTACAGAAGTTATGTTGGTGTGCTGAACACGCTCAAGCAAAATATTGAATAACAATATATAACTTTTTTTTCAAAAACAATGTGTGAATTATATAAACGAAAATATGTTTCCGTAAAAAATGTAGCAAAAAATTTATTGAATGTTCTCTTCCTTATATCAAAGAGAGCTTAACATTTTGGGAATTTTACGTACTTTATAGGTTTTCTGGTGCCAAATACCTAAATTCATTAAATATATTCCCTATAGATCAGGGAAATTACATTTGCTTTTAGGGAAAAACGTGTCTTAAATTTAGGGAATAGTCCTAGTATTTTTTACAGTGTACGATGGAAAAAGAATTGCTACCTGTGGTATGGGCAACGAAATACTTTCGCCCTTACATTTTCGGAAGAAAGTTTCTGAACGAAACGGACCACAATGGTTATTTTCCATAAAAGAGCCAAATTCAAAATTAGTGCGTTGGCGATTGAAGTTATCGGAATATGACTACGACATTAAATATAAGAAAGGCACTCAAAACAGTAACGCAGACGCCCTATCATATAGTTCATATAGAGTTAATGAAATTCCGCTTAGTAAATCCCCGTTAAACGTATTCAAAACCCAAATCGCAACTTTTAAAAGCAATTCCGGTTCTCTGAGAATAAAAAATTTGAAAA
Organism: Dioctria rufipes; assembly: GCA_963924295.1. Taxonomy (NCBI): domain Eukaryota; kingdom Metazoa; phylum Arthropoda; class Insecta; order Diptera; family Asilidae; genus Dioctria; species Dioctria rufipes. Next base: position 114,983,051 of record OZ002741.1, read on the forward strand.
TTTTTAATAAATCCAGAAAATCAGTTTATACTAAATCATTAGACGATGATACTGCAATCATTATACTCAAATCGCATTGTAATTCCAAATCCATGAACGCAATTTATGTGAACGATGTCGGATTTCTCATTGCTCTAATAGTCCTCCCTCCAACACTTTCTCAAACAATTGAGGTCCAAAAGCTTAATAGCAGCAATGGGTATGTTACGATTAAGTTAGAAGATGAAAAAATTATTACAAGGTTCAAAAATGTCCTACATATTATAAATATAACTGAATACGAAAATACCAAAAATTTGATTCGCGACAATATTATAACAATCAAAGACAAAGCCAACCATATAGAACACATGTATAGCACGCTTACTCATAACTTTAACTTATTAGACAGAAATATTAAGAATCTGAAACCACACACTAGACAAACGAGAGGACTAATTAACATACTAGGAACAGGACTAAAATACATAACTGGTAGAATGGATTACAAAGACGAACAGGAAATTAAAAGCAAACTATACGCGTTATCAAAAAATAACAGAAACTTGATAGACGAAAGTAACAAACAAATACTAAAAATAGAGAACGAGGTACAATACATGCAGAAGATATACCAAATTAATTATGATATTACTCTATTGAAAAACCACATAGACGACATCGAAACAATCATGCTGACCAGTAAATTAGGCTTACTTTCCAGAAACATGCTTACGGAAACAGAGCTGAACTTGATTCCAGACCTAGAGAGCTTCAAAGATATTAAAATCGTATAATTGCATTCCACAAAGAACAAATAATTGTCATTATACTAAACCACCCAGAATACAGTGAAAACTCGTTGTCAAAAGTCCTCATAGAACCAATCCCTAACAATAAGAATAAATCCATATATTTGAATGAATATACAGTTTTAGTAGACCGAAATAACACTGTTTATAGTATAAAAATAAAGGACAACTTAGAGAAAAATTTAATTAAAATCAAAGATTAATGTATCCATAATATCATTAATTTTAATGAAGCTTATTGTCCTATGCAAAACTTCTCAAAAGAAGAAATAAAAGAAATTACCGCAGGAATAATTTTAACGAAAAATATTGCAAGAATGAATATATACCAGAATTGTAATAATTTGAAATTAAATATTTACGGCAATAACCTAATTAAATATGAAAATTGTAAGGTAGAAATATATAACGTATCATATGATAATTTTTATACTAGGGTAAAGGATAATATTATTTTAGCACATTTTAACAATACTAGAAGGAAAATTAACGAAATCATAGACGCAAAATTTGTAAACCGTTTATTAAACATACCTATAAATATCATTAATAATCATTTTAGCTATAGTTTTTGGCGTCAAAATCATATTACCTAAAAATAAAGGTGAAATTGTAATAAATGCTTCATCGGATCCTCAGACTAACGGTGCCATAAAAAAAGTAATATAAAATCTATATTAAATTAACTGTGCATTTTTCCATTATATTTTTGCCAAATCAACAAAATCCAATTTATATTTTCGTTCAAGTTCATTCATGTTCAGATTTGACAAAAATAATTTCCGTTCCCGTGAGAACGAAGGTATAATATTAAATTCACCTTTTCCTGCGTGGTAGACGCGAAGTCAGCAATTTTTTTAAAGTAAATAAGTGAAAAAGCTAGAATTGGTCTAAGACCAATTCTTATGATACCCTAGATGAATGCTCGTATGAAATTTCGTATTGTCACCCTTATGTGCAAGTTTGATTTTTGAAGCAGTTTTTCGCATATATTTCTAGAACGGTTTGTCGGACAGAAAAAATTATTATAACCAATTTTATAGGATTTCGTATTCTGAAAAAGCTTTTAGTACAATAAAAATGTCTTGGACTGACCGTTTTCACAGTATACGTAAAAAACCTAAACTTTTATGTGGCAACACCAAGAAGGAGGTTCCCCATTTAGTCCATTTTTGAAATTTTTTTTGCTAGTACAATGAAAACACCACGTACCAAATTTCAGCTCTTTATATTGATGCGTTCTCAGGCAGTGTCCAAATTTATAGTGAAAAACGAAAGTTTTGTATGGCAACCCCACGAAGGAGTTGCCCGATTTGTCTCATTTTCGAACTTAATTTTACTTTTTTTTTTTAAAGTACGTGTACAAAATTTCAGCTCTCTAAGTATACGCGTTCTCGAGTTATTGTGCGCACAGACAGACAGACGGGCGGACGGACGAAAGGACATGCAAAAATTAAAATAACTTTTAATATTATGCGTGGGTGTCCAATTCATTTTGCTGTACCATCATTATTTTGAGGTGTTACAAACGGAATGACAAACCCTATAGATTTCATCTAGGGTATAAAAACGCACAAATGAGTAATTGAAAGAAAGGAAAACATATTCAGAGTTAGTTTGAAGTCTGAAATCCGAAGTGAATCGTCGCGTTCTTTAAATTCGCTTTCTCGCATATATGTACATAAATCGCCAATGTAATTTCCATATCTTTTATTGATTTCAATAAAGAATTAATTAGTAGTTTATAGTTGGTGTTTTTATATATATTTCTCTTTTTATTAATAATAAAATTAGATTATTAAACTTATATGCTCGGTTATTTCCATGAGGATTCATGAATATGGTTAAATTGCTATAACAACTATAAAAATGGACTCCTAGTGGAGGATAGGTATCTATATGTGGAGCAATAAATTTATTAGATTATTTCAAGGATTCAACGAGCCCCATCAGAAATCGGAAGGCACCGTAATCTGAAGTATATTTATATACTGCTTATCCCGTTGAAATTCATGCATTTTTATAATTTAGCAGGGAGCTATTTTTTTATCTATACCCTCCTCTCCCGATGAACATTAGGTACATACATGTCCACCAATTAAATAAAAAATTACAAATAAAAATATACTAACAATGAAATGAAACTGGGAAGACAAAATATTAAAAAACATATAATTAAAGAAAAATTTAAGATTTGAAAAAAGTTTTAAAATTATGATTTGAAATTAGATTAATTAAAGAAAATAATAAAAAAAATTTGTGATCAATAATGTGAGAATCAGTATCATATGATTCTGCTGATTTTGTATACTACAGAAGTTAAAAGCAAAAATAAGTTCCTTCCGTTTAAAATAGGAATCCATTGATTGTGATTTTAATATAATGCTTGTGGGCAATCTATATTTTGCTCTACCATCATTTTTTCTATGTGGTACCTACAAACAGATAGACAAACTTTGTTAACCCTAATAATCTCATGAAAAAATCAAAATTAACTAAATCGGGCAAGCTCTTTTTGGTGTTGCTAAAAGCTTTATTTTCCAACGAGCTGATGGCACAGCTTTTTTTCAGATTTGTTGCTAACAAGCGAAAGAATGTATGTGAAATATTGCTGCCGAGAATTTTGTTGATTATTTACGATTCAAATATTGTGATGGAGAAATTTTGTCTGGATGATTTGCAATTATTGAAGTTCAAATAATTCGAACAGTGAGCATAATTAAAAAAAAAAATTATATTAAAATTTTTTCGCAGTTTCTCATTCCGTTTGTAACACATAGAAACAATGATCAAAGAGAAAAATGGATTAGACACCCTATTACTAAAAGTTATTTTGATTTCTCATGTCTGTCCGTCCGTCTTTCTATTTGTCCATTCGTCTGTTTATCCATCGTCGGGCCATCTATCTATCCGCCTTCATAAAACCTCTAGAACGCATTGTTTTTAGACAGCTGAAATTTTGTGACGGTCTTTTTAAAAAAGTTGTAGATTCAAGCTCGAAAATAGAACAAATCGGGTAACTCCTTCCTAGGGTTGCCATATAACAATTTCATTTTTCACTATTAGAATATTTGGGCACTGAACGAACTGATATAGAATGATGAAATCGGTGTTTTCGTACAAAAATAATACAATTCCAAATATGAAATGAATCGATTAACCCTGTTATGGTCTTGCCATACAAAAATTAAGATATTTTGGGTATTGTGGGGAAGTGGTCAGTCCAGACGTTTTCTATGTACTGAAAAGTACTTCAGAATGTAAAAACATATGAAACTGGTTATAACAATTTGTACTGTCCGATGAATCGTTCTAGAAACCAATGAGAAAAACCACATTAACGATCTAATTTGGTATTATTTGTCTATACTGGGAATATCTGCGGGATTCTTTGGGTTGGATATGATATGACAGCCGGCTAAGATCCTTCATGGCTCGATATAAAAATTATTATAGATATACATACCATATATAGACAGTAACGAAAAGATGTTACCGTGAAAAGTATGTAACCATTATCAATGATTTTATTTTTGCAGGATTTTCAAGGCGCGGAGTGAAATTCTATTCCTGTAAAATGCGAAACCTGTTATTTCGGGTTTCTTTATTGCCTTTTTGAATTTTATTTATATCCCAACTACAGTTCTTAAAAGCACTAAAATAAAGAATTTCAAAATTTTAATTGTACTCAAAACACTCGTGTGTGCTGCTAAATCAAACTACAAAATCTCTTTTACATGCCACTATTATACATAGTATCCAAAAATTGCGGGCCCCGCAAAATTCAAACACTTTAACATTAGTTTTGCATGCTATAAAGGATTGTTCGGTTGGAGCACAAAGAGAACTATAATTAGTGTCTCTATTGTAGTTTCTAAAAATTAGAAGACATTCACTAGGCTCTGTCAAAATGTAATTCCTAATTTTGAATTTCGACCGGAATTACCGAAACCGTAAACAACATAGCCATCTCTTTTCCCATGTTTCTAATTATATTTTAACCCTAGAATTCTAAACGTGAGTCAAATTGACTCCTCGCAAAATAATATGCCTACATCTCGAAGTAGCCACAACTTCTCAGTACCTTTATTAATGAGTCTGCTGCGACTGTAGATGGAATATTGAAGCTCTTAGTTGCTTGTACGTTACATAACCGGAATCTATAGAATTACATATGTTTAGCAATAGTGTTACTTTTGTTCGGGTATTAAATTTTCTCATATAGTGTATTTATTGTAATAAACGATTGAGAAAACTATTGGATTATCATCACAGGGTCCAGAGCCATCGCAAAAACTGCATCAGAGGACATATTATTCATTCTGCCCTTCTGTTTAAAGTGCTGTAAGCAAATATGTAGGGAACATAATATTGAAACTTGTTCCCAGATATACAAAATTTTTGTATAATTTAATCTTTTCTATGCATTATTAATTTTCATTAACAAAAGGAAGAATATTTTTGTTTATATTCCTATAAATAAGTTTCGAATTCACGGGAGTCAAATTGACGCATATGCTTAGTATTACTGTATTTTTGCACAAGTTTAGTATTCTAGGGTTAAATCCTTTTTAGTTGCCATCTCATCAAAAAATAAATGAACCTCACGAGAGTATTTTTATCACAAGAAGTTGTTGTTATACATAATATACATAATTTAACATTTATAGTACCCCATTATAAATTGAGCAGACAGAAGGCAAACGGAGTCCCAATATTTCCTTTGTGAAAATGTACCTACGTATTGATTGGGAAATAAAGTTTTCCTTATTTGTATAATTTCTTGCATTGCTAAGGAGAATTTTAAAAATGTTCTTGCGAATTCGGAGCCATTTGAAATTAAGTCAATAAGTTGCTAAATGTAAGGGCTTATAGTAACAATATAACTTTATTTATTTCGCTTATCTACTTGTAATGTGGAACGCAGTAATTTTTTTTTTTAGTTGTTGAATATTGCTTATGCAAAACTATATTAATATTTTGCAAATTCTGTATTTATGCTTTAATTTTCCATTTTCCATTCTAAAATAACCTCAAATTTTTTTCCCCTCAAATGACAAGATTTTTCGTTGGTTTGCTTTCGTCATGCACTCTTAGCTTCAATGTGGGTATTGGATATGTAAATAACTTTTTTGTACCAAACAACTTTTTTTCAAATTGTACCTAACAAACTAAAGGTCTTAAAAAATTTATTAATGTGTTTGTACGGTAAGTAACAAGCCTTGATCCATTCTTCATATTTTCCAGAAACTCTTTTCGGTAAATTGAGGTGTTAAATTTTGGGCTGTATTCCTTTTATTTCAACATGGCGTTATACAGCACACTCTCCTGTACTCCGACATTATGTAAGAAATAATAAAAAACAAATGTTCTTTTAAACTACTACATATGTATTACTACTGCTACTACTGTATTGTTATACTTACTGTTGAGTCCGAGACATCAATTAGTGTAATTATATTTAGTTTCTCTAAAATTCAACCTATCTAAATAATAATTTTCGTTATAAAATCATATGCATAAAGTATGTAGTAAGTCGTAAATTTTTTCACATACTTTCTGTGAAAAAATTTATGCGTAAGCAAAAGTTGCATTTCATTTAAAATTATCATATTTCGTGCATCGTGTTAATTAATTATGAAATTAGAAGTCGCGAAAATATAATTAAACGTAAAAAAAGTTGGTAGACTAAGAAAATTGTAAATTTTTTGTTGACGGATCATTTGTCTTATTTAGCTACAATCAGTGAATCAAGCCTTTTAATTAGTTTTCTTGGTGAAGATGTCAAGAGCATTTTATTGTCACTACATAGTGATTGCATAGGTTTTGTACTTAGGCAATTCTTCACTTCAAAACTACACGTTGTATAGGTATTGAACTTAGGCAACAGATATCCAGAAACACGTTGTATAGGTATTGAAGCTAGGCAATAACCAACAACAAACTTGCATAGGTATTGAACCTAGGCAGGAAGTAAGGCGGTAAATACAAAATTTATTGCTATACAAAAATACACCTACTATAATTTTATTCTAATACAAGTGTTAAAGATTGCTTATTAAAAAACTATCAATATAAAATATACCATGTTTACATGATGGGTTGAACCGTGGTTGAACTCTGGTTCAACTCCATGTACACGCGGCTTGAGTTGGAAATTGGTCCGACTGGATTCCTCGACTCGACCATGTTTGGCTAGCGTAGTCGAGTCGAAATGGTGCCCTATAAACGCGGGTTGAGTAAGCGAGTTGGGAGTTATTTTGTTTGCCCTTTACTTGACAGTTTTGTTAGATTGTATATTTATTGTGAGTTTATTTTGTTTATTTAAACAAAATTTATAACTCCATCACAGAAAATACCATAAATAAGATGTTATATTGAACTGTTACTTCAACTATATTTGAACCCGTTCTCAACTAAATCTCTTAACCCTGCGTGCGCAGAAACACTACTCGAAAATTCGACTCAATCTTTCAACTCTGCATGTAAACATGGAATAGTTTGAAGCACTGACTTATAACAATGGACTGAACGTATTATAATTTTCCTATAGGAAAGAATGGCACAAGTTTTACAGTCTTTCGGCCCTATCCCATCACCAATCAACAAAAAGTGTCAGTGAAATTCACGAAACATTTCATTCCTTCCCTAGCACGTCCCACTTCCTTTTATCAACGAATACATAAATATTCCACGCTTCTCTTGTGTTGCGAAGCACGACCAAATTAGAAACATTGAAATGTGTTGCACAAGCTAGATTTTGTAAACATCTTGTATATTTTTTGCAACTTTGGTTGCCGTAGACAACACTATAAATTAAAGCCATCAATTTCGAGCGTTTTGAATCCGTCATAAAATCGAATTTTGCACATTCAGTTGTAAAATGTCTCAGGTGTTGCCATACAAAACTTTGGTTTTTCACTTTTATTTTCATCTAGGGAATAATATTATTGATCTTAGACCAAACATAACCTTTTCTCTTGTTTCAATTTAAATTCGTGTATTCAGGACAACTTAGCGAATCGGCTCTTACGTTTTCTTCAATCCTTATACCTAAATGTAATAAACCCTTAACCCCACTTATAGATTTAATTCTAGTTTCGAAACGTGACAAAGTTAATTAGCATGATCAACTAAGCCACCAAGCACTCCAGATAGCGATATTGTTTTTCTTATCTATGATCTTCTTGTAATTAAAAATTCTCATTCTGGTACTATTGAGTTTGGTAGTTTGAACGACTTACATACATATCCAGTTACTAATTGCGGAATGTTTTTGTTTTTGCAGTGGGACAGCGTCCTTTGTCGATGATCAAGTCTAAATATTTACTTGTTACGGATCCACTATCACTGAAAACGGCTATTTATATCAGCGTTATAGATAGACGATATAGATAAATAATAAACATATTATATAAAACTGCCCACAACAAAGCTAATGTGGCGATCAGAAATTCCAAACGTGAGTACTACCCAGATGTGCAAAGCCTCACAAAACCGCGGTCCAAGCGTCCAACTAAAATAAGCTAATGGCCTTCTAATAGAAAGCTCTACACATTCTCTCTATCTCTTGCTGTATTATTCCACTTAAATTCATCGCAATGATAGCTTTCTTTGGTTGAATAAAAAGATAAAGAGCTTTCAAAAAGTGTTCTAGTTGTAAGTTAACTCAGGTACTACCATACACAAACTAATAACTAGAAAGGCTGGGTACGTAGAACAAAAATCTACAACGATTTGCTCAGTTGCTCTCAGTTTTCGCCAGATATATCTTATCTATTTTTGAAGTAAAACTTCTTATGTTGGGTTGTGTTGTGAACTGCCGCGAGAGGGGAAATGAGTGACAAAAACCTGGCCCTTCCCGTCTTCGCGGCGTTCACTCTCATCCTTTTTTGCTCATCTACGAGTCTACGCTCATAAAAATTGTTAATGGCTCCAGCACCCGTTCTTGTCTTCCAATAATGTATAATAATTCTATAAAAAAATTTGCAGTAAATTTCTAAGAAAATTTTGTACGCAATTGATCGGCAATGGGTGCTTGGGGGGCACTAATAATTTTCAAGAGCGTAGACGCTAGTTAACCCGGGGGCTACACGTAATAGTACAGCTTGCATGCAAGCCGCACTGCCATAATTCTTGCACGTGTAACCTCTACTGCCATGCTGGCAGTTCAACTTTCAGCGAACTTCATGATGAAAAACCTGAGGTGATAGTAATTTGACATTATACAGTTTTCAAGATGGCGGAAAAGAAATGCTTGAGAAAATTTGATAAATTTATTCTGGGAAAATGAGATTCTCTGTGGGATCGTTTGCAATACATCATTTACCAACACCTTCCTCTTAACTTTTTCTTGGGTTTTCATCATTCTGCTACTTCCTTTATTGCTATAATTTTCCAATATTCGTATGACTTTACGCCTCAATGCCATTTTTATACCCTAGATGAAATCATAGGGGTATACTAAGTTTGTCATTCCGTTTGTAACACCTCGAAATAATAATGGTAGAGCAAAATGGATTGGACACCCATTCATAATATTAAAAGTTATTTTGATTTTTGCATGTCCGTCCGTCCGTCCGTCCGTCTATCTGTCTGTCTGTGCGCACAATAACTCCAGAACGCGTATACTTAGAGAGCTGAAATTTTGTACACGGACTTTAAAAAAAAAAGTAAAATTAAGTTCGAAAATGAGACAAATCGGGAACTCCTTCGTGGGGTTGCCATATAAAAATTTCGTTTTCCGCTATATATTTGGACACTGCCTGAGAACGCGTCGACGTAGAGAGCTGAAATTTCGTACATTATGTTTTTACTGTATTAGCAAATAAAATGTCAAAAATGGACTAAATCGGGCAACTCCTTCTTGGTATTGCCATATAAAAATTTAGGCTTTTAACGTATACTTTGAAAACGATAAGTCCAAGATATTTTTGTTGAACTAAAACTTCTGCAGAATACTAAGTCCTATAAAATTGGTTATGATCATTTTTTCTGTACGACAAGCCGTTCTAGAAATATATGCGAAAAACAACTTCAAAATCAAACTTGAATAGATCGGTGACCATATGAAATTTAATACGGGCATTAATCTAGGGTATCATAAGAATTGGTCCTAGACCAATTCTACCTTTTTTATTTGTTTAAAAGAACTTGCATGCAAGATGATAAGACATTAACCGAACTGCCATCTGCTGTCAAGTTAAAAATCTCGTTGGAAGGGAGGCTTGCATGCAAGCTGTACTATCTCGTGTAATCCTCGGGTAAGCATAAGCATTCATTTCTTCTTAGAAATTTACAGAAAATGTTTTGGCAGAATTTTTTTTTTATTACTATTATTATTAATATAAATAGTGCAAGATGAGTGAAGAACTCCATAACAGTAAAAAAAATAAACTCACAAGTAAATATATTTAGTAACTTTGACTCTCTGCCAACAAGCCAAGAAAGCTTACATTCAAACAAAGAAAAGAAAATGTCGAGCCGAACTAGAAAGGTTAAGATATGCCAAAAAACATTAATCAATAGTTGAATGTGATGATGAATAACCAAGATTACTTTTATATTATATTTCTTTTATAAAGTATTTTTGTAATAATGTGTTTTTGCAAAAAAAAAGTCTATTAAATTGATTTGAAAAAAATAGTTAAAATTGTGTACTTGCAAACTATAAATGTATTTTAATTGCTGTCGAATGTTTTTCCCTATTTTTTATTAAACAATTTCCAATTCATTAAAAAAGAAATTTACTTTAGCTTAACTCTTTTTAAATAAGCTTTATAATATTACTACTTGGATTTTTTAATCTCTCACTCTCTCTTTTCAATACAAAGTGAGTGAAATAACACAACACTTGAAGTTTTACTTCTGTCGGGGGTCTACCGACCCCCTTTCTTTTTTTTTATTTTCTTTATACTTGTTTGAGAAGGCACTTTTTGGGATTCTCCGACACACCAGCAAAAGCGAAGAAAAATACTTGTTATTCCATCACACAACCATATGATTTTGTGTGGCAAGTTTCAAGTCTTTGTTTGGACGCATCAACAAAATCAAATGGGTTGTGTGATGGAATATCAAATAAAAAAAAATTATCGCTTTTCCTGTTGTGCCGAAGAATCAAAAATCCCTTCTGGAGAAGTATAGTTTTCCCGGTAATAATGATAATGTGATTGAATTGTTTCCTCAGCATTACTATTGTTATTTTTTTGGGCTGCTACCATTTCAGTTTCATTAAAAATTTTACTTTCTTAATTATATAAAATTCTTTATCTAATTCAAATGATTCTGAATTCAAGTCTCACCATCGTTTTCGCCAACTTCGTACCATTCTCGGTCCTTATTGTATAAATATGATTAAAGTTGATTTCAAATATTTTAAAAGTTTTTAAAACTTCTTCTTATTCAACTGTATGCCCACGGTATACAGACAGTAAAAAGGTATGACGGCGGCCATCTTGAGCATAACTGTATCACACGAATGTGCTCAAGACATTATATATAAAAAAAAAATTCTGAAGTTTTCATTTTCAAAGCAAATTCATCAAACACTTCTTATATCTATTCTTCCTTAGTTTTTATTAATTTAATTTCCAACCACACTTCCTTTAATATTTTTTCCTTAAACGTTCCATAATACCTTTTTTTTTCAAAACGGCTTATAATAATATTTTTTAACAAAACTTCCTTTTATATTTTTCAACTAAAAAACTATTTTTCACTAAACTTCGCGAAGTGTAAGTGTTATCTCGACGGGATGAAAAATACGACTCCTCGAGGACCGGTAATATTGCACCCAGGTACCCATGATAGCAGAATAAAGCTTTTTTATTCTTTTTATTGCTTTCTCACGACGCAACGTTTGAAAATCGTACGTGAGAAAATGAAAAAAAATGTTTTGCTGCAATGCATATTCATCAAGAAGAATTGAAATATTAATTTTAAGAGGGCGAAAATAAGTGTATGTATGTATGTACATGCAATTTGGATATCGTGCAATGGAATGTGTGCCTGATAATAAAATACAATTTATGCTTAATCGCATTTTATCATAATGAGGGAGAATGAATTTGAATGCAATTTAAGTTTTGAACTAGATTGAAATTAAATTAAATAATTTTATATTTTCAGGGTCAATTCGAGATACATTAATATATTGTATAGGACAATATATTGATGTATTGATCTTATGGTTGTGACTCGGGGCATTGGGCACCTGAGTAATAATATTTTTTGAAAAAATATTAACAATTGGGGTTATATTCTTTCCTGGTGTATTATTGCCTGAAGCTAAAAAATGGATACGCGATTTTTGTATTCCATACAAACTCTGAAAGTTTCATTCAAATCGGAGACGGTCGGGTTCCAAGGTATCACTGTCGTGTAGAATAGCTGCACTCATTACTATTTGCAAAAGTCGTTCTAATTGAAAAACTCTCCCTATTTCTGAATGCAGTCTAATATCAATTTCGTATACTCTTTCGAAACTCATTTAGAACGTTTTACTTAAATAAATCCTAGCCCTATTACAAATTCCGAGTGGCTATTAAAAATGAGAATATTACCACTCTCATTCTCTTAGACTTCTTAGTAATTTAATTATACCACTCCAAGCCTTTTATCAGTCAGTTGCGTAAATCCGCAGGGATTCATTATGAGTACATTCATCTTTACCATTTTATTAATGGTTTTCTTAGAGTTATTAGATTTTATAATCTTTACTTATTTATATATTACATGCTTAACAAAGTAACACTAAATTAAATGCTAACAACCCTGTAAATGAAATACTATTAATGAAGAATGAATTATATTTTATTTAATAATTCAAATTGTTTAGTTTTAGTTATTATTATTTAGGTACAAGGAATACAATATCTTATACTAGTAGTTATAGACTAACAATAGATCTTTCAGGTCGCTGTGAATGCAAGGCTAACGCCTGTACACCCGTTCACAAACCTGGCACCAATAGAGTACCTAGTTAAAGAAAATTTATATTATAGAATATCTAATATATAATTCTATCTATCTTATCTATATCTAATTCTAGATATTTTGAAGGCCTTCCTGCTCTCTTAGCTAAACTTCAGGCATTAGGTCTAGGCTCACATTTTTTAAAATGTATTGGAAGTATTCTCTCCCACCGTTCAATCCTAGATACATTGGACGGAGCTAAATTTTACTATCTTTTAATCAATGCCGGTGTACCGCAAGGTTCTCTTTCCTCTCCTACTTTTTTCATAATTATTTTAATGATCTGCTAGCTCTCACTTGCAATCCTGTTCATAGTTTTGCACACGACAGCATTCTTGATGTTCAGCTCTCTAAACAATAACCTTACAATAATACTCGCTTCGGGCAGAGTGAATCGGGTCTTGTTTAATGCTTCCAAAATGAAATATTGGCTGTTTTGACTTAAACCACACCCGTTCAACAAATCTTCGTGGATGGAGTAAGTATCCCGAACTCGCTATCCCTAATCATAGGCATTGAAATATCCAGCAATCTCAGTTGGTCCGATCAGTTTTGGTATTATCAACAATGCGATGAAATTAAAATTATAACCTCCTCCTATAACTATAATTTAGTATTGGGGTGCAACGCTTAACAGATCATTATTAAGATACTCTTTAGATGAACACTTAAGGGACTGCTCCAACGAGACACTTTACACAATTAACAAACAGCTCACAAAAAATATACTCACAAGTAGCAGCACTTAATTAATGTTAAAGTGACATAAATAATAAAATGGACAATAAACTATAGTTTATATATTATAAGTATATTGCTTCTGGCGTATTACAAATTTCTTGGCTACTAATTTTTATATTACTGAAATTTCGAAAAAATTATACATTTTTTAATATTACTCTTAAGCACATTAATAATTTTTTAACTTCAAAATAATTATTACACGTACATGTAGTACCTATACTGCCCATGCGCAGTTGCTGCTGACTGGTTTTTTTTCCACTACGGGTGGGGTTGTTCCAATTTAGGCCTCTAGTAAATATTTTTGGTCAGATCGTCTTTTGTTTTATTTTTAAACAATTATTTAAATTAAATTAAATTAAAAAATGATAATAAATAAATAATATAATAATAAATTTATCTTATTTATCTTTAGATTATGGTTATTTTTAATTTAAAATTATTTTTTTTTCTCTATATTTCAGTGTTGTATTCTTCAGTACTATTTTCTCTTTTAATTCCTTTCTCCTCCATATAATTAGATGACAAAATATAAAATTTTCCTTTTATAGTGTTGTTCAGTCAAAAAAATTATTAAATTAAAAATAATAATAAACATATTATTAAATAGCATGCATTAGCAAGATCTATTGCTCTTCATCAAGATGGCCGGAAGAGTTCAGTAAGTACATGAAACGGGATAGTACATACATTTGATGTCGTCACAGCTTTCATATAAATATATGGAATTAAACTCATCTGTTTTGAAAAAATTAATAATCTACACGGAAAAATACTAATTTTTTTATATTTAAGTTTGAAATCTTAATAAAGCCTTCGTTTCATTCATTTGAATCTTTCAGCTATAATCAAAAAAATATGTAAATAAAAACAAAACTTTCATTAATTACACTACGCAAAAAGTTTATTATACAGATGTGTTAAGCACCAAATTAGGCTGGCTATGTAGTACTAACCCTACTGGCTTTATTACTGGACATTGCCTACTTAAGTACATTCTTCCAAAAATGATAGCAGATAGACGATAATAACTTTTGATTGTGTGACGTAAAGGCATAATCTACTGAGTAAGTATTCTACTCACTCATGAATCTAATTCCTATTAACCTAAGTCCAACCATCCTAAGCTGATCCCAACAGCACGGACACAAAAATTTTTATAGATAACAGCACCTTCACAATAATAATTATAGATTGTAATCTTTCCAGAAAACTAAATGCCGTAGATTCATGCTGCCATCTAGTAAAGTTGATTCCTCCATCCATTATAATGTCGATAAAAGCCTTTGTTTTCTTACATTTAATAATTTTAATTTTAGAACACAATAATCTTCCTTATTTATTAACCAAAAACAGCACCTCATTAAAAGATTTTGTAGAAAATAAATTACATAATTTTAAATTTACTGAGTTTAAGTATTGATTGGGAAGTATAATCCGGTGTGAATAAAAATTTTAGGCAAATAAGTAAAGTAGAAAAATTATTACGGTTCCAGGTCTCTTAAAAGAGCCCCCGCCGTGCATACATTCAATACTTAAAAATCATATTATGCTGACGTCCGCATGCATCATTAAAATATATTAAACTTTACAAATTTACCAAAAACTTGGTCCCAAGTCCCGCACATGCAAAACTTTAGCGTAATTCTCACAGGATGTCTGGTAATTACATCTCCTGCGCAAAACTGACCTCATCAATATTTATTACACGTTCTTACTATGTAGTTATGTGCTTTCCATACACATTCTACGCTAATTATATGCGAAACTCATTACGCTCATTTGCTTCCTGTAAAATTTAAAATTTCATCGTTTCTGTTTTTATATTTTGTATATTTTCACAGTGAGATGCACTTTTGTGAAGGTAATAGAATCTCACTAAATTAGATAGCAAAATGTCAAAACTTGATTTGGTGATTACTTCTACCCTGTGAGATACCTGTAGAGACGAGCTTCTGATACACAAATTGTTAGTTAAATAAACAAAAGCCCGGAACTACAGGGTAGGTCACGGGAGCGCTTATTTTCCTTTTTTTTCACTTAATAAATTTTCTCACGTTATCATTTCACACATTCATATCTTTGATATATTAAGTAAATCACTGCAGGTAACTCGCGAATTTCGGATATCTCTCGTTTGTTATTTAGAGATAGCTATTGTGCCATCGTGGTCAGGTGAGCTTAACACACGTTGAGGAAAAACCAAAACATAAGCCGCAAAGAAGGAAAGCAGGGAAAAGATAGAACCAAAACAAAAACTTACAAGGCACAAACTTACTTAATTGAGCACTTATGCTGTCGGGATGTATAGCGCGGGTAGAACGTTCAGTGCCAAGCTCTGATCCAAAACTCTATTCCCGGATAATCACGAACCCTAAGCGAATTACACAAACTTGTCCAGAAAGCTGCACACAATCTAACGAGCTCATTTAGAATTGGCCCGTTTTGATTTTGATTCCTTTTGAGTTCTGCGCACTTGTTTCTGTAAAAGTTGCAACTAAGCATACCAATACCAAAAGAGACATATTCCAGCTTCTCAACACTGTATTCAGACACTAGTTTCAAACTCCCAACAAAAATCTCTCGCTCTTTTGCATATTAAAATTGCCATCTTCCTCGAATTTGTTTAAAAGCGTAAGTAAAATGTCATTCCAAGTTGGTGAAAATCGTTCATTTTTAAGTTTGATGAATAATTTTTTAACAGAAATGTATAACTACCCAAATCCATCACACAATATTACTGATGGGTATTTTTCTACAAGAGGAGTGCCCGTATATGAATGTAAAGGATAAAAGAGGTGAAGAAGGATGCTCGCCAAAAACTCTAACTTTATCACTCCCCCAACCAAGTAATTCTTTTGAATGTATTCAAGGGAGATGCCACTCGCCATTCCATTCAAACCAGATTTAAATAACTGCATCTGTACATGTAAGGGTTTTTAACGTTATTGGGGTGCGGTTCTCTCGTCAGAGATCTCCGAAAAAAAATAATAGTAAAAAAAATCATGATTGCCATCGTTCTCCAATACCATAATATTACAGAGATGAAAGGCAACTTTACTACAACCGCACACATTTACCATTTACCAAAGGAATACTATATAAATGGTAACACACTGTCAACCAACCCCCAACCCTACACTACTAAGCAGAAAATCGCGAAAATCGTTTCGTTTCAGCAAAATGAAGCTGCTGACACATTGAAGGACTCAAGTGCTCCTGTGTTTGTGCCCCTTCCTCCCAAGTTGTATATGACTGTGTCTAACCACTTAAGTTGGTATTAAGCAGATTTGAAATTGCTCTGTGGTTTCTCCGCGTCTGATATGATGCAAGAAATGTCGTCTTATAGAAATCCTTGTTTCCATAGCATCTTGTCCTTTTAGAGATTACACCGAAGCACATATATAAATCTGAATCTTGTTTGCTACTCCATTGTTCTAAGTTTCGCTAATAACATAATCAGAAAACACACTTCCATTTGGATGGCTGATGCCCGGTGTTGGCATTCCGATATGCTAACATTATTTATAACATTTTACTTAAAGTTGCCGACATTTGTGCTGCGTTATTAAATGGTTAAATGACTGTAATTGGCTTGGTAAATTTATACTTAATGTACCTACATGTACCTACTTTTATACATGATGGAGGCAACGCCAGAATATTTATACTGGTGGATGTTTTGACAAAAACAGTGATATTATGTTATGCATTTTAAGAAGGTTGTCCTGGCGAAAAATAAATTTGGAAAAATTGTTGTACAAATTAGCGCAAAAGGCCATTTTTAGCTACTTTTGAATTTCTACATATAGTATATGTGCAGTAAGTATAAAAAATGTGTGAAAATTACGACATTCCTGCAAAGTTTCATCAAAATCGGCGTCTTCAGAACCTTAAGAACCTTTCCTTGCGAGTGAATGATTAATAGGAGAATTTCAACGACTATTATACTAATAATACTTGCCCATAACTGCAGTTTAGAGTAGCTGTGGTCTTTTGTGTCCGCAGAACAGGGCAGAACAAAAGAACGCCACATACATTTTCATAGAAGATTTATAAATGAAGCGTACAACACAAATAGTTCGCTTCAATCGTCAAAACAATTTGTTCTCTCCAGTATATGGGATTTCTAGAACAAAGTACACAAATAACACAGCTATTGCTAGTAGCATAAAGTTCATTAACCCATATTATTACTCGTATAAATGGTTGGTCAAGTAGTTGCTGGAGTACTGAAGCTAGTATAGTTGGTTGAGCATAGTTGGATAGCACCGTGGTATAATGAATTTATCAATTTTTTCACTCTACTACGTACTACTCTACCTCCCACTAATCTTGTGTAAACAGAATAGTCGGGATAAATATTATGTGATGTAATTAGCTAATTGCAACGGTATTTTTCTGATAACAATAACATAAAATCAAGATGAAGAAAACATGTTGGATAAGTTCACTTTGGCGATGCCTACACCAACTAGTCAAATTATTTGTAATAAAATTCAATTGATTTTAGAAGCTCCGATCTTCCACCACAAGATAAAATGCCTGTCGCTAGATAAAGTGTGAAATGAGAATAGATGCAAAACCAAGCTTATTCGGTCGAAGCATCTTGGATATATGACAGACGGCAACAAATAGTTTAAGTTATGAATTCATCTTGTAGGAACCATAATCTAAACCCATTTATACCTACGAAAAATACAATTAAACCAGCATCAGCTAGTTTTTTCGGCTTTATGCCAAAATTTATTGCCATGGGGCCAAGGTTTTGCATTCCTACTTTTTTTCTACTTGAATCGTAGTATGTACCTCGAACGAAACAGAGAGTACCATACAAATTAAAAATCTGAGCCCAAAGAATTTTCATTCATATCGTTTTCAATTTCATTTAGGGTACGTAAAATAACTAGAAAACGCAGAAAGAAAACTAATGTAAATAGAAAATCAATTTAGCAAAGCAATAAAGTTATTCATCAGAGATTTAACTCAACAGCTCTTGCTTCATAGACTTGATGGTAAACCACTAAGTAATCTTGACCCTAAGTCCTGTTAACAAAAAATAAATGTTTAAAGTTATGAAAAGTTAAGGAAACTATTGACCAAATTTACCTCAACACTACAGACAAGCACAAATTATTCTACGATTTCGTCTAGGTTATATCAATATTTCAATAAATTGAGTGCCATCAGTCAATCATTTTTACACATATTAATTCTGATCATATATGTGCTCATCATTTACTTCTAAAAAACACTATTCTCAGATCGCCTTTCCCAAGGGTAATTTTAAGTTAGTGCTACCTCGATATAATAATCCTGCGGAAAAGAAGTATTAATTGCTGGAGAAATCTATAGAGGACAATAGAAACCACATAATTTGCCTGATTCAAAATGCTAGCAGAAATTATATGAAACAAAATGTTCGTCATTGAAAGGAAACGCTTTTCCTTAAGAAAAATCAGAAACTAAAGCAAATTAATAATGAACGAAAAACAAACATAAAATTAAACTGAGCGAAATAATTTTTCATTGTCGTTGATCGCCATCCTTGCCAATTTCGATACCCTTTGTTTTCCCGTCATTTTTTAACTTCTGGGGGAAAAAGTTTTAATTAAAACCCCAAAAATTTTACTGTGTAAATTTGCCTTGACGCTCCCACCACCCAGCTGGACTATAGCGAAATTTGCATATAATTTTCGCTATTTTTCTTCTCAGTGCTCCAGAATGCATCAAGAGAAGCACATTGCTTTTAAGCCCTTTTTGGCACCCGTCCCATTCTGAAGTTGTAGTTGACTGGAATGAGCTCAAATTATTGAAAGCGCTGACTCTGTTCAACTAGAACATGGTTAATATACATAATCCCACTTTTCCATCTCGACTTTAAAAGGATGCTGAGAGATGCTCTTCAGTTACCCATTCCAATGCTCCTACGAATACTGAATTTTCATTGCCCTTACCTGGGTAAATATGTACCGTAAAAGTGCTCGACTTTTCATCTTGCACAAATCTACAGAGTCACGGATGCAAATTTTAAGTTAAGTGTACAATTGTTACATGTGTTGTTGAACGTATGGTATTTTTCGAAGGGCACAAATTTATTTCACTCGTGAAATCAGAAGAAGACGAGTTATGTATACGTCAGGCTTAAAGCTTTTTATTTAAAAGTGTATTCAATATTTATTGGTCATTCAATTCAGCTTTTATGAGTATCTTAAAGATGCATCATGAGTTTTTCAGCAAACAATGGTGATGAAATATTAAGAGTTCCCATTTGATATTGAAATTTGCTTGAATAACTTGGTGCTATTGCAATTGTGCCTCATTTCAAAGGTACATACTCATGTTCGAATGTTTGATAATACTCGTAACAGTAAAGAAACTTTAATGTAAAATTTATTGAATAGTTTTGCTAGGAAAAACATGTACGAAAAATTCATAAAACGTCTGAAAAATTCCAAGGAATTTTGTGATTTGTTTATGAACATTTCGTTTGATATTTTGGAAATTTTTATAATTATGAAAATCCCTAAATTCAAAATCAGGAAATCATAATCTCAATGCTCAAAATCCTGAGATTAAAATTCCTGACATCCTAATTTTAGACCGTAAGAGATCTCGAGAATGAAAATGAATGAAAAATAAAATATCTCAATTCTAATTAGTACTGTAAATTCTACTACATGTGAAGTATTTACTACACTTTAGCTCTGGAAAGTTTGTACTAAACTTTTACTAATTGATCCTAAAGTTTGAAAAATTATTTATAAATATTTATATATAAAAACCAGTGTTACTATTTAATTTTATGACTAGTGGACTGTCATTTTTGGTTTGGCAAACGCGGAAAATATAATTTTCATTGTATTTAAGTTTATGAAATGAATCATATTGGGCTTAGAATGATTACTAAAGTAGAAATGTATCAAACTACAGTATTTACATTAATTTTTCAATCAAGTTAGAAAATGGAAGTATCACAATACTTTTTTTAGTATTACTTCATTTTTATAATAATAGGATTCACTACATTTCTAGCATAATAAATTTTCAGCACCTCGTCCACTTAATCCCGATGCTGATCTCTAGGAAAATTTAATAAAGATTATCATAATAATTGAGTTCCTTAGTGTTGAGGATTTCATTTCGGAATTTTCGAATCCGAACTCTGATCTGTTCGGGGATTTACCTTCTCCTTCAATTGAAATCCGATTTGGCACAGATGTACAGATCAGATCTACAATTGGAGCCTATTTGTGCTTTAAGTATTTTTTTTTTAGTAATAATTTTAGCGGAATGTACTATAAACGCGTATAATTCCAGATTGCTTGTTTTTGTCAATTCCAGGAATATTTTTTCCACATTGGATGGGTTTAAGCTCTACTTCAGAGAAAGTTCAAGTCTATGGAGAGACGATATATTTCTAGATCAAGTATTTAATTCTTAGGCCGTTCGCACATCATCTAAATACGAAAACAAAAACGCGAATGAACAAAAACTCATTTTACTATACTACAAAGATGAAAATTTTCAATGAAGTTTATAAAAGGACGGGAATTTATGGCCCTATAGTTTTCCACAACAATTTTTTTTCTTTTATACATTGCTTCTCGAGAAAAAAAAATCACTGTTTTTACTGACGAAAATTTTCCTAATAGCCCCGGCAAAATGTTAAACAAATCTACAAAATTTCAAAAAAACTAGAACAAAGTTTGTGTGGTTTTCAATTGTTCATTGGGTTACAAAAGCATAAATGAGATTTTCGCCTACTCTCACCCGTGTACATTATTACTTATTTGCGTAAAAATACTGAAAGAGGTAAATATTTGTTATAAAAATATATACGAATTCTCAACAAAAAGCTTCAATTTGTTCCTTTTTTATTTTCATTATGACTATGAGTATTATGAGTGATACTATCAAAACATGCCAAGTCGAGTGAAATAGCTTTGTTAGCCTAACGTACTTGTCGACACTTTTGGTGAAATGTTTTTCTGAGATTCCAGTAACAAATACTTCTAAATTGTAATCAAAATTAACAACTTTTGAAAGTATTAAATATATGTCGTAGGCATCTAATAAAATCCGGCATTTAATTATAAGCCTAGTCATCTAATTAAATGCCGACATTCAATGAAAATCTCTCTAGGCAAATAATAAAATAAGCAAATGTATATCAGCTATCTTACAGAGCGATAATGGCCGAGAATTCGCTGCAAATGTTGTAAGAGAGCTTGTTTCTCTTTGGCCGAGCTGCAAGATGGTTCACGGTCGTCCTAGACAACCGCAAACCCAAGGAAGTGTGGAACGAGCCAACGCTGACGTAGAAAATATGTTGCGGGCATGGATGATTGATAATAAATCCAGTGAATGGGCAAGAGGCTGTTGCGAAGTGCAGGTAAAATATTCTTACTTTATTATTATTAATTATTACAAAAAATTTATTAATTATTAAAAATGTATCAATTTTTACGGAAAATATCCTTACTTTAGCTGCTGAAATGCAATACCAAACACCGGGTAATTAACAGGACGCCTTATGAAGCTATGTTCGGACCTATAAAAAATGGCTTTGCGAGTTTTAATTTGCCCCGCGACGTTATCGTCAATTTAAATACGAAAGAAGATTTGGAAAACGCTCTTAGAGAAGCAGCGGCGACGCAATCAAAATGCGTGGGCCAAATTTACAAAAAATGTAACTGCAATGCAACAAAACAACAATGTTCGACAAAGCGGTGTTCTTGCTTCAAAGCCAATGTGAAATACGGATCTCGGTGCCACAATTCTAATCCTTGTGCGAATAAAGACTGTTGACTACATTCAAATTTTTAAATGACTTCTATAATATTATTTTGTTATATGATTTTCTAGCTGACGATACTAGTTTAATAAATATGATGCATTGATATATTTCGTGGATATACATTTGCTTATTTTATTATTTGCCTAGAGAGCCAGCCGGCAGATAATGGTAGAGGAAAGATATCAATAGGATTTTCATTGAATGCCGGCATTTAATTAGATGATTAGGCTTTTAATTAAATGTCGGATTTTATTAGATGCCTACGACATATACATATATTGGTTGGTGAGTCTGTTAGTTATCGTGTAACTTCTGAACGGCTTGATCGATTGAGGTCATATTCAAACAATATATTGGATCTGCGAGACGATGGTTCACAGCTATGCTAAGGTAGGTGGAGTTTAAACAACAAAATATTTACGGTGTATTCGCAAGAACATTACTTTATTCTTAAGTTCCAACATACTTTACATGGAATAAACCATAAAAATGGTATCCACGAAAACAGGGTGCTGCTTTTACTGCTTATGAAGGAATATTTGCAGCAACAATATGCCGATTATATACTGTTCATCCAAAACACCGTGAGTGCTTTTATTTAATATTACTATTCAAAAAAGTACGTGGACCAATATAATATGAATATTTGATAACAGTTAGTTAATGGTCAATTATACGCTACAAATTATGACGCATGCCGAGAACTGCAATTGCTTGAAGATGACAATTATTGGGATACAAATACAACACATACTGATGTAGCACTCAGTTCTTCTCTACATCAAATTCGTCAATAATTCGCCATATTATTGGCAACATGTTTTCTAATAAACCAACAAACCCAACTGAATTATGGGTAAAATATAAAAATTTAATGAGCGAAACACAAAATTAGAAGTGCAAATCAACTGGGAAAAAAAGCAATTCACACCAGAAATGTATAACGAAACATTGGTTATGATCGAAGACATGTGCATACTCATCTCGAATGAACCACTCATAAATTTGGGAATGTCTTCAAATCTTTCAGCAAACGACTTAGTTCATAATGACTTGCAACGTAAATACCAATTTAATACTAACGATTTGGTTACGACAAATGAACAATTGTTGTCAAACAAACAAAATGCTTTTTATGATAGAGTTATGTTTTCGATTGCAGTAAAAGAAGTAGGTTTTCTCCTTTAGGTCGCACCAGGTGGAACTGCTAAGACATTCTTAATGTCGCCCATCCTTGCCAAAGTTAGGTAACATCGCATTAACAATTGCTTCATCTGGCAACTTTACTTTGGTGGACGAACAGCCCATTCGGGTCTAAGGCTATCATTAAATGAAAATGCAATATGCAACATCAAGAAACACTCAGGCATGGACTGCAAAAATGTCATATTATTATCTAGGATGAATGGCCCATAAACATTCACTTGAAGCATTAAATCGAACACTAAAAGATTGAAATGGTAACGAAACATTATTTGGTGGCACTCTAATTTTATTATGAGGTGATTTCAGACAAACATTACCAGTTATTCCACGCTCAATGTATGCGGATGAAATCAACGCATGTTTAAAACCAACCATTTTGTGGTAAAATGTTCATACACCGCAACTCACAATAAGCATGCGTTTTACAATACAAAACGTTTTATTCTATGAAATATTTTCCAAACAGTTACTGAATACTTATAATGGAAAAATTGGTTTTATTGAAAATACACAATTAATTAAATTATCTGAAAATCTCTGCAAGATGGTTGATCCGAAAAATGTATTAATAGAAAGTGTATTTCTAAATATACGCGCCAATTATCTTAACCATCAGTGAACGAGCAATTTCGGCTGCTAAAAATGTCGATGTTGACCAAATCAACTTCAAAATACAAGAAACATTTCCCGGCGAATTAATTTCGTTTAAATCAATTGACATACTGTTAGATGAAAATGAATGCGTAAATTATCCCATAATTCTTGAATTCACTGATTTGCCGGGACTTCCACCACATTACTTACGTTTGATGTTTGAAAATTGGTTCACCCGTACCTTTACTTCGAAACTTAAATGCACCCAGCCCTTGCAATGGAACGAGATTACTTATTAAAAAATTATAGTAAATGTAATTTAAGCGACCATATTAAACCAATTCAGTTCCAACAATTACAATTTTCCATTCGTTTGGCATTTTCGATGATCATAAATAGCTCGCAAGATTCAACAATGATCACAATATGAGGATTGAATCTAAAAGATCCATACTTTTCTCAAAGACAATTATATGTTGCGTGTTCACGTGTTGGAAAATCATCAAATTTTTTCCGTATGCACCTGATGGATTAATCAACATTTATTACATTATAATGTACTTAAGGTTTCATACTTAAATAAAAATGTTTATTTGAAATCAAATCATTATAGTGAAAATGGATGAATTTTGAACTTTCATTTCCAATATTTAATTACCAAAATATTGATCTGATATTTTAATTTATAATGATTCTCTGTTTTCAATCTATAGTTTTTGAAATTACTTTTAAAATGGAGATTTTGATCTCTCATATTTAAATCTAAGATTTTATTTTGGAAATTTAATGTACGAACTTTAAGTTTGAATTGTCATTACCAATGTTCAAATTTAAACATCAAGCAGTTTTTTTTTTTTTTTTTTTTTTTTTCATTGAAATAAACTGCAATTTTCCGCGCTTATACGCGCTTGATCATTAGAATGGCCATTATTCAGTCCCTTATTTATCCTCCAATTGCAGCAACGACCTCCTCTGTCCACACTTTTACCAAATAAAACTCATCGCACCACCCACCGGAAAGATCTACCGGTCCAGTTTGTAAGTATTGTATATTTATTTCGGTAGCACGGTGGTATTTATAATGTTCCACCTTTTTAAAGCATCAATATGCGCGGTGGGATATTTTTTGAAAATTGTTACGTGCGCATAAATGACAATTCATCAACAGATGTTATAAGTATGTTCGCTAGTATTAGTAATGTAATATCAGTAAGTTCCACACCTTACAACTTGCTGTCAAAGACTTTTCAGTAAGTTGTGAACCATATCAAATGTAAAAAAAGGATAGGTATGAATTTGTGATCGTCATAGCTTTCATAATGCTTTATAAATATAACTGGAGTTTTCATTTAGAAAGATGTTTGCTTATCCACTTAAAGGAGTATATAACATCCAAAGATTCTGTTATTGATTTTTCATATTAATCAAGCAAATCAAATTTAAATTAATTGAAAAGATCTATTAAAAATAATAAGCAGAGAAAGCAGAAAGTGTAAAAACAGATTTCTGAAAAGGAAGAAAAGCATACTGCCTTTGAAACATAAAAGCCATCTTCAAACTTTTGTGACAAGCAAATGTTGACCATATTTTACTAAAAAAAGAGAGATAAAATTTACTTGGCAGAAAAATTGGCTCCTTTTGCTAAGAAAAGTGAGGTATGCTGACTAAGTGAAATTATTTTAATTCAAATGTTTATAATAACAATTGTCAATCAATGAAACCATATTATACGATCAACATTTTGTTATTACTGAACAAAGGTCTTTTTGAAAATCAAGTTAATATTTTTTTTTTAATTTTTAAGCCAAGCTCAGGGGAAACCCTACCTATGATGCAAAGCACAGCATGCTAGGAAGGAGATAGGGAAAGCATTAGGGGACTTGTGGAAAGTGACGGAAGAACAGTCGTTTCACATAGTTCGGGATAAGAAATCATCACGGAATTTTACTATACGGCCGAAAGTATTTTGAAGGGTAAGAATTGCAGCGCCAGTATTGTGTGCAGGAATCAATCTACAAGGGATCCGGATGCGGCAGTGCTCGAGAGAGTCGATATGACAAGTTATTGCCAAATCGCCAATGAGCTTATCGGCTCTCTTCTGGACAATATCTAATGAAACTAAGGCTGTGCGACCAGCCCCGGTCCAGGTGTGAGAATTGTATTCCATTATAGGCTGATATAGGACCTGTAGAGGAACGCTAGATTTGATGGGCTGAAACATTTCTTACACCTTTTCAGAAATCGAGGACGTTTCCATGCTTCTTTGGTAACAGATAAGATGTGATCTGTCCAGCTTAATTTACTGGAAATATTTATGCCAAGATT
The DNA here is from genome assembly GCA_963924295.1 of Dioctria rufipes. NCBI lineage: Eukaryota > Metazoa > Arthropoda > Insecta > Diptera > Asilidae > Dioctria > Dioctria rufipes. The sequence continues at coordinate 115,009,481 of OZ002741.1, forward strand.
GCCCAGTGGCGGTGAATCGTAAATTAATGCTCTATCAAATCAAATGGGAATGGTTAAGTGGTGATCTTGTTTTAAAGAGATGAATTGAATTCGAGGCAATTCGCTTTGCCCCAAGCGAAGATATTTCCAAGATAGTTATTCAATGATCTACTCATGCAATCTCGTTGACACATGCGGCATTTCCTCTGGAGTGCGCAAGAGTATCAAAGGCGTAAACGAAATCAAGGATAATTGAGGTTGTCACTCGCTGGAATTTATCTATTATAATGATGGAGCGGCTTCTTGCATTAATATAGACAAAAATGTTTGAGCTCATGTAAACTTCAAGGAGAAAAAATGGAAATCTGTTGGAGACTTAGTTTTAGTGCTGGCTTCCTTAAATGCGGCAACCCTGAAGCTGCAAAGTAGTCAACTACTAATGGGTGACTTTTGCAAGCTTTGACTGGAGTTGAAGTTGAATTAGAGTAACAAAATTTAAAAATCAGTAAGTTGATGATAGCCTGCACTAATAAAGAAAAGGAAATACCTACTTGTAACAGATAGTATGTATGCAGCCTTGTGTTTGTATCCGAAGTTTAGACGCTTGGCGACAGCGCAACAAAAATAATCTGGAAAAAACATTTGAGGCGGTGATCACAAAAGTGTTTAGACAACTCAATATGTATACAAAAAACGTGTTGGCATCGATGTCGATCTTCTTAAGTACTGGCAACCCCAGAAGTATTCATTTTCTATACTATGAAATTTGTCCATATTGTTCAAGTCATCCTCCCAAAACAAGCGTTGAGAGGGTTTGTCGGATGAAATATTTTGTTTGTTCGGCTTAATTTGCAAGCAGTAAAAAGAAACTAAGCACTCTCCACAATCCCAAAGCAAGTACATATGTTAAATATGGATTTTCTTTGTTTAATTCAGAATTGAAATAACCTAATGATAATTGCTCTTGACGATACTTAACTGTGGAGGTGGGCGGCCGAACCTCTCTCAGTATGCTGGTGGAGAGAGGGCTGCGCGAAAGGTGGTGTGCTTTCTCTAGTACTCTGGTGTATGTTGGTTGACTCACTCATCACGGTGTTGAAAAACGTGGGATTCTCATGTGAAACATATGCGCTGACATCCCTCGCTCATTTCCAGGCACAGCATGACTGCTGCCTGTGCCTTCTTGCAACGAGGTCTCAGTATTGTTGAGGACTGGTGCACCCGTCATGATACGACAATGAACCCAACAAATACCAGCTTGGTGCTCTTCTCCAGAAGACGTAAGCTTGGGAGCTTTTTTCTTCCAAAGCTTTATGGACACACTCTGCAACTTTCTCCTCATGTCAAGCATCATGGGGATTGCACATAGAGGAAAAATTTAATGCGGCTACGAGGATCTTCGCTCACTGCAAGAGAAACTTTGGCTACACATGGGGCATAAGACCGGGGGTTTTGCACAAGATGCTCATCTCGATCATTAGAACCATGCTTACATATGCCTCCTGTGTACGGTTGCCGGGGACGCTTGTGGAGACTGCGATCCGGAAGCTGGCGGGCCTGCAAAGGCTTGCCTGCTGGGAAATACGAGCTTCATGCCACCCCTGGATCTTGTCATTCAGGCAGATGCCAAAAGGGCTGTGTGCAGATTTCGCTCATCTGGATGTTGGGAGGACGGCTGGACTGGCCCTTCTTATTGCTCTCTGGCGTATATACTGAGCTTGGAAAACCCTTTGGCCAGTATCCCACTTGATGCAATGGTACCTTCGGTTTAGGCGTCGCTTCTCTGTGAGCTTTCCTGTAAGGCAATCGTGGACTGAGGGAAGTGCCTTATCGAGCCTTTTCCGGTCCGCTGTAAACATTTTCACCGACGGCTCTCTTACTAATGAGGGAGCTGGGGCGGGTGTCTACTTTCCTGAGTCTGATATTGGGATGGAGTACTCACTTGGAAGACACACCACTGCTTCCAGGCTGAAGCCTTCGCCATATCGATGACAGCGAAGTTAATCCTTAATATGCAAATCAAGGGGAAGGACATTGCTATCCTTTCGGATAGTCAGGCAGCCTTGATGGATCTGAGTGACTCTCTGATAACATCTAAATTAATGCGGATTGCAGGTAGTCTATGGATAAGTTGTGTATCCAGAACAACGTGTCCCTTCTGTGGGTTCCTGGTCATATTGGGATCATGGGGAATGAAAGGGCTGACCTTTTAGCTAGGGCTGGCTCTGATTCTCCGTTACTTGGACCGGAACCCGGCGTAGGCGTTGCCACTTCGAGTATTGGGTCTCTTATCAAAGCGGATGTTCATAGAAAGCATCAGTAGAAATGGGCGAACCTGAACACTTGCAGCTGTACCAAAACTGTTTCTAGATGGGCCCAATAGGAATATCTCCGATTTTCTCATGGGGCTCGGAAGGAAACAATGTAGAACAGCGGTTGGCATCATCAGCGTCCACAGCTCACTTCACGGCCATCTAACAAGGATGGGAGTTGTTGATAGCCCTGAGTATCTGTTCAGCCTGGAGGGAGAGCCTGAGACAACCGAACCTATTTTTTGTGCGTGTCCGACCTTACCCGGAGCAGACTGGATACTCTAGGGTCTGCCCTTCTATCTGTGGTTGAGCTGAAAAACCTTCATTAAGAGGACAGGAAGGTTTTGGTGAATGGGCTTCTAGCAAGATACCACAATGGGCCACTATAGCCTCCGTGCTTGGGATGAGGTCTCCTGTCCCCCAGTCTCACAACACAAATAAAAACAATTAGGCAAGAACATCTAATTTAAAATGGATTCGAGAGTAAAGAAAGTACATACATGTTGATATTTCACCATACAAGCGAAATTAATCATGTACTCAATATTGTTAGGCGTACTGTGACATGAAGCAGGAAACCTATGTAGGTATACAAAGGACACACTACATAGATAGATACATATTTATTGTTCGTAAAATTTGCATAAAAATCAACGGTATGTATTATGTGTTTACCTACTAAAAATATTTTGTTGCTTAGGAATTCCAAGATATTCCACGTGTCTATGAATATTAGAAGAGATTCCCTTGTTCGTGTTTTAATTATTTTTGAATTTTAGTAATGAGCACTTTTGATATAATCAACCCAACTGGCATTCTTATGCCCTTAGATCCGCCCAATATATATTTCCTTTCCACAAGAAAATAAACACACAGGCTGATAACTCAATCCTCAAGGAAAATGTACCTGATAGTGTGAATAAATTTTGGCAATGCGTGATTAGTATCTCGCATGCCGGCAGCCTTTCAAATATCTCGAAACTTATCTTGATCCCTCATGTCACACTTTTTTTACAGGTTAGAGGAGAGTTCCCGAAAAGAAAAATAATCGGGAATCGATTCATAAATCGTCAAAAATTTTATTTCTACTCGTAATATTAAAAATTGGGTAGAAACCATGAGCCAGGATACTTATACTCTAATTTTGTAATGTTAAATGATATTCCAGGGTTTCGAAAAATGTAGGTAAAAAATTGCTTCCGGGTTCCTTTTCTTGATAGAGTTAAAGTCCATCAGCTCCGAATTTTTGCATTTTAACCCTTATATTTAGAATTTAAATGGACTTTTTTTAAAAGCGTCAACATCAACTTTTTATTTAGATTTCCTAAACAACTCTAAAAACAAAGTAATCGATTTTTCAAATGAACGTGTTTTTGAAGAGTTTTTTTCCAAACTTTTGATGCCCATGTCATGCCCACAAGCTAACTTTTTTATCTAGGTGTAAATTGATATCCATACTCAGAAGTAATCTAAGGAGTAATTTAATCTGAAAAACCGTCAATATCTTCATCACATATGATGAATGGTGGCATATGAATTTGTATTCAGAAGGAAAAGATCTGTTAGATACTGATCTTCACTGATGGCGTATAGTAAAAAGACTGCCGAAAAAAAGGAGAAGTATTAATTGATACCTAAGCGAAACTATGCATGAAGTCAACCAATCTTGAAATTCATCTTTGAAACCTTTGCTTTAAAGGACTGTTAAAGGGTCGTATTTTGGAAGGAGAAAAATTATGTCCTTGGTGTAAAAATTTCACGGGATCAATGATCACACAAAAAATACCTATGCATGAAATTATTTTCAAATGATTCAATTTTAGGCTTGATAACTGAAACTTTTAAACATAAATTGCAACATGTTGGATATCTGTAGAATTTCTTGATGACACTTGTTTAAATTTATTCATGGTTAATTGAAAACACTTTTTTACATAAACAACAATTTTTATTTAAAAAAATCTTTTCTATGAGTACGAAACGTTTCGCTCAATCGAGGCATTATCAAGCTATCGACTGATTACTCCCACCGGTTACAAAGTTCTTCGGATCTAATAACGGACTATTGTTCATGAAATCTAGCTGATCGTTAACTATATTTTGCCCAATGTATTTGGCTTTTATTATTTAAAAACTTTCTGCTTTAGTCAAGATTTCTCCTCCGTCTATATTATGTAAAAATTTTATGCGACATATTTGAACTTATGCTATGTTTATTCTCTTTTAAATATTTGCAGATAGACTGTGGTGTCAAATTTCGGACTCCCGCTATATGCTCAATTAATCTTTAGAATTCGCTTCATTTTACCTACATAAATTCCAGAGCAATCATTACATTTAATTTTATTTACCCCACTTTTTTCTAGTACGACAATTTTTGGTTTTATTTTCTCATTAAAATTAAAAACGTTGGATATCGTTAAAAATGATGAAATTTCCTTTAGAACAAGGGTTCAAGTTAGATCCTGCAATATATATTCTTATATTATGATTATTTAAGTGGCTACAGTCCCTTTGAAAAATTTGAGAGCGAAGGAATTTTTTTAGAGAATGGGGCTCTTGAGCAAAAGTCAAGGAACCCATTGGTTTGCTCCATTCAACGTATTTACCGAACACCCTATATATATGGTTTTGTATAAAGTTTGTTAAAATATCTAATATTCCACATCAGTTTTAAGTTACCTTTTCACGTATGTCAACAATTATGAATAAATAAACACGAAACGTATGACTTAAGCGAAGATCAGGTCGAAGTTGGTAGAGGCCGAACTACCACCCTAATCATCTAAAATATATTGTTCCATAAAATGTCATATGATATGAACTGGAATAACAATTATGTTCGTCTATAGTCGAAATTATTCATAAAATGAATAATATCCGCAAAAATTTAGAAAAAAGTATCATTTAAATTTTCCACAAAACTGATTAATGTCGATATTCACATCATTCTAAATTAGGTGTTGCTGACAATTCGGAATATCTGTTCTACCTCGAAGGAGTTGTAAGTCAACAGAATAAATCCAGAAAAGCACATTAGACCAGCTTAGATCAATACTTGCGACTTTCTCGCCTCCATTAATATCAACAAACAAACAAGCAAAAAAGGTCGTCAACTCACTTATTGATGCTACGAAAATATTACACCATACAAGCAGGAAATTAAAAAACAGAAAATTTAGGAAGAAAATCGACATTTTGGCTTACTTTTGCCAATCTAATGAAGTGAATTTCGATCATTTATTGGACCAATTATAAACTTGCACTGATATAATTGCACAGGTGGTTTTTCGAAAGAGTTTCAACTATGAGGGCCGTTGTTAGCAGAGTCCGGCGGATGCAATTTGCTTACATAAAATCAAATCACTTTAAGTAAATTAGCTATTAACACTTAAGATTAACTTGGATCATGATAAAATGATTTTTTACAAATCGGTCAGTAAATAAAAGTAAGTATTTCCCGAAAACTGAAAATGTACACTATATTACTATCAGAAATGTTACACTATATCATGTAGATTTTTGGTAGGTATACAAGACTACTTTTCCCACAACGTAAAAATTCTCCGCCTGATGCTTTGAGTTCAGATAAAACCTAATCTAAACAAAAGATTATTTACTTCTGACAATCCCACAGCACGAAGAAATTAGCTTAGCTTTGAGACGAATAGTATCTATTATATTATCTAAAACAAATAAACGGGGATAAGTGAAAATTGAATAAATGCTCACAACTGGCCACTGCTCACTGGCACATGAAATAACGACTGTTTCGATCGCCGCGCCGTGCAATATGCCCTTAAATGAAGTAAGTTACCGTGATAATGTGTAATACAAGCAAAAATGTAAAAATCACTGTGAACTTTTAACAACTACTTAACAGTTAACTATGAAAAATATATCTACTCCTTGTCGCTTGAGGAAAGCAATAAGCTGCAAGACTCCAGAACTAAATACCTCAAAAACGGGGAGGAACAAAATCCCTTTTCGATATTCCTGCGCACGCACAGATAATTTTCTATACACGAGGACTCCTTGTGAACTGATTAAAACGGTAGCAATATTACAGATGCAATATTGTCCGTTTGGCATCCAAATGACAAAGGGCCGAAGCGATAAAGGTAAATGAATATGCTGCCGAGTAGATAATGTAGGAAGACACGGACCAACGGATTATATGTACTCCTCGAACTCCAGTCGAATGCGGGTGACCAACTAAAAAAGTTTCAAACCTTATGATTTCTCTGCATAACATTTTCGACAAGAGAATCATGAGATCCCCTAATTTCATGCATACGCACACAACGTCATCAACGTTACGATACAGTGCTGAACTCAATCCCTTTTAGTCACGTGTTTTAGGTCAGGACAGAATAGAACGAAAATATGGCAGCCATTTTGATACATTTTCTTCTGCAAATGTGTGAGTAACTTCCTATATCCCATAATCATATTATTTGAAGCCATCTTTCAATACCTACATACATACGTATAAGCGCGCTGCGTGCACTTTAAAGGGGGAAATTAAATCAATATGTCATAAAAGACGTCGGCATTTATACGGATAGTAAGGACGATGGAGATGGAGGACTCACGCCACAGGAGGTAGACTACCAAGAAGCTTACTCCCATAGAGCTTTGCTTTTTTGTTTTTGTACTCAGACTGCAGCACACTAATTGCGTTGTCATATAAAAACGAGAAAATTTATATTTTAGAATTGGATTTTCCGCGGAATTATGTTCCCAGATAAGAACTGCCGGTGGACGGCTGTAAAATGACTATTAGACAGGAAATGGTTTTGGAAGTCTTAAGGACACTAATTTACCTACCTTGATTTTTTTTTACAAAGCGTTAAAGCGACGTTGGACCAAAGCATTTTATACTCGATATTATTAAAACGATTTGTGTAAAAGTGTCCACATATGACATAATTTTGCACCACAAGCATTTACAAAATAGAATCACCTCATGCAGTTAAACCTTTGACTTGTTTACAACAAATTTAAATGCTCTTGAATAGTCCTGACGAAATTTTCGAATACCTAGACATTTTGGGCATTCAAATTTCCTTTAAAAATATGTACAATGTGTATAAAATAGTTAACAATTTTAAGTACATATATGTCAGAGTTTTTGCACAATCCGGGTGAGTATCTTTATTCTGCTCAGACCACTCCGAACGCTCTGAACACCGATTTCTTGTAATTTCATTTATTTTCAAAGTACTGAAGTACGTTCTGAACGTGTATCTTTATTATTGCTCAGTGTGCTCAAACAAATCGTAGCTAGACCTCTTTCCTTCCTTTCCATCACCCATGTTAATGTTAATGTTAAGAGCAGGGGCGACTAGGCCTCCAGGACCTTGCGGACACCGCGACCATAGTTGATCTATTGTGCCTTCCCCTATAGTGATTAGGCAAAATCGAGTCTTTTAACGAGCTCGATTATTGCTTTCGGAGTTAGATTGCAGACATTATCTGGAGAGATAAGTTCTCTTCCAGTGATTTGCATCCTTAGACCTGCAAGTGCTGGGCACTCGCATATAACGTGCATCGAGGTTTCATCTTCCTCTTCGCACAGTCGACACAGTTCACTGTCGCATTTGCCTATCTTCTTCAGGAAGTGACGGAAGGGGCCATGACCAGTGACTGCGTTAGCAAATAGTCTGAGCGACTGTCTGCTAAGTCCAATAAGTTGACGCGACAGGAAATGAGAAGGATTGAAGAATTTCTTCGCCTGCCTCATACCGGGTGCGCTACGCCAAAGGAGATCCAGTTGCCTGTTTTCCCACTTAAGCAGTTCCCCCCTAAAGTGGCTTTTTGGTAGGCCAAATGTCGGATAGGGTCCAATATACGGACAATCAGCTCCGGTTTTAGCCAGTTCATCCGCTTTTTCATTACCGTCCACTCCTTCGTGTCCAGGGACCCAAACCAAGGTTACTTGGTTGTCCCTAGACAATAGTTGGAGTTTCGAGTAGCAGCTCCAAACTAATTTCGACTCAAAGGCTTGAGAGGAAAGAGCCAGGAGCGCAGCTTGGCTGTCTGAACAGATGTAGATGTTGGAGTTCTTACAGCCCTTATTTAGGCTTTCCTGAGCTCCAACCTCTATAGCATAGACTTCCGCCTGGAAAATGGAAGGTGAGACACCAAGCGGAATGGATAGTTCCACTTCTGGACCAATCACCCCTGCGCCTGTTTTCCCGTTCTTCCGGGATCCGTCAGTATACCAGACTTGGGCCCGTTGCGGGAGCTGGAGTCCTCTGTCTAGTATCTGGCTTCTTTCATTAATGGTTACCTTGTAACCTCTTTCAAAAGAGAGTCTCTTGGCCATAGTATCTTTTGGAGCTTCTAGGTCGTTAATGTTAACCTGCTCGAAGATACTGAGATGACCCACCCTGGAGGAGGTGCAATCATCTGACCTTTTCTTTCGAAGCATACTGGCTGCAGCTTCCCTCTGAATAAAGAGGTAGAGAGGCTGTAAGCCAAGAATGGCTTCAAGTGCTCGTTGAGGACATGATGTAAAGGCGCCAGTGGCGCCTAAACATGCCATCCTTTGCACCTTGTCAAGGGTTCTTCTGGTGGTTGCCTGTAATGTTTTAGGCCACCACACATTTGCCCCATAAGAAAGTATGGGTCTGACTATGCCCTGGAAGATCCATAGGGTCATTTTGGGGTTCAGACCCCACTTTTTCCCGAAAAGCCTGTGGCAAGAGCTGAATGCCCACATGGCTTTGTTTGTTATCATTTCCAGGTGGGGATTCCAGGTAAGCTTACTGTCTAGGATTATACCTAGATATTTTGCTTCTTTGGAATATTCTATTGCAATTCCATTTAACTTAGGAAGTGGAATCTGAAGGCTCCTTTTCCTAGTAAAAGGAACTAGCACTGTTTTACCTGGGTTTATTGATAGTCCCATGTTCTGGCACCATCTGGTAACGATGTTAAAAGCAGTTTGCATAAGCTCTGGTAAAGCTGATTCAAACTTTCCTTTAACACAGATGACAATATCATCAGCGTATCCTTGGGCCTTAAAGCCGGCCTCTTGGAGTAAGTTTAGTAGCTCATCCACAACTAGTAGCCATAGAAGGGGCGATAACACCCCGCCTTGTGGGCAGCCTCTAGTGGCCATGATTGTTGTGGATTCACCGTTCATGGTAGCTGTTATGCAGCGTTTCTCAAGCATGTTGCCAATCCATCTGACAATGCAGGTTTCTATGCCTCTATCCTCGGATACCCTCTTGATCGAGTCAAAGAGAGTGTTATCGAAAGCGCCTTGTATGTCCATAAAGGAACATATAAGGACCTCCTTTTCCAGTGAGGCTTTCTCGATAGTCTCTACCAGACTGCATCACCCATTATTTATTTTTATATTTTTATTATTATTATTTATTTATTTTTATAAAGAATCTTATCAATTTACATTTCACAAATCACAAATGTTGCCAATATAAAAAAAAAAAAACCGAGCAGAACTCTCAGAGCACCCTGAATATGTATTTTTGTTTTTACAAAGTGCTCTGAACGTTCTAAAAACTATTCGATCTGCAGAGCGAAAAAAAGATACACTGTTCGACGTCGTAAGAAATGTCGATTCCACATACCTATGTGTATACCTATTCGGCATATCAACCTAATAATTAACGGAACAAAAAAACTAAGTCACACAACTTTTAACACTACCAACCAAATTATTCACAGAAAAAGATCAGTAGAAATTCAGCGTGGGCGATTATCTCTTTGCTTTAGTTCAAAACCGAAAACGAACAGAAAAGTACGACCGATCACGATTAAAGTCACTAGAACGTGGAGAACTGCCATTTTATTTCAATAATCAAATATATGAAAAAGAAATTAATAAATAAAATGAATAAATATAGCTCAGTTAAAATGAAAAAAGTGTCACATTTAGTTAATCCAGTATTGGCAAAATAAGTCCGCCCTTAGCCGACCCCAATTTTGTATGAAAATTTCCCTAAATGTGAAACTCGGCACTAAGCGGGGCACCCATTTATTTTACTCAAAAATTTTTCTTGTACTGTGCTTTTAAAAACATTTATCTGAAAACTAAAATTTTAAATCTCTGTGGGAATATAGTCAACAACTATGCTTTCTTTCATTACTTTGCATGAGCTTTATTAAAACAAGAAATTAATTAATTTATATTGTTAGTAAAAATAGTTTAATTATCACTCAGGCCTATTCTTAAATCCGATCGAGTTGCAGTTTGACTTTTGAGTGAATTGAAGTTTAAGAGGAATGCCATTAAGGTTGAAGTAAAAGTAAGTCTAAATATTAATGTTGAGTTGATTTAGAGTTGTTATTGCCAATTTTTAAAGCTTCATATTCATATTTTATTTCACCGCTGAAATTATAGGGTATACAGTAAAAAATTTGGACGGATGCATGCACGCAATCATGGCAGCATCAAATCATTTCAAATTTTACCTTCCTTCTTTACTCCCTTTGGGAAATAGAGCTTCCGCATAGCTTCTCCTGACTTTGATCTCTGGGCCATTCTTCTATCAGTCCGACCCACGAGCCTTGGAGCGACAGTCAACGCACTTACCATATGAGCTACTGAGGTCAGTAGTGGCACGGAAGGTAATCGAATCAACAATATTAATATTAACGAAAAAAAAAGCCAGAATTGGTCTAAGACCAATTATTGTTATACCTAGATGAATGCCCATATGCAATTTCGTATGGTCACCTCTCTGTGCAAGTTTGATTTTACAAGTGGTTTTTCCCATATATGTATTTCTAAAACGGTTCGTCAGACAACAAAAATGATTATAACAAATTTCAAAGGATTTCATATTCTGACGAGCTTTCCTTGATAATGAAAATGTCTAGGACTGATTATATATATATATATATATACAGAATACGTAAAAAACTAAAAGTTTTATATAACAACACCAAAAAGGGGTTGTCCGATTTAGTCCATTTTTAAAATTTTCATATACTATTGCTATAAAAACATCATGCACCAAATTTTAGCTATCTACGTCGACTAATTCTCATACAGTGTTCAAATAAAGGGTTTTCCAATAAGAGGTGTTATTTTAATTAGCCCGCTATTTCGGTAGATATCACTTTTGGAGCTATCATTTTTTGACATTTGACAAGTAGAAATTACGCCATTAATAAAAATGGAACGATACACGATTCAACAACGCATTGAAATTATTAAAATTCACTATAAAAATGGTGAAAATGTGGCAGAGACGGTTCGTAAAACTCGAACATTTTTGGGTCGTCGTGAAGCACCTTGTCGGACCGCAATACAGAAATTGGTAGAAAAATTCGAGCTGTCGGGACAAGTTAGTGATGTGAAGAATAAAACCCGTGCACGTCGTTCAAGAACAGCCGAGAATATGTTGAAGAAAACCCAGGTTTGTCCATTCCTCGTCGTTCTTTGGAATTAGGCATTCCACAAACGTCATTACACCGTATTTTGCATAAAGATTTGGGCCTTAAGGCTTATAAAATTCAGTTAACACAAGAACTCAAGCCGGCCGATCATCAACAACGTCGAGTCTTTGCTGATTGGGTCCTTGAAATGCATGAAAATGATCCGGAATTCCATCGAAAACTCATCTTGAGTGATGAGGCCCATTTGCACCTCGATGGCTTCGGGAACAAGCAAAATTGTCGCATCTGGGGCTCGGAAAACCCAAGAGTTATTGTTGAAAAGCCTCTCTATCCTCAACATGTGACTGTTTGGTGCGGTTTATGGTCCCGCGGGGTCATTGGACCTTACTTTTTCGAAAATGTGGCTGGAGCAACAGTTACGGTGAATAGATTGCGACAGATGATTAATGATTTTTTATGGCCGGAATTGGATGGTATTGATCTGGACAACGTTTACTTTCAACAAGACGGCGCTACGTGCCATACAAGCAACGAAACCATTGATCTTTTACGGGAAAAGTTTCCGGACCGTGTTATCTCTCGAAGAGGTGATCACAATTGGCCACCGAGATCTTGTGACTTAACACTTTGCGACTTCTTCCTTTGGGGCCACGTGAAAGAGAAGGTCTCCGCCAATAGCCCAGCGTCGATTCAAGACCGTGAGGCTATCGAGGACATAGGGCAGCCACTTTGCGATTTGGTTATGGAAAATTGCATGAAAAGGATATGGTCCTGTAGGCGTGGTCGTGGTGGTCATTTGGCTGATGTTACTTGCCATTATTAACGGCATACCTTCCTCTTTATAATGAAGTAAAGATCCCATCATTTATCTCAAAAAACGGAATTTTTCTTTCAATATCAAAATAACAACTCTTATTGGAAAACCCTTTATGTAGTGAAAACGAAATGTTTGTATGGCAAGCCTGCAAGTGAGTTGCCCGATTAGTCCCATTTTTATACCCTAGATGAAATCATAGGGGTATACTAAGTTTGTCATTCCGTTTGTAACACCTCGAAATAATGATGGTAGAGAAAAATGGATTGGGCACCCATTCATAATATTAAAAGTTATTTCGATTTTTGCATGTCCGTCCGTCCGTCCGTCCGTCCGTCCATCCTCTCTGTGCGCACGATAACTTGAGAACGCGTACACTTAGAGAGCTGAAATTTTGTACACAGACTTTAAAAAAAACAAGTAAAATTAAGTTCGAAAATGAGCCAAATCGGGCAACTCCTTCGTGGGGTTGCCATATAAAAATTTCGTTTTCCGCTATATATTTGGACACTGCCTGAGAACGCGTCGACGTAGAGAGCTGAAATTTCGCACATGATGTTTTTACTACATTAGCAAATAAAATGTCAAAAATGGACTAAATCGGGCAACTCTTTCTTGGTGTTGCCATATAAAAATTTCGGTTTTTTACGTATACTTTGAGAACGATCAGTCCAAGACATTTTTATGGTACTAAAAACTTCTGCAGAATACGAAATCCTATAAAATTGGTTATAATCATTTTGTCTGTGCGACAAACCGTTCTAGAAATATATGCGAAAAACAACTTCAAAATCAATACCTGAATAGATCGGTGACCATACGAAATTTAATACGGGCATTCATCTAGGGTATCCTAAGAATTGGTCTTAGACCAATTCTAGCTTTTTTACTTGTTGAACTTAAATTTACTTTTGTGCCGTGTTACAGTGTGATGTCAGTACTCTAAGTGAACGCGTTCTCGAGTTTTCTTGCGGACGAACATACGAAGAACATGCAAAAATCAAAATATCTTTTATAAACGGAATGACAACTTAGTATACACTATGATTCCAACTAGGGTATTAAAAGGCAAAGGAATTATCTAATCTTCTAATTGAGTTGCTTTTCAATTTAATCAATATGTATTGTTTTTTATACTGCTAATTACAACAGAAATCTTGAAATAGTAAAAATATTAGTAAAAATTCGACAACAAACAAAAGAAGTACGCTTGGTGAAATAAGATGCCCATGCCCAGTACGCATTATTATTAATAATTGCATTCAGTTAAATTAATTCTTTGCCAGTAGACAGCGAGTGTTTATTTATGAAAATATATGATAAAATCCCTGTATACTCGTTACAAATAAAAACTTTGAAAACCTTTTGCGATTTATTGGACAGTGAATACAGGCAGATTCCACGCACATACCAAAAGTATGTGACGTTGTAGGTATACTTCATTAAATAACATATTGCATTTCTCTGAAGTTTTGAAAGAATATTTTCTATTTAAAAAAGAAATTACAACGTTTTTCTTAAAAACTGCCGTGATGTACATATATCAACATTTGGTTCTCCCATTCATTAGCTTATCTTCTTTATGAAAAAATAAAGAAATATACAATACATAAAAACTTTAATATTTAAAAGACATGGCCACGTCCATGAACGGGTGGATACGTAGATCGACAATAGTACTTATTTAATAGCAGATCGAAATTCGTATGCTAACCAAGAACATTGCAGCTCAACAAGTAAAAATGCTAGAGTTGGTCTAAGACCAATTCTTATGATACCCTAGATGAATGCCGTTATATAATTTTGTATGGTCACCTATCTGTGCAAGTTTGATTTTAGAAGTGTTCTTTCGCATATATTTCTAGAGCGGTTCGTTGGAGAGTAAAAATGATTATAACCAATTTAATAGGATCTCGTATTCCAAAGAAGTTTTCAGTACAATAGAAACGTCTAGGACTGATCAATTTCATAGTAAACATAAAGGGGTTTCCCGATTTAGCCCATTTTTGAAATTATACTTATTATTTTTATGAAAACGCCGTGTACAAAATTGCGGCACTCTACGTTTACGCGTTTGTATGGCAACCCCACGAAGGAGTTGCCCGACTTGTCTCATTTTCAAACTTAATTTTATTTTTTAAAGTCCGTGTGCAAATTTTCAGCCTATTAGTGTGACCATTGCATTCAGTATCTAGCTTTTTGGACAGATCAATTCAAACAGTTTAGATATTTTTTAAATAGATAAAACTTGATTATATACCAAAGTGAAATGTAATAAAAATGCCTCTTTTATTTTTAGAAGATAAAGGCGTAGAATGAAATGCAAGTCTTTGATCAGTTTTATAACATGAAATCATTTGATATTAATCAAAAAAGTGAAGAATTATTTAGCTGTTATGGTATGGAAGGAGGGTAATCGGAACCGTATCTAGGGGAGCAGGGGGAGCGATAGCTCCCACTGGGTCACATCACCAAATGTAGTGCTTTCCAAACAACGAAATTCAGATTATACGAATTCATGCATAAATATACTGAATCTCTGATTTTCGTGTGAAGCAGCTTATATCTAATATACTTAAACATAATGTTAAAGGCAACTCATATTTATTTCGTCACAATTTAATCAGTATTTGGCGCAGAACGGTTTTGCGATGCTGCAGAATTAAGTATGTATGTAATATCTACTATAAAATAACAAAAAAGATTAAGTAGCAAACATTATCACAAAATTTTGACCGTTTTTAGCTTGCCTTTCCTAAAGATTGCATCCACTTCACGGAAAAGAAATCCACACCGGAAAGAAGTGACTGACATAATCAATCCTTGTTTAAAGCTACAGCCTTTTAGCTAAAAATGATCAATCGGACATTTCACGTGAACCAGTGGTGACACATACCGAAGACTTATTGCCTACTTATAGCCTGTTGTAACTGCACTAGATGTGAAATACTATAAGGACTTGCTAGAGCTACATAATTACTAATCAAGGACAACTCTACAGCAGCGACTTCATAGATGGTGGAGGTGAGGCCCTGTGAAGAACTGGTTACATCAGCAGTGATTCATGCAGAGGACGAAGCTTTTACAGTAAAGATCCGTCCAATAATTGACACAAATATGTAATATCCAACAGATCCAAACTTGTATCAAGATTAGCACCAGATCTAATTCGTGTTAGGACATTGCCAGCCTGGTTAATGCTAGCTGAAAGCAACTATGGCTTAATAGACAACACAAAATTAAAATGCAAGCGGGAAAGGCTCAGTGGTAAGAACAATCGCCCGGAAAGCGGAAGGTCCCTTTTTCAAATTCCGGACGAGGCGGTTGTTTTTTCCTTTGTATATAATAATTTAATTTAGAATCATAAAAATAAAAGTTCTTAAAATTCTTCTTCCCTACATCTATTAAAAATATTTAAGATATCGAGGAACTGTCCTTAAAGTGTATTAAAATTCATGATTTTCAATTACATGTGCTTTATTTAGCCTAACCTCTCGATTTTAAATAAAACAAATTTGACTTTACCAATCTGAAAGATCTCCAGATTGAAACTCATTACATACTTTACTCTTGACAGTTGGCTACTGAAGTGGATTATATATGGTCGTAGATAAATTTGCAAGAATGAAACCTAGACGTTGCGTTACAATACATTCCAGAGCACTTACAGGCGATCGTTGATGTAACTAGGTAGGGGCCAGCGTGGCCCCCAGAATGCGGACTGCCTCCGCCCAGGAAATTATAAAATTCCTAAAAGACATTCATCAATTCGTACAATCATAGGTCTAATTAAATTGAATCCGTTCAAATCGGAATCGAAAAGACTTTAAAAATTTCTTTTCATTGAGAGAATCTATTGAAATCTTTTTAAAAATTTTAAAAGTTGTTCTGAGACTCCTCTGATTCTACTGAATTTTGACAAAGGCGTTTGAAGATGTATTCCATAGGAGAAATTATGCGGAACTATTTTGACAGTTTGTGTGGAGATTTAAATTGATATCCTTTGATAAGAAGTTTTGAAATTTTCGCAAAACTTTGTTTAATTTTCCGGAAAAAGACTTTTTTAAATTTTTCGATTTTGATCCCAACGGATTCAACAATAAGGCTAATTATCTCTATAAGGGAGACATATTTAGTGCGGAATTAAAAAATTCAATCAAAAGTTTGCAGAAAACAAAAACCGTAAACTAAAGCTTATATAGACTTCTATCTGTTTATTAGTGCTTAATAAAAACGTAAATAATTGTTCTAAAATGTGCATCTTACTTTATGTCTTGAAACGCATGCAGATGCTATTTTCAAAATAATTCGTTTAGGTTCATTCAGATTAAAGAAAAGAATGCATTTCACTCAATTTGCCAATTACAATATGTACCACTCTATTTTCACAATAATATAAATGTTCGACTAAACAGAAATCAACAAATAGAAAAGGAATCAAGTCTAATTTCGTAAATACTCGTTGCCGTTGGGTCTCGATTTGATTGATTATCGCACAATCGTGGAATGTTGATGACGAGATATCCAAAAATTTATTGACTGCTGATGACTTATACTAACTGATAAGCAATGTACCATACTCTGCACCGGGTGCTCAACAACATTCAACGAGAATTGTAATAAAGGATCAGAAACAATTGAAAACTCTTTGTTGTACCTCTGGCGTCTAACAAAAAAGCTTTTCTTATTCAAATCGCCCCGAATGCACACATGTGCCTACATTTGCAGTGGATTGAAAGTGCTGATCTAGTCTTTTGCTCTTTTGAAAGTGGAGTTTAATAAGTGAACGCTAGATATTAACAAGTAAATAGCTAGAATTAGTCTAAGTAAGACCAATTATTATGAAACCTTAGATGAATGTCTGTATGTAATTTCGTATGGTCACCTCTCTGTGCAGTTTGATTGTTGAAGTGTTTTTTCGCATATATTTCTAGAACGGTTCAAAATTATATTTACTATTTCTATGAAAATGCCGTGGACAAAATTTCAGCTCTCTACGTTGACGCGTTTTCAGACTGTCTAAATATATAGTGAAAAGCGAAATTTTTGTATAGAGAACCCACGAAGGAGTTACCCGATTTGTCCCGTTTTCGAATATTAATTTCCTTTTTTTTTAAAAGCCCGCATGCAAAAATTCAACTCTCTAAGTGAACGCGTTCTCGAGTTATCATGCGCACAGACGGACGGACGGACCAACAGACATGCAAAAATCAAAATAAGTTTTAATAAAGATCGTGTGGACGTACAGACAGACGGACGGATGGACAAACGGACGAATGGATAGACGGATGGACGGACAGACGGACATGCAAAAATCAAAATAATTTTTTGCATAGGTGTCCAATCCATTTGGTCTACCGTCATTATTTCTAAATGACAAACTTAGTATACCTTATGTTTTCATCATCTAGTAGGATAATAAAAGAGTAGTGACGCGATATCTGCGACTTGTAAAGTTATAATATTTTATGAAATTTTTATATGCAGAATTACAACTACTATTACTTTAGCGAAAATAATTTTTTAGAATTTAGATTAGGTTTCTTGCTATTTCTGTAACTTATAGACTCTCAAAAACTTTATGGTTTTTTTCAATCTTTGCAATTTCATTGGCTCTAGGTATTATATCAACATGATATCTTATAAGTGCTCAGAGCAATATATAAAAAATTTCGGTCAATAGCCAATACCCACTTCGCAAACAAAATGTTCGTTTAAGCCTCTGTACGAAAGTTGAAGGCCTTTTTTTTTTGTAAAAAATTTTTGAATTTAAGTTATGAATTTATATATATTTATAGAAAAGCCCGCATTGACCTTAACGTAGAAATATTTAACGCTCAGAATCACTTCGAATTACACTGAACATAAATCAGCGCATTACCGCTTCTAGGTTTCCGTACTTGCTGTTTCTAGAGCTTTGAAGCTGTTATGCACGCAACCGCTTCGCTTTAAACTTCTTCAGGCTGAACATAACCTTATTTTCTGCCATTCAGCCTTAATCTTCATTCTCGTGTTAAAATAACTGTGGAGCAATAAATTTTATTCAAGTTACAGGGGTCTCAATTTTAATGTTATAAAAGTAATTATAACATGAATAATATTAACAAATTTGGAAGAATAGCTTTGGTAGATTTAAAAATATGTTTGGAAAACCTATGTACGAAAAATAATAAAAGTTGGTGTGTATACATGAAAATATTTTTAGGAACGGGAGGAAAATAGAACGGTTTTTTGAAGTTTTTGATTTAAAAAAAAAAGGTAACATCTTTTTTAAAAGTCTAACAATAAGCCCGGAAGCATTTGAGCTGAAGAGTTTCCAATAGTTTGCCGAAGGTTTCAAATTAAAAAATTGTGTAAAATAAAAAGGGTGAACAAAATGCTTGCAAGTTTATTCATCCTTAATATAAAATATGAATATATACTTATGTTTGAACTACTACTAGATACGCCTCTGAGGGTAATATACTACAAGATTATAATTCATAAATTTTGTAATTTTACAGTTGCTTTTGCTATTCCTGTGCTAATTTAAAAAGGGGTTTTCTATTATAAATACTTAATAAATAGGTATAGGTGGAAGGAATACATTTTTAGTCAATTTGTAGAGTGTTTAATTATAACATTTCATTGTATAATTTCAAATCATTTTCTCATAATTGAGAAATATTAAACAAAAGTTAATTTAATAAATATGTATTATATTGCTCATTCCGCAGAAGTAGCGATTGCATTTCATTCAACAGATTTAGAAATATGGTGCAAGTACTTTGTACAAATCCAACTTTCTTAGAAATTTGTTTTAATTCTTTTACCAAAGCTGCTTTCTTGTTACTGTTAAAGAACTTCTATTCAATACAACAATATATATTACTTACGTAAATAAATTTTTAATTTACCGTTATTTTGGATGAGCCTCTGGTGTGTCTTCTTTTTCCCAATAATAAATATGGCAACCCTATTTGGCGATATTCTGTTGATGTTCTATCTACGCCTTTTTTTTTCCTATGAAAAATTACTACACATTTTAACTTAGAGACCATATCTTAGCGGGAATGCTATCATAAAGAGGTGTTTTTGATGTAGACACAGATAATTCTCGCTATGAGTTGTTGAAGAAAATTTTTGTACTTAAAGTAGTTTCTGTATAGCGGATGTAATCATCCAATTAGGTAACATAAAAAAACTATCTTTTATATCTAAAAACTTTGGACATGACTTCGCAATCATGAAATACTCCGTGTTCTATGTAACTTTAAATCGCTTCTGATCGAGTCGTTTTCAAAAATATCTTCGTTCAAGTTCGTGTTAGTATCGTACCACAATACCACAAATATATTATTTTAACTTCGACCCAACAAATTAGCGTATACATTTGTATATATATTGTATATATACCTTTATGTAACAGTAATTTTAACTGATGTTATATCTTTATTAGTTTTACTCAAGCTCATTCTGGACTACAATGGATGCTTCAGTAAGTCAGGTATACTATAATAAATATAAATTTCAGCGTAGCACCAACTGACATGTAAAACGACCACTGACACTACTGAAATAGCTTACATTATCATGCAATCACTTTTCAATAGTTGTCTCTTTTTGGTTTAAGTACTCTATTCCGCTGAACTTCAAATAATAAATTCGATACGAGATCCACCACAGTTCAATTTCAGTTCAGTGGATTTTCCAAATGAATATATAGAATACAATTAGATGGCAATACAACATTTGTTGAACTTGTAATATGAATGTTAAAGCCAAAATGAAACTTGAAATTAAAATAGTTTTGACACCCCTGTCAACAAAAGTGGACCCGTATGAAATAGAAGATGAAGCAGTCTATGTTATACATGTTCGATTTACAAAATTTTGCACTCCTCATAATCCAAATTTATTATCATTGCCATTATAGTTGGTACAAATTACGGTCTTTCAAAGGGCGGCGACTTCCCTATTGATCAGATCCAAAATTGCGTCTACGAAATTTGAACTTAATGAATCAAATAAAATTTCATTTCAGTGTTAGAATAAGGTTCCTGCGGTAATCATATTTTCAATATTTTTATTGGTGCTTTATAAAACAAAACTAACGGAAAGTCGACACCAAATATATACATAATAAATTGTAATGTAATGTATGTTTATATGGGGTGTGCCGCAACAAGTTTGATTAAGCTCGACGCTTTTGATGCCGTCGTTGAATTTGAAAATTATAAATAATTCTCAGGTCCTTTTTGTTACCGGTACAATCTTTTATAAAGCGCAATCAAAAAACCCTCAACGGTTTTGTAACGATAATGAGATGTTTAAGGTATATTTCTTTTAAATTCACCTAACTCTTACACTTATTAGTAAAATTCTCTTCCTGATATAACGAGAACTCATTTAACTACACAACCACAACAAATGCACAAAATTAAAATCAAATTACAAAAGACACTTTCGAAAAATAAAGATTTTACAAATTGATCCGAAATACTATTATTGGCAAATGACAAAATATCTAAAAGTGGTATAACACTTGAAGGATACATAAGCAAGATATAACCACGTTAAGACTAAAACAACGAACTCGTCGCAAAACATCACCCTTAGCATTTGCCGTTCAAATTCTAAGGATGATTGATTGCATCGTCGGGGAAAGCCAACCATAAACCAAAGAGTTCCGCTCGTCCTTGAAACTGAGCCTCATACAAAATGCATGAAACCAGGCCTAGATCAAATGGCAATAATGTTCCTGACTTGAGCAGCAGTAAGTAATACAACTGAAAAACAGTTAGCTATCAAAACGGTAAATTATCCAAAGCAATGAATCCCATCTTCCCCTTGCGCAGATAATGCACATCTGGACGTGCGATGTGAATATTATTGCTCAGCTATACTCATATACTCCTTTATTCTAGTGAAACTCTCGGAACGGATCCAACAGAAAGTGTCAAAGTTATAATTTATTACCCGATTCCTGTTTTCATGGTGTTGCTGTGGTAAGGAGGAGAACGCAAGTCGGAACATCATTATCGGGGTGATTTTATTTTTAAACTCCGTTCAAGGATATGACAACTTGGTGCGTTTTAGTTTAATGGTCGATTGGGAAGAGCAATGAGTTTGTTACGATAAATTCGGAATGGTAATTTCATTTAGAAACTTTACGGCGAAGTTTGAAAAGTTTTCATTGGTAAGAGTATTTGCTAAGGATTAATATAGTCTTTGATAGAGCTTTATAGTAATTGCAGAGGTACAGTTCTGGTTACCATTATTTATTTATATAGTAAATATGGACGTTTGAAGTCAAGGCAGTCCAATAGATGGCGATATTAGTACCTAAATGAGAAATTGGAGCTTTTAGGTACGAAAGCGGTTTTGTTTCGAATTACAACTTACAATTATTGTGAGATCTAATATAAAATTAAGTTACCTTTCGACCAATTTTTTTTTTTGTTAACTCATAACCATTATTTCACAATTTCTTGCTTTTGGTTATGAAATAAGATTATTTTTTGGTTTTTCTCAATAAATAAAAGATATATTTTGAGTTATTTTTTTTTTTTGTTTACCTACAATAAGAGTTATCAATCAACTTTTTAATTTTTCTAAATAATAAGAGTTTATTTCTTCGATTTATTTTTATTGGTTATCGGATAATCACTATTTCACAACTTCTTCTTTTTAGTTATGAAATAAGAGTTATTTGTATCACAATAGTAAGTGTAAGAATGGATAACCAATCATAAACAAGTAAAAAGGCTAAAATTCTTTATGATACCCTAGATGAAGTCCCGTATGTAAAACTCGTATGCTATCTCTGCAAGTTTGATTAGTGAAGTGGTTTTTCGCATATATTTCTAGAACGGCTCGTCGGACAGTAAAATTGATTATAGCCAATTTCATAGGATTTCATATTCTAAAGAATTTTTATGTACAGCAAAAACCTATAGAACTGATCATTTTCACAGTTTACGTAAAAAATCTAAAGTTTTATATAGCAATATCAGGAAGAGGTGGCCCGATTTAGTTCACTTTTGAAATTTTATTTACTATTTTTATGAAACGGTGTGTACAAAACTTCAGCTCTCTACGCCGACGCATTTTCGAGTAGTGTCCAAATGGACAGTGAACAGCAAAATATTTATATGGCAACCCTAGGAAGGAGTTGCCCAATTGGTGTCATTTTCGAACTTAATTTTACTTTTAAAAAGCAAGTGTGCAAAACTTCAGCTCTCTTAGTACACGCGCTCTAGAGTTATCGTAAGGACGGACAGACGGACGGCCAAACCGACATATATGCGGACAGACCATCGGACGGGCATGCAAAAATCTAAATAACTTTTAATATTAGCTGTGTTCTTTTGTGTATCTTCTTCTAGAACTCCCATATACTGGAGAGAACAAATTGTTCTCTCGATTGAAGCGAACTATTTGTACTGTTCGCTTCATTTACATCTTTCCATGAAAATCTGTGAGGCATTCTTTTGTGTTACTTTTGTTCTGATCTGTTCTGCGGACACAAAAGAACACAGCTATTATGCGTGGGTGTCCAATCCATTCTGTTCTACCATCATTATTTCTATGCTCTACAAACGGTGACAAACTTAGTATACCCAAAGATTTCATCTAGGATATAAAAATCGAAATATAAAGTATTCTAACGAAAAATTGCGTATAGTGTGATCTGTAATAGGCTTTTGAAACCTTTGTGGATCTAAATTACATTCTTCAATGAATCTATTTATGTTATCTTCGCCCATAGCCATAATATTAAGGAGAAAAACGTCGTTTCTTCTGATACTACTGTGCCTGGTGTTATGTTAAATAAATGTTCATTGTCTATACTTCTATCAAAAGGATTCATGTTTTCTTTTATACTTAATATTTTATTTTCTACAGCATTCTATCTTTATTAATTCTGTGAGTTTCCAATTCGTGAGCAGTGTCATCTCTGCAAGAAATATGCAATTCTTTAAGCATTATGGAAATTATTTTCAGTACCCATTTTGTGGCTGTTGAATCACCAAGCGTTTTTAGTGATTGTTATAACAAAAAAAAAACAGCAACAGAAACGCACTGTGATAGGTAATAATCTTTATTTGTATACACTTTGATTTGACAATTATATGAACTATCCGACATAGGTAAATCTCACGACCACGACCAAATGAACATTGAATTCCTTTCTTTCGGTCCAAATTATTATTATTCGGGTTTGGAATTTAATACTGATGTTAGCTTTTGCCACAATTCCGTGGCGTTTTTTGAACTGAAAGAGTTATCGTATTTACCAAATTTCAGTTTCGAGTTTTTCTATAAAAACTTAATTATTTTAGTTTTTTGAGCATATGACATTTTCGCATATCTTTTATCTCCCATTATCACCCGTAAAATAGCAGCTGATTCACTCTTCGTTTGGCATAACGAATGGTTGAACCCACTTGTTAAATAACGAAGGGCTTACGTTCGGTATATAACGAATGCGGATTTCAAGCATACCACATGTGTCGATTCCGAATGGTTCTGACAGTATAACGAATGCGGAATTTGCTTGCCTTCGTTATTCAAGAATAGGCCCCTGTTCTCGCATGCGTTTTTCGTTGAGAAAAAGAAAAACGGTTGAAATTTTTGTATAATAGAAATGAGGCAGCGAGTTCGCATTAATCTGGTAAATTGGAAGCATTTATGACACTATTGCCGAGATGCTATTTCTAGTGCAATTAAGGGTGGCTAAGTTCAGCCGACGAGTTCGCAAAGTGCTGGTTGAGCCGCAAAATGATATTTCGGCTGTACTGCTCGACTGCATTTTACGACAGAATTATAAAAAACGATTGGGCCGATGCCACCGTTTCTTTGTTGTGTGTTTTATGCTATGAGCATTGATGCCCAGATTTCAAAGGGATGCAACTACATGCACTTTATGTTTGTTGTATAATTGTGCATGAATCCAAACGAATGCAACTATATGCATTTTATATTTTAGTTTCATTTCTTGCCTCAACATGCCCTTCACCTTGAAGGGACTTCAATATCCGCATCGTCTTTAATAATTGGTAATATACAAAGTTTGTATATAGATTTAAGGCGGAATTAAAACGGACGTCGAGGTTAGCTGCTTACAATGGACGCATGATTAATTGAAAGTGACAGTGACGTTTGACCCAAAATTTATAAACAAATATGGATAAAATCAAAAAACTCTTTTCATTCCATTTCCACTCTGCTTATTACACACTAACCGCAGCACAGTTTCGCTTGTCGGAACAAAATAAACAATCCCAAAGCTAATTTGAGGTTATGTTTATCCGTTCAGTTGCGTTAATTTCAGATTTTATTAAACTTGCTGCGTACGACTGCGTTTTCGTCCGTCCACTGTGCGCAACTCCATTTGAAAAGCATACAAAGAAAACCGGTTTGATATTTCTCTCCGTTCAGTTGCGCTCCGTTGCGTCCATTGTAATTCCGCCTTTACGATAGACCCGTTGAGGAGTTTTGAAATCAGCTACTCGTATGCAACCACCATCCCCTGCTATGGTGTTTGTTATTGTTCCAAGTATTCAAGTACAAGGAGGATGGTTTTCCTCTTTTAGGAGTACCAGGGTACCATTGGTGATGTTCTTATGCAAGTTACTCCATTTGTATCTTTGTTGGAGGGTATTTAAACGTTGCCAAAAGATCTGTTGTAATCTGTATACGTGCTGCCACCGGGTTAGTCGAGATATTTTCACTTCTGTTATGTTTTGTTCTTGTATTGACTCCATAGTTCTACCAATCAAGAAATGTACTGGAGTTAATACTGTTGCATCATTCGGATCAGTTGATATTGGAGTTAGCGGTCTTGAATTCAAAATTCATTCGACTTCAATTATCATTGAATTGAATTCCTCGTAGTTCAGAGGTTCTTTTAATGTCTTTACTAGCAGAAGGTTTGCTTTCTTGATTAAGGCCTCCCATAAGCCACCAAAATTTGGAGATCTCTGAGGAATAAATTGCCAACGTATGGCTTCAGGTTGGCAAAATTCCTCGACAGTGGCAATTTGGCTTTCACTGAGGAATAGTCTCCTTAACTCTGACAATTCTCTCTTAGCGCCAACAAAATTAGTCGCATTGTCTGATGTGATTGCGAAACACTTTCCACGTCTTCCGATGAACCGTTTCAAGGGCTATGAAAGCATCTGTTGAAAGATTCGTCACCAGTTCTAAATGAACGGCCTTCGTACTGAAGCAGATGAATAAGGCAATATAAACTTTAATCAATGATTTCGATCTATTGAATGGTTTGATTGTGAATGGTCCACAATTATCGACTCCGTCGTGCGAGAATGGATGAACTGTTTGTACTCGCTCTTTCGGTAACGTTGCCATCAATTGCTGTAAATTATTTGGTTTGAATCTAAAACATTTTACATAATTGTGAATAATAGCTCTAATAAGCTGTCTGACATTCGGAATTTAATATGTCTATCTGACTATATTGTGCAATGTGAGGCATCCGACACGCATGTGTTTTTCATGAAGGTATCGTATAAGGTTTTTTGCAAACGGATGTATTCGAGGTAGCAAAATGGGATGTCTAGCATCAAATTAAATATTGGCATGATGAAGGCGACCGCCAATCCGAATTGAGTTTTCGTCATCAATAAACGGATCTAGAGACTAGATATGGCTGGAACCGAAGATTTTCATTCCTTTTTTTATCGCTTCGATTTCTGATTTATTGCATGAGTTTTGGACCACTTTTATTATTAGCTTCTCACCTGATGACAATTCATCTAATTCCAACTCTTTTGATGTACTGAGTTTTGAATTTCGGCATGCACTAATGAATTTAAATATATTTGCGAAAGTTCTTATCAATTTTCTAATATGAATTGATGAATTTGCAAGATGCTACGAGATCATTCGTTGCTTTAAATAATACTGTGTGTCCTTTCTTTTTTCTTTCAAGAAATACCGGTGTGACTTAGTCGGTTTTGGACCACTCATTTTCTGTTTTGGACAAGAAAAGTAGACCATGAAATCATAATTTGCTTCCTCGTAACTGATCGGGACGAGCTCCTCTCGGGAGAATGTCCGCAGGGTTTTCATGAGTACTGATATATTTCCATTTGACTAAGTGGCGTTCTGATTTAACCTGAATGTTTGACACGCGATGGGAAACAAATACATTCCAAACTGATGGTGAACCAGCGATCCACGATCATGCTACTGTTGAATCTGTCCAGAGAGTTCGTAACCGATGAGATGACGACTTTATCGATCAGTTCAACTAATAGAACTGCACCACATAATTCTAAGCGAAGAAGAGTCTGGGTTTTCACTGGTGCCACTCGGGATTTTGCGCACAATAGGTTTACGTTGATCTGACCTGATGTATTTATTACACATAAAAACACGCACGCACCGTATGCTGATTGGCTGCCATCTGAGAACCTGTGAAGTTGTATGTCTGAACAAGAATCGCTAATTACAAAACGGTTGATTTTAATTTTGTCATGTCATCGAGATTGTCTAGAAATTTCATCCACTTGGAGTGTGCAATGGTAGCGATTCATCCCAATCTAATTTTAGTTTCCAAGACTCTTGCACGAATATCTTAGCAGATACAATGATTGGATTGATTAGTCATAAAGGATCAAATAATGATACAATTACGGTGAGTACCGCAGGTTTTGTTAGCTTTCGGATACTCTTGTCTTTTTCTACATGATAATGGAACTGATCAGTATTTGACTGCCATCTCATACCAAAACTTTTAGTAATTTGACCATCTTTAATTACTGTGAGTTGTTGATGAATGGTGCTGTCAATCTGCATCAGAATCTTTTTGAATTGGTGCACCACTTTTGATCCTCATGCCTACCTTCAGGAGAGATTTACTCAGTTGACTAAGAATTTCATTTAGTTGTTCCATTGAATTGGCACACATCAAAACATCATCTACGTGCATGTCACGTTCCAAAATCTTTGACGCAAGTGAGCTTAGCTCTTTAATACATTGTGTTGCTAAATATGGTGCTGAAGTGGTACCATATGTAACTGTATTTAGCCGATATGATGTTATTGAACCTGAAGTCTGGTTTTGCCAAAGTATCGCTTGGACGCTTGTATCATCAGGATGAATTAAAATCTGACGGTACATTTTGATAATGCCCGCAGTAAGAACGTATTGGTGTTTACGAAAACGAGAAGGTATGGAAAACAAATCTTCTTGCACTACTGGTCCTACCGTAAGAATATCGTTCAAGGATTTTCCAGATGTTGTCTTATAAGGCGCATCGAATACTACCCTTAACTTTTGGATGTACCAAATGCCTGTTCGATCCCATGGTAAGGCATGTAGTACATCTTGGATTTCGATGTGGTTTGTTCGCAGGGTTCGATGTGCTTTAGCTCCTCGTACTCCTACATAAAATCCTGATAAGAGTTTTTGAATTCCGGATTTCTATCAAACTTCCTTTGTAAATAAGAAAATCGCAGTTTTGCTATATCTAATGACTGACCTAAAGTTTCAGGATTCTCTTAAACGGAAGCCTAACTATGTGAATCTTCCGTCTGCGTTCCTACAAGTTGTGTTTCTGAAATACTCTTCACATCTCCTTTCTTCCAAAGTCAACGGCTTCATTTAATTCTGCACCTCTTCAATTTCCCAGAATTTTCTCAACAAATTCTCAATCATGTGATCATCTACTGCTCTGTTTACGGCTAGATGTATTGTCCTGACGGTTTTGAAAATGAGTCGCACCCGAAACTACCCAACTAAACAGAGTTTTTCGCAATACCGGTCTTTGAGCTCCCAATTTTATTTGACCAACGCACATCAATGGCATGAAGAACTGTACTCCTAATAACAAATCGATCCGACCAGGTTGATTGAAGTTTGGATTCGCGAAATTGATATTATCAGGAATCATCCCATCTTTTATGTCGATGAAGTCAGAAGGCTGATTTGCAGTAATATTTTGAATTACCAAGGTCTCTGTCATTATTTTGAATGTGGTGTTTCAATTGTTTCAATTGAACCAATGCCCGAAATTGAAGAGTTGCATCTAAACTTTTTCAGATTCATTTGTTGTGCAAGCCGCTCTGTAATGAAATGTATTGGGATGCCGAATCAAGCAAAATCCTGCATGACGTCTTGACTCCTGCAGAAAAGCTTACATTTACTACTGCTGTCGTGATTATTATATCCTTCCCATTGATTGCATTTTCTCGATTGGTTGCCGACAAACAGTTTGAAGAACACTTTGGATTGAAAGGGTTCCCTTTGTTAACTTCGGTATCAGTTTGAGCATTTATAGGTGCTGCTTCTGAACGATATGGAGAATTAAAGTGAAGAGTGGTGTGATGACGTAGGGAACATCTCAAACGTGATGAGGAATTACAATCTTTTAAGCTGTGGCCTGTTCTTAAACAATTAATGCACAGTTTGAGTCGATTAATTAGCTTGTATCTTTCCTTCGAAGTCAAGTTTAAGTATTGTGAGCAATTGGACAAGAGATAATCGCACATTTGGCAAAAACAGGAGCGTCTGTTTGGTGATTGAGTGAAAATACACATAAGTAACCTCCCTGTATTGTCGCGCTTTCTGGTAATTGTAAAGCTTGAATTGTCATGTGGGAATTTAGTTCCATGTACATGTTCCATCGTTTGGCACCTTTTTTGAAGGAATTCTATGAATTTGTCTCACTTTGGTATCTCATGTAAGTCTGCTGACTCTTCCCACCTTGCTCTGGTTCCGGAATTTAACTTTGAAGCCTTTATACTGATGCAAACCAACTCAGCAATTTATTCCTTGGAGCCTAAAGACTGAAGTGCTCTCATTTCTCCACGGATAAAATCCACTAAATTTCGCAGTTGGTGAACAGAATCCTTATTCACAGGAGGGACGTTTAATATTTCGTTTATGTGAGCACCAAATATTAGTCCAGTGTTGCTATATCTCTTGTTCAAGTGCTTTTTGATAATTTTCATTGGTGCATTCTAATGATCGAATGACATTCGATGCTGTGCCAGCCAAACAAGATCGAAGTATTTAAAATTTTTCAACATCTGATAGCTGAGAGTCATCATCCACCACCGTCTGAAACATGTTGATAAAATCGCACCATTTCGAGTAGCAGCCTTCGAAATTGGCAATTGTATTGTAGCTAAAACCGACTTCAATTTAATTGGTCAATTACATTGCCTGGATGATGGGCAGTTATCAAGATCTGGACGGGAGTAGCTTGCCTTCAAAGCGAGAAGCTTTTCTTTCAACGAAGAGTAGATGTCTCAAATTTGTTCCTATGCTCTACTTCACTGATGTCACCCAATTGCTCAATACAGGTTTGATCATTATCAAACTTTGCAAAATAATTTTCTAATAAATACAGTTTTATACTTATCTGAATTTCAGTCCATTTATCCCCGTTGGTTTCGATTGCTTCAGACAATCTGGCGAGCTGAGTAAAAGCCACTTTCCTAGAATGTTGTGGTGCATTTGTTTCTGCCATGATGCACTTGTACTTTGTACACTTCTTTTTTTTTCAAAAAGTTTTCACAAATTTATTTAGTACAATTCTCACAATTCACTTACAATTTATCACTGATATCCGTTTTTTGATTCCAATCTATCCACTGTTCACTTCCCAATTTATTCTCACTGTTTGATTATCTGCCCTTTTGATATCTGGCTCGAAGGACTTTGTTGAATCACTAAGCGTTTCTAGTGATTGTTATAAAAAAAAAAACAAGTTGATAAGTAAGCTTTTATTTGTATACACTTTGATTTGACAATTATATGAACTATCCGACATAGGTAAATCTCACGATCACGACCAAATGGACATTGAATTCCCTATTCTCGCATGAGGTTTTCCTTGAGAAAAATAAAAAAGGCTGAAATTTCTGTATAATAGAAATGAGGCAGCGAGTTCGCATTAATCAGATAATTGGAAGCATTTATGACACTATTGCCGAGATGCTATTGCTAGTGCAATTAAGGGTGGCTAGGTTCAGCATACAAGTTTGAAAAAGTGCTGGTTGAGCCGCAAAATGTCCTATTCATACTGAAAGCCCCTCTTCTAAATTCATCCAATAAGTTTGACTTTTTTATTTTTAAATCATTTAAGTTACAGTAATACTGTAATGTCCACCTGATGGCATAATTGGGCTGATTGAATGCGAGAAACAAATTAGCCATATCAAATGGAGTGTCTATATATAAATCAAAATCACTGGCTCTAATACTCCATGTAAATCTTATTTAAATGTTAATGAATTTAATGTACTGCATATAATATTTAGCAGTTTTACCCCGAGACGTAAAGTTTCTTGAACAAAAGTTTCATAATCATTTACCGTTCTTCAAATGATGGTTATATATTCAGATTCTGATTACATTCAAAAGGATTGTCTTGTATAGATTTTAAAGACTTGTATTAATTTTTCTGAATCGACTTCTTTAGTAATCATAAATTGTGCAATGTTTAAATTTTCTACTGCACTTGACAATAGGGGAT
Source organism: Dioctria rufipes (assembly GCA_963924295.1). Classification (NCBI taxonomy): domain Eukaryota; kingdom Metazoa; phylum Arthropoda; class Insecta; order Diptera; family Asilidae; genus Dioctria; species Dioctria rufipes. The sequence goes on from OZ002741.1 coordinate 115,040,452, forward strand.
GAATCTTTTGCATATGTTAAAGTGTTTACTGCTCACGAAGCCATTGACTGATCCTTCTGCTAAAACACCGGACTGTCCCAATATATCAGTAATTCCACAGGAATCAATATATTTTCCAACAACCTTAAAAAAATGTATTAGAATGTGGAAGGCACCAAAATTTATACAAATGTTATCATATTTAGGACTTTCGGTAATCTGAGTTTGCATTGCCATTTTCGCAATAGCTTAATCATATGTCAGAACTATTTTCTGTTATCCACATTCATTAGCTACCCTCTCAGCATAAAGCATTGTTTCATTAACAACGCTATATGAAGTCGGCGATAAATTAACTTTAGGGAAGTAATCGACATTTTGAACTTCACTATTGTCTAAAGTGATCTTACTCTTAAATCTTGTTGTATTTATAAGTAGTAAAGAAAACCTCGTACGAAATCTTTTAATATAGCATTTTTTTACTAATTTTACATTGCTTCGTTGTCATTAAATTAATAACATGTAATGGAATTGATCTTGTTTTAGCAGAAGGTTTTTTTTTAATAAGCCTGTATATCACGAGGAATCTCTTCGAATCTCCTTCTTTTCCACGGTAAACATTCCCCAATAGTATCTTCAATTGCATCCACGAAGCTGTATGTTGCTGGTGTTATATTTTTGTTATACCTCCTTTAGTATAATGCAAAATAAACAATTCATTAAAAGAATTGCTTCTGAGAAAACAAATTTATTAATTTAATACAAAACTTTCTTTATAATAGCTGATGCCCTGGCGCTCTCGGGCTATTTGTCTGGTTTCCACTTTTAAAATACAATTAATAAATTTTATTATAACTTTCTAGTACTTTCTTTTTATACTTATTTCGAACTTAGGAGGCCTTACATCTGGTACGGGGACTCTACTAATTGACTAAAGAATACTCTCTGAGATTCCCAGTTAACCATCACCATATTTATATGATTGGTTTACATGGGGTTGATACTCCCCTCCACAGCTTACCTAACATTCAGCAATTTTCTGAAGGAAAATTGATGATTCGTAAATTTTCTGTTTTGAATAACAAAATCAGGAAATTTCAGAGGAAATAATAAAATGCCAAAAGAATCGGATGGAAATGCATTCCATGCATAACAACTTACAGGGTCATCATAATTCACGACATTTCATGTCACCTTATCAATGCAACGAAGTGCAACCATTCAAGGGAACACCTGTTGAATAATTTTGTCGGTCTCAGACCGGTCGGTAACGTAGTCACGTATTGGTTAATAGCTTGGTGACGATTCGCTTTCATGAATGAATCATTTATAATATTCTGGGTAGCGAATGCTAGTGCATTTAGTTGTGTGTGTCTCGTGAAGAAATAATTATGATTATTTTAGGCACGCGCTAAATGGGATAGGTTTTCTAACACCTGATGGTTGTTGTTTATTGTTTTTGGAAGTGCACTTTTGCTACATACATACATGTTATTGCATTCACGTTAAAAATTCGTAATTTTAGGATTATGTAATAAAGTTTATTGAATTCTTAATGATGTGAAATACATTTTGGGATAAAAATTATGAAAATATGTTTTGACAGATTTTTTAGTAAATGCATGACGAGCATTTAAGATTTTGGGATGGCGTTTGGGTTAACGTTATGAATAGCGATTAGTGGATTCATAACCCTGGATTGATGGCTAATAGAACAGAAGTAGATTGGGTATATTTGCGAAGCGCACAACCCAAAATTAATCTAGTCAAAAATACTTTGCGAAGCGCACACCTATTGTTAAGGGATTACGCATTGTTCTAGCACATATCTTTACCTGGCCTAAGTAATATACCCCCGTAGGGTATATTTGCCAAGCGCGAAGATATTCACACAGGCAGGCAGGCAGGCACACACACACACACACAGAGGCAGGCTGGCAGGGGCACACACACGCGCGCGGCGCGTGTGTGTGCCCCTGCCAGCCTGCCTCTGTGTATGTGTGTTTGCGCGCCTGCCTGCCTGTGTGAATATCTTCGCGCTTGGCGCAGAGCGTACTCCTCCTATTGATATTAGTGGTTTAAAAACTTAACTTAACTTACATAGATCAGGCAAAATTCATAGATCAGGTAAAGATAGCGTGCTATAACAATGCGCTGACCTTAACCATAGCCGCGCGTTTCCAAAACAATGCGTAATCCCTTAACAATAGGTGTGCGCTTCGCAAACTCTTGCTTGTGCGCTAGGAGAAGTGTTTTTTTATGGCTTGTGCGCTTCGCAAATACACCCAGTAGATTTATATAATATGTTTCGTTGTAATCTTACTTAACCATCTTCAGCAGGATCATTGTCATAAAACTGATAAATGATTCCTACTGTATCATGCAAAGTATCTTACCGCTAAAAGTAGCAACAAAAGCGGTCATAGTTATGGAAAGCTACGTGGGTGCTCAGACCTTTATTTCTGTTCCAATTTCTTCTGAAACAGTATACCCTACAGTATGACCGCATTTGTTTAAAACCGTCAATAATAATAATAATAATAGCTAAACCTAACATAAGATGTTTAGCCAGTTGAATTCGCCCTTTAGTATTTACATAGATAAGCACAAAGATTTTATTTTATTAGCAGAATATTTTTATCTTGTATCCGGACCCTGAATAAGGCAACACATGAAATTAAATAGAAGCTCAGGAATTTCACATTCACCCTCAATGTTTTTCCTCGGAAATTCTAGTTTCAGAATCATTAATGAGCTTTTTCACATCAATTACCTGCTTATGAACATTTTTTTAAAGAGGTGTATCGGAAAAGCATGTCATTATAGTATCATTGTAGTGTTTCATGATTTTTCTTTCCAGAAACTGAGCAGTGTAATTTTCAAAGTCGTATTTCGAAAAAGTGTTATTGTGGATTGCTAAATCGCAAATAGAAATCATTCAATAAATATATATTTTGTGTTGCTATAATTTATTCGTCTACAAATGCACATAAAACATCAAAGGATTCTTTATGAATCTTTCGTAATTCATACCAGCAACTGTTGCTCTTTCGGATTTTTGCTCATAATTGATTCTACATATATTGAAAAACCAATTTGTTTTTATGCTTACCATACTGAGGAGAACTTATTTTTATATATATTATTAGCTATAAGTATTACTGCTAAACCTTAAATCATTTAATATCTTGAGTAAATATAAGATATATAAATTTACATATATCTCAAAAACATATCATATTTGGATCAATTTTGCTCGGCTGTGTGTATCGCTGTAAAGGCATATGTGAGGAACAAAATAAATAATTTAGCCATGTACATATGACTAATTTAAAATAATATTCACCTCTTGGTCCAATATCCCTGGTACTGTTTCTATCTGATGGGCATCAGGCGGTGTTGTCAATAAAACTGTTGGTGCTTGATTAAAAATCTCCACGCAATTTGGTGCCGCGTCATCCTCAGAGCGAACTAAAAATGTGTTCGGCTGAGCCTTCTATAAAAGAATAAGATATTTTTTCACTGTTAATTTGATTTTGTTAAATTATCAGTTGATTATACGGCTTTGTAAATAACATAACATTATACAGCAATCCCAAACAAAAACGATCACCCATCCACCCCAACCCTCTCCAATTTCGACGTAACTTTCAGAATTAGTTAAATATTAAATATTATTAAAAAATAAACTAATACAACAGAACTATTATTATAATATTTATTAAACATATATTTCTTAAGTAGATATTTAAAAACAATATAAAAAAAAATCATTCCTTTTTTTTTTAATAAATTATAGGATTTTTTTATGAAATTTTGCAGACATGGTAATAAAATTTTTTTTAATTCCTAAACTATGAGCTGAGCCCACGAATTTTTGATATAATAATATGTTTTAATGTTAGAGCAAATTCAAAATTTCTTATGATGTGTTTCTCTTCCGAAAGCAGTCAAAAATTCAAAATTAAAATAGTGCTTTTTTCAATATTTTTTTATTATTTCTATGAAAAGTCCCAATTAATATCATTAATTGGAAATAGGCTCAAAAGGATCGAGTAAGCTCCCAAGTAATCTGCAAATTAAAAAATACGACCAAGACCTATAAATTTGATGTGAGGAAGTTTTAACCTTTAATATTTAATTCCATGTCAATAATTTCGGTTTCATTGATAAATAAATTAAAGCCCTTTCCCCATTGACATATATAAAATGGACTGCTGATACTACTGAAAATGCTTGCATTATTTGACATTATTATGCCATCACTTTTCTAGAGTTGTCTCTTTTTGGTTTAACTACTTTATTCCACTGAACTTCAAATAATAAATTCTATACAAAATCCACCATATTCCAGTTTAAGTTCAGTAATTTTCCAAATGAATATACAGAATAGAAATAGATGGCAATACAATATCTGTAATCCATTCTTTGTCCCCCATACCTACTTTTAGGGGCAGGCAGACAAAAATTGCTTAATTTTATTTCTTTAAAAATCAAGTTTAAAAAATATTTGAAATAGTAGGAAATAATCTCGAATGCATCTGTACTTTGTTGAACTTTTAATATGAATAGTAAAACGAAAGTAAAACTTGAAATTAAGATAAGTGCCACACTCCTTCCAACAAAAACCGTCCAATATGAAATAGAAAATCAATTTGTGTTATATATGTCAGTGGGTTTCCAATAAGGCAACCTATTTTTTTCGACTAGTACTCGCCGAGCTATACAAATTGACATATTTATTTTCCATTTCTTTGGTGATGTTGTAGTTTGAGTTCCGTGCTCGGTTCGGAGAGCACTCAACTTTTCATTCACTGATCGATTTGAGGCTTTGATAGAAAAACTCACTTTTTGGTTTTTAAAATTTACTGGTTTTTATTAAATAATTTCTTTTTTTTTGTTACTAATGTTAGCAAAAATTTGTTTAAAACACCGTAGTATTAATTCTTAGCACTATTCCTCCAATAATTTATGAAAATTGTTTGATGTAATTACAGAGTTAATTTTTTCACACTTTTCCCGATAATTTATTTAAAATCGTTTAATACGATATGTTATTAATTTCCTTTTTTCTTTTAACACATATAGGTAGATAGTTTGAAACCTTTTTCGATAATTTTAACCCCTCAATCGTTTACTCCCGGACTGCCCTGTTCGACCGTTTTTTAAAGAACTCCTCGACGTTTGGTGATCTTGCACCCAGGTACCCACCGTTGCTTCAAAAGCTCTTTTTTTCTTTTTATTGTTTTCTCACGACGTTGAAAAAACGTACGTGAGAAAATGTACAAAAGTTTTGATGCATATATATGCATCTATGCAAACTGTAATCCGATATGCACTTGTGCGCCCGTCTTGAAATATTAATTTTAAGAGGGCGCGAATAATTCTGATAATTGTATGTATGTACATACAATTAGATTGTGGAAGTATAAGTAATGCACGTATGTACACTGTACATACGGAAAAAAAGTAAGAAGACACTGTATGTAGGTAAGTGTGCATATCGTGTGAGTGGAATGTGTGCCTGATAACAAAATTCAATTTATGCTAAATTGGATTTTGTTATAATGTGGGAATGCATTTCTAAATCCATTTTGAATCTATATTGAAATTTTAAATGAAATTTTGATTGAAAGAATTTAAATTAATTTTCAAGGTCAACTTTGCAATGCATCGATATATTGCATAGAGCAATATATTGTTGCATGGACCTTTATGGTTGTGATTTAGGCACCTGAGTCACAACAGTGAGATGAAAATACATAAAAAATAGACGAAAACAAAGTAAGCTGCGGGGTGTTGTGAAGATTTCCTAACAGGCAACCTATTTTTTTTCAAGTAGTAGGTACTGACCGAGCCCGCAAATTGGCATATTTGACTGACCGGAAGTGAAGCTTTTTCTCAACATCGCCAGCTGTTGTATACCTGAAAAGAGTTAAAAATGATAATTATAATTAATAATTATCATTGGAAAAATATCGGAAAATATTTAATTTTCATAAATATAAATAAGCTAATCACGCTCAAAACATGGTTAGCTTATCTATCTACAACGCGAAGAAATTGCCATTAGCAATTTCTTCAAATTCCTTTGCAACAAATAATAAAAATATTCCCACAAAACGACTTGGGAAAAATAAAGGTTTTAAGTTACATCCCAAGTCGTTTCAATAGAAAAAAGCCCCACGACAAATCCCACCTTCAGTAAGATTTGCCGTAAATTCGATATGTATGTACATATATACATACATACATATCGGGCGCATGACAATTGTACGTCGGTGAAGACTGGAACGATCAAGTCTTCACCGAAAAAAGCCCTTATCAGCAAATTTTCGCGAGCTGCATACATTGTGATCGCAACAATGTATGCACGATAGCAAGACGATGGTTCCAAGTCAAGTGCAGTCGAATTTTTAAACGAGGTCGAGTTAGAACCAAAACTGAAAAACGGTTGGTTCGGTCGAAATCGGTCCGGTGGTTAAATTAAAAAGAAAAGAGAGATAATAAATAGCTAAAGTCAACTGGCATGAATGTTACGAGTGTTTTATTTGGATACGTCACCCAATAACCCAGTGATCAACAGGTACGAAACACAGCGCAGGCAACCAACTAGCGTTGTCTTCAGCTAACTTAGTAACTAACTAAAGTTATATGAATTTTTCGATGAAATAGGACTAATGACGGTCGACTCCCCGACTATAAAAAAAAATGGGAGAAGCGACAGCTAGAAGAAAAACTTAGAAGATTGGAAACGGGAAACGATTTGGAGTGAGTTTGATTAAAGAGAACAAATTAAAGAAGAACAAAGACAGCTTTAAACGATAAATGGTCAAAGTTCAACTGTGGGAACATGTGACGGTAAGGTTTTGGTCGGTTCAAATTTCACTTGCATATTTCACGCGATCACTGAAAATGATAAAATTTAATGTTGGAACTTTAAGGAATAATTTTTTTTCCTCACACTACGTTGTTGGCCCATTTGAACGTCTCAAGTTTCGTAACGCCTAATGCAATAGACCCGCAGCGCTCTTAATGAAGAAATAACTAACGACTCATTAGTCTCATGATTCATTATAAACTGCAGACACGCAGCCATTTCTTTAATTAAGTTGTTCTGTCAAACTGGTTTCGATAAACTTATGACATTAAGGAAGTGATATGGATCGAATTAACCCGATAAACTTTGTTTTTATTTATTTTATTTTTTCAATTTAACAGTTTACAAATGGGAAAAACTTTACATTAAAAAGAATAAGTTTGTAATTTGAATTTCTTGGAATTTCTCCTTGTTATTTTTCACATCGGCATAGATGCACGGCGGAGCTCCACATTTATATTATATGCCAAATCCAGTACTTTTTTCCCCATTATAGCTATAATGAAGGTAGAAAACACTCTATTAGTGTTCTTCATTATCATCTGATTGTCGATCCATAATGCCGTATACTATGTGACACACGGAATTTAAATGAATAGTTAGTACTAATGATTCATTAGATCGTGCTGTGTGTCTAGGGTATAAGATATTTATGTACCCTTTGTCAAAAATACTTCAAATGTTGACATGCCAATACAGCAAAAAATCAATCTTGGGTCACGATCTAATATTTGATGCCTAATGATGTAAACATGTCGCAAAGGGTAATCGGTGTGGGATTGCCTTCAAGTGCATGCACTGCAACACAGCACACAACGAATCTTAATTCGCAAGCTAAGAAAGTTGGTGTGCTAAAAAGTGATACAAAAGAGAGTACAGATCCGAAGCAATTAATAACATTCGAAGGAAGAATTAATTTTGAATTACCTTCTAGATAGGAAGTACTATATATGTACCAATTAAATTAAACAGTAAGATAGAACTGCTCTGTTTGCCCGCTGAGATTGAGAAAGGTGTTACATTGGAAATTGTTTAACAAAGCCTTTGTGTTATACAGCAGCTATAAGTGTTATTAATGTAAACGACTACAGTGTGAAAATAAAAGACTACTCATCACAGTTGAAATCGCTTGATAATTATTAAATAATCAATCTGAATATAAATTCCTTTGAATAGCATGAAAATATTCAGTTAGGAGAAAATATGAATGTAGTTGAAGAAAAATCTCTTTACAACCTTCTGTATGAGTATGAAGACCTTTTTTATTTACCTAGAAAAGCACTTACTTATACTAAAGGTATCCAAATGATATTCCGATTCAATAAAATCAAACTCATTTAAAGCTAAAATGTATCGTCTTCCTCTAACACAACGCGAAGTAATAAATAGCCAAGTGAACAAAATATTAAACCGAGTAAAAGTCCCTGGAATTCGCCACTTCTAGCAGTTCCGAAAAAGACGGGCCCTGATGGGGAAAAGCGCTGGCGTATTGTAGGCGATTATGGAAAGCTCAATGAAGTTACTGTGAGGATGCCTATCCACTGACTAGAATAGACGATATTCTAGACCGCTTGAGTCATGCACAATATTTTTCCACTTTATATCTTGCTAGCGGCTACTGCGGCTACCATCAGATAGAAGTAAATGAAAATGACAGAGAGAAGACAGCATTAGCACTTCTCATGGGCATTTTAAAATTTAAATGCTTGTCTTTTGGGCTTAAGGGCCGCCGGAATGAATCATGTCCTTCTGGGTACATGCGAACTCAAGTCATGGCCGCACCTGAGAAATGCAGTTTTTTCAGAAGGAAATTATATATTTAGGACACAGGAGTACTACTAAATGTGTTCTTCCTGATCCAAGTAGAAGTAAATGTCTCCGAAATTTCCCAGTGCCATAGACTATCCGACAAGCACAATCATTTTTAGATTACGCAATTTACTATAGGAAGTTCATCACAAATTTCTCAAAAATTGCCGTACCAATAATAGGCTGCTCAGGATAAATGTAAAATTCAACTGGGATCCTTATTGTCAAACTGCTCTTGATACTCTAAAACAAGCACTTGTAAGTCCATCTATGTTAATATATCCTGATTTCGCCAAACCTTTAAGCTTAATCACTGACGCCAGCAATGATGCCTTAGAAGCTGTGTTATCACAAGGCCCAATGGGATGTGATAGACCCATAGCCTATGCAAGCAGGTCGCTCAACGATGCCGAGAAACGATATTCAACGACTGAAAAGGAGTTACTTGCAATTGTGTGGGCAGTAAAAAATTTTAGATGTTATTTTGATGGACGTCGCTATACAGTGTACACAGATCATAAACTTTTACGCTGTGAAGTAAATATAAAATATCCTACCAGTAGAATACTCCATCTCAGACATAAACTACAGTTATATTCAATACTATAATTACAGACAAAGGCTGGACGATACAACACAAATGCGGATACGTTAATTAGAATTCCCCAAGTTAATGAACACTTTTCCGAAAAATAAATCAGCTGAAAGTGCGTACTTGGCAATCACTAGATCAAAAAAAACAAAAAAAACAAATTGTTGATAGAGGCAAAGTAAGAGATGAAACACAAGTAAACAGTAATACCGAAGTTATGCGAAGTTCACTCCTAAATCTCACATTTCAATAAAATTTATTAGTTAAAAAACCCAATCCTTTCAATAAATTTGTGGAAGATACTTTGAAGAATAATACCACAACTGAAGTACGACTGATTCACGTAATGGAAGAAATGAACGAAGTCGCTTTATTCATGTTAAATGAATTACAAAAAATTTCGGAACAACTTACAATAACATTTTTGATTTTGGAATAAATTCCATTAATGCTTCCCGCTAAAGAATTTAAATCAATATATGATGAAATAACATCAGCTCAACATGATATACAATCTGATTTTTCAACAAGGCTTCTAACTAAAACATATTCTCAATGTTTAGGTGATAAATCCCTTATAAAATTCTTATACTTATTGTTGAAAGTCCATATTTTAGTGTAAATAAGATCTACTTAATTCCCACTCGAATAAAAGATGCTATTTATTACATTTTTGGAAATATACCAGGCAGTTCATTATTACACAAAAATTTTGAATTAAGTGAAGAAAAATTCAAATCTCGTTGCATCTAATTAAACATTACATTTTTCACTTGTGAATCAGTAAAGCCAATGCGTATCATCCCAAAGGAAGAAGGATGCATTAAAAATATGTTCAAAAATCCCTTCTCTTCTCAAAATATCCTACCTGAGCTCATCGAATACTCAAATATTTTGACGATCTTTTAGTTCCCATGTAGCGTGAAAATGCTTGGTTATATTGGATGCATACGTAGTCCACTATGTCAGTGTCCAGATGGCTTATCTACTGTGCATTTATAAGATGTAGGTATATATAGACATTTACAACCTTGTACAATCAGACTTGCAGAGTTTATTAGTCATTTTAAAACAAATGCGTTATATAATTTATCGTTTACCCAACCAGCAAGTCCAGAAATACCAATACTCTTGATAAATACAAACCAATTTTAAGAATGCAGTAGGTTAATGAGAATGACATTAAAAGCTTAAAAGTACTAGAACCATCATCATTACGTTACATTCTTAATTAAGTAGCAAGACTATTGAGCATTTACAGTTTGACATGGCTCAAAGCGAAGCAAGTAAATAGTGCAGTGTACTCTTTTTATTATAATTATAATAAAAAACGATGTAAAAGGCTCAGGCATCCACCAGAGGTAAAACGGAGGAGTGAATTCATTTTTCAACCTGTAGTAATTCCCAGAAGAAAACAAATCATTGTCCTCATACATAACTTGCCACAAAGCAATGATATTTGGGTTGAAACATTTGCCAGCCTCCAACTACTGATACTAACAATTAAAACGAAAAAGGGAATAAGATTACTCAATTATCTAATAATTTACTATCCAAGATTTAACAAAATTCATGTTAGTATTATAAAAATAAGTATAAACATAATGACATTATAATCTAACAACAAGAATAAATTAATTAACTAGCGGTTAAACAAAAGTTTCAAATATTCCAAAATGATAAATAATTTAGGGAGTTTAGTACAAAAATTAATATTATGTGCATATACAAAAGCCGACATTTACACACTTTTTTTTAATTCTTGTTATGTTTTTATATATACATATATTATTATGTTACCAAAAAAAAGGGGATTTAATTAATATAACAAAAAAAAACGACATCGAAATAAAACTAGAGTGTTACATAGAATCTGTGAAGGGGGAGGTGTCGTGTCCCTCGAGCAATCTACAATAAAACTCACGAATCAAATAAAACAATAAATCTTTCAACCAAAGAAAAAACATGAATTACATTTAAGACAATACTTTATTAACCCGAACTGACCTATCTTACTTTCTACTAAGCTACCTGGCGCTGAGGTAACCTGAACCGACTCGAATAAATTCCCTAGACATTCTGAAAGATATACTTTCCGAATTAATTTTAATTGCTCCCGCAACTGCTAACTCTGTCGCCAAATCGTAGTATTGGTATTTGCCAGCCTTCTGCACATTCAGAACGGTGCAAGAGGGTGCCAAGCCAATGCAAGTATTTAAGAAACATCTCTGGTAGCCAACACTCTTCAGTTTACATAATTTTAGTACCGGTGCGGACAGGGGCTTTTATGTTAACTAACATAACTTTTTAGTCAAGTGATAATACAGTAACTTTTTTACTGAGCACCTCGATGAGTTTCTTCGCCAACTCATCTATCAGCTTATCAATAAATTGGTATGGGGACTAATCTGCACGTCTAGTGCATCTAATGTACGAGTGAAATTTATATAAATGATGTTGAGCAATCACTGAATTGCGAAGTATATAAATGAGTTTAGCCCGGTGCTAGAGCAAATCTCCGCATTACATTCATCCAACCAATCATCATTAGCTCATCAGTGCCCATCTTTAAAGTATTAGATGATTATTCCCAATTTATTCAAATGACCCAAATGACCGAATCATTTACATTGGTCATTTACACCAAAAGACTCGTTTGACCTGAGTCACCAAAATGACCGATTTTGCCCATCACTAGTATACCTTTTCAGTTTCAATATGGGAATAGTAAACTTCAAAATGGAATAGTAAACTTCAACTTGAGAATAGTAAATTTCAATATGAGAATAGTAAATTTGAATTTGAGAATTTAATTTTTTAATTTAAAAAAAATAATTTAATACAAAATATTTTAGAAGCAATTTTAATTTTCTTTGAATGCTTGCGATGCAATTGGCACATATTGTTGGTGTGACTGTCTGAAAAACCTTCTTCCATGAGGCTTTCTAAGGCTCTTACTCTTTATTCTTTGATGGTTAAATCGTTTCTTTTTTTGATAATTCTCTTTTAACATAAGCTTTCACCACAGACCACACATTTTCAATGGACTATAGGGTCCAATGTTTAACCCCATTGTGCATTTTGTAAATTTATTGAAATTATTTTCAATAAATTTCAGTCTGTTAGACGAGAAATCTCCTTCATGTAATTTCTACTTGGTTTATCCATATGCCGCCAGGAAAAAAAGGAGGAACAATCACCCAATTTCATATAATTCACACATACTTTTTATAAAAAGTATTTATATGGGCAATTGGTGTGACCTCCAACATTGAACTTCTATGGTAGGCGATCAGAGATAACCATACCGATGAGACCTCTCTGATCGCTGGGTCGAAAAGTTCAATATTTTTGTTTTTGCACTTAAAATGCATTTTGTAAATTTATTGAAATTATTTTCAATAAATTTCAGTCTGTTAGACGAGAAATCTCCTTCATGTAGGGTCCAAGTTTCAGTATCTTGTTTTCATGGAATTCCTGCTTCAGTAAAACTTCTTCAACTTTACTGTGACAAGGTGCATTGTCAATTACCATAACAACTGGTTCACCATGTCTAATCATTGCTTAGCGAAGGCAGGTTTCCATCCACGCTTTTGCATTTTCTTTTTTGAACGAACCTCTTCTTATTTCATAATACGTAAATCCAATTGTACTGATGCATCCTATTACATGAACATTAGCACCTTTTGAACCGGCTACTATAGTGGTGCATCTTGTTTCTTTTAATGATCTACCCTGCGTTCTTGAAATCTGAATGTTTAAATTAGTTTCATCCATAAACAGAATAGGTTTATTTTGGGACTGAAATTCCAAAAGACATTCAACAAACTCTTTTCGATTTTGTTTTCTCAGCGCAGTTTCCCTTTTCGGGTTCATGCCTTAGGTATTTCAGCGTGTAGCAGAGAGAATCAAGGTGTTTTGAAAGGGTTGTTTTTGAAATAGAAACGTTAAACTTTTCTCGAAATGCAGCAATGAGTTCCGCCAATGTAATGCAACAATTTCTTTCAATCATTTCTAGGAAATAATCTAAATGAATTTGCGTAATTTTTTCAAATCTTTTCCCTCCTCGTTTGTCTGAAGTTTCACCCTCTGATAACCAACGATATGCTGTTGACTGAGGAATATTAAGTTGGTGTGCAAGTTGTTTCCAGTCTTTATTCATATTTGACACAGCAAGTAATTGGGTTTTTTTAGATTCTATTTCTAATTTTTTAATTCTTGTAGACATTTTTGACGGCTATCAATTTTAATATAAAAACTAAATTGTAATTATTCTCTAAAATGTAAAGAATTTTTTGAAAACCATCTCAAGGATTACTATTTTTATTTAGATTTCAACATTTCCCATACTATTCTCAAGTTGAAGTTTACTATTCCACTTTGAAGTTTACTATTCCCATATTGAGGTTTATTATTCTCATTTTGAAACTGAAAAGGTATTGGGCCCTATTCTGTCGGTAAAATTTTATCATTTTATGTTATGTTATGCCTTAAAATAAAATATTTCCCTAAAATCCTATTCTGTACCAGAAATTTTATTTTATTTTATGCATCGTAACATAAAATATTTCCTGTTATGGAGCATAACATAAAAGAACCTAAGCAGCACATTTTAAAGGTATTTTGACACATTTTATGAAAATGACATGCGTCAATGAACATTCGTTGTGCGAAAATTGCTTTAATTACAAACTAAAATGTCCACCGCCATACATAAAAATTACAATTTTGTTAGAAATTGTAGAAATTCGCACCAGTGCAGTGTATGATAAAATATAAAAAGTTAATTATATTTGCCTAGGTTTTAATTTTATGCAGAAGAGATCATACGATATCTTCGCGATCCTACGATCCATGTGAGTTGCCCAGCCTTAGGCTTCAAAAGTTCTTCCGGCTGGATAATTAATAAACTTCTTATATTGTGATTTGTAAAGTTATTTTGCAAATGTTTCGTTTTATGAAAACAAATTCAAATACTTATAGAGTAACTATAGCCTCATACCGAAAAGACATCTATTCCGTTCACTTTGAGTTAGGAATCTAAAATTGAACGGAAAGGATGTCTTTCTGCTGCTTTGCATTTCTACGGACATGGTTCGTATCAAACTCCAGTCAGGAGTTGTCATATTTTAGAACTTTTACACCCAAAGTATCTCAAGAGCTATTAAGAAAGCAGCTGCTTTCATAAATAATTATTTAGTGGGTGATTTGATAGAGTATCACGCAAATGTCAATTGACCAGCTGTTCAAAAAGTAATAGAAAACATAGCGGAATGTACTAAATATTTTATGTTACGTGTTCATAAAAGAATTCATAAAATAATTTTATGGAACCACGACAGAATACGAATTTTTAAAATATTTTATTTTCATTTTATGAAGAAGGGATTTTTTCGCCATAAAATAACATAAAATATTATTTTATGAAAAATTACAGAATAGGGCCCATTGTCTATCATTTGAAATTCGAAATTAGATTAAATTTCGATTACGGAATTCGCTTAAACTTTCGAAGTTCATATTTTCGAAAATATTCGAAATTAGACTTCAAATATACCTTTAATAACACCCATAAAAAGATATATTCAACTTAGGAATCCATTCATTATGGTTGTGATTTATGGCCAAATTTGAAGGGTCGCAGCCCCACTGTGCGACGTGTTGAAGCGAAGATGATTACCTTTATTGTTGTCACCTACTGGGGTCGTCTTCACTCCTACGTACAATGGTGGTAACTCGGGTGAGGAAGAGTTGAGGCAGGTAGCAGTAGGTAACCTGGATTTTTTACTCAGTCCACCCAATTATATAATGGTCCACTTTTTCCGCTATCTGAGGGAGAATCCGTTGATATTTCAGCAGGGACCTGGCACCCAATAGATTAGCTTCGATCATCGAAACTTCGCTTACTTGGAATTACTTGCTTATTGGGTCCGCAATTTAGTTTTCCTCTTGTTTATGCACGCGCCAATTTTTTTTATACAATTGATTGATTTTTACACGACTTGGAATTAATTAATTGAGTTCTCAGTTGTTGTATTTGCATATAATTAATTGGTTTCTTCAATTGCTTGAAATCATGGGTTGCTTCGCCCTTCCTTTCTCTTAAATTCCTCTTTTTTTAAATCCCAACGTGGCAAAAACCAACTCACCTCCTACAATCGGTAACCCTTAAGCTGATCTTTCGAGAGCAGCTAAGCTTAGTGTTATAAATGGCGCCCAAACCAACACTGGCCCAATAAAATTCTTGTAATATTTTACGTACAAAGCAGTGGGAGTTCCTTGTAGCGCTTCATGCCAACCCTGAAGGTACGACTACAGGCTTGCAATTGAAGTAACTGATTAATATGGATTTTCATAAATTTTTTTTTTTTTTTTGCTCCTATTCGTGTTTCTGTTTCGATAGTCTGCAAGGCAGATTAATTTCGTGGAGAATGCGGGTGGTGGATAGGGAATGGTCTTGTGACCCAGATGCCCAATACCCCGAATCACAACCATAAGGCCAATACATGAATATATTGTCCTATACAATATATTGATGTATCTCAAGTTGATCCTCAAAATATAAAATTATTTCATTTAATTTCAATCTCATTCAAAACTTAAATCGTATTCAAATTCATTCTCCTTCATTATAATAAAATGCAATTAAGCATAAATTGCATTTTATTATCAGGCACATATTCCATTCTCACGATATCCATACGTACCTACATAAGTATTTTCTCTTTTTCGTTTGTACACGGTACATACGTATACCACACAATTCCTCAAAATAGTCAAATCTAATGGTATGTCGTCATATCTTTAGACGGGCACAACTGCATATCAGATTACACTTTTCTTCATGTAAATTAAACTGCATGAAAATTTTTGCATTTTCTCACGTACGATTTTTCAATGTCGTGAGAAAGCAAAAACACAAATTAAAAAAGCTTTTGAAAATATCATAGGTACTTGGGGGCAACAAGACCAATCCTCAATGAATTTGTCTTCTACCGCCGAATAGCGCAATTCGTTCTTCTATGTTCTAACCTTATTGAAATTGCAAAAACAACTTCAGTTTTTTTTTTAAAGTAGAGCCTGTGTAATTTGTTATATAAATTATAATTAAAAATAGTTGATGAATCTGATTGAGTCTAACTTTTTTGTAACTGTAAAACTTAAACTATCTTTAAAGTAGAAACTGTGTTTTAGTTTTCAAACAAAGCTTATTGCTCAACTTTAAAAGTGAAATATAAATTTAATTAGTGGATTGGTTAAGTTGCATTGGTGAAATAACAATGTCTGAAACTAAGTTAAATATTAACCACACCAAATAAAATCTGTTTAAGCTGGAAAAGGTGCTTTAATTTATAAATTAGTCCAAATTTTTGTTTCAAATCTCTTCTCTGGCCGCTTCTTCTCAGCTAATCCAGGGATCATTGGCACCCAGGTCCCAACAACTGGTGGCAGCGGTACTTTTAAAACTCCAAAATCAGTGGCTAAACATTTAAAATAAAAATAACAGAAAAATAATCCAATAATAATTAAAATTATTTAAAATAATAAAATCCGGCCAAAATTATAACAACTGGGTAGCAGTGGTATTTTTCGAAATCCAGTGCATTCTACGAATAAAAGTTAAAATAAAATATATTAATTAAAAACTCGCCATAACAACTTATGGCAACAGTTATTTAACAACAAAAATTCAGTGCCTTTACATAAGAAAAGTGATTAAATAGTAATTCATCAAATAAATAAATAAACAAAGAGTAAATTGTAAAATGTTAACATAACTAAAAATCAGTAAAAGGAAACTTAAAGAAAAAGTTATAATATATTATATAGAGGAAATTAAATATGTTTAAGCGCCAGAGCGCAGAGCTCAGAGGCAATTTAGCGAAGCTTCATCCCTACCTCAATTATGACGGGTCAAGGAATGAAGCCATCTAGAATTCATCGGCCGGACGCTCGACGCATCAACAACAGAACACTTACGGCAAACACAGGACTATCATAATAATCCTGGAACAATCTTTACAAACATCAGCGAAATTTGGATAAAATATAATGTAGCCGTAAAAGTGATAACTTTAAAATTAAAGATTTTCTGTATGGACGTTAAAAAAAAATTCCCACAAATCAGATCGTCCCTAATAACATTATCTTTTTAGGAATATAACAAAGATAGCTCATATAAGGTTTCATATTTGTAATTAATCCACAATTTACTTACACGATCTGTGTAGTATTGCAACAAAACACAAGTGCCCACGACATTTGCAAAAAATGTTGCCCAAAATCAAATATCGATCCTTGCGATAGTACTTTATAAGCCTATCGACCAGGAGAAAGATATTGGTTGAAAGAAGCGAATTTAAATTGTTTTTATTTAGCAAATAAATTTCCTTCTTTTTTAAAACATACTACTAACGTCGAGTTCAAGTTGACTGCGCCGAGTACCTACACTTTTCAGTTAAGACTGCATGGATGTGATCTATTGCAACTTGTGCACAATTAATGGGGTATGCAATGTATGCGCGTGATAATAAAGGCCGAATTGCATTTATGTAGAATAATTATCACTCGTGAAAGAATAATTAAAATGAATTTCGATTGCAATTCATGAAATATGAAAGGTACTTGCAGATTAAAAAATAATGACGAATGCAAGTAACTTAGGGGAATGTTATAATATATATAATTATATATATATAATATATGTATATATATATATTATATATACATAATTATATATACATAATTATATATATATAATTATATATATATAATATATAATATATTATAATTATATATATATTATATAAATATATATAATTATATATATATAATATATGTATATATATATATTATATATACATAATTATATATATTATAACATTCCCCTAAGTTACTTGCATTCGTCATTATTTTTTAATCTGCAAGTACCTTTCATATTTCATGAATTGCAATCGAAATTCATTCATATATATATATATATATGTATATATATATATATAATATATATAATATGTATAATTTCCAAAATAATTCGTTGAAGTATTGCTATTATACATTGCTATAGAGCTCAATTTTATTATTCCTATACCATAGAGTACAGCGAAGTTTGAAATATCTTCACAGTTAATAACAACATTTTCCTTGTATTATGGGATCACATAAATCCAAGAAGTCTGTTCAGCTAATTGCAAATAAATTGAATTTTTCAAGGTCATGATGCGTTTTTCGCAAGAATTATTAGTATTATATTTAGCTAATAGATCAATTTCGCAACCACCATTTAGGTGAATTACGGATATAGGATATGATTCTTCACAAATATGTGCTTCACTATTTATAGTTTGACATTTATCTAAGTCGTGTTGGTCGTATAAAAAGTAATGCTGTCTCAGATTATTCACGATTATAAATGGTTTCTGTGGAATTATAAGAGAATAATATCCTATATTTTGCAAGGAAGTGGGAATACTTGTGATTTTGTAGGTATCATATATCTATGAAGAAGTAAGTGGTATGACTAAAACAAAAGTTAATGTATCATTAACGTAGAATGCGCGCGTTTCGATTATTTCATAAAATACTTCCATATACTCTGCTTTCGCCGCCGGTATTGGTAAGCTTAAATCACAGATAAGAAATACCCAGATATGGATTTTATTAGAGAAGCTCTGACGCCAAACGGCTGTGTATAAGCCAGCCACTCATGTGCCATAAGCCAGCCATAGCTTTTCGTTCCAATATGCACATCCGACAGCCATGTGCTTTCATCAGAGGCAACAACCAGTCAACTAAAAGCAGAGATATTTGGTTTATGATATATTTGTGTTAAAAGTTTCACCACAATTGTGATTGTGTGTTGATATTATTACACGTTTTATGTGATTTATTTACTTTTTTACTGGCAAATTACAGCAACAGGCACTCGCTACCGGCACAGCCAGTCTTAAGAACAGATATTATTGTTTATGGCTTTTGTGTATACGAATACAACTGTTAGATTTTTACCTCTGATACAGATATAATTGATTCTGGCTTTAGCGAATAGCAGATTAAATAATTGTGATTGTGTTTTGGTGAAATAAATAATATTATAATACAAAAAAAGAGATTTTTTCTAATTGTGTTTTATAATATATTTAATAATATATTCACTTTGTGATTAAAATGGGTAAACCTTGGCATATAAAATGCTCAATAGTGAATTGTTTGTCAAATAGCAAATACTTTCCTGAACGAAATTTTTTTTGTTTCCAAAGAAAGATTGCAAACTATTTAGCTTGTGGGTCAGTAAATGTGTGGAGTCAATTGAGGAAATTCAAAAGAAGAGCAAGCCGTACGTTTGTGATAATCATTTCGATAAAAATGATATCGGAAAAAGAAAACTTAAGAGATCAGCGTATCCGAAATTTAATTTGTCCTCCTCCTCCAATTTATCAGACAATAATTGCACACCACAACGAGCCTCTGGCGCTTCAGCAGTAGTTCCTGATTCTCATCCTTTACGTGCTAATAAGCAACCAGATATTAAGACATATATTCCTACATTAAATACGGTTAGTAACGATTTTACACTAGAGGAACTAAATAAAATGTCCAACTATATTCCAGTAAGGAGTGTAAATATTGAGGCTTATTGTAGTAATTGCAAAAATCTCAATGAAATCAATAAAATTCATCAATCTAAAATTTTAGAATTACAAGGTAAGTTAAAATTGCAAGACAATAAAATTATTAAATTACAAAAGCAAATTAAGACTTTGAATCGAAATCGGGATCGGAGGAAAATTTTATCTAAAATTCAGCCAAAAACTAAGCTTATGGAAATAATAGACAGCACTCCTACGACAGAAAATTCTAAAATTCTCTGTAAAATGTTATTAAATATTAAAACTAGTTACACCAAAGAAGAGAAGTGGATTGCTCAGTGTTTATTTTATAGAAGTGCATCGTTATATAATTTTATGAGACAATCCTTAAACTTAAAACTTCCGCATCTTTCTTCATTGTACAAATGGGCAAAAATAAAAAGTTTGTCACCGGGATTTAACCAAAGCATTATTTCAGAAATAAAAAAAGAAGTTGGAAAGTTTGATAGCAAAAATCGTGAAGTAATTTTGTTATGCGATGAAATGTCCATAAAGACAGATTTGCAATATAACGCTGTTAAAGATAGAATCAACGGTTACGTAGATTACGGGAATAATAACAGAAAACGTCAACTCGCTAAAAATGTATGCGTCTTTATGTTTCGTAATTTGTGTGGGAAGTCAAAACATGTCATAAATTACATAGTTTCCGCAAATACAACTCCAGTAGAAGTGTTGAAAGAGGAATTGTTTAAATGTCTTAACGTTTGTTTGGAGTTAGGTCTGAATGTAAAATCTATTACCTGTAACCAAGGACCAACCAACAGGTCATTTTTAGGGAATTGTGTATTTCTTGTGAAAACAATTATTTCATTTTTGAAAAAAAGAAAATTTATGTCTGTTATGACGTTCCCCACTTATTCAAATCTATTAGAAACAGATTACTTGATAGTGACTTTCAGACTCCTGATGGTATAGTCAGTTGGGATGTAGTAAAAGAAGTTTTTAGTTCCGAAAGAGCAAATAATACAAAACTATGCACAAAGTTAACACAAATGCATATCAACCCTACAAATTTCCAAAAAATGAACGTTCGTTTGGCTGTTCAAGCGATGAGCTTAACAGTCGCAGCTGCTATATCTACATTATTAGACCTCAATAAATTTTCCGATGACATCAAAGTGAAAGCCAAGGGAACAAAAATATTTTTTGAAAAACTAAATAAATTATTTGACATTTTAAATGATCGCCCATCTCTTATACGCGAATCGGAGAATTTTGAATTCTTATGTGAAATGAAAGAATATATACTTTTTATAAATAGAACCAAATCTAAAAGTCCCGTTTATTGCTTTAAAGGACTAAGTTTAACTATTAGTTCCATAATAAACGTCACAAATGAAATGTTTGAAGATCATAAAGATTTTTATTATATATATACTTCTAAATTTAACCAGGACCCACTGGAAAATCTGGGGCAAGAAACACAAATAAGAAGAACCCAAACGTTTTTGAACTTAATAGTATTTTAGCGAAAATTTTATCCATTAAGCTAATGTTTTCATCTAAATATTCAAATTGTGAAGAGGACACCGATCAGTTTTTACATATTGATTGGGAAGCTTTAAATTCTGCAGAGGAAGATTTCAATTCCCTTAATAATTTAGAGGTAACGGAAGAATCCTTGTTTGCCCAAGATGATGAATGTGCCACTGTTCACTCTATTTTTGAACTAGATTTGGACTTAATAGATCCTTCAGAAAACTTAGCACAAAATGAACTGGAGTATGTCACCATTGAAGACACATCTAGTAGGTATTTTTTGGGTTACTGCTGCAATAATTTCTTTAGTTTTGGAAAAAAAATTAGTGTCGGAGGTACCTGTGAGCATTGCAAACAAATTATGGTTAAAGAAAAAGGAGCAGAAAAAACTAACCAGAATGAAATTTTCATCGTTCATAAAAAATATAGGACTCACGACGGAAATTCAAGTGACTTTGGTAGCCTGATAGCACCAAATGATTTATTTTTTGATATATCTAAATTATAAATTGATATTTTCAAAGATTTTATACAGCGATCACCAGAAATAAATGACCTAAAACGAACGATTGAGGAAAAGTGCATAACACACTTTCACTTTAAGGATTGGCTTACTGAATTGGATCCTTGTTTAAACCACAGAATAAAATTTATAAAGTTTATGTTTTTAGTGCTTCTAAGAAAACACTGTAAATGGGAAGTGGACCGGTTAACAACCAAACAAAAGAGCACAATAAGAAAAAATCCTAATAACCCTAAACTAAAAATATTAAATCATCTGTAAAAAAGATGTGTTTATTATATATTATGTTTTTGAATAAAATACTATTGGAGTTCGAATGTTCTTTGTGCAAAAGCAATAACCATCTGCAACGATATGAGATTTACCTTTCCATAACTTTCGAAATTATTAGATTATGTATACTTATTAAGCAAAATAGAACAAAATATACAACCAATAATGAATTTAAAATTGGTGTACTAATTTTTAAACAGGGGCTCTTTCGTAGCGCTATTATTTGCATCTTTCCAGCTTCCATAATTTATACTTATACATGTAAGCCTATCGCATGTGTAAATCCTCTGTTCTTCCTGGCAGGAGCGGTGAATATTTAAATGCCGATTCCTTTGTTCAGCAGGAGAAACCAAAGTGAGGAAGTAAAATTTTGACTTATCACGCTGTAATTCTTCTTTGGCAAGATCGGTGGTTGCCTCGACAGCAGCATTAATGCCGAATTTCCGTCCATTGAAGTAAAAGTAACACGGGAAATCTATAGGCGACATAATTAATAATAATTTTGGTTTTTATGGCAATATACAGAAAGATTTGTAAAGAGACAAAAGAGATTGTTTTAAATTTATTTTATTTTTTTTTTTTAATAAAAAAAAAATATCGCTAGGGAAGAGTCATATCTGTTAATGTATTTTTATACCTTAGATGAAATTTAGTTATTACCTTATTTTTGTTTGAATGGTACAATTTTGTTTTTTGATCTATTTTGCTTCCTGTTAGACTGATTATCTTAGTCTATTAAATCACTGAATAATTTGAGGCATTTATAGTAAGTACTTGGATTGTGTTTACATCACATTTATGTTTAATGTAAGTATAACAGTATGAATTAACTTTGTGCTTAAATTTTTCAATAGTAATGTTAAGGAAAAAGTTCTTAAAAATAAAGTATTATCTGTTCAAAATATTCAAGAAGCCATAGTACATAGTACAAAGGGAATTAGGGCTACAGGCGACACCCCTCTAAATAAAACGAGTGAAGTCAGTTACCTCTGCGGTCACTTGGAAATACTGCTTTTGTGTATTGTTTGTTTATTTTTGTTTGCCCTATTTTTATTCTTTGCAAAATTATATAATCAACAGGTTTTTAGACTAATTGTATCAAATTCTAACACTACTTTTCATAATTATTATTAAGCGTTTTAGATTTAAAGGAAATTTTTTATTAACTGACAATTTGTACAAGGATATAAAGTGAAGCAGAAACAATTTTAATTTTCAATTGATTATTTTAATACTTATTCGCTTCCAAGTCCTTTAAATAAGACGTGTAGACGGACGGACAGACGGACGGACGGACGGACGGACATGTAAAAATCAAAATAACTTTTAATTTTATGCATTTTTTTGCTCTACCAGCATTATTTCTGTGCGTTTCAAACGGAATGACAAACTTATGTTAGAGAAAAATGCAAAAAAAGTAATATGTGGGATATGCTATTTTCAAAATTGTTGTCAAAAAGTTAAATGGTATTTCATGTGCTTCAGTTATGGAAAAAGAAAATACCGATATATTTTTAAATGCTGAGCAATTAATTATGTACAAAGATTTTAAGAAAGATGTTAGTTTGCTAATTTAAAGAAGTCCTTACGATTTTTTTTTGTGTTTTTTTTAGTATGAATTACAGTTTTTATGATATAAAAAGATTTTCAATACTATTTGCAAATTTCTCATATAAACGAAAAAGCTATAAAATTATGCATAAGTAAATCAAATGAAATATATCTCGATTGGTATTCTGAAAAATTTCCTTGTTTGAAGCATAGAAAAGCAATACTGGATTTCTGAATCGTTCTTTTGAGAAAAAATGCACATGGAAAATTAAAAAGGAAATAGAAAATAAAATTATTCATCACGATCGCTTAAAACATTTGAAACAATAAAAAAATAATATTTTCGAGTTGAAAATTAAATTCAAATGGTAAAAACTAAAAACATCGACAAATTTTAATTTGTATGTATTACTGCATAAGTAAAAATCCCCATATACCATACCAGTTTTTTATACACAATCTCCAGAATTATTTTACTTCTGTTCCATGTTCACGATTAGATCAATATTTATATATGTAATATTGTAATGTATACCCACATAGAGCAAAAAATGCTCTCTAATTATTATTAGCTCTCGTCTCTACATTTTACACAGCGGTGCACTAGCATAGCAAGCAGGCACAAGCAATAACAGCAGAGCGGCAGAAAATGCTTTCCAAGTTGTTATACCGAAACAAACTAATTTTGCTCGAGCTTTTGGTTTTGAATTGTCTACATATTATTAAAATTCTTTGGTATTGGTGAGCTTTCCAATTTCGCCTATATGAAAAACAATGAAAGCGTCTTGTGTGAAACACACAATTGAATGCTTAAATCAGAGACACCATCACTCAAATATTGATTTCCACAAAGTCAGATGGCAGCAGCAATGTACACAAAACCATTCTGTTTGCTAAAATCCACATCTGGGTATTTCTTATCTGTGCTTAAATCGTTTGGAAGATGGGACTGAGTTTTTAATAGCTCATACAACATCGTGGTAGAGTCTATTACATATGGATGCAGCTTCCCTTGGATAGCGTGTGTTATAATATCAACCAAATATGATTGTGTTAAAGAGAACTGATCAAGGAGTAATATAAAGGTCATGAAAACTTCTGTTAATGTAAGGATTGTCTCTGTTAGGAGTGCATTAGAGTTAGTCATATTCACCTTTTGATCGAGCTTATAATTTACCTTTCTAAACTTTCCATCAAGTACGTTAATGTATTGGAGGGTTGCGTTAAATTGTTCTAAAGATGATTCGTATATCGTAGTTTGCTGTTGGATTAAGGAATGAATATGGTTTTGGTTTGAGGATTGTAGTTGTAGTCCTCGTTATCTAGAGTGTCGAATAGTTGTTTGGCTACAGTACCCACAACGTTCAATATACCACGTTTTTTTTTACGATATTAGTACTTATAGCTTTATTATGAAAATTAATATTAGATATGGACTGGTTCATTTGAAACACACATTCTCGTAAGTTGGTTTTTTTATCGAGCAATTTATTACATGTTTCCCTTACTTTTTCGACCTGGGAATTTAAATATTTATACTGAAATTTTAAGTCCTGTAGATCAGTGTATACCAGCAACTTCCATCTGTCGTAGAATAATTTAAGAGAGATTGCTACAAATAGAAAATAGTTTCGATGAAAGAATTTCTCCGTTAATCAAGAGTTTTAATTCAGGATTGCGTGTTATTCGATAAATAATTTTAATCTATTACTATGAACTTTGGTAGGCTTATTTTTTATAAGAATAGTTGCGTTTACGGTTTCAGTTGATAACAATTTATAAGGGCCGGTCCAAACTGGCAATAATATTTCACATTTTCCTTTATGAGTGCCTTCGTCTCTTAGGAGTACCAGATAATTTTTTTTAAATGAGGAGGGTGTAACGAAGTCACAAATTTGGAACCGAAATAAATTATTTTTGCCCGCCAATGGGTTATTTAATCAAAATTTGAACTTAATTTCAAGTAACCACGCCACTGGGGCATGCTAACAAGCTGCCATAGTCACAGGCTGCATGATCAGCACGCCAGCACATGTACTAGTCAAGTACAAGAAAAGCTTTTCAAAAGAGCTTGCAAGCCATTGAGAAGCTCTGATCACCGGCTATATAAAGCACGCCATTCGCCCACAGAATTCAGTCTGGTCAGCGAGCTCGACGAGACATTTTACTGGGTGACTAGTGGAGCGCGAAATGCCCACTCTAGTAAGCCCTCGCATGCCGTGTGAATAATCCCCGTGCATTTTCTCAAATATCCGTCCCCATCCGTTGTGTTAAGGTTAGCGTGAACCATCCCGCCTTAACATTTCCTTGGTACGTCGTGTGATTTTTCCCCGTACCATCCGTCCTCATCCGTTGTGTTAAGGTTAGCGTGAACCATCCCGCCTTAACATTTCCTTGGTACGTCGTGTGATTTTCCCCGTACCATCCGTCCTCATCATCATCCGTTGTATCAAGGTTAGCGTGAACCATCCCACCTTAACACTTCCTTGGTACGTCGTGTGATTTTTCCCCGTACCATCCGTCCTCATCCGTTGTGTTAAGGTTAGCGTGAACCATCCCGCCTTAACACTGAATTGGTACGCCGTGTGATTATTCCCCGTACCATCCGTCCTCATCCGTTGTGTTAAGGTTAGTGTGAACCATCCCGCCTTGACATTTCCTTGGTACGTCGTGTGATTTTTCCCCGTATCATCCGTCCTCATCCGTTGTGTTAAGGTTAGCGTGAACCATCCCGCTTTAACATTTCATTGGTACGTCATGTGATTTTTCCCCGTACCTTCCATCCTCATCAAATATTTTCTTGGTACGTCACCGTCTCCCTCTCAGGTTATTCTAGTGTATAGGTAACAAATAGAACTAGATTAAGTTAGTTGTGTAACTGGTAGGCTATTTGGTTAAATAAAGAATTATTTTATTTATATTTTGTTCAAGAAAGAATTTTTTGGGATTCTCCGGTATATAGCAAAAGCTAAAAAATGTTCTAATTTGTTATTTCATCACACAACCCATTAATTTTTGGTGACAAGCTTCAAGTCTTGGTTTGACTCATCAACAGGTCACAAATAGCGAAATTGTGTGATTTGAAAAACAAATGAAAAAATGAAAAAAGAAGAAAGAAATGAAATGAGTGTTAGGTTTTCTGCTGACACGAAACGCTTCTTCTTCTTCCTTTTCTTTTTTATTTTTCAGCCCACTGTGTGGCGTATACAGGTTCGATTCGTTTCGAATGAATCTGTTTCTTTAAATTTTTTAAATTTTTTTAATAAATAAAAAAATTGTTTTTTTCTATTTTCTCAAACTTTTCATTTCTTTCTTCTTTTTTCATTTTTTCATTTGTTTTTCAAATCACACAATTTCGCTATTTGTGACCTGTTGATGAGTCAAACCAAGACTTGAAGCTTGTCACCAAAAATTAATGGATTGTGTGATGAAATAACAAATTAGAACATTTTTTAGCTTTTGCTATATTCCGGAGAATCCCAAAAAATTCTTTCTTGAACAAAATTAAGTTTAACCCGGTAAAAAGTCCAAAAGAGTAATCTTTTTATTTATTTTTCCTCCTGGGCTTGTATAGGAGTGTTTTTTCCTCATATAATTCACACCCAGAATTTATTTCTGAGTTTATATGAGAAGAGATCAGTTTGATCTATTTTCAAGCGTCTGCAGCAGGCAGAAAACCAAACTGCACCGATGAGTGTTAGGTTTTCTGTTGACACGAAACGCTTCTTCTTCTTCCTTTTCTTTTTTGTTTTTCAGCCCACTGTGTGGCGTATACAGGTTCGATTCGTTTCGAATGAATCTGTTTCTTTAAATTTTTTAAATTTTTTTAATAAATAAAAAAAAATTGTTTTTTTCTATTTTCTCAAACTTTTCATTTCTTTCTTCTTTTTTCATTTTTTCATTTGTTTTTCAAATCACACAATTTCGCTATTTGTGACCTGTTGATGAGTCAAACCAAGACTTGAAGCTTGTCACCGAAAATTAATGGATTGTGTGATGAAATAACAAATTAGAACATTTTTTAGCTTTTGCTATATACCGGAGAATCCCAAAAAATTCTTTCTTGAACAAAATTAAGTTTAACCCGGTAAAAAGTCCAAAAGAGTAATCTTTTTATTTATTTATTTATATTGTAACTGAAGGAGTTTCATTTTTAAGAAACCCTGGTCCGACGAGCTATTCGCAGCCATCCCACCGAAACTCCGTTACAAGGAATTCGAACGTTTGTCCTGTTGTTCTTTTGAAAACCTTTTATTTTTAATTGGAGTTTCTCTAGCTAGTTGGTGGGAATGTTGTAGACGCGATTTAAGTTCGTTTGAAAATATCTCATAATAATAACATACTCCTGGTGGTTTAGATAATGAATATGGCAATTCTGCCTTGTGACTATAAAGAAGTTCGAATGGTGTAAAACCAGTTGAAGTGGAACGAATACGGCATACCTGATCCATTCATCCCAATCATCTTGTGACTTATTGATAAAACGTCTCAAGTATTCCACAAAGTTACGGTAACTTCTTTCACATGATTCGTTCGACTGCAGTCTGTACGCTGTCGTTTGTAATTTAAAGAATTTTAACAGTTTACACCACTTCTTTGAAGGTTGAGCTAAGGAAGTGTTGACCCTGATCGGTCAATATGTTTTTAGGAGCTCCGAATCGGAAAATAATATCGGTTACGAATTTTTTGGATATTGTACCTGTTTCTTGGTTGGGAATCGGTATAGCATCTGCATATTTAGTCAGATCATCGATAAATGTAAAAAGGTATACCGATTATTATTATTAGTTGTTTGGTAGGGACCAACGATGTCGAGGGCGAGCTCCTCAAATGGGAATTTTGCAGTAGTTGTTATTATCATTGGCTCCTGAGTGTATCGGGTTACTTTCGCCTTCTTACACTTCTCACAGTTTTTAATGTATTTTTGGATAACCCGATATATGTTCTTCCACATATAGTATAGCCTCATTCGTTTAAATGTACGGTTAACTCCTGAACGACAGTTTCCTTGAAAATGTACTTCAACATTAGACGTAGGTTTTCGTATTTCAAATGGCGGAAGCCAATTAGTTTTATAGAATTCGGACAACAAACTTTGGTAATATATTCTCTTAAAAGGAATGATTTAAGATTGAAAATACTATTGAATAGGTCTTCATATGTGGTTAGATTCTGAATTTCATTCGTTACTATATAAATAATATAATTATTTCCTTCTTTAAGCGGTAGTATTTGGTATTTTGATTTTATTTGTTGCTCTAAGAGTTTTGTGTAGGGAAATATTCGCAATATTGGTAAAAAGATTGTCGTCATTATCTATGATAGCTGGGTTGATAATAGGACTTGAGTTTATTACTCTATTAAAATCCGTGTAGGATATTTCATCGTTGTAACTAGTATTCTGCATTGCAAGAGCCTCTTCAGCAGGACTATTCCCGACTGGTATGGTTTCTATATTGTTTTTAGGTTTTATAGAACGAAGGGTCTGTAGATTATTGTAGATTATTTGAAAATCAAACTCCTTGAGTTTTAGTCTCCATCTCATGTGGTTAGAATTTGTATCCTTACAATTAAAGAGATAGACGAGATGTTTATGATCTGTTTTCACCTTAAATCGTTTTCCAAAAAGGTAAGCTCTTTGTCAATTGACGAATAATTTTTCTCACTTTTTCCCAAATTGCGTGAAGTATAAGCAATAGGGAAATCTCGACCTACTTCTCCCTGTGATAGGACTGAGCCGATAGCGATTGCACTAGCATTAGTTGTTAATATAAAATCCTTAGAGAAATGCGGGTATTGAAGCAAGGGTGGATTAATAAGTTTTTCTTTCAATGTGTTGAACGAATCAGTGCAGAGAGCAGTCCAAATGAATTTTTGATCCTGTTTTAATAGATTTGTTAGGCGCTGTGCGATTTTCGCGAAGTCCTTAATGAACCTTCGGTAATAGCCCGTGAGGCCCAGGAACATCTTTATTCCTTTAGAATTTTTAGAAACTGCAAAACGTTTGACACTTTCAATTTAATTAATGATGTGTCCTATTTCAATTCCGATTTTAAGAATTCACATTTTCCGGGCTGCAGCTTCAGATTATGAGCTCGAAGACGATCGAAAACTTCAATCAGTTTAGAATTATGCTCCTCCAGTGTTTTACCGTAGATGACTATGTCATCCATATAGACGAAGACTTTGGATCCTTGTAAACCTGACAGAGCATTACTCGTGAGCCTCTGAAACATAGGAGGGGCTCCTTTTAGTCCATACGGCATACAAAAATATTCCAAATGACCTAACGGAGTAGAAAGTGTTGTTTTCTGTCTGTCTTTTAGATTCACCCTTATTTGGTGGAATTCACTCGCAAGATCTAAAATGGAGAAAAATTTTGAACTACCTAACTGATCCAATATTTCAGTAATATTAGGGAGAGGATAGGCATCGCCTGACGTCGTCTCGTTCCGGAAATCCACCACAATACGCCACTTTTTATTACCTTGCGCGTCTGGTGTTTTTGGAACCACTCCCAAAGGGAAATTCCAGGGACTATGGAATGGCGTCACAATTTGATCTTTAAGCATTTGTTCCACTTGAGTATTCACCTCGGCCTTTTGAGACTCTGGTAATCTATAAGGTTTAACATAGATAGGTTCGATATTAGGAGTTGGAATATTATGGTGCATAAGTTAAGGATGGAATCACGCTCCAGATTAGACAAATGTTCGGTTCGAATCACGTTTTGAACACTTTTTATTCTATCGTAAATGGAAGGGTCTGATTCACTTGAAGTATTCATGTGAAAGATATTGTAATTACTTAACTTTTCTAAAAATATCTCGTCGGCATTTAACACAATATCTTCTTCGGTGGTGTTTATTAATGGAACCCGACAAGAGTTATTCACAGAAGATGTTATGCAATTTCCACCAAGGATGCCATTCTCTAGTTGACATGATAGACAAATGCAGTCTTCGTTAAATCTAGTTTTAATTTTGGCTATAATTTTGGATCTTGCTCGGACAGTTACATCTGATAAGGAAGATATTAACTCTAAAGAAATGGGTTTACCACTCATAAAAACTGAGAATAAATCAGAACCAAAGTCAACGGTTTCCTTATGGAGTTCAAGGAAATCTTTTCCCAAGATTCCGTCGAATCCACCAGTTTTGTTGTAAATGACGTAAAGGACGCACAAATAAAAGGCGAGAATTTATGTTTTATTATTTTTAATGTAACGTTAACTTCTTAATTTCTCCTTACTGGAGAAAAGCGAAAAGCCCGCGATCTTACACTAACGTCGAGTTCAAGTTGACTTCGTCGAGTACCTACACTTTTTCAGTTAAGACTGCAATATGCAGAGGATGTAATTAGATCTATTGCAACTTGTGCATAATTAATAGGGTATGGAATGTATGCACGTGAAAATAAAGGGCGAATTGCATTTATGTAGAATAGTTATCATTCGTGAAAGAATAATTAAAATAAATTGAGTTTGCAATTCATGAAATATGAAAGGTACTTTTAGATTGAAAAAAAAAATAACGAATACAAGTAACTTAGGGGCATGAACTAGATGTTTAGGTACGTGATAATGAGTATGCGGCCTTACAATAATACCATATCAGCTATTGTTTGAGTATTTACCTCTAATTCATTCAGCCGGCTGTACATCTCCTGCTCGTTTCCACTATCCATAGTACCGATGAGATAGCGCATCGCATTACCTATTCCATCGAAGATGGATCGAGGTTTGCGTGGTTTAGGCACTGCTTCTTTAATAATATTAGTACGCCTCTGTATGTTTTCCATCAGTGCGTGTACATATCTTGTTTGTAGGGTACATAGAAACTGTTCAGAGTATTTGTTGCCACACAACTGGTGTACGTAGTGTTCCGCTCGCTCTGCCAGTCTCGTCTGATTTTCCAACTCGGCCAGATCTAACTCACTGATGACGCTCCAGTTGTCGTGGTAACTGATAGGCTTCCAAGATCCTCGAATAGCGCTCCCGTATTATTTAGAGGAGTGTTGGAATAAGGTTGTTCAGCGCGCTCCTGTCGTGATTAGCAACAGTGCGTAGAAAATTATTGATCGCATTGTTATCTAGGAGAGGACAGGATAGGATATTAAAATGGATTTTTGTTGTCTTTGTAGCTTACATTCCATTATTCTTTCTTTTAACGTACGTATGGAAAAAAACTACTTAGATTCTATGGACACCATTTTATTCGTAGAAAGGTTTTAGACTGTTGTTATGTACCGTGACCTCTCATTTACGAATTTTTATTATGGTGTTTATGGAGCTAGGGATGCCGGTTACCATGCAGGGTCCTACCCAAATCTGGGAGAGCTTATTTTTACGACTCTCGCTCTTGAGTAGAGCCTTATCTCCTCTGTGAAATGTCAGGGGTCGTACAGCTATGTCATAGTAGTTTTTGAGGATTGTTTACTCATCAGAAGATTTTTCCTGGCCATCGCGTAAGACTTCTTCTTCTGAGGATATGGTAGTAGCTCTCGTGGTTATATACGAGTTCTAGATCTCGCCTTAAGTTTGACGGAACGTCTGCTGTAAAGCCGGTCAGTCAATGATCTATGTGCACGTTTGAGTGCTCCATTTGATTGGGGATGGTAAGCAGAGGTTTGCAGCTTATTTATTCTAAGGAATTTATTTATTTATATATTCCGTCTACCGATATACAATCTTACAGACTATTTATATTACGTGCAAAAAATATATATATATATATATATATATATATGTATATACAGAAGCAAAAACACATGCATTACGTGAAAATAATAAAATAAAACTTTAGTATATAGGATTAGCATAAATTAAGGGAGATCCAAAACAAAAATGAAATAAAATACTAAAAAAAGTTACAGATAAATACTAAAAATGTGAATGATAGTAAGACCAAAAAGGACAATTAGAATACATTAAAGAATAGAACAAAGTATTTAAAATAGGCATAGTGCAATGTATTAACTAAAGCTAAGTACAAAATTATTTACTTGATATACTACGTACAATAGAATAATAAAAAAAAATTTGAACAAGATCAACAAGCTATTAAATGTGATCACAAATTGAATTTATGAGAATGAAGTCATAAAGCTACTTACAGATTTTTGAGTAACGCACCTATTGTCAACAAAGTCCATCATGCCACTACAAAGATTAAATTGTCGAATACAGCGACTAATTGGACCATTAAGTCAGTAATTAGTTCTGCGAAGGGATTCGTACAGAATGGAGAAGAATCTCAAATTCCTAGATGGAATGTAAAAATGAATGTGCTCGAGCAGGGAAGGAGAAACATAACATTTCGGGTCTTCCGTCTGGTAGACAATTTTTGTAAGTCAATTAATTGACATCTTCCATGCGGAGGTAGATCAGCACTCCAGTTGAGCTTCCTCAGGGCGAACCTGGTGAATCTCCGCTGAACGCCCTCAACTCTATTGCTATGAACAGCATAGTAAGGATCCCACAAGACAGAACAATACTCAAGGATTGGTCTTACCAAAGAAATGTATAGACTTTTGAGTGTATAAGGGTCCAAAAATGCTGCAGAGACGCCTGACGAAGCCAAGACGAGAGTTAGCCTTGCTCACGATGAAATCTATATGCTGGGAGAATGACAACTGAGAATCAAGCAAGACCCCAAGATCAGATGATAGATTACATTTGGCAATTGGGTAACCGTTAATGGCTAAATCAAGTAGTACCGGTGAGGACCTTCTAGTGAAGGTAACATGCTTGCACTTTGATAAATTAAAAGATAAATGATTTAGGCAGCACCATCTAGCAAAACTAACAAGGTCGTGTTTAAAGTTAGCTACATCTTGAGTATTAACAATCCTCATGAAAATCTTTAAGACATCAGCAAAACCAAGGCACGAAGCAAAACTAAAAATTGTAAAAACATCATTAATAAAAATTATAAAAAGAATAGGAACCAAATGACTGCCCTGAGGTACACCAGAGAGTACACGAATAGAACGAGATGTTATGTCATCAATAACAACCATTTGCCTTCGGTCCGATAGATAGGAAGAAATCCATTTTAGCAAAGAAGAATGAAAACCAAAGACACTCAGCTTCGCAAGAAGCAGGCGAATGTTTATCTTATCAAAAGCTTTACTGAAATCAGTGTAAACAGTGTCAACTTGACCTGAATCCTCCATAACCTTTAGTGAGAAATTAGCAAAGGATACAAGATTAGTCTCACAATATCTACCCTTAATGAATCCATGTTGATGGGGTGAAATGTGCTCCTTAACAAGGAAAGAAATTTTATTAGTTACAATACTTTCGAACAGCTTGGGAATAACAGAGAGCTTACAGATTGGACGATAGTTAGAAACATCGTTTTTAGCGCCAGATTTATGTATAGGACGTAGTAGGGAAAGCTTCCACTCGTCGAGAAAAACACCTGAAGATAAAGAAATATTGAAGATATGGTACAATGGTTGAGATAAAGCCTCACGACAGCCAAAGACAAAGGCAGCCGGAATCTCATCAGGACCTGAAGTGGACGATGTGTTAAGCTTATTTAGGGCATCAATAACATTATCAACCGATATATACAATGATCCTAAATCAACGGAGGAAGGTATGTTCGTCATGAGG
This sequence comes from Dioctria rufipes, assembly GCA_963924295.1. Lineage (NCBI taxonomy): Eukaryota > Metazoa > Arthropoda > Insecta > Diptera > Asilidae > Dioctria > Dioctria rufipes. The sequence goes on from OZ002741.1 coordinate 115,074,811, forward strand.
TCACTATCTAATGGTTGACCCGTATCCATAGCATAAACAGATTCAAAGTAGTCCGGAAAGATATTACAAGTATCAGTGATGTTATCTGCTATCCTATCATTATTATGGACGCATGAGGGCATTCCATAAGAGTTCCTTTTTCCATTAAGGTAGGACCAGAACCTTTTAGCATTATGCTTAATATCAGATTCTATGGAATTCAGATATTGATTATATAGGAATTTGTTTAAGAATTCATACTCCTTACGAAGTCTTTTGAATAGAATACCATCATTAGTATTACCAGTAGCCTTATATTTCTTATGGGCTACATTGCGAGCATTCTTTAAGTTAGCCAATCTACCATTTCTCCATGGATGGCCAGAACTGCCCCTCCTCGATGCTACGGGCACATGAGCAACAATAATCTTATCAAGAGCTGCAATAAATTTAGAGTAAGCAAGCATTAAGTCACATTCAGAGAACAAGCTCTGCCAATCAACTAAATTAATTTCATCATTTATGGTAGCATAATTGGCTTTTTTAAAATTGTAAAAGTGTAAAGAATCACGTAAATCAAGACTATTACTAGCATTAAAGTGTACAACAAATCCCATGTTAATTTCAAGTGCACAATGATTAAAAGTATCTTTAGAAAAGTTAAAATAAGCTACATCGACAGTACAAACTAAGTTATCACTAACAAACACTAAGTCAAGAAATCTACCAATCGAATTAGCTACACTGTTAATCTGATAAAGACCCAATGACATCAATCCAACAATTAAACAGCGTTCAAAGTCCTTCAATACATTATAAGGAACAAGCATCTTTTCTTCATCACTCCACAGCCAGTGAATATTTCCAGCATTAAAGTCCCCGAGTACGCAAACATGATCATTTTCGTGAACCATAGTCTCCAGAATCCAACTAATATTCGAGATATGCTTCTCATAGATCTCCACATGAGAGTTAGGTGGAATGTACGAGACAAAGAAAAAAGCAGCAAGATTTGCAGATGATACACGAACGCAAATTTGCTCAATTTCATAGGACGAATGAAGCAATATAATTTCGCGTGATTGAATTTTTGAGTTTACTGCCAGCAAGACACCTCCACCGCGGCTAAGTCTGGATTCAAGAGCACGATCCTTGCGGTATACCAGATAAGCTGGGTTAAAAATTTCAGACGAATGAAAAGATGGGTTAAGCCAAGTTTCAACCATCGCAATTATATCATAAGTATGTTGAGTAGAGCTCAGGTAGATGTCATTGACTTTTGTCCTAAGACCGCTCACATTATGAAAATAGCATGATAAGGAGAAGTTTATTTTTAGAGAAGCATCATGAGTCGCATAGCAGCTATCAGTCACAGAATCATCATATATATTAATATTGGAGCCGCACATTAGGTTTCTAGGTGCAGTGATTGCTGGGCATTTGAGTTTTATGGTATATTAACAAACTTCCGCACGATAATCCCACATGGCCAGACATCACCCTTTAGGAGGTCAGGAAATTTGTATTCAGGAACTCCGAGCTTGAAAGTTAAAAATTTCAGTGAAGACAAATCCACGTCTTTTTTAGTTAAATGCTTGCAGACTAAAATTTTGGGTTAAATATTAAATTTGGATGATATAAACTGGATAATCTTCTCTTCTGTAGTATTGCATGGATAGAGACGAGACAAGTGAAGCCACTTGAGCTGAAATATCCTGGCAAGACGAAGAGCCAATTATTTTCAACTGTCGTCCTCTGGTGATACCAACTTTAGCTTTAGCCTGATCTAGATCACTGGTGTGCGGAACAATCATACTTCCATTAGCAACCTCATCGACTACAACAGAAGAAATTCCATCAGTGACTTCAGCAATCGAGCCCGTATCAGCATTAAGGACTATATCATTGACAACCCCCCCAATGGGGTCAACGGATTTCTGATTATCAATAAATGTACTTACAACTTTGGCATTTGTTTTCGGCGTTATAATAGACTGTGGCTGGTGCAATAATTTATCAGCATATGACTCCTTGGTATTTCTTGCAATATTGCTGATTTCACTCAGCATTATATTGCCATGTGTAGATAAGGCTTTTAGTTCATTTAAAATTTTTTCAATAGCACACTCTTGCTGGGATAATCGTTTTTTGCTTTCCGCAACATCACCTAACAACATGTCAAACCTCTCGAGAACCATTATTTTAAAATCAATACATGCATCACAAAGATAAAGCATGTTTCTTTTTATGAGAACACTCTTAACGTCATAATCGGTTAGGTTAGCACATTTCGCACAAAAAGACTTGCGACACACACCATCACATTTTACACTTAAACCATTTCTAAATGATTGGTTACAATTATCACAGCTAGCTGGCATTTCAGCAAATATTGTATTGTTCAAAAGTACAGAACTATTCGATCATACAAGATTTTTAATAATTAGATTATAAGATTTGCGCAAGTAAAGATGAATATGATCACAACATCAAAGCAGAAGCATCGAGAAGAAGAACTGTCCATTCAGAATGACGAGCACAGTATACTATTGTATATTGCAAATACCGTTGTAAAAGTCAAGGAACCTCATGAACACGCAGATATTTTTGATAATTAAAATATAAAAATTTCGCGAATACAATTAAGGAAAACAAGTTTATACGTAATTATAAATGATAATGATCACATTACACTATTTAAAGGCCAGAACAATAGACAATAGAAACAATAGAATTGTTAAAAATTGCAGCGAGAACAGATGTGCAATAACGGACGATAGTAGAAGAACAATTTATAGAATTTATAGAAAAAAATAAAAAGAAAAAAAAACCACTAGTTAATTATAAATTATAATTGAATATGAGTACACTGCACAATTTATACAATAAAATAACTTTGCACAATATACAATACGACAATTTATAGAAATTTTTGAAGCTTAACTCAGATGCGACTGCACTCGGCGGCGACACAACACAATTGCATACCTTTTTGAATAGGTCACTCAAGAAATTACTTCCCTGATCGGTGACTATTCTTTTGGGGTGCGGTAGCGCGTGACGATTTCGGCTAAGAAAATTTGCGTTACCGATACAGCTTCCCCATTTGGTATGGCATACCAATCTACGAACTTCGTGAGGTAATCTTGAAACGTTAATATATATTTGTTTCCACATTCAGTTTCCTCTAGTGAGCCGACTATATCTAGATAGATTTTATCGAATGCTTGTTCCGCTACGTCTGTAATCACGATTGGCATTTTATACTGTGGTGAGGCCTTCATTGTTTGACATTTGGCACACCGCTTAATGTGCTTTTTGATGTCACTATGCATGTGCCTCCACCAGTACTTTCTTAGAATCCGTTTATAGGTTTTTTTATCACTCCCTGATGGCCGCCAAAGGGAGCATCATGATAATCTTTTGAGATTAATTGAATCTCCTCTGGGCTTGTGATTACTTCAGGGGGACGAATTTCATCTATAATGTGTGGATTGGTACTAGGTGGACTATCAATATCCTCTGCTTCCTTTGATTGATGAGTTTGATCTTTTTATTCTAGATGTTCAGCTTGGCTTTCTGGTTTTTTTCACTTTCCTGAATATTTCGTGTTTGCGGGCTGGTTACTGCATTGCATTGCAGACACTCCTTAAGGTCCGATGAGTGTTTTTCCTCCTCTATACCCGAGCCCATTTGGTGGTGGACTATAGCTTCTACCGTGAAGGTTGTAGTTTCCTTGTCTTCGACATTATCCCGTGGAATGCGGCTTAAAGCGTCAGCATTCGTGTTGTACTTCCCGGGCTTATATTAAATTTTATAATTGAACTCGAAAAGTTTGTTGTGAAATTTCACCAGACGGGAAGTGGGTTCTTTAACATTGAAGACCCCCTTGAGTAGTTTGTGATCCATATAGACTGTGAACTCCCGGCCTTGTAGATAACACATGAAATTTTTAGTCGTGGAATAGTTACGTTCGGCTTTGTTCAGGGTACGGCTAGCGTAGGCAATGGGCTGGTCACTTCCTACCTCTCCTTGAGAGAGGGCTGCTCCAAAAGCCTCGCTGCTGGCGTCTGTGGTAAGGTAAAAGGATTTTGAAAAATCGGGGTATATTAGGAGTGGAGTGGAAATTAAGGCGTTCTTAATGCTTTGAAATGCCTCTTGGCATTTCTTAGTCCATTTAAACTTTACATCTCTTCGGAGTACGTTTGTTACAGGACGTACTGTTTTTGCAAATTCAGATATGAATGTTCTGTAGTAATTGGCAAGGCCCAAAAATGATTGCACTTGCCTTACTGTCTTAGGAATGGGTAAAGTTTGGACGCATGCCGTTTTGCTAGGGTCAGGTAGTGCTCCTTGGTCCTAGATACACTACCTCGCGCCTGAGAAATTGACATTTCTCTGGTTGGAGTTTCATTTTATTTTCTCTTAACCTGTCAAAGACTTTGCGATGCTTTTCGTTATGGTCTGCTAGACTTTTTCCATAGATAACTACATCATCTAAATGGACGAAACATTCCAGGCCTTGTAGGCCAGTTAATATGAAATTCATTAAACGCTGAAATGTGGCCGGGGTTCCTTTGAGCCCGAACGGCATGCGTTTCAATTCATAGTGTCCGTAGTTGGTACTGAAAGCCATTTTTGCTCGATCTTTCGGATGGATGAGTACCCGATAATAGCAATTAGCCAAGTCTAGGGTGGTACAATATCGTGAGTGGCCCAGTTGATCGAGGATATCCTCAATCCGTGGTAGCGGGAAGGCGTCGCCAATCATTTTTTCGTTCAATTTACGAAAATAAACTACGACGCGCCACCTTTTCTCACCATCTGGTCCCGCTTTTTTGGGGATGACTAGCAGTGGTGAGTTCCATGGGCTTTTGCTGGACTGGACAATATCGTTATCCAGCATTTCTCTGAGTTGGTCATTTATGATATTTCGCTGTGTCTCTGTTAACCGGTACATCATTTGGTTAATCGGTGTTTGGTCTTGCACCAGGTCAATGTCGTGGGTGATGGCATTTATATGTGTAAGCCTGCCATCTTTCAAAAGGAATATGTCAACATATTCCTAACAGAGGCGTGTTATTGAGGTCTTTTCCACACTATTTAGAGTTTCATCCAGATTGAGTTCTTGCTCTAACCTGGTGAGACGGGGCTTAGTTATGGTGTCGTCTTGCTCGACATCGTTTGGGAACAAGTACCTTATATGTTGTAGGGTGGCCGTCTGATCGGTGCTTATTGCTCTTTTAGCTGAAATCGTGTGTCTTGACTTGGATATTAGACCGAAAAAGAAAAGATCAACCGTTCGTTGGCGGGAATACTGTCGACGGATGCGACTGGAAAGAAAAAAACTGGCCCAGATTTCTGTGTCGATGCCAGACGACATTCGACCGTACACCGAAGTAAAGCTGCTTGGGCGAACTGAGACTGGATTACTTGATAGTGGTGCTACTGTCAGTATTCTAGGCCAGGGAGCTCTAGAGAAACTTGCAGAAGCAGAGGTTGAATGGAAGAAGTATCGTACACAGGTTCAAGTAGCAAATGGTGCCATGACGACTGTGCATGGTTATGTGGACTTGGATATCACTTTCCGCGGTAAGACCCAAAACGTGCGTTTTTACGTGGTTCCTGGGCTCTCACAAGCACTATATCTAGGAATAGACTTCTGGCGTCTATTTGGGTTGGCTCCAGATGTCCTGGGTATAGTTGCAGAAGTGAATCCGAGTCTAGCAGCTATCTCTGACACCGATTGCCATATTCTTTCCAGTCTGGAACAACAACGCTTGGAAGCCACGAAACAGCTTTTCTCCTCTTTCGCCTCTTTAGGCCTGGGAAAAACAACTTTGGTCGTTCACAAGATTGAAACGAATGACGCCGCCCCGATAAAACAGCGCTTTTATCCGATTTCGCCGGCAGTACAAAGTTTGATGGATGCCGAATTAGAGCGAATGCTATCACTGGGTGTGATAGAGGAGAGCCAGAGTCCTTGGAACTCTCCAGATGTTCTAGTGAGAAAGCCTGGAAAGGTTCGGCTTTATTTTGACGCCAGAAAATTCAACTCTGTTACAAAAAAGGACGCCTATCCGCTGCCGCAGATAGATGCGCTTCTGAGTCGACTTCTTCCGGCAAACTACATAACGAGCCTCAACCTGAAAGACGCATTCTGGCAGATCCCACTAGACGCTGATTCCAGAGAGAAGACCGCTTTTACTGTACCTGGTCACCCTCTCTATCAGTACACGGTGATGCCATTCGTCCTATGCAACGCTCCACAAACGATGTGCCGCATCATGGATAAAGTCATTCCTTTTGATCTTCGTGAGAACGTTATCGTCTATCTAGACGATTTATTAATTCTGTCATCAGACTTTGACTCGCATCTCACGTTACTATCGCGTGTAGCGGATTGTTTGAGGAAAGCTGGCCTCACTATCAACGTAGAGAAGAGCAAGTTTTGCATCAAGGAGACCAAATACCTGTGTTTCATTGTCGGGAAAGGAGGAATTAGGACTGACCCAGAAAAGATCTCAGCTATAGTTGACTATCCGTCACCTAAAACTGTTCCGCAAGCCCGACGCCTACTAGGTGCCAACAAGGTATTGGTGGGGTGCTGATTCATCTAGATGACGAGAAGCCAATAGCCTACGTCTCGAAAAAATTGAGCTCAGCACAAAGAAATTATACCGTCACATAGCAGGAATGCCTAGCTGCAATGTTCATTGAACTTATGCCGTTTAAGATAATGACGGATCATGCGAGCTTGAAATGGCTGATGTCTCAAAAGGACCTCAGCGGTAGACTTGCTCGGTGGAGTTTGAAGCTTCAGAGTTTCGACTTCTCTATTGAGCACAGAAAAGGAAGCCTGAATGTCGTCCCTGATGCGCATTCATTGCGACAGCCTGTCCATAACCGAGGATCCTGGCCCGGAAGTTGACCTTAGTTCGCCATATTTCAACTCGTTGGAATATGAGGAACTGAGGCATAAGGTTAAAACGACTTCTGGCAAACTACCAGATCCTTGCGTCAGGGATGGCTTCGTTTACATTCGGACTGATCCGAGAACAGGCGATCCGATTCAGGAAGAAGAAGCTTGGCAGCTTTGGATTCCACGAGGGCTTGTCACCGACGTCATTCCAAGGGCTCATGATCCGCCACTAACTTCACACGGAGGTATAGGGAAAGCACTGGAACGTCTGCGAAGACATCTGTACTGGCCACGAATGACAGTTGATGTCAGAAACTACGTAGGCGCCTGTGACGTGTGTAAGGAAAAGAAGGCTCCCAATACTATTCAGAGACCACCTATGAGGATCCAGTCTGTGACAGAACGACCCTGGCAAAAGCTGTATATCGATTTTCTAGGTCCTTATCCTCGATCAGTGAAATGAAATATCTGCATTCTAATAGTTCTTGACCACTTTTCAAAATTCCCAATTCTCAAACTTATGAGAAAAGCATCTACACTAAATGTGTGCCAATTCATCGAGACAGAAGTGTTCCACGTGTTCGGAAACGATAGTCTCTGACAATGGAGTCCAGTTTTGCTCGACTCAGTTCGCCAGATTACTGAATAAGTATGGGGTGAAGCACGTGCGAACGGTAGTTTATTCGCCGCAAGCAAACGCCTCAGAGCGAGTAAACAGGTCTCTATTGTCATGTCAGAGATTAGAGCATATATCCGGAAGGAACATACGAAATGGGATGAGAAGCTAAGCCATGTAGCTAGTTCCCTCAGGTGCTCTTTCCACCAAGCAACTGGCTTCTCTCCCTATCGAACACTCTTCGGTCAACAAATGATTGAACATGGCAGCTCCTATTCCATCTTGAGGAGCCTTGGAACTCTTAATGAGCCGTTGAGAGTAGATGCTGAGGACAAAATGAGATTGATCCGTGCGAGAGTGCAGGAAAATTTACAGCAAGCGTTCGAACAGGGTTCACGAGCCTATAATCTCAGGACGAAACCTGTCGACTTCAAAGTTGGTCAAGAGGTATTTAGACGGAGTTTTGCCCAAAGCAACTTCCAACAATAAACTAGTGCTAAACTGGGACGGAAATTTGTCAAATGTCGGGTCAGGGCCAAGAAGGGAAACGCTTATTATGAGCTTGCAGAACTGCAGGGAAAACTGTTAGGAGTCTATCACGCCAAAGACATCAGGCAGTGATAACCATTCTGGAACGTCATCTATCTATTGTCACTTATCCCTGGTAGCCCTAATAAGACATGCAGCCAGCTTCACTGTCAAACTACAGGATGCCAATGTGCCGCTTAGGACATTCCCAGCCTAGCGGCCGGCCCACACGGAGCAAGACATCCAGGTCTGATCAAAGACTGACGAACCTTCAGGGATGTGTTCTCGATGCGTTATCAGTCAAGTATAGCCGACAGTCGTAGGCAAATTCGAGTGATGCGGAATACGCATTGGGTCGTGGGTCGAGACACACATTGCGCGCGGGCAGCGATGAGGCCTATGTTTAAGACCGGCTAGCTCAGTCGACCATTTTTCAGCGTTGTCTGAACTATGGGTGGCGCAGACCACTCTGCCTTGTTATGGTTGTAGCGTATTGCATATAGCAATATGCTACACGAAATACTGAAGCGTGTAAGCCGGCTGCTGTCAAGCAGGAAAATTGAACGCACCCCGACTGAGAGAAGTGCGTTTCCTCGAGCTCGGAGTGACATTCTGACCTGACGGTGGAAAGAAGAAGAAGACAATCTTCTCGTATGGTGAAATCGTCAGGTATAGCCGGGCAAGGAATAACTCCAAAGTTATTTCGCAGACGTCCGCTAGAAAACAAAACTTTTATTTTCAAATACCCCTCACCAATCAAAACTCGGGCAACAGCAACTTCTCAGCAAGTCGATTTGGGGCCAAATTCTGTATCTCACCGGACAGCGGCTCGTATGTTAGATAAAATTAAAATAAATCGCAACGAAAGTGTTTGCATGTCTTCGCCACAACAAAAAGCTGAAAGCAAATTAAGGGAATCAAAATCGTATGTATAAGTTGTAACACCTTTAAGGATTCGTGAATTAGGAGAAAATATCAACTCAACTACGAGGAACGGTGAAAATATTGAAAATATTCCTCAACACAAAAGCTGTTTCCCTATCTATTAAAAATATTAAAAGACAATGAGGAAATGACAAGAATTGAAGAACCCTCTCCACGAATCTATCAAATACGCAACTCTAGCTAGAATATCACCAAACAAACATCTCGAGAAGTGCACAAAGAAAATAATTCATGTTGGTGCTGTGAAAAATTTCGCTTCACTACTACGTTTTAAGGAAATTGAGTTTCCGCAGTATAAATTAAAATAGGTAATGTGCTACAAATGCATCAGTCTGATGTGAGGTTCAGCACTCGTTGGGGGGATGCTCCACCGATATCCAAGATGTGCCTCAACATGATTTTGTTCTAGAAATGCCATTAGTGCCCCGTGCAAGTTCGACCGTAAGTCATCTGAAATTTATCTGTGAGAACATTCTTTCTCGACTTAAGAGTAAGTGATAAACGTATACTCATCGGAAGCCAACTTGCCGCAGGATAGGGCGCAGTAAATGTTTGTTTGAATCAATTAGTTTAAGAATTATGCTAAACGCATTGGATGCCAATAACAATTATTGTATTGATTTAGTCACGTCATGTGCAACTCAGACGGTTGGCTTTGAGCTCGCTCCGGATTTGAAAATGCAAGACGTTTTTTTTTTTTTGTGTGAAATTTAAAGACGGAATGCGCTGACATCTTTAAAGGATAATTTTAGAGTATACAGCTAACGCGACTTGAAATAATACTACAGTTAAAATTATCATTTGGATAACAATTCTTTTTAGAACGAAGAGACTAGCAAGCGGACCATTTGGGAGGCGCCTCTTCAGTGGATCCTCTACTTTGACCATGTAAGTGTTCTCAACTTTATTTTATTGTGTGAGTAACGTTAATAATCTATAAATTTTTGCTGCATACAAAGCCCGTCAATAAGTAGTTTTGTTCTTTTCGTCAATAATCGTTTTGAGAAAATAAATTAAAGAACAGGTTTAAAGAATTATCGGCACCACGTAACTAGAGAAATGTAATGATAACCAAAAAAGAAGAAAACAAAAAGGAAAATTTTTTTAGAGATCTTTACTATAGAAATTTTACAATATTGAAAGCAATCGCGCAAATTTAACAAAATTACAAACTGTTTCCTACAATCTTCGCATAATTTCTCAAAAAGTTTAAAACGAGTAAAAGACGATTACTAAGATTTCCCTAAAATGTGTTATAATGTGATGAATTTTCTTTTTAATTTTTGATAAATAAGTTTCATGTTTTTATTTACCTGAAATTCTTACCTTTTATAAGAGATTGTCTTATCTGTGACTCAACGGACTATATGAATTATTAGTTAGCAGTGCCTGGCATGATACAAGTTTCTTTTTCCTCGTTCCTTCCTGGCCGAGTAAGTTTTTGTCAGAACGAGTCCGATATAATAATACATTATTTTATTCATTCATAATTTAAATTACGCATTTTCAAATTTAATCAAGAGCGCATGCCTATCACGGAAAGTTTCAATCAGATAATGTACTAGTATTCTTAAGTTAATTATTTTAGTATTGGTACTCTTTGTATTAGTATGCTTATTCATCTCGTTTTCTTAATTTCTATATTTCATACTGCTAGCGTATACATAAGTGCATCGCAAATGTGATGTTGATTGTCTTCACACAAGATGAGGAAGAATTAGGTCTTCCGAGATTTTTTTCTTTTTTTAAACTGGAAAGAAAGAGGTCATTAAGTCACCTACTAGGTTAAAAGGTTAAAGCTTTGTAACTTTGCCGAGATATTATTATAATTAAATACAATTTATAACGTCATGTCTCCGTGAGCTTTGAATTCTTTTCCTTCACCATCTTGGAGCCCTCTCATATGAAGGTCGTCTAGGCTAGCTAGTCTCTCTCTCTCTTTACAGGTCAACTAGGGACTCTGAAAAACCTTGCCCTCAGAGTCAGATGGGTGGATGCGGCATGCAGGAAGGCAGAACATCTTGCGCCTTCAACTATATATATATAGGTAAGTGACGTAAGGGTCCCTTCAGGACCGAATGTGTGCCGGCTTTTAGTTTGTAGGCACGAATTTTTTTGATTATGGCTGACGGCAGCGGCAGGTTTTTTCGTGGAACCTCCCCACACTCTCCGCCAATGAGCCGAGGCGAGCTAGCGTGCCGCCGTGCAGTCAACGCTGTCCGTCGAGTGATCTGTCAGCTCATGCTGGCAGTCTGGACTTCACGTCCAAGCCCATCACTCTTCATACTACCATAACGATCCAACTATTAAAAGAAGTACATCTTTCATTAATGTTTACCTACACCCACCCACCCCTCACAACCGGCTCAACCCGTAAGATGGTAGACAGAATTTTCTCGGACCGTCTATAGCCACCAATAAACCACACGAATTCTGAAGAAATATGGTCCCTTTCAATTCTTTCCTCCATTGAAAACACTCTATAAAGGCCTGAGACAAAAATCCGCGTACCTAGATCTAGGCTCATACAAATTTTTAGCTAACAAGCCCAAGCAACCAAATCAATCCAACTTCCTCGAAGCCGAGACTGCCCAGACACAACTCAGAACTTATTCTAATCGTCTTCAGCAGCCACCAATAATGCACACGAATTTTGAAGAAATATGGTCGATTTAAATTGTAAGAAAGAAAGAAATTTTATTCCTATATTGAAAAACAGTTTTGGTTCGTGCCCATGATATATTTAGCAGAGATCAGTTAGTTGTTGAGGTTTGCTATGAGCTTTTCCATACATCACTTTCTTAGTACTACCGTCGATATCTGGGTATTTCTTGTCTGTGGTTCTAGCATGAATAGCAAAATATGTACGAATTTTTAAAGAAGGCCAGAGCATTTTTTTCAAAATTTTAAATATGATGTAAATACCAAATACGCAATGTATAATGAAAATGTTTTATTTGTATGTAATACAGTGAAAACTCTCTATAACGAAACCCAAGGGACCAAGCGATTTCTTTCGTTATAAAGAATGAGTAAAAAATTGGAACAAAATATGTATGTATGGTCAAACTAAATATAATAAACAGGTATCAGACATCAGATTGATTACCAGTGATTGATTCGGTGGTGCCTAAGTTCTGAATTACATTGACACGGCAGCAACAGAACAGCAAATCGTTTCCATTGCTTGAAAACGATAAGCGGATTTGTAATGTAAGTCATCCCCCACGCGCAGAGTCTATCAGTGGTCAATAATGGCAAAATCATAATAAATAAAAGAAGAAGTTCACAAAACCGACATATCTGGAACTTTAGGTATACTTACTTCCGAAAATATCGGTGCCTTTGTGGGCATCTGGCAACCTATCACAAACATCGTTTTGCGGATTTTTCGCTATAGAGAGTGAATTAATATATTGATACGAAGGCGAACCAACCCCGAGTTCAACTAGTGTTCATTTTATAGAGACTTTCGTTATAGTTTTCACTATATTTCAAAAAAATTGGTGGGTCGATTTGTTATGGAATAACCCCAGCTTTATACCTGTAAATGACAATAATATTAAAGAATACTCGTTTTGTACTAAAAATTAAATTAAAAAATAATAAAACAGAACTATGTAATTTTCATTAAGATATCTAAAAACAATAAAAAAATCATTATTTTTGAGTAAATTCCAAGATTTTCATTTGAAAATTTGCAGACGCTAATAAAAAAATTGTGCCGCTTAAACCAGAAGGATAATTTCATATATGCAAGTCAGTCTTCTTTAAAAATATAACTTTGTTGTATATCTAACTCAAAGGAAAAAAGTATGCATGGTTGCTTGCATGTAGCCCAATGAGAGCTTTGCGTTATTATTCTCACGAAATCTCCCATCATTATGTAGATGTTTATACATATTTGCAGTAGTTAAACATTTAGGAACATCGTTACTTTAATGCTCAATTTTGATTGCAATTCCGCTTTTGTTGTTTTTGGTTTGCCACTTCTGATTTTAAGATTGTGATTCCGATTTTGAACACTATTAAATTACGGTGCCCTTCTGTTTCAACTCTGCCTGCGTGGCAGAGTGTGGCGACATGTGGAATATTTACGTACTATTCTTCAGGAATAGAATTGGTTTGATAAGGATACGTATTAACATAAACATAACCATTTATTTATTTAAGTACCCGTGCCAAAGGCCCGCAGAGCGTTGGGCACATTATAGAAAGTTACATAATAGATACATATCATAGCAAAACAAATCATGTAAGATCAAGAGCAGTGCGGGCTTAGACCAGCCATAGCAGTACAAAGTATTGAATCTTCCTTTTTGAGTATTATTTTCATAATTCAGCTATACCAATTTGTATTTTGCTTGAGGAACCTTTCATCTTTATTGTTTAAAGCCACCGTATATACCTATATTCATACTTAATTAAATTTAAAGTCAGGTAAGAAACTTTGACAATTGTCAGCACAGCAGTAACAAGGTTTTCCTTCTTTGCTTTCTGTGCCAATGCCTCCTCCGTAATGAAAGCAGAGTTCTTTCAAAGCAGATATTTCTTGCTTAGCGAAGATACCTGTAAAAATTAATTTAAAATTAAGGACAGAAAAACAATAATTACACTTGCCTAATTTTGGAATAGGTCCGTCTATTCGCACACTCAAAATTTCACAATTAGGTTCGCAACTGTGGTTCAAATAGCGCCCAATATTTCCTCTTAAACTAGGGTCAATGAATGTCTGCAGGGGTTGCCCGCCGTTGGTGGCAATTGAATCAGAAAATTCATTCAAACAAATTATGTAGTTTGTTGTATTTTCATTTTTCAAAATAGTTTCAGTTCTTCTCTCAGCTTCTGATTTACAGATAATCTCGCCAGCATATTCACATATGAAAGCTCCTTTCGAAATAGGTTCAGTCGTTATAAGTCCTTTTCCTTTTTTGATTGTGTCGACAATTTTTAAATTTTTCCGAGGTCCAAACTGGACAAGTCTGTTCTTACAATCCCTTGAACAAGTACAATACTGAAAACATTCGTAGATTAAGTCCTTGCTCTTACGTGCACTGTTTAAAACTAACTGCCTCCCGCCTTCAGGATTTACTGAAACTATATAGTTTCCGCCATGATGACAATTGCCAGCTGAACTACAATCATTTGTAGAGCAGGAACATGAATTCATTAAAATTGAATTGTATAAATCCCGTAAAGCCTGGAAGTCGTCGGATGATTCTTCTCCATCGGTAGGTTCGCAAAGAATATTTTCAACTGTGTAGAATAAAGAAGAGTCGCAGTGTTCATAGTCATCATCCATTTCCATGCTCAATTGCTCAACTTAATTTTAATATTTTCCCTACAAATATAAGTTTCAATGAGTTTCAGTCAGGATTTACATAAGGAAAGTGAGATTAAATTTTCTTCTAAAGTTGATTAAAAAAGCCGTATCGAACACAACTGGCGTTTTTGACATTTGCAACTTTAACTTGTTTATGGTGAAAACTTTTATTAAGGAACGACAGTTAATGCATTCCATTTTCCAAAATTGCGATAAATTAATGCTATTTTGGATAGTTTTCGAGATGTACCAAAACCCTCGAGAATACTTACCAAGCCATGAAACAGAAACCTATATGTGTGCGTTCGGAGTCCGTTCTCTAAAATGTTCTATATTGATGCTTATGGAAAAGTACCAAATATTGATTTTATAAATGCTATAGAGCCCAAACTACTATCCATACAGGAAAATAGTCTTCTAGTAAATTGCAGCTTGGTTCCTTATCTTCCCAAAGGCTGCACTTACTACATACCTTCCTTAAGAAAATAATAAAATAGTTTTGATTACAAAGTAACCTTACCATTTTACGCTCAATACCCCTCAGCTGTGCATGTGCTTATGTGCAGCCGGAGTCCTAATCTGTAGGCAGCTACATTCGATATCACCAGCCCACCAGCCCATGGCATCGCATGACGGCACAGCTACATCATAATGATTACTCAGCTGAGAATTTTTTTAAATAATTTTGTTAAGAAAGGAATGAAAATTTTATTACAGTTCGGAAGATAAGAAAGCAAGCTTAAGATTATCAGAACACCATTTTTCGGTGTGAATAGTAGTTTAGGGCGGAGGAGCTATTTAAATCAAACTTTTGTCAGTTTTACATAAGAACACTGCAAATATTTTAGAATGTAAGGACTATGTTGGGCCTCGCATGTGGAAGGGAGGGTCTATTTCATGGCTTGTGAAGTATTCTCGAGGGTTTTGGATGTACCAATTATATGTCAAAATAATACCTACCAAGATTTTTTTATGTCACACAGGAACTGCTTATCTTTCACCAACTCTGTTGTAAGCTTTCTTCATTGAATAAATGAATATTTATTCAATGGTTTTCTTCCATTTTAATATTTTTGGTAGTTGTTTACTTCTCAAATGTGTCATCAACAGAAATCATAATATAGGGATGGCCTGGGGTGGGTGATACCAATACGATATTCGAAAAATCGATATTTATCCCCTTAAGGCCTAAACACAATACAACGACCGGCGACAACTATGAGCAGCAACCACTGTCAAAGTCCTCCGTGGACAAACATGAAACACAATTGCAGCGACAACGAAAAAGACGAAGATATATCTCCCTGATGATAGTGAATTGTTTTTTCGCAGGCTTTTATTAGTATCCCTCAACCCTTTCCAGCGCTTTTTACAAAGATCTGCTGAAATATAATTTTAATTAACAAGTTTCCAACACTTTTCAATAATTCTCTATTTACTTGTTGAGTTTAAGGTTTGCGAAATATCTTTAAACGTGTTCTCCGAAATTGTCGATGATTTAAGTTGTATAACTATTTGTGCGGACGCACGCACTCAATCAACCGCTCTTCAAAACTAATTTTTTGTTTGTTAACTTTCTCTTATTTTGCCGCGTTTTTCCTGCTTGATCAAGCCAAGCCACCAGCGTTGCCAACTGAGCCGAAAATCGGCTAATTTGGCCGATTTTCAACTTCATTAGCCGAAAAAATTTTAGCTTAGCCGACAGCCGATTTTTAGCCGATTTCGATATTTTTTTTAGCCGATTTTGCCGATTTTGGGATTAACGCAAACTTCACTTGCTTTGCTTTCGTCCACTCCACCACGTGATCGCCGCTGGCCCAATCAGAGCCAGCGGCTTATATTTTATTGGTTTAACCAATAAGAATGCTTCTTTCTTATAAGATTAAGAAAGAAAGAATGCTTTGCTTATTGGTTATTGCTTTGCTTATGCATGCGATTTGTGTTGCCCATATTGTATATTGTATGATACCGAATCCAGATTTTGTTAATAAATACGCCTTAAAAGACATTTAAAGTGGAATAAAAACTAATTCAGTGTTTTAAGAGTACTAATAAAGCAGTGTTAAATGGTAAATTGCCTACCGAAGTGTTGTAAAACGAGACGAAAAAAAGAACACAAAGTGCTTTACTAATTATTGGAAGGAGATTTTATGACTGGCTTTTATACTTAAATTTAAATTTGGTCTATGACTTAAATCGAAATTTGAGGCAATTTAGTTTAACAGTCTTAAACGTAAACTTATTTATCAAACTTTGAATATGCACACAGACTCCATATTGTGTGAAAATTTCTTTAAAAAAATCTTATCATTTCTTTAAAAAAATCATCGATAAATGCATCGTTAACAAAAATGCACAAATACGAGATTCCGGAACGAGTGCTCTAACTGAACTTTGCAACGCTTACTACAATCAAGATGTACGAAGAGAAGAAAATATAGCAATTATGGATACCTATTTAATTGGATCGGAGAATGATTTAGAAGAAACACATTCGAATGGGATATCTAAGTGCAATTGGGGCTCTTCCAAAATTCATACTTAAATTAAAACTTAACGAAATCATTAATATTCTAATAAAGCACGCTCTCCTGCCTCATGGTGCCGTTCAAGCGTTAATTAGTGGTGATCAAACTGCTGCTAAAACGTAATAAAAATCCTATTACTTATATTTGGTCAGAAGCTAGACGTGATAGTATAAGAGCTTTAACAAATGTAGTCCAAGTCATTGGTTTTGATGTTAGTGATCCAGGTGAGATAGATAACAAAATTAATTAATATTCGACGGTAAATTTTTTCTTCTATATTCTTTGCAGAATCAATTTCCAACCCTCAGTACTTGATGAAAATTTCTGATTGCTATCTGAAGGCTTTAGAAGAATATACACTTGATAATCGTGGCGATATCAGAGCATGGGTTAGAGAAGCAGCAATGTGTAGTATTATACACCATGTGTATTGTATTAAAGGAATCGAAAATCGTATTTTCCAGCATTATTTAATCTACTAACAAACTGTCCTTATGCACTACTACAACCGGAATTCGTTCATCAGGTAATGGTTGGCTTGGCACAACAAGCACTCGAAACAATTGAGCGTACTCGAGGTTTAGCTGGAAAAATATTTTGTAATTTGGTTCATACAAAACCAAGAAAAACTTCTTAACATTTTCCCGGAGGATAGTTCTTCTGTATTATGGTTATTTGCCGATCATACATTTCCACTGTTCTGTTCTTTACTTGAATTCCCAGAGTATTCAGAAAGAGTTCTGTTGGGATTGAGTGCTAGTATAGGGCAATTAACTGAATCCCTGGTAAGTTAACTTGTGAAATACACAACACAATTGATAATATAATTTCACTTTTCACATAGATAAAATACTCCTCATCGTGTTTATTTCAATTCTTAAGATCACATCCTAATGAGATTCCTCGAATATGTTCAGAAATTGTTTCAGTATTTCAACAAAATGTATCAAATGAGAGAGTCACATATCCAACGCTAAACTTTTTGGATATTATATTGAGCTCAGGTTAATATTATAGAAGATCTCACACAACTTAATTTACATTGTTCAAAATAAAATTCCTTTCCAGGAACGATAAATTCAGTTTTAATGGATGAAAATTCGACATTCGCTGACGAAATATTTCGTTTAGTTAACATACAAATATGGGACATAAAAAACTATACAAATTGGTCTCGAGTATAAATGTTTTCTGTCAACTAATACAGGTGCCACGATTGTGTTCGAAAATGTCTGTGTTTTTGGGTCTGACTCATGTTCATATAAGAAAAACGACTGCAACAAAATTATATGAAGCTTTAGCACTGCATGGAGACACCTGTGGAATATCAGAAGAAAATCTCGATGAAATTTTAACAATTCTATCTGAAATTGATTGGGATATGCCGTTAACAGAGGTTCGCTCTGTAAGAAATAAGCTCTGTGATTTAATGAGTATAAAAGCACCGTCCGGTTAGTGCCACCGTAACACCAGTGAAGTAGAAAGTTTGTTTGTAGTGTAAGGGTAGCACACTCGCATACATACATACAGACAGCCAACAGTACATTTTGTTCCATATATATTACATAAGAATTGAATTCTGATTTTTGATACTGCTTAATTTATTTCCTAACTCATAGCATTTATGTAAATTAAATAAAACACAATTTTGGATTAAAAATGGCTTTCTAGTTTTTACCAACTTTATTTATACGTTTCAACTACTTAACTAATAAACAGAAATGTGTATTATTTTAGCGGCAGAAGGTGACCACAACAAACTGGGCAGTAGGTGCACATTATCATCGGTAAAAAAATTATTTTGCTCGTGGCAGGGACATGAATGACAATGCATTTATTTTAATCACATTGCATTTATAGTACCTATTCAGTTTCATGATGAGTAATATTACCACTTTCTGCTAACTAACCGAAAACAGGAAGAATATGAAAATTGTTCGCATTCAGATGAACTCCGAGTTCTTTGGTGAGGACACGAGGAATATTTTCAATTAATCCATCTACAGTAATAGTGCCATTGCTTTATACACTCCTTTTCCAGCAGAGGTTTTATTGCGCTTACGTAAATTTTTGTTGGCATCAGGAACTCTTCACCTAAGTTTAAAGTAGAAAAAAATATTTCAATAACAAAATTGTGTACTTTTCAGTAGAATCAATATCAAAGCAAATCAAATCCCTTGCATTTCTTCAGCAGTTAAATATTTCAATACGTATCCAATCCAAAGTTTTATCAGCAAATGGAGCTCTATCATTAAATTTAGCTCCAGTTCTATTGTCTCTATATTCTAAGATTGTGACAGTTCAAATATGACAAATGTCAAGCATTTTCAGTTGAGTTTTACCAACTTCTACAACTAGAAAATTGTAAAATAGCGCCCCTACATTTTCATAGAAGATTTAAATGAAGCGAACAGGCCAGCACAAAAAGTTCGCTTCAATCCACAGAGCAAATAGTTCTCTCCAATGTATGGGAGTTCTAGAACAAGGTACACAAAAGAACAGCTATTACATATCTAAACCAAATTTACAGACAGTTGACAGTTGACTTTCTGTTTGTATTTGACATTTGCCGATTTTTAGCCGATTTTTAAAATCTGTTTGGCCGATTTTAGCCGATTTTCAAAATACAATTAGCCGATTTTAGAAAAATTAATTGGCAACACTGCAAGCCACAGCCACTCAATCACAAATGGCCAGTAATCAGTGCGATAAACTTAAAGAGCTATAAAAGTAACCAAAGTTCAACATTATGTAGTTGGCAGGCCTGCAGTTGGCGATGAAATTAGAAATTTTACCAATCGCATCGATAAGCGAAAATGTAGTCATCGCCTGTAGTCGCAATTGTGTTGGATTGGTTAGCAAAGTGAAGGTTTTAATTCTTTGACAGTGGTTGTTGCTTGTAGTTGTCGCCGGTCGTCCCAATTGTGTTTAAGCCTTTACAACTACTGATTGGTATCGATATTTTTACACTTTAAATTTATATCGATTTCCATTGATAGGTCAAGAAAAGTGCACGACAATTAGCAAAACACGAGTTCAGTGGAACAACTTTTGACGCGATGCGAATGGAATAGTACCTCAAATCCGTGTAATTTGTCAGATTGAAATTTTCTGGAAAAAATAACATCACAAATAAAGTAAAAATTATGAAAACTGTAATTTAAAAGAATTTGGACGTGATTTCGGATGAATTTGGTAGAGTAATAGTTGAAGATTGATATGTAATGCTCAATGACATTCAGTTGTAACATTTCTCATGTTAATTGTCCGATTTTCGGCGTCACCGCTGATTTTTCGGGTATAGCACCAGACAAGTTTAAATCCCTAAACAATTTTCATTTAATGCAATACGATTTGACAACATCTTTAGTGTTTCTAATCTACAAATAATAACTAATTATAAATCGGTGTGCAATTGTACGAAATAAAGGGTTTTCACTACCTGTTAAATATTTGTGCCATTTTAGAATCAAAATGCTCAGTCCATTCTTATTATATGTCAGTGCAGTGCATATTTGACATCAAATCTGCAGAGGAGCACATTTTTCAGTAATATTAAAAATTAAGTTTTGTGTTCATTAAAACGAATTTAACTTCCTAATGCAATACTATTTTACAACATCTTTAGTGATTCCAATCGGCAAATAATAACTAATTATAAATCGGTGTGCAATTTGTACGAAATACAGGGTTTTCACAGTCGGTTCAATATTTGTGCCATTTTTGAAGCAAGAACACTCAGTCCATTCTTATTATGTCTGTCACTGCTTCAAAAATGGCACAACTATTGAGCAGGCTGTGGAAACCCTTTATTTCCTACAATTGCACACCGATTTATAATTAGTTATTATTTGGAGATTTGAAACACTAAAGATGTTGTAAAATCGTATTGCATTAAATGAAAATTGTTTAGGAAGTTAAACTCATTTTAATTAACACAAAAATTAATTTTTAATATTACTGAAAAATGTGTTCCTCTGCAGATTTGATGTCAAATGTGCTTGAGCTTGTAAGAGATAGACGTACATATATAAATAACATATTTGGCTGCATTTTTATGACAATTCCGATACATTCCAATCAATACAGCCGTACTGTTTCCAAATTTGGTTACAGTTCATTGTACATTTTGAGCTTGAAAGAGACAAATAGATTTTAGTAAAAATTTGTGCTTTTTTGGACTATAGGAATTAGATAGGAAGGCTCAGTCCATTCTTATTATAACTTTGTGATGTCAGTGCACCAGACTCATTTGACGTAGGTACACTTTTTCTAGCAGTGCAGGTCAATGGAACAATTTCCGTGTAACACTGCAGGAAAAGTGTAACACTTCTGCTAGAAAACTTGAACAAAGGAAATCGTTATTAGTATTTGTTCAAGAAAGAATTTATTTGGTTTCTCCGGTATATAGCAAAAACTAAAAAATGTTTTTAATTTGTTATTTCATCGCACAACCCATATTTTTGGTGAAAATTTGATCTCTTTCAAGCGTCTACAGCAGGCAGAAAACCAAGCTGTACCCATTGAATAATAACTAATAAGGAAGCGGGGTATCGTGCGAATACAGTGTACGTGTTTAAGCATTTCAATGACATGCGACCTTGGTCGGGGGGGGGGGGGATGACAAGAGGCGTAACCCCCGGAATATAATATAAGCCATGAAGTCGTCGAAGGCATCGATACATATTAAAGGGCCTTAACATGCCGGGTACCGCATGCAGTAAGGAGCTCACTCTCATTGCTTTTTGTATACTCGTCATGGAGGAAGAACTAAAATTTCATCATACAACAGGTCCTAAACCCTACAACTGTCGCTTCTACAGCAAAATGAAGTTAAAACAAATTGCAGCCAAATATGTTTTCTTTCTAATGGCTGTAAAAAAAATAGCATGTAGAACAAATTTATGGAAATTATAGGGTTTGAACAAAATACAAGCAACTTTTATATGAAAAACTGCTGCAGTAAGACAAGGCAAGAAGACTGTGGATGTCGCCTGCTGACCGGCCCGCCGCTCTCTTTTTTCGAGTTTGTTAATGGCTTGTGAAATTCCGGGGGTTACGCAGGAGGGCCTAGTAGCTATTTTGTCAGTTCAACATTCTGCCATTTCATAATTTTGAAAAGTTCTCGGATTTGAATTCGCGATATTGTGAAAAATAAATAATTAAATGTGATTTTTACGTAATAGTAGTGTGAAATACGTGCGAAATATTCTTTTGTGAACGATATTTTGTGTAATAGAGACTCCGGAGTCTTAAATTATCATAATGAAGTGCTCTGTGCTGTGCTGCAGAAACGAACGGAGTTATTGTCGTGAGAAAGCATTCTTCAAGTAACTTTTATAGCTTCACTAATTAATTATAGTGTTTCTAGCAAAATAAAAGTGAAATATTTATAAAAATAAACAGCCATGGCAAAAAATTTAACATTTTACCAATGCCGGTTTGTTTGTTTACAATTGAATTGTCATTGATGCTTAAATTATTTCAGTCATACAAAGGCAACGCCAAAAAATATTATCTAAAAATAAGGGGAGCTAAAAACTTGTTTCTTTTACATAGGAATTTGGATTATAAGAAATGTTCCCCTTCAGAATGTCAGAATTTCATTACTGCCATGACGAAAAGAATACAAACAGAGCACACTAATACATTTCGTCGAGTGGCTTACGTTTTCACCAGATATGCCATTTCCTTAATAGTTATTTATTCAATGGCTGTACCGTAGCCCCTGGAATATAAAGCCAAGAACAAAGTCGAAAAAAGATAGCAGCGGGCCGGTCAGCAGGCGACATCTACAGTCTTCTTGCCTTGTCTTACTACAGCAGTTTTTCATATAAAAGTTGCTTGTATTTTGTTCAAACGCTATAATTTCCATAAATTTGTTCTATATGCTATATTTTTTTAAAACTATTAGAAAGAAAACATATTTGGCTGCAATTTGTTTAAACTTCATTTTGCTGTGGGCTTTGGGACTTGTTAAAGATGAAATTTTAGTTTTTCCGCCATAACGAGTATACGAAAAGCAGTGAGAGTGAGCTCTTACTGCATGCTGTACCCGGCACGTTAAGGCCTTTTAATTTGCCGGTGCCTTCGACGACTTGATGGCTTGTATTATATTCCGGGGGCTACGGCTGTACCGATGAGTATAAGATTTTCTACTAACACGAAACGCTTCTTCATCTTCCTTTTTCTTTTTTCAGCCCACTTCGGGCGTATACAGGTTCGATTCGTTATAGATGTTTTTTTTTTATAAAGCTTTTACCATAAGTAAATTCATTAAAGTAAAAAGATGTATGTTCAAGTAAAAATGCAAACAAAAACAAAAATAATTTTTTTATGTCATAAAAGTATTAACATAATAACGATTTTGTAGCAGTAAAATATTTAATTAATACATAATTAATCTTGGTGTTTTATTTTACTGCATTTAAATAGGTTGTCATGCTATAAAGTAAAATTCAGTACGAATAGCGCTGACATGTATAACATAGATTGCTTGATCTTCTATTTCATATGGGTCCACTTTTGTTGGCAGGGGTGTGAAAACTATCTTAATTTGAAGAATGTTCTTTTTGAAGTAGTACCACCCCCAATACAGTTGAACTTGCGTCGACTTGCAGTTTGAATTCATCGTTGACGTCATATAATTTTAAGACAGGTGGTTTTATTATTATAATTTTTAAATTGTGAAAAGCGTTTTGTTGATATCCCATATCCACTGCGTATTTTTTTCTAGCGGTGTTCGTAGTGGTTTTGTTATTTTAGATTAATTTAGAATAAATTTACTTAAATTTGTGAACCTCGTTGTAATTCTTTGCGGTTAGTGGGGGGTCTCAGACGGGAGATTGCTTCTGTCTTTTCGGGATCCGCTGACATTCCATCGTTCCTGACGATGGGCCCTATTCTGTCGGTAAAATTTTATCATTTTATGTTATGTTATGCCTTAAAATAAAATATTTCCCTAAAATCCTATTCTGTACCAGAAATTTTATTTTATTTTATGCATCGTAACATAAAATATTTCCTGTTTTGGAGCATAACATAAAAGAACCTAAGCAGCACATTTTAAAGGTATTTTGACACATTTTATGAAAATGACATGCGTCAATGAACATTCGTTGTGCGAAAGTTGTTTTAATTACAAACTAAAATGTCCACCGCCATACATAAAAATTACAATTTTGTTAGAAATTGTAGAAATTCGCACCAGTGCAGTGTATGATAAAATATAAAAAGTTAATTATATTTGCCTAGGTTTTAATTTTATGCAGAAGAGATCATACGATACGATATCTTCGCGATTCCTACGATCCATGTGAGTTGCCCAGCCTTAGGCTTCAAAAGTTCTTCCGGCTGGATAATTAATAAACTTCTTATATTGTCATTTGTAAAGTTATTTTGCAAATGTTTCGTTTTAAGAAAACAAATTCAAATACTTATAGAGTAACTATAGCCTCATACCGGAAAGCCATCTATTCCGTTCACTTTGAGTTAGGAATCTAAAATTGAACGGAAAGGACGTCTTTCTGCTGCTTTGCATTTCTACGGACATGGTTCGCATCAAACTCCAGTCAGGAGTTGTCATATTTTAGAACTGTTACACCCAAAGTATCTCAAGAGCTATTAAGAAAGCAGCTGCTTTCATAAATGATTATTTAGTGGGTGATTTGATAGAGTATCACGCAAATGTCAATTGACCAGCTGTTCAAAAAGTAATAGAAAACATACGGAATGTACTAAATATTCTATGTTGCGTGTTCATAAAAGAATTCATAAAATAATTTTATGGAACCACGACAGAATACGAATTTTTAAAATATTTTGTTTTCATTTTATGAAGAAGGGATTTTTTCGCCATAAAATAACATAAAATATTATTTTATGAAAAATTACAGAATAGGGCCCGATATGGCCGAGAAATTTTACTTTTATTTGTTCGAATTTGTTTTCTTCTTTATTTAATTTTAAGCCGTTGTCTCGGATTATTTGTAACACTTCATTGGTTGTTACTCGTTCACTGTTTTAGCATGTATCAGAATGTCGTCTATAGAAACTTCGACGTTTTTTAATTTTGAAAATAATGATTGCATTATTTCCTGAATACTTCTGGAGCTGACGATATGCCAAATGCTAGACGTTTGTAGCAGTATCTACCCCATGGTGAAGCAAATGTCAATATATTTTTTTCCTTTCTGTTACGAGAACGTGGCAAAATCCACGTTTGCAATCTAGAAGTGTGAAAAATTTGGAGCCCCTTACTCTTGCTGCGATTGATTCGATAGTACGCATGGGATGATGTCGACGGAGTATGTTTACCTTGACATTGTCAGATCAATACAAATTCGAATGTTGTTATCTTTCCTTACTACAACCATTGGCGACACTGATGGTGTCGGCTCTTTTATAGGCTTTATCACATCTAAGTTGATGATTTTGTCTAGCTAGTTTTTTACTTTGTCCATAGTTTTATGTGGTATTCGACGAGGCGGGAAAATTTCAAACCTTGAATTTGCTTTTAAGTCGATGTCATATTCAAAGTTTTCAGGAAACCAAGGCATTAAAATATTTCTGTTTCTATTTAAACTGTCAACAACATGATTCCCAATGATTCTTTCGTTTACACTTCTTACATATGGGCTTGTAAGCTGGGCAATTACGAATTTCATAATTTTTTCCACAATTTCTACAGTCGCAGGCTTTAGAGGTTTTTTGAGTTTTAATATTAATTAATCGCTTACCTTCAGTGATTTGCGCTGAATGTAATAGCGCGGTCTCTGTAGCTTTGGAAATTTGTTTAGCTGCAAGGTTATATCTTGCGACAATAGTTTCAGTCTTAACTGTTCATTGCTAACATCTATAATGAGTTGATCTCGTAAGATGCTGTCGAGCAGTTGCTGAAACGCACAATTCTGCGCTTGGAGACGAAGTCTTGATAAAAGTTTGTCGATTTTTTCTTTATCCTCCTGTTGGATTTGAAAAAATTTATAGCGCTCAAATGTAGTGTCTACCCTTGGTAAAAAATAATCTTGGGAGATACTTTTTACTTGACCCAAAGATCCACCTGCTGGAAGTGGCTGCGTGAGTGAACTATATACTTGGATTGGTGCAGATTCTATTGAGGATATGAAAGTCGCAATTTGAATATTTTGCGGTTTTTCTGTAATTTCCGTTGCAATTTCAAAATATTCATATTGTTGTTTCCAAAGCATCCATTGTCTCGACATGTCCTTATTATGCTCGATGACTAGAGGTTATGGTGGACGCAAGAAATTTACGCTATTTTCAGCCATTATCAACTGATTTCGCACCTTTCAACTTCAAACTAATAACTATACCGAATTTGTCAGGTTTAATTGTTTGAGTTGGTCGGGTTTCGGCACCAAGTGATTAAATGATTTATTTACTAAGATTAGTCATTTATTTAAGATATACAGTACACAGTGAGTTGACTTTGACTGCTGTCTTAGCCATCTCCTCACCAGGTGAAACATTTGAATTTGTATGTGTAGAAGTTAATACTGGAGTAGATAAGTGTATTCTGGTTGCCGTTTATTGCCCCCCTAATGGTTTTAAAGAGGATACATTCATCGAATTTCAAACAACTATTTCCCACTTTTGTTGTAGTTACTCGAATATTATTGTTGGTGGTGATTTTAATGTTGATGGCCTAAGGAGTCACATTCAGACTACAGACCTATTATACCTCATGCAAACTTTAGACTTAACAATTGTCAATCATATGCCAACATTCTTCAATACTAGCAATCCGTCCCAATTGGATTATTTTTCTGTAACTAACAGCGATAAGGTGTTGTTCCACAACCAGTTTACTCCAGTGAGTAACTTTGATCACGATTTCTTATCTTTGTCGTACCAGCTGGCTTTAGATCCTTCTTTATGTGCTGACTTATTTTATTATCGTGATTATAATAAAATTAATTCTGACATGCTCCATGCTGACTGCTCCGCAATGCCGTGGTCCGATGTACTCCTAATGGATTCAGTTGATGAAAAGATCGATTTTTTTAACAACTTAATTTTACAACTCTACTATCGACATGTTCCTCTGATTACGAAGAAAATCTTTTCCCAACGCTGTCCATGGATAACACAAGAAATTCACACTCTTTTTGCTGAAAGAGATTTCCTTTTGCATCGCTATAAAATCTCACGGTAACCTGCAGCTCATCATCAATTTAAAAGTGTCCGAAATCTCGCCACTCTTAAGCTCAGGCAAGCCAAAAAATCCTATTTTGCCTCCAAATTGAATCCTAGTCTACCTCCAAAAAATCTGTGGCGAAATGTACGCTTTATGGGGGTGGCAGGTAAGGATGAGAGCATATGCTCGATCGACGCTGATTGCTTGAATGAACATTTCACCTCCATGTCTCCGATTAATCAGTCTGTTGGTCAGGGCCGAAATCAAGAACTGAGTATAAGGCACAATGAAGGGTTTGCATTCCGCTGCATTGATCATTTTGAAGTATTCTCCTCCTTAATAGCAGTGAAATCCACTGCAACCGGCTTTGATTTAATCCCTCCTAAATTGATCAAGTTAATTGCTCCCTTCATTGTTAGTACATTAGTGTACATCTTTAATGTTTGCCTTACCACATCGCAATTTCCTACTATTTGGAAAAGAGCTCTTATTATCCCAATCCCTAAAAAATCTATCGCCTCTTCTGAGAAAGACTACCGACCAATCAGAAAATAATATATAACCAAGCTGTTAAGTTCGTTGACCGGAACAAGTTCTTATCGCCTTGGCAATCTAGGTTCCGTAAAATGCACAGTTGTGAAACAGCTCTATTAAAAGTAACATCTGATATTACTGAAGCCCTTGATCAGGATTTCTTAACGATACTTGTTCTGCTCGACTTTAGTAAAGCATTTGACTCTGTCGACCATACCCGCTTTCTTTATAAACTTGCAAGCAATTTTAATTTTTCTTCATCTGCTGATAACCTCATTGGGAGCTTCCTTTCACATAGACAACAAGCCGTCAAAGTGCGTAATATAATATCGCAGTTTCGCTCTACTGAATGTGGTGTTCCCCAAGGCTCGATTCTTGGTCCTTTCTTATTTAGTTTATTTTTAAACGATCTTCCTAATGTAGTCCAGGACGTATCTATTCATCTCTATGCTGATGATGTGCAGATTTACTTCAGCAGACCAATTGGGTTACAAGAGGACTGCACTGCTCGTATAAATATGGATTTGCATCGCATATCTGAGTGGTCACTTGAAAATGGATTGCTTTTAAATGCCAATAAGTCGTGTTGTATGCCCATCTATAGAAATGCTCTTGAAACATCTGATATGCCACCTGTTTTACTGAATAATGTTATCTTACCGTATCAAAGCTCAGTCAGAAATCTAGGAGTTGAACTGAATTCTAAGCTTTCCTGCTGTAGTCATGTCACCAATATTATTTGCAGAGTTTATGGGTCCTTGCGCCAGTTATGGGTCCATGGATATCTTCTCTCAACTGAGATGCGCATGAAATTAGTAAGAACTCTTATTGTGCCTCATTTAATTTACGGTACCATATTATTTCCAAAGTTAGACTCAGCCTGCCGCAGAAGACTTATAGTAGCATTTAATGACTCTATACGATTTGTCTATAATCTACCGCGTAGTGCTCATACCTCAATGCACTCAAGCTCTGTTCTTGGTCACTAACTAGATACTCACCTTGAACATCGTGATCTGTTCTTTTTGATAAATTACTATTTAATAAGTGTCCCGAATATCTCTACAAGAAATTAAGATTTATGCATTCATCCAGAAGTATTGGTATTCTCCTTGCTCGATGTAACTCGCATTATGGCGAACGCTCTTATTTTGTTCAAACCCTACGTAGGTGGAATCTACTGCCGTTTGACCTTAGGGCGGTGGGCTTTAGCAGAGAATTTCTTCAGCGATTAATGCACTTTTCATCTAATTAGTGCATATCCTGGTTCGTCGTTATTGCTATTTTATTATACATTCTTAATTTTTATTAGATCTTAATATATCATCTTTCTTATTTGATTGTTTTAATTTTTACTATTATTATACATTTTTCTTTCTCCTTTTCCCTTCTTCTATACATATATGTACTAAAATTTCTTTCCAGTAATTAGGTTTATTCTGCTTGCTATTTGACCATTATATTTTCATTTCAATTTTATATATATATCGTTAGTCTTTATTGGTTTTTCTGTATATTTAAATTCCACCTCTTATCTGTATGTTAACAAGATTATGTAATCTTTATACCGTAACCAGAAATAAAAGTATTATTATTATTATTCTAGAGAGCGGACGTGTCGATTTCAACTCCGTAAGATTTTAAGATAGTCCGGGTAATAATAGTGAAAAAGCTAGAATTGACAGGAACAGTTAGTGAGTGTGTCTTTCAAAAACTTAATTTGTGAAAAGTTTAGTGAAAAAACTAATTTACAAAGTATTAAAAAAAGGAAAAAATAAAAATTGTGTGACATTTGTAACATTTAATTTAATTTAATTTTGGTCGTTTCCATGGCTTGAACAGTAAAATTTATAGTTTGGAGTGAGAAAGTTTATCAAAATAATATCAACAAAATTTGCTATTGAAGAAAATAAAAAAATTACTGCCGCACTCAATATGAGTACGAGCAGCAGCAGTGATTCTGGGGGGACTGATGATCCCTCAAAACCAAATGGTAGGAGGAAGAAGAACAAAGTGGGTCTTCTTTTTCTTAAAAAAAAAACCCACAAGGGCCCACAGAAAAGGCCATTAAGGGCCTTAATGAAGAGGCCAAAGGTAAAAATCTACAGCCAGATCTATTGGAGAAGACTACAGCAGGGACAGTGTCAGTGAAGGGTCTGGAGCAACATCTCCAAAATCCACCGCTATTGCTGCAGCATCTGTATCGGCAGATGTAGCAAATATTCAGCAGACCTCTTCAAGCCAAGGGCAAAGCCCATGGCTAAAGGAGGTCGTCGAAACTG
Source organism: Dioctria rufipes (assembly GCA_963924295.1). Classification (NCBI taxonomy): domain Eukaryota; kingdom Metazoa; phylum Arthropoda; class Insecta; order Diptera; family Asilidae; genus Dioctria; species Dioctria rufipes. The sequence goes on from OZ002741.1 coordinate 115,104,627, forward strand.
CTTCGGCGCCAAAGCCCAGAGGTGTAATAATGAGGCCGCCATTGGCTTTGGCTAAGTCAACTGGCCAGATTAAGAAGGTATTAGCAGCGGCAGGACCAGAAGCAGCACTATGATCCCCAGCATTACAGTCAGGGATCTCATATCCGCAGGTAAGTTGTAGTTCCAAACAGCCTTCCGCTATAAAAATTTTGAGCAAAGGCATCACTCCTCGTCCAGCCCCATTGGACGCAGGAAAGCTACGGGCCAATACCAGTGCGGGTCTCCAGGACTTTTTCGACGGGAGGTGGCAGAACGAGAGCTACGGGATGCAGTTGGAGCACATCAGAGGATGTCCTCAGACTGCATACCTGAAGGCAATCTTCCGCGTCATCTCCTGTGAGCAGCTATTTTCCGTGGGGATAATAGCTGGGGGAATGCTTGAGGTGTATAACACAATCCTCGAAAGCGCTACCAAGCTTATTCTTGAGTGCATCGAGGTGGAGAGTAGACACCTTGTGTCGTTCCCACTCAGGGAAAAGCCCACGAAGGTCGTGTTTTCGCGGGTCCCTATGCGAGCCCAACATGAAGACCTCGCGAATTTCCTTGGGAGATTCGGGAAGGTTCATGGAAAGGTTCGCGCCATTCCTATCCAAATTGGTGACGAGGGTCTCGGGCGGGGTATCCTCGGTACCAGCCGGGAAGCATCCATCACTTTAAATAAGGGATGTACGATTCCGTCAGGCTTCTACCTGAGCATATCCGGTTCGAGATACTGGATAAACGTGGGCACCGAAGCGAAATGCTATGCTTGCCATTTGGTAGGGCATTTTATTGCTGACTGCCCCAAGAGAAGCGGAAAGAAGGCTGAACAGAAAGCTCCTTCGAAGGAAACCACTGCTACAGTAGTGGCTCTGGAGAAGGAACTTTCTGCCAGCACTCAACCTGCTATCTTGGAGCAGCCAGTGGCTAAAGTGCCTGAAGTTGTCCCTGAGGCAAAAGAACCTCCGGCTATAAACGATGTCACGTCAGCACGTGAAAGCATGGCTACTTCTGACGAGGAGTCGACTAGCCATGTAGTCAAAAAAAAGAGGGCGAGGAGGAAGAAAGTTGACCGGGTGATGCTGCCTCCTCCAGAGCCAGCAAAGCCAGTAGGTCCAAAACGGCCCCAGTCGGAGGAGGACGATACTGGAGCCCGCGCTTCGAAGGTTGTTGTGAGAGAGGTGGAAGCATCTCTCGAACAGCTTTCGGACTGCGAAATGACCGGTTTGGATGAGACTGGTCACCCGAGCTTCAGTGGCTACGAGTCGTGTGGTAGCACCTTTTCGACTGGTAGCCAATTTGAAGTCTCGAAGGGTATGGAAACCCTTCCTAGAGAGATCTCCAAAATTCTTGCCCAGCTCCTGTACAGGAAGAATTCAGATAAAATCTGGAGTATTCTTGTAAGGGAGCTGGAGAAGCCAGAGTTGTTACTTCCTCAGCTTCTACTCCTACAAGAGGAGTGCAAGATGAAGAGGAAGTACAACGATGCATCTCGGCTAGATGGGCCCCATAGGCGGGTGGAGGAGCTGATTCAAGAGCATTGCTTGGCCGATTCTCCTCGTCAGTAGATGTCGCACATTCATTCTTTGAGCTTTTCATCTCTTTGAATGTGCAAGATAGCTTCTATCAACACCGGGGGTTTAAGTGCACATACAAGGTTACACAGCACTATCGAACATGTCAAAATGTTCGATATAGACATCGCGCTTCTACAGGAGACGAATTTTACACAAGACACATATACACCACTTGAGCGTTATGCTTATTTACACATTGGCTATGCAATGTTTGCCACACCTGCGCCTCGCCGAGGCTCAGGGGTGGCAATCATTGTATCCAACAAATTCACACTATCGTCACCTGTCTATACAGATATCTTCCCAGGCTTCGCTTCTTCCTTGGACTTTGTCGTTCAAGACAAACATATCAAGGTAGTAAACGTGTACCTTCCTCATGACCAGGACATTACAAGACAAGTTCCTGATAGTGCTCAATCCTGTCTGGTGAATTTTAGTGGCGAAACTATCCTCGGAGGTGATTTCAACTGCACGCTAAATCCCTCAATGGATCGGCATTCCGGAGTTGAGTTCAACTCTGTCAATGCTACTCGGTTGAGGAATTTTGTCCGTGTTTTCAGACTCGTGGATATCTATCGTTGGATGCATCCTACTACTAGATCATACACGAGGGTCTGGCGAAATATCCATGGAAGTCTTGCAGGCTCCAGAATCGATAGACTTTACGTCTCACCTGGAATACTAGAACATTTCGTTGGTGTCACTCATGAGGTGTGTTTCGTTAGCGACCACCTTCTTGTAGTGGCAACCAGCACTCTAGTTGAAAGAAGAACTGCATACTGGATATTCAACAACTATTTGTTGAACTCCGAGCAGTTCATCAATGAGTTCACAGAATTCTGGCACGATTGGCAAGAGAGGAAAGGTGACTTTCGTCTTCTTAGTGAATGGTGGGATGTTGGAAAGCTCCAAATTCGATCGTTTATCGAAGCAAATTTCAATCGAAGTGGGTATCAAGCTTCTAGCTTGTCGGCCGAAGTATCTCGGGTGGCAGCTCTTCTGCCAACTCAGCCGGAGTTGATTCTTTATTTTAAAAGAATAAAGGAACGCTTGGCAACACAAACTTATAAGCACAGCTTGGAGTTTGCGCAGCGTAGCCAATCACGCTGGCTGAGGGAAGGCGATTCTCCAACCGAGTACTTCTTTCAGGCAACTAGACGACGTACTGCTTCTTGTGAAGTCGAATCGATAGTTGATATATCTGGACAAGTCCTTATCGGACAAGAGCTATCAGAATATATTCGAGACTACTACAGTAGTCTCTATTCTGAATCGACGTCGACAACATCCTCGACCACTCATGAATTTCTTGAGAACATTCCCACTTTCTCTGAAGACAGCAAGGAGCTCCTGGATACAGTAATCACATTGGAGGATATGGTCGCTGCGACAAGGGATCTAAGGCGACACACTTCACATGGTTATGACGGCTTGACTCCAGAATTCTTCATACGTTTCAGGGATTTATTAATTCCTGACCTTTTGGAAGTCTTCAATTCGGCGGTTGAGACACATTCAGACTTTCCTTCTAGCTGGAGGTGGTCTGTTATGCGATTGATTCCAAAGAAAGGAGATTTGCAGAGGATGGGGAACTGGAGGCCAGTAACCCTATGCAATGTGGACTATAAAATCGTCTGCAAAGCATTAGGGCCGATGCCCTGCTCAGTGGTTGCTTCGGTAATACATCCGAAACAGTCCTATTGCGTACCTGGTCGTAGTATCTCCGATAACATCGCGGTAGCCAAGCATTTGTTTGCCAACCATGGACAGACAGGTACACAAATGGCCATGATTTCACTTGACCAGCAAAAGGCTTTTGATAGCGTCTCGCACGAGTATCTCCTGACTGCTCTCGAGGCATTTGGGTTCCCGCCCAGGTGGGTGGATATCGTCGGGAAACTGTATAAAGATTCAATGATTTTGATTAAGCATCAAGGACAAGTTCTGGCTCCTATCTCGTTTCATCGAGGTATCAGACAGGGCTATCCACTGTCAGGTACGCTTTATGATCTTTCGTTGGAGCCGCTACTGGTGAATCTTCGTCGAATGCTCGGACAATATTCAGTGCATCTACCATATACCAATGTGAGGCCTCTTATGTTGGCATATGCGGATGACCTTTCTATTTACGTGACAAGAGATGGAGCTTTTCCGGTCGCTCGTGCTGTTTTCGAACAGTATGAACGTATAGCGGGCGCTAAAATCAACCTTAGCAAGAGTCAAGGCTTGGGGTGTGGAAGGTGGAGAGATCGTACAGATACTCCACTGAACATCCAATGGACTAATACTTGCCTGAAGTATTTAGGTGTGTATATCGGACGCGAGAGTAAATCAAATAATAGCCGCATCGCTCTTGAGAAACTCTCTAGAGCTGTTAACTCATGGCGTATTCGACTGTTTCCACTATCCCTAATGGGAAGGTCAGTCGTGATAAACTATTTGATTACCTCGTCCATCGTTCATCAGCTAAAGTCTGAGACGTTTGATGAAGACTTCGTAGGTCTTCTTCAAGCAAAAGCGATAGATGTCTTTTGGTGCGGAAGACGATGGGTTGCTGAAAACACGCTCTGTCTGCGAGTCAAGATAGGTGGATTAGGTCTCACTAACTTGGTTGTGAAATCAAGGTGTCTCCAAGTGCGTGCATTCCAAAGAGTGTTTTGCCAGAGAGGCACCCTGATTTCGCAACTGTGGATGAATGTACTGGGAGGTAACGGCATAGGGGAGTATTACTACCTGCTCTCTGTCCGACCACCCTATCCTCGTGTCTGGCCACAGGATCTAATCTCAATGATTCAGACCTGGGGCAGAATCAGGCCAGCATTTCACCTTAAGTGGAATGCTCTACGGTACACGCAATTTGCGTCGATTCCAATCAAGTTTAATCCTGAATTAATAGATTCAGTGTTCAGTAATGCTCAAGGTTTTGAAGCTGACACGCATACACTGACAGTTCTCGGAGATATTATTGATATCTCTGGAAACTGTCGAATAAACACTAACACTCCATAATTACACGACCTGGCGGCTTCTGCGCGGGAGAGATTTCGCCAACTTGGGACCAGTGACCCTGGCACTAAGTTGGAAGATGCTTTTGTTCTGGACAGACCACCTCACACACCTTTCAGCACACTTACAACACGTGTGCTCCGTGACGTGCTTATGTCAATAAGACCTCCGGAGTATACAGGATACAACAGATGGCGAACACACCTCGGGGTGAATGGGGGCGTGATGGGAGGGATAACTTGCAGATTAGTCTACAGTTATCCTTCTAGTTACAAAGATTCTGATGTAGCATTCAAATTGCTGCATCACAGTCTTATGCATTCTAATCAGTTGTCACATATCGACCGGCGGGTTCAGAGGATCTGCACAGTTTGTTCTGCTGAAGGCACCCAGTTTCACAGGTTCTTCACTTGTCCAGCTTTGCAGAGTCTGATGGAACTGGTGCGCGATATGTGTTAGTTGATCCACCCGAATTTCAGCATTACTAGGACATCGTTTCTATGGGGACCAAAGGTTTGTAGTCGGGTGAACTGTTTGATTAGCTTTGTGTTGACACTGGCCAAATCTACAATTCACTTGTACTACATGAGAGCCGTAGATCGGAATCAGAACACTGACCCACAATGCCACGCACAAGCACTTAAGCGCCACTTCGTTGACAGATTGAAGAGACGTTTACGTCTTGAATATCTGGCAACGAACGCAGACACATTCAACTGCACATGGCAACCACTATCGTCGGTGCAGCACGGAGCTCTTGTGATTCGCTGGTGATAGCAGGTCACAGCATTTGCAACCCTAGTCCACGGGGCTTCTCCCCGCTTAGGAATCGTTGCACGTGCTGTGGGAAGGACAAATACTCTGTTAGTGATGCTAAGCTGGAGGGATGATGAGGGCAGTTTGTAGAGGTCTATGATACTACAGGCTGCTCTCGCGGGACTCTATAACGGTATCGCGCAAATTTTTCGTTCGTTCCGCTATTAAGGTTGTAATTCGGTTTCGGTGCTAAATTGCAAAATTTTTTGTTGAAAATTCGTTCGCTTTAGGTATTCATTATTTATTAGTTTATTTTGGAAATTTGGAACCCCTTGGAACTGCCACGTACCTAATTGTCAAAATTGGGAGTGGTTTTAAATTTTCGGTAAAACTTTAGATCTTTTTCAAAATTCTTGTGTCCGTTTTTAGTCTCTTTTGAGAATTTTGTCTTGTTTGTTTTCCTTTTTGTGTGTCATTTCTGTATTAATTGTTTTAATTGTTTCTAATTGTCCCTTTTGACTGTTTATAAGTTAGTTTAGCTAGTGTCTTTTTTACAATTTTGTGCCTTTTGCCAATTAGTTTTAAGGAATTTTTAAAAGAGCCAGAGAGCCAAAAATAAAAGAGACTTATTTACATAAAAAAAAATTATTATTTCTGAAGAAAGCGAACGCGTCACCTAATAGCTCCACAAATAATAAAGAATTATAACGGAAAAAACTAGGGAAAACCTGTATAATTGTTCAAAAGTGATATTGAAGTTAGTGTGTATCATATATTGTGCCTAGTGAAAGTATAACTGTAAAAAAAGTATTGAAAAATTTAAAAAATATTTGTGAAAAAAGTGCAAAAGTTTGACAGTTTTGGAATTTTTAATTAATTTCGGTCGTTGCCATGACAACATGGAAACCGTTTAAAATTTCCATAGTGCTTCGTTGAAAATAAAATATTTTGCAATATTATAAAAACCAAAAAAAAAAAAAAAAGAACGGTAAATTAAAATTTCTATATTTTCTGGAAATACAAAAGTGTGAGCTGCTCTACCGTGCTGAAAATGAGTACGTGCAGCAGCGATTCTGGGGGAACGGATGATCCCTTCAAATCAAGTGGAAGGAGGAAGCAGACCAGAAATGCTTCTTCTTCTTCCAAAAATAATTTACAAGGGTCCACAGAAAAGGTCTTTCAGGGCCCAAATCAAGAGGCTAACAAGAAGAATATTGCATCTTCGTCCTGTACAGACAAATCTGTCAATAAAACGACAAAGGCCGCGCAAGGAGCTTCAATGAGCACCACCGAAGCAACACCTGTAGCCTTTAATGTGCTAAATTCAGCACCCACAATTGATATTGCTGCTACAGCAACTTCAGTGGAGTCGGAAATAGCTACAACAGTAGCATTAGCGTTAAATGCGAAACTGGCAGATGTTGTAAAAGCAGGATCAGCCTTCGCGCCAAGGCCGCATAGTACCATTATGAGGCCACCGCTTTCATCAGCTAAGGTGACCATAGGAAAAAGCCAGCCATCAGCAGCACCGCGATCCGCGGCGTTAGTTGCAGGGATATCTTATGCTCAGCAGGTAAGTGGCAGTTCCAGACAAAACGAGTCATTTATCGAAATTTTAGGGAAGGGCATCACTCCTCGTCCAGCCCCATTGGACGCAGGTAAGCCTCGGTCTAAGACCGGTGCGGGTCTACAGGCTTTTTTCAACGGGAGGTGGCAGGATGAGAGCTACGGTATGCAGCTCGAGCACATCAATAGATGTCGTCAGAGCTCATACCTAAAAGCACTCTTTCAGGTCATCTCTCGTGAGGAGCTATTCTCCATGGGACTAAAAGCTGGAGGAATGGTTGAGGCGTACACCACGACCCACGAGAGTGCTACCAAGCTTATGCTTTCGGGCATCGAGGTGGATGGTAGAAACCTTGTGCCGTTCCCACTCAGGGAAAAGCCCACGAAGGTCGTGTTTTCACGGGCCCCAATGAAAGCCAGTCATGAAGATCTCCTGAATCTCTTAGGGAGATTTGGGAAGGTTCATGGCAGTGTTCGCGCCATTCCAATTAAAATTGGGGACGAGGGTCACAGGCTGTTTATTTTCGGTACCAGCCGGGAAGCGTCCATCACTCTAAATAAGGGGTGCACGCTTCCAAGAGGCTTCTACCTGAGCATATCCGGCTCAAGACACTGGATAGATGTTAGCACCATAGCAAAATGCTATGCTTGCCATTTGGTAGAGCATTTTATTGCTGACTGCCCCAAGAGAAGCGGGATGAAGGCACGGAAGGCTCCCTCGAAGGAAACCACTGCTACAGTAGTGGCTCCGGAAAAGAAACTCCCTACCAGCACTCAACCTGCTATTTTGGAGCAGCCAGTGGCTAAAGTGCCTGAAGTTGTCCCTGAGGCAAAGGAAATTCCGGCTATAAACGGTGCCACGTCGGCACGTGAAAGCATGGCTACTTCTGACGAGGAGTCGACTAGCCACGTTGTTACAAAAAAGAGGACGAGGAGGAAGAAAGTTGACCGGGTGATTCTGCCTCCTCCACAGCCAGCAAAGCCAGTCGCAACGAAGCGGCCCCACTCGGAGGAGGACGATAGTGGAGCCCGCGGTTCGAAGGTTGTTGTGAGAGAGGCGGAAGCATCTCTTGAACAGCTTTCGGACTGCGAAATGACCGGTTTGGATGAGACTGGTCTCTCGAGTTTCAGTGGCTACGAGTCGTGTGGTAGCACCTTCTCGACTGGTAGCCAATTTGCAGTCTCGAAGGGTATGGAAACCCTTCCTAGAGAGAAGATCTCCAAAATTCTTGGCCAGCTCCTGTACAAGAAGAATTCATATCAAACCTGGAGTATGCTTGTAAGGGAGCTGGAGAGGCCAGAATTTTTACTTCCTCTGCTTCTACTCCTACAAGAGGAGTGCAAGATGAAGAGGAAGTACAATGATGCAGCTCGGCTAGATCGACTCCATAGGAGGGTGGAGGAGCTGATTCAAGAGCATTGCTTGGCCGATTCTCCTCGTCAGTAGATGTAGCACATTCATCGTTTGAGATTTTTATTTCTTTGAATGTGCAAGATAGCTTCTATCAACACCGGGGGTTTAAGTGCACATACAAGGTTACACAGCACAATCGAACATGTCAAAATGTTCGATATAGACATCGCGCTTCTACAGGAGACGAATTTTATATAAGACACATATACACAGCTTGAGCGTTATGCTTATTTACACACTGGCTATGCAATGTTTGCAACACCTGCGCCTCGCCGAGGCTCAGGGGTGGTAATCTTTGTATCCATCAAATTCACACTATCGTCTCCTGTCTATACAGATATCTTCCCAGGCTTCGCTTCTTCCTTGGACTTTGTCGTTCAAGACAAACATATCAAGGTAGTAAACGTGTACCTTCCTCATGACCAGGACATTACAAGAAAAATTCTTGATAGTGTTCAATCCTGTATGGTGAATTTTAGTGCCGAAACTATCCTCGGAGGTGATGTCAACTGCACGCTAAGTCCCTCAATGGATCGGCATTCCGGAGTTGAGTTCAACTCTGTCAATGCTACTCGGTTGAGGAATTTTGTCCGTGTTTTCAGATATCTATCGTTGGATGCATCCTACTACTAGATCATACACAAGGGTCTCGCGAAATATCCATGGAAGTCTCGCAGGCTCCAGAATCGATAGACTTTACGTCTCACCTGGAATACTAGAACATTTCGTTGGTGTCCTTATGAAGTGTGTTCCGTCAGCGATCATTTTCTTGTAGTGACAACTAGCAATCTAGTTGAAAGAAGAACTGCATACTGGATATTCAACAACTATTTGTTGAATTCCGAGCAGTTCATCAATTGGTTCATTGGATTCTGGCACGATTGGCAAGAGAGGAAAGGTGACCTTCCTTTTCTTAGTCAATGGTGGGATGTTGGAAAGCTCCAAATTCGATCTTTTATCGAAACGAATTTCAATCGAAGTGGGTATCAAGCTTCTAGCTTGTCGGCCGAAGTATCTCGGGTGGCAGCTCTTCTCCCAACTTATCCAGAGTTGATTCTTTATTTCAACAGAATAAAGGAACGCTTGGCAACACAAACTTATAAGCACAGCTTGCAGTTTGTGCTGCGTAGCCAATCACGCTGGCTGAGGGAAGGCAATTCTCCAACCGAGTACTTCTTTCAGGCAACTAGACGACGTACTACTTCTTGTGAAGTCGAATCGATAGTTGATGAATCTGCACAAGTCTTCAACTGACAACAGCTATCAGAATTTATTATTTATTTATACACGAACTGGTGGATTCTGCGCGGGAGAGATTTCGCCAACTTGGGACCAGTGACCCTGGCACTAAGTTGGAAGATGCTTTCGTTCTGACAGACCGCCTCACACACATTTCAGCATACTTACAATACTTGTGCTTATGTCAATAAAACCTCCGGAGTATACAGGATACAACAGATGGCGAACACACCTCGGAGTGAATATGGGCGTGATGGGAGGGATAGCTTGCAGAGTAGTCTACAGTTATCCTTCTAGTTACAAAGATGCTGATGTAGCATTCAAATTGCTGCATCACAGTCTTATGCATCCTAATCAGTTGTTACAAATCCACCGGCTGTTGGGATTCCAATCACTCGTGCTTTCGGCTCGTCCAGAAAGAAGTGATTGGAGGGGAACACTTAACACAGTAATGAAAAAAAAGATTTTTTGTTTTCATTAATTTCACTTTTTATATCTTTATTTATTCAGCAAACTTTTCTTTTTCTAATAAATTTCACTTTATTCAAACTTATCTTTTAGTTATTCAGCAAACTTTTCTTTTTCTAATAGATTTCACTTTATTCAAACTTATCTTTTATTTATTCAGCAAACTTTTCTTTTTCTAATAGATTTCACTTTATTCAAACTTATCTTTTATTTATCCAGCAAGCTTTTCTTTTTCTAATAGATTTCACTTTATTCAAACTTATCTTTTATTTCCTATCAACACTCCGAGATTTTTCAAAAAAAAAACAAAGCTCACTTCTTTTCTCGACGGATTCAAAAAAACGACTCCCTGAGGATCGGCGATGTAGCACCCAGGCGCCCGTGAAAAACTCCCAAAAAGCTTTTTTATTCTTTTTATTACTTTCCCACGACGTGAAAAATCGTACGTGGGAAAGTACAAAAGGTTTAGACACAGTGCATATGCATGAAATATGAATGCACTGGTGTCTTGTAAAAATAATATTTTAGGCGATAAGAAAGATGGTGTGTATGTATGTACATGAAATTAGGTTTAATGAATTTAGAAGTTGTATGTATATACATGCAAATAATTTGACGGAGTACAGGTAAGATATGTATGTACCTTGTACGGCATGTAGGTAAGTATACATGCCGTGTGAACTGAATATATGACTGATAACAAAATGCAATTTATGCTAAATTGCATTTTGTTTCAGTATGAAAATGCATTTTTAAATGCATTTAAAATTTAAATAAAATTGAAAGTAAAATGTTTTTCATTTTCAGGGTCAAATTGTAGTACGCCAATATATTGCATAGGGCAAGATATTGGCGTATTGGTTTTATTGTTGTGATTCGGGGTATAGGCACCTGGGTCACAACATCCCTCCCCCCTGGGGAAAAGAAAGTTTTATTCTTTTTTAGAGGAAAACTTTCTTTCTTTGATAACATAATTTTCTCTTTTTTTTTTGTGTTAAGATTACATTTAAATGATGTAATTGTATAATGGGAGTACTTCCGTTATTAGGTATTATAATTGTGATTACATAATCCTAGCTTAGTTATCGATTAATAATAATAATAAAAAAAATTTATAAGCAGTAAAAATAATTTTATATAATATCTATTTGCCTATCAATATTTATAATAGTTATGATTTATTTTTTTACATATGTTCCTATTAATTTTATTTATACGAAAGGGAATATAGATGACGGAGAAGGAAACGGTCTTGTAATTTTGTTGCTGTTATGATAAAATCATTACTAAGCAGTTAGCTGATAGGTATTTGAATGAGATTCTCTTTAGCCCTTTTTTTTTTTAATTTGTTTTGTTTTTCTTTTTTGTGTTTCATCGGTGTTATGATTACGTTGGCGTATTTCGGCGTGCCTTGGGTTAGGTGCGATGTTACTGTTGCGAAATGTACTAATGTAAGGAGGTTTGTTGATTGTGATAACAACTTTGTCGTTTTTCTTTTTTTTTTGTCTGGGTATTTTGTTTTTGGTTGCTGAGATCTTCTTGATTTTTGTGGAGCTCACTTGCAACCATGATTTTTATCGAGGAGGTTGGTCGCGATATTTATAGAGTGCCGGAATTTCATTGCGTCCGAGTCACCGGGCTATATATCCTTTATGTGTTCCCGGGATGGATGGGGCCACTTCGACTGGTCTTCCATGCGTATGGACGACGCAGTTTGCCCGTTTGGGGTGGTCCACCCTTTGTTGACACATACCACTCATGTAACTTCATGTTATACCCGGATTACGAGATCGGGGTTTCGTTTTTGGGTAAGTAGTTTATGATTTTTTCTTTATTGATTTATGAATTAAGTTTTGTTTCCTTTGTTTTGAATCAGGTGGATATGCTTTTTTGATTGGTGAATCGTTCCCCATCCCAGTTTGTCATCATGGGTTGATTCCGGCGGTTAACGAGGAGGATTGGGACGCTGAAGACGGGTTTTTGGAGTAACTAATTTTTTCTGATTTTTGTAAGCTTAAATTTTTGTGCTTTATATAATAATAATTTGTATTTGAATAACATTTTTGTACCCATTTCTTTTTTTTTTTACTATAATAAACATTTTACCCTAAGGATGAGTTGTTGTCATTTACCATTATTTTTATTTCTGTTTCTATTTTAAGATTCCTCTTGTTGGGTTTTTCATTTAGCTTGTTTTTCCTTTATTTTTTATTTTTTACTACGAGGGGGCGAGTTAATGAGAAGGGAAGGTTATGACTATTGTTTATCTATCTGTTATGATTGGTTTATTTGTTTTAGAGAATCTCACCCAAATGTTATAGCCTTATAGTCCTATGGGAAGGACAGAGAAGAAGAGGGGGACAAAATTGTATATAGAATTCGATAGAAACCTGCCCATTATTTGTATATATAGTAATGAACTACTGTTAACCATAGGTAAGTAGCATTGCAAATTTGTAGCCAATTAGTTTATCTTATTTGTTTAGTTTTCTTTAGTGTTTGGTATATTTATATTCCTAGTTGTTGCTTACTAAGTTGTGTAGAATAATAGGTTGTGCTTGCTTATAGTTTCAGATAGTTTCTATTACGTTTAATTAGTTGTGCTACAAAATCTACTTGTACTATTGCAATTATTTTTTCTTTGGCATAATATAGAGTTACACATATATATTTATGTTCTTAAAAATATTTAATATGTATAATATATATACTATTATCAAAAAATTTTTATTTTAGATATATACATAATTGGGATGACAATATATAAGGTATAGAAACTTATTGAATTTTTAATAATATTATTAAATATAATATAATTACGTATTATAATTATTCTTTGTAAAATTCTCCAAAATAATTTATAAAATTCATAGTAGCTGATACCAATAATATGGATAGAGAGAAAGAAGGTTTTATAGCTTTATATTTTTCTAAATCTTTTATTTCATTTATTTCATTACTATTCACTCATTTTATGTATTTTGGTTTGTCTAAATTTACAAGTATAATATGGTTGTTAGGTTGCGGTTGCCTACATTTGCCCTATTTATTTATTTATATAGGTACATATTATCTTTTTTTTTTACTTTCATTAAATATCCATTTTTTCTCTTACACACAGTGTTGCCAATAATAATTTTGAAATTCCGTTGAATTCATAGTAAAATTCCGTCAAAAATCCGCTAGACCAACTTTTTTTCCGTCAATAAAATCCCTTAAAATAGTTTCTTAAAATAGAATGCATTATAACTATAGTAAAACATATATTTTGTTGTATTTTTGAAATTAAATCAATTAACACTCTAAATTAAACAAAAATCATTGTCACTTTCGGTGCTTTCGGGCTGTAATGTGGCCATTATACTTGCAGGAGCTGTAGGGGTCGTCGGTTAACTATAACTTTGAATTGCTTCAACCATATTAATTACTTTATCTGTTTATAATAAATTAGTGCGTATGCGAAGTAGATTTTTGTGGCGATAAAATAGTAGTAGTAGTACTAGCAGAGACAGGGCTGTACCACTGACATGTATATAAATGGACTGACTGATCTCCTGTTTCATGTGGCACCAGTTTTGGTTTCAGAAAATAGGCTCTCACTGCCTAAGCTACCAACTGTCGTATACTGGCGCTATATTTAAATTATTGGGGAATTTACTTATATGCATATCAGTGGGAGTTACCGAATTTACCACAAAACTATGTTGTACTATTTGTAAATTTTAATTATGAGTCGAAGAAAGAGTTTTTTATAAGACTGTTTTAGTGGGAATACCGCTGAACGTCAAGCAATTTATCGTTCCTAATCGTTACAGTTCAGTGGGAAAGTATGCTCTCACGGAAAGAGGCAGGAATATGAAAGTGTGCCATTTGCTTTCATGTATTTTTGATTAAACGAGCAGTCCATTTATATACATGTCAGTGGGCTATACCCAACCACTCCAAGTAGAGACAAATGAGAAGTGTCGGCTGAAAATTCTGAAAGTGCCAATAATTTTAAGTAACAGTAAAACAGAAAAATATGCTTAGTTTTTACAAGAAATATATACAGAGGTAGATATCACTAAATTTGTGGCGGGAATTTTTTATGCACATGCGACGTTATCAGGATTATTGGCAGTGGAACGTACAGCATTTTCACCCGATACTCCTTAATTTGTAAAAAGATTCAATTCAGTTCAGCCATCAAGGCCACAATTGAATAAAAATCTCACGAGTTCGCTGAAAAATCCGTTCCGTTAAAAAATCCGTCATCCGTTAGAATACCTTTTTTCCCGTTTTCCCTCACAATAATCCGCTAGATCTGACGGGAAATCCGTTAAGTTGGCGACACTGCTTACACATGACCCCATACATATATATATATATATGTCTTCATATATTTTGCAATAGGATGTACAATGTTCTCTCTTAAATTGTTTACTAGTGCTCTTGTTGGAATAGGGATGGGGGTTATTAAAAAAAAAAGTAGGAATTGGAGGAGAAGAGGTTACTTTTGTCGGGGGTTTTTGTAATTTTATTTCGTTTAGTGTTTGTTTTGTTGGTTCTTGCCTGTTATATGTCCTCTGGTGTACTCCTTTTGGGTACAGGAGTTATATTGAACTTAGGTCTTCTTGGTGCCGCCGCAGGAACATCTTCAAGTATATGTTCCGGAGGTATATTTTTACCTTTGCGGGCTTTCGATTTGTATTTCATGTACATGTAGATAAATAGAATAGTCATCACTAATGCTAATGTCAAATATGATAGCGCATAGTGATGGATATGATGCTTATTAATTGGGTTTAGTGAATTTGATTCCCGTTCTTTTTGAAGATGGATAGATTTTAAAATTTCATCGAGGTCCATGTTGTTAGTGATATTTAAGGGATTTCTTCTTATGTACGTTTCCATAGAGAGAAGCGTCATATTTTCAATTATGTTGGAAATAGTTGTTGTTGGAATGAAATGGGAGTTAAATTTTGATATTTTTACGTTATGTCCGTGCAAGATGAATTCTTTGTTGCGGACATAACAATCTGGGTAGATAAATATAGTTCCTGTTCCCTGCAGGGTTTCTGAACTAATTGAATCTTCACAAATGATATCTATATGGAAAGGTTTTTTGAGGGAGAAAAGCCATGCATTTTGCTGAGATAATTGTGTCATATAGTAGTTCTGTTTTAAAGTCAAAATTTTACATTTTGATGTAATAGGTTCCTTTTTTATTAAGTTGATTTCACATTGATTTACTCTATTGTTTGTATTAAGGATGGGTGATGAAATTTCACAATAAAAGTGAGTATGGTCCAACGTTGCGCAATTGTGGATTTCCTGTAGTGTTAATTCGATGTAGTGATCACGATTGTAATCAATTAATATATATTCCTTTAATGGTTCAATATATATGAATGAACCGTTTAGGATTGTCGGTAATGGCATTGCTTTGAAAATTTGGTAGGATTCTTTAAAAGGAAGTGGGATTCGAAGTTCTATAATTATTTTGTTGTTGAAAACATTTGCAGATATTGTGCTTAGTTTGTAGATTTGTGAAAATATATTGTCTCTGGAATTTATGGGAAGCATTATTGAACTCGGCAACTCCTGCCTAATTTTTGCTAAAATTTTTTCAATCTTATTAGGTGATATTAGTGTAGGGTGAAATTTTCCATGTTTGGAATCAATTAAAAGATCTATTAATTCTGACTGTGTACTTTGATATCTGAATATCATTAATGAAACAAGTGAGACGAGTGATTCTAATTCAATGGATATTTGATATTTACCATCAGCGATGTAGATATTTGAATCGAAATTAGTTTTTTATGCATATTCAGGAATTCCTTTTCAATTGCGGCCTTGGTTTTATTAAAAATTTGAGCTGTTGCTTCTATTATCGCGGTTTGGCTTTTCATGAGGGAAAGGAGGGAATTTTGGTTTAAAGTGAGGTTGTGAATTTGTTCATCATATAGCTTGGCATCATCTTCATCTAATGTGCCGAAAAGAGCTTTGGAAATTGATCCTATTACATTTAAAAGTGCTCTTTGTTTTCTGCTTTGAGTTATTAGGAGCATATTTTTATATTCTATATTTGCTATGATAAGGTTTATCTGTAGCAACGTACCGTTACAAGTGTGTGCCATTGCTGAATTCCCATCCAATTTCTTGCAGATAGCCGTAATTTGCTCCGTGATGAATTTGATGTTCCTGAATTCTGACTTGAAGTTTTCTAGATCGTAGTAGGTAACGATCTTCCACTCGTTAGTGTAGAAATTGGCTCTGCCAATTTCTTCGAAATAAATGCCTGCACTGGCATTTATTTGCTTTATTTCCATCCCTGAGCTGGAGACGAAAGGGATGCAGATTAAAAGGAATACTATTCGCATCATCGTGAGAACCTGGAATAGGATATTGTTTTATTCATTTGCGTTGATTTTGAAGTAGATGAAGTTTTGTACTAGTCGGAAAAAAGTTTTAAGTCATTATTATGGACTCTTTTATTTTTATTATTTACTTTCACAGTGGAGTTCTCAGGAGAATTGATTTCTACAATCACATAGGGACCTGTCCAGAGTGGTGAGAATTTGTTATCTCTTACTCTGCTTTTTATTAAGACTTTGTCCCCAATATCGAAGGATTTTGGAACTGTGTTTTTGTCATATTGGAGTTTTGATTTCTCTTTGTTGGCCATGGCTATGTCTTTCGCAATTTTATAGCTGTGTTGTACACGTGCTTTTAACTCGTTTGCATAATTATCGTAATTATAGCAAACGGTCGGAGATGATTTTAAGTTATTTGGGATTTCGGCTGGGAATCCGTACAGGAGTTCGCGGGGAGTATAATTTGTACTCGAGTGAGGTGTGGTATTATAGACAAACATGGCATATGGAATCCACGTATCCCAGTCTTGAGGATCTTTCGCTACATAAGATCTGAGGTATTCTGCTAAAGTTCTATGACTTCTCTCCAATGCACCATTTGTTTGAGGGTGATATGGAGTAGTTTTGAGCTTTTTGATTTTTAGCAGTTTAGATACCTCGGCGAACATGCCACCTATGAGGTTAGATCCCTGATCTGTTAGGATACTTTCTGGAATGCCATGTCGACAAACTATTGTTGTGGTGAAGGCTTCCGCTAATGTCTTAGATTCAGTGTTGACTATGGGAATAGCCTCAGAGAATTTGGAAAGGTCGTCTTGAAATGTAAGGATGTATTTATTTCCAGAATGGGAAATTGGGAGAGGTCCTACAACATCTAGGTACACTCTTTCAAAAGGTTTGGAGCTTATGCTTGAGATTTTCATAGGAATCTTAGGATTTCTGGATACTTTGTTTACTTGGCAAAGTTTACATTTCCTTACATATCTTACAACATCGTCCGACATGCCAGGCCAATAGAATTGTTTTTTAATTCTTTTGATTGTACGGGAGACACCTTGATGGCCTCCCGTTGGTAGGGAATGGAAATCTTTTAGAACTTGTTCAATATCACTGCTGTTAGATAAATACTTTATGGAATCTTGATGAAGTTTTATATTTATTTTTTGGTTAACGAAGACATTGGTAAAACATCTTTTAATAGTTGATAGATTTTGTTGGTCTAATACAGGGAAGGAGATATTTACCTGATTTAACTGATTTGCTTCTGTGTATGAGCAGATCTCAGTTAAAATTTTTTCAATGTCTAATCTATCTCTTTGTGATCGGCAAGGTAGATTGACTTTTGAAATGATTACTGTGGAGTCTTTCTTCTTAAAGAAGTTCAGTTCGTTTTCTAGTAGAGGAGGTTTGTCTAAAAGTTTTAGTTTAGATTTTAGCACCCTTTCGAGTTCTGTATCTTGCATGGGCAAGATGAAAAATTTGGGATTTGAATTTTTAGTTAAAAGTAATGGGAAATTGGTCTCAGTTATTATCACTGAGGAACTGTTTACTACTGATAAATCTGGATTTGTAGTAGTAATATTTGGATTGGGTGTATCTAAATTCGCCTGAGCTTTGGCTTGATTCCTGGTTACCACATTAACAAAGGTATTAGGTTCCGTTGATTTTACGGAATTTTCTGGGATAGCTCTACTGAGAGCGTCAGCATTTGTGTTGAGCTTTCCAGGTTTATGGACTATTTTATAGTCATATTCCTCAAGACGAATTCTCCATCTCATTAGCCTTGAGGAATGATCCTTTAGATTCATTAGCCATATTAATGGTTTATGGTCAGTTATGATGGTAAACTGTCTACCATAAACGTATGGCCTGAATTGCTCAACCGCGAAGACAATTGCCAAAAGCTCTTTTTCGATAGTTGAGTAACGAGTCTCTGCACCATTGAGAACTCGACTCACATAGGCGATTGGATGATCTCCTTGATCATCTGCTTGGGAAAGAACTGCTCCGATGGCGTAGTCGCTGGCATCGGAGGTGACAAAAAATTCTTTGTCGAAATCCGGATAGGATAAAATTGGTGCTGAGATTAATTTTTTTCTTAATTCTCAAAATGCTTCATCGCAAATTGCATCGAACTTGAAAGGTGTGGCTTTTTTCAGAAGGTTAGTAAGAGGTTTCGCGATTTTAGAAAAATTGGGAATGAAGCGGCGATAATAGCCGACGAAACCAAGGAAGGCTTTTATATCCTTTTCCTTCTTGGGTCTAGGATAAGATTGGACTGATTTAATTTTTGCCGGGTCTGGCTTGACTCCATTTTCAGTAATGATGTGCCCTAGATACATTATTTCCTTTCTTAGGAAATGGCACTTGTCGGGTTGTAATTTTAAATTGAAATCCCGAAGGCGGCTAAATACATTTGCGAGCCTAATATTATGGTCTTTAAGATTGTATCCATGGACTACAATATCGTCCATGTATACGAAACAGTAAATGCCTTGGAGTCCGGAAAGGACGTTATTCATGGCACGTTGGAAGGTTGCGGGTGCACATTTTAATCCAAATGGCATACGGTTAAACTCGTAATGACCATAAGGAGTGCTAAACGCAGTTTTTGCTCTATCCTTCCCGTCCATGCGAATTTGGTGGAATCCGCTGGCGTGGTCTAGCGTCGTGAAATATTTGGACTTACCCAATTGATCTAATATGTCTGTGATATTAGGTAATGGGTAAGCGTCGCCAATAGTAATGTCATTTACTCGGCGGAAATCTACAAGGACTCGCCATTTTTTGTTCCCATGCTCATCCGGCTTTTTGGGAACGAGAAGAAGGGGAGAATTCCACGGACTATTTGAAGGGCTTATTATCTCCGAATCCAACATTTCATTTATTTGCCGACTTATTTCTTTCCGGCTTGTTTCTGGAAGTCTGTACGGTTTAGTATATATGTGAGGTTTATTTGGGACTGTTTCGATTTTGTGCTCGGTTGCATTTGTAAACGTTAGGAAATCCCCTTCTAAATAGAAGAGATCGTTGAAATCCTTACAAATTTTCCGAATACTCTCGGCTTCTTCCAAGTTACAGTGATCCAATTTAATCAGGGTGTGCAGTTTTTTTATTCTGCTCCTAATTGGATCTCTGTTGGAATCTGTAGAGATGCAATCGAAGTCATTAAGGTCATGGCATTCTGGATTCATGTCATGAATTGCCAGTTCGACGTCCTGCTCATTCGTGTTGAGAACTAGGACTTTTGCCATTCCTTTTGATGGGTTGGCTATGGTATTACCTATGAACAACCCTGGCTTTACCGCTTTTTTAAAATATACTGATTCCGTAGCTGACAAAGTTGGAATTTGAATTATGGATTCAGAGCGAGCGGGAATTGTAATAAGTTTATTATGTAATTTGTCCGATTCGTTTCGGTTTTCATTGGATTGTAAAATATATTCCGTTTTTTGTAGGATATTGGTTTTAGGGTACTTTTCACGTTTGGTATTTAAATCCCGTGAAGTACTGGGAAACTTGCTTTTATCAGCACTTGCATTGTTTGTTTCGGAGTTCTTGTCATTGTTAGCATATCTAAGATATGTATTTGGATAATCTGAGCGATATTGCTCCATGGGATAGGATGAATGACATTGCTTCACCTCTAATTAAATGTAATTGTTTTTATAATAGATACAAGCGTTGTATCTAGACAAGAAGTCGTGGCCAATTAGGCCGTCATATGCTAAGGTTGAGTTTTCTTCTACTATTTGGAAGGGATGTTCTATTATACATTCTTCGTTTGATGTATTTGCCAGTTTTGCTAATATTAATCCTTCTGTAGTTTTAGATTCCGAAAATAAAGTATTTATCTTGCAGATTGCATCTTTATAGTAAGTGCTACCTGCTTTCAGTGCATTGAACTTTATGAGACTAATTTCTGCTCCTGTGTCTACGAGGAACTTTGTTTCTTTATTGGAGCACACATTGGTAAATAGAGAGATAGTAATGGAGTTGGAATTGATAATAATTGGAATTTTCAGCGTTATGTGATCATTTAATAAATGTGCATTATCTAATTTGGGTTGGTGTGTATGTCGGCTTTTGTTTGAATTTGCGAGGGGCTGCCGACTAATTCCTTTCGCTCTGATTTGTTTTCCGAGTGTGTTAAAAATATTCTCGGATTTTGTACGTGATCTTTATTTGATTTTGGTTCATTGTGGGGTTGTATTGTTGAAGAAGGGGTGGTTTTTCTATAATTAAAATTTGGGATCTGAGTGAAGTTGACCTCTTTTTGGGGTATTGGAATTTTATTGGGACCATCTGGATTTGTATTTCCTCTGTAGAAATTCCCATGGTTTGCTATCCTTGCCCTGCATACTTCTATGGTATGTCCTAATTTGTGACAATACCTGCATGTAGGGGTAGTGCTGTTGAAGGTGTTAGCCTGCTTAGGAAGATTGCCTTTGTTTAAATTATTTGAAAAATATTTATTTGGGGTTGGGTTTGTATAAATGTTCTGTGGACAATTTGGAGCTAAGTGTCCCTTTGCTCTGCATTTATAGCAAAAGGGGTTCTGCACTTGTACTGATTGAGAAGTGCGAGAAGAGTTTGTTGCTAATTTTGTTGCCTTTGATTCTAGGCGTAATGCTTGTTCACCAATATATGTCATTATTGGCTTTAATGATCTATTTTCGTGGAGTTTGGCTAGGGTTTGCAGTTGCTCACTTATTAATCCGTCTTCGATCGCTCTAATAGCTTGTTTTTCGTTATCTTTTACGAGAGAATTTAACAGTAATTTATCTGTTGTATATGAATGCGTGGCTTCGTTCAATTGAGCATGCGTCATATTAATTCGTTGCAGGAATTCTTTGACAGGCTCTCCTGCTCTTTGTCTTGTGTTTTGGAGTTAGGATACTCAGTTTTTGTTCTAGGTATGTTTTACTCACTGTAGGTAAAGTATCAGGGTTTAATGTTTGTACAACTCTTGTAATTGAGTTAATTTTTGTATTTAGACTTCTGAAAATACTTTCATTTTGTGGACTATTTGTTTCCTTATTGGCTTCTGTAACTTGTGATTTTGTTGGAATTCTCCACGAAGCTCTGGGTGATGGTATATGAAAAGGTTTTTGCTGGTTCATAGTACTTTCTGAGATTGATTTCAATCTTTCGGAAAGTGTTGCTTTCGTCAACATGTACCAGTCTTCAGTTTTGTCTGAGCACGATTCTTTGAAATAATCGTGATCGGGCGTGAAGTCTTTATGCTGAACTATTTGTTCTTCTGTTTTCTCGAAGGCGCTCCATATTTCTTCGAGTTGTTTTAATTTACCGTTCACAAAGGTATTGGTACGCTTTGCTTTACCGGCTTGGTGATAAGCCCCTAGTATTTGCCTAATTGCACTGTTTTTTTCTACTTGAGATGAGCAGAGCTCATCGAAAGAAACGGTTTTTTCAGTCATTGTATATTTTTTTTTAAGTAGTAGACGGAAAATTCGGTGGAGATGTGGTATGAGTTTTTTAACTATAGAAGATGTGACTAAATTGTCTAATTATGGCGAGAGAAGAAGTTTATGGGAGAGAGACAGGAAAAAAAAAGAAATTTTTTTTTTTTTTTTAAATATATTGCTGGAACTTTCAATCGCAAAGAAATGCTTGTTATTTGATCTGCAATTTTCTAAATTGCTAATTGATGGCTCTTCCAATCAATATCTTTCTCCTGACCGATAGGCTCACGAAGTTCTACCGCAGGGGATTGATATTTGATTTTTGTCGAAGTCCTCTGACCAGCAAGCTCACTAAGTCTTGCCGCAGAGGTCGCTTCTAGGAAGAGCGGATTTCATTTTTTTTTGTGCCGAATTTAATTTTTGTTTTTTTTAAAGAAAATTGACGGAGATTGAAAATAACCACTCTTTATTCCTGCTCACACATATACATATGAAAATATGTATTGTAAATAATTCGATAAATGCAAATATGTATGTAGTTTCGGGAAATAGAAAGAAAATAAGAAATTGTTCGCAAAAAATTTTTGGAAAGGAATTTGGAGACTAACTATTGTAAATACACCAGTTTGTAGAATAATTGAGGAATAGGAATGGGATTTATTTCCGGGTTCGCACTTTTATCAAAAAATCTTTTCGTTGTATATTCGCAAGTATTTGTTGAAAGGAAATATATATGTTGAATTAAGAATAACTATAAAAGCATATAAACAAAATATATATATATATATATATATTGGCAAAAATATGAAAAGAGAAGAAGGTTTTCACGCTACCTTTATTTTTAATCCACAATTATTGTTACAGTTGTTTGTATAGTTGTTATATTTTACTGATGATGTTGATTGTTGCTATCCAGGCCGGCAGTTTCTTGTAGTTGAAAGCGCAGGTGGTGAAGATTATTTAAATTGGAAATTTGGTTATGCTGGAGGCGTTTTGGTCGACGTATTATTATAGTCTTCCTTCCTTCCTTCTTTATCGAACGTCTTGTTGAGGCAGGGATGAAGCCTCGCAAAATTCCCACGTTGAGTGCTATGGCGCTTGAACTGTTATTATTATTGTTTTCCTCTAAGTACCCTGTTTTAAGGGTACCCGGGATTATAATTTTTTTTTTTTTTATAAAAATTACAGATTTTATTATTTGTATTTTGGTTATTTTTATTTGCTTTTTATTTGGTAGTTTGATTTTTGTTTAATTAACTTGTTTGGTTTTTATTTAATTATCTTTTATGCACTGGACTTCCTTTAGAAGTATTGTTGCTACCAGTTGTTTGTCTGGCAGATTTTATTGTTATTATTGTTGTTAATTGGACGGGTTTTAATTTCAATTTTATATTAATTTGATTAATTTATGGCACTGATTCGTAGGAAAAGTACCGCTGCCACCAGTATGTTGGGATTCCAATCACTCGTGCTTTCGGCTCGTCCAGAAAGAAGTGATTGGAGGGGAATACTTAACACAGTAATGAAAAAAAAGATTTTTTGTTTTCATTAATTTCACTTTTTATATCTTTATTTATTCAGCAAACTTTTCTTTTTCTAATAAATTTCACTTTATTCAAACTTATCTTTTAGTTATTCAGCAAACTTTTCTTTTTCTAATAGATTTCACTTTATTCAAACTTATCTTTTATTTATCCAGCAAGCTTTTCTTTTTCTAATAGATTTCACTTTATTCAAACTTATCTTTTATTTCCTATCAACACTCCGAGATTTTTCAAAAAAAAAAAACATAGCTCACTTCTTTTCTCGACGGATTCAAAAAAACGACTCCCTGAGGATCGGCGATGTAGCACCCAGGCGCCCGTGAAAAACTCCCAAAAAGCTTTTTTATTCTTTTTATTACTTTCCCACGACGTGAAAAATCGTACGTGGGAAAGTACAAAAGGTTTAGACACAGTGCATATGCATGAAATATGATATGCACTGGTGTCTTGTAAAAATAATATTTTAGGCGATAAGAAAGATGGTGTGTATGTATGTACACGAAATTAGGTTTAATGAATTTAGAAGTTGTATGTATATACATGCAAATAATTTGACGGAGTACAGGTAAGATATGTATGTACCTTGTACGGCATGTAGGTAAGTATACATGCCGTGTGAACTGAATATATGACTGATAACAAAATGCAATTTATGCTAAATTGCATTTTGTTTCAGTATGAAAATGCATTTTTAAATGCATTTAAAATTTAAATAAAATTGAAAGTAAAATGTTTTTCATTTTCAGGGTCAAATTGTAGTACGCCAATATATTGCATAGGGCAAGATATTGGCGTATTGGTTTTATTGTTGTGATTCGGGGTATAGGCACCTGGGTCACAACACGGCGGGCTCAGAGGATCTGCACAGTTTGTTCTGGTGAAGGCACCCAGTTTCACAGGTTCTTCACTTGTCCAGCTTTGCAGAGTCTGATGGAACTGGTGCGCGATATGTGTCAGTTGATCCACCCGAATTTCAGCATTCCTAGGACATCATTTCTATGGGGACCAAAGGTTTGTAGTCGGGTGAATTGTTTGATTAGCTTTGTGTTGACACTGGCCAAATCTACCATTCACTTGTACTACATGAGAGCCGGAGATGGGAATCAGAACACTGACCCACAACACCACGCACAAGCACTTAAGCGCCACTTCGTTGACAGATTGAAGAGACGTTTACGTCTTGAATATCTGGCAACAAACGCAGACACATTCAACTGCACATGGCAACCACTATCGTCGGTGCAGGACGGAGCTCTTGTCTTTCGCTGGTGATAGCAGGCCATAGCATTTGCAACCCTAGTCCACGGGGCTTCTCCCCGCTTAGGAATCGTTGCACGTGCTGTGGGAAGGACAAATACTCTGTTAGTGATGCTAAGCTGGAGGGATGATGAGGGCAGTTTGTAGAGGTCTATGATACTACAGGCTGCTCTCGCGGGACTCTATAACGGTATCGCGCAAATTTTTCGTTCGTTCCGCTATTAAGGTTGTAATTCGGTTTCGGTGCTAAATTGCAAAATTTTTTGTTGAAAATTCGTTCGCTTTAGGTATTCATTATTTATTAGTTTATTTTGGAAATTTGGAACCCCTTGGAACTGCCACGTACCTAATTGTCAAAATTGGGACTGGTTTTAAATTTTTGGTACAACTTTAGATCTTTTTCAAAATTCTTGTGTCCGTTTTTAGTCTCTTTTGAGAATTTTGTCTTGTTTGTTTTCCTTTTTGTCTGTCATTTCTGTATTAATTGTTTTAATTGATTCTAATTGTCCCTTTTGACTGTTTATAAGTTAGTATAGCTAGTGTCTTTTTAACAATTTTGTACCTTTTGTCAATTAGTTTTAAGGAATTTTTAAAAGAGCCAGAGAGCCAAAAATAAAAGAGACTTATTTACATAAAAAAAAATTATTATAATTATTATTATTTATCCTGTAGAGAGCGGACGTGTGAGATTTAGTTCTAAGGAATTTGGATAGAAATACTGATAGAAATTTCGATCGTTTAGGAAATAATTTTTATTAGATAATTTTTGGAAAATTTGGATCTGCTTGGAACTGCCACTTACCCTATTGTCAAAATAGGGACGAGTGAAAATTTTGTTGTTTTTCATCTTTTAGTCATTTTCCAAAATTTTTGTAACCGTATATATTGCCTCTTTTGAGAACATTGTGTTAATTTGTGCTTTTTTGTGCCTTTAAATGTTAGTTTATCTTGTTGTCCCTATTGACTTGTATATTGTTATTTATATATTAGTCAGTTAGAGAATTTTCTCCTTTTTACATAGCCACTTTTTGTTTTTTTTTTAATTTTAAGAGTCAATTTATAACGTTTAATACAGATCTTATATACATAAAAAAAAATTATTTCTTTAAAGCTTAGTTTACATATGCTACTTACAAATTTAGCCAGACTTTGCTAAGTCTACCAAGTCATTCAAATACTTAATGCGTACATATATTTTCTGTTTAAATGATGTATAGACAAAATATAATAAGATCACAAGCTATTTTAAAATATTCAAGTAATAATTGCTGCAATAATTTCACCGTAACAGATGAGCATTAGAATTTAATGTGAAAATCCTCCCTGTAGAAAACTAATTAACAATATTATTTAATTAAAAGTCAAACACCATTTTCCTGGAGCAAATTGAAGTTGTTTTTGTTATTGTTGGTGGTCTTTGTCTGACCAAGCTGCAAAACTTTTACGAGATTCAGGGAATATTTCCTTTGATAAGGCTGACAAATCATCAACAATTGAAAATGTCACATTATCCTGCGCAAACACGTTAGCTAATTTTATTTCAGTTTCAGCGACTTGTGCATTATGCTGAACCGCAGCAGAAAAATGCTTTGATATTGCTTTAACATTCTGAATTCCGCCAATAGATATCTGATGCCTTTTAGTAGCAGCGTATCTCTGCAATTAATTCGCTCTTACCACAAATTTAGCGAAACATGGCCTGCATAACAAAAACATGTGAAATCATTTTTCCTTTTTGCAATCCAACCTTG
The DNA here is from genome assembly GCA_963924295.1 of Dioctria rufipes. Taxonomy (NCBI): domain Eukaryota; kingdom Metazoa; phylum Arthropoda; class Insecta; order Diptera; family Asilidae; genus Dioctria; species Dioctria rufipes. The sequence continues at coordinate 115,131,008 of OZ002741.1, forward strand.
AAATGGATTTTTATAAGAAATAAAAGTTAAGACACAATAAAAATATTATAAACCTTTGAATTCTGGATCACAAAGCTTTTCACAAAGATCAGTTCTAGTTTTTCGTTTCTTTTTTGGTATATCTTGCTGTCGTACTGAACTTGAAACATCATAAATAGAAAGCTTTATTAGCCATAACACAATTTAAAAAAAAAATATGAACTATGCATTTTTCCAAACAGGAAGTTTTCATTACACAACAGAAGAGTAGAGTGGAGGTGGATATTAAAAGCAAATATAGGTTCGTGACATGGACATCAAAATTAATAGTGTACTCCAGTGATTTTCTTTCTGTGCTATTGTTTCTTCAATTTGCAGAAGTTCTCTGTAGCTTGGAGCAAATAAATTAACCGAAAATCTTATCCCTAAACCCGAAAATTATCCCTATATCTAGGGATGAAATCCCTAAGTTGGCATCACTGCTTAGAATATACATCTGTAGCAAACGAGTCGGGAAAACCCGCCGACTCAAAAGGATTTTATAGAAAGACATCTGGCGACGAATGTCTTCTCCCTGGCATGGGTGATAAATAAGCTCGTAAATGAATGAGTTTTGTGAAAAGGACTGGTACGCTTGTCGAGACGTCTCAGCAATGTGAGAGTAGGTACATAGGAATAATTAGGGAATTTATTGCACTGGCGCGCCACAATTAGTTTAGCTACAGAGAAGGGACACTGAATGAGTGAAATGCGGAAATGAATGAAAGAAGTGTTTAAGTGTGCGTAACTGGAATGATTGGTAGGAAGAAAGGATATGATGATTGAGACGAGTGAGTATTGGATTACCGTCGGGCATGCCAGGGAGTTAACGCGTTAAAATCAAATCCAGATTTCTTGTAAACAAATTTTGAATAGTAAAATTATACGTGCTATTATAGAAATTTCAGAAGTGGGATAAACCTCAACGAACTTGGTGAAGTGTTTCAGAATTTTATAAGAAAGTACAATACGATTTGTGTTAATTTTTTTAAGTCGAGCAACTATACCGAAAGATGTAAAATTAGACAGTGCTGTGAATCTATTGTGACAAAAAAATGAGTTTAGTGGAAAAGCGTGCACAGGGCGATAGTGTAAGTGTTCAAACGTTGCTAAGTTAAATTGAAGAAATGAGGCAGGAAATCGCAGAATTAAAGCGACAAAATGAGTTATTAGGAAAAGAACATGAAATAATTAGCAAGCAAAGTGGTGATCCGAGTGGCGCGGGAACTGTTTCCGTAAGTGTAGACGACGTAAGTGAATTAGTAGTACGTAAAACTCACCAGAGGATGGGAATAACTGAGGTAAGCCCTTTGACCCAGCCGAAAAAGATACATTAGCGGCAGTTGATTGGGTACGTAGTGTAGAAAATTTAAAAACTGTTTATGGCTGGGATGATAGGGCTACGATGTTGTATGCGGCTTTTCGACTGGAAGGGGCTTCGCGTTATTGGTATCAGTGTAGACAGAGCACTATTACTTCGTGAGATGAGTTTCAATATGAGATAGTTGGAGCCTTTCCATCAGAAAAAGACGAAACATCTATTCTGTTTCAAATCATGACGCGCAAAAGAGAAAAGGAGGAATGTGTGGAAAATTATTTTTATAATTTCGCTGCGCTGGCAAAGCAAATTAATATGAAAGAAGAATTAACGATAAAATATATTATATCTGGTCTAGGAGACAACAGTGTAATAAATATGTTGCTTGCTGCTAACTGTCGAACGTTGTCGGAATTATTGGTGCAAATAAAGCGTTATGAAGAAATAGAGAGACAGCAACGGCAAAGGAAAATTTTAAGTAGAGGCGAGGAAAAGGGGGATGATTCAGGGAATATTAGGTCCATGTGGGTTGGCAGGAATAATTACCGTCAGTATCTGTATAAACAATCTCGAAATCAATTCGACAAAATTAGACCACAGCACAAGCCATTTGGAGTTTCAAATCGAAATGGTGGAAAACAGTGCGCTGCCTCAAGGAAAGTAAGAGCAACTGTTCAAGTTTCAAACATCGATATGGAAACGGATCTTTTGGTGGTCCCGAAAAGTTCACAGTCCACACCAGTTATTTTGGGAAGAAATTGTCTAGACCGCCCTGAGATAAAAATTACAAAGCAGTGGGGGAAATATGAAATAACTAAAAATTCAGTAACTAATGAGGTATCCAAATCATCCGTTTGCGTAATGAAAGAATTCACCATGGCTGATTAATCAACTCCAGTTTCAATTACTGACCTACATAAAAATGAGTTACTGACATTTTGAGTTTATTCCGAGACTGCTTTTCAAATAACTTGAGAGAAATGGGTAAGACAGACGTCGTCGAAATTAATATAAAACTAAAAGAAAATAAAGTCGTACGATATCAGCCATACGGATTAAAAGATGTTCTCAAGCATAAAATTAAGGAAATGTTAGACGTGGATATTATACAAACTTTAACCTCCGAATGTGCCAGTCCAGTATTATTGATACTGAAAATGAAGAATTACGTATGTGTCGATTATCGCCGATTAAATTCACTAACAAAGAGAGAAAATTTCCTTGTGCCAAACATTGAAGACACGTTAAATTCCTTATCTAATAAAAAGTATTTTACGACACTAGATTTAATGAATGGTTATTATCAGATACCCATCGACGGCGAAAGCCAGCATCTCACTGTATTTGTGACTCCAGAGGGGCATTACGAATTCAAGAGAATTCCTTTTGGATTAACCAACGCACCAGCTGTTTTTATGAGACTAATGGCAGAAATTACGGGACGATTGGGATCAAAAGATTTAGTTTCATACATGGGTGATATTTTAATTGCGACCGATACTGTAAAAAAAAATGTGGAGGTCTTGAAGGAATTTCTGAATGAACTAAGACAAGCGAAACAAACATTAAACATAAAAAATTGTGAAGTTCTACGAAATAAAATTTCAAGTAGGGGCGTGCAACCAGGTGAAACGAAGACAACAGCGGTTAAGGAATACACGAGACCACAGACAACGAAAGAGGTGAGGCAATTTTTAGGTGTTGCGGGTTACTTTCGGCGATTTGTCCGCGGATTCTCAGATATGGCTGCCCCACTCAGTCATTTATTAAGAAAAGGAGTCGAATTTACGTGGAGGGAGCAAAAGGAAGGATCCTTTAAGCAGTTAAAAGAAATACTTAGCGACCCCTCTTAACATTATATGACTTCAACGCAGAGCACAAACGGACAGATCGAAAGATATTTACGCACTGTCAAAACAGCGATATCGACCTTAACTATAGAAGACGATGGTCGCGATTGTGTTGTATACCAGTATGTATATCGATATATATTTATAATTCCAAAAACCACTTTTCTTTATTGCTAAAGCACTTCCTTGTTATCTTACAACTTCCTTTTTTTTATTGCTATTACACTTGAAGCTTTGCTTTTTTATGATTTTTTTCTATTGCTATTACACTTCAAGCTTTTCTTTTATGATTTTTTTTCTATTGCTATTACACTTCAAGCTTTGCTTTTTATGATAATTTTTCTATTGCTATTACACTTCAAGCTTTGCTTTTTATGATTTTTTTTCTATTGCTATTACACTTCAAACTTTTCTTTCTACGGTTTTCTTTTCTTTTTTGAACTCCCGTGACCGCCCGTTGTATCCAAAAAACGACTCAATCCAACTCCTTTTCAAAAACGACTCCCTTATCGATGGCTAAAAATCAAGTCAACTCTTGATCACCTTCATTGTGATCAAGAGCCGGTGTTCAGGATAGAAAATGCTAAATTGCATTTTCTTATCCTGAGAAAATTTTACTTTTTATTTCTGGACTTGTTCAAACATGTCCAGAATTATTTGCTTCGAACGGTGGCTTCAAAAATGTAATCTTACACTTTCAAAAATATTAGCCACCGTCCCGTCGTTTGAAATCGCGTCGCGCATATACATACAATGCATTTATGCGGCGCGCGTTTCTTATCACGAAAGCTTTTATCGTAATATGTATTTACGTATGTACATACATATTGAATCTTTCGCGGCAAATCGTACTGAAGGTACGATTTGCCTTCTGATTTATTTTTTAATTAAATTTGTCGTGGTAGTTGTTTCTGTTAAAACGACTTGGGTTGTAAACTGAAACTTTTGTTTTTTCCAAGTCGATTTGTGGGAATAAAATGTATGGTATGTGAGGAAAATTGCTGATGCAATTTTCTTCACCCTTTTAAGAGATAAGCTAACCATGTTTTAGGCATGATTAGCTTATTGAATTTTTATGGTTTATAAAATTTTTCCCTTTTCTTTTCTTTTTCTTAAAAATAGCCAATTTTAGGATTTTGCTATAAGGTTTTATATATCTACGTATTTATACATACATGTACATATGGTACATATATGTATGTACCTAGGATTTTATATACAACAATTGGGATAAACAAATCTCAGCTATTTAGTTTGCACTGAATAGTTTACAACACTCAACTACCGGAAAAAATCCACAGGAACTTTTACTTGGCTATCATCCTAGAACGATCCTCAAGAACAAGTTACTACTTGCACTTCAAGATGGCGAAGTCGAAAATGAGGCCGAAGACGAGATACCGATTGCCGAATTATGAAGAAGTATATTGCAACGAATCAACGAGAAACAACGTAAACAAGCAAAGAAATACAATCAAACTCATAAACCTCCTAAAAGACATATGGTAGGAGAACTGATATTAATTAAACAAGAGCCAGTGTCAACAGGACAATCGTGAAAAGTTCAACCACGATGTAGAGGTCCATACCAAATTAAAACTATATTACCTAATGACCGATACGGATACCAACACAACTCAAGTCAGTCGGAAGCCGTATGAATCCGTACAAGCCGCAGATCGTATGAAGCCCTGGTGTTCGCTGGGAGAAATGACGTTCGACGAAGAAGATGTATAAGAAGTTTGTGAAGAATAACGAACTGTTGCTGCGGAGAGTAGTTATGCACAGGGAAAAGTTCAACAACAAAAAAAGGCGGAAGATAGATACTCGAAAAGTCATCTGAAATATGTATATTATATAACTAATAAAAAAAAAAGAAACGGAGTTTCTTGTGATCATTAGTGGTCTTATTTAAGAATCCGAGTGGTAGATTATGCATTAGTCGATAATCCTGTACATTATAGGTCTGTCTCGGATCAGACTCTCAGTGGTAGGAATCTTTCTTTCGTACTATTGGTCCAATGAAACTCTGAGTGAAATCCATATTCCTTTGTGAGTGTATTATTGGTTTCGGATGAAACTCTGAGTGGAATATTCCTTCCTGGTGTGATATTGGTCAAGTGACACCATCACTTTCCGTGGTAAGACCCAAAATGTGCGTCTTTACGTAATTCCTGGGCTCACACAAGCACCATATCTAGGAATAGACTTCTGGCGTCTATTTGGGTTGGCTCCAGATGCCCTGCGTATAGTTGCAGAAGTGACACCAAGTCTAATAGCTACCCCTGACACCGACGGCCATGTTCTTTCTGTTCTACAGCTCTTTCCTTCTTTCGCCTTGTTGGGATTAGGAAAGTAATCTCTTGTCAGTTATAAGATTGAAACGAATGAAGCGACTCCGATAAAACAGAGGTTTTATCCGATTTTACCGGCAGTACAGAATGTGATGGATGCTGAATCGCGAAGAATGCTATCGTTGGGTATGATAGAGGAGAGCGAGAGTCCTTATAGCTCTCCAGTGGTGCTAGTGCGGAAGCCTGGAAAGGTCCGGCTTTGTTTTGACGCCAGGAAAGTCAACTCTGTTACTTAGAAGGACACCTATCCGCTGCCGCAGATAGGTACGTTTCCTCCGGCAAACTACATCACAAGCCTGGACATAAATGACGCTTTCTGGCAGATCCCACTAGACGCTGATTCCAGAGAGAAGACCGCTTTTACAGTACCTAGTCATCCTCTCTATCAGTATACCGTGATGCCATTCGGCCTTTGCAATACTCCACAAACTATGTGCCGCCTCATGGATTAGTTCATTCCTTTCAATCTTCGTGAGAATATCCTCGTCTACTTGGACGATTTACTGATTCTGTCATCAGACTTTGACTCTCATCTCACATTGCTAGTTCGTGTAGCGGATTGTTTGAGGAAAGCTGGCCCCACCATCAACGTTGAGAAGAGTAAGGTTTGCATTAAGGAGACTAAATACTTGCATTTTATTGTCGGGAAAGGAGGAATCAGGGCTGACCCAGATAAGATCTCAGCCATAGTCGACTATCCGTCACCTAAAACTGTTCGCCAAGCCCGATGCCTATTAGGTATGGCGGGATGGTACCGAAGATTCATTCCGAAATATGCTGATCTAACTGAATCTATAACTGACACTTTGAAGAATCCTAGTCAGTTCCAATGGACACCTGAAGCCCAGACGTCTCTATAGGTGCTAAAATAAAAACTTAACTCTGCTCCGTTGCTTGTGAGCCCAGATTTCACCAGACAGTTTGATGCGAGCCAACATGGTATTGGTGGAGTGCTGCTCCAACTAGATGACGATGGCCACGAGAAGCCAATAGCCTACGTCTCGAAAAAGTTGAACTCAGCACAACGAAATTATACAGTCAGTTTAAGATAGTGACTGATCATGCGAGCTTGAAATGGCTGATGTCTAAAAGGACCTCAGTGGTAGATTTGCGCGGTGGAGTTTGAAGCTTCAAGGTTTCGACTTCTCCATCGAGCACCGAAAAGGAAGCGAATATCGTTCCTGATGCGCTGTCACGAATTCATTGTGACAGCTTGTCAACACCTGAAGATTCTGGCCCTGAAGTTGACCTTAGTTCTCCATATTTCAACTCGTTGGAATATGAGGAGCTGAGGTATAAGGTTAAAACAGCTTCTGGCAAATTACCAGATTTTTGCGTCAGGGATGGCTTTGTTTATATTCGGACTGTTCCGAGAAAAGGGCGATCCGATTCAGGAAGAAGAAGCTTGGAAGCTTTGGATTCCACGAAGGCTTGCCTCCGAGGTTATTTCAAGAGCGCATGATCCGCCACTAGCTTCGCAGGGAGGTATAGGGAAAACACTGGAACGTTTAAGAAGACACTTGTACTGGCCATGAATGACAGTTGAAGTTAGAAACTACGTAGGCGCCTGTGACGTGTGCAAAGAGACTAAGGCCAAAAATACTATTCTTAGACCACCTATGGGAGTCCATTCTGTGACAGAAAGACGCTGGAAAAAGCTGTACATCGACTTTTTAGGTCAATATCCTCGGTCAGAGAAAGCAAATGTCTGCATATTAATAGTTCTTGACCATTTTTTCAAGTTCCCGATTCTCAAATCGATGAGAAAGTCGTCTACTCTCAATGTGTGTCAGTTCATCGAGACTGAAATATTTCCGGAAACTATAGTCTCTGACAATGGAGTCCAGTTTCGCTCGACTGAGTTCGCCAGATTACTGGACAAGTATGGGGTGAAGCACTTGCGAACGGCAGTTTACTCGCCACAAGCAAACGCCTCAAAGCTAGTGAACAGGTCTCTATTGTCAGGGATTAGAGCATATATCCGGAAGGAACATACTAAGTGGGATGAGAAGCTAAGCCAAATAGCTAGCTCCCTCAGGAGCTCCTTCCTCCAAGCAACTTGTTTCTCTCCCTATCGAACACTCTTCGGTCAACAAATGATTGACCATGCAAGCTCCTATTCCATCTTAAGGAGCCTTGGAACTCTTAATGAGCCTCTGAGAGTAGATGCTGAAGATAAATTGAGATTGATCCGTGCGAGAGTGCATGAGAACTTCACTTATGCATTTGAACAGGGCTCAAAAGCTTACAATCTCGGAGCGAAGCCTGTTAATTTCAAAAGGGGGCAAGAAGTGTTCAGACGGAATTTTGCGCAAAGCAATTTCCAACAGCAGAATAGTGCTAAACAGACCAAGATTAGTTTAGGACAAGTTTTGTTAAATACCGTATATAATCGCATTTTTTTAAAGGAAAGATACAAAAGAAAAGGAAAACTCGAATATCGTTCATGTCTGGACTTATATATATTTAAGAGAAAAATGGGGAAAGGAAGTGAAATGAATTTGAATACCATTAATGTACGTAACCGTTCCTATTAACGAAACAGAAGTAGGGTTTTGATTAATTTTAAGTTATACCTTTTTGTGACGACAATACAAAAACTATCGCGTATGTATGTAGGAGGAACAATTTTTTATGCAAGATAACAAAATTCGAGTGCCGTTCACATATATACACCTATACACATTTTTAAAGGTTAAAGAAGAAGTAACGAAATTTAGATATTATTTTTATATATATACCTCTTGAAGAACTAGGATTAAGATTTTGATTACCTTAATTACATAGTTGCGAAAAGAAATGAAGCAAATGGACTATCATTTCTATATATATTTACATTTTTAAGTAAGATTCAATTGCGGCTAAGGACACCTCTTAGAGAAGAGAAATGAGGACCTGACTGTCGATTATATACATGAATGTGCTTTCACATGAATTTGGCTTTCAGTTTGGTTCCCGCCTCCAGCTTAGTTTATGCTAATTAATTTCTGTTACTTGGGGATTTGCTCAAATTATTTAGTACTTTGGATGTCCGCATGACGGGTCATCAGATTTGAAACTTTTCTAAGAATTTTTGAAATAATAATAACGTAGATGTGGAATTTGCGTGCAATACTATATATGTATGAATTAGGGTGCTTATTATACAGTAGCCGAACATATTGTGCATTGAATACTTAGAGATACAATGAAAAACTTTTATAGCGGAGTCATGACGCTGTAACGGCTTTTATTTTTCCTTTCACTCTCCAGGAGCCCTGTTGCGTACGAAATCCTGCATATCAAAAATATTCCTAAAAAAGGGTATAAAAAATACATACAATATATAAAAATATTTCAATTCATAAAATTTTCATATAAGCTAATCATGCTTGGCTTATCTATTTAATCAGTGAAGAAAATTGCATCAGCAATTTTCTTCACACACCATTCGTTTTTACAAAAATTATTCCCATGGCAAATTTTGCCTTCAGCAAAATTTGTCAGTAGAAATGTTTACGATTTGTCATGAAAGTTACAATATGTATGTACGAACGTACATACATTACATTATATGTATACGCGCGCCGCAATTTCAAACGACGGGACGGTGGCTGATGTTTATAAAACTTCAAATTTCATTTTTTCAAGCCACCGTCCAACGAAAAATATTCTGGACTTGTTTAATAAAGTCGAGAATAAATGAAAATTTTCTCAGGGTAGAAATGCAACGATGTATTTCCTACCCTGAACGACGGCTCTTGATCGCGACAAAAGTGATCAAGAGCGCAGCCGAATTTTTAAACGAAAGAGAGTTGGATTTTTAACCGGAGTAACGGCGGTTCGGAAAATAATTTTTTAAAATAAAAGTCGATTTGAATCCGCAACCGCTATCGTCTCGCGTAACTCAATGATAAAAAAGTGACAACAAAAGGGAAGGTTCGGTGTGGTTGGTGGGCAGTTCTAAAATTTATTACCAAAAGCAAGTTCCAAATATAAAAATACGAGTGACAAGTAGTAAAAGTAAGGAAAGTGCAGAAGATTGTAAGTAAAGATAAGAAGTGAAGCAAGGAAAGTATATATTTTAAAAGAAAATAAAGCGTGAGTGGACTATACAGTGAATTATCCACCGGAGTTACGATTGAAGTCAGTACCCCCTTTAAAACAAGAAAAATGTGTACTAAAATTGGCGCAGCCGATAGGATAGAGGAAACACTTTACACAAACAAAGTATAAGCGCTCGAAAACCCTCTATCCTGCGAATCAAAAAGGAGTTGAAGACGGGAGCGAATACTGGGCAAGACACCCTACCCTCCGCCTGAATTTGAGTCTGACTTCAGGAGTATTTCGATCTCGTCAGCTCCCAACGCTCAGGGTCGGACAGCTTTAACTGCCTCTGTTTGTGAAACACGCAGCCAGCCCCTCATCAAAGCCCAAGTGACATAGTGGGACAATAGCGGGCTTCATCCCAGCCCAGGGTAAAAGACGTGCACAACCAAAAGTTTTAACTCTACACTTGAACGAAGGAAGTATCCACAACCGACAATCTGCGATCCAGAGCTGAAAGGGACTCCGAAGTAGGCAACGCGCCCGCCTTTCAGTTTTTATCCAGGGGAATCTAGGAAGGCCAAGGACTCTCACGGCAACAAAAGAACTTCCAGCAATAAATCAGCGATCCTGAATTGAGAGGGACCTCGAAGAAGGCAATAAGCCCCCCTCTCAATTTGAACCAAGGGAAATAAGAAGGCAATAGCCCCCATAGCTGCAAATACTGCTACGGTGTTAAATGAGCGAAGCCAGCCCCGACCAAACACCCCCGGAAAATCACCAATCAACTCCACACCAATCCTCCCCCCGGGCGACGCCCAGGAAGTTCCGCCCCGGTAGGTAGAAGGCAACGCGGGAGCAACATCCGCCCCAGAGGGTGAAGTACAAATACCCCCAAAAGCTCCAACAACAAGAGTTGTCACGTTAAGGAGTGGGACAATCCTAACAGGTCACCAACAAGTAAGACCTTCTAATTTAAATTTAGAAAATTATTTAAAGTATTTAGAGGGGTAAGTGCGAGACTCCTCCGAACTTTCTGTTATACAATGCGATTCTATTGATAAACAGCTCATAAAGTCCCGTGAACAGCGGCTTGAACAAATCGCACAATTCGAAGAAAGTACGGAAAAATTTAAAGAAGGCTTAAAGCAGTTTGGGGAACTCTCGCACTCTCTCGAAACAGAAATTAAAAATAATAGTGTGAAATTAAACCAAAGTGCCATAGACAGTGTCAGTGATTCCACCACGAGTGCAATCCTTTTAAATTGGCTGGGAGACTCCCTTCTGGAAACCAGCTTAGAAGAAACCAGCTCCCCAATAATGCCAAAGTCAAAAAGCCCCAATCCAAATATGCAAAGTTAACTGCCCAGCTCGTTCGCTTATTCTCGGGAGAACAGCACCCAAAATTGAGCCCTGAGCTCCAAACATTCCTAGGATGCTGTAGGCAGGTAATTCAGTGCATTTCGGTGGATGAACTAACAGAGTTTTTACAATTATTCTCCATCAGACTTCGACGCGAAGCTTATCAGCATTTTGCCTCAAATATGCCAACTACTTTCAAAGAAGTGGAAGAACGGCTAAAACGCACATACCTGGCCAGAGAAACTTACCAGGAACTGGTAAATAAATTGATTACCACTAGGCAGTATCCCTTAGAAAATCACACGGCCTTCACGGCACGAGTAAAACAGATGCTGGCACCCTGCAATGAGGCAGCAGAATCCAAATACGGAGCCACAGCAGCACAAGCTGTTAAAACGCAGCTGGAAGATTTCGCGAAAAATGCATTAAAGACTGGCGTAAATAACCCGTATATGTGCCAATGACCATGACAGACGGCACGGTAAATGACCTCGTACAAAGAGCACTTGACATGGATTGTCTCCAGCAAAGTATTCCTGCAACCTCCAGGATAATTCCAAACCAATATGATGGAGAATACATTGCCAATTCCTGCTAGTGCGAGCGCACTAACTAACGCATAATTAAATCAAAGTAGTACTCTAGCCAATCACAGCGTATATAATCCTGGCATCATATCATACTCCATCCAACTTCATACGCCAACCGCAACGCCGAATATCAAACAGGAGCCCAGATCTCCTAATAAAAATTATAATGTACAAAATAAAGATAATTATTTAAATAAAATAAATTGTAGTTTTTGTAATTTGAGAGGCCATACATACGCCGATTGTCTGAAACGTAAAAATACGCCGTACTGTGTGAACTGTAAAATGTATAACCATGACATACGTGACTGCAGGAGAAACCACAATAGTTTTCAAAGGCCCCAAAACAGGGAAGCACCAAACCAACGTCCTAGAGAGACGCAAAACCCCAGTAACAACTCCAGAGTCTATAATGTGCGAAAAAAGTGTGAGATCTGTGGCCGTTCTGGACATATATTAAGCGCATGTCAACAAAAGCGTAAATGGGAAGCCCGGAGTCAGGGAAACGACGTACAGTCGACCCAAAACTCCCCGGATCGACTATAAATTACCCATCAAATAAAACAGGGTCCCCTCAGCAGCCAGATTCCAGTGTCAGTACAGTTAAACTTCCTTTAGACATAGGCCTAAACGGCCAAACTAAACTAGTAGTCGACACAGGCGCTGAGGTAAGTATAATAAAGAAAAGGTCATTAAAAGATCTTAACGCAATTAACCACAATGAGGCATGCACACTTCAGACCCCATTTGGTACCGGAAAGACGCTGGGAAATTTCCAGGGAAACTTCGTTTTCAAAAAGAACATTCCCTGCAAGTTTCAAGTCGTAAAGAACTTGCCTGGCCTTTCCGATCATGGATGTTCAGTCCACCGTCGGAAATACGCCCCAAATAATTCCATCGACGAAACAATACCTCCTAAAAAGAAATAAAATCACAAAGAACTAAAGTCTAAATGAAATTAACAAAAACTACACTTATCTAATAGTTGGGAGCTTCCTTCCGTTCATCCAGCGATGTCCTAATATTCCAACAATTAAAGTTTAACACCTGAAATATGTAAAAATATTATTATTCATAACAAAATTTGTACAAAACTTTTAACTTACCTCAAAAGTATACCATCATCTCATATATTTACATTTTGTAATGTCACATAATGACATTACGTCAAGTCATTTGAATTCGCCTCAGTCATCAAATTCAACAAACGTCGCTAGGGCAACACCGAGAGGCGAGAGCTCATAACTGGATGCGGCGGCTATAAAAGGCCGACGAGTTGCAATAGGCACCATTCTTTGCTCAGAGTTCATCTGATTCAGAGTCTAACCTGAAAAATAAGAAACGTGTTCCTATCCTAAACACAGAAGTATAATTCTGGTCAGAGTTTAATCTGAAATTATTCCTATCCTCCATACATAAGTATAATTCTGGTCAGAGTTTAATCTGAAATTATTCCTATCCTCCATACATAAGTATAATTCTGGTCGAGTATAATTCTGGTCAGAGTTTAATCTGAAATTATTCCCATCTTTATTACAGAAGTACAATGGTCAGAGTTTAATCTGAAATTATTCCCATCTTTATTACAGAAGTATAATTCTGTTCAGAGTTTTATCTGAAAGTTTGGTCTCATTACATCTGTTTTGCACCACACGTTGCAGCACGCTGCTGCACCCCTTTTGCTGCTTATTCAGCTTTTCTGTCTGACAGGGCCGCTACCATCAAATAGATTCGCAGAAAATTCTTATTTGCGTCATTTTACTGCCCTAGTGCCCACACGTATTAGCAGCATTATTATTTTGATTCTAGTAGTTTATAAGGTGACAGAAACTAATTCCGGTCTTCTCCTTCTTTTCAGAAATAAAGAGACGGACCACGTTTTTTGGACCAGTTTTTTTTTATTATTGATTTTTTTTAAATATATTTGAATTGTTAATTTGAATTTCTAGTTTTAAGCTTTTTGAATTTCGTGAATTTGTGATATTAGGTTGAACAAAATTTTATATTTGAAGTTGAAAAACGCTGAGTTATCTTTTCAACAACCGGCATCTCTCTCTTATTGTTTGAGACCAGCTCTCACATTTATCCTTCAAAGCCGGATAACTCAGTCAGAAAATATATAAAATTAAATTCAGTTCTTAACACTATCACAGTTCTAAGCCTCTCAATACAAAATGCCGAAAGATGGAGAACCTATCTCATCTGACGTTGCTGACGAAACCATTGACTCTGTGTCAGAGTTGATTGAGTTCCAACTCGAAGTCAAAGAGCTAATGATAGAACTATACAAAAGGCACCAAAGAGAAGGTAAAAAGAAGACTGTCAAAGCGACAGAAAAACCCTTACAAACGTTCATTGAGTATTGGAAAGAGTTCCAAACTCAACATAGGTCTATACAGAGAAGAGCGACAACAGATGATCGCCAGCTAGATTATTTTACGAAAGAGACATTTAGCGAGGTTCAGGAATACTATATTGAAAAGGCAGCAAGCATGGAAGAGGACATCGACAGATTAACACCAACGCCGTCTGTTAGTATTCCTGCCCAGATAGCTTCTGCTAGCACAATGTCATGCAACAATAAAAGGCTTCCTAGAATCAAGCTACCCGCATTTAATGGAGAATATTCTACGTGGATTTCATTTCACGATTTATTCAATTCAGTTATTCATAACAACAATAATTTAAGAGACGTTGACAAACTATATATTCTGAAAACTAATCTAATTGGAGAAGCTGAAAACCTGCTCAGGCATTATGAAGTATATGACGCAAATTATAAACCAGCTTGGCAACTCCTAAAGGAGCGCTACTCAAATACGCGAATCCTAGTCAACGTATAACTAAAAAAATTATTGTCTCTCCCAACCACTTATCGTGATACCGCCGAAAGTATCAAAAGACTACTAGACAACATAACAGAAGCACTATTAGCATTACAGAATTTGGATGTAGAAATAAACAATTGGGATCCAATTATAATATACTCGACTGTACAGAAATTACACCCAGATACGCATCAATTATGGGAACAGAGCTTACATAGTAGCACTGAGTTACCAAAATTAAACACACTAAAAAAATTCATAGAGTCTCGCTTTCGAACTCTGGAAATGATAGGAAATAATAATACATTGTCGAACACGATACAAAGAAAACCATCCTCACCTAAGCCAATATATGGACCCTTGAACAATACTAAGAGTTCAGCACGAATACACCTGCCTACAACAAAAACCTCTTGCAGTCATTGCAAAGGTAACCATATCATATTTCATTGTCCAACCTTTAGAACTCTGACCACGCGACAACGACACGAAGTTGTCTCGAATAAGCATTTATGCAAAAACTGCTTATCACCCAACCATTCAACCTCAAATTGCACCAGCAGTAAGAAGTGTTATCATTGCAAGAAAAATCATAACTCATTACTTCATTACGAGAAAAATTATTCGGTTACAAAATCACATATTCAGATCTCCCAAAATTCTAATATGGAAGCAAAGCAATGCTCACCCGCCAATAGAAATAATGAACTGCAAGTTCAAAATTTTTTAACCTCAAACTTATAAAGGGGTCTTCTTTCTACAGCTCTGATTAATATTATAGCACCATCCGGAATCACAATGACATTCCGAGCATTAGTAGATTCTGGGTCACAAGTGTCCATTATGACCGAAAGAGCTCTTAAGCGATTACAGCTTAAAGGATCTCCAACCACCCATAAACTAATTGGACTTGGCACAACACCCACTAACACCGCTGTAAAGCAAGCAACTGTCACAATTAACTCCTTATATACCAAATTCCAAATAGATAGTAACATGCTCATTATCAAAAAATTTACCGAATTATTGCCAGCCCAGACAATTGCAGTGTCAAACTGGAAACACATCACCGATCTGACTTTAGCATACCCCACCTTCTCAATCCCAGGAGAAATCGATGTTCTGATTGGAGCAGACATCTACGCCGCCATTATTAAAAATTAAATAAAAAGAGGACCTGGCAATTCTCCAACAGCCCAAAACACAGAATTAGGTTGGATTCTAGTTGGAGCAGTACCAGAAACAACGAGCGCCATTACAACTGTGTTATCCACCCACACTACAATAAATACCGAGTGAGATAATCGGTTGACAAAATTTTGGGGGCTCGAAGAATGCACCATCCAACCAACATTGTCACACGAAAATCAACTTTGTGAAACGTTGTACAAAAACACAACAAAACGCCTACCCTCTGGAAAATAGGAGGTTCATTTATTCAAGAACCGCAATGCACCACAGCTTGGACAATCTAGGAATATGGCAGTTAAACAATTACTACAATTAGAGAAAAAATTGTCCAACAACGCAGCAATTGGCAAATTATACAAAGATTGCATAGATGAATACACCAAACTTGGCCACATGAAGCCTATTCCACCAACACTAGTAGAAAACAAAATATACGAAAACATTCCTTTCTACTTTCTACCACACCACGCTGTGCTCAAGGAGAGTTCTACCACAAAACTTCGAATAGTTTTCAATGCCTCAGCTCGTACGTCAAATGGCAAATCATTAAATCAGCAACTCTTAGTTGGACCTACAATCCAACCAACATTTTGGACTACCTTACTAAGATGGCGTCTGTACAAGTTCGCTTTTACAGCAGATATAGAGAAAATGTACAGAATGATCCAGATGGCACCTCAACACCAAAATTTCCAGAGAATAATTTGGAGAAATACTCAAAATGAAGAGTTGAAAGATTATGCCTTGACTACGGTCATATTTGGAACAACACCAGCGCTATATCTTGCGATGAAAACGCTACAACAGTTAGCACGAGATGAATCGACTAATTATCCCCTTGCAGCTAAGAGCATCATGAAAGAGTTGTTCTTCGATGACGATTATAGATTTCATCGATTATATATGATGGACTGTCAGCAATGGTATACACGATGGCTGGCGTGCAGAGATAAGTCACATGTTAACTGATTGCGCAGCTGTATCTCTTCTAGAGAAAAGTAAGTTTGGTCAAAACTTACGGCCAGTGTTGTGAGTTTTACATCAGCTATAGCAAATGTGTTGTTTGTAGTCATAAAAGGAGTGGTTGTTACATGAATTAAGTCGAATCTGTTTCTTTCGATGTTCCGTCGCGGAACAATAATCTAAAAATATGTATAAATAAAAACACTCACTATACATATAAAGTGCCACAGCAACTCCTGGCACTTTATAGGCATTGCCTGTAGTTATTCGGGCCTCCTTTTTCTTTTTTTTAAATTTTTCTTTTAATATAAAGATACCTAAAAAGAAAACAAAACTAAATTAATTATAATAGAAATAAAAAGTAAAAGTCTCAGATCATTCCGATCTGAGACTTTTACATGAAAAGTTTACTCACCTAAAACCGTGGAATCCAACTCCCACGAGACACAGCATTCCTCCTCGAGAGCCGCAGTACCATATAAGCTGAAAATGTAAACATAAAAATATATTAACACAAATAAATAAACAAAAATGAAAAATCTTACCATTGTTTACGGCTACTGCCGTCTCCAGTGACATTTGTGTCACAGGCAGCTGGTGCGTTGTCTTCTTCTTCCATTTACTAATGGAGATCACCACTACGCCAACGACAACAAAAAAATTTCCATGGCGACACGCTGCTACTGTATAGCGTCAAGGCAACAGCGACCGACAGACGCACTGCTCCCATTGTATTCCCGGCTATAAATAGCGAGCTGTTGGGAATAGCAAATCACTTGCAAATTGAGCAGTCAACAAGACAGATCGGAAGCGCTAAACCGAAATTAAGTCTTGATTAGGAAGGGAAGAATTGAACCCAGTTTTTTATTAATTAAATATATTAAATTAAATTATATTTTTCAGCACCCCCAAGGCTTTTTTTATATTTTACAGGTTAAACGTGGAATAGTCGCGATTTATTTTGGATTCTGAGTTCGTTTTATTTTCTTTTGGATTTTTTATTTTGAAATTATCAGTTGAATTATTATTTGTTTGGTTTTATTATTTTTTTATAATTATCATTTTTGTTAGCATTGAATTATTAGGCTAAGGTAAATTTTGTGAAAAATAAAAATTACATATTGACATTAAAATTTTTGCGTTCACCAGTCCTGTCCACCACACCGGCACCTCCCCTTTTTATGTAAAGCCCAATATTGGGACTTCACATTCGATAATATTCAGATTCCCAAACAGCATTATGCTACCATTTACTTGTTTCACAGCAAATTGCACTTGTGGTGTTGATAGTATTTGGAGATTGGTTCCAATATTAAAAGACCGATGTTATGTGAGCTGAAAAAATCAAATAAACCAGGTTTGATATTTTTCTTCCAGGTCACTGTAGTAATCTTCAGTACTAATAAATGTAGCGAGTACTTCAGTGACGATTCTGTTATGATCTGCGGTGGAATACCAGGTAGCCATTTCTTTAACAGAAGAAACTACTTGGCACAATCGGGCGTCAAAATTTTTTAGTTTTCCAGAAATGAGAAATGCCGATTGATTAATTTTCGTGGATAGAAGAAGCATCTGTTGATTGGTTGAGTGCAAACGATTGTGCTGATTCTCTTGCAAAAGCTTAATATCAGTATATACTTGATAATTTACTCCAAAAATGCTGGTTAAAAGACTGCCAAACATCCCCCTTTTAGATCTGCCTTTCGGTTACTTTGTACTGATAACTTCTTTTAAGGTCTTAAAGGGATGATTTCTTCTTGAGGTTATATGTTCAAACAGTGCTTGGCAGTGCATTATTTTTGTGAGCTCTCTTGTTTGCTCACACATATCTCTGATCTGGTTCCAAGTATTATTACTGTTTTTCTGATCAGTGATTATTTCTTCTTTAGAAAGTGTGACCTGTAGGCGAAGGCTTCCACGTTTAATTTGTACGTGACCTAAGTTCTCCAGAAAGAGCCCCGGTTTGGGGTGGAATATTTCATAATCTTCGGCGAAAACTACTGTTAACCAATAAAATAGAGACAAGGTTGTAAGCAGCAGTTTTTTACCCCAGGAGCAAGGCGCAATGCTTGGTTTCTTTTTCTTTTGTGGTCCTGTGGATGAAATTTTATCGAAATGATTGGGCTGCGACCACAATTTTGGCTCTGGCTGAAGAATGGAACAGGAATTTCGTTTCTTGTTATTTTTATTTGGAGCAGACTCAAGTTTTCTTGATACTGTGTTAATTCTCGCCTTTGAATTATCTACTAAAACAGTTATTGACGTGATTGAATTTTGAGCTGGGCTTGTGCCTTCGGAATTTAATATGGAAATAGGTAGTTGACAGATCTTGTGCATAGGCCGTTTCTTAATACAGTTTTTGTATTACACAGAAACAATTCGGAATACGCCATCATCTCCTGGATGTAATTGCATAATTCACCCTAGTGGCCACTTCTGTGGTGGTAAAATATCTTGTTTTACCAAGACCAATTCTCCGATTACTGGATTTTTCCCCAATGTCTTCCATTTGGTTCTCTGCTGAAGTAACGATAGTATTCTTGAGACCAGCGCTTCCAGATATCTTGATGCAGTTTCGTGACTAACTTCCATCTCTGATGAAGTTCTTGCGTAGCTATTTCAGATTGTGGTGGTGCTATGAGCGGACGTCCAATCAAAAAGTGACCTGGCATCAGCGGTTCCAAGTCTGTGGGATCGCTGGAATGTTGCGCTATTGGTCGTGAATTCATGCAGGCTTCTACTTGGTACAGTACCGTGCTGAGTTCTTCATACGTAAGTAGCTTTTCTCCTAGAACTCTTTTTAGATGTCCTTCACTTATTTTACTCCAGCCTCCCATAAGCCTCCAATATGAGAACTGGCTGCGGGAATAAACTTCCAGTCAGTGCCATCATTGGCTGTAGTCTCTGCCTCTGTTTTGTGGATCGATTAATTGCCATTTGTAGCTCCTTATCCATCTTGCTCCTGGCACCTAGGAAGTTGGTGCCATTGTCACTAAATATTTGTTTGCCTTTTATAAGCCGCCAAAAATGCATCAGTGGTGAGGTCGGTGACTAATTCCAGGTGGACTGCCTTTGTTACTAAACAAATGAATAAGGCAATGTATCTTTTATTGGTTTTAATTCCTCTGCCTTTTGTGGCTTTTGTGAGAAATGGACCAGAATAATCGATACCACAGTGGGAGAATGGCGGTGATGGAATAATTCGGGCTTGCGGTAAGCTACCCATGAGTGGAGTATTATTGTTTTGACGAAATCTTGCACACCTTATGCACTTATCATTCCTTCCTTGGACTACTCTTTTCCCATCAACGATCCAGAAGTTCATCCTTATGTAATTTAAAGTTACCTGCGTACCACCGTGTGACGTTTGCTGTTGTGCGTGATCTATAATTATATTTTTTATATGGTCCTTTGTGGTAAATGTATTTGGTGCTTGGCATCCATTGGCAGTAGAGAATTCTTTATTCTACCGCCTACTCGCAAATCAAAAAATGGATTAAGCGAAAGAAGTTTACTTGTCTTTCTTATTGGGCTATTTTTTTCATTGCTTCTACTTCATCCGAAAATTCCTGCAACTGCACAATTTTGATGATGCGAGTCTTGGCTTCCAGGAGCTCATCAGAAGATAAATATCAAGATTTCTTTGTGTTATGGATTTCCTACAATTTTTGATGCACCTGAGACTATAAGCTATAATCCTTATTTGTTTTGTATATGTTGAGCAGGTAAAGATATCTTCTGTCTGAATAGTAGCTTTTGATGCCAAGCTTGGTTGGACTGATTCCCCTCGAGGAAATGTCCGCAGGATTTTGATCTGATCTCACATGTCTCCATATGGCCTTGTCAAAGTTATTATGTATTTCGGACAGCCTGTTTGCTAAAAACGACTGCCAGGTGTTTGAATTCTTTGCGATTCATGCCAATGCAATTTCAGAATGGCACAAGGCGAATACTTCCGGTAATTCAATATCCAAAAATGTGATAGTTGATTTTAACAACTATGTTAACAGGAGAGCACCACAGAGCTCTAGGCGTGGTATTGTGACTTTCAGTTTTAAAGGCGCCACTTTAGTTCGTGCTAATAGTAACGTCATATATACCTTCCCCAGAGAACCTGTTATTCGGGAGTATACTACGGCCGCATATGATTTTTCGGAGACGTCGCAGAAGCCGTGTAGATGAATATGTTGCTCAGGTTGGTATTTGATCCTACCCGGAATACTAATTTGTTGTAGATTTTTAGATCTGCTTCGAGTTGCCTCCAAGAGTTTGTTATTTCTGTAGGTGGAATTTGATCCCAGTCTATCCCAGCCTTCCATAATGATTACATGTTATTGTTACTGGTGAAAGGTACCCGAGGGGGTCAAATATTGCTGCAATTTTTGATAGTAAGTTTCATATGGTTAAGTGTGTAACCTCCTTCTCCATTTATAGTTGGAAAAAGAGATCATCCCTTTTGGGATTCCAGTATATTCCCAGTATTTTTATGGCATTTTCTACACCAATTTCTAGAACTCCCTTTTCGATTATCTCCTCAGGAATGTTTTTTAATAATTCGTCACTGTTTGAGGTGCTTTTCCGAAGATTGAATCCTCCTTTATTTAGGAGCACAATTATTTGATTTTGAAGTTCCTTGGTCTCTGATACAGTATTCGCTCCTGACAGCATGTCGTCTACATAAAAATCTGTCATTAGTACTCTTTTTCCGACGGGAAGTTGTTCGCCTTTATCTTGAGCAAGCTGCATTAGGACCTTGACTGCAAGATATGTGACGGGAGCTGTTCCATAAGTAACGGTGTTTAAGACAAACTCTTGAATGCGCTCTTCAGGTTTTTTCGCCATAATATGCGTTGGTAATTTCGGTCTTGTTTTGCCCATAATCTGTCTCAAAATTTTTGTCCGCAGTAAAGACGAAACGATGCTTCCTCCATCTTAACAGGAGTTGGCTTAGATCTTGCTGAACCTTTTTTCCGGTATGAAGGAGATCATTCAGGCTTGACCCAGAGTCTGTTTTGCAGGATCCATTAAACACGACCGGTAGTTTTGTAGTTGTACTGTCTCCTTTGAATACTGCGTGATGTGGCAAGAAATAAACTTTTCTCTCAGTGTCTTTGTAATTTGTTGTAGTGCTAATATGTCCCAAGGTTAAAGACTCTGTGAGAAATTTGTTGTATTCGGCCATGTCATTAGGATTTTTGCTCAACCTTTTTTCCATTTGTAGCAGGCAAACAACAGCCTTGTTTTTTGAAAAACTTACTGTCCCTAAATTTTTCTTGAATGGTAGTCGGACTATATACCGTCCATGTTGGGTTCTTTTATGCGTATTTTCAAAGTGGTAAGTACAATCATCGCTTGTCTGGCAATTTTGGGAAATAGGGAATACCACCTATTTCCCAAAATTGTTCCAGTTTCTGGTCTATCTCACTAATTGAAAGAAAACCTGAGATTTTGTTAATTTCCTTAGAGGCATTGGGAATATTTCCAAAGAGGATCCAGCCCAGTGTTGTAGGTTTTGTGGTAGGTTGGCCTTGTATAACACCATCCAAAATTATATTTGCATAAACATCAGCTCCGAAAATCAAGTCAACTGGACTTGGTTTATTGAAGTTGGGGTCTGCAAAGACCATGCTTCCGTACTTGGTTGTATCAACTTCTGTATTATTTCATCCGGGAGAAATGAACATAGTTTTCTAACACCAGTGCTTCTATTCGAAGGAGGGAGCTATCCTTGTTTGGCAGTAGTATTTTAATGCTCACTTTGCTGGTGGAATTAGCCGTTTTTGCATTGTTGACACCCATAATTCTTGTTCTGATTCGCTCTTTATGTAGTCTTAAATCTTGGACAGATTCTTCAGTGATTAAGGATGCCTGTGATCCAGGATCAATCAGTGCTCTTAAAAGCTCTGTGTGGACAAATCCCTTTGATACTCTTACCATTGCAGTTGGGAGCAGCACGCTTGGGATTTTGATCTTGTTGTGCAATATTGTAATACCCTCATTTTGCAAACTGAATTACCTCGTGAGCTCAGAAGTTTTCTCTGCGACTGCCGGTTCACCATTATATTTGTTCTTGGCAGTATTATCACTGGCAATAGAGTGTGATATTTCTTATTGCAATAGAAGCAGGTTTTGTTGGTTCTGCACTTTTCAAATTTCTTGTGGGATAAACACTTTGTGCATAAACTCTACAAATTGTGCATAAACTCTACAAATTGGAATAAACTGTGATCTTTACTGCTGAAGGTGTATATATTTTTTGTTACATTAGAAGAGTAAAACGGCTTCTTCTTGTTATAATTTATAGTCTCTGACTTTACTTGTTTTGTTTATACAGTCTAGAATCTGGAAACGTTGCTCAAGGAAGTTAAGTAGCTCTATTGTGATTGGCATCTCCCTAGGATTGAGAGAGAGGCTCTCTTCAAACAATCGCAAGCTTTCTGGATCTAATTTCTTCATTGTGATGCAGACAATAATTGGGCCCCATTCTCCTGTCCTGCAGTTTAAGTTATTCAATGCTTCTAAGCACTCTTAGGGTATCATGAAGCATTATGATGTCTTCTTGACACCTGTGCTCTACCCTTTTTAGGTCCATAATGGTGTTTATGTAGGTGGTGATGATTTTTCTGTTGTATTATATCTTACTTGAATAAGTTGTAGAGCGGTTTTGTAGTTATTATTACTAATCTGAAGGTGGCTTATAACCTTCCTGGCTTCACCTTCCAGATGGTAGAGAAGGTACTGCATCTTTTCCACTTCGCTTATGCAGGGATTGCTATGAATGGTATTGTTAAACATATCAATAAACGGTTTCCAGGCTTTATAGTCTCCGTTGAACTTTGGAACCTTCATCGGAGGTAGGTTTGGAAGGTTGTTGAGTCTGGCAGCTTCCAAGTATGTGAGTGGTATCCCAGAGATTTGTTTGATTGCCGACTTCTTGTTTGGGCACTTCTTTAACTGTAGCTGAAATAACGGATGCTGCAACTGTTGGAAGCTGTAGTGATATGTCTGCAAAATTGGCCTTAGTGTATTCATTAAGTGCCCGTTGTGCTTTTTGAAAACATTTTTGCGTTTTCGTGTAAAGATCTTTTATAAAGTAGGAATATTCTTTATCTTTAATTGATCGTGGTTCTTATTAAACTCCTCCCAATATGTGTTTAAGGCATCGTCTTTGGAAGTTAGATATTCCGGAGTCTTTCGCGAGGAGCTGTCTTTTGGAATATTTATCGATAGTTTCTCAATATTGTCTGGAGTCATGACTACTGATGGACTAAGTGATAAATACAGGAGATGTCTAGAACCGTATGACGTATCCCACAAATACTCAAACGTAATTTGAGTCTAGCTGCTTGAATGATAGCTCGAGAAGATGTCTGGAACTGTTTGGAGTATAACACAAGCTCTCGAACTTAATTTGAGCCTTGCTGTTTGAGTGATAGCTCGAGAAGATGTCTGGAACTATCTGGAGTATACCACAAGTACTCAAACTTAATTTGAGCCTTACTGGTTTTATTATAGTGCTATTTGGATGAATGATCAAATTTCTTGATTGCTGTCTGGCTAAAGCTTCCTCAAAGTGTTCTTTGAGACGCTATGTAGAAGTATACTAATGTTGATTTAGTGGCTTCCTCAAAGTGTTCTTTGAGACGCTACTACTACATATGGTACTAATGTTGTTTATCCGGCTCGAGAGACCATGTGTAGGAGAATTCAATGGTTCTTGAATTCCTACAACATATGGAGAGGTCGAAAACTACTGGTAAATTAAACTTGTCGCGTTCGATTTTAACTCTGAATTTTATTTACCTAGTACACTTAATTTATATACAAAAAAATGATGAGTTACACATTTAGAACAGAAATAATAAAAAATGCATTACAAAATTATATTGGAACACAAAAGTGACATGAAAAAAAAAATACACAACTAAATATTAAGAAATAGTAATAAGAAAGTAATGCATATGCGCATTATATTGCATCACACTAAATTCATCGTCCATGCTATATGTAGGTTAACACAGAATGCACGCGGAAATATATACAAAGTGCAATTGATTATTACGATGGCAAGTGAAGCTCGAATTACTGACATTGTTATTGAGATGAATTTAGCGTGATTTCTTTTACATTGAAATAGAATTGAAAAGTTATTGTTCAGCACTGAACACAGATCAATTTCACTTGAACGATTTTTCGAAGATTATTGCCAAGGTGGCTTGGTTGCCCAAGATTTTTTGAAGTGCAGACGTAATGAAAAGATTGATAGGATAAAACACTAGACCTTAGATCCAGCTTGAAGGACCATAAGATGTACTGTCCGTTTGTAGAACGTACACGCGAATTTGAACTTAGTGAAGCAGAAATGAATGCACTGGTAAATTTGGTTCAAGATCAGTAGTCGCCTCTCTTATAAAAACAAACACTATTCACTTCCCTTTAACTTTCAAGATACTATTACATATATTTTTTAGGATTGCGCAATAATTACATTAAAATCAGATTATGTATTAAAATTATTACGACTACGATTCAAACGTATAGGGAAACACACTTACAGGATTGTTAACAATAGATATATAAATCAATATTCAATATATGGGGTTAATATAGAGCGAAAAGTTAGAATAACTTAACTTCAAAACACTGGCACACTTATTTAGTGTAAATATCTCGAGTAATCGCATTAACAAAGGATTATATAAATTGTTGAGTCAGTGATCAACATATTCTAGAAAACACACTTACTGATACCGATTTATGATGTACTATTTTTTTAAATAGATGGATAGAGATAAGTCTCAGTATATAGGTTTTGGGTCAAAGAATTTTTATATCACACTGAAAAACACTTATAGGCAAAAAATTGCAATATAAAATCGTCAATATATATATGTAAAATTAATACATAATAAAATAAAATTATGATATTTAATAAATATGCACGAGGAGAGTATAATATGCAAATATATATATGAGTAAATGTTCAAACCAACATTAAATAGCCACCTGAAAATTAAATCATTCAAAAGATTTTAATTCCAAGTATTTCTTATTATTGAAACTAGGTTGGGAACGAAACTACATATACCTACCTACAAGCTCGTCGATAAAGCAGTTTTTTAGTGGAGACAACAATTGACACATGATCGCTACATTCCACATTACAAAATCTCGACACGATCGACAGAATTCATCAGGCTTTTAATTGAAATTAAAATGTATATTATTAGCAAATTATTACTTAGCTTAAAAGGCATAAAACATTTTAGTATTAACTAAAAATAATTTAGAAATAGCCATATTGTGTATGTATAGGTATATTCTATTAGTTCAGTTAATACGTTGTACGTACTAAGCATAGCTGCTAAAGTCAATGCACTCGTCTGACCTACGCACAGCTGTTAAGGTCAACGGACTTTCTGTTGCTACCTACGCACAGCTGCTAAGTCGCAGGCCAACTTGAATCTTTCTCTTTTAGTATCCAGCTTCTATAGAGTGCGCATCATTTTGGAATTCGACTTGGCTAGTGTAATCAAATATAATTATTAACAAATTAACTTTATCTTGGGTAACGACTGAGATAAAGATATTTATTCTGGGTCTCGACTGGAATAAATTCTACTAACATAACAACTTTATCTTGGGTAACGACTGAGATAAAGATATTTATTCTGGGTCTCGACTGGAATAAATTCTACTAACATAACAACTTTATCTTGGGTAACGACTGAGATAAAGATATTTATTTTGGGTCTCGACTGGAATAAATTCTACAAACATAACAACTTTATCTTGGGTACCGACTGAGATAAAGATATTTATTCTGGGTCTCGACTGGAATAAATCTTACTAATAACAACTTTATCTTGGGTACCGACTAAGATAAAGATATTTATTCTGGGTCTCGACTGGAATAAAATTTACTAACCTAATAACTTTATCTTGGGTAACGACTGAGATAAAGATATTTATTCTGGGTCTCGACTGGAATAAATTTTACTAACTCAACAACTTTATCTTGGGTACCGACTGAGATAAAGATAGTTATTCTGCGTAGCGACTAGAATAACATAGACTAACTCAAACCTTTATCTTGGGTCTCGACTGAGATAAAGATAGTTATTCCGGGTAGCGACTAGAATAACACTCACTAATCTCAAACCTTTATCTTGGGTCTCGACTGAGATAAAGATATTTATTCTGGGTACCGACTAGAATAAACACGACTAATACAACTTTGCTTTGGGTCTCGACCGAAGTAAAGTATCTTGTTCCGGGGAACGACTAGAACAAGATAATCACTAACCATTTAATTACCAACGCCATAAAGTCGATTCCATAGTTTTATACTGGTGAGTACATCTTTGATTAATCATATATTTTATTTCATATTGATTAATATACTTATATACCTATATATATACATATAGTGCCATTGGTCAAAGTAGCCACAACTTTGACAGTATTATATTGAAATCAAAATTATTATTGTGTAGTGAGTAAGCGATTTTTTTTGAATATATTGAAGTTTAGTTCTTAAGTGTGAAATTGAATTCTGTTAATTTTAGTTCTAGTTGTAATGTTGTACTTAAGTTTTACGTGCGTACAATAAACCACTGGCTATAAAATATTCCCCGGCGTTATTATTTACAGTCCACATCCTTCTCTATATTTTTTCTTGAGTGTTCTTATTGGGCAGAACATTTAATGGTCCTTCGAGCCGGATTTAAAGTCTAGTGGTTTATAATCTCACACGTCTTAACATGAGTACACTTCAAAAATGTTTGGCTAACCAAGCCACCTCCGCAAAAATCATCGAAAAATCTCTTAAGAACTACAACAATACTGCTGTAGAGAAACGAACAAAAGGGCTTGTTTCTGAGCGCTTAATCGCTTTAAGCGAAATCTGGTCAGATTACAAGTCTACTCATTACGCAATTATCCAAGCTACGCAGGCATTGGATGACAGTGAACTTGAGAAGTACGACTATTTCGTACATGATCAATTTGCAGAGGTGGAAAATAAGTACTATGCATTCCGAGGTATTCTTAGGGATGCATTAGATGCTTTTGAGCCAAAAGCAGAACAAAAAATTGCTGCAGACACTAGAACTGATCAGCAATCTTCGTCTTGTTTGAAGTTGCCCAGAATTACACTGCCAACATTTTCTGGTTCTTATGATTCATGGAGATCATTTCACGATTTGTTTAATTCTCTAGTTCATAAAAATCATTCTTTACCTCCAGTACAAAAACTACATTTTCTTAAAACAAGTGTTACTGGCGAGGCTGAACACTTGCTGCGACAGTTTCCAGTAACAGATGCAAGCTACGAAAATGCATGGAAAACGTTAAAGGATAGATACGACAATAAGCGAGTATTAGTGAACGCTCAGCAGAAAACTCTGTGTAATCTATCTAAAATAACAAATGAATCTGCCAAGGCGATACGATCCTTATTAGACAGATCTTCAGAATGCATTTTCGAGCTTGAAGCTTTAGGAGTTTCCACAAAGCAATGGGACCCAATTCTCATATACAAGTTGGTGCAATGCCTACCAACGGAAACCCATCGCTTGTGGGAGCAGGAGGTAAATAATGAAGAAGGTTTGCCTACGTTTGATTCTCTAAAAACCTTCTTAGAGACCAGATTTCGAACTCTTTAAGCAATTTTAGATTCAAAGTCAGTTCATCCAGAGAAAACAAATAACTCAAATAATTTCATTAAAAAGATATCAACACATTTCTCATCATCTACAGACAAATGCGCAGTATGCAAAGAGCCACATAGATTGTTTAAATGTCCACAATTTATAAAATGTGACTGTTCTTTCCTTTTTAGGAAATATGTATAAAAGGAAATAGCGATTGAAAAAATACTCAAAAACTTCTATTTAATTTAAATGACTTTATTAAAAACGAATATCTCCTATTTGAACTCTCGACAAGAAGTGACATTAAAAAAAACAACAATTGACAAATTAAAAAAACGGCTAACTTAGATGTGTAGACAATTCTTTTTAACAAGAGAAATAGACACAGTAGTGAATCACAGTAACATTGAGAAATGCTTTGTTATTAGATTTAATTTACAGCTGCTGCTGTTGTTAACATACTGCCCGCCTCGTCCGGGGACGAAAGAAGATTTAAGAATTGTAATTGGTAGTGGGAGGTGTGATGACATCTACTGCCCGCCCTGAAGTATCCTGACTGCCAGGAAATTCATCGTTGTCTGGAAGAGGCAGCGCACAGACTTTATTAATTGGTCGTTTAAAAAAATGTCCTCTTGATTTGATAGTAATGACTCTAACAAGTCCATCAGAGCCTGGATGGACTGCTGTGATACGCCCAAGAGCCCACGTTGCAGGAGGAAGTCTGTCATCTCGTATGAGAACTAAAAGTCCAGGCCGAAGGTTATGTTGTTGTCGCAGCCATTTTGTTCGTTCTTGCAGATTATTTAAATATTCTACAGACCAGCGTTTCCAGAAGTGGTTGTACATATGCGTAACCAGTTTCCATCTTGACAGTCGATTTGGATTAATAAACTCGTCTGTAGATTCTGGAACGGTAAGAAGAGAATCACCAATCAAGAAGTGCCCAGGTGTAAGAACTTCAAGGTCGTCAGCATCGGGACTCATTGGGTATAGCGGTCGAGAATTGAGACACGCCTCAATTTGTGTGAGAAGTGTATAGAGCTCTTCAAAAGTGAGACTGGAGCTTCCGATGACACGCTTAAAATGATGCTTTACGGCTTTCACCCCTGCTTCCCATAGACCTCCGAAGTTTGGAGCACTTGGCGGAATGAAATGCCATTCAGTTCCTTGTGAAGTTAGTAGATGAATTAGTTGAGGTGGCAGTTTGGACTGGCACATAAAGAATGACTGTCGTAGTTCCTTCGAGCTACCAACAAAGGTAGTAGCATTGTCGCTGAAAATCTTTCTGCAGTATCCTCGTCGGGCTGTGAATCGCTTGTAGGCGGCGATAAAAGCGTCACTGGTTAGGTCGGACACCAGCTCTAAATGAACGGCTTTAGTAGCCATACAGACAAATAAAGCAATATAGGCTTTATGCGCTGGACGTCCTCGTCCAGGACCATAACGAACAAGAATCGGTCCTGCATAATCTAATCCACTATGCAGAAAGGGACGGCTTGGCTGTACTCGCTCAGGCGGAAGGATACCCATCAGTTGTTGCTGCGCAGATGATCTTTGCCTGAAACACGTCATGCAGCGACGAACAAAGCTTCGAACAAGATCTCTGGCTCCAAGAATCCAGAACTTTTGTCGAATGTAGCACAATGTTAGTTGGACTCCTCCATGTAATGTCTTTTGATGAGCATTACGTACGATAAGAGTTGATAATGGACTTCCTTTACTTAATGCAAATTGATGTTTGGAGTCATTAAACATAGAAGCGTTTTGCAATCGTCCACCCACGCGAAGAGTAGCAGTTACTGTCTCAAAATATGGAGATAATCGAAGAATTGAGCTACTTGCTGATATAGTTCGCCCTCTTGAAAGGTTCTGATATTCTTTAGGAAAAGCAATTTGTTGATCACATCGAACCCAGAATAGAAGAGCATTATGGATTTCTTTGGGTGTTAGATGTCCGGTCTCGCGGCATTTAAGCGATTTGCGAGCAGTTGCATTGTGATGAAATCTAAAAATCCAAGCAGTGACACTTAAAAGTCGATTTAAGGATGAGTATCTTAATATTAGATTCCATCGTTTGATTGGCATGAAGGTCGTTGCTGCACTTGTAATAGGTGATTTTTCTTCAAGATCTGTTTCAATAGGAACAGGTCGCGTTGGAAGTTCCGGCCATGCAGTTGATGAACATTTCAGCCACTGGGGTCCTTCCCACCACAGATGATGGGTTACTAGCTGAGGAGCAGGAATTCCTCTTGATGCACAGTCAGCTGGGTTACTGTTTGAAGGTACGTACTTCCATTTTGCAGTTGGCACAAGCTCCAGAATTTGACTCGCTCGATTTGCAATGAACGTCTTCCATTTTGATGGATGAGCTTTTAGCCACGCGAGTACGGTCAGTGAATCCGTCCAACAGTAAATTGGAATGCTTTCGAGAGCTAAGGCTGATTCCAAGCTTTTGACCAGCTTAGCTAGTAGATGACCACCCATTAACTCCAATCTGGGAATAGTTACTGGCTTCAACGGGGCAAGTTTTGTTTTTGCGCATAGGAGGGATATTTGGACATTATTATAGTCCTGCACTGCTCGAAAGTAGACCACAGCTGAAAAAGCTTGCTCTGATGCATCAGAAAATGCATGAACCTCATAAAATTTAGTCGAAGAATGTATACCAATCCACCTTGGAATAGAGATGTTCTGTAGATATTCGAGTTCTTGTCGGAAGGTTCTCCATTCGCGAGCAATATTTTGGGGGAGTGGTGTATCCCAGTCTAGCTTTTGTAACCATAACCTCTGGATCATAGATTTTGCTATTAGAATGGTTGGTGAAATGAATCCTAGGGGATCATAGAGCTTAGCAACATCCGACAGAAGCGTTTTTTTGGTAAGTATGCTTGGTAAATCTGGTATTTTTACTTGAAAGTTGAAGCAATCTGATGATGGATTCCAAAAGAGGCCAAGTGTTTTGATGACTGCTTCCTTTGATAAGTTTACTTCGACGTTGGATCCCTGAGCTCCAATCAGTTGTAAAGCTTCGTCAGAGTTAGAAGCCCACTTGTGCAATTGAAAGCCGCCAGCTTTAAGAATGTCGACTAGTTCTCGTTGAGCCTTTACGGCCAACTGAACAGTGTCAGCTCCAAAGAGTACATCATCCACGTAGAAGTTATTTCGAATTACCTCTGACCCAATTGGATATGTAAACTTCTCATCCTCTGCCAGTTGTAGAAGCGTCCGGATGGCCAGATACGGAGCAGATGATGTACCATAAGTAACGGTAAGAAGACGATAGCTTTGAATTGGCGCTGATGATGCTTGTCGCCATACTATTCTTTGAAGATCACAATCTGGTCTGTCTACTCGAATTTGCCTGTACATCATCCTGATATCTGCAGTAAATGTGATTAAGTGAAGTCTCCATCGTGAGATTATTACACAAAGATCGGATTGTAATTTTGGTCCAACGGCCAAATAATCGTTCAGCGATAATCCTCCTTTTGACGGCTTTGATCCGTTAAAAACTACACGAAGCTTAGTACTGACATTGTTTTCTCGTAATACACCATGATGGGGTAGGTAGAAGTGGCAAGCAGGTTGATGATTGCCCTGTTCGTCGGAGATTAATTCCATATGGTTATGATTGTAATATTCCTCCATGAAATCAGTATAGCGAGTTTTCAAGAGGTTGTTGGAGAGAAACCTTTTTTCTACTATTAATAAACTTCTAACTGCATTGGACAATGAATCACCAAAAGCTATTTGGTTGGTATATTCGTGGCGAATAGGTAGTTTTACTATATATCGACCATCTTTCTCTCGTCGAGTTGCGGTCTTATAGAAGTCTTCACAGGCTTGGTCCTCTTCTGTAAGAGTTTTTTGAGTAGATGGAACCTCCTCTAGTTGCCAAAACTTTTGAAGAAGCACATCTAATTGGTCGGAGGAACTATCTGGATAGGTGTGATGTACGTTAACTTCAGATAGTTCTGGATATGGTTCGGTATTAATAGGTCCTGATAAAATCCAGCCAAGGGATGTGTTTTGCGCCATTGGACTGCCATGTCGTAGTCCATCTCGAATTATCAGATTGTAGATATCAGCACCAATAATTAGATCGATTGAAGTATTGTCAGTAAATCTTGGATCGGCTAGATGTAAGTCCTGAAGATGAGAGAAATTGGTTATTTTCCTCATAGGAGGAATTGATATCTTCGATAGTTTAGGTAAAACTAATGCAGCAGTTTGTAACGAGAAGTTCGGCTCGGCAGCAGATTGAATGATCACAGTAACTATAGATTTCACAATTCCGCTTGAGGATCCTACGCCTTGCACAGGAATGTTGACTTTTCTTGAAGGTAACTGTAAATAAGTTGCAGCAAATGACGAGACAAAGGTGGCTTGTGAGCCTTGGTCTATTAATGCACGAATATTGAGCGTCTTCATTTCAGGTGATACCAAAGTAACTTGTGCTGTCGCAAGAAGGATTGTGCGTGGCCAATGTGTTATCTTCATATTAGTAGTAAGCGATGTTATGTGATCAGCAGTATAAGATGAAGCTGGCTTTAAATTAGATGCAGATTGGTTATCTCTATCTGGCTGCATCGAAGAAACAGCATTGGTAGCACAAGTAGAAGAACCAGATGGCATATAAGGAAAAGAATCCTTTTGTTGTAAATGTAACATCGTGTGATGCTGTTGATTACACTGCTTGCATCTGTTGTGTGACGGACAATTATCAAATGAATGATCTGGCCGCAAGCAATTGAAGCAAAGTCTTCCCTTAGCCACGAAGTCGCGGCGTTGAAGTACAGCTTGCTGTCTAAACGACGGACAGAAGAGTAGGTGATGCTTTCCAGTGCATTTTGGACATTTACTGAATTTTCCAGTGACTTTATTAGTAGCGACATGTACTTTGAGCGGTGGAATCCTGCTTGACGGCTTCTGGAACATAGTCTTATTGTTGTCTTTCGAGTAAGCTTCGCTAACATTGATCGCTTCAAGTGTATTAAGGCGATGCTGCAAGAAGGTACATAGTTGATCAAACGTAGGAAGAATAGTGGTAGAGCTCAAAGAATTTTCCCAATCTTTCATTGTAACTGGATCTAACCTTTGCACTGTACTAAAGACTAGCCAGTCATCCCAACTTTTCACTGGACGGTTTAAAGACTGTAATGCTTTTACAGCTTCATTTGTACCATCATAAAGCTGACGTAGACTCTCAGCTGATTCGCTTTGCATTGATGGCAACGAAGATAAGAATTTCAAATAGGAAGTGACAAGTAGTCGAGGGTTTTGATATCTATCACAAAGTAATTGCCATGCTGTGGCATAGTTGGCATCAGTGATCATCGTGTTCCGTAGCAGCTGCTCAGCTGAACCAGAAAGACTGGTCTTCAGATAGTAGAGTTTCTGGGATCCTTTAAGATCATCATTTGAGTCAATAAGACTCTTAAATAAGTCGTGGAAAGCTGGCCACTCCTTTATATCTCCACTAAAGCGAGTGAGTTGAATTTTGGGAAGATTAGAGGTGGAACTGTTGGCCCCTGAAGTACTTTGGCGGTTGGTAGAAGAGTCGTGATAATCAGGTTTAAGTTTCTTTACCATCTCTTTCAGTTCGCTATACGCTTCACAGTAAATTAGCTCAGTCGTCTCATACTGATTTTCTTTGAAATATGGAGAGGCGAGATCTTCAATAGTGCAATCTGATATAAGCTCATAATGAGCAGACTGAAAGTTATCCCAATATTTGTTCAGCAAGTCAATCCTAATTTGAAAGAAACTTTCATTGAACTTCTCTTTCCCACTTTTCTTCGTATTATCGATAAAGTTTTCGATACGAGTCATCACCTGTGTTTGCTTTTGAATTAGCTTTTCCATTTTTCACTTTTTCTGTAATGCCAAGATAAATGATATGACTCTGTGAGATGAACGCAATTGTTTCAAATTATTCGTCAGTGCAAATTATCCGTCAGTGCAAATGCCTTTAAAACTGTCTCAAACTATGTTAGTTGTACTACGTACAATTTTTCGAAACTGCTAGGTGAGTGTCACGTCGTCTAGAATCCTCTTAATGAATAAATCCAATTTTGCGTAAGCACAGTCATGAGCAACTGATTATAAACGCTTTCGATTGAATGAAGTTTTTGTAATTAATAATTTTCCCGTTTTTCACACTATCCCGGGTTTCGGCACCAAATGTTCTTTCCTTGTTAGGAAATATGTATAAAAGGAAATAACGATTGAAAAAATACTCAAAAACTTCTATTTAATTTAAATGACTTTATTAAAAACGAATATCTCCTATTTGAACTCTCGACAAGAAGTGACATTAAAAAAAACAACAATTGACAAATTAAAAAAACGGCTAACTTAGATGTGTAGACAATTCTTTTTAACAAGAGAAATAGACACAGTAGTGAATCACAGTAACATTGAGAAATGCTTTGTTATTAGATTTAATTTACAGCTGCTGCTGTTGTTAACAGTGACATTGACAAAAGGTTTAAGTTCGTTACATCTAACCGTCTATGTGTAAACTGCCTATCAAGGCACCATAACACGAAATCTTGCCCAAGCAAATTTACGTGTCGGCAATGCGGTAGAAAACACCATTCTTTGCTTCACAAGAATAGTGGGACATCCAATCAAAGTACTCACTTTTCAACTAAGCAAAGCGATAATTCTATTAAACAAGCACAGAAACTCAATTCTCCCTCTATATCTGAGGTCATACCAGATAGTTCTTTACGAACATTCTACACCAATCGCCCACGGCGTATTACACAAGCACTGCTTGCAACAGCATTGCTAAATATTGCCTCCTCAAAGGGCGTCATATTGACATTACGAGCCTTAATAGATTCTGGGTCTCAAATGTCATTCATTACCCAAGCAGCAGCACGCAAACTGCAATTACCTACCACCCGCGTAGAAATTCAGATAACAGGCTTGGGGAACACACAAGCTACAAATGTAAAAGAAAAACATCCTTTGAAATACGCTCGTTATCAGATTCACATAAGGCCACTTCAGTGACAGCACTAATCGTGAACAAGATCACTGAATTCCTACCTCCTTCCACCATTCAAATGCAAGAATGGGAACATATAAAGAATCTAGATCTAGCAGACCCGGAAAAATTGATATACTTTTAGGAGCAGATGTTTACGGGGAAATTTTATTGGAAGGATTAAGAAAAGGTCCTCCAGGAACCCCTATTGCCCAAAATAGCACCCTAGGATGGATCCTCTTTGGAAATTTATCTCAAGCAGACTCCAGTTCCAAGGTTTCATCTTTAACAATCAATGCGCAAGCTGAACAAGACGCATCTATAGACAAAATCCTGCGAAAGTTTTGGGAAACTGAGGAAATCACTCCTCACGTACGGAAGTTCTCAAAACCTGAACAAGAGTGTGAACGGTTGTATAAAAATACTCATCGTCGCAATGCGAGTGGTCGTTATGAAGTATGTTTACAATTCATCGAAGAAAAACCAGTGCTAGGCGATTCCCGAAATATGGCCCTACGCAGGTTTTATAGTCTCGAGAAGAAACTACTTCAGAATGCTGATCTTTACAAAGACGCTGTTATAAAATTAGATAGTACGACCACAAAGGTTCGAGTCGTCTTTGACGCTTCAGCCAAGTCTACTAATGGGAAAAGCTTAAACGAACAGCTCCATACTGGACCAGTCTTGCAATCTGAACTTTTTTCTATCTTACTACGATGGAGAAAATACAAATACGCTATGTCCGCCGACATAGAAAAGATGTATAGAATGATTAACATTCAATCAGCAGATCAAAGGTATCAGAGAATAATTTGGAGAAATAGTCCTAGTGAACCCATAAAGGACTATCAACTAACAACGGTAACGTTTGGCACTACTCCAGCTTCTTATCTCGCTATCAAAACACTTCATCAGCTTGCACAGGATGAAGCTGAGAAGTATCCAATTGCTGCTAAAATTGTTACTCGCGACTTCTACGTAGACGATTTAATTACAGGTGCAGAATCTATCGATGAAGCTGTCACGATACAAACGCAGCTCGTTAGTCTATTATCTTTAGCTGGGTTTAATCTAAGGAAATGGGTGAGCAACTCCTCGGATCTTCTAGCAGACATTCCAGAGGACCAAAGGGAAATACAACTTCCCTTACGGTTTGCAAGTGATGAGTCAGTAAAAACTCTTGGTATCCACTGGTATCCAGGAGCTGATTACTTTATCTTGCAATATCGACAAATAGCAGACCGTCTATCTACTAAACGATCTCTTTTATCAGAAATTACTACATTGTTTGATCCACTAGGCTGGATCTCACCAATAGTAATCACTGCAAAGGTTCTGATGCAAACTTTGTGGCTTTCTGGATGTTCGTGGGATGATCCGATTCCTGCACCCATTGACACCCAATGGCGGCATTTTAAGGCAGAGTTGTATCATATCAGTCAGCTTAAAATCCCACGCTGGCTATATACGACAAACAATTTAACAAATTGTCAGATACACGGATTCTCAGATGCCTCCAATCAAGTTTATTCTGCTGCTGTGTATATCAAGGTTGTTGACGTCGAAGGAAAAATCCATATCAATTTGCTAATGGCAAAATCAAAAGTAGCTCCTGTGAAACCTGTATCACTTCCTCGGCTGGAGTTATGTGGAGCAGTTTTATTAACTCGTCTTATAAATCGAGTAAAGATAGACTTGGAACTTAATCGAGTCCCCATCTATGCATGGACAGACTCTTCTATAGTCTTATCTTGGATACACAATCATCCAAACAAATATAAGACTTATGTAGCGAATAGGGTTTCTGAAATCCAGGAACAACTAGATATCAAAGCCTGGCGTCACGTGCGTTCCGCAGATAATCCCGCAGATTGCAACTGCAGAGGAATCAAACCTGCGAATCTAATCAATCTTGAACTCTGGTGGCACGGACCCAGTTGGCTTCAGAAGCCCGAGGAACATTGGCCTAAGTCAAAACCCTCAGCTAACATGCAGATAGATTCTGAACAAAAGCGCGTGACACATACTGCTGTAGCCCAAACAATGATAAACGAATTATTTGATAAATATTCTTCTTTCATAAAATTAAATCGTGTCACAGCATATTGCCTCAGATTTTTGAACAATATCCGGGCAAGCCAAGATCTGACAAAAGGTTTAATTAAACAAACCGAACAGCTTTCCCCAACAGAGCTGCTGGAAGCAAAATATCTGTTAATAAAATTAGCGCAAGGCATTACTTACGATACCAAGATAAGACAATTAAAAACAGGATTATCGCTTCCAGCTAAAAGCAATTTGATATCCCTTAATCCATTTCTTGACAATAACAAGTTATTGCGGGTAGGAGGTCGCTTACAAAACGCCCATATCCCATATGATCAACAACATCCGATCATTCTACCAAAAGGAAGTAAATTAACAAACCTAATTATAGATCATATTCATCTAAAAACTTTGCATGGTGGTGTACAGCTTGTATTAAATACTCTAAGACACGAATATTGGGTTTTACAAGGACGACGAACAGTAAAAAACATCCTACATAGATGCATTCCCTGCTTCAAGCAAGCTGCCCGAACTAGGACTCAAATAATGGGAAATTTGCCAACTCCAAGAGTGAATATCTCAAGACCATTTCAACAAACAGGTGTCGATTATGCCGGTCCTATTAATTTAAAAATGTCAAAGCACAGGGGCAATCGATATTACAAAGGCTATATATGTATCTTCGTCTGTATGGCCACGAAAGCTATCCATACTGAGCCAGTTTCTGACTTATCTACAGCTAGTTTCATCGCAGCTTTCAAAAGGTTTTCTAGTCGCCGAGGTTTGTGCACTGATATTTATTCTGACTGCGGAACCAATTTTGTTGGTGCCGACAAGGTTTTCCAGAAAGAATTCAAATCTGCACTCAAAAACGCAAGCAACGAAATTGCTGAAAAAATTGCGCACGACGGCAATCACTGGCACTTCAATCCACCTTCGGCTCCACATTTTGGAGGCCTGTGGGAAGCTGGAGTGAAATCTATTAAATTTCATTTAAAACGAGTCTTAGGAAACGCCCTTCTAACTTTTGAGGAATTTGCAACAGTCCTGGCTCAAATCGAGGCCTGTTTAAACTCGCGACCCTTGTGTCCCATGACTGAAGATAAAGATGACCTCCATGCATTAACTCCAGGACATTTTTTGGTAGGAAAATCTTTAATCGCACCACCAGAGCCTGTGATACCCATTAGAATATCATCAGTTACTAGATTGAATCATGTACAACTCCTGAAGCAACACTTTTGGAACAAATGGTCAACCGATTACCTGAATTCATTGCAAAATAGGCCTAAATGGCAACAACCAACATTAAATCCTTCTGTCGGAGATTTAGTTCTGATTAAAGAAACAAATTTACCTGCATGTCATTGGATATTAGGAAGAATACAAGAAGTTTTTAAAGGAACTGATAACTACATAAGAGTAGTTACAATAAAAACCAGCAAGGGCATCTTAAAAAGACCTATTACGAAAGTATGTCTCTTTCCAAAATCTGCAGAAAGCCCAAATCTGTAACGATAAGGGCATCTGTCTTAAAAAAAAAAAGAAACACAAATCATTTTTAACATATGTACCTACATATAGGTACACAACAGCAAGCCTGCATACAAAATAAAATCTGTTTTTTTTTTTTTTTTTTTTTTTTAATCTCAAATGCATACAATTCTTTCGGGAGAAAATTCTATCAAGTGGTAAATTCTGCAGAACCGGCCGTTAACATACCCACAAAGTTGCACCTCTATCAAATTCAAAAACAACAACCGCTAATTTGAACAAATTTGAAAATTTGTCAAATACATTTCGGATCAATTACATCAATATCCTAAGAAGAACGTCAACCATGCCTACAATTTTGAACCAACATGTAAAATTAGTACCCATTATGTCCTTTTAAATAGCGCGCACAGAAGGTCAAGCGATCAGTTTAATTTCAAAATTCTACAATGCAATCACCCAGACGCGAAGTCGCCAGTGCAGTAGAACTGCCACCAACACCGGGACGGAGTATTGAGGAGTTTTTGGAGGAGTTACGATTGAGCGCAATCCAGGTTCCAGAGGTCATCTGTGTGGTGCTCGATAGCGACACAGGCATCTAGCATTTTACCAAAATTAGATCACCGTTATTGTACTGTGTTGGAGGTACTCTCCTCTTGTTGAATTTTTCTGCTAGTTTAGCTCTTTTTTTGATTTATAAGATCTGTTGTCAGTTCCCTAAGCTAGGATAGAGAAATGTGATCCTCTTCATCGTCTGTTGCATCGGCATGTACAACTGATAATAGCTTATTCCCCAAAATACTTCCTAATAGTAGTTTAAATACATTTTGTCCCGTTATATTATGGTTAAGAGTGTTGAGTCTCCACCGGATCGCTTGAATGTTCATATCCCAGTCACGTCCAGCCTCTCTTGTAGTCATACACTATATGGAAGTTGTACCAGTGCGGAAGTATCTTTCAATCTGCCCATCGACCGCTACAAAATTGTTTAAATATTCCTGATGTAAAAGACGATCCACGATCTGTAATGAGCCTTTCTGGTGTTCCGAAATATTGTGATATGACAAATTTTGAAAATGCATCTACGATGCCTATAAGGTGAGTATTTCCTTTCGAACTACGGGGATATGTTCCCAAATGATCTACGTGTACTATGTAGAAGGGTATGAACTTGATTTGTGGCACATTTAGCTGCTATCTGTTTTCGTCCTTATTGATTACATAGGGCATCTATATACAACTGTTGATATATTTTCTCACAATGCTTGTCATTTTTGGAAACCAATACACCTTCCTAATTTCGTCGATTGTCCTATTAATTCGTGAGTGTCCAATATCATCATGGGCAACTCTCCATTTAAAACCATGAGGCACGACAAATCTTAAGCCATTCGAAGTATTCTTAAATAATCGCCCGCTCTTAATTTGATACTCCTTTCGAAAATTTTCTTTTTATTATGCTTCGAATCTGTATCATCTAGGACATTGAACATCTCCTTCAATGTTTTATCTTGTAACTGTAGGGCTGCTGTCCAATCAGGATCAGATGTTGTGACTACCATTACTTCATGTCCTATTTCGGTCAGGTTGTTGTCTTTCAATTGCGTGTCTGTACTGAGAGCGTCCATGTGACTCATTTGTTTGCGAAATTTCAGCTCAGCTCGAGATCAAATTCTTGAATCCCAAGCCACCAACGAGTGATGCGTAGAATGAGGTCCTTTTTGGCGTGCGTCATCTTCAAAGCGTTGCAATCGTTACGGCGATAAATCTTTTACCCAGAAGATAATATTTGAATCTGCACAAAGACTTAACTACGGCCAAAGCTTCTAACATAGCTAGCGTATTTTCGTTCCGGTAAACTTGTTGCTCGGTTAAATTGACTTAAAGCTTGCTTGGTACCATCATTTTGGTTTTGCAATAAGATTCCTGCTAATCCCATAGAGCATTCGGGCTCACTGTTTTGGCTTCTAGGATTTCGCCACAGATGGCGCCACCGTCGCTAGGTGGTTTGAGATCATACTAAATGAGGGTTTGGGTCTTGAATGCGCTGGTTTATGTCTTGGATGCACTATTGAGCCTTGACTGGCTTATGTCTTGGATGAGTCATTTGGTTTTGACTGCGCCATAGCGGCATTAGCCCGTACTATCAGCATGCCTTGGTT
This sequence comes from Dioctria rufipes, assembly GCA_963924295.1. Classification (NCBI taxonomy): domain Eukaryota; kingdom Metazoa; phylum Arthropoda; class Insecta; order Diptera; family Asilidae; genus Dioctria; species Dioctria rufipes. The sequence continues at coordinate 115,171,864 of OZ002741.1, forward strand.
TTGCTGTATTTTTGTTTGACTGTGGTGCACCTAAATTAAAGCTTTTTGATTAGGGTTTGGCTGTTTTCAAGCGCTGCGCCTAAATTTAGGCTTTGGTTTTGAATTAATAATAGTAATAATCAAAGTTAACACTAGGATACTTTTGTTCATGCCAATGGATTCTAGGTGGTGTGGGGTGTGGGTTTTAGGCGGGGGACGAAATTTTCATCAGAAATCCTCTACGGGCTTTGGTTTTCGAGATATTAGCGGCATTTGTTCAAGCATGGAAGTTGTAGATATCGACATGCGCCTAGGCTTTTACAGGATTCGAGGTGTTACAAACGGAATGACAAACTTAGTATACCCCTATGATTTCATCTAGGGTATAAAAATCGGCGGTCTGATTTTTAGAAGAGAAAAATAAAAAGTTTTTGTGAATTGTAACGAATCAAGATAATAAAAAGAGTCGAAAGCATTTAGTTGGTAGTAGTAAAAAAAAAATATATATTCTAATTCTGTCGGGCGTAAGAGAAAAAGTAAAAGTTTTTGTGAATTGTAACTGTTAATATATCGAAATAAGGAGATCAAGGTTCAAAATAAAAAGAGTTAAACCAAATAACCACGGTTAGTGTTATTAAACCAAAAATATATACATATAGTTATATAACAGTATGACGTCATCTTGGTTTTTGCTGTTTTCAAGTGCTACACCTAATTAAGTTTTCTAAGCGGGGAAGTTGTAGATATCAGCATCATTCGAATTTCATGACATCACATAACCTTAGTTTGATGTTTTCTTAGCAAATTATTATTGGGTCTAGCGGTGCGAGTATTGAAAAGTCGCAGTTCCTCTTTCGAGTGCAAAAAATATTTATTGTTCATCTCGGGCTTGGGGATGCGAGATCACTTTGGGGATACGAGATCACTTTCAGCACTCTCCAACATAGGAAAATAGCATACAATTTCGATTTTGTTTCTGGAGTTCGATTATTTTTCATCTCGAATGTTGGAGATACGAGATCACTTTGGGGATACGAGAACACTTTGGGAATACTAGATCATCTTCAGCACTCTCCAGCATAGGGAAATAGCATAGGTCTTCGATTTTGTTTCGGAGTATACTTATTTTTCATCTCGGAGATCGTAGCTCTAAACATTTGTGAAGGGGTCGGAAGTTTTATTGGTGGCGGTTGCTGTTTAACTTTGATCTGGTCTTGGGGCTAAAATTTGACTTTGAAGTGCCCCCTCCTGTGTTTGGGTACTGGAGGTTGGCTGAGAGCTTTAGTGGCAATATCTGATACTATGACTAGGACTGCCTGGGGTTTGTTGGACTGGGCTATGTTACTTGTACCAAGGCTTGGGTAGAATGTGTGCGGCTTATGCTTATTAAGTAATGATGTGAACTAACCAAGAGAATTTATATCAGGGCTGTATACTTGTCAGCTTAAGTTTTGTGTTAGTTACTTACTATAGCATGAGTGCCTGTGGTATGTTCGACTGGGCTACTTTGTGGCTGAAGAAACGTTACCTGTACCAGGATGTGTGCAGCTGTGTATTTATATGGATAAGAAATTTTGTGAAATTCCCTAAGTGAACTAGTTTATTTAGTATTCGTAATAATTCAAGTTAACCCTATTTTTTGTTCATGCCAACAGTATTAGTACTAACAGCTTCTCAGGTGTAATTATTATTAGTAGCGGAAAAACAAACAAAAAACAACAACAGCTACAACCTACGTTGTGGATTAAAGATTTGATGATATTAATCTGTAGGTGTCTTTTATAAACAAGATTGTACCATGTATCTAAAAATATATATATATCTAAAAATAGATTAGACGAAGCCGGTTGGGGTGAATGTAGGTAGATATGTTGACTTATATAAGTAATGGATATTAGTAAATGCCTAATTTTGTTCTTCAGGTGTAATGCTTCTAATTTGGTTCCTTGAATAAACAAATTCGCACAGTCCAGTAAAGTAAACAAATTCGCAGCCGAAAAATGTAAACAAATTCGCACAGCAGCCGAGTAAAATAAACAAATTGAGCGATTTATGTTTTTTAATGTAAGATTCCCAATTTCTTTAGCTGAAAGCAAGAACAACAACAACTGATATTAATCTGTAGGATATGATGTCTTAGATGTGTAGTGGGACTTATAATTGAAAATTTATTTTGCTGAAAAAAAAACAACAACAACTATAACGTAAGTTGTGGTTTAAAAATCTTTTATAAACAAGAGTGATCATGCTATGATATTCGATATCTAAAAATAGATCACGACTGCTTGGGATATTAAGAAACATGAAGTAATGGAAATTAAAGCCTTATAAGAAGATTTGATGACCTATGATATCAATGTGGGATGATACTAATATAGTATGATATGTTGATGAGTAGTGAAAGTTGTATGGGTACAGTAAAAGAATTTTCATCAAATTTTTGGTGATAAGGTGTAATGGCATGACTAGTGTTGATACACGAAATATTTCTAGAGTATCTTGTTAGCCAAGCCTGCAATTGTGGTTTGAGCAGCCACATCTGAAAAAATTACATATTATGATTAAGAAAGTTTCATGATATATATCAAAGGTGATACCAATGGATTACATAAGGAAAGTAGGTTCACTTCATCTGCAAGCAACAAATTTGACTGAAAGCGATACACGATGTGCGCAATAATCATTCTTGCTTAAATTATCACTATTAAGCGACGTGTGCCTCAGAAATGTAAATATCTGTTAAAAAATTAGTTAGTGATTATAAAACAATTCATATCTCCAAAACGAAGCTGAGAACCATTTTCTAAAATCTGTTCTAGGAGAAAGCATATCCTAAAACATCTCAAAATAGATAGGGATAAACAAAGTTTTTTAAGAATTTGGGAACAGTACTAGGTAGCAGGCAAATTTATTACAATCTTGTGTTTTCTGTACAAAATATAAAAGCGAAAAGTAAATTGTATGAGAATTTGGTTAGTGGTTAGTGCATTCCCGAATGTTGAACTGTTAAGATAGATACTGAGGAGTTTTTAAAAGAATAGAAAAACATCTTACTCGATAAGCATACGAAACAAGTTCAAGAATGCTGTAACTTTTTGTATGAAAATATTGAAAAAGTCGAGTCAAAATTTGGTGAGCGCTATATAAGCTGCCCTTGATCAAGGAATGATTCAACGGATGGACCAGATACATGTGAATGTTGTGGTGTTGCTAGATGCCTAAAACAAGTTGTGAAGCTATATAAATTCTACCAAACACTCACACAAAATAATTGCGCGGCATATCTTAAAAGTGCGATTTAACTTAGCACTAGAAATTGTCATTTTGTATACTTGGAGATCTCATAAAGGATCGTGGAAACTTACACTGTAGGCAGATGTTGATTTCAACAATAGATTCATCAAACAGAGGAAATTTTTAATACATCTAACATAAAGATTACAGCTCTATTCCATAAGATTATAAGAAATAATACTTTTTAATTTTTAATAAATGATATTTTATATATGGCCTTCTTTTTACTCAATTTCCCATACCAAGTCCGGAATTTCCGAATAATATTTGACCACGATGGCTTGAGCCTGACTTCTGACGTCACCTTGACCTTTGAGATCAACCGAAAGTGAGGTCGAATAACAGCTAAACAGCTTTTCAAATAGCTCTGATAACAGCTTAACAGCTTTTCAAACAGGTTTGATAACAGGTAAACAGCTTTTTTAACAGGTCTGATAACAGCTTAACAGCTTTTTAAACAGCTCTGATAACAGCTTAACACCTTTTAAGAATAGTTATGGCAGAAAATAATCTTCTAGGATGACCTGGAAACATTTTCAATATGGATGAAAGTGGTGTGCAGTTAATAAATAAACCTGGACAAACGATAGCTGCCAAAGGTTCGAAAGATGTACATATTATATCATTTCAAGACAGAGGCGAGAAAGTAACTATTATCGCATATTGTCATACTGACGGTTGTTTTTTCCTCCTATATTAATAATGAAAGGCGTAAATAAAAAGCCAGAGTTCAGTGATGGTCTTGTTATGGCCCAATATAAGGAAGATTCTTCTTCTTCATGCTTTGGTAGAATAATCAGCAATTGCCAAACAATAACCTCGGATGGTATAGTTCTGCAACTGTCGGTTATTTTGCTGCTTAGCCCAACAGCTGGTTGCGATGAGCGCTTAGTGGAGCAATCGACCATTACGATAATAATTAACCTCGCATGGTAATTGTTATGTAAAGCGATTGTTTACTACTAAGCGACTCAGGTGCTGCAACCGGTAGAACAAACGACAAGATTGTTGTCGTTTGTTTACATCTCCGTTGTGAGCAAAGAAAGTTTACTTCCGAATATTGGACATAAAAGACTAGTGACTGGTCTGACGAGTGCCGTTTTTTAGTTAGCATTCGCAAGTTTCGGTTCGAGTCAGATTACCAGGTGTTAAGTTAGGTCAGTTCGAAAGTCGGAATAATTGTTCGAGTAATTCGTGTTAAGATAGGTTAGCTTGCGTGAAATAAAGTTTTATCTATTAGAAATTCGAGCGTTGTTTTTATTAAAGAGTGATCGTGAATTTGATTTTCTGTTGTTTGCTTGCTTTGGGACACGACAATTGGCGCAGCCGGAAAAGTTAAGTGAAGTATTGTGATTTTTATTTTTGGTGCTTTTAATTTAAAATTATCTTTTTTGGAGTTAATGCTTTCTAGCTGCTCCATTTTTTTTTTTTTTTTGTAGGCGTTATGCGTTTTAGCTACTCCATTTTTTATAGGAGTTATGCTCCATCATTTTGTTTTATGGGAGTTATGCTTTTTTAAATGCTCCATTCTTAATTTTCTTTTATTTTCAGGTTAAAATTAAGAAGTGTTAAATTAAGTTTGGTGTTTTGCGATTTTTATTTTTTGTTTGTGAAATTGGTAAATTGGAAATCGCACTTACGTCATTTGAGGAGTTGAGCTTTATCAGCTACTCCACACAAATACACCAGGTGTTGAGCTATATTAGCTACTCCAGCACACACACAAGGAGCAAGGATATATTAGCTGTAATGTATGTATGTATAATATATTTTAATTTAAACCTACGTCACCTAAAATAGATAACATTACATACCGATCCAATAATAAATGTAATGTATGTTAAACCTTTCAATTCAAATTTATGTCACCTCAAATAGATAATATTACGTACCGAACCAATGCACTGTAAAACCATGACCACAGACAAGGAAAATAAACAATTATCGGAACAATAAATGAAAGAAAATAAAAACAAAAAAAAAATGCTCGACCTTAACAGAAATTTGCAACACACGCAAATTTCGCTTTGCAAGCAAAATGTTCAATTGTAATGGTGTCTGTGGTCATCGCTATAACAAATCAAGCAATGAATCATAAAGAAGTTCAGTGAGCAGAAATGTTGACACTGCAACTATGATTTGTAATTTCATTTATTGCAATTTGGCAATAACTCCCCCCTTTTAGAATTATTGAACGTATTGATTCCTATGTAAAATAATTGTATAAATAACCAAGCATGGGTCATTAAAAATCAGAGTTAATTTGATCGTAAAACTTTCTCTTTAATTTCTCATTAAACAGCGGCATACTCTGCCATATTAAAATAAATCGGCATACTCTGCCTAAATCTTAAACACTGGCATATTCTGCCATCAAAAGTAAGTTCGGCAGCGATCTGCCTTTTTCTAATAACAAGAGAATTATAACTAATTATCATCATGGATAGAAAATTGTATTCCCTTGGAGCAAACATACCACATAGCTACTCCAACATACATACAAGGAGCAAAGCTTCATTAGCTACTCCAGCATATACACAAGGAGCAAAGCTATACTATCTACTCCAGCACATACACTACGAGCAAAGCTATATTAGCTACTCCCACATCCCGTATAAACACCATTCACTAGAATTTCGCTTTCAGATAAAAAGTGTTATTTCAGAGTTTCTTTTATTGAAAAGTTCTATTATTTCAGTTCACGCAAGATTTGATAATTTTTAGTGAAGATGTGTGTAAGCTATATTAGAAGTAGTAATTTTTTCAACATTGCGTTTCAGTTTAGAATTGGAGGCCGATGTTGTAACTACCTTTAAAGTTGGTGTGTTGAGTAGACCCACGCAGGTGCACCTTACAGGGCGAAAGTTTGAATCACTGGAAAAAGTGATAGAGGAAGCCAGTTATTTCGAAAAAGATGCCAAAAGACTTCAAGTGAGAGAATCGGGAGTATGGCAAGAAGACCGAAAGCCAAACACAGTAAGTGCACCAAACAGATGGCCAACAGGGGATTTTAGCAGAGACGAGCACAGACAGAATTCGACACCATTCTTACCCAGAGCAGGGCCAGTGTCATCAGCAAGATACCAATCATCTTCGACAAGGAGAACACCTCACAAATCTATTGAGTGTTTTCAATGCGGACAGCGTGGATACTTTGCGAGAGAGTGCCAGGAAGTACCCTTCAGTACTGAATGTCAGGAATATGGACACGAGGAATCCAATTGGCGAATTCATCACGTCAGGTGGCAAATTATGTAACTGGCATCCAAGATGAATTCCGTTCAGGACGGGAGGGGCTTTATTGCCAATTCTATCGAACACAGGATCACTACACGGCAAACAGTCTGAAAGAGTATTTAGGCGAGAGGGAGAGTGAAGAAGTGAATTCCAAGAGTAAGTTTGTCATCTGAGTGCTATCGGACATAGCGTTGGAAGGTAAGTTTAGACTTTTAATTGACACTGGGTCCACCTGTAGCTGAATTAAGATCAATAGAATAAAAGGAAATACGCCCGTACAGACACAACAGAAAATACGAATTGGAGGACTTTTTGGGTTCACTAGGAGATCCTTAGGCACTTGTCAGGCGAACTTGCAGATAGATAACAATCAGCAGGCTTGTCAATTTAATGCCATTGGTGATACTCATTCAATTCCAGCCGACGGGATACTTGGAATGGATTTCCTGAGGGAGAGAGCTATCATCGACTGTGGAAATAAGAAATTATGGATACAAAACTTCGGCCAGGCAAGGGAAGAAAGTACCGTTTTCGAGAATGTCGCAGATAGTGGACAAGTTGTACCAAATACTCTGCATTTGTCCAGTCAAAGAAACCCTTTACAAGTCAGAATAGAGAAGGTTGAAAGGAGCATGGCAGAAATCATCAGTCCAGGTATTAATAACAAAGATAACGAATGGAAAGTTAAGACCGGCAGTGCAGGGACAGCCCGCGACAGTGCGAGACTTCGCGAGGTAAGAAACGAAGAATTTAGGGAGGGCAGGAGCAGGAGGCGAGATGAATATTATGGCCACGGCGGAAATAGCCTCGAGGACGGATGTGCATTTGTAAGAGTTGCTAATGCAAGAGCCTATCTTGAAAAAAACATGAACTTTTCGGATGGGTAGCACTGACCTATCCTGAACTATATGCATGGCGCTACAAGAGTAGGAACAATTTTTATTGCCAAATACGAAAAGCCCAGAGGATTCAAAAAGGTAAGTTTAAATTTCAGGGATATAATAGTAAGCCGGATTGGACAGAAGTACGTCAAAGCAGAAGGAAAGTAGGGGAACGGAACTTCATTCACGTTGAAAATGCGACTTCTAATGCAAGTTCAATAACCCCTTACAAGATAAGTAATGGATACGACCCAGGAATCGGGGGACTTAACCAAATATATGTCCAACAAATTCCGTCTAATTTCAGGAGAAATTCGATAAGCGGAGCTTGATATGGACAGAAAGATATGAAAACCCAGTGCGCATTGTAAGGTAAGTTTACAGATAAAAAGGTAATAATAGATGTTTTAAAAGAAATATATATATGTATGCATAGAAGGACAAAAAGAAAAAATAAAGCTTTTATAAGAATAACTGAATAAGAAAGAAAAAATTGAAATGCTGCAAGAATAATTGAATAAAAAGGAAGAAATAAGAGTTTTAAAATAAAGGGAAGCTTGCAAAATAAAAAACGATTAAGAGATTAAAAAGAAAAGAGGACTTTAAAAAAAAATAAGAAGAAATGTGAATATGTTGTAAATGCATAGAACGATTGACAATTAACAAGTTCGTACAAGAAAAAGTCATCAAGTTCGAACATATTATGTTTAGATATCGCAATTTATAATTAAAGAACAATAATGATTACTATAATAAGATACCTTAAGACTTAGATGTTAAGAAAGATTACATATATGTGGTGTTAGCCTTAGAAGTTCAACGAGGGATATAATACGGTAACAGAGGGGCGAACACCGGTACGCAGACGAAAGCAATACCATCAAATAAGCAGTGAATGAGAGGAAAATCAGTGTTATACGAAGCCCTGGATTATTTAACTCGTGTAGATATGTATGCGAAATTTGGAAGTAAGCCCGGAGAGCATAGTTAAACATTAGGAAAATACTTTGTCGAGAATTAATAAACATTATGGATTGACTAGCATAAAATTTCATGTTAAGAGCTTTGTGATATGATATATTTACATACATGGGTGATGCAGAAATTAAAAACTATTTCCTTAAGTACAGCTGGACTCTCAATATAATTGGGCGAACTCCATCGTGCCAAAAAGAGAATCAATAAAATATAAATAAGGTTTTTACAAATATTATTATCAATCCACCAACCCTCATGGCAACTATACCTTTTCAACTTCAAATTAAGATTAAGCAATTTCAAATTGAGACTAAGCAATTTCAAATTGAGACAAAGCAATTTCAAATTGAGACTAAACAATTTCAAATTGAGACTAAACAATTTCAAATTTAGACTAAACAGTTTCAAATTGAGACTAACCAATTTCAAATTGAGACTAAACAATTTCAAATTGGAACTAAACAATTTCAAATTGAATCTAAGCAATTTCAAATTGGGACTAAACAATTTCAAATTGGGACTAAACAGTTTCAAATTGGGACTAAAAAATAAATAATTTATCACAGTTAATTTAAAGTAGATTTATTAAAAATATCTTAATTAATTAAAAATTGGTAATTCCGTAATATTTTCTAGCCATAGTCGACGCAACTCGGTTAGAAAATATAACGAAGATGATTACAGTTCCGAGTTACTGTATTAATTAAAAATTCAAGTCATTCATATTTATCGCGTAGTAGACGGAACTCGGTCTGCGTCAAATTTGATCTGCCTTCACCAACTAGGATTTACGGTATTTGAATAGTCAAATCGCTTTTAACTCCAGATTTTAGGTTTGACCAAGCATATTCAATTGCATTTAACATTGGGCTATAGAGTCTTAGTAGGCGATTATTAAGAAATTCATCTTCTTGGAATACTTCTTCAATGGCAGCATGACAATGAGCATTATCAATTATCATTACGATTGATGTTCGGTACATATTTTCAGCATTTCGAAGACAACGATGCATAAATTCTTTTGCTTCTGGTGTCTTAAATGCTCCTCTTCTAATTTCATGATGAATTAAGTCCATATTTTCTATACACCCAATACATGTATATTAGATCCTCGACTGCCTGCTGCAATGTGAGTGCAACAAGTTCCTTTTTTGGAATGACCTTTGCTTCTCGATATATATAAATTAAAATTAGTTTCGTCCATGTAAAGTATCGGTGCATTGTTAGATTGATGTTTTTGAACATAATCACATCGTTTTCTTTTATTACTTTCAATGTTTGCTCTTTCAGGCTCTCTTCGAATGTCTTTCAACGTACATAGTAATTCATCTAAATGTTTTCTCAGACATTCCGCAGAAACAACAATTTGATAATTATTTTAAAATTTATCTCTCAGTTGTTTTAAAGTTATTCTAGGATTTTCTTCAATCCATCTTTCTATAAACAGTCGATGTTCATTAGTAATTTTTATTTTTCGCTTCTCACCACGTTGTTGTTCAGGTATTTGTTGGATTTTCACCCATCGATAGCCAGTTGATTTCTTCACTCCTAAAGTTTTTGCAAGTACCCTCCAATCTTCGTTATTATTATATAAAGCACAGATTTGCTTCCTTATATTATCTGCTTTAACTTTCTTGATGTAAGACATTTTTAAGAATGAATTAATTAGGGATAAGTTAATTAATAATGACACTATATTAATAAAAGACACTTTCTTTTATTTTTCAAAAGCCTACTCAAATTTAAAATTGTTATGTTTGTTGGAATAAATTATTTATTTTTTATTGCCAATTTGAAATTGTTTAGTCCCATTTTGAAATTGTTTAGTCTCAATTTGAAATTGTTTAGTCTCAATTTGAAATTGTTTAGTCTCAATTTGAAACTGTTTAGTCTCAATTTGGAATTGTTTAGTCTCAATTTGAAATTGTTCAGTCTAAATTTTAAATTGTTTAGTCTGAATTTGAAATTGTTTAGTCTCAAGTTGAAAAGGTATAGATGTTCTACCTACTATAGGGCAACATACTCCAAATTCGTAATGCAGAACAGCAGCAAGTCGATGCAGATATCGGGCTCGACCTTACCATTGACATGATAGATATCACCTTTGCAACGAAACCAGACCATACTTTCCCACCATTATCTACAATCGTTGGAGCGACTGTAGTAAATTTAAGGTCTTTACTTGTATTAAAGAGCGTCAAGTCAATATATGGTTATATCAAGCGAAGTAGTAAATTTGGAAGTAATATAAAAATTAAGTTAGCTATGTAAGATATGGGAAGCTTGTTTATATAAACAGAAAGAAGAATATAAAATTGATAAGAATGTATAATATCAATCCTTTTCTCCTAAGAGCAAATATGAAAATAAAAATTGGAAAATTATTATTTAAAAACTAACGATGAAACTGTTTGAAATGTTTAGAGAAAGTAAGATAAAAGAAAGTATGTTGTGAAGAAGAAAAAGGGAGAAAATACTTTTAATGTGCAAGAAGCACAAAACTATTAATTAAAAATTATTAAATACGTATGTATTAAATATGTATGCAATCAGAAAAAAAGAATAACAGCAAAATATGCATGTGGTATATGTACCTATAAGCAAGCAAGTAGTATATTTTTTTTAACAAGTTGAGTTCACTAAGAATTAAAAGAAATGAAATGGATGTAGTAAAAAAAATATTTGTTAACACGATTGTGAAGAAAAACTAAGAAAAACAGAGTATCAGAAAAAAAATTAAAAAAAAAAGATAATTAAATATGAGAGAAAATAAAAAAGCGATTGAAGGTGAAAATAAAATGAAAAGAGAAATTATATGTGAAATATAAGATGTAAAATGACGTAAAATGAAAAATGTAAGAAACGAAAAATAAGAAGATTTAGATAGTAAGTATGTAATGAAAAATGTAAAAGAATCTGAACCGAACGAGGATAAAGATATTTTCAGTTTTTAATTAATATTGTTGCACTCTCCAGATCTAGTTCCCTGCGGAAACTAGTTTTTCCAAGAAGGGAGGGATATTATGGCCCAATATAAGGAAGATTCTTCCAGCAGCCAAGGGCCTATTCGGGTAGAATAATCAGTAATTGCTAAACAATAACCTCGCATGGTATTGTTCTGCAACTGTCGGTTATTTTGCTGATTAGCCCAACAGCTGGCAGCGATGAGCGCTTAGTGGAGCAATCGACCATTACGATAATAATTAACCTCGCTTGGTAATTGTTATGTAAAGCGATTGTTTACTACTAAGCGACTCAGGTGCTGCAACTGGTAGAACAAACGACAAGATTGCTGTCGTTTTTATACATCCCCGTTGTGAGCAAAGAAAGTTTACTTTACTGGCGAGTGCTGTTTTTTAGTTAGCAGTCGCAAGTTTCGGTTAGAGTTAGATTACCAGGTGGTAAGTTAGGTCAGTTTGAAAGTCAGAATAATAGTTCGAGTAATTCGTATTAAGATAGGTCAGTTCGCGTGAAATAAAGTTTTATATATTAGAAATTCGAGTGTCGTTTTTATTGAAGAGTGATCGTGATTAATTATTTGATTTTCGGATGTTTGATTGCCTTGGGATACGACAGTCTTCCACCAAATTCTGAAGTCTATATGAACTGGAAATCTTCATATACCAATTTTGATCGTTTGGGTGAAAGAACATTTCATACCTAAAAATGGCGCAGGAAAAGTCTTACTAATTTTAGATATGCATACTTCACACAGAGCCAGAGCTGTTTGAAAAGCTGTTTACCTATTATCAGACCTGTCTGAAAAACTATTAAGCTGTTATCACAGATGTTTGAAAAGCTATTCACCTGTTTTCAAACCTGTTCGAAAAGCTGTTCATCTGATATCAGACCTGTTTGAAAAGCTGTTAAGCTGTTATCAGATTTGTTCTAAAAGCTATTCACCTGTCATCAGAAATGTTTGAAAAGCTGTTTACTTGTTATCAGATCTGTTTGAAAAGCTGTTTACCTGTTATCAGACCGAAAAGCTGTTAAGCTGTTATCAGAGCTGTTTACCTGTTATCAAACCTGTTTGAAAACCTGTTTACCTGTTATCAGCCTGTTTGAAAAGCTGTTCAGCTGTTATCTGAACTCACTTCCGGTTGATCTCAAAGGTCAAGGTGACGGCAGAGGTCAAGGTTAAACCACCGCAACCACCAACACCACTCGCCACCACCACCACCACCATCGCCAAATGTTGTAATGGTCATTGTCCAGAATAGTATTTGACTACCTGTAAGATTATGGAAGATACTGTTACCAGAAATCTTCTTCTTTACTGTTTACTCACAGCTAATTATAATCTCCCATGCAGCTTGCACTACTTATCATCCAAGTGAACCCAAGAACAGACACTTTCGGTCTCGAAGGTTAAGGTGACGTCACAGGTCAAGGACAAATTGCTGCCTCCAAGACCATGTGCCAAATACATGTAAATAATAGCTTCATAACTTGATGTTTTGCTCTTTACCCAGACAGACCACTGTCATATTTTAGACTAGACTTAATATATTTTCTGCGGCATCACTCTTGATATATATCATGAAGCTTTCCTAATCATAATATGTAATTTTTTCAGATGTGGCTGCTCAAACCACAATTTCAGGCTTGGCTAACAAGGTACTCTAGAAAGATTTCGTGTGGAAACACTGGTCATGCCATTACACCTTATCACCAAAAATTTTGATGAAAATTCTTTTACTGTACCCATACAACTTTCACTACTCATCTAAGTCAATATATCACACTATATTAGTATCACCCCACATTGATATCACAGCTCATCAAAGTTTTAAGTTTAACCCGCCCAAAAAAAATTTATTGAAAATAAAAAACAATTTTTCATAAAACCTAAGACTTTGCAGTACATACACTCCTACATCGGAAATCTTCTGATAAGGCTTTAATTTCCATTACTTCATGTTTCTTAACATCCCAAGCAGTCGTGATCTATTTTTAGATATCGGATATCATAGGATGATCACTCTTGTTTATAAAAGATTTTTAATCCACAACTTACGTTATAGTTGTTGTTGTTTTTTTTTCAGCAAAATAAATTTTCTATTATAAGTCCCACTACACATCTAGGACATCATATCCTATAGATTAATATCAGTTGTTTTTGTTGTTTTCAGTTAAAGAAATTGGGAATCTTAAATTAAAAAACATAAATCGCTCAATTTGTTTACTTTACTCGGCTGCTGTGCGAATTTGTTTACATTTTCCGGCTGCGAATTTGTTTACATTTTCCGGCTGCGAATTTGTTTACTTTACTGGACTTTGCGAATTTGTTTATTCAAGGAATCAAATTAGAAGCATTACTAATATCCATTACTTATATAAGTCAACATATCTACCTACATTCACCCCAACCGGCTTCGTCTAATCTATTTTTAGATATATGGTTACATGGTGCAATCATGTTTATAAAAGACACCTACAGTTTAATATCACCAAATCTTTAATCCACAACGTAGGTTGTAGCTGTTGTTGTTTTTTGTTTGTTTTTCCGCTACTAATAATAATTACACCTGAGCAGCCGATAGTACTAATACTGTTGGCATGAACAAAAAATAGGGTTAACTTGAATTATTACTAATACTAATTACACTAATTCACTTAGGGAATTTCACAGCATTTCTTATACATATAAATACACAGCTGCACACATCCACGAACGCCTGGTACAGGTAACGTTTCTTCAGCCACCAAGTAGCTCAGTCGAACATACCGCAGGCAGTCATACTAAAGTAAACAACTAACACAAAGCTCAAGCTGACAAATATACAGCCCTGATATAAATTCTCTTGGTTAGTTCACATCATTACTTAATAAGCATAAGCCGCACACATTCTACCCAAGCCTTGGTACAGGTAACGTAGCCCAGTCCAACACACCCCAGGCAGACCTAGTCATAGTATCAGATATTGCCACTAAAGCTCTCAGCCAACCTCCAGTACCCAGACACACGAGGTGGCACTTCAAAGTTTAATTGTAGCCTCCAAACCAGATCAAACTTAACCAGCAACCTCCACCAATAAAGCTTCCCACACCTTCACAAATATTTAGAGCTACGATCTCCGAGATGAAAAATAAGTGAACTCCAGAAACAAAATCGTAGACCTATGCTATTTCCCTATGTTGGAGAGTGCTGAAAGTGATCTCGTATCCCCAAAGTGATCTCGTATCTCCAAGCCCGAGATGAACAATAAATGGTTTTTGCAGTCGGAAGAGCAACTGCGACTTTTCAATACACGCACCGACCCAATAATAATTTGCTAAGAAAACATCAAACTAAGGTTATGTCATGTCATGAAATTCGAATGATGCTGATATCTACAACTTCCCCGCGTAGAAAACTTATTTAGGTGTAGCACTTGAAAACAGCAAAAACCAAGATGACGTCATACTGTTATATAACTATATGTATATATTTTTGGTTTAATAACACTAACCGTGGTTATTTGGTTTAACTCTTTTTACTTTGAACCTTGATCTCCTTATTTCTATATATTAACAGTTACAATTCACAAAAACTTTTACTTTTTCTCTTACGCCCGACAGAATTAGAATATATCTTTTTTTTTACTACTACCAACTAAATGCTTTCGACTCTTTTTATTATCTTGATTCGTTACAATTCACAAAAACTTTTTATT
This sequence comes from Dioctria rufipes, assembly GCA_963924295.1. Classification (NCBI taxonomy): domain Eukaryota; kingdom Metazoa; phylum Arthropoda; class Insecta; order Diptera; family Asilidae; genus Dioctria; species Dioctria rufipes. The sequence continues at coordinate 115,186,889 of OZ002741.1, forward strand.
TTTATACCCTAGATGAAATCATAGGGGTATACTAAGTTTGTCATTCCGTTTGTAACACCTCGAAATAATGATGGTAGAGCAAAATGGATTGGACACCCATTCATAATATTAAAAGTTATTTCGATTTTTGCATGTCCGTCCGTCCGTCCGTCTGTCCGTCTGTGCGCACGATAACTCGAGAACGCGTATACTTAAAGAGCTGAAATTTTGTACACGGACTTTAAAAAAAAAAGTAAAATTAAGTTCGAAAATGAGACAAATCGGGCAACTCCTTCGTGGGGTTGCCATATAAAAATTTCGTTTTCCGCTATATATTTGGACACTGCCTGAGAACGCATCGACGTAGAGAGCTGAAATTTCGTACATGATGTTTTTACTATATTAGCAAATAAAATGTCAAAAATGGACTAAATCGGGCAACTCCTTCTTGGTGTTGCCATATAAAAATTTCGGTTTTTTACGTATACTTTGAAAACGATCAGTCCAAGACATTTTTATTGTACTAAAAACTTCTGCAGAATACGAAATCCTATAAAATTGGTTATTACCATTTTTTCTGTGCGACAAACTGTTCTAGAAATATATGCGAAAAACAACTTCAAAATCAATACTTGAATAGATCGGTGACCATACGAAATTTAATACGGGCATTCATCTAGGGTATCATAAGCATTGGTCTTAGACCAATTCTAGCTTTTTTACTTGTTCCTATTCGATTCGTTCTTGCAAAACCTTAACCACTGACTGATTCCATATTTTTCGCCCCCAAGAGTCTCCTTCAGCGGGCCACAAGTGCTTATCATGCATTTTTCGTCAAGAAAAATGTCACTTCGTTTGAAAATGTCCATACATGCCCAAATGAGTTCCGTTCAACCGTCTTTTTTTTATTTGTAATTTAATACCGTGTGTCGCTGATAAGATTTTCGTCGTGTAAAAAGGCATGAACGTTCTTGCGTTCATCGTCGGGAAAGCTTATTTTGCACTTTTCAAGTGCAATATTAAACTTTTGTTTTTTCCGTTTCGCTTGGGAAAAAATATTTTCTTCGTGAAATTATGTGAAGAAATTGCTGATGCAATTTCTTAAACTCTTTTAGCGATAAGCTAGTTGTGTTTTTAAGCATGATTAGCATATAATAACTTTTCCCAATGTAAGCTTTTGTGTGTGTGTGTGTGTGTGTGTGTGTGTGTGTGTGTGTGTGTGTGTGTGTGTGTGTGTGTGTGTGTGTGTGTGTGTGTGTGTGTACACTATGTATACGCACATAGTATTATAATTTTTCTATTTTTCTTTTCGGGTCTTTTTAGGGTTATTAGGGGAAAACGGGGAAAAGAGTGTTCAAACTTCTGAAAAGGATTTGTTCTGCATGCATATACCAATTCAAGTCCTATACACACTAAGGTTTTGTGTATACATATGTATACGTCAACCAAGATTTTGTATGTAACATTCCTTCCTCCCTCAAAAAAGAGAATTATTCTTTGTAGAGGAATAATTCTCTAAGAAACTATTTGGGAAGAAGAAAAAAAATTGCTAGTATGATTGTGCAGGATCACGTTCAAATGAATTAGATATTTGTTATTTTCTTCATTATAACAAAAAAAAAAAAATGACAATCAAGGGTATGCAGTATCAGTATGATACATTGTATTTGCATCTTGCGTTTTTGTTGACGCTAAGGTTTTGCCCTTTATTTGGATTTATGTTTTGATTGTTCGTCATAGTTGAGACTATGCCGTTCTATGAGATTGTTGCTCTGCGTTCGCCTTATATAAGCCCGGCACCTTATTGTGTACGAGTTATGGCAGTTTTCGTGCAAAGTGTGGCCAAATTCGGCTACTGATACGGAGGGAGGGTCGCCCGGATATATGCTTCTGGGCAGCCCCGGCTGAGGCGGATATTTTCTATCCAGGAGAGTTCTATTTGGGGCCTCATGGTGGTGCTTCTTGGGTTGCATTGGGTAAGTTAGTGTATATAATTATATATATTTGCTGTTTTCTTACCCACCCTTTTTTTGTTTTTTATATTTCTAGGGGCGACTCTTGCCCTGGTTGGAGAAATTGGGTGGTGTGGGTGTTTGGCGTGCAGAAGGCATCCGTTCTACATGCGGAATGCAGACGACTTGGTGTCTGAGGGTGGTACTTTTTCCGAGTGGGCCCATTGGGGTCATCCGGCCGTATCATCCAGTTCTACGTTGGAGCCGGTCGTGCATTGGGGTGAGAAGGGGGGTGCTCCTTCCGAGTGTGAGGACTGGCACTACCCGACTCTACTTCAGAGCCGGTCGAGGCGCCCCCCCCCTCATATGAGGAGTCATGGTAATTTGTTCTTGAATTCTAACTTGATCCCATAAAAATTTCTCCCCTCTCTTTGTAGGAGTTGTTGATGGCCAATCACCCCGACAGGTGCCCGTTGAAAACACACAAAAAAATCTCTATTTTCAAAATTTTTCTGCATTAATAAAAATTTGTTTTTTTTTATCTTTTGTACTTTAATCTAATGAAAATTTCATAATTAAATGAGTGTTGTTTCTAAAAAGTTTTGTTTTTACCTTATTTTCATTGTTCTTTTTCAGGTACTTGTTTATGTTAGGCCTATGAAAATGACTCTGGGGGTTTTATGTGTTTTGTTTTTTTTTTAAAGAGTTGAGTCCTTGGTTGTTGGTTTACATATTTGTTGATTGTAGTTCGCTATTAGTTTATATATATTTTTTGTTTCTTGTTTTTTGTTACACCATGTCTTTGTCGGTTGTAATTTGACTTATACTAAAGATTGAATATTTGTTTATTCTAAGTTGTTTAAATATTCTACGTTGTTTATTATTATATTTTTTTTTATATGTATTTATTCTAAGTTATGTTTAAAAATTCTAAGGATTTCGATTTCAATTTTCATTTCTGCTAAAGGTTTGTAAAAAAAATGTTGTCCAATCTAGATTTTTATGGTAGTATCTTAGTAGTTAGCTAAATGTTCTTATTTATTACTTATTGTTACGGAATATTATTTATTTATTATTTTTATTCTTTTTGTTTAAATAAATTTCGACTACCTTTTAATTGCTTATTTGTTTGTTTTAATTCTATTATATTATGTTTTTTTTTTTTATCTTCTTAATTCCTAGAGCTTTGTTTATATCTTTTGAAATATTTTTCTATTTCTTAATATCTAGTTTTTATTTCACTTATTTTCTATCAGCCAGTGTAGTAAAAGGAGAGAGGGGCTGTGCTTGTAACAGAACAATAGCAGAAAAACGGGAAAGACAAAAATGGGTATTGTGGTGCTTGACTTATACTAACTGTATACATCTCGCTCTGGGGAGACTTTGAGCCCGTTTTAACCTTTCTTGGGGTTTCGCGTAGACCGGATCCATAGGAATGTTTTCAGCTGTGGGCTGTTGTCTGCGTTTAGCAACACATGCCATGAATACCGGTACAACATATTTTGCTATTGCCACCACTGATACCATTAGCAACAAGAGTCCGGTCATGGATAAGGATGTGATAGATAGTATATGAGGGATCTTGGCCTTTGGTCCAAAATGAATGTTGTTTACTTTGGTATGGATTTCGTCTAGAGATTTTGTATCTAGGTGGATACGTTGGTTCGTATCATCTCCGAGGAGAAATGTTGTTTGTTTCTCAAAGTTTTTAAGAGCGGGTACTTTGGATAAATAGTCTGCCAATACCTCTTGAGTTTCGTTTGTGCCTGGGAAGTAGGTTGGTTGGAGGATTCTAGGCGGATGCAGATTTTCTGCTTCATAATAAAGTGTATGAGGCCCTATTTGCAAGGAGCAAGGCTTGTTGATTGTTATGATTCCTTGTCCTGAAGACGATGAGTGAGTAACTGTTGAGTACAAGTTATTTGTACTATGGTGGTTTCGGTTACGGAGTACAGCCACGAATTTGGTCTATTGAAATTAATTATTGTATCTCTTGGGGGAATTTGAGCTCTGATTTTACACTGTGGGTGTTCGCCAAGTGGATTGAATCGAAGTTTGATAACACATTGTAACGGAGTTTCAGTGGGATGGCTGCGGATAGCTCGTCGGACAAGGGTTTCTTAAAAATGAAACTCCTTCAGTTACAATATAAATAAAATAATTCTTTATTTGAAATAATAGCCTACCGGTTACACAGCTAACTTAAGCTAGTTCTATTTATCACCTATACTAGAGACTATGTCGTGGTAAGGGGAACTTCACACGGCTTACCACTATGTTAGTAATTCTGCACTTAATACTAAAGAGACGCTAGTTCTTACAAATTCAATATATATCCTATATCTATGTATATATCTATATATATCTATGAGAGGGAGACGGTGACGTACCAAGAAAATATTTGATGAGGATGGAAGGTACGGGGAAAAATCACATGACGTACCAATTAAATGTTAAGGCGGGATGGTTCACCCTAACCTTAACACAACGGATGAGGACGGATGGTACGGGGAAAAATCACACGACGTACCAATGAAATGTTAAAGCGGGATGGTTCACGCTAACCTTAACACAACGGATGAGGACGGATGGTACGGGGAAAAATCACACGACGTACCAAGGAAATGTTAAGGGGGGATGGTTCACCCTAACCTTAACACAACGGATGAGGACGGATGGTACGGGGAAAAATCACACGACGTACCAATGAAATGTTAAAGCGGGATGGTTCACGCTAACCTTAACACAACGGATGAGGACGGATGGTACGGGGAAAAATCACACGACGTACCAAGGAAATGTTAAGGCGGCATTGTTCACGCTAACCTTAACACAACGGATGAGGACGGATGGTACGGGGAAAAACCACACGACGTACCAATTAAATGTCTGATGACCTAACTCGTCGAGCTCGCTGACCAGACTGAAGTCCGTGGGCGAATGGCGTGCTTTATAGAGCCGGGGGTCAGAGCTTCTCAACGGCTGAGTGCCTGATGCTTCTAGGCGTAAGTATAAAAGAGCTTGCAAGCTCTTTTGAAAAGCTTTTCTTGTACTTGACTAGTACATGTGCTGGCGTGCTGATCATGCAGCCTGTGACTTGAGCTTGTTGGCATGCCCCAGTGGCGTGGTTACTTGAACTTAAGTTCAAGTTTTAATTAAATAACCCATTGGCGGGCAAAAATAATTTATTTCAGTTTCAAATTTGTGACTTACATCCCCCTCTTTCTTCAAAGTGAGAAGAATCAAAGATTCTATACCATTAAAAGCAGTGCGGATAACGAGGAGTAAAATATCTTTTCTTGCCGGACTTAATTTACAAAACTAAGAAATCATCCCTCTGAGAAATTCAGTCTGGCACACTCGGGAGTTCAGCGTGGATTCAACAATCTAATACTTTCAGAAATATCACAATGCATCGATTCTAGCACTTCAATATTAACTCAATATTGGAACAATTACATAATGTAAATGTAAAATTCTACACTATGAGATTCTGCGTATGCCTACGTTAATACTAAATTTCATAAATCAAGAATATAAAATTTACAACAAACTACTTAATTAAATCGGATACTTCATGGTGCTGGGTTCTGGTTCTGGGGATCTTGATCTAGGCGTCTTGCACAAGTCCTTGCAATCGGAGGATCCATTTCCCGACCGCTAGACGTCGGGCCCGGATGGATCTGGAGTCGGCGGCGGGCAGCTGCGAAAACTTTTCCCCCCAATAAAAGCTAAACAGTGAAAAAAATTTTAAGTCAGTCGTAACATTCCTGACCCGTTCTGGTGTGATCCAGTGGGGTGTCGTGCCCACACCGAAGGAAGGAAGCCCAAGGATTTCAACCTAAAAGCAAGAAAAAAATTTTCCTGATCGCCGCGCTGTGCAAACAAAGGAACAGTGATTTTTTGAGCTGGAATAAGGAGAACCAATTAGGGTAAATCTGCAAAAACTAGAATTGGTCCCAAGTAAGATTTTAAGATTTCAACAATCAATATCTTTAGATTACCATAGCATAAGCTAACATTTAACATTGTAGAATTTTTGCATATATAATATTTTCTTTCCTTCGCTACAAAAAACAAAAACAAAAAAATTTTTTTTTTCAAAGCATTCGAATTTTTATTGCGTCGCTCAAGTCTCTTTCAATATTTTTAACTCTACATGTTTGCCTTAATTTTCTATAATTTACTCCCTTGTGAATAAATTTTAAAAGGAGTTCCAATAAGTGTGATATCAACGAAGATGTATTTAAATCTCATGTGAACTATATATACATATCCTAATTATTTTTTTTTTATTGGCGGATAATACAAAAGATCTAAAATCCATACTAGTATCAGAATTAAGTGATATTAAATCATAATTAAAAAAAAAAAAAGCAAGAATTCCTAAATTATATCTTTGTGTTTCGCCAATGACAAGTCATTTCGACGGAAGAGCTGAAAACGGGAATCAGGTGTAGGGAAGTGTTTGCGTGTGCAAGGAGGAATATTTTTGAACTAGTGTGTTCCTCCCCATATGATGTATCTGAAAGGAAGAGAAAATTTTTATTTGTGTACCGTGATCGCTGATGAGACGAGGTGTGCTGTGCTTTATTTTTTTTTAATTTTATTCTTCTACTGTCCCTGTTAAGTTGTAAAATTCGTATGTCCCTCTCGGGATCGCTGAAATTACTTGGTCACACAATTTATCCTGATTCCTTTTGTAAAGCTAAACTATCAAAAAAAAGTATTTTATATATATATATCTCGTAGCACTAATTAACTTCTTAAATCGTGTGCTGTACATATAAAGGAGACAAAGTTTCAGTTTAAAGGTATTGTTCGTATAGACCCAGAGAGATATTATCAAATATACTTGAAAGTGAACCAAACTCTTTTTACTAGGTTATATTGATTATAAAATTATTGTCTGCTGAGTCACAATATAAATAACTAAAATATTAAACGTAACTTCGACTAGTCACTTAAACACGTTCAACATTGATTGGCAGCGTATCGTGGGAACTATTTACTTGCTGAAACCGAACACCAGTAATTGCATGGAAGCCAAAAGCAATACATGACGTTATATTGGGTGGGAATCCCATCAAGTCTATAAGATTTAGTATAAATGTAATTGACCAAGGATTAAAGGTACAGAATATTATCTTTGTTTCAAGTCGTTGTCGGTATGAGACCAAAGGGAACTCCATAGTATCATTGTACAATTATAAAATTATAAAATCATTCTAATTGCCAATTATTAAAAAAAAAAAAAGAGAGGTACATGTATGAATATAGCAACATTTTCGTTGAGCTGGTTGAAAATATCTTGTTGGCTCGTAAAGCTACAGTGCGCTTTTTAAGCGTAGTAATCAAATTGATCCGAAAAATCAGTTTCGTAAACTCGTAAGAAAACTTCTACAAAATTCTAACTCGAAACCAAAAGATCGTTGTGGATTTGTACGAAGAATTGCCTTTCCACAACATGACCGAGGAATCTAACCCAAATTCCGCAGAAATGAAACTAAGCATATAAGACGTGCATAATCTAATCCCCACATTTAACGGCGACCCAGGGGAGCTAACCAAATTTATAGCTTGCGGAAACGTATTATTTTCCTCCTCGAAGTCGGATGCAGAGCAGAAGCTCTTTTTAGAAATTGTAAAAACTCGACTGCAAGGACCGGCCTTTGAGTTAGTCCAGTATAAGTCTTGCGCTAAGTGGAATGACTTAGCACAAGAATTGCAGTCTCAGTTTCAAGAGAAACAATCTAGAACCTCATTCCAAAATGAAATTCGTTCTACTAAACAGAACCACAGAGAGACGGTTAAGGAGTTCGGCGAGAAGCTAAGCCAACTCCTAACATCGCTCAATTCAGCTACGTACCAAGGCTCAGAGGAGCGAAACGTACGCGAATTTTTGATTGTTGAAAATACTCGGCTAACCATCCAGGCTTTCGAAGACGGTTTGAGAAACAGTAGCTTAAGGCTGCTAGTAAGGGCTCGCGGAGAAACAGACTTAAAGACGGCAATTTCATATGCTATAGAACAGGCCTCCCGACTCGAAAGGGAAGAGCCAACTTTCTCAAACCATGCGAAGAACTTTCCTAAACGCATGCTCAATTGCCAAATATGTCACAAGGAAGGACATACAAAAGAATTTTGTTTTAAAAACACAAGCCTGCCGAATCTCGCTCCCAGGGAAGCTAAAAGAGAAGTCCAGTTATTGACTTGTTCTTACTGCAGGAAGCCAAACCATTTGGCAAGGGATTGCCGATTGCGATTATCGCAAAACTTCCGAAGGGCCCCAACGGGTAACGGCAACAGGCCCAACCGAGGTCGAAACGTACAGAACAATTTTCCCCAGTACAGCAATACACGCAATGCACCTACGAATTTACCGATAGAGTCTGAAAGGAGACAACGGCAGTTTAACTCAAACAACCCAAACGTTAACTACGTGCCGAGACAAAATCATAAACACGCGAACCCAAATACGATAAGGGAGTGGTCGCATTCAGAAAACTTGGGAGGAATAATGGAAGATTCGGGAAACGGCATTCCTTAGATGGAAGCAGTTGGCGTCCCATCTCGAGTCGCATGCATAGTTGGCGAAATGTAGACCGCATGGTAGAAAATGACGTCGACCATAAACCCGTAAAATTCAGGATATCCCTAAATAACTCAAAAATTGAGCCAACTATCTGCGTCCCCTTTGAACCAAATAAAAAAAACCATTCGACATTTCTTATCGATACCGGCGCAGACGTAAGCCTAGTAAAATCTGACATAAATTATAGAATAACAGGACAACCTCCTGGTGGCTGTACCCTGTCAACGATTTCAGGCGAGTCAGTACCAACATACGGAATACTTACTGGCATAATTAAATTGAAACTTCCAGCGGAAGTTTTTTTTTTAAGCACTCCTTTCATTTGCTACACCAGCAAACTAACCTTAAATATGACGGAATTATAGGTAATGATTTCCTGCGTAAACATAATTGTACACTAGATTACGAAAGAAACGTTTTGGAAATTATATATCCCCGACTTTCTACAGAAGTGCAAGATACCGGGAGCCTTGAGGGAACAACAGCTCAGTTCCAAAACTCTAAGGAAAACTCCAAACTGCAAGAAATCGGAAACCTCAAGGGGACTGTCAGGGTAATTCTTGGGTTTTCAAATCCTCGGGCCCAAAACTGTGAACAAAATTCCAAAGCAAATTTGAAAGACACCTTTCGTCGACCACCTGATCTCCAGAGTGGCAGTACAGGTACCACACGGGTGCAGAGAGAAATGAACCCTCGAAGTCTTATAAATAAATCTAGTATTGGAATACTGTCGAGATCACAGACCAAGTTGAGAAAACGAAATCGCAGGAAGTAGCCACAGATAGAACTAATATAATCATTCTACCGGCTAGAAGTAAGAAAGTTGTTGAAATCCCCTTTAAACATAATAAGGACATAGTTGTCAAGAAAAAGGAAATAAAACCAGGTGTTTATATAGGGAATGCTCTCGCGATACCAAGAAGGAATCATGTCAAATTAGTAATGTTAAATTCTAACGAAAGCGAAGTGAAATTGCAGCTGAATCAAATAAACCTGGACTGGGATGACTTCGACCAATTCGATGTTATCAGAGCCAATTCAGATAAAGATCCAGTTATGAATCGACTGAAGAAATTAGAAACCCTACTAAGCTTAGATCATTGCAATTCAGAGGAAAAAGCCACAATACTAGAGGTCTGCAGAGCTTATAATGATTTGTTTTATCTGGAGGGAGACAGCTTGACCAACACTGACGTGATCACGCATGGAATTGTGACACAGAGCGATAAACCACCTATCTACGTACGACCGTATAGGTTGGCGGAATCGCATCGAGAAGAAATTCATAAACAGGTCAATGAAATGCTACAAAACGATATTGTGAAGCCAAGCTCAAGTCCATGGAACTCACCTCTACTCCTCGTGCCAAAAAAAGCTGATAGCTCTGGCAACAAACGATGGAGAGTTGTGGTGGACTTTCGTAGGCTAAACGATATTACTATTGGAGATGCATATTCATTGCCCAATATAACCGATATATTGGACCAACTGGGCAAATCCAAGTATTTCAGTACACTAGACCTTGCCAGTGGATTTCACCAAATACTTGTCGATGAGAAGGACAGCTTTCAGCACTCCAGTTGAATCTGAAAGAGCCAACTTCCAGATTGGCTAGGTGGAGAATATTGCTCGAGGAATATGAGTATAAAATTCTCTATAAGCCTGGAAAATATAACGCCAATGCAGATGCTTTGAGTAGAATCACCAACCAAGAAAACAGTGACTTGCAAACGAACGATGTAAACAACGTGGGTATAGTGACTAGGAGCCAAGTAAAACAAGCGCATGAGAAAACTAAGAATAGAACAAATAGCGCCGTTAAAGAAGGTAAACCGGATAAACTCTCGAAACAGTGTAACCTTAACAGAACTTACAACTTAATATATATATAGACAAAATGACGCAAGTAAAATTTTCGCCAATAGAAACAATAAATGAAATCGAGCTCTCTAAGCATGTAACAGACTACATAAGTCCTGGTTTGGGTGAACTTAAAGTTTTAAATCATGATTCAACTGTTACCAAATACATCGTTGCTAAAACCATATTACCCCTAAGAACAGAAAACGATAGAAAAATGTTGGTTAGCGTTATAAAAAAGGTCTATGATCATTGCGTAAAACACCAGTTGAAATGTATAGGCATATCTGTACCCTCCTTCAACGAATTTACACTAAAACAGATAGAACTAAATCTTGTGAATGTCTTTAAGGACATAAATATTGCCATAAACTTATTCGTAAATAAAAAGATACACTTAGTTGATGAGAAAGATGTCTCTAAAATTTTAAAAGAATATCACAATACTCCTCTAGGTGGACACCAGGGAGTGTCCCGTGCACTAAAGCGACTGAAATTAAGCTATTTTTGGCCAACAATGCTTAAGGACGTAGTCGGCTTCATCCGCAGATGTGAATTCTTGTCAAAAGAACAAACTTCTAAAAAAATGATTAATTGAAAACACTTGTTAACTTTTAAGCTATTTATTAAAAAAGTCTTTTTATAAGAGTGCGACGCGTTTCGCCCTATCGAGGCATCATCAGGCTATCGACTGAATATTCCCGCCGGTTACAAAATTTTTAGGATTTAAAAGTGGACTATTGTTCATAAAATATAGCTGATCATTAATTATGTTTTGTCCAATATATTTGGCTTTTTTTATTTCAAAAATTTCTGCCCTAGTCAAGATTTCTCCTCCGTCTATATTATGTAAAATTTTGATGCTGTTTGAATTTATGCTATGTTGATTTTCTTTTAAGTGTTTGGATATAGCAGACTGTGGCATCATATTTAGAGCTCCCGCAATATGTTCAGTTAATCTAATCTTTAGAGTTCGCTTCGTTTTACCTACATAAATTCCAGAACAATCATTACATTTAATTTGATACACCCCGCTTTTTTCTAGTGCATCAATTTTTCGTTTTATTTTATGATTTAAGATGCAATTTTGTAATGTGTTTTTACAGAAAAAGGCGGGATTAATATCTTTGGATGATAAAACTTTTTTGATATCCTTCTCAGTATTTTGGATAAATGGGATTTTTCTCCATACTTTAGCTTGGGATTCTAATCTGTGTCCAGCATATAAAAATTGAATTGCATAGTTTTGTATTTTTTTAGATAATAAATTGTAAATATGCCGTTTGTAAAAAAATGTTCCATTCCTATGAAAATAACAACAACTAGCACCAAGCAATTCGAAAGAATAGCTTTGGTTATCGTTGGCCCTTTGCCTGTGAGCTATGAAGGCAACAAATACTTATTAACGTGTCAGGATGACTTAACCAAATTTTCCCAGGCCTTACCCATGGCTAATGCCGAGGCAATTACCGTTGCTAGGGCCTTATTCGAGGGTATCGTCTGTCAACATGGCATCCCAGAGTCAATTTTAACAGACCAAGGAACAAATTTCCTAAGCAACCTGTTCAAAGAAATGTGCAAATTGTTAAAAATCAAGAAGATTAATACGACTCCATATCATCCACAAACCAATGGCGCTTTGGAATGGAGCCACCGAACACTAGCAGAGTACCTTCGACACTACGTCAACCAGGATCCACTCACTTGGGACACCTGGATACCATATGCTATGTTCGTGTACAACACTACAGCACATAGCTGCACGAATTATAGCCCACACGAGCTTTTATATGGCTATACGGCTAATATTCCCAACAGTTTAGAACAAAAGCCGCAAGTTTCATACAATTATGAAAATTATGTGAATAAGCTAAAATCTCGCTTGCAGCATGGCCATCAAATTGCAAGGGAAACCTTGCATCAGAAGAAAACACAGGCTAAAAAATACTACGATAGAAATACCCAAGAAAAGAACTTCAACATAGGTGGCGAGGTGCTTATTAAAAACCATACTCGGAAAATTAAATAGTCCTCGCTTTGGGAGGGACCTTTCGTGGTTATGAAGGTCATATCAAAAGAAAACTCAGTAATAAAAATACGCAATAAACTCAAAACAATGCACAACAATGATCTTAAGCTCTTCATAGAATAATGCACCGAAGCAGTTACCATATTAATATAAAATTTATAAGTTATGCTGTTGAACTTGGGTGATTTGTCAACTTGAACTTTCACGTGAAAACTAGGTTATGATATAATAATAAAGTTTCGATTCTCAAACATTTAACTATGAATACCTTTATCAAATTTGAGACGCAAGTAGGATATGCAACTGAATTTCCATCTGAACACGAAACCGGAGAACCTCCGATCTTACGAAATAACAAGAAAAGGGAGCCTGAATTAAGCGCTACTACACTCTCTAATCATAGCAACTCGCAATGCTCCTCGATGAGCATCATTTGCTAAATCATCGTCAGTTAAACGTCTTCCGACAAATTATTTGACCATTATACGAAGCCCTTTACTTTTCTCCAAAGGCATTTCACATTGCTTTCCACCCTCCACAATCGGGTTGTATTGACATCATTTCACCCTCGAAATCACGGATTAACATATCCTTGGCTAGTCACGTGAACAACCAATTACAGAGAAAAATAATGAACTGCAGGCATAACCCTGTCTCGAGACACGAATGGAACTTCCAACGGAAGACCTGCTCAAAATAAGACACCGGGGAATCGCCGACACGAACTACACGCACAAGGGAGGGAGCCTCCAGTAGGCACCACTATAACATAGATAACTAATAGATTGACCCCCCCGCCCCCCACACTACAAAACATACAATACACACCAATGACACACACAAATTAAAAACTAATATTTCAGTAAGATCGACGAACTAATCGAAATTCCTATCAGGCCATGGCATACCCCACATACTTCTTATTGCGCCTCATAAGCGGCATCTACGGAAGTACTTAATATTAATATCACGGCTATCAATCAAAGCCCTGGAATCTATTTTGAAGAGTTGGGTAGAGTCGAACTGTTTTCAAACGAATGGAAAGTGGCAATCTTCTACGATCTTAGAACTTTGGAGACCTCCATAAGGCATATCACGAGGTATACATCAGAAATAAATACACTGTGCGAAGCACTAAGGGGTGATATTGGATTTGGGACTATCTGCAACAGTACTGTAACTGAATTAAATCACCTACTGGCGGATATGGGACATAAGTATAGCCTATTACAGAATACTAACAGATAAAACAGAGCTCCTTTTGATGTCATAGGAATGGTAAGTAAGGCGCTGTTCGGAACCCTCAACCAGGAAGATGCGAAGTATTATGACAACCAAATAGATAAAATACGTTATAACGAAAACCATTTGTTATCCCTAATAAAAAAAAACAAACGATTATAGTACAAACAACCGCTAACGTCTTTAACAAGTCTCAAAAAGCAATTAATAATCAAATGATGGCACTAAATGCCAGGATCCTTAAAATCAAAGATATTGTTGACGAAGCTGCTAATGCCAGTCATAATCAACGAGCAATTTTTGAAATGGAATAACTCACTTCCTTAACTATTCTGGTCACGATGCGTTACCAAAATATCCTTAACGATATCATTGACATGGTTACTGACGTTCGCCATGGCAAACCTCACCCGGCAATCATAACACCAGCGCAGCTGGAAACTATTCTAAGCACTATACGTAGAGAAATCTCAGGCGACATCAAACTTCCTACTGGTGTCAAAGACGAAAACTTTTTAACACTTTACCATGTGAGCCAAATGAGTGCCTCAATCGAAAGGGAAAGGATAATTTTCGAGCTTAAAATACCATTACCCTACATAGAAAATTACCAGTTATATAAGGTGATACCCCTGCCCACAGCATTCCAGCATAAATTTGTTTTCATACAACCGACAATAAATTTCCTAATCATCGACTATAACAGGGAGCATTATTATGATCTCACTTCAGAGGAATTGCCAAGTTGCATCACCGAGAATCACGACCAGTACTTGTGCCAAATGATGCATCCTATCTTTAATATTGACCCGAAACACAGCGTGTGTGAGTTACAACTCATAAAAAGGGATAAACAATTGCCCGCGTCTTGCAACATTAGAGAATCTAACCACACCACCGTATGAATTCAATTGTCACAAGCCAATAACTGGTTGTATTCCACCCAAGAGCGTTAACCATAGACGAAATTTGTCAAGATACAATAGAACCCCATACCATCATTGGCGTTGGAATAATCGCACTTTCAAGCAACTGCTATCTGCGAACTCCTGACCTACCCATAAGGAGTTATACCACTAGAATAACGCAAATGAAAAATGCATTTATACCTGTCGTAAATTTAACAGAAGCATTAGCAAAATTTGAGAAATCGAAAAAGGACTCTACGAGCCACACACAAAACATGGTGCACATTAAATATGCTGCAAACGGGGATCTTGCATTACTGTCCAAGCAAATATAAGCTCCTTAAAGGAAGAGGAACAAAAGGACCTGGAACCCGTGGCCGCCCACAACATACACCATTATATACTTGGATATGTAATATTCTCAATTATACTCCTGGTCGGCATCTACGAAATATACAAGCATTGTACTACAAAAACCGGCAAAATCAATCAAGCGGCTACAACTATTAAAATAAAAGAAAATGAGGATCAAAATGACCCAACCATAGTGTTCACATGTTAGCAATTAACTTAACTAGATTTCGCATTGTTTCCGCCACCGGGCACGTTTCTCTGGAATACTTCTTCCTATTTCCATGCTCTTCCGTCAGAAATTGCATACAATAGATTCCAATAGTTATATAAATTTACACACAATTCAAATTATTAAAAAAAATAAAAAAAAAAAAAAAAAAAATTTTGAAAATTTTTTTGCTAAATAGGTACGTAGTGGGTAATTAATTACGTTTAATGGAACTAAATAAAATTATAGGAATAATAAAAATATATTTTTTTTTAACGAAAAATAAATAAAACAAAGATAATTATTTCATTTACTATTATTATATATATATCACATAATTATTCTAATTAGATATAAAAATCTTTTCAATAAAATATGTAGATAACAATAATGTATGAATCATGCTAATTCTGGATAAAAATTAAATAAGTATGTAGACAATAGTTAAAGGAATTTCTTAAATAATTTTACAAAAAAATATAACATAATGAAATGTAATTTTTGTTTATAATAACTAAAAAAGAATAATAATTAGATGAATAAAAAAAAATAACTGAGTTTGTAAGTAATCATTTATACTTACCATAAAACTTTTAAACTTTTAGTAATCCCAGAACCAACGACGACGCATTCTAAAAGAAAATTCATCGCCTCTTCAAGGAATGAATTTCCTTTTTCATAGGGGGAAGGTGTTATGATATATCTACATATCATAACCCGCGTTCAATTTTGCATTCATGCATTCCAGGTGCATACGTTTTTTACTTGCCCTATTTCAAGTGCATACACTAAAATTCAATTTCATTTCAGATTTCTTGAAATGAAATCTCGAACTTCCACTTAGGTTTGTCAGCACAAATTTTCCTTTCTTAATCATTTAAATATGCACACGCTTCATTTTCATAAACACAAAGTACCAAAATTGTAACTTTGTTGCAATATATTTCCTCTTGAACACTTGCATATGCACACGCCACAAGTGGCGTATCAAATAACATGCCTCGCTTATCAACAGAAAAATGCACTACGTGATCGATGCGATCGTGGGATGTTTTTGCTGACGGCGCGAGCGTAATATCCAAAGGATGAATAAAGAAATGATAGCGGCAGTCTTGGAAAAAGTCGCGGGATTAAAACATTGAAGTTGGTTCTGGGGAGGTAAAATAAAGTGAACAACCTAAATTTTTCCGAAATTAAAAGTGGTTTAATAATTGAATTTTGAGTTTTTTAATAAAAGATCCTAAGAGGTTTAATAATTGAATTTTGAGTTTTTTTATAAAAGACCCTAAGAATCAACTCCAAGACTCCGCTGTGATCTCTTCTCCCGGCAAGCGGGAAAGCACGGAGTACGCGCGTAACAAGCTAGTCATGTTTTAAGCATGATTAGCTTATATGAAAATTTATAGATTTTTAGGTATGCAACAATCTGAACGGGAATCTATCATGGATATACATGAGGCATACGCTCAGATTTTTACTTGCCCTAACCGAAGCCGAACAGCTAACAAGGTCTTAAGATTTTACAAAAGTTTTAGAAACCGCTTCAAAAATTACAAGATTCGCCTGACATTGCAATCCATCTTTATTGTATTTTCAAAAACAATTCAATTTCTATAAGGTGATCTGACTTAAATATATTTTAAATATTGAGCTTCTTAAGAATATGGAGATCTGTTAAATGCAAATTCTAATAATTTATTTCTCCAGAAGTTCGAGCTGAAACTGAAACTTTCCTAAGATGCCACTAACAATCTTAAGCTAATCGAGTAAATAATATTCGTCAGTGAAACTTGGGCTTGCAAAAGCATAATGACTGAGAGTAAATGCAAAACAGTGCACTCACTCAAAAAGCTTTTCATACACCTTTTATTCGCCCTCAGATAATATCTTCAGTTTAAATTAAATTGTATATTCGCTGACAAATTTCACTCATGTATGCTTTTATAATCCATATATAATAAGAAATTCCATATATAATAAGAAATTCCATCTATCTAAATTTCAATTTACTTTATTATAAAATTATTTGCACATAACAAATTGTAAATTTTCTCACAGAAAGTATATGCACATGCAAAGGTCGCATTCCATTAAAATTTTGTCATATCATATTACGTCTGCTAATCAAACTAGGCGCACGCGTAAATAAAACTACATGTGTGAAAAATAGCGTGAGCCATCCTATAACAAGGCGTGAGAGCGCATTTTTTCTTCAGAGGCTAAACTTGTGGAAATTATGACTTCAGATCTGGACCTATATAGAGCTCAACAGTTTGGTGGCGTCAATACTGCCGACGAATCAAAGCTGATAGAAAGAAATTCACCCACATTTCAGTGTTGATTCCAGATGACATTCGGCCGTATGCCGAAGTAAAGCTGCTCGGGCGAATTGAGACTGGGTTGCTTGATAGTAGTGCCACTGTCAGCATCCTACTCCAGGTAGCTCTAGAGAGGTTAGCGGAAGCATATGTCGAATGGAGGAGGTATCGCACTCAAGTGGAGGTGATTAACGTTGACATGACGAAAGTATATGGTCATATGGACGTTGACGTTACCTTTCGTCATGAGACGAAGACCGTGAGCTTTTACGTCGTTCTTGGGGCCCTTCATGCATTATACCTAGGAATAGACTTCTAGCGTCTATACTGATCTATCTGTCTTTATTACTGACACTCTGAAGATCCCAGTCAGTTTCAATGGACGCCTGAAGCCCAGGCGTCTCTGGGATAGTTGAAACTGAAACTTACTTCCATTGTTAGTGAGTCCAGATTTCACCAAGCCGTTCCAGATACAGGGTATTGGTGGAGTGCTGTTACACTAGATGACGATGGCCAGAGAAACCGATAGCCTACGTCTCGAAAAAATTGAACTCAGCACAAAGAAACTACATAGTCACAGAGCTTATGCAGTTTAAAATAATGACTGATCATGCGAGCTTGAAATCGCTGATGTCTCAAAGGGACCTGAGCGGTAGATTTGTTTGGTGGAGTCTGAGGCTTCAAAGTTTCGACTTCACTATAGAACACAGAAAAGGAAGCGTGAACGACGTCCCTGATGTTCTGTTACGGATTTACTGTGACAGCCAAGCCTGTTAGTTACACAGAGGGTCAGCAAGTGTTCAGGCGAAACTTTATGCAGAGCAGCTTCCAGCATCAGCTCAGCGTAAAATTGGGACTTAAATTTTTAAAGTGTCGCTTCAAATCCAAAAAAGGAAACTCTCTACACGAGCTTGCAGATCTGCACGGAAAGTCATTAGGAGCTATCCATGCTGAGGGCATCCGGCCTTTATAAAAACTAAGCCTGAATACAGGAATTATTATATTTACCTTGATAAGTGTCTTCCAATGCTGACATCGAGACGATGAAGATATTCTGGCGTTCTATAAAAATAACCTTCAGTCGGCACACTTCTTGGGTGGGCGGAATTATCATTTTCTGAGGCTTTCGCCTTTACTTCCCTATGAAAGAGGAAAATGAATACTCTCACGGTATGTTCTGCCGTCATAAGAAGCGACTAAAGGAACATTAATCCTTCATTGGAGCTATACCGAATTATTCGGGGCGAGGTCCAGCGAAGGCCCGTAAGTTGTTCAGGATCTTGTATGTAGGGTTGGAGGCGGATGAGCACGCGACGGAACAAACGGCAGCAACGATATCCCGTCACAGAAGGCACTAAACTGCTGTGCTAGCACCTTTGTTGTATAATTTGTGTAATTTAAATTCGTAGAGACTCAATCCGTGTGTACGACTTGAACGCACACTCTCGAACGGGTGTTGGTCTGCCAGGAGCGGAAATAGCTTTGCAATCAGTTATTTAGGTTACTGATTGTAGAGGTTTCCTCGACTCATCTAGGTATGGACGAGCAGAGGGATGTTGACAGACTGACTTTTGGGTTATTGGCCTTCAAGTGCACTTCTGACTTTCGATATCACGACAGATGTCGAACTCTGGCTAATGGCTGGCGCGACTTTGGAGATGCGCCTCCAAAGAGCGTCTGAGAAGCCTTCCTGGCTTTCCTAGAGCTTGCACAGCAACCATTTTAACAGAACGATTGTTCATGGGTCGACTCACACATTGGGCGCTCTAAATTCTGAGGCTATTGTTTCAAGACTGGCTAGCTCAGTCTACCATTTCTCAGTATCGTCTGATCCACAGTTGGAACATACAACCCTGCGCTGTTATCGTCGAATGCAGCAGTATGCTAGTATGCTACACTTGTGCCACTGACAGCTAGCGGCAAAGCTTACATGGTGCCCACTACGATTATGCTGCCAATTGTACCATGCAGTGAGAGTGAGTCCTGGCTGGGACATAGTACCGACAGAAGAGTCTTGAGAAAAAGAAGAAGATTTGAACTTTTTTGGCGGGTCACACTTCCTGAGGAGAGGAGGACAAGTTTTTTGAATAAGCAGAATTTACTTTTGCAAAAAAAAATTCCATAAAAAGTAATCATCCAAGAAAATTATTAAAAGAAGACTCGAGCGAGGATAGTTTCCTCCGTACTTAAAACCGTGCTTCACGAATTAAGAAACCTCTACGGATTGCCAAGAATTTTTGCAGTGTACTGACGTGGTGAGATTCGCCTAATATAGTTTACCCCACGTAGGGTCGGAAAACTCAAGGTAAATCACATTATCAAATTGAGTACGTAATTATATTTCCTCCGATTTTCCCCAGGGCCGTAGGCAAAACAATTTTTGCCAATTATTGTATAACGTCAAAGAGCGAAATGAAAGCATCATCACTAATCACTAGGCCTCTTTCAGGTCATTACATTGAAATGATCTCCAGACAACTCGACCACTATCCTGAGTGTAGACCAATATCAGAAGCTTCCATAAAAAATCCAGGACCGCAAGCCCATCTATCATTGATGGTGAAATTTGTGAACAGGGTGAGACCT
Source organism: Dioctria rufipes (assembly GCA_963924295.1). NCBI lineage: Eukaryota > Metazoa > Arthropoda > Insecta > Diptera > Asilidae > Dioctria > Dioctria rufipes. The sequence continues at coordinate 115,206,920 of OZ002741.1, forward strand.
GACGATTTATTTTTCGTATATAAGATTTGTGACTATTATATTATGAAGGGTAGAGCTAACGAGTCTGCCCGGAGCTAATGTTCATCCCGACAAGGCGTGCTGAAGTTTTACTGCGAGCAGCTATCCATCAGCAATTTTTTGTAACGACACCGTTTTATTGCGGGAGATATTTTTTTGCAAGCGGCCACTTTACATTGTAATCTGAAATCATACTGTACGCAGCGAGTTTTATTGTAGCCAGCAAATTGTATTGCGAGTGCATTTACCAGCAGGAAATAAACAAGTAGATAAAGAGTAGAGATCTTAGCTTTGGGACGATCTAGGATATGTGCCTTGTCAATTTTCTTAAAATTTTGTTGGTCCACCAGACCGGAACTTACAGCCAAATAACTAGTACTTCGTCTAGTTGCCTGGAAGAAGGAGTCGGTTGGAGATTCGCCTGCCCTCAGCCAGCTTGATTGGCTGCGTAGCACAAACTCCGAGCTGTGCTTGCAAGTTTGTACCGCCAAGCGTTCCTTTATTATATTAAAATAAAGAATCAATTCCGTCAGAGTAGGGAGAAGAGCTGCCACTGGAGATACTTCGGTCGACAAGCTGGAAGCTTGATACCCACTTCGGTTGAGAATCGTTTCGATGAAAGATCGAAGTTGGAGTTTTCCAACATCCCACCATTGACTAAGGAAAGTAAAGTCATCTTTTCTCTCTTGCCAATTGTGCCAGAATTCAATGAACTCATTAATGAACTGCTCTGAATTCAACAAATAGTTATTGAATATCCAGTACGCAGTTCTTCTTTCAACTAGAGTGCTGGTTGCTGATCGCTAACAGAACACACTTCATGAGTGACACCAACGAAATGTTCTAGTATTGCAGATGAAACGTAAAAGTCTATCAATTCTCGAGCTTGCGAGACTTCCATGGATATAAGATATAAAAATTTGATTACGGTTGAGAAGACAAGAAAGTAAGCTTAAGATTATCAAAAGACAATTTTTCTGTATGAATAGTAGTTGAGGACGCAGGACCTATTTGTTTTATAATCGACATATGGCAAAAAGAGAAAATATTACGGCTTCCACAGTCGACAGAGTGGTAAGAGATTTGCGGAGAGGAGTCTCACCGTTAGTTAATAAGCAGGAAAATTGCCGTGGAATTATGAAAAAACGGAGAGAATGGAGGAAAATTATCCATAATGCTGTGCTACAACGTAGAACATACTCTCGTGTTTAAAAAATTTTTTTTATTACACTTTGAATTGAATTGAATATTACTTTATTGCACAACCTTAGTATCTAAGCCTAATACAAGAAAGTTACTTGGCCCATGGCTACTAGGCCATCTGGGTTATTATACGTTATTGCTGCTTAGTTTTCATAAAAATTTTAGAAATAAGTAAAATTTGGAGGTAGTGACGGAATCTTCCCAATTTTTTAGGGGAATACTAGGAGAGAGATACGAAGACGACTGCATACTAGAAACTGTCAAACATCCACCGGCGATAATGATTTAGAGCTGCATCAGCAGAGATGGTCCTGGTCCTATATATTTTGTTGAAGAAACGATGCGCCAGGACTAATATAAATTGGTCTATTCCGATGTCCTTCTTCCATATATAAATTCTCTTCACTATACTAAATATAATTACACTTTGTGCAAGGTGGAGCTCCACGCCATACAGCAAAATCTATTGCAAACGGTCATAAACGAAAACCTTAAAATCTTTCCTTGGCCCGGTAATTCTCCTGACTTAAACGCAATGAAAAAATGTTGGGATTACCTTAAATCAAACGTTCATAATGTTGCTAATCCAACCGTAGATATTCTTAAAAAATAATATAAAAAATATTTGGAATAATTGTGAAGATGAAAAAATGGTAAATGTTGTATTTGTAGTATACCGGCGCTCATAGAAAGTGTGATTAAATCAAAGTGAAATGTACCAAATTCTTAGACAAACCATACAATAATATGTGTAGAAAAGAATATATTAATAATAAAAAATAGTAATTTCCTAAAAAAATTAGTTTTATATATAAAACTGTTTCTAAATATTGAAGGTGCGCCTAATTTAGTGACCAGCTACTGTAAATGTAAAACGTTTAAGTTATTGATATCACAGATATATCTGGTTTCACTGACATGTTGTGCTACATTGAGTCTAATTTATTATAATTAAATGAATTTAAATGTTCATTACATCTAATTTTAAAATTACGTCCAATTTGTCCTACAAGTACATGTCTCCTTAATCTATTATTATTATAAAATTCTATATTAACATCTAAGTGCTTTTGTACAACCTTTTTCACTTTTTCACTTATTTTTCCAACATATATTAATTTTATCCCTCTCTTACAATTGTCTTCTTTTTGTTTAGACTATATAGAACTTAGGGCTAGTAGTACGCTTTTCCTCTATTAATTGATTTATTAGCCTCTCTTTATAACCATTATTCAGAGACTGGAATTGTTAACAATCTAGTTATCATAGCATAATTTTACATTATATGAATGGGTAGAATTATTTGGAACAACTATGTCAGTATTTGTAGACTTTCTATAAATATCAAATATAAAACATTGATCTCTGTAAGCTATTTTAAGATCTAGAAAATTAATTGCGCAATTTACATTTTTTTCCATCGTAAACTGAATAGATTTCTTTAAGGTATTAAACGAAAAACACAGTGCTAACTTTTCCAACCTCGACCTCAGTATAACCTGAAGAACCTCAAACTCAAAATTTTGCAACTCAAAATACGAGCTTTGACAACTTCTGTATGATAGCAGTTGATTTGGCTGTTGGCTCGAAAATTCTAATTATTTTGTAATAATTTACTACAGCAGGAATAACTTTTCACGTTAAATATATTTCCCAATTTTTTTTTTTTTTTTGTAAACAATGCTGGCATCAAATGATAACAAAAATATCTGTCAAAGCTGACAAAGTTCCAGCAGAGTCGACCTACTCGAGTTCAACCTCAACCTGACCGGCCTCACCAACTTGGCCATTGGGAGCTTGATAACCTGATCTCATATATTCTAAAGAACTGTCAAAGTTGGTGAGACCGGCCAGGTTGGAAAAGCCAGCACTGTGTTTCACGCTTTAATCCAAATTAGAAACTCATCATCAGGCCCTGGCCATTGGCAAAGAACGTCGTCTACATAACTAGACCAAAAACATATTCTACTATCAAACGGACGATTTTCAAATATGTTATGGTTTAACTCTTTTACCATGCTTGCAATTTATGTCGACTTACCTTACCAAGGTATATAGAAGACAGGTACCTATTCCTATTAAAATTTTGACAATTGTACCTGATGGCACAAAAAATATTGTGTTTCTGTATATCACCGTTAGAGCACCCTTTAAAACGATTACATAAAAAACATGTAAAACTGAACCAATCAGATGAAATTTTACACCCGAAAATCGAATTAAATTAAAAAAATGTATTTTCTTGTGTCCAAGTGATATTTTAATCGTTTGTAAGGAATTAAACTCATTCCGACTTTAATTTTCAAAAGTTATTCTTAACTGAATCCTGCTTATGGGCAAAAGAGACGGAGCATGGTAAACACAATCTTTACCTTATTCCTTCTTAAGTGATTGAATCTGTAGCCAACATAAAAACATCAAATGGTATAAGCAAATGTTCCAGAATGCAATATTTTGTGTTGGTAGCTCCAACTCTGCCATAGGGCGAAAGAGAGAACTATAAAACTTGTGCCATGCTTTCCTATAGGAAAATGACAATACGCTCAGTCCATTGTTATAAGTCAGTGGGCGTAGCTCTGTGACTAATGTATATACATCTTTATAGGAAAGACAGAGAGAGGAGAGGATTGTGTTTTCTGTACTGTACTTTTTTATACATTTCACGATATTTCCTCACTAATGGCGGGACGTGACGTGGTTCGTACCTTGTATTCTATATACCTTATACCTTACGACATATAACCAATTCGAAATAAGCACAATCAATCTGTAATTGAAATCATGAACCAGTTGATATACTCGTATAGGTATGTATTAATAGATCTTAATGAACCAAAATAGACTAAAAAGCCTAAAACGTAATTAAGTATTGCAATACTTTGCAATGCTTGGAGAAAGAGTAAATTTCCACCACCATTAAATTCTTATTAGAAGCTGTGGATACACACATTAAAAATTGCTCATATCAATTTTTTATTTCTTTCTGCTGAATATAATTGAGATCACCAACAACCCTACGACACAAAAATAAAATTTAGAAGCAAATATGTTCATTGGTAATTAGATATTTTTAATCGAAATATTCTCTTTATTCTCTTTCATGAGTATAAGCATTGTGCATCCATTGAAACATTCCCGACATGCCTCCACATTGCCTTATGTAAATTGTGCTTTTATATGTATCTCCTTATAGAATCACACTGATAGAATAAATAATTTTATGACAGATTATTTTTTAAATAAATTTCCAATAAAAGAAGTTAAAGGTAAAATAATTTGTTTTCAAAATTTAATCTAATTCACATTTTATAAAATGATTACATTTCATTCATCATGAATTATGAGCCAATACAAATGCAATAATAAACGTAAAAATTATACCTTATAAAAAAACTTTAATTAAAAAATTCAATTTCCATTCAATGATTCAATACCTACGCACTTGCACAAACTTTGTTTCATTGAAAACCAAAACTCAAATGACGCTCGAAATTCCGACTTGCTTTGACTTTAAAATTCTTATGACTTATTTGAAATGCCAAATATCCAAGAATAACAAAGGAATTGTGCGTCCTTTTGCACTCAACTATGGTTCGAAACAGCTCAACCAGATAGAAATATAATGAAAACGTTACCTATTCCCTTTTCAGAGAAGTGGTTGAATAAGGCAAACTATAATGTGCTTTGAAGTCATGAAATAATCTTTTCTCAAAAGAAGTATGTACAGCTAAAACGTCCGACTTGGTAAAATTTACATTATTTTACATTATAAAATCCTATGGAATAATAAATAAAAATTATTCGATTCGCTCGATGAAATGACATTTTTAGAACAACGAACTTGAAATTTCAGGCGATACTTACTATAGTAGGCATGTATTTCGCTTCGTGTATTATTTTATCAGCAGCTGATATTCTTCCAGTAATGAAATCTTCAATTACGATTTCCATGCTTGCCAAAAGCTTGTTTGTGTTGTCATGTCATTTATATTCTGTTGATGTTTTCGCCCAGCCACATTATTTGGGCTGCAGTACAGCCTGCTGTTTTGGTTTTCAGCTTTACATCACATTCTACACCATACGATACCAGCTACACTACCCCACATATGCATAAAGTATAACCTGACTGAGCTGAGCATGAGCAATCGATGACAATTCCCACTCTACTGGTGAACAGAATTTAGCAGTTTTACAATACATACACACGCTAAGTATCAGTATTACGGAATGAATTGAATGTGGTGGGGGAATAAGAATTGAGAAATTCCTCATGTCGATTTTGTGTTGTTGGAATGCGATTTTCGCTATCTGCTTAGCATCGGCTCCTGTTCACGAGAATGGCAGTGACGTGTTTTGAGGGATTCCACGAGTTTCTTTCGAATAGTTGACATTCCTTTTGCATACCTTGCGGCGTTCTTTGTCAGGGGATTGGACGCTCCCAAGTTATCTGTCGAACTGCATTGATTTTTCGCTCAGCAATTTTGTGATAATATTTTTGTATAATTGTATAATTTGCTCACCTTTAGTCATAGTCATTTAAAGACCTTGCGCTGCCGAAGTAAACCAGAGTTAACATGCGAAATTGCGAAATGCGAAATGAATAAATAAAGTGCGGGGAAATCACGTACTACGTACATATGCATTTTACTTTCGTAAGTAATTTTTAATTTTATTTTAATTTGAGTTTCCGATAATCTTGCTTTGGTCTCATTTTTCCGCGGCCAGTACAGTAGTGAATTTTTTCATCTGTACAGATGGATTGGACTCCACTTCAAGCAAAAATAAATCGATCTTGTTTACACAGTGCTTTATTGGGAATATTGTTTTCGCATGAGTGGAGATGCATGGTTGGAAGTTTTTTTTAGTTAAATGTGGGGAGGGGTTTTTCTTTATTATTTTCATTCGTCACAGCTGGGAGGTGGTGTTTCGTTGTAGCGATGAACCCGTGGCTGGCTTTATAGCTAACTTTCCGTGGTCAGTTTCTGGGATCCCGTTACTTTATATATTTTATTGTTAACATTAGTAACATAATGCATTTTTGTAGTAAATCAATACACATTTATTTATTTCGCTTAAATTTTGTGTCGACTTTTTGAATGTAGTAGTTTATATACACTTAAAAAGTTATTGTCCACAGTTTGTCACTAAATTTTTTAGGCTTATTACCCATCCCATTTCGTTTTCAGATGCATCGATATGGAAAAAGATATATAATACCTATAACATTTACAACATTACCTACATTATAAAAGTACTATACATAATCAGTTTTGGATATCTTACGATTAAAACGCTCTTTCACTATAAATCTATTGGTATTGTACTGATTTCTACTAGCACCGTGAAGTAAGGCGCGTCGCAGACCCAAGATGCATTTGCAGCAATACTGCGAATAACTTAGGCGACATACTACGTAACTCAGCATGGACTCCCACACCAAACACACATTTACTTGATGCTGAAACCTTTTAATTAAATTATGACACAAATTGTGATTTTTTTTTCAATTTAGTAAGCAAAATGAGTTCAGGTGAAGAAGACGTTGTTCTTAGTTGGTACTATTTAAGGAAAAAGGAAAAAAGAAGGTTTTAGGTGAATCCGTATAATATTAATAATTGTAGCCATAGCGCAGCAGTCGTTACCAAAAAATTATTACTTGATGAGGAGGCTTTTGAAACTTCTTCTCTTTTACTGTATCCTGTGGTTTTGTAATTCAATAAACATTGAAATTGCTCAACCTTTTCAGTCAATTTAATGTTATAAAGCGGGTTATCCGTTTTCATTTTTCTATACAAAAATTATCCTCACAACTTATTCCCACGAAAAATAAATGCAGACTCTAGCACACGCACGTTTCAAGCAGCTTCGCTACATGCCTGTTGCCGTTATACGTACTAATACGAATCTTGATACTACGAATACGTTTTGGTGTGGGAGCTGAATCTGCATGCAAATACATTCCATATACTTGACGCGTGCTTTGCAGGAAAGCGTTATATCACGTATGAAGTTTTACTGCAAATGCTTGCTTGATCTGCGATGCGCCTAAATATTGGTCACTTTTCAACAAGAGATTTGTTTTGTCATTGAGTTGTTGTTATTAAAATTTCTGTGATATTTCGACCAAGTTTCCGTGGTGTAGTGGTTATCACATCCGCCTAACACGCGGAAGGTCCCCGGTTCGATCCCGGGCGGAAACACTTTTTTTATTAATATATATTAATATGAATGATACATACCCATCCAAATATATTTTATTTGATAATTAGAGGTTTTTTTCATTTTTAGGTTTTCTAAATGTTTTTATAAGCTGCGAATTTATTCTTATCCTCTCAATAAATCGTTCTGCGGATCATACGCCGTAAGTAATAATGACATTACTAGTGTCATTACTCTGTCATTGTTCTTAAACCGTTTGCCCAAAATACATTCACCTCACGGCCGCAGGCCACAGAATACAAGCCAGTTGAGGCTTGTGGCCAACTGCTGAGGCCACTGACATATAATGAGATTGAACTGAGCCATGCTATTTAATTCCTATAGTCAAAAATCGCACAAATTTTGGCCAAAATCTGTTTGTCTCTTTCAAGCTCAAAATGTATTACATATCAGTGGCTGAGGCCAAGTAAGTTACATTCACGTAAATGTTCATGTTGTATGTAGGTCACTGAAAGTTTTCAAAAATATTTTTGTGTTTAAAATGCCATCCAGGAGATGCTTCACGATACTGTTAAAAGGGGCATCGTCCACATATTTGAAAGTTCGTTGTAGGAAGAAGAAGAACCATTTTGTGAACACTCAGGGCATTCCGTTCTGTACCATCGATCAAGTAAAAAATAAAGATTTTCTAAACCCGTGATATTCAAGTTTCTCTTAACCCCAAGCAAGGTTTTATAGTGCTTATAGTGTAAATAATAATTTTTTCTTCCATTTAATTTATTTGGAAAATTATTACAATCCAGAATGAAATGGTTCTCACAGATATCTGAGAAAAAAAATTCCGATTAATGACAAATCTCCCGCCATATTGAAAGACTTATTTTTCAATTTTGGTAGTACAGGCGCCTCGAGCCACAAAATTTGAGATTTGACAAGCTTGGCCACGCCACAGAAGACCTGGCTACGAAACTTACCAAATTATATCTATTTTTTTGCCTCTTTTTTGTAGAAACTCTCAATAAATATAACTTAACTAGAAGTTAACTAGAACTTAACTAAAAGTACATAAAAATTCCTAATGTTCATTAAAACTAACCCAATATATATAGTTATTTGGTAAATGTATCCATTACACATGTAGATAACAGCTAAGCTTCCCCACAATATTCTATTAAAATTAAGCTTAAATTAAGAATGTTACATCTTGGCAATAAATACTTGTTACCTGGCTACGAAACCGTTAAAAGTATTCCGATGTTGTTCTGATAAAAGAAATTATTTTTACGGAAGCGGGAGATAACAAAAACTATTTTTGAAGTACTTAACCACAGGAAGAAACGGAAATTATCAAGTTCTCTTAATAATCCATTATAGTGTTAAGTTATTGCGAATACTTGTTGTATTTTGCCAAAAAGTATAACATAGGATACTGGAAATCATTGTTATGAGAAGAAATTGTGTTATGGTTGCAGATAAGTGAGTGACTTTGGACGTCAAGTCCAGACTGCCAGCATTAGTTGACAGCTCACTCCGTGAACAGTGTTGCAAGTGCAGGGCGGTACGCCAGCACCTTGGCTATTGCGGGAGAGTTATAGGGTAGGTGACCCAAATCCTGCCGCTTTCACGACACCATTAACAAAAAAAAAATCGTGCTTAACAAGAAACAAGCACCACATCCTGACCTGAAATAAATTCCATTAGCAAATTCCGGCTACCATTGTTTTTAGCAAATCTTTGAACTTCAATGTGCAATCCGTTAAAAAGCACCAGAAATAAGACGCACGGATTCACTGAACGAAATTGGTCTTTATTGCATAGAGATCCAACAAAGAATGAATGAAGCAGAATTAAACAAAGATCTACTTGCCTCTAGGGCACTAACATATTGACGTATATACTAGGTTCGTTTGAGTAAACAATATGAAAAATTATATTCAATACTCCCACTTTTACTCAAATCTATAAAAAGTTCAATTATTAAATCATATTTAGAAAAAAATTCAAAAATTCTACATTAATCGTTGTAATAAACAAAAATTTCTGAACTTTTGCAATAAAATTAATTGCCTTTTAAACTGATACAAATTTTGTTTTTAATTCTTCATACAAGTTTCTTGGCAATGCTTTCCTGTGACTTAACATACTTTAGAATGCATAGTTTTTCTTGAAACCTATAATGAAATTTTACATCTATGTGTTTCGTTCATCTATGATATTCTGGATTTTTAATAAGTTTAATAGCACGCTGATTGTCGATATGAAGGACTGGTACTTCTTTTGAATCTGGTAGTAACTCGTCTATTAATTGTCTCAACCATTCTATTTGTCATCTGCTTTAAGCATACAAATTCATTTTAATACTTTTTTAAAAAACACCATTGTTTGGAGTCCCCTTTAGATAACACAGAATTCTTTTTAGTGCCGCAACGTGACGTCTTTCAAGATTTTCCATAAAACGACTAACGTAATTTAGAGCGAAACTTATGTCTGGTCTTGTTCCTGTTATCAGATATATTAAGCTGCCAACTGCATCGAGATATGGAAATGAAACCGATTTCTTACTGCCTTCTTCCAAGTTCTGACTGCTATAACATGGAGTTGACACTGCCTTGCACTCATTTTAAATCTTTTCAAAACCTTGTCAAGATACGATCTTTGTTAAAGAAATATACCATCACCAGGTCTCTGATCGATTTTCAGCCTCAAAAAACAGTTCGGCTCAAATATCTTTACTTTGAACTCCCTTTTCAAATACGTTAGTAACGGCCCCACTAATTTTTCAGTTGATGGTGCTATTAGACCATCATCGATGCATATTGCCAAAAACATTTTCAGGCCATCTTTTATGTAAACGAAAACGCAGGGATCTGCTTGGCTTAATTTGAAATTAAAAGCCTTCAGAAAGGTCATACTTTTCTGATTCCAACACCTCGATGTTTTTTTTAGGCCATACAAAATTTTTTTAGTTTGCACACTCTTCCCCTGCCATCATCAAAGCCTTTTGGCTGCTGCATATAAATATTTTCACTGAGTTCACCATATAAAAAAGCTGTTTTAATGTCAAACTTCTTTAGGTATAAACGTTCTGCTGCAGAATTGTTTGTACAGAATCAAATCTTATACTACTGGACAGAAGGTCTCTTGAAAGTCTTCTCCATATTGCTGCTAGACAACTCTGGCAACGAGTGTTGCTTTAGACTTATCAACCAGTCCATTAATTTTGTACTTGACTTTGTATATCCAACGGCATCCAGTCAATTTCTGATCTTCAGGTAAGTCTGCAAGTTTCCACGTCTTGTTATCAGTTAATGATTTGAACTCATCGTTCATTGCATCAATCCAAAACCATTTATTTGGTGTTGGCACAGCTTCTTCGTAATTTTCCGGGTCTTGTTATAGTATGCGAGCGATTGGTTTAGACGTGAAGTCCAGACTACCAGCATGAGTTGACAGATTACTCAGTACCTTGTGACGAAGGCGCAGATGACCTGCCTTCAATGTCATTGCCCCAATCATCCTTCGACACTGCGGGCAAGAGTTAGCAATGTCCCTAAAGATGATGACCTGGAAAAAGAGAACCAGAGTAGTGAACCTAGTCGACCACTCCCACGAGAGAGGGCTCCAGGAGAGTGAAGGGAAAGAAAAAGCTTTAGCGCTTCATTTCGTTATAAACGGTAAGTATATTCATGTATCTACATTGTTCTGTTTAGCCATAATTTCACCCCCGTAGCACTTAATAGGTAGTCGTATGAGCAATTAAACAATTTTAGCTATAAGTGGTTTTCTGAGGAGACCTTAAACAATTCTAGCTATAAGCAACTACACAATCCTATACACGCATTTAAATATTTCTAGGCAGGAGCCAGCAAAATGGGACTTCCTCTATATGTATAATCAGAAACATTAAATTGTTATTCATATCTTACTTGACGTACGTTTCGCAAATTCCGTCTGTAGAAGACCTTCTGGAGCGCTATGGCTGTCACGCCGAAATTAAATTTAGACACGAACTCGATCTACTCTCCTTGGGTTGCGCTCTTGACAATTTTAATATTAGCCGGTACGAAATCCAAAATATTCTTACTTTGATAGATACGCGAGTAACCTACGTACTACTATATGGGAAGAGTATATAAAAAAAGTAGAGAAATTAAAAATTCCTACGCGATTAAAGCATCTATACTTAAATATGCAATTCTAGATGTGAATTTAATAAGTAATATACCTATAGAGAAATTTGAAAAAAAAAAATCATGTGCGATTAGTGCATCTATACTTAAATATGTAAATCTAGATACGAGTATAATAACTAGAATGAAGGAATTATCAATAAATATTCACATCTGATATGATTAGCGTGTCGATACTTAAATATGGAACTATGAATGTGACTTTAGTGTGTAATGTAGAAAAATTATCAGTGAAAGTTAATAAGGATATAGCGTCCTGCATTTCTATTAATAGTAGCCTTGTCGACAAGCTTGATTTGGATCTTCCTCGATTCTCAACATCTCTCGAACTTGCATGAGGCAAGTAATCTCAGAGCCTTAGCGATTTTATTTATAGTCCTTAGAGATGCACAGGATAGTCAGCTGCTATCGTTTGCTAACAACAGTGTGTACTAGTCACTTGCAGGTGAATTGATTGCACACTAGTTGAGCTAATATAGTCTTTGTTGTTTCTAATGTACTTGTTTCGCTATACGAGGACGAGAATAATGTCTCTGGGATTGAAAATATCTGCAGGGATGTCAACTCCAGAAAATTTTCACTTTTTTTTTGTAAAGGCGATTTGTTGCCAAGCGGTTATCCTTGCCTCGTGGTGAAAGTATACGGGGCAAAGTCAGCATACGACACGTGATTGCTTTGTTATACCCAGAATATCGAATATAATGATTAAGTAAATTCTCTTACTGTAGCACATACAAATCAAATCTTACTGCCTGGGAACGATGTTTTCCGACAAAAATCACATTCCAATTTCCACATGAAGGTGATCGGTGTCTTCCGTTCAATATACTGCACTTTTCTCATTTTTTGTGTTAACTTTTTAAATCTGTTTATTTATCAACAGTCAGCAGTCTGTTCGCTTCTCTTATCAAGACTAGATTACCGCAAAACAACTTTCCTTGCCGGATGCTTCTTCTTCCTCGGCCAGAAATTTTCGGGTGTGCTGTCACAGCCAGGTTTTGCTCGCACAGGTGGGTACATTGGCAGTACAATCGCAGTGTTGCACAATGTAGGTGCTGTTGCGTGCAGCACGCTGCGACCATATCAATCTATTACTTCAGTACTGAAAGCATAACAATTTCTTGTATTATAAACATAACTAACCGGTGTTCTCTTTCCTGTGCTGCACTCTGATGCACTCTGATTCACTTTTATTGTTTCCGACTTCGGATGATTCATGAAACACTTCATCATCTTCTTGTGCACTATTGTAGTCTTCGAAATCTTCGCTTAATTTTCTTTTACTATTTTCAGGTTCTTTTTTAGCTAATTTCAAAACAGGTTCGGTGAAATTACTAGAACTTGCCATATCATGTACCTTTTCATTAAAAATGGTATCTCTTGTCATATAAACCTTCCTTTTAATCGTACTCCAGACTCGGTAGCCTTTGACATCCTCGGAATATCCGACGAAAACACTTTTTTCATTTTTCGCATCCCAATTTTGACAATTTTCCTTAGGAATGTGTACATACTCACTATCGAAAACTTTCAGGTGTTCGATGTTCGGTTTTTGCTGTCACAATAATTCATATGGTGTATGCCCTTACACTTAGTTGTCCCCGGTTCTATTGAGAATATACACTGCAGTGTTAACTGCTTCCGCCCAAAATCTTTCGTCTAGGCGACTACACTGCAATATACTCTCAGCCGACTCCGTTATGTTTCTATTGTTTCTTGAGATGGCACCATTCTATTTTGGACACCAAGGCACACTTTTTTGATGTTGAATACCATGTCCCGCGAATACCTGTTGAACTTCTTTGTTTATAAATTCAGTCCCATTGTCATATAGGTACGCGCAGTGTGAATAGATTCATAGTATAAATCTTCATAGTTGTTCAGCATTATACGCACTCATTAATCTTAAATTTTTTAATAGAATGATCTTTATAACGTGATGACGCCGCTTGGAGTCCTATTAGTTCTACCCTCCACTCTCCTGGAGCCTCCTCACTATGAAGGTTGACTAGGTTCACTACTTTGCTCTTCTTTCAGGTCATTTTAAGGACACTGAGACAATACTGCCAGCAGTGTCATTGGGCGGATGGGGCCCGGCAAAGAAGGCAGGACATCTGCGCCTTTATCATCAGTAAGGGACGGGATATGGTGTGCTTGGTTTTTGTTAGACACGAATTGTTTTTGTATGGGGCAGTTGACAGCCGCAGGTTTCGTGGGAGCCCCCTCCCCCCACTCTAGGCCAATAGCCGAGGTAAACTAGCGTACCGCCCTGTATTCTACATTTACTTATACATGAGGTTGTACACTTTTGTATAGATAAATATTGACATGAGAGTGTACTATTCTACGTAAATTACATCTCCCCATTTTTTTTTACGTAAACAATTTACCATCCATATTTTATTATACAGGATATTTCCTACTTTCTTACTTTCTATTATTTGCAACATAACAATTCATTATCTTATTTTTATATATATATATATATTGGTAAGACATTTGCCTCCGCACCTGTATCGGATTGGATTGGCTCATACCAAGATTATCTTTTGCGCAGAATCAAAATCAGTTTCACTTACTTTGAAAACAGTGTTGACATTCCTTGCTCTGCAAACCAATGAGAAATGATAATATTTCCCGCAATTTTTACATTGCTTTCAGCTTACAGCTGGACAGCAGCCATAATTGTGAGTTTCTTCACAGAATTTGCAGTCGATTTTATTTACTTGTCTACTGCTAATTATTTTATTGCTGCTCCTAGGAATTGACAATTATTTGTAAAATGTTGCCTACGATTGGTATTTTTAGGTTTTATGTTTTTATTTTGGCTATTAACTGAATATTGTTTACCTCTATAAGACTTATCTTTTTTAATGCTAATACCTCTGATGATATATTTCGTGCTGAGCCCCTCGTTGAAGATTTGCCTGTTGTGTGTGTGCTAGCTCATCTGCTCTAGACATTTCTATATCTTTATCCATAGTTAATCTGTCAGTTTCCAGTAAGCGTGCTTGCAGTTTTTTATCTCGAACACCAAGTACAATGCGATCTCTTAACATTCGATTCTCTGCTTGCGTATAACCACATGATCGCACCAGCTTTTTAATATCCATCAAAAATGAATCAAATGTTTCGCCTTCTTTTTGGTTTCTACTCCAGAAAACGAAGGTTTCATAGACTTCGTTTTTTTTAGAGCACAAACCTCTGTGACTGATTGGTATTTCTTTTTTCAGCTTTGGACAACTGTAACGTGTTGAATACCTCTATAGCAGCGAGACCAATAGCATTCAGGAATATAGCTACTTTCACCGGTTCTTGTTGGAATACTCGCCAGTTTTTTGCCAAATTTCCATATAATTTTAGCTCTTCCACCCTTTTGATGTAATCCATATTCTCATTAACAACAGTAGTAATATATTTCCGGGGTCTTCCTCGTGGTCTGCTTGCCTTTTGTATAGCTTTTAATCTTGTGATTTCTGACGATTTTCCCATGCACAAATTCTACTTTAAATATATAATACTATACTGGCTGCGCCATGTATTAACAAAATAATTGAGACAACTCGGATATTATATACCCTGATAGCACAAAAGTACTGAAAATGTACTTCAAGAGGCTTGAACCGAGGCCTTCCAGCTCCAGTGAAAAAGGATAGGCAGTCGGGAAGAAATGCAGGGGTAAACACTAAAACATATAATCACTGTCGTGTTTTTAAATGATTTATTTGCGTATATAAGAGCAGAACAAGAAACTCCACTAAAACAGAAAAACCCGCAGTTTCAGGAGGAAAGCATCAGTTTTTCATTACTGTTATGCTGTAGTCTTTGAGGAATGTATTCGATATTTCTAAACCAATGAAGAGAAGCGCAACAATCAGGCATATTTCAGTAGTTTTGAACTAATGAAGAGAATCACACCATTTCCAAAATAAAAAACAATAATTTTCTTTAAATATATTTAATATATATAATACTTTACTAATTAAATTAAGTAAGTTAAGGGGCCCTTTTCACAGCAATACATCTCCAGTTACAATGTTTTCACTTAGTCTTTGGTAAACCTCTAAAACGATAGATTGTCTGTAATTGTAAAACTTTTTTTTATTATAATTAAAAATATGTTTCTCAATTCTTACCAATTTATTGCTGATATGTGAAATGCGTTTCACTCAGACGCACTTCCAATGGATTTAACTGGAAACGAATTCCTTAATTTTTTAATGCAATGTACATTACAACCCCTGATGTAAACTGAACTAAACCGCTGCAGTGAGTACTGAATCAACCCTGAAAGTATGCTAAAATAATGAGCAAGGGGGAATATATCTCGATATTCGTTTTGTTTCATTTCATGCACAGAACTTGCAGAACGTGCAGTTTCACCGATACAATAAAAGAATAATGATTGTGGTGGTGCTTCAAATTTTCGAAATTCTCGTTACATTTATCCGATCATATGAACGGCTTACCCTTTTTTTGTAAGTTGATGTAGGCTTCTTGCTATATCTGCAAAACCCTTCACGAATCACCTGTAGTAGGTAGCTAGACCAAGAAAACTCCTTAATTGATGTTTTTCCTTTGGAACTGGCCAATTTCTGACGGCTTCTTTCTGGTTTCCTCACAAGGAGTAAGAACCGATCCAGTTCTTACTACTTATGCCCCAAATAGTTAACTGCATTTTTGAATAAAGCACATTTACTCGCACTGAGCTTCAATTTCGCATCTTTGTGTCTCCGAAGTACGCTCCGTAAGTTGTTTTTATGTCGAATGTCCTGGCGACAAGTAGACAAGGTATGTTTTCCAGGTTAAACCACGTAGAACACATTCAATTACTTTGAATTGCCATAAGCCACTGCCAACTAAGAGAGCAGTTTTCTCTCGGTCCTCGGGATGTAACCACTTTTCAAATCCAGCGTGGAGAACTTCAGCGCTCCGAGAAGGGTATCCAACATGTCATCAATCCTTGGTAACGGATAACTATGCTTTCTCGTCACGTTATTTAGTTGGCGGTAGGCTACACGGAATCGGGCGCTGCCATTTTTTTTCCTGACCAGAAAACTGGCGATGTCCAAGGGCTGTTAGATTCCTTTATTATGCCTTGCTTCTTCATATTTGCAACTTCTAGTTGTTTGGCTAATGGCAATCTTCGTGGTAAATGTCGAATGGGCCTGGAATCTCCTGTATCGATCCGATACTGGATAAGATTGGTTTTACCGTAATCCTCGTCATTCATAGCAAATAATTCCGAAAATTCACTGATCACTTCTTTGGCATCGTTGTATTGTTGTTCACTTAAGGCACTGGACGAAAGAAGTTTCTGAAACTGTTTGGGGCAGTAGCTAGTGTAGGTTTTGTCTCCTTGACATTACTACCATTATCCAAATTGACGATCTGGTAAACGAGGCGTTACAAACAAATTGATTTCATCTCCTAGTCTCGGCCATTAAAACGGAGATGACTCCATTTCCAACTGTGTGCACCAAACTACTGGTTTATACAACATTCCCATTCACTTAGAGGATTGCAATATCAAATCAATAAATTCAACACTTTCTTCTGACGTTGTACTAACAGTAACAAGGTATGACTGCTGCGAACCATGGTGGCCCATCTTGAGCGTCACGACATCGCACTATTGTTATACAGTACTTTTACATTAATTTTTTTATTTTATATCTATATTAATTTCAGCATTCTTGATCAAAATATTAACACTTTAATGCGCGGATTAAAATTTCTGTAATTTTTTACCTGATTTCTTGCAAGAAGTAGATATTTTTACTTTTCTTTATTGAGCTGTCAAGTAGTTATAATTTTTTTTTTAAATATTGTAATAATTCTTATCCGTTTTATTCTTTCCAAGCTGTTATCAACTAATTTATTTTAATAACTTTTCTGAATTCGCTCAAATAACATGTGATACCGTGATGTCACAGCTCAATAGTCAAAATAACTAATCCATCGCTAATCTTTATACCGTATTTTCTTCTTAGCTGTCGTTGGTTAATCTTTAACTTCATTTCTACTACATTTGTTGACATCTGAGTGCCCGGGGACGATGGCATTTTTATCCCGTTCTAGTAAATCGTGTAAATACACTAAATTTTTCCGCATACCTCTATCCAAAGTAACATTTAGTTCTGTTAAGCTTCCAGGCCGATGAATATATTCTGGATGGATAATAAATTAAATGCAATGTAACGCATAGTGAGATGATAGTTCCGGTGCCTTGATATGCGCTGCGTAACCAAAAACATTACACTTCAAGGTTTTGTGTTTTTATCCTCGGTGAGCCTATCGAACATCATTAACTTATATTGCGTCCTTCTCGGGTAAATTCACATCTGTGACATCTGGGCCGGGCCGGGGCTGGCCGTACAGCATTAGCTTCATTGGATATTGTCCAAAAGAGAGCCTTCAAGCTTATTGGCGACTTGGTAATAACTGGTACAGTAAAATTTTTTGATGCTTTCTTATCCCGAATTGTGCGAATAAAAAAAAATGAGCAGTTACCCAGTCTATTGATTCGTAACCATCCATTTGACGGAATCGCGGAAAACTCTCCCAAATTAAACGTGAACCTTAGTTTTTTCGAAACATGTTTATGTATATTTTAAAGCTTTCGATATAAATGAAATGAATAAAAAAACTTACAATAAATTGGGCAGCCTTATTGCAAAGTTCGATTTATTGAAGATTCGTTTGCAATGAAAAATTGTTTCTACTTAATTGGAAGAGATAATTTAAAGGAAGCTTTATAGATGTATCAGTTTATGGCTATTCTCATCATGAATTTTACAATGTGATACCACAACATTAACCCAATTAATTTGTATGTATTTATACCCTAGATGAAATCTTAGGGTATATTAAGTTTGTCATTCCGTTTGTAACGCACATAAATAATGATGGTAGAGCAAAATGGATTGGACACACACACGCATAATATTAAAAGTTATTTTGATATTTGCATGGCTTTCTGTCCGTCCGTCTGTCTGTCTGTCTGTGAGCACGATATCTCGAGAACGCGTATACTTAGAGAGCTGAAATTTTGAAATGGACTTTAAAAAAAAACTAAAATTAAGTTCGAAAATGAGACAAATCGGTTGTCATACAAAAATTTGGTTTTCTACTATAAATTTAGACACTGCCTGAGAACGCGTCGACATAGAGAACTGAAATTTGGTACATAGTATTTTCATAGTAATAGTAAATAAAGTTTCAAAAATGGACTAAATCAGGCTACTATTTCTTGGTGTTGATATATAAAAATTTAGGTTTTTTACGTATACTGTGAAAACGATCAGTCCTAGGCATTTTCATTGTACTAAAACCTTCTTTAGAATACGAAATCCTATAAAATTGGTTATAATCATTTTTTTCTTTCCGATGAAGCCTTCTAGAAATATATGCGAAAAACCACTTCAAAAATCAAACGTGCACAGACCATACGAAATTTCATACGGGCATTCATATAGGAGATCATGAGAATTGGACTAAAACCGATTCTAGCTTTTTTATTTGTTTACACAACATTTTGCAACACTTACTGTGGAAAGGTCTTTTTCGATTTGTTGAAATTGGTTAAAGCTATAATACTGATGGTAATATCTTATCAATTAATTCTTGATAATAAACGAACTACCATTCGAATATTATCGAAATCGAGTTCAGTTTCATGTAAGCCTGGTAAGAACCGAACGAGTCGATGCCTTCCAAGTAATTTCCTATAAAATCGATTAATCGCCAATCACATCTGCCACGTGATTTGAATAATTTCTCCTCACAACGTCGTTGAAACTCAATCGTATCTTGAAAATGTGAATACGATGTTTATATAAATAGATCACGTTATTTCTTAAGATAAGCTTGGATTGAAAGAAAATGTCGATAAGCCCCATCGACATACATTGTACATAACTACATGACGAAAATAGTTTGTGTTTTATTTTATGGCATGGCATTAATGAGTGGAGGGAACTGGAATTTCTTCCACTATATTAAGGGGGCAGGTGAAAAGTTGCTGCGATTCTTAAGCTAACATAGAATGTTTCTAGCGATGGTAAGACTCTACTACGCTAGCTGAGCGCCTGGTGTCTATGCCAGCATTGTGTTTGTTTGCTTCAGCTTACCACACAGGTTCGCCAGAGTTTATGGATCTGGTTGCTGCACCACACTGCTGCTAAAATGGTATACCTCATAAGCACAATTATCGCTAGAAAAATTGCTTAATAAATTGCATTTTCATTTTATCTCTGAGTGTTGCTTGGCTAATGTCATTTTGTTAAGAGAAACAACACTTTCAAAGTAATGTGGGGAAGTTAAAAAAGACCGACTACCCGGGGATCAGGAATTCCAAACAGCTGAAGTATTCAAGAAAAGCATATTCATGAAATTTACATTTGGAGTAGTCCTTTAGTTCTCGGAATTGCATTTATATAGTTACTTCTCGGCTACATACCGTTTGTAGGTCCTCCTAGGCAGCAACCATCATATGTATGGTCTGGTTAAGAAAGTATTATCACTGTGTATAAAGAAAGATTTGTTATACATACATATGTACATGAAAAGTTGGGTTGTTCAATCATTATTTTTGCATAAAGCTGAACTACACTAGAAGTAAATAACTTTACGAAAGTGAACGAGACGGAGGTTTACTTACGAAAAATTGATATTTTTAGCCTAAATATATATCACATTCCGTAAGAGTTATTATCTTGATATTTAATGTTTTCAATTTTAAAAAGTGGTAAAGGTGCAAAAATTAACAAATGGAAGTTAATTTAATTGAAGATTTGTGCTTTCTATTAATGCGCAGTACAATTGTTATTCCATTTTAATTTTTACATTGCACTTTTAATCATTTAGTAATAATTTAATTGTTTGGACACATCGCGTTCTTACGGAATGAGCAATTCTTAGCGCACGGAAAATTGGATATTTAAACTTAATGAAAGATCTCCTCACACGAGTTAAAGTTAATTTGTGTACTCCTGTTAAATTTAAGGGCGCGTTCGCTTTACGTAAGTAAATGTACTTACGTATACTTCTATTGTAGTTCAGCCTTATAACGCTTAAGGCTTAAGTGAGTAATCCAAAGCGCACACAAAATTTCTTACTGCTCATTACTCACGAGTGGGTAATTCAATGTAAGCAAAATCTCATGTTTCTCCATAACTAATGCTTCGATTTTTAAATTTTTCAATTCCAGCTGTTCCAATAGGATTAAGGAACATGTGATGAATTCAAAATATTCACAGAATATTGCAACACCTGAAAAAAAATTCGTGTTTACCGCCGATGTAGTATCGTTTCATAGCGATATGTTCATTTCTTTCCTTATGCAGTTTTATTTCTACCTAACTCACAATGAATAATAATAACATGCTAATATGAACAAGAAGACTGAAAGGTAAATATAACATGAAAATGACATGTGTTTGTAATGAGGCTCATCCGGTACTGAAATCATGATTAAGTGTTCGATTTCAAGAATTTATTTGACCCACTTGTGGTAGTATGATTAAAATTAAAATTTGTACCAAAATGTCCAGAATTACTTCTACTTTAATAAAACAAATAAAAAACAAAATTTTTTTTTTCAAACGGTTATACACCCCAAAGGAAACTTCGCGAAAATTCAAAGTGTGAAACGAATAAATTTTTTTTAGCGTTCTTACCTGTGAATTAGTTGATTAGTTTGGTAAACCACATACATTTAGGGTCACCTGCGTGGTGACTTATCGTAATTTGTAATCGCGAGAGCTTTTCCTCTTTGACTAAGAAATCTCGAGGCGTGTCTGTGTGAGCAGTGATTTATTCGGCGTTCAAAGATTAGGAATTTATTGAATTTGTGCGTGCGATAATAAGCCATATGTACATATATGTATAGAATTAAATCAATCATATTTATCGGTGCGACGACGTTTAAGAATTGAGTTTGCAGCAATATTTCCTGTGAATAAAAGCAAGAATTTATCGAATTAGAGCGTGAAATAATAAGTCTCAAATATAAGTGCGTAACTATATTTACCTGCGCGATGTCTTTCCAGCCTGCGTTAACAGTGCTATACTCGGCCTTTACAGATGAAAATTTATGGGATTACAATATTTCCTGCGAATAAAAGGAAAATGTATGGAATTACCTGTGTTAGCAGCAATGTATTCTGCGCTTAAAGATTAAAACTCATTGACTTAGTGCGTGAGATACTAAGTTACCCAGGTGTGGATATTTACCTGTTGGACCTTTTCAAAGTTTTACTACGGCTCGTGCAAAGACAAGATTAAGGTAACCTCCACCAATGTACTAGGTTTAAGTTACTTGAAGGGCCCTTCTGATCATATCATAATTCGATTCTATAGAATCTAGAGTTTGTTTTTTTGGTCTGATGATATAGAACAAAAAATAGAGCAAGAGAAATAAAAGGAAAGAGGATTTTGCGCAATTTGATTAATTAAGTTAGCAAGATTTAGAAGTAAGATTTCTCAGCTTAGGGCTCGAGCAATTTAGGTAGGTAAGACCAATGAACATTGTCCTTGTTTTTTCTGTGCCAGTAGGTGGCTATTTAGTAAAATAGTTAGGTAGGTCTGAGATAAGTTTCTTCTTGATTGTGAACAAATTGTGAACGGGAGACGTCGTAAAACCATCCATCATTATAAAATTTTGAAACCTCACGCCGTGGTGTATACTTATTTCCTTCCGTGTTCTATTTCAGATTCCTTTTATTCGCCCACTTACCAATTCGGTTGATATGTTCAAGAAACAACATAATAGAAGGTGGCAAGGCTACATGGTGAGAAGCGCGAACGGTAGAAACAATGGGGCTAAGAATCTTTTCTTGTTGCGACGTCTTAACCAGGGTGGATGCGGGCGATGGGCCCAAACTACGTCCAATATGGACTCCACTATCGCCAAGAACGCACGCTCTTTTTCTCTTGATTCCCTCGCCGGGTATACATGATGCATCTAGTCTTCGTGCAGCATACTGCTACATGCAGTACGCTACGACCATACAACTTGACCGACTTTCAACTTTACCGCAATTATCCTACGTTGACATATATACAACGAGGTAAGACCTAAAGGAGATGCAAATGAAAAAATATCACGTACCCATTTCTATTACATTGACACTTGTAAACATCAGTAGAAACAAAGCCCCATAGGTTGCATATTACTAACAAAATACTGCTCCCAATGGCAGCCCGCCGCAGTTGCGGAATACAGTTGGCATCCCCGTTATATGCACTTTTGTCCTTGCTGAGTAAGTAAATCTTTTTTCGGGAATCCTAAGTAGTCTGTTGCCTGTGATACATCAAATAGTACGCACCTAACTGGTACCAAAGTTTCAAGAAAAGTGTAGTGACGGCAAGCGCCAAATGGAATTCCGTGAGGGGCGCGACGGCGGGTTAGCCAGCAGATGGTTAGTTCATTCCTTGTTAACATTTTCAGAAGTGGAATCCTTTTTGCCTGCTCACAGTTGCCAAATAAATTCTTGTAAAAATAAATTAAGTGTAATGTGGAAAATCTTGCATGGTGCAGGCCATAAAAAAAACATCAAACTCAGCGATAGTTGTTGATAGTTGTTTACCAGTCCGACATATGCGTGAATATTTCAAGAGAAATAATTCTGTTTATGGGTTTTTCTGTAACGAAGGACTCTTACCTTCAAAGGAAATGCTTACGGCTTTATTTCTTGAGAAAAGATGACAAATTTCTAAAGTGTTTTATTGCCAGTTACAAACCCTTACTTTTCAAAAGAGATGTTTATTGCTTTTGTGCTATATACATATATAAAATATGCCAGGGTGTCTATGCATACCTACGTTCTGATATTATTTTTGTCACTCGTTATTTCTTAATCTGAGTAAAATAATTTCAGTTTTTACTTATTACTTACTTCAACAGATGATGTCGATAGAAGCGGATCGCGAAGTATAGTTATAGTTCGGAGTGATATATTTTTGTGTTATCATAAATTCAGTGAACAATTATTATTGAGTGTGGTTAGTTGAAATGTTTTCTAGAAATAAAAAACAAGGTGCTTTAGCAGTGGCCGATTTAGAGAGTCAAAATCAAGAATTACGTGATGAGCTCAGTGCACTACGTGGTCAGTCCACAAGTGATATAAATTCGGTGGACAATAATAGTGCAAATAATGAAATTCAGTTGAGAATGGAGGAAACCTCTGGTCTTATCCCCGAGTTCTCTCCAGGTACAATTAATAGCCTTTCAGCCAACCAATGGACCGATATTGTTGATGGAGTACAACATCTGTACAACATAAGCGATAGGAAGACTATGTTATATGCATCTATACGACCCAAAAATGTGGCGCAATTCTGGTACAGAATGAGATTTTTGAATGGGAATCTCTTAAAAAGCGTCTCATCGAGAGTTTTCCTTCTCCAATTGACGAAGTCAGCATACACATGCAACTGATCAAGGGAAAGCGTAAAGCTGCAGAGCCAGTGGAAAACTACTTCTATGAAGTGGCAGCTCTAGCAAAACAAGCGCAATTGAGCGAAACTACCACAATGAACTACATAATAACCGGAATAGGGGATAGAAATCTATCTAATGTTCTCACTGTAGCGAATTTCGGGAGTTTAACAGAAGTTCTCACCCGTATAGAAACGTACGTAAGCCTCCAAGAACAAGAGAATAACGTCGCTTTGCAAACGAGGAGCTAACTGTTGGTGACATTGAGATAAATAGAAAAATAATAGTAGTCTCAATGATGTGTCTAATATTATTAGGAATGTAATCCTTGAAAAAAAAAAAACAATAATATAAATTTATTTTATATTTGTTTTTTTTTCTCTATAAAGAAAATTAATTAAAATATATTCATGTACATACTATTTATCAATTATTCAACATGAAACGAGGAAATATAATACATGAGCTGGATGCTTGGATTGAATATGAGAAGAATTATGAAGAGAAGATGTCGGTACATTAGAGAGTTTCATGATTATTGATCCTTAGACGAAGTGTGGACCATGAGTACTGGCCACGCTTACTATAACTCGATAGGAAATACCGCAGAGAAGATGAAAGTTCAAATTGTTGAAATAAGAAACGAATTTAAATCTTTCAGAGATCCAGGAGTACTGCCTGGAGAACTGGAGCGCTATATCAGTTGTCGTATGACTGTGGTTTGTATGTGCAAAAGAATGATGTGATCAGACTTATTAACCGAATATAACTAATGTTGGGCAGTTGTATATTATATGCTGAGTAGAAGTAGATATCAGTGCTGATGAGTAGTAGAAATAGAGATAGAGCTCAGTAGTATTGCTTGGATCTAACCCTAATATCTTGATTGTTGCATTTAAGTGTGAAAGTGGTGATGTTGCTGATACACAGAATGGCCGAATATAAATATCAGTAGAAACAAAGCCCCATAGGTTGCATATTACTAACAAAATACTGCTCCCAATGGCAGCCCGCCGTAGTAGCGGAATACAGTTGGCATCCCCGTTATATGCACTTTTGTCCTTGTTGAGTAAGTAACTATTTTCCGGAATCGTAAGTAGTCAGTTGCCTGCGATACATCAAATGATACGCACCTAACAGCTACCACAGTTTTAAGAAAAGTGTAGTGACGGCAAGTGCCAAATGGAATTCCGTGAGGGACGCGATGGCGGGTTAGCCAACAGATGGTGAGTTCGTTCCTTGTTAACACACTGATAATGTTTGTACATAAGGGCCGTAGAATTTTTACATTTGTACACAATTGTACAACCTGTGCGCAATTTTAATCGCCTTTATTTTCATATAATCAAACGTATTTTATTGAATTTGCAAACATGACTATAAAAACTGAATAATTAAGAAGAAAAGTTCAGTGGTAAAAAGTTTGTGAGTAATATTTGCTTCGTGCCCCTAGGGTTATTTCATGGTTATCTCCTGCGTCAATGCGTCAAGCCCAGAACAAACTAAAACTAAAGACTAAAAGACAATATGAGCGACACGACAAAAACGCCGAACAAAACGTCCGTGAAAATACAATGGGAACGACAAGAGCTATCAATATCCAATTAAATTTATTGTGTTATTTGTGTTCTAAATTAAAAATAGAAAAAATTTCAACGAATAAATTAAAAAATATTATTAAAGTAGCATAGCATAGAAGATAAAAAACAGAACCAACATAGAAGAAGTAGGTGTGTCCAACAGTTATATAAAACTCATAATACGATAACATTTTACCACCTCAACAAACTTTTCTTCCATTTTTTATTCAACCAACTATAATATTTTCCATGGCATTGTTATTTGCTGATATTTTTAATCTATCAAGTCATAAATATGATTGCAATGAATGTTTAACAATACATATGAATGCAACCCAAAATCATAATTTTGCTAAACGAACCTATACGTCTGACAAATTTCAATTTTCATTTAAGTTCGACGCCAACGTCGAACGATGTCGCCAGCATTGTATTTTATACCATACACCGACATCGTCGCATTGATAAATAAACGTTGTATGTAGCAAATTGCAACTTTAGGCAAATCAAATTTGAAGTTCCAAAATGAATATCTTAGCTCCTACACGGTAGATTTTTCTTATTTTGCTACTATTTGTTTATGTCACCTTGGAGCAAGAGGGGCTTAAGTTTCAAACAGTTATACCAAACTGTCTGGAAATTATGGTGAATTTTCTTCAATATGCCATTGTTGTATATAGCATTTTACAACTTTATTGTTCTTAAAAGTGTACATACAACCAATTTTTTCTACATACAACATAAGTTTTAAAGACAGTTATAAAATTGTTGTATGTGCGTCTAATAGAAAGTTTTTTGTTTTGTTTATAACATAAGGAAAAGAGTAAATTTTGTATCCATTTATCAACGACAGCATTTACGAATCAATAATTTCTCTAAAAATCATTTATTTTTTTAGGATCGGGATTGTATGAATGAATAAGAATCAAAATGAATCAAAGATTAATTTTATTTATAGACAAAATAATACCTACTATAAAGAATTAAAATAAATCTGGCTAAATTAATAAATGTAACAAAAACTAAATAACGTAAAACAAAAAATATATTCAAAATATAAAAAAAAGTATATGTATGTTGCAGATTATTACGGAGACGTGAAATTCATTGACAATTTATTTAATTTTTAAAATACATCGGTAAAACTCCTTGTCATTATTTGATTGCAAATAAGGGATCATGCTTTCCAGATCTTTCTTTTTATTGGCATCCAGACCTTTAGGTGTAGATATTTGCAAAGTAGTTTGTTATGGTCGTAGCATAATGTATATAGCAATATGCTACACGTGCTGTAGCGTGTATATCGGCTGCTGTCCACAGCAAAAAGCGAACGCACCTGACCGAGAGAATTGCATTTCCTCACGTTCAGGCGCCATGTCGAGGTGACAGTGAAAAAGGAAAGGAAGAAGAAGATTGAAAGGTTTTTTTTTGGGTGGTATGACTTGCGAAAGTGAAAGAAGGATTTTTTTTTGTGGTGTGATTGACAAGAACGAAAAAGTAAAAATAAGTTTTAGAGTTGGAAAAGGCACAAAGACGAAAATTGATAGAAACAAAAGTACAGAACGGACAAATAAAAATTTTTGGGAAGAAATATTCACCGAGTGGAAAAATTATCGCGAGGATGCCTCTGATAATGGAGGAATAAAAATATCATCTGCAGGAACCGCAAATTGCTATAAGCTGCTAGGCAGGTTATCCGGCAGAGGATAAATAAAAGCGACAAATTGGGAATCCGAAAAATTCAAAAGTAGTCCGTCAATCAGCACCAGGTTACTGTGACTTGAAACCTGTAATTACAATCCACCAAGCAGTATACAAGGAGATGAGGCAAAATCAACGTAATCAGATACCAGGTTCAATATCTAAAATTATTTCAAGAAAAAAATTTTGTTTATGCATCTAGTGAATTCAGCAGATAAAAATTTTGCTATATTTTTTAAAGGCCATAGTAGTCTAGAGTTTTTGCTATAATTTGAAGATTGCATTATTCTAAAAATTTCGCTACATTTTTAAAGGCCGTAGTAGTCTAGAGTTTTTGCTACATTTTAAGATCGCATTATTCAAAAAATCTTCGCTATATTTTAGAGGTCATAGTATTATAAAAACTTGGATATGTCTTACAGGCCATAGTATGATAAAAGTTCCCTATATTTTCAAAGGCCGTAGTATGTTAATATTTCTATATAGTTAAAGTCCATTAGCAGTCAATAGTTGCATATATTTAATACGAATATTTTATAAAAAAATGAAATAACACAATATTTTACTAGAACAAATACAATATTACTTTACTAGAATTTAAATATTACAAACTTCTCTATAATTTAAATGCAATAAAATCTTACTATTCCTTAAAGGCGATAGTTAGAGAACTTTTCCATGTACTCTAAATGAGATACTTGGATGACATTAATGTAGCACGTTAACTGAAGAAACATGATTGTGCAATAACAATATAGGTTACAGCGAAAATATTAAGCGTGAAGTGCATGTCATTCGGGTCAAATCTAAATCTATCTTTATATCTGATAGAGTATATCATTATTATTATTCATAAAAATTGGTGTTAGAGATTAACCCCAGGGAACCACAATATCACTATTACTTCCTGGCTATTCTGGCCATTTCAATTTCAGCACACTAAGGATGATGCTCCAGAAGGCCTTCTAGAGAAGATAACTTCATCAGGTGAGATGTAAGTACTCATTTATAGGTATCATGGTATAAAGAGCGTGTGGTTATTCCTTCGGGTTACCTCCTAGGTTGATTAGTCAAGCTGTATTACATAAGTTTTTTTTTTCACGCCCTAAGCGTAAAATTTGGTTAGTGAATTCATATCCGTAGCTATCAATAATGAACAGACCTGTAGCATGGTTGTGATTAAACACGAATTTTATAACGTAAGGATGCAATATGTCTTTTTACTTTTCCTTCACATCCCGGAGCCCTCTATCGAAAAGAACAAGGTCGTCTAGGTTTGCCTAGTCGCTCTATTCCTATAGGTCAACGAAGGGACCTTGGACGATTGTACCACCCAAAGTCAATGGGAGGATGGGGCTTGGGAAGGAAGGCATGCCATCTGCGCCTTCCATGGAATGCAGGTAAGTGACGTAAGGGTCCTTTCAGGACCGAGTGTGTGCTAGGCTTGGTGTAAGTAGGCACGAAAATTTTTTGATTATGGGTGATGACAAGCGGCAGTTTATTTCGGGAACTCCCCCACACTCTCCGCCACCCTTAGCCGAGGTGCTAGCGTGCCGCCCTGTGCTATCGCTGTCATCGAGTGATCTGTCAGCTCAAGCTGACAGTTTGGACTTGACGTCCTGACTAATCACTATACTTCCATAACAAGTTTTGAAAATATTATCCGGTGTTGTCTTTTTAAATCGCCCTTTTGATTGATTTTTTATTAGAACATCTTTGAAATCAGTTTCTTTCACAGAAGTTTTATATTCAATTTTAAACAAATTTTCACGTTTATATAGGATAGATTTACATTTAGTGTACGGGATTTGTTGAAAACAAAAGTTTTCTGATATTCTTGAATACATTTTAAAATCTGCACAAGCCATTTGTAAAATATCCAACCTCACATTAATAAATTTCATTTCTTTAAGCTTCCTAATTAAGGTTATTTGGCTTGGTATTTCCATATCTTTTAGGTATGTTTCGATAGTACTATGTACACAATCGACTTCCTGTACACTTGAATGTCCTGGTTCACCAAATTTCTGTTCTATTACTTCGACTTTTGGATTATCATGCACAAATTGCAAGAGTGCAACGGATGTTATTTGGTTTTTGTTTTGTGGCACGCATGAATCGCTCCACAAAACCATTTGAGTTATTTCACCATAATCTCTCACAACTCTAGATAAAATTTTTATCAAAGCGCTTGCGATATCATTTCCTGAGCGCCTACTTAAGGTCTCATTCCATAAAGCACAATAAGTAAGTTTTTCCTGACCAGGAATAATTAGTGTGGCAGTTAGATTGTAAACCGTGAGCTTACGCTTATAATAAAAATTTGAGGCATATGCTTTTGGTAACGAAAACACTTTTGCAGATCGTAGCAGTGTATTGCTTTTGTTGAATCAATATTTGTCCGATCTAGGTCACGCTCTGCTTTTGTAAAACGTTTTTCTTCCAAGTGGGCGTTGTGAGCTTGAGTTTCAGCTTCAGTAGCAGCATTCTTATTGGCCGTGAAAAGTGAGCACTTATCGCAGATATCTTTTTTGGGCTTATGAAATGAAAGATTGAAGCTGTAGTTAAAAGTGCGTCTATAGATGTCTATAGAAACAGGGTCTTCAGTTTTCTCTTTGTAAAGTGCGTACATTCTCGACAAGTTTAGGTGGCTCTCTAAATATTTTCTAGTAGTACTAGCACGGCAGTAGTGCGATTCAACCGTTGGAAAGCTTTGTATATGATCCCTTACCTCTTCCATTTTATATTGTGGAATACGTTTTCTTCCTCTTTCGGATAACTTAGATGGTATCGGAATTCCACTTTGTTGTTCGTGGTTTTGGTCAAAATGATAATATACAGACCTATCTGTAATTGCAAGGGTACTTAGGAAATATTTTTTACATACCCTCAGAGTTTTGTTTTTAATCTTAAAGAAATAATTGTAGGAAGATTTCTTTTTTGGACTTGTTTGAAATTTATGGCTTTTTCTGCGACGTTGGACGTCTGATTTTTTAATAAAATCACTATAGAAAATTTTTTTTTCAGCATTGCTTAGCTTCCAAAATGCAGTGTGAATTTCCAATCGCTCATTTTCATTAATATACTTTGTGCATGAGTAAAAACATTTTGCTGGGCATGGCTGACCCATTTTTCTCTCCGCCCTTCCTTTTCCTGTGCGGTCAATATAGGCCTTTCCATATTCACAGAGGTTCTTTCGAATATTCTGCTGCCATAATTCAGGTTGACGCTTTCTTTTTCTTGAAGGAGTGTTTGCTAAATACTCACTATTTGCTAAAATAGTAAAAAGAACACGTGAATATTATTTTCAATTTTGTAATTAAATTCAGGATGTCTAGCATAATAAACTTAACAAACAAGAGGGTGAGAGGGTTTTATGAAGGTAACAAAAGCCTAACACCCAACATAAAATCGTAATAAAAGCTTAAAAGTAATTATTAAATTAAATTAATATTTACATGAAGTGTAATTGGATGGCAAAGAACAAATATTTCTTATTTCTTCCTGGAACGGGGATAGTTGGAAGTCCGTAACGCATTTTCATAAAATGTCCTCAAATATGTCGTGTTAGCGCATTCAGAGTAATCAGGATCATGGTAATCAGGATCCCGTATATCATCGTCGCTTGAAAAATCACTTTTATCTATTTTAAAAGTTTCATAATACAAATATATATAAAAAGTTCCTTATCTAGATTTTTAGTTTATGCTTTTTTGGTTTGACTTTTTCTATAAGTATTACTTACCCGAGTCACCCAAAATATCATTTTGCATCCTAAAAAATATTTTGTAAATATAATCATTATAACTACAAAAAACGCAAGTAACTTACGATAAGATATCCTCTGATAACACTGGAGGAGGTGATTCTGTGCATGCGTCCATCTTTGTACACATCCAACATCCAACTAACTCGGAAGAGAATTTATAATACACAAAGCCCTATGAACATAAAACATTTGCTTACTGATGATATAGTAAATAAATGTGGTATGTACCATTCAGAAATACTTACGACATTTGATTATTGAAAATTCTTTGACTACAAATATGTGGAAAAATGTAACATTTCGCAGCACATAACACAATTGTTTAGAAATTACATTGAAACAAGTTACATGCAACAAAATACAGGGCGAATTTCTCGGGAAATAAGCCTGATAGAGAAAAACGGGTTACAATAAAAGAAGGAGAATCTCCGAGAGCCCCGTTTAGTTGAAAGCAAAAAAACCACAATTTTCACATACTACATTTATTTATTGAGGCGACGACAGGTTATTAGAACCTAATTTACAGCGTTTTTTACGGCGGTTTTGTCGTGTCGCTCACATTATGTTTTAGTATGGATTTGACAGCGAACACCAAAAATGGCGGAATGAAACATACACAAATGCAGGGCAATTTTGGGTACGCTCAGGTACACGGATCGTACATATGATTGCATCTCCTTTAGTTATGACCACGTTGTTTGTATACCCTAGATGAAATGTGTATGTCATACCATTTGTAACGCACAGAAAAAATTATGGTAGAGCTGAATGGATTGGTAGCCCACGTATTATATTAAAAGTTATTTTGAGTTTTGCATGTCGTTTTCCACTATACATTTGGGCACTGTATGAGAACATGTCGACATAGAGAGCTGAAATTTGGTACATGTTGTTCTCATAGTAATAGCAAATAAAATTTCAAAAATGGACTAAATGGGGCAACCCTTTCTTGGTGTTTCCATATAAAAATTTAAGTTTTTTACGTATACTGTGAAAACTATCAGCCCTAGACATTTTTATTGTATTAAAAACTTCTTTAGAATATGAAATCGTATAGAATTGGTTACAATAATTTTTTCTGTCCGATGAACCTACATATAAGCGAAAAACCACTTCGGACTTATGGGTGACCATACGAAATTCATTCATCAAGGATATCATAAGAATTGGTCTTAGACCAAATCTAGATTTTTTATTTGTTTGTTTTGAAATTTTGTATGCTGAACATCATGAGTTTCGAAGAAAATTTAATTATGGTGGTGAAAAAAGAAAAATAATAATTTTGTGGTCTCAATTTATTATTAATTCAGTTAACAAAACTAGTTGAAATTTCATCTGGACGCAGTCACCAATGGTCATTGTGTTCACCATGTTAGTGGCTACGATTATGACACTTCATCACCATTTTTGTGCGGGTTGGCTGCGATGCATTCTGTTCCAGGGAAGGAGTTTCTGGCTCGGCGATGATGATCACTCAGGACAAACTTCTGTATATATATTGAAGATAGATAGATGTAGATTATGATGGTAGAGCAGAGTTCCAACCACTGACATATACAACATGCACTGCTTAATTTTCTATTTTAGGTGGACGAATTTTGTTAGCAGGTATGTTGCAATTATCTTAATTTCAAGTTTTATTTTCCCTTTCATATTCATATTACAAGTGTTAGGAATATCTGGTACGTCTGTAAACTAAGTATCTATTTAGTTTGGTAGACACTGGTGCGAATGTTATGCTGAGGAGCGTAGGACTTATATGGTTCCAAGTTGGGGCGAGTATACTCTCAGGTAGTCAGTGTAGTAACCGAAATGAAGACGTTAAGTCGTGATTAAGAATTCATGTGAAGTGGTAATAAAGAAACAGCACTAAGTGAGAGACAAACAATCATATTTATATTAAATTACACTGTAGGTTTAAAATCAAGTTGGGTAGTTCCGGACTCTAAATTGTACTGTGTAGTCTAGGATAAATAATTTGTGAATGGGAGTGTGAATGATTAACGAATAATACCTGCTTTGCTCCTGCGTATGTCGCACTCTATTTCCTTAAGGAACTGACCTTAACATTACATCTGGTTAATATGCGTGCGTCGCAAATACATTTTAATGTATGAGTTCCAAGATAACAACGGTTCAGCGTAAAGGCCTAAACACAATTACGACGACCGGCAACAACTATGAGCAGCAACCACTGTCAAAGTCCTCCGTGGACAAACATGAAACACAATTGCAGCGATAACGAAAAAAAAGAAGATATATTTCCTTGATGATAGTGAATCGTTTTTTCGCAGGCTTTTATATGAATCCCTCAACCATTTCCAGTGCTTTTTACAAAGATCTGCTGAAATATAATTTTAATTAATTAATTAAGTTTCCAACACTTTTCAATAATTCTCTATATACTTGTTGAGTTTAAGGTTTGCGAAATATCTTTAAACGTTTTCGCCTTTTTATCGGTTCTTTGAAATTGTCGATTATTTAAGTTGTATAAATATTCGTGTGGATGCACGCACTCAATCAACCGCTCTTCAAAGCTCATTTTTTGTTTGTTAACTTTCTCTTATTTTTTCGCGTTTTTCCTGCTTGACCAAGCCAAACCACTGGCACTCAATCACAAATGGCCAGTAATCAGTACGATAAATTTAAAGAGCTATAAAAGTAACCAAAGTTCAACATTATGTAGTTGGCAGGCCTGCAGTTGGCGATGAAATTAGAAATTTTACCAATCGCAGCGATGAGCGAAAATGTGGTCATCGCCGGTAGTCGCAACTGTTTTCGATTGGATAGCAAAGGGATGGTTTTAATTTTTTGACAGTGATTGTTGCTTGTAGTTGTCGCCGGTCATCGCAATTGTGTTTAGGCCTTAAGTCGCTTTCTTCAACCTGCGTGTGGGAAGAAAGTAGCGAAGGTATGATTGAATGTATATGCGTGCGTGAATATAAAATAAATGTTTGCTGTATACTCAAACGTTGCTCTCCTTTTTCCACAGCTCCCCGATAAGAGCAGCTAGGTAGTAGGTAAGCTACTACATTCCAACGTATGCAATTATGTGTATATACATACAAGAATGATTATATGTACCAGTACCTACAAAAAAGAAGATCTGTGTTTAGTCAAAATTCTACCTTTCTAAATTTTCCTTTTATCGCTTTTATACAAATTCAACAAATCCCAAAACCATTTGAAATAATTACCTTTATTGGAACCTTATCTCCTATAACAACAAATATTTCTTAAACTTGATTTTTAAGGAAATAAAATTAAGCAATTTTTGTTTGCCCATTCTTAAAATTAAACAAGGAAAAAGCTAGAATTGGTATGAAACCAATTCTTACGATAATTTAGATGAATGCCTATATGTAATTTCGCATAGTCAACCTTCTGTGCAAGTAAGTGGTTTTTCGGATATATTTCTATTTCTATTTGTCAGACAGTAAAACTGATTATAACCAATTTTATAGAATTTTATTTTCTGAACCAAAACGTCTCGGACTGATGGTCTTCACAGTATACGTAAAAAACATAAATTTTTATATTATAATACCAAGTCCATTTTTGAAATTTTATTTAATATTTTTATGAAAACGCCATACTCAGCTCACTACGTAGACGCGCTCTTAGGCAGTATCCAAATATATAGAAAAAACTAAATGTTTGTATGTCAACCCTATGAAGGGGCTACCCGATTTATCCGATTTTTGAGCTTAAATATCTATCATTTATTTTTAAAAAGCCCGCACAATTTTAGTTCTCTAAGTAATCACATGCTCTCGAGTTATCGTGAGGACAGACAGAAGGACGGACAGATGAACAGAGCGAAAAGACTGATGGGCATGCGGATACGCAAAAATCAAATTAACTTTTAATATATTATATACGTGGGTGTTGAATCCATTTTGCTCTGCCAGCAATTTTTCTATGCTTTACAAACGGAATGACAAACTTTGTATATCCTATAGATTTCATCTATGGTGGAGGACATAGAAGGGATTACCAATATTGTCTTGTTATCTATCATTTGTAAAATCTACTTAACTATGGTGGATTTCTTATAGAACTTGCTATTTGAAATTCAGCGAAATAACGTACTTAAGCAAAAAAAAAAAAAAATACTACTGATAAGTGATCTCACCTAAATGGAAGCAGTTTCAGTATGTCAGCGGTCCATGTTATAAGCTTCAACCTGATTGCCAGTTTACCTACCTCGTTCAAGTGAGAGCAGAAAAGGGCTCACCTTTTTAACTTTAAATGCCTTCAGTTGCTGGAAGCTTTTTGACCATCGAGATACATAAACTTATTATGTAATATTTATTCAATCTTGTTAATTATTCGGTTCAAAGCAAGTCTCTTAATGTTCTGAGACCCAGAGCAACTGAACTGTTTGTTTTTAATTAGAAAAAATAGAAAAAGCAAATGTCCATAGCTAATCCAGTTGTAACAGGTAGTCAGAAATATATCTCTACACAGTGCTTCTACAAAGTTTTCAGAGAAACATTACAAAGAAACTAGAAAGTTGATACAGTTCTCGTGACAAAAAAAGTTTTGAAGCTTATAAGCTTTCTATATTCATTGTAGATATGTAGAGTACATATGCAGTTCAATTATAAAGTAGAAACGTAATATAGTAATAGTCATTTTTCCCATCGGATGTGGTTTGCAAATACTTTGGAAAATTGTTCATACATGAGACTATTGAGACTGAACATGTGGAAATTAGAATAGGGCCGCATAAGCGTTAGCAAGTGTAAATTCGCTACAACAAACTATGAGAAGCCTAACAAGTTTTTATTCTTGAAAGTTTAGAAATCCATATGAATATCGAGCACTGTGGAGCACATTTATGCATTCCAGTCTAACCATCCAGAAGAGAATATGAAAGCATTACGATGAAAGCTCTGAAAAATAACTTTCACATAACGTATATATATATGTATGTATGTGAATAAATGACACATGTTCTAAGTTGTTGGGAATCCTACTTTGGAGCAATTGAATTGAGTCTGAACAGCCGTATTATTTCAGACCCACCAACCCAATTTTAAGAAATATAGTAGAATTACTACAAGAGAAGCTCCCTATTTCTTAGAATTAACAGAGAGTATTGTTTCTGTTCGCCGGATAGCATGAAAGGTAGTTCTCCATTTGAACTTGATGGAGCTTGATTGCTGTTTCTTGAACCCAGCTTTCAAGCTTTTAAGAAATCCATTTCTGAATGAACTTATTCGATTCGTTTACTTTAGTTAGTTGAAGTGCATAAGAGTATACACACTACATGATGAATGAGGCGCGACGCTCCATAGTGATGTGACTTCGCGAGAGAATTTTAGTAGCATAAGCTTCATGAAAGCGTAGTATTTTGTGAAAAAGTGTAGTAAAGTTATCGTCAAAGCTTTAGATGAGGTAGAACTACGAAAATTTCTTAATTTCATAGTATTGAGAGCTTTAAAGTAGCATTTAAGTTGATTTCTTCGAAAAATCTAAACAGAGTATTCGAAATTTACTTCATTTATTTATTTTTCAAATACAAAATTTAAAACACATTAAAAACAGAAAATAACACAGGTTTCCTACAGAACTATAGTTATTATGTTGTACATATTTTTAATAAATTCTTTCTTTGCTTGATAAACATAATAATGCTTTTAGTAGGTATATATTCGTAGTCTTTTATAACAGCCATTAGTAAAATTAAATTTTGCAAAATATTTAAGTAAATTTTCAGAGGGCGTATACAGATTGTTTTGATATTTAATTTATTTCGTGCTTTATTTTTTAAGTAAGCAAAAAGAGAAAAGGCACGTTCTGATGCTGCAGTGCTATGAAGCAGATATGCAAGAGTGAGCTTGTATTCAGAAATATTGTTATATATTGCTCTAAAGTGTTAAAATTTTCGATATATTAATCCAAGATTGAACAATATCATCAGATTTTTTTTAATTTTGATTACCAATTATCAGTTTCCATTCATTGTTTAAAATTTCTAAATTTATGTTATCATTTATGGGGAATACGTTAATTAATGGTTAAATTGTTACCATTGTTCTGGACTGTATTTTACGTGGATCCAAGTATTCTAAAAGTTTAAACTTTTCATCTTCAAAATCGAACCGATTTAATATTTGTCTGCATAGTTCTCTGTAAAATGACACCAAGTTGTGTTTAATTTGTGAAAGATCATTACTTAAAAGATCGATAGAATTCTCACACTGAAAATTTTACTCCAAAAACATATCTGATTCTTCTAAATGTCTAATTAGATCCGAAAAATTAACGGTAGTTCCACCAGATTCAAACGAAATTTTGTTTTAAGGAAATGTTCTTGCAATAGCGGTCTCAATACGTGTATTAGAGTGTTTTCGGATTTAAATAATTTATTCATATTGTTTATTATATTCAAAATATATTGAAGGAAATATAAATAAAATTTCGATTCAAGATTAATCAAAAACTCTCTGTCCCACTTACTTTAAGAATTTTTTGCAACTCAAAACTAAATACTTCTTGAAATTTTACAAAATTTCCCCTATTAAGAAATTTCTCTATTTTTATACCCTAGATGAAATCATCGGGGTATACTAAGTTTATCGTTCCGTTTGTAACACCTCGAAATAATGATGGTAGAGCAAAATGGATTGGACACTCATTCATAATATTAAAAGTTATTTCGATTTTTGCATGTCCGTCCGTCCGTCCGTGCGCACGATAACTCGAGAACGCGTATACTTAGAGAGCTGAAATTTTGTACACGGACTTTAAAAAAAAAGTAAAATTAAGTTCGAAAATGAGAGTCCAAGACATTTTTATTGTACTAAAAACTTCTGCAGAATACGAAATCCTATAAAATTGGTTATAATCATTTTTTCTGTGCGACGAACCGTTCTAGAAATGTATGCGAAAAACGACATCAAAGTCAATACTTGAATAGATCGGTGACCATACGAAATTTAATACGGGCATTCATCTAGGATATCCTAAGAATTGGTCTTAGACCAATTCTAGCTTCTTTACTTGTTATAAGTATATTTTTCATTGCATAATAGGAAAATAAGTGCAACGAATGGCAAGTGCACCCCAAATAAAAAATATGGGGGTTTAAAGCTAATCGAGCTTTAACTTCTGACAGCTCACTTTTCATGACAGACGCGTTATCCGTCCCAACCCCTATAATGTTGGAAACAGGTATTTGTAAATTTCGAAAATATTTTACTACTGCGGTATAAATTACTTCAGCTATCGACTCTTCCATAGTATCGGACAATAACAACTAAACTTTTGCTTA
The DNA here is from genome assembly GCA_963924295.1 of Dioctria rufipes. Taxonomy (NCBI): domain Eukaryota; kingdom Metazoa; phylum Arthropoda; class Insecta; order Diptera; family Asilidae; genus Dioctria; species Dioctria rufipes. The sequence continues at coordinate 115,245,264 of OZ002741.1, forward strand.
CTGAAATACCTGTAGTTTCATCTAATAATATGGAAAATTTACAGCTGCGAAGAGTATCACATAATATTTAAAAAAAAAAAGGGACGCAATTACGTCATTAATCATCGCGGTTGCCTTTTTTCTTACACATTTTTTATCCTGTATTTCTGCGGCAGACTCAGAACATATTTCTTTTATTAATTGTGGGAGGGAGGAATCCATAACTGTAATAGGTAAATTACGCTGGATTAAGTACATTACGCACATTACTTCTAATTCTTTTTTCCTTTTATATTTTGTAAATAAAGGCATCTGCTTTATAGCTTCTTCGATTGACCTTGATTTATTAATTGTTGGTAATTTATTTTTATGAAACAAGGAAGAAGCATGTCGATCTAAGGGTGTAGCGTATTTGCAAATTGTTTCTTACAAGTTTTACAAAAATCGCTGGCATCAAATATTTTAGCGAAGGACGATTTACTTCCCATATCTTTCAATATCGTTGCTTATGTTTCACTGTTTTGTTGTTGCTAGAAACAACAAATTTGTCGATTAAACTACTAATCTTAAAAAACAACAAATACTTTAATATCTCAGATTCTTCGGATTTTTTCTTTCTGTTATCATTACTTAATTCAGCAGTCTGACTGTTGGTACTGACACTTACATTCTCTTCCTCTATATCTAAATTTCTTTGCTTTTTTTGCTCACAGCTTGTTTGTGTCATTTGCGTACTAAATAAAATTTCTGCTTTATATTCGTATTCATATTTTTAAAATTTTAAATATCTTACTTTTAACTTCTCTATGATTATCTTTGTAAAAATTTTTCCACGTACATATGTTACTGGAAATGATGAAATATTCAGCATTATAAAGGGTTTTCCAATAAGAGGTGTTATTTTGATATTGAAAGAAAAATGCCATTTTTTGAGATAAATGACCGGATCTTTATTTCATTATAAAGAGGAAGGTATGCCGTTGGAAAATAACATCAGCCAAATGACCACCACGACCACGCCTACAGGACCATATCCTTTTCATGAAATTTTCCATAACCAAATCGCAAAGTGGCTGCCCTATGTCCCCTGGAAGCGGAAAGGAACAACAACAACAACAACAAAAAATCGAAATGTTCGAAACGAGGAGTGAGCAAAAGCAGGAAGTAGTGTATGCTGTAACGTGTCAAAGTTTATTAATACTAAGAGTTACTTTCCCTTCTTTTTTTTTCGCTAAGTTTTATTACGCCTTGCTTTGAACAATGCACGATAAATCGTCTAAAGACTGAATAGCTACTTCACAGGCCTAACATCTATTGGCAAAAGATACTTTCGGACTACCTACCTACGACGCTTGAGCCCTATTCTGAAGAAATCAACTTAAGCTATCGTCTTAGCTAATTTGCATATATACATATAACAGGTCTAAGGTTGTTAACGAGACCGGAACAAATAAAATAAAATAAAATAAATAAAAAAAACCCCTCTTGGGTCATATACCCGATATACAAAGATACACTGCCTAGGACCTGAAGGGCTTATTCATGCAATCCAATACAATTAATATATTCAAAGATTACCTTAAATTCGCTATGACAAGTGACTACAAGCCGTACTAAAACCTGGCGGAAACCTTCGTGGATGGCGGAAATCTCCCAGTATGGTATGCACTCCTACTTCCTATCCTTTGAACAGGGGGTTTTAGACATCTTTGTTTGAAAAAAAAACACTTGCTCCGATTCCACAATTATTTTATTTAAAAAAAGAGTGCAAACCCTGATGATGTCTTAAGCAGACGAAACGCGTAGGTTGTTACTCATTTTTTAAATAAAATAATTGTGGAATCGGAGCAAGCGTTTTTTCTCAAACAAAGATGTCTAAGAATATATTCCACCAAGTGTTAACACATAAATCGATAAATGTGAGGGGGTTTTACTCTCGGCCTTCAATTTTTTTCATTACATATTGCTATAATCTTCAACCACGGGTAAATTTCTGGAGATGATGATGTCGCTGGTACATATACACATGACTCAACTTAGTTTAATAAGCATAATTCAATTCATTAATAATGAATGAAATTTGTCTGTAGGTATGTATATTTATCTATAATTCTAGTTTAATTTCAAGATATATCATTGATGGAGCAGGTAAGTTTAATAAACCTAATTCAAGTTGTTAATCAAATGATTTAGCTTTGAGTTCAGCGGAATCTCAGCTCCTAAAGCAGGTAATTTAATGCAAAACAAAAAACAAAGTTCAATATCTTTCAATATTTTATCACACGCACTATTCATACATAATTCTATTATGATTTTAGATACAAGTAGCTTTTGCTATGCTTTTGATCGGGTGTTCATAACAGATTTTTATCTGAATTTTTTAAGAAAATCTCCGATTTTGGTTGAATTAAAATATAAAAGAGTTGTTTATGACATCATTTATTTTTTTTTTTAATTATGCTATCCCAACGTTTCGACTCTTAGTTCTTGAGTCCTCTTCTTGTAATCTAATTTATTATAACCTTAAGGTAATATTGTTTGTATTTTTAAAAAGTGGTCTATATATGTTTGTATTGTCTTACAGCCCCAAGAAGAGGACTCAAAAACTGAGAGTCGAAACGTTGGGAGAGCATAATATAAAAAAAAAATACTATAAAAAATGTCCTAAACAACTCTTTTACATTTTAATTCGGAGATTTTCCTAAAAAATTCACACAAAAATCTGTTATGATTTTAGGAAAATCTCAGCTGATAGCGCCGTTAGGTTTAATGAATCTAACTCAATTTATTAATCAAATAATATCACTTTGATTTCAGCGGAATCCCAGCTACTAGCGCAGGTAATTTAATGAGTAAAATTCAATTTATCTGTAGATGTGTATTCTTATCACACGCACTAGACATATATATGTTTCTATTATAATTTTAGGAAAATCTCAGCTGATCAAAACCGACCGAAAGAGTAAACCGTGTCATCAAGACTATGATCGCACAATATGTTGAAAACGATCAACGTAAAGGCGAAAACACAATGAACGCGGCAGGCATCGCGTCGCTTTGACAGTTCTCCGCGGCAGACGCGTGTAGGATTTGAGCATGGCCCAATGGACGCGTCGCGTTGGTACTCTTAAGATTTATTTATAAAAAGAAAAAGTGATAAAAAAGCTTGAATTATTATTTAAAAGTGAAATAATGGATATATCAGAGTTATTAGATGTGGCAGCTCTTGCGTTTGTAGCTTACCAAGCATATAAACAGTTTAAAATCATCCCAAAGAACTGTCAAAGCGTCTGCCGCGCGCTAAAAGTAGAACATTGCTCTACTTTCGCGTCGAATCCGGCAAGCGCGGCAGCCATTTGGCCAGCACGAACTTAAACACGTATATTCTATTGAACTGTCAAAGCGACGCGACGCCTGCCGCGTTCATTGGGTTTTCACCTTAACTGGGACGAGTTTCTGTTAGCACTCAACACTAGTCAGAAAGAATCTACCGGATACACCCAGCATTTCTTAATTATGGTCGAGAATTGACTCTTCCCGCTTCTCTCTATAGCCAGCAGAATATCGCCGACACAAGTACAACGTCCCCTGAGGGAAATCAAGCAAAACTCAGGGACATATTTGATTTAGTCCGCCAGCATGGGAAGGGCATTTACAAAACAAAGCCACCATTACAATCTACGCCGTCGAGCATGGTGTCCTCAGGTCGGAGATCAAGTATTGAGAAAAGAGAGACATATGTCATCACGCATAAAAAATTATAATGTCAAACTGGGACCGAAATATGAGGGACCATTTACTGTCACTAAAGTGATTTCTCCTGTGATAGTACTACTTAAAAACAATACAAGTAAAGGCAACGAGGGAGCCCATGTAAAAGATGTGAGGAAATATAATGAACGAGTGGATGATGCCGTTGGAAGTAAGGTTTATAAGGCAGCCACAATTATAGAATATTTATCAGTCAGCAAGATGAGTTTAAAGCGACACGCACTCCAAAACTACCCGGACAATTCAAAATATCCCGGAACCGACCGTCAGGGTTATAGCACAGCCTATGAAGCCTACGCTCACAAATATAGACAAAAAATCCAGCATCAGTTTACCAGCATCAAGTCTACCAGCCAAGCGGAAAGTGTTTTTAATATGGGGCAAGGAGAAGAAATTGTCGCAATGTTACCACGTGGAGATGAAAGCGACGCGTAGATCTGAATTGAAATCAGACATCCAGCGAAAAATAAATTTCAAGTCGTTCAAGATGACTACTGAAGCAAAAATCCAGAAGAAATCACCAGGAAAGCCACTAGCACTACCAGATTTACGAAATCAAATCATCGTACCCAGAAATAACCAAAGGGAAGTCACAAAGTCGCCAAAATAGCCAACCCAAGCCTCCAGTCCAATTATAGCAGCACTACCTAGTCTTCCAGACCTGAATCAAGAACTGGTTATACCGTCAAGCCCTGTGACAATGAACGTGCCTTTATCAAGTACTCCAGTCATGCAGCCAGTAGATAAGCCCGGCCAAGGTCCATCCGTCACCCCGAACCACCTGAAACTTGACCACAAACTCATCATCGAGGACATCATCAAACTGAAGCAAAAGCCCATCCTGCACATGACGCGTAAATTGTTCACCCCACAAACTAAAACTGCTGCTGGCTATGTCCGGATTTTACGACTACCGGAAGGACAATATATTCTAAAATACCAAGTGACCCGAACCTGAACTCACAGCTCTATAAATAAGCATTATGTACCATATGTGTTATTTTCTTTGAAGAGATGAATTTTATTTATTTTTGTTATATGTTTTGTAATTTTTGGAAAAATGAATTATCTAAGTTTGTTTGTTTGTTTTATTTTATCTAATAAAAAAATTAATTATCTAACTTTATAAAATAGAAAATTATTTAAATTCTATGGTAGGAAAAGGAAAAAGATAAATGTGCTATCTAATAAATCATTACGATAGGTATAGATATAGGCTAGGAAACTCATGTTATTTTTTTAAGGAAGGGGAAGATGTAACGAAGTCACATGCATGGCATACATAGGGTAATCTCCGCATTTTCCGCACTCATAAGTGCCTACATTTATTCAAAGCAAAGTGGAGATCCTCGTATACAGACCACTCTATAGCCATACGTATTGTATAACTACAGTCATTCATATGATTTCTCTCCACAGAATAAATCATCCAAGCAATACGTGATCACTCACAGTGGAAACAAGAGGGGCAGACTATTCGACAGCGATTACAGTCTTCGGGATCATATAAATAGGAGGTCATCAGAACAGGAAAATAAGTAGATATTCAACCGCAGTACCAAGCACTTACCAGAACCATAGTACCGACCTAGTACCAGAAATCCGAGCTAGTACCGGAAATCCGAGCTAGTACCAGTACCGCAGTCTCGAACAAGTCCGAAGTGAACTCAGCTGCCATCTCCAGTACCACCGTTGAGGGAGCTACATGCCCCTGGCCAATAAATAAGCAGTCCCTAGTTGGAAATTTGTCAGTTGCCTCCCAGCAGCTCGACAAGGCATATCGTCCGTGTGCTAGCGCAAAGTCGTATTCTCGCTTCGTGCGTGGTCTGACGCTGTACATTTCTTCTTGTCCTTGCCCTAGCGTTAACGCTACGACGTATTCTCGCTTCGTACGTGGGCCGACGTTGCACAACTTACTCCCGTGTTAACGCTACGACGTATTCTCGCTTTGAGCATGGTCCGACGTTACACAAATTTCTCTAGTGCTAGCGCTACGATATACTCTCGCTTCGTGCGTGGTCCGACGTTACACTACTTCCCCTCGTGCTACGATACGAGGTATTCTTGCTTCTTACGTGGTCCGACGTTACACAATCTCCTCTAGTGGAGCGCTACGACGTATTCTCGCTTCGTGCGTGGTCCGACGTACATCTTCCCGTGCCCTCCGCATAAAGGCATACACGCACACCTCTACAGACACACAATCAGTGTGAACTAATTATGCCTTAATATAGCTGTGTAGTGAATAAGTCATTGAATTAGAGTAGGGCAAATATTAATGTTATTTGCTTAGGAGGAAGAAAATAAAAGCATTTGGATTCTAATAAAAGCATACAGTGCTCTCATTTTATTCTACCAACGTCGTGGGATTATGATTTTACGCTGGACATTCTCCTAACTATTCGCAACAATACACGACCCGACGTTACAATGTCTTCACATCAATTTAAAGCAGGATTCAAAATTGTTCGACGCGGGTCATAATTCAAAACCAAATTCGAGCAATGCATGTGTTTCTCAAGTAGTAAAGGTTAGACCATTCACAGTGAAACACAGAAATAAGTCTGCCCATGACAAGTCCTCGGGAAGAAAAAATTCAGTTCCAAAAAGGCGCTGTTGGGGTTGTGGTCAAATGCGTTTTGCAGTCAATTGTCCTTATAAAAAGATAAAATGCAAAGTGTGTAATAAGGTTGGTCATAAGGACGGCTATTGTAATTGTTTTGGCGAAAGTAAAAATAACAAATCCAGATTACAAATTAATACGTTTATCAACCGTAAGGAAATCGAGAGGATTTTTTGTAAACCACACATCAATGGAAGAAAAACGAAAATATATTGAAATTCTCATCGATGAAAAAGACGCAACTTAACAAATTAACACTGCATCAGATATCACTATCATATCAGAATCAATGTGGTGTACTCTTGGAAAGCCCACACTGTCACCAGCTGACCATGTTGTAAAGAATGCTTCAGGTGAACACATGCATTCACTTTTCAAATTTCACTGTAAAGTAAGTTTCGAAAGCATCAAATGTCAATTTATTTGGAATAGATTTAATGGAAAAATTCAATTTATGGAACACATCATCTGTGACCAATCATCAAATCAAACAACTATTGACGAAAAGCTGAATACATTAAAAAAGTAAATTTCCACTTGTATTTATAGATAAATTGGGACTTGGAACGAAAACAAAAATTAAATTATATACAAGGAATAACACAAAACCTATATTTCGTCAAAAGCCACCAATCGCATTTGCAGTAACAGCATTGGCGGATGAAGAACTGAAAGACTTCCCTCTGAAATCATTTCAGCCGTTAACTATTCAGAATGGGCTGCTCCAATGATAGTAGTTCGTAAACCAAACGGAAAAATCCGTATTTGTGGTGACTATTCTGCGGGATTCAATGCAGTATTGGAAGCTCACAGATATCCGTTACCAACACCAAGCGATAACTTCTCTAAGCTATCTACAGGTAAAGTTTTCGACCCAGCGGTCAGAGAGGTCTCTTCGGTATGGTTAACTCTGATCGCCTACCATAGAAGTTCAATGTTGGAGGTCACACCAATTGCCCATATAAATACTTTTTATAAAAAGTATGTGTGAATTATATGGTGGCAAGATAACTCATTGCGCTTTGAAATTGGGTGAGTGCTCCCCCTTTTTTGCCTGGCGGCATATGGATAAACCAAGTAAAAGTTCCATGAAGGAGATTTCTGGTCTAACAGACTGAAATTTATTGAAAATAATTTCAATAAATTTACAAAATTTTAATCCGGAGTTGGAAATTATTGTGGCCAATGACGCTTGCAATTATGGGCTAGGTGCATGCATTAGGCATCGCAGGCCGGACGGAACAAAGCAATAAGCCATGCAGCAAGGTCATTGACACGCGCTGAACGTGGATACAGTCAGATCGAAAAAGAGGCATAAGCGCTTGTATTTGCAGTAAAGTAAGGTACGGTCTGCAAAGCGTTATTATTTGGGTCACAAGCTTGATCCTAGTTTCACTTCAAAAAACTTTTGGTCTAATTTAAAAAGCTTGGGCATTCATGGTAAACATATCCTAACTTGTGATTTTGATAGAAATGATCTAAATGAACATCTCACTTCGTCTTCAGCAGTGCTATTCCGAACTGCTTCTGACTTTTTGCATGCAACTCCTCAATCACTATTAGGTGATGGTTTCAGTTTCCGCTGCGTAGATTCATTAGGGGTTTGTATTTTGTAATGTCATTAATTCGATCAGTTCGAACGGTAGCGGGCCGGAATACAGCCCTCCGGTTTTCGTAAAATTACTTTTGCCTGTTATAATACCTGTTGTCAGGCACATCTTTAACACTGCTTGGCAGTTGTTTTAACCATTGCTAAAAATACCTCCCCAAGTAGCATGTCTGACTTCAGACCTATCAGCCTATTATGTTTTCTGGCGAAAGCCCTGGAGAAGCTCATATCAATTCAGATGCTTCAGTATCTTGAACAACGTTCGTTATTATCTGCTTGTCAATGTGGCTTTCCTCGCAAACACAGCTGCGAAACAGTTTTACTGAAAGTTACCACCGATATTCGTGAAGCGCTTGATAAGGATGATATGGGAATTCTTGTTCTAATGGACTTTTCTAAAGCTTTTAACAGTTACAATCACAGTAAATTATTGCAAAAATTAGCTTCGAATTCACCTCATCTACGCTTTCAGTTATTAACAGATTTTTATGTAGATGAACACAGCAAGTGAAAATACATAATTGCCTTTCTAATGCAATAAATTTGACATGTGGAATCCCCCAAGGCTCTATTCTAAGACCGCTGCTATTCAGGCTTTATATTAATGACTTACCGGTTTTTATACGCTATGCTAATATACATTTTTATGCGGATGACGTGCAGATCTTTATGAGCTGTCCTATTGACTTGTCTGAGGATTGCAAGGTCAATAGTGATCTTTAGCGGATAAATGAATGGTCAGCATTAAACGACCTTGTATTGAACGCTGAAAAGTCTAATTATATGCTAGTACACCAAAGAGGTTTGGATCCGTGAAATTTTTCTCCTGCTGTTCCTGGAAATACCCCGCTACCCCACTTAGAGCATATAAGGAATCTTGGTATAATACTACACTCTCGGATGAGCTTCTGTAATTATGTAAATAGCGCATTAGGAAAAGTGTATGGTGGGCTTCGTTGTCTTTGGCTCTCAGCACATTTACTTTCTGTTAGTGTTAAAATTAAAACCGTCTTAGCGTATCTTTGCAATGGTATCAGATTGTTGCCTTCCACTAGACATGTGGATATTTTGTTTTCCCGCTACCGTACAGTATTGGGCCAACATTCCTAATTTATTCATCTAACTCGCAAGTGGAACTCTCTTCCTGTGAACTTCAATGCATGGAGTCAGCCGGCATGTTTAAGAGGCTTCTTTTTCAATACTTATTGAACGAGAATTAGGCATACGTCCGATGAGCTTGAGAAATGTGTAGTGTATTTAGGTTTGTTTGTCAGTATAGCAGTAACTGATATAGGTTAGTACTTATTTTTTATTTGTATTTTCATAATGTATTCATATTTCCCAGTTTTGAATTTTTCTTAATTTTTGTATTTCATTATCGTTTAATCTAATTTTTCTTTTTTATCTTTCTTTTATTTTATTTTGCTGTTTTGTTTTTCTCTTTTATTTCTTCTTCTTAGTAGCATTTCCTGGTAGGAATTTTTAGATGTACATGCTGAAAAAATTTATTTGTTGTGCATTATCCTTGAAATAAAATTGAAATTGAAATTGAAACTTGGTTCTGTGACTATGTGTTGTAACTGAAAAAAAGGGAAGTAGTGTTACCACAACAAGTTCCATTTAAACCACTGCGTTGAAAACACATTTGAAGCAAGACGGAAGAGTAAACATTCAGTCGTCAAGACGTCTAGATATCAATCACAGACAAAACGGCAATCTATCACACACAAACAGCAAGAATTTTCACAACAAACACTTTACTTATTTTTTTAAAAATATATATATAATTCTCGATAACTTGTTTTTTTATTTGTTCTTCCTTAAAAATATATATATAATTCCCGATAACTTTTTTTTTAAATCTTTTTCCTATAAAATCATTATTTTCACTGACTATTACTATTACTTCTTGTCTCGATCCAAATTTTAAAAACTTACTAATTAGATCAAACTCAGCCGACTCACTTACTAACTGCTAACTGAAACTCAACTCAGCTCCAAGTTTATTACACACATATCATAAAAAAATTCTTATTCTGCAAAAAAAAAACATCGTCATCCCCTCATTAATGCATTTTGTAATTAAACAAAAAATGAATTAATCATCATTTTCCATATTTCACTTTGAACCACTTCTAGTATCGATATGTTGTGACATTTGATCCGACTTAAGGCTAAACTACAATAGAAGTAAATAACTTTACAAAATTAAACGAGACGGAGGTTTACTTACGAAAAATTGATATTTTTAGCCTAAATATATAGCACATTCCGTAAGAGTTATTATCTTGATATTTAATGTTTTCAGTTTTAAAAAGTGATAAAAGTGAAAAAATTAACAAGTGGAAGTTGATTTAATTGAAGATTTGTGCTTTCCATTAATTCGCAGTACCATTTTTATTCCATTTTAATTTTTACATTGCACTTTCAATCATTTAGTAATAATTTAATTGTTTGGACACATCGCGTTCTTACTGAATGAGCGATTCTTAGGGCACTATACCTACAGAAAATTGGATATTTAAACTTAACGAAAGTTCCCCTCACACGAGTTAAAGTTAATTTGTGTACGCCTGTTAAATTAAAGGGCGCGTTCGCTTTACGTAAGTAAATGTACTTACGTATACTTCTATTGTAGTTCAGCCATTACATTCTGCAAAGTTATTAATACGGATCAGATTTCTTATGTCACAACAAGTGGAATGGTGTTATATGGTTTCGTGATGCTATGTTGATGACCATGTGAAGCAAGACCATAACAATATCCCTCCTTTAAAAAAATGTGTGTTATTTTTTGAAGAGGAATAACATACTTCACAATCTGATCATAAGGACGTAACGAGATGTTAGTTTTATTTATTTATATATAGTCCCAGCGGGAAACGGAAGCAATTCGGATGCATTCTATGGAAGGTATGGAAGCAATGCGCTCTGATACTAAGTTCATTTCTTTTAAAGCATTGATGTGCTACGACGGGAAGGTATATAAGATTGCTATGTATATACCTTACCTCTGCATGACCTGTAAGGTGAAAGGAAGCTTTCCTTATTAATTCTTTGGAAGGTGAAAGGAAGCATTCCTTATTAGTTTTTTGGAAGCTAAAAAGAAGCATTAATTTTAAATTCTTCGTAAGGTGAAAAGAGTAATCCTTTTAAATTCAGTGGACGCATTCATTCAGCCATTTCAGAATAGTGAACGGAACCATTAAGCATGAATTTTCCGGAAGAATGGAAAGAATCGTTCAATTTAGGTAGGTGGGGGGAAGCACTCCTCCTATTTTCACTTAGAGGTAAAAGGAAGAACTTTTCCTGCTTTCTTAGAAACATGTAGAAAATAAACACGTCTTCACATATTCGAATCTCGCACTTAAATGAAAATGATCCACTTCTTCTAAAATAATGCACAAATCATCTACGCACATTTCCTTCCTTCATTGTTCTTAGAAAAACAATAAAACTATATGACTCATTTTCGACTTGCATGCACTCCCTCGAGCTAACCTCTGCAAACATAGCCGCACAAATTTCCATCTCTTTTCGATAACAATACGAACGAATGTATCTACTCATTACCTGTGCCTTCTCTAAGCATTCCATGAAAGATGCTATGCATAACATGCTCAAAAATACGACGCATCAACACATTACGCCATCCTTCTTAAATCAGGTCAACGTAAGGTAAATGGACATATCTATTCAATACCTCTGCCTTCTCTAGGTATTCCCTGAAAGGTATATAACATGTTCAAAAATTAGATTCATTAGCACATTACGCCTTCCTAAACCAGGTAAACGTAAGGTATGTTCATGTACTCGTCACTAATGCTTTCCAGGTAATGTTAATAGTAAACCTTACCTAAGTCAGGCATTCCCATTCTTCCCGCTGGGATAATCTACTTATGGGTTATACCTCTTTTTATACCCTAGATGAAATCTATAGGGGTATACTAAGTTTGTCATTCTGTTTGTAACACCTCGAAATAATGATGGTAGAGCAAAATGAATTGGACACCCATGCATAATATTAAAAGTTATTTTGATTTTTGCATGTCCGTCCGTCCGTCCGTCCGTCCGTCCGTCTGTCTGTCTGTGTGCATAATGACTCGAGAACGCGTATACTTAGAGAGCGGACTTTAGAAAAAAAAAGGAAAATTAAGTTCGAAAATGAGACAAATCGGGCAACTCCTTCGTGGGGTTGCCATACAAAACTTTCGTTTTCCACTATATATTTGGACACTGCCTGAGAACGCATCAATATAGAGAGCTGAAATTTGGTACGTGGCGTTTTCATTGTACTAGCAAATAAAATTTCAAACATGGACTAAATGGGGAACCTCCTTCTTGGTGTTGCCAATAAAAAATTTAGGTTTTTTACGTATACTCTGAAAACGGTCAGTCCAAGACATTTTTATTGTACTAAAAACTTTTTCAGAATACGAAAACCTATAAAATTGGTTATAATCAGTTTTTCTGTGCGACAAACCGTTCTAGAAATATATGCGGAAAACAACTTCAAAATCAAACTTGAATAGATCGGTGACCATACGAAATTTAATACGAGCATTCATCTAGGGTATCATAAGAATTGGTCTTAGACCAATTCTAGCTCTTTTACTTGTTAATATATACTTGAAAGTATGTATACGAGTATTCTAAAAAGATTTTTATAAAGGCATATACAAGTAAATGTTGTTAATAATATTTCTAAATATGTATATTAATTAATACATAGTGAATACCTATTATACAGATATGTATATTCTTAATTTCAATTCGTTTACCATATAATTCCTATACTTACTTATTTTAATAATAATAAAATTACATTTTTTATTTACTTTTTGATCAGTAATGTCGCGTGGATCAGATAACTTGAACGTGACGGTTACACGGTGGAGTATTTGTTTTACTTCGGTGGATGTTCTAATTTTTTGTAGTTTCAGTGGCAACATTTAAAGAGGAAGGTGATCTTAACCATTTGAGTTGGATGTTAATAGTATTTTCAGAGGGTAATGCTGGTGGGGAAGGTGGTTTGAATTGAGTCGCATGTGTTTCAATTTCCACAATTGGGGTTGGTGACTCAACGTCCTGTAGTTTTATTTTTGTTAGTATGGATAGTTTGGATTGTTTATCTACATAATGCCTTTTTCTCAACTCGACCTCTCTTTCTTTTTACTAACTTGATTACCTTAATCATCTCTATTATAGTAAATTATAAGATAGTCAAGAAGCTCAAGCTTAGCGAACTGAGTTGAATGGCTTGCATTTTATTTCCTTCATGACGTTGGGTCTCTAAATTGTGTATTTCTTGCTCTAATTCATATAGGGAGCAGATATTTTCGCTTAGAATTTGGTTAGAGCTTTCACCCAGTAGTAAGATAATTCGGTTGGAACTACTCGAGTTACTCAATTTTTGCAGTAAGCTCTGAATGGTTTCATTTAAATTCAAAGTTTGGGGTTGTATGCGTTCTGGTTGTGATAATTTTATATCGTATTATATACATATTATATATATATGATTATACACATATTATATATATATTATATATATAATATGTATATGATTATATTGATTTAAGTAAATAGATTCCATGTGTTGTGGAAAACAAAATCTCTCCCTTCAAACATAATCCCCGTATTCGTTAGAGGCTGGACTTCGAAAGGTGGAGTTGCTCCGAAAAAAATATAAATGCTGACGCATTAGAACCCTAGTAATAGTCGTGCCATGTCTGGGGAAATATATATACATATTTTATTTTAAGGTTTTAATCTATTATTATATGGACTACGACTTTTCTTTTCCAATTTGAATTTTAGTATTCACTGAATTGAGAACGTCAATCACCTGATATGGTCCTAGCCATACCTAGGAGAGTTTGTGTTTTTTGGCTGCGTTTTTCAGTAATACTTTATCTCCAACATGAAAAGTTATTGGTCGTGAATGCTTATCATAAAGTCCTTTGCAGCGATTTTTGTACATAAGAGGTCTTTGCGAACAATGGCATATGTCTTCTGTAGTTTGTATTTCAGAAATTGGCAATGACTTTGATGATTGTATACAGGCTCCGGTTCTCTTTTCAAATTAGAAGGAAAATCAGCAGTAAAGCCGGATAAACAATCTATTGGGATAAGTTTGCTACTATCGTGTGTACGCTGTTATTATATACAAAAGCTGCAGTTCTTAAAAACTGATACGAAGCCTTTGGATTCTTATCACAATGGTCCTAAGATAATCTACTAATGGTCTCTGAGCTCTTTCTAAGGAGCCATTTGATTGAGGGTGGTACGCGGATGTCTGCAGACCTTCTTGAATAAATCACTTAAGAAATTGGAGCCCTGGTCGGTAACAAAATTTTTGGGTATGCGGTAGCGGGTAATAATTTTATCGAAGAATTTTCGAGCTACAGTTTCCGCCTCTGCATTTTGTATAGCATACCAATCAACAAACTTTGTTAGGTTGGCTTGGAATTTTAGAATGTATTTGTTTCCCGAATGCGTCTCTTCTAGAGGTCCCATGATGTCTAGGTAGATTTTCTTGAAGGGCATTCACGCTGTGTCTGTAATAGTCATTGGCATACGTGTTTCTGGGCTGGACTTCATTTTCTGATGCGTAGGACATCTCTTAACGTATATATATCTCTCAACATGTTTTTCCATCGAAATTTCTTTTTGATTCGTTCATACCTTTTCATAACATCCTGATGTCCACCAAAAACAGAATCGTGGTAGTCTTTTATTACCACTCGAATTTCTGTGGGGTCGTGATTATATTGGAAGGTTGGTTGTTAAGACTTGATCCGAGAGAATAAGGCTCTATAGAATTTTGATCAGTATGCTCTAAGTTATAAAAACTTCTATTAAGAGCATCCACGTTTGTGTTGTATTTCCTTGGCTTATACTCGATGGAATAGTCGAACTCAGAAAGCTTGTAATGAAATCGAACTGATTTTGTAGTGGGGTCCTTGGTGCTAAAGACACCTTTCAGGGCATTGTGGTCAGTATATACTGTGAATTTACGCCCTTGCAAAAAACAGCGAAAATTCCTTGTAGCCCAAAAAATATTGTTAGTAATTCTCTCTCAATTCTGGAGTAAATTCTTTCTGCCTTATTTAGAGTCCAACTCGCATAAGCTATAGAGCAATCTTTACCAATTTCTCCCTGAAACAGGACAGCTCCTATAGCTTCCTGGCTAGCATCCGTGGTTAAGTTAAAGGACAGAGTAAAGTCTGGATATATAAAAAGTGGCGGTGAAGTGAGATTTATTTTAATCTCGTTAAAAGCATTCTAGCAGTTTTCAGTCCACGTAAATTTCACATCTTTTCGCAATAAATTAGTCATAGGACGAACAATCTTGGAGAAATTGGGGATAAATTTCTCGTAGTACGAGTAGTTAGCTAAGCCGAGAAAAGATTGAACCTGTCTAACAGTACGCGGGACGGGAAAGTTGTGACTGCATTCTGTTTTTGAGGGATCTGGGAGGGCTCCCTCACTGGAGTATTTGTGTCCCAGATATATGGTATCACGCCTTAGGAACTGGCATTTCTGTGGCCGTAACTTTAAATTATTTTCACGTAAACGATCAAAAACTTTTATCAGTTTACTATTATGATCTTCAAGGTTTTCCCATAGATAAGTATGCCATATAAGTACACGAAATATTCTAGACCATGAAAACCTGTGAGAACATAATTCGTCAACCGTTGGAATTTAGCTGGTGTTCCTTTCAATCCGAAAGGCATTCGCCGAAATTCATAATGCCCATAAGCTGTACAAAACGCTGTCTTGAGTCTGTCTTCAAATTGGCCCGGGCTTATAATAACAAACCAGCCCCAAAGGGTCTTCTTCAAAAATAGTATTTTTATAAAAGGCAAACAACCCAAATTGTTAGGCTTCCTACTGAATATTTGAATATTGAATTCCAAGCTAAATAAGAAGAAAGAAAGAAGGAATTTATATAGGAATTGTGTATGCACAGAATATCTGTAAGAGTGATTGGCCCTTTTATAAAATTAAAAATAAAACAGGGTTTATCTGTGGAAACAGTATCCGAGAGACCAAAAAATTTACTTACACAGCTGCAACAAGAGTAAGGCCAGTGAGGCACACAAGCGGAGGGGTGCCGTCCGTTGAAAAAAAAATTATTGCGGGCGAAAAAAATAATATTAACAACATTTGCCTTTGACAAATATATATTATTTTTAATTCTGATCAGCTAAGTAAATTTTTTGTTGAGGTTGATTGATGATAGCTTCATGTGAACGGAGTTTCAGCAAATTGAAATTAGTAAAAAATTATATCTAATCTGCAATAGGTCAAGAAAGATTGTCGAATGTGGCTGTTTTGGCAGCCGAAAACGAAAAGAGAAGCACTTCGAATTTCGAGAATATAAGTTGGTTCGTGGCGAAAAAAGCTCGAAAAGTCCATCTATAAAATCTTGCAAATATTTCTATCAAACAGATTTCCCTTAATGTTTTTAAATGTACTTTACTCGCAAAAAATTAATAATTATATAAAAATTATAATTTTGTGTGGAATAAATATTATTTACTATTCTTCTCATGATCAATTGTTGCTCCACTTTGTTCAGTAAGTTGATAGACTACGTCAGAATAGTTATATGTATAAGGTTATATTATGTTATGTTATACGTTTGCTTCAGGCGCCAAACGAGTTGTTATGGCTCTGCGTGAAGGAACTGAGGAAAGAAGTGAACTCTTAACCCATTCTTCTACTCTGTGTTTTTGGAATCGTTTCGTAACCGCTTAGAAATTCAATCGCTCATTCACTTACTTATGTGGCCCAATATAGTAACAAAAACAATGCCAATGCTTCACCAAATGTTGAAAAATTCAGACTGTTTCTAAAAGCTGACTGTAATATACCATGACTATGTATACGAGTATACTCTACTTCAAAATTGATTTACATGGAATAAAATTCCTTTTATTTTTAAAGATCAGAAAATACAAGTAAAAATGCTAGAATTAGTCTAAGACTTCTTATGATACCCTAGATGAATGCCCGTATAAAATTTCGTATGATCACCGATCTATGCAAGTTTGATCTTTGAAGTGATTTTTCGCAAAATTTCTAGAACGGTTCGTCGGACAGAAAAACTGATTCGAACCAATTTTATAGGATTTCGTATTCTGAAGAAGTTTTTAATACCTACAATAAAAATGTCTTGGACTGATCGTTTTCACAGTATATATATAAAACCAAATTTTCTATATGATAACACCAAGAAGAGGTTGTGGAACAATTTTTTGATCAGCTTGCCTCAAGGAATCGCGTGGTATACCGGAAGGTATCTTGATCTGAGTCACCCTGTATATATACCTATCTACGTAAGAAAAAAATCTCGAAATTTTTCCTCTTTAGCCACAATTATCTAGCAAGAATTCATTATAAGAGGAATTTGCTCCTTGTCCAGAGACTTAGTCTTAAAATTTATTATTCTCTTTAAAAAGGATTTGAATACCTATCTACGTTATAGAAAGCAATAAAAAGCTGCTTGAATTTTCTTAACCAATATCGTTACGTTAGTTCATAAACCCCACCTATAATGAAAATGCGCTTCTTAACTAGGAACGTAAATCATGAAGTTCAAACAAAAACAATCATTCAAATCTTGCTGCTTTAGCAGCGATAGTCTATCATTATTAGTATTTCATTATCTCCGCTTATCCTAGATCTGCTTCTTGTCAAAAGACTAAGTTTTTAAATTCATCAATCCAATTTAATAGAAATCGTAAAATGTGCATCGTTGTCACCAAAAACATCGTACAGATGTACTTCACTGCTAACAGTGCCCTCTAAATGCGGTTATTTCATTCTTTAAGCATCGTTACTCCATAGTCCACCTCTGTGTGTGAAGAATAGTTTATTTTCTACTTTTTCATGCGGCTTGGCATCAGTTTTGTTTGAAAACTCGTTTTTACATATTTTATAATATACTCGCTTCCCCAATTGTTTCAACGAACCTAGATAACCCGCTGGACAACATATGACGTAGCAGTTCAGACTCGAGCACAATTTCTTATTTCAAGAAAACAACAAAATTAATGATAAATTTACCGACAAAGTGATCAGTATACTACTACAGAAAAGTTGCAAAACAATAACACCAGATGGTCAACGATTGAAATCACAGGGTGATCAGTATTGTATTTTGTATTTTACCCTGAAGGTGTTGATGTAATCTCTAAACAGAAGCGTTATTTTCTATTTACGCTCGCCTCTTGCCTTCTGATTGTTGGATCGAATCTAATTAAGGGTCAGTGGGTAGATTTTAAGCAATTGTTCAACACAACAGATGCTGAAATCACCATACAATTTTATTTTGTTATTATTGAAACTAAAAACGTTTTCATTATTTTTTATTTTCTCATGTGTCCATTTTTTCATTCAGTTAAAAATAATACCTTTATTTAAAATTAAAAACAGCATAATTTTCCTTATACTCGTAATACTTAGCTACCTAAAATACAAGTTAGGGTCCATAATACTTGGGCCAATGAAATATTTGGGAGTATATTTGAAGTACAGTTTCATCCAAAATATACAAGTACAATATAAAAAATGCCTTTACTTTTACAAAAATATATTTACAGTTGTGTATGATATACAAACTATCATATCTGGGCATAATGGCGGCTTCTGGCAATTGCTAGGTACCTACTTTTAAAATGGAAAACGAATGCACCTGAAATCCGGTTACCTTTTCATTATGTGTACACTAGCGAGCTACATAAAATCAAGAATTCTTTAATATTGCAAGAATATTACCCTAACAAAATTTAGGAAAAAATTGTTGACGGAGTTCCATCACTTTACAAAATGTAAAAAATTTTAGTTACCAGAGTTCATTATAAATAAAATCTTAATATTTACATACACTACATATAATTATATACACTCGCATTCCATTATTATTTTTCTACTTATGGCAGTTATTTAGGTATATTTATACAAATAATTTTATGCTGTTCCTACTTATATTTTATGTACAATTGTAGAGGGTCCTTTTACAATATTAAGTTATTGTATAAGAATTAAAAGATACTTTTACTTGATGCTGCATTTTAAATATGGTAAAATAAAATTATTTCCTATTGATACAAGGCTTTTTGTTCAAATCAGACGCTCTATTATTTATGGAATGTCCTTAACGTTAACAGAGCATATTTAAAATAGGTAGTGCATATCATTATGTGTCGAAATGCTTCTACAATTTAATTGGCATAGGTTGAACTGACTGGCACCTCTGTCGCTATTCTTACCGTCTCGATATTTGACACATGAGGAAAGAAGTAAACGAGTATTGTGTAGAATCCTCTTTGAAATTACAAATTAGATAAACTGGAATTAGAAAATCATGGTAGGACTGCCGGTAAGCTTTGACTAACTAGTATAATGGGTCCGATCGTCCAACGTTAATTTTTTAAGTAGTTGTTCTGCGGTGGTGTTAAAGTCACACCAGCAGTTATTCTACAAAGATATATCACCCTTATAATAGTTGTCGACTCACCGAAGTGACAAGCTCCGCAGTCACTCTCACTTCACCTCACTTTTCGTAAAGTGACAGAATAGTATCAGAGCATGCGTCAGGGTATGAATTACATTTGTTGACAGAAGTGAGGTTTCACTTATTTCGTGGAATTGTTGTTATTTTTGAAAATGTTTAAAAGATGTATTTCCGCCCTTTAAGGCCCATTCAGGCTCTGCAAGTTACTTGCACAATTAGATTGCTACATAGGAGCAAGTTCATGTTCACATCCGTCAAGTACTTTTGCTGGAATTTGCCTGAAATGGAACTAATTTTGCAGGAATTTGCATCAAGTGGAACTAAAGTGGAACATTAACTGAAGTCATTCCTTTCAAAATTACATTAACAACAATATTTTCCGGAGATAGCCGTAAATAATTCCGATACGCTTTTCTATCTTCAAGAATGAGTTCTTTGAGAAGAGTACTAAGAGCACCTCATTCATATCTCTGTCGTCATGTAATAACCTTCTTTTAGTGATGGTATATTTATTTATTGTTCTGACTTAATTAGAGCAGTCTTACGGCATTAACTCTAGATTAAACTGTTGATCCTAGAGCAGCCTGACGGCATTAACTCTAGATTAAACTGTTGATCCTAGAGCAGCCTGACGGCATTAACTAACTAAAACAAGGTTACTTTTGATTATTGTATACACACCGGATATTACAACCCATGATCAGTTCAAAACGTATAATTTCATCTGCAGTCTATATAACCTGCGTGTGTATGTGTAAAATATGTACAATTTGATTGTCAACCAGATCGGCAGATCATGAACTGCAGACTGTGGATCTGTAGATAAATAAAACACACACGTGTAGTTCATCGTCAGATAACATTACTGCAGATATGCAAACTGCATACAAAGTGTACAATTTCATCGTCAATCATTATTTTCAGTTCAGTTTGATACTTCGCAGGTAATTGTAGTTTCCCATCGTTCCCAATATGGATAGAAGTACAACATTTACTTCAGAATTCATTGAAGTGTATACAGGAAACATGGAAAGTAAATATGATTCATATTCGGACAGAAAGCTAAAAGAAAAGGTTATCAGGAATAAATAGAAGCTACCACAATAAATAGATAGATAGATAAATACTCCTGATTCTGTTAGGAAATAAATTAATAACCTCATATATGAGATGCTTTGTCTGTGAAGCAATCAATCTTTCACTCAGAAATATTTTTTACTCTTCACTGGTTCTTCTGATAAAAGAATCATTATTACTAGAGTAGCAATTTTCTTTGTGACAAAATCATTTTTAAGATTCGACAGAATTGCTTGATAAACGTTGACAAACTTTACGATATGGACTGAAGACGCAAACTGTAGGTATATGCTAATCGTCAGATTCTCTAAAGTTTTCTGTATGTCATATTTTAAACTTAAGACGTGATCTGATACTAATGGTTGACATAATGCTACTCCTTAGAGATGTTGATATCAGAATATCAGCAGATACACATTTGGCTATAAAAAATTAAGAATGTCAAAATAATATCTTTAAAATTGATCATAATTTCGGCGATACAATCCAGAGAACTCCCTCGTAAAATTTTATATGCAATTTATTTTTTTCTGGGATCGGAATTAAACACTAACTTTATGCACATTTGTTTTAAAAGCTATTATTTCTGCCATAAAAAAGCCATGCCTAAATATTTGTCATTTAATGCTGAAATTACGATTTTGAATCATGAAGAATTCGATTTTTCCAGTAAATATACAAACACTTCGGTATGTATCGTGATTAAGTTTGAAGCTGCATATGTTAGAAATTATTTCTTGTAATTTTCCTTAAAGATACTTTTGAAGAAGCGCGAATAAGGGAAACAAATTACTCAAAGTATACAAATATAGATTTGAAAAGATTAGTATGGAAACGGCTATATCCTGTGGAAGCGAATGCAATATTTAAGGCAATTTAATTGTCTTCAGAGCTTATATTGCTTCTATAACACCAGCCTTCATTTGTAACATTTGAGAAATATTAAAGTTTTTTGCAGTAAAAGAACTACAAAAGATAAGATTTTATCAAAAGTTCCGAAAACTTTATCTGTAATACATACACCTCCCCAGTAACGTATATATATTTGTCAAAATGAGGGAGAGGATTTCCAAAAATTATGTAAATAATATAAATACACATATCTATTTTTACCCCAAGAGATCCAAGATCTTGAAAAGTTATTGGTTTACCACGAAACTTGAAGCATCATCACTGAGTTGGATCTAGCGGAGTTGGATTATTAGATTTAAAATAGTTCTGATGTGGGAAACAATACTTTTGAGTTTATTTTCTGTCAAAGTTTTGTATTTTTACCTAACCAGAAACTCAAAATAACGCAACATGTAATTTACTCGAATGGGTTCATCAGCTTTTTTTTCATAGATGTGTAATTTGTATCCGTGTTAACTAGATTTCGCGGCTTGTCAACTATTATGCTTATATTTAATATAAAAAACTACTGTAGATCTATGTACCCACAGTTTTAAGGACGTGGCCTCGGCCAGGGTCTTTCAATAAAATATTTTTGTATTGTATTGTATTACACACTTCCTGTTTACTTTTACTTTTTCGTTAAACAAATGGACATGAATTTTGCATACGACATGCATATTTTAAATGGGGAAAAATATGTCCTTGGTGTAATAACTTAAATGGCTCAAGGACAACACTGCAAATTTGCATGACATTTTTCCAAGAATTCAAATTTAAGGCTCGATAATTGATACATTTAAACATAAATCGTAATACGATGGATATCGTAGTAAAGGATGAAAGGGTTCAAACCCGTAACTTTAAATATTGGAAACAAAAATTACATTATATTTGAAAGTGTACACTGCTTTATTGTTTTTGCAAATGATAAAACTAGATATTTTTTGTAGAATGCTGAAACTTCCGATCCAAAAATATGAAAACTTCTTCAACATATGTAAATAGCAAAGTGCTTGTGGACAAAGATTATGGGGAACAAAAGGTAAGTGTAAGTAAAAGCTCTTAGGGCTAATGCTGAAATTTGTAATTACTTTAAATTTGTTTTGAAATAAGGCCGCAACCCACAACATTGATGAAGAAATTAATTCTATTTATCTCTGATACAGGTGTATTAAAGCTAAGTAAGATGAAATTTTGTTAAAAGATCTACTCAAAATTTAAGCAGAAAACCTATCAAAAATTTTCAGCAAAGCTAGAAAGTGTAGTCGGTTTTAATATAAAATCAACAAAAAATTATACACCTGGTACTAAATATCTTTCCCGTGCATACCTATGCGGTAGTCATATTTGCAATAGTGTATTTGTTTACAAGTTCCTATAAATTGTAGAAGTATACTGTACCCCTGCACTGTTAAGGTAGCTTCCCACGGCGCGTGATTTCACGAGCCAAGCCAGCTCGTGCTCGCGCGGCGCGGCCCGTGAAATCACACGCCGTGGGAAGCCTGCTACGAGCGCTCGTCAGCTCGCGCCGCGCCTATACACTTCCCACGGCGTGTGTTGGCTCGAGTTGATTTGCGGGCGGTTCCGCCGAATTGAAGAGTAAATGTCACGCGCCGCCTCGAGCCATCTCGCGCACGCTCGCGCCACGCCTTTGAAGTTACCGACTCGAAATGGATCGGGCGCGCCAGCACAGGCGAGCTCGCGCCACCACGAGTCGGACCCTTCCCACGGCGCGTTGGCTTGTGCGGCGCGGCGTGTGAAACCACGCGTCGTGGGAAGCCAGCTTTAGAAGTGCAAGGCAGATGACGGCGACCGGTAGAGATGCGGTTCATGCACATGTGCATTGTTATTGATTATCAATTGTTTGAGTAGCGGTCAACCGACTTTCATTTGTTTTGCTGAAATTTGTGATTAAGACTATATAAAGTGCTCGAGTTGATCGAATGGATAAATTTTTATACCCTAGATGAAATCATAGAGGTATACTAAGTTTGTCATTCCGTTTGTAACACCTCGAAATAATGATGGTAGAGCAAAATGGATTGGACACCCATTCATAATATTAAAAGTTATTTCGATTTTTGCATGTCCGTCCGTCCGTCCGTCCGTCCGTCTGTGAGCACGATAACTCGAGAACGCGTATACTTAAAGAGCTGAAATTTTGTACACGGACTTTAAAAAAAAAAAAAAGTAAAATTAAGTTCGAAAATGAGACAAATCGGGCAACTCCTTCGTGGGGTTGCCATATAAAAATTTCGTTTTCCGCTATATATTTGGACACTGCCTGAGAACGCATCGACGTAGAGAGCTGAAATTTCGTACATGATGTTTTTACTACATTAGCAAATAAAATGTCAAAAATGGACTAAATCGGTCAACTCCTTCTTGGTGTTGCCATATAAAAATTTAGGTTTTTCACGTATACTTTGAAAACGATCAGTTCAACACATTTTTATTGTACTAAAAACTTCTGTAGAATACGAAATCCTATAAAATTGGTTATCACCATTTTTTCTGTGCGACAAACTGTTCTAGAAATATATGCGAAAAACAACTTCAAAATCAATACTTGAATAGATCGGTGACCATACTAAATTTAATACGGGCATTCATCTAGGGTGTCATAAGAATTGGTCTTAGACCAATTCTAGCTTTTTTACTTGTTTATGCTACAAAAGTTACGTCCATTTTTACAGTTTTTTTTTTCTTTTTACCTTAGTTATAAAATGACTAGTTTTCTTTTAATAGCCTTACTGGAAGATTAATAGTTAAGAAATAAAAGCGAATAAAAATAATAAGACATTTTTGAACGAAAATTTGGGTCTTTTAATCCGTCTCTCTTTCAGTTGCTGATATTGATGCAAGCGACAAACAACTTTCACTTAAAAGCGTACGTTCATGACATTCAGGAATTAATTTTGTGTTTGGCATGACAGTTATTTTGATGTTTTTCACTAATTTCAATTTAATTAGGGAAAATTAATACGGAAATATTGAAACCGCCAGTAGTTAACTAAAAGTCACGGCATAGTTCATTCAATACACGGCGCGGCGTGCCAAGAGAATTTATTGAATGTTTTCCTGTGTAGCCCCCAGACGACATTGTTTTTACATAGCTTGTTTTGATATGAAAATAAAATCATTATGGCAAATTTATGTAAAAACATTGGCTTGTAGATTATTTTAAAATTTTCAATTTTATACGGCAAGAAACGTGTATTTCTTATTTTTCATTAAGAGCTATTAGTTTGATGAGTATATTCAAGTAAAGAAGTGCTAGATACTTGCTAGATACTTGTCAGTGAGATTGTCCATCACTGCATACTCTATTCGAGTTATCTTTGGAAGCGATAATCGATTGATATATATGTTCTTCCAAAAAAAAATGCAATATAATCAAATCAAGCGCTCGAAAAGATCAACTAAATGAATAGCAATGAGGACATTGAGGATTTGCATATCCAGAAGAGCGTTTAACTGCTGTTTGGCTCAGTTTTGACGAATACGAATATCCATTAAATAAACTTGTTTAAGATTGCGCTAATTTCCATGTATTAGGTATCCCTTATTTGACGGGGAATTTGAAATTCCAGCCTCAAGAAAAAATATCTTTAACTAAAGATTTCTTAAAAAATCTTACATTCGTATTTTAACTAAATGCTTGCGTTTGAAGTTGTTCACATCACAAATATAGCACACAACATCACTGTAAAACTTAAAGCATATATTCATATAAAATATCACTATCTAACTTACGAACTAAGCTAATTCGCTGTCTTAAGAGTTCTTTTGTTTTTAATATTTACATTAATTAGCAAAACATAATCTGCAATTATAAAATTTAACAAAAGTCTCTTCAGGACAATAATGAAAGCTTGCACCAAGAGTTTCTATGTTTTAACAGTTTCATCTTAAAAACAAAAACACGCTGATGTACTTCTGAAGCACATGCCGCTATCACAACAACAGAGCACAAACATTCAAATGAGGAAAGTTGCGAGTAGGATATATACAAGAGTAGAGATAAATTAGATGATATATTATGAGAGTTGTGGGGAATCACTACCAGATTGGATCTTCTTGACTCGACTGACATCATCATAGGCTATGGTGAAAACACTTTTCTTCTCAGCGATTGGATTTCGTCGACCCATGCTGTTCAGTAGGGAGTTCATGGCTATTCCTGAGTCGTGGTCATCCTCTAACGTGGACACATTCAGCTGCTTGGACTGCGTTTGGCCTGTTCCTTGCTGTTGGGGGTCTTCTATATATACAGTGGCTTTACAGCTAGCAACTTTAACTTCATTTTCTTTAATTGGACTCGGCTTGACCTTTGATTCCTTAGAAGTCTTTTTACCGTCCCGATTGGCGATGTACGGTGGTGTTTCAGGGTACATATAGTGTGGTAATTTAGTTGGAGGCACAGGTATTTCAGGAGCAGGGTCATACTCTCGTTCGTACCGATGCTCCGAATGCTGAAGTAATGGATGACTTGTATCAGTCTCGATCGCTGGTTTCAGGTTTTTGTTCAATAATACATCTTCTTTAAGGAGACGCGCTTCTTTTGGAGATGATTTGCGAGGCATAGGTTCAGGTTTGTATTTTCCATCGGTTGCACCTTGATCATCTTGCTTCGATAACCTGTTTTTATTTATTCTTTTCTCACTTGCACCAACAATTTTTCTGGTGCTGCCCTTGCTTTTAGTTCTTTCACTTTTTTGTTGCTTCACTTCCCGTTTTTCTCCGCTATCTTCATTTTTCTTCATTTCATAATACCATTCCATGTACTTGGGTATATCTCTGGAGCCTTCTAATTCGTCTTCTTCACCTTCATGTTGTCGAGCTAGAAGATTTGTTTCACTTTGAGTGCGATCGCGCTCTTCTAAGACATTGCTTGATTTCTTTGATCCACCAGAAGGCTTTGGTGCAGGGCGCTTAACTTTACTAGTCGGTGGCTCCGATTCTGCTTGCCGTCGACGAACTCGACTTTCTTTTCCTGGCTTGCTATCTTTTCTTGATGATCTTGGAATTATAGCAGGAGCAACTGAAACATTTTTTGTCGAATACCTTTTTTGATATTCCGTTTCTTCATCTAGTTGTTCTCCTTGTCTTGAGAATACTTTACTGCGGGCGTCTGTTACACGAATCTCTAGACTCGGTCCTTCATTTTCAAAATCCGAATTACCATCCACACTGTCTGCCGAATAGGTATTTCGTCGAATTACTATTTCATCACCATCTGAATTGTCATCAGAGTCATCATAGTAAGCGACTTCCTTGACTCGTATTCTATGTTTTCGTTTCTCTTTCAGATCAGGACTTGCTTGTTCATCTAGGGAATCGGAAATTTCTAATAGTAGATCTTTATTCAAAGGTGGTGATTTTGTTAGTATTGATTTCGTCGGTTTTAGAGCCTCACTTTTCATCCGCCTCAGCATACTCGTTTTTGTTTCGCCATGCCTTTTTAGTGGCGATTTTTTCATATAATCAGCGACTTCTTCACTTTCTTCTTTGATGGGAGTTCGGATTTTTCGTTTAACTTCTTTAACCATCACGACACGCTTTCGTGGTCTCTCTGTTTTATTTGATTTCGATTTCTTTTTTAATCGTTTTCTTTTTATCCAATAAACACCATCGGGACTATTTGGTGGACTATATCTGACATACTCATATTCACCTTCAGACATGGAATCATCATTTTCACTTCGCGCTCTTCTACGTTCAGTTCCTGTAAAAGGGACGATATCTGTTTGAGTGCCGGCTTCGCAATCTGTTTGTGTTGCGATAGCCATAGACTGGCATGGAAGACTTTGGGTTTCGAGAGCAACTTCATGATTGTAACGCTCTTCTAGCTTTTCTTTTTCTAGAAGAATTTGCCTTAGTAAGGCGTTTTGTTGCTTAAGGGATGTTTCTAATTCCTGATGAAGAGATTGTGTGGAAGGTGCAGCTTGTATTTGATTCTCGCCTTCAGTAACATTCTCCCCTTGCACAGGTTGAGTGTGAATAACTTTCACTTCTGGCTCTAATTGTGAATACACTACACTATTTGCACCTGATTTGGCATACATCTCAGGCATATTGTGAATTTCGTTCGGCATTGTTTGGATGTATGCGGCCCCTGGAACGATTTGATAATGCTCTCTGATAATTTGCTTACCATCTGGTTGTTCTTCAATAAATCGCCTCATTAAAATCTCTTTTCCGATGTTATCAACCATTATATATTGCGGCTGTGACAATTGAGTCG
The DNA here is from genome assembly GCA_963924295.1 of Dioctria rufipes. Taxonomy (NCBI): domain Eukaryota; kingdom Metazoa; phylum Arthropoda; class Insecta; order Diptera; family Asilidae; genus Dioctria; species Dioctria rufipes. The sequence goes on from OZ002741.1 coordinate 115,272,991, forward strand.
TTTTTGTCACTGGTACATTCATATAAATATTTTCGTCATCCTGTTTGCCTCGTGTCATTAATTGCAGAATTTCAGCATTACCATCCTTAATATACAACTCCCTGTTCGCCATTTGTTCTGCATTTCTTTTAAGGCTTCCTCTTCCACCATACTCGATATCACTACCACGGTCAATTTCATGCCGCCGCATTGAGTCATCATCAATTTGACGTTCTTCTGCCGCAAGTTTTGTTCTCATTTCCTTCTTGTAGAGCTGCTCATCGCGATCGTCAACATCCTCAATATAAACGTCGCGATCGTTAATCAGGTTTGTCCTAGAGTTATGAAATTGTAATTCTTTGGCAGTGTGGATATCCTTAATATTGTTTCTGAAATTGAATTATGGTTATTCAAAAATTGTGGGTATACTTTGTGCACTTTACTTACTTAATCTTAATTCTACTTTCATCAGCTGATCTCTGATCCCGACCTCTAGTCTCTTCTGCCCCTTCGGCGTCTTGTATTTCTCGTTCTATGTTTTCGTTATAGTTGCCACGTCCACGGAATTCCCAGCGTGTCGGTTTCGTCCTTGGGTCCGACGATTTCTCCGCCGACCAGGCTTCTCGCCTTCCCATCCATTCCGCGACCTAAGCGGGATTGGAAAATTAGACAAAACTATTATAACACTGTTCCATAAGCAAAAGTAAAAAAGTGCGAATTTGCGATCGAACATGTTTCAAATTTTAATTCCATGCATAATTAATTTTCGATTTTAATGAATAAAAAGCAAGCGATTTACATACTACAAAAAGTACAATAGACAGTTCTAGAAGATTTATTGTTCTCACAAAATCAAAAACATGAAAAAATGTTATTTTCCAAAAAAAGCAGCAAAAATGTTGAAAAAATGTGCCTGATGAGAATTTTGATTTGAATTCTTGTTATCAAGTTCAAATTTTCACTCTGCTTGATTTAAATTATAACCAAAATCTACCTGGACAGATTTTGTCTCTTTTTTTCCATTTGCCTTTTCTCTATGAACTAGATGAACATCGTCTTCAGTATTACTGACATTAATAACTCTTTTGCTACAAGAAAATAGAAATATTGGTTTTGTTTAGGATTAATTGAATTATGTGAGTTCGATTATTCAAATTAATTGTATTTTTTGTTGTATTTCATGATGTTTAAATTTCGTGTGTTTTAGAGGCCGAATATACATACTTAGATCTTTATACTTTTTCTATGTGTATAAGTATCGTTGTTGCAATTACAATTCACTTATGCCCAAATCATAAACACTGATTCCCGATTACAATGGAAAATATATATGCGACGTGTCGACATAAAAATTGGCGTTGAACAATTTCAACAGTGATTGCGGTTGAAGCAGACTTTACGCAATTTGACACTCATGGTCTGGACTAATTTTATGAAAAAGCCGGGAATGGTAGTACGACAGATCACTTCAGCAATCTCACATGAGGGTTGCTATGCCCTTTGAGGTAATATGCAGTCTACCTAAATTCTAATCCTAGAGCCAGTTTCAGTACGCAAATTAGTTTGGAAGAACTTTAATACAAAATTTGGCAACGACAAATTTTCTTTAGTTGATGAAAAGGTTAGTTATACTTATCGTTTGCACCTGAAATCGATTTACTCGAATACAGCCTATATATTCTTTTTTAACATAATGTTATATTCAACTGCAACAGAGGTGCAACACTTGTTGTGTTTTGTACACAATATTTGAGCTAATAGCGAATTTCTTGACTGTGAGTCCTAGGTTAATGTAATGTATGTACAGAACAGAGGGTAGAATGAAAATATTTAAGGAAGTGGAGAAATCAGTAATCATACAATACATTGTAACCATAAAAATTTTTTATAACATTGTATCCTACTATCCATATTTCTTGTTATGATCGTAGCGTGCTTCATACAGCAGCATGCTACATGTAAGATGGCGACAGAAGTAGCAGAAGTTACATTCGTCCATACGGCGAAGGTGCTGTCACGTTCGGCATGACCGCTCGAATGAACCGGCTGGGACAGAATACCGACGAAAAATTCAGAAAAGGAAGAAGAAGAATTTTGGCGGACAAGAAGGAGGGTGAAATTTTTTCTTGCGGTCAACAGGATTCTGTTCTAAATGTCCAAAAAGTGTTGAGGAAACAGTGAACGTCCCGCATTTTTCTAGTTCCAAGAGTTTTTGTCAATTTTCAAGAAAGCTTTTTTAAAATCCTAAAGAGTGGAACTGCTGAAATTTATTCCCTTCTTCAACATAAAAGAAAAAAAATTATTATTCTGGAATAGTGCACCGATGTGAGTTCCATTGGTGAGAAATAAAGAGGAATTCTGCCGCAATGACAACATCCCCAAAAAGGAATTTGTCGCCTCGTTGGATAATTCGAAACCAGGTGCTGTAGGAAAAAAACAATTTCTAATATAGCGAGATTCAAGGTCCTGAAACCTTTTAACCGGGAACATTCCCGCCCCTTGTGTTGATTGAAAACGTGATTACCAATGGGAAAATGGCGTCCACGTTACACACATTTTATTGAAAGTTCAAAATTCTTCATTGACGGGAATATAATTGTCAAGCTGAAGAGCAGTAAACGAGAACTTACAACGTATTATAGTAAACTCGCAATTCAGAAAATAACCCAATTACGATGTATTATCATTTCCATGCACTTAACGCATAATTCTTTGGAATAAACCACAGTACACCATGAAGTTATCAACGATAAATATAGATCCTAACCAGGGTCATTGTATTATGCCACAAGAATCTGTTTGGATTTAATAGCGACAATCTAATCGTAAATCAGGCAGGATGAAGGATTAAATTCAACGAATATCAAAACAAGCAATTCGTATGGAAGTTCGACTAGTAGCCATTATATATATATCATCGTTCAGGCTTAACCATAGTATTTCTCCTATTACATCATCATATATTAGTATCTATATTAACTTTTACTGGTGTGTCAGTTTCGAACGTCGTCTGCAGTACTTTTATCTGATTGAATTCAAATTTTATTTCCGAATATGCCAGGTACTTGTCAGCGTCACACCAAGCTTTGGAAATGCAGTGGTAAATACGTTTATTCTTTTTGATGATAAAGTTGTTGGCAGACGACTTCAGTAACATATTTCCATTTATTTTTTTCATCACATATTGTCTCTAAGCAATAGTAGTAGTTTTAATAGGACCACACATGAATTGAACTCTAGGTTTTTATAGTTTTTAGTAAGTACAGTACTCACGCTTACACTTTATACTAGTTTTAGTTAATTTTTAAGAAAGATTTTCATGTCATTAACCATTATATTGGTATATGAAGGGAACAGAACCCTTTTGATAGGCCGCCACGGCATAAATATAGAGATATTTGTTGGTGCTGACACTAAGTAGGACCTTTGTCTATTTTATTTTGTGATCAGATATGTCAATTGGTCCGTATATAGATAATGAATTTCTTTGGCACCAAGACCTAAGGCATAGTTTAGTAAAGGGCATCACCCCAGTTTGTGAACGTATTAGATCCTGATCCTAGGTGTTCGTATAGACTACAGATTGATACATGCACATTGCGATAAGTTGTCAAAATGAATTAACAAAAAAAACGAAAGCTACGAAAATTCTACATAAGAGCACATGTATTAGGATACAAATTTCAATTTTCGAGAAGTTTTAAGCATACGATAGAATTTGGTAATAGCTGAATAAATTATCTCTTTATAACGTAATGGAGATCTCTTTAATTTTTTCCTTCACTCTCCTGGAGCCCTCCTGTGATAATGGTTGACTAAAGGTCCGCTCCTCCACTAAAGTTTCTGGTCATCTGCAGGGACACTGCAACTCAATGTGCCCGCATTGTCCATTGGGTGGTTGGGGCACGACATCGAAGGCAGGTCATCTACGCCTTCGTCATAGGTAATGTAAGTGGTGTAAGGGTTCCTTCAGGGCTGGATGGTGGTGAGTGGTGACAGCAGAGGTTTTTTTGGAACTCCCCACATTCTCCGCCAATAGTTGAGGCGAACTAGCGTGTGGTCTTGTAGCAACGTTGTCACCGAGTGATCTATCAGCTCATGCAGGCAGTCTGGACGTCACGCCCAAGCCCATCATCCCTCAGTTAGACTTCGGTGGTCTAAATATAGATTTTACTGGGGACTGATATTTGTTGTGAGATGATCATCTAGCATTTAGTAGTTGATTGACGTCAAGTCCAGTGGAAGTTGCATGCAGACCTGGGTCTGACTGTGTGAGTTAATGTTTTTAAAGTTAAAGTTTCGAGTAAAATTTTTCTGATATTGTTGTTTGAAGTTTGGCATTAGGTTTGACTTTGGTCAAGCCTCAAGCTTGAACAACTTTCGATTTTTTTGCATATTTTTTGAATTTTTGAATTGCGATCATTCCCGTTGGCCTTTAGCCATGGAAAAATAGCAGGTGGCCTCACGACGATTTTTCGTTTCTGTTTTCACGGAGGCATGTCTTTGTTAGTCAACTGGCTGGAAAGAGTCATGAGTCCGTGAGATTACTTTTTGGCTTTTAGGCAGATTCATGGCTTGGCCCAAGTGAAAGTTAGTTAGACATTGCAATCGGCCAAGGAGAAAGGAAAGAGTTGTTAGAGGATGGAAGTGATGCTGGAGACCTTAAGTAATCAGGAACTGGCATACTGCTACCTACCTGGCTGAAGAATCTCTAGCAACATTCTCAGTCTTTCACATCTCTGACTCGACTTTTCTAAGATTTCGTTGAGAACTCAAATTTTTCATACACAGATCTACACTACTTGTCTGTACTTGTTTAATTTATGACCTGATTTTTGGCGGGTCAGCCTGGAAGACTTTTGTTTTGAGAGTTCACTCTTGGAGAGAGGGGGAGAAATTTTATGAACATCTCTTTTGCTTTTGGAACATTTTGAGTTTAGCTCAGAGAGAGTGTACGAACAAATTTTTATTTTTCTAGAAAATTTTCGAGCTCAACTCATGGAATTTATACAACTATATTGAGATTTAGGATTACAGTTATTATAGTTATAATTATTTTGCTGGTGCATATCCCGTTGTCGAGTTTAAATTTAAGCGCCGTCCTTCATTACGGCGCTGAAGATTTCTTTTGAGTACGATATACGCTTAGTTTCGGGAATTTAGTTACATTGTTGAATAGTTTCAGAGGCCTTAATTATAGTTGGCAGGATTGCCTATCTGAATTTTTGACTTATTGCTGAAAAAAAAAACGCAGGACACATGTTAGGAGTGTAGTTTGAATTTAGAATTTATATTTCCCCAATATATTTGAGTAGCAACACTGAAGTTGCCCACCCACATCTCGATTGTACATCAATCTTTCATTGATGAATACATTGAAATTTCTTTGTCTTGTGTCTAGTCGATGACAGTCCTTGCTTTTCTCACTCTTGAATTTCATACAACCTCTGCACAAACGGCAGAGCTATCTAACTTTTGAATAGTCTGAGAGAAAGTCTTATTTTTGTTGCTCCTGTGGTGACTGTTAGTTTTGTATCATGGCTATCTTGCGAACACCACCTCCTACTGAAGTCCCAGTACAGAGTCAGAGCAATGCTCCATATGTCAAGACGGGGACTGGTCCGTCCAACGAAAATTTGTGGCTACCATCTGTGGTCATGTGTTCCATAAGGCATGTTTGCGAGCTTGGATAGCAACGCAAGCCAATTGCCCCAATTGTCGATGCGCACTCACATACAAGATTTCGTTGCATATACCGGTGCTATTCCGAAAAGGTATCCCACTCGACACGCAAAGGCAGAACGTCCCCAACAGCCCTTACATCTTGAGGTGCCTCAACCGGCACTTCCACAGTCAGGTCACGAGTCATTATCTCCTGGCAGTCGTTCGGCACCCGGATCTCAGAATAGTTCAAGGCGAAATAGCACGTCACCTGTATCTTCGGTACAAGCTGTAGCAGCTACGGATGCCATAATAGCAGATCTCAGAGCACAGCTTCGCGAGTTGGTACATACAGAGATCGCCCAAAGTATGAACGCGCTGCGAACAGAGATTACACATATTCGTCAACGAGTCTCGGCTGTTATTCAGCAAGCGGACACCACTCGTCACTTTTTGGAGAGCGTGTCATTCCTCCCAGACAGTCCATGGACCCCCCTAGGGATCCGGGTAACCGACATTCGTTCTCAGCTGGTCAGCCAAGACATCCATTTCCGCCTTCAGCAGCATATCCGGCACATCCACCTTCAAGTAATAGAGCCCAAAACAATTCTTGGCACAGACGCTCAGGCAGACGATGGAACCTCTCGTATAATAGCAATAACTCCGCCTGTCAGTCGACGATTTTGGTTTTAGAGTTGAAGCTCTCACCTATTCCTCATTGGAAGGAGACTTTGACCTATTAATTAACAACATGTTCACCTTATTGACAGGATTAGCGAAAGACGTATTGGTCTTTATTAAGACACAATCCAACACCGTCTTGGGAATATGTCAGAACTGGATTGTTCGTCGAATGGGGAGTACCCAAAACTGACTTGAAGGTCAGAGTCCAGCTGATGTCATGGAAATAAAGGCCTGGTGAATCATTCACCATGTACCACCAACATCTGGTGCAGCTGCGTGACCAGTCACACCACCCTATGCCAGACCTGGAATTCCTGGAAATCATCAAATCGAACTTGTTGTCCGAAATCCAAAATAAGATCAAATGCTATCTCACAACTACGATCTGTAGTTACCAAAATTCAAGCTACACAATTGCGGATTGCGACTGATAATAGCCTGAACCCATATCGGCATCAGCGAGTGAGCGAGATCGAGGAAGAGTCAAATTTTTGTTCTGATTTGTCAAAAACTACCTGGACTTGAAACCCGAATAGCAGACGAACAGACCAGCAGCGATTTGTTGGAATTGTGACCAACAAGGTAATTTTTATCAAGACTGTGTGCAGGAAAGACAACAAGTGTTCTGCTAAGGATGCTGACGCAGGAGTGTCCGTAAGCCAAACTGTGGGCATTGTCGAATGCTGCCGCTGGGTGTGATATATGAGAGCCAGAGCCTTTGGCGCTCTGCAATTGTTCTAATGTGGAAGCTTGGAAAGGTTCGGCTTTGTTTTGACGCCAGGAAGGTCAACTCCGTTACTACATTACAAGCACAAAATATTGAATCAACAAAGCACTGGTTCTTGTACTAGACCAACTGAGCTTGGAGGCAAGTAAAGCAGCTTGTCGTGGTATAAAACAACAGGAAAGAAATAGATGTAAGGTGTACTTCAAGATCCGTGATATGTCAATTTAGTCTTTAGTTTAGTTCTATTATCAATGTCAACTACGTTTATAACATAAATATTCATATGTACGAGCATTAGAACCAAAAAAACTGGGCTCATTGAAGACAGCATTGTTTGCATTAACGATAACTTAATAAGAGTGTACGAGTGTTCGTTCTGAATGGCTTGTGTTATTATATCACAGTAATTTAAAAAGTACCATTCCACCTAAATTTCTAGAGGACATGCATTGTCATGTACCAATATGAATACAAAGCTGAGAATAAAAATATCCCACCAATTCAAGTGCTCCGACCATTTTGTTAGCCCTTGCAGGGATGGTAATGATGGGTTACCTGCCCAAATAGTTGATGCAAGCACCAACATTAAACTTGTTAAAGTTCTTATTTTATCCCACTTTCCGTACGGTGGTTTTATCTATACATAGATTTGTATATTTTAACCACAGACGAATAATCAACTAATGTGTTCATCCCTAACGTAAGACATTAGTCTTCTTTTACAAAGTAGTAAACCAGACTAATGGTTAACGATATGCATGTAATTCCTTCGGTTTTGTACTCTCGGTGCTTTTTGTAAGAAATATCAGTTTACTTTAACCTATATTTTCTTTCTTCATTTTCTATGTATGGTATGCTGCAGAGCACCGCACAGTCACTAGTCCGAGTTCGGTCCTAATACTTCAATTAAGCAGAGGATTTCATGAGCGCACTTTATTCCTGCATTTTAGATCGGTTTAGTTATTTTATATGCTTTTTTATTTATTAAGATATGGAGAAAGGATTTTGTCTAATTTAATTCCAGTACAGTCAAACTTAGAGACTGGTTATTGACATACGACCAGTTCGGACACAGCCCAATATATAAACTTAGTAAAAGTGTAAGTTGGTAAAAATAATTGTAAAAATATGCTAAGAATAATTATACAGTGTCTCCCACGTAACGTGTTCCCTGGGTATTTTTCTCGAAAATGTTCGGAGTTATCGGAAAAGTCCTAATAATAAAAGTGACGTATCATTAGTCAAGGTATCCTCTGGCATAGCCAAAGTCCTTGAAAAAGGACTTAGGAAAGGATAAATTTAAAAAAATGTCCTTTTCGTCCTTATTAAGGATATATTTAGATTACATTTTTTTAATTCCGCAAAAACCAAAACGAAAATGTTATCATATTGAAAATTCCAGTTTAACCCTTTATTTGCTATTTTTCTCAAAAATATACACAGATATCATCGAAGTGCTAGTAACAAAAGCTACCCATCATAAGCCGGGCTATCTTTTGGTATGGTAAACATTTCAAACAAAGCACACGAAAAAAGGATATCTTCGGTTTGGTCCTTTTCGTCCTTACAGAGGATACATTTTGGCTTCAATGAATAACTGTATATCAAATTGAAAAGAAAGTGGTATATGGACTTCGTAAAGAAAAAGTCATTCATTTACAGGTATGTACATAATGTAATATGTTGTTATGTTATGTCTATTGGGCACATTCGAATTCCTAAATGTAGCTTCATCGGTAAATAACTGAAGAAATTTTTATCTTCGCGTAGTTTCTGTTGAGCCCAGTTGTAAAATTGTGTTCTACTACTGAAATCCCTTTCCACTAATTTCTGAGAAAGGTATAAGTGGTAGGGGTACATTCTTAATCCTCTCAGCGTTCTTTGTATGGTACTTTTTGAGCATCCAGAATCTCGCGATATTTTGCGAAAGCTGACGTGAGGATTTCTAAAAATATGTTGCCTAATAATGCTGATCCTGGATCTTGCTCCCGTTCTATTTTTCTATTATTCGCAGTAAGTGTTGCCTAGTTGCACACCATCTTTCTGGAAAGCGTTTAGCATAACTCCTTACAGTTTTTGCGGCATTACGGTTACATTCCCCGTGCGTAATCAGCAGCTCTACCAATTCACTATTGCAAAGCGCGACATTACAAGAATATTTATATCAAAGATCAACTTAGTATAAAATTTTAATCCTGCATATCACCAATTTATCCTATTTCAAGCGTGCATTAGGCCAAAATTGGATATACTTAGGTATGAGTACATTAGGTACAAACCTATTTAACTATTGTTTGAATTATATTTGCTGGTTTTGCCTCCTTTCCGTGAATTTTCTACTTGTATCTGTACCTATTTGCTTCTGCCTCAGAAGTTTACATTAACAATAAAAATAAGATAATGATAAATTACCTAGAAATTGAATGGGGACGAAATTCCTGCCCTTTTATCTCAAGAATTATGACAACATATTACATACCTGTAAATGATTCACCTTCTTTTTGCAAAGAATTTTCAGTAGGTATACCACTTTTTTTTTAATTTGATTTGCAGTTATTCAATGTAGCCAAAATGACGATAAGGACCAAACCGAAGATATCCTTTTTTCGTGTGGCTTTTTTTAAAATGTTTACCATACCAAGAGATAGCCCGGCTTATGATGGGTAACTTTTGTTACTAGCACTTCGATAATATCTGTGTACATTTTCGAGAAAAACGGTAAGGGACACGGTACATAGAGTACAATTTGAGACCTTATATCTCGATAATAAAGCGTTAAACTGAAATTTTCAATATAACACTTTCGTTTTAGTTTTATTCGCGGAATTCAAAAATGTAATCTAAATATATCCTTAATAAGGACGAAAAGGACATTTTTTAAATATAGCCTTTTCCAAATCCTTTTTCAAGGATACCTTGACTAATGATACGTAACTTTTATTATTAGGACTTTTCCGATATCTCCGCACATTTGCGAGAAAAATTGGCACCCTGTATATTGCTCGATTTCCTATTTATTGAGAACACTTATATGTCCGTTGTTGCGGCGACTTAATTCAACAATTTAAGGTTGGGTCGCTGTCATAAATGGGACAGCTCGGTGCACAATTCGCAAGATAAGGCGGGGCGTTAAGATTTTTGAATAAATCGCAAATTGATTAGTGGAATATTTATTTAAACACATAAGGAACAAAATAACGTTTTCTAATTTTTTAATTTGTCCCTCAATTTTTATTGAAAATTCAATTTAAATTTCTCTGGTTTGCGGAGTGGGGGGGGGGGGGGTCTGCCACAAATTTGAACTAAATTAAATAAATTTTTACCATAAGCTTTTTGAAGTTAATAAGCAGAAAATAACGTATTCCGATTTTTAAAATTCTACTTATTTTTATGAAAATTTGATGGAATAGATTGCTTTCTTAATGGGTAAAATGCAGGTAAACAATCTATTGCATCAAATTGTCGTAGATATAAGTAAAATTTTAAGTATAGGAAAACGTTATTTTCTGCTTATTAACTTCAAAAAGCTTATGTTAAAAACTTATTTAATTTGATTCAAATTTGTGGCAGCCCCACTCCGCAAACCAGACAAATAAAAACAAATCATTGAATTTTAACTTTTTAAATCATTTTCAATAAATATTGGGGGACGAATTTAAAAATCAGAAAACGTTATTTTGTTGCCTTAGCTGTTTAAATAAATATTCCATTATCAATTTGAGATTTATTCAAAAATCTTAACGCCCCGCAACATCTTGCGAATTGTGCACCGAGCTGTCCAATTTAGGACAACGACCCAGTCTTAATTGTAAATTGTCCGAGATTTTTTACCCATTCTCTATCAAAAACATTTTTAAAAAACTTAATTAGATTAGTTAATTTTTAAAATCTCTCACAAAAGTCATTGTGTGCCCATTACTTTTCTAAATTACTTAATTTTATAATGTCTAATCAAAAATATCATTGAAAACATTGTAAAAATTTATGATTTTGGCATAAGTCAAACGAATCTGTAAAAACCTCTTAAAGACTAGTTCGTCTAATTCGAAAATTGAAAGCGTAGATTAGAAAGGCCTGACGTTGTTAGAATGAAATTAGAAAGTTAGTTGAACTTTTCGAACCTTATTAAAAATTATATTATCAATTCAAAAGGACAAAACATTTATCTAGACCAAACAAACTAAATTATCCTTTATATGAAAAATATGTATATATAAAATATACATTGACTCCAACTGTTATTAAAACTCATTGCTTGTTGTAACCGTATGAGTCTTATAAATAATTGAGTTTGTTTGAACTTTTTTTTCCTTTTCTCTTAGTTTCAACACGGATCAACATGAAAAGCATTTTATGAATCTGGAGACGTAAGCAACTTACCTAGTTGCACCGTAAAGGGGACACCATGAACATATACAACACAAAAGTAGTGTCAAAATTGTAACAGCGATCAGTACAGCTAAGAGGATTAACAGCCAAAATAAAAGCTTATTCTCAGCCTTGTAAATAGTCTGCAAGAAAAAAAAAATCAATTAACGTACTCGAAGCACAAGATAGAATGGTTGTGCTCAAAGTGATCCCACATAAGAGGATTATATTCGTAATCTTACCTCAGCTTGATCTTCTCGTGTCATGATTGCATATGAGCTGTTATGCTGTGACAGTCTCTGCTGGATTTGTGATATGTCAACCACAGAGTTTCCATCATATAAAACTGTTGCAGTCACTACGCTTCTGTAATTATAATCAAAAGAGATATCACGGGTGAACGCTAAGAATTGAATTCATTATACCTTTCCTTAATATCACCTGCTAAATTCTTAGCCCCTGGCTCATCAGCGTTAAGTGGTCTAACATCGTGTATAATCACTTGACCTCCAGTAATTGTGGACAATGTTTCTTCCGTTTTCTTTCGATCTGGGTTATAGCCTGGCACAACAAATGTAACACTTCTTGCTCTACTTTCTGGAGGATAAACTCTCATTGTTGTCGTTGAATATTTTACAGGTACACCCAAATCATACGCTCTTGCAGTTAAAATAAAAATATCATCACTAGCATCCGCTGAAGTTGCCTGGCGTCGTTGACGAACTTTTGATCGCAAAATAATTGGTTCACTAATAGTCAATTCTCCAGTAACTTTATGAAGATTGAAATTGTTTTCGTAATTTCCGTTGATAATTTCGTATCGTACCTCATTGTTTGGCGGTGTAGCGTCATTATCTACAGCTTTTATGAAAGCTGGTGTCGTAAAACTTTTTAAATCTGAGGCCAGAATAAATTCATATACAGATTTTTCAAAAATCGGAGTCTCGTCATTTACATCGACCATTTTAATGATCAATGGGACTTGGGCTCTGTTTCCCGTGCCATCATTATCACGTGCCTCAACGTATAAGTGATATTCTGGCATCACTTCTCTGTCGAAACCATGGGCATTTGTGGAGACAGTTATAAGACCTGTTTCAGCGTCTAGATTTAAAGATGTATTCAAATAACCAAGAATCTGTGTGTAACGAACACGTCCTCCCATTCCTGTGTCCATATCTTCAGCTTTAACCTATTTATTTCCGATTAGTTTTTATAAGAAAGGGTGAAATCCAAAACGCATCACGGCTGCAACAATGCAAAATTCAGCCATTTGGTGTAAGACTGAACTCGGCTTATGAGTTTTGGATTTGACCATAGTTTGTGTCTTATATTTAGGGATAATACGAACCTGAACAACTTTGGTCCCTACTGTCATGTTTTCAGGTAATTCTACAGTATACATTGGTTCGGTAAATACTGGTGGATTGTCATTCACATCATTTACGTAAACTGTAACGTTCACTGTTGCGGAGAGATTTGTTGCAGGTCCAAGTTCTTGGGCTAAAATTTGAAATTCTACGGACTGCCTTTCTTCATAGTCAAGAAGTTGATTATCGCGAACTCTTATTAAGAAAGATGCACTTCTTTCAGCAACATTTGGCGATACTTCGAATGTTCCATTATTGTTAAGGAGGGTTAGTGAGAACACTCCATTTTTTCCTGTATCATCATCATACACTCGTGGAACATAAGGATCCATAAATGTTAAAGCCGTTCCTTGTGGTGCATTTTCGTCAACGCGTGAAACATAACTATGAAAACACTGTTATAAGATTTTTTTAAACTAAGAAATGTGATTCTAAGTCGCTGCTGCGTGTGTACGCAGAAACGGATAGAGTCCATAAGAAATAATTTGAAAATATGTATAATTGTGAAATATCTATAACTAGAAAAAATTAAAAGTGATTCTAAGGATAATAAATTGTTATTATCAATAAACAATACAAGGATGTGTTTCCAAGATATGCTTAAACTATCGTTAGTATTCCTTTTTTAAATATTTAATAAATGAATTATCGAAAATAAGCGCATCATACATATTCTTCGTTCCAAAAAACTTTGCATTGCTGATTTGTACTCGATTTTCGAACCTAACGTTGTAATGTCTACGGTAATTTTATATTCAAATTTCAGTTCGCAATGCCAACATGTTTTAAACTTTTTCATTTGACTTAAAAACCAATGTTCTTTTTTAACATCCTATTTATTTTTAATTTTACTTCCTAGATGAAATCCTAAAATACTCTTAGTTTTTACCTGTCTGTTTATGTTTCTGTCCGTAAAATAAGACAAGATACATAGAATTCATAAGTTAAATTGTTATCACAGCCATTTAATAAAAAGGCTAAGTTCGAAAATGGGCAAAATCCGGCAATTCCATACCAAAATTAGAATACGAAAGTGATCCTGATACGGCTCTCAACATAGCTCCTAAAATGCTCGAGAGCAAGAGCCATTTTATTTACAGGTGGCTCTCACTTCCCAGCAAGAGCTGTGTAGCGGCCAGTGCTCACGAGAGGAAGCTAAAAAAAAATTTCAATTAAACGCTCTTCCTTGCGAGTCCGAGCCGTTATATCGCTGTGAGCTTCACTACCTATTCGCTCGCGTAAATAAAACAAGTTATTTGCGCTTAGAAAATTTTCTTGTTTTGATTACACTGTCCCTTGCTCATTCCTGTTAAAGTCCTCAGTGCATTGGATAATTTTCAGAAAAATTTCTGTAAGCACAGGAAAAAACCCAAAATTTGTATATAATATAATTTTTATGATGAGGAGCTGTAACGGTTTAAGGGCTCGTGATCGCGAGCTAGAGCGTTTAAGACATTTTTCTTGCTCAAGCCTGCCAGCAAGAGCGTTTAAGTTAAAATTTGTTCACTCAGGCTTGCGAGTGGGTACAATTTTACAAAGAGCTTTTCTAGAGCGCCCTTTCGCGAGCCGCTCACGAAGAGCATTTTCATACTTTGACCAAAATTTAGAATTTTGAACGACTACTGGGAAAATATAGAGATGTTAAAAGCACTTAAACGAAGCTCCGAGCATATCTTCAAAGCAAAGGTGATGCTATATTTACTGTGCATTTCACGAATATCAGCAGAGCTGGGCAAGTACAAAAGAAAAAGTACTTAAGTACTAAGTCTATAAAAAGTACTGAGTACTTTTTGAAGTACTTTTTAAAGTACTTTTTTAGAATCTTTGTACAATGACTGTAATATAATGAAATTTATTGAGTTCAGTTAATAGATATTAATAAATAAATACCTTTTGAAAACTATAATATGTATAGTAACCAGTACAATTTATCGTTTTCGGCGTTGCAGGTAGAGTAAAACTTTCGTCTCTCATTGCTACACTCATAAAAACTATTAGAGGTCTGCCCAAGGACCCATTATCACCTCCAATAATGCATAACAATTCTTAGGAAAAAATTTCCAGTAAATTTTTAAGAAAAACTCAGGCCTTCCCTACATCAGGTCGAGTCGAGGCATCGTTGATTTTATATTGGAGCGAGGCATTGCTTGCTTACCCTTGGTTATGTTCAGTGACGTATATAATATGGACTGCTTACTTTTCTATTTCATATGGGCACAATTGCTTGTGTCAAAAAGAGTTCTTACGTCGGTGCCAACATTGAAAAAATCATTGGCAGGAAGT
This sequence comes from Dioctria rufipes, assembly GCA_963924295.1. Taxonomy (NCBI): domain Eukaryota; kingdom Metazoa; phylum Arthropoda; class Insecta; order Diptera; family Asilidae; genus Dioctria; species Dioctria rufipes. The sequence continues at coordinate 115,288,063 of OZ002741.1, forward strand.
TGAAAAAGTGAATACGCAGCTCGGAAAGTGATTTTAATAAAACATTTAGAATTTGTTCTGCGTATATCTAATGAATATATTGTCTTTGGTAAAACAGTTTTTATCAGTAATAACCCTAAATATGATTAATTTAAAATCATGTATTTCGACGAATCCATTAATTTATTTGTTGCTTTCATTTCTTTCTCAGTTGGTACTTGGTGCTTATACCGAAAGAGTCAGCAATATAGAAGTTAGCCCACTTTCTGTTCTGTGATGTATTTTTATGAATGTAGTCAGTCCATATTATACATGTCAGTGGTTATGTCATCAAATCGAGGCATCGGCGTTTTTATATTCGAGCGAGACGTTACTGGCTTTTGTTCTACTTGCTCAGTCTTGTTTTTATGTTATTAGCTAGTCTAAAGCCGGTACCACACAATGTGTGCATTTGTCAAATATTAGGCAATGCGTCTCTTTTAGACAAACCTCGTCAAATGAGACGCATTGACAAATATTTGACGAATGCACACATTGTGTGGGACCGGTTTAAGGCTCTGTCTTGACGCGTGAGTGCACGACATGCTTTGATAGTTCTTTGCGTGCTTTAAAACTCAAAAACATAAAAGAAGTTGGGCTAGAGATTGTGTTTGCTTTTCTACGAAGAGTTAGATATTTATAGGTACCTTATAGACTCAGAAATACTTAAGTAAAAATCTTTGTACTTAAGTACAAAACTAAGTCTTAAGTACAAGTAAATAGAAGCAAGTACTTCTCTTCAAGTACTAAGTAGGGGCATTTCAAAAGTATTGAGTAATAAGTCTTAAGTAACGAAAATGTACTTTAAGTAGTACTTAAGTCTTTTTTTTTTTAATTATTACCCAGCTTTGAATATCAGCAATAATATCTTAGTCGTTTTCTAATTTGGTAACTTTTCTGAGATTGAGCAACATTTCAGATCGCAATTTAAGGCATACAGAATATGGACGGTAGACAGAGAGAAAAGCTAAGTTAAACAAAGCGAAATGGCCTGAAATGGCATCAAAAAACGAAAACGAAAACACTGAACCGAAAAACATAAATTTTGTCCTAAGCTAACAGAAATTATCTGCAATACATGTAATAAACTATTGGATATTTATTCTAATTACAGTTTCAATAATAAAATATCTATATTTAAAGTTTTCTTTCAATTAAAGCGCATTCTATGTTTATTCGTATGAGAAATAAATTTTCATTCCGAACTGTCAAGTATATTTTCGTTCCATACTATCAGTACGTTTACATGAATACTTCAGTACTTGACTTGAAATCCATTTGAAACTCAAGTAGGGTTTTTGATTGAATTCAATTACTTGACTTGAAATTTACTTGTGGTGACATTTTACCTTTCACAACTTTACATTAAATTCAATACATAATTGCGGATTTTTAGATTAATATCTTGAAAAAAGTGCCAAAAATCACCACCTGAATTATCAACAATAATCTTCTTCTTTTTCCTCTTTGCCGTTTTCATAGCTCGCACAAATGAAAAATTTTCAAGTACTGAAGTTGCGTTTACATGAATTTTTTCAAGTAAATCGAACAAAATTTTGTGATTTACTTGACTCAAGTATACTTGAAGTCAATGCGCGTTTACATGATATTTTGATTACTTGATCTCTAATCTAAGTATACTTCAAGTATTCATGTAAACGTACTGTATGTTCAACATACGAACGAAAATTCTTTTCTTACATAATTTTATTTCCGTTTATTTACATTTAATACAAACCCAACCAAACTTTTATTCATTCGTTTTTGATATGTAAGCATTGACGAATTTTTGGTGTGGAACTGTTTATTGGCTCGTTTTTATTCGATGTGCAAGCGGCGTAAGCCCTCTGGCCCTAGTGCTATTTGATGCGATGGATCCAGAACTTCGTTTTGGACGTCGCTTCTCTGGATTTTCCTGAAAGGGAATGGTTCGCTGAGGGAAGTGAATTATCGAGCCTTCCTCGGTCCGTTCTAATGAGGGAACTGGTGCTGGTGTTTACTTTCTTGAACCTGACATTTGGCTGAAGTACTCACTTCGAAGGCACATCACTGTCTTCCAGGCTGAAGTTTTCACCATCGAAATGGCAGCGAAGATAGCCCTTGATATGAAAATCAAGGGAAAGATCATTGCTATTCCCACGGATAATTAGGCAGCCTTTATGGCTTTGAGCCGCCCTCGGATAATATCTAAGTTATTGGGGGAATGCAGGACGTTTGTGCATAAGCTATGTATCTACAATAAGATGTCCCTTCAGTGGCTTCCTGGTCACATGAGGATCATGGGGAATGAAAGAGCTGACCTTCTTAGCCAAGTCTGGCTCGGGCTTTTTAATCTTGCACCGGAACCCGCCGTAGGCGTTGTCACATCGGTTATCAGGTTTCTCATCAAAGCGGATATTCGTATGAAGCGATGGGCGACGAAGCTGAGCACTTGCAGGTGTACAAAACTTATTCTTGATGGGCTTAATAGGAATTTCTCTGATTTTCTCTTGGAGCTCGGAAGGAAACAATGTAAAACTGTGGGTGGCATCACCACGGGCCACAGCACGCTTCGCACTCGTCTAACAAGGATGAAATTATCTCAGCTAGACCACTTGATGCGCTTCAATAGGAGGACAGGAAGGCTTTGGTGAGAAGATTTCCAGCAGGTTAGCACAATGGGCGCCTTGGCCTCCGTGCATAGGATCTTTCGTCCCTCTGTCTATAAAAAAAATACAATAAGTATATTATTGTTTCGTTTCGAGTAGCACAAAGGGGAACTGTACACAGCTGCAGATGCAACGATATTGTCAAAATTTTCGTTTTACTTGTAACATAATAAATCGCGGTTGCATTAATAACCCTGCAGTGCATAATCAGATCAATGTCACAATATTTCGATACCAGAAATGGTTTAAAGTAAACAAATAACAAAATTTATGATTAATAATAATTTTGTAATTGTGATGACGATGCATAGCGATTGGTTTTTTTTTAGATTTAGAATTATGTATTATAGATACGTAATCAGGGTCAATCCCACCATATAGGCGAGCTTAGACAGCTGCGAAGAGCGCATAGTTTTCGAAGGCGCCGAAGAGTGTTTCTAAGCAAAACGTAAACCAATAATTTCACATAATTTCGGAAAAATTATTAATAAGTGTAATTTATATAAATCGAATAACTATAATACTAATGGAATCGATATAACTGGAAATGAACTATCATATAAACGACATTTATTATATTTATAAGCATTTTATGAAGGACACAACTCCAAAAGAGGTTTTAGAATTAAATAGCGAGAAAAATTTATTGGATGGTTAAATATCTTCGTTGTACTACGTAAATTGCTAACTCTTCCTGTATCAGGAGCGAGTGCCGAAAGAAGTTTTTCTAAATCAAAAATATTTAAAACTATCTTCATTCCACCATAATACAATAGCGGCTCTCTGGATTGGCTACAATATGAACAGAAGAAGAAATTTCAAATAGCTTAGACGTTGCAGTTTAATGAAAGACTTCGCAATCTTGAAAGCAAGGAACGCGAACATTTAATAATGTTCTTCTAAATAAAGGATTTTCCAATAAGAGGTGTTATTTTGATATTCAAAGAACAATGCCATTTTTTGAGATAAATGATCGGATCTTTATTTCATTATAAAGAGGAAGGTATTATTATTTCATTATAAAGAGGAAGGTAAGGAAATAACATCAGCCAAATGACCACCACGACCACACCTACAGGACCATATCCTTTTCATGAAATTTTCCATAACCAAATCGCAAAATGGCTGTCCTATGTCCTCGATAGCCTCACGTATTCCATCTTTGAGGTCTTGAATCGACGCTGGGCTGTTGGCGTAGATCTTCTCTTTCACGTGGCCCCAAAGGAAGAAGTCGGAAAGTGTTAAGTCACAAGATCCCGGTGGCCACTTGTGATCACCTCTTCGAGAGATAACACGGTCCGGAAACTTTTCCCGTAAAAGATCAATGGTTTCATTGCTTGTATGGCACGTAGCGCCGTCTTGTTGAAAGTAAACGTTGTCCAGATCAATACCATCCAATTCCGGCCATAAAAAATCATTAATCATCTGTTGATAGCGCAATCCATTCACCGTAACTGTTGCTCCAGCCTCATTTTCGAAAAAGTAAGGTCCAATGACATCGCGGGACCATAAACCGCACCAAACAGTCACACATTGAGGATAGAGAAGCTTTTCAACAATAACTCTTGGGTTTTCCGAGCCCCAGATGCGACACTTTTGCTTGTTGACGAAGCCATCGAGTTTCCCATAGAATTCCGGATCATTTTCATGCATTTCAAGGACCCAATCAGCAAAGACTCGACGTTGTTGATGATTGGCCGGCTTGAGTTCATGTGTTAACTGAACTTTATAAGCCTTAAGACCCAAATCTTTATGCAAAATACGGTGTAATGACGTTTGTGGAATGCTTAATTCCAAAGAACGACGAGGAATGGACAAACCTTGGTTTTCTTCAACACTTTCGGCTACAGCAGCAATATTCTCGGCTGTTCTTGAGCGACGTGCACGGGCTTTATTCTTCACATCACTAACTTGTCCCGACAGCTCGAATTTTTCTACCAATTTCTGTATTGCGGTCCGATAAGGTGCTTCACGACGACCCAAAAATGTTCGAGTTTTACGAACCGTCTCTGCCACATTTTCACCATTTTTATAGCATTTTAATAATTTCAATGCGTTGTTGAATCGTGTATCGTTCCATTTTTATTAATGGCGTAGTTTCTACTAGTCAAATGTCAAAAAACGACAGCTCCAAAAGTGACATCTACCGAAATAGCGGGCTAATTAAAATAACACCTCTTACTGGAAATGTATAGTGAAAAACTCAATTTTTGTATGTCAACCCTACGAGGGAGTTATACGATTTGTCCCATTTTTAAACAATTACTTTTTCTTTTTCAATACACGCGTTCTGGAGTTATCGTGCGGACGGATGGACGGACATGTAAAAATCAAAATAAGTTTTAATATTATGCGTGGGTGTCCAATCCATTTTGCTCTAATATAATTTTTTCTGTGCGTTATAAACGGTCGCAGAATTTCAGAATTTAACAAATACTTGAACAGTGAAGTAGTTACAGTTATAAAAAGCCTTTTTTCGATTGTCAAGTAATAACAGCGGTTGCGGTTGCGGTTTTCTTTAAACACTTTGTCGCAATTTTTTCTAATAATTTATTCAAATATCTCGTAATTTCCTTTTTTTCTAAACATTGTATTAAAAGCTTTAAATCTAATTAAAATTGATATAATATTATCAAAAATTGCCAAGATATCTACAAAATAAGAACACAGGTGGATGAGGAAGTGAAAATTCTATATAAATATTTTATCTAATAGATTTTTTTCTTCTTCACTATCTGAATGTCTAAATCCATGTATGTGAGAATCTTAAGTGTCTACATATTTTTATGCGGTTAGCTTTTTTGGTTGCGATTAATTTGAGTGCGTTCGTTCAGACTTATAGCTAATCGTGGGACTTCCTCAATTCTCAGCAAGATAGATAGATTCAGCACAGCATTTAAAATAATCTCAACCATGTTGTCTTACGTTTCTCAGCGTCCGTTGAGAAAATCAATGAGAGAACAGAGGGTGCGTGTTGACAATTATCTAAAATTGAATTTTAATTTTCTAACATTGCAGAGCTCGCACAACTAATGTTAATGGGAGATGAAAGAATGGAAAAATATCTGAAATTTAAGTTAAATTCAGCTAAGCATCACGGCGAGAGCGTGGTCTTAGGGCACATATTAAATATTTCCAAGTCTAAATACCTGGACATATTTACATTTAGAACTTATTTTTAAAACCAATAAAATTAAAAAATAAAACAATTTCGTTAAAAATTAGAACTTACTGATCATTTTCAAAATATGGCGGCGAATTACTACGCTCTGGCAGAAAGAACGCAAGTTGCACAGTTGTTGCCATCGCTGGTGGCTCATCACGAGAGATCTTCACCTCCTCAGCGATTACAGTTAATAGAACAGGATCACCAACATGTGTGATGGCAGCTATCTCATCCAAAGGTCGCAGAAGAAATATTTCACCTGCAATTTAGTTAGATATTGATTATCTCTTTATTGTTAAAATTCAGCATTTGCGGCGGTTGTTGATCTCGAAAACAATTGTTGATGGGCGGCATATATCTAGGGTCAAAAGACACGTAATAATACAGAAATGCCAGCAAACCAGTTATAAAGTGTGCAGTAATCAGATATCGTGCTCAGATTTTCGTTTTCCTTGTTTTTCCTGTTTTTCGCGATTCTACATTCATTGAGTGGAAGGAGTTACCATATAAAAGCTAAGTTTGTGATTAGGCAAAGGTAAAGAAACAATTAAATCATTTAAGTTGATGCCAAAAGTCTTTGCTCAATGACAGATTGTATAATAAAGCAAACTGCAGCCTTTAGGAAGGACTATATTTGACTGGACGACACCTCTCCTTATTCTCGGCATACATATGTATTTAACAAAGCCCGAGCAAGAATTTAATAGGCAAAGTACAGTGTCCGCTTAAAATATTCACTGAAGGGCGAGTAGTTGCCGCAAGTTCGTTTACCCTCCTAAGTCGTTTGATAGGTAATAACTAGGTTATGTAAGAAAGCAACGTGACTGTTGAATATTTAGAATTAAACTGCGGAAGAAGTAAGAATTTTAAGCAGAAAATCAATAATTGACCAGGGTGAAAGTACCTTAAGGAAGAATAGTGGCTACGACTTCTTATAGTTTCACTGGGTGGTTTTTATTCGAATGTGAAAATTTGCATTGCTTTCTATTTATTCAGTGTTTTCTGCTTGTATCGGTGTATTTTTGTTAATTTGGGCAAAATAAAAAAAAACATGAGGGTGGAATATGTAGCGAAGTAGCAAAATTATTGTTTGCGGTAAATAAAAATTACCTGGTTAATTTCTTTTTCTAATGAATTGCAAAGCATTTTCAGTCCGAAGTTATCATACACATTCCGACGAACTTGGAATATTGTCATATTTTGTCATATTTTTCATGGTTTTATTTTTCCTCCTAAAGATATAATTTTGTGTACCTATGATTTAATTTTTTGAGGAATTTAAAGTGAAGCTGGGAAACCGGTCATTACAAACGTCAGGCACACAGAATGTTTTAGTCGAGCAACTTAGACAAGCTTTGGATATGGAATCCTGAGACATTTATTTTCGAAGACATTTCGCAAGAACCTCGAGCTGAGGAAGAGTTTGCGATGAACATGGAACATCTTTGGGGTATTTTAATGAGTAAATTGGAGCTTTTAGCCCTGCAGATGAATAATGGTTTTGAAGAACAAAAGAATGTTTTAAATAAACAAAAGAATTCTCTGCAAGCATGTTTGGAAGAACAAAATAAGTTTTTGGAAACCTGTTTGGACGGACAAAAAAATGCTGTGGATGAGCAGAAAAAATCTATAGAAGCCCGTTTGGATGAACAAAAAAATGCTTTTTAGGAGCAAAAGAAATCTCTGGATGTCAGTTTGGACGAACAAAAAATTTCTCTGGAACATTGTCTAGAAACTTATTTGGAAGAACAGAAGAATTTCCTAAAAAACTCGCTAGACGAACAAAATTTAAAAATTGAAGGAATCGAGCAGGAAGTGCCCGAAGTTCAACAAAAAGTTACCGAGCAGCTTGACAACTTTAAAGCAGATCTGGAAAGAATAAAGAATCATCAGGAACTGAAATATCCAGTGCAGGCACAATAAAACCTCCAATTTTTGACGGACAAAATTCGTGGCATATTTTCAAGAGACAATTCCGAAGTAAATGGATATAAGGATGAAGATAAAGCTAAAGCTATCGTAGTCCAAAATTTACAACAGGCGCAAAGGCTAGCAGGAAGAAGTCAACAGAAAAAGCACTAGCATAAGTGTATGAATCCGCAAGACAAGCTTCTCGGAGTGCAGTACAGGTGAGAGAAATTTCGGTGGAGGAATGTACTTGCAACAAAATGCAATCATCACGTGGTCATCTTCGATGCTGGAATTGTAATAGACAGGAGCATCTGTAAGCGGACTGTGGGAAAAGCCGACGAGTGGAATAACCTCAAGAAGAAAGGAGGGAAAAATAGCAAAGATGTCGAGTTTGGCAGCATATACTTGCAACAGAGAACCCCTTTACAAAGTCTCATTCGATGCAAGAATTGTAATAAACTGGTATACTTTCAAAACGACTGCAGGAAACGCCGACGAATCGAATCAACAGAAGAAGAAGGGAGGGAAGAATACCAAAGGTGGCGAGCTAGGGAGCAAGCTATTCGTGGAAAGACTAGACTGCAACCTTATGACTATGAAATCCAACACCAGAAATGCAGACGCTCTTTCACGACGTCCATGTAAACCTGAATGCAAATATTGCGTCCGGGCGAAAGAAAAAGAAACAACGACAACTACGTAGTTGATAATGGTAGAACCATTGGGGCAGTGGAGGTTTGCGAATAGCTCAACGAGAAGATCCAGACATATCACTCATTCTTGCTTGGAAAGAAGACATGAAAAGACCACGGACATTCCGGAAAGGGCCGAGAAGCTGAAAAGCTACTGGAATCAATGGAATTCTCTTCACGTTGAATGAGGTATATTGAAACGCAAGTCGGAAGCAACTAACGGCGAATCAGTCCGAATGCAAATAGTCGTGCCAAAATCAAAGGTCAACGACGTTCTAGAAGAAACGCATAGTGGAATCAAATTCAAATTTATTTATAATTAACTCTCTACAATTAAGACATGAAAAAATAGTCTTATATGTATGCATAGGATGAGAAAAGAGATTAACTGCTAAATTTATTTAAAGTAAGATTAAATATAACGCTATGATTGAGAGAGAAAAAAAAAACAACTAATAGCCTATTAGAGTATGTAGAAAAAAAGCCACACAAGATAGTTATATAAAGAGAAAATCAATAAATCTACAAGCAATATGCAACCAGTTAGTTACCTACATAATGTTCGTAGTAGGAAATGTAATAAAACTAAACTAAAGGCCTATATATTCATATATCTAACTAATTTCATAGTAAATTTCTCTCTGCTGCATACTCTCCTGAGTGCAGGCGGAAGATGATTCCACAACCTAGTAGCCTAGACAGCTGACGCTCTGATATCACACAAGTATATCGTGGACTAATTAACGTAGAAGTTCGGTTAGAATGAGATAAATTAAAAATATTATACAGATAGTCCGGTTTGAGGGTATTCTATAACAAGATTAATATTCTTTGATGAAGATAGGACACTAAAGGACATCCAATAACTGAAATAACATGTGCACTGGTATGGTCAAATCTTCGAAGTCCGTAAATGTAACGAACAGCTGAGTTGAAGGAGTATTGAATTTGCGCATTGAAGTGGAGTCCATCTTACCAGCAAAAATTTTGCAACCATACATAGCAATAGGAATAATGAGCGTACGAACGAGCATACGTCTAGTGGATAGAGGAGTATATGCCGACGATAGAGAAAGCATACGAAGAGTTCCATAAATCTTAGCAGAGATGATGTTAACTTCCTTATTCCAAGTCAAGGTTTTGTTAAATGTAATACCGAGATTTTTAACATTATCGTAGTACATAAAAGGCCATCCATTGAGTAAAATTGATCGAAAACAAGAAGAGTCTATGGCATGCTTGTATATAACAATCGAATTACTTTTATTGGGATTGAGAACTAGGTTATTTTGCTTGGACCAATTCAAGACTGAAAAGAGGTCCTTATTTAGTTAATGCACACCATCATCAATCATCCCCAAAGGCATGGAGATATAAAGTTGCAAATTGTCAGCATAAAGGTGAAATTTAGAGTATCTTAGAATATTCGGCAGATCATTTATGAAAAAGGAGAAAAGCAGTGGTCCCAAAATAGAACCTTGAAGTACACTACAATTTGTTAAAAAGAGCTCAGAGGATAAATTATTGCATTCTGTTAGGAAAAGAGTGAAAAATTGAAGTTGTTGCCCAACTTATTAATTAAAAACCTGTGATTGACTTTATCAAAAGCCTTAGAAAAGTCCAGCAGTGCAGTAATATTTTCTTCATCAATTGCCAGCAGTATGTCTTCAGTAACTTTCAAGAGAGCGGTTGTGCAACTATATCGAAATCTAAAGCCAGCTTTCCAGATATGCAGAAAATTTTGTAAAACACTTTGGACAGGAAAGATAAAATAGATATAGGTCTATATTCTTCGTTCGTTTTGTCATAGAAATTATTTTTTCTCTCTTCCAGATGACGAGGTTAATAAGATAGTATTGATGACGTGGGTCAGCGGATGAATAATACAATGGAGAAGAAGTTTAATAAATTTTGGATGAATGCCATACCATACCAACTGCATTCGATTTAACAGGGAAAATAGTTTCAATAATATCATCCATTTCAGCTCTAATTAATGAGAAACAATCTGAAAAGGTAACATCGCCAAAAAAGGTGTCTATACTGCAAGCAGAAGATAAGTTAGTAGAAGAAGCTGTAAACTTGGCATTTAATACATTAGGATCTGAGTCCACAATATTACTATTCTTCGATGCCGCAATTCCAGCATTCTTCAGGTTATTATAAAGTTTCTTGGCTGTAAGCTTGACATCAAACTTTTTTCTATGATAGCTTGTTTTTGATTTTAAAATGGCAGCAACCGGCGATATTTATCTCTATGATATTCAATGTGATACCGCTTCCAATTATTATATAGCCTATCACGTTTTTTCATCAATGTAATTATCTGAGGAGTTGCCCAAGGACAATTTTCGTTAAGAACACTGTAGGTTTTAAGTGAAGCATGTCTATTAAATATGTAGCTCAACATCAGCCGTATTGTAGAGGCCACTCCATCAATATGCATCGCCTCAGCAAACAATATTTCCAAATTAATGTTTTTAAAATCCCGATACATAAATTTTCGTCCAACATTATTACCAGGTTTAATGTTATAGATGAGTAAAATTTGGTCATGTCTAGAGAAAGCTGGCAATACCATTTGATTGTAAAATAGCACAAAATCTGAACGAGTTACAAGAAAAAGATCTAACAGCGTGGACAATGTTTCGGTGAAATGTGTAGCGGTAATTGAGTTCAAAACAGATAAACTAAAACAGTCTACTAGGTCAAGTATGGTTTTAGTATTTGGGTTTACATGCAACAAATTGCAATTGAAATCCCCGGCAATGATGATGTGGTTAAATTTTTGGTACAAAAGGGAGAATAATTCTTCTAAAGGACTCAAATCTGTGATGTGTGGGGGTTTGTAGATCACACCAACCAAGACTTGTGCAGAATCAACTAGAAAATCAACAAAAATGTATTCGATTTGTGCCTCCGGAGAGACAGTGCAACTATTCGACCATGAATGTTGTTTTTTAAGAAAATTGCGACATCACAACCCACTCAATTCTATCATTCTTAAAACAAATATAACGTTCAAACAGCATAGACTCAGGGATATGAGGTTTTAGCCATGTCTCTGAGACACTAATTAAATTTAGAGTTGAGTAACCAAAAGTATTCATGAATTCATCAATTTTTTTCATTAAAATTTGTGCGTTTAAATGACAAATACTCAAACCCTCATATCGTTCCGACAAAACTTTTAGCACATTTTGCGAGTTGTCAAGGCCATCAACCGCTATAATAATTCAGATTCATTCAAATGTAATATTGTATCAAAAGAGAACGCAGCAGGATCTAGTAAATAAAAATCCATAAAATTAAAAAGAAAGTCGAAAATTCAGTTAGAATGAAAATCAGTAACAAAACGTGGAACAGATAAAAAAACTCAAATAATAATTTACAAAAAAAAATAACATGAACTGTCTAAATACTCAATGGTAGAATAAACATATGCCATTAAAATTAATAGAATTACTAAATATAAAATATAGCAAAAGAAAATTTAACAAAATTCTACTACCAATTATGTAACGACTAATGTCTAAAGCAATTCATTTACGTTCTCCTCAGTCGCTGCAAGTTTGTTGAGGGCATATTCGATAGCAATGCAGCAGACTTCATCAGACTTCATCATTCAGTTTCTTACGGGCATAAACAAGATCCCGCAAAGTAAAGACAGCATCCAAACGCCTCTGCTTGCGTAAAGGTACAGAGAATAATTACGACTGGTCAAGCTCTCATGTATGTATATGCGTGCGTTCGAGTTCATTCCGATGTCATTCAATTTCAAACAATGGTCCCCTATTTTTCTCTTTCGCGGCCAACGCTCCTAGGAAAGAGTTTTTTTCAAGTGGCGAGTAGCACTTTAAAATTATAGAGTAATCAGTACTACCGCTCCTAACTCTAGCACGAAATATGTTTGCAATTTTTGGTAAACTGATATCGTGCGCAGCACAAAATTTTGTAAGATAGCTTACAACGTCTTCATCAGGCACTGATGGAATTCCATTAATGACAATATCAGCTGATATGCATTCTCGCTCCAAACGGTCGAGTTTAGCCTTCAGAAACAGAGATACGGTTTCCCAGAAATTGACCATTTATTTTAGCCTCGAAAGACATCATCATACTTTAAAACACTTAGGAGTGTCCGCATGTCAGCTGTGTCTGGAATGTTATTGGACGTAATTTCAGCAACAGCCAAAGTTTGACTATCTAACTTAGGTGCAATTGTAGTGGGTGTTGTTGCTATCGTTATCTTACTCACTCCAGCAGTACCCGGCTTATAATAGATAGGCTTATTTTTCTTGCATCCTCGTATTTTAACACAAGCAGCAGAAGTGGAGTTAGAAGAAGTGCGTTTTGCTAGACGTACACATCACTAGGATTAGTGAATATGAGGAGAGTGGCGGAAATGCTGATGAATGTCGCCCTTAAACTTTCGCAGATTGCATGTCGGATTAAAGATAAAAGATTGTACACTCTTCCACATTCACACAGTTCTGGATAAAAAGGCATCACAGAATTTTACTGTACGGCCGAAAGTAATTTGAAGGGTGAAAGACTGTGGGCGGTTTACAGCGTGAGTATTGCGTGTAGGAATTATTCTATAAGAAATCAGACTAGATATTTCATCAGAACATTGACCATGCATGTTGGGATAAAAGATCGAAAGGCATCCAACATTACGGCAGTGCTCAAGTGAGTCGATGTGGCAAATTAGTTTCACATCGCCAATGAGCTTAAAGGCTCTCTTCTTGATAATATCTAATAAAGCTAAGGCTATGAAACAAGCCCTAGCACATATATGGGAATTGTATTCCGTTCTAGGCCTGAGGTAGGAATTATAGAGGAGCTTTGACGGGTTGAAATATTTCTTACACCTTTTCAGAAATCCAAGACATTTCGATGCTTCTTTGGCAACATAGAAGATGCGATGTGTCCAGCTTAACTTACTATAAATATTAATGCCAAGCATGCATAAAAACGGTGTATTGTAAGACAGTGCTCCATCAAAAGAAACGGGAGTGGAAAAGCGAGAATATTATCAAGGTCGTTCTTCAATGAACTAATCATGTAATTTCGATTGATAGAATTGGAACTCCCTCTGGAGTCCGCAAGAGTGTCAAAAGGTAAGCTTAATCAAAGGTGCTGTCATCGGCAAAACTATGGATGGGATTGAAAGTAAGAGAAAGCAGATAATTAATGAAAATTTCGAAGAGAGATGGAGTCCTGGGGTACACCAGCATTGATAAAATGAGGTTCAGATGTAACGCCATCTAATGCAACCCGTATTTAGCGATTAGATAAAATACTTTCAATCAATAGTAGAAGAGGAGGGAGGATACCAGGATACTAGACTCGATCAAAGGCCTTTGAGATATTCAGGACAACGATTTTGAACTCACCAAAATTGTAAATACTACGGTTCCAACGTTCCGTAAAAAAAATCAGCAAGTCTCCAGATAAGCGTCCAGCTCGGAAGTCATACTGGCGATCGTTGATGAGTTAATTAATTTTTAGATACTTTATAAATTTGGAGTTAATGATAGATTCAAAAACCTTTGAAAGAAACGAAATGATTGCAATTGGTCGATAATTTGAGGGATCGCTACCCTCTCCCTTCTTGTGAATAGGCTGAACGTGAGCTATTTTCCAAGCAGTTGGAAATGACCTTGCTTTTCTAATTCTTGCTCCAGCTAAACCGCTCCTACCTCCCTAAGTATTTTCATTCATGAGGAGAACCTTGCTATTTACCATGTTTTAGAAGACCGCCACGCTACACTGCCACAAATTTTACTTTGAATTTTAATTATTTATTGGATTTTTACTGAATTTTTAAAGTTTCTAGTCATAAAGATGTGTTGTGATATGAATTATTGTGATATTACGCTTAAGAACTTGAATTAGCACGTAATAAATAAAATTTTATATTTTTGAATTTGTAAAACTGAGCTATCTTTTATAAAACCGGCACCCCTCTTCAACTACCTACAATAGTACACAGAATTTTCAGGAATATAAAAACGTAAATATTACTTATTTCACGCTACAAATACATAACAAAATAAAAAAGTTTAACTTTGTCGCAATTAAAACAAGCAAAATAACTAACTGCTGTGAGGTCAATGCCTTATGATTAAGCTGCAGCAGCAGACAACAATCCATCCAAGTTGCTGAAAGTAGACCCAAATGCAACTCTATGCTTATCCTGAAAACAGCATCTTTTCACGAGATCTTACGAATGGAATCTTAGTCACATGAAAGGGATCTATGGAACTGTAATAACAAGAGAGGAAACTGTTCAAAGCCCATTAGTGGGCAGAATCTTGCTACTTGTAAGAAGAATTAAGAAAAGGATACTCCTGTAAGGTTATATCAACATTTCGCGGATGAGTTTGGATTAACATACAGAAGACCTGATATTCCATTCTGGCTTTCCTTGATTGTTAAAATTACGTTTTTTCAGAAGACTGAGTTCACACATCCAAAGAGAAGAGGAGATTCATATGAAACATTACAGCTGTAAAAGTGTGTTTAGGCCGAATTCAAAAAAAGTTTGTGGAAGTATTGTGGACACAGTCGGAATGGTGCAGAATTGAAATGGAAATAAAAAAGATGGAAATGGTTTGTTTACTCGCTAAGATAAAGCAGAGCCATATCTGGAACCAATAAGGATCTTGAGAATAAGGTGACCTAAGATAACTTGAAGGAAAGTCATTTTAACAAATGCTGCGAGTTAAGAGTCTTAATTAAAAGCTTCAGAACGAATAAGGGTCCAAAGGTACTTTTTCCATCATATGCTTATGTATTTTCAGGTAAACGCTCACTGTACATACAGGGCCGGGCCGGACTGGCCCAGGCAAATGACTACAAACCAGCTCTTTTGGGTCTTCAAACATGATTCTTTTTCTGAAAAAAAAAAAACAACCCAAATTATTAGGCTGATTTTCCATGTACAAGCAAGATACTATGTATGCAAAGCAAGATACTATGTAGTTTTTATTGGCTCAAATTGAACATTTCCACTGAACCAATTTTATGATTTTGATGTCCTATAAGGAGTGATGTTTCGATCGTCGGGAAGTTTAGACGGTTTACTATCCTCTGAGAAAAATATCACCTTCAAAGGTTGTATAACAAGAAAGTTACGGGGTGTTTTCCGAAAAACTAGCATATTTTTCTTAATCAACCCCCCCCCCCCCCCCCCTTCACCTTACAATTTTTTGTTTACCTAAGTGAGTATATGCTTAAATCTGAAAAAATTGTAAACTCTGCAAATCCCAATTTTTAAATTTTATTTGTGAAAGAACGTATAAAATTATCTCTGTAACTACAGTGTTCACCTCTGTTAGTAGTTTTCATTGCAGCAAATTGTACGTAAAATTATAATTTCAGTTTTTATGATTATTGCAAAATTCCAACCGCAGGAAGTAACTATAAATCGAGACTTATATTAACATTTTTACAGCTTTTCCAATAGCGAACTGTTTTATACCGTCTAGGTGAGCGCAATTGAAAGTCGAAGAGCTAATCTTGTCAAATATGTGAAAATTAAGTGTTGTCCAGATGCGAAGGTGTATCTCCATCTAATGCATCCAAATGAATTTGCAAAAGAGATATTTAGAACTCATTCCTCCCATATTATATTAAGCACATTTCTATTTGCTTACATGGCCTATCGGCTTACCAGAAATGATTGACACAGTGTCGCGTGTTCCTTGTGCAGCATTTCAGAATACGTGTAACCACGTCTCACTATTGAAGAGGGCAATTAAAGGTTGATTCACGCAACTTGATACCGAGGAATAGGTTGGCCATGTTTTATGATAACGCTATGTGTAACTGGCTAGGCTAGATGTTCAAATTAATCTTTAAGTCTTGTCTATAATAACGGATAAGGAGACACTTTCGTGACCAGGAACAGTCTACTAAAATTGAATTTAGGTTGAGGGTCTTCTAGACGCATTTATGTGTGATTTACTCTCGGTTTAATTGTTTATAAGGTAAATAAGTTATTTTATAGGGTTGAGTGATGTGATTTAGACGTTAAATGTAATTGATCTATAAAGAAGAAATATAGCAGAATCAGGATATTAACATGGATTTGAAATTATACATATTACATACATAGAACAATAATAATGTGTTGTTAGGGTGCTACTATTATTGCTTCTCTTTGCATACTGCAATAATTATTATACCCACAATTTCTCATCCTTAAAGTCACAATTTACTCATCTCGCAACTTCTACTACAGTAGCAATACTTAGAAAATCTCAAATAATTATATTCTATAAAAACTGAGTTTACGATCAAAATGTGAAAAAAGACTACAACAAGAAATGTGACCAAAGGTAGCCGGGATGACAAAGTACAAGATATTTAAGAAGTTGGAAATATTTTCTTATAACACCTAAAATACATACATACATATGTAAACAGGCTATAGACCAACCTATAGTGTGCCACTGAAAGAAAAAGACCATTTTTTCTTTTGTAGGTAATTTAGAATATCATAACAATTATTAAAAGATAGGGTGCTGATGGCATGTATGCAGTACTTACAAAAGTTATTAGAATGTTTTTTTAGCAATTTAATGCAAAGATGATATAAGATAGCATAGTTTCTTAGTTTTATAAATTAGTGTAGTGCAAACTTATTAGTAAGGAATAAGGAAATATCCATGTATTAATGTTGGCACATTGGTTCCCTCGAAAGTTCCTTGATGAATACCTACCTATTATAAAAGATAATTTTTGCTGTTGTCATTTTTTGAATTTTTAGCTCAGACTCCGGTTAAGTAGATGGATTTAGGTTAAAGCCCTTTGTTCCACTAATATTTCCCTCACGGTAGCTCGAAGAGTTCATTAATATTCCCAGCCCTCTTCTTGAGTTACAACCTGTTTACAATTTATGCTTCTGAAAGAGAGAGAGGGAGAGAGGAGAGAGAGAGAGAGAGAGTGAGAGAGAGCGAAAAGGGAGAGGAAGAGAGGGAGCTTATGAATAAATAGTTCCACTTTATCCATTCCTCCTTCACACCCACCTACCCCTTTCTCACCTTCATTCTATTAGGGTTCCTCCTTAAGAGCTAGCAACCAAGCGCGACGCAGCGTGTTGCGATTGCTCCTGCAAAAATAAATTTATAAGACTCATCAAACATGGCGCGGCTAATTAGTTGCGGCCGGCGATATTGGAGATTACTCAAAATACAATTTTGCCGCTGCCGCTCGCGGCAAGATTTCTTCTTTATTCGCAATAAGTCCGCGAAAATCGTCATGTGCCGCTTTTGCCATTCTAAAGTATTCATAAATCAATCTTCATCACTTTATCGGAACTAGAATACATTTGGAAGAAATCCGTGGCATCTAATGTGACCATTCTATTTTACAGCGTTGCAGGCACCGCGCCGCGCCACACTGCGCTCGGTGTGACCACAGCTTTAAAGTCAGTTAAAGATATTTGTGCACCTTGATGGCCTTAAATGAGTATAAATTTTATCCACTCTATGGAATTTAGTTTTTGCTGGATTATTGAATAGTTAGAAAAAGCTTTAAAAAAATATTTTCAAAATATTTCTCTGAAACATCAATTATACTTTAAAAAAGTCTTGACATTCTTTTCAGATAACACTGTCTATATTAGATGTAAACTTAAGAGTTCATACCATCTTGCATTATAGTAAGCCCGCTTAGAAATGTAAGATATAGGTATGTATTACATTGGGTATATATTTAAATTAATTTCAATTATATATTGAAGTCTGTGACATTATCTAGGCTGACTAAATGGCTAAGAAAGAAGTTATGATCAGTGTAAGACCAATTTTGGTAATATTCTAAATGGATACCCGTAAATATAGCTACCCATCTGTTTTGAAAATATCCCAATTAGATCATTAACGCGTTTTTTCATTTATATTTGGAACGATTCGTTGAGAGGTGGATCAGTTGGAACCAGTTTTATATATATTTTTACATTCCGAAGAGCACTTCGGTAACTAACGAAGCCTAGAGCTGAGTCTTCTCTCAGTGTACGTGATTTTCTGTGAATTTGGAAATGTTTGTATTGCAACTCTACGGAGTTCAGCTATTTATCTTCGAACTTCGACCTTTAATTATTACTTCATGTATAAAATCAAATCTCTTGTTCAACGCCTTCCCATGCAGTGTCTAAATATATAGCGGAAATAATAGCTTTTGCACGGCAACGAAGAAGTTGCACGACCTTGACCACAATTTTTTTTATAAAATTACTATGAACACAATTCCAGCGTTCTCAGGTTGTCGTGCGAACAGATGGACGTACGGTCGGGTTAAGAAATCTAATTCACTTTTTCTCCATTTGGCTTTTTGGAAGAAAACCATTTTAATATTGGCAATCATTAATGATGTCACTTGAAGCATGTTGCAATGGAGTGCTTTATATCTTGGAGTTTAAGGGAGACGAATAAGGTAACGGTTAAAAAACAATATTTTTTTTGCATTTTATCGTAGAATAATATGCTTAGATTGCGTTTATAAAACATTAGTTTAAATTCAACGAAATACAAAAGTTATGGGGACTTAAGTGAGACTGTGCACGCGTCGGCAGTCGTCTGTAAATTTATGATCCTTTCAGAGTCCCTTAAGGAAATGTTTATAATTACAACTGGAAAAATATTGGGTAGGGCGTGAACTTAAAATGCGTCAATTGAACTTTTTTTTTTCCAATAAGAACAAATCGAAAATCTCCACAATAAGCTTTATTTTCTTACTGTTCGCTGGCACAAGTAAATCTTTTAATTCGTTTTAATAGATAATCCAAAGAAAACAGGCAGAATCCGATTAGGAGTATTATCCCACGGGGTCAAAAGTTAATTACGTATTCGCGCACACAAGACATCTCAATTGCAACTTGAAGCCAGCTAAGAATCTTTACAAGAATATCTGCAAGCATCATGGAAAGAAAGGCAAACAATTTGTGTGCTTTTTACGTTTTTCATTTTCTTAGATCACAAGAAGTCAATGTCGCCATGTGATATAGCTTTATGGATATGGAGGCCTATGAGAAATGCCAGCATGTGAAAAACGGAGATTTTATTCAAATTTACAGCAACGGCAAGTCACGGCTAGTAGCTAACCAGCAATATGGTTATGGTATCGTTTCAAGACTCTTTCATATAGAGATGTACGAACCAATCAAAGGGACATAAGACAAACACATTACGAGGGCAAGCCACGGAGGACAAGTAAATGGTCTTGACCTTTTCCAGTCGTAGACCATAAGTTTTCTTCCGTGAAGATGTGCACTTTTCTCCAATGCAGAATATTCTATCTACCAACCAGTATACAGTAAAGTAGCCCTAACTAGAAGAGACCTCACAATAGCAGAAATAATGGACAGGTGTAGGTGTATAGAGTGCACTCACTTACTTGCATACCAATCACCACACTACTTCGGGATCTTATTGCGCCCAGATCTTTTCTTATTATTATGGACGTGATGTTTTCAAGTTGTGCACTTTATGTTCCAGAAAATTCCCATAGCATCTCGAAGAGGACAATGCAAATTAGGGTAAAGACAAGATTAGGAGCAACTCACTAAACAAGAATATGCTAACAACGACGTTGGATTGGTTACCTTCTGTACTCGCAGCGCAGTAAAGTGGTTTGTAAGTGTGTAGTTATGTGAACCAAACATGAGTTCCAAGTTGTGGCCAACAAGCTACAAGGAAAAAGACCAATAACAAGCCTCCGTAGTCACAGATTGATACATTGTTCTGATGCACGAGATTTTTATGTTGCCATTAAAGGAATTAAGTGCCGTTGAACTTTTAGACAGATTTGCATAGTTTAATTCCAAGATAATATTTTAAACCAGTAAGCCACGGATACTTTAGTACGATTTAAATTTAAATTTAAATTTACATATCACTAATTTACGTTCGATTACAAACTTTGCAATCATATGTGCAATTTGGGGCTGTGTGACAATAAGCATATATACAAAAATTGATTGAATTTTCGGATAACACTTGATGGTATTGCCTTGATAACATTTTCTCAAAAACACTTGTTTCTAATTCCACAATTTTTTTATTTTTTATTAATCATTAGTTTGTTAAATAAACAATGCTGACGCGTTTCACCTTCTTAGGACATCCTCAGAGCTACTAACTATGAAAACGGATCGTAACAAATTAACAACATGTATGTCATGTTCGAAATTTGAAAAACTATTGGTTAATAATAAAATTCGTGAAAAAAAATCAAGATAAGTTGTGAGGACTGCTTTGGTATATATGTACATATATAGGCAAGACTAAGAGTTCATTGAAACAACGTTTTGGAGAGCATATCAACTCTGCGAAATTAAATAAATCTACCTCTGGCTTAGCAAAACATTTAATTGACACAGGACATAAGTGCAGGGTAGAAAATTTAGAATTGATGCACAAATTGCGCGGCGGACGTGTATTAGATAAATACGAAAAAAAGATCAGATAGATTTTACTAATAAAAGTCCACTTCTTGACCCAGATTTAATGAAATTGTAATTGTGTGTTTTGTTCTTTATTTGTTCATTTATCTATTATTTATTTATTGATTTATCTATTGATGTACTTATTTATTTATTTATTTATTTATTTATCTATTTACATGCTACTAATTTGTTAGGATTCGTTACGGCAGTTGCAATATGCAACTGAGGATTCCCTAAGAAGGCGAAACGCGTCAGATTAATAATTAATAAAAAAAAAAAAAAAAAAAAAAAAAACTTTTTTGTGGAACTAGAAACAAAGTTTTTGAACAAATTTTATATATACAAAAATGTGTCTTCGTAGCGCCATGTTTTGAAAGTATATAAAAAATAAAACAATGTGCCGTCTGGATACTTTGACTCTATTTCTGTTTTAGATCTCCTAGTCAATATATTGCCCAAGTGGGTAAACTTTTATAGTTTTATATAACGTTTCATACGAGAATAATGCATTTTTAACTTATCTGCTCTCTAGTATCAACTTATTTCGGTAATATTTCGAGAAAAATTAAATTTAGTAAGCCTACTATACTTACTAATAGTTAATTTAAACAATCAAAAGTAAGGTATCTTCACCGTATTGGGTACATTCACAGATTCAGAATTCGTGTGTTTAAAGCTTCATAAACGTTCGCTTTTTTCCTTTGATGTTGATGTAATATTTTATTTTCCCACTGAGCTATTCTCTGCGGTAGCGATGACTTTTTTATTTGCTTGGATGATTTTTTGACATTATATGTTGTAGGCATAGAATTGTTTTCGGCAAGTGAATTCTTTTTCTTTGTTTTAAATGGCTGACTCTGTAGTTCTCCAAGCATTATTCGTTTTCCTGGAACAACTTTTCGCCGTTTAACTGGTGGACGACAAGGAGTGGTACTTCGGATTTTTTCTAGCATTTCTAATACTGCTTCCGACCCGACACATGTTTTGCTACATTTTTCTCATTTATTATATCCTGATTATCAATTCGTTTGACTCGAATGGAAAAATACCGCATTTTCTATACTCACTCATGAGATTAGAAGACATTAGTTTGGTCAACAATTTTGAATTGAAATTTCTTCAATAAAGCCGGAAAGACTTCCTTTGACAATACATGGGGTTGGTTTTTTTTGATTTCCATTTATCAAGTATCTTCCTCCAATACTTTTTAAGTGGTGCATAAAATACATCTAGCGGTTGAGCGATATGAGTCGAATAAAGAGGAATACATACAAATACGACATTATGAACGTGAGCTAGTTCAAGCACGCTCTTTGAAAAATGGCTTGATAAATTGTCACCAATAAGCACTACTTTTCCGCTAAGTTTTCTTGTGTATGGAATAAAAAAGTTTTCAAGCCAATCCTCAAATACTATTGAATTAAACCAACCATTTAAGCTTCTATTATAGCACGTATTTGGTGGAGCATTTTCCATCCATGTTTGCCATAAATGAGAGGACTTATAAATAACATAATGGCGGTAATAAATTTTCACTTCACTTTTTTTCGGATTTGGTCAATATTTCCCCACCCGGTCAATGTATCCCTGGCTAACGGCATGTGGAGGTTCTTATAAAACAGGGATTGAAATGCGTTGAGTTTTTTCAATTATTTAACTATATAGCTATGAAGGTTTTCCAGGTACCTGGAATAACGTTTTTATCTGTCTGTGTCTCCGGAGATCAGTAACCATTCGACTTGAAACAAGCTTCCTGTAATATGTAACATAATGCTATTTCCCTGCGTGCATATTCAATTCCGGTATGTTTCACACTTACGGCGCAGTAGACTTAAATATGAAAATTTGATTTTTTTCTCCAAATTCAATTTTCCCGAAATTTTAGATGGAATATAGCGTCATTACAATATGAATTTTAATGCACTTCGGAATAGCGCCTACTATCCCCTACTCATACAACATTTAAAAATAAATCTAAGAAAACTTGTGGGGTTTTTTTTTGTATGAAATCGTTTTTTTAACATATTATTAATTTAAAAACTGTTCAATATGGACGCCACTGCCCTTCGTCTTAATCTTCTTTTGATATCCGTCGACCTTTTCGCGTCCATAAATTTGTTTGCACATCTCCGATCCGCGGCAGTAATTTATCCCTTGTATTCACTGGTCTTGAGCAAATTTCACTTTTCATAACTGCAAATGACCCACAAATAAATACTAGGTGATCCTGAATACTTACAGGTAGCATCTGTATCACAATGTTCTAAAAATTATTGGGAGCTGACTTCATAAGTATGAGGGAAATAACAGCGACATCTATTATGTACTGGTCTTTGAAAAAAGACTTGCCAACGTTGCTATAGGATGTACCTTCTCGTACGCAGCAGTCAATATATTACCAACATGATGGCGTACCAGCTCATTCATCATGCAGGATAGCGACGTATGTAAATAACAAATACCCCGAGAGGTGGATGGCGGTTTCGGTTTTATTGAATAGTGTGCAATGTCTTCAGATTTAACTGCCCCAGATTTTTTTTTTTTTCAGGGCGGTTATGGAAAGTGAAATTTGCTCAAGACCAGTGAATACATATAAGGAGCAATTAATGTCACTAATCGGAGATGCTGCAAACAAACTTAGGGACATGGTAAGGGCGAGGAATATTAAAAGAGGATTAAGACAAATGGCAGTAACGTGCATTACTAATAATAGAAGACATATTAAATTTTTTTTTAAATTCATATTATATTATATATATATATTATAAATTAACATTGAATTTTGAGAAAACACGTACAAAAGCGAGAAATGATCTAAGACCACGGTATGTGTAAAAAACCTAAATTTTTATATGGCAACACCAAGAGGTTGCCTGGTGTAGTCCATTTTTGAAATTTTATTTGTTATTACTATAAAAACACTACGAACCAAATTGCAGCTCCCTATGTCGACGCGTTCTCAGGCAGTGTCTAAATATGTAGTGGAAAATGAAATTTTTGTATGGAAACCCCACGAAGGAGTTGCCCGATTTGTCTTACTTTCGAACTAAACTTTACCGTTTTTTTAAAGTCCGCGCACAAAATGTCAGCTTTTTAAGTGAACGCGTTCTCGAGTTATCGTGCGCACAGACGGACAGACGGACGGACATGCAAAAATCAAAATTACTACAATAACTGTTAATATTATGCGTGGGTTTCTAATTCATTTTTCGAGGTGTTACAAACGGAATGACAAACTTAGTATATCCATTAGATTTCATCTAGGGTATAAAAACTTACTTTCATATTTAAGTCTACTGCGCCGTAACTGTGGAAGGTATATCGAAACTGGATATGCAAGTGAAGAAAGGACATTTTATTACCTATACCGCATCCCTTTTGTTCTATTATGCATTTCCTAAGCCAATATTCTTCTAAAGTCACCATATATAGATAATCCAATCCTTATGGAAAGCACTATAGGGTACCTGAATTATTTTAAAAGCACCTTATGTACCCCTAATCAAAGAAAGGAAAATTACCTGAAATTTACGCAAACACAAAATAGTTCAGAAAAATTGTTAGATAATAAAAATTAAAAAAAAAATATGTTTTGATTATTGCTATTACTTAAGTGGTATTAGACCTTCAACATTTGGATTTAAGGAGTTCATTTTTACAGGTACAAATTTATACTTCAACAAGAACTTGGTCTAAGACCAATAATACTCTATCCTAGATGAAAATAAAAGTTAAATAAAGTGAAATCTAACAGTTTTGTATAGCAACACCAAGAAGGAGTTGTTTATTAAAAAAATTGGGTTTATTTAATTTAGTAAAAACATTCATTGAGCCCATGTAAACTTCTGATCGTTTTAGTGTATGAGAGATGGAAATTAAGAATACTTATCATACCTTTATTGATCAGTTTCATTGAGGAAATATAAATTGTTCATTATTAAAATGTATAAAAGAGTAAAACTTATGAATGGCTCATAGAATGGCAAAGAATGATTTCTTTAACTTAATCTAAGTTATTCATTGTTGGAATTTATAAAAAATAATGAATAGTATTCATACTATTAATAACTTTTCACTCAATAGTAAAATTTTTAATCCATTTTGAAACGCTTTTCATTGTGAATATTATCACATTTATGGGTTGAAAAACAATAAATGCAATTAAAATTTTGACTATATCTATGTACCCTTTTCGTTCAGTGCAGCAATGCCTCGCTTAAATATAAAATAGACGATGCCTAAACTTAATGACGTAACCAATATAGAGAAGCCCTGATTTTTTCCCTAAAAATTTACTGGGAATTCTTTCTTTACAATTTTTATGTATTATTCGAGCCCAACAACCGGTGCTTTCGCCGCTAGTAATTTCAATGAACTTAGACGCCTAGATAAGCAATAAACATTCTTTTTTTTAGATATTTACAGAAAATGTTTCGGCAGAATTTTTATTTACTCTTGGTAGCCGGACAGGAGTTAGTTTTGGATACAATATATACTTTCATTTTGTGTATGTTTGATGGTCTCCAATAATGCATAAAAATTCTAAGGAAACAATTTTCAGTAAGAAATCACATCAACTATTGAAATTAATCACAAGACTTTAATGATGCCGAACGTATGTTTGAGCCCAAGATAGTAATAGCTCTAGCTTGGAGGTATTACTGTTATTGTGAATTTTAGAAAATTTTAAAGAATTCTCCATTGGTATCTCTTTACCTTTTCTCTGATATTATGCAATAAATATTTTAATTAATAATTAAGTCGTATATACAATTTATATTTGCATAGGAGAAAATAAATCAATTTAAATAAAATATCTACTTAATAAAGTTAAGAGTGTCCAAGGATCATTAGAGCCCACTTAGTAGAAAAGTGGCTAATGATACAAGATGCAACAATAATTTGTAATGTCTGAGACAAGAACTTAGAATTACTAACTTTGAGTTTATAACTTAACGCTGCGCTATTTCTTAGTCCCCTGAAGTTATCTTCTTGCTGATATCTCCGTAAATCTTAGTCGGCAATTATTGGTGCAATTAAGGTATGCAAAATTAATGCAGTGATAGCAGCACAAATCGTCGGTTATTAAGTTTTTTTAGTGATAAAAGTATAGAACATGAACTGAAATAATTAATTTAACTAAATTCCTGTGGAGAAGCAGTAACGGTCAGATGCCTAAGTTATGAGGTTTCTCCATCTTCGATTAGTTCAATAATTGTAAACCAGGAAACAATTTCAGTTTTTTTTTATGCAGTCAAGGATGCTCAAATTGAGATAAGGCTACAGCAAATGATTTTGCTGTTTAATTTAGTGTCACTAACAATACGACGTTGCTGCTTCGGGAGCTTCGAATAGATTAAATGGCAGTTTGCAACATCCTTGTCCCGTATTATTTTGAGGAATGGAAGAAGACAACAAATTTATTCGGCTTCACTCTTTTGCTTATGCTTAATTAACTGAAGAGATTAGCCAGATAGAGTATTTGCATGACGTTCTTTATTCTTGC
This sequence comes from Dioctria rufipes, assembly GCA_963924295.1. Lineage (NCBI taxonomy): Eukaryota > Metazoa > Arthropoda > Insecta > Diptera > Asilidae > Dioctria > Dioctria rufipes. The sequence continues at coordinate 115,314,461 of OZ002741.1, forward strand.
CATGTAGCTGATAGAAGAGATAATACCTACTATATGCAGCCACATCAAAAAACACAAAATTTCAAAGATTTACTCGGTACACGCTCTTGATTAAAAGGGTTCAGAGGAATACAAAAAAAAAAAAACGCTTAAATATATAATTAAAACTCACCACTGGTATCGTTGATGTCGAAAAACGAGGTAAATGGATTTCCTTCCGAGACGAGCCCATATCTAATCTCCCGTGGATTACCTTTATCACCATCTTCGGCGTGAACCTGGAGTACCTATTAACGTAAAATTCATTTTATTCGGTTATTCGCGTTCTGGATCAAATGTTTTCTTGAATGATATGAGTCTGAGTCTTGCATGAATCTGTTTAACGTATATTAAGGAGAAGAAAAAAAAACACTTGGAAGTAAGGATAGGAGAAGAGTAGAGGTCTTGATTTTACGATCTCCTTTAATTACGGGATAGATTAGCCAATTATGCGGTTGATAATTTGATTGGTGGGCTCGATTGATGGGTTATGGATCTCCATGTGACTGGAAGGGGATTCTTAAAAGGGCAGAGGTAATGTGCGTGAATATTTATATCGTACCTTATCACCAGGAAGAAGACCTGATGGAAGTTTTGTCACTGGCGGAGCATTTGTGAACACAGGTGGTACATCTTGAACATCCTGTACTATAACGACCACCTCGAGTCCAGCGATATTTCTTGTGTCCTGTCCAGGTTCAGCATACGCGTCCTGAAATATAATAATGTAGTTAGAAATAACAGTTTATAACAATTGAATCAAAAAGTAATATGACGAGATATTTGTATCTGACGAGGGATATAAATTCACATATTAAATAGTACTTCCAAGATATCGAAATATTTAAGGATGCCTATTCCTCAGATGTAGACCATAAAATATACATATGTAACTTATGATTGTTCGTCCGATTATAAATTCGATCGGAAAATACCGTGAGAATGCGTTGATCTAGAGAGCTGAAAGTACGAGCACGGCTCTTCATAAATTTGAAAAATAGAGTTCTTTCGTAGGGTTGCCGAAAAAAGATCAGATTTTTCACCAACATATACATATCTGAATACTGGTGGGGAGTATGTTAAACACATGAACTTCAATTTCAGGAGCAGTAATTTTTCACACATATGTATATGCTGGAAAAACTACCAACGGTTTCGGGATAATGGGACTTAAAAATATTTGAGTATGTTTTTATAGATCAGCCTGTAACTTTTGAATGTTGAATTTTCGAACTAATTCTTTCGTGATTTATCGTATGCTTGTCCTAATTAGGGGCAGCCTGTATATTGCTACTTTTCAGGCAAATTTTACAAGATGAAAGTTCTGTTTCCATTTTATATGACGCACAGCAACCGCACCGAGCCTGTTTAGTGAACGTTTCTCAGAATCGCGCTTCGTGGTCTTCTTTGAAATAACTCCTTTTTTTTCTTCGTATTATGATAGGCTTAACCTCTTATCCCTGGAAACTCTTGAAGCGCAACAATTCCCCTGTACTCTCAGCTTTATTTAATATCTTTATTCCACCACCTTCGCCGATAAGCTGTGATATGCAGGTATGAAGGTAGTGATGAGCTGGTTTCATTCATCAATGTCTCGTTCCTTCAATTAAAACATTAAATGCATGGATACTTACTGACTCCCCTTATAAGTATGTAGAAATATTATGTTAGGTTAGGTTAAGAGTGCGGACACTAAGCTGTTTTTTTTTTTTGCTTTTTTTCTAGCCCTTGTAGCCCGTCAGCTTACAGACTGCGGGGCGAGGAAGGAGTAGCATACGAGGGGAACATGCTACAAATCCTTGTTTAAACCTAGCCAAACGTTAACCCAATAGCAATAATCGTAGGATTATATTTTTAAATTCTTAAAGATCCGAAATGAAATTCTTTAATATTGTAACTCTGCTTACGAATAGTTGACCTCTTCCCATCATAATTCTTACGAAATTGTTTGCACTAAGCAAGTAAGCAAGATCATATTGCATAAGAATTATGCTAACAGAAGGCTAAGTGACAAATTGTTGTGTAGGTAGGTACTGCATGTGCAAAACAAATATATCCTATTGCTGTGATTTTGATTGCGATGTGATTTTGAAGGCTTGTAGTAAGTAATTACATTTATAAAAAGACAACGTTGAGATAATAAAGAGGAGTTGTTTGTCAGAAGTCTTGGCTGTTATTTTAATTCAGTATTCTCGTTGATAACGCATTGAGGTTAAATACCTTACCACATTAATTACTATTAAGGTTCAGTACCTAAATACATTAACTATTAAGTTGAGTACCTCAAAGTAGAATTTCTATTTAGGTTGAGCACCTTAATATACCTGAACAACCGTCGGGCAAGCAAAAGAGCTTGATCGCAATATAAATTTAATTTGATGATCCCGACATAATATAATGTCACAATAATTGCATTAATCAATTGGAAGACAATCTAGCATCATGGAACAACTGCTAAAATAACAAGAGGCAACCAAAGCTGAAATAGATAGAATCATCTATAATCGTAAAAAGCAGCCTAATGTGGACTTGAATCCCAATAAAGATTATGAACATCAATATGAGCAGCACACACAACAGCCATCAGCTGAAGTGTTCACGGAAGCCACTCCCAAAATCCAGTGCATCAAAAATTTAAGTTGATAACATCAAGAGTTCGTCATCAGACGCATTACAAGGAACTGTCCGCAAGCAACTGGCAGTTATAGCAGCGCTGAAATGGTATTGGAAGGTGTCAATACACAAGAATCATCAAAAGCAGATTACAATGTCAAAACCAATCCAATCAATGAGAACTAGTTGTCGTGGCGCGAATTCGAGGAGGAACCGGAACTGTATGGACCCAGTAGCTGGCAGATGTAATATAAAGTGTTTATCCAGTGATGTGCAACCTTGAAGCAGAAAGCGCGGGACACTCAAATATAATATTCTTCGAGGTTTCCTCTTTATCTTCGCGCAGTCGACACAGTTCACTGTTGAATTTGCCAACTTTCTTCAAAAAACAAGAAAGAAAGCTAGAATTGGTCTAAGACCAATTTTTATGATCCCTATATGAATACTCATATGCCGTATGGTCACCCAACTTGCACAGTTTGATTTTTGAACTGATTTTTCCATATATTTCTATAACGGTTCATCGGACAGAAAAAATGATTACAGCCAATTTTATAAGATTTCAATCGTATAAGACTGATCGTTTGTACAGTATATAATGATAGCAGAGCAAAATGGATTGGATACCAACGCATAATATTAAAAGTTATTTTTATTTTTGCATGTCTGCTCGTCTGTCCATCCGTCTGTCCGTCCGCACGATAATTAGAGTGTTAAAATTTTACACACGGGCTTTTAAAAAACAAAAGCAAATATAAGCTCGAAAATGGGAACAATCTGGCAACTCCTTCGTAGGACTGCCATACAAAAATTTCGTTTTGCATTATATACATATTTGGACACTGCCTGGGAACGCGTCGACGTAAAGAGTTGATATTTGGTACATGGTATTTTCATAGCAATAGTATAATTTCAAAAATGGACCTAATCAGGCGATCCGTTCTTGGTGGTGCGATATAAAAATTTAGGAGTTTTACGTATACTGTCAAAATTATTAGACCTAGACATTTTTATTGTACTGAAAGGTTCTTCAGAATATGAAATCCTATGAAATTGGTTATAATCATTTATCCGACGAACCATTCTGGAAATGTATGCGAAAAACCACTTCAAAAAGTAAACTTGTACAGTTGGGTGATCATAGGAAATTGCATACCGGCATTCATCTAGCTAGGGTATCATAAGAATTGGTCTTAGACCAATTCTAACTTTTTTACTTGTACAAATTATAATTACAATTTTTATGAAAACTCTATGTACGTTGATGCGTTCTCAGGTTGTGTCCAAATATGTAGTGAAAAACAAATTTTTGTATAGCAACCCTACGAAGGAGTTACCCCATGTTCGAACATAATTTTACTTTTATTTAAAAGCCCATGTACAAAATTTCAGCTCTCCAAGTGTACGTGTTGTCGAGTTATCGCGAGTACGGGCAGACGGACGGACATGCAAAAATGCTCTACTATCACTATTTGTAGGTGTTGCAAACGGAATGACAAACTTAGTATACCCTATGATTTCATCTAGGGTATAATAACGGGAGGGGCCATTAGCAATGACTGCATTAGTAAACAGTCTGAGCCACTGTTAATTATTTTGGGCATCTGAAGTTGTCTGTTTTCCCATTTTTGCAGCTTCCCTCTAAAGTAGCTTTTTGGAGAGCTAGGAGAGCAGCTTAGCTGTCTGAGAAAAGGTAGATGCTGACGTACCAAGTGGAATGGAGAGTTTTACTTCTGAACCAACCACCCCTGCGCCTGTTTTGCAATCTTTCCAGCATCCGTCAGTATACCATACCTGAGCCCGTTACGTGGACTGAAGCCCTCTGTCTAATATTTGGCTTCTTTCGTTAATGGTTACCTTGTAACCCCTCTTTCGAGGGAAAATCTTGTAGCCTTAACATCCTTAGGAGCTACTAGGACTTTGATGTTGACGTGCTCGAGAATATTAAGATGTCCCACCCCGGAAGAAGTGTGACCTTTTGTTTCGAAGCATGCTAACCGCATCTTCCCTCTGAATAAAGAGGCAGAGTGGCTATAAGACACTTAAGCCAGATTAAGTATTGAATTAACAGTCTTACGTTGAATTTAAATTACTCATAGAAAGGCGTAAGAAAATTTAAAAAGGAAAATAAAGTACCGACAGTATTGTTAAAACAACTATATCTCTGCATATATCAAGTATAACTTATTTACTAAATTAAATCAAGTTCAAACCGTCGTGAATGATTTAAATATAGAAGCAGGGAAAACAGTGAGTACGCATTTGATTAGGTATTAATAATAAACGAGCTGCCGAAAGTAGATATTCAGAACTAAGCGGGATCACTATCTTGCTCTGCACAAAACTGTATGTAATCTTTGTGGTTTCCACTTTTACCTACGACCACATGCTGCTCAATTAATTGGGCCATCTCGTCCCCATTATTTAATTTTATCATTTAGCACATATTGATAATTGATAATGTAAATAAATCGATAATTTTTTAATACAAATCACTAATAATATTAAGCTGCTTCACCCACGTTGTTAAGTATTTTAATCGATTGGATAACCTGAGATATAAAGTCACGGCATAGAAAATAAGACTGCGCCTGCGCTAAGCAATTAAAAGAAAATTTCATATTTGATAGAGCTGCCCTTCTATAGCACAAATTGGAAGCATCAGCACCACTAAGCTCTAGCTAGCCATCAAATGAATTGTGCATCACGCATAATAATTTATGAATACCGTCTAAAGATTAAAAGCCTCTTAGCCTAAGGAGCATTTTTTACTGGTCATTTTAGCTGCTTAATTTCGATTTCCATTAATTACACCAGCGAATACTCGGAAGACTCATGGGCACCTTCGTCAATACTTAATTGATTATTTATTAGCTTGATATACTACGCTCGTGTTTTCTTCGGACGACAATTAATTAATTGTTTCATTTAATTTACCGTTGCATTTACTGACCAATTAACATTTTTCAAATGCCTGCACAAATCTACTAGGGATGAAGGTGAAGCATGATTTATTCCGTTTTTCTTTCTCGACTCTTAAGAATTTCGCATACATTCCCTCTTCGACAAGAGAGGAAGTATTGAGGTGGAAATTTGCATCTGGTTATGCTCAAAAGATTTGTATGGACCACCTATGATTGCATGTCAACGATTTTAAAGGCTAATGTAAAACTTGTCATCAAGAAACTGTAATTAAATTTGTTGTTGTTATTAATGTAATTTATCCATATATCTTCGGGGTAAATGTTTAATATTCTATGAAACATCCTGACACTATATCTGGTGTTTGGACATGTTCATATGCGGAGAATGGTAGCTTTATCTGCCATTAAATTTATACCTTTATCCTTTGCACTTGTTATTTTTCTTATTTCCAGTAATGCGAGAGTAACCGAATGCACTTTAAGCATTTGAATTAAACTTGTCTAATTATAAAATTAAAGCGGTATTTTTGTTAAAATTAGCACACTATTAAGTCTCTGATTCCTCGGGCTAGATGGTAAAATTTCGGCGGAGAAAATATAAATTTTGTTGGGGTATTTTGGGTACGTTTGCCGAATGAATAGTTTGATGATGTTTGAGAAGCTTTTCAGCATATTAGGAAACACGAAAAGCTGCGAATATGATAGAATAGATTTTAGTAATGTAAAAACAATATGCATTTTAGTCAGTTTTATTTGAAGGCTTAACACAATGAAGTAGGTTACATACAAATATATTAAACTTTAATCATGCGAAATATGCACAAGAAAAAGAAAAAAAATTATATCAATATGCTAGGAGCAATTATTTAACTTAATCGGGCACCCTGCTGAAGTAAATAATTTTTTAATCTTCTACAAAGTTCTTAAGCTGGATTATCTTGATCAGGAATATATTTTAGTTTTCCGAAGTTATATCCTAATATAAAGATAAAATCTTCAAATTTTAAGAGTTCACATCTGAAACAATGTGTGGCTACGATAAATCTATCCAGGTCAGAAAGAGATTACTTTCGAAGAGATGACGTTGCCTTTCATATTAATTTTATTGCTCATCGTGGCTTTAGTTTGGATTGTTGGTAATATATGAATGCAATTTATTTATCTTTTTCCAAAAATATATTGAGGTTATTCATTAGAATAAAAACAAATACTATAAATGTATATTTTTGTGAAACTTGATTAAAATGCATAATGCTGAGTTATACGCTAAAAGTTTCCCACGAAACTATTTTTAAAATAACTATAAAGCAAAAAAAAGCTAAATCTTTATATATATACATACATACATATATCCTCCTTTCATAAAGCCCAAGAAATTCATTAATCAATAAAATGTATGGAAATGATAATGGATATTCATATTGCAATAGATTAAATTCAGAGGCGTGTTGGATTTTTCTCATTGGAAAGTTTCGGCAATACCTATGCAGAAAACATAGTTTATTTTATATTTATGTATAAAACCTCGAGTAAAATGTTGTCTTCATAAATTCAGATTTACGAGTCAAATAATCAGACTCTTCTAGAATCTCTCCTAGTGCCTAATAAAAATTCTGAAACACTTTCACATTTACAAATACATTTTCAATTCAGGTGTTAATTTTAAAAGAGCAAAAAAACATTGCTATGATAAGCACAAACATTTGCATGCTAAACAAAAAAGCGTTAAACGAAGAACTTTCAAGAGTTCTTGTTCATTTTGCGGAGGCGAAAAGGAGTCACATTTTAACTTGCATGCCTTCAAAGGGAACAGCGAAAGAAACGGAGGTGTGTTCACTTAAAAGAGCCACTTCCAAAGTGGCCCAACAGGTTGCTGAAACCATAAAAATTGCATGCAAGTCACAAGTCATCACTGTCCATCAATTTCAAGTGTTGAAGTCTGTGTTACTTGTGCTTTCTGAGACTTGGTAGGGGTACTGGATGTACGTAAATAGATTAAACAATAAAAGAACTTTTACTTATGATAATAATATTTCTTTTGAGTTGGCATTCCTATTATACATGAAATTTGCAATAGTGCTTTTGTGTACGCTTAACAGAAAATGGAGTAGGCAAAAAGATAAGAAATTATTTTTGCATGAGATAATTTATTACAGGCAATTATAGCAGTACCCGTTGGGTTCATAAATATTGAGGCATAAAATAAAAATTGCATGAATAATTTCTTGATTTTGTAATACATTTTTTAATTAATTTTTAGTTATCAGGAAAACTAGACACAAATATTCTATTAACATATAGACAAATTATATTCCATGTAATACCTATTGCACGGTGATCAATTTTCTTTTTTGAATCTGTAAAAATTTGGAAATTGAGTTTAATCGAGACAAATGAGAATATAAGAATGAATATCTTCTGTGTTAAATTCTTAAAAAATAAAAAACTAGTGGAAAATATACAAAATTATTAGATAGAAGAATCATGTCTCCAGAAAACATTCTAAAAAATACCAAACGTCTCTTTTTGTTTGCCTTTTTTGATAAATTTGGCAGGCTTAGTGTTTTGTAAGAATCAAAGGCATGAAACCTTAATTGTTTTCTCTTTACTTTCACAACATTTTCTACTTCTATACAACCTACAAATCATTTAAACTCGCAATCTCCTGTGCTCTAGGGAACACTGTATGGAACCAAAGCCAAAGAACAAAGCTATTAGAAATTACGTAAAAGAGTTATAATATTGGTATGAGACGAAGCATTGCCAATATTCCTTTAATAATGAGCTCCTTACACTTGATTTGATTATTTTCGCAAACGGTTTGTACTGGCTCTTTGCACACAGTGGACGTTTGCTTAGAGGGCCTCATCTCTGCTGTCGTTGTAAAATTCGGAAATTTAAATATTAAATCATTTAAAATTTGGATTCAGTTCTTCAGCTGAATGGTGATCTCGTATTTGGAACGAAAATACATATGAATTTTTAAATTCACCACATTCATATTTGTGTTTCGGAGATTTTATTGACTTATCCGTATAGTTAGCTATAAGTCTTTGCTCTCCTCCTATCTCTTCCAGAAACTACATTTGTGTGCATTGTTTTAACACATGTCATTCGGGTGAAAGTATAAATAAGGATAAGTAGAGACAGAAGCGAACAAAATAGGAAATTTTCCGTGTTTTTTAGAATGAAACAAGTAATTTCATATACTTTCGTCTTTTGTATGAATGGGGAAAAGAAGTTGGCTATACACCAATGTAGTGCAACCGAGACAACGAGTTAAAAACAACAAGTAAAAAAGCTGGAATTGGTCTAAGACCAATTCTTATGATACCCTAGATGAATGCCCGTATTAAATTTCGTATGGTCACCGATCTATTCAAGTATTGATTTTGAAGTTGTTTTTCGCATATATTTCTAGAACAGTTTGTCGCACAGAAAAAATGGTAATAAACAATTTTATAGGATTTCGTATTCTGCAGAAGTTCTTAGTACAATAAAAATGTCTTGGACTGATCGTTTTCAAAGTATACGTAAAAAATCGAAATTTTTATATGGCAACACCAAGAAGGAGTTACCCTATTTAGTCCATTTTTTAAACTTTATTTGCTAGTATAATGAAAACACCATGCACCAAATTTCAGCTCTCTATATTGATGTGTTCTCAGGCAGTGTCCAAATATATAGTGGAAAACGAAATTTTTATATGGCAACCCCACGAAGGAGTTGCCCGATTTGTCTCATTTTCGAACTTAATTTTACTTTTTTTTTTAAAATCCGTGTACAAAATTTCAGCTCTTTAAGTATACGCGTTCTCGAGTTATCGTGCGCACAGACGGACGGACGGACGGCCGGACGGACAGACGGGCGGACGGACGGACGGACAGACGGACGGACGGACGGACGGACATGCAAAAATCGAAATAACTTTTAATATTATGAATGGGTGTCCAATCCATTTTGCTCTACCATCATTATTTCGAGGTGTTACAAACGGAATGACAAACTTAGTATACCCCTATGATTTCATCTAGGGTATAAAAATCTAGAGAACGTAGGATTACCCGACCGACAAAATCTTCTTGAATCCCTAAAAATACTATCAAACTATTCATAATAATGTGCTTCGGGTCACACTATCTCCCATTTTTAAAAAAAAGATAAATTTCGCTTTGGCCATTATGCTGAAACGAGATATAAAATTCCTCTCAAATGAAATTCTCATTTTTCCCGAAAATATCAGAGAGTCCAACATGAGTTCTCCCACTTAAACTCTTCATATCAAAACGAATGTAAACAGAAAAACGTGCTGTTCAAATATCATGGAATTACACCAACAAACAATAGAATTCCTGCGAAAAACATTGGGACAATTGCCTTAATATTTCAGAAAAACCTGTTTTCACAAAAGCGCGGGAACATTTTATGAGCGTAAAATCGGAAAACTCCGCCCATTCTATGTTAATTACGAAAATAAATCATTTGCCTTCCGTTTCGTTGCACGTAATCTTCGCTTTCACATTTTTTGTCTTATTCGTAAAATGTTCAAAGAGGGTTTGATTTTGTTTTTTTTCTCTTTTTTCCTTCCTCTTCTCGCCGAGTGTATTTAAATGCAAAACAATCGGAGCACTCTTCTGTGTCCTTTCTTTTAGTTATTTATTCTTTGATTTGGGTTTTGGACTGTTTTTCGATTTACGGATCAGAAGAATATACATTTCCCTAAATTTCTCCCTTTACCATACGAGTAAGATCAATTTAAAGTGTGAAATAAGTAAGTAAAACGATCGAAATACCTTATTCGTAGCAATTTAGTTTATCGTTTATTTCATTTTCTGAAAACGTGTGAATAAAATGTATGATCTTTATTAAGAGTTATGTGATGTACAAGAAATCGCACCAGTGAAGATTCATTCGTATAGGTCAATTTTCAACACTTGCTTCAATCCGTATAGTGACACATGCGCTACATGTGACAAACTTAATAATACAGTAAAAAATGCTTCTTCTGAAAATATTAAAATAGATGCCGCTACCAAATTAAAGGAGGTACACTTGAGGCAAGCCGGTGCTGCGAGAATAGCTAACAAAAACGCTAAAGAGCTAGCGCAAAGCATTTCGCTTTAATTTTCAAAAGATACTACCAGCCACTTTTTAAGTTGTAGTAATGTCTATTACCTGACACAATTGTGGACATAAAATTTCGGAATTTACAACCTAGTGCCCGGATCAGGAACCATGTTCATGTGGCCGAGAATGAAGCGTCAAGAGGCTCTGAGGATATTATGTCATGTCTCCTGCGCTTAATTATTAACCTTCCATCCACAATTAACCAAATTAATTCTTTTAGCGATAATACTGGCGTTTTTCTTCCTTTCACCAGTCACCATCAATACACCATTGAATCGAAATTCAGCAGAAAATTGACGGTAGTTAGGATGAAGAAAGGGGATTTTAGTGGTATACGAAAAATGCAGTGACTGTATTTTGAAAAGTCTTTCTCACTATTCTGTAAAAAAAAACTATCAACACAGATAAGCCATTTAAATGGATTGACATAAAAAAGTAGCCTATAGTGAACTGACTTCACTGTACGAAAAGGCTACAAAAATTAAATTAGTTAAGTAAAGAATCTAATGGAGCTCCTTCCAATTACCTCCAATTCATCATTAATAGCGATCTAGTGGGGAACCCATCAGCACATAGTAACACATCAGAAGAAGAAATGGAACTGGGTTCAGGCAGTGAAACTGAATCACTTACTTATAACAATGGACTGAGCGTATTACCATTTTCCTACAGAAAAGAATGACACAAGTTTTATAGTTTTCTCTTTCGTCCTATGGCAGAGTTGGAGCTACCAACACAAAATATTTCTTACTGCCATTTGATGTTTTTATGTATGCTATTGATGCAATCACCGCAGAAAAAATAAGGTGAAGATAGTGTTTACCATGCTCCGTCTCTCTTGCCCATGCGCAAGATTCAGGTAAGAATAACTTTTGAAAATTAAAGTCAGAATTAGTTTGATTTCTTATAAGAGTGCTTATAAGCGATTAAAACATCACTTGGACAAAAGAAAATAATTTTTTTTAATTTAATTCGATTTACGGGTGTAAAATATCATCTGATTGGTTGAGTTTTACATATTTTTATGTTTTAAAGGGTGCTCTAACAGTAATATAAGAAATACAATATTTGTGCCACATAAAATAGCAAATCGCTCAGTCCATTCTTATAAGTCAGTGGTCTGACTATACAATGATAAACGCTCTCGATAATAACAAAAAGAGAAGTTTAAGATTTTTACACACTCAATGTTGAATTAACTAACTTTCTTTTTCTGAATTTAAAAACAACTTAAAAGTTTGAACTTTATTTTCCTTTGGATGTTTTAACTTTTGTATTTTTTAAAATAAATAATTTGTTAAAATACTAAATATTCGTTTTTATTTTTGGATAAAAGCTACAAAGTACACTTTTTACAGGGAAAGGGGTATAAATGATTGCAAGGAATTATTAAGATATCCGACGTATTTTTAGTATGATTAGATAAAATTAAGACTTTACACAGAATTTACGATATCCAACCAACTTTGAAGTGTTATATCTCAAAAGTGTGAAGAGTGTACTTGTACCCCTCTGCTTTTGACCCCCTCATATAATCATGCAAAATATGTAGATTCTGAATTGCCAGAAGACAAGTACACTCTGAGAAACAATGTACAAAAATCAACACAATAGGAGAAGAGACATCTTAGTCAAATCAATTTGTGAAATATACATAGCTAATCTCTAGGTTTCAGTAAGTTACGGGGCATTAGTTTTAATTGCACGATTGACGATAAAACTTATCTCACCAGAATAGCTTAACTATACCCTAGGAATTAATTAAGGAATGATTTGATCTTGCTCATGCAAGCTGCCAAAATCATTCATTGTTACTGAGATATTTATTCAGAGAATGTTCTATTGTATATACGGGGATGGAAGATAATTTTTCGAGAGCCACTCATGTACTTACCTTTTTATACCCTAGATGAAATCTATAGGGCATACTAAGTTTGTCATTCCGTTTGTAACACCTCGAAATAATGATGGTAGAGCAAAATGGATTGGACACCCACGCATAATATTAAAAGTTATTTTGATTTTTGCATGTCCGTCCGTCCGTCCATCTGTGCGCACGATAACTTGAGAACGCGTATACTGAGAGAGTTGAAATTTTGTACACGGACTTTAAAAAGAAAAGTAAAATTAAGTTCGAAAATGAGACAAATCGGGCAACTCCTTCGTGGGGTTGCCATACAAAACTTTCGCTTTACACTATATATTTGGACACTGCCTGAGAACACATCAATATAGAGAGCTGAAATTTGGTGCATGGTGTTTTCATTATACTAGCAAATAAAGTTTAAAAAATGGACTAAATAGGGTAACTCCTTCTTGGTGTTGCCATATAAAAATTTAGGTTTTTTACGTATACTGTGAAAACGATAAGTCCAAGACATTTTTATTGTACGAAGAACTTCAGAATACGAAATCATATAAAATTGGTTATAATAATTTTTTTATGTCCGACAAACCGTTCTAGCAATATATGCGAAAAACCACTTCAAAAATCAAACTTGCACAGAAGGGTGACAATACGAAATTTCATACGGGCATTTATCTAGGGTATCATAAGAATTGGTCTTAGACCAATTCTAGCTTTTTTACTTCTTTTTCTTGTCTTTATTCAAAACTTTCCGAACGTATTATTCAAAAACAAATTGATTATTAGAAGATAATATGAACAAATCAACTTAACAACGAAAATTAGCTTAATTTGAACAAGTAAACAAGTTAGAATTGGACCGATTCTTAAGATACCCTAGATGACTACTCGTATGTAATTTCGTATGGTCACAGATCTGTGAAAGTTTGATTTTTGAAGTGGTTCTTCACATATAACCAATTTCATAGGATTTCATATTCTGAAGAACTTTTCTGTACAATAGAAACGTCTAGGACTGATCGTTTTCACAGTATATGTAAAAAACCAAAATTTTTATATGGTAATATCAAGAAGAGGTTGCCCGATTTAGTCTACTTTTGAAATTTTATTTGTTATTAATATAAAAACACCATGTTCCAAGTTTCAGCTCTCTATGTTGATGCGTTCTCAGGTAGTGTCCAAATATATAGTTGAATACGAAATTTTTGTATGGCAACCCCACGAAGGCGTTTCCCGATTTGATTCATTTTCGAACTTAATTTAAGTTTTTTTTTTAAGTCCGTGTACAAAATTTCAGCACTCTAAGTGTACGTATTCTCGAGTTATCGTGCGCACAGACAGACAGACATACGGACGGACGCAGGGACATGCAAAAATCAAAACAACTTTTAATTGTATGCGTGAGTATCCAATCCATTTTGCTCTACCATCATTATTTCAGCTCTCTATGTTATCGCGTTCTCAGGCAGTGTTCAAATACATAGTGGAAAATGAAATTTTTGTATGGCAACCCCACGAAGGAGTTGCCCGATTTGTCTCATTTTCGAACTTAATTGTCCTTTTTTGTTTTTAAGTCCGGTGCAAAATTTCACCTCTCTAAGTGTACGAGTTCTCTAGTTATCGTGCGTGGCTGTTCGACCCATTTTGTTCTAGAAGCAATATGCCAAATAATCCTTACTGACTTCAAAATTCTGTGGAATACTTGACTTGCTTTATACTACGTACTATTTTGCGATGAATGGTCGTAAATAGTCACCCTTTTGCTTTTAAAGTGTGCATAAGTTATATTAATAAAATAGTTTCTCACATTTCATACTAGACTGGTTGAAGGATGATAATTTGCAAACCTGTAAATTTTTGTACCCTAGGAAAAGTTGACAGACTTTGCCCATTTACCAATTTGCCTCTAGAATTATTACGAGAATGTCGGGTACAAAATATGTTCAAATATACAGTGAAAAAAGAAATTTTTGCATGCCAACTTTAAGAACTTGCTCGATTTTTCCCATTTTCGAACTTAGATTTACAATCTGAAGAAAAAAACCAAGTCAACGCGTTTTGGAATTATTGTACAGACAGACGGACAGAAAAACAGGCGGACGGATAAGCATAAATCAAAATAGGTCTTTAATCCATTCCATTATTTCTATGTATGTGTTAAAAACGGAATGACAAATATAGTATACACCGCTACCCTATGATCTGATATATACTTAGGGTATGAAAATGCGTTTGATGTACAAATATACACTATTGGTCACTAATAGTTCTGTGAATATCTTCTAAAAGAACATATCCAGCTAGGTGTTCTGCATAATACTAAACGGAGCGACAGAATTTATAATCCCAACCAGACCCGGCATGCGTAATTACAGTATTTTCTGAGCACGTTAACTGAAAACAAAGTACCATTAGAATGCAATTTCGATTTCAATCGCACGACTTCATCAGTCAAAACTATCCAACCAAACATACAGATACCGATCTCGCTCCATAATTTATGCCGCCACAATTTTAAATGTCGTGTAAATCACAGAAAAATTTACGGCAGTTGACTATGTTTTCCTTTTTGCATATTGCATGGTTTGAGGTATGTACTTTAAAATATTTATGTTGCAAATAATTATTAAAACATCGCAAATACCTACGGACATCTTAGAAGATGCAGAACTATTCGCTATACATACTCCTTTCTATATGCACGAGGATTGGTGTCGATGCAGCCAACAATTTCCATGCGTGATTGATTTAGCACCAGCCAGCAGAAATAAAATACATATATAAAAGGACACTCAATGGCCTTCGGGTGGCAGGTGATATTTTATTAGTCTTACTCTGTTGATGCGAAACTGGTTTTCCTCGCAGGTAAGGTGGATCAAGCTGTGGTCTCCATAGATTTTGAGCTTCATTGAATATAAGGTGTAATGCGTATATGTACATGGCTTAAAATACTAATTGTGTGAAATTATTCACTTTCATATTGCCGATGAATTGCTATTACAGTTTTACAACTAATATTTGAATAATATTCTTCAATTAAAAGATTTTTTATAGAAGACTTGAATTTTTAAGAGGTTTGCGTCGTTTAATAAATACTTGAAGACTTATATGATAATCTTTCAGAGCTTTTTTTACTGTATCCTAAACAAATTCATAAAATTTTGGTAGACTTTTGATTTGTTCGCTCTCCACAACTATCGTCCTTATGTTTACCATTAATAGTGCTCAGTTTCCTTGTTTTTACAATTTCAAAGAATAAATTACTTCACAAAAGAGTCCCCCACCTGATTTTGAAACAATTTATTAAATTCTATTGAAAACCGAGAAAAAGGTTATAATACCGACAAGTTGTCTAAATTTACACGATAATCTACAGATGTAAATAATAGTTTATCCAACAGTAAAAGTGGTTGTAACCAATTTCATATAATTCTACATTTCAAAGATATCTTCAATGTATTAAAGCTGTGTAAGCTGACCAATTCCAATTAAATAATTTAAATAACGTTTACCCATTCACTAACCGTCCACTAAATAACTTTGTGCGTAAGGACGGACATTCGTGACGAAAATGAGAAATCTAGGGAATCTAGGGTAGTAATTGATGGATTTACATGGGGTTTTTTTATTTAGAATTAGTGAATGAGGAGCTTTCAGATGGGTTAAAAAAAATAGGTTGAAGGGGGGGGGGGGGTCTAACTACCCACTTGGGGTTATCAAATTTTGACTGTGTTTGATACTACATTAAAGCTTCTGCTGACTTCTATTAAATGGCGTATTTTCTTTTCTTCTGTAAGAAACTTTATAGCAGACTTTTTTCACACGAATATCGTGTAGGGGGGTGTAGGTTGGTGCAGGAGCTGATTTTTCTTTTAAACGCTTTGGCATAATATTTTACATATCTCATGGGAACATTTCAATGAGGGGGGGGAGGGGGAATATCAACCGTTTAGGAGTTACAGGGTGATTAAGAAAACAGATAGTCTTTCACAAAACACACTGTATCTTAAAAAGTACAGAGCGTACGGTCACGGTCTAAAGCTCATTAAATGCAGAGCTTCATGGCCTTTCTAACGAGTGCTCATCCAGCGACACACCCCTCTCTCTCTCATCAGGAGTTATTGTGGTATAAACTAAAAATTTTGAATTTTCTTACCTTTTTGTTTTTTTTACTTAACATAACGATTTTTTACAAAAACTGTAAACTGCGGACTATCCTCTTCAATTAGATCTACTACCTACTACCAAAGAACATCTAACAGAAAGAATGCGCATCTCGTATATTGAAAAGTTTTCTATGGCGGGCCGTTCTATTATGACCCGCTCTCACAAATTTTACGAAAACTATCTGCTTTGACGACCCGCTGCCAGTCACCACTAATAAGTAGCGGACGGCGGGTCATCAAAGCACCAGCACTCAAGACAGCATCAGAGCCTGAGTCCACACTCGGCATCATGTCCATGCATTGCATTGCGTGTTCTCTTTGCTTTTTTTATCTCTTCTCTAAAAAAACTGGTTTCATTAAGAATACTTTGCTTGAGAGAATTTTCATTTACATTGCCAGTAGAACAGAGGGAGAATAGTAAGTGTGATTTGGCAAAAATGTTCCTTAATATGTATATGTAGCCATTTTTTTTTTCAGTGTTTTGCATATAGGTAATTCGTTGGCGAGATTATTGGCCGGAAATAAGTACCTAGACAAGATATGTCGTAACACAATGCTACCAGTGCCATTGCCTTAATAACTCCTTAAAAGAAAAGCTAGGAAACATAGATACATTTTTGTTAATTTCTTGTGAGAAGAAAAAAATTTATTATTCAACGGCCATAAAAATTGTTAACATGAGAGACTACATGACAACAAAGGGTTAAATTAAGGTCATTGATCTTTTGAAGTATCATCGGCCACCAAATTATTCTGTGCAAAAGTTCTTATGAACAATTTTCGAGTACATAAATTAATAAAAAAAACCGGCTCGTTAGTTTCGCCAGGCAGCAGAGAACAGAGAAAATAGAGCAATATTCTCTCAGTCTCAAATCTTTGCTACTTGCCGTCTGTTACCTCCCGACCGCATCCGCAAATAAGCATACAACTTGTTCATTTCCAGAGGCCAGATGAGGCTTCTTGTTAAGTAAGATGTTCTTTGCTGCTACCTACTATGTGATATCTGTAGCCGTTAAGGGGTTATTAGCTTTTAACCAATTCGGGTCATACGATGACGATTTTGTTTTTTTTAAATGACGTATTATCAGTCACAAGGGAGCAAGTTAGATTTTAGAACAGGTTTGACAATAGGCTAAGAGCTAATAACTTTTTAAGGGATACAGTAAGCACATAAGTATAATATGTCGATTGGAAGACGCCTTATAAAACTAAATGCACTAACTTAGCATGGTAATACCAACTGTTATAACAATTATATAGGGCCGCAATAAGCGTTAAAGTGTTAAGAACTTCTATATAGGCCTCTTAAAGAAACTATACTTTGTTGTGTGGGTATCTTCTCATATTAAAAATTTACATTGATGTTTTTACTTATACAATACTCATAGTACGTATGTATTACAATTTATATACAAGTAATTGGATATGGCAAAACAAACTTAGGTATTTATTAAGTGTATAAAATTAAATGCAATATAAGAATAAGTATACAAGTGACTTAAAGCTCATACATACATTAAAATTGTCTGCGCGTCAATATTTAATGGAAATTTAACAGAGATAGGTGAGATTTATACAACTATTTAATATTTAACAAAAGATATTACAATTAAAAGCGTTATGCAGAATTGTTGTAGCACTTTAAATTTGTACGGAGCCTAAGGTACTATGCGAAACCATTATAATACCCATGGTCTTAAGTATAACCGCAAGAGTACCTAAACGTGCTCTAAAAAATATCGCTTCTATGCCGGCCATTAGAGAGACTATTATGTATGATCTTAGTTTTATCAAAAGATTTTATTCTTTTTGGTTATTTCCATTTTTAAACCTTAAAATAGGAATTCCATCCATATTTACATCTATCGAAATTGATAGTGATCGATTAATGTTACGTAAACATATTTATATGTTAACTTCTAAACCATGGTGCCAGTGCTGTTCCTCACCTACATCAAGCAACGTAATTGTAGTCGGTGTTCATTTTTAATATCCTCATCTTTTAAAAGGGATGCATCATCCAATAAATATCATCTTTTAACTCTATAGACCAATTTGATTTGTCTATTTCCTCAATTATGTGACATTGATTACAACTCGTAAAATTTTCGGCCGACTTTTTAATTGGGGATGGTACAAATATTGATCGTATTTGATATTGCTTCTTTGATTACATTAAGAGAAGCTTTGAACTGTGTTCGTTGCGTTTCATATCTAATTTTTTTTTTTTTTACTTTTCAACGAGTCAAGAAATCAAAATGCAGACTCATTAAACTCCTATAAGGAACCTATAGTCTTGAGTGTATTTCTAAAGTGTTGTAAGAGCTCTAAATAAAACTTGGGTTTTATGGAATTGTAAGTTTTATAAAGGTTCTATCATTTAGTGCTATAGAAGTTTCCAAAACCATCGCTATGACACTACAACAGGACAACAGAACTATCCGCACTGGCTAATCTAGAAATAAGTCAAAATAAACCCAAAGCCAAAAGGTTTGCTATAAACAACGTGAGCACTGTCAAAGACATTAGCCTGCCATCTCAAATGTTGAAACTTTCAGAGATCTACAGCAAATATCAGGGCTTAAAAGACCTACCAATAAGTGAATACAATAATGTCAATCCAAAACTATTAATAGGAATAGACAACTGTCATCTCGGTCTTCTTAATTGTTCCATTCAACATTCGTCAAGCGGGCGGGGGTGAATTGTTTATGGACCAAATAGTTCTAACAAATTTGATCGCCACAACGACGCCGTTGTTTTTCATACCACGGAACCAGCAAGTAAAAACAGCGTTCACGTGCATCATCGAGGAATATTTCTCCACGGAGAATTTTGGAGTAAAAAAGAGTGAAATAGACTTGGAATCAGATCTTGATATGTATGTGCAGCGAAAATATTTCAAACTATTTAAACAAAGCCTATGGCCGAAAGTTCAGGTCCGAAAACATGGTTCTACCACATGTCACGGTTCGAAATCCGAACAAACTTGAGAAGTTGCGACTAGTCCTTGATGCAGCTGCGACAGTGAATGATACCCACTGACTTATAACAATGGACTGAGCGATTTGCTATTTCATGTAGCACAAAAATATTGAGTTTCTGTATATCACCGATAGAGCACCCTTTAAAACGTTAACTACATAAAAATATGTAAAACTCAACCAATCAGATGATATTTTACACCCGTAAATGGAATTAAATTAAAAAAAATTATTTTCTTTTGTCCAAGTGATGTTTTAATCGCTTATAAGCACTCTTATAAGAAATCAAACTAATTCTGACTTTAATTTTCAAAAGTTATTCTTAACTGAATCCTGCGTATGGGCAAGAGAGACGGCGCATGGTAAACACTATCTTTACCTTATTCTTTCTGCGGTGATTGCATCTGCAGCCAACATAAAAACATCAAATGGCATAAGTAAACGTTCAGTAAGTAATATTTTGTGTTGGTAGCTCCAACTTTGCCATAGGGCGAAAGAGAGAACTGTAAAACTTGTGCCATTCTTTCCTATAGGAAAATGGCAATACGCTCAGTCCATTGTTATAAGTCAGTGATGATACCTCATTAAATGCTGTACTGAACTACTCAAGGGACCAAATCACTGTCAGTCTATCACAACAATATTATACAACCTTCGTAAGAGAAAGATAACAGTGTGCGCTGATATCAGAGAAATGTTTCATCAAGTCTTGATTCAACGTCAGGATAGTGATGCACAACAGTTTCTACGAACGGATGGAAACACTTAAACGCCGGCAGAGGTCTATACGATGGAGATAATGGATATTTGGCGCAACTTGATCGCAATACCCAGCTCATACTAAAAAAGTCCAGCAGATGATGCGATAAGAGCCAAGTAGCCCGATCCCCGAAGCAGATGGGTGAATGGTCTAAAGTTTCTTCAAAGCGAGGAGAAACTTTGGCCAAACTCTTCGGAATATATCTCCGGCCATGAGTGCAAAGAAGAGCTCCGAGCAAAACATGTGCTACTCAACCAGTTGGTAGGGAATAGCCCCATTATGGATTTGAATAAGTTTTTCGACTTTTGCAGACTAAAACAGCCTGGTGTTTATAGTTTCTTAATAACTGTCAACCGAAAAGGTATTTCGCCGTCAACAGAGAACTAACAGTTTTAGAATTACAAAATGCTGAACACTTACTGTGACTACCATAATAAACTGTTAACTGTAACTTACGTTCTCTGGTCAAACGCACTTCAAAAAACTGTCAAGTATGTAAGACCAAATTAGTGATGCCGAAAATTCCCCTGTCGGGTGCCGCCCGTAAAGAAAAACGTTGAGTAGCATTGTTCACCTGTCTAATCGTTCGAGCGGTATATCTTGAACTAGCAGCCGATGTATCAACAGATGCCTATTTATTATGCATTCGAAACTTCGGTAATCGCTGCGGAATACCAAGTAGGATAAAAAGTGATAATGGAACAAATCTTGTGGGTGTAAAACGAGTGTTACCAACAGCAATTGATAACTTTGAATTATCAAATGAAGGTATTGGGTTGATCTTCGATTTCCCAGGAAATCCTCATGTGGAAGGCTGCTGGGAACGCCTAGTCAAGTCATTAAGAAAGCTCTAGCCTGCACACTCCATGAACAAGCTCCACATGTAGAAACACTTCGCAGCTTACTAATAGAGGCCGAA
Source organism: Dioctria rufipes (assembly GCA_963924295.1). Lineage (NCBI taxonomy): Eukaryota > Metazoa > Arthropoda > Insecta > Diptera > Asilidae > Dioctria > Dioctria rufipes. Next base: position 115,335,839 of record OZ002741.1, read on the forward strand.
TGTATTGTCAACAGTCGACCACACCAGATTCGTGTGACGACAAGCTATTATCATAGCGTAAGCAGGTGAGAAGAACCTGGACGGTCGTATTAAACAGAAGATAAAAAGAAGAAGAAGAAGAAAAGAGGGAAGTCATTCTTTGCCAGAGATTGAACTTGTACGGAATAAATTAAGAATTAACAATTTGAAGTCTTAGCTCACGCCATTGAAGGGCACCAAATAAAGTAAGTAGATGTAAGATAACTTAATGTAACCCATTTGTACTTCTTGTTGAGAATAAAGCCATATTGTATGAAAAATTTAAGTTAATTGGCCAATTTTTCTTTTTCCTATATCTTACAACGTCTATACGTCGAAAAATTTCCACGGAATAGTACCAAATTCCTGTATTGAAGTTTGAGAGGCAAGATCCAATATGACCGAACCTCATGCACACATAAAGCAGCATTTTGGTTACGCTCTTGTACACATATTTTATACACAATGCTTACTACATTAGCTTCCTGCTCGATGCACAAGACGAATCAAACCTGTCCGAATTCGTTTAATTCGCTTGATCTCGATAGCCAACGAATAAACATAACCTCAAAGTATGTTGTCTATTGAAATAAGTCAATTCGATTCTTGACTCGGTGATTAAGATAACCAGATGTCTAAACTGTTATACGAAGTATAGACATGAATTTGGACACTGACACTGATAACAATGGTCTGAGCGATTTGCTATTCATGTGGCACAAATATTGTGTTTCAGTATATTATGATTCAAGCCGTTTACGTTTACTACATAGAAAACATTTAAAACTCAACCAATCAGATGAAATTTTACATCCGAAAATTGAATTAAATTAAAAAAAAGATCTTTCTTGTGTTCAAGTGATATTTTAATTGTTTATAAGCACTCTTATAAGATTATTAAACTCATTTTGACTTTAAATTTCAGAAGGCTATTTTGACCTGAATCCTGCGTATAGGCAAGGGAGACGGAGCATGGTAAACACTATCTTTACCTTATTCTTCTTGCGGTGATTGCATTTGCAGTCAACATAAAAACATCAAATGATGCTGGTAGCTCCAACTCTGCCATAGTGCGAAAGAGAAAACTATAAAACTTGTGCCATTCTTTCCTATAAGAAAATGACAATACGCTCAGTCAGTATCTTATAGTTAGATAGAAATATTTCTGGATTTTTTACAACCACATTCCATATATCGCAAGCTTAAAGAACGTGATCCAGAACAATTCAAAATTGCAACTATTATGCAGTTTTTGTAAATCGAAACTAACAAAGGCATCCATAAGAGCACCCATTTCGCCAAAACAAATTCCTTCAGAAATAATAAGGAAAGAAGGTAAAAAGGAGCACTCGTAGATTTTTACTAATTTAATTATTGGTTCCTCAGATTTATTTTTTTTCCATTATTCAATTCCCGTTTAGATAATAAAGAGTATTATTTGAAAATAATTGCCGCCACACAGTATGAAAATTTGTCAATCTAGCTGGATTTTATTCAAAATATCAAAGTCAAGTAAAATGCTTGATAGCTCTCTGTTTTACTTTTTAACAATACCTTCCCTTAACTGCAACCTGGACCCCATTTGTTAATATCCAAATACTAGATCGCGAAAATAGTTAGATAATTGCTTAGAGTCTGCGTTACAAGAACATATTATTCCGATGAATTGGTTGGTCAAATACTTTTGAGTAACGGTGGTTGAGTTTTGTTTATTTAACCCTTTCGGTACTATGGGCGCATATATGCGCTCGGAAAAAAAGCTCATTATGGCATTTGGACGAATATATGCGCTTAGAGACTTGTCGAACTTAAACGCTCATAGAATTTGAAGAAAGTAAAAAAACAATGGCTCAAATAAATTCTGTACGATAAAACAGATATGTGGAATGCCGTTTCTGGAAATACCAGGTCTGTGCGATTTCATTGGCCGCCACCAGGAGCCGGATTCTGTAACTCGGAGAGTTTGGGCGTTTGGGAGATGAGAATTTTCGTTTTCCCCGATTAAAACTCCATAACTCTCCATTCGAGATTCTCTAACATACTTGGGGAGTTAAAGAAAACGTGAGAAGTATCGAAATATTGAAAGGCGGCTAACTCTGTGTGGGAGGGTCATAGAGCATTGGGGTTTTTTTCTATGGATTTAGGATCTAGAGTACAAAAATATAGGTGAAAGATTTCTGGTGGAGGGTCGTTTGGGGATGGGGGTCGTACCACCCTCAATTGGGGGTTATTCAAAATACGTCATGTTTGGTATCAAATTAAAGAGGGAGAAGCCGGTAATCGAGAGGTGTAGTTTGTTTTTTTTGATCATTTTAACTTTATAACTGACTTTTTACCGCCGAAAGACGGATTTTTTCACTTAGGTCATATGCACCCCAGTTCCTATATTTTGCATATATTTCTTCCATTCTTTGTTTCACATCCATTAGTAATCTGTTATGAACATTTTTCTGAAAGTGAATTTCCACGACTTACCAGTTCTTCATAATGATGATTTGAAAATATGTCGATTTTTGTACCAAAAAACGGCCATTTTTTCATCTTAAGAAGGACTGATTCACTTCTTTTGCAGTTATCTCCAAAACTATTTACCGGACTCAAAAAATAGTTGCATATTTCATTAGGGGACAGTAGATGCGATTTCATCGTACATACAAGACTTGACGTGCATATTTAAAATTTTTATAGGATCTCTTCTGTACTGGAAGACGACCAAATTTGCCATTTTCGCGTGAATAAAAATTTTGAGCGGGTACCTTGCGACACCAAAATCCTTATTTCTCTGTAAGTATTGCAAGGATGTCCATAATTTGTCTTTGTAAACATAGCCAACTCTCCACAACTAACATAGCCGAGAGTTTTGCCGAGTGCAATAGAGAGTTTGGTAAATCTCAATACAATTCTACGAGTTATAGAATTCCGAGTGGAGAGTTAAGTGGCAAACGAACTCTCATCTCCACAACTCCACAACTCTCCGAGTTAGTGAATCCGATGCATTTTAACTTTTTTAATAGGAAAATGAAATCAGAGCACTGAAATTTGGTATAGGCAATCTTCTTATGATCCCACTTATAGGAAAAAATTAAAAATTGAGATAACTCTCATTTCGTGGAACGAAATTTCCAAATAAATTTCCAGGTTGGAAATTGGGGCGAAAAATTTCAGCGAACCATGCAATCTAATTTTGTTAATTGTTCCTAAACCACTTCGAATAATGACTTCTAGTTTCTTTTAAATGAAAGATTACAGATAATCAAGGGAAAAAGTTGGCTTAAATGTCATGAAATATAGAAGATAGGTGGTGTTGAATGTAATCTAATGACCGATAAAACGTAGTATGTTACGGAAATCATCGTAGATTCGGTAATTATAATAGGGTCGTGTCTTAGTGAAAAGGAATATTTTAAAAGCAAATAGGGGTTTAATTGACCGGACTAATTTAGCCCTCCTTGGCAATTTCGGTACTAAATATTGGATTTCAAATTAAATATTTTTCAAAAATCCGCTATTTTTATCTCCTCCCCTCCCCAACCCTCTGGCCTTACCCTTTAAATGGACACATTAATAATACCGCATATCTTAGCTATATTGTGAATAAAAATTATTGCAGTATATCGAGCATTTACATCGAAATATCGATTTTGGTGTGTCTCAACATAATTTCAGGTGACCCGAAAAAAACACAATTTGGTCGTCTTCCACCGCAGAAGAGACTCCATAAAAGTTTTAAATATAAACGTTAAAGCATGTTTGTAAAATGAAATCGCATCTACATTTTGTCCCCTAATAACATAACTAATTAGTTTTTAAATCCGACAATCAGTTTTTGAGATAACTCGAAAAAAATTAACCAGTTATTTGTAAAGTGGAAAATGGTCGATTTTTGAGTGAAAAAATGGCTTCATATTAATCCCGTGTTTGCGAAAAGCCTTTACGTCGTCGGGTAAATTTCTCACCTAAACAAAAAATCTTCACAGCAGACCTCCAATTCATATGAAAGAAAGAACGGGCGATATACATATGTATATGCAAAATGTAAGAAATGGATGTATATGACCCAAGTGCCAAAAAAAGCATTTTTATTGGAAAAACCGTCTATATGAAGACCCACCACTCAATTACACTTCAACAAACATACGACGGGAGACCGGAGACCAACAAATTGTGTACATACTAGGTCTCTTTAGAGATTTTTTGCGTCTCTGAAGTGTATACTCGGATCTTTGGGTTTCCAGAGACCAAAAAATTAGTTCCTGGAGTGTGTCTTCACAACAGAATTATATCAAAAGTAATTAATATTTTTAGGTTATGCGAAACGTGAAAAATATTAAACCAATATATCCTTGGTGTAAAAATTTTACGGGATAAGGGATAACACAGCAAACTGAGGTTTTAATTAATAACAACACTATTTTTCTTTATAAAAAATTAGAAAAATTAAAAGGCGGCATTTTGAGATATTTAAGGATGAAGGATATTTTTATTATTCTTAATTGTTTTTCTTATAAAAGACATCCTTTACATAATTTTCCCTGTGATAATTGGAACCAAAGTTCAATCAACTTAACATACTAAAAATTGGAAAAATTTAAGGATTTCAAAGTCACTTTAAATTTAATTTCATTTAGGCAGCATGCATGGCAGGACAAAGACCTTAACTTTCAGGAAAAGAAGAATGTTGGGAAAGTTTAAATTTTGTTCGATTTTCTATGACCTTATAATAAATTTAATAAAAATTACGAAACAACTTTATCAAATTCACTCCACAGATAACTGATAGTTTCTGGAGACCTGGAGACGAAAAATAAGCAAACGGAGACCAAAAACGTCTTCAGAGAGTTGGTTTCTTTTCATATTTTTGCGTCTCCAAACTATATACATGGGTTTCCGGGTCTCCAGAGACCAAAATAATGGTCTCTGCAAGCTAAGCTGTTTCACCGTGTAGGTGCACTTTTAGATTTCGTGAAAAGGGAAATGTGTCGTTTTACACGATAATGTCATTATAGGCCACTTTCCCATATATGGGAATACAAGGTACACAGAGAGAGGAGAGAGAGTATTGTGTTTTCTGTACCGTACTTTCCTATACATTTCGCGTCATTTTGTACGCACATGTCCGCTAATGGCAGAACGTGATTCGTAATGAGAATACCTTATATTCTGCTTGAAGTAAAGTTTTCACTTCTGTTGTGCGGTCTTAAGCTCATACTCAATTTTTTTTTAAAGTTCCACTTGTCTGTTTGGCTCCAAATTTAGTAATCGATTCTTCACATTTTTAACTTTCCGAATAGCTTTGAAACTTTCAGCAATAATGTAGTTCTGATGACAATGTAATATTCAATTTATGGAAAATGTAAAATATGTATAGCAAATGTATGACTTAAAAAATCAAATATAAATTTAAAAAATTTAGGTTAAATAATGCAATGGGCTAGTGAAAATCGATTACAGATTTCACACCCGAAGGTATTTTAAGTTTGTCATTCCGTGAGTAACGCATAGAAACTATGTTGGTAGAGCAAAATGAATTGGACTCTAACGCATAATATTAAAAATTATTTTGGTTTGATGCATGTCTGTCTGTCCTCACGATAACTCGAGAAAAAAAGTAGGTTTAAATACGAACTCCTTCGTAAAATTTTCGCATTTAACTATATATTTAGAAACTGCACGAGAACGCGTCGACGTAGAGAGCTGAAGTTTTGTGCAGTGTTTCATAAAATTACTAAATACAATTTCAAAAATTAAGAAATCGGCAACCCTTTCTTGGATTTGGTATACAAAAGGTTTTTCACTTTATTTAACTTTTATTTTATTTGATTAATGGGCTTACACCAATTATAACTTTTCTCTTGATTTGATTGAATTATATTTGTTTAAAAAAAATTTCTACAAATTTAACTCTCTCTGACCGCATGGACCCTCGCGAGTCAATATTACAGGATAAAAATAATTTCTTAAATTTATAGTATTGGGGCACAACAGTTCGTTCGCGAGACTCTAAGCTATGTAATGCCCGAGACTACAAGTTTGTGCCACACATACAGTTGTTAAGCATATTAACCAAACGTATGATTGTTATGGCGCCAACAAGATATACCATCTTAATCCAGTGGTTGGCATATTCTACGTATTCTAAACAACAAATCATAATAATGTCTGAGAAAAAATTTATACATAATTGTCTAAGACCACTTTCGATATCCTACATAATATGCACATAGCCTAGCCGCTTTTCTAATTTGGAAGTGATGTGCTCGCTTGATCGTGAACAAAATTTTGCAGATTGATAAGTGTGGTAGGTACATTTTTATCTGGAGTAACCTTTCAGTACATTAAAATTGTAAGCAGGCGGTTTTTTTATTAGACGTGATAAATCAAATTGGACAACTGTTTTCACGCTACGAGTTTTAAAATAAACGAAAAAATTACCTGGTGCCTTTAAAATCTAGCAGTGAGGATTGTGGCTTTCAATATTGGAGTCCTTCAAATATTTCGTTGCACTTCTTAGCTCAATCAAAGATTTAAGCTTTGATATATGGACCCGTATGACTCAGGTGACAAAGCCTTTTGTCCTGATATACAATGTAGTTGAAACTAAACGATAACAATATGAAAACTTTGCACCTCCAATGTTATAAACTAAAGAGAATATATCTGGTAGACCAAAGAAAGTAAGTATAACCATAAGGAACTTGCTGAAGAGAACAATAGATCAGTATGTGGGAACGGCGGCGGACCAATTACGTTTTTTGGAGAGCTAATAATGCTTATGAGTATCGAAAATATTTAATACGGGTTTAGCGGTCTATTTTTAATTACAAGATGTTTAAACTTGTCTTGGATTCGCGACGTCAGAGATCCCGTATAGAGAAGCGACAAGCACCTAAGAAGAAGAAAAGAGAGGACATTCAAATGAACTGAGGACCAAAGATAGCTCTAAAGGAGCAACAAGGATGGACAGATCCTCATAGAAAACGATAACAGCAGATAAAAAAGGGACTCTGAAGAACATTCGTCTGTGGAATTAAACATATTCACATGTAAAAGAATTGATAAGGTGGTAAATAAAAATTAAATTTGAGAGTTAGTTTAGTACTAATATCAAATAGGAGCGGGAGCGAACTATAGACGTAATAGGGCGCACGTATTTCCATTTGTAATGGGGAGCGTGCTGCAACAAACAATATTTCAGACGTATTTAATTAATTTCATATGGTCATCAGTACGGTTAGTAGTGTTAAAAATAATAATAACAATTTATTCATGGTTGTGTACACAAGATTACCATCTCTGAGCAGTACCCAATGTAAAACGGAAAATTTGAAATATATGTATAAGTAAAAATGAAATTTAAGATAATATGAAACTAATGTAAAACAGTACATCGGCAGAAACCAAAAATTCCTGCAGACAAAGAAAAAAACGTAAATTTTACCATAACTCTATTTACATAGTCAACTTGTTTTAACATATAGGTATTAACAAGAAATAGTCTCAGTTTAATTAAGGTCCCGACCCGAGTCCATTTTGCATTCTAACATTTATAAGAAGAGTTAGCACTTCAGAATCTTTTATTTTAGGCTTCTACAATTAAAATGACAGATGCTATTGTTTTTTGTGAAAATATGTTATACAGCGTTCTCGCACTATTTAATCCTGGCATATAAATAAAATTTTTACATTAGAGACAAACCGGGACACTGAACAATAACTCTAAACAACATAAGGTTAATTGATGTGAATTGAATTATAGTGAATGAAATAATTAAGTGGAATGTGAATAAGGCCCTAAATTTCAAATACACACATACATTTTCCTTTGCTTTGGAGTTCTTTAGAAAAAATCTACACAGTTAGTCTTTTGCATAGCCTCACTCATGTTGGTATCTTACTCCAAATTTTGGTAATTGTTCGTTAAAGTCAATTATTGAGATTCTAGTGAACTTTCTGAACAGAAATCCTCCGATCATTCGAGCTTCTTTCAAAATATCTGATCGCCTTTCTAGAAAATTGCGTATTCATTGCTTCCGTTATTTTTTGTTTGCATGTGATATAATAAGGCTTGCAGCAACAACAGGCGCAGAATATAAAGCCAACGATGACATTTTCAGAATGGTTTGAAGTGTGCCTCATGGCTTTCTTGCATTTTGTAGCATGCTACACTGGGTGCGTTCACCGACAGAAAGAAAGCGTGCTAAAAGTCACTTTTTGTCACTACCAAACGCTTTCGTGCGTTCACTGAGCACGAAAAATGACAGATAAACGCTACCGAAACACTTCCTTTTACTTTCTTCTGCGTTCACTGAGCCCACTGAGAGTGACTTTTAGCGCGCTACCTTTTACTATCGTATTTAGGAGAGTAAAATGTAGCGAAGTGATGTGTTACCATGGATACGGATACAAGAACGACAATAACATGGCAACTTTATAGGTTACCTTATACAGTTCGAGCATTTATTATATTTTTCTCAATGATTGTTAGTAAGTTATGTAAATAGAGGCAATTAAATGGTCTTTCCAAAGTTAAACGTATTATTTTATACAATTGTAAAGGCTATCTTATTTTATTTTAAATGAAAAAATCTTCGTTGATTGTTGGATGATACCATATCATGCCTTCATGATAAAACGGTATCAATAGGTGGTCAACCATAAAGCATCGGAGTTTTTATTTTATTGTTTTGCTAGTACTAGTAGGATGGACTAGTTTTGTTCTCTTCATGTCCTACATAGAACGATTCTGTTGGTTCAGTGTTTATTATTTCTTTAATAAATTTCACACATTTTTATATCTATGATTTATGTAATCCGCCAGGAATTTACACTATATTTAAACCTTTAAGTATATATAAAGGAATGGGTTTGCTAAATAAAATCTTTGTTAGGTTAGGAGACAGTTTGCCAGATTATGAAATTATAAGAAAATAGCAATATTAAATTTTCTAGGATCATTGTATTGTATTTATTCGTTTTAAATGTTTCTTCATACATTTTCGTACATATTTTATAATTTTATGTTAAAAAATTCACATTCTAAAAATTCAAAGTTTTTACTACACTACGCAACGCTTTCTTTCGTTCACCGTGGCAAAGTGGGTAGCGTAGTAATTAACTGTCAAAGTAATTCTTTTGACATATGTTTACTACGCTACGCTAACACTACGCTAACACTACGCTACAAGACGCTATCGTGTCGGTGAACGCACCCATTGTATACAGCGTTGCATGCTTTGTTCCATGCAAAGAGGCACCATCTAACCGTGCCTTAAGGATGCGATGAGTAAATTGTTTTTCCTAAATTGGCAGTATTGTCATAAAAAGGTCTTTAATACTGTACAACTCTTTAGAAATGCATTAAGCAGGAATCTAATTATAATGTTTGCGCACTTTTGGTTAATTTTCTTCATTAGTAAAGCAGCAATGCGATTAGTAAAGTCAGCACTGGCGTAGGTATGTATATACAAAACTTATCTGTGTTATACCTATAGGCTACAGAATAAATTTCTCTGTTGTTCATATCTCGATGTATATCAAAGTAATCATAAATGTACATACTCTAATTTCACCAACTTATTAAAAAAAATTTAAAATCCTAGAGTCTAGATAAGACCATTAGTTACAATTAGCGATCATAGAAAGTCATCGAATTCTACATCTATGATACCCACCTAATTATAATTCCCATGCATGCATTGGGCGTACCTACGTGTTGTGTGTCTACAACTACAACTGAAAAAACTTCTTCATCGCAATACATCGGAGATCTCCAGCAAAAACATGTTAACAACTTACAACACCACTGAACATTGCTATCAGGCGCTCAAAAATCTCAGCTGCAAAATGTTGCAACAAATTCCGAAGTGCGCCACGCTTTATTACAGGCAAAGTACAGTCAACTTCATGACTGCAGTACACTTCAATGAATTAAGTGCACTTTTGTGCAGCTACGAGTATATAGGAGAGAGACAAAAGTAGTACGTCAGTCAGCTCTACTAGTGTAGAGTCAGTTAGTTGTAAACGGAGCTAAATCGGCAAGAGTCCAATATGCATTACATACCAGGTGCCACCTTATCGATTTACTGCCACCGCTTGCTTTCTACTTCTGCTCCACAGCTGCACTGTACTGGAAATGGTCTGGTTCATGTATGTATAATTTGGCGCGAAAGTGCTTTCCTCTCATCGAGCGCTGTTGCAGCGCAATTTATTGCATATTAAATTAATGCAGCTCGACTGTAGTTGCTATTAAGTTGGAAGCATGGTTGAGATACTTACATTGGCTAACACCGTCAGATGGAACATAGCCTGCTTTTCGAAATCCAGTGGACCAAGAAGGAAGACTGTCCCCTCCGTAGTTTCTGGTGTCACAATCTTTTGTCGAATGGCAAAAAGAGGAGATCCCTGAATAAGAAAAACAGTTGTTTAGCAATCTATATGTAATATTTATATACAAAGGAAAAGTTTAAAGGCTGCTATATACTCAAAACATGAAATTTTTTATTTGCATGCGACTTACCCAAAGTTCGAGGTAAACAGGTTTTGGAAAAAGTGGATTCTTCCTAGAGATGACATAATCCAGTTCCGTTCCACGCTTGGCGTTCTAAAATTGTACAACAAAAGAAATGAAATTAATAATAAAAAGTAAAGCCGGTATTGCTTAATTGCTCAGCGCTTAACTTTATCATGATAGAAGTGAAAGTCTTCAAACGGTTGCCGGTGGACCATTATGCACAATTTGCTATATTCTTACACCTCGGTCCGGCTTTAAATTTGACTAATAAATGCATTTTTTTAATAGACGACCAAAATATTTACGCCATTTCATAAACAAAATTTTCCATCTTATCATATTCTCTGATCGTTGATAGCTTATTTGGAAGTTTGCCTGATTTCTAGTAAGGTATGGCGCTACGGGACGGCCACGAACGCTTAAAAGAATCAGTTATAAAACGTGATATCATAAAGGCTGCTTTTTGGTGTGGCAGCAGAGAATAATTTTTCACGTTCAATGGTAAAAATGGCAGGCAATTTGGCTGTCACGAAAGTGGCGGTAGACAGCAATAAAGAAGCGGGAACATGTGTATAACTTACGCATTTACATAGAGAGTTGAAATTTTGCACACGGGGGTTACCATACAAAAATTTCATTTTCACTATATATTTGGGCACCACCTGAGAACGCATTGATATATAGAACTGAAACTTTGTACACGCCGTTTTTATACAAATAGTAAAAATAATTTCAAAAATCGGGCAACCCCTTCTTGGTGTTGCTATATAAAACCTTGGTTTCTCACTACAAAAACTGCCTGAGATCGCGTCGATGTGGAGAGCTCTAATTTTGTACACTACATTTTCAGATTTACAGATGCACGTTCAATCAGTAAAAAAGCTAGAATTGGTCTAATAAGACAAATGATTACTCGTACGTATTTTCGTATGGTCACCCATCTGTGCAAATTGATTTTTGAAGTCGTTTTTCGCATACATTTCTACAACGGCTCGTCGGAAAAAAAATCATTATAACCAATTTTATAGGATTTCATATTTTGAAGAACTTTTCAGTACATTAAAACCGTCTAGGACTGATCGTTTTCACAGTATACGTAAAAATCCTAAATCGTTATATGGCAACACCAAGAGGGGGTTGCCCGATTTAGTCCATTTTTGAAATTATATGTACTATTTTTATGAAAACACTACGTACAAGATTTCAGCTCTCTATGTTGACGTTTTCTGAGTTAGTGTCCAAATATGTAGCGAAAAACGGAAATTTTTGTGTGGTAACCCTACGAAGGAGCTACCGGACTTGTCTCATTTTCGAACTTAATTTTACTGTTTTTTTTAAAGCCCATGTGCAAAATTTCACCTCTCTAAGTACAAGTGCTCTAGAGTTATCGTGAGGACGGACAGACGGGCGGAGAGATGGACCAACTGACGGACGGACAGATGGACGGACAGACGGACATGCATAAAATTATTGTGCTATACCATCATTTTTTCTAGGGTATAAAAATGGACCAAATCGGACAACCATTTCTTGATGTTGTTATACAAAACTTTGATTTTTACTATAAGTTTGAAATTTTGCACATAGCGTTCTCCCAAAAATATATATACATAAATAAAAATCAATGGCCGCATGTATGTTACATCATCGCTTGAAAATGGCTCGATCGATTTGGTTCATTTTCTTTTTGTGTTCGTAATTGTCAGGACAAGGTTTTTAGGGAAAATTGGAGTCGCAACCAACCCCATCTTGGTGTTACTATACAAAACTTTGGTTTTTCATTATATATTTAAAAACTGCCTTAGAACTCGTCTACGTGGAGAGCTTAAATTTCAAGTTTATAAATTGGAACAATCGGGCAACTTCTTCGTAGGGTTGCCATACAAAAATTTCGTTTTGTACTATATAAATGAGACTTGCCTAAGAACGCTTCGACGTAGAAAGGTAAAATTTGGTGTATGGTATTTTCATAGCAATGGTAAATAAAGTTTCAAAAATGGACTAAATCGGGTTTCCCCTTCTTGGTGTTGCCATAAAAAACGTTGGTTTTTCACTGTACTTGGCAGCTTCCTGAGAAGGGGTCCAGTTGGAGAGCTAATATTTTGTACACGACGTTTTCATAAAAGTTGCAAATACAGGTCCAAAAGTGGAGCAAATCGAGCAAGCCTTTCTTGGTGTTGCCATACAAGTCTTTAGATTTTTACAATATATTTGGACATTGCCTCACTCGTCGACGTAGAAATTTATTAAAAAACGGGAAAATTTGGTTTTGAAAATAGAACCAATCGGGCAAGTCCTTTGTAGGGTTGCCATATAAAAATTTATTTTGTTTTAAACTATATATTTGGGCACTAACTGAGAACGCATCGACGTAGAGACTTAAAATTTGGTGCATGCTGTTTTTATAGCAATAGTAAAAAATTTTTCCCGTGTACAAAATTTCAGCACTCTAAGTGAAAGCGTTTCGAGTATGACGTAAGTAATACATATTTTTCCGCGTCTGTGTTGCCGTCTGCCACCCAATCAAATTGTCTGCCATTTTTACAATTGATCATGAAATACTCGTATAATTCTCCGCTGCTGCACCAAAAATCAGTCTTTACGAAATTACGTTTTTCAACGGAGTTTTTTAAGTTTTCGCGGCCGTCCCGCAGCGCCCTCCACCCCAGAAGTAGGGCAGACTTCCAAATAAGTTACCAACGATGTTGAGAGAGTATGAAAGAATGAAAATTTTTTTTAATGAAATTACCTAAGAGCACTGTAAAAAGGCAAAAGTTGTTGCCACAAAGTTTAGGGAAAAAATCCCTAGAAATGTAGGGAATATTGCCTAAAATGTAAGAAATATTCCCTAGGGATCCCCCCCCCCCCCCCCCCCTGTAGAAGACATGCCCAGTCCTTTCATACAATTTTTTGTTTGCCTGGGTGAGTACTATCATCTCCTGCTCTATTGACTTCCTAGGGGAAACACCTTGTATATACATACTCCAACTTTATTAAAGAAATCCGCAGCTGAAAAAATTACCCTAGATTTAGGAAAATAAATACAGAAGAACTTGATAGGAAACATGTGATAGATGTAGTCACTAGACATAAATACTATATACTCCACGTGCTTAAAATAAAAAGATTCTAGGATAGAAACAATCCCACCATTAAAGCTAAGCATAGAACTAAACAAAGACAAAGAATGAAGAAACTTATTCCAGATGACAATGACAACGGTAAAATAACACTTCTGTTCTGTTTTGATCAAAAACTTCTACAAGTCAACTCACAACGACTGGAGATACAAAACATAACGAATAATAACGGCTTCGCGGCAATTAAATTAAGAGATAGGAAATTAATTAAAAGGAATAATAAAATAAAACAACATAACAAAATAATATCACCGAGTACGAAGATGCAGTATCTCATATAGAAAATAACATTCAAACTCTTAAGTTTAATTCAAAAGCCGTAGGGTCAATGCTTAATACAATTATTGATAATTTTAATTTTCTAGAAAATAAAGTTAATGATTTTAAACCTGACATTAAAGTGAAAAAGGGTCTAGTGAACAAATTGGGAAAAAGACTAAAGTTACTGGCAGGAACAATGGATAGCGACGAGCTCGAAATTAACGGAAAATTAGACGCTATAGTCCAAAATACTAAAAAACTGATTTAGGAAAATAATAAGATATCGAAATAAATAAAGAAATTTCAGAACAAATACAAAACATAACTAAAGCCCAACAAAACTTATTAGAAAGATATCCTTCCAACTAACTATATCTACTACCCAGATCAATGCAAGAATCAGAAGTCGAAATTACATATATGTAATACATTTACCAAATAATATTATCATGGCTAGCAAGCTAAATTAAGAGTTGAGATGATCAATGATTTCATTTAAATATATTCAAACTGTTGTAGCTTTTACGAAAACCACATAGCTATAATATTGTTAATCCCACAGCTGTCCAATGTACCCTATTCACAAAGCCTAATTGAACCATTACCTAATCTGCAAAATAAGTGTCAGATTTACAGCCATAATATGCCAAAACTATCACCCATCGAACCCGACGACTTCTTCTGATTTAGATGAAACTTTCAGAATTAGTGAGGTATTAAAAAATATTCGGCCCATATTTTTTGTTTGCCCTGCCGGCGTTTTTATAGGCAGGGGGACGGGAAATCCCTAATACGGAGGCCAGGGCGGCCAATTGTGCTAACCTGTTAGAAACCCTCTCACCAACACCTTCCTGTCCACTTAATGATGCGCATTAGGTCTTGGTGAGGTAAATTTTTCAGTTCATCCACAGATAGAAGGGCAGACCCAAGAGTATCTAGCTTGCCCCGGGCAAACACCGAGCAAGCACACAGAAAGTGTTTGGTTGTCTCAAGATCTCCTTCCAGGTAGGATAGACATTCAAGGCTTTCAATAACTTCCATCCTTTTTAGATGAGCGTGAAGCGATCTGTGGACTGTGATGATGCCAACCACAGTTCTATATTGTTCAGAGAAGTTCATTTATGCCCATCAAGAAAAAGTTTTTTTTACACCTGAAGTGCTCAGGTTCGCCCATCTCTGCTTATGGTTCATACGAACATCCGCTTTGATGAGAGACCCGATAACCGAGAATCAGAGCCAGAGTTGGCTAGATGGTTAGCCCTTTCATTCCTCATAATCCTCCATGTGACCAGGAACGAATTGAACAGACACCTTGTTATGGATACATAGCTTCTCCACGGACAATGTTATCCGAGAGCCACCCAGATCCAGCAAGGCTGCCTCAGATAGTCAGGCAGGCCCATTTAATACCACTAAGTTGAAATATCGAGCAAGGAAATCGAGTATTCCGATCCCAAGTAATCAGGAAATTAAAAAACATGACCACAGTGAAAATGTTCAAATTTGATTCAGCCTGTATTCAAGACCTCAGTTTGGTAGGCTAAACAAAAAAATATGAGTGGAATAGTTTTATACCCTAGATGAAATCTATAGGGTATACTAAGTTTGTCATTCCGTTTGTAACGCACAGAAATAATGGCGGTAGAGCAGAATGGATTGGACACCCACGCATAATATTAAAAGTTATTTTGATTTTTGCATGTCCGTGGCCGTACATCCGTCTGTCCGTTGCGCATGATAACTCGAGAACACTTTCACTTAGAAAGCTGAAATTTTGTACACGAACTTTAAAAAAAAAAAGTAAAATTAAGTTCGAAAATGAGACAAATCGGTTTCCACTATATATTTGTACACGGCCTGAGAATGTGTCGACGTAGAGAGCTGAAATTTGGTACATGGTGTTTTTATAGTAATAACAACAACAAAATTCAAAAATGGAATAAATCGGGCAACCCCTTCTTGATATTGCCATATAAAAATTTAGGTTTTCTACAAATACTGTGAAAACGATTAGTACTAGACATTTTTATTGTACTAAAAACTTCTTCAGAATACGAAATCCTATAAAATTGGTTATAATCATTTTTTTCCGATGAACCGTTCCAGAAATAGGTATATGTGAAAAACCACTTCAATAATCAAAGTTGCATTGATCGGTGACCATACCAAATTTTATATGGGCATTCATCTAGGGCAGTGGTTCTTAACCTTTTTAGCTACCGGCACCCCTAAAATTTTCAAACAATATTCTCGCACCCCTTACTAGAAATTATTGAGTTATATAAATTAAAAAACAAACATTATGCAAAACATATTTTTTATTAATTTTATGTGCGTAACAAATTTTTTATAAATTTTAATTGTTAGCTGAAATAATCAATTATAAATTATCAAAGTTTTTATTAATGGCTTTTTTGTTGTTGCTTTTCCTCAATTATTTTTGAAAACCGGGGGATCTTTTTTGAAATAGCTACACGCATATCATTACTAACATTAAGTCTATTTCTAGCTTTTGTTTTTATATGCACAAGTGACGAAAATCCCATCTCACACAAATATGTTGTGGCAAATGGAACAAGATGCTGAAGCGCTATTTTAGCTAATCGTGGATATGACATTACTTGAGCACACCAGAAATTTTCCAAATTCTCTGCTTCAAATTCCATTTGATTATGTCCATTTGTCCGTAGTTCAACAAGGTCATCTTTCAATAAATTACTGTCATCCATTGAGTCCAGATTATAAATAAATGGATCTAAGAATAATCGCAACAATCAACTGAAATTTCGAGGAAATATAAAAATTAGTATAGAAACTAGAAACGCATTTGAATTTTTGTAATTGTAGAAAAAATACAAAAATTAATTTGTCTCGATGGTTTATAATTTACAAACATATTTAAAAAATGTTTAGGGAATAAAAAATTTACTAACCAAAATGAATTTTTAAGATTAGTTTTTTATTTTGCTAGCTACACGTGAATTTGTAAAATTACAATTTCGCACCCCAAAATATTCAAGCTCGCACCCCTAAGGGGTGCGTGCACCACCGGTTAAGAACCACTGATCTAGGGTATCATAAGAATTGGTCTTAGACCAATTCTAGCTTATTGCTTGTTTGATGTTTAACTAATTCTGAAAGTTTCATCTAGATCGGAGTGGGTCGGGGCTGAAAATTGATTATTTTCATCGTTTACTATTCTAAAGTTAAAAGCAATTCCGGGAAGTGAAAACTGCAATAATTGTAACTAAGAATATTGAGAACATATTCATTAATATATTTAAAATTGTAACAAGTCTAATGTTAGAATTAAACGTACTAAACTATTAAAGTATGAAAATTGTAACTTGAAAATTAAGGGAGACATATTAGGCTGGTGCCAAAGCGGATTATGAAGGCTAAAAGAAGAAAAATTATAAACAGGCAATGACCACCCGGAAAATTTAGTGAGGGTTATAATTAAGAGAAAAAACAAAAATTAAACACGAGTTGAAGTGAAATGGGAGGGTGCAAGGGGTTTGAAGTGGTTTTTTTCGATTTTCGGCGAAACGTGACAGCCTAGCATAAAATGTCCCTCATAAAAGTTGTAGATAATAAAAAAATATGAAAGTTTCATATAAGGTATTTTTCAACATAACCTGAACGTTTCCAAGTAAACGAAGGAAAAAAAATTGTTTGGTTTCTTAATTTTTCTTCTTCTTGTTTTGTGGAAGTATACCTTTTTTTGCATTGAGTAAACATGATTTTCTGGAATTTGGAAAATAAGTAGTTTCCGGGATTTCTACATTTATCGAAAAAAACAAAAACAAAGAAAGCTTCCACGGAAAACCCTAATGGGGTTTTTTTTCGATTTGATTATTCTATCTGGGCTCATTATAACCGTTAAAATGTTTACTTTAAAATGGTCTATATATGTTGGTGGTTTACTTTGCATGAAACCGCTTAGAAATTAGAAAAACCAAAAAAATTACTTTTCGAATCACGAATTTTTCAATATTTTTTATGGGTTTCATTTTTTTTTATTATTTCTTCTAGTAATAGTTTAAATTGCTATGACAGAATTTGATTTAATGTAATATTAGTAAAGTTGAATGAATTTAATCAAAGAACAAGTAAGAAAGCTAGAATTGGTCTAAGACGAATTCTTATGATACCCTAGATGAATGATCGTTTGTAATTTCGTATGGTCACCCATCTGCGCAAGTTTGATTTTTCAAGTGGTTTTTCGCATATATTTCAAGAATGGTTCCTCGGACAGTAAAAATGATTATGAACAACTTTATAGCATTTCATATTCTGAAGAACTTTTGCTCAACCATAATTATTTCTAGGTGTTACAAACGGAATGACAAACTTAGTATATCCTTTAGATTTCATCTAGGGTATAAAAAAATGGCGAAAACCATCCTGAAATTTAAATTTTTCGCAAAGCCCCGTACCGTACTGAAAGTGGTAAGCTAGAGTTAAGACTCGCTGGACCATTATGTATTTTTATTAACATATATTTTACTATTTTTTCACTAAATAAATAATACAACGATGAGTAATCTGTTTTAGGTATATTTGAAAAAAATAATAATAATCATTTTGAGATAATTTTGCCCAATTTCGGTTATCATAAACCGTTCTCATAACTTTTTGTAAGGACTTAAT
This sequence comes from Dioctria rufipes, assembly GCA_963924295.1. Taxonomy (NCBI): domain Eukaryota; kingdom Metazoa; phylum Arthropoda; class Insecta; order Diptera; family Asilidae; genus Dioctria; species Dioctria rufipes. The sequence continues at coordinate 115,354,421 of OZ002741.1, forward strand.
TTCTTCGTCGTGTGTATGGAGATCAAAATGCTTGGAAAGATTGGAAAATTTTCCGGTATGTTTTCTGCTACTGGAAAAAACTTTTACTCTCTTACCATATACATATACATATACAGATTAAAAGTTTTAATAATTAGTTTTACAGAGTAAAAAAAATGACAACTAACAATAGAAATTATTATAGTGCGCGGAGTCTTATTCTCTTCATAATTCCTACTTTGTTTTATCCGAGAACTTTATTAAAATTAAAATTCATTAATTAATTAAATTTATATGTGAGCCTTCGCTCTTTGCATGTAATAACTCCAGTAAGAAAAGTAACAAAAAAAGAATATTAAAGTAAGTTGTACAAGTGAATGATTTGCTGTGGCAATTATTACAGAAATTATTATATATAAATAAAAAGAGAAAAGTGAAAGAAGGAAAAAGAAAAATAAAATACGAAAGTGAGAAAGCGTTATAATCAATGAAAAAAGATATTAAATTAAATCGCGCAACAACATGGTATGGTTAGAGGCTTATGGCAACATAGAAAATAAGTAAATACTCAGCCATAGTCAGAAAAATAATTGAAAGCATTAGTTTTTGCTGATAGTTGTCGATTGTTTTATACTATTCGGCACCGTAAACGAAAAAAGATCTATCGATTTGTCTGCAATTATTGCGAGGAATGACAGCTTGGCAGTTTCTCGATGATCTAAGATGCTGAAGTCTACTGGACAAGAAATTAGGTGCAAGGGATTTAATTATCTTAAAGAGCATAATAGTGACATGAGAATCTTGGTATTTATCCAAAGTACAATTTAAAATTCTGCGAGCATGCATAGAAATATGTTTAAAATGACTCAAATTCAAAATGTATCGCTTACAGGAGCCAAATGCCACATTTAATTTCCTTCTACTAATATTGTCGGCCTTGCAGTATACTACACTGCCATACAGTATAACCGGGGGAATTAGAGTGGTAATCAATCCTGTGGAGTGTATTTTGTAAAAAACCAAAGCCTCCCTATAACATCCTGTGGAGTGTATTTTGTAAAAAACCAAAGCCTCCCTATAACTTTATTAATTTGTAGGTCCCAGGTAAGTGTGCGATTGAAGACAACACCAAGATTTTTGACATACTCTGAGTAAGGTATGATGGCATCACATAGCCTTATTGGAGGAAAGTTGCTAATGTCGAAGCTTTTTAGATAAACTAGGATTGCTTGGGATTTCGGTGCATTTAACAAAAGTTTGTTTTCAATAGCCCAGCCAGACACCCTAGCAAGTTCACAGTTCATCAACTCTACAACATATTTCATACAAGTAGCAGGAGCAGATAAAGTAAGCTGAACATCATCGGAATACAACTGGATTTTGCCACGACGGATTACTTCAGGTATATCATTAATGTATAATAAGAAAAGCAACGGTCCGAGAATTGACTCCTGTGGAACTCCTGACAAGGTAGGTCTATACCTGAAAGCACTCACTACCTTTTGAAACCTATCCGTAAGGTAACAAGAAATTAAATTAACTGCAGAACTACTAAACAGGAACCGTATTCTAAGTATACTACATAATATATTAAAATTTACACGGTCAAACGCGTTAGAAAAATCTAATAAAACGAGCAATGATACTAGTCGGGAAATCATATTTAACCTTATATTATCTACTAGATGTAAAAGCGATGCAAGTGTACTATGTCGTTTGCGGATACCAGATTGAAATGCATATAAAAGAGACTGATCAGATACAAAGGTTAAAATTTGGTCACAAAACAATTTTTCGTTAACTTTCGAGCAGGAAGGAAGAATATCAATTGAACGAAAATATTCCTTAAGTCGTGGATTAAGGTTCTTATTAATTGGAACAACTTTTGCATATTTCCAAACAGACTGAAATTTGGATGTCATGATACAGGTATTTATTATATGCGTCAGAAGAGGTAGTATAAACGGCAATATAATGAGTAGAAATCGCACGTCTATATCATCAACTCCAATCGCACTGGATTTAATGGCAAGTACAACGTCATAGGGAGTGATGGTATTAAATGCGAAACCATCAAAGTTCATTGCTTAATTCCTCCTCAGAGTTAGCAGCTCCATTGAAGCAGGGTCCTTGAACGGAAAATTCATTTAATACATCAGGGTCAATGTTGCAATAGGCAGGTGAATTTTTTGACTCCAATACCTCTGCTGTTTCTCCAAAGGATTCGTGGGGGAATGCACGATCAAGTTACCGAAAACAAAGGTCTCGCTTAGCTGTGCAAATCGCTTGGGTAATTTTATTCCGTAGATATTTAAAATGTTTGAATAAGAGGTCCATTTTATAGATTTTCGAGAGTTCATACGCGTAATCTCGCTCACTCACGATGTTTTTAATACGATTGTTCATCCACGGGGATCTATTGATGAGTAATCTGGATTTAATAGGGACAAACTCATTATACAGCTATAATACTACAGCATTAAAGTAGTCACCTTGAGTATCACCATCTGATGTTTCATATATAGAATGAAAGGATACAAAATCAATGATAATAGTTAGTCCTTCAATGTCAATGTTTTTAAAGTGCTTAAACACCACTCGCAAACTATTCCGTTTGGCAGGGAAAGAAAAGCGTGCACATACTGCTTCAGATATCCCTAGCAATGGCACGATCTGATCCATTTATGAAGTTAAGAAAGCCACGTTTTGGGCTGTTATCTGCCAGCACATCCATATTAAAATCACCAAGTAAGATGGTAGACGAATATTGGATTGAGAAAAACATGAGCGTATCATAAAAGGAATCCGTTGAAGAAACTCTTGGAGGTTTATGCACACACGCTAGCAGTAATTTATCATATCAAAGCGTTAATTCGAGACACAAGAAACTTCCTTAAGGCTCAAGTCGGCAATACCTTGAACTGTGTGATTAATTAATTTATTTTTAATATAATCGGCATTGCTTTTTTTCTAAATTATTAAGCCAAGCTCAGGGGATACCCCATGATGCAAAGCACAGCATGGCAGGAAGGAAATAGAGAAAGGATTAGAGGACATGAGGAAAATGGCGGAGATGCCGATGTACGTCAGGCCTGAATTACAATTCCGACTAATCTGTCGACTGCGACTTGATTTTAAGTCGAAGTCGATGCTGAGGTGAAATTTGTAATTAAATTAAAGCTTCAACTGCTTGAACAAACCAGAAGTCCCAACATCTGTAATTGAACTGAAGTTGACCGCAGCCAACACCAACTTTGCACTTTGAGAAAAAGTTAGTTTTAGTCGCAGTCGCAGTCGAATCTTGTCACATGCATTTACCATTTTGGCACAGTCGTAATTATAATTCAGGCCTCACTTTTGATTCTTTGCAGATTGTAAGCCGGAGAAAGAATAAAAGACGGTAGGCTGTTCCATATTCGCACAGTTCAGGTTAAGATAGCATCACGGAATTTTACTGTACCGCCGCAAGTATTTTGAAGGGTGATAGGATGTGAAATTAATCTACAGGGATCAGACTAGATATTTAATAGGAACATTGGCCATACCTGTAGCGATAAAGGAGTGAAAGACTTCCAACATTGCGGCGGTGGTCGAGCGAGTCGATATGACAAATTATTGTCAAATCGCCAATGAGCTTAAAGGCTCTCTTTTTGTACAATATCCAATGAAGTTAAGGCTGTACGACCAGCCCCAGCCCAGATGTGAGAATTGTATTCCATTCTAGGTCTGATACAGGACTTGTAGAGGAGCGCTACACTTGACTGGCAGAAATATTTCTTACATCTTTTCAGAAATCCAAGACATTTCGATGCTTCCTCGGCAACAGAGAAGATGTGGTCTGTCCAGCTTAATTTACTGGAAATATTAATGCCAAGAATGCTTAGTGACGGTAAATCGGTAAATAAAGCTCAATCAAATGAAATGGGAGTGGTTAAATGGTGATCTTGTTTTAAAGAGATGAAAAAGCTTTTGGTCTTAGATGCATTAAATTCGACGCGATTCGCTTTGCCTCAAGCGAGGATAATATGAAGATCGTTATTCAATGATCAAGTCATGCAATCTCGTTTTACACATACGGCATTCCCTCTGGGGCCCGCAAGAGTATCAAAGGAATAAGCGAAATCAAGGGTACTGTCATCGGCAAAGCTATGGATGAGAATGAACGTAAGGGAAAGCAGATCATAAATGAAAATTAGGAAGAGAGAGATAAAAGAGATCTGGGGCAAACCGATATTCATAGGATGAGGTTCAGATGTAATGTCATAAAATACAACACGAATTAGGCCACCAGATAGAAAAGCTTTCAATCCATAATAGAATAGGGGGGGGGGGGACAAATGCTTTAAATTTGGCTAAAAGGGCAGGATGCCAGACTCTATTTTAATAAGACCTTTAGGCTTTTAACATATCCAGAGCGACGGTTTTGAACTCACTAAAATTGTGCAGAATACAGTTTTAACGTTCCGTAGAAAAGTCAGCAAGTCTCGATGAGCGTACAGTCCGGAAGACATATTGGCGATCGTTTTTGAGCTGCTTAGTTTCTAGATACTTCATTAATTTGTAATTAATGATAGATTCAAAAACCAATTGGTCGATAATTTGAAAGATCACTACACTCTCCTTTATTGGGAATAGGCTGAACGTGAGCTAGTTTTCAAGCAGTTGGAAGGATTCATGTCGAATAAGACAAATTCAATAGTTTGCGCAGAGGTTTCGCCAGAGATGAGGCACAGCTTTTAATTAACAGGGGGGCAAGAACCCATCAGGTCAAACACACATCTCTTGTACGAATGTGTATTGGCTCTTGTACACATCCATAAGGGAGATGCAAACAGGTGTCTGTGAAGTAGGTGCAAGACGAGAATTTGAAGCGCATCTAGTAGCCAAAATATTAGCCTTATCTAGGGAATCAACAACTACTTCACAGTTGTTAACTAGTGAAGGTATAGAAGAACTGGTGAAGTTGTTCCTGATAGTATTGACCAGCGGCCAGAAACCTTTGCTACTTTCTTCTCCTTTGTCTAACATTCTGGTCAAAAAGAAATTCTTCTCTCTGAATAGTGAACTTCCAGATATTCCGTGGAGTCCTGCACCTACACTTACTCTTGGCTTGGATGTAATTGATAGCCGCAAAAAGCATCTTATAGCTTGGTTGCACTTATCATTAAACCAAGAGTGATTTTTCTGTTGCTTAGATCTGCTGTATGAATACGGAATGTATTCACGCATGCTAAGACCTCGAATATTACTAAGCCCCTGAGTGCGACATCCCCCGAAGCAAAACAGACTGACCAATCAATCTACCTGAGATACTGATTGAGACGAGCTCAATCAGCATTTTTATAGTGTCAGAGAAGCCTTTTTGTTGGTAGAGAGGTAGGGCGGCAAAGGTTTGAGGTGGTAAATTGAGCCGTGATTAAACATGGTCTGAATTACCAAGGGGGAAACCGACTGATAGTGAAAATTTGCCGGGGTGAGATGAAATAAAAACAGGTCTAATGAATTAGCTCTATCGTCAGCTGGATCAGGTACTTACGTTGGTGCATCCACTAGTTGTTGCAAATTAAAAGAAACGCCACGCAGGACTTGTGGTAGAAGAATGTCTGAGTCACGTTATGTTGTAGATGTTGAAATCACCAGCTAATTCGATTTTAGAATAGCGGGAGACAGAAAGCAGATGATCAATGTTGTTAGAAATATTGTCAAAAAAGGATACCGTCTCGTCACCAGACATATTTGGACTGCGATAGAGCAAACAGGAATAAATCATGTGCCTATGGAGTTTGAACCGAATCCAGATTTTATGAAGATCTGGATTGGCCGAAGGAATTTCCCTAAGGACGGTAAAGTCAAGATAATTCCGTATATACATATAACGCGAACCCTCTACGTTGGGAAAAAAAGAGGCACCAAGCTGTAACCAGGGACGTGATACTGTGTAATATTAGCATCAGAAAGGTGGTAGTACATCGAAAATCGATTAGTTCCCAATCTGCGAATATATCAGAAATCTAAAATAAAATTCTGCATGCTCAAAGGAAAAAATAAAAAGGTAAAAAGGATTAGTTCATTTAATATATCCCAATAAGAAGTTTTCCTTACTCTGGTACCACTTTCTCTTTAAATTAATAATGTGTACGGGCGACTAAGTAGAAACTCGTTCTTATATTGTCTCTGCACCACAATTCCATTTAGCATTTTAATTTCAGAAAAAGCATTGGCATATAGAAAGAATTCTTAGAATTCTCTGCGAAAATAATAAGGATAAAACAAGGAAATCTGTTAGATTTCCACGTTCAGTTCAATACAATCAAAGGCTTGGAATCTCGACGCAGTTCCTTACGGCTAAAGAAGCTGGAATCCGTGCTCAAATAGCACGGATATCCAGGTAAACTCGTCAAAAATGATAAATAAACGGACCGGAATTCTATTCGAATTGCTTAATGGGATGATTAAATAATATTTTTAAAAACGACCCCAAGCCCGCGAAATAAATGTTTTCTAAATTTTTATGTGTAGAATAAATTCGAGGCCCTTAAATGTGTCATAAATGAATGTTTATTTTCCTTAATGATCTTCAGCTTGCAAAAAAAAAAAGATCATCATTGAAGTCAAACCTGCATTTATGAGCAAGATCCACCATTAAATGTGTGACATAAATCAGTTGGATTATTACCCGTGCTTGCATATACAAGTTGTAAAATGTTTACCTCGTGAGCTTTAAATGGAAAATCAAAGTCAATTAATATGATGGTGTGAAGTACAATCTAAAGTAAAGTCTTCTTTTTTTCTGCCTTTCATAAACTGGCATTTTTTAAAACCATTCAGAAAGTAACAATTTAATACAAGTTCTACTCCCAAATGGTGACGTTTGGTAGCTACAAAAATTTTATATGAATGAAACCAATTTTAAACAACTGATTAAGATTAACTTTACTCCTCTTCCCCCTTATTTCGTCGTTTTTCGCCATCATATTCCTTTTGTTTGTGTTAAAATGGATCTTTAAACGTCATTTACTACTCTAAGATCTAACACTTATCACATTTGTAAGTCCCCTTTTTAATCACTAAAGCATGCCGGCGAAAACCTAGCCACTATGCATACCTACTGTTAAATAATTCAATGAGCATAACCCTTTTTATTGTAAATTTTGCAAAAATTAAGTTTGTATACACAAATGTCGTAAATATAAAAGATCATGTCGATTACTAATAGACTTGTGCACGGCATTTTTAAAGAAATTGTAGATTTAAGTTCGAAAATGGGTCCAATCAGGTAACTCCTTTATAGGGTTACCATTTAAAAATTGCATTTTTCATTATATATTTGGAAAATGCCTGAGAACGTGTTGACGTATAGAACTTAAACTTTGTACACATTTGAAAAGAAATTAAAAGTTAGTATTTTCTTTAGACATTTAATAATATTTATTTTTTCTTTAATGTATACAAACGCACGACTATTTGATGACACGACTAAAAAAATCACTTACACTGAATTACAAAACTACTGCAGCCGAAAATATCACCATAGAGTAAGTACGTAATTTAAGAAATTATAGTGAGAGAGACTCAAATAAGTAATGATTTTTCGATGGAAAAATATTTCCGATTAATAGATATTTTCCCGGATATTTGAGTGAAAATTTCGAAATAAATCAGGAGAATTGTAAGGAAACACAATGTAAATTTGATTCAAATCGGTGCAGCGGATCATGAGTAATCGATTTTCATACATAAAAAACATACACAGACGGCTCCTTTTTGAATAAAAAAAAAATTCAAGATATTTTAAAAATTAAGTTCGTATCGAAAATGCGAATAAGTTCACAGTCCTCAATTAAAGTGCACCACTACATTTGTCGAAAATAGCAGAAGACGTTCTGACAACATATTGCACATACAATGAGCAGAAGGAAGATGTATAAAGAAAATTATGTTGGAAGTGTTATGTTTATTATAAAGATCTAAGGGGACCTAACTTCTATTTATATATACATAATCTTCCAGTAAGCATTGTGTTCGGCCCTCAGAGCATGGGTTTAAAGTAATTACATAAGCCAGTTTACTATACCTTATCCTGCCATAATAGAAAAATCATAGTTACCATCAAAAACATGTCAAAAAGTTAATCAATTCAAAAAATAAATCACAAATTCAAATTTTGGTCATTTGACAACGATAACATCAAAATTTACTGGAATTATATTACTCTTTTGGAAAAGATGGAGGAGTGTCTTGAGCCCCATGAAGTATTTTATAAACGTTTGGAAACTGCCTTTATTATAGCTTCTGGTATGTACCTACATCTCAGCAAAATTAGCATCATCGAACTTAAGCACTCAAGACTATCGGGATTGCAGCCAAACTGTGCATCAGCAATATTTACTTTTTCTATTCTCTCTGTCCTGGCAGTTGTGCGTCCTTATTGGCCAGCTGTACTGAAAAAGCCACCAAGATTCTTACGATTACTTCTAGAGCTAGCCCTAACACTTTATCTGACCGATCTCATATTGAGACAAGTGTGGGTGCCTATGTTGAGAGCTTTAAGTTTTATCTGCACCTTTTTGAGTCAATATGTGGTGATCGCTAATAGAGAAATCTTTTATAATCAGATTCCAGCTTTAGCAATTTGGATGCGGAATGATTTTTTTTATTTATCGAGAATGGGAGTTGCACTTGCAGCATTTTGTTTTATGGCTGAAGCTACTGGGCTTTCGGAAATCGCTAAGGATTGCTTTAAGAAAATCAGAAATAATGAGTGTGAGGATACCATAGTCTACCACAGTGAGCGGCGTTCATCTTCTCTTTCAAGATTAGGCATGCGTAGGCATACTGACATTGATGACGATCATTCAAACCCATCATCCAGGCCAAGAAGAAGGAGAAAAGCAAGAAGTCTTACTAGAAGGCGACCTCGCTTGAATGTGGGAAATGAACCCGAAGAGTATTATTGCTAAGCATACAATAATCATGGAAAGTTTTAAAATTTTTTGAATAATAATAAAAAGTAAATTTGAATGAGATTAAATAAGTTTTTACCTCTGCTATCATTATAATCCCTGGCTTATGTGGAAATATTGTATCGAGAGGCGTGGTAAAATTCGTGGCAGTAATCGAACATAGTTGCGTTGCCATTCCACCTTTAGTGTCCTTGACTGATACCTGAAATTGCGGGAATTTTTATTAAAAATAACTCTTTGGATGGCTTATTTTATTTATTTTTTACCTGAAAGTCGTAGTATCTCCCTGGTTCTAGTCTTTTTTGTAAAATAACATTTGCCTGGCAGACAGAGTTGTACTTTGTGCACGGAAGTGATTCTATTTGTACTGTGGAGGAAGATGCATCCCCGATTAATTCGAATTGTAAAGGATAGTCGAATTCTTCATCGGTTGCCCGTAACCTATAAACTACGGAGTTAACAGCTGCGTCAGCTGGTATAAGTACAAGCTTCATTCGAGTTGATGGATCAAATCTTGGATCCATGCTGTTGACTTTTGTTACCATGCCTAGTAAAAGGCCTAACCAAAGTATTCGTTGTAAGGAAATCATTCTGAAATTAAAAAAAAGAATCATTGTTACTCATTTCTAATTATGTATACTTTCTTATGCTGAAAGGGTCTGTAACTATAATAATAAATATGTAATATCAAATAATTTCACATTCCACTCAAATTTTTTCAGACTTGTGTAGCGCATATCTTGCCATAAATAAATCGGCATGTAAAATATTAACATGAACAAGCTAAATATAGCACATTGATCGAGTAAGCCATTCAATTCGACATAAAAAAATACACTGCATTATTACGTACATGCAGAGAGAATATATATATGTATATATATTTAAAAAAAAAACATAAGATTATGTTCACTATCATTCTGAGCAAGTGAAAGCATTGCGTGCATATAAGTATCATATGTCAATGAATTACTACGATGATGCCTTACGCTAAGCTTCTATACTTTACGCGATAGTGAAAGCATAAAGAACAACAGCACATGACACTTGAACGTAAACAATCAATGAAAAGTATTTGCATTGTAGCTTTTTTTTTATTTACCTTTATCTGGCTGAAATTTTGAGAAATGCTCGCTTTGCAAATATTGCATGCGCAACAATAATGGACCGATCAATATCCAAATCAATTTTATAGAGAACTGAATATATAAATGAGTGAGGTAAGCACAATTTCAAGTGTATAAAAATAGAACCATTTCAATTAATAAATCAGAGTTAATTTTAAACTCCACAGGTGTGTATCATTTCGATGAACCAAACTGAGAGCTCCCTTAGCTCCAAAATAGCTACAGCTTTAAGTAACTGAGCTCTTTAGCTATTACCACTTTTATTGCCTATAGAGACTCTTAGCTCTGGTAAAATTTTTGCTTATCTTATAGTGAGCTCATTATAGCTCCTACTTGCATAAGTTGCTTAGAGCTCTGCGAAGCTCTATGACAAAGACAGGAAAATTGAACTTGTTTTCTTTCTTCTATCAGTAGAAAGAAACAGAAAGAAAGCAAGAGGGTAGCGATCCCTCAAATTATCGACGAATTGCAATTTAAGGATTTTGAATCTATCATTAACTCCAAATTAATGAAGTATAAACCAATATGGCTTCCAGACTGGAGACTTGCTGGCGTTGGAACCATAGTCTCCACAATTTTGGTTAAGATCGTTGTCCTAGATATTTCAAAGGCCTTTGATTGAGTTTTGCATCCAGCCCTTTCAGCCAAACTTAAAACATTTGGTATCTCCCGGCCACTTCTAATATTGATTGAAAGTTTTTTATCCAGTCACCAAATACGACTTGTATTAGGTGGCGTTACATCTGAACCTCATCCTTTGTATTCGGGTGTACCTCAGGTGTCTAATTTTCACTAATTATCTGCTTGCCCTTACTTTCAATCCCAATCATAGTTTTGGTAAAACAGCAGGCACCCTTGATTTCGCTTACCCTTTTGACACTCTTGCGGACTCCACAGGGAATTAAACTTCTGGCAATCGAGATTACATGATTAGATCATTGAATAACGACTTTGATAATATCCTCGCTTTGGGCAAAGCGAATCGCGACGAGCTGAATGCATGTAAGACCTAAAGAAGCTGTCTCATTTCTTTAAAACATCATCATAATTTCTCCACTCACGTTTCTTTTGATGGAGTATTGATTAACAATACACCGTTTTTATGCATTTTTGGTATTAATATTTCCAGTAAGTTAAGCTGGACAGATCACATCTTCTCTGTTGCCAAAGAAGCATTGAAATGCCTTGAATTTCTGAAAAGATGTAGAAGTATTTCAGACGATCGAATCTAGCGCTCCCAAATTCCACATCAGACCTAGAATGAAATACAATTCCCATATCTGGGCCGGGGCTGGTCGCAAAGTCTTAGCTTCATTGAATATTGTCCAACAGAGAGCCTTCAAGCTCATTGGCGATTTGGCAATAACTTGTCATATCGACTCACTCGAGCACCGCCGTAATTTTGGATGCCTTTCGCTCCTTTATCGCTACAAGCATGGTCAAAGATCAGATGAATTATCTAATCTGATCCATAGTAGAACGATTCTTGCACGCAATACTCGCACTGCACACCGCGCACATCCTTTTACCTTTCAAAGTACAGTACAATTCCGTGATGCTTTTTTATCCCAAACTGTACGAATGTGGAACAGTCTACCATCTTCTGTCTTTTCTCCGGGATACAATCTACGAAGGTTTAAGAGTGATATACATCGATATCAATGCTAGTCTCCTCACATTTCTAAATTCTTTTCCTTATCTCCTTCCTAGCATGCTATGCTTTGCATCATAGGGTATCCCCTTAGCTTGGACGAATTATATAAAAAAGGGGAACAATTCTTTTTGATTTTGTTTAAATTAACTGATATAATAATAAGAAGGTTTTATATGTGGAGATTTCGCAATTCATTTATCCTTTGACTTTTTTGGTTAAGCTGAAAACCAAGTGGCACCCAAAATTTATTTCATAGTAGACCTACCCCGACTGCACTGAATGATTCATATTGAGAGAAGGTCGAAGACGTTTGTAATATGATGGCGCTAAAATGTGATTGTCAAGACCAATATACCAATACAAAAATCAATAACCACATAGATTTATAATGCAAATAAGTATAAACATTCTGCGTGTTGTGTTTAAGAAAAATACTAACCATTTACTTACAATTAGTATGCATGGAGTTACTCTTACGTATACTCCAAAACTAACATAAAAATAATTCGGTTAAGAGCTAGTCGGGATCGCACAATCAGGGTTCTATACCAGAACTTTATCAACTAACAGTCGACCGACCGAATTTAAATATATTTAAATCTAATCCGAATTTGCTTATGATAACTGATTAATATTCAAGCATATGGACTCAAGAGTAATTTTATATTTTTTTGCAGCAACTATGAAACTGACGAAAAAGCTGCAGTTTTCTTGTTATCTATGATGCAATGGCTACTAACCCTGATATTATCAAAATTTTAGCTTTAGAAACTTAGAAGATCAGGGCGAACTGTATTTTTTTGAACATTTTGTGCTATATACATATTTATAACCAATCCATCGACAATTTTGATTTTTTTTTAATCTTGGAAAGTAACCCTCTCAAACGATATCCCACATGAAACGAATACTACCGATAGATCTGTGTCATTGAAGTTTGTAGTATTAATACAACGGCAATAATATATCTAATAAATAAATAAATAAATAATACAGTCACCCTGAAAAATAAAATTCCGAAAAAGTAGTTTGAAATTGAAAGGCAGATGTGTCAAGAGGCTTTCGGGGAAATCTTCTCTAGAAAGCCGTATGAAGAGATTATTTCAAAGAGCCAAATGCTTTAACAAAACGGACCATACCACGCACCCAATATCCTAAAGAAGACAGCATGGAAGGACTCTGAGGCCGTTTAAAGTCTTATATTAATTGAAGAGAATATTAAGTGGCACATCATTTGAAAACTTATTTCCTTTGTTCCTTGAGGCTCTCTTTTATTTGAAGAGAATATTAAGTGATATTATGTATAAATTCGTGTACGATTTCGACTTTTTTGAAGTACTAGAAGAATAGAATAGAGTAAGGGATGCGGATATTTTGTTCTAATAAAAACTAGCTGGTAAATAGATGCTTCACGTAAAAGACATCTTGTAAGAATATGATCGACGGAAATACAGAGTCCTCGACTTACGTGGATTCGAGTTGCGCACGGATTCATAGACACTCGGATTCTTAAAAGTGAATCAGAAAGCCAATTCCGGATTGTGAAATTGGTTTTTGATTACTCGAGCGGAAGCCAAGTATTTGCTTGTGTACAGCGTAGGAATTCAACTAATTATGTGCATTGGCTTCTACGAAAATCCGCATCCTTAGCCTTGCCACACTGTAAAAATGTGCACAATTGTTGCCACAAAGCTTAAGAAAATTCCCTACATTTTAGGGAAAAATACTTAAGGTCTCTGGCAACAATTGTGAACATTTTTTATAGCGCGTTAGTGATAACTACTTAGTGTTTCTGATATGAGCAGATAGTCACATCGGCGCTTTGTATAAACAAAGTCGGTCGTATTAATGACCTTTTAGTGGTGGCACTCAGACACTATTCGACTTACGCCCAACTTGCGCGGTAATCGCTGGAACGAATTAATCGCGTAAGTTGTGACTCATATTTTCATGTAAGCAAGTTCAGAGAAAAGCAATGAGAAAACTGGTTAGTTTTTCAGTAAAAAGCATACAACGAATATTTTATAACCTAGCTAGTGCAATTGGCCATAAAAGTAACAATTTCGTTCACATTTTAAGATTTTTAAGTTTTATTTATGAATTAATAATTGAAAATTAAATTTCAAATACGGAGCACTTTGATCCACATTAAATAGGAGATTAATCAGTTATATGTATGTATGTATGTATGTATGCATATATATATATATATATATATATATAAATATGGCAGGTGGCAGCACTGTCCGTCCGTCTGCACGTCTGTCTGTCAAGGGCGGATCCAGACATTTGCTCTAGGGGGGGGCGATCGCCCCCATCGCCCCCTATAGCCGCACTTGCCATCACTTGTGGACCGCTCTGTATAGATTTCTCATTTCGTTTTAGCATGAAAATTTCATCACCATTCACATATCGCCAGAGTTCTTTTATCTATATAATATAGGCTTCCGATCCCGTAAGCATAGTAAACATTCCCACATAAAATAGACATTATGCACTTTTTGGTTGTCTTACTGTTGGTGCTTTTCATATAACGGTCGCTTGCATTTCGTTCAAACACACAATTTCTTGCAACTTAAATGGTTATAGAAAATTTTGAGGAATGCTAATTAGGTAGGGTTATTATAGGTATATATAATCCTATTTACCTTAAATTAAATATTTGCAGGACAACTGAATCTGAGATTAATTACAATGCTATGATAATTTTCCCAACATACTACTTTTCATCAAAATACCCGGATTTTGTGAGCTTTCGATCGCAAAAAAGTGCAACAATTTTGCTTGTACTGAAAATTCCTTAGTGATATAATTTTAAATTTTTTGAGAATAATTTATGACTACAAAGGAAAATAATAATAAATATAACATATAACTATCTAGAGTTTTCCATGTAATTAAATTACATTTCTATATAAATTTTAAAATTTTCATGGCACCCAAAGAAAGCAAATTCAAAACAAAGTAATTTACTTAAATATTTTGATAAACATTAGGTGTTCCAAATTTCAATTTGGGGAAATTGTTATTCACTGTAGTGTTTAAATTTGAGCTGCCCAGATCTTGCTTTCTCTGTATACCTTGAAAATTTTAAAATTTATATACAAATGTAATATAATTTACAAATTTAATTAAATGCAAAATGAAGGGAAACTCTAAAGAACTGTTGTGATGTATTCATTAAGTGAAGGGTGAAATTATTTTCTATTCGTTTAATGCGGGTTTTTTAAAAAAAAAACATTTTTTTTTTGTATTTTCTATTTCATTGGATTAGAATATAAATTTTGATTAAGAGCTCTTGGGGGGGGGGGGGCGATCGCCCCGATCGCCCCCCGCTGTATCCGCCCTTGCTGTCTGTCCGTCCTCACGATAACTCGATAAAGCGTTGACTTAGAGTGCTGAATTATTGCATGCGGGCTGTCTTTTTTAAAAAATGTAAATTTAAGTTCAAAAATGCGATTAATCGGTGTGGTGTAGTTTGCAACATCGCATTGATAACTTAATAAAAGTTTTCGAACGATTGAAAAACTACTTTAATATAAATCCAAATAAATGCAATTTTCTATGATCAGAAATAACTTACTTGGGACACTTAATTACCGCGACAGGAATAAAAACTGATCCAAACAAAGCCGGTGTCATAAAAAATTACTTATACTCCAACAAAATCAGACGATTTGTAGCATTGTCCAATTATTATACACGATGTATCCCCTGTTTCGTGGAAATATCAAGACAGTGAAATAGTTTTCTAAAGAAAATTCAAATATTT
Source organism: Dioctria rufipes (assembly GCA_963924295.1). Lineage (NCBI taxonomy): Eukaryota > Metazoa > Arthropoda > Insecta > Diptera > Asilidae > Dioctria > Dioctria rufipes. The sequence continues at coordinate 115,369,916 of OZ002741.1, forward strand.
TTATGGGCAGAAGAATGTACAAATGCAATTGAGAAATTAAAATCTAAATATATTAATCCCCCAATTTTATAATGGCCAGACTTTGAAATCTTCTTTATTCTAACTACTGATGCAGCATCACATTATGCACAAGGAGCAGTACTCCCGCAAGGAGAATTTGAAAATGACACGCAAATCTCTAATGCAAGCAGAACTGTAATAAGCATGAATTATTATTATTATTCAAATGGGCGACGCAGACAGAAATTTTGCCTCATATCTACGGCGACCTGTAAGATGTCTTCTGACACTACATTCAAACTTACGGGTTTTTACAAAACTTGTAACGGTATTTGCAACATCATTTGGAAAGATGCATTTTCTAGATGTTGCCAGGAGCTTCATAATCACAGAGGACGCGTTCAGACGTTTAGTCGTCTTTCATACAGAAGCGAAAGGTCTCTCCACCGATCTTGCCCATCTACTAGAGATGATATCTGAGTGGGAAATACGCAGTAAATAGGCTGCTGAGCGTGAGGAATACTTTTGTCCTCTGTTGCAGAACGTAATAAATTTCTTCGGTTGAATTTTTTTTTAAAAACTCATTCCCAAAATATAATTGCCTATACTGAAAAATATAATAGGACTATTTCCTAAATTTAAGACATGTTTTTCCCTAAAAATAAATGAAATTTTCTCTGATATAAAGAGATAATCAGTTTAATTTAGCCCAAATTTAATAGAACATTCAATGAATTTTGGTATTTGGCAACAGAAAATCTATAAAGTACGTAAAATTCCCAAAATGTTAAGCTCTCTTAGATATAAGGAAGAAAACATTCAATAAATTAGGTTAAAGCAGGCGAGATTTCCGAATTTTTTACATTTAAAATGCGCACGGCAAAAAAGGAAGGAAGAAAGAAAATAAAAATAAAAAAAATCAAACTCTCTTTAAAACTTTTAGGAATAAATATAAAAAATGTGAAAGCGCAAATTGCATGCAACGAAACAGAATGGCAAATGATTCATTTGTGTAAATAAATGAGAAGGGGCGGAGTTTTCACGCTTTGCTCTCATAAAATGCTTCCACGTTTTTGTGAAAACCGGTTTTCATGAAATATTGAAAAGGTTTGGTCACATGTTGTTGCTGTAATGAACACATGTTGTTGCTGTGATCCTGATATTTGAACAACACGTGTTTCTGTTTACACTCGTTTTGCTCTGAAGAGATTAAGTGGGAGAACTCATGCTAGATTCTCTAATATTTTCAGGAAAAATGACAATTTTATTTGAGCTTATTTGAACTTTACATCTCCTTTCAGCATCTGGGCCAAAGTGAAACTTATCTTTTTCTTAAAAATGGGAGGTGGTGTGACCCGAAGTACATTATTATGAATAGTTTGATAGGATTTTGAGGGATTTAATAAGATTTTGTCGTCGGGTAATCCTACGTTCTCTCGATGTTTGTTTTTAACTCGTTGTCTCAGATGCAGTACAATAGTGCATAGCCAAGTTCTTTTCCCCCATTAATGCAAAAGACGAAAGTATATGAAATTACTTCTAACAAAAAAAAAAAAAAAAAAAAAAATCCAATTTTGCTCTACTGCTACCTATCTTCTTATTTTTGATTAGATATTATGCTACATTTTTTATTGAAATATATTTTCTTTTATATAATTTACGCATTATTTTTGAAGACAAGTCATATATTGTTTTTCAATATTTTGTTTGAGCGTGCCCAGCGCACCAACATAACTTCTTTACTATACTTAGTAGTATGGGGCATATATATGCTTATATTTTTTAAAGGGAGTGGTGTTCTATCATCTATGGTGGAGTGTAGCGCTATTACTTATTCCCAACATTTTAGGAAAAACAACAAAAGATTTTAGGGGGGGGGGGGGGGGAATTGTTGCCACTCACTTTAGGGAATTATTTTTCAGAGTAAGGAAACGCACACGAATGACTCGTGAGTTATTGACGACTCACGTGCGCGTTCCATTTTCAAAAACTCATGTGCGCGTGCATAGTTGTTGTCATTGTTATTAGCGCACGCGCCAATGAGTGTGTAATTCAATATAAGAAAGCGCACACTGGGGTGTGCACACGAAATTTCTCACTGCTCTTTACTCACGAGTGAGTATCATTTACAAACAAAACCAAAATAAATAATTTAACACTTCGTTTGACTTTCACGAGAGGCAAAAGGTGAATTTGAGCAACTTTCATCGTTGAGAGTAGTAGCTTATCTGTTCGACCGACCCGAATTTTTAAATGATAAATTTTGTGCATTCGATATTTTCGAATGGTGGCGAGTGTCTTCGAAATTTTGATCTGTTTCCAACTTATACCGTTCTTAAACTATAGTTGCCCCCCCCCCCCCCCCCCCCCCCCGGATCCGCCCCGGCAAAATATCTTTTCGTCACGTGCATATTTAGTTGCGATATCTTTCACATTTATGAAACAAAAGACTTAAGTATGAAAAATTGCAATATTTTTTTCCAAAAATTCAAATTTCCCCCCATTTTACGCGGAATATAGCGTAACTATGATGTGAATTTTAATGCACTTTGTGATATCTCCTACTATTCCCTTTGTAATGGAACTATTTATTGCTCCTACTTGCTGAAAATTCAAAAATAATTCACAGAAGAATGTTAAGGGATTTTCGTACGAACTCGTTATTTGTAAAAGAAAGACGCACATAAACGGATAAGTATAACAACAGCTACAGATATAATATTATAAAATGTTGAGTATAATTAATATGAAAAAACTGAAAATGATTGCATTATTTAAAAATTCTGTTTTTATAGTAAGAGTATATTTCAATGGATATTTTTTTAGAACATAGAGAATTGATATAATTTTTTTGATCTAAAGTTTATTGTTGTAGTTTATATCATTATATTGAGAAATACATAAGCTATTAAACACTACATTTAAGTACCGATTCAGCAATTAGATGGCATCGTTCACAAAATGATCTATATTTTCTTTATCATCATCTCTTAAAGATATGTTATGCGAAATTTCATAAAAACTTAGTTTTTATTATTAGGAACGAAATCTTAATTGAAGTCGACTCGTAAGTTACGTTATTTCAGCACTCTGTCTAATCGGAGTTAGTTATTTTATAAATTCTTTAAATAGTGAAATATTATTTCATTATATATTTTAGCTGGCCGATTCAGATAATCCATGAAATATAAGATTTCATAATCAACGGTAACATAAGGTATATACAATATCTATATATAGGTACCTATATACATACATACATAATCTATTCGTAGATCTGTCAAATAATCTTTATATTTTTGGTTCAGTTTAGTAAAGGAGTTTTGGGAAAAAGATTACTTAGGCCTGGTGCACACATCGGTCTTTTTGACGTACGAAGCCGCAGCGGCGTTGCAATTACGGCCTGGGATATTATAAATTAGATTAAACACTGCACACATACTTCCTCCGGCGCGTTGAAGTACCACACGTATATATTGTGTGCACTGACGACCATATTGCTTCCATTTCTGCCGTAGATTCTTTTGGCACCACAGCGGTGCCGCAATTTTGGTTTCTCATAATTTCGAATGTGTTTGTGCGTATTGATTTTTCGCGTGCCGCTATGTCAACGCACGCCCAAAACACTCATATGTGCACCGGGCCTTAAAAGGTGTATACAATTCAGATAGTTGATGACAGAACCCTAAACCATAGCCCGACATTTTAAAATATCCATGCTCTTCAAAACCATAAAAAAAAAAAACCTTTGAGAAATACCTCTCAGATCTGCATTATCCCAGAACTAAGATGGAGTGTGGTACTTAGTAATATATTTTATTAGAAAATGTAAAGAGTACAATGCGAAATACTACGAAGTGCGGGCTTTAATTATGTAAAGCACTTAGCTGCTGCCATAATGGAGCTACCCAGCCTTTCTAAAACGGAATAGAATATCGCAACAAAGTATTAATTTTGTGTTAGAAACGAATAGTATTTACCCAGCCTACACCTTTTACACTTGCCCATCAATAAAGTCAGCGGAATGTATAGAGGAAAAATGAAAAGGAGTTTACAATTGGAAGAACTCTGACTTGGCTAGAATTTATATGCCGTTAAATGTTTTATGCATACAAAATCGTGTCTCAATTATTCCAACTGAATTACAGTAATTAGATAACTTGATTCTCCCCACGATGCTAACTATTTTTTATTCATTTATTATCTATTTTTCAATTTATTGAAGCATTAGCCATTAGCCTAGAGATTCTTTTAAGCTGCTGGTCTCAAAATCTGGATCTGATGGAATACAAATTTGCATGAGTTAAAATTGGCCGAAGTCAAGTATGTCGGTATGTAGCTTTGTAGTCTTTTCGGAATAATGCCTTTTCTATCGTTCTTATCAAACATTCAGTATATAATGATTTCAGTCTCTTTTAACTTCACCATGTTATTTACCTAAGATGATGTCTATCAGTTTTAGAGAGCCATGCTACCGCAGTACCATGTTCTACTCTAGTAGGATACAACAATTTTCATGCTTTCCTTAAGAATTGCAAGTTTTTTCTTATTTCTATAGGGAAAAACATTTGCTGAACAAAGAGGAACATTCAAGCTCAAGACAACTCTTAATTAAAACTAACATGCCAAGATTTCATTGATTTAATCTCCATCGGTAGACTTCTGGGAAGGTTCTACTCTTAGCTATTTGGTGAGAAGTTAGTTTCATTATATGAATCTGTGTTTTTCCTTACTAAAGTTATACTTGGTGCCATAGTTGTATGAATATTGATATAGATTACTCATACCCCATTAAATCTTACCTGTGAATTTTCATCATAATTCAATGTATCGTAAGATTCACCTATATTTTCAAACTACTATTATTAACTTGACACAGCGATGAATAATTTTGCCTTCTTCAGAATGGAATTGCTACGGGACAACAATTGTTGAATTCCTCCATTTATCACTCATTATAACGTGGGATAATTGAATTACCTGTAAAGGTTGCAATTAAAAGCATAAGGTATAACGACAGCAGTTGTGCTTCACTGGTAAATGTTGAGTACGTACTAAATAGAAGTAATTAAATTAGGTGAATGACGGAGGTGACTTGTCCACTAGTGTCTTTTGTTAGTGTAAAATGGATGCAGCAAAAACTTGTAGACAATATAGCGACGTAAGCACTATAGTCAAAAGATAATGATTGAAATTATAAATGCGGAGCATAAGTCTCAGCGATGTGGGAGCGTTTGAAGTATACCTACCTACACATGGCGCCTAGGGTCTCTCCCACCTAATGAATTATTGTGCAAGACCTTATGAACTGATTTGAGCAGAAATTTAGGAGTTACTTACAATGTGATTGTTATTTAAATTTATTTCGTTAATGCGAAGGAGTTATAATTTTTTTTTAGGTGTATTGAGAGGCAATATGTTGGATGTCTGTTTTCAATTAAGTCTAACTGATTGTTTTTTTTTTTTTTTTTTTTTTTTAAACCTCTTTTGCTCTACATATGTTGTACAATTAAGTGAAGCCACATAAATGACGAGAGAGGCCGACAATTGCTTTTAAGATTTCAGAAAACAAGTACTTTTGGTGCAAACGAATTTTATAATTGATACGAATCTCACAAATTTATATAAAAAAAATAAAAAATTTAGAATTTGTCTAAGACTAATTCTTATGATACCCTATCCTAGATGAGTGTCCGTATGTAATTTCGTACGGCCAACCATCTGTGCAAGTTTGATTTTTGAATTGGTTTTTCGCATGTATTTCTAGAACGGTTCGCTGGACAGTAAAAGTGATTCCCACCAATTTCATAGGGTTCCATATTCTGAAGAACTTTTCAGATCAATAAAAACGTCTAGGATAGGACTGACCATTTTTGCAGTATATGTAAAAAAGCTAAATTTGTATATGGCAGGGTTGCCCGATTTAGTCCGTTTTTGAAATTGTATTTATTATTGCTATAAAAACACCATGTATCAAACTTCAGCTCTTTACGCCGAGGCATTCTCAGGCAGTGTCCAAATATATAGTGCAAAAAGAAATTTTTGTATGGCAATCCTACGAAGGAGTTGACCGATTCTACCACTTTTCGAACTCAAATTTACTTTTTTTTTAAAAGCCTATGTGTAAGATTTCAGTCTCTAAGTGAACGCGTTCTCGAGTTATCGTGCGGACGAACGGACAGATGGATGGACGCATGGACATGCAAAAATCAAAATAACTTTTAATTTTATGCGTGGGTTGTTCAATCCATTTCGCTCTACCATCATTATTACTATGTGTTCAAAATAGAATGACAAACTTATGGTATGGTACAAACAAATTATAACAATTAATAAATAGCGGGGTAAAACTATTTTGCCATTATGTTGACTGTCGGTACAACATCTTGAAATACAAATGTATTAGTTTCGATTAAGAAAACTATGGCATAGTTTTATCTGACAGATCTAATTATATTACCAGACTGCCTTGGTTTATATGAGGTCTTTTATTTATTCGGCTCCCATCAAGTGGCGCAAATACTAATAGTTGTAATTAATGAATTTCAATAACTATGTTAACGCAGTTAAAAGAGAGAGGATACCTGTAACTCTTCGGTACGAGGTTGAAAGAGAACTATAACATGGAGGGAAGTATTAGCAATGTAGTATCCAAAGAACTGTAACCTACCCCTTTGCATATGTCCTAAAGAGGAGTATTTACCGCAACCTTAGAAACCTAGAAAATCTACTAATATCTTGAAAGTTTCCAATAACTCGAACTTTTGGTGTGTAACTAAAGAATTGCTGCTCTCTTAACAGAGCTATGTGAGAGGATACCTACAAGAAGTTGCAAGTTAGTATAACAAGATACATGAATGTCAGGGAGGAAAGTATGAGCAATATAGTATGCGGAAAGTCACCCTTTCTGAAACTTTATCAAGTACGCGTCCACGCGGACCTACTTTCATTAATAAAATAGTATTCGTGTAGTTCGTTTATTAGCTAAACAATTAATTTTGTAATTTTCGATAGGTGTTGTAGTCAAAATCTATAAAACTAAAAACGTCTTTTAATAAGTAGGAATCGCAGATTATCTAAAATATGTGCAGGTTTTTTATCATCGGAAGTGAATAACATTTTATTTTCATCATCATTTGGCCTAAAATACCCTTCCTGCAGAAAAAGTCTTCTATTAATTTTAAGCCTAGCATATTTACTTTTCGAAAATTAATAAGCATTAGCTTCACAATTTAAATAATATTCTCATCAAAGCAAGAATAATAATGCAAAGCTGTTACTAATCATTAGCTCTATTTGAGATCTACCACATAAAAAGGCAATTAGTATTCAATTTCTTAGGAAAGACACTGAAATCGTTTGACAGATTTTAGATGGTTGGCCTACAATGAGAGCGATAAATAGGCGACCGGAATCGCTACCGCCAGTTGTCATTACCACAGCAAACTTTCCAGCACATATATTTTCTAATTTAAAAAAATAAAATAAAAAATAAATAAAAATATAGATGTGAAATACGGTACAATTGATCACAATGTACCACAACAAATGGTCTATGTGAAGCTGATCGCAGGGGTTCGCGCGATGGCCAACAGTCTCACCTAACCAATGTTCTCATAAAGTTCAACATGATACTAGTACTCACAACACCTGCCGAGAGCTATAACTTTCTCAATACTGCATAGATCGTACCAATCTTCAAATTAAAATTATTGCAGCAGTTCATATTATGGTTTATAACATTCCTAAATTAGAAACTTTTTAAGAACAGGCACTGGTAGGATACAAACATTCAATCTTACTTCAGGAATGTCAATATCATCCAGCGTATTGTTGTAAAAGGATATGCATTGCAATTTATCGGGGTTAAGCATTAAGGTATTAAGCCCACCTGATTTGCTTATTCTGTCGAGATCACAGTTAACTAGAGCAATGGAATCTTCAAGGAGAGCAATAGGTATGTTTAAGAACATCTTTGTATGCTAACCATAGCATGCGGATCTTGGAATTAAACAACAACGACGGGAAGATTATTAATAAATAGACAGAATAGTAGTAGAAAAAACACAGAACCGGTACAACAGAAAACAAAGGTATCGCATCCCTCGACTTTAATCGGAAAAATTCCTTACACTTTAAATTTAGAGCTGATTGTAAATTTACACTCAAAAATATTGTATATCGATAACAGCTATAAAGGACAGAGATATAATACTTTACATAAATAACTGCAACTTATATAATACATTTGGTGAAGCTATTTTACTTTTTAACATTAATAAATGTAATATATATGTAGAACATAGAATATATCTGCTGGGGGCAATCTACACACTTATCCATAGACGTCCTGCAGTCCCCAGTAACTTAGATGTTATCGGAGGGCCACTCTAGTCCGTTTCGAGGACGTTTGACTATCCGAGAGGATACCAATAACTTTACCTTTGATTTCCATATCAAGAGATATTTTCGCTGCCATTGCGATAGCAATTCATTCTGAAAGACTGTGGTTTGCCTTCCAAGTGAGTACTCTAACCCAATGTCAGGTTCAAGATGGTAAACACCAGCACCGGCTCCCACATTAGTAAGAGAACCGTCGGTAAAATTTTTTAGAGTGGAATGCCTAATTCCAAAGAACGACGAGGAATGGACAAACCTGGGTTTTCTTCAACACTTTCGGCTACAGCAGCAATATTCTTGGCTGTTCTTGAGCGATGTGCACGGGGTTTATTCTTAACATCACTAACTTGTCCCGACAGCTCGAATTTTTCTACCAATTTCTGTATTGCGGTCCGACAAGGTGCTTCACGACGACCCAAAAATGTTCGAGTTTTACGAACCGTCTCTGCCACATTTTCACCATTTTTATAGTGAATTTTAATAATTTCAATGCGTTGTTGAATCGTGTATCGCTTCATTTTTATTAATGGCGTAATTTCTACTTGTCAAATGTCAAAAAATGACAGCTCCAAAAGTGACATCTACCGAAATAGCGGGCTAATTAAAATAACACCTCTTATTGGAAAACCCTTTTCTTAAATTAAAATTTTTCATGAAAAAAATACGGCACACCGATCGAGCATAAATTTTTATTTTAATAATATATAGTATTTTTTCAAACAAATAGTAGGTACTATTTATTATTAAGGACCTCTAGTAATTTTTTGTTTGTATCTTTAGTTTGAAGCTATAAGCCTTATCTATCATATATGCAAAACGATGCGATGGGCTTGGCTTAGTTTTGGAGATATGAATATCTAAAGCAATATGGAAGCACTGTACTTATGGAAATATAGCACTTTTTCTACTGCGGACTACTAGCACTATTTTTCATATTTTTGGTTTAGAGGTGGCAGCTTTATTTACTTATGTGCAAAACATACGGATTTGTTCAGCTTCGTTTTGGAGATATATTTTTTAAAGCAACATAAGAGCACTACACTAGGTGAGTGTCGTACTTTTTTTCTTTTGCAGACCACTAGAACTTTTGACTTATATTTTTATTTTAAGGACTTAAGCCTTTTTTGCATGTGTACTATCACCTCCTTCTCCTCCACCAGCAAACACCCTGTACACCCAGAAAAATGTGTCTTCGTTATTTAATAATTTTTCCACTATTGTTTTAATGTGGCGAAAATTAATAGGAATTCCTATATAATCAATTAGAAAAGGATTGTTTCAATATGTTTTCCTATATATCTTCAATAGGACGAAAACTATTACTTATCTATAAGGCAACCTTTTATTTTAATATGATATATTATTAAAAATATACACATACATACAAACTATTTTATATGTTGTACCATTTAAAGATAATAGTGCGTCCCATTAGAAATTAATAACTTTAAACTATTGAAATAACACATTAAATTAATAGGCTATCTAATAAAAGAAAAAGGTCTGTTTTAAAATTAATTTGAAGTCATATTAAATCTATGGGGTATCAGCTAAAAACAATAATATTTAACCTAAATAATGTGCTATCACATAACCTTAACCTGGCAGCACTTTAAAGTAAAACAAGCAAGATCAAGAATGTTGCTTCATTCTGCCAGCGGCTGTCATAGTTTATGCATGCGCAGTGTACTTGTGCTTTGAAGAATTTTTGGATAATTTAGTGTATAACAAAAGAAAAAAATGGAAACAAGTAATTGTGTTATTATTAGTGATCTGGAGAACTTATTATCCGAAAGCAATGAAATTGAATTTGTGTGTGGTTCAGAAGTACAAAGCTGCAGTAAATCATACGAATTGCTGGTAAACAACGACCAGGACGAATTAAAAGAAATTGTGTGTACAAACTTTGGATTCGATATCAATATCTACAACAGGTTGAAATGTAAGTAAACAGAAGTTTTTTTTATATGTGTAGGTTCTAGCCAAATTTTACGGAGCAATTGATTGGAATTTTCAATGTTTGCTAATTTTGTGGTTGGGGCGTTGACTTTGTCCTATTTTCTATAACATTATCAAAAGTTCGATTTCTTTATTTATTAGAACCTGTGTTTCTTTGTGCAAACATAAGGAAAAGTTCTTAAAATTGTTTTATACGCATAATTATTGTTCCACTTGATCTGAGATATTTGGCTACTTTATTTATTATATTTATATTTTATTTCATTGCATGAGACTATAGTCAGCCTAGTTTAGGAAGAAAATTGTGATTCTTTATTTTAGCTTGCGGAATGAATGTGGAGAGTTTGAAAGTCATAACGGATTCGGATGTTAATGAATTATTCCCAGTTACACAGCTAGGAACAAGAGCATTATTTAAATTCCAATTAAAAAAATGGAGGATGGAAACAGTAAACAATTCTGATATTTTTTATATATAAATGAGTTCTTAATATGAGCATTCATACGTACATTCTAGGCAGATACATTATCTGTTAATAGTTACTGCCGAAATTGGGTTGCAAATAGTTCATCTGCGGTAACCTCTCCATCAGATTCCGCTATCAGTGAAGGATTAATGTGTAGTCAAAAGTCAATTTTAGCGGAGCTTTTGAGAACACCTGTTGGTAAAAGAATAACCGAATTTTATGAAAGTAATGGGTCATTGGATAAAACTAACCGGGATCTTCTAATTAATATGATTGTTGCCTTTTTCACGGAACGGAATCGAAAAATACATATGAAAGACATTCAAGAATTCAGCAAAGCAATTCAAGCTAATTTTACAACTGAAAATATTGTAAGTTTAATACAGGATATTCAATATCATTATTGTCATAATAACTTGAACAACCACTTAAATGAAATGCATGTAAATCTATAATTTCTATAGGAATATTATTACATGAACAGAGGTCCGGGAAAAAATCCCACGGGAAAATTGCACGACAAAGCCGTAAATGCTCGAGTAAAAATAGCTAAGCGTAAATCCAGCTTAAAGCAGGTTTCTAACACATTACAACCTTCGTTGTCATCTGACATTGCTGAGGATACTTTTGAGCCAAGTTTGAGTAATTCGACTTATCGTGTTTATGACCACTTACATGTGAGGAATTATGAGAACTAAGAACTAAACTATTTAGTTATCCAATTATTATTTCATTAAAAAACAAACAAATATCCCAATTATAAAAACACCGCATTACTTCTTTTAAACAAATGTTCGTAGTTATATATCGCAAAGATTTGTTATTTTTTTTCCTAAAATAGTGTAATATTATAGTGTCAATAGTTTTCATTTTTCCTTTCATTTCAAATTTATTTCTACCATTTTCAATTTTTACTTTTCGTGCATGACTCATTTGCTTTCACACTTAGCTGAGGACGAACTTGAAAATGAGTTGTGGCTAAAACACAACAATGAACCCTGGGATACTGTTCTAGAAAAATGGGAAAAGGTTTTTAATCTTAGGCATACTTATATTAAGAAAAACGGCAAGGACATATTTAAGAAATGGCCACTGTATAAGCATAGTAGTGGACATTCTCTAGTAAGTCTAGAACTTTTTATTGACTCCTTTTTATTACATTTTTTTTAAAATTTTTGTGAAGTATGAAAACGCTTATAAGTAAAATCGTAAGAATCTACTTTAAAGTTCTTCCATCTTCATTTTGTTTACACTATTTTATAATTTTAAAATTCACAAAATATGGTTAATTGCATGTTGTGAATATAGACAAAAGCTTAAACTGGAAGGAAATACTGTAATAAAAGATATTTTTTACAGATTGAAATTGATTACAAGTATATACATCCAGGCACAGAATACCACCTTTTAAAAAAGTGGGATTCATTCTCTCGAAATATCATTCCCTTTTACAAAGAGAACATAAAGGACTCTGCTTCTCGTAAACTTCTCAATGTTCTTAGCAGTGACATTGATAATGGTATGCATCAACATGTTTATTATTCATTTATGATATAACAAAATTATTTTTTCACTATTATAGACTCACGTGACTGTATCCTATTTTTATTACTACATGCAGTTCTAAAACCATCAGCAGTAGTTATTTCAAGAAGTAACAACAAACGATCTCGGTGGAAGCCATCTATTATCGATGCTCAGCAATCAACTTTATTACATTCTCCGACAGTTAACGACTACGGAGGACGACTCGAAAAACTTCGTGAAAAATATTTAGAGAAAGGTTTGACTTTACAGCCGCTAATACTTGTAACTGGCGAGGAAATAAGTAAGCTTAATTCCTTTTATAGCGCGTACGATGGAATTTTATACAAATTCAATTCTTTTTTAAAATCTCTGGACTGTACTTTTAAATGCTTCCAAGTGTTGAATTTTAAATACCCTGATGAGGGCAAAAATGTTTATATTTTCATTCAAAAATTTTTTTTCTCTATTAAAACAGAATTTGATGAACTAAACCCAAACATAACGAACTTGATAAGTTTCTTACAAAAAGTAAGCCAAGATTAATTCGTAAATTATTTATATCTGCATTAACCAAGTATATATAAATACATTAATATAATTTAACATGTTTTATTGCTCTTTGTGTGAGGAAAAGTTTGCGTTTTCAAACTTGCTTATAAAGCATATGAGAACACATCATATTTTAAAAAACTTACCATATTATGAATGTGCCCAGAAAGAATGTTTTCAAAAATTTCAAAATATTTATTTACTCAAAAGACACTTGGATCGAGTTCATACTAAATCTATTTCCACAAATACAACTAAGAGATGTGAAAAATATACAGATAAATCTAATTTAAATCCAGCTTTCGAGAATAAAATCGTCTCATCAGGAGACAATATTTGCAATTATAACGAAGAACATGTGCAAAACCAATCTGATTTTGGACTAAAATTTGCTCTTTCTTTACATAGCAAGTCTAATTTAAATAGAAAGGATGTAACTGACATTATATCGAATATCAATACATTTATTACGGAACCAATAGCAAATGTAGTAAGGACATCTGTAATATCACAAATTGAAGATTCTGTTATAAAAGAATGTGCTGAAAATATTGTTGAAAGATTTTCGAACTCTATGAATACTATTAGAACAGAATACCGATTTTTTCAAGAACTAGAAAGAAAAGGTATATATAAACATCCAAGAGCATACACTATTAATAATGAAGTTTCTGAAGTTATCGTTAACTATACCCCCACTTTAGAGCCTAATAAAGTTCAAGGAATTATTATGCCTATTTCTTTTCAAATTAAAAAGTTTTTCGAATGTAAAAATGTATTAAAATTTACTTTAGAAAATACGAGACACTTAAAATGTCAAAAAAATGAACTTCACAATATTATTAATGGAGAAGTATGGAAGAAAAAAATGACCATGTTCGGCGAGAATAACACAATTATTCCTTATATATTGTATTCCGATGATTTTGGTGTGGATAATCCACTAGGCTCACATTGTAAAGAGCATTCTATATGCGGACTATACTATACTTTTCCAACAATACCAAAGCATTACTTATCAAAGCTTAACAACATATTTGTCGCTGGATTATTCAAAACAAAAGATAGAACGAACTTCGGTAATTTATTAACTCTTAAGCCATTTATTGAAGAAATAAAACGAATGGAGGAGAGCGGTATAATTATTGAAGTAGATGGGGTGCAAAAATGCATTTACTTTGTCTTGGCCTTGATTGTTGGTGACAATCTTGGCCTTAATTCTATTTTAGGCTTTACTAGCAGTTTCAATTCAAATTATTACTGCCGTTCTTGTAAGCAACCTAAAATGTTCATGCAAAAAGATACAAAAGAATGTAAAATTAGCCTACGAAATCGGGAAAATTATGATTCTGATGTTGCTTTGCAGGACGAAAAACTGACAGGAATCCATGAAAATTGCGTATTTAATTCAATTCAATCATTTCATGTTGTTGATAATATTTGCTTTGACATCATGCACGACCTCTTTGAAGGAATTTGCAGATACGATTTGTCTAAAATTTTACTCCATTTTATAACATCTTGCAAGTATTTTTCCATTGATGAATTAAATTATCGCAAGCAAATGTTTTGTTACGGTGAAACAGAAATAGGAAACATTTCTCCACCATTGCAGATAAATTTTTTAAAATCTAATACATTTAAAATGACAGCCCGCGAAATGATGACGTTTGTTAATTTTATGCCATTAATGATTGGCGATTTGATACCCGCAAATGATAAAGTTTGGCATTTTTTTTTAATTTTACTAAAAGTAATTGATATTCTTATGTTACCAGTTATAACTCATTCTGATATAAAAAATCTTAATTATCTGATATCTGAGCATAACGCTCTTTATATTAAGCTTTTTAATGACACGCTTAAGCCAAAGTTCCATTTTCTTCTCCATTATTGTACAGCTATCAGCAATTTCGGTCCCCTTAGAAATTTATGGTGTTTGCGTTTTGAAGCCGTTCACAAGGCATATAAAGAATATGCCAGGGCAACTTATTCTCGGCTTAATATACAGTTATCTCTCAGTATTAAAGCAAGTCTGAAATTTGCTGCATTATTGTCTTCAGACTCTTTTTTTGCAAATGATTTGTTCTTTGAAAATAAAAATATATTTTGTTCTAATCTTAGTATTAAATACGAGTTAAGACAATGTGAAATTAACTTATCCGAAGTTTTATGTACCAGTAAGGCTATATTTAGAGGAGTAGTGTATAAAAAAAACTTTTTCTTGACCATATCTCTCAACGATCATTTAAAGCTTTTTGAAATTGAAGAACTAGTTATAAGTGAATCAAATTTATATGTTGTTTGCTGCGAATGGAATATTCTGTATTTTTATGAACATTTGCAATCTTATGTTGTAGGAAGGAAGTCAACTAATTACTGTTTAAAGAATGTTATATGTTTTGATGGACCCCCAATACACATATATTGTACGAATAGCGATAAGAAATGCATTAGAGTTAAGAAATTCTGAGGAATATTTATGCATTAAATCTTTAATATTCATATTACTAGTGTATTTTATTTCCACTTCATATATATGTAGATATGAATAAGATCTTGCATAAAACAGATCCATTATTCTACTTGCAATAAAATTATATTATACAGCTGAACGCGGTTTTTTCCATATCCCCGCAATAATGATAATGCTTTGCTTTTATATATTAATATGTGCAGTTCAGTTAATCCCAATTTGAATATTGATTGACATGATTTGTAAAATACCTGAGTTGCTGAAAACCTAAATAGAATTCACTCCTCGTTCTATAATAAGAATCTACTATTAAATTATCCATTCCGATGAACCGGTGAATCCGATGTGCTTAAAATCAAAGTCGAAAACTCCGAGCAACGAGTTCGAGCAGATCGAAATTAATCTTTTCAATTCGTTCGAATTCACTAGTTCGGAACTATCGAGTTTGATTCGAAGTTCATCCGATTCACCAGTTCATCGGAATAGATAATTTAATGGTTTTCTCCAATAAATTTAAAAGGATAACCCATAGATTCAATATGGAACAGCATATTGATTTAATTAGATATAATTTTAATTCAATGTGCTATTCCTTTGCTTTTAATAGGCAGATATTGTAGAAATAATAGGACGAACTGTTGTAATAATATTATTCACACTACTAAATTGATAATCTCATCATATTATTCTAATAGTGGAACTAATTAAAGTAATAGTTCAAACTTAATATTATGTCATTTAACATTAAACGGAGGATCACATTAAAAATTAACTATACATCACATTGTTTTAATATGAGGACTGTATAATTCTAATGTGATGACCATCATATTGTTCTAATTATGCGGACTATTACTTATTAATGGTATAAATCCTATTGACCAAAATTAATGGGAATAACTATTAAAAAACTATTGATTTTAAGTGATTTTTCTCTGAGTGTATGTATATTAGTTATATGTGGAAAATTAACAAGTCTTTGATGCGCTTTCAGGTTGAAAAATTCTAGGATTCACGAGCAATTTCCAAAGCCTGAAAATCAGAAGATGATAACAGAAACAGTGCAATTACATTGCCGATTACT
The DNA here is from genome assembly GCA_963924295.1 of Dioctria rufipes. NCBI lineage: Eukaryota > Metazoa > Arthropoda > Insecta > Diptera > Asilidae > Dioctria > Dioctria rufipes. The sequence continues at coordinate 115,386,378 of OZ002741.1, forward strand.
GACGTATTGAAATTATATGAAGCGTGATATTTTCTCTTATTCATTTAAGCGAGAAAAAATACTGAACTCGCCAAATATCCGAATTGGATATTACAACAATTTTCAGCTGCGTGAATGTTGAACTCTACTGAGTACAAAATTGTAATATGAGTCTGAGATTTGAAATTTTTTTATGGTTAATAATATATGTTACTTGTTACGTTTCATAATAAATGTTATTTATTCCATTAATTTTACAATAGCCCAACGCATTTCACTACTTAGGTCATATTTTTTATTCCATCGACTACTTCGGTCAACTTCAGAAGATAACTTAAGAGGTCGAACCGTGCTAGATTATTCTAAATTAATGGATTAATGGATTATTAACGTTTAATTTGAAACGTAACAAGTGTATTTATCAATTAAAATGATGAAATTTAAAGTTGCGCCCTGCACGTACAATGTAACACGTGACTCTTTCTTACAGCTCAAACACTCGAATATCGCTTACCATATTTTATGAAAATTTTTTACAAAGCCTTAAGAAGAGAGCTATCAATTTGATAACTAACTAAGATAAATAAATTTGAATCACGAATTTGAGCAAGTACAATACTGAATCTCACTAATTTAACTCACACACTTCCCCACACTTTTGAGCTTGATGTTGTTTTAGCAGAACTTTGTAATAGAAAACAAAGGCGTATAACTAAAGACTTGATTGTGCTTACTTTGCTTCTTGGCGATTCTTAGAATGATAGCCATCTTCGATTACATTTTTCCATTATCCCAATTTCGAGGTGGACTGGGAGAGGTTGATTCCTTTTAATTTTAAATTACAAAATAACGGTATGGTGATTCGATAAATTAAATTAACAGACTTTTTCATATAGAGAAATTACAGTCTTGCGACAATCAGCCGCTGTAATCTTCTTGTGAAACGACATTTCTAAAACCACACATCGATCATCCTAAAGATCGGAGAATTTGATCGAATTGTTCATCCTGACCGAATAAAACGATCGTGACACGCGGTATAGAGAAGAGTTTTGAATTTATCCCGCAGGCCAAGAGTGCAGGGGTAATATAAGAATCCAACAATCAGGTATTTTTTAAAAATGTTCTGTTCGTTATTACTGTGAATATCATGCCCGTCGCCATCATCAACACACAACACCCATTTATGGGATGATAAGATCCTCTAGATTACTGGTACTGGTTGCAGTTACTGTCAATAACAAGACGAAGAGTTGCGCTGGTGCTTTAAGTGTACAAACTCAGTTATTTCAGCTTTATATAATACCAATCGTATATGTAGTGGTAGTGTAATTTGTGTTGGAAGTGTGTGCAACTAAGCATACAAGGTAATAAGAGAAATGCTAGTGCTTTGTATACTAGACTCGCTCACGTAAATGAAGCTCAAAAGTCTCCCACAATGATCGGAAATTATGTCTATTGAAAATCGCATAATGAAAGGTAATTACGATCGTCGAATCTTCAGAAGAAGATGAGAACTTGTTTTTGAATTAGATGACAAGCAAGAAGCCAGTTTTATGTTTCGCTCTGTGGAGTTGAGTTCATTTGAACTGAATAACCTTAAACCTATCTGCTTTCATCAAAATTGTTACCTTGACTCCTTGACATTCTGTTCGTGGTCATATTGATGAATTTTTGTTTTATCAAAAAATCTATTAACTATATACATTTATATGTATTCAGCACTTTGCTGCTTGCAAATTTTCATCGGTGATACACATTGGCTAATTCCAGTAGGGTCCCAATATTTGAGGCTTTTACTGATAAGTGCGATCCTACTTTGGAAATTGTTTTATAATATTGAACAGAGAACTCTTTCCGATAGTTTATTAATATGGTCATTAAAATAAAAATGCGTAGTTGTTTTAAAGTGATCATACATTAATCTGAAATATTATAAACGGACTGTAGAATTCAGTTCGTAAGTTATTTATACAAATTATTATATTACCATGGCGAACATTTTAAAATTTTCTTTTTCCGTTTATTGATCTACAAAATCTTCGATGGAGATTTCTCGTCTAACAGACTGAAATTTATTGCAAATAATTACAATAAATTTACAAAATGCATTTTAGGTGTAAAAAAAAAAGTAATTGAACTTTTCGACCCAGCGATCAGAATCTCATCAGTGTGGTTATCTCTGATCGCCTACCATGGAGGTTCAATGATGGAGGTCACACCATTTGACTATATAAATACTTTTTATAAATTGGGTGATTGTTCCCCCTATTTTGCCTGGCGGCATATGAATACTTGGTTTTTACAAAATGGCATTTTTTAATAGAATAGTAGTTTAGGGTGCAAACTGCAGGAATCATTTACACCAAACTTTTCTCAGTTTTACACACTGGCATATATAATATGGACTGCTCGATATGTTATTTCATGCGGGTAATATTTTGTGTGTCAAAAATAGTTCTTACGTCGGTGCCAGCATCAAAAAAACCATTGGCGAGAAGTTTAAATGTGATTTTAATAAAGCCTTTCGAATTTCTGTGAGTATCTATGAAAATATTGTCTTCCGTAAAACACTTTTTATCACTAATTAACCCAAATAATTAATTTAAAAACATTTATTTCGACGAGCCCACTTATGTATTTGTTTTTACAGTTCGCTCAGTTAGTACTTGGTGCTTAGACGGATAGAGAACGCTATATAGAAATGAGCCCAGTTTCTGCAGTCTATTTCTATGGACGTAGTCAGTCCATATTGTACATGTCAGTGATTTTACATAAGAACGCTGTAAGTATTTTAGAATGTTAGGAGTTAGGATTAAGTTAGGGCTGTGGTAGTGACGGAGTCTGTTTCGTGGCCTGGGAAGTGTTTCTCGAGGGTTTTGGATCACCCAAAGTTGGGGTCTCAAACTCAAATTCTGAGAAAAACCTATACACATACATCACATGCATACAATAATATTCATTGAAATAATTTTTGATTTTTTTAAAGTTTTGGAATAAAAAATTTGTTTGAAGTTAAATTATATAAATATAAAAAAAAAATAATAAATATATTTTTTCAAATAACTCAATTAATGAAATATTTTTTTCTTCAAATATAGGGGGGTCATGGCCTCCACGACTTCCTCGCCAAGAGGCGCCACTGTAACATTTAAATGTTCTACTAAAAAATTTAATTATTATCGCAATATTTGTGTGGGAGCAACTTTAAAATTTATTGGTTTACATAACTTTCAATTCGTGGGAGTTTTCTTAAAATCCAAATATTCATCTCTTGATTAACTGCACGGCAATTAAGATGACACTTTACTACCGACAATGTGGGAAAAATAAATATTGAATCAGTAAATAAATACACAAATCTGTAAGTACATATTCGGTTGCCCAACATGTGACATAATTTTGTTGCTTAAAAAATTAAAATCGTTAGTAGCTTTTATAAAAAAAAAAAAAAACAAGAAAAGTTGTATGTCATTGGTATGTCATTGGTAAATATTCATAGTCGCGAGAGGAGAATTCAATTACCAAAAATGTCGTTCCTACTATTAGGTGAAAAAAATTTCATGCTTCTCCAAGGAGTGGAAATGGAAAACTTTTTTTGAAGTGAGATGGAACAAGTAAGAGAAAGGCAAAGCTTCGGTCGTGGTAATGGAGGGTCTTCATTTCAAGAAATACGAATTTTCTCATTTGACTCAAATGTAATACCGTACTATGTCTTTTTGTTCTAAGAGGATGACCAGATGATGACCATGAAAGGTATAAGTACCTATACATATAGAAAGGTATAAGTATCTATATACTTTTAATTTGTAAATAATAAAATGTTCTTTGCCTTATTGACGCATTAAAGAGGTTCTCCGTTTTTCGTTATTTCATTATGCTGTCTATAATTCGAAGCCTCAAAGCAATACAACAACAGCCACTGAACCGATGACATAATAAAAAACTTTTAGACCACTTACTAGATAGGTATGCTTTATCTACCAAATTCAATTGGAAGACAATTAGAATCTATTTTAACGTCTTCTGAAAAAATTGCTGAGTTTTGTGAAAATGAAGTTATCGATTGTTGAGAGGATTGTGGTTCCCTAAATTTTGCTGCAACAGTGATAATATGCAACAAATGTAAGTCTCTTTTAAAAAAATCAAAGAAAACAAATTAAACATTTCCCTGTATTATAATTAATACCAACCTCCATATCGTAAGGAGAAATGAGCATTAAATATATTTTTAATTTTCGCCATTCAACAATGAAAGATATAATAAATTAACAACAAAAGAACAACAAAAGAAAATATCAAAAATGTTGAAAGATACCTTATCACAGGAAAACATGAGCGCAAATATTGTGGAAAATTTTTTCGCTCCCGTTTTTCCGTTCCTTTCTACAAAATATTCACGCTCTTTTGGTAAAGCTCTTGAACCAAAATGTTGCAGAAATAATTGGACACATGTTAGTGGATATATATATATAGTGTTCACCCTTAATTTCCTTCGCTTTCCATTTCGAGCACTTACGAGATAGGGGTTAATCACCACAGACTTTTTTCTTCTTTCTTAATCATATTTGGAATAAAATAGCATTTTTAAATTTTTTAAAAAATTTACCATATCAGATCCGCACACTTGGCAAATAGATTCTCATGCGTTCGGGGGTATTTTTATTGTCTCTCACCCCTTCGTTTTGAAACATATTAAATACGATATTTAGCATATTTTTTTTTTGTTGGTTATTATACTGGACTATAGGAAAAGGTATTCTGAATACGGGGAGATTAGATTTAGTTCCTACATTGTCCATTCAAATATAATATTCAGGGAAGAAGGAAGAATATAATTTTTGTTTTTCTGACAAAATCGTATACCAATTACCACCTGAAACAAACCTCTCAGAGAGAACTTTTGAAGAGAGTTCACCGTTGACGAAGTATAATTGTCATAATTTAAATGATTTCAAAGTCAAGAAAATTTCCTAATTAATCCTACATACATATGTGCTAAACAAAATAAGATACTTTTTACCATCAAGAAAATGGATTTGATCCTGACACAACTTCATCTTTTTAATCTTTAAGATTTTCATCAAACGAAGCAAAATAGGAAATCTCTTTTTGATTATTTATTAAAAATCGCGATAACTAAATTTGAAAACAGACAAGTGAAATATAATAAATGTTTACAAAATTTCTGCTTAAATCTTAAACGTAGCCCCACCAGAATACTCCTAAAGACAGGCGCATGTAAATTTAGATCCTATGCGGCGAACACTTGGAGGTATCAATATTGTCCAAATACTCGGATATGGATTCAAATGGAAAACCCAGTATGGGAGCGAATTTCGGTACCGTAGCCTTTTTAAGACTTATTTGCACATTGGACGAGTGCAAGAGTACAAACACTATACTTATGTGTATTGCAAAGTGTTCAAACCCATTCGAAAGTATAACATATGTATACAGGGTGTCACAGACTAGTATGACAATATTTTGCCAAATGATAATGATTCCTCTCGTCCAGACAAGTAAAAAATTGTATGGCAGGGTGGAGGGGGAAAATGTTACCCTGTCGAGTTACAGGATGATTAGTAAAATATGCTCTATTTCCATTAAAGACCTATATCTTCAAAAGTACACCCTGTACAGTCGGTTTTAAGACGACATTGTATGCAGAACTTCATGGCCTTTCCAACGACTGCTCAATCACACCCCGTTCCCCTCCTCGATCCAGAGCTGTGACGCTTCCAATTCAAAATTTCGTTTTTTTTAATTTATCCGTTTTTTTTTAATATCCCTAATAATATACACTTTTTTTACAAAATTTCGAAAGCTCAGAGTCTCCTCTTTAATTTAACCTATTACACTTATGTTCTATATGTGACGGTTAAGGAGTTATTAGCTTATAACCTATTCAGGCCACAGATAATTTGTTCCCTTACTAACTGAAAACACGTCATTTAAAAAAATATCGTCTAATTTTGGTATGACCTGAATAGATTGCTATTTATAAGATGTCAAAGTCAAAATTAGGAAACAATTCCTTTTTATTTTTATTTTAATGATTTTTCGCTAAAATGCTCCAAAATTTGAAAACCACATATCATTACCTCTCATTCCTATATGTATCTACCTACATTCAACCATGTACCTCTTTTTATGACGCATAATTACATTAACTTTGCTACTAACCACGGAAAATTAGGGGGCACCTAGGGCGATATGTGCAACGCTTTTTTATCAGCTCACCTCAAGGAATCGCATGGTATACGCATGCCTCTGTGTGTGTGTGTGTGTGTGCCCCTGCCTGTGTGTGTGTGTGTATACCTGCCTGGGTGTGGATTTCTTTGCGCTTGGGGGTATATTACTTAGGGCAGGTAAAGACATGTGCTAGAACAATGCGTAATCCCTTAACAATAGGTGTGCGCTTCGCAAACTATTTTTGACTAGATTAATTTTGGGTTGTGCGCTTCGCACATATACCCGTACAAGAGGCTATAATCAGGGATATAAAAATAATTGCCTCTTAAGCCACAAATTTTGTTGAAATTTATAGTAAAAACGGAAAAGCGGACAAATAACGAAACACAACTACACCACGGAAATACGATGTTTAGCTAGCAATTAATAAATTTACAGTTAATTTAAAAATGGGAAGATATAAAATTGAAGCTTACAATTAGTACTGATTATCTTACCAATTTGTTACAGAATAAGATATAAATTTCTATAGCAGTGAGCCAATGAGAGCCTTATATCAACTATTGCAGATATACAACTCTAGAGAGATCTTGATTTGTTAATAAATGTTTAATATTTTCTGGAGAGACAGAGACTCAAATGAACAACTTTTAACGGTTCGGTCAAGACATGTTTCGATCAAAAATGAGAAAATAGAACGTAGAATATTATGGGAATTCTTATTTCATTCAACGCATTCCACAAATTCTATTTATCTTCAATTGACTAGTTTATATTAGCTGTGTTCTTTTGAACACGCTATCCAGTTCATTGCACTGCTGCTACAAGAGAACGTCTCACACAACCAATGAACTTTATTTTTAAAACTTAGTAGCTTCCACACACATATATCAAAAGTTTTATTTGAGATTTATGAAAGGTGGAGGATAATGATATATAAAACGTTAATTAAAAAGAAAATATATTAATTTGAGCAAGTTTCAGAAAAGAAAAAAGGAAAGCGAGGTCATATAAAGACACCAAAGCATTTCTTAGTGATTTTAGCGACCCCTTTTGTCGAATAGAACTATTTTTAGCCGTGCTGTGAAACATTGCACTACATATTCTGCGGTGTAGCTTGCACTCTCAAATGTATGATTGCACCGGTGCACGAGACACAAAAGAACACAGAACACTTAATTCTCACATGGAAACGAAAGAGTTGTTTAATAGTAAGTCATTAAATCACTCTGCCTTACCATACGCCCATCAATTTATAAGTTTATAGTGCGTGCGATTTCCGCAACTAATTACATTACATTGCATTTGCTTGAAAGATGGCATTTCGATAATAAGACATGTCTCGTTATCGAGATTTACAAAATTCAACATTGTCCTCTGCTTAAGCTCGGCGCATATCTCTCTGTACACTTTGCTATGATTGGGTCAATGCTGTTCGTGATCTTCGTTATGCCCCACACACCTTTTCAATATTCCGCATATAACTCAGTAAGTAGTAACGTAACTGTTGAGTTGACCACTAGGGAATATCTGGTAAAGAGTAATATTGCATAATGGCGTACATGAGTATATGCATATAGAAGTACATCTCATCTGCAGAATAACTGGATTTGAGAGTTTGTTATGGAACTAAGTGATAGCGATAGGATCGTTAATTATCGTCTTTCATATTTTAAGAAACTCTATTTGAGATTAGAGTAAATGTAATCACCCAAGATCAAGAACAAGTGTAGATTAGGCGTTTGACGAAAAAGAACAGAAGAACAAAAAAATATTCATTTTATGTACTTATATATGACAATAAAAGAAGCTATAATTGGCATACCTTCAAATATTATTAGAATGCCATATAAATACAAAATTTTAGCTGTCCAGCAATATTCAAATATGTAGTGATAATCTGAATTGCAAATCTACATACTTCAGGAGGAAGTAAAAGCTCAATAGCTTTCGAGCTAGGAAATTACAGTGGAAATACTTCAAAGTATAGAATTTTTCACTGTAATAAAATGATTTATACAAAAAAAACAAACAAGAGAACAAGTTACAATTGGTCATAAGACCAATAATATTGTACCCTAGATGATCAAAAAGTTCTGTATGGCAACGCCAAGAAGGGGTTGCCCGATTTAGTTCATTTTTGAAATTGTATTTACTATTTTTATGAAAACGTGGTCTACAAGGTTTCAGCTCTTTAGGTTGACACATTCTCAGGCAGTTTCCAAATATATAATGAAAACCCAAAGTTATATTTACGATTCTTATGAAAACGCCGTGTACAAAATTTTAGGTCTCCACATTGTCGCGTTCTTAGGCAGTGTCCAAATATACCGTTAAAACGAAATTTTTGTATTTTGATTTATCCCATTTTCGAAACTAAATTCATATTCTTTTCAAAAAGCCCATGCGCAAATTTCAGCACTCTAATTGAACGCGCTGTCGAGTTATCGTGCGGACGGACGGACAGACAATCAAATGGACAGGCGGAAATTTTTTTTTATATTAAGCCAAGCTCAGGGGATACCCTACGATGCAAAGCATAGCATGGTAGGCAGGAGATAGGGAAAGGATTAGGGGACATGAGGAAAGTGGCGGAGGTGCCGATGTATGTCACTCTTGAATCTTCGCAGATTAAAAGCCCGAGGAAAAACAGAAGATGGTAGACTGTTCCACATTCACACAGTTCGGGATAAGAAAGCATCACGCAATTTTACTAGAAGGGATCGGACTAGATATTTCATCAATTCGCCATGCATGTAGCGATAAAGGAGCGAAAGACATCCAAATTGCGGCGGTGCTCGAGTATCGCCAAATCTCCAATGAGCTAAGGTTGTACCGCCAGCTCCAGCCCAGATGTGAGAATTGTATTCCATTCTAGATCTGATATAGGAATTGTAGAGGAGCACTAGATTTGATGGGCTGAAATATTTCATACACCCTTTCAGAAATCCAAGACATTTCGATGCTTCCTCGGCAACAGAGAAGATGTGGTCTGTCCAGTTTAATTTATTGGAAATGTTAATGCCAAGAATGCTTAGTGACGGTAAATCTGTAATTAAGGCTCCATCAATCGAAATGGGAGTGGTTAAATGGTGTTGTTATTTTAAAGAGATGAGACAGCTTTGGGTCTTCGATGCATTGAATTCGATGCGATTCGTTTTGCCCCAAGCGAGAATACTATCAAGATCGTTATTCAATGATCTAGTCATGCCATCTCGTTTCACACATGCGGCATTCCCTCTGGAGTCCGCAAGAGTATCAAAGGTGTAAGCGAAATCAAGGGTACTGTCATCGGCAAAGCAATGGATGGGATTGAAATTAAGGGAAAGCAGATCATTAATGAAAATTAGGAAGAGAGACGGAGAGATAACAGAACTGTGGCACACCGGCATTTATAAGGTGAGGTTCAGATGTAACGCTATCTAATACAAGACGTATTTGGGGACCGGATAGAAAACTTTCAATCGATAATAGAAGAGGTCGGGAGAGGCCAAGTGCTTTAAGTTTGGCTAAAAGGGCAGGATGTCAAACTCTATCAAAGGCCTTTATAATATCCAAAACAACTTTTTTGGATTCACCACAATTGTGGAGACTACGGTTCCAACTTTCCGTAAGAAAAATCAGCAAGTCTCCAGATGAGCGTCTAGTCTGGTAAACATATTGGCGATCGTTGATAAATTTATGAGTTTCTATATATTTCATTAATTTGAAATTAATTATAGATTCAAAAACCTTTGAAAGAATCGAAGTGATTGCAATTGGTCGATAATTTTAGGAATCGTTACCCTCTCCTTTATGGGAATAGGCTGATCGTGAGCTAGTTTCCAAGCTGTTGGAAAGATTTCTGTCGAATAAGACAAGTAGAATAGTTTGCGCAGATGTTTAGTCAAGGATGAGGCACAGCTTTTAATTAACAATCCCCTTAAGGACCTTGAACACATCTCTCGTACGAATGTGTATCGGCTCTTGTACACATCCATATGGGGATGTAAAACAGGTGTCTGTGAAGTGAGTGGAAGCCGAGAATTTTCAGCGAATCTAGCAGCCAGAATATCAGCTTTATCCAGGAAATTAACTACGACTTCACCATTGTTAAGTAGTGAAGGTATTGAGGAAGTTGACATGCAAAAATCAAAATGACTTTTAATATAATGCGTGGGTGTCCAACCCAATGATTGGAAAAGAAGATGTCATTAGTACAAAGTCGTTACATTTATGGGTCGGCACATAATTGTAATTTGCAAAAATGCTTCACTTTCGAAAATGGCATTTTGAGAACAGTTCATACACTTCATGACCCATTTAAGTTATAGTTGTTTAATAGATAATCGATTATAGATTACATTATAGTAGAACAAGTATAGCCGCGTGCAACTTTTCTTCACAAAAAAATTGACGCGAAATCAAAAACTTGGAGTTTCGAGTCCAAATTTTCGTTTTGAAAAATTTATAAAAAATGGGAGAATTTAATTTTTTAAAACGACTTTCACTGCAATAAGTTCACAACTAAGTTCATTTAAGTTCATTTAAAAAAAAAATATCAAGAAAAATATTGTCACATTAAAAAGTTATGACAGAAAATGTTGAAACAGTTTTCCTGAAGTCCAAAATAGTCAACAAAAAACACTTTTTTTTTATTTGAGCGACCTCTAAAAATTAATGAATTTTACTGAAATTTTGCATAGAAGTTTAAAATTACATTAGCTAACAAATTCTGAATGAGAATTTAGACATTTTAATACTTTTGCAAATCCATACATTTGTACATGCAGATATACCATTCTAGGTAAATGCGTAATTATGCTGGGTCAGTCCGCACGTTATCTTGAGAACTTGTTAGCCTAATAAACTGAAATTATGTACAGGCGCTGTCGCAATAATTTTAGTTTGAAAATAAGCGAAATCGGGCTGCTCCCTAGTAAAGTTGTTATAGAAAAACCTTCAGATTTGCATATTTTTCACATTTGCTGGGAAAATAGTCAGTCAGATGATTTTAATGCACTGAAGAGTTTTACGGAATTGGTCATATTAATTCTTACTCTCTGACAACCCGTTGTGGAAAAAATACGACAAATATCATTTGCTAAATGCTTCGAGCTGCCATTTTTTTTCCTAGAATCGGAACTGCATTGAATCATTTTGTTTGGTTAATAGTACAGAGAAATAAATCTAAATGTACAGATCTAATGCATTGTATAGCACACATTTCAATTCGAAAAATCTGCTAAAAATGAAAATTCTTATAATCTGCCCGAGCATAATATTGTAAAACCGCATTGTATTTGGCCTTGATATCTAAGTGTATTTATACGCCCTAATAACCTTAATTTCTTTTTTAAGGCTGGGGAACGAGATATCTCACGCACGGAGGCTATATCGGGCCATTGTGCTGGCCTGTTAGATGGAAGTCCTACCATCAAAACCTTCTTTTGCTCTTAATAAAGCCCATTAGGTCTTGGTGAGGAAGATTTTTCATCTCTTCTACAGATAGGTGGGCAGAAGCTTGCTCCGGGCGAAGGCCGGACAAACACGAAAAGTGTCCTGTTGTCTCAAACTCTCCTCCAGGCAAGACAGATATTCAGGGCTGTCAACAACTCCCATCCTTGTTAGATGGATGTGAAGCTAGCTGTGGCCGGTGATGATGCCAACTACAGCCCTTTCATTCCCCAGGATCCCCATGTGACCCAGAACCCAAGGGGTACCTTGTGTGGATGCACAGTTTATCCACAGACGACCTGCAGTCCCACAGTAATTTACATGTAATCCGAGGGCCAGTCATAGTCATCAAGGCTGCCTGACTATCCGAAAAGATAACAATGTCCTTTCCCTTGATCTCCATATCAATCAAGGGCTATCTTCGCTGCCATGACCTTGTTTCTAAGCTATTTGTATGCGTTATATATGTCATAGACACTTGAAGTATCTTAGAACTTCATGGAAAGTCTAACCACTTCATGAAGAGTAGGCAGATAGTGTAACAGTTGACGCTTAACGACTTATTACACTAAGTGTCTGAAATTTTGAATCACTTCATGAAATGGTACAAGCCTTTCCGCTGGTACTGTAATACCAACCGATTACACCATCGGTCCAATCTAGTTAGACACTTCGTGTGGAATACGCTGAAATAGAGTATTGAATATAAAGCTGGTTTCGATTTTACAATATTTGCGAAGAAATCACATTTATTTTGTTTGAAATTTTTATTCTTGATTTGAATATTCAAGTTCTCATTACTATATGCCAATGCAAGGCTAAATTCGTCCTTATTAGCAGCATTATAAAAAATTTGGAGCAACGAAGTGAGGAAAAGAAAATGATTTAAGCGTTTTGAACTCTCTGTAACATATAATAGGTGTGTTCTTTTGTGTATCCTGCACTGGTGCAGTTATACATTATAGTGTAAGGCTAACTACACTGTAGAGTGTGTAGTGCACTTCACAAATTAATATTTCCTTTTTATTTACGTTTTAGTATGTCATTACCTGCGTTTATCCACCATCCTTTCTGGAGCTAAATTTTATTGTTGACATTTGTTCGTGGATGCTACAAAATTTTAAACAGAAATTTCGTTGATTGAGTGAGGCGCACGAAAGAACACAGCTATACATATAATACAATGGCAAAAGGAAGTTTACAACAAGTGTTTGGACTGGTGAAGGTCATTTCTAGCGTAATGAAGAGTTTTCAAAGCTTTTGCAAATTATTAAAAATGAGCGACATTTTTGTACATACCTACTCTACACGTTATTTCCTTAAGGTGGAATTACAGTGAATGCAACGCATTCATCGCTTGCTACGTTTCTGTTGCTATTAAAAGAAAACGAAAACGATATCATAGGAACGAAACTATACTGGTGCTGCGTTGAATTTACTGTACTTCTAATATAAATACACTTTTTACACTTTTGAAGCTTTGTCCTTAAAAACACATATGGCATGTCTAGTGCAAACATATTCAGCGCCATCAAGTTTTCCCAAAAAATAACAAGACAGAGTGAGGATATGTTCTCTTCAACATTTTATTTGTAAGTCTTTTGTAACACCGTCGCCGAGTTGTTAAACTAACTTTTGGTTAAAGAAGTCCATCTATAAGTCAAGGCATATAAACTCTAAGTCCTTGTAAATAGCTTACACGATTAAAGTGGAAATGAAGAGAAAAAAGGGAAATTAGGTTTTACCAGTTATGCGTAACAATTGTAACAAAATTGCAAAGGAAGCAGACCTTTGGCTGGAGCCGGCAATGAACCCTTCCTACACGGAGATCCAAAACAATTTTATAAATTAGAAGCCACGTCATATAGTGGGAATTTCTTTCGTTTCAATTTCAATCGTTCCAAGATATTTCTTCCCTTTTCCACATATCCACTATTCCCGAAGCAATTTGCACTTCCGAAAGGAGAGTGTTGCGTTCTTTTTCACGTTCAAAATGAATTTGTTTCAACTCATGTCTTTCTTTTTCTCGGGCCGCATGATCTAAAGTCCATCTATTATCGAGTTTTTCGGACTCCGAATAGTTCTGAATGCACATGAGTTTTTCCTGAATTCAAGCAGAACGAGCAGTCGAGCAAAAAAGTGTCCATTTTCGTAATTCTCGAGAGATTAAAAGAGAACCAAATATTTAACTGCAGCTAAAAGCTTTTTCCTCTTAAACTTTATGATAAACTAAATTTAGTGAATCCGAACTTATGCACTTGTGTTGAATCCAAGTGTTTGTTATGTGAGTGCATTCACTTAAGCCAGAAACGCATTACGTTGCTGTGCATGTTTAGATTTTTATGTATTATGAATTTATTATTTTGAGAAAAACTTTAAAATTTTTTTTCTAATGTCATTTTGAAACTAATTAATTGCTTTTTCAAAGATTTTTCGTTTGCAAAAAGATTTTTTTCGATTAAAATTAAGCATTGCACTGCATTGCAATGTGTTTTTGGCTGTAGTGTCGGTAAGCTTTCATAGGTTAGACATTAGATTTTTTTTTTTATTATTTTAAAACTACATCCACTTTTATCCTTCCTTTTAGTTCTTACTCCTTTTTATACAATATATACATCCCTATTAATACGTACATATATGTACCGATATGTATCCTATTTGTAGGTTAGGTATATGATATCTTAATTTGTGAGCCAACGAACTCAAATTTGAATGCCTTTTCTTGGACTTTGGAGAGGTGTTGTTGTGGGATTCGAATGAATTAATCGTGATCATCTACTGAGCCGCTCACTTGCCAAATTAATTAACTCTATAAAAGAAAAGGTAGGAAACACTGATACATTTTTATTAATTTCTTGTGAAAAAAATTATTTTTTATAAAAATGAAAAATGTTATCATATAGTCTCTCATGTCAACAATTTTTATGGCCGTTGAATAATAAATATTTTTTTTTTCACAAGAAATTTATAAAAATGTGAAATTGGTTTGTTAAGAAAAATATAATATAGGCTGAAATACAATGAAAGCGAGACGAAATTGTCGACTGCATTTGGCGTCGTTGACGTATTAATAATAATATTGCGACATTGTCGTTGTCATTTCAAGATAGTTGAGCTGAGTCTTGCGTTTTGTGTAAGAAATATTTTTTTATATATTTTAAGAACAAATATAAATGCAGATAAGGCTTATACCCAGTTATGCCAGATTTAAAAGAAAGGTGCGCGAAATTTACTAACAATAACAAACAAGTAAAAAAGCTTGAATTTGTCTAAGACCAATTCTTATGATACCCTAGTTGAATGCCCGAATAAAATTTCGTATGATCACCGATCTATGCAAGTTTGATTTTTGAAGTGGTTTTTCGCATATATTTCTAGAACGGTTCAGCGGACAGGAAAAACTGATTATAACCAATTTTATAAGATTTCGTATTCTTAGTACAATGAAAATGTCTAGGACGGATCGTTTTCACGGTATATGTAAAAAACATAAATTTTTATATGGTAACACCAAGAAGAGGTTGCCCGGTTTAGTCCATTTTGGAAATATTATTTGTTATTACTATAAAAGCACCATGTACCAAGTTTCAGCTCTCTATGTCGACGTGTTCTCAGGCAATGTCCAAATATATAGTGGAAAACGAAATTTTTGTATGGCAACCCCACGATAGAGTTATCTCAGTGTCAGTTGCCTCATTTTTGAACTTAATTTTATTTTTTTTATTTGTCGTGCGCACGGACATGCAAAAATCAAAATAGCTTTTAATATTATGCGTGGGTGTCCAATCCATTTTGCTTTACCATTATTATTTCGAGGTGTTACAAACGGAATGACAAACTTAGTATAACCCTATGATTTCATCTAGGGTATAATCAAGGTATATAGAAGACAAGCTATTCCCATTAAAATTTTGACACATTGCAGCTGATAGCCTGCGATGTATTTCTGTGACTAATGAATATACATTTTTATAGGAAAGGCAGAGAGAGGGGAGAGAGTATTGTGTTCCCTATACCGTGCTTTCCTATACATTTTCACGATTTTTCGTCACTAATAGTGGAACGTGGTTCGTAATGGAAATACCTTGTATTCTATATACCTTGTGCAGATCCCTATGTACACACGCTCCATAAAACGTTCCTGTAGAAAATTATTCTTATTATTATTCCTGCTTCGGCCTATAGGAATTTGCAGTTGCCGTTGCGCGTCGGCCTCTCAACTCTCAAGCCATCGTAATTCAATTACGTTGTTAGGCCGACGAGAAACGGGACGGCAACTGCAGATTCCTATGTAATACACGTTCCATAAAACGTTCCTGGAGAAAATTGTTCCTATTATTGTAATAGTCTGCCATTTGCCGTCACAATTGTGCTTAGGCCTTTGGTGATGTTTAACTTTGCAGGCATATTCGTAGAAATAAAATTTATGAGGATAACTGACACAGTCCCATTTTACGCTGAACCTCTCATACATTCAATAAACTGAATATCATTAAAATTTATGTCTCTGTCCATTGAGGCTCAATTTTCCTACCTGTATAATCGATGAAATAATCCGAAAGGTAATCCAATTTCGAACGATGGAATGTTAGCTGCATGTGTCTCATTCGAGTGACTCAAAAATTATGTATGCTCTGTTGATAAAAACTTCACGCACATTTTTACACTTCACTAATTCAAGCTAATAAGCCTCTCAATAAGGAATCACACTTCTTTTCAAACATTTTACACATTTTTTTTATTACTTTTTTTGCACTATGTGACACATTCTCTTTCAGCGCATCTCTGTTGGAATTTGTCTTGAGTCACAATACATCCTCACGGTAATACTAAAATAAATCATGTATTGAAATTGAATATTAGTGAGGGTAACTACGCTGGAAGGATCTCCTCCGCTAATCAATTCAAACTACCTGCGAACACGATATCTGACCGATTGAACCAAACGAACTAGACTAACTGCTGAGGCATTTCTGAAATTTGATTTTCTGTTTGGGTTGGGTTTGCCTTTGCATGTTTCTTTTCATTCCATCATGGAAGCGTTGGTCAATGCGGTCGCGGTACACTGCTATGCTGTACCTCAGACTCCACTTGAATTTGATAGCGAACCATGTTTGCTGAGCTGCCAGTAAGCAAACAGGTTTCCTTTTGATAAACTGATGGAGTGGAGTGACTACCTCTACCAGCCATATACCAAACCAATACCAATATAGCTACATCTCTGAACCAGCAGCGCAGCCACCATATCTGCGGTTAATTTCTGAGTTTGTTTCTCTCTTTGCAAATGAAACTAAAAAAAATATTTTCCTCCTCTTCTGATCATAAATTGGCCACTGGCTTGGCTGTTTAAATTTGGAGATCGGGCTGGTAGGAATGTTTATTTTGTTGCTAACATTGAGGTAGATTTTTTCATGTCCACTTGAGATTACTTCAGACCATCCGCACTCTTTACGAGATTTGAACTTTTTTTGGTCGTTTAATTCCAACTGGTCACATAACTCAAATAAAAATCATTCTCAATGCCGTCCAAGGTTGTTGAGCTGGCTGATACTGCTGACAAGTTGGCTAATAGCTGCGAGCTCACGAAATGAGGGTAAACGTGGAAGAGGGAGAAGTATGCAATTTATGCAGATGGTGTCAATGTTCAACCATTTTCCGTTATTTTTCTGCGAAAGTCCAATGACGAGATATTTACATTTTAGACTAATATTTTACGAATTGGACAAGAAATCTTTAAAACTTTTGTTTCCTACTTTGAGGATGAAATTAGATTTTTTAATATGAACCAAAGTAAAATTACGGGGTACCTATATAACTTACTATTTTTGTTCATACATCTTTAACGCATAAAACTAATAGGTTTGTTCATTTTCGTAAATAAATGAGAACAGGCGAAGTTTTCAGATTTTACTCTCATAAAATGTTCCCGCTATTTTATGAAAATCGGGTTTCGTGAAATATTGAAAATGTTTAGTCACATGTTGTTGCTGTAATCGTATAGGCCTAAACACAATTGCGACGGCAGAGCGGAAAACGGTAGACGGCAGCGGGAAATTCGGTTGTCAAATCAGGCCGTCGAAAGGTTGGGAGAACAATTGCAACGACAGGCGGTGAGCGACGATTGTGAAAGAAGAGTATTTTATATTATATTGAAAGAAATACAATTGACCAAAATGTGAAAAAAAAAAACTGAAAATGCAGGAATTAACTGAATTAAACGCTTTGAAATATCCATCCAAACCACGTCTTTTTTGTCCACTTGTCTTGCCTGTCTTGCAAATCATAAACTATTCTATGATTCCGTACTTCCTCAATAAATTTTTCTTCAAAGCTCATTATTTGAAATTTACCGCGGCGTGCTACCACCTCAAAAAGACAAAACTCAATGCCAAAACAATTTCATTCGATTAATTTTGTTGGTAACACTGCAGCGACGACGGCAAAATTAGAATTTGATCAATCTCGACGGCAACATCGTCGCTGTGCTTTTAGAAGTTTGACAGCGGAATTTCGTCGTCGTTCTCCGTCTGCCGTCGCAATTCTGATTAGGCCTTATGAAATTTGAACAGCACATGCCTCTGTTTACATTCGTTTTACTCTGAAGAGATTAAGTGGGAGTACTCATGTTGGATTCTCTGATATTTTCGGGAACAATGAGATTTTATTTGACAGGAATTTTACATCTCCTTTCAGCACCTCAGCCAAAGCGAAATTTATCTTTTTCTTAAAAAAGTGAGGTAGTGTGACCCAAAGTACATTATTATGAATAGTTTATAGGATTTTGAGGAATTCAATAAGATTTTGTCGTTCGGGTAATCTTATGTTCTCTCGATTCTTGTTTTTAGCTCGTTGTCTTAGTTGCACTACAATAGTGCATAGCCAAGTCCTTTTCCCCCATTAATGCAAAAGACGGAAGTATATGACATTACTTGTTTCATTCTAAAAAACACTAAAAATTGTCAACTTTGTTCGGGTGCTTCCTATCTTCTTATTAGGTAGTCTTTCGTTTTGTGCAATCAACGAATAAGTTATCTAAGCACACGATACAGAGAATACAAATTATTATCATTAAAATTTTGACACATTGCAGTTGATGTGTTGTGACGTAATTTCGTGACTAATATACCTATATACATTTTTATGGAAAAGCTAATGGGCACTAGCTATTTTTCTATTTCTTCTTCTTCTTCTTCTTCTTCTATTGCTTCTGCTCCAGAACTGTGGGCTCGACTAGCGAGCTAGAGTTCCTTCGCAATGGCCTGACCCTATGGGGTATATAGCCAAAAAAGTGTGCCGTGTCCGGCTATATGTTGATTGCCATATCTGGCCAAGTATTGATTGCCATGTCCGGCTAGATGTTGTATGTATTTTATATTTGGTTGTATTATTGAATATTATTGTATAGTTATATGGTTGTATTATGTTTTATATTTGTTGTAAATTGTTTATATATTTATCGTAGTTTGTTCATATTTTGTGATTGTATTGATTTTTATCGTTGTATTTGTATTATTTATGTTTCGTTGTTGTGTATAGGTCGACGGAACACAAGTAAGTTTCATGAAATTGAAACTACCGTTACCGACGCCACGCTAAATTCACCGTTCCAGTTGATAAAATCAACTGGTGAGTAAAACTGTTTATGACGAACACTACACATTAAACACCTTAAACACCAAAAATATATCCGAGAGATTGCAAGTCCGACGATGCATTGAAGGCATCACCAGGGAAAAAGAATCTCTCGGAAAACCCCTAATCTGGTCCAAGCGTCGAAGCGAGCGAATTTTAAAACGTCCGACCGCGTTGATGTACAACTTAGAACTGATTTTTCTATTTCTTTTCTTCAGCAACAAATTTCAAGTGACAGTTCTCAAGTGACAAACATCAAACACTTATCCCAAGAAATTTTTAGTGTAAGTTCAGGGTAGCCCTAGGTTTTTCAAAAAACAAGATAGTGTAGAACTAGGGTGTCCTAGTTTTACCAGTTTTCATCGAACAAACATAATGATCGTATGTATGCAAAATAGGCTACATACACACGTATTCATAATATTAAAAGTTATTTGGATAACTTGAGAGCATGCTGGTCTAAAATTTTGCACAAAGTAATTTTTGGGGTAAAGAAGATCAAATCCATGTATGGGTACAATGGCATTCCCAATTTAATTTAATTTGTAGACTTTGCACTTGTACTGGGAAAGCAGTCAGTCCCAGATGCATTTAATATAGGGAAAAGTGCTTCGGAATATTAAAAAATATGTAGGTACATTACATAATTGGTTATAAATATTATTACTATGCGGTGAACCATTCTTGCAAGATATGTCAAAAACCACTTTAATCAGTCTGTTTAACAATTCTCTTCTTAGTATCAATTTTATTTGTGACCTTAAGCATAGAGAAATGGGCCAATTGTTCCGTTCCCATTGCCGAGTCACTTTAAACTCATGATCGAGACAACTGAAACGAAACCAACTTTGATTCAGTTCTAAGAAACTTCTAGGTCCAACATTTTAGGTGATTTAAGTAATTTGTAATTAAAACAAAAAAATTAACATTTACTTTTGATTTAAAAATTTCGTATTTATTTCCTCCTATGTGTATTGTCTGTTATGAAATTAATGCTAAATATTCTAAGGCTAAGCCCTCTACATAAATACTTTACAAATTAGAAAGCATAATGTTCAAGATCTTTATTGGACTCTCGTTATTACTTATCGATATTTGATTGCATCTCGGTAATGCATTAGTTTCTCAGATCAGTACTCAAAATTTGGTTTAATTTGGCAACTGGCTGTAGTCGTTTTGATGAGTGATTACTGGACTTGAACTAACTGAACTTGTTCTTTTACTGTCTGAAGAATTCGCATTTTTAGGTATTTGTCATCCAAATCCAATTATTGTTAATAAGCAGCTTCGAGAAATTCAAAACAAGGAATTTTAAACAAAACAGTATTACGGCCAAGTATTATACAGACTTGAGCACGGAAATAAAAAGAAAAAACTCTGAACTGATGGATCAGAACAAAAAGGCAAGTTCATAAATTAATATACCGGCAAATATTTAACTGAAAAGCGGAGCGATCAGCAAACAATAAACAATTCATATTATAAATACCTATTCATATATGCAATATTTACTCCTCACGAATGATGTTTTCGGAGCTTCATTAAGTAGGAATCGAATGAAGATAGTAATCATCTTTCGGATTTAATTCGCTAGGAATGTACAATTTGTGATATTCTGTATTGACAGTGTGGCACATCTTGCTAAATGGCAATAATTATTTTGAACGGAATGCAAATAAAAAACTTTGTGGTGGATGTACATAGCCAAGTACTGCCAAAGTGGATCATGCCAATGGCGAGAGTTAAAACAAGATAAGAACAATTTTATCGCAAAACGTATTGAAGAAAAAGAAATATGATCTATGAAATTATAAAAAAAAATAAAGGATCTATTAATAATTTTCGTTGTACCTTACATTGCACAGCTAGGTAGGATTTTAAATTTTGTTTCGTCTACATATCTACATATTATCAGCTGCGATTTCAAGACTATCGTGGGTGCCTATTTACAAATATTGTATGTGCACCGCAGATATTATATACACATGAATGGTAAAGCAATCTATGGAGCACCGACAATTTCCTACACCAGACCAGTAAATATTAATCATTGTAGAAAAATCTCTATTCAAGTCCATGAGTGTGCAATATTAATGCTTTGAGAGATGACCAAGTCAAGAAACTAGATAAAAGTAGCAAATTATACAGTAAAATAGGTAGTAGTTCTATACAAAAAGAAAAAAAAAACTAGAATTGGTCTTAAGATCAATTCTTATTAATCCCTAGATGAATACCCATATGTAATATTGCAAGTCTGATTGTTGAAATGGTGTTTTACATATATTTCTAGAACGGCTCGTCGGACAGTAAAAATGATTATAACCAATTTCATAGGATTTCATATTCTTTTCTTTTTTTTCTTTTCTTTTCTGTACAATAAAAAAGTCTATAACTGATCATTTTCACAATATACCTCAAAGACCTAAAATTTTATATGATAACCCCAAGAAGAACGCCAGCTCATTTTTGAAATTATACTTACAATTTATATGAAAACAATGTGTACAAAAGTTCAGCTCTCTACGTTGAAGCGTTCTCAGGCGGTTTCCAAATATGTAGTGAAAAAAGACATTTTTGTATGGGCAACCTTGTAAAGGAGTTACCCGATTTATCCCATTTTCGAACTTAAATTAACTTTTTTTTTTTTTAAGAAAACCCGTGTGCAAAATTTCAGCTCTTTAAGTGTACGCGCTCTCGAGTTATAGTGAGGACGGACAGACAGACGAACAGTCAGACGGACGGACGGACGGACGAACGCACCGAAAGACAGACGGACGGACGGACAAACGTACATGCAAAAATCAAAGTTACTTTTAATATTATGCATGAGTGTTCAATACATTTTGCTCTACAAGCATTATTTATAATTCTAGCTTTTTACTTGTTTATATACACTTTATGCATAACCATATGTGAAATACGGACGTTTTACTTAACATGAGTTTCAAGTGTATAAAGCCCAAACGAATAGTGAATACGGGTTTTCACATTAAATTCACTCTTTTGCAAATTAAATTAATCCTTTTGCAAATTAAATTCATCATATTGGAAATGAAATTCAA
The DNA here is from genome assembly GCA_963924295.1 of Dioctria rufipes. NCBI lineage: Eukaryota > Metazoa > Arthropoda > Insecta > Diptera > Asilidae > Dioctria > Dioctria rufipes. The sequence continues at coordinate 115,408,682 of OZ002741.1, forward strand.
GTACTTTCACATATAGGTATTATATTTAAAAAAATATCAAATAATGTTAATTATTATCAAAAAATTTATTATAATTCAAACGATGAAGGTATATGTGTGCATATAATGCAATAATAATAATAATAATTCAATATGTATATGTGCATATAACCTAGTCTATAACTGTTCTCCGGCAGCAACATTTGGTAATTTAACATACCTACATTATAACAATTTGTAAACGTAACAATTCCAACAGAGTAATTAATTACATCTACCAAATTTTCACGATTTAAAGGATCAGCTAACATATTTCTGGCATTAAACTTGATTTTGGAAAAGACTTCTTCGATGAGACTCTGCACTGCAGAATATGGTGTATGGTAGAAAACGTAGAATGTGCCTTGTCTGACCAACAGGATCAAGCACTTCATGTGTCTTGTGGATACTTCCGTCGTCCAAAATCAACCATACTTCATCCAGATTATCGTCTTCTAATTTCTGAAGTAACCCATTAAGAAAGTCGCAGAAAATATTTTAGTTGACTGTAGACTGCTGAATTACGTAATGTCATACTATTCCCCGTATATTAATTGTCGCAATTAAAGAAACATTTCGACCTCTAGCTGTTGGCATGGTCACGCGAGTCAGTGCGTCAATTCTCGATCGAGCTTTTGTATATTGTATTAGTATAGGTACCTATCTTAGAGTTAGATTTCAGAAATGCTTCAACAATATACAACAACAAATCAACAAATTTGAATTAAATTCAATATTTATTTCAAATATAATTCAACGCGCTTTTCAAATTAACTCAACAATTTTTAAATTTAATTTAACATTTCTTGTATATAGCGTGTTCGTTATTTTATTAAAATAATTCACAAATATTATTAAGTCAAAAATTATTGCAGCAACGTTTGAGTTCCCAATACATTGAAGCAAGATTAGTGGATATCATTAATGATAGCCGCGTTGTTATCACTCAATCTGATTGTGGGAATTTAATATTCCAGATGACATCAAATTTGATCATAGCAGCCGCAAGGCAGGTAATTACTTCAAAATATTGGTGAGTTATTTAAATAGAATAAATTAAATTTAAACGATTTGTGTAAGTTGTTAATTTTGAAGGGCACATGACCCTAGTCGGTTGCTTGTGGTTTTTTGTCGGAATCATGTCCGCTTTACTGAACTTTCTATATTTTCAATCATCAAAAGTAGCACAAACTATTAAAATCGTACTGGGATAATTTCGAAGGTCCTTTGATTTATACGGTTTTTTGTGTTTTTTTGTAAATTTTTGGGAATGGGACATGTGCCTTTCTGTTTACCCACTCCTCAATTATAATTTTACTGGAAACATTATTTTGTTCTCATTTCTATTATTATCGCCGAATGGAACAAGAAGGTAAAACCCCACTCCATCTAAATTACTACGCATGTCAAATGATCCCAACCTGTAGCATACATTTATATGTATATTTAAAAGACTATGATTTAAGTTCATATTATACAACACAAGATACTAGCTCCGCCCACAGCTGTAATTGCAATTATTCCATTTACACTTTAAGCCAATCTGTTGAAATTATTGAGCGCCAGAACATGCCATAAATTTATATAAATCGAGGATGACATTTCAAAGTATAAATCTCGAAAGGGTCCAAATCGACAGCCAGTCCTCTGCCTGCTGCTCCTGAACATATCTCAACAGTTGAAAATGCGAATAATTGCAAGTCTATAATTACGGTTTTATTTAATTCAAAAAATTATCGCGAAATACATAATTTAGTGTGAACGATGGTGGGTACGTGAAACGATGCGAGCTTAACTAAAGCGAACATCATGATGGTAATCGTGCAAGTTTGAATTGAATGATCGTCAAAATCTCGAATGCCTGCGAATTAAGAGATTTTCACCCTGACTTCAATTATGTACAAAATGCAAATGTGGAAACCACGGTGCAGTTACGCATCGTCTGTCTAACGTGTAAAAAAGGTGAGAGAAATAATTGCCAAGAATTCGCCGCGCCGCTCCAAGTTGTAAGTATTATGCAGAAATAAAGAAGTGTCCGCAGACGTCGTCTAATTAAATGATTGGATGCAGGGGAGCTAAATGCATTTGTATATCGGCAGAATAAATCTGTAAGGTGAGATAATGTGAACACAACGAGATCAACTTTTACGTACAGCGATCGGGTAAAGATACCCATCGTTCACCAGCTACCCGCTGCAGGGGAGCGAGTTGCGAAATACTAACTAGTGAATTGGAACTGATCGTGAGATGGATAATAATCGAGAAGATTTTCTCATGATTATCAATTCATTTGCAAAATTGATACTAAGATGCTGAGAGACTAAGATTCACAAATATAATTGAAGTCATGTTGTAAATGACAGAAAAGTTCGAGGAGAAAATGTTTCCAGGTAGCAAGTTTGCTTGAAGGATGATAGGTTTTTATAAAATAAATTTTAAATATAGAAATATGAGCGGAATGTGGAAGACTTGATGATATTTCAAAAGGAAACAACAAATAACTAAATTTTGAAAAGAAATGAATAAACAAACTATGGCAGTTTAGCATAAAATACATAAATATTTATGAAGTTTTTAAAACAGGGTCCAACCGGTGAGGCAAATATGTGGATAATGATGCTGATGCAAAATGCAGCAGCAATAAGGAAATAAATAAGTTACATTTAAATTATGTAAAAATGAAAACACATCGTCATAGTAAAAAAAAGCCATGTCTTATAAATAGATTTATCCCTTTGTCTTTTATTTTGAGAATATCATGGCAGATCTTCTTTAGATTTCCGATTTAAAGCCGAACATTCTTGTATGTATGTATAACCAGTAAATTTTTTGGATTTAGGTATAAAAAGTGATTAATATACAGGTTTAGTCCACTACACATGAATATGGTGATGTAAACTTTGTGTGATGATCTACCGTTTCTAGATCTATAAAGAAGCACGAGTGAATCAGAATACTAAAGATTCTTAATCTATGTATCATGCCCAGTATGTCCTTTTTTTTTTTAACTTTTACAAACTTTTCCATTGTCACCCCCATACGAAATTACGTACGGGCATTCATCTAGGATATCGTAAGAAATGTTCTTAGATCAATTTAGCTTTTCCTTGTTGTTTTCTAGAATAACATATATTCATTTTGTTTTATCTGTACTTTGTAGTTACTTTGGTAACTTTTCGACCATTTTGCTAACTTTTATTCTTAGCATAATTTGTTAGGGAAGTCCAATCACTCTCTTATCAACACCCTCTATAAAAATTGTTAAAAAAAGAAAAAAACAAACTTATGTAATTTTTAAACCATTTACCTATTTTATTGATACAAATCCTGATTTTTACATAAATCAATGAGAGGATGTGCTCGGTGACACTTGGCAAGATTTCTAATATTTGGGCGAAATTTGTTAGTTTCAACCTTAAAACGCGTCGTCATTCCAAATTTAATTTATTTCTTTGTTTTTTATAACCTAGATGAAATCTATAGGGTATACTTGGTTTGTCATTCCAAAATGGATTGAACACCCATGCATAAATATTAAAAGTTATTTTAATTTTTTCATGTCCGTCCGTTGGGCACGATAACTCGAGAACGCGTATACTTAGAGAGCTGAAATTTTGTACCCGAACTTTAAAAATCAAAAGTAAAATTAAGTTCGAAAATGAGACAAGTCGGGCAACTCCTACGTGAGGTTGCCATACAAAAATTTCGTTTTCCATTATATATTTGGAAACTGCCTGAGAGCACGTCGACATAGATAGCTTAAATTTGGTATATGGTGTTTTTATAAGAATAATAAATAAAATTTCAAAAATGGAATAAATCGGGCTACCCCTTCTTGGTGTTACCATATAAAAATTTTGGTTTTTTACATATACTATGAAAACGATCAGTCCTTGACATTTTTATTGTACTAAAAACTTCTCCAGAATAGGAAATCCTATAAAATTGGTTATTATCATTTTTTCTGTTCGACGAATCGTTCTAGAAATATATGCGAAAAACTACTTCAAAAATTAAACTTGCATAGATTGGTGACCATAGAAAATTTATACGGGCATTCATCTAGGATATGATAAGAATTGGTCTTAGAGCACTTCTAGCTTTTTTACTTGTTTAGAATAGATTTGAGATGACTAAAGCCAGATTCTACCATATGTGAGCTTGGGAATGCAATTCAAAGGGGAAATGTTGCATCACAGAGCTTTGAATATTTTTCCGTAATATTTATATTAGTTCAAATTTTACTTATAGTGAAATTATTAAGAGCGCCTTTGCATCAAGATCAACTAATAGTTTAATAAATGCGCGATAAACTATTGAAGGATGTCCATTTTTCCATTTCTTCAAATCGTAATATAAAATCATTGCTCAATTTTTGAAAATGTGTTGTATATATTTCCAATTCTTTGTCAGTTCTATCCAGATGCCGCAAATTTGAAAAGTTTTGAACATCTTTACGCAACAATGAAGATTTATACAAGTTTAATTTTACTTGAAAGCTTAACTCCTTGCTTGAATTAATTTAATATCTTTTCCTTGGAGACTTGTTTGAATGTGATTGAACTTTGAAAATAAATCTGCCAAGTAAAATGTTTTTTTGACTTTTTCACCTAAGGTTGGATTAATTTCTGTAAGAAATTCGTTGACTGATTCGAGTAATTCAACAAATCTTTGCAAACTATCTCCTCGTATTTCGGTGGTAATAATAATTGATTTGATAGTTCATCATTTTCCTAATAAAGTTTATAAGACAGTCGTGCTTTAAGAGGTTGGGCTTTAATATGATTAATTGACTAAATATACAACTGTAATGCATTATGAAGATCATTGCTGAGATATTTTGCTACTAGATAGGTTTTGTGTAAGACACAATAAATGGCACGTATCAGGTAATTTTTGCTTAAGTAAAGATGCAAAACTTCCGTAATCGGCCTAGCATAGCAGGTGCACCACCTGTAGCTACTACAATTATTTTAGTTATTGAAATTTCATGCTTGTTCAAGTAATCTTCCGCGAAATGATAGATTGTTGCTCCTTTTCTGTCAGTTTCAAGATATTTAGTAAATAAAAATTTGTCAATAGTCTGACATTTTATTTTACTAAAATATCTCACATAAGCTATAAGAAAACCAGAACTTCCAAAGTGGCTTCATCAAGTTTGATACAAAACTTGCAATTTTCTTACTTCGAAACCACAATATTTTCCACATTTCCAGCCATTTCATCAATCCGACTTCTTACTAAATAAGCAGTTAATGGTAGGCTTCGAAAAACAGTGGTAGAATCCTTTTCATTACAGTTTCAATAACAAATTTAACAGCAGGTGTAATTATATCTTCCGCAGTTGTATAAGGTTTTCCCTTTTTGGCAATAATGAGAGAAATGTTTAACGAACATACTATATTAACCCCCTGTCATTATCAACTTTATCTGACGATTTAATAAATTTTTTTAAGATTGGTTGTGCTGCATATTCTGCTTTAAGTTTTTCAAAAAATCAAAATTTTTGTTCTTTTTATCTTATTAAATATGCTAAAAATTTTATTAATTAAATTATTTACTAATTGAAATTTTAGCTTTGATTATTCATTGATATCTATCGACCCCCAATTGAAATATATTATATCATCTCCTGGGGGTCGACCACTTGGGCGACTGCTGTTAATGTCAATAACATTATCGATTGTATTAAACAAGCATCAGACGAATATTCAATAGAAAAAAGGTAGCAAGTTATAGGGGAGAATAGAGTTTAATTTACCAATATTCCTCCTACTTATCGATTCACAGAGAACTTGGTATATATAAGTTACAGATGGGAAATATAGAACTTAATAAATAAATGCGTTCAAAATACCATTACGTTGTGAATACTTTCTGTTCTTTTTTCCTCTTTCAATGATATCAGACTGACCTCGACAATTTGACATACCTCGACAATCTCCACATACTCAGAATTATTTAATCATTCCTCGATTGTTTAATTCCAGAATACAACTTAAGTCCACATTTGCCGCCCATTTTATATAATTTTTATTTTCAATTGTACTCGTAGTCATGTCAGGATTATGTCAGATCTCATAAGAAGTGGTTTCTGTGTATCTTCGGTATTAATAGATCCCCACAGATACCTTGAGTCTCGATGTTCTTAGGCTGTCAAGTTCATTTCATTGGATTTAGTAAAGGGCTTTGACTCTTTCATACATATTAGTAGGCGGATGATTTGTTGTTTGTTTTTATGAATTTGGCTGCCTTAACCGGGGATGTTTTATCTCTTTTTTAAAGTGGCAAATAAATGATAATTTCTATCGAAGTAATTCCAACTAAGTCTTTGACAGTCAATTTGTCAAGAAGAATGTAATTAAAGCGCTCTTTCTGCAATGCTTTTAATATTAATTAGATTTCATTCTGCTTTTATATATACCTAATCTTTTATAGTGATTATCACCTCCATATTTTCAAATAAACCAAATTTGGTAAAAATTGAGTAACAAACGAAATACGGAAGCAAAACATTTTCCTAATTGACACTAAGTGATCCCTTGGGAGCAACTAAGGTGTACCCTGATGTTGGCAAACATCTTCTCCATCGCAAGATTTCTGCACTCAGATTAAATGAGCTGGTACAAATTCGTTGCGCGGCTGAAAACAAGCCTCCTTTATTGAGATCTATACGTCAGAGATGTCGTGGTTCATGTCTTGGTGCGCATTTATCTCATGTTTGGCTTAACAAATGCACTGGAAGCAACATCATTTCTGCCCGCAATGACAATCATGCGACAGGCAAAAACTGTGCGTTTACCTTAAAGGTATGACATTATGTGAACGAAGATCTTACTAAACGACTTGAGATGTTGCTTTAGGTTGTTGCCGACTTCCTTCTTAAATCGCGTAGCACTGTACAAGTCACCGTTTCATTTTTGATATATTAGGAAGATAGTGAAATCGTCCCAACAGCTGTGTCTTCGCTGCATTTATTTATCTAGTGCGGAGGCATCTCCACACCTCCCTCAACTATGAAGAACTTCTTTTGAACATTACTTGCTTACCAAAGGCCGGCTTCTTTACTTCTTTTTCCATTTATTACTATTTCTCAACAACACCTGGAAAGACAAATCCAGAGTGAGAAAGAATGGTGAAAGCGGGAAATGAAATCATTTACGGTTGCCATTGCCCACATAGATGCCGTTTCGTAGCGCTTCACTTCCCTAATACCTCGCTTGACATGGCTAACATACATATATGCATAAACCGTTCTCTGATAAGTGTTATGCTATCAATACCGTCTCACGTTAGTATGGTGCTCCAGGCGGCACTCTAAATTTGGTTCACCAATGACTCTTGTGCGCTCGCTTCTGAGATGATACAATGCCATTATTATGTAATGCGCAATCGTATATACCTTTGCTGCTGTTATTTAAAGCGAAAAGAATTGGAGAAAATTTATTGCCCGTCGATATGGATCTTTCATTGTTTTCCATTAATTTGACTATTTCTTGAACGATTTCTGGGTGGCGAAAACATAAATAAAATTACAGAAATCGAATAACACGAAAGTGTATTATGAAGTATTAATCCCGGTCTGAGCGTATAGGAATCGGACTCTTGATATAATATTTGAATGTTAAGCTAAGTATTCATAATTGAAGTTAGAATCTGAACATCAAATGCTGCCTTTCGTGATAACGATTTTAAGTATTTATAATATTATATATGTGTATATATGTACATATGCGATCGAGGCTTCTCTATAATTAAAAAAGTGTCCGATTGAATGGACACTGGAAAATTTATAGAGCAGCAGAGAAGAAAAATATGGAGATTTGAATCTCCCAGGTGATCAAATATTTTGATCGGATGTTTTTCTACATGCAGTTATACCAGCGGAGCAACTTCTGACCTTACCTGATATGTCAGCTCGTAGTAACTGATTTCTTTATTTATACTAAATTTTATTTATTTTTCCCATGCGGAAATTGAACTCACAATTTTTAGAATCGGTCATAGATGCAGAATAGAAAAAATTTCAAGAACTTTTATTTTTACCGATTCTAAATTAAATCATAAATACAAGGGGAAAAGATGATTTATTTTAGAATCATTAAAAATAAAAGTTCTTAAAAATTCTTCTATTCTAATACTAAATAGCAAAGTATATAGGTATTGTCCAACATTGAAATCATGGCTCGGATTTGCATACAATCAATAAGATTGCATATGTTAAGGACGGTTAAACATTGCAGTTTTTACTGCACAGTTTTAAAGTTACAGCTGCAAAAGTCCCGCACAGCCTGCAGTTCTTGCTGCGCACAGCTCAGAAGCTGCAACCTTTTGAAAAAAAATTGGATAGATGTTTACACAGTGAGCTGGACGTATAACAAAAACTATTTAACAAAAATAAACTTAATCAAACGACGTTTGTCTTAAAAAAGAATTTTCAAAAAAGCGAAAACAAAAGAACAATTTCACAAAATAATCATATTGTATAAAAGTACAATTAGCAAAACTACTCTTTCACAAAAGGCAATTTTGCTATACAATATTTTTACGCGGCTCAATGATAAACTACCCTGGTAGCCAACGCTCATCAGTTTACACAATTTTAGTACCGGTGCGGGCAGGGGCTTTTATGTTCACTAACATAACTTTTCACTTATGTGATTTATACTGACTGCCTCGATGAGTTTCTTAGTCAACTCATCTATCAGCTCATCAAAAAATTGATATGGATACTGATCTGTGTGTCTAGTGCATCTCATGTGCGAGTGAAAGGGAGACAAATCGTGTTGAGCAATCATAGAGTTGCGAAGTATATAAATGAGTTTAGTCCCGGTGCTAGAACAAAAATCAGCATTACATTCATCCAACCAATCATCATGAGCTCATTAGTACGCTCTTGATGATTGGGCTACCAGGATAAGTAGTCGTATCTCGTATATCCAATGATTTCATCATCTAGGGTAAAAGAACTTATCATAACTGAATAACTGCAATTTCTCAAACAAAAACTCTCAGCTGAGCAATAATTGCATATGAAAATGTACAATGATCCGATGAATTCGAATGTATCTGCCTGCAAATGTCATGCAAATATTACGCAGCTGAGAGTTATGAGGATTTAGACATCTGCATATGTACTGACAGCCAAATGGCCATTAACACGTTGGATACTGTCGGGATAAAATCAGAGCTGGTGCAGCTTTGGAAAGACAGTCTAGTAAAGGTTTCTATCCGGCACAATGGACCCTATGCTGAGCCTCTGCTCATAGAAATAGCGAGGACAATTAAATGGCGGAATAAGGGTTTCGAAATGGATAGCTCTCATGTAATATAATATATGAGAATCCCGATCAGAACTCTTAAGGGCGACTTCACCACAGCAATTATGGCAATTATGGCCTGTTTATAACAGAAAGAAAATAATGAAACAGCTGAGTGTGATTTGAGACGATACCAGAACACTAGTTAGGCCATAGGTTACCATGCTAGTAGACTGGGTCTAACGTAGAACAATTTCTGTCGTAGTTTTGAAGCTGTAAATCGAATCGAATCAGTTCAGCATATACTTTGCGAGTGTCCTGTTGGAAGAGGCGGGCTACTAAATAGATACTTTTTCTCTGAGCTGTAAAGCAAAGGGCTTAGATGCATTTTGAGTTTTCTTAGAGAATCAAAATTTATCCAGAGCTGTTCCTAGTAGGATATATTCCCATGAATCCATGGAACCTGTCAGTGGTCTGAGGCCAAGCTTTCATTGGCGGCACCCTATTGGGCGTAAAATGGTAAGATTCCTTTTTGACGCTATTTTATTATTTACTTTTATTTATATATTATTATTTTTTTATGTCAGGTATATAGAAAGAGTAGCCTTTGGGATGATGAGAAACCAAATTTAAAATTACTGGAAGCCTATTTCCCTGTATGAATAGTGTTTGTGCTCTATAGCATATATAAAATCAATCACTTTTCCGTAAGCATCAATACAAAAACCGCACCAGCAAGAACGCGTATGGATGGATTTCTGTTTCATGGCTTGAGAACTATGTATTTCTCAAAGGGTTTGAGATATTGTTTCAAAAATATCTAAGGTATGCAAGTAAGATCGTTTCGCAAATCAGATCGTGATGAAATAAAAAGTAATCAGTGACGACATATAGGGAAACAATATTAATTATCATTCAATTCTTATACTACTCCCTCCCTTGACCTTTATGAAATAGCTTATACACAATTTATTCGAGCAAGAAAAAAAAAAAGATAGTCGGATATGAATATGATAGGTACAGGAAGTATGGCAAATGGATGTAATCATACATGATTTTTTTTTGTCATACAAAGATAGATAAAACCTGTATATTTATCCCTTATTGAACTACAGTCCATTCGCTCCCATTCACCCCTGCTGGGTGACGGGCATTCATTTTGGGTATCGTAAGAATTGGTCTAAGACCAATTCTAGCTTTTTTGCTTGTTATATTATTTGTCTCTCAGTTTTATTTTTGTTGAAAGAATAAAAGCTTAGGGCGACTACTTGTAGTTAGATAAAAAAAATTATGAAATATTCAGAAATATAAATATTTGTTACCCATGTTAATAATAACAATAATTATATTAATGTAGGTGTTACGAATTTCGTAACATGTCAGAAGTGCTCTATTCAAAAATTTCAATTACAATTGTAGCATACCTAGTCAAGTCAAGGGCAAGTTATATAAACATATGTATAAAGTAGTAGTGTAGCTTAGCCATCACCATTGAATTCAAACTGTTCCGTCATACTGAAATGATTTATAGCTTTACATCACTTGATCAGGCCGTCAATATTTCAAGGTCTTCTTCAATTACCTAGTTACATACTCTCAATTTTAATAAATTTCGTTTTGAATTGTACTTCTCATATTTACTTCCGGATGTATTTGAATATATTTTTGTGTACAATCTTATGAAACAAGATTTTGCCTCGACTTGATGAAAATTCACACGAAGGCGGTTTTTTTTCTTCCTTAAATTACTCGTAGGATGGAAAAATCCGTCATTCTCCGATACAATACTAAGCAAACAGTAAATAGAGAAATCATTTATGGAGAAGAAAAATTGTGTCGTCAGAATTCTTTTTTAATATTGTGCCTGTAGTGTTCATAATTCTTATATCAGATGCACATGCTGCAAAAGTACAATTCAGTTTGTATCTGTAAGATGCATGTTCTGTTAGTTTAACTTCGTGGTATTCTTAAGAGCCCTGAAGTAAGTTTTCATTTTTACTTTTTAGAACATTTTTTAAAACTTATTCCTTTTCATAAATTTTTCTTCGAGTAATTGTCCATTCTTCTTTAAGAAATAGTACAATATAATTTATTCTACCACAGTGTGGGGCTCCATTAAGGCCTCACGCCTTATTTTAAGTCACGAATATAGATATTATAAAACACAGAGCAGCAAAAGCACGACCAAACTCAGATTGAAAAAGCATAATATTTCCATTGTGTATAGAGCTATCTAGTGATTGCGAAAAAACTTCCTTGTTATAATATCAGATGGCTCCACTTGAATCATTTTGAACAGCTTTTCTCATGCTCAGTCGCTAAAAGTCCTGCAAGTGACGTATGAACAAGGGGTTCAAGGGATACGCCGTAAGTGCATAGACAAACTAATAAAATATAAAGGGAAGTAGAATATACAGTAACGCCTCGCTAGAAAATAAAATCGACGATGCCTCGACTTAATGCCGTAAAAGTCATTTCAATATAAAATCAACGATGCCTCGGCCTGATTAGGGAAGGCCGTAATTTGAACTTAGAAACATACTGTAGGAAAGGTCTGGATCGGGGTGGCGCAAGCGCGTCGGTTATGGCACGTCCGATCCATTTCGAGTCATTAATTTCAAAGGCGCGGGGTGGCTCATTGTGGCTCGAGCAGGCGTGTTATTTTTCATACAAAAGCAGCTGGAAAGACAGCGATAATATCTTCACGCGACGTTTTGGAATGGATATTTAATAAAAAGTAGGCCCGTTGCTGGAAGTCAGTGAAAAAATTGAAGGCTTTTCCTACATTAGGTAGAGGCAACGTTGATTTTATAATGGAGCGAGGCATTGCTGGCTTAGTGCATGGCCATAACGCCGCACCGCACCTAGTATCGCACATAGCGCAGCATAAAATAAATGATTCCCTAGCACATCTCACCTTGCATATCGCGGAATCAATGGCCACATCGAAATTCAACTTTTTCATTTCTGAAGCTCGTTAAAATTTTGCGAAAGTCAAGTCACAGTTTTCGATAAAGCGTATGGCAGAATGCAAGTTTGATGTGAAGTTAGTAAGTGGAATTTATTAAAATTAAATATACAAGGTGTTTCCACCATTGTGGTTCATAGGAGATGAAGTGATAGTACTCACCTAGCCAGACAAAAGTTGTATGGCATGGGGCGATCTCAACCGTTTCATAGTTACAGGGTGATAAAGAAGATATGCTAGTGTTTCACAAAGCAATGTATTTAAAAAAACTCATTATATGAAAAACCTTATTGCCCTTCCAACTACTTCTTAACCAGCCCCATACTCCGCTCCACTCCGGAGTTATGGTGGTCTCAAATTAAAGTTTTGGATTTTCTTACCTTTTTCAGTTTGACCTTTTTTGTTTTTTTTTTGCAGCAGGCTGATTAACATGACTGCTTTTTATAAAAACTGTAAACTGTAGACTCTTCTCTCTATTTTGAGCTATTACATCTAACTATAGCCATTAAAAAATTATCAGCTCATAACCAATTCAGGTCATACCGAATTTAGATGATATTTTTTAAAAATGATGTGTTTTCAGTCACTAAGGTAACAAATTATATCTGAGCTGAATAGGTCAAGATCTAATTACTCTTCAGTTTCAGTTAGCACATTATTTGTAATAATTTGTAAAAAACGAGATCAAATTAAAAAAAAAAGGTAAGAGAGATCGAAACTATAATTTTAACTCCTGAGAGGACAGGAGTGCGACGCTGGTTGAGCACACCTTTAAAAAGCCATAAAGTTCTTATTACAATGAGTGCTTAATGGTGGTCGTACACCTCGTAGTTTTTAAAATACAGAGCTTTTTGCGAAACACATCACCGTGTAACTCCGAAATGGCTGAGATTCTTCCTTCCTGCCATTCAATATTTTATTTGCCTACATGAGTACTATCACCACCTGCCCTATGGACCACCATGTCGAAAACACCGTGTATAGAAAAGCCCAAACTCTGTCTGTTTCGCAGATAAATCCCAGCATACTTTACCCTGTGGTTACGTCTGCAGTAGTAGTGCCTCTACAATACAACAAGTAACTAAATCAAACGTCGTTTCGCAATCACTAGATAGTTCTATACACAAGGATTTTACCAATAATTCCAAAAAAAGCTTTGTGCTGGAAGATGAACATTAAAAATGCATCCGCTATATTTTTATGCCTATACAAGAAAATTTGAAGCAAAAAATGGGGCGTTTGCGCCGGTATTCCTATCTATTGTAAGACCTATTCTTACATATGGGATATTGGTACGTTGGAGTTCACTAGAAATAGTAACCGTCTGAATAGTTTTACTATAATACTTACCTAAAGTCAGCTGCAGTAATGGCGACTATGTTAACTAACCTTACGCTTGATATTCATGGTAAATATATAGCTGCCAATAGTGCTCTAAGACTAAAAGAGTCACGTTTCAGGGTAACCGTAGACCAAGGTCAGAGCAGGATACTTAGAATCTGCCCCAAAGCTCAATTTACAGAAAGGCTTCTAAATAGTGGCGTAGATAAGAATTCAGGGGCCCACCCGCGAAATTTTTAAGGGCCCTTTTTAAATATGCATTTAAAAATCGATGTCACAATTAGTAACTCCTCAGGTATAGTCGATACTGTACTTTGTAAATCCTCTCTAGTGAAATTTTTTTTTATTTATTATAAAATTCTATCTTATGTGAAAAATATGCGATTTGAATTTTATCAAAATCGGTAGAATAGATCTTGATATATCTTGTACGCCAGTTTGAAAAACGTAGTTTCGGAGATGAGTTTTGAAATAGTTAACCGCTTAAAATAATGTTCAAAGTATAAACAATTTATCTAGAAAATCTCAAGATGGTGTAACCCCTTAAGCAATAAGCATTATTTTTTTTAGAAATTTACAGAAAATGTTTCTGAAGAATTTTTATTCAGTCTTCGTGGCCGACTAAAAAAAAATTGTCAGGAAATTTCTAAGAAAAATCGAAGGCTTATTTACATCAAGTCTCGTTAATTTCATATTGGAATTGGAGCATACATTCATGTATATACTATACCTACTGCATTCCTCTATAATACATACATATTATATCACCCTAGAAAAACATCCAACTTAAACAATCCAACCAACGTATTTTTCTTATTTCAGGATATTTTAAAGAAAATTCTCAGAGAACTTGTATGCAGAGAGCAATGTGTGTAGTCGCAGTGGCATGCCTGAGAAGGTGTCGTACGGGATCTGCTAACAAATCCCAGAAAGCAATAGTCTGGCACAATAATATTGTACTACAATCCAAGCATAGTCATGCGATATTATTGCGTTATATAATGTTTTGTAAAATCCTGGAATTCTATGAAACTTTTAGCTAACAGCTATAGGCCATTAAATTTTGGTGCCCCCCTCCCCCACGCCCGGCTGATGGGTTCTGCAGGCACCTTACTTACGCCACTGCTTCTGCTCTAGAATCGCTAGTAAGGAGGAATGGAAGGATAATCACGTCACAGCTGATTCCAATAAATATATATCTTATAGACTGTTCAAAAATGATTACAGGGATTTGGAGCAGAGATATTATGACTTAATTTGTCAAATTACCACAGTGTCTTTTAAGTGGAGACTCTATAAGACAATGAATTCAAATACTATAAGATCGCGTCTAATCCATCGCGACCGTAACAATCTATTGAGGCTAGCTCTAGTTGCCCCAGCTATACTCAACAAATTATCTGCAGTAATACATATATAACCAACCTCATGAAGGGCTGAGTGTGGCAGATCTTTGCTATATAGCAAGTTAGCACAATATAGTCCAGTCAAATAAACCACAAAAATTCTAAAATGGAATTTAATTTATTTCAGGCTGCAATTTTGAGGCTTGGTATAGGGTTTTTAATGTGTATACATTTACAGTTGTTCGACTCTAGCTTGCTCCAAACTTCATACAGAATACTAAGCGCAATGTTATCGCAGTAAGTACGTGTTTGGGCAATTGAGTGATATCAAGTGCTGCTAAGGAACTTCTGTATCAGTCAGTCAGTCAGTCAGCAAATGGAACACAAGTTCATCATAATAAAGTTATTAGTTAAGGAACTAAGTACTATTGTTTTTATTGAACACGTTAGCACATATAATATAGGCTAGTCCTGGCAGTATTCCCAAAAATGCGGCGTCCTAGGACCAAAACAAAGGGATAAAAGAAAAAAAAAACCCCGGATCGGAGGTAGTAATATTATTAAGAATTTTAAAACTGCTATTTTATTCAAAATATGATTATAAAAAAAAAAAGTCTATGATAACCAGCCTCTATTTCGTAAGGGCTCGTCAGGTAAAGCAAGAGAAGTTAATATGTAATAGATTATTTTCAATTTTCAATTCTGCAACATTTTGGTTCAAGAGCTAGAAAACCAAAGAAGAAGTTCTTGGAGATTATATGGCTTTTGTGTACCATATACATGTAACTCTAGGACGATTGAGAATTGCATAAAGTCTGACTTATCATATTTCTTGAGATATTAGCTGAAATCCGCCTGTACATATTAAGTTAAAACAAAACTTATGTATTTTGATCGAACTAATTGTTCCTTTTAGTCTAATATTATATTCCACGTTTTATTGAAGACTTGGGGTTTGTTTACGGATAATACATTAAACTAGAGAAAACACGATTCATAAAACTAGAAAAAGTTAATCTTTACAATACAGTTATCACAAAGATTTTGTCGAGAGGAAGGGGCTATTTTCTACCATGCAGTGACTTATTGAACAGTTTCCCTCACTAGGAAGTGATTTTGTGGCTGTATTTTTATTCGACATAATCTAAAATCATCGGATAATTTAAATGCTAAAATCTAATCTAATCTAAAGTCATCGGATAATTTAAATGCATATATATAAGTCTGAAATGAAATATAAATAAATTCTAAAACACCAGAAGAATAAGCGGACGGATCACAAATAAAGATAAATAAATAAAGATATGTAGATAGAAAGTACTAAAAAAACATTTAACTAATCCTGATATTTTTTTTTTAATATCTATGCAACTGAATTTACCGTATTATAAATAGATTTATGTATGTTTTTTTTTACAATTTATTATTATTAAAACGATTTCCAAGTCCTCTCAAGGCGAAATATTTTCGGAAGTTGTCAAACTACTTTAAAATTATAATCATGGTTTAAATCATTTAAAAAGCTAGAAGTCCTTGATCTTCGTGTGCTGCTTTAAGTAATAATTCAATGAAGGGAATATAAAAAATCGGGAATTACAAATATTGATATTCCTATGTTATATCACAAGCAGTAGCACCATCTCAATAATCTATGTGCATCGATCCTTGAGTAGCTTGGAATTATTAGTGTTAACCTTCCTCATGAAATACCCATTGTCAAAAATTCGTGTACTAAGGTCAGAAATTATTTTCTCGAGATTCTGTCAGCTTGCTAAGTGCAGTTGCCAAACGGCGTCAATTTTGTTTACCTGGCTATGAATACTCTAAATTGACATAAGGCAATCCGATTTTCTGGTTGATCTGCCCATGCTATGTAACTCTGTATATATGGCAAGTTTAATTTGATGGCTTCTCTTATCTGATTAAATTTTTATCAAGCCGGCAAAGGTAAATTGCTTCTCAGCAGGTTTTACTTGTCAATGCTATCTTACCTGAGCGCTGAGTCAATAAATTTCTAGTTGCCGAGTTTTTATGGAAACTTTCAGCGATATTAATGCAACACACCGTCAGGTTTCTTTCCATTTAGGCGTTTGCATAATGCTGTATTTAATATAATGGGATATGAGGCGCCATAAGACAGCATTCCATCGTTAAATACTTACGAGGCAGTTAAAATTACATATTAGATATTTTCACTCCACACAAGAAACATAAAAACTCCCAAAACTTTTTTATGCAAAATCAATGGTTTTAATCCTTGCCGAATTGCATTTGTATGAAGAGATTGCAACTTAATAGATCAGTGTGATGCGAAAGAATATATTAATAAAGTTACGAGTAGGGTAAAACTAGGAGCATCTCACATTGCACCTCGTATTTTCTCTAGATTACTAATGCCTATGTATAGTAAGGCATCTGGACCGCATTGATTCCGGTATTTACCTTCTTTCTACATAAGAACGGTTTTAAATTATGCTTTTTTGGTACATCTATACATCTAAAGGTTGGATCCACATTTATAGAAACCCGTAACATAATAATCCAACACATTCAAAACTCATTATTAAGGAAACTCGGGAGATTATCTTGCGGCTAATAGGAATTTCGGCTTTAAGTTAGTACATGATAGCCGACGAACGTTACAATACTGATTCTTATGTGTACACTAGAGCAAGTGAAATTGAAAGTTGCAAAGTTACAAAATGCTTTAATATTCACTATAACTGATGGAGAAGGCGTTGAACTATAGAGTAAAAATTTTGTGCACGGCGTTCTCCAAGGTAGAAAATTAACATATTCGGGAAAAACTTCAATAAAAAGTTTGTAGATTTGCATATTTTTTACGTATGCTGGCAAAATGGTTAATCTTAAACATTTCAAATATACCGACGAGTTATAACGGTTGATTATTATGATTCAACCGTTCTAGGAAGAACTTGAACGATCAAACTTGCATATTCTCAAGGCAGGTGGCTATTTCTTACTATCATCCATTTATCATATCGCCAAAATTGCTCATAGATGAAAATTATTGCTACTTTCCTATTTATGGGTTTGGTTTAATACTTTCGATTGCAATCACAAAAAATATATTTTGTTTGATTGCGTGAAATTATAAAGAAAGATATTTGTTGTTGTAAAAGCCTAGTTAACATTATGCTGATTGACCAGCGCTGGTGCTTCATCAGCTGGAATCAGCACATCAGAAGCACAGTGTCAACATCTTATACTATCAGTATCTCACAAGTATACTGATTTTACCAGCATCGAGAAAGTCAAACTTTAACTTATACAGCAGCAAATTAGCATAATGTCAACTAGGCTTAAGCTAAATATTAAACTTTGATTTCTGACCAATTTGTCAGTCGTTCTGTCTGCTTCTTTCCATCGTAAATAGTAGGTTTCACGTTCATTTATTAAACCAGGATTAAAATCATTAAAAAAGGTTTCGGTTATTAAAAATAAAAATGAAAAAAGCACAGAACATGAAATGTAACAAAAATACAAAGATATTTACTTAAGGTTGGGAAAACTCTCAAAACATTATAAATTAAGAGCTAAAGATAATTCAAATCCTGTGACCCACCCTCCATGCAGAGTGCCGTTAAAATTAAGGCCCAGACTTGAATAAAAGCTAAAGGAATTAGAAAATCAAGCAATTATATCTAAAGTCTTTGAGGCTCATCATTTATTTATAATTAAAAAGTAAAAAAGCTGGAATTGGTCTAAGACCAATTCTTATGATACCCTATGAATGCGCGTATGAAATTTCGTATGGTCACACATCTGTGCAATTTTGATTTTTGAAGTGGTTTTTCGCATATATTTTCTTATTCTAAACAAGTTTTTAGTACCTACATTAAAAATGTACCTACCTACATTAAAAATGTCGGTCCAAATCTCCAAATATTTACATGAACACGGTCTTGTTCATGAACATCAATCTGGCTTTCGCCCTGGTCACAGTTGCTAGACAGCGCTATTAAGTGTCTCTGAAGATATTCGACGGGCAATTGATGCCGGTAATATTACTATTTTAGTTTTGTTTGACTTTTCCAAGGCGTTTGATGTAGTCGATCACAATCTTCTTTGTAAGAAGTTAATTACAAAATTTAATTTTTCAATTATCTTACTGATAGATTTCAGAGTGTTTTCTGCAATGGTTCTTCTTCGTCTCTTATGCGAGTTGGTTCTGGTGTGCCCCAAGGATCGATTTTTGGTCCTTTACTTTTCTCGTTGTTCATTAATGATATCTTCGAGTGTGTTACACATAGGAAGCTTCACTTATATGCTGATGATGCTCAGCTATACCTGTCAAGGCGGCTTGGTCTTATTGAAGATGGCACTAGTTGCATTAATGACGACTTACTAAGCATTTTTCGTTGGACTGTGGTCAATGCCATGAAGCTTAATGCCAGTAAACCTAACTGTTTGTTAATTAGCAGAACCAATACTGACACTACTGGCTTCTCTCCTGTCATGATCGGAGAGGAAGTTATTCCTTTTGTAGAGACTGCTCGCAATCTTGGAGTTATATTTAACAATACTCTAACCTGGGATAATCATATCTCGGCTGTAATTCGAAAAGTCTATGGTTCTTTACGCTCTCTGTGGGCCTCCAGTCACTTTACACCTACTGCAACAAGATTATTTTTATGCCGATCTCTCCTTGTTCCTGTGCTCATCTTCGGGTGTGAAGTGTATGGCCATCTTGATTACAATAATTCGCATAAACTTCAGATGGTTTTTAATGCAATGATCAGATACATATTTAATCTGCGTAGATTTGACCACGTGTCGCCCTTTAGTAACTCTGTATTTGGTTGTGGCCTTTTCTGCTATTTGGATTATCGGTGTCTTGTTGTCCTGGTCAAGTTAATGAAATTTCGCTGTCCAGCATACTTGTTTCGCATTCTCAATTTCGGAAATTCTAACAGAAATAGCAATTTAATATTGCCCAGATTTTCCTACTTAACTTCCCAGCGCCTGTTCTTCGTTCATACAATCAAGCTTTGGAACTCCTTACCTGCTTCTATTAAGCGATCCGTCTGGGCAGGCTCGCTCTTCTCGATCAGGAGACTCATTATGGAACATCTTAGGTCCTCAGAATTACGCGCATTTTAATTATGTGATTTTGTTTATGTTCGGTCAAGTCACTCAGCAGTTTAACTGAGATTTAATAGTGTAGTATGGATTAGCAATGTTATGCACTATTTTGTAAACACTTTTTCTGAATCTGAATTATGTACTTAATTCTAGTTGTTTCCTTTGTATTATACAGACCAATGCAATGTATTTAAAGTAGCTTTAAACCTCTCTATTACATAGGCACTTGTATTATTTTATTTTTTTCTAAACATGTACCAACTAAAAGATCTTGTATCTTACTGGTGCATTGCCATGAATATATATGTATAGTGTTGTAGTTATATATATATATAATAAATTGAAATTGAAATTGAAATTGAAAATTGAACTGATCGATTTTATAGTATCTGTAATAAACATAAATTTTTATAAAGTAACACCAAGAACGTAGCCCGTAGCCCAATTTAGTCCATTTTTGAAATTTTTTTGCTATTACTATAAAAACATGGTGTACCAAATTTCAGCTCTCTATGTTATCGCGTTCTCAGGCAGTGTTCAAATACATAGTGGAAAACGAAATTTTTGTATGACAACCCCACGAAGGAGTTGCCCGATTTGTCTCATTTTCGAACTTAATTTTACTTTTTTTTAAAGTCCGTGTACAAGATTTTAGCTTTCTAAGTGAATGCGTTCTCGAGTTATCGTGCGCACAGACGGATGGACAGACGTACGGACGGACGAACGAACGGACATGCAAAAATCAAAATAACCTTTAATATTATCCTCCAATCTATTTTGATCTGCCATCATTATTTTGAGGTATTACAAACTTAGTATACCCTTTAGATTGCATCTAGGCTATAAAAAGTCAGAGGGATCGTAAGGACTCTATCTCGATTCGAAAGAGCTGAATAAATGCGTAAACCGCGATTTTTATATAGTATGATACCTTTTTTGGAAGATTTCATCTCAAAGCTGCCATGAAGTAAATATTTCACGGTCTTAGATCTAAAGAGGGTTTCTAATAAATTAAGTTAAATTTACGATCTCGACAGCTGACAAAATTTAGCACTCCATTTAATTATTACTATTTAATCGTCTTGCATTCGGTATAAATTGCGGAGCAGAAGTATTTCAAAAGTACAATTTAGAAATATTCGGAAATATTCCAAGTGTTCCCATCTACATAGATGATATTCTAATATCAGGTAACACAATTGAAGAGCTCGACTCACGCCTTAAACCTGTATTAGAAACAGCAAAAAGATATAACGCACATAAAGTGTGAAATATTTACATAGGTTTCATTGTTTTTTTTTTTTTGAAAAAAGAATTACTCCTAATCCAGAAAGGATCAGAGAAATAAAAACTTTACGCGATCCTAAGGATAGAGAGGAACTTCAAAAATTCTTAAGAGTTGTAAATATCCTGAGAATGTTTATAACAAACATGTCACAATCTACCTCCCAGCTAAGATCCTTACTGAAAAGTGATATGCCTGCCTTATCACTCACAGGCAGTTGACAAGCTCAAAGAGCTTATTAAAAATTCGACTTCCTTGAAACCCTTTAATGAAAATTAGCCCCGGAAAATCCAAACAGATGTATATCAGAGTGGCCTAGGAAGCTGTCTTTATCAAGATGATTCTTGAGTTAGTACTTTCGCGTAAAGAACTCTAACAGAAACAGAGCAAAGTACTCCAATGTCTCAGTAAAAAATGACTAGTAGAATTTGACTTATCAAGAAACTATCAGAAAACAGATATTGATGAAGAAGAAACTAACCTTAACGACTTAGTGCATAGCGTCAATATATCTGATCCGAGTTTCGAAAGTTCAGGACATAACTATTATAAACACAAAAATGATATCTATCATGAAGATAATATTTTGTTCCTAAACGATAGAATTATAATAGCCTTAATTTTAAGGACAGATATTTTACAAAGCTTGCAAAGTCATATGTCAGAGTAACAAAAACTAAAAAGAGGTCAAAAGAATTATTTTATTGGGCTAATATTGATCGCGACATAGAAAATTTAGTTTCAAAATGTAACATATGCGAACGATTTACGCCAAATAATGTTAAAGAACCAATGATACCGCACGAATTTTCCCCATTGCCATTTCAAAAACTAGGATGTGACATTTCAGAATGCAAAAGAACAAATTATATATATATGCACAATAAAAATTCTAAGAAAATCATTAGTTGTTGGAAAGAAATTTTTGCAATCTTGGGGATACCTAGTTTAGTAATAGCAGATAACGTACCTTTCACTTCATATGAGTGTAAGTCCATTGCCAAGTCGTGGAATTTTGAAAATATTACTAGTAGTCTAAACCCCAAATCAAATGGATTGGCTAAAAGGGTAGTAGGAATAGTAAAAAAATCGGCCAAATGCGAGTCGGATTCGCACAAGATTTAGCACTATGTACTTTATAGATCGAGCAAACACAAAAGTTTATTGTATGGGGACCCCCTTTAATTTTATTTTATTTTCATTATTTGATGTTATTACTCACTATGAAAATATCATGTGTTTACTTATTACAGTTCAAGAGATACAGCGATTGTTAAGGTCGAGCAAAAAACACAGAAAAAATCATTTTCCTTGTATGGAGGCCCCTTTAATGTTAATTTAATTTTTACTGTTATAGCGGCAATAGAAATACACACTCTGAGAAAATTTCAACTGTCTACCTATTACGGATCATTAGATACAGCCAACAGACAGACAGACGGACGGACGGACAGCAGAGGCTTAGTAATAGGGTCACGTTAGCACTCTTTGGGATGGAACCCTAAAATAATCTTCGATAAATGGCTGAGTGAGGATGATAGAATGATACTGGAGTACTCGCCAAGTCAATTACTAATGAATAGGAGAATGCGCATTTTACTTCCTACTAACGCAAAACTCTTTCAGTCTAAGTCGTCGTCGAGAGATAGCTTACGCGTAAGGCGAATTTTTGTAACGAGACATCGCAGGACTCTGCGCGAATGTTTCATAACCTTAAAGTATTATAATCAAGGCTTTATTGCCCAAGAAACCATCTCGCGATGTCTGTTTTGGTTGCACGATTTCTCGAGAGGAGTTTTTCGAATTCAAGTCAATTTGAATTTCTCAGGAGCTATCGCTTGGTCAGCTGTGTGAAAATATGGATTGGTGGGGAAAATTAATTCTGTGTGTACATGCAAAATCGGCATTGTGGAATCATATATTGAAAGAT
Organism: Dioctria rufipes; assembly: GCA_963924295.1. Classification (NCBI taxonomy): domain Eukaryota; kingdom Metazoa; phylum Arthropoda; class Insecta; order Diptera; family Asilidae; genus Dioctria; species Dioctria rufipes. The sequence goes on from OZ002741.1 coordinate 115,431,936, forward strand.
GACGCGACGCGAATTTTCGCTTCTAAATGTAACCAGGTCATCATAAGATAATAAGCGATGACTCGGTCGCATGGTATCGTCTATTTTCGGGGGATGAAAGTTCTTCTGAAATCTCTCACAATGTAACCACAGCCAAAGAGAAAGACCCAAATCACGTAAGGTTATTATGATAGAACAGCCAAGGAACGAGTTGATTTTAATATACTTGATCACGTTTGGGTAAAACTAGGTAAACGTTGGATACAGGGAAATATTATTGAAAAAGGTATAACGCCAAGGTCATATCTAGTTAACACTGATGTGGTCTAGAATTGACAAGTAAAAGTTTTCACATCAGACAATGGAATTCCACAATGGTTAGTGTAAGAAATGAATAGACATTCTTAATATATATGCTTTAAATTTTTTAATTTCAGAATTTTTGGCAGAGATTTAACGTCGTATTTTTAAGCTGAAATTATTAAAAGTAAACAGGGAAATAATTGAAATAATTAATTCTTACAGTATAAAAAAAGGAGTTGAGCAGTTGTTGTATAATTTGTACCTATATGAATGGCAATGTAGCTTTAATATATATGTAACTACAATAATCAATCCTGTAAGTACTGTGATTGTATTAAGAATATTTGAGAGCTAAGAGTCATCCCGAACTATTGTTGCTGGATAGATCTCGGTAAAGAAGCAGAATAAAAAACATTTTAATTTCAAGTTGACCGCATGGTTGTTTAATTTCGATGGTATCTATACTGTCTACAGCTCTGCAGTTCGATCTGGCTATTTTTAATCAGGTTGCAGCAAAAGCCAAAAAGAAGAGTTACATTTTCGCAGTTCAGCTAAAAACATAAATAATTACTTATGAACATATGTTTGGAATTTTTTTAACGGATATCAAAATATCCGTACAGATCCTAATGGCCGGTTTCACAGTCAAGACTTAAGCCACAGCGATGGTTTAAGCCAAGGCTTAATAAATATTTCGGTTTCACAGTCAAGGCTTAAGTGATATCAGTGGATTGAGGAAAGCTTGACTTAAGCCCGTCATCTCGAAGGCTTAAGCCTCAGATGTTACTGTGAAAGACATAGGAAATTATTGCTAAATATGTATTTTGCCTAAATATTATAATTTCTGTTATTAAACGAACGTGCATATTTCAAAAGTTATAATTTAAAACTAAATTGCAATTTTCCAAGCAAAAAATAGTTGTCTAGTTAGCAGTTTTGAGTACTGTCTCGCAACTATTGCCAGCATTCCATTTGACGTTTTAGGAAGAAACCAAACAGTTTAAAACAAAAATGAGTTACTTATTTGATGCAGAGAATATAAGCGATGAGGAAATGTATAATATAATATCGGAAAGTGTGACCCATGAAAATATTATATGAAGGCACCCGCAACATTTCAAGAAATGGGATGACGTTGATTTTTATTCTCGGTTGCGACTGTAGACACATTCGGCTATGAAGGTTTACGTTGTCGAAACATTCTGCAACAATGGATTTCGGGTTTGATATTCTTCCAGATAAAAACTACAACAAACTGGTAAATAAAAAGTTCTTCTTTCGGTTGGTTTTTAATCCACAATGGCAATTTTCCTTTACAAAAATTCACAATTACAGCAGTGCTGACAACTTAAAAATCTTCATCTGCGGCTTAACTAAGCCACAGCTTACCCAGTACTGTGAAACAAATAGGCTTAAGTTCAGTTCAGAGCTTAAGCCACATCCGTGGCTTAGCTATGCTCTGGCTTAAGCCTGGAGTGTGAAACCAATCATAAGAGTAGCAAAAGGAAAAACGAGTATTTTGATATTGAATCTTTTTGGAGTACCCGATACAGGAAGGTATTTTTATCACGTATGTTAATTTAGTTATTAATTAATTTCCTTTATGTTTCTTTGCTAATAGGTATTAGTGCTCGACTGATATACAGAATGATTAGATCAGATACATAGGATGTGTGGATGGATGAAATGGATAAATCGGATAACTAGCCTATGATAATAAGTAAGTTATATAGGGTAGATGTAACTACTTGTAAAATTGTGTGCCTAGATGTGTATTGATACGGCAATCCCCAATAGAATGTGGACACAGAACACTACTCCCCTTACTTGCGATCTTAAATCCCTTATCATGAAATTAAAATCTCCCAAAGATCATGTTTCAAAAAATCTTTTAAAATTACCTAACAATTGTAAAGAGAAAAAATCGAAGATTAAACCAAAATGTTTTGCTTCAGAATGAGTTTCAAACATAAAAAGAAAAATGTTTGAAAAAAAAACGGAAATATGTATATACAGTGTATAAATAAAGTATGCGATATCTGGTGCAATATTGCTACTTCCATCAGTTCGATCATTCCAAATCGGAACAGTCATTTCAATTACTTTTGTAATTAGTTTACCATTTAAAAACTGTTTGTTCTGTAAATCGTATATTTTTATAGTGTCAGTTAACTAATACCTATAAATATAATAAGTATAAGCTTAAATACCCACAATAGTGTGTAAGGACACAAAACCTTAATTTACAAGGTTGAAGGTTTGGAGTTGACGAAGGAACTTGATACGTGATAACTTATTTTGAAGCGAAAGCATTGGATTTCTCAAATCCATTACGGAAAACTGATATTGATGATGACGTGCTTTTTGAAAGTTCAAAAGAGAGGAAATGTTATGAACCGTTGGAAAGACCCAACGGATAAATATCTCATCATCAATGTCTATAGGGTGATTCATAAAATCTATAATACATCCTACTTCCCACATGAAGAATTTTATGCTCCATCTACAATGCATGGTAAAACGGGATTGTCGAAACGATATGGATTTTTGTGTTTGCTTCTCAATCTTGCATTTTTAGATTTATGCTTGCGAAAATGTTCCTTCTTTCTCCTTCATTTGAAGATGACGACATGAGCACGAGCTTGTAAGCAGTAGTCAATCAGCAAAACCGATGTATAGGTAGTAATACCTCATGTATATTCAGCATAATTTAGAACGGTGAATATAGAACAAAACACCTGTACGTTAGAGCTTGCACTTTCAGTTCAGTCTTAAGAAAAAAGTTTTATATTAATCGATTTGTTCTACTGCACTGTACACAATTTATTAGTATATTATATTATAGTATAAATTATTGAGATGAATTCCTGTGAATTCCGCAATTAAACCGATAAAGCAATTACATTTATTATAATTGACAGATCAACAGCGTTTTACTTTGTCAGCTTACCACTACTTACATATTTCATGTATTTATGCGTTATTCAGCAAACGATTTCATTTTGACGATGCCATTTTACACGCATTCTAGAAGAGGCAGTAGGGTAGGGAGTGTCAGAACAAACGTTGATAAGGACAGCCCAAGAAATTAATTGGCATACTTCATTCTACTTATTTTTACAGCACCCTTGTATATTATTCGAATTAAAATGTTAAGGATATCCGAATTTTAACACAGTTTTTTTCTCTCTGTTCGTTGCGCATTACTTTTAGTCCTTTCAGGAACAATTTTATACACTGGGCTCAGGATCTCACGGGATAGCGTGTACTGGACAAAAAGGGAACCTAGTTCTCCCAATACTCAAGTTAAGTTTATGTTAATTTGTCTCCCTTCTTATTAACATTAGCTTTTCACGTCGAGTTTAGGAATTTCAAAGCCTTCAGTTTAAAATGACGTATAATACTCTTCACTCGAAATGCAACACCATTTGCGAATTTTGTATTTTTTCATAACCCTCCATGGACCGAACTAGAGACATATAATACGATGGAACAAGGGGGCTAAAATGTGTCGACTATAATTGACAACTTTTTATTGCATTTTCCGCTTTTTCAAGAAGTTTCCATAATTAAAATAAAAACAAACAAAAAATGAAGATAAAAAATATCTAGGTATTATAAAAGTATGCAAAGATATTATATTGCAATCTGAATAGCTAATAGCACATATAGCATCTGCCTTTTCCTTACTTAGTTGAAGTTTAGGGTATTGGCGTCCCTACAGATTTTATAATATTATCTCCAAGAATACATTACGTTGCAAGAACGTGTAAGATTATTAAAAGCTATAGGCACGGAACCGGAGTTTGTCTGCGTACAGTCTGAACTGCGTTTTTTCTTAGTAGGGAAATCGCGTGTTGCGGACCTTTAACAATCAGCAACAATGTCATTACGTTATCAGAAATAGTAGTGATCGTTTAAGGTTTTCAAAAACTGTAATGATAGTCAATAATGATGTTATCCGGATTTTCCGATATCAGGCATCATTAGGTCTGTTCGCGTACTTTTTCAAGTAAAAACATGAAAAACGTCAAAATGTATGATAAAGAGTGAAATTCAGAGTGACACTCACAAAGTACGCGAACGGCTTCGAGTAAAAACTTGCAAATATTTGGGATCTGTAATAACGATGTGAAATTTTCCCAGCACATAGTACAATAAACAAATTTAATTTACAACTTTGAATTCGTTGAAATGTTCTTGGAGAACATTCTACTTCTACTGGAGGAGGAGTAACAGGTTTTTCCATTTTTTTAAAACTAAAAACTTAAAAAATAACTGGAAACTTTAAAAATAACTGAAAACCGGCGACGATCTGTCAAAACTGACACTTTCGAAGTTTTTACTCGACGATTTTTCTCGAGCTAAATCAAGTGATAAATTGCACGCATTTTCTCTCTCAATTTTCGAGTGAGCGAACGCCTTCGAGTAAAAACTTGCAAAAACTTTTACACGTTTGTACTTTCAAGCTAGTACACGAACAGACCTATTACTGGCACATAGTGCGGATACTGTCATTTATAATGATAGTGTATAGTGTGCATCTCATTACTCACTTCATTTCTCAGTTCGCTTCCAATTTTTAGAAAAGTATAATACAAGTAGAAGATTGATAGTAATAATGACAACGAGTTTTTTGTACTTCATCTCCTGCGGGGGAAACTGAGTGACTAAAAAAAGAGAGGGAACGTCTTTGGCCCTTCATTGAAACCTTTGAAAGCCTATCGGAACTGTGGAATCCAAATAAACGTGCACAGGTTAAAAGGAAAATAATCACCATCCGGCGTAATTATTTATCTAAGATTTTTAGCTACGATGATAGTAAACCGTCCCTCTACTCCACCCTCTCAAGGTGCTAGTTATAAAGCAAGTGTGAAAGTAAAAACACTGGAACAAAATTCCTAATTTTTTTAAATATTTTAACGCTTTTCCCGCCAAAATGCCTGATAACTGTTACATTTTCAAGCAAACCTCAGAATGTTATATACAACGGGTTTTGAGACAAACCTGTTTTTATGATGCATAATTTCATTAATTTTGACTGACGATAGGAATTACGTTTAAATGATGGCGGGAAAGTTGTTAGAGTAAAAAAAAAATTCAATTTTTTCACTTTGACTTCCTATAACTAGCGCCTTGAGGGGAATGGAGTCATGGTTAGACATTCGTTGAAGAACTTATACGGATTATTATCATCTGAGCACCTTCGAAGATCGTATTACAAGGAAGTTACGTGGTGTTTTGGGAAAAGCTAGCATATTTTCTTAATCTACGCAATGCTTGAGACTGCTCCTCCCCCGGGTTTTATAAGTCTTGTTTTTGTTCCTAATGCTTTTCAAATCAATTTTCATATTCCTGTTGATTTATTTCGAATAACGGGCTCTAAATAGCTTGGTTATCTTGATTGACTCGTAGTCGTAGTGATAGGAATCGGCATTAAATATTCCCAGATTTTTTTTACTCCGCACAATTTCTGCATTTTTACTGTATTGAAGTACTTGAACTTTAGTCAAAGATAACCTAATATTAAGAAGATAGGATACAGCCGAAAAGAATTTGGAAATTTTTCGTGTTTTTTAGACCCACACAGGTAATGTCTTATACTTTCGCCTTTTGCATGAAGGGGGGAAAAGAACTTGGCTATGTACTATTGTTGTGCAACTGAGACAACGAGTAAAAACAAAAATCGGGAGAGCGTAGGATTACCCGAACTACAAAATCTTATTGAATACCTCTATTTTTTAAGAAAAAGGTAAATTTTGCTTTAGTCAAGGTGCGGAAAGGAGATAGAAAATTCCTCTCAAATGAATTCTCATTTTTCCCAAAAATATCAGAGAATCCAGCATGAGTTTCTCTCATTTAATCTCTTCAGAGCAAAACGAATGTAAACATAAGCACGTGCTGTTCAAATATCATAGTATTGCAGCAACAAAATGTGTCCATTACAGTAACAACATGTGACTAAACTTTGTCAATATTTCATGAAAACCGGTTTTCACAAAAGCGCGGGAGCATTTTATTAGATTAAAGCGTGAAAACCGCCCTTTCTTTATTTTTTTACGAAAATTAATCATTTGCCATTCTGTTTTGTTGCACGCAATTTGCGCTTTCACATTTTTTATATTTATTCCTAAAAGTTTTAAAGAGAGTTTGATTTTTTTTATTTTTATTTTCTTTCTTCCTTCCTTTTTTGCCGTGCGCATTTTAAATGTAAAACAATCGGAAAACTCTTCTGTGTCCTAACTTGTCATTAAGATAATTTCGCTTTAGTACCCTCATAAAATTAATCTCTTTTAGCAGTACAACATCGGAATACTTTTCACGGTTTTGTAGCACTTTGCTTTGTGCTTAATGTTAAAATTATAGCAATGAAAGCTTTCCTGCGAGGATGCGTTAAAAAAGTAACACAAGATAAATAAACTTCTCGTTCGATGTTGACAGAGTAATGAAAGAAGACTTTCGGAACTAATGGCATTACTAGTAATGTTATTCTTACTTACCGTGTAGCATAAGACTGAATATCTCTGATGATTAGAATCGCATAACTACACACAATAATGCGACGAGTAGTGCAAAATAGTAAATTTTACTGACAGAAGGGAGTTTTTCCATAAATGCTACCATTTTCCGGTTGCCAAGTGTTAAAAAAAAAACAAAATATTGTTGCATGGTATCAGTGCATTGATTTTGTTAATATATATTATTGTTAATTTTTTTTTGTGTAGGTTACACCGTGTACCAAGTAGGAGCTACTTTATGTAAATCGACTTGTGTTTATGGGAATAATATTATTTTTCCAGCGAAACGACAATATTGATTTTTTATCATATCACAAAATGTATTCAATCATTGACACTAAATCGAAAGTTTTATTTTAGTAGAATAAAATCAAAATAACATACATATGCAACAGGAGTGGGCATGTTTTGACCCCCTTGGGTCATCTAGGGTTAAACATTTGAATTAGGTCAAAATCAAAGTTTATTTGAGCTGCTCTGCTCTTCCTACTTCAAAATTTTAGTCGCGCTATAAATTTAGCTTTGAGTGGAGCTTTGTGCACCACAAAAATGTTTAACATCATAGGTACTTGGGGAAATCTCTGGTCACGGAAAACCTAATGTGACATATGTTTCGCGTAAATGGATTTATTAAGACATTGGATATTTTTGTGTGGAGGGACTAGCGATCTATGGTGGAGTTCAACATTAAATCTGTGATTCTTAGCAAAGGTTGGAGTATTAATTATATGCGGTCTAAGGTGTTCCCATCATAGTGATATTAAATTTGGATGAGGTAGTTAGTTGATAGACCTTCGGATATTGAATATTTTTGATTTGCAGAGAAGTGTGCTGAACTGCGAAGTACCATTAGACAACTTTTTGAGCATCGGGGTATTGCAATGTTCAAACTTTGATTAGTTTCAGGAAACAGACCACTAATTTTGCCTCGGTTTGTTGATTCTTATAGACTTTCCGAGCTAGCGTTACATGTGTATAGTTTCACTACGTTTTGTTACTTAGGGGGGAAAAAAGCATCGAAAACGAGAATATAGTTTATTAGAAAACTACGGTCGAAAAGAGGACCTTATTGATCAAATATTGAAAAACTTATCCTTTTAAAAATAAAATGGTTTATATTTATATTAAACCTATATGTATTCTACAAAAGAAAAAAAATTCAAGGAAACTAATTCCTTTCTGCTACTATGACTTGTTCTTGCTTTACACGTTCCAAACTCGGATATATTTTCTGAAAAGTATAAATAAAATGGTTACCAAATTGAATGGATCGATGATTGCTAGCGTCGACCTTTCAAGTAATTTATTTTCCTGGGCCCCTTAAGGAATGAAATACTTAAGATTAACTGTGTCTAGCTATTTGAAATTCTGTTTTGTCTAGACGTAAGTTAGTGTTAGTATTTCGCTGAGGGGAATGAATCAAACTGAAATTTATGGTCAATATACCAAGAATAGCCTGGCCAGGTCTATAAATTCAAATGAAATATCGATCATATACGGTCCGTCTTAAGTTTACTACATGCAAACGGTTTACTAGAAGAGTTTGCATTAAGAAGAATTCGTGTCTGTGAATACGTGCTCAAAAGCACGGTCACCCGTTGTGTGCGTATGTCAAAATGTTGCAAAGAATTGCGACAAATACTGAACAAATTTATTTGTACCATGGACTTTTGCTTCGATGAATTTAATTTTTTATAAATATAATTTGAGATCTGAGTAAAATTGTTTACTCCTGCGTTCGTGAAGATTCTTTGTTAATCACAGCGGGATTGGCTTGAGGCTACATGTTTCCATATTCATATTTATGGTTATCAGCACGTAGGCACAACTATATTTTTGCACAGCATTTATGGCTCCCGCTGATAAAATTCGATAAATATTGATATACATACTTACTTAAGGTTAGAAATTAGACGACATTATCAAGCTTAGTGACCTTTGGGTACGTTCAAACTTGGAAAATCTATCCCATTTTATGTATCTTATGGAATGACTCAATAGTTATAAGCTCCAAACAGGTTAAATGTAACCGACAGCCTGAAATCGACTTCTAACTCATAAATGAACATGTACAATGGTGGTCAGTGATAATAAAAAAAAATGTAATCGATTAAATCTAAGCCCACATATGTATATAAGTACTTACTATCGGACCCCTGCGGCAAATCACGTCGATTGATATGATTAACCGATTGATGAGTGACTTTAACCAACCCAAACGTTTTTATTATACCTACTCGTGAGATTGAAGTAAATTATGGGGTCATTTATATCGCAATTAGTGCTATTGTGTTGGAAACAGTTAGTATTTAACTGCAAGTAGAGGAAAATCGTGTGCTTAATTAAATTGCAACTGGAGAGAAGCAATTATATTAAGAAAGCTGCAATATCTAGAAACCTCCACCAAAAATATATGCTATATAAATGCCAAAACCAAAAAGTTCTTTATTTTTTCTATCTCTGCATCTTTCCCTTTCATAATATTATGTAACTACCGCAGTTCAATAAAAGAGTTTGTATACCTATATTAATACTGAATTAATACGTAAAATGATAAAAGTGTGATAATGATTACTTTCAATAAAAAACATTTAGTTGAATATTTATATTTTTTGAACTTAGTGAACACAAAGCTCTTAAGTCCGTTCTATACTGCCAGGGCTTGGTTCCGGAAAGGGATTAACAATTATTGGGAAGTTTTTAATCCTTGTTTATAAGCTACTGTTTTGCTTGTCAAAAATTGAGGCAGAAAAAATTACATCCAAAACCTCTTTCAGGGAGAGCTTTATCCACTTATACAAAGCTCTTGGGAACTCATTTTAACCAGACGCTTTTAATTATACACGCTGTTGCGTCACGTCACAGTCAATTGAATTAAATATTATAACTTTTATCAATTATATAATTTTGGTTATCAATGTAGTTTCTGAAACATATAATTAGGAATATTTATTTTCTTATTTTTCTTATTTATATTGATTTAGTTAATAAGATAGTACACAGACTAGTCCAATTAAGATACTACCTTAAGAGTTAATTAGATAAAATAAATTAAAATAAAAGAAGAGAAGCAAAAACAAGTTCAAACGAAACAATAAGTAAGAAGTAAGAAATAAAAATTATACATTGCAAAAATAAAAAAAAATAAAATAAAAAAAAAATAGAAATTAAATTCTAAAATAAAAATATTAGGTAATAATAATAGCCAGAAACTAAATAAAAAAAAATAAAGTAAAAATAAAGTCAAAAATTCAGAAGTTCAGAGATATTATTCTAAGTACAAAATTTAAAAAGCAAAAACAAACAAAGAGTAAAAGATAAAAAATAAGGAAAATAAAATGTAAAGTAAAATAAGATGCAAAACAAAAAAATAGTGAAGATAAAAATGGTGAAAAATTATAGGAAAACTTGAGAAAAAAGAAAAATGGGCAAAGCAAAGCAAAAAAAACAAAAAGGAATGCAACAAGGAAAAAAAAGGAGCAAACCAAGCAATAAATAAAATAATAAAAAATAAAAAAGCTAATAAATCAAAAACAGCATAATCAACTTTATGATCAGTGTCCAATCTCGTTTAGGATTAATCTTTTAAATGTCAGAGGGCCCGAGCTGAAAATATCAATATTACAAAATCTGACATTGTAAGTCTTCTGAATTCGGTATAGCGGAGACTTCTCCCGTAGGTTAGTTCTAGAGAAGGGTAATCTGAAAGGAGTGTACTGTCTTGCGTATCTGGAAGGAATATTAATGCCAATTTTGGAAAGCAAATCAGGACAGTGCACATCGCCATTCAGAATTTTGTGTAAGAAAACTGTATCTAGATAAACGCGACGATGTTCTAAGGACAGAATGTTAAATCTAACTAATCTAGCATTGTACTCTAATTCACTATGTTCCAGTTTATACAGTAGTATTCTTGTGAATTTTCTCTGGACAGATTCAAGTTGATTACTGTAACAAGAGTAAAAAGGGTTCCAAATTTGGCATGCGTACTCTAGAGTGCTTCTCACCAATGAAACGTACAGACAAATAAAGGTAGAACTTGATTTAAATGATCTACATACTCGGAAAATGAAACCTATAAGACGATATGCTTTAGCTGTAATATGGTTTAAGTGAGTAGCAAAAAGAAGCTTGTCATCAAAAATAATACCCAAATCTTTAATTTCTTTGACATGAGTTAAAGGCAAATTGTTAATTTTGTACTGGAATGAGATAGCGTCACGCTTTCTTGAGAAAGTTATGCTCTTACATTTATTTATATTTAGCTCCAAATAATTATTCTTGCACCAGTTTTCGAGCCTTGAAATATCATCTTGGAGGCTCTCGCAATCATGAATGTCCGAAATAACTCTGAAAATTTTAGCGTCGTCGGCGTACAGTAAGGCGTCCGAAGTTATCACACCTGGTAAATCATTAATGTATATCAGGAATATAAAAGGGCCAAGAATAGTACCTTGAGGAACACCCGATGTTTGTTCAAAAGAATTGGATTGAGAACCGTTGAAAACAACTATGCCCGTCCTTTCTCTTAAGTATGATTGAAAAAAAAGAACAGCGTCCATATCAAAACCAATTTCGGACATTTTTATAAGACATTGACTGTGGCGTATCTTATCGAAAGCCTTGGCAAAGTCAGTGTATATGGAATCTACCTGTTTATTTTCGTCAAGAGCAGAAGCAATGGTATCAGTAAAAAGCGCCAAATTTGTAACCGTCGAGCGTCCAGGGAGGAATCCATGCTGCGAATTTGATAGGAAAGGCATAGTTTGGTGGAGAAGCTGATTATACATAGCTCTTTCAAAAATTAAAGCTAGCGCATTGGAAATGGATACTGGACGATAGTTAGTTACAAATCTAGGATCGCCTTCTTTATGGACTGGGGTGACGAAAACCCGTTTTAATGTTGGTGGAAAAACCTTTTTGACTATTGATAAATTAAATAAAGTACTTAACGGTTTCGCAAGGCTAGTAGAACATTTATAGTAAAAAAGGTTAGGTATGCCATCTGGTCCTGGGTTTTTGTTGCAATTAAGCTCATCCAATATATATTATATATTAATATATTTCTCTAATAGTCTTACAAATTAAAATCTTGTTATTAAATAGCCATTAGTTCAATTGCGTTTTATACAGTCCACAGCTCAATCACATGCAAAAAATTGTCGTCGTGACAAACATTATCTTATTTAACGCAAGATGAAATCTAGTAGGTATACTAAGTCTGTTTTGATTTTTTCATGTTCGTCTGTCCAGTCTCACGATAATTCGTGGGCGCGTTTACTTAAAGAGCAGAAATTTCGTACACGGTCTTTAAAAAGAATTAAAATTCGAAAATGGGACAAATCAGGATACTATTTCATAGGGTTGCCATACAAAAATCTCCTCTTTCACTATACATTTGGACATTGCATGACAACATAGATAGTGAAATTTTGTACGCGGAAATTTCATAATAGTAAATATAATTGCAAATATGGCCTAAAACTTTGCTTTTTACTTTATTTAACTTTTATTTTCATCTATGGTATAATATTATTGATTTTAGACCAATTATAAATTTTTGTCTTGTTAGTTATCATAAATTTGTTCGGTCAGCATGTGTCACATTTCGGTTTTTATATTACGGATGTTCCTTAAAGAAAATTTTGTTTTCACTATTTCCGTCAATTTATATTCCTTTATTTTGTTGCCTTTACTTCTAAATAAAAGAAAGTTACCGAAATCTGCAAATGAACGTAAATTTAATAAGACGAAAGAAAAAAGCTGGAATTGGTTTAAGACCAATTCTTACGATATCCTAGATGAATGCTCCTATGTAATTTCGTATGGTCACCCATCTGTGCAAGTGTGATTTTTGAAGTGGTTTTTCACATATATTTCTAGAATGGTTCGTTGAACAGAAGAAATGATTTCAACCAATTTCATAGGATTTCATATTCTGAAGAACCTTTTAGTGCAATAAAAATGAGTTTTCACAGTATACGTACAAATCCTAGGCAACACCAAGAAGGGGTAGCCCGATTTAGCTCATTTTTGAAACTATATTTGCTTCTTTTATGAAAATACCTTGCTACATGGTATCAACTCTCTACGTTGTGAAAAACGAAATGTTTGTATAGCTACCCTGCGAAGGAATTGGCATTTGGCTCCATTTTCGAACTTAAATTTACGTGTTTTAAAAAAAAAGACCATGTGCAAAATTTCAGGACTCCGTTTTCCTTGGATTACACGTATGATACATAGCCTTCTTCCTGAGAGAGTCTTTATAAAAGAATGCGTGATTTTATCATTCATACTCGTTATAAGAGAATTCGTAATCTGACAACTATGAAATCTCGTAAATAAAAAAAAACATTTTCGAAGCCAAGCTAAATCCAGATTTACCAACTAAAAAGTTGTGGTACAACATCTGGAAAATAGATATTGCTAGCAGGAACCCACACAAATTGATATTGATGTTATATATCTAAAATGAAGGACATTTTCATATATGTATACCTAAAATAAAATAAATTTCCATATAAACCTGATGAAAGGCAAAAAATAAAAATATGTATTCAATAAATTTTTCACATAAGCTAATCATGCTAAAATGAAACCAAAATTTCAGTTTTCAACCAAGCTGTATAGAAATAATTAAAACGACAAATGCTGAAGGAAAAAGTCAGTACAAATATCCAAAGTAAACAAGTAAAAAATTCATAACTGGACTAAGACCAATTCGTATGATACTTTAGATCAGTGGTTCCCAAACTTACTTGGAGAAAAAAATTACTCAACGTTCCTTGGGAATCTACATTCTATAAGCGAACAAACAGAAAGATATATATATATATGTTCCACCTACGTTTTTAAATATAGTAAAGAAAGATGTACCTAACACACTTTGAAGCTTGAAGTTATTTATTAAAATCAAAGAAAATTAATGTAACGAAAGATAATATGAAATTAAAAATTACGAATAGCATTATAAATAATCCTATTCAAAAGGATGAACCTGGTGCGCTGCTGTCGTTTTATTGAAAGAACGATATACAGTTTATTTTGTTGTAATGCGTCAAGATCGATGTTCCCATACCAATACTTGTTTCCTAAGACCTGTCAGCGGAGTTGGACGCCGATCGATTATAACTTGCATTTGGTGTGTTTATTTGGAAAATGTTTTCCTAAATCTTCTTATATTCTCTTCTTTCTTTATGATTTCACCCTTACCTTATTTTTATTCAACGCTCCCCTGGATCGTTTCATCGGCCCCCCCCCCCCAGGGGCTAGTATCGCTCACTTTGGGAATCACTGCCCTTGAATAATGCCGCATGAAATTTCGTAGAGTCACCCATCTGGGCAATTTTGACTTGTGAAGTGGTTTTTCGCATATATTCTAGAACGGTTGGTCGGACAGAAATAACGATTATTACCAATTTTATAGAATTTCGTATTCTGAAGAAGATTGTAGAACAATAAAAATGTCTAGAACTGATTTTTTCATAGTATACATAAAAATTCTAAATTTTTATATTGCAACACCAAGAAAGTGTTTCCCGATTTAGCCCATTTTTAAATTATATTTACTATTTTTATGAGAAAACTCTGTTCTACGTTGAAGCGTTCTCAGATAGTGTCCAAATATCTAGTGGAAAACAAAATTTTTGTATGGCAACCCTACTAAGGAGATACCCGATTTCTCCCATATTCGAACCAAACCTTACTTTTCTTGTATACGCGTTTTCGAGTTATGGACATGCAAAAATCAAAATAACTTTTAGTATTATATGTGGGTGTCCAATCCATTTTGCTCTACCACAATTATTTCTATGCGTTACAAACGGAATGACAAACTTAGTACTTATAGATTTCGTCTAGGGTATCAAAATAAATCAAAACATTAATCTTATCTTTAGTAAGATTTGTAGCGAAAAATACAATATATATGGACATACGTGCATACATATTACAAAAAAAAAAAAAAAAATTTCGCGCCGCATAAATACATTAATGTATATGCGCGCCGCGATTTCAAACGGCGGGACGATGGCTGATGTTTATTTAGGGATAGGATTACATTTTTAAGCCACTGTTCGTCGCGAAAATTTTCTGGACAAGTTTAAACAAGTCCTGAACAGAAATGCTAAAAGTTTTCTCATAGTAAAAAGTGCAAATTACGCATTTTCTACCCTGAACGACGGGATTTGATTTGATCACCGTAAAGGGTGATTAAGTTTGAGTTGTACGTCGGGTTTTGATCGAAGCAGTCACACGAATTTTGAGCCAGTTTTAGGTCGATTCGACGGTAAAAGAAAAGCGCATGTAAGATTAGTTTAGTTGAATGTAAAATATAAGGTCTGCTTGAAAATAAAGTAAAAGAAACAGTGACAAATGGTTCAATGAAATTCTCGCGTCCATATTCTACCTCAATAAAAGTACGCCGCTGCCAGGAAAGTGGATACGTCGGTTTGGCAGACAGGCAATAATTGTGAGTAGCTACCTATACTTACATAAGAGCTTGAAAAGAAAAATATAACATTGATTCCGACGGTGTAAATCAGCATTTCCTTTCAACTAATACCACCGGCCGTTTTCCAAGTGGGCCAACTGAAATTACACCTGACAGTCATCAGTATAAGGACATCGCATTCCGCTACATTGATGCTCTGAGGTTTTAGCAGCAGTGTAGTAGGTCATATTCACAGCTGCTGGTCTCAACATGCTGGCCCCCCAAGTTTGTTAAAATAATTGCACCCTTCATTGCTTATATTCTTGCCCATATATTCAATTAATGTCTTGTGGTTTCCATATTTCCCACTTCATGGAAAAAAGCCATTATTGTCCCCATTCTTAAACAACGTAATCCTTGCAGTGTTAACGACTACCGTCTAATCACTCTTGCTTCTTTAGTAAAGCTTTGAGTCTGTTATATACATATAACCAAGCGAAGGGATTTGACGATCAAAATAATGTTTCATCTCCATGACAGTCTGGTTTTCTGCAACGGCATAGTTCTGAGACTGCTCTTTTAACAGTTTGCTCAGATAAAAATGAGTCCTCGGACTCTGATGATTTGTCTGTCCTCGTTCTGATTTTTTTTTCAGTAAAGCCTTTGATTCAGTTAAACATAGCCGTTCATTAATAAAGCTCCAAAGAAACTTAAATTTGTCCTCTTCAGCTATTAGTCTCTTCAAAAGTTTTCTTTCCGAAGGACAACAAGCGGGTTAGGTGCAAAACTTACTATCCACATTTTTATACAGGATGTTTCCCACTAGGAGGTCAGTAGAGCGGGAGGTGATAGTACTCTGATAGATGAACAACAATGTGCTATCTGAAGCCCTTTAAGAGTTATTAGCTCCAAACCTATTCTAAAACGTATTTTCAAACTTTCTCTCAACGATAATTTGTTCCCTTAGCACGTCATTTTACAAAATATCGTCTAATTTCGGTGTGACCTGAATAGGTTATGAGTTAAGAACTGTTTAAAGCCTGGTGTTAACACATAGGGTGTAATAGGTCAACTTAAAGAGGAGAGTCTACAGCTTACAGTTTTTATAAAAAAAAAAGGTATGTTAACGACCTTTTTGCAAAAATAATAGAAGTTAAATTTAAAATAAAGGGCAAGAAAATCCGAAATTTTAAGTTTAGACAACGATATTCTTGAGGGGAAAGGCCATGGAGATCTGCATACAATGAGCTCCTAACTGTAGTTTTTAAGATACAGGGTATTTTGTAAAAAACTAGCTTTTTTTCTTAATCACCCTGTAACTCCTAAACGGTTGATATGCCCCCCCCCCGCTACCATACAATTTTTTGTTCATCTATCAGAGTACTATCACCTCCCGCTCTACTGACCTCCTAGTGGGAAACACCCTATATATGAGTTGTGGTATACCCTCTCTAAAGCCTTTGAAAAAATCCTGCACACCCAAATCACCAGTTATTTTGATGAGGAGAACCTCCTATCTAATCTTCAATCGGGTTTTAGATCCAAGCGTAGCTGCACTTCAGCGCTGCTAAATATAACAGATGATATTAGGAAATCATTTGATAGTGATAAACTTACGGCACTCGTCCTCCTTGATTTTTCCAAGGCCTTTGATACAGTTAACCACATATTGTAATTATGTAAGTTGGTTTGGTCTTACCTTTGCGGGCGTCATCAGACTGTGGTCTGTTCCAATTCTGCTTCTGGCTTCCTACCTTTGCAGAGTGGAGTCCTTCAAGGCTCCATTCTGGGTCCCTTATTATTTACTATCTTTATTAATGATCTTCTAATGGTTCTGAGAAATTGTGATTACCACATGTATGCTGATGATATACAGCTTTACATTTCTAGGCCGTTGGGATTGCTGGAGGATGCCATCTGCCGTATGAACGAAGACCTCGCTGATGTACTTGATTGGGCTGTTAATAATAGTTTGAGCTTAAATGCCTCTAAGTCCAACGCTATCGTGATCTATAAAAGTGAATTAGACACTTCCTGCTTTCCGAATGTTATCCTAAAAAATGTAATTATTCCTTACAGTAGTACCGTAAAGAATCTTGGAATAATTTTGGATCGTACGTTAAATTGGTCCAAACACATTAACGCGGTTATCTGCAAAGTTTATGGAACGCTGCGTAAACTTTCTGTCATCTCGCTTATCGTGTCCTATATTTTCATCAGAAGTTAATTTGCAATAAATGTCCCGAATATCTTTAGCCCAAACTGCAATTTTTACGATCTCATAGAAATCCGAATCTGCTTCTCCCACGCTGCTGCTTATCATTTGGTGGACGATCTTACTTTATCCAAATCCCCCGCAAGTGGAATATGTTGCCAATAAGATATCAAAACACAAGCTCCATCAGGGCTTTTCTTAATTTATTAAATTCTAAAAATTTGGGTTAAAAGTACAAATCAGTCTTTAATTTTTGTTTTTATGTTTGTTTAAGTTTTTACTTTGTTTTACTTTTTATTAATAGGCATTATTTGGTATTTTTCTCTTTCTCTACTTTTCTATTTAGTAGTAGGTACCTACATGCTTACTTTTTTGGACTATTTATTTGATTTCTGTTATTTTATTACCTTTGAATATTTTCTGTACGTCAACAAGATATTGTAATCTTTGTACAGTTGTACCATTTAATAAATAATTTATGAATTATGAATTTAAAGTGGATATAAACTCTCAGCTTGGCTCATTCAAAAAATTGCGTTGCTTATGTATGCCACTTGTGCACGCAAGGACTAATTTATTGAATTCTTTCTATTTAATATGAACTTAAGTGTTTTGAAGCCTTTAACAGATATCTTGAAATATCTTGAATATATTGAATTCAAGTCGCAAATATGAAGAATAATTACTATGACCACGTTTAGATCTAATGTAATAAGTTCAACAGCAGGAGGATTCCTTCCGATTAGCCTCAAATTAATCAAAAGGCAGCAACAATAAACCGAAAAAGAAAAGCAACAGATACGCTACACCAGTCATCAAGCCCGTCGGTGCTGTAAGATGCAAAGATCCTGGGCTTGTTCCGAAGATGAACAGAGCAAGAAATAGGCGTTTCTGGACAAAATTATGGATTTGTATGCTCTAAGGATATCTTCGTCCAAGATCTTCATGAATAAATTATTGCAAGGTGTTAAGAAGTGCAGCTACTGCGGTTACCTTCGCTTATTACCGAGAAGTGAAGGGTGCAATTAATGACCAGGAGACAGTAGTGAATATACAGCTCGCGCGATATTAAATGCCATGCTAAGAGCGCGGAATGGAGATTGCCATAAATGTTTCTTTAGAGCTTTGTGTCTGATCTTTTACAGCGCCCTTTATCTATGGGTATTTCTTCAGGTCTTGCACTTTTTTAACTTGAAGCGAAATAAAATGGGCGTAAGTTGTTGGTTGGTTCAGCGCATGCAATTTAAGGACAGACAATTTACGAGAATGGTGGTGGTACTTACTGTCAGAATTTCAAGTAGTTTGTTATAATTTTCTTTTTCTCTTGGCTGCATTCAATATTACTTTTGTTAAAAGTCAAGAAGACCGTAGCGTATCACAAGAAAAACAATTTTTTGGAGATAATATCGTGACAAGTAAAATGAGTTCCTATTATATAATATCTATGTACATAAATGTTATTATGTTGCCCAAATGAAACTTGCCTCATTCTGTAATTTTACTTGATTTTCCTTTAAGCGAACCTAATTACTCGCAAGCGGTTAATTGCAGATAATGAATTGAATTAAGTGTAATGCTTGCCAATTCAACGAGGCTTGAAGATTCCTGAGTTTAAACCAGACCATTTTTGTTTGTCGTAAGAAAATATATTGAACGGAGATTTTTACTGATTTTTACTGCCTATTATTGAGAAATATATACGTATATGTAGATATCCGGTAACTATTCGATTTAATTGTATGCGAGGAATAAAATAAATTTTAAAAGACTCCGATACTGCACTTTGCCGATTTGAAAATTTATATTTGCATTGCTAGCTATGTGGTATCGATAGGCTTTTAATACTTAGGAACTGGAACTGGAACATGGAATAAAGTTTTGGCGTTGAATAAAATAAATTCAGGATACCTATCCTATATTATAGAATAACAGTCGGGAAACTATTTTATATAATAAAAAACAAGGTAAGCTGGAATTGGCGTAAAACCAATTCTTACGGCACACTAGATGAATGCCCGTATGTAATTTCATATAGTTACCCCTCTGCAACTTTAATTGTTAAAATGGTTTTTCATATCTATTTCTGGAACTATTCATTGGACAGTAAAATAAATTTAACTAATTTTATAGGATTTTATAATCTAAAGAGCTATTCAGTATAATGAAAACGTTTAGGACAGATTCCTTTCACAGTATACGTAAAACACTTCAGTTTTTGTATGTCAACACCAAGAAGGCGTTCTCCGATTTAATCCATTTTTGAAATTGTAATTGAAATTTGCATAGAAACTACGTGTACAAAATATCAGATCTCTACGTCTACGTGTGCTTAAGTAGTGCCCGAATCACGGAATACAAGGTACGAACCACGTTCTACCATTATTGGATGAAATGTCGTGTGACGTATTGGATAGCACGCTACAGAGAATACAATATTCGCTCTCCTCTGCTGTCTTTTCTGTAAGCCTGTACATATGTACATTAGTGGACGAAATTACGTCACAGCATATGTTTTAATATTTTAAAGCGAATACCTCGTATTCTCTGTACGTGTACCAAATATACAGGGTATTTCATAATTGATACCTAGGTCAAGGATTTGACAAAAAAATTATAATGTGAAGGCGGGTGTAAAAGGCGTTGTTCCGGGGTTTCTAAATATTGTAATAAAACTATGTAATTATGATTAATTTTAGCGGGAAAATCGTTAAAATTTGAAAAAATTAGGAATTTTTGTACAAATTTTTGAATTTGACGTACTTCAACTTCCGACGGAAGGTAACATTAAGGCTAATTGGGCATTCATTGGAAAGCTGAGACCGTATTGTATCATTTGAAATGAATCCCACCTTGATAGAGTGTATACCAAGAAATTTACATGGTGTAAAGTGGAAGAAGTAATAAAAATCTTAAACTTCCCTCTACCGCCGTAACAATGCCTCTTACGCCCCCTCCCTCACCACCCCTTCACCTTACAATATTTTGTTGTCCCCACCTCAGCTATCAAACCCTTGGGCTAGATGCATCAATTATGAAACACTCTGTATAGTAAAAAATGAAATTTGTGTATGGCAGCCCTACGAATGAGTTACACGATTCGTCTCATTTTCGAACTTAAATCTTTATTTTCTTTAAAAACGCTGACCTACAATAGAAGTAAATAACTTTACGAAATTAAACGAGACTGAGGTTTACTTACGAAAAATTGATATTTATACCCTAAATATATAGCACATTCCGTAAGAGTTATTATCTTGATATTTAATGTTTTCAATTTTAAAAAATGGTAAAAGTGAAAAATTTAAGTTGATGTAATTGAAGATTTCTGACTTCTATTAATTCGCAGTGCAATTTTTATTCCATTTTAATTTTTACATTGCACTTTTAATCATTTAGTAATAATTTAATTGTTTGTACAAATCGCGTTCTTACGGAATGAGCTATTCTTAGCGCACTATACATACGGAAAATTGGATATTTAAACTTGACGAAAGATCCCCTCACACGAGCTAAAGTTAATTTGTGTACGCCTGTTAAAAGTAAATGTACTTACGTACACTTTTATTGTAGTTCAGCCTTAAAAAAGACCGTGTGTGAGCGCGTTTTCGAGTTATCGTGAGGATAGACGATCAGACGGACTAATACATACATAATTTAAACTTTCAATAAGAATAAGCTGAAAAATTGACACTGCTACTCAAAATACCGATTCGCGCTTTCCAAAATCTAAGCCAGTTGCGTGTTTGCATAGAAGATTTTATTTTTTTTTATTTGAGCATATGGTATATTATATCTATTATAAATAAAAATTTTATATTCTGATCAGAATTTAGGACAAACACTTTTTGGCCATTATGTGGTCACAGTTTCATCTTATTCAAGCTGGTTACATTGCTTTCGCTCAAGAAGATGATCCGCTCGTGACCTTCGCTCTTCTTCGAGCATGTCGACAGAAGTCTTTTAACGGAAGTATAAAAGTAGTCCATCAGCAATGAAAACGAGTTTGTATTGCTTTGAAGTGGCATAATCAAGCACTTACATACATACTATACAGTAGGAAAATGCGGATTATTCAACTTGTTAATCAACTTCTGACCGAATCTGACATTACTTTTGTTACGTGTGTACAGAAAGTTAAATTTCACTTTTGTTTAACCGCGACCAGGTGAGTTCACTTTCGTCATGGTTTCTGAAGAGATTCGCCTTATTAACATTAATAGAAACGGGTATGGATGCGATTTTGATATAACGTTAATTAGATTTCTGAACTACTAATTTGCTGTCTCAATTCTAGTGACAAAGTGAGCAATTTCATATGTTATAAGTTTTCAACTTAAATTGGATTCTTATTAACCTGTGTTTAGAGAGTAAATTGTGGCAAATTTTTTATATTATGCATAAATATTTAGAAGGCGCAGCTTATAATATTTCAGATATCTTTATCAACGCGTTTTCAATCAGTGATCAAATATGTAGGAAGGAAATACGCGAAATCGCCAATTTTCGAATTTAATTCAAGAAGTCGCGTGCAAGATGACTTCATAACAATAACTCCCAAAAATTATCTGATAAAGCTAAAATGTACGAATTATGTAGTAAGTACCTACAAAAACTCAAGCTTTTATTTTGTTTACACAATTTTCGTACTCGTTATTCTTGTTTGAATATTTATTTGTCATTATCATACTTGATATTTGTAGGTATATTACAGTAGACTGAAAGCATGTAGTCCGAATATTCAGAGGCAAATAATATGGATTAATCTCATAACTCATACATTGCGCTCTGTACTAACTTTAATTCTTCAGAAAGTCAAAGACTGAGCAAGGATTCAACGTAAACCACCACTGTTCACAAGAAGAAAGTTATTTTGAAAGATCTCATCCCTTAAATTAACAAGAATTTTATAACTATACAGGGTGTCCCATTCGTGTAGGATCAAACCTAGAGAGTTAGAAACTAGACAAAATTTTATCCAGAATAGTAGAAAAATTGGGGGTCTACCTTTGTTCGTTTGTGGGTTACAACAATTTTGAATTTTTGAATGACTGATTTTGTTAGCTGCACACACAGGATTCGTATAACTTTGCAAATATTATGGGTGAGGCTTCGAAGAAAATATCGCTTAAAAGCTAAAGCTATTGGCTTTCCACTAATAGTAACAGGAAACCTCAAAACGATAGCGAACTATTTCAAAACAAATTACAAAAAGAAATGAAATCGTAAGAAAGTCAGGTTTTTCCCAGTTTTCGCTTCAGTACTCGGAAAATAGGTTATTAAGGTGGTATTTTCTTTTCATTTTCTGGACCCTGATTACTATTCCTACAAATAATTATAATATTGTAAACCCCTAGATCCGACTTCTTGCCAACAGCTCACCTTATGCTTTCCTTGTTCGTCTCGTGAGGAGGTACAAAGTTGGAAATAGTGAATTGGATCTTTTATGATTGTAAATAGTAGGCCTTAATTAAAAATAAAACGGTTGAGTTGGATTATCGATTTTCATTTTATAAAGATGTAAATTTAACTCTTAAGGCTTATGACTAGTTAATTTATTAGGTTTTCGAAGTAGCCACCGTTATTTTGGAGGCACGCAGTGACAAGTAACCCTACTGGTTGAATAGTACATCACGTATGTTGCCAGATTGGGAGGTTTATCGTCATTTGCGTTATCTTTTGTAATGTTTTCGCGATACAAAATTTTGGGCTATTCGCAGAATAACTTAGGCGATTTTCGCGGCATCTTTAATTTTATATGCAAAACAACTAATTATAATTTATTTCCTGAATCGAGCACATCAAAGTGTTTTAATCTATCTATCTTTATTGTTTCATGCCAGGGAGAGTCCATTTTTAATCACATTTTGACAACTCATGCAGTGTTCAAAGGCGGTATGCTAGAGCCAAGGAATTTCTATACCTATACAAAAACTATGAAAACAAGTAAGAAAGCTAGAATTGGTCTAACACCAATTCTTATGACACCCTAGATGAATGCCCGTATATAATTTTGTATGGTCACCTCTCTGTGCAAGTATGATCTTTGAAGCGGTTTTTCGCATATATTTCTAAGACGGTTAGTCAGACAGTAAAAATGGCTATAAGCAATTTCATAGGATTTGACATTTTGAAAAACTTTTCAATACATCAAAACCGTCTAGGACTCATCGGTTTTACAGTATATGTAAAAGTCCTAAATTTTTATATGGAAACACAAAGAAGGGTTGCTCGATTTAGTCCATTTTCTAAATTTTATTTACTATTGCTATGAAAACACCATGTACGAAATTTCAGCTCTCTACGTCGCGTCGACGCGTTCTCAGGCAGTGTCCAAATATATAGTGAGAATCAAAATTTTTGTATGCAACCCTACGAAGGAGTTGCCCGATTTATCTCATTTTCTGACTTAATTTTACTTTCTTTTCCAAAGTTGTTCTGCTTTCTAAGTGAAGGCGTTCTCGAGTTATCGTTTGCGCAGACGGACGGACAGATGGATAGACGGACGGACATGCAAAAATCAAAATAACTTTTAATATTATGCGTGGGTATCCAATCCATTTTTTTTTATATTATTAAGCCAAGCTCAGGGGATACCCTATATGATGCAAAGCACAGCATGGTAGGAAGGAGATTTGGGACGGATTAGGGATATGAGGAGAGTGGCCGAAGTGCCGATGTATGTCGCCCTTAAACTTCCGCATATTACATGCCGGAGGAAAAACAGAATGTGGTAAACTGTTCCACATTCGCACTGTTCGGGATAAAAAAGCATCACGGAATTGTACCGTACGGCCGAAAGTAATTTGAAGGGTAAAAGGATGTGCGCGGTTCGCAGCGCGAGCATTGCGTGCAGAGATCAGTCTACAATCATTATTTCTAGGTGTTACAAACAGAATGACAAACTTAGTATACCCTTTAGATTTCATCTAGGGTATAAAAAGGGTCATGGAGTGCTCAAGGAAATATGTTATAGAAAGAAATTAGAACAGGAAAACTCTACTTCTTGATTGACAAAAAGATGTTCCTAAGATAAAGATATATCTTGGAGCCATAAGTACCGATACACTTATCTCTGTAAGGAATTTTGACGTTGGTGGAATAATTGGAAAAATTGAAGGAAGGAACGGCAAGAAGTAATCAATTTTAAAGTGTCTAATCGAGGAATAAAAATTGTTTTTTGTGTATCTTATTTTTTGTTTTTATTTATTAAAAACATTACGTTTGCGTAAAATATGTATGAAATATTCAAGGACTTAGAATTGATGATCTTATAATCAATTCCACAGTTTTCATGTATATTGTTCCGCAAAAATAACAAATATAATACCAATTTCGAAATAATTCGTTTCGCAATGGTCAAATTACATACAATTGAGATTTATAAATTTCTTTATTTTCTTTATTATTTCTTTATTTATTCTGATAAATTGTCAAATTCAAATTGTCGAAAATTTCTTAACTTAACGTCTATTTTTCTTCAAGAAATAAGTAGAAAAATTCCTTGATATAGCATACCGCCCTTTAGGACGTGAAACGTATTTTTTTGTTTATACAAGTATGTGGTGTGCACCCAGTGGTTAGAAATTAATAAAAAAAATTTTTTAGCAGCAGTGAATACGGCTAGAAAGTGAGGAGCAAATATGGTAAGAATTGTGAATGTATTGTGTGACTCATACTTGAAACTATACCAAGAAGAAAATTCAATCCTGTAACATGTTTGGTTGTGCTGTCACGTGATGCGGCAATGGCGCTTGTCGTCAAGGTTGACCACA
Source organism: Dioctria rufipes (assembly GCA_963924295.1). NCBI lineage: Eukaryota > Metazoa > Arthropoda > Insecta > Diptera > Asilidae > Dioctria > Dioctria rufipes. The sequence continues at coordinate 115,457,154 of OZ002741.1, forward strand.
TTGTGTAGTTAAGGTTGGCCCACTGTGATTGTGTGCTTGGATGATGCCCAAAAATCGTCCAGCACTAATCCAAACAAAGTCCGTCAATGAAACACTAAAGGAAGATGCTCATTAAAAAAGGGCAGAAAAGCCCCCTTAGGACAGAGAAGTGCATTTGAAGTACGTCAATATAACGAAATTTTCCGAAAATGCGATTTCGAATAATGTGCCATTCAAATTTTACTAAAAACTAGAAAAATGCAACAAATTCAGCTTTTTATTTCATTCAATTAATTTTTCCAGGTCATTTTCAATCATTTCCGTACATTTTTTGTTGACTGGCCAATCTAGACAACACTGATCAACCTTGACAGCATTTCACTGTTTTTTTTTTAAAAAGCCTATATTTTTTTCATTTTTCACCCAATCAATTTGCCATGTTCGTTTTTCCCAGACCTTTCCAAAAATATCCTTGGATCGACAAAATTCTTTCTTAAACGGAATTTATGGGCAAAAGTCAAAAGGGTGTCCAACCCTGACTACACTCCCATAGATATAATGCGAAAGCGGGGAAAACATGAAAATATAAACGGTCCAAAAATGAAAAAATACCTTCTCAATCGACGACTGACACAAAGCACAAGTAATTTTGATAATGCCTTTTGTTCAAATTGTAAAGTTGAAATGCGAGCACATAAAAGTGACATCGTAAAAGACAGTTTTACTAATCAAGATAAGATAAATTCTGCATAAATACCAAGTTCAACTGCATCGCTGTTAAATTTTGCTAATTTCAATTGATTTAATAATAGAAATTCACTTTTAACCCGATTCAAAGAATTTTTTCCAGATTTAGTATTAGTTAAATGCATCTGCCATAGCCAACAAATGCAACATCTTAAACTTTCATTTTTCCCATAATATAAAATTTTTAAAAGATATTGAAGTAATAGTATGTTTAAGAGGACTGATAACGGATCACATTTTAGGAGAAAGAAAATTATATCCTTTATATAAAAGTTTTATGGGATAACGGGTAATACCAGACTTGTGTATGATTTTTTTTTCCAAAAATAATTAGACCTCTATTCACGAAAAATGCTCATCTCCTCACTTGGAAATTTAACAGTTTAACTAACAAGATTATGAGTAAAATAAAAAAAATATATAAAAAATAGAAGGCATTTTGAGATATTCAAGGATAAAGGATGTACATATTTATTATTCTTAATTTCTCTTTCCTTTAAAATGCATCTTTTTTGTACTGTTGCCTGAAATATTGTACTTTCCTCTTTTAAACAAGCTAAAAATTATGTCTCTGTGGTAGTTAGAACCAAAGTTGGAGTTTTCTTAACCATAACTCAGAAAACCAAAAATTTGTGAATTTTACGGATTTCAAAATCTTCAAATTCTTATCTGATAATTACTCAACTTTCAGCAAAATGCAAACGGAGTTGGTGTTGGTCGGGTTGAAATTCAATTGATTTCATATGGAATGACCCATTCTGCTTTTACCTCTGTTCAAAAATCTTTTCTGAAAAACTACAAATTATTTTTGATGCATTTTGGAGTTTTTCTGATGATGATAAAGTTTTTGATGACTCTATGAAATGAAGTGGGAATGATTCAACTGAGAAAAGTCACATTATTTTCAATTGTTTCTGAAAGCTGTTGATAAAACCCAAACAGTTTGTTGTGCATTCTTTGATACATTACGAAATGATGAAGAAAGAATTTACTATTTCTTTAATAATTAATAAAAAAAAAAAACTCTCTGAAGGGCCATAGTTCAGGAAATTTGGTAGTCCGCAAGTTAAAGTAGCTCGACAACTTATCAGGAGTTTCTGACATTGCTGCAGGTCATCGACCGAAAAAAATACACCTATTACCAAATTTAACTTTAAAAAAATGTTTCAATATTATTTAGAAGTTGTAACCTATAAAAACGGGTATTTACTATTTATATATAAAAAAATATTCAACAATAAGTTCAATTTAGAGTATTATCCGTCAAAAACGACCATTGTAACAAATGAATTTTTTTTAACAATTTTAAAACACATTTATTGGAGAAAAAACTATTTATGAAGGACAATCTGAAAAGATTGTTTCAAACATATCGCGATATGGATAAATAAAAAATTTATCGACTCATTGTGTGGTTTTTTATGATCCCCAAAGTCTCCTTAACTTACCAAAAGGAAATGCATCAACATTCTTCTACTAAAGGGTAATTAGATGTCAAATGTGACATGACCAGAACCAATTTTGTTGAAATTTTACATACTTGGAGGGTTTATGAAAATATACATACAAATTAAAAATTTTCCTTCTACACTGCGTATTTCGCGAGTTATGGCATTTTCAATACTTCGCAAAAATTCTGTCCTGGTTTTCTTTAAAAGTTCATATAAATTTCTCTATTTATGATAAGACAGTGAAATATGGCTGAATTGAAAGATAGGATCTCAAGCAAGTACTTTTGATGTTGTTCATTTTTTTATATTTTATACCATATACTATCCACTAAAACATATTAAAATTTCAACTTCGGATCTCAACGGGATCAAGGACTAAAAAATCAAGAAAATTTCACAAAAATAAATTTATAACCACTTACAAATAAAAAAATATTGTTTCTATATAGGGTGATCCGTATATGGTATTGCATCTGAAGGCTATAGATAGGCCATGCTTAGACAAGCAAAAAATTGTATGGGAGGTGGGGGAAAATCCTTACGGTTTTCAATATAAAGGGATTTCAAAAATATTTGGGTATATTTTTATATATCACCTTGTAACTTCTTAGATTTGCAGCCTATGATGAATATTTTGTAGATTCACAATCGTTGGACCTCTCCAAGGGTTTCCAAATTTTACCCCTCCTCTTATCCGTTTTGAAGTTATGGTTCAACAAATTTAAAATTCCGGATTTTGAACTCGGTTTCTTTAACTATATTTATCTAAAAACACTTCATCAACACCAATTTTTCATATGGAATTTAAGAAACCCAAAACTCTGAAAAACGCATTTAATTGGGAAGATCAAACAAGGAATGCTCCTTTTGTCAGTGGTGTGTGCAATATTTTCAAATGGAAATATTATGATGACAGAGAGGGAATAAAAAGGAAGAACGTTTGTAACACGATTTTTACGTTGGGTTAAGTCTCTCATAAGTAATTCCACTTGTAGTCCTTTTTCCAATGTAGCAAGTACTTTAGATGAAGATCTGTTTCATGAAATAATAGAAGAAATTCAAGCAGCTCCAACTGCCTCAGCCTCTGTATTGAACTGAGCAATAATGCAGATTTAGATGATTCTTGTTTTTCACTGTCTAGTTCAAGTTGTGCAGAAAAACGCAGTGAACCATCCCAAACTAAAGAAAAAAGAAGGCGCATTGATAAGGGATTATTTTTAAAATCTCTAATACAATAGAGAGGAAGTCAATAGGGAGAAACTACTATATTGGCATGTTTAACAATACACACCCCGAAATGACCTCATAACTAGCTGTGAACCTGGGTTTCACCCCACGCATAGTTGTAACGGTGCTGTCGTTTAAGTCATAACAGACATTCCCGGTGCACTTGATAAAATTAATGATATGCCATAAATAATACAAGATGTAAACATCCATATTTATGCGCACGACGTTTAGGTCTATTTCAGTCATTCTTTATATCTCATCGAAGACTCTGTGGCTCGGAAGAACTGCGATTTTCATAACATATACACTTGGTTGGTTGATAAAGAACTTAAAACTCGCACTTTTGACTCTTCCTTCATCACTTCCGTCTATTCTTTTGAATAGTTTTTTAATTCCCTTGTAGATAGAGTCAGTTACCACGGTGTCACCTTAAACTCCGACATGAAATTCTGTGATCTTGTTAATTTTAAGCTATCGAAGATTTGCGCCACCCTCCACCGCCATTGGTTGTCTGTTAGAATGATTTCTCCTAAAGCATGCTGTCATCTCCTTAAGGCTCTAATATTAAAGTATTTCATACACGGTTCACTTGTTCTTCGATGCTAGATTCACACAGATTCCAGAAAATACGCGTTGCATTTAATCATTGCAAGTATTCCCTCGGGTTACGAAGATTGGATTATGTGTCTCACCTGAATTTTACACTGCTAGGTTGCTCCATTGAAGTATATCTGAAGCGTAGAGCATTATTCTTCCTATTCAACTCTCAGCACATTTGCTTGAGGACCCTGTTTTGTTAAACATTTGAATTCTATCCAAGGTTACAAACTATTAATTCCACTTTTCCAGACCTCTATATTTAATAGATCTTATATTGTTCAAATTAGTAGAATCTGGAATTCATAATATCTAGAAGGCTAACTCGATCGGCACCTAGATGAAATCATAAGGTGTACTAAGTTTGTCATTCCATTTGTAATGCACAGAAAAATGCCAGTAGAGCAAAATGTGTAGGACAACAACGCATTATATTAAAAGTTATTTTGATTTTTGCTTGTCCCTCCGGGAGGGGGGGGGGGATATTAAATTTCAATTTCAATTGAAAATATGAGATAAATCTGGTAAAAACAAAAATAAATCAAATCAACCAAAGAATCTATGCCCTTTTTTCATATGCATTCATTTCTGTAACGATTTCTCCGCATTCCTTACAGTAATAAAAAAATAAACTCATTCTCTAAAATCAGACAGCAAGCTAAATATGGATTCAAAATTTTCGGTATTTATGCAAATTCTAAAATTTTAATACAATTCAACAAATCAGTCGATTGCACACAAGACGGCAACGGCACCGGCGGCGCGGCAGCAATGTATATATAGCAATTTTAGCGGCGCGGCACAGGTTTTATCGTTTTGTGTGCAAACAACCATTTAATAACACATGTTTTTGCTTATATGGCCATACAACAACTGAAATATTAATTGATCATTGTAAAAGATACAAAAGCAAAGTTTTTCAAAAATAAAAGATGGTTTTAGATAATTTTCAATATAAAGAAATAGAAAATAATCACTAAAATAGGCCTATCGGTAACTTTTGAGAACACAAAGATAAAGGGATGAAACAAAAGAAAATATTAGCTTTATTCAAGGTAATAAAATAAAAAAGAAAATATAAGACACATTTTCGAATTATTTGGACTTTTGTGCAAAAAGTCTGAATTTAAGTTTTTACATCTCGACAACTACTTTATTTAAAGTCTTCAAAACAACATCAATTCAAAATAATTACTCTACTTTAAAATGCGTATTCATAGATCTCTATCCGTAATTTTAGAAATATAAGTAAAAATGCAAAATCTTCCACTTTGAAGGTCAAATATATGTAGTTTTAAGTCGAATGAAAACGAAATGTTTGTATGGCAACCCTACGAAGGAGTTGCCCAATTAGCTCCATTTTCTAACTTAAATTTACTTTTTTTAAAGCCCGTCTACAAAATCTTAGCGTCAGCACTATAAATGATTGCGCTGTCGAGTTTTCATGAGGACGAACAGACAGACTGACAGACCAACAGACAGACAGACAGACATGCAAAAATCAAAATAACTTTTTATATTATGCGTGGGTCTCCAATCGATTCTGCTCTACCATGAGTGGGTGTTCAATCCACTTTGCTCTAGTAGCATTATTTCTATGCGTTACAAATGGAATACGTTTCATCTGTGGTATAAAAAATAACAAAATTAAATTGATAAATTTTGAGATTGTCATTAGAAACGAATTAACAATTATTTTTTAAAGCTAAGCCAGTGCCTTAATATGGCTGATGAGCAAAGTTGTAAACTTTTCTTTCGCCTTCTTCTTAATCAAGAAATATTTTCTTAGCTAATTAAGACAGGAAAGTTGAAGTAATTTATTCCTAGAGTCGTCTGCTATATCTATATTCTCTAACTGCTTAATTCAAATTAAATATCGACAAAAAATTCATAAAAAGTTTTTAAGAAAAACTAAAATTCATTACTTAGTACCTAACTAGTGGCGAAAATCTGTGAGTCGATTACCAAACAAAATGTCTCAGCTACATATATGTAGTGGTTTCTTCAGTTTTATTACCTTTTACTTACTGGCTTGCAGTTTCAGTATCGGTTTGAGTTTTTTTTTTCTCATATGGAGTAACAACAGCTGGCTACATTGGACAATTATTGCATCAAAAACTGCATTTATTTTGCACTCTGTCGGTCTTGGGCCCCTAGAAAGCAGAAAATTTGTAATTCAAAGTATTTATTAAAATTTATATAATAAATTTATAAGACACTTTCTGTCTGTCAGCTCTAATAAACTGTTAAGTGCAGTTGTTGCAGGTAATTTCAGAGTGACTGACATACTGGTTTCTAAAGACAATAAAAGTCTGCTTATAGAAGCGTAGGCCGCGCAATCGGTTTTTTCAATGTGGAATGAAATTTAACTGTTAATGCTGGGACTTCATTTCATCACTCACAGAGTACTTTGGTTAGTTTTGTGAAACTGGTTGTGTGTTGATATATCTTCCTTGAGGTTTCTAACATTTACGCTGGGAGTTCCGGAATATATAATATTCCCTGAATTGCTGAAGGATGATATCTGGTCGTTCAGGATAGTTGTTAAATTTGTTAACTTTACAAAAAACTCAAATGCCTAGCAATCAGTAACCCCGATAACTTAATGTGTGACCACTATAGAAACAATTATGACTGCTTTGTGCAACGTAGAACTCTATGATAAATTTTTAAAGACAAATCTCTCCATGTCGTGTTATTATTATATAATAATTCTATTCGTCTCAGAACTAAGAACAATGACATTTATGTTAGGTCTACTCAATATTCTTATGATATAAATGGTATAGTTGAGATGGTCGTTTCACTCATCTCAAAATTTTAATGCAGCATATTTGGTATATCGCAGAAATCTGCTGCTGAATCTGGACTTAGCCGCGTTGGAGGAGTCTTACTGGCGATAAGCTCAACTTTTTAATTACGTGAAGTATCATTGCTTTGTTCGTCTTATGCAGTTAAGAAGATTTGCTTTCGAATATTAACTGCAAATATACCTGTTTTCTTCTTTGTTTCCTACATTCCACTAGACTCACATGTGGAAATTTATGAAAAGCATGTTTTGAATATTAGTTCGATCTTGGAGACCATGAAAATGATTAGGTATGTGTTTTTGGTTATTTAAATGCTGGCATTATTCTCTCGTTATAGAGTGAGGATAAAAATATTGGGAGATACTATGAACACTGTTTGATTGATGAACTGATGACTGTCAATGGGACCACATTATCAGATTAATAAGGTAGCAAATTCGATTGGTAGATTTCTAGACTTATGGTCCGCATTCACGTACGGATTGTCTTTAGTTTCAGTGTTGATGGAATCCTTCAAATCCTTGTTTCCTTCCAAATCTGTTTTCATCCACCCAATAGTATCAGATCATGTTTTAAGTTTGCAATTTAACAGACAGAAAGCTTCAGATGAACTGCCGATTAGCGCACACAGTTGGGAAATCAGTCTATATCGTAATTAATTTGTTCACGTTTATTATGCAATTCGGTTAAATTTTTAATATGATTTTGCCAAAAAGGTACTTTCTGCTTTAATAATATTAGTTCTCTTTCCGGAAGTACCAGTGAAGAGAAAAAGCATTTCTGGGTGAAAGATTGGTAACTTCACATTATGAGATTATTAATTTATTCTTACAAAAATCAGTAGAGTAGTTGTTTTTTCGCCTTACAGTTTTATGAAGTTCTGTTATTCCTTATAACCTTTTTCTTTTGACTTTTTGTCAGAATAAGAATTATCACTTACTTTCTATAGTGCAGAATACTTCCTGTACAGTACACTTCAATGAATTCTAAAGTAAATGTTGTACTTCTATCAATGTTGGGAACGATGAGAAATCGCAATTATCTGAACAAAAAATATCAAACTGAACTGTAAATAATGATTGACGATGGAATTGTACATTTTGTATGCAGTTTACAAATCTGCAATTCTGTTATCTGACGATGAATTACAACTGTGTGGTACATTTATCTACAAATCTACAGTCTAGAGTTCATGGACTGCCGCAATGGTTGAAAATCCAATCATACAAATTTTCAACATACACATGCAGATTACCTAGATTTCAGATCCAATCGTACGATGTACAGTTCGGAACTCCAGACTATCTGTAAGTAAATGGGGGACTTTAGTATTTGTTAAAATAGTAGTTAAATAAGAAAAATACGAGTAAAAATTCCGAAATTTTAACTTTGTTGAGCCATAACTTCAAGACAGAAAGGGTGAGGGAAAAAATTTATAGACCATTATCTATCTATCAAAGTTTAAATCATCATCATAGGGTGTAAAGTTCAGAAGTCCGTAGCCTTCCGGTGCCAGACCACATACGGGACACCGTGTATAAGCAATATATTTGACTGAATCTTATATCAATTCCAATGCATTCTCTTTAATATATATAACCGTACTGTTTCCAAAATTGCCAAGGGTTCAGTGTACACTTTGAGCCTGAAAGAGTCAAACAGATTTTACTCGCCATTTTTGAATACAGAAATTAGATGCGAAGGCTCAGTCCATTCATATGTATTTATGTCATTGGTGGCGCCTATATGACAGTTTCCGCACTTGTAGCTTTAACCAGTTAGCCGTAATTAATGAGTATACTCGTCATAGAGAAACAGCAATATTTTGTGTTAGGACGAGTATACTCGTCATGCGTAAAAAATAAAATAGTCATTTGATTACAACTTAAGGTTGAAACACAATGGACGTAAAGAGCTTTATGAAATTCAACGAGACTGATGTTTATTTACGAATGATTGGTATTATTGCTATAAACAGACGTCACATTCTGTAAGGATTATTATCTTGACATTAAATGTTTTCAATTTTAAAAAGTGGTAAAAGCAAAAATATTAACAAATAGAAGTTGATTTAATTGATGCCGTGTGTCTTTTATGGACATTATATAATAAATATAAGAAGAATTTGAAGGATAATCGGCAGGACTTCCAGAAGCGATAGCTGTGTTCTTTTGTGCACGCTATATCCCCGTTCACTGCACTGCTGCTACAAAAGAACGTCTCACACAATCAACGAACCTTATTTTTAAAACTTAGTAGCCTCCCCACACATATGACAACTATTTTATTTGGGACCTATGAAAGCTGAAGGATAAACAAAGGTAATGATAACTAAAACTTTAATTAAAAAGAAAATATTTTAATTTGATTGAGTTTCAGTAAATGAAAAAGGAACCAAAGCATTTATTAGTGATTTTAACAACCCTTTTGACGAATAGAACTACATTTAGCCATGCAGTGCAACATTCTACCACACACTCTACAGTGTACCTTGCACTCTCAAATGTGTGATTGCGCCAGCGCATGAGACACAAAAGAGCACAGCTAATATATCGCTTTCTGAGCTCCTTCCTCAACTTTTCTCTTAAAAGTTGCCACGCCACGCCATTATAAAATAAAATAATAAGAGTGTTACCGATTTCATTAACATCATTTGATAAATAGACGCGTCCGTACGCAATGAGTGACTCTTACAACACTTTAATTACAGCAAATTAACATTTAAACTTAACGAAAGCTTCCTTATCGACGCGTTAGGTTGTTGTGGGTGCGACTGTATAATTTAAAGGGCGCGTTCGCTTTACTTAAGTTACTTTACGTCAACTTTGGTTCAGCCTTTTATAAATAAATAAAATAACGCAATTTTTGTCTGCTCATCCCTAAAAGTAGGTATGGGAGACAGAGAAGAGACTACAAATGTTTTATCCATTTATATTTTATATATTGATTTTGTAAATCCACTGACTGAAACTGGATTATGGTGGATTTCGTATAGAAGTTATTATTTGAAGTTCAGCGGAATAAAGTAGTTAAACGAAAAAGAGAAAACTATAGTAAGGTGATCCCATGGTGATTTAAGAAATTTCAGTAGTGGTCAGCGGTCCATGTTGTCCATGTCAGTGGTTTGCAAGCTTATTTGGACAAGAGTAATCGAGCTCGCACTTAAGCCTAACCAATTTTGGTGTGTCCTTCAATAGATAACCTCTGGTCACCTTAACTCTTAATTTTCATCTTGGAAAGTTCATGAATATATGTTAAAATAAATAAAAAACCTAGACTTGGTAAGATCAACTCTTATAATACCATAGATGAACGCTCGTATGTAACTTCGTACGGTCACCCAACTGTGCAAGTTTGATTTTTGAAGTGGTTTTTGGCAAATATTTCTAGAAGGGTTTGTCGGACAGTAAAAATGCTTATAACCAATTTCATAGGATTACATATTCTGAAGAACTTTCCAGTAAAATAAACACGTCTAGGACTGATCGGTTTCACAGTATAGGTGCGTAAAAACCCTAAATTTTTGAATTTATATTTATTGCTTTTATAAAAAAGTCGTGTAAGAAATTTCCGCTTTTTAAGTCGACGACTTCTCATCTCAGTGACAAACGAGATTTTCTTATGGCAACTCCACGAAGGGGCTACCCGATTTGTACCATTTTCGAATTTAAATTTACTTTTGTCTTAAAAGCTCTTATGCATAATTTCAGCTCGATAAGAACACTCGTTGTCGAGTTATCGTTTAATATTACGAGTGGATGTTCAATCCATTTCGCTCTACCAGCATTAATTTTATGCACTACAAACGGAATAACGAACTTAGTTTCCCTATGATTTCATCATATAGGGCATAAAAACCATGATATAAAAAAAAATTTAAAAAACTACTAAAATAAATAGCTTTTATTAATAAATTGTACTAAAAAGTAAAAAATAATTTTTCTACCTCAGTGATATACACAAGAAAAGTTTCATTGCAAAGAGTTTAAAGCCAAACGAAATAATATTATTGTAAATTGTTAATACGTTCAATTTTAAGATTTAATCTGAGTTCTACATTTCTTGTTTTGCGATGAAACTGTTCTTGTGTATATCACTGAGAAAGAGAATTTATTTTTTACGTTTTAGCGCATTTCATTTATAAAATTTAGTTTGTTAAAATATTGTTTTTAATTCATTTTATTTTCTACTTTTTAGTCATTACATTTTCGTTAAAAACTTATACAACGGTACATAATCTATCCGACATACATATGTATATTAACTCGCATCGACCTTCTCTTTCGAACATTGTGCTGTAATTTGTTCTTCTCTGCGGTAACGCACTTTAATGTAAGTATTTTCACGTAAAAAAGTTTTACATGAAAAAACTGAAAAATAAACTATTTCACATCACAACCGATATAACGATTAAACATAGAAAATTGAAATATTCCCATGAAATATGTGATAAAGAAAAATCAGCCTCGTCGCAGCAACCTACACCCTTCTGTAGACAAATTCGATAATCACGCATTTTAACGACATTCAGGTGAACAAGTTAGTTATAAAGTTTATTACAGAAGAAGAGAAAATATGCCATTTAATAGAACTAAGAAGAAGCTTTAATTTGATATAATACACGGCCCAAATTGGAAAACCTCAAGGGTACTAGTTACCACCCCTACCCCAAGACTTCACAAAAACGTAAATTTTTTTCATCATCGGAAAGCTCCCCATCTATTCATTCTAATTCAGAGAACCTAATGTAAATCTATTCACGTTTAGTTCAAGCTATTCCTAAAATTTCACATTTTCGTCACGAACGTCGCACTTACGTTATAAAGTTATTTAGTCAAGTGTTAGCGAGTAGATAAAAGTTATTTAATTAAAAAATAGTTTCGGTTAACAAAACTTTTATTATAAATCTAAAACATAATATTTCAAGATTTATTCTAGGTTATACTGAAAAATTGTTGGACGTCCATTGGATCTTTAAATCAGTTACTATAAAAACAGCGGAGTTAATAAGGTAAGAATCCTCACTTTTATAGATATGAGTACCGACAAAAGTCTAAATATTTACTTTTAGTTTTGTTGTTTTTAAATATTAAATAGAATTTTTTATTGCTTTAAGGCACGAAGTAATATATGTTTCTCTATATACATATGTCGAAAGTCGTGCACAGTATTTAAGAATTTGTAAGCAAGTAAAACATTATACGAAAGATTGAGAGTGAGGGGAGGAGGGCGAGTAAGTTGAGTCGTTTTCATGAAAGGAGAAGTTTAATTTTGAGTACTTTTTCGGCATGATACCCTGCAACATCCTAATTATACACCTTATGAAGATAGTTTAAATATGAAATGATACTACCACCTCTTCTTCGACAACCTAAGGTTATCTTTATTTTTGCAGGACAAATAAGAGATTCCAAAACGAATGTATCGGGTCCGCCATCTAACGTTTTTTTTTCCAACTAGTGCCTATTTCGTGAATGGTAACACTTAGCTCATGTCTGATTTGACAGATAATTAGTTTTATTCTACCGCTGAACGAATATGGTTGTGTATACGCTTGAACAACGCTGGGAAATATTGCCTGCGATCGACTTACAGAAGATGCCGATTTTGCCAAAAAAATCATCTTTTCGGATGAAGCTCATTTTGATCTTGGCGGGTATGTAAACAAGCAAAATTGTCGCATTTGGGGCACAGAAAACCCGTACGCATACATTGAAAAGCCGATACACCCAAAACGAGTCACTGTTTGGTGCGGATTTTGGTCCAGAGGCATAATTGAGCCATTTTTCTTCGAAAATGAGCAAGGAGTGGCCGTTACAGTCAATGGCAATCGTTATCGGGCCATGTTGAACGAAAATTGAAGAGGAGGATATTGGCAACATTTGGTTTCAACAGGACGGCGCTACGTGCCACACAGCCGAAGCTACACTCGATGTTTTGCGACCTGTTAAAAAAAAAAAAAGTTATTTGGCGGACCCTATATTTAAGTTTTTGAAGCCCGAAGTATTGTTCAGTATATTAAAAACGGCTGGGGTTGATCATTTTCTCATTTTCGGAATTCATAGATGCTAACACTATACAAAGAGACAGCCCATTCGATCAAATTTGTGAATTACACTTCAAATTGTATTGTAATTACTGCATCCATAATTTGAGTACCTACTGCATGCCAGCGTATTTTAACTAATGTCGACGATTGGAGTTCTGGAGGGCAGTCTTACAAAGAAGTTACTCAGTTTTGCCCATTTTCGTGCTGATACCTGCAATTTTTATAGAAAAGGCGTGTATCTATGATGAATATGATTTTATCAAGGTTATAAAATAAATAAGTAATTTATGCATTTATTTTAGTTGCATAGAGTGCACTGCTTTATCTAGACAACATGCAACAAATTTGTTTATTCATACATTTAGTCAAATTTCACATGCAAACTAAATTATCAGAACTTATAGACCGGGAGATAGCGTTGCAAATGAAAAAGTCATAGTAAGCCGGCTGATTTTGATATCAGTAATTGATCCCGTACAACTAATCAGTGAACCGACTGTCTTCTGCTCAAATAGCGGTGGGTGTGGGTGTGGGAGGTTCCGAAAGTGGTCAAAATAAATTTTTTTTTTAAGTAATAGTACGCCGGCTGAAACGTTTTTTTAACTAACAGTTAACATCATAGTGAGTTGAAAAAAAAAATCGTCAGCTACATCGTGGAGGGGGGAGATTATGCGTCAACTGCTCGCATGAACTTGTAAAAAAAAAACATTTAAAATAAAGTAATAGCCTGAGAGCTCGTCGACGTAAAGAGCTGAAATTTGGTACATGGTGTTTTCATAGCAATAGTAAATAAAATTTCGAAAATGGACTAAATCCAGCAACCCTTCTTGGTTTTACCATATAAAAATATTGGTTTTTACGTATACTGTGAAAACAATCTGTCCTAGACGTTTTTGTTGTACTGAAAAGATCGTCAAAATATGGAATCATATGAAATTGTTTATAATCATTTTTACTGTGAAAAACCACTTCAACATTGAAACTTGCACAGATGACCATACGAAATTACTTAGACCAATTCTAGCTCTTTTACTTGTTCATATAATATTTCAATATTGACGATCTTAGGGAATTTCCAGAACCAATGTGCATTGTAATTTTTAAATCCTTCTGAAGAGTACTGATATTGCCGAGCATTATGATACAAATATCCGTGTCTGACCAATACTTATGATACCCTAGATAAATGTAATTTCGTTGGTGACCTATCTCTGCAAGCTTGAATGTTGAAGTGATTTTTCGTTTATATTTCTAGAACGGTTCGTCGGACATAAAAAATGGTTATAACAAATATTATAGGATTTAATATGCTGAAGAACTTTTCAGTACAATAAAAACCTCTAGGACTGATCATTTTCACAGAATACGTAAAAATTCAAAAATTTTATATGGCAACATCAAGAACGAGCTCTCAGGCTATTACTATTACTTTATTTTACGTGTTTTTTTCCAAGCTGTTGCGAGCAGCCGGCGTACTATTACTTAAAAAAAATTTTGACCACTTTCGCAGCCACACCCACTGCGAGTGCGTCAGCTGACGCATACCAAATCTATCGAAAAAGATAATAATCGATCGGCGTAAAAACACTACCTAAAATGTAACGCTACCTCTCGGGCTATTATGCTGAAGTCCCTGATGCGAGAGCAAGAATAAAAGTTTTCTACTTATCTCCACGTTTGAAAATTTGACAGTATTTATTTAGATTAAGGTTAGCTTGTTCAGATTTTTACGAAAAAGCTCATCAATTTTCATAGGGGACACCGTAAACTGACAAAGTCTTCCATATAATAAATTTATATGGCTTTCTATCAGATGCAGACACGCTCTTTATGCAGATCAGTTCATAGTACGGTCAAAGAGGAAGCAAACTGAGTATGTCCGAGATTTATGGACACGCATCTCCGCTCCGGGAACCGAAATGAGATTTTAATCATTTTTTAATAGCGTTGAAAGCCTGATCAGTTGTTATCGCGATCGGTTATGGCTTTACTCTTTCCTTAGAGTGCACGATTTGCGCTGTGTGACTAGCCTATCATCTACGGGAGTATCTGGGTATGCTAGTGTCTTATGTGTCTGTCCATTTCGATTATATAACCGAGCGTCGTGTTTTGAGATAAACGACCTGGGGGAACCAGAAGCACCAGGGTATCATAAGAAAGGCGGCATTCGACCACTGAATCAATTATTCATGACGCTGAATTATTTTAAAACGATGGTCGGGGGAGATTGATAGGACGGGTGCAGCGATTCTCTGAGAGTGTTCGGAAAATCTTACACATATAAATTAACTGGTATTCAGCAACCATTTTTGGAAGGGAAACTTTTTTCTGCAACTCTGTTAAATATTAATCCGCATTGCTCAGAGTTCTTTTAATTTGTCGAAAATGTCACCATACGGTCATGTACGGAAGTGTATTATTCCAATACTACAGGTAAAACTATGAAAAGATACCAAGTTGCACATATCTTTATACCCTAGATCAGCGTTTCCCAAAGTGTGGGTCGCGACCCGGTACCGGGCCGTAGAAAAATTTTACCGGGTCGGAAAAACAATTGTAAAAACGCAAAAAAAAAAATTTTTACATATTATTTTTTCTACATCAGTTTCGTTGCCAACCGAATCTTTCAGAAAAACTGAGAAATAAACTGAGAAGTTGCGAAAAAAACTGCAATGATATATCTTTATTAAGAACTGACTTTTTGCAAAAAAAAAAAGGACTTTAAAATGAACGTTGTGCAAAAAAACAAAAAATACTACTTGAAATACGGCATAAACGCGGTTAACTGGCTGTCGTCATCATAATCCCATAAGATTTCCATCTCCATCCAAGTGGGAGGCGTCTCGTTGAATAGGCAGCCACCAATAACACCACAGTGTGGTGAGGTGACGACACATAAACTTTTCTGTTAGGTACAGGGATGTATTAAGGGTGTTCGATAATTCGTTAATTTAGTTATAATTTTAGTAAAACCTTTAAATGACAACATAATAAAAAATGAAAGCAGAGGAAAGTTAGTCTGAAAAAGTGAGCATTTCAGGCTAAAAACTGAAAATACGGAGTTTAGGTTAAAAAAAAACTTAGCATTTCAGGCTAAAAACTGAACAAGTTCAGATAAGAAAAACTTGTTTCTCAGCAAAAACTGAGCAGTTGGCAACGCTTAGACACTAGGAATAGTGGCAAGTGTGTATTTGTACTCTTTCATATAGCTTTATCGCAGGCGCCCGCACGTTGTCCTGTTAACGTTGCTAGGTCTTTCCCTTCCCGCGCACGCACATTTCATGTTGTCCACATGCTTGCGCATGTTTGCCTGTGATTACGTCATTCAAAATATTGCCTTCTCCGGTACATACACCGCAAACTCACGTGTGTTAAAAGAAGCTGATATATTTTAAATTTTTCTATTTTATTTGACAATAGTTATTAAAATTAATTATTAATAGCAACTTCATATTGGTAAGTAATAAAAATACTTTTTCTTACAAATCATCACTAAAAAAAATTCTTAAAAAAGTTGCCGACAATTTTTAAAATGGATAAATGGTTAATCAACAAAACCAGAAATTTAAATGATGATCAACCAAGTACGAGCAAAGTTAAACATCATGATCATGAAGATACTTTGTCTGAAGCCCCTAAAGGAGATATACAGCGCCAAAACAACAAGCGTAAAGCTAATTGGACTCGCAAATATTGTGACGAATATTTACGGTTTGGGTTTATTGCCGGCGGCAGTCAAAATAATTTGCCTCTATGTGTTATTTGCAATGAGCAACTTTCAAATGAAAGTATGAAACCGTCAAAGTTGAAACGACATTTAGACACACTTCATTCTGAGTACTCTGATAAGCCAATTAACTTTTTCGCTGATAAGAAAAAGGAATTGATAGCTGCTCAAAAAAAAATGAAAAAAGCACTCTTTCCTCATCAGTCAAATAAAAGCCTCACTTTGACAGCTTTTGAAATTTCCAAATTAATAGCTGAGACTGGGTATCCTCATAGTGCTGGAGAAAAATTAATACTTCCCGCTTTAAAAATTGTCGCAAATAATTTATGCGGAATAAAGGAAAAAAGTTTATTTTCGGCGATACCATTATCAAATAATACAGTTAAACGGAGAATTGACGATATTGCGACACATTTAGAAGAAGAACTAGTTGCTAAAGTAAAAAAAAGCAAGTTTTTTTCCTTGCAAGTAGATGAAAGCACAGATATCGAGGATAATGCAAATCTAATGTGTTTTATCAGATATATTGACGAAGACACCATACAAGAAAATTTTTTATTTTGTAAAAGGTTACCGACAAGAACGACCTCAGATGAGATTTTTAAGCTTACCAATGATTTTGTCACTGGTCACGGTATTGATTGGATAAAGTGTGTTGGTCTAAGTAGCGACGGAGCACGTGCAATGGCAGGATGTCATAAAGGTGTGTTTAAACAAATTCAAGAAGTAGCCACTGATTGTGTATGGGTACACTGTAGTATCCATAAACAAGCGTTGGCGGTAAAACGCTTGCCTTTAAATTTAAACATAACTTTGGAAGAATGTGTCAAGTTTGTAAACTACATAAAATCTCGTCCATTAAATAGCAGACTTTTTACCGAATTATGCAAGGTAATGGGGAGTGATCATAAACACCTCCTTTTATATTGTAATTCACGATGGCTTTCAAAAGGAAACGTTTTAAAACGTCTGTTTGAGCTAAAAGATGAAGCTTTGTTATTTCTGAATGAACACCCACCATCTAAAAAAGACGCTATTTTTCCATTTAAGGATAGATTCCACGATTTCGAGTGGTTAATAAAAGTAGCTTATTTGTGCGACATATTTGCTACATTCAATGAATTGAATTTAAATTTGCAAGGCTTTGGTTTAAATATTTTCAAAGTATCGGAAAAAGTCGCTGCAATAATTAAAAAAATGACTCTGTGGAAACAACGACTTTCAAAAGGAAATTTTAAATCTTTTGAAACATTACATAAATTTATTGAAACCCATGCAATATATGATGAAGGAGGTTTACATCTAGAAACACTATCAGTTTCAATTCAAGAACATCTTTCGCAGCTAATAAATAGTTTTAAAGACTATTTTCCGGATATTCCTTCAAATAATATGTGGATTAAAGATCCTTTTTCTGTCGAAATTGAAAAGGAAGAAATGTTTAATCTTAGTGAACAAGAAGTTGATAATTTAATTGAAATTTCATGCGACACCGATCTGAAAAAAGTGTTTGAAACTGTACCACTAATTAATTTTTGGTTGCGCTGTCAGAAGGAGTATCCAAGCGTGAGCGGAAAAGCGATACAATTTTTAATGCCTTTTGTGACCACTTATACGTGTGAAGCTGCGTTCTCAGCCTTGGTGTACTTAAAAAATAAGTATCGAAACAGATTGGATGTCGAGCCTAATTTGAGAATAAAATTAACATCATTACCTCCTAATTTGAAATTGTTATGTGATGACAAACAACATCATCCTTCGCACTAAGGACTTACTTACTTACTTACTTAAATTTTTCTTATATAATTATTTTGCAATTTTTGTGTATGAAATAAACAAACAAATAACTTGATTTTTATTAAAAAATAAAATTTGTTTTGAAAATAAATGGTTTTTTTTTTATAAGGTGGGTCGCGAAAAATTTTAAAAGCTCCTATCGGGCCGCGGTCAAAAAAGTTTGGGAAACGCTGCCCTAGATGATGAAATTATAAGAAATAAGACTTAGTTTGTCATTAAGTTTGTAACACATAGAAATAATTATGGTTGAGCAAAGTAGATTTGACACCCGTCCGTTGACGTGGAGAGTTGAAGTTTTGTACACCGCGCTTTCATATCTAACTTTAGTGTTTTATTAAAGCTTCAAAGCTTACTAATAATTTTTTGTAGGTTGCAGACGATGAGTACGGTGCTAGTCAGATGTGAAGCTGTCGCGTCACTTCAAAGCTTTTTATTAGTTAGCAAAATTAAGTCTATTAGCAATGAATGCCTTAATGAAGCAATTCCTTTTACAGTTAAAAGCACATTATATGCTGCATACATCTTAGCTGTTTATATATACGAGCCAGTTAAATATGCCATTTTTTTAGAAGGAGGCACATTTCATGAAGATTATAAAAAGTTATGCTTACTTAAGATGATTAATTACGACCGAGTGAATATTTGATTTAGGTATATTGCCTTGGATAATTAAAAGTTTTTTTTCGTGCGCCTTCAAGCCTATGTATGTATGTAGGTAAACTTGTTTATTTTGTACAAGATATATATAGGACTTTTAAATAGAAATAGCATAGAAATATCACCAAACATGAAAATCACTATATTCGAAATGGACAATTGAGAAAATTTTATTTAGATAATTGATAAAAGTTATCGTGTTGCTGTGCATCACTAAGATACAATCAAAATTCATGCAATTTGTTTCTGTTTAGGTTAAGTACGTATGTTTAGATATTGTAAAGCAAATTTTGATCTAAGATAGCCGATTAAAATTTAGTTTTTAAGAAACTCTCCACGAATTGATAAATAAGTGTAATAATTTTAGTGAATGGTGAATGAGTACGAATATCAGTGCCGCAAAGCCTATCCGCAACTAACAAAAGGTGTGGAAACAGGGCTACAAGTTTAACAGAAAAGATAAAGATCACAGAAGAACCGATTTGATCAATAAATATAAAAAGGAAACGTCAATACAAAGCCCTTGAGATAGATACGGAATGATACGGTTAAAAAACCAGCCTCCGAGGTTATTAAATTAAAGGAAATCAAGTAAAAAAGCTAGAATTGGTAAGACCAATTCTTATGTAAACCTAGATCAGGGTTTCCCAAACTTTTTCTGCAAGGGAACACTTCCCAAACCCGGAAATTTTAACGGAACACTTGGATTATTTTCTATGTTGGGTAATTTCTACTAGTAAAAATTAAAAAAAAAAAATTTATTAACGCACATTATTTATTTAGTAATTATTTTTAAAAATAAAACAATAATCTAATATAAACATCAAAATATGAATAAATAAAGCACTTAATGACTTTGATGATTTTGAGTCCTTGAATTGCATATCTTCTTGATATCAGGCACAATATTGGTAAGTTGCATTCTAATATCTGGTGTGGCGTCGAGCCTGTTCCTGCACTTTGACTTCATTGCAGCATAATAAGAAAATCCCGCTTCACATAAATAGATTGTAGAAAACGGAAGTAAAACAATAATAGCTTGTTTTGAAAAATGGGGAAATCAGAGTCACTAATTACATCAATTAGATTTTCATAGTCACTTGTTAAACTTACTGGTTTAGCTATCACGGAAAATGGATTCCGAACCCAGGAATCGTCTTTACTAGTTTTCGGAAAATATTGCAAAAAAGAGTTGTTTTTAAGTTATGTAGGTGTTCTAAAAATACTTCTTCATCTACTTTAAAACTTAATTCATTCAAAAATTCATGCAAGGCAGGAAAACAGTCAAAATTATTAGATTCAACTGATGAAATTCAAAACTGTATTTTTTTTATCACAAGATGGAATTCTATCTCTTATATTAAAAATTATAATATTATTTCCTTGTGCAGATAAATTAAATTCATTGCATTTGGTAAAAATATTTGCGAGATATGCAAGTTTTATTAACCATGAAGGATTTGTTAAAACTTCAACAAAATTTTGTGCCTTCAAGAAGACCAATAGCTCACTTCGAAGTTCATGAAGTCTTAGTAGTGGTTTTCCTTTGGATAGCCATCCCACTTCAGTATGTAATAAAAGTGCTTTGTGTTCATTACCCATTTCACCGCACAAAATTTTAAATAATCTGGATTGAAGTGGTCTTAATTCTACATAGTTTATCAATTTACAGATGCATTCATAACATTTTTTAAATTTGGGGAAAATTTTTTAGTCACCAGTGCTTGCCTATGCAAAATACAATGACTGCTGGTGGCTCTTTTAGCTAGTTTTTGGATACGTGATACCACACATTTCATCTTTCCTACTATTGCTCAAGTCCCAACTGTACAAATATTAATACACTTCTCCCAACCTATCTCTTGATTTGTAATGTAATCATTAATAGAGTTGAATATATCTTCTGCTGTAGTTTGTCAATATAAATATGCGTACATAAGTAAATCTTCTTCAATACTTTTGTTATATGCATAACGAACAAATACTAGTAGTACAGCTAGTTCTACGACATCTGTAGACTCATGCACTGCAAAGTCCAAGACGATAAATTAACTCTTTCTTTATGCTAGTAGAAAGATAATAAGTGTCTCTTCAATTGAATGAGCGTCACCATTAAGCGCAATGAAATAACTCACGCGATCAGATGTCTCTGTTGCATTTTAATTTTCATTTCTAGCCATTGTTATACCCTAGATGAAATCATAGGGGTATACTAAGTTTGTCATTCCGTTTGTAACACCTCGAAATAATGATGGTAGAGCAAAATGGATTGGACACCCATTCATAATATTAAAAGTTATTTCGATTGTTGCATGTCCGTCCGTCCGTCTGTCCGTCCGTCCGTCCGTCTGTCCGTCCGTCCGTCTGTCCGTTTGTCCGTGTGTGCGCACGATAACTCGAGATCGCGTAAACTTAAAGAGCTGAAATTTTGTACACGGACTTTAAAAAAAAAAAGTAAAATTAAGTTCGAAAATGAGACAAATCGGGCAACTCCTTCGTGGGGTTGCCATATAAAAATCTCGGTTTCCGCTATATATTTGGACACTGCCTGAGAACGCATCGACGTAGAGAGCTGAAATTTCGTACATGATGTTTTTACTACATTAGCAAATAATATGTCAAAAATGGACTAAATCGGGCAACTCCTTCTTGGTGTTGCCATATAAAAATTTCGGTTTTTTACGTATACTTTGAAAACGATCAGTCCAAGACATTTTTATTGTACTAAGAACTTCTGCAGAATACGAAATCCTATAAAATTGGTTATTACCATTTTTTCTGTGCGACAAACTGTTCTAGAAATATATGCGAAAAACAACTTCAAAATCAATACTTGAATAGATCGGTGACCATACGAAATTTAATACGGGCATTCATCTAGGGTATCATAAGAATTGGTCTTAGACCAATACTAGCTTTTTTACTTGTTATCATTTGGAGTTAAGACTTTTCTAGTGAGTGTGTATCGTTTCGAAGTGCCTGCGAAGTTTTGCTGAAGCCAAAGAAATGTTTGCGAGTATTTTATGACATAAAATACACGTTGCATCAGGACCATCTGAATTGACAATATACGTAAATCCCAAACTTAAATAACATTCATCGTAATTCCATTTTTGTCCGTTCATAGATGACACTTGGTCTTTAATATTAGATTTTGAAGAAACCACAGTATTTGGATCATTTTCTTTTTTAATGATAGACGTATCACTAGAAGTCCCTATTGGCCTTCCTTTGTTGAAGTTCCTGCTTTCAACCAAAAATCTATGTTTAGTTTCTGAATAGTAATTAAATTCTGTAATGAAAACACATTTTTTATCAAAATGGACAAAATTCGCCATTGTAGCATTGTAAGCAATCAGACCAAGTTAATCGTTACATTCATATACAAATTTAATTCTTTTTTATTTTCGACAAGTATACTTCCAATCCTGTTTTAACATAATATATTGGTTCCGGGAAATAACACGTATAATAAAAATACGTAAAAAATTACAACAGCTTATTGTAAATTTGACAGATTAGTTCCCAACAGTGACAAATCGTGTAAGAAAATATCAAAAATGTACTAGAAAACTAAACGGTTCTTTGAATTCCCACAAAAAATCATGTAGGCATATCTGAAAGAATTTGCGGGAATAAATTACGCAAAATGTGAAATTCGTGCCACCCAAAAATTGCGTAGAAGTGAAATCATGAAAATAAATTCGCATAATAAGAGGACTGGGTTTGATTGATTAACAAAACATTTCAGTTAAGTCCATCAAATTTTAAGGTTAAAAACAACAATACGGACAATACTAATAAAACTTCCAGCAGACTTTTCCTTCCAGAATTTATACACTGATATGCTGAATATTTAACATGTATTTTCCAGATAGTTTTTAATCAGATTTATGAACAATATCTATTAGCGCGGCTAACCGTTCTGTCAATCTTTGCAGCTTTCGTTAAAGTAACAGAGCTTGTCAGCCGGTAGGAGAAAATCTCAAACGACTCAATTTAATCAATTCATCGATATTTTTTTGACAAGTTTTTTTAGTCGTCCATTCTTTTCTGTAAATAATCGTATAATTCGATTCCTCGATACGTTTTTAAAAATCTTGCATATCACTAGTGGAGATTGCTCTCACTCTCACTCTCACTCGCCTTTCAATATGAAGTAGAATATGTATGTATAATACCTTTCCAAATTGTCGCGGAACACCTATTCAGGTTCATCGAACCACTGGTGTTCCGCGGAACATAGCTTGGGAAACCCGGCCCTAGATTAATGGCCGTATATGTAATTTCGTTAGGTCTCCCATCTGTACAAGTTTGCTTTTTGAAGTAGTTTTTCTCAAATATTTCTAGAATGGTTCATCGGAGGAGATCCAATATGTCGTCGTGCGATTCTTAGATTTTTTTTTTTCATTAGATTGTGCGTATTGGTATGCAATCATCAAATGAAAATATTTCATGCTAACAGCGGGAAATTTATCTTGAATTAGTTAAAAAATAATAATTAGCGTGTTTCTGAAATTTTAAATTAGAGAAATATTGAAACACAGTGGCTTTGTTTTGAGTCTAATAATTTTGTTGTCGAATTATTATTCCAGAGTGTTCAAGCATTCTTCCGAAAAATAGCCAGGCCTAATCGAAATTCTATGGATCACAATAATAGCACTGAATCTTCCAAGATTTGTGATATGATGCTTTCCTTCAATTTTAAGGGAACACCTGAGATTTTCTTCAAACTGTACTTTTCACTCTGTGACTTTGTGATTGAGAAAATCAGCGTGGACACTGGATCTTCAGTGAGACCTGTGTTACTAAAGAGGGTTATCGATTAGCAAAGAAGATCGTCACCGAAACGAAAGTTATATGGGTTTTCAAGTCTTTCAAACCTTTTAAGAGTCATGGTGGTTATGGCATATTTCGAGTGTTATTGCAGAGATCACTGGAATCCGTTAAGCGCCTTCCCATTAAGATTTTTAGGCCAATCTATGCATGAGATATATCACCAAGCTATGGAGATTAAAAAGAGTTGTTTTTATTCCAAAAACTGAGCACAGACCATCCAGGCGGGGCTAAATCATATAGGCATAGTAGTCTGACATAAATTGTATTAAAAACCCTAGAGAAAATGGTATGCAACTGTATTTAGATGACATCTCTCAAAAGTTGTCCACTCAAGGTCAATCGATATGCTATGAACCAGGAAAATCCGCAGATGCTCTCAGCCGTCTAGTAGATACTCTCGAGAAAGTCTCATAGGATAAGAAGGTCTGTGAATCCACAACCAAGGTGGAGTTTTACCACCACTACTATGACCTCTGGATTATGCATGAGTTGATAACCTACGGCTAGAGGCTGCCTGTAAGGGCTGGAGATACGTTGATGACATTACTATTTATGTAAAATAGAAATTTGACTCCGATCTACTCGAGCTTGAGCCTTTAACATCATTACTAGATGGTGCTAGAATTTGGAGCTATCAATGAACTCATAGTCGAAACGGCGATACTCCCTTTCAATAGGAACAAACAAGATTAATCCTAGACAACAATCTTACCACGAATCGCCATTCAAAATAGTAGCCAACAATTCTACATATGGGGCTGTTTTGTCTGCGCACTATGCCAACACATTATCTGTCGCAGTGCCGTGTCTCCACTAAAATAGAATAGAATAGAATAGAATGTGTGGAGATAAGAAATGTCCTGTCTTCGCATTCTGCGGATATTACACACGCACATCGATTTTCCAGTGGATACGAAACGTATCCATTAGAAAATCTGTTGCATCGATGCGGAAAAATTTTGCGGGGACAGTGCGCGGATAAGTGGAGCCATATGGAAAACACAAATTTTAGTACAGACAATTAAAGATACGGTATATTTTCGAGAGATAGTCTTCAAACGCGGTTACTTTTAAGCAAAAGTTGCCGCAATTGAAGAACTTTTTCTTCGAGAACATAAATAAAAGCTTCGCAAACCTCAACAGAAACACATCAGTAAAAATTCGTGTTTTGCTCTTCATTTAGGGCCAATAGCACACAATAAATGTCCAAAGTTTGCGGAAGAAATTCTGGCGAAATTCCGAAATCCACTAATCGGATCTACTTTTAAATTGTTTATTAAACTTATTCACCTTGTTCAAGCCTGGTTTTTAAATATGGTCTCACCCAACACCGCGGTGGCTTTCACTCTTCTTTCAAGTGAGACCTGTATTGCAAAGTATTTAGAATAAAATCGGAAAGCATAAGACATTGTGCGCACAGAAGAATTTTAGCATTTAAATGTCTTATCCACCTGAAGTCTTGTCTCTGTAGAGTGCGCGCACAGTCTTTTAGAACACAGTTTGATATTTTTCAATTGTTTCTGAAAGATTTCAGTGGATACGCAAAGACAACTTTGACTCCGCACAAATTAAAATTTTTGGTTTTTTGCTGTATTTCTCTCAATTTTTATGTGCGCGCAACTATCTGAATACAGTGGAAGCGGGCCTTTACGGATGTTCCAGGGTATAATTACATCCATACTTTCCTGTGGGGCAATCGTCGCTTGACTAAAAATGGTATAGATAACCACCAAGAAGATCCTTGATAAGGTGCAAGGGATAGCATGTTTAGAAGGCATTGGGACCTTCCAATCGTGTTGAAGCCATTTGAAGCCATCCTTGGATTACAAGAGCAGGTGTAGTTCCTCAGCTGGGAAAAAAAGCTGCAGTTCCCGGAACGGGCTTACGCTATAGAGGTTGGAGATTAGGTATGTCTAAATAGGGGCTGCAAGAACTTCAATATATATATTTTCTCAGACCGCCAAGCTGCGCTTCTGGCTCTATCCTCTCGAGACGTTGAGACAAAACTAGTCTGGAGGTTCTACATGAAAATCCAGCTGCTGTCTATGGTCAATAAATGAACGTTGTTTCGAGTCCATGGACACGAAAGAGTGGACGGAAATGAAAAAGTGAATTTTAACCTATGGTCTACCAAAAAGCCACTTTGGGGTGAACTAGAAAATGGAAAGACAAGTCACTGGATTTCTATTGACGAAGCGCGCCGGGTAAGAGTCAAGTGGTCAAATTTTCCACGACTTCTATTCTCCAGACGTGCTAACTAATTGGTCTTAGTAGACAATTGTTCTGGCTGTTTATTTATGCAGTCACTGGTAATGGCCTCTTCCGTTATTAAAGAAGATATGCAAATCCAGTAGCGAACTGTGCCGACTTTGCGAAGAAGAAGACGATAAAACCTCCAAGAATGCCATATGACAGTGTGCCCCGCTTAGAGCTTTAAGGATGCAAATCACTTGAGAAGCATTTATCACTCCAAAAGGGTTTGTAGGCTAACGCCCAAGGCAATAATCGAGCTCGTAAGGAGCCAAGATTTAGCCTAAACACTTCAGAGGAGGAGACAAAGATACAATCTTATTCGCAAAAAAAAAGAACTATTTAAAAAAATATCTGGATTAGAACGATTAAGGATATTTGAAAAACAATAACAATTTTTGCGTCTAAATAAATCAATTTAAAAATAAAAGTCTCATTATTATACCTTAGATGTAATCTATACGGTGTACTTAGTTTGTTATTCCGTTTATAACACTTAAAAATAATGATGGTAGAGCAAAGTTGATTGGACACCCACGCATAATATTAAGAGTTATTATGATTTTTACATGTCCGTCCGGCCGTCTGTCCAGCCGTATGTCTAATAACTCGAGAACATGTTCACTTAGAGGGCTGAAATTTTGAGCACGGGCTTTTTCAAAAAAAGTTCAAAAATGAACAGAATCGGGCAACTCCTTCGTAGGGTTGCCATAGAAAAATGTCGCTTTTCACTATATATTTGAGCACTGCAAATTTGGTACATGGTGTTTTTATAGCAATAGTAAATAAAATTTATAAAATGGACTAAATCCGGCAAACCCTTCTCGGTGTTGCCATATTAAAATTTAGAATTTTTACATATACTGTGCAAACCATCAGTCCTAGACGGTTTTAATGTACTGAAAAGTTCGTCAGATTGTGAAATCCTATTAAATTGGTTATAACCTATTTTACTTTCCGACGAACCGTTTTAAAAATATATGCGAGAAACCACTTCAAAAATTACACTTGCACAGAGAGGTGGCCATGCAAAATTACATAAGGGCATTCATCTAGGTTATCATAAGAATTGGTCTTAGACGGAACTGTTTTTATGACGCATAAAGTAATGCAGTTCATGTAATATAAAATTACTCAAGAATTAGAAGTCCCTTTACACTTATTAAAAGAAGAAAAGAAGTTATAACTGGTCTAGTATACCCTAGATGAAAATAAATGCTTTGTATGGCATCACCAAGAAGGGATTGCCTGATTTAGTTCATTTTTGAAATTGTATTTACTATTACGATGTTAACATAGTGTACAAAATTCTATCTCTCTACGTCGACACGTTCTGAGGCCAAATATATAGTCAAAAACGAAATCTTTGTATGGCAACCCTAAGAAGGAGTTGTTCGATTTGTCCCATTTTTGAGATTAAATCTACAGATTTGCAGATGGGCGGACGGAAATTTAAATAATTTTTAATAATATGCATCCACGCAATCCAATCCATTTTGCTCTACCAGGATTATTTCTATGAGTTACAAACGGAATGACTAATGTAATATACCCTATAATTTCATCATCTAGGGTATAAAAATAATTATAAGAATTAAAAATATTGTAGCAATATTATCCTTTGATTAATTTGTTAATAGCTACTGACAAAAAGAATTTAAAATTATAAGAGGTCAATGTAAAGTGAAACTTGCCAGATATGTTTGCCCACTTTGGATCGTGTGAATTTTTCTATACTCTAGGATCCTTAACATTCAAGTCACTTCTCATAATTACCTCTTAAAGGCACAAAAAATTCTAAAATTACCGACTTAGGCTAACCTTTGAGGGCAATAAATACCAAAACCACCGATACATACTTATGTATGTATGCATACTGGCTCATATCAACCGTCGCTTCGCAGGGCAATCACAAAATGAACACGAAATGGATACACATTCGAATGCTGTTCATCATTTTAATTTCGTCACGTAGAAACAATCAAAGTCAAAGTAAAAATAATTAGCCTTCTCTGCAACTGCAACAGTTTTCTGGTTAGTGCTTCTTCTTGCTAGCTATGGACTCATTGGTTTGAATTTTTACCTTGCCTTCATTTCGTGGGCGATAAGATTATAAAGTTCAAAGCCCGTACCCGTTACGTGGCCTTTTGGTGTAGAGACTATTTTTACCTTGCTCCATCCACCTTCAAAGAACAATCAAAACGGTACAGTTCGATAGTTCTAAGGTACCCTGAACAGATAGGAGTATATGTACTCTAAACTGTATTGTTCTGTCGTTTCTTCCCAAGAATCCAACCTGATTGAAGAGGAGATCGATCAAACCGATTAGATTGCAATTATCGTTGCTGGAGCGCAGCACCATAATGTGGAGCTGTTTCCTAGCCTCCGTTTGTATCCTCTTCAACATTTGATTCGATTTCTTGATTCAAGTTTGACCTAAACATTTTAAATTGAGACGAAAATGGTTCTAAACATAATTTGTAGCAACGCAGCCATTGTAAGCATGTAAAAAAGACAGAGACTTTTTGTCTTTTTTTCTTAATTTCCTCCTTACGATCAGATGAGAATTTTAACAGATTCAGTATTTAATTGGATTCTTTTGTATCTTTATGAGCTCCATGCAAGTCGTAAATTACTTGGATTATTGTGAGTGAGGAAAACTCATGTCTATAAAGGGGAACGTGAAGTGATGTATTAATAAATGTAAATCCCTTCAATAGTGTATATAATCGAAATTAATAGTCACATTTAAATGAAAAATTACTTGATGTGTAGACTAGGAGTAATTAGTTCAAGTGAAAAACGAAAAAATTACATTTCAAGATCCAAGGTAATTTACAAATTAATTGAGAATCCCTTTAAACGTCTGAAACCACAGATAACTAGAAAATATTGGAGCAACGTTTGCAATACTTATACGTCCATGTTGTAAAATTGTATATGTGTGTGCATTTGGATATATAGGTCGTCGGGATTTCAGATCTTCTTCATTAGAACTGCGGCATATGCGACAAGCTCTCTCTACTCTTCAAATTATAAAATTTCTGCAATTTGAATATACATGGTGATATGATTAACAGGGTTCCAGGTATTCATAGTTGAAAGCTTTTCAAGCTACTTGACATAACCTTTGGTTCATTTCGGTTCGTACGACTTTCCTGTGGTAGGTAACAAAATACAGTTTCCTCAAGTGCATATCTATTTCCGATACCTTTTACTTACGGAGCAATAGACTTAGGCATGAAAAATTTAAAAAATGTTCAATATGTTCTCCATTATTACTAATGCATGCCGCAGCTTTCTTTCTTAAGCATCTTCAGATACCCATCAACTTTAGGGTGTTCCTATCGGTTCCTTGTTGAACAATAGGCCTTATTCCGCCCTACGTTCCAGGAACTCTTGAAAGCCCCAACTTCTTTTCAATCCATCTGTTCCATGACAATAACTTGTCACTTTCATGACTGGGCTTGAGTAAGCTTCACTCTTTATAAATTCAAACAATGAAATGATGATGTCAGATACCCGGAAAATCTTCAGTTATGAATCACCTTGAGCACCCTTTAGTCCCTCCGCCACCCAACCGAACAATTTTTTTGTTTCTAACACAACCAGTTACGAAAAATCCTGTATGTATGTATACACTGCTTTAATAGAGCAAGCCGAATGTAGGTTTAAAGAATGAAATGTTTTTGAGTAAGTTAGTACAGATACAAAGAATAACGTATACGTCGTTAGGTTATCCAAATCGAGTATTAGACAAATCAAGTAATCCTAGTTACGATTGAAATTAAGACTTCCAGTTTACTCTCTATTTATTTATGTTGATGAATCAAGACTCCTTTGTTTTGATTTTTATTCGTCGATCTTCAGAGAGGACCAACGGTGTTTCAACCGTGATCTTGTTGGTCGAATAATTAGTGCTTGTACTAATACTCGCTGTACTAGGGCGACGACGGTTACCAAAATGCTAATTTTCTGTATGGATGGGATCAACGGTGCTTGTAACCATAATTTTGTTGTGGGAGTAAACAGTACTTGTACTGATACTTCAAATTAGCTCGGATTGTTGGGCTCTTGTCAGCCTCACCAAGAGAGAAAATAAAAGAAATGCTTGTTTTCACAAAATTAACTCACCAACAACTGTCTTTATTATACATACCTATAATACTTTGTATGATTGTAATTAATTTGGCCTATCCAGCTCTCCCTTAGCAAAAGTCTGAATGATTAAGTTTCAGCTTACTTTGCAAAACATTAATTCGTTATTGTATTTTCTCTCACGCAATGCAACAAAGTTGTTAGATTTAAGATGAAGCATCGTATGCTTGCAACAAAACTGTTTATGTTGCTTTTAATTATCTTTAGTTCGCCTATAAGCTAAAGAGTCAGTCTTAAGCAAGTGGTGGTTTCATTACAATCGATCATTTTATTCAGGTCGTCCTGAATTTCGTTTCATTTAAAAGCATAACAATTAAAAATTGGTGGCAGCGGTAAAATCGCGAAGTTTCAGAAAATAAAATCACGTTGCTGGGCTCGATTTGTATATATAAAATATAATTGGAGTTTTTGAGGAGGTCGCGAGAAATTTTGTTGCTACTATCCACGGATCGAAAACAGTGATTAGTGTGGTATCGATATCTTGGTTACTTTTTGAAACCAATACTCGTGAATTGTTCACGATTCCTTGTGAAATCCCAGTTATCGATTCAATTGAATCAATGGTGAATCTATAGCACATTTCTTTGATTGAGATTCGTACCTATACACAAACTTATGTATACTCGAAGAAGCTGTTGAAAAATTTAAGGAATATCTGGAACAAGGCTTCACGCAGCAGAAACATTTAAAATGAAGACAGCAGCAATAATTTTGATGTAAGTCGTTCTTATTTGGTATGAACCAGAAACATATTGTTTTGGGAGAAGAAACTAGATCGAAACAAAAATTCACCTTTAGAGAAATGTTGAAGTTCACACATTTACGTAAAGACGACAATACACATGAAGAATAGAAATTAAGAGAGAAATTAAGAGAAAACAATTTCTTTCAAAACTAAAGTTGAAGTAGATAATAGTTCTGAAAGTCAAGATAGTTCCATAATTAGTAGTAGTTCGAATAAAAATGATTTTATATTTAAACTTATTAAAGTTAGGATATCAGGAAATGCAAAACCAATCCTCGAAAATAAAGTGGTCAATAATTGGGAGGAGTTGAAGAACCATTTGAGAAAAATTTATAAAGAAACATTTAATACACTAGGGCTTTATAGAGATTTAATAAATGCAAAACAACGGAATAGTACAGCTACTTAGGTAATTGGAGGAAATGATGGAAACAATGTCAAGAATATTAGGGACAGACGCTAAGGAAGAAAATATAACACAAAAAGATTTAGAAATAATGCAATGGGCTGAATCATAACACGCATAACAACAATGGTAACATGGTAACAATTTTAATTTAACGTAAAATCATATAAATTGCAAACGCAGTTATGTCGATAGACAATTTTCGGTAAGTCACGTTGAC
This sequence comes from Dioctria rufipes, assembly GCA_963924295.1. Classification (NCBI taxonomy): domain Eukaryota; kingdom Metazoa; phylum Arthropoda; class Insecta; order Diptera; family Asilidae; genus Dioctria; species Dioctria rufipes. The sequence goes on from OZ002741.1 coordinate 115,488,816, forward strand.
TGACCAACAAGTATCGACACCGGATACGTGTTGCAATTTATTTGATTCCATTGAAACAAAATTATTTTTTAGCTTTTTCTTTGTCCAATGAAATATATAAAATTATTGTAAAATAAGTAGAAAAGTTCTTAAAGGTAGAAATTAATTAAGGTAGAAACTAAGAATTGTACAGTTTTACAAGAGCTTTTGAATAAATCGGTCATTATATTGGGAATTAGTTTTTTTTTATATCTCCTCCGGAGAAATACCATAACTGGCGCCCAAGCAGATGTCGTCTTAAGTTTTTTTTTTTTATATAAAAAACGGTGTGCAAGTAGTCGCGAAGAAAAGTGATGGTGAACTCCTAATGCTGAAAAATAAAATTGTTTAAACGCATTTGGCAATAAGTGAATTAATCACAGCAAACTATTCCTATGAGAACATAGTTTGTCTATTGATCACATTATTTTTATATATATGCTGTAGCTGACGCACGTACCACTAGTAGGCTTATCGCAACAATCAACGCCAGAGGCTAAATGGGATAAATGCGGTTCACCCGCAATATTCTTGAGGCACAGACGACCAAAATTTAAGGAAACGCTAATCCTTGGTCTAGTACAAAAACAACAATGAAATCAATTATATTAATGTAAGTACCAAATTTTACATATGATACGAACTACGACGAAAAAGTGAATTGCAAATTACCACAAAACAAAACCAAAGCTTTCAAAGCAAATTAAGTGAGCAAATTTTCTTTTTTCTTTGAAATTCTTTTTTTTTCTTTTTTTTTTAAATCTTTTATAAAAAATTAAATAGTTTGAATCTTTTAAAAAAAATTAAGTGAATAAATGATATCCTATGACATTTTTAGAAAAGTGAATAGAATTAAAGAAATTTATTAGGAGAAACTCTACCAACTTCGTAACTGCCCCGCTAAACCAGATCCCATCAATCAGACGCGAATAGGCAGTCGCACGTAATGCGCCGAATTAAGTCTCGTTGCAACAAAGGAATATGGCGTACAATATCCAACACCAACAAAATCCAGGACCACCACCTAGACCAATACAACTCAAGACATCAACGCCAATGGACGTCGATAGGTCGATTCAGACAAGGCAGGTCAATTACATGAATCGCCCTGCGGCATTTCCAATCAATACGAATGCTGCCAAAAGAGAGAATAATTCTGATGGTCATGTCCGCACACATCAGCGCCTATTTCACATGGACACGCACCCAGAAAACTCTCGCTATGAAGACTACATCGAGCAATTTAGTGATTATGAAGATTACCAAGAGGAAGAAGAACAAAAAGATGATGAAGAAAATGCAGAGCTAAATTTTATGACGGGAGCCTTTCTAGCATACCTTACCTAGAGTATATAACAAGCCACAGGGAAATTTTAAAATTTTTAATAGATACTGGAGCAAATAATATTTTCATTAAAAAAGAGCTAGCGATAAATATCCAGCCTATTAGAAAACCTTTTTCCATTAGATCTGCGGGAGGTGACATAAAAATATCTGAGAAAGTAAGAGGAAATTTTTTCGCAAGTTTAGGAAACAATACCGAAATAGACCTTTTTGTTTTACCTGGTTTAAAAACATTTGACGGCATAATAGGAGATGACACACTGAAACATCTCGGAGCGGTTATCAATAGAAAAAATAACACCTTAAAAATTGCCCTTAAAATAACAATTCCTCTCAAGGAAAAAAGATCTGTTCAGGTTAATAGCATTGAAATAAGGGATAATCACCTATCTGAAGAAGCAAAAAAACTGGTAGGTGCTCTTGTCAAGAAATTTGATTGCCTATTCGGGCCCTTGGTTGTTCAAGAAACAGCAGATACGAACAATAAGGGCAGAGATTAAGGCAATTACAGATAGCCCAATCTATACCAAATCTTATCCATACACAGTAAATATGAGAAGCGAAGTAGACCAGCAAATAAAACAGCTCTTGCAGGATGGAATTATAAGACCATCTAAAAGCCCGTACAATTCACCAATTTGGATTGTCGACAAGAAAATGGACGCTTCAGGTGTTCGCAAGTATAGGATGGTCATAGACTTTAAAAGACTAAATTCAGTGACCATATCCGATACATACCCGATACCAGATATATCAAACACTATAGCTAGCCTTGGAAATTCGAACTACTTCACCAATTGACTTAACGTCTGGCTTTCACCAAATTCAGATGAAGGAAAAAGACATACCCAAAACGGCGTTCTCAACAATGAATGGGAAATATGAGTTCACTAGACTACCCTTTGGACTCAAAAATGCCCCAGCAATTTTTCAAAGGATGATAGACGATGTGCTAAAAGACTATATTGGGAAGATCTGCTATGGCTACATCGACGATATAATAGTATTCGGGGGACAGACTGAAAGAGAACATCTTGCAAATGTTGAGAAAATATTTCTAAAGCTTGAAAAGGCCAACTTGAGGGCGATTTAGACAAAACTGAATTCCTGAAGTCAGAAACCGAATTTTTGGGCTACATAATAACGAATAAGGGTATCAAACCTGACCTTAAAAAGATTCAAGCCATCGTCAAAATTAAACCACCTGAAAATCTGAATGAAGTAAAAAAATTTCCTGGACTTGCCTCATATTATAGGCGTTTTGTAAGGGACTTCGCAAAAATTGCAAAGCCATTGACAAACCTTACTAGAGAACCAAACGCACAAGTAAAGGCGAATCAGTCAAAAAAGGTAAAAGGTAAATTTAAATGCAAAGGAATTGGAGTCTTTCAAACACTTAAAAACGGTGCTTTCTTCATCAGAGGTATTAATTTTTCTCGACTTCGAGAAGCCATTTATCCTGACAACGGATGCGTCAAATCACGCAATTGGTGCCGTTCTATCTCAGGGTGAGATAGGAAAAGGTCGCCCAATTAGCTTCATCTCTAGATCACTAAACCGAATAGAGGAAAACTACGCCACAAATGAAAAAGAACTGCTAGCAATCGTGTGGGCTCTAGATAATCTTCGAAATTATTTATATGGGGCAAAAAAAAAAAATCAAGATACTAACAGATCATCAGCCGCTAACCTTTACCTTAAGCAACAGGAACAACAACGCTAAACTTAAGAGATGGAAGGCGAGAATAGAAGAACACAATTATGAACTGATATATAAGCCTGGGCGTACAAACCAGGTTGCTGATGCTTTGTCAAAACTAAAGTTGGAGGCCAATACTCTAACTTCCTCATAGACAGATGCGGCACATAGTGACGCTCTAACCTCTTCATCGACAGAGACAGCAAATAGTGCAGATGAAGACAACACTTCATTAATTCCTCATTGTGAAGCCCCAATAAACGTGTTCAAAAATCAGATAATCATCAGTGAAGGTAGTGGAATTTCTGCCTACGAAAAACCCCATCCGGGGTACGGAAGACACTTCATCCAGCTTGCCTGAAGTGAATAAAGAAAATCTAACACGAGTCCTAAAGAAAAACTCCAGCCTACAATAGTAAATGGTCTCAAAATTCCAGAGAAATTTATTCAAACGGTACAGAACATCTTTAAAGAACACTTGGCAAACTACAAGGTACGCATTACACAACGAATGGTACAAGATGTCCTTATGTATTGATTGAATATAGTGGTGAGAAATTTCGAATGCTAGTGGATTCAGGGGCTAGTGTAAGTTTAATAAAGAGTAAATGCATTTATTATGCAGATTTAACAGATCACGAAAAAACTCAGTTTTTAGGAATAGGAAAGTCTTCAAAGCAATCAGTTGCTGAAAATATAAGTGGTGTATCTGGGTCACGTATGCTCGGAACAAGGAGTAAAGGCATATCAACATTTAGTGGAAGTCGTAAAGACATTTCCAAGGCCAAGGATGGTGCGACAGGTCCAGTCTTTCCTGGGGCTAGCTAATTACTATCGGAAATTCGTCCTTAAATTTTCACTAATCATGGGTCCAATTAATAATTTAGTAAGGAAAAAGGAAAGGTTCGATTGGGGACCCAAATGTGATAAATCATTCACCCTGATAAAAGAGGCGCTCACTGCGCCTCCATTATTAGCTTATCCGAATTTCACGAAGGAATTCACGTTACTGACGGATGCCAGTGGTGAATCCCTAGGGGAAGTTCCAGAGCAAGAAGGAAGGCCCATCAGTTACGCCAGTCGCACACTCAATCAAGCTGAGAGGAACTATTCGAAAACTGAACGTGATCTACTAGCCATGCCTAGCTATCACTCGGGCACAAGCTCGAAGAAAAGATTCCGAAGTAAATTACACATCTCCGATGGAATCTGAAGAGGAATGGGATGACCTCGATGAGGCAGAAGTAATAGCAGGGAAGGTGATGGGTGATCCGTCGATTTGGTTGGACCATTACTGTTGAGCCACAATGGCAACAAATACATCTTATCCATGGTAGATGATCTCACTAGCTTCGTTGAGTTCGTAGCGATCCCGGATCAGGAAGCGAATACTGTGGAACGAGCACTGTTCGTGCAAATTCTCAGCCGATATACACTTCCAAAACAATTAGTTACTGATCAAGGAGCGAATTTTACAGGAGAAGTGCTGAAGACTACTGCCTCTCATCCGCAGTCGAATGCCGTAGAGAGACAGCATTCCACGTTAGCCAGCCATTTGAGAAGTTTTGTAGATCAAGACCCGCGGAATCGGGACGAATTCTCGCGGACGGCAGCGCATGCCTACAACAACTCTGTGCATTCGGGCACAAAATTGACACCAATGGAGACTTTATTCGGATTCGTCTCGGAAGTCCCCAGTACTTGCAGCGGAAGCCTGAACCGCTAAACAATGCCGATAAATATTATAATGTGTTACGGTTTAAATTGCAAAAGCCATTCAAACTATCAAAGCAAAACTTGATCAAAAGTAAATTGTCCGCCAAGAAGTACTATGATAGGTCCGCGAGGGCGATAGAGGTGCATGTTGGTGAAAAGGTTCTGGTTATAGACTCGACACGGGCGGGAAAACTGTCGTCAATCTTCAAGGGTCCTTATGAAGTAATTTACGTTCATAGCTCAGAGAATGTAAGAATCCTTATCGGAAGAAAGCTCAAACGGGTTCACGTGAACCGTTTAAAAAAATTTGAATGACTTTGAGCATCAGAATATTGTTATTTAGGAAGTTTTGTTTTTGTTTCACCTTACAGGTAAAGCAGCAGAAGCGTACAAGAACGGATGAAAGAAGAGACCTAGTGGCCCGATTCGGAATTCGTTCAGGAGACGGACGCTAAAAGAAGCCCAGAAGAGCCGGAATATGCATATGCATCTGTAGGAAAAAATATATAATTGGAAAGAAAGGAACACTAATTAAAAAAAAGGGTTAAAAAAGAGAGAATTAAAATAAGAATTAAAGTAAAGAAAGTAAAAAAAAGTTTAAAAAAAAGAGAACTCAAAAGAAAACTCAAGTAAAGAGAGTAAAAAAAATATATTAAAGTGAAGAAAAAAAAATTAAAGTAGCGAGAATAAAAAAAAATACTCATTGAAAAAAATATTGGTAAACAAAAAGAAAAGTTAAGAAAAAGAAGAAAAAAAAGTAGGTGGAAAGAAAAGTGTAAAAAAGAAGAGAACACTTATTTAAAAAAAATTGAAAAAAAGGGGAAGGCGGTATAGAGAGAGGGATGCTGTGCCTTTCGGTTTAAGTGCAGGAAATAGGCAGATGAATCACAACTCGTTGTTTGTTATTTATATAGATCTATGTATTATCACACGTTCCTTATATCTACAGCTAGTATACACTGGATGGTTTTTTGTTCTAGTTAGCACAACACGCCGGTGGACAGTCAACTTTCCTCTATAGTCAATAAAATACCACCATTTTGAACAAATTCATCTACTACGTGGTTTATTCAATTAGAAGCTTTATTTACAATATCGAAAGTTACTAAACATATACAAAAATATCATTGTATAATATCAGCGTTACCGCAAGACATTTTAGTTTCTGTTTCCGATATCATAGAAAATCCTCCAGATAGTGATCATTACAATAAGCTTAAAGCTATTCTAATAGAAAGACACCCCCTTAGTGAAGAGAGGCGAATACAGCAGCTGTTGTCAGGCGAGGAAATAGGTTACCGCCGTTCATCAGATTTGTTAAGGTCACTGAAATTACTAGCAGGTCCTTCAAATACCATCGATGAAAAATTGATCATAAAATTATGGTTAAGACGTCTACCTAAATTAATAAATATGTCCTTGATATCACATCCTAATAAAAGCGAAACGGAATTAGTGTCATTAGCAGACCAAATTTGGGAAGTTTCAAAAGTTAACACTTCCATTCTCGAAAAAACGTCTTATAACCAAACAGAACAACAATTAAGAAATGAAGAGATAGGCAATCTTAAAAGCGAAATTATCGAATTGAAAAACATGATCCAAACTTAATCGGTTTCTAATAGAAATCAACCTCGCGACAGACAGCATATGAGTCGAGATAGACATAGCTTTAGATCCAAAACCCCCAGAGGTAACAGGGGATATTGCTCGTACCACACAAAGTTTGGAACAGAATCAAAAAAATGTTCACAACCATGTCGTTTTAAGCTGGACAGACATACACACGCCGACTATTCGTTCATAATTTAAATAACAAATTAAATTTTCTTGTAGACACTGCCGTAGACCTATCTATAGTACCATTTTCCTACTCCTTCCAGTCAAAGCAAGATCCATTCTTTACAGTGACCGCAGCTAATGGGACAACCATAAAAACATACGATAAAAATTGTTAGAGCTTAATATAGGCCTCCGTCGAAAATTTATACATCCTTTTACATTACCTTCTGTAACCAAACCCATATTGGGTGCGGATTTCATAACAAAACTTGGGCTATTAGTTGACTTAAAAAATAAGCGCTTACTAGATACGGAGACCAATTTATCGAGTCAAGCATTCGTTACCAACATCTCTGTCCCAACTCCCAAGCATTTTTGCGTCGACAATGAATATAATGAAATACTAAAAGAATTTCCAACTCTGCTTGGGTAGTCTAATTCAAGATGGCAGTTAAACACAATGTACAACATCACATTCTAACAAAAGGGCTTCTACCCTACGCAAAACCACGTAGATTAGACCCCAAACGGCATAAGGCGGCACAGCTAGAATTTCGGTACATGACAATACTGGGAATTTGTCGACCGTCTTCTTCACCTGTCGCATCACCATTGCATATGGTAGCAAAGAAAGACAGCGAAGATTTGCGTCCATGTGGGGACTTTCGTCATTTGAACACCGTGACCATACCAGACCGGTATCCCGTCCCGCACATCCACAATTTTTCAATACAATTAAATGGGTGCAAAATCTTTTCAAAAATAGACTTATGCAGAGCATACCATCAAATCCCAGTCGCGCCCGAGGATGTACATAAAACTGCCATTACCATGCCATTTGGGCTATTCGAATTTGTACGCATGCCATTCGGGTTACGAAACGCGGGTCAGACGTTTCAACGAATTATCAACGAAGTAACGCGATACCTCGATTTCGTATTTGCTTACATAGACGACCTGTTAGTAGCTAGCAAAAGCGAGGAGGAGCACCTATCATACCTCCGTATACTTTTCCAACGTTTAGTTGACTACGGGTTAAATATCAAACTCTTAAAATGCATCTTTGGAAAAAAAGTCTAGATTTCCTTAGACATGTGGTAAATGAGCATGGTATACTCCCATCCAAGCACTGAGTCGATGCTATATTTCAACTAGCCCAACCTAAATCTATTCGCGAAATCCAGCAGTTCATAGGAAAGATGAATTATTATCACCGATGCATCCCTAAATTAGCTGAACTACTTTCACTACAGCCACCTAGGGAAAGTACAAAATGCGCCCAACATTAAACGACAGTTTTCTTGACCAGAAGAATGTGTCACAACCTTCGAAAAAATTAAACTAGTGCTATCAAATGCCGTAATGCTCGCTCATCCTTTAGATAATGCAGAGTACAATGTCACAGCAGACGTTTCGGACAAAGCAGTCGGCGCTATCCTGCAGGAACGCCACAACAACGGGTGGGAACCACTTGCATTTTTTTCAAAACAGTTATCTAAAACAGAATCTAAATATTCTGCTTTCGACCGTGAGCTACTGACTATATACCTGTCAGTAAAACATTTTCGTTACGAATTAGAAGGAAGAGAATTCGTAATTTTTACGGATTACAAGCCACTTACAACCGCAATCTTCGCCAAATCCGAGCGTAATCCTCGTCAGTCAAGACATCTTCATTATATAGCACAATTTTCAACCAACATCAAGTACATTAATGTTAAATTCAACATAATAGCAGATACCCTTTCTCAACTAGACAGGTCAGACCGAACATACATAAACGCAGTTTCGTAAGATTTCCGAAAATTGAAGAGACACAAAAATATGACCAAGAGTTAAAGGAACTTTTAAGAGGTGATCGCAAAGACTCGAGCGTCAAATTAAAGCTCGTTACGATCGCTGTCACTGGTGAACAAATTTATTGCGATACAAGCAATAACAAATACCGGCCATTCATTCCATTCCATATTAGGAAAACAATATTTAATCAATTGCATAGCCTGTCACATTCAGGTTTTCGCGCGACACGTAAGCTTATACCGTCAAAATACTTCGGGCCTAAAATAAACACAGACTGCAATATTTAGCCTAAGGAATGTGTTCTCTGCCAAAAAACTAAAGTCAATAGGCACACAAAAACGCCATTAGAACACTTTAAAATTCCCAACGCGCAATTCGAACATATACACATGGACATAGTAGGCCCGCTACCCCCGTCAAACGACTTCTCGTACATATTAACCATTATAGATAGATACGCAAGATGGCCGGAGGCATACCTCATCAAAGATATAAATGCTAAAACGATAGCCACCACATTCATTAAGCAGTATATCTGCCGATTCGGTGTCCCTTTGGATATCACAACCGATCAATGCACCCAATTCGAGGCTAACCTCTTCGCAGAAATTTCCAACCTTCTAGGTACTAACAGAATTAGAACCACAGCCTACCATTCACAGGCGAATGGCATGGTAGAAAGGCTTCATCGACAGCTAAAAGCCTCCTTAATGTCAAGACCAAACCCCACAAAATAGAGTGATGAACTACCGTTTGTCCTTTTAGGAATTCACACCTCATTTAAAGAGGACCTAAAATGGTCACCGGCAGATCTCATATGCGGCCAAAGTTTGAAAGTTCCAGGCGAACATTTTGTAGACACTTCAAATGATCCTCCTGACCCATCAAACATGGTGACGCAAATAAAACATTCATTGAGAAACGCCAAACCCGTAGACACCCGCCAACTTTTGCATCAAAAAACATATATCCCTAAATCACTTAATACATGCGAGTATGTGTTTATTAGAATCGACCGGGTTAAAACAGGACTCACACTACCCTACGATGGTCCACATAAAGTTGTGTGGCGGCTCAGACAAAATTACGTAGGAGATATCAATGGTAAATCTACATCTATCTCCATAGATCGTCTAAAACCAGCTTAGGTATCTGAAGGTCAAGCTTCTAACTGCGAAAAACAAAAAAAAAAAACAAAAAAGTATCCTTTCGATCTTAAACAACGCTTCGCTGGAGGGGGAGTGTGTAGTGACTTAAAGTACTAAAGCTGTCGAATATTCTGACTGTACTTAGACTGCAACCTGACGAACTTTACTGTCGTGCTCCCGACAGAGCAAGTAAGAAAAAGTCGTCGTACTATAGCAGAGTGAAGTTGACTGTCCGCCGCCGTGTTGTGCTAACTAGAAAAAAACCATCCAGTGTATACTAGCTGTAGATATAAGAAACGTGTGATAATACATAGATCTATATAAATAACAAACAACGAGTTGTGATTCATCTGTCTATTTCCTGCACTTGAGCCGAAAGGTACAACAAGGAGGAAGTGGATGGATAGTAGAATAAACTAAATCTATTACAGTGATTTATTTTATTTTACTAAATAATAATAAAAATCGTACTAAATAAATTATATATGGAGTGGTTTCTTTTATTTTGTATACTAGGTAGGATAAAATTTAGAAGGTTGCCAAATAGTTAGTGTGGATAAGTCAAGAAGCTGAATATGGAAGCAGTCGCCATAATCTAGTTGACGTCCATCATACGCTGGCCAGTTTGCCTACAATATAAGGCCCATAATGCAGTCCGGGGTATTGTTCGAGCACGTGGGAAAAGCCAACTTTTACGCTAGGCATTGGACTATTCTATCTGAAAATGCCGAACTTGGCGGTCGAGCTGAAATTCGCAAACAATTGCAGCAATCTTGTTATACAGCTCTGCACGAAAATCAACCACACTGAACTCAGAAACAGATGTGAGCTAGCCACTAAGGAAATAGGAAGCTGGATGGCGAAGATTGGGAGAAAGGATGATGAGTTGAAGCACCACACCTATGCGTAACCGGCTCGTCGAAGGAAGCGATCTTTCTTTGATGGTATAGGGTCCCTGTCAAAGACACTTTTCGGAACCATGGATCATGTAGATTCGGAAAATATCTACTCGGCTTTGAGAGATCTAGATGGAAAAAAAACCGCATCTGCACTTTGCTTCAAGAGCAGAGTACAGTGATGACATCGACGTTCAATCTGTTCAATGCGTCGCGCGTTCAGGCAGCGGCGGAGCGAGAGGAAATTTGGAATAAAATCAATGCCATCACCGCCGCTCAATAAAGTCAAGACCTGGAGATAACAACGTTAACTCGGAGCGTGGAGATAAATGAAATATTGACACTAATGACCCTCCAACTGCGAGAACTCAGCGATGTCAAAGAAGGTTATGCGAATATGCTAGTCGCACTGAGCATGGGGAAGCTTTACCCCATGCTTATTCACGGCAGCTAACAGAAATTATGACGAACGCTACAAAACAATTGGATTTAGCCGAGGAATTTCTGAACTTCCAATTGTTGACTCAAATTGCTAAGGTGAGCGCAATGCAGGGTCCGCAACACATTATGGTCAGAATAGACATTCCTCAACCGGAAAGAGTGGCTTTTCAACTGAACAAAGTATACAACACTCCCGCAGTATTTGATGAAGACGGCTACCATGTCTATGAGTTGGGAGCCGAATTTCTAGCAGCAAATAATCACGATCGCCAGTATGTCCTGCTAGACTACCAGCAATATGAGAAATGCCAACAACTGACAACCCTCGGAAATCATCTGCGTTTCTTGTGCCCGCAGTTCGGACCAATCGTCACAGCCATTGGTGATAGCTGTGTACTCGACCTTTTTCGAAGTTTAAATGTCAACCCGCTGTCATGCAAGGAAAAGATTCTCCCAAAATGGAATAGTCTAGTCTGCAATGATTACCCGAAATCACTGGTTGTTCGTGATGGCCGAAAAGATGAAATTAGAGGTAAACTGCCGCGATACACGTACAGCGATTGGAGAACTATTGTCTTCCGTAGTGTTATCAATCGGGAGCACTGCCACTTTCAGATCGGCGACCTATTGATCACATCAGAGGACCACGCTCAACGAAATATTACTCTTTGGCAATCCTCATTTTCGAAATTACCATCATGGGAGAGCATGGGCACCAGAAACTGATCTACAAAGCCTATGGAAAGATCATGCACCCGAGTTACAAAAAATGAATGAGGCCATCACACGAGAGCAAATACATCGACAACAAAGTCAGCCCCACACCATCTACCTAGCCGCCACCTCCATAACCGGACTGTTAAGTCTTGCCAGTTTTATGCTAGTAGCAGGAGTCCTGATCCGCAGGAGATGCCGGAAGTAAAAATCAGTACCGGCTAGATCAAGCAGATTGTCGATGTTGCCCTTCACCCAGAGTTCAATAAAACCCGCTGCAACAATAGAACAGCCTACCGTAGACAAGGAAACCGACTATGGCCTCCAAGTAATCGTGCCTACTACAGCAACATTGCCCACAGCAAACCTGTCTACGATAGTCGGAAAACAGCTAGTACAACTAGCGTAGTAACAACTGTTGTTGGGTTTGATATTTTGGTGATACTAAGTGTTATATTGGATAGGACAATGGCAACCTTTAGATAGATGGAATCACTCTGAGTAATTAAAGCTATAAAAATATTGTATTCGGGTTATAAACTTAATTTAAGAATTGTTCATTAAATAGAAATTGGAATTAGATATAAAAAGTTTTTTTTTAAACGAATGCAAATAATCTAGTTATATAATACGATTAGATAAAACAAATGTATGTACTTAATGAAACCTAGAATCAAATTTTGTATAAGTAAACATAATCCTAGAAGTAATTGTACAGTTTTTGTTTTTTGTTATTATGGTAGAACTGTTTTTAGGAATATCAAAATTAGAGCTAAGGAAATAATAAAATTATAATTGAACAAAAAGATTGTTTGAAGAAATAAATTAGCTCAAAAAATACATGTTAAATTAGAACTGAATTAAGAGAAGTAGATATTGTTAAGATAGAACTTAGAAGATGTTAAAAAAAAAAACAAATAATGTATATACATATATGATAAAATGTACAATGTAGTTGAAACTAAGCCGAGCACCCTGATCTAATTCCCTCCCCCTGGGAATTAATCTTTCACAGGGGGGAGGAATGTCGTGGCCCGAATTGAGTGGTTGTGACATCATGAGTTTAGCTAGCAGCAGGTGTATGGCTAATTAAGCAGTTTGCAGTATCTAAGCATTTTACTTCGCACAGTTAAATGCTTGGCGATTGCGAATTATTTATTTAAAAACTGTCGCATCCACTGCTGTTGTAGTAATTAGGCATTAAGCCAGGGTTAAGTAATTCACTTCGTATAGTAAAATGCTCAGCTGGGCTTACTGTTTGTTTACTAACAGTATTGGGGTTTCCAGTTGACGACAGTGACTGATGTAATGCTTTGCGATTAATTGCAAGGTATTTCACTGGTCACTAGGTCAGAGTCCCTTCCGCTTGTAAAGATTCTAACAGGTGACCCGTCTTTGCGAGTGGATCAGGCTGCTCAGTTATGTTTTTGGGGATTATGAGTTGTGAGCTAGAAGTATCGGTAAGAAGTTCAGATTCTGTTCGAAGTAGTTTAATTAAATAAAGTTTTATATGTGAATTACGGGAGTGTTTATTTGAGGACACGACAATAACAAAGATCACCGATTCGAATGGAATATATTTCAAAAACATAGGAGAGATGAGGCAGTAAAAGACAAGATTACTATATTGAATGATATAGATTTGAAATAAAATTGAGAATTATATTAAATTAATAAAAAGTCATTTAGTAAATATGAATGAGGAATGTGTCATTGAAATTCCTCATTGCGTAGAGTTCATAAAGAAGGGTAAACTAGAAATTTCAAAGTTAAATAAAAAATTAACTACTACTACAGGATTGAAAGCGTTATTTGGTACTTTAGACAGCCAAGATGCAGAAGGATATGAGGATGCTTTTCGTATAACAAAAGAAAATTCAGAACATGTTCACAAACCGCAACAAGAGGTACGGTTTAAATGAGCAAATTTTAATATTGAAAAGTGCATATTTAGAGCTTGGAAACTTAACTAACAATATGAAACAAGATACGGAAGCATTGTTTCATGACATAAATAAAGGATAACATATAGAAATTGTTAAGGAATATTTTACCGATGTTGAGTTAAAAGCCTTATACATGAAAAATCATACTGACATTGTTATGGATGAAATAATACAATCTATTCTATTTTTGAAGAGAAATATTGTACATCTGTCCATTATAGGGCCATTTAAATTTATAAAAATGCTTCAAGAAATTAGTAAAAAGCACGAATTATTCTATGACCCAGATCTATAAAATTATAATAAAATAATGGAAGAAATACAACACTGGATACTACTACTAGGACAATAGAATAGTTGTAGTTATATCAGTGGATAGTTTATCAAATACAGAGTTTGATGAATTTGAACTATTAAATTTACAATTTATGATGGGAAAAATATTTTATGTGTTAGAAATTACAAATAACTATTTCGCAGTAACAAAGAATAAAAAAGAATATTTTTAAATAAAAACCTAGATGATAACTGTAAGAAATTTGGTAAATATTTTGTATGTAAGGATGTGGTCTTGAAGAATGCGAATCTTGTCAAATTTCAAATTTTTCGAGACGAAAAACTCAAAATTGTAGTTTAAAACAGGTGTAGAACTGAAATATTCGAAAGGTTAAATCAAGAGCAATATTCGTTTACTCTTAATGAGGAGACAAAATAGAAATGCAGATCTGAAGATAAGAAAGATGAATGCGATTGGAATTTTAAATAAAAAAAAAAAAAAAAAAAAATTGTAGTTTTGAGAGTATTGATACTAAACTAGCGACATATAATACTGAAGTCGTTATTAAAAATAATGATGTATATTTCGAGAATATCGATAACTGTTGTAATAATATAAAATTAAGAGATAATCAAATTGAAAAGATTAAAGTTCCAAAATTAAAGTTAAAAAAGAGAGAGAGTTACAGGATCTAACTATTGAAATTAAGAATCAAGAAAGCATAACATCTTTTATTCCAAAATTTCTCCTTTCTATAACAAAAATTTTCATCTGATATATTATTCTACTTAGCTTACCTGAATCTATTGGAACGCTTAACATGCAATTTTTTCCCTGGGAAATAAAGTTTTCACAAATTCACTTGACAATAAAATAAGTAAAAAACGAGTTTTCAAACAAAATTGAGGGCAAGTCGCATGAAAAAGTAGAAAATAAACTTTTCTTCACACACAGAGGTGGACTCAGATTTTATTCGCCGACAATCACCGATATATTTCAGTAAGATCAATCAGAGGTAATAAGTGATTTGATTCATGAAGAGAAAGAATATTCAAGAGAAATGTCCCAATCAAAAAATCTGAGTCCACCTCTGACATTTCTCTTGAATATTCTTCAGCTCGCTGTGATGACGAAAAGTGGGTCTACGAGAGTGTCGAAAATAGTAAAGAAATATATAAATAGATAAATTCGTGTACGAGTTAAAGAGAATGGCTGGCCTCAAAAATAAAAAAATTTTATCTTAAGGGTGTTGAATGGTTAGACTTAAATATGAGCTGCTCAGGAATTGCACTCGGTTAGAAATGTTTGTGTTGCGGTTTGTTTTTAATAAAGAATTCCAAGGGAATTAAAATCGTTAGAATGTGAAATTGTATTGAATATTTGTTGCATTTGATTTTATTATGAAATATCTGGATCATGAAAGAATGGCCAGATGTTAACATATGTTGTTATGTGTTATAATTGTGTGCTGAATATATATTCCGTTCTCTGAACTAGTAATGCCCTTCAACGTTCTTTCTTTTAGGACCATGTACTATAGAATTACATTAAGCATACACACACAGTTCGTGTGACTTCCTACATAAATTGTTAATCGGACGCTGAAGGTGAATACTGGCTGCAGGAAAGCAGACATATTCCCACAAATCTCCTGAAGCAATATCTGCATATCATCATATTATATAGTTAAAATAATTTCCACTTTGTGCTATAATAACATATAAATAGCCTCTACATTGCTGTTAATATACATATGACTGTAATATAATATACTGACCTCTTTGCCCGCATGGAGATATCACGTTTAGAGTAATAAATGCCGAAGCGCGAAGAGACGTGTCAAGACTCTTTTTATGAAGCACTTAAATTACGATTTATTAGAGTCCGCTTTGAATTTTTGGGAGTAGTGAGCCACCCGGAGTAGTCATGATTAGACATGAAATTACACCACTTACGTGTGCAAAATTAACTACAATAAGCCCTGCAAATAAAACATAATAATTGTCTAAATGAGAACTGGACCTAAGGTCGAATTTAAAAGCGGCATTAATTTAGTACACGGAAAATATCGACCATTTGTGCTCTCCGTGGGATGGCAAGATCACTTCCGGGCGGCAAAAAAAGGAGGAAAACGTAGAATACGAGTTAGAAACTGAAAAGGAAAAGATTTCAGATGTGAGTGTGGAAGAAATTAACGTGTTAAATAAAAACAAAAATAAAAAAAAAGAAGGGAAAGGAACTGCAGTGAGAAGATGAGGCTCTGGACCATTTGCGGGGTTTCTATGTGAAAGATCTGGGAGTCTTAATTGTCACCAATTACAATTGCAAGCTGAAATTATTGCTGTTTTTAAGGTTGGTACGCTATCAAATTGACGGCCAGACCCATAGACTTTCCTAGTAAGCCATCCCCAGAAATTCTCGATAATATTGATGTCGGGAGATATTGATGGATATTATGTTTTCCCCCTTATGTTTTCTTCCGTGAACCATTGATTAACCATCCTGGCTGTGTGGATGCCTGCGTGGTCATGATGAAATATCCAATCCTGACCGTCCGTCTATTCAATTATTTAATTTTCGCGTTAGTGAGAAGAACTTTCTAGTCATTAGCCGTTTGTCGACCACTAATAAAAACGATGTCAACTGTTCCATTGTAGGAAATGGCTCCCCAAATCATTACGCCTCCTACCCTTCTATGACGGCGGGACATAAGCTATTCTCTTAATCCTTCGTTTCTCTCGTTCTGTTGTTGGCATTTTAGTTTGCCCTTTTTGATTTTTTCCGTATTTCGATTGATCCTTTAAAAAATTCTATTAATTTTTCTGGATATTTCCCTATTGGAATATCTTTCGTCTTTAAAAGCTTTAATTTTTCCAATTTCTTCTGCCGTCATCCTTTTACCGCCGTTAATAATGTACTCCATACCAAATGCAGCCAATAATATCACAGCGAAATTAGGAATGTCCAGTGCTTCTAAACAAGTGCAATAAAATTTTACAGGAGTAATTTGTTGCAAGGAACATGAGAAAATGAGGGTGAGGTCAATCATGTGTCGCGGAGTGTATGTATGTTTGTTGTTTAATAATTAAAAGACAACCTTAATTTAACGTTTTGGTTTTGAAAAATAAATTATACTTAATTAGAGAAATTTATACAATTTTCATTTCACAAGTTCCTGGGAAAATAAATTTTTCTTAAAAACTGCAGGCGGCAATTTCACCTAAGAACTGTAAGCTTGCATTTCCCACGCGCAGGCTAGTAATATTTGATTATCTCCGGATAAGAATTATATTCCGACAAAATTAGAGATAACTTAAAATTAGGAACTCTACCGTAAGAAATAGATCATTATATTTAGGTAGCTATGCACGTATACGTTTAAAGATTAACTATTTTTTAATTAATTGATTATATTTTAATATAATATTTAAAGTTATTAATTTTTGTGATTTTAGCCGTCTTATACAAATTTTTAGCGTGTAGCCTTTGGTTTTTTTTTTTTTAACTAAAGAAAGAACATCATGGAATTTGAAAATTCCCCATAACAAAAGATTCTGTAAGAACCAACACCGATACACAGAAAACTTAAAAAGCCATTTTCAAAGTTAACTCGCACATGAAAATTATTGTAGTTGGTCATGTTCGTTCTGAGTACGGTGTTGCGACAACATTAAAGGAATGCCACAGATTCCAGCCTCACAAATCTAAGTCCATCTAAGAATTTTTATTGATTCATCTCAGAATCCATCGATTTAAAAGTAGAAACCACAAAAGGGCAAAGAGATTGAGCCCAACTAATAGACATGTTTCATACGGTCAAACAGTCGCTTACTGTATACATGCGCGCGTATGGTCCTCGTCACTGTGATCTCCAATATCGGGAACTTGGCTTATTAATGAAAACATTTGTAAGTTTAATTGTAATTGCTTGTCTGTTTGACGAGGCCACATACTATACATTGGGAGAAAAAAGTCTTGTATATATTTACAGGTATAGCTTAATGGATGTTACCTAACCTGTTTATTCTACTTGCGATGACTGCTCCTTGGTGGTATCCGTTGTGGTCGTTGCAGAGGAGAAGCTAATTCTCACATGTCCAATAAAAAGCAATATTATGTTTGATTCCTTGTAGGTTTTAAAGAGTGGATAGTGAAAGGTAGCAAGAAATACAGTCCTATGCCGCTTTGAAGTATGTAACATACGCATGCGTCATTGATTGTTCCATTAACAGTAACAAGCGGTAACATTGTTTTGTCAATACCATTATATTCTTTTTACGCATTCTATTAATATTTATTTATTAATAACTGAAACTATTATTTTAGTTCGTAAAAATGTATATACGTACAATGGTATGGATATTCAGAATGGACACCAGGCAAAACAGAGCTTAAAAAACAGACACTTGACGTTTTTTGACAATTCCTATTTCCATAATTTTTTATTATTAT
The DNA here is from genome assembly GCA_963924295.1 of Dioctria rufipes. Taxonomy (NCBI): domain Eukaryota; kingdom Metazoa; phylum Arthropoda; class Insecta; order Diptera; family Asilidae; genus Dioctria; species Dioctria rufipes. The sequence continues at coordinate 115,507,049 of OZ002741.1, forward strand.
ATGGAGTACAGGGTTTTCAAGCTGTTGTGCCACTCCAGGTATGGGTTGATACATTCTAAAAATTAATGGGAAGATTGTGTAGTTGTTGTTTATACCGTTTGAATGATGTAGGAATGTTATGCTAATGAACTAACGACTTTTTTCTTATTCATAAAAAATAGGGCATACCTACAGTTTTTTATCTCGTGAAAAACTATTAAACTTCTTCTTTCCCTCTCTTAGGTCCTCAATATGATTCGATTTTCGTGAAATTTTAAATATGGACGGTTTTTACCATTGTACAATTTTAGTGAGATATTGTAAGGGCGCTTGCACATCGAAAAACTAATCAGTTTGAAACCGAAAATTCGAGCGAATAAAAGTTGGGTTATGTCTAAGTCAAGTTTGATATTTCTCGTGTTTAATAAATTTTCAGTGTTTTTCAGTAAATTAATTATTTACGAGAATGCAATCTACTGTACCTACTTAAAATAAAAATTTATATGTGCCGTAATCTTCACCAGTGGTTCAGAATAAAGGGGACAAAAAAAAGCCGATATTGGGTGCACCCATTGAACAAATTAAGAAGAAACCATGCAAAATATTTTACAATTGTAAAAGCATTGGAAAAGTGGTTTTTGGAACACTTTCAGTATTTCCGGGTGTCCAGGGACAAATTAACCTAATTATATTTTTGGATTGGCGAAAAACACATTAGCCCCAATCGAAAACAATTATGGACGTGACATGCACTTACAGGGAAATTAGTCTTTACTTTTAGGTAAGATTAATAGTACTAAAGAATTTGAACGTATGTATGTATATACTAAGATTACAATAAGTTTCTTGCTTCTGGTTCGACGTATTTAGATCTTGCTATACGCTTTTCGGAAATTCACAATGGAAACAATAGACGTGCAATTGGAAAAGTTCTGTCCTATAACACTGCTAATATTTGACGTGAAAAAGTCGAAAGATATTTCCGAAGGGTTTTTAAAGAAATGAATCTTTTCTAACTGTTTGGGTGCAGTTGATGGCAAACATGTCACTTCTTTTCCACCAAAAAAGACGGACAGTCTATACTTTAATTATAAAAAACATTTTCGATTATATTAAGGGCATAAGAGTATATGGTTTAAATTTGAACTTTATCATATTTATGAACTCTGAGTTCGGGAAAAAATGGCAGCATAAACCTCATGAGCTGCAGGTTTGAGTTGACTATCTCTTACCGGTAACACGGAGCCTCAGCCATTTGTTAGAGATGAAGTGTTTGGTTTAAAACGACATTTACTTACGCCTTACTCAGTAAAGCACCAACTGTGGCTCGTGTAATAACGGGTTTTCCAATAAGAGGTGTTATTTTGATATTCAAAGAAAAATGCCATTTTTTGAGATAAATGATCGGATCTTTATTTCATTATAAAGAGAAAGGTATGCCGTTAGTAATGAAAAATAACATCAGCCTACAGGACCATATCCTTTTCATGAAATTTTCCATAACCAGATCGCAAAGTGGCTGCCCTATGTCCTCGATAGCCTCACGAATTCCATCTTTGAGGTCTTGAATCGACGCTGGGCTGTTGGCGTAGACCTTCTCTTTCACGTGGCCCCAAAAGGAAGAAGTCGCAAGGTATTAAGTCACAAGATCTCGGTGGCCAATTGTGATCACCTCTTCGAGAGATAACACGGTCCGGAAACTTTTCCCGTAAAAGATCAATGGTTTCGTTGCTTGTATGGCACGTAGCGCCGTCTTGTTGAAAGTAAACGTTGTCCAGATCAATACCATCCAATTCCGGCCATAAGAAATCATTAATTATCTGTCGATAGCGCAATCCGTTCACCATAACTGTTGCTCCAGCCTCATTTTCGAAAAAGTAAGGTCCAATAACCCCGCGGGACCATAAACCGTACCAAACAGTCTCACGTTGAGGATAGAGAGGCTTTTCAACAAGAACTCTTGGGTTTTCCGAGCCCCAGATGCGACAATTTTGCTTGTTGACGAAGCCATCGAGGTGGAAATGGGCCTCATCACTCAAGGTGAGTTTTCGATGGAATTCCGGATCATTTTCATGCATTTCAAGGATCGAATCAGCAAAGACTCGACGTTGTTGATGATCGGCCGGCTTGAGTTCTTGTGTTAACTGAACTTTATAAGCCTTAAGACCCAAATCTTTATGCAAAATACGGTGTAATGACGTTTGTGGAATGCCTAATTCCAAAGAACGACGAGGAATGGACAAACCTGGGTTTTCTTCAATACTTTCGGCTACAGCAGCAATATTCTCGGCTGTGCTTGAGCGACGTGCACGGCTTTTATTCTTCACATCACTAACTTGTCCTGACAGCTCGAATTTTTCTACCAATTTCTGTATTGCGGTCCGACAAGGTGCTTCACGACGAGCCAAAAATGTTCGAGTTTTACGAGCCGTGTCTGCCACATTTTCACCATTTTTATAGTGAATTTTAATAATAATAATAATGTATCGTTCCATTTTTATTAATGGCGTAGTTTCTACTTGTCAAATGTCAAAAAATGACAGCTCCAAAAGTGACATCTACCGAAATAGCGGGCTAATTAAAATAACACCTCTTATTGGAAAACCCGATATTTAGCTCCCGGTATGCTGTTTTGAAATATGTTTGTACATAAAAGGTGGTAAAACTTCTCATCTATTTATAGGTTTTCTAGCTCGCAGAATGGTAGAAAGTGCTTTAGCATCCTCGAACATACATACTTTCGTATTCCTTTGAAGAGTATTGAAGTTGACACCATTCCTGTTACTAGTTTAAATTATCAGTAATAGATTTCTAGCACCATCTAGAGCTGTAAATGTGCGAATTAGCTTCACTAAATGGTGCACGGAGGAAGGTCATGTACCATTGCAATATGATATTATCAACAATAATTGAAGTTATAATTAGACCAAAAATGGGAAATATAAATGTGAATTTTTGAATAGAAAATTTCATTTCAGTTGAAATCAAATTTATTTAAAGGTCTCTTTTTAACATAAAATTTGAATTTAACAACAAAACACAGCCTTCTTGGAGACAAAAAACCAACATTCAAATTGTAACATGAAGAAATCGAAAAGGCTACATAAAAAATAAATAAAAATATCCTCCTTGGTGACAATAATACATAACTAATACTACTAATAATAACAGACAAACACAGCCTTCATGGCAATAATATATTTAAACTGATATTATAAAATATTTATATACATGTCCACTGTTAATATTCAAACATAAAAGCTCGTTTCAATGTCTGCTAGTGCTTGAAGGCACTTATTTTGCAAAATTAACTGCTGCTACCTAGTGAGCCAAGGATATGAACAATTTTTCCATTGCAGATGCGGCTGGCTTATGTTCCATAGCAAATAAAATTTAATTTAAATTTTCGTCGTCCTCCGGTTTATTACCGTGCTTTCTTCGCTTTGCTCTTCTTGAGGTTTATGAATTCTAAACATAGTCCGGAACAACGTCAACCGTGTCACCTGTCATGATATTGGTAACATGTCTAAGAAGAATGAATAGCAATTAATATTACGAAGAAGTTTGAATAAAAGGACTTAAAAATTGTAATTCTTCGAAATGTGTCCACATTCTTTTCTGCTCGCGAGCCACATAGAGCAGAATTCTCGGCTTTGAAATATGCTCCGAAAGAGTTTCTTAAATTTGTCCACTCTCTTTGACAGTCCGCAAATAAATTTAAAATGGATAAATTTCCATTAAAATGAAAATATTCGAAACACTCTGACTTGACTTTCGTAGAACAAGTGCGATCTTTTCCTAACTTCTTGCTTTTTATATATCTATCTTTGTAATCTACATAAGTTTTGTCGTACAAGCATCTATATGGCTCTGAACTTCTAATTCTTACCATGTTTACATGAGGAGTTCAAAGATTCAGTCAAGAGTGAGTTGAGTTCTCGACTCGTGCTTTGGAGTACGCAGGGCTGAGAGAACAGGTCAAAATATAGTTGAAGTGAGAATTCAACATAATATCTTATTTATAGCATTTCTTGTGGTGGAGTTATAAAAGCTATAAATTTTGTTTAAATAAACAAAATAAACTCAAAATAAATATACAACCTAGCAAACCATTCGAGTAAAGAGCAAACAAAATAAATCCCAACTATTATAGTTGCCGACTCAAATACTCAATTCACGTTTATAGGCATTACTAAAAAATTACAATTTTCACTGACAATTTCAATGTTTTTGAAAAATAAATTGCCTTAACTGTAGCTGTCAAGGTGTTGCGCGTCTCAAGTTGAAATATTTTCAACTTTAAGCAACGCGACCAGCGTCAACAACATCCTTAGCGACACACTGTACCTGCACTTGAGTACTTTCATACATTTTAACTTTTGACAGATATAGCGACAGCGTCACATTGTAACTCAGCCTTTACATATGACTATCAGAACAAGCTTAACAAAAGCTCGCAGCATGGACACGTTTAATATATAAACGGTCAACAACACATGCGTTTAATCACTTAGTCGGTGTTAGTATTAGTATGTTACACTAAACATAAACCAAACACAAGCTGAAATTACATGCAGAAAACACTAAACAAAATAGATTAAATATTATATAGAGGTTTTTTTAAAACATGCTTAGAAACGTCGAGAACAAAATGCTCAGCCGTATTATTAACAGTAATACACATGCGATTAACACACTCCTATCAAATATAAACAAACGGAAAGGATGTTTTATAAGGCAGCAAAGAAATTTCGTTCGTGTGCAAGATGAAGACGTGTGGAACGAAGATATACTTGACAGTTAGGGACGAAAGTTTGCTTCTCGTACGGAAAAAACATATTTTAACTGAAATATAGCTTTAAATATGGATATTTTTTCTATTGAAATTGTTATTACAATAAATATTCACTTTTTTATTAAATGTATTGCAGCAAATTTCTGCTAGTTTAGGGCAAAATTTGTGTTTTTCAGTTTAGTATTTTGGTTACGATTTTTCATATGAAAACAAGCTAACTTTTGCCATTTCGAATCGCATTTTTTGAATTTCCAATTGCACGTGTTTTTTGTTTGTTTGTTTTTATTTTAAAAGCAGGGGACGAAAGATTCTAAGCACGGAGGCGGCTCATTGTGCTAACCTGCTAAAATTAAGAAAATACCTCTCAGCAAAACCTTACTCATTTTTAGATTAAGAATTAAATGTACTTTATATTTTTTTCCAAATTAAAATTGTAGAAAAAATATTGATTTTGTCATAAATGAACTTTAGAGAGTTTCTTTTCTATTTATGCTTCGTTGTACGAGGAATATTATTTTTTCTTGAAATTTCAAAAATAGTTTTTCTCTAATTGCTAGATTTTGTAATGCTAGACTCCGGATAATGCTAGGATATAAGATTTTAGATTTAGATTTTCGTGATTCGCGTACCTACTTGGGCAAATTGCACTTCTTTATTGTTAAGTACTGGTGCTGGTGATCCCGTTAGTAGTCCATAACAGCTTGAAAAAAAAAATTACTTGTAATCACATTTACTTTTTCTACCCATTTTTTTGCTGTCAATGAAATATAAGGATAAAATTTAGGAGTAAAATATGTTTGCTCCCCTGAATGTTCCCTGGGTTGAGGATTATACTCACGTAATTCTCGCTCTTTTTTTAAAAGTTCAGATTCCTTAGCTATAAGATAATGTTCTTTTAGTGACCCTTCTATTGACGTCTCGGCTTTTTTTTCCAAATATGATAGAAAATTCATTGTCTGGAGTCAATAAGAAAGACTAGGCCGGTTGTCTGAGTTTCTACATTTTAGCTCTCAAAACCTATTGTCGATCTCTTGACCTTAAACCATGTTCTTTCAATGTTGACCGTAATTGTTCCAATGTTGCCAAATTTTCGTCGTTAAACATTTTAATATTCCACTTTATCGTTTTTGCTTGACTTTCTTTTCCTTTGTCTGTTCAAGTACAATTCACTCTACTTCGTTTCATTTCGTTAAGTAAAAAAAATAATGGCGTAATTGTTGCAAATTAATTTTTGTAATTCGCGTAGGTACCTACATGGGCAAATTCCACTTCTGAGCTGTTAAGTACTGGTGATCCAGTTAGTAGTTCCTTAATAACATGAAAATTATTATTATCCCGAACAAGTCTGTAAGAAAGTTATCTACCAAAAAACAAAACTAGATATATGAAAAATGGGCAGAGATGGGCGTTTTTGCATTACCACTAAAATGGCAGCAACACTAAATTTTAATGATAGTTAAAATATAGGTTGCACTATCACTAAATGATTAGTGGTAGTGCAAATTTTTTATCACTATCACTAAACGAATAGTGGTAGTGCAGAGTCTATTGTATTATCACTAAACGATTAGTGGTAGTGCAGAGTATATTGCATTATCACCAAACGATTAGTGGTAGTGCAAATACTTTTCACTATCAATGAGGGATAATGAATTCGTGCATTGGTAGTGCAAGCATCTTTCACTAGCACTGTGATAGTGCAACCTGGCTTTTAACTATCACAGAGGCCTCTAGTGCTAATGAAATAATTAATGCACTGAAAATTTAATGCACTACGCCCATCTCTGAAAATGGGTTTATTAATAATAAAATCGTAGATTGTCCGACTCACGCCTACTGCGACTTGCTCTCTTTTCTATTGTTTCTTCATCGCTTTACATGAGATACACTAAAATAATAATAGAAAAACATGCGATATAAATCATCACCTTACCGCCGAAAACTATCAGTACTTCCACACGATGTCATCTAAACGTTTCTTTGTAATTCTATTGAAAGGCTAGTTTTTTTATATTTTCGCGCAAGAATGATTTTCGTAGCTTAACAGGCTAATACCCGGGTTTTGGCACCAAAAATGTTATAAATAAGTTAAATAAACACAACGCAAAGATCTTATAGAGTTTTTTTTATTAATGCAAGCGTAACTATATCGAGACAATTAATCTGACCGAATTGTCTGAACAGGGTGTGTCATAAATTTACAATCAGCAGCTCAGTCGCAAGCACAAAGTTGTCGATTTCTGCTTTTCTTATTTTGCATTTAATAAATATCCAAATAAAATAAAGCACCAGATCAACAAGAAAAAGGATGTCAAAATAACAGTTGAAAAAAAGAATAAAGCTTAAAGCATAATAAGATCAAGAATCGTAGTACATTTCATAATGTCACGGGCTTCTTGCTGATTATGTATGGTAACAAGATTTTTAATAAAAAAATGCCTTGGAAATAAAAATCATCTTGCACAACATTAAAATATTCTCACAAATTACAGTAGCTGAGTAGCCAACTCGAAATGATTATTTTCACATAAAACAATTTGTTGAGATTGTTGAGATGAATTTAGATGAACCTCCGGCAAGATAAGTTATTTCTCTGCATAAAATTACCGTGAAAAAAAAAGAAAGAATTTGCATGCATAAAACGAATGACCTCTGCGCACGTACAGAATAAAATACTTGCGTCAAGGAAAAGTAATCCATGCCCAGAGGCTATTGTGAGAAATTTTCGTCTTCGTATCTTAAGATGGCGCAGAACAGGAATTATTGAGGATGACTTTTTCAAATGGAGTCTTCTGCATGCAAAGCCGTAATATCCGTAAAATTGCAGTTTGCGACCTCAGACAATGCCAAAAGACAGCTTCAATTGCGAAAATCATAATCTTGATGCAGGCTGGGTTGCCATACAAGTAGTGCCTTCGACTTTCTGTAGACGTCCACCACAGATCAACATTATGCAAGCATACGAGCGATCCATAAAGTTTACAGAAATGTTATAAAACATACGAATGTAAATAGCAAGGTCTTCCAAAAATAGACTCTCTGGTTATGGATTATCGTATGGGTATAAACAGCCTAAGAGTGCCTAAGAACTCTTCTTCGCTTAAGGCAAAAATCACAATATTCTAGAAAAGTAAAAATGGGAGTAAAACATCCCACCGACATCAATTAACGCCAGATCTTGATGGAATTTATAAAATGCGCCATAACTGGAATTCTTTTCTTATTTCACTTCATGTAATTGCGCCATTATCGGCTATTGCAGGTTATGATTTTCTTTGATAATTTACTGTACTTTTAGTATTTAGTGGAAGTAATAATATAAATTGTTACCTATGCCTTTTATTTTGTTTAATGTATCTTGTATGCTATACGCGGCAGCCTCGTTAGCTTATTTAAAAATAATTTAGAGGAGTTATGTTGAAAGATACTTATCTCACCACCCACATTTCTTTGTATAGTCTCGGACTTAATGAAGTTCTAGGCAAACATAAATTATTAAGTCAATGCGCACTTAAGACTTGAGAAGAACGCAATTCAATGTTGTACTGTCTTCTCATTTCTGCCTGAATATTGCGTTAGCAGAATAAACGAAAATAATAATTGAAATGTTTTCTGCACAAATGTAAGTAATAATTGATTTTCAGTTGTAATTGAATTTATAATTTACTACTTAGTAACATTTAACTTATGTTAATGTATCTGTCTCTAGCTGCGCCCACTCAGGTAGCATTTAATTTAAAAAGAATATTTTTATTCAAGAGCTTCATATTTTAACGTACAGAACTTTATTATTGTTCATATTTATACATAAAATAGATTTGAATGTTAGTACCTATGGTACTTTGTGGTTGAGGTGTGACATGGACAATTTTACTACTTGGCTTCTCAATTCTCATTTTCTGGTATAGTGAAAAATTTTTAACGCAAATAATGTTAATTAATGCTGATTTTTAAAAGAACTTATTATACTCTAGATAAAATCTAAAGGGTATACAAAATTTGTTATTCCGTTTGTAACATTTGTAGCATTAGTATACCCTATGATTTCATCTAGGGTATAAAAATACAAAATAGAAAAATGCCTTCACGTCGCGTCACTACGACCTTTACTGACGTCTTCGCTGCTAGTTTTTCTTGCTTTTTCGTTTCGATTTCTTCCCCTTTTTTTACTTTCAAAATTGCTATTCCTAGTTGTTTCTTTCGGTTTTCTTATTTTTCTTTTCGCGTTTTGATAACTTTTTCTTCTGTATTTTTCTGAGCTGATAAGGCTTTTTCTTTACGTTTTAAACGACTTTTTCTCTCTTCAGATTTACAGCAAATATCTTTTCTCAATTTTTCGCATCATCAAATCTTCGAAAGTGAGATGAAGTTATTATTACCGGCAAAGGTACTTTGTTCCGATGGAGAAGAGGATAAAACACCTGTTCTACATAGTGTTCTAAAATATCCAGCCAGTCATCCAGCCAGATTCAGATTTCTGCCACTTAAAATCATGTGGTATCAATTCAAGTATATCCAGTTGCATCCTTTTATATGAATATATTATCAATGGTGGAACTGTTAGACCAGCAGCATAGAAATTGTAGAAATGTAGAAATTTTTGACATGTTACATGTTTGAAGCGCAGCTCTAGAGCTACTAATTCCGGTTTTTCTATTTGTAGTGAATGCGCAGAAATAAAGCCCTTAAGGCATGTAGATAGCACTATGCATACTCTTCATCCAATAGTGATAGCCATGCTTATGTCTCTGAGTGGTAAGACGGACAAACTAATTATCTTATGGATGCGTTGGGCCTAAATTCGACTAAATTGCTTGAAGCATTACATGCACCCTCATCAAAAATGCAGTATTTGTGCAGCTGTGTTGATGATTTTCAGACACTCTTTGTGAACGATGTTTCATCCTATACTTCGAATGTTAATAAAACGACGCCCCAACAGCAACCGCATTATACTCTTACTCTTACTACGAAATCTTTGAATTTTTGATAAAAGATATGTTTATTTTATATTATTTGATATCCTTAAATATTATACAGTACCTATACAAAAAATATTATACTTAAAGCAATTCTTTTGTATACACTATAAGTTAACTGTACGAAATACGTAGGAAACAATGTATTTAGAACTATATTTATTGGTTATATTTTCCTTTTTCTCTAGATAACCATTATTTAGTATAATTTACACTTTTCGATAGGTGGAGACTACAATTCTATATATAAAGTGGCGTTATATTTATGTCCATATACATATTTATATGAAGTAAGCTGCATAGTTGAACATCAAAAGTCGTACATTAAAACGAAGTAATAATAACAATTAAATTCTTTACTTAGACTATCCCAGACCTTTTAGACATTTAGACATTTCAGTACACTCAGGCAGCTGGCGTTGTATCGGATAATCGAACAATTTCGAACTTCGATAAAGTAATGAAATACAAGAATGTTACAATTCAACCGAAGCATATCACTGATAATTACCATTCCTTTCCCAGCAGTCTTTGGTAAGGCATTAAATTACCAGTCCTTCAATTCAAAACGCAGTGCTTTAAACTGCAAACCTACTATCAGTTGTATAGAGAAATAAACTAAACAACTAAACCAACAAACGCAATCTGTTGTATAGTGTATTCAACTACACGATTGCTTCCAACTATGTAGATACCTTGGGTTACACGCGGCTTTAGCGCATATAACATCCATTCCCATTAACGTTTATATAGCATTCTTTTGATCTAAATTCTGTGTGCTGCTTTGACATGTCCAAAATTCTTCAAAATCTGAACCACATTAACGTTTACAGTCTATCATTATACAGGGTGTCCCGGAAATCGATGTCAAGCCGGAATCGGGTGATAGGCCAAATCATAATAGTTACCAGAAAAATATAACAAAATATCTAAGTCATTTTTTAAATTATAGGCATTTCTTTTTTTTTCGAGAAAATGTACGCCCTGTAATGGTTTTTTAGCTCCTGTTGCTGCAAATGTTTACTGTTTTTCAATTTTATTTTTCTTATGTAATCCCGAAAAGTGTTTAAGTAACCCCTTGCTTTAAATTCTAAGCCAGCATGGAAGAAAATGTCACATTTTGCCGAACCAAGAATAGAAAATGAATACTTCGCCCAAATTTAACTGTACTACGCCAGTTTGGCAAGTACTAACTTTAAAAGTTAACGCATTTACTGCTTGACGTCAACTTCCGGGACACCCTGTATATAATAATAGTTTCTTTTTATACCATTCATTTTTTCACATCAAAGAAAATATGATATTTTTGACTCTCTATTTGGAGTAGCTTCCTTCTTCTTGCACTACTTTTATGTGACGGACATCGCGATTCTTTCATGTATGCCCTTGTTGTTGTGTGAAATTATTTAGTTATATAGAAGATATATAAAGTTGCTGTTAGGAGGAGCGTAATATTTCTTTCTTCATAATTTTCTCACAAAAAATGGGCATCATTTCATCAGGATCAATTTTGTTTCTTCGGGTTTATTACATTTATGAAGTTTGGATTTTATATTATTGTGAAATAACGCCCAAAAGTGATAAGTGTGCAAAAACACCCGAAAATCCAAAAATTTTGGACATTATTTCACATTTGACACGTTTGAATTTATATAGAACTTTTGAGTTTTATTTCACTTATCAATTTTGGGCATTACTTCTCGGAGCCAACTCCTTCGTGTAGTTGCCATACAAAAACTTCGTTTTGTACTATATATTTGCACACTGCCTGAGAACGCGTGTACGTAGAGAGCTGAAGAAATCTTGTACACGGATTTTATAGCAATGGTAAATAAATTGGTTTAAGTCGAGTAAACCGTTTTTGGTTTTGCCATACAAAACTTTGGGCTTTTACTATATATTTGGATACTGCTTGAGAACACATCGACTTTTCACTTTTCTTAACTTTTATTTTCATCTAGCATTATATTATTATAACGTTTTCTCTTATTTCTAGCTCGTTTCAGGCCAAAAATATTAGTATTAGAAGATTGATTATAACAGATGAATGGTTTTTGTTTTCGTTATAAAAAATTGCTTTTTTCTAGTTTGTAAGCGTATTATCTTCGTGTTATTAAACATTTATTTTGAGGCTGAATAACTTACCGCAGGTTCGTACATAAGCAATGAAGTATAACGAATGACGATGAAGCAAAACATGAAATTTCATAGATAAATATATTTTATTATTAGTCCAAAAAATAATAACTTTACCACAATTAAATAAATAAACTTAAATAAATAGAAGGGCTTAATTCTTACCGCTTTTTTTAACAAATGGCAATAAATGAAAGAAGTTGGTGGTGTCTTTATTTTATAAATTTCAAATATTTGCAAAATTTTATTATTTATTACTTGAATTTCATATTAAAGATAAGTCGTTAAATATTAACTTTCTAAGGAATGTCCAACAATATATGAGAATGTATTTTTTACTAAAATATACTCAATTTCAAAACATACATCCTTATCATAGGATTTAAATAAATCATTAAATACCATGTTATATACAAATTTAATGCCACTATATTCCACCCAATCAAAGCATTCCAAGTCCATTACTGGTACAAATTTACTAGGGCCAATATTTATGCATTTGCTATACCTTTTGCACTTTCAATTCTTAAAGAAAACTTGACTTTTTATAGATACGGTTTTACAATTTTTTTCGAACGAATATCTCATCGGCCCATAATTTTGATTCTTTATATTTTACCTCCATTGACATGCACCATATTTTCCGGAAATTGTCTCACTTTCAAAATCGATAGTCCAACATAAAATGGTGCTTTGACTTAAGGGTGTCATTGAATAAAATTATATACTTTTCATAATGTTCAGTAATTAAAGTCTTCAGGGGATTTATTTCAAACTTCATTAATACATATCTATGTCCACCACATTTAATAATGTTAGAAAATATATCCAGCCAGCATCTTCCTCTGATATAAAATCACCAAGCATTCTACTGCATACCCTGATAACTTTTTAGACAATAGGTGATTCAATTCAATAATTGTAATTTTGTTTCAAACCAGTTTTACTACAGTCATCAGCCCTTAAGTCATCATTGTAATTATTAACATTTCTTAAATATATTTGTGAATTATCGGTTGTTACTTGCAGTTCGGGCTTATTTAATTTGCAGAATCTACATGTATTAGTTAGCTAAGTCCCTAAGTTCCTAAGCTGTCGCCCAATATAAGACCAAAAACCGGAATTACTCGTACCGTTCCCTTCTTACTTTTAATTATAATACCATTTAGGTCTAAGTCTATTAAATTATAACTTGTTAGTTTCAGAAACTAACAAGTTATAAATTTGATCCAGATTACTATTTCTTATTTGACGAATTGTAAAACATTAACGGTAAGATATTGTCTGCAGAAGAACAATTCTCTTAAAATGACAGTAAGTAACAACCAAAGCATGTTTTGTTGCATATGATCCCAAAGGGTTATTAATTTCAAATTCATCCACATAAATAAAATATGGAATGGCAATTTTATTACCGAATGATTAACTTTTTTTCCACAATGATCCCTGAACATAATTAGAAATAGCTGGGTCTTGGAAATTGGATAGTAAATGCAGTTCCATACATATATACATGGCAATTCTAAAAAAAAATTTAAATATTCCCTGATATTAATTTTTGTTATTTTAATTTTATCGATATTAACAAAATTTAAAGTTTTGATCAAGGTTATAAAATTTAGGTTCAGAGAAAAATTCAGATTCAGTAAAAAATTTCATTAAGTTATGTTCAGTGTTGATCTTTTCAAATTCTTGGAAAATTGTATAAGTCTATCTATCTACTTTTTGTTTCAGGTATACATATACGCAGAATCTTGATTTACCCACCTAGAGAATTACTAATAAAATCTGACACATCATTAATAATTTTCATTACTTGAGGTCTACTCAAAGCAGATTGATTATGAAGTTGTAAGACAATTATGGACTAGTTTTGAAACAAATTTCATCAAACTTATTTTTAGAAATATTTGCAGCTACTGCTGAAACTGTATTTTATTGAGTGTTAGCATAAATAGCACAAAAACTAGATGTCGCATGCAGTACCAAAACAAAATTTATATGGCTGGGTTGTCCATTCCGGAATGGACCACAGCATTTAGGAGTGATTCATATTTTTTCGTGTCTGAAGTGCTGAGGAAGTTGATAAAATGTATATAAAAGCGCTATTATAAAAAAAAATGCTTTCCGCACGCTCTAAAACATGTTATGCTCCATTACAGAATGCACTACCCATTTCAAAATCTGTATACTCTGCTCTGGTATGCCATGCGACATCTAGTTCTTGTGCCATCTATGGTCTTACTTATTTCTATTTAAATTTTTTTTTAAGTTGATATTTTTTTGCTAACAGTTATAATTTCAGAATGCTTTACAAGAGTATGTATTTTAAGGATATAGATTGAAATTGGCGAGAACAATTGTTCTGAGCACATATACTCGTATAGTTCAATGTGCGGCAGGCCTTAAGTTCGTAATGTCATTGAAAATGAAGGTATAGTACGTTCTGTAATTCATAGTTTTGTTTATATTCTCATAATTAACTATAAATCACTTTAATAGCAATGTTCTTTGATTTCAGGCAGACGTCAATCTATTCATTTGTACCTGAAGATGTCCCAGGTACACAGGTAGCTATTGTGTCAATTCAATTTGATTTTATATAATTTCTAATTCATTTTTTCTCTGTTTACTTGTAGATGCTGAGTGATCGCCGACTTTACTGAATTAAAATATTATAAAACCAAGAGAAAATGTTATAATTGGTCTAAGACCAATAATATTATACCATAGATTAGATAACAGTGAATTAAGGTGGAGGGTCATAGTTTTGTATAACAACACCAAGAAGGGGTTCCCCGATTTAGTCTATTTTGAAATTTTGTTTACTATTTTCATGATAATGTCGCGTAAGAAATTTTAACTCTCTAGGACAGCGCGCTCTTAGGCAGTGTCCAAATATATAGTGAAGAATGGAATTTTTGTATAGAAACCAAACAAAGAAGTTACCGGATTTGACACATTTTCGACTTTAAATTTACAAATTTAAAAAGACAGTGGTCAAAATTTTAGCTCTCTTAGTAGACGAGCTTTCGAGTTATCATGAGGACGGATGGATGGACAGATAGACGGACTTTTGATATTATGCGTAGGTGTCCAATCGATTTTTTCCTATCAGTTTGTGTCTATGATTAGAAATGGAATGATAAACTTAGTCTTTTTTAGTATTAATAAAATCTTACTTATTGCTGGAACTTGTTTGCTTTGTTTTTTTTTTTTACTTGCGAATCTTTGATATATGAATTTCAATTCTTTTGACCACTTCTGGTGATTTGTAGTAAACTTTCGGTGTGGGTGTCGTCTTTGGCTTTTAAAAAACGGGACCACATCTGAATTGTTAGCAACGAAACAGAATTGTCGGGTTAAACTATTTACATCTTTGAGCTCTAGTTGTACTTGTAACTATCTATTTTTTTCCCTTGCTTTGTAAAGATTTGAAGTACATTAGATATTTATCTTACCATATTAACTTCACCATTAAAAAAACAGTTATTTTACAATTATTTGAATTATAAGTTAGTCTGACATACATGCTTCTTCAATACGCAACTACCTGCTGACTTAAAAATTAATTGATGCAATTCAGCTCCTTCATAGTCAACCGATAATCTATGGACCTCTGTAGCTGGGTTTTCGGTATCGAAGAAATGAAATGAAGAGGAGAAAAAAAGGTTGGTTGTTTTCAGTAAACAAATGTGTTTTTTTGATATCATACCATACGATTGACTTAAAGATAGATCTATTTATTTATTTGCAAAAATATTTAACTGTACTATATTATGAAAGCAATTAACTTTATTGAAAATTGTATAAAAAGTTTCCAGATTTTTAATTCTTGTAACTAAAGATACTGCATGCAGTTAGCTTTGCTTCAGTCGTGGACTGTTGTCTTATATAAATTATTTCGGAATTTTATAGGTGCACTATGATTTGCAATAAACTGTTGATGGAATCAAATTAACGATGCTGAAGACCACCCAACATTCAAGCTATTTCCCTCGTATAAATGAATATAAAAATAAATAATAAAATGAATATAAAATTGATAAAAGTTCCTTAATCGAACTCCAATTGTGGCAAATGATTTGACATGTATTCGAAATTATCGGACAGAAAACTTCAGTCTTATTGCAAAAATCCAATTAAGTATCGTGTAGGTGGGTTGATTAGTACCACAAACGATAGCTAAGCATCAGGCAGATCAATTAATCGACGATTATTTATGTATTCCGGTCAAAAAAATTACTGTAATCGGTTCATCAAACGCAGGGGGATCCCACGTTGCCTCCGAAGAGTCCGAAGAGCAATTCTCATTAAATTGAAGCTCGAATAGAAATTAATTTTGCACAAACTGTGTTAACTTTAATTTAGCCTGTTTTGCACGATGCTGAATATTACAACGCAATAAGAAATCGAGTCTAGATGTACTCTTATCTTCTTACATTGCTGTATGAATGACCGTTGTAGCTGTGAATTAATTAGAAATATTACGCGATTAGATTTGAATGGTGGTTGACATGCACAAATATTTGTGGTAACATAAGAAGAGTTTTTCTGGTCGATTGAAATTTCGCATTGACATGACGTTGAGATTTCTCAAGTGAATTTACATTAATTCGACCAATAACTTCAAACATATGGCAGTTTTGACTATAACTCAGAGGAATGAAAATAAGTTATGAATTTCTAACATGAAAATTATTAAATATATACGGTTTTAGATATAACGGAAATGACCCGTACCCCGTTGGAAAAAATTTAAGCTAGTAGTCCAGTTAAGAGAGACAGAAAATATTGTGCAAATTATAAAGTCACACCAAATAAGTTAGGGTAAACATGTCATGCGTATGGTACTACAGAAAATACTAAGGATTGAGGTCTATAAAGCCATACAAATCAAAAACAGTGTAGAGGAAAATGAGAAATGGGAATGATGATGGTTTTAAAAATTCTCGTACAGTTTAGAGATATCTAGGAATATAATTTTGCTTAATAATTTTCACTAGGAGTTTTACTTTTAATCTAAATCGGGATATTCCTGGATCTCATTAGAGATCTAGTGTGTTGATGGAGATTAGTTTGTATTCATTAACTGAAAAGCTTCAGTCACAGCTCTTTCTGAGCAGTGATAGATGATTAAGTATGAGTCATCAGCAAGAAAAGGAGCACCATTGACATAGAGGTCGTTATTAAAAGTATTTGTGCTAAGGTGGAAGTTCATCTATTCATTTCATGTATCAGCTTCTGATGTTGAATTTCTTCACACGATTCGTTGTAGGTCGCAGTTATTTTATATCGTAGATGAAATTTATTGGGTATACCAGCAATTCTATACCAAAACGATCATCCATAGACCCCGATCACCTCCGAGTTCGATGAAACTTTTAGAATTTTAGAATAAGTTAAGTACTAAAAAATATTCGACCCATTGTTTTTGTTTATTTAGGCTGCCGACCTTAGGTCATGGATACAGGATGGCTCAAATTTTAATGATTTCACTGTGGACGTGTTATTTAATTTTTTTATTACTTGGGATTGGGTTACTTGATTCATTTTTACTATATTTGAAATTAATGATATTAAATGGGATATTCCAAAGAAATAAAAAAAAAAATCATCAAATTTTGGAGAAAAAAAATAGTTTTTATTAATTTTAGATTTTTGACCCACTCCGGAAAAGAAACATCCGGCTAATATTATTACATATTATATGAGAAATTTGCGGATGGTCAACTCTTAGTTTAGGACATGCAATTTTTATACCTTAGATGAAATCTAACGGTGTACTGAGTTTGTAATTGCGTTTATAACACCTAGAAATAATGATGGTAGAGAAAAATGTATTATATACCCATGCATACAATTAAAACTTGTTTTGATTTTTGTATGTCCGTCCGTCTGTCCATCCTCACGATAACTCGAGAGCGCGTGCACCTCGAGATCTGAAATCTTGCACATTGGCTCTAAAAAAAAACAAAGTAAAATTAAGTTCGAAAATGGGACAAATCGGGTAACTCATTCATACGGTTGCCATACAAAAATTTCGCTATTCATTATATATTTGAACACTAACTGAGAACGCGTCAACGTAGAGCGCTAAAATTTTATACATAATGCTTTCATAAAAATAATAAATATAATTTAATATACTGAAAACTTTTTCAGAATATGAATGAAATCCTAGAAAATTGGTTATAATCATTTTTCTGAACGACCAACCGTTATAGAAATATATGCGAAAACCCACTTCCAAAATCAAACTTGCATAAATGGGTGACCATACAAAATGACATACGTACGAGTATTCATCCAGGGTATCATAAGAATTGACCCTAGAGGGATTCCAGCTTTCTAATTTGTTTTTATTAGCGTCCCTGCAAAATTTCACATTAAAATTTTAGAATTTACTCCAAAAAATAATTGTTTTTATTGTTTATAGATACTTAATGAAATATGTGTGTATATAGTTCTGTTTTATATATATATAGTTCTGTTTTATTATGTCGTAGATTTCATAATTGTATTTTTAGTACAAAACAAGCATTCATTAACACTAACACTATAGCCATTTACAGGTGTAAAACTGTGGTACTTTTGAGTACCTGTTTTGGCCTTGACACCATTATATCTATTTTTATACCTATATGAAATCTACAGGGTATACTAAGCTTGTCATTCCCTTTGTAACACACAGAAATAATGATGGTAGAGTAAAATGGATTGGTCACCCACGCATAATATTAAAAGTTATTTTGATTTTTGTATGTCCGGCTGTCTGTCTCTCCGCATGAATGCCCGTATTAAATTTCGTATGGTCACCGATCTATTCAAGTATTGATTTTGAAGTTGTTTTTCGCATATATTTCTAGAACGTTTGTCGCACAGAAAAAATGGTAATAACCAATTTTATAGGATTTCGTATTCTGCAGAAGTTCTTAGTACAATAAAAATGTCTTCGACTGATCGTTTTCAAAGTATACGTAAAAAACCGAAATTTTTATATGGCAACACCAAGAAGGCGTTGCCCGATTTAGTCCATTTTTGACATTTTATTTGCTAATGTAGTAAAAACATCATGTACGAAATTTCAGCTCTCTACGTCGATGCGTTCTCAGGCAGTGTCCAAATATATAGCGGAAAACGAAATTTTTGTATGGCAACCCCACGAAGGAAGAAGTTGCCCGATTTGTCTCATTTTCGAGCTTAATTTTACTTTTTTTTTAAAGTCCGTGTACAAAATTTCAGCTCTTTAAGTATACGCGTTCTCGAGGTATCGTGCGCACAGACGGACAGACGGACGGACGGACAGACGGACGGACGGACGGACAGACGGACGGACATGCAAAAATCGAAATAACTTTTAATATTATGAATGGGTGTCCAATCCATTTTGCTCTACCATCATTATTTCGAGGTGTTACAAACGGAATGACAAACTTAGTATACCCCTATGATTTCATCTAGGGTATAAAAATGGGCTAAATCGGAAAACCCGTTCTTGGTGTTGCCATATAAAAATTTGTGATTTTTACGTATACTGTGGAAACGATCTCATACATCTTTTTTCCACACTTTTTATTGTACTAAAAACTTCTTCAGAATATGAAATCCTATAAAATTGGTTATAATCATTTTTTCTGTCCGAGGAGCCGTTCTAGAGATATATGCGAAAAACCACTTTATAAGTCAAAATTACACAGATGGGTGAAATTTCATATGGTCATTCATCTAAGATATCATAAGAAGTGATTTTAGACCATTTCAGGTTTTTTAAATTGCTAATTTTTCATTCAATATCGGTCTGATATTTGATTGAAACGTGAATATTATTTACTCTTGAATATTTTTGTAAAAGATCCCAATCGTACAGATGTTTCGATGTTTGAATTTCACTATTTTGTAAGCTAGCTTTCGCTGAATTGTTTTGTAGAACTCTCCCTAAAGCATCACAATTTCCTTTCCTAAGGTGTGTTGAAAAAAGGTGCCATTCTACCTCAAGATTGAACTATTTCTGGTGGTAAATTCAAGCACATATGGAATAAATTCCTGTTAATTGAACCAGAACACAGTTTCCTGGGAAATTTGTTGCAAATCTGGAAAATGCGATTTTTATTTTAAGACATTTTTCCTTGAATATCTGGTATGCATCTATCAGCTTGATTTTCCAAGCTTCTGCTTAAGTTGCTGAATGGTTTCATACACTCATAGATTAGTTTAGCCTGCAAAATCGTTAATATGAAAGAAAAAGTAAAAAAAGTGTTAGTGTTAATAAATACTCGTTTTGTACTAAAACCAAAATTATAAAAAATTTTAAATACATAAAATTTTCATATGAAATTTTGCAGAGACGTTAACCAAAATAATTGTTTCGCTTAAATTAAGGGCTGAACATCCGCAAATTTTTGATATAGTATTTACTAATATTACGGCATTTTAAAAATGATATTTTTAGTGAAGGGGGATGGGGTTCTTTTCCGCAGGTGGTCAAGAATCCAAAATTAATAAGAACTATGTGTTTTTAACAATATTTTGTTCCTTAACTTTTTTTTAATTTCTTTGGAAAGCCCCATTTAGTAGAATTAATTTGAAATATCATACAAAAGAATTGAGTAACTCAAAACCAAATGCCAAGTAATAAGGAAATACAAAAACATATCCAAAGTGAAAACATTAAGATTTAAGTCGACAGGCTTAACAAAAAATACGCTTCTAATATTTTTTAATACTTAACTAATTCTGCAAGTTTAATCGAAAGCGGAGGGGTCGAATCCGAAAATTGATGATTTTGGTATGAAATTGCTGATATAATGTGTTCGTCATTCCGCTTATAATACTTAGAAATAATGCTGATAGAGAAAATTGGATTGGACATCCACACATAATATTTAAAGTTATTTTGATTTTTGCATTTATCCGTCTGTCCGTCTGTTGGTTCGTCTGTCTGTCTTTACGCCTGTACGCACAATAACTTGAAAACATGTTGTGCTTTACCTGCTCAACACTGGAGATGTTCTACCCTTGTCAGCACCAATCCGCATGGTGATCGACTCGTTAATATACACTAGGTACTTCATTTATTTATTGATACAACACCACAGGCGAAATAAACACAAAATCTGTTTTAGTAAGTTTTTTATTTCTATGTTTATATATTATAAAATCACGGCCAGTAGTGACACTTGTCACCCTGAGCTTGGCTTAATAATATGTAAAAAAAAAAAAAAAAAAAAAAACGCTTGTCACCGCGCGAGTGGAAAGAACAATACTTCAGTTTACTACTCGCCTACCTCTGCCTCGTCGCTTCTTTTATTCTTTTTTTATTTGTGTTCTAATTAAAACAATGAATGAATGTACTACCCGGGCCATTGAGTAATAATTTTTCAGACTCACTGGCCACAGGTGTACAATTAAATTCGTGGTCACTGTGATTTGATTATATACATATTTTTACTTAGTTCCGCAAATGCATTGCGATTACCTCATAGCTACATAATTCATAGCGGCGCTTAATGGGTCATCATGAAATTGTGTGGCTGATGAGTGTCATCACATTCGATCCACAATATTTTTACAACAAACGCATTTAGCTGACTTGCAATTTTGCATACTCGCTCATAGAAAAAAAATAGATTTAAGTTCGAAATATACTTCCTTCGTAGGGTTGCCATACAAAAATTTCTTGTTTCACCATAGGTATATTTTAACATCGCCTGAGAATGGGTCGACGTAGATACCTGAAATTTTTGCGTTTTCATAAAAATAAAAACAATTTCAAACATGGGCTAATTCGCGTAACCTCTTCTTGATGTTGTCATACAAAAATTCAGGCTTTTACGTATACTGTTAAAAGATTAGTCGTAGACGTTGACCTTCTACTGAAAACTTCTTCAGAATATGCAATCCTATGAAATTGGTTATTATCATTTTTTCTTTCGGACGAAGCGTTCTAGAAATGGATGAAAAAAACAAACACTTATCAAACTTGCACAGAGGGCTGACCATACGAAATCACATACGGGCATTCATCTAGGGTATCGTAAGGATTGGTCTTAGACCTATTCTTACTGTTTTCCCAGTTCAAATAATGATTTGACGATATATAATTACAGCAATCAATAGAAGCGGATTTTCCTATCTCAGACATATGGTCGCAAGATTGGATTGTAGATTCTCTGCAAGGAAGTCATAAAGAAAAACAGAACTCGAAGGCAGTGATCACACCACACTTTGTTAAAAAAATTTTCGAAGAGTGCTAATTTTGTAGGGTTAGTATATGTATAACCTTATTTGCTTTAAATTAAATATTTGAAAGAAAACTGAATCTGGTATTAATTACCCCGGCTATGCTGATTTTCTCGACATACTACTTTTCTTAAAGATACCTGGCTTTTGTAAGCTTTCGATCACATAAAAATGCAAACATTTTTCTTGTACTGAAAACTCCTTAATGACATAATTTTAAATTTTTGAGGATAACTTAAGAATAAAAAAGAAAAAATAATAAAGATCAAAAATAGCTTTTTTAAAAAAAGCTTTCTTTAAAATGTGCCCTAAAAAATAGAAAATTGTTATTCCCTTCACTAAATGAGTACCTACCTACATAATAAAAGTTCTGTAGAGTTTCCGTTTATTTCGCATATAAATATATTTTGAAATTATATTACATTTGTGTACAAAATTTAAAATTTTCATGGTTCACAAAGAAAGCAAAGTCAAAGCAAAGTAATTTCACTAAGTATTTTGATAAAAATTAGGAGCTCGAAATTTCAATTTCGAAAAATTGTTATTCACTGTAGTGTTAAAATTTCAACTGGACAGACTTTGCTTTCTTTGTGTATCTTAAAAATTTTTAAATTTATACACAAATGTAATATACCATAATTTTAATATTTAATTAAATGCAAATGAAGGGAAACTCTAGAAACTTTTGTGATGTACTCATTAAGTGAATAAATAATTTATTTTCTATTTTTTAGTTTGGGTTTAGAAGCAGTTTTTACAAAGATTTTATTTCTATTTTCTATTTAATTTAATTAGAGTATAAATTTTGATTTTATTAGAGCTCTAGGGGAAGGAGTGATCGCCACCTCCGTGTGTCCGCTCTTGTGCCAATACGCACAACTTTTCATGAATGTCATAAAAAAAGGGCTATTAAGCTTAACTCAAATGGCTAATTGATATGACACTCACTTCACGTGGAAAATGACAAAAAAATATATATATCTGAACATTGGCGATCGAGATATGAGCCTTGGTACTCTGATTTGCAGTTATTTTCTCACTTCACCAACGCATTGTCTGATTTTCAGCTTAAGCTCACTTTTTCTTCATAGAGAAGCCTCGATCTCACTTCTAGGAGAGACTAGCCAATAAAAATTTCACTTTATATGCAAATTAAATTAACAACGAATAAACTGTGTAAATTTGTCATGAGATATCAACAATTTCTGTTTTATAAGCCTCAGCTTCCAAACACAGAGAGAAAAACCTAAATTTGTACTGAAATTTAAATACTGTCACCAGCACTAAGGTATTTATGAGAAACCTGACATACGTACGTATATATATATGTACGCGTAATACAAACTCGATGTTGACAAATAAAAAACTGTATTCATTACTCTAACCCCTTTCACTGCGCCGTTCAGTTGAGATATGAGAAATTAATAGCAGCCCAACTCATAAGTGGAACTGAATGAATAATAACTGCAAACGCTTAAATCTACATCAATTGAATATCAGGTACGAAATCAATGAATGCTAAGTAATAGCAATTTTCCATACATAACATAAATCATAAAACTTGTCTCGTTTCACATGCTCCATGCCATTATAAGGGGACTTAAGAAACAGCATGCTCATATAACTCCGAGCGTATGGCCGTATATGCACCATTTATGTACCGAGGTACTTTGGTTTTGCATAAATCATTCCGCTTATGCATATCCTGAAGTATTATAAATAGCACGAAGTACATTCCTGTAAATAATTAGCTATTTTGCGCATTTATGTAGCAACAGAGAGTTCTAACATATTAGAAATACCGAAGAAAATATCCTTAAACGGCTTTGGATTGCAGTAATTTGAATAGCATTTCCTAAGATATTTTAATTTCCAGTAAGCTTTAAACAACTTCCCAACGTGAAATCAGTTCTATTTATCTACTACAAGGACCGATATGAGGAGAGTGCATAGCTTTGAGAAAGTAAAGGAAGACAATGGAAGACAAAAATATGGTTGTGACAATATACGCAGAGAGTATTAGACGCAGTAAGTAAGGCAAGAATATTAAAGCAGGCTACAACAACAAGAAAAAACAAAAACAAAAAAAAAACAAAACAAAAAACTCCTAGAAGTTGAAGCTTCATACATATATATGTATATATTCCGATGGAATATCGTTAATTTTAAGCTCGACATTATAATGAAATTTACAGGGTTTGTATAGAACCAAAAAATATAAGTTCCGTAATTTATTTGGCCATTTGAGCTGAAGTTTCGACTACAGAGTTAGTCAAAATTTCAATGCCTTCTCACTTTGCGGAACACTACAAAATTCTTAACTCAAAAACGGCTCAATACATTTTATGAGTAATATCTTGAATTTATATATGAAAATTTCAGTATTTTCGGAGTAAAATACATTTACGTCTCGTTTTAGATTTTAAAGCAGGTAGGCAATTACCGCACGGTTCTGTGATTGGCCCATTATTATTCATTATTATTTAGTGCATTTGTTAATGACCAGAGCTGTAAAATAATGTATTACTTTGGTCATGCATTCCTTGTGAAGTACTGAACTTTATATGAAGTAACACTTAAATATGATACTTCTCTTATAATTAAGTACTTCAAATTTTGCAGTACGCCAGTATTTTCACTCAGTATACTCCATCATTCCATTTTGAAGTACGTACTGCAAAATACTCGTAATGAAATACTTGGCAATGCCTCTGAAGTACCTCAAGTACGTTGAAGTATTTTGAAGTATATTGAAGTACACCGAAGTACATTGAAGTACGTGCAGTACATTGAAATATTTCGTATTTTAAATAATAGAACTTAAAAACGTAAACGTAAAAATTATTTACCTCGAATGTAGAACTATTTGTTTAAGTTGGTGATCAAAAGTATTTTTCGTGATTTAAATTGAATTAATTGTTACGTAAGTACGAATATAATTATATAATGAATTTGAATGCACGTTCAAACGTAAAAAAGAAAACAACAATTTTGTCTGCTTTTACAATTTTTTACGATTGCACTAAAAGTTAATTTTTTTTTTGTAAATTTTTTCTATGGATCATGCTTTATTGTTGTTTTTTTTTCATATTTCATTATTTCATACACACTGGGCAGATGGTCAATAAGAGCAACCGAAAATCTCGATCGAGCCGCGTTCTAGTGCATATCACATAATAAAATCTTAACGGTTATTTTGTTATCATGTAATCCCATTCTCGTAACGAACAGAAATGCATAAACGGATAAAACTTTTGGTCTTTATCACATTTGTCTTTGGAACTTATATGTCTAGATGAAAGATGAAAGAAAATACACTAAGAATTGTAAAAATATTATAGAATATTGAATAAATAGGCATATTTAAATAAAAATTTTAGTTTTTCGCATCTTTTCTGAGGTTTGTAAGATTAAACTAAATACGAAATAATTCAATGAACTTCGATGTACTTCAATGTACTTTAAAATACTTCAACGTACTTCAGGTACTTCAGAGACATTACCATGTATGTATTGCATTAAGAGGATTTTGCAATACGTACTTCAAATGGAATGTTGAAATATACTGAGTGGAAATACTGGCGTACTGCAAAATCTGAAGTATACAAAGTTTGCTTTACTGCAGTAATTCACTTTGAAGTACCAGTACAAAATTATGCAGTACCTTCCTTTGGTAGTAGGGGATGTGAAAGTATACATGTGTGCCGACGATGGATCTAAGCAAGCCTATTGGTCTATTTTAGGATTGCATTGAGCGTCTTAACTCTGACCTATGCCGAATAGATAGGTGGTCGATTCTCAATAGACTTCTGCTTAATCCTGCAAAATCACAATGCATAGCTTTCTAAAACAGCACTTTAAACGTCATCTACTAATTTGAGAATTGCTCTGAACTGTAATATGATGTGTGGCGAAAACGTTTATTGAGAATCATCAATAAAGTTTATGCTGGGTTGAGAAGGTTATGATTTTCGGCGTGTATTCTGAGCACAAATATGAGGTTGAAATTACCAAGTAAGACAAATGGGATCTATTCCCATTGAATATATTTTAGATTCGATTCCAATACGAATATGATGAATCGATTTTGGAATCAGAACTTTGTGGATAAATAACCGGACCCATGATCGATTCAGTTTCGATTACAAATAAATTTTTGAATCTCCTTTTGCACACGTTCGATTAGTCTAATAGCTCGTAAAACAAACACCTAAGGTGGTTTCAGGGAAGATAAGTATTGACATTGGTATCGACGGTATTCCTTTGTCAAAATCGTCTGGTCTTTCATTGTGGCCAATTCTGGAATCAATAGTAGGGGTAAAGTCTCCATGTCCCTTTTTATTGGAGCGTGTGCCGGTTTCGGAAAACCCAATTTTGCAGAAGAAGTTCTAAAGGACTTTGTGAATGAGTATAAAATAATTAAAGGGAATGATGTTTCTATAAAAATAAAAAGGTGATAACTCGCATAAGATTATTTTATTGTGATGCTCCTGCCCAAGCTGTCATTTCGAGAGTATAGGACATAATTTCTTCAATGAGTGTTCAAAATGCAATCAAGTCTGGGTAACACTACATAACAAAGTAATATACACCGCTTTTATTGGAACGAA
This sequence comes from Dioctria rufipes, assembly GCA_963924295.1. Classification (NCBI taxonomy): domain Eukaryota; kingdom Metazoa; phylum Arthropoda; class Insecta; order Diptera; family Asilidae; genus Dioctria; species Dioctria rufipes. Next base: position 115,533,790 of record OZ002741.1, read on the forward strand.
ACGCACTTATAATGATTACAGTAACAAAATAGTGATAAAAATCACTACACTGCCAATAATATTCATCAAAAAAATTTCTTGGAATCGGTCGGGATAGGAATGGTATCACAGATTCCTATAGAACCGATGCACCTCCTCGATCTTTGCGTTACGAAAAAGATTTTAAATTGTATTTGAAAAGGAAGTGTTAAGGGAGAAAGTATATCGAAACAAGAAAAGGAAATGATGTCACAGAAGTTAATATTTTTATCGCAGAACACTCCGTGCGAATTCGTTAGAAAACCAAGGGGGTTTCAAGAGTTAGCAAAATGGAAAGCACCTGAATTCCAAATGTTTCGCTGTACACAGGCTAACTTAAAGGTTTTCGTAGATGAAGATGTCTATTATTACTTCTTGCCAGGGGCGGATTTCCCTATAGGCCGAGTAGGCCCGGGCCTAGGGCGGCAAATTAATGGGGGCGGCAAATCTTGGTGAGATTTTTTTTTAGTAGTCGCGCTCTCTGTGAATCCACACTCAACGTTTAAAAATTCAAAAATGAGCGCCTCAATAAAGAAATTTACATGTATGATGTATGGAGATTAACAATTATGAAAATTTTGGATCATCGAACTGGATCTTTGCTTACTAGTTTACTCCAGGTTCAAGCGCATCATTTTAATTTTGCTCCACTACAGACTATAACATATATTAGTACTGGGTTATTTGGTATTTTCACTGCCACTTTTCGTGATTTACAGGGAGTAGGTGGGCGGCAATCTTCCAGAGGCCTAAGGCGGCCAAGTTATCAAATCCGCCCCTGCTTCTTGCTATTACATTACGCGCACAGATTGCTAGCTGGCTCTGATTGCAGTATAATAAATTCAGATTGTACCGATGCAATGCTTCAATTTTTTTGTTTTTAATATATGGAGAGGAATATTTGACTTATAACGTTCATAATTTGTTGCACATCGCAAATCATATAAAGCAGTTTAGGTCACAGGATAAACTCCCTGCGTACTGTTATGAAAATTATATGCAAGAAAAAAAAAAACTATGGAAATTAAATAAATTCCTCCAGGAACTTTATAATAGGTATATGCCTGATATTTCAAAAAACAGAAGTAAAAGCTGTATATGGTTTTGGGAAGCCGTACTGGAATGGTAGTATTCACTCAATACTCCACTGAGAATTACGTATTAAACATTTACCCATCAGATGATTGTTGTTAGCTATGTTCTTTTGTGTCCGTAGAACAGCACAGAACAAAAGATATACAAAAGAAGATTTATAAATTAAGCGAACAGCCTAAATAGCACAAAGGTACACAGCAGAACACAGCTGTTGTGTACAAAGCTCAGAAGGCATCATTCCTATTAAAATTATTTCCTTTAAATATGTAAATGGTCGAACAATAGTAGGATGCAAGCAGTTAGCAGTTTTCAGGAACAAGCTCGTTCTTTAAAGAACCCATGAATTCAACAGATAAAGTAGTTTACAAATACGTTCATTTTATGGATAATAGATTCCATTTATTAATTCCATTATTACATTTGTGGAGAAAGTAAAAAATATTATATAAACTTTTCTCAGTAACCTAAACATAAAACATGGAGACAAAAAGAGTTCTAGCAACAAAAGAATATTTACAAAAGAAAAAGTTTGAAGTTCTGTTAGAAAATAATGAAAACATGCAGCCATTTAATATCGGCATGTACCATTACGATTAGATAACACATATGAAGAAGATTTATTTTCTGATGAAGACTCAACAGACCACAGCTATTTCAGTCAAATACTGGCATCTACTGGTGGCCATTATATGAAAATCCCGGACACATCACATGGTAATTATTCTTTAATTAATCATTTATTTCGTAACTAATATAAATTCTTTCATGCATATAGGTGGTCTTGACGAATTCTTTACTTTTCCATCAAATGGTACGTTTAATTAACTAAATTACAAATAAATAATTAACGGATTTTCCAAATTCAAGTTTTAATTGTATTGTACTTGCTTAGTTGCTATAACAAGAACTGAAGGAAGATGTCGTCTGTCACTTGAATTCGGGAAACCCCTTTCTCGCGTTGAAGTTGTTATACGACATCAAAGATGAAGTCGAGTAATTCAATTCGGAAAAGCTCCAAGTATACTAAATTTTAGCACTATATATTTTGGAACTACCTGTTACTGAAGTGGAAGTCTATGACTAGCCTCAAGCTGGCTCTGTGATTTCTTAATGCCTGCGAAAGTAGCTAAACTGAAACAAAAATTTAAAATAACAGAATGGCTAGCGCGACAAAAAATAGAAAAATAGGTCCGAAAGAAGGAGTGGGCTTCACAATGACTGAATTCCTTTTATTTTTGTATTCTATTATTTGAAGTTATATTTTCATTTCTGAGTTGATGTAGGAATTAAATGAAAAAAAAATTTAAAATCAAGCATTTAATCCAGCCTTACAGTCTGATTGCTTGCATGATTTTCATCAAAACTTGAAATTGTTATTTTTTAGTATGGGAGATCTAAGTCGATCTAAATATTGCATCAAAATTATGTTTTTTTTTTTTTTTTTTAAACAGGGGGAACAGGAGATACCCAACCCAAGCATGGAGGCCACATCGGCCCATTGTGCTATCCTGAATCCCATTCACCAAAACCTTCCTGTCCTCTTAATGAAGCGCAACAAGGGTTTTTCAGCTCATCCACAGCTAGAAGGGGGACCCTAGAGTATCCAGTCTGCTCCGGGCGAAGGCCGGACACTCACACAAAAAGTGTTCGGTTGTCGCAGGCTCTCCCTCCATGCAGGACAGACACTCAGGGCTGTCAACAACTCCCATCCTTGTTAGATGAGCGTGAAGTGAGCTGTGGCCGGTGATGATGCCAACCACGGTTCTACATTGCTTCCTTCCCATACCCATGAGAAAATCGGAGATATTCCCATTTGGCCCATCAAGAAACAGTTTTGTACACCTACAAGCACTCAGGTTCTCCCATCTCTGCTGATGTTTCCTATGAACATCCGCTTTGATGAGATACACCATATTCGAAGTGGCAACCACTACGGCGGGCTCCGGTCCGAGGAACGGAATGTGAATGTGAATAAGTGTTCATACAAGACTACAGAGCACTATCGAACAAGTCAAAATGTTCAACATAGACATTACACTTCTGCAGAAGACGAACTTAACACAAGACACTTGCACACAAATTGAGCGTTATGCTTACTTTCACACTGGCTATGCAATGTTTACTACACCTGCTCCTCGCCGATTGTCATGGGTGTCAATCATTGTATCCAATAAATTTACACTATCGTCTCCTGTTTATACAGATATCTTCCCTAGCTTCGCTTCTTCCTTGGATCGTACAGATATTCCACTGAATATCCAATGGACTAATACTTGCCTGAAGTATTAAGGTGTGTATATTGGACGCGAGAGTAAAAGAAATAATAGACGCATTACTCTGAAGAAACTCTCTAGAGCTGTAAACTCACATGGCGTAGTCGACTGTTTCTATTATCCTTAAGGGAAGGTCAGTCGTGGCAAATTATTTGATTACATCGTCCATCGTTCATCTGCTAAAGTCTGAGACGTTTGATGAGGGCTTTGTAGGACTTCAAGCAAAAGCTATAGAGAGTTTTGCTATGAAAATTTATAGCGAAATAAGTCAATCTGAAATTGGCTCAGTTTGCTGCTAAGTCTCCAGCTCGAGATTTGAGTGGAAAAAACTCTTTATGCAAACGAAAAATCTTTGATAAAAGAAATTTGTTTGCAAAAAGACGGCGTTTTATATAAACAGGAACCATATAATCGTCAGTACGGCTTGGTTCCTGCCTGCCGTATACTGTTATGTTTGTGATTTATTAGGTTAGTTAGTGTCTTTTGTGCTTTTTTACCCCCGGAAAGCCTTTTGCCAACTATTTTCAAAGAATTTTTAAAAGATCCAATAAATAAAAGAGCCTATATAAATAAAAAACAATTATTATTAATTAAATTAGGTAGAGCCCAGACGCTGATAACATGCTATACAGGGAAGGAAAAATTCCGAGCTACACTTTTCTAAGCTGCAGCACGGGCAGCAATAGCAATATATTGCAAGCAAATAGTTTCGGCCATTTTGACATTTTGAAATTTCTGATCGGACAACTGTGCAATTAGAAACCTGTGATTTATGTGATAATATAATAATTAAACTCTCATTTCGTGCTGTGAATCTGTGATGCAATTATTACTTATATCAATAACTGTAATTTGATTGAACACGCACAGCATTAAACTTGGTAATTATTTAAGGAACGACTGGGGAGCAAATTGTTGTGAATGCATTTCTTTTAAGAGCAACGCATAGTCCTTTCCCATGGCAAGTCGCAAAAAGTGCCATTCTGCACCTAAGTCGTATATATTGACCATCAGCTGCACCGGAGAAATGAATTATTTGAGTAAGATAAGAGATCTTCTTTTTAATGAATTCCACAGCCTTTTCCCAAAACAGTCAGACTGCTACATGGATGTGTTTCAATGATTCTGCCATAGCAACAAGACTGGTGAATTGAAGTTTACTATTATTTTCATCCTTAGCAAACGGATGAATTGTATACTATGTATTTGCCCAGTGTAGTCCCTGAACTGCATCCTGAATTAATTAATTAATTATCCGAAAAATCACAAATCGGAATGTACTCCTCCATTTTTGGATTTTACATGCAATACTTCATTTTCGCTGTTCTGCAGTCTTCATTTTTTAACCAGTGTTATCCTGTGTAATTTCGTGTGTGCTTTTCGTCTGTATATTGAATTCGGAAAAAGGGAAAAAAATGGAATATACTGAAGAAGTGCTTAGTACAAATACATAAACAAGATAAACAAGTTATGTGAAAACAATTAACAACAGGAACACATAAAGCAAATTCCTTTTTTTTTTTTTTTTTTTGCAAAATTTAATAATTTAAATAGGAAATAGTTTAGATTCATCCTTAGCGAACGACGACACGAAGAAGAGAGTCACGCTAAGAGTATAAAATAGCCACATATGTGCGTGTTCAAAATCATGTGCAATGACAAGAATGACATGGCACAGGGTAATGAACAATCATATGATCGGGAAACATACAAAAATTGAAATAGGGTTCAGCTAGAAAATAAAAATCTGACGTATAGTAATAGAATAGTTTCAACATTGTACACTGAAGATGTACACAATCAAGCAAACTGAATGTTTGCTAGCGTAGAAAACTTCTGATGAGCTCCGTGGCTGGAGCGAAACTGGTTAAGTAATGCCAAATAGGGGCCTACACGGCCATTTCCCCTTAATTAAACCCCAAAATTTTTTTGTTAGACCATAGTATCTCACAACATAGTAAAAATTTGTATCAAGACCTATCGGGCTGTCCTGCTACGTAGGCCAGCAACTCCCCATAAGGATGGCAGCAAGACCCTAACAAAACTAACAAACTAAACAGGACATGTAACTGCATGAAACACAACACATAAAAACACGAACACATCATCTACACCACTTAATGGAAGGTTTTTCTAGTACCTCACTTAAGCACTACGGTGGCTAAACTAAGTGACTTACGGCGCTGGACAAGTGGTGCCCCACCTGCCGTACAACGTTTCGTCATGCTGCTCCACGAAAGCTTCATGGACACAGATGACATAAAAACCAGCACTTGCATTTTTTTGCAAAATTTAATAGTTTTTCATCTTTCTCAACTGAAGTCATTTATCTGTGTCATACAATATCAGTTCGAAACATGTTCTTAAATATCGCTCCTTCATTATTTTTGCTTATTGCATGCAAAATGACACTGTAATAATGACAGAAAGAGAAATCAGTCTCGCCATTCAAGAAATTAGAGAAAATGTTTTAATAGATTCTCTTCTGAACAGCCAAAAATCAAACAAATGGACCAATTTATTGTTAATATGAGAAAAACTGCTTTAGTCAAACGTGAGTTCCTATTGTTACTATCTTGGACGAATCAATGGTTGGCCTGAGCTTTGGCAGAGCTTTTCCACAAATGACTGTATCTTTTCCGGTGTATCTACCTGAAATGAAAATTCAACCTAATTTCAAAGAGAACCATTACACAAAATATGAAGAACTACTTTATGAACTTAAAGGTAAATTGTTGAAAAAGTTGAGTGCTCTTGAAAAAAATACAAGCTCAGGTTACTAATCAACCTCAAGAGTCTCCATACTTTGAGAATCACAATAGCATCTCCATCAATACAACTATCCGTAATCTCATAACCAAAATTTTCCGGAAATTATGCACATTGGGTGAGTTTTAGACATTTGTTCCTATCTCTTATCGATTGAAACAATTCTCAAGTCAGTCTACAGAAGTTACAATATCTCAAAGAAAAAATTGTAGAAACTGCAGCTAAAGTCATAATCCGGTTTAAAATTACAGACGAAAATTATCAAGCAGCTTGGCGTGGACAATTTAAAGATTTTACATAGAACACAACTTGACAAAGGCATTATTAAAAATAAATTCAGAAATATAAAATATAAATATATATATAAATAAATATAATATAAATAACAATTTTTGATAAAGCACCTAATAACTTCTGGAGCTGTTGCAATTCTAGAATATTCACATCAGAGAAAATATTTAAAAAAAAGATAGATAGAAAATAAAGTATCTGTAATAGATAGGAGTAGTAGTTCCTGCAGTATATTCTAGATGTAAAGTATTCACATTTGCACTCTCTGTTTTAATTACTATATAATTACGGATTAACCAAGTAGGCTAGATAGCTAGCAATTAGTAGCCAGTATGTAAGCAGTCACCGAGTAATAAAGTAGTTTTAAGCACTGTGGTTTTAATCATTTTCTACCCAGTTCTCATTTGATACATGGCGCAGCCGGTAGCCGGTATGCGTGTTTGATTATAGTGCACAGATAATTAAAATAAAATATGTAATCGAGATTGTTGAAGTGATAGGATACCAAATTTATCACAAAAACAAACAAGCTGGATATTTATTTTGAGATAAGTTCCCACCAAAAATTCCATACCGGACTATAACAACGAAATCAATGAATTACATACATAAAGTCGAAAAGCTGAGTCTAGAGGGCTCACATTTAGCTGAAAGCTAGCGAAAATTTTGGCAGAATTATAAGATTTTTAGTACTGCTGCTGAAATTATAAAAAAAGTGAGGAAGTTAATGTCGCAATATTGCTAAACGCAATTGGCCCAGAAGCAGTTGAAATTTTTAATTCCTTTATCATTGTGCATATCATACACTAAATCTCTCCTAACTGAAGTTTCATCAAAAATCAAGACTGCTTGCCTCTCCATTAAAGATATAGTTGCTAGCACTCCTTTTAAATTTTACATCAAATTTTCCTTAAACCCAAGCTCTATTCTCTTTATAGGCGCTCATCTATGAAGAGATGTCTTTGCAGGTAAATTTAAGCCGAAATTAAGTGTTTGCCCCAATGATTTTTGTTTATCATTCCATATTTTATAATTTAACAAAATCATTTTAGAAAACTCTTTAGGTACTGTCTGTGTTTACTCCTTCCAAGCACTCAAGCTCTTGTTCTATATTCTAAAGTTTGCTTTCGTGTACTTCTATTTTATATTTTAATTTATAGTTTGTATTTAAAAAACTTCAATTTTTTTCGTTTAATAATTTGTCGGAGTTTTCCGAATACGTTTGTTCTGTTTGGTGGTGATACCCATTTATTTAATGTAAGTAGTTATATTTATTTCAAGTTCATTAAATTTCGAATAAGTTGTATTAGGCACTAGAACTCTTAAATCATCAAGACTTTCCTTATTTCAACCAAATTGATATTATCGGTTTGATCATCTTCAAAATTATAGGTTTTAATAATATTATGAAATAATTCAAATTTTGGTACTGCACCTTTTAAGAGCCTATCTTTTTCCAAATATTTTTTATTAGAGTGTAACGACAAATTTTCTGGATTTCAGTTCTCATATTTTCGTCAAGGCCACAAATTCGTAGCCAAACTTTTCTTCTATCCTGCTCTTCACGAAACTTGAATAAAAAAAAGTTTACACTCACGCCATTGCAATTTTCAATACAACAATTATTGATATTCTTAAAGAACTTTTCTTTTTTACAGGATTAAGCAAATTTTAGCTATCAAAAACATTTAATTCAGTATTAGAAATAGCTCCTTTTTTTAAGTTTTTAAGGCCAACAAACTTTGCATCAAAATGCTTAGAGCAAATTCTAAGAAATTTTATATCTGTATTGTTCGATATATTTAAATTTTGCACCCATATTTTCTTCAGTAGAAAATCTAAATAAATTACAATTATTATTTTTCCTACTTACTTCGCAACGCTCTACGCAGTACTGATTAAATTTATCGCTTAGTATTTTTTTAGCCTTTAAAAAGGGCTGGTTTTGTATCCACAGACTTTTTTTCCATTACAAAATAAAAATTCCTAAGCCGAAATCAATATCTGTTCTAAACGCCACCACGATCAAATCCAAAGTTAGTAAAATAATAATGATAATGGGATGGAATGGATATTTACGCTTCACCTCGCTTTGCCTAAAATTTTCAAAAATAAATGAAGAAAATGCAATAGCTACTGCAAATTTTGTTGTTAAAGTCAATAATATTTTTGACAGTTTAAATAGTCGTAATTTATCCACTGACATATATACAATGGACTGCTGACGCTCACTGACATGTATATACATGGACTGCTTGTTGAACCAAAAATGCATGAAAGCAAATGGCACCACTTTCATATTCCTATCTCTTTCCGTGAGAGCATACTTTCCCACTGAACTGTAACGATTAGGAACGAGAAATTGCTTGTAAAAATCCTTGATAAAAGCACTTTCTTCGACTCATAATTAAAATTTAACGATATAAATAGTCCCAAATACTTTTGTGGTAAATTCGATAAATCCTACGGACATGCATATACGTAAATTCGCAAATAATTTAAATATAGCGCCAATTTACGACAGTTGGTAGCATTGACAGTGAGAGCATACTTTCTCAAATCAAAATTGGTGCCACATGAAACAGGAGATCAAGCAGTCCATTTATATATATGTCAGTGCTGACGCTACAAAAATTGCTTACATTATTTGACAATACTATGGGATCACTTTTCTATAGTTCTCTCTTTTTGGTTTAACTACTTTTTTTCGCTGAACTATAAATAATAAGTTCTATACAAACTCCACCATAGTCCAGTTTCAGTTCAGTGGTTTTCCAAATGAATATATAGAATAGAAATAGATGGCAATACAGTATTTGTAATTCTTTCTTTGTCCCCCATACCTACTTTTAGGGACAGGCAGAAAAAAATTGCGTAAATTTATTTATTTAAAACTCAAGTTTAAAAAATATTAGATGTTGTAGAAGATAAGCTTCCAAGAATAGAAATAATTTCGAATTCAGCTGTAATTTGCTGAACTTTTAATATGAATATTAAAAAAGACTTGAAATTAAGATAATTGTCACACCCTGCCAACAAAAGTTGACCCATATGAAATAGAAAATCAGGCAGTCCATGTTATATATGTCAGTGAATTTATCGGACAAAAATCCTTATAAAAGATTTTTATTTTTAAATGGTATTCCTGCAAAATATTTAAAAGACTCTCTAAGTTTTTTAAAAAATGGTAAATTGTGAAAAATACCCAAAACTATTGTATTCGTGGTTTAATTCAATCTATTAACGCAATACTTATAATTAGTGAAGAAATACTTGCAGATCCGAATAGAGACACAAAATTTCTTATAACTGAACGCTTGAATCAAGGATACAATAGAATGATATAGTTTTAAATTCTGAACAATTAATTATTCATAAAGATTTTACGAAAGATATTAATTTGTTAATTTTAAGTAAATTATATGAAAAATGTTTCAATAATTATTTGCAAATTTCTCGTATAAAGCAAAAGATTATAAAATTATGCTTAAGTAAATCAAATGGAATATATCCCGATTGATTTTCAAAAAAATTACCCTATTTTTAGCATAGAAAATCAATACTGGATTTCTTAATCCTCGTCATGCGCGTAGCGAGGTAGGGGCACGGGTGGGCGCTGCCCACCCCAGTGATCCCGAAACGTCACCGGTGCACCCCGATCCAAAATTATTAAATCCAATTAATCGATCAATTATAATTAAGTTTCAACCAAGCAAGCATGAGGACATAATATTGAAAGCATAACGAAATTAATTAATAGTGAGCTGTCACTACATCTGGAGTTGGTTCCAAATTTGTGAAAAGTGGTTTTGAAGCGCCACTCAATAAGCGGCATTAATTACAAATAATAAACCCCAAACATACATCTATTCAAGCGTCATCAAATTAATAAATCGCTGTAGGTATACATATGTACAGATATGTCTATTCTCATACGAAGATCTCTCACATTTCCCTGCAAATCATTCATTATTTTAAGTATACTCCAATTACAAAACATTGTCTTCAAAAGAAATTGCCAATATGTATCTAAAGCTTAGTTTACACTTAGTTACTTGTATCGGAATTTGTATGAGGCACAGTATATTCGACAAACCACGATACAACTTCGCATACAAATGCTCATTCATTTGGTTGTGCCTCACACAAATGCTCATACATTTTGTATATGTTGATTTTGCTTGTGGTTTGACTTTTCGCGATACTTTTGAGTTTAGTTCAGAAATGTATTTTATCGTATGTTTAGTTTTGTAGTTCGGGCGGTTGAATTACATTAAAAATCATGTCATCGTGGTCAAAAGAAAAGACCTTACTTCTAATAGAAAAAATAAGAAAATGTAATATTTGGGATGTCAGATCAAAATCATATAAAGACTTTAATGAAAAAATGATAAGTTAGAAGAAATCGCTCAGGAGTTAAAGCGTACGAAAAAAGAAATTGATGATAAGTGGGATAATATAGAAAGTCAATTTAGCAGAGAACTCGAAAAAATTAATGTTAGCTGCGGCACTGATGAAGTATACATATACCTCATCACGGTATATATTCAAACATTGGCCACTCTTGTATATATCGACAAGTGCCCGTCGTCTATTGTAAACAGAAGTCAAAAAATTTCTAAATATATACAAGTTGATACAAGTGCCGATAAAAGTGCCGATACTAGTGCCGATACAAATCCAGATACTTGTATCTAAATGTCATACCTTAACAATGACTTGACTTTCTCCATTTCGACCGACTCATAATAAATCCATCAGAATTATTGTCAACTCAATATATTTCCATTCTTAGTATAATGCTACAACGCACTACATACCTCCGATCCACGGTAAGGCCTCTTGTTTCCCTAATAAAGAGTAAAAAGGAAAATTAAGATCAAACAACAAATGTTAAGTCAATAAGTCAAAAATAAAAAGTGTAATAAGAAAAAAATGAGTTCTGAGTTTATTAAAGAAAAGTCGAAATGTCAAGAAAGAGATCTTTAATCGGGGCTGGTGAACTTCTTGTATAAAAGCACTCCTCCTCGCTGTATTTGATAAACAGCAGCTTTAACAACAACAAATGTATGTGCCCTCTCTTACATTTGGAGATGTTCATCAACAACTTACGAAAAAGCAAGTGGAAGAAATTATTCAAAGCAGAGAATACCTGGTTAAACTTATTTATATAATACTGACACTTGTTGTCCGCCAGAGTTTGCCTTTAAGAGAGCACCAGGAGGACTCAGCTTATGAAAATAGGGGTAATTTCTTGAAAATTGCTCAATTTTTTTATAGATATGATTACAAGCTTTCACTTCACTTTGAAAAATACAACACTACTGCAGCCTAGATATCAAGAATGGAATAATTGAAGTGATATTGAACCTCACTCTGGATTGTTGAAGAAACTAAATCATGTGGCTTTTTTCTTTGAGTTTGGACAAGGCCAGGTGCTGTAAAAAGCAACAATTTTCAATAACCACAAAATATGGGAACGGTCTTGACATAGTCGAAAGCTCTTTACAATGTAAGAAAACAAATTGCTTTGTCTTATTCAAACTGAGTATCGAAAAATTAAATTAATAGTAGTAAATATATTTTCTAAATTATCTCGGATTCTGATAATAGCAGTACAGAATTGCTCAAATGTACTTTACTATTCGTTACTCTAGAAAGCGTTTTATTTTACATGTTCTAAATTGGATAATTCTTCTTTGTAGCAAGTCAGTTCCGTTGTATAAGCGATAATTTTCTTACAATAAGAAGAATTTTTCTCAATACCAGAAACACTTCTATACGTATGTTTATTAATTAACTTTGGCTTCTATTAGATCTACGGTTTTATTGCGGTTAGAAGAACTTTTCTTCTTTCTGTAAAAGTTTTCTCACTCAAGTAGAAATCGTAATGCTAGTAGATTAAAAAAAAAAAAAACATGCATTTTGCATTCGATCGAAATGAAATCCAGGCGATATTTATTAAAGGCTCAACCCTTGCTGGAAATCATTGATGTAAGGAATCTTGTCGTAAACACTGATTAACGTTTTAGAAACTTCTACACATTTGTGAAAAACAATATCTGATTGAAGAATATTCTTTCTCAATTTTGTATCAGGCTTGCCACTACTAGGCCCCTCCCACAATAAAACCCTAACTACGCCAATGATCCTCGTTCTTTTGAGAAAAACTTGCACCTGGAAAATCAAAAAAGAAATAGAAAATAAATTTATTCATCACAATCATTTAAAAAATTTGAAACAATAAAAAAATAATATTTTCTGGTTGAAAATTAGTTTCAAATGGTAAAAACTAAAAATCATAAAAAAATCAAAGTTATATGTAAACATTTCTATATTACCGCATAATTAAAAATCCCCATATACCAGAATTAAGACGAGTCAGTACTCAGCAAAAATTTCAATCTAGATGCCAGCGAGCCTGTAGGCAATAAAATTTACTATATGTAGGTTTGTGTCCTGAAAGTATGAAAATACATATAAAATTGGCCTAGACCTAGACCACAAGTCACATTAGAGACATCTAGCGTAAAAGACAGAAATCCAACATGCGGCAATTTAAGAAAATGAAAATTGAAAATTTTTAAAGAGAATTAACTCTCTTAAATTTTATTTTGCACATAGTTGTTAAATATGCTATTTTGCTTTATATTTCTAAAACTTTCAACGAAATATTGCAATTTCTCGTCGGTGAAATATCGAGAGAAAAAACAAGTACTATTAGAGTTAAACAATTAAAAAATGCGCCACTAAAAATGAAAAAACTCGACGTTATTTGCTAGATATAGGCTATATCTCTCTAAAATAGTCACAATATAAAGAATTGAGAATACCTACTAAGAGGAATTTGATTTGAAAAAAATCAATTTTTACCATTTTTTACAAGTTTCCGAGGTAATATCTTCATTCAAATGCATTTTTCTTTTCTCGACGTTATTTACTAGACCTTTTCGTTACCTTTAATTTAAGATATAAATCATTATTCTGTTACAAATAGTTTGCTGAAATTCGCATTGAAAAATGTATGAAACTTGCAAATCTTGGTACTGACTCCTCTTAAGGCTAAAACACAATGTGAGCGGCACGACAAAAACGGCGTAAAAAACGCTGTCATTTGGGTTTTAATACCATGGCGGTGTATGGTATAAAATACAATGCAGCCGACATCGTTCGGCGTTGTTGTCGAACTTATGTCGTTTTCGTTTGAACATCCAGGTTCGCTCTGGAGGCAACCCCGTTCAATCGAACGGTTTCAGCATCTGAAAAAGTTCGCTTGTGTATGTATACTAACTTCAAAGTAGCTATGAAATTTTTGCGAAAACTGGTTGGTAATTTGTTTGCGGAATAATTTTGAGGATAATATAATAATAGTAGAGTGGTCTTAATAATAATTGTTGACCTTAAAATTAATTAAATATTATCAAATCACAACTAGACTTTGTTTGTGTGAGTGTATCCGAGTAATTTTTCAGAGTGAAACTTATGCTTTTTGGGTTGCCACCAGAGGCAACCCATGACGTCATTTTTGCTTCAAATGAACTCTTTGACAGCACTTAGGTTTTCTTCAGAGCGAAACTGATGTTCAAACGAAAACGACATTAAATAAAAATTTAAATTTTTCCCACGTATAGGGTGTTTTAGCCTTTATTGTACTTTTGTTCCACGTTCACGGTTAGATCAATATTTATGTACGTGATATTGTAATGTATACCCATATAGAGAAAAACAGCTATTATCTCTCGTCTCTACATTTGACACAGCGGTACACTGACATAAGGTTGGACCACAATTGCCGTAAAGAAATGTAAGATTTTAACGAGACTGAGGTTTACTTCCGAAAAATTTATATTTTTATCCTAAAGAGATATCACATTCCGTAAGGGTTATTATCTAGATATTTAAAGTTTTCAATTTTAAAAAGTGGTAAAAACAAAATAACAAATGGTTTAATTGAAGATTTGCACCTTCTATTAATTTGCAGTTCCGTAATGACATTTTATGTGTTCAATTTTAAAAACTGGTTAAAATAAAAAAAAAAAACAAATGGAAGTTGATTTAATTGAAGAGTTGTGCTTTTTATTAATTCGCAGTTCCATTCTTGTTGAATTTTAATTTTTACATTGCACTTTTTAATCATTTAATGACAATTTAATTGTTTGACACATCACGTCCTTATGGAATGAGCGACCTTTACCGCACTTTTACTGACTTCAATTTGACATTTAATCTTAACGAAAGTTCCCTCTGATGCCTTAAAGTTAATTTGTGTATGTATAGATATTCTGAAGAATTCTTCAACATTTTCTGACGGATGATTTGATCTTGTGGGTCTGCTTTGCAACTTAACTTCAACATAAAATTCTTCACAAATTTCTCGAGCTCTTTCGAAGATGGCCGTAAATTCCGTCGAGATTTTATCGCGTTGAGATTGCAGGACGTCTGTTAATTGATTTATGTGATCGTGTATTGCCTTTATAATCATATTCAGTTGGTATAGTTGCTTGCATACGGGTTTGGCGGAATATGCAACAATCAGGAAGATAGTCACAATGTATGTCGGAGTTGGTGCAGTCGTTTCCTTGTTTGGTGCATTATCCGCAGTGTTGGGCAAAATGTAATTTGATTAACGATTAACAATTACAATTAACCATGTAATCTTTAATCAGATTACTTTGTAAGAGATTACTAATGTAATCCATTTCCATAATTACATAATGTAATCTATTAACATGTAGTGTGATTACAAGTTAATTTGATTACACATTAATCGATTACATGTTAATTCCAACTACATGTTAATGCAGTTTCACTTTCAATACAATCTAATCACATTTCCGAGATATAAACCTTCTAAATTTTATGAATTTCAATTCCCAAATTGAATCGTTGCATACTAGAGTATTGAAGGAAGTTAGTTATGTACACATGACTTCTTTAATTAATTATTAGTTACCTTTGAATACTTTATAGTTACTTAAAGTAACATACGTTATTTATTATAGCGAAACAAAACTTCAAAATAATCTTAAAACTACACTTATACTCCATTCAATTTTAATTTTGTAATTTGATAATTTATCAACACGAAAACTATTGGTAAATCTACAGTTACATATATACACAACTATGAAAACTAATCGCCAGTAGCCGGCAAATGTGATTACATGTTGGATCATAGATAAGTAAAAGTACTGTTTTAAATATCTTTGTTTAAGTACTGAAAGTATTTAATTGCAAAAAGTACTTACACTGAGTATTAATTTTTATATATATAAAGATTATTATCTTGATATTTAATGTTCTCAATTTTAAAAAATGGTATAAGTGAAAAATTTAACAAGTGGAAGTTGATGTAATTGAAGATTTGTGACTTCTATTAATTCGCAGTGCAATTTTTATTCCATTTTAATTTTTACATTGCACTTTTAATCATTTAGTAATAATTTAATTGTTTGACACATAGCGTTCTTACGGAATGAGCGATTCTTACCGCACCTTTACTGACTGCAATTTGACTTTTAAACTTAACGAGAGTTCCCCTCACACGAGTTAAAGTTAATTTCATGTTGTGTTATTGCAAGTTCATTTTGCCATTGCTGTTGCTACAGCATGCTGTGGAAAGCAGTGCCGATTGGCTGTAATACAACGAAATTCAAAATTTGAAAGCACCAGTCAATTCTTATGTACTGAGGCTGACACACAGTAGTGATTTTTCAATAGCAGCAGCAAGCATAACAGTTCCAAAATGAATTTCTGCGATAGCATAACAAGTATAAGCATGATTTTATCTGCTGTGCTCTCAAACGCTGCACGTGATCCACTTCACCCCGTTTGACGTTACTTATTTTTGAATTGTGTGACTGAATTGATTGATTTTCCAGTTATTCCCACGTGAGAATTTTCTTGCCATCATATTCTCTCTGATAGTGACATAGTCAAATATTTTATAAATTTAATGATTTGATTAAACTGTGTAGAAGATAAATATCTGCGCAAAACATTTTACAAGCCAAATGTGGATAGGAACGCTCTTGATATCATGAGCAGATGTACGCACGGAAAAATTATTATATTATGAGGTCAGCAAACAGATCTGTCAAAAATGCATGAAAACATCCTAAACAAGTGCAATAAGCTATGGAAGGCTGGTAATAGACCAAAATCAGCAGAAATTATCCAGAACATTATGGGCCACACTCTGAGCATACCAGTACAGACAAGATGGAATAGTCTTTACGACGCTTTGCTAAAAATTTCAACAATAAAAGATAAGTTAATAGACCTTTAAAAAGCCTTAAATACCGAAAATCCACTTCGTGCCCCGAACATTAAATACATATAGGAGTATTTGTGTACTCGGACAGGTAAAGCACTTGAGAATTAGTAGTTTATTCATAAAAGCTGTGTCTAAAGAGATCACACCTGCAGAAATTTCAAGGAACAAGCAATCAGACAAATCGAAAGAGGATGACTTTTTATGAAATTGAATCTAGTTCAGATTCCGAGAATTAAAGCAGTGAACCAAGATCAATGACCGAACCCATAGTATCATACTTTATCGCTCAGGACAGCAGAGATGTCAGCTTGTTAAATAGTCACCGCGAGGTTAAGAAGGAGTTTCTAAAATATAATACCCATCTCCCCTCTTCAGCACCTGTAGAACGTATGTTTTCTTATCTGTCCAAAAGTAAATAGATATTCAGACGAAATGTTCCGAAAAAGAGTTGTAATAAACGTTAATTTGAATTACATGCAGAAACAGTAAACTTACTTGGGTTTTAATTTTTCTAATATTTAAGATATTTATATTATAATTCTTCATAAAACTCCCTAAAACTATTCTCGTATGTAAACAATACTATTTTCTTTCAAATTGTTTTATTATATTTATAATTACTTTTATGTAATCTACAAAGTAATCTATTACAAACTAATCGAATTATATTGTAACAGATTACAAATTTGGTAGATTACATATTCTCTTATAAGTAATCTGATTGAAATTGATTACAACTTAATTGTATTACTTGGTAATTTGAGTAAACTATAATGGAATTACTAATTAAATTACACTTCAATCAGATTACGCGCAACACTGATTATACTTTCTTGTGAGCGATAGCAGTAGCGGCTGCGATCAGTAGTACTCAGCCCAACGCGGTAGCGATAAATGATGTGAGCGGAATACAACGGGGAATATGGGCATATTCTTTATGAAGATTTCCGATTGGATAATAAGCTATTTTACAGATCCTACTGGATGACAACAAGTTTTTTCCATGAAAATCTAAGCTTAAATTGATAGGATATACAGAAGTGAGAATTTTCTTATTTGCCATCTTCATTGAACTCCGCTTCTATTTCATCCAATACTAAGGCTGAAACACCGACGCGACGCGATGGTGGTAGATGCTTAATTTCGTATCACCTGAATTTCGATATGTTGAAGGCGCCAAATTTTGATAATGTAATCCAGAGGAGCGGAGCGACTACTCCCCTGCTCCCCTCCATCCTTTTCATTATTTCTATATATATATACGTCGCTTGATGGCAATGATCAAAGTCCACGGGCCTTATTACGTAAATTAATGGGATTCGTAATTTGTTTCATTTTGCCAGTTTTATACGTAAATGATTGTACATTTTATAGTTGCTTACAAATCAAGTTTATGAATATAATGTATACACCCCCTGAAAATAATCCTGCCAGCGCCCATGTAATAAAGTTTTATTCGAAATATTCGATAATTTTGCAATTTGTTGTTTTTTTTTTCTTTTGTCATGCTATTTCATTTAACTCTAGTTTTATTTATGCGCATGGCGAATATAGTCACCCTACGATGGCCTTCGTAAGTGTCTTTGTAACTATAATTGAACTTTTAATAAGAATCCTTTACATGACCCATGCCGCTACTAAAATTAGAATTTACAGAGGAATGTTGCCCATTTTCAAAGAAGACATAACACAAGTGTTAATTAACACAGCATTGAGAGATTTTTACTGATACAAGATACGTACACAGTAAAAATTTTGCACAAATTGTTGCCACAAAGCTTATGTATTTTTCAATAAGGTTCGGGAATATTCGCTAAATTTTAGAGAATATTCCCTACATTTTAGGGAAAAATACAGTGTACAGTGTAGTGTATATATAAATTTCAAATTAAAACTGTTATTTAGTCCAATAATTGAAAAAAATCAAGCCCAAGGTCTCGCAAATAAAATTGTTTCGGACTAGATTGCAATTTAAATAAGAGAACAATAGCAACACATAAATATATGAATAAAAAACGCACACATATTTAAATATCAAGACGATAAATTTGAATGGTATCCCAAAGACTAAAACTAAATCTCATCTGTCCTTCTTGCGGATATCAATGTTCTTTAATCCCAATATAAGTATAATTGGACATGCAGGCGTTGGTTGGCGGCAGCGGATCTATGCTCCGACTGAATAAAACAGTTTTATTCGATTTACATACATATGTCGGTCTGATAAATAATTCATAAATTCATGCCGAGAATTTCTGTTTTATTTGATTTGCCCGCCCATGCAAGGTATAAAAGTAAATAAAAAACATGCGCCAGTGAGGTAAATGCTCAACGGTTTTCATCAAGGTGTCTTCTACCTGGGTGCGTTAGATGTTGACCTAGATTTAAAGCTGAGGAATATCTTATGGATGAGGTTTAGATGTTTTTAGAAAATATATGTACCATACATACTTGTATTTCTGAATACGATCAATTAATGTCTTGTGCCTTTCAATTACCTGAAAAGAAAAGAAAACACATAAGTAGAATATTTCACTCAAATATAAGAAATAAGATGTTTTAACTTGATTACTTTAATTTATTTATTTAATTTTTCAACATGGACCATAATCTGTAGATTAGTAGGTACTATTGATTCGATGAAGCAAAAGCCAAGAACTATAAAAATAAATCGATTAATTTCGATAAATGTTCGATTGGAATGAAAGAATCGGACATCACTTTGGAACCAATGATAAAGTACAGCCGACAAAGTGAAAAACTAGGCTCAGTAACTAGCGTGACATTTCCTCTTGGCATGGCTCACCAGATATCCGCACCGAGTCCATCTGAATTCGAATACCATTCTTCTTCTCCACTATACCCACACTTGCTATATTAATCTGCGCGGGCACGGTGATCTCAATGTTATTGCTTAAGACCACAATCCCATGCGCAATGTCTGATGTCTAATTGATTTCAAATTGCACTTTGGAATCATTTTTTTTTCGTCTTCGTAGTTCCTTGATATCAATGGTTTTCAACAGTCTCTCAGTTCTTTGCCGCTTAGAAAAATTAAAGAAGAATTGAACATTAATCAGCAGCTCATAGTACTCTGGAAATGGACATAAGGACCTGGCTGGTTACAAATACATATATCCACAAACCACAGAGGAAGTTTACTCGAAAGAGTTGAATTTGAACTGGTTAAAAAATACGAACACGATCAACACGATCACATGATTAATTATCGATTTCACTGAAATGCCTATTTATAGAAAGAATACTCCACGGCGATGTCTGTCTATTCGATAGCTCGATTGCTGTATAACAAGCCTGAGACTGGCGACCATGGAAGATACTTCAGTTTCAGATACATATCGGTGTCGTTTTGTATAGAATTTATGACGCTCATGTGGCAGCCCATTATCTTACAGAAGAAGGCATTCCATCGTAAAGAAAAAAGCAACAGCTTCAGCTTCTCGTGTTACCTGATCAATAAATCATAATTATTGGAAATAATTAATTGCAAGTATTATCAATTTTGTGTGTGGGAATTTCCTTAATTAAAAAAAACTTGTACATAGATGGTAACTCGACGAAGTTAATGCAGCACACAACTAAATTACAATTACTTTAATTTTCATCAGGTTTTGCCAGGTGTTCAATAGTTTTATTACCCAATCGTATGTCTCATAAATTTTGGAGAAGAATGAGCTTGCATGCATGGATTAAAATATTTCATTTTTATGTTCAGGATTGCTACTCGGAAATTGAGTATAAATTTCTTTTAAATAGCGCATTATAAAATCGTAGCGTTGATTTTCGCAGTATTTTACATATTTACGTTTATATATTTTGTTTGTTAGTTGGCACGAAACCATTGCCACCTTAAAACTTTTATTAAAACACTGGCATTTTTCCACGAATGTAGTATATTCGAAAAATTTTAATTCTTTAAAATCTGTATACTAAAAACAGAAAAAATTACATTACCATAAGTCACTTCCTAACCAATTTTGCAATAACAAAAAAATATTCTTTGATTTTGCAATCTTTTGTAAAGGTCATAGAAAACTTACTTTTTCGCTGCTTCAGCGAAAGAAAAACATATTAAGCTAGATATTTACCTCCAAAGGAATTTTTCTCTAGTCGTCTTGGCGCTTTGAATAATGAACAAGAATTAATTTTGTATTAAAAACAAAACGAATTTCAGGATATTTACAAATCCAGAGTGCCGAGTCCTTGAAAACAAAATTAAAAGAATTCGAAGCTCATGGGATTACGTACTTAAAGATTTTGATTTAGCGAACAAATTAATCTTCTAAGGGATGGAGCTTCAGTAATTAGTGACGCTTCACTGTGAAAAGTATATTATTTAGCTCAGTTTGTTCATTAGTTAGTATTTATTTTTGTAAGTCGTCCTAGGGGATTTTTGCGCATTAACAGTTATATTCAAATTTCACACGGCTCTTGTTTTATTATTTGGGTCTCATGGTATCTTATAACGTACACGTCCTTTTAGGGAAATCGATACTAAGAATCGGTTAACGCTCTAAAAGCCATAAGGTAGAGTGGAGTACATCCGTCGTTGGTGTACATTCGTCATGATCAATTTTACTATGGAAGTATAAAATAGTAATAATCGATTATTGCATAGAGTTATAGACAAATTCCTCAATAAAATTTTCGATGCTTTTTTTAAAAAAAAAGTTGTTAATTAATTTCGATTGTTATGGTGCACATTAGTCAAATTAAATTTAATTGATAACCTTTGATATCAATGAAAATTTGGAAATTTTGTAAAACTTTGTTTAATTTTCTGGAAAAAAGCCTTTTTTAATCTTTTTCGATTCTAATCCCAACGGATCAGTAATAAGGCTGATTACCTTTATAAGGAAGAAATATTTACTGCGCAATTAAAAAATTCAATAATATTCTTATTAAGTTACATTATGGAATAAAACTGTATTAGAACTCTATACAATAAATACTTCGGGAAACCGAGAAATTTACAGAAAAACATTAAATTTGTCTAGAATCTACTCGAGTCTCGAAAAGGAGAAGGTAACCGGAGAGAGCAAAAGACTTTCTGATAAAGTCTACTCTAGGTAAAAGTAATTTAGTAGACTTTCCATTACATACAAGGCCATTGGAAGATACATATTTACAAGCACGTGATGGACAGAATTATCACTAACTTCAAAAATTTAATGAAACATGGAGTGGCATTTGTAGAAAATTAAAAAACTTATTTCAATTTAGACGTTTCCACCTTACAGGCTGAAATAAAAATAATAATAATATGTTCCTTCCAAAACAAGAGCATTGTAATGAATTTGGGAAGACTGAAAACAGAAAGTAATAAAGACTTCTGCCCAAATTTATACAAGTTACTGCAAACAGCTCTGGGTCTTCCTGTCAGTTAGACCGGCTGTGAATGAAGCTTTTCCATCGAATTAAAGCTTTGTTAAGAGCAATTGCTTCAGGAGAGGTTTTCGAACATGACACATCTAAACATTGATAACGAGATAATTAAAAACAGACTAACAGCACAACAGGTGTTAAATAATTTTGAAAAAAAAAAAAAAAAACGTAAACTAAAGCGTATACAGACTTTAACTATCTCTTTATTAGTGCTTAATAAAAACGTAAATAATTGTTCTAAAATGTCTATCTAACTTCCGACCTGTAAAATTCTTAAGTACATTGCTACTTAAGTATTTGTACCAGTACCACGACCTGGACTTATACCTTTTGTAGGTGAAAGTATACAAGTCCCGGTACTGGTATTCAAACAATTCTCAAGTACAAGTTCCGATACTGGTATCTAACACTTTTACTGCAAATACCGCTATAACACGATGAACTTGTAAATTACTTAAATAGGACTTCTAATAATAGAGGTTATGTGTAACTCGACAGTACCTCAAGAAATCTTACCGCCTTCAGTAAAATAGAAAAAAAAATTAGCGCAATATATGACTAATAGTAGGACAGAAATTGACATGCTGAATCGATATCCTTTGTTGAGACGGTTGGCAATCCAGTGCCACAATCCGCTCTCTTCTTCCGCACATGTGGAACGTTGATTTTCATTTGTAGGTCTTGTAAATGCTACACAAAGGCAATCATTATCTGATGTGACATTTGTTTTGCTAAATTCAAACTCAAGTACTGTATGAACAACTTCCAAAATTTTGTAAAAATTAAAAAGCAAAAGCTTATACGATATTTTATGATATTTCGTAAATGGAAACCTTATTCAGTTATTTAACTGGTTACAGATTTTTCAAAATCTCTGATTTGAGTTTTCGAAAGCTCTTGAATTTTATAAGTACCCGTACCAGCACCTGGAATTGTACTTGAAAATTTCTAAGTACCAGTACCGGAACTTGTATTTGTATACTTAAAAGATTTGAAGTATGGGTCCTGGTACTGCTACTTGGAATAAATACGGGCATTAGGCAGGGAGTCACTATCATATCAGTCTTGTGTATAGAACTTGAGGAATCTGAGTTATTTTCCTTTATACGTGAGAGAAGGAAGGGATGGGAAGTGGAAAACAAAGGTCTCTGTTAATTAAACACCACAACTTTCTTTTATTTCATTTTTTAAATCGTGCAAATTTTATGTTATTTTTAATAAATACCATTTCCTATGATTTAAGAAAAATTTAAATCGCCTCGGATGTTTGGAATGGTCTGTAGCTAATAGATGAGTGTCGCTTGGGTTCATTGGGATTAGAGAAAAGAATTCACTTTCACTCAATTCGCCAATTACATTATGAACTAATCCATTTTCACAATAATTTAAATGTCCGACTAAAACTATTTAGTCGTCGTTGGTCTCGATAAGCAATAAATATCGCCCAATCGTCGAATGTTAACTGACTAGTTATCCAAAAATTGATTGAATGCTGATGATTTATACTAACTGATAAGTGATGTGCCATGCTTTTCTCTCTCCGGGTGATCAATAGCATTCAACGATCTCTAACATCGGAACTTCGACAAAGACAGCCACATCTCAAAAGTTTTTCTTATTAAGATCGCCTCGAATGTGCACACGTACCTGCATTTACAGTAGAATTAAGGTGCAGATCTAGTCTTTTTGCTTTCTTGATAGCGGAGTTAAGATTTCACGTAGGAAGACTACATATTCACCCTTATTATCGTTGTCACTTTAAGTGAGAAATGACGTTAAGACACAAAAATGGTAGGTATTGTGATTGTCGTTTAAAGTGACATTTGTCGAAAACATATGACTTTGGACGTATTACTGTTGCTATATTAAGTAGACAAATGTAATTGATAATTAAGTGACAATTTCACTGACTTGGTTTTTGTAAGTGACAGATGTTAGACGTGCGTAAGGAAAAGGAAAACGCAAGCTGAAAAAGATAAGAATTATGGTGGCTTTTAAAGTTCTTCATTAAAATATAAAATTCATTAATTTTTGCAAATTAATTTTTTTTTTTTGCTTTTTTAGTGTAAAAATTACAACAAAAAAGCAATTTGAAGTCATGATAGATTTTATGGTGAAGCATTCTTTTCATACTTTTATAGCTATAAAGGGCTGAAATACGCAGAATACATCGCGTTTATAATTTTTTTTTCTTTAAACACTTTCAAAAATAACAATAATACCTACCACGAAATAAGACAAACCTCAATTTTGTCTACAAATATAACTCATATAATGACACACGCTATCTGTCACTAAGTTACAACGATAATAAGGCTTCGAAGAAAAATGTCTCGTCACATCGTTCAACAACGACAATACGAAAAGTGAAGTGAAGTAAGAGTGACTTCGGAGCTTGTAACTTCGGTGAGTGGACAACTATAATAAGGGTGATTATGATGTCTGCGACTTATAAAATGAGAATTATTTTATGAAGTTTTTGTGTGCAGAGTTATTTTAGTGAAAATTATAGACTTTCTACTCTCTATAACTTTAGAAACTTTTTGAGTTTTTTAATCTACAAAATTTCATTGGCTCTAGGCATTATATCAACATGCTATCTTGTAAGTGCTCAGAGAAATACATAAAAAATGTCGGTCAATAGCTGGGAGTACTCATGAACTGGTATATTTCGCAAACAAAATGTTTGTTAAAACCTATGTACGACATTTGAGGGACCCGGCCCACCCAAGGAAAAAGTCCTAGTTACGCCAATGGATATTGACCGAGAATTTATTTTGCGTTATAGCTAGGGACCGAACCAGTTATGCCTTTTTACGAAAAAAGCCAACTTTACTTGTTATTCCAGACCGATAATAATTTGAAGCCAAAGAAACTAAGCTGGAAAGACTTTTTATTTTATCTGCCAAAAATAAAAAATCAGCTTGGCTAGAAAAAATAAAAAGCCGGGCTCGTTTTTTATATTTTTACCGAAAAACAAGTATTAAGCCGTTGCGCTTGTTTTTCTAGCTTAAAACCTATTTACGGCCAGGAATAACAAGCAAATTAGGCTTTTTTCGTGAAAATTCATAACTGATTCGGTCGTTGAAAATCAGAAACCAGCTTGGCTTTTTATACTTCCGGCTTCAAAACCAGTTTCTTCCAGCTCTAAAAATAAAAAGTTAAGCTGGCTTTTTACTTATGCCAGAAAAAATAAAAAGCCTTTCCTGCTTAGTTTTTTTTAGCTTTTTTTTTTTATAAAAAGTTCAGTTTTCAAAAATTTTATAGTGATCCAAACGGGTTTTACGACACATCTTTTGGTATATTCCACAAAATTCCACGATCATGATTTATCCCAGCTTTTTTTGTTTAAAATTTTCAAAATACCAGTTATTTTCGGTCCCTGGTTATAGCTTAAGTTTTCTTTATTTTTTTTTTTCAATTAATCACGTTTACATATATATTCTTAGTCATTAATCTTTCATTAGCACATCCAAAATTGGTGCACGACTTCTTTCGACGAATCAGATCTCTCAATAGATGAATCTTTCCCTTGAAGGGCACTCTGGGCAATTTTATGTAATTTTTATACCCTAAGGGTACAAATCGAGTAACTCCTTCGTAGGCTTGTCATACAAAAATTTCAATCTATATTTAGACACTACCTGAGATCGTGTTGATGTAGAGAGCTGAAATGCGGTACATGGTGTTTTCATAGCAATAAAATTTCAAAAGTGTCATACAAATATTTAGATTTTTTACGTATTCTGAAGAACGATTAGTTCTAGACGGTTTTATAGCACTGAAAAGTTGGTTATAATCATTTTTACTGCCCGACGAACCGTTTTAGAAATATATGCGAAAAACCACTTCAAAAGCAAAATTTGCCCAGGTGAAATTACATACGGACATTCATGTAGCGTATCATAAGAATTGATCTTTAACCAAATCCAGCGTTTTTACTTGTTTTAAATTTAAAAAAAAAATATGTATATTCCAAATACAATGAGCATATACATTACTTCTAGTTATATAGATATCAGAAAGCAAAGTTTAATAGAAACTATAAATTTTTCCACCTCATCTTGTCGTTTTCGTGTAATACTGTTTACAAGTGAAAGTGATGAATATAATCCCAACTCTTTTTTTACACGGTCTTTTTTACACGATTTTGAAATAACACGGTCCCAAAAAAAGAAAAAAATATTTTTTTTGCACGAATTATTTGTTTTAAGGCGTCCAAAAAATTTTTGTATGTATACGAAGTTCGTATACAAAATTTTTTTTGGACAGCAAAATTCGTTACAGATTTACAGAAATAAAATTGGGGAAATTCCCGGAATTTTTACGCAGTTACAAAATAAAATATAATGGGAAATTCCTGAAAGTTTGACGCAGTTACAAAAATGAAATATAATGGGAAAGACCCGGAATATTTACGCAATTACAAAAATAAAATATAATTGGGGAAATTCCCAGAATTTTTATAGTCGCATTTTCTATTTTTCTATTTAAAATTGCGTTAAGGCTTCATTAAGCAATTGTATTGAAAAGTGTTAACATTGTGGTGGGTCGAAGAAGAAAAATATTTATTTTTAAAAGTTTTAGTGTCAATATAATTTCTGTTTGGATTTTCTTACAACGGCTTCTGTTTGGATTTTCTGACAACGAAAAGGTACTATTATTGCAAAAATCTAGTTTAGAAAATTGAAGTGAATTTTTATAAATTTTATTATAGCCTAATAAGATGTCTGAAAAATCAAAAATTAACCGAAAGAGACAAGCGATTTCTTTAGAAACTAAAATTAAAATCTTACACTCTCTTGAGAGAGGTGAAGGTTCAACATCTGTTGACAAAAATTTTGGTTTGAATGAAGCGACAGTCAGAACAATAAAAAAGAAAATTAAGATTCCATTCGACAATCAGTAATTTGTGGATCGAATGTTAGTTCCAAAACATCATCATACAGTCGAAATACTATCTTAGAGAAAATGGAAAAACTTTTAGTATTTTGGATAGAGGATCTACTGCAGAAAAAAAATTCCTATTGACGGAAAACTTATAAAAGAGAAAGGATTTAGAACATACGAACTACTTCAGGAATCGGAACCATCAACAAGTCTCCAAACAACCAGGAAATTGATATTTAATGCAAGTGAGGATGGCTAACAGGATTCCTACAAAGACACGCATTTCACAAGGTAAAAATAAAAGGTAAAGTAGCGTCAGGTGACAAAAATGCTGCAAAAAAGCTGCAAACAACTTTCCCGGGAAGCTAGTAAAAATAATTCAAGGCGGGGGTTATACGCCAGATCAAGTATTTAATGCCGACGAAACGGGATTATTTTGGAAAAAATTGCCTACAAGAACCTACATATCAAAATCAGAAAAATCTGCTGGTGGTTTCAAAGTGGCTAAGGATCGCGTGACGTTTTGTGCAGCGAGCTTTGAAAGGAAAAAACATTAAACAACTTCCAGTTCATTGGATGGCGAATAATAAGGCTGGATGACGTCAGCTTTATTTAAGAAATGGTTCCACGAGTGCTTTGTTCCTTAAGTAAAAAAAATATATGGAACAAAAGTGGCTTAAATTCAAAGTACTTTTGCTCGTTGATAATGCGCCCAACCATCCTGTGATAGATCATCCGAATATTCAGTTGGTGTTTTTGCCGCCTAATACCACTTCACTGATTCAGCCATTGGATCAGGGTATAATAGCAACATTTAAAATTTATTACATAAAGCAAATTTAAATACATTTTGGATTCAGTCGAAAAAAGGGATTTGACGGTCGTATTATACAATTATGAATTGTATTACACATTCTTCTCTTGCCATAAAACAATTGCGGACATCTACTCTAAATGCTTGTTGGAGAGAAATTTGGTCAAAATGCGTCAAAAGTGGCAATTCTGTAACAGAAGCATCAATTGTGTGCTCTGAAATTATTAATCTATCACACGCAATTGGTGGTGAAGGCTTTGAATACCTTGAATCTGCGGACATCGATGAATTGTTGATTGATAAACCTTTGCATAGGAGGATCTAATTGAAGCTACAATGGTTGATGCTTTTAATGAGGATCATGATGATGAAGACGAAGTTAAAATTCATCAATTAACAGCTGATTTAATTCGCGAAGGCTTGAAATTTGCTGCAAGTATGGAACATAATTTTCTCACTTATTATCCCAACATGAAACGTGAATTAAAATTTGAACGTAACCTGCAGATCTATACGGCTGGTATCAAGAACTGTATAAGCAACTTGACAAACCAAAACACAGATAACAGATTTCCTAATTAAAAAAAAACCTACATCAGAAAACGTTAATAATTAACCAGACTCTTCACTGGATTCAGACTCATCAGATGTGGAGAAAGAAGAACTTTAAAAACTTTTATTTTTAATGATTCTAAATCAAATTTACAAATGCAAGAAGGAAACACAACCGCTTCGTCTGGGGTTTGAAACCGGACCTTCCGCTTGCCGGGCGACCGCTCTTACCACTGAGCTAACGAGACGATGACTTTCCCTCCTGCATTTATAAATTTGTTACTTTTGTAACTAGCATACTAAGCCAAGCTTCTTGCATTTGTAAGTTTGATTTAGAATCATTAAAAATAAAAGTTTTTAAAGTTCTTCTTTCTCCATCATTGACCGATTCTAACAAGTGTAGGTTCGATTCATTCAAATCATTAGATGTGTTAGACATCTCTATTGATGAAAGCGATTTTTGTCCAGTTGGTAATAAACGCTCGCGCTTATAATCAAGAAGCGATGAAAAGTCTAAATTGAAAAACTTTTATTTCTATTCTAATTTGGATTTTTTATAATTACATATGGACTAAAGTTTATCTTTATTATGTACTTATTTTAAATATTTTTTTTAATAATAATATGTATGTATTCTATTTCGTTTTTGTTATTTATTTTATATTTTTTTAATAATAATATGTATTAATTACATTTTTTTTAATTTAGTTGTTGGTTTTTAATATTACATATACTTTTTTTGCTCGGTTTTTAGGACAACATATAGCCCTTTTTTTCGTCTTACACGGTTTTTTAAGGTTTTGGAATACATCCTCAATTTTAATATGTGCAGCATGTCTTTTTTTTTTTGGCACGGTTTTCAGTGGAACGTATCTACCGTGTAAAAAAAGAGTTTGGTGTACCCCTTCTACTCTACCTCTTCAGTGGAGTGGAAACTAGCATTATTTTTTTCGCGGAGTAGGTTGGCCCCACTAAAGCTCATTTCCACGAGCCGCCTCTGGTGTTCAGAATTGTAAAAACCTTTTAATTCAGCATCTAAAGTTTTTTTTTATCTAAACCTTTTTCTAAAATATTAGAACCTTATGTATCTTCCTGACGAGATTAAATCCGTGTACCTGTTTTCGAAACATACTACAGACAAAAGCTGACTGACAGAAACAGCAGAAATTCACTCGAGAGGAATTTTATGCTTAGGACTTTCAAAATGAAAAGAAAATATAAAATTATTAAAACTTTTGGGAAAAGCATTAAATTAAAATTTTTTATGAATCAGAAAAATTCATGTATACAGGGTGTCCCATTCGTACCGCATTTCCTTTATACACCGGATTCCTCACTCAATTTCGAGAAAAAAGTTGTGTGGGAGGAGAGTCGGAAAATGCACGGTGAGGGCGGTAGGGAGGTTTTGTGATTTTTGTTCTTTCTATCCTAATACCATGTAACTTTCGTGTAACTTTCTTGTTATACACCCTATGAAGGTGACTTGCATCTCAGGTGATAGTAAAGCCTCTACGGTTTCCAACAAATGTCCAACCACCTCTCTATTCCTTTTCCGTCGGCAGTTATAAGACGTCAAAATCAAAAAATTAGAAAATTTTGCAATTTGTTTTTCATTTTCAACGATTTTCCCGCTAAAAGTCAAGATAAGGATAGCACTTTCTTGCATGATTTTGAGACCTCCGAATGTTACCTTTCATTTGATGCTGTATATGTACCTACCTAAATGCTACCGTTTTTGAGATATTCCCGTTTTTATGATGCATAATTTCATTAATTTTGCTAATAACAATAGAAATCGCGTCTAATTTATGCAATTCCACGCAAATTATCAAAAAATTCATGAATTTATGAATCATATAAACGGGAATATCTCAAAAACAGTTGCATTTAGGTAGGTACGTGTGCATAGTCAAATTAAAGATAACGTTCCGGGGTCTCTAAATCTTGTAAATAAACTGTATATTTATCATGTATTTTGGCGGGAAAATCGTTAAAATTTGAAAAAAATAGGATGTTTTTTCCAATTTTTGGACTTTGATGTACTACAACTTAAGATTGAAAGTGACAGTATGGCTGGTTGGACATTCATTGCAAAGCTTAGATGGTTTGCTATCACCTGAGATAAATCTCGCCTTGATAGGGTGTATATCAAGAAATTTACAAGGTGTAAAGTGGAAACAGTACTAAAAATCATAAACCCCCCTACCGCCCACACCGTGCATTTTCCGGCTCTCCTACCATATAATTTATTTCTCGAAATTGAGTAGTAATCCGGGGTATAAAGGAAATGCGCTACGTATGGGACACCCTGTATATTGAACATCCTAGAATTTGTAAGCTAATAATTATACACCTTAATTTTCAATAAGTCTTTTACTAATGTGAATTTAAGATCAATAAAGCAAAGATTGATTTAGCAAATTTTTGGTGAGATACCTTAAATAGTACAAAATTCACAGATTTTTGATGGTTCTTAGGTCATTGTGTGATATTGTGCATCGCATTTCTTGTACATAGATTTTTCAATAAAATTGATTTGATAAATATAAATAAATACATATGAACAGTTTACATGCTTGAAGAAATTTTATCTAGGTTAAAAATGGCACTTTGGTTTGAGCTTATACGGCCATTTTCAAATTTTGCAAAAGTTATGTAGACCAATCTAATCTATAGCTTTGACAATTTCCATTTGTCTAATCTCATTTTTACTTTTGTATTAGTAATGAATTTGTAAAGCATGAAAATAAATTAGACGCAATCATTTTATAAAAAAAATCCATTCAATAGTAAAACTCTCTGCTTTCGTCATTATTACATAATAAAGATTCGTATTTATTAAACATTTTCTCACAAAAACAAAATTCAATGTGTTTTCAGATGAAAACAATACTTTCTACTCGCATAACAAAACAACAACCGGCAAATTTCGCTTTCAATTTCTCATAGCTTACTAGACGCAACGGAAAAAAAATGATCGCCTTATAGTGTGGCTCACGATTACGTGTATAAAGAAATTATGCTTTTATAGTCCAGCCAAAAGGAAAGATAACACAGCTCCTTACTATATATAGAATAAACGAATCAAATGTAAATCGATGATGTTGTGTTATTGAAATTTTGTGATTGAAATTAATTACTCCTACCTAAACGTATACTTTCGCTTTCTCTGTACGACGGTAACCCCCATGGCGTTGTGGTAACGATTATAATTATTATTATGTACATATCATAGTGGCAGCTCTGTTGAGATTTTTTTTTTTGTTTTTGTGAATTTAATCACGCGGGATCGATAGTTATACTAGTATGTATGATAAACATCGAGATCAGATTTAATCGTGGTGGAGAAATTTTGAGCTGACCCATGTTAATAAGCCCCGAAAACATGATTGATGCTATGATCGTGAGCAAGAAAATTCAACTCAAATTGAATAGTCATAAACTTGGCAAATCATGGATTGATATATGATAAAATATCGTGAAACGATCGATGATCAGTTAACTGAACACCACCAATCTATCATTGTATCACTTTACCGATTCTTGGTGACGGTTATATTTAATGCGCTTTTAGTTATATTGCTTTAGTCTGATCTGTATATGGTATACACGTACAACATGTTGAAACAAATCTGGTTTTTCAAAGTGTTTCGATCAAACAGATCTTTTTAAAATTATTGTTCATGGTTCTCTTTTTCTCGGGTTACGTTTTTCAAGTCAGCATTTTCCAATGTGAAGCTATTAAAATACCGCTTAATGTAATTGGCTTGGCAGGGTGTTAGAAGAAATTTGATAATTTTCCCTAATAAGGTTTGCCTCCACAAACTTTCACGTCAGTTAGATTATGTCACAAAGTAGTTTAGTTTGCTTAGTTTTCCGACAAGACAACACCACCCGCTACCTATACATTAAAAAGTAAAAGTTATATTCGAACGAAAAACCAGTTCAAGACATTTTCCGTAGTCCGTATTATTAAGCAAGCAACAAACTGAGCAGCACATAAGGATTAAGTTAAGACTATAAGGTAAAACTTTTGTAACGCTTTCCTCTAGTTTAATAGGTACCACGTAAGTTACCTTTCACACATACCGAAAATATATATATTGTATGCATGTTGTGCATATGTACATATACAGATATATTATCTATGGCAAAATAAAAATGAAATAAAAGTCCGAACCATACCTGGTTACCAGACAGTTAAGCGAAGTCTTAACTATGCAGACAATTTAAAGTGAATAGATACGATACGACGTATGACTTTGAGGATTCTACCATGGGTTGACCTCAATTGATATTAGCAAAGAACATATAACTTAACTGTTAGATGTTCTTTGATATTAGTCAAAGCAGTCACAAATGCTGAGAGCTTATTTTAGATATGAATGAAGGTCAACAATGTGTTTTTGCTTTTAACAAGTTCAATAAGTGTAAATTTTATTGACTAGTGGTACGCAGGAATTATTTTAGAATTATGCTTAATATGAAAGGTCTTATTGCACCTAATTAGATAATGACTATAATTATTAATGAGTTAACTTTTTAATTTATAATAATTAGCCGAATCCGTTTAGAAAGTAGATCATATTCTCATATCGGTTTATTTAAATTTCAATAAATTTGCATTGGAGATCGATTAGAATGAATGGTAATAATTGATTTGAGAGCCACAACCACGGTGAAATTCTGAAAACTGTTGTATAAAACGGTTCGTTTGCTCAAAATGATGATCAAAAGCAATTTCATAACTTTTTATAGACTGAATTATTTTCCAGTCAATTCAAAATGAATTTGACTGAATTTTTCCAATTGATGTGAAGAGTTGAAATATTTGTATGGCTACCCCACGAAGGAATTATCTTATTTTTATTATTCTAGAACTTTAATATGCGTGAGTGAACAGTTAGTTGCGTGGTCCTTTGTCTGACATGATCATTTGCTGCTTTCGCCGGTTGATCTATTAAATAATTCTTCTCATTTCATTCGTTTAAATTTTAGCTTTTTTGTTAATACTGCGTTATATTTGAGATCAATAATTTTTTAATAGGCCTTGTATTTTGAATTTTTGAATTTTGTTTTAATTTTTTAATATTTGGTAAAACAGAAGTTAAGACGGTATTAAAAATCGACATAAACATTAAAGGTAGCGCATCGTAAAGACAGGCGGGTGTGCTGATTCTGATACTTAGTCGTAATTTGTGTTGTATATCTACCATAAAATGAACTAAAGAACAAAATGAACAAAGAGGTCAGCATATACGACAAATAGTAGCACAAATTTGTCAACATTATTTAAGGATGTGACAGTGTTGAATCATGGTCATGGTAAATGAATATTAAACAGCTATTTACAGTAACCCAAATGTTAAAATAACATTTTTCTTTGTAATGTAAGTTGTCATTTTGAGTTCATTCTTCGTCGAGCCAGACTTGCTATGCTGAATAAAGGCACAAATATTGGCATTTAAGTTTGACAAAGTATCACAATCATGCCAAGGCCAGCCTATTAGTGACCTTTGCATGATCAGTAAAGTTTTTTAGGCGATCCAACCGCACAGCACTTTTTGTTCATTAACATGAAGAAGAAGCTTGTATTATTTAAAACTGAGTATTTCTTGCTTATCAGCGCGGGAGGATACAGCCTGCGCTATTTATCGTAGAGTATTTTGCTTCAGCAACAGGAGATGATCAGTTCTAATAACCACAAACAGTAGATTTTGGAGCTTAAGGCACCAAGTACTAGACTAAATGTATATATATATATATATTATATTATTTTATTTTTTATAAAATATTTATTAAATATAAATATGTTTAGAAATTATTTTTATGAACTCTTGACTTTTACATTTTAAGAATTCAATAATTTACCATTTCTTTTCTCTCAGTTCTCCCTCTTCCCAGTTTCTCACTTTGTGTACGATTCCACTTGAATTATTAGGACGCAGTTACAACGTAATCGTATCATATCCAGTTCTTGTTTGTTAATGTGGGACTAGTGCTCCGCATTATGACCGAGATTAAAAAACAAAACCTGGCCATTGCCCGCTAATGCTCCACTGAAAAATATTAGAATAATTTCGGTGAAGCCTACCGCATTCTGGAAGCCGTATTCAAAACTATGATTTTATCAATTGAAACCTCAGTACAATATGCACGATATAATCAAATTTAACATCGTTGATAGTGTGCTGGACACTGATATAATTTTTGCTCTTCAACCTTCCGGCGGTTGAAAAGCATAAGCCCTAAAGATGTTGAGAATGCTTATCGGGTTGGTAGCAAGCAACAAAAAATTAAACATTCTCTTGGATATAGTCCAGGATCCATATTCCGCTTATCGAATAATAACATTGCTTTTTTCGATAACGACAAATCGGTATTTTCGACACCCGATTTCGACATACATATGTGGCATTCGAAAACGAGAAATTTATCGTCAGATGGGGATATTTCACGATGGAATTTCAGTTATCGAAAGGCATACTCGTATACTGAGAAAAGTTTATAAAAATTTAAGTAAAATATGACATTTTATTAAATATAAAGTATTATAAATGGATAATATTGAAGATTTGAAGTGACAGTAATGAACCAATATATGAAAATTAATCATCAAAAACGGCAGTCCCAGTGAGAGTCATAGTGACAAAGGTCAATAATTTTCAAGACCAAATTTTTATTTCTTAACCATCTAAGCTAAGCACCATTATGAAGTAAGTCACAATTTACAGTTACAGTTACAACAAATTATGTCTATACTTTTTATGGACAGAGTTGCGAAACAACATTATACTCTAAGCTATGGAAACTTGACTTACGCCACTCTGCCTTCAATTGATCGGATAAATCTATGGCCCGTTTAGGGTGTTGTAATGAATTACCGACTTAAGTTTTTCAACTTCCACCACACGCGTCGTAAAAGTAACCGTCGAATCGTTGTGTTTAGTATTCAATATCAAGATATCCCGTTTTCCTTCCATTTCGTGATGACGTATTCAGTATTGCTCTGACGACTGATTTGCTGTCCAGGTATCAATGTTGCATCGACAACTCTAGGGTGGATCTTTCGGTTACGCCGTAATGTGTTTAACCCTTATGTTAATTGAGTTATCATAGTTACGTATATTTCTTTGGAACTGTCTAATTTCCCTGCTTTATGTGTAAGGAGAAAATGTAGTCACACAATTCTTGCGAACTTACTTACCTGCCTCGAAAAGTGAGTATGCTACTTGTGTCTTACAAAGCTTGTAGGTAGGAAAATTGGTGATGGCTGGAATTCAGTTTCTCGAGATTTTCAGCATAAATTTGTATTAAGTATAAAGTTTTCATACCTCAAACTCGGTTTTATTATGTTTTCCACTGACTGGCAAGGGTAGCAAAAGGACTGATCAGATTTTAGCCCAAAAAGAGAGACGTACAATTCTGTAAGATCTTGGTGAAGCCCTCACCATGACAGCTGTACAAATCAGATCAGCAAATTCGCATGTTACTAGGAACTTCGGAACCAGATCAGCTATCGAATGCGTGAAGAGAGACACCCAATGCCAGTCTCATCTATACCCGTCAAATGAACCAGCAGGAGAATCAAACAGGCAGACTAAAAGTAAAATGTGGTATTTGCAAAGAGGAGGGTAAGTGGCGACCCGCGCGAAAATGATGCAGAATATGTCCTAAACCGGTATGTACAGAGCATTCTAGAGAATTCCCCAGATGTAATAAATGCTCGTCATAACAAATTTTATAACAATTGTTAAGGATTAACTCTATTTTAATTTGCTTTCAATCCCCATTCCTAAAGAAATGTATTGCATACATGGCGCTGACTTATAACAATGGACTAAGCGATTTGCTATTTCATGTGGCACAAAAAATCACCGTTAGAGCACCCATTAAAACTTTTATTACATAAAAACATGTAAAACTCAACCAATCAGACGAAAATTTTACATCCAAAAATCGAATTAAATTAAAAAAAAAAAATATTTTCTTGTGTCCACGTGATATTTTAATCGCTTATAAGCACTCTTATTAGAAATTAAACTCATTCCAATTTTAATTTTCAAAATTTTTATTTTTACCTGAATCCTGCGTATGGGCAAGAGAGACGGAGCATGGTAAACACTATATTTACCTTATTCTTCCTGCTGTGATTGCATCTGCAGCCATCATAAAAACATCAAATGGTATACGAAAACGTTCAGTAACCGATTTTTTGTGTTGGTAGCTCCAACTCTGCCATAGGGCGAAAGAGAAAACTTGTGCCATTCTGTCCTATAGGAAAATGCTAATACGCTCAGTCCATTATTATAAGTCAGTGATACTGGGTATGCTTTCAGTTTGGTAACGTATATTTATAATTTAGGTCTATTTTCTGAGGAACCAACAACTTGTTTTCAAAATTTTAGGGCATATATTAGCTTCAAATAGAGCATTTAAAAATAATTTAAGTGATTGATGAAAAATTTCAAAGATTAAAATGAGTTTTTTATTTCCAAAATTACAAACATGCCCGTTAATGTAAACCAAAACTTGAAGGCTAAAGCGTGTTGGCCTAGGTAAAGTGCAAACACCTACAATGAGAGAAATAGAAAAGAAATCGAAAGTGGAACACAGTGACATTCAGGTGGCGGTAGTGTAACGGTAAATGGAAGATATCATTCGGTTGCTATTGCTAATTCATGCAGTTTATTCATAAAAAAAATCCTCGAATATTGAAAATAATTAGACTATTAAATAAAATTACTTCAACAATTTAACTTACAATTGCAATTCACTAATTCGGTTTAATCCAAATCTATATCTGCTCTATTTCCTACTCCAATTCTGCTCAAATTTTGCTCAAATATCTTATATCTAATTATTGCAATAATAATGTAAAATAATTTAAATTTCCTTTCTTTCAATAGCAAATTATTAAATTAATGCTGGAATAAAAAAGGTATTATTAGTATATCAATTGTTCGTCATGTGGTGTGAAGATGACCCGTGTGAACATAATTTCACACTTTGATCAATTAATTTATTGACTGATTTTTTGTAAAAAATGATCAAATAAGAAGTATTTGCTATATTTAGATTATTACTATTTGGTGGTACCTATATTGAGTAATATGTCCAACAAAAATTGGCATGCAACCTTGCGCTATATGCAAACATTAACACACGTCGAAATTCTAATAAGAAACTTCTTGAGGATGAATGAAAATTATTAATCGAATAATAAATTGAAATGAATTGAATTTATTAGAGGAGAAAAGAAAATAAAGAAAGGAAAATTTATGATGACATAATCTACTGAAATGTATAAAATGAGAACTAAAATCGAAAATGAAAACTATATAAAATTGAGAAAAAAATGATGATGAAACCGAAACGAAAAAAAAAACTTTAAGTGATTACTGATGAAACCTAAAAACAAAACTAAAAGTAAAATTATTCCTGATGAAATTGCAAATTTGAGAATACAATGACTCTGTTAGAATCTTGACAATTTGTTGAAAAATGAAGGAAGATTGAACAAATGACCTCGTTTTCATAGAAAAATTCGTTCCATTTTTGATATCCATAAAGTGAAATATTCGAAATTATTACGTGACAATATTTGATGTGGCAAGCATTTTTCATTAAAACTGAAATTTATGTCTGAATATTTACCATGCCATGGCTTTGATTTTAGCTTTATTTTGCATGTCTCGGGTAGATCCGTTGTTGGCTCGCTTATACCTAAAGTGCGTTAAAGGTCAATCTATGTAACTCGCACGAGTTACGTCAGCAAATTTAACCGACATTACTGAGCATAACACCTCACAAAATCCTCCACAAAATGTCCATTTATATAAAATATAAATGTTCCCAGACAAATTTCGTCTAGTCAACAGAACTTATTGTGATAATTATGCTTAATCAAAAGAACCCAGGAAATGCAACTGTTCTCATGCATTCCTGGATAATAGAAAGAATGTAAGCTTTTGCGTTTATGGGAATGAATTAGCAAAGAGATATTTAAGCTTTCAATAGTCAGTACAGTTTATATTTTTCAGTTAAACAAGTCGGAAGTTATAATATCCTGTACAAAAGTTTATCATCAGTGGTTGTATTAATCTTTTGTGCTTCTCTCGAATAAATTAAAATTCAATTTAAATTGTTGTGTTGTTTTCTTTATTCAATCCTTATTTTTTATTTGTGAACAAATTAAAAATCATAGCTCGCG
This sequence comes from Dioctria rufipes, assembly GCA_963924295.1. NCBI lineage: Eukaryota > Metazoa > Arthropoda > Insecta > Diptera > Asilidae > Dioctria > Dioctria rufipes. Next base: position 115,572,387 of record OZ002741.1, read on the forward strand.
AGTGTCAAGTGTAATTTTAATAGTAATTTTTTAGTTTTTTTGTATTTTTCAGGTAATTCCATCATTACGGATATCTTTTTAACACCGTGAACTGTTTATGTATTTAATTTGTGAATTTAGCTTTCCATTTACGGATTGTGAGAATTTATCGCTCAAATTGTGCACAAATATTGAATATACTTTCATTAATTATGTGATTTTTAGTACAAATTAATGCATTATGTATTGTGTGAATGAATTTATTCGTATTATCCATGCTTTTAATTTTGCATGGCATTGTTGTTATATGGGGCATATGTACACATAGTCATGAAATTGATTATTTTATTTATGACATTTTTGTGATAATTAATGTATAAAAGACATTACATACTACAATTATTAATGTATTCCTGAATATATATTTTCCTTGTTTATGTGGAACCCCTGTAAATTTAAAGATCCCAGGAAACTCATGCCTTAATACGAATGGCTAAAAACTAAAAAAAAAATGGAAGTCGCTATTACAGTTATGATGTAGAACTTTCTGACTACGGTTGCGTTTTGTAACGAAGAGATCAGAGATCCTTGAATCCGCGTATATGTATTGTGAGAGGCATCATGTTGGGAAAACTGCAAGCAGGAACGTTATCCTGACTAATATCAAGAAAATATATTAAAAAAAACTTTTAAAATAAGTAACTTTCGTAAATGAAATGCACTAAAAAGTAAAAAAATATTTTTTTTCTTTCTCTGTGATATACACTAGAAAAGTTTAATTGCAAATTAAGAAACGCTAGAACTCAGATAAATATATGATCACAATTGTCTAACTGCAACTCATGCCCAAACTTTTAAGATTTAATCTGAGCATTTCTTATTTTGCAATTAAACTTTTCTTGTGTATATCACTGAGAAAGAAAAAAATTTCTTTTTACTTTTCAGTGCATTTTATTTACAAAAGTTACTTATTTTAATAGTTGATATATTTTATTTTCTACTTTTTAATCATAAATTCTATACAGCCTCTCGACTCTCCAAACTCTAGTCCCAAATCTGGAGCCTCGACTCTTGACTCTGGATTCTCGACTATCGACTCTTGAGTCATGAATCTCGACTCTCGAACCTCGACTATCGTATACCGGCTCTCAAATCGATTCTCGAATGTCGACTTTCAAATATCGACTGTCGAACCTCGAACCTCCAATCTCGACGCTCGAATCTCAAATCTCGACTCTCGAATCTTGACCATTGAATCACGAATCTAGGCTCTCGAACCTCATCTCTTGACCCGAATCTCGACTGTCGAACCCCGACCTTCGAATCTCGACGCTAGACTCTCGACCCTCGAATCTCGACTGTCGAATCGCCAATTTCGCCTCTCGACTCATATCACACACGGCCCAATTTGCATAAGCCCAAGGGTGGTAGTTACCACCCGCATCGGAAAGCTCCCAATTCACTCATTCTAAATCAATATCCCCATGTACATCCATCTATGTTTAATACCCTAATACTCTTTCGTCACGAGCGGCACCCTCAAAGGATAGTAGTTACCACCCCCTCCCCAAAACTCCCAACACATAAGAAAATTTTACCTCATCGGAAAGCTCCCAATTCACTCATGCTAAATCGAAAAACTCCGCGTAAATTCATCCACGTTAACTACCGTAAAACTCTTCCTTTCGTTACGAAGGGCACTCTCACGGGGTGGTAGTTATCACCCCAACCCCAAGACCCTCAACACGTAAGAAGATTTTACCTCATCGGAAACCACCCTATTCACTCATTCTAAATAAAAAAAGCCCATGTACATCTATCCACGCTCACTACCCTAATACTCATTCGTCACGAACGGCACTCTCAAAGGATGGTAGCTACCACCCCCACCTCAAAACATCCAACACGTAAGAAAATTTTGCCTCATCGGAAAGCTCCCCATTCACTCATTCTAAATAAAAAAAAAACCTGTAAGTCCACCCACTCTTTCATTACGAACGGCACTCTCAGGCGCTCAGACACAAAAGTCCTGAGTCTGTAAGTTGATAGAAGGTTATTAAAAACGACTTTGGTTTCAATTAGCACAAAACTTTCCGATTTTTTTTTTAATTTGATGTGGAAGAACACTGCGAAACAGTTAGTTTGCAATCCACGAATATTGCTGCAATCTAAAATAAAATTCTGGAAACCCAAAATCAAAATAAAAATGTTAAAATCGGGTTAAAATCAGTTCTTATGATACACTAGACGGATGCCATTCTAGTTTGATTTTTGAAGTGGTTTTTCGCATATATTTCTAGAATGGTTTGTTGGACAGTACAAATGATTATAAACAATTTCATACGATTTTATATACTGAAGCAATTTTCAGTGCAATAAAAACATTTACGACTGATCGTTTTCACAGTATCCGTAAGAATCTTAAATTTTTATATGGCAACACCAAGAAGTGGTTGGCCGATTTAGCCCATTTTTGAACTAATTTTACTGTTTATCTTAAAAGCCCATATGCAAAACTTGAGCACACTTAGTACATGCATTCTTGAGTTATCGTGAGGACAGACAGAGGGACGGATGGACGGACGGACGGACGGACAGACGGACATGCAAAATTCGACATAACTTTTAATATTATGCTTGGGTGTCCAATCTATTTTGCTCTACTATTATTATTTCTATGTGTTACAAATGGGATGACAAAGCTAGTATACCTTATGATTTCATCTAGGGTATAAAAAGGTGCGCCGGATTTTATTATATCCCAGATGAAATCATGGGATATACTAAGTTTGTCATTCCGTTTCTAGTGCAGTCAGAGCAAAATGAGTTGGACACCCAGCCATAATATAAATAAGTCATTTGATTTTTGCTAGTCTGTTTGTCCATCCGTCTGTCTGTCTTGTCTTATTTGGACACTGCCCGAGGTCGCGTTAATGTAGAGAACTGAAATTTTGTACGAAGTGTTTTTATGATAAATATAATTTCAAAACTGGACTAAATCGGGCAACCCCTTATTAGTGTTAATTTAGGATTTTTACGTATAATGTGAAAACGATCAGTACCAGACGTTTTTATTGTACTAATAACTTTTATAAATATAAATAAAGGGTTTTCCAATAAGAGGTGTTATTTCAATTAGCCCGCTATTTCGGTAGATGTCACTTTTGAAGCTGTCAGTTTTTAACATTTGACAAGTAGAAACTACGCCATTAAGAAAAATGGAACGAGACACGATTCAACAACGCATTGAAGTTATTAAAATTCACCATAAAAATGGTGAAAATGTGGCAGAGACGGTTCGTAAAACTCGAACATTTTTGGGTCGTCGTGAAGCACCTTGTCGGACCGCAATACAGAAATTTTTAGAAAAATTCGAGCTGTCGGGACAAGTTAGTGATGTGAAGAATAAAACCCATGCACGTCGCTCAAGAACAGCCGAGAATATTGCTGCTGTAGCCGAAAGTGTTGAAGAAAACCCAGGTTTGTCCATTCCTCGTCGTTCTTTGGAATTAGGCATTGCACAAACGTCACTACACCGTATTTTGCATAAATATTTGGGTCCTAAGTCTTATAAAGTTCAGTTAACACAAGAACTTAAGCCGGCCGATCATCAACAACGTCGAGTCTTTGCTGATTGGGTCCTTGAAATGCATGAAAATGATCCGGAATTCCATCGAAAACTCATCTTGAGTGATGAGGCCCATTTCCACCTCGATGGCTTCGTCAACAAGCAAAATTGTCGCATCTGGGGCTCGGAAAACCCAAGAGTTATTATTGAAAAGCGTCTCTATCCTCAACGTGTGACTGTTTGGTGCGATTTATGGTCCCGCGGGGTCATTGGACCTTACTTTTTCGAAAATGAGGCTGGAGCAACAGTTACGGTGAATGGATTGCGCTATCGACAGATGATTAATGATTTTTTGTGGCCGGAATTGGATGGTATTGATCTGGACAACGTTTACTTTCAACAAGACGGCGCTACGTGCCATACAAACAACGAAACCATTGATCTTTTACGGGAAAAGTTTCCGGACCGTGTTATCTTTCGAAGAGGTGATCACAATTGGCCACCGAGATCTTGTGACTTAACACCTTGCGACTTCTTCCTTTGGGGCCACGTGAAAGAGAAGGTCTACGCTAACAGCCCAGGGTCGATTCAAGACCTCAAAGATGGAATTCGTGAGGTTATCGAGGACATAGGGCAGCCACTTTGCGATTTGGTTATTGAAAATTTCATGAAAAGGATATGGTCCTGTAGGCGTGGTCGTGGTGGTCATTTGGCTGATGTTATTTCTCATTATTAACGGGATATCTTTCTCTTTATAATGAAATAAAGATCTGATCATTTATCTCAAAAAATAGCATTTTTCTTTGAATATCAAAATAACACCTCTTATTGGAAAACCCTTTATAATAATTTTATATTAAATAAAATCATATAAAATTGGTTATAATCATTTTATATATCCGACGAACCGTTCTAGAAATATATGTAGGTAAACGAAAAATAAATGCAAATGTTTAGTTCAATAGGTATACTTTAATGCTAAACGGTGAGTTCACTCGTTATAATACGTATAATGACTTAAGCACTAATAAAATTATCTAATTAGCAAACAATGAAATACGACTACTGTTAACTGCTGACGACAACTGTGATATCTCGAATGACTGATAACTACTGACTGACCATGCTGATAAGCGATAACTTAGAACTGCCAGCGACTGCTTACTGGGACAACAATAGCTACTGATCTACATATATGCGAAAAACCACTTCAAAAATTAATCTTGTACAGATGGGGTCCATACGAATTTTCATTCGGGCATTCATCTAGGGTATCATAAGAATTGGTCGTAAACCAATTCTAGCTTTTTTTTACTTGTTTAGCTTTTATGTTCATATAGGTTGTAATATTACTGGTCTTAATTAGATCAATTGTAACTTTTTCCTTTGTTAGTTATATGATTTGAAACTTAGAAATCATCACTGAGGACCGCATGGGATAAAACAAATTAAAATATTAATTTGGTGTTTTATATCCTGGGCATATCCTTGTGCCCCCAACTACATGCAACCTAATTAAAATCAACTGATTAAACGTATCTATTATTGGCGACCTAACGCAAAGCAACTCATACCACATATCAATATTCTGGTAGCCGTTGTGCTGGTACAAGCAAAAATCAAAGGCAAACGCGTTTGTCAGCTGCAACCTTTGGGCACGCTGACTCAATGTAACCAGTGTCCAACCGGTTTAAGCTTCATACATCAGTCAACGGTTGCTTGAATAAAGAACTAAACCAGAAACTTTCTGACATTCATCGTGTAAACAATTTGCAATTGATCTCAAATTTTCGTATTTTTCTCTATTTCTGCTATATATGTCGTGTCCGCAAATAAAAACTCGCGTAATTCCGATATAAAACTTTATTTAACGCGACTACATAGAATACAATTTGAGCTTTATCACTAATAACTTATACTCGTAATCGCTAAAACACAACTGAGAAACCCGATCCACTCGCAAAGTCGGGTCACCTGTTAAAATCATTACAGGTGGAAGCGACTCTTACCCAGTGACCAGTGCAATACCTTGCAATTAATCGCAAAGCATTACATCAGTCACGTCAGCTGGAGACCCCAATACTGTTAGTAAACAAACAGTAAGCCCAGCTGAGCATTTTACTATGCGAAGTGAATTACTTAACCTTGGCTTAATGCTTTATTACAATAGCAGTGGATGCGACAGTTTTTAAATAAACAATTCGCAATCGCCAAGCATTTAACTGTGCGAAGTACAATGCTTAGATACTGCAAACTGCTTAATTAGTCGTACACCTGCTGCTAGCTAAAGTTCTGATGTCACAACCACACCGAATTGAATATTGGGCCACGACATATAGTAGAGACGTCAGTATGGGAAATGGGAGATAGTTGCAACAAACTTACTATTTCTGTTAAGCACTCCGAATTTTAGGTTACAAGAAAAAGAAAATATTTAATTTTAGAAAAACCTTAATATGTAGGAAGTAATAAAAATTAAGAAACTTTAGATCTTATGTTTATTTTTTGCATAATTGGACATTTTATTGAAGATCTTCCCATGTTGCAAACTAGCCCATGTTAGGAGTTATTTGTAGCATTAGATGGGCCATATTGCAACTATTAGATGTAATGTTATGTAAATCGAATCAAGTTAACTAAACTTTAATTTTATAACTGAAATTCATTTATACATATTTACAGCCAGAAGTAATGTAAATAGTTCTATAAGTTGTTTTGACTTACATTGTATAACATTGAAGGTTAATAATATAACAAAATTTAATCTTGGTCACATGTGTAGGCACCTAGACGTTTTTATTTTGAATATACGGATACATTTAGGATTGGTTGTTGGGCAGGGAATTGTATCACAAGTGATGTATACGCTTCTATGTAAAAATAAAAAATGTATTTCAAGTAGAATGTTACAAAGATTAAAACTTTAGGTTGGACGTGCATGGCCGTCTTGTAATCTCTTCTGCGTCTCCACTTTAACTCACTCAGCGACAAAAAAAGTGATTGTTGGCTACGTTTTCGCCGTGTTTCTCTTACTGCTAGAATTAATTTTAGGGTTACCACATTCGGCCATTCTATGTACTCATCCATCTCGGGGAACCCATGATCCTTAACAACAGCGAAGTCAGTTTGTAATCCGTCATCTCCATTGTCTTTATAGTCGTCTTCTTGAACCAGCTCGTCTTCATAGTCGTCTTCTTGAATTAGCTCGTCTTCATAGTCGTCTTCTTGAATCAGTTCGTCTTCATAGTCGTCTTCTTGAATCAGCTCGTCTTAATAGTCGTCTTCTTGAATCAGTTCGTCTTCTTGAATCAGTTCGTCTTCTTGAATCAGCTTGTCTTCTTGAATCAGTCCGTCTTAATAGTCTTCTTCTTGAGTCATTTCGTCATTATATAGTGTCTTTGGTGTTTGTTAAGCTTTCATCATCTTCATGAGTCGGTGTACTATTCATCGTTGAGGCAAGTGCTACAGCGTCACAACTCTATAGTATTTTATCAACGTATAATTCTTCATTATTTATACTCTAGTGCGTCTTCGTTATCTGTAATAATTAGTCTCTTTTTTTAATTTTCTTCATGAAATAATGGATAATCTTAAACTATTCGTGTGTACAATATGCTATGTTCATCATCTTCAGTTTGTTTAGAATCTATTCTTATGAGAAGTACTAAATGGTTACATCTTATGATTGGTTACCGCCTAAGTTATCATCTGTTAGGGTTATTTTTTTTAGATCGTTTTCGGCTTCATCCACTTCTGCGGCTTCATTCTCGCTTTGTTCTTCTTCACCGGAACTTTCGAAGTGAGTATACGGCTTCATAAAATCACCGGCTGTTGAAGTGCATCTTCAAGATACCTTGTGATGCTCTTTCACAACTTTCGTCACGGTCTTCCAGGCAGATCTTCCTTAGTTCGGCCTCTATCATCTGTTTCAAATTGATATCGTCATTCATCTTAATTTTTGTACCGATTAAGAGCTCAAAGGGGTCGTTTTTATGCTTCTCTGATAGGTGACATTTATCCATCCTTGCAATTGACTGAGTCGTTTGTACCAGGTATTTTCTTCGCCAATAGTAGTCTTTGTGACTATGGCGATGACTATACGGTGTATCCGCTCAGCCTGTCCATTACTTCGCGGTACAACTGTCGTAATCGTAACGTGCTCAATGCGCCGCTCTTGATCGCAGTAATTTTTAAACCCCGCAGCAATAAAGACTGGTCCTCTGTCTGTGATTTTCAAAAACAGCTTGTAGAGAATTAAGTTTATCTATTGTCTCTGAAGTGGTGATAGTCTTCATCGCGAATAGCCAAGTAAATTTTATAAATGCGTCTATTACACTGAAAATATAACGGTCTCCTTTTTGTGTTGCCGTCATGGGACCCAAATGGTTGACATAGTACGTTTCTAAAGGTACCGATTCTTTCGGAATACAATGTAAGTAACCTTCTTTTCTTCCTTCTTTCTTCGCGAGTAAACAAAGTGTACAGCTACTTAAAAAATTTCTGAATTTTCTGACTTAAATTGGGAATATAGTAAACTTGCTTAGTTATAGCTTCCATTTTTTTCAATCCAAAGTGGCCTTTTTCGTGTGCCACTTTAATTACTTCCGTTTGCATACTACGTGGTATGAATAATAACTTAGCTCCGTTTTTATATTTGAATAGAATCTCTCTTTCAAGCCAATAGTCCTCAAATTCCTCGCTTTTCAGAATTTCCCTTATAGCTTTGAGGCTTTCATCTTTCGTTTGTAATACTTTCACTTTCTCTAAAAGAGTGACATCTTCAATTGACATGACGACTGGATTACTGCTTAGTGTATCGACATGAGGCATAAGTCGTGCCGCTCTGTGTATTATTTCGTAATCAAACTCGCTGAGCATGATAGCACATCTTGCAATTTTCGCCGAAATTTCTTTTTTCTCCATTGTGCATCTAAATGCTGAGCAATCATTAACTAATATAAATCTACAGCCAAGTAGATAAACCCGAAACTTCTTCAGTGCAGTGACAACTGCTAATACTTCAAGCTCATAGCTGCTGTATTTTTGCTCAATTGGCGACTCAAATAATACACTGGATGAAATTTACCGTCTTCGGACTTCTTTTGCAACAAAATTGCACCATACCCAACCTTACTATCGTCTTTGCGTACTTCAATAGGAGCATTTGGATCATAAATCGGTATGAAAGGACCATTACATAATAATTCTTTCAGACCATGAAACGATTGCATTTGTTTACAACCGAACTCAAGTTTGGAGTCGTTACGTAATCAGTCACTGAGTGGTCTTACAGTAAGAGCATATCCCTTTACATACTTACGAAAATATTCCATTAAGCCAAGAAACGATTGAACTCCTTTTATATTACTGGGTGTTGGCAAATTTGTTATGGTCTTGGTTTTATCTCCACTCGGACTTATATTTCCATTTGCCACTCTATACCCCAAAAAGTTTATCTCATTCTTTAAGAATTGTCACTTACACCATTTAATCTCAAGTCCATGGTTTGTTGCTACGTTTAAGACTTCTTCTAGAACACTCAAGGCAGGATTGTCGTTTTCAGCTAGTACAATTATATCGTCAATATAGGTAAGAATCTTTCCCTCCTGCAACAAGGAAGCAAAAACTACGTTAATATATCTCTGGAATTGGTGATGTACAGAGTCCAAATGGTGCTTTTTTAAATTCGTATTAGCCGAAAGGAGTGACAAACGATGTATACTTAGAGCAATCTTCGTGCAAAGGTAGATGAAAAAATCCATTACGCAAATCTAACGTCGAAAATACTCGTATTTTTGACAATTTATCTATCTGATCTTCTATAAGGGGGAGCGGATAATGATCCCTCATCACTACTTTATTTAATCGTCGATAGTCAATACAAATTCTTTTTGACCTGTCTTTTTTATTTACCAGAACTATAGAACTCGAAAAGTCGGATATAGGTACTACAATTCCTTCTTTTAACCATTCCTCGATTTAGTTCTTTAATATGTCACTTTCGTATTGTGATAACCTTCTTGGGTTCTGATAAATAGGTGCATCGTCCTTTAAAATTATTCTCATGTTAAAGTTAGGTATTTGGATATTTTTCTTTGGCTTGTAACTTCTTATGAGACTGAGTAATTTTTGTTGGTGTGACTTAGATTTTATATGATCCACACTTATTTCATCTTCTGTGGAGACTGGCAGACAAAGTGAGTCATTTACCACAGAAGTTAGTCGAACTTTTGATTGTGATATGGAAATAGTTACTCTATTTAATAAGGTTTTTCATATAATTACGTGTCTCGGTAGAAGCTCATCAGCGACTACATAGAAATTTTCGAAAAACGAGTGATGATCAATTTCTATTTCTGCTCCGAAGAATCCTTTTGTCATCAGCCCACTAGAATCTACTCCTTGAAATGTTATTGGCTTATCTAGTTTTGGTTGCCATGGATGTGTGAACGTTCTCCCTTACAAAACTTTCTGTGTCTATCAACGCTTTAACATCCACTTCATTGATCAGCACTGATTTAAGATAAAGGTCTTCCTTCTCTAAAACTTCCTTCATTACGACAACCTCCGCTTTATTCACCGTTTTGTTATCTCTCACTGGACAATGTGACCCTTTTTGACAAAACTTGTTACACGAAAAGCACTTTGGTCCGCGGTTTTTATTTTGGCAAAACCTCGATATATGATCAGCAGACCCACAAGCTTTTCATGTAGCTTCAGACTATTTCTTTTCACCAGTGTCTCTGGGTGTTCTCCTATTTTCCGCAGGTGTCCCTTTCTTTGATTTTCCTTTATCATCGCATATATTTCTAATTTTCTATTGAACTTTTCAAAACCATTCACACCATGCAACACCAACTATGCTTTCAATAACATATGTCATGATTGCTTCATCTTCGATTCGCGCCCGCCTTCCTAATTCTTTTATTGAAAGAAAGTATTCATGGAATGTTTCATTAAAGTGTTTCTTCCGCCTTCTTAATTCTGAATGTAGTTCAGCACTATTGTCTTTTGGACGATTTTCTTTCAAAAGGAACACTTTTAGCTTGTCCCATGAGTCTAAGTCCTCTTCCGTTCATACAGCTAGTTTTGCCATTCCCGTCAGCAATCTTTTACTAAAAACGATTTTCTGTAACTCGTTCCACTAAACACTTCTGCTGTAGCTTCAAAGTCATTAACCCAGCTTGTTATTCTATAATCATATTTTCCACTGAACGTATTCATTGAAATTTCGATGTCCGAAAATGAAAACCTGCGCGCGAATACTTTGCATATCTGACACTTCTTGACGTAACCTCTCTATTTCCTTATTTTAAGTTGTCCCTCAATGGCCAGTATCGTCTCCTCCTTTTTCTTTAGAGCAGAATTTAATTCTCTAACCATCTCTTCGTATGCTAAACTAGCATTCACCTCACTATTTCACTATCTGTTTGCGTTTAAATAAGGACCATTGTGCTACTTTTTCCTACGTAAACGTTTCTTATGTTTCCTCATGTTAAATGATTGTCTGATCAGACAATGGTTACTGAATAAAAAATCTACTGTTGATTAGTGATAAATTTTTTTTTTTCGTCAATTATGACTGCATCAAAACAGGAGCCAGAATTATTCTACTATCCTTAGCTCACTATTACGATCTAGAATGAGTTCAAATTAGTATTTATTCAACAAGGTCTTCGTCTAAATATTGCTCTTAAAGAACACTCTCATAATCGATTCTCTAGCTGCATATTTTATGTACACACTATAGCCTATCAGCGCCCTATTCTGTAATTTTTCATAAAATAATATTTTATGTTATTTTGTGGCGATAAAATCCCTTTCTTCATAAAATGAAAATAAAATATTTTAAAAATTCGTATTCTGTCGTAATTCCATAATATTATTTTATTAATTCTTTTATGAACACGTAACATAAAATATTTAGTACATTCCGCTATGTTTTCTATTACTTTTTGAACAGCTGGTCAATTGACATTTGCGTAATACTCTATCAAATCAGCCACTAAATAATCATTTATGAAAGCAGTTGCTTTTTTAATAGATCTTCAGATACTTGGCTGTAAAATTTCTAAAATATGTCAACTCATGACTGGAGTTTGATACGAACCATGTCCGTACTTTGCATTACAGCAGAAAGACATCCATTCTGTTCACTTTGAGACTCCTAATTCAAAGTGAACGGAATGGATGTCTTTCCGGTATGAGGCTCTAGTTACTCTATAAGTGTTTGTTACAACGAAACATTTCGGGTATAAATTAGAATTATTCATAAGCTTGCAAAATTAGTTTACAAATCACAATATAAGAAGTTTATTAATTATCCAGTCGGAAAAACTTTTGAAGCCTAAGGTTGGGCAGCTCACATGGGTGGACAATTTAATTCTTAATTAAAACTACTTTCGCACAACAATTGTTAATTGACGTTTACGTCATTTTCATAAAATGTGTCAAAATACCTTTAAAATGTGCTACTTAGGTTCTTTTATGTTATGCTCTATAACAGGAAATATTTTATGTTAAGATGCATAAAATAAAATAAAATTTCTGTTACAGAATAGGATTTTAGAGAATTATTTCATTTTAAGGCATAACATAACAAAAAATGATAAAATTTTACCGGCAGAATAGGACCCGTTTCATTCAGTAGAATGCTACCAAATGAATTTTATTAAGCCAAATGATCTTCCGCACAATAATATTCCAGCGAGCGCTCTTCTGACTTAAAGCATAGATGGCATAAGAACTAGATGTCGCATAGCGTACTGTAGAAAAGTATACATATTTTAAATGGCTGGTCCATTCCGGAATAGACCACAACATGTTTCTAAGGCACCGAGAACAAATGTTCCTTTAACATCAGTTTTGTATACATTTGGTCGACTCCCTCAACGTAATAGATGCGGGAAAATATGAATCACTCGACGTATCTATCATCATTTCTCTTTTCATGTTGCTGTACTGATCAATCTAAAGGAATGATGCACAGCACAACATATTCGGGGACGTATGTTACTTCTTTCTTTTCTCGTTTTTGGAAATACTTTTTATTTTGCTGCATTTATTAGGATTTGATTTGATTTAAAAGAAACAACCCAGATAACACAGAACATGTTCTGATCATCTTCTTGATATGTTCCACAGGATATGAGAACATGTTCTCTGACTGCACGTATTGATATCAAAAGACATATTCTTTCTATATGTTTTTTATAAGACTCATGTCCGCCCTGCCGAGCGAAATCTTCGGACGTCGTCAAAAATGATCGTGCGAAAATCGGTGCGTATCCGGAAGAACGTATTCAGAACGTATTCTAAAGGATATAAAATTGATATAATTGATCATCCACGGAAATATATTCAGAACGTATTCTAAACGATATAAATGAGTATCCACAGAAACATATTCAAAACGATATTAAATAGATATAGATGAAATCCATATTGGGAACATTTTAAAATGAAAAAAGCATAAACTAACTACCAAAATTACTCACTAGAAACCACCACAAACCAGTCATTGAAATTGACTGAGAATACTAACCGAGATTTCGTTTCGAAACGAAAATTCGTTATAAAATAAGGTATAGAAAAAGAATCAAACACAAACCCGAACGCTGCTGCACCAAGGCAGGAACGAAAATTCGATTTGCCAAAATACTTGTTAAAAATATATTCTATTCATATCAAGTGGAATACTTTTTCCGAAATTGAACGAATTTTACCGATTTCGGGCCGATCGTCTGTGTCCAAAAAGTATCTCTTTAGAACATGTTCCATTTTGTTATCTGGGAACAATTTTATTAAATTCATTTGTACCTGAGAGTAATTTTTGTAATAGTATTGTATGACGGTTTTGCACCAACTAAATATTCTCCTATCGTACTTAACAATTTTCATATAAATTTACAATTAGCCCTGTCTTTGACAAACTAATAACATGCAAAGTCTAGACACGTAGAACAAAAATATGCAACGCCTTTCGTGCACAAAGGGTAAGCCAGCAATGCCTCGCTCCATACAAAATCACCACAATTTTTTCTTAGAAATTTACTGTAAATTTCTTCCTTTGAATTTTCATGCATTGGCTAATATAAAATCAATGATGCCTCGAGCTGATGGAAGGAAGGCCGCAATTTTTTCTTAGAAATTTAACGGAAAATAGTCAAGTAATAAGCAAAAAATATTCTAGTAAATTTCTAAGAAAAAATTGCGGCCTTCCCTAAATCAGGTCGAGGGTCGAGGCATTGTTAATTTTATATTGGAGCGAGGCACTAATGTTATGCTATGTCTGTGGTCCTGTCCTTTGCAGACGTCTTGTATCCATTTGCACTCAAATAAAATGGTTCATTCTCGTACACAAACTTTGCGATACCTTCCTTTGCTTCTCTATTCGTAGATTACCCGAGGGTTACACCGGCAAGTACAGCTTGCATGCAAGCCTCGCTTCCAACACGATTTTTAACTTGACAGCGGAAGGCAGTTCGGTTGATGGCTTATCAACTTGCATGCAAGTTCATTTAAAAAATGGCATTGAGACGTAAACTCTAGCGTATATTGGAAAATTATGGCAATAAAGGAAGTATCACAATGATAAAAACCCAAGAAAAAAGCAAGATGAAGGTGTTGGTAAATGATGTATTGCAAATCATCCCAGATAATTTCATTTTCCCGGTTAAATTTATAAATTTCTCTCAAGCATTTCGTTTCCGTCATTTTGAAAACTGTATAAATGTCAAATGACTATCTCCCAGCTGCCATGCTTTTTCATCATGCAAGTTCGCTGAAAGTTGCATGGCAGTTGGATTACACGTGCAGGAAGGATGGCAGTGCAAGTTGCATGCAAGCTGTACTTGCAGGTGTAACCCCCGGCTTACGCTCGTCTTTAGTCACCACTGCGACCGATGCCAGGATCTATTCTATTGAATGTTAGTGCGATTACACCCCACCCACCGCACCGAATATGTTGTGCTGTGCATCATTCCTTTAGTTTGATCAGTACAGCAACATGAGAAGAGAAATGATGATAGATACGTCGAGTGATTCATATTTTCATATTCATATTTTCTCACCAAGCCCGGTTGAGCCCCAAGATTTGTCTGATTGGTTGTTGGGCAGGGAATTATATCACAAGTGATGTACACGCTTCTATGTAAAAATAAAAAATATATTTCAAGAAGAACTTTACTAAGATTAAAACTTTAGGCTGGACATGCGTGGCAGTCTTGTTGTCTCTTCTGCGTCTCCACTTTAACTCACTCAGCGACGAAAATAAGTGATTGTTGGCTAAGTTTTCGCCGTGTTTCTCTGACTGCTAGAATTTTAGGGTTACCACATACATATATTACAGAAAATAACAATAAACAAAACTGAACAATTTTTCAACGAAAAAGTAACAAAATAAATAAAAACTAAATCATAGTGGTCTTAGCTGTTTGTTGCAACTTGCCTCCCATCTCACGCCAGAAAAAAAAATACAATGTAAACAATAAATCACTGTATCTATGCACTTGCACTCTTGCGCAACACTAATCCATGAAATACATATAACAGTGTAATAATGTGTAGTGTAGCAAGAGCTTACCAAGCAATAATGTATACTTACTTGCAAAGATAACCTCAACGTTAGACAATTTTTACAAAATTATCCCAAAAACAAGTTTTTCCGTACGTCACGCTCTGTGAGAGACTCAATTGATAAGATAAGATAAGATAATGCTTTTATTGCTTGCTACTGTATAAAGATTATATAATCTTGTTAACATACAGTTAAGAGGTGGAATATAAATACAAAGAATAACAAAAAAATAATAATAAAGATATATAGAATAATGAAATGAAAATATAATTATATAGAAAGTAGATTAAACCTTATTATATGAAAAAGCAAATAAAATATATAATAATAGTAAAAATTAAAACAATCAAATAAGAAAGAGGAAAATTTCAATAGAAATGAAACATAAGTGTAATTAAATAGAAATAAAGACGAATCAGGATGTGCACTAATTAGATGAAAGAGACTTAAATCGCTTAACAAATTCTCTGCTAGAGCCCACTTAGGTCAAACGGCAGTAGGTTCAACTTACGTAGGATTTGAATGAAAAAAGAGCGTTCGTCATAATGTGAGTTACATCGAGGAAGAAGAAAACCAATACTTCTGGATGAATGCATAAATCGTAATTTCTTGTAGAGATATTCGGGACACTTTTTAAATAGCAGTTTATGCAAAAGAACAGATCACGATGGTTAAATTGAGTATCTAGTAAGTGACCAAGGACAGAATCTGAATGCGTTGAGATATAAGCACTACACGGTAGGTTGTAGACAAATCGAATAGAGTCATTAAATGCTACTGTAAGTCTTCTACGGCAGACGGAATCTAACTTTGGAAATAATATGGTGCCATACATGAAATGAGGTACAATAAGTGTCCTTACTAATTTCATGCGCATCTCAGTTGAAAGAATATATCCATGGACTCATAACTGGCGCAAGGACCCATAAACTCTGCAAATAATATTGGTGATGTGACTACAACAGGAAAGTTTAGCATTCAGTTCAACTCATAGATTTCTGACAGGAGGCATACATATCTGATGTATCAAGAGCATTGCTATAGATAGGCATGCAACTCGACTTATTGGCATTTAAGATCAACCCATTTTCAACTGACCACTCAGATAGGACAATATTGGGAAGATAATTTAAAAATAAACTGAATAAGAAAGGGCCAAGAATCAAGCCTTGGGGAGCACCACATTCAGTAGAACAAAAGAGCTTCTGGAATATCAGGTGTTACTTTTAACAGAGCTGTTTCACAACTGTGAATTTTAGGGAACCCAGATTGCCAAGGCGATAAGAACTTGTTCTGGTCAATAAACTTAACAGCTTGGTTATAAATTATTTTCTCGAACATCGTACTTAAATAGCAGAGTATACTGATTGGTTGGTAGTCTTCTTAGTAGAGGGGATAGATCTTTTAGGGATAGGGATAATAAGAGCTCTTTTCCAAATAGTATGGAATTGCGATGTGGTAAGGCAAACATTAAAGATGTACACTAATGTACTAATAATGTAGGGAGTAATAAACTTGATGAATATAGGAGGAAACAAATCATAGCTAGTTGAAGTGCATTTCACTGCCATTAAAGAAGAAAATACATCAAAATAACCAAGCAGCGGAATGCATACCCTTCATAGTGACTTATAGCCAGTTCTTGGCTTCAGCCCCGACCAGCAAATTGATTCATTGGAGACGAGGAGGTGACATGTTCATTGAAGCAATCAGCGTCGATCGTGCATATGTTCTCATCCTTACCTGCCACCCCATATAGTGTATATTTCGCCACAGGTTTTTTTAAGGTAAACTTGGGTTCAATTTGGAGGTAAAATAGGATTTTTTGGCGTGACTAAGTTTTAGTGTGATGAGATTTCGGACACTTTTATATCGGTGATGAACTGCAGAGTCCCGTGAGGCTTTATAGCGATACAAAAAGAAATCTCTTTCAGAAAGAAGAGTGTGAATTCCTTGTGTTATCCATGGACAGAGTTGTGAGATTTTCTTTTAAATCAGAGGAACATATTGATGGTAGAGTTGTAAAATTAAGTTGTTAAAAACATCGATCTTTTCATCAACTGAATCCAGTAGGAGTACATCAGACCACGGCATTGCGGAGCAGTCACCCTAGAGCATGTCAAAAGTAATTTTATTATAAGCACGATAATAAAGTGAGTCAGCACATAACGGATCAAAAGCCAGCTGGTATGACAAATATAAGAAATCGTGATCAAAGTTACTCACTGGAGTCAACTGATTGTGGAACAACACCTTATCGCTATTAGTTACAGAAAGATAGTCCAGTTGAGATGGATTGCTAGTATTGAAGAACGTTGGTATATGATTACCAATTGTTAAGTCCAAAGTTTGCATGAGGTATAATAAGTCTCTGGACGGATTGTGACTCCTTAGGCCATCAACATTAAAGTCACCACCAACAATAATATTCGAGTAACTACAACAAAGGTGGGAAATAGTTCTTTTAAAGCCGATGAATGTAACCATTAGGTGGGCAATATACAGCAACAAGAATACACTTATCAACGCCAGTATTAAGTTCTACACATAAAAATTCAAATGTTGCACCTGGTGAGGAGCTGGCTAATTGGAGGAAACATTTAAGAGAGATGCTTGAATTGGGCGTACGACATTTGGTTGAATTTGTTTCCGAGAATCTAAAATCGGACTGTTTCAAGTAGCTCCTGTTGTAACAATTCCCCATTTCCCCTAATAGAGGAATAGTATTAGTAATAGAGCAGGTTTAGTAGTAGTAGAAGTATAGGGATGGTCTTTCGTGAAGAACTCGAAGGAATTGGGTGTGAAGTGAATGTGGTGATTGTTTTAGTAATATACCTGAACATAAGTTTCTTTCCGGACCTCCTCAACAGCACGATGGCGGGTTCACCAAAAAGTGGTATCATTTTATTTAAATATGAAACATGCTTATATAACGATTTTCCGCTGGAATTTCGGTGATTGTTTTTGGAGCACAACTCATCTCGGAAATTAAATAACTCAAATGCTTCCATTTTACAAAAAACTGAAATGTATAAAAATATATCTTTGAAACTTTCGAAAAACACTATTTCAAATGTCTAATATTTTATTAAAACCAGAAATTTTAACAGTTCCGCTAAACTCGGAAATATTTACTTTGAGAAACGTTAAATAAGGTAATTTTACTTCCTCAAACTTCACTAAGCTAAGGTGAGCGGCTTATACACTGGTTGGGGCACTTTCTGTATAGTACAATATTAACTGTTAGCCATAAAGGGCTATCACTTATTATTTAAAATTTTCTAAAGAGTAAAGTCTACACTTGAAGCTTTTTAGATATTGTTTTCACGAAAACCACAATTTACAAGCCAGACTTTATTAAGTTCTAAGCAAATAAAATAACGCTTTGAATTTGATTAACGTCTACCTCGCACATGACCTACATATCTATTGACTACGTTTATCTTCAGAATTACAGGAAATATGCAACTCTAATTTAATCATTCGTAGAATTTATTATCTCTAGCAAACTCTAATTTCAATTTTTCAATTATTACTGGATTCTGGGCAGCATAAAGACATCACCGTGACGACTTTATTAACAATTGAAGATTGCAGTAAATTTCCTTGATTTCTTACATCTCGGTTTCTGCCTAATAAACGTAATCAACCCAGCTTATAACTCATAAAAAATAAATGCTTAACAATAACGCACCACAAGGAGTTGAGTAAAATGAAAGATCGCTAAAGAGCACGCCTAGTGAGCATGAGAATTGTTAGACATTTTAACAAATCGACATCTATTAAACGAAATTGAGGAAAAACAGTAAACTAAAATGGCGCAACTGGTTGGATATATGTATGTAGCTTAGTGTACCGAACCAACCTGTGAAGCTTAATCAAGAGAAGAATTATTCCGTGCAATTGACTGACTATGACTAGGCTGTACTACTTGAAAGATATTTGTACGCCGTCGTCCAGATGTTGTCGGATCGTACGTAAGACTATCTGGAAACACGTGTCGACTTTAATCAGGAATCAATCCATTGTAAGGGAAGTAAGTAAAATGGTTAAGAGCTTTTCTAATCTGTCATTTCCATAGGTTGTATGTTGGCTATATGCATCAACGGTCTCGCTTTTCAATGAGCTCACATTTGGAATAGATATGTAATAAGTGTGTAGAAATTACTTTGTTGCATGCTTGTACCAGCAACTGAAACAATAATAGGTTGTGCAACCTAATAAGGATTATGCGTTGACTTAATTTACACTTGTGATAGATATCTGTGTGAACAGAGTGGAAATTAGTCGCATACAAATTCCTTTGAAGAAGCCGGCGATATTGAGAAATTTCTCTGTACGTTTTAAAGTTTGAAAATATAATTTCCAATTTATGTAGTGCAAATTAAGGCAGATATATATATATGCATGGGAATATATCTTCTGTCAGAGCAACTAACTCTATAAATAAGAATACACCAAATTTTCCCAATAACGAATGCAAGATTTTTCTTTCAGACTCGTAAGTAATCATTAAGATAAACAAGGCAAAAAACGCCAGCTAAAATCCATCAATCAAATCTGACAAACTTATACGTGCTAAGCACGTATCTAGGGTTAACGATACAAATGAGTTTACCCAATTGCAGAAACATGTCGCAAATGAAAGCGAAGAGCATATCATTAAGCGGCTCATATACGGCGAACATATTGTCCAACTTGGTGTATCAAACATGAAAGCTTCTTCTCCACACACTTGTCAAACATGTTGTCGAACATCAGTTAGGTAGATTTTAGAATTTAAGAAAAATGTCGGTCGGGTTATTGAGTCTCCTAGTTTTAGATATTTGCAATTATCGATATTGAAAACGGATCAAGAAGGAAAAATGCGAAAAGAATTTGGATCAAGGAGTGGTTGCAAAAAAGATAAAAATTATCTGATACTAGTTTAGGAATTAGCGGAAATATCACTAGTTAATTTAAAACATGTTCTAATAATGGACAGGAACACATATCAGGAGCTGCTAGAGCTATTAACCCCTTTCATTCAAAAACAAAATATTTGTATAAGGGATGCTAACACTCCAAACGAGGGTTTATTTGGCACACTTAGATATTTCGAATCAAATAAAACGTGCAAACATTGAAGATTTAAAGTTTCTTTTTGTTTTGTTTCATTAATGACAATTAAGGTATTTCTTCTGTAGAAATTTATATACATACATACTTAAATCTAATGTTTTAGCTGAAATCATTGAAATGATGGATCAGATAATAAATCACTAACTTAATCAGAGTTAAAGGCTATTTCTCCACTTTGCTGTGATATATAAATTATTTCACTAGACTTTTGTTGTGTTTGTATTGGATAAAGAACCGAAAACGATCCAGAACTGCATTCGTGAAAGCTTCCGATGATGGTCTGATAAATGGTGTTGAACTACAACTATTCGGCGAACATATCCCTTTAGCTTCTATGCTGCGCCAAGAATATGCATTTAGCTTCCCAAGCTGTACCTGATAAAGAATTTTCTCTATTTGTTTTTTTTTTACAAACCTGTTTTTGTGAGGAAGACTTTCTATACAACACAGTCTAAGATTCGCTATATATAGTCGCATCATCTTTGTCTGCTGCAACTGTGTGAACTTTCTGTAAATTTTGTACAGCCTTTTTCAATATGAAATTCCTTTTTTTATACCCTAGATGAAATCTATAGGGTATACTAAGTTTGTCATTCATTTGAGACAAATATATTTGGACACTGCCTGAGAACGCGCCGACGCGACGTAGAGAGCTGAAATTTCGTGCGTGATGTTCTTACTATATTAGCAAATAAAATGTCTAAAATGGACTAAATAGGACAACTCCTTCTTGGTATAATAAAATGTCAAAATGGACTAAATCGGACAACTCCTTCTTGGTATTGCCTTATAAAAATTTAGGTTTTTTACGTATACTTTGAAAACGATCAGTCCAAGATATTTCTATTGTACTAAGAACTTCTTCAGAATACGAAATCCTATAAAATCGGTTATAATCATTTTTTCTGTCCGATAAATCGTTCTAGAAATAAATGTGAAAAACTACTTCAAAAATCAAACTTGCACAGAAGGGTGACAATATTTGTATCTCTACAGTCAAACAGAAGAACTAACAATCATCACAAATACTACTAAGAACCATATAAACATATGGCAATCTCGTCATCAAATTACAGTAACATAAAAACATAAGCAATTTTGGCATAAGTTTTATATAAACACAAGGCAATCTCGTCATAAGTTTACAGTAACATAAGAACATCAGCAGTTTTGCGTATAGGCATTCACATAAATGAGCATTACCATAATTCTTATGCGGCGTCGTCAACTGGATGCCATTTTCAAAAGATTACTTAATTTATAGACAAAAGAATTATTTCACAAACCTATCGTTCATCGCTCATATCAATCCTCTATGATGACTTCACATAAATTGTCAAAGTAACAGATTGTTTACGAAACAATGGATAGTAGTTATGTAATCATAAGTAATTTAGTTTTCCACAAACTTCAAAATATAATTGCTACAGAACCATGTAATTTTAGTTCCTGCAAAGTTGTATATAATTTCTTAAACATATAAGGTTATTAGATTGTAATACATGTGGTTTGTATAATACAGTTAGGTAGGTACTTATTCAGCTCTAACAGACCTTGAACTTATGTATATAAAGCCTAAGTCTTGTAACGTCATCGAAACCATCAGCACCAGCACCACCGCCACCCGTTGTAGTGGTCAAATATTATTCTGAAGTTCCGGACTTAGTATGGGAAGTTGAATAAAAAGAAGGCCATATATAAAATACCATTTATTAAAAATTAAAAAGTATTAACATATAATTTTTAGCGCATCATTCTATTTCACCTCTTATAATCCTATGGTACCGATCTGTAATCTTAATGTTAGATGTAATCAAAATTTCCTCTGTTTGATGAATCTGTCGTTGAAATCAACATCTGCCTACAGCGTAAGTTTCCATGATACTTTATAAGCTCTCTAAGTATACAAAATGAGAATTTCTATTCCTAAGTTAAAGCGCACTTCTTAAGGCATGCCTCACAATTACTTTGTGTCAATGTTTGGTAGAATTTATATAGCTTCACAACTTCCTTTAGGCATCTAGTAACACTACAACATTCACATGTATCTGGTCCATTCGTTGAATTATTACTTGACAAAGGGCAGCTTATATAGTGTTCACCAAATTTTGAGTCGACTTTTTCAATATTTTCATATAATTTTAAAAAGTTATAGCATTCTTGGATTTGTTTCTTATGCTCATCGAGTAAGATGTTATTATATTCCTTTAAAAACTCCTCAATATCCATCTTAACAGTCCAAGATTTGGGAAGACATTAACCAAATTCTCATGCATTTTTCTTTTCCTTTTTAGATTTTGTATAGAACATACCAGATTCTTATAAAATTACCTCCTACCTTTTAGATTTTGGATAGAATATACTGTTACCAAATTCTGATAAAATCTTGTTTGCCACTGCCACTGCTTTCATCTAGAACAGATTGGAGAAAATAGTTCTCGGCCTCGTTTTGGAGACATAAATTTTTAAAATCACTATGTACTCTAACTAAATTTTTTAACAGAAATTTATATCCCGATTTGTTATATAGAACATGTGGATTTATATAAGGCTTACACATCAGGAAATGCATAAAATCTTGGATTTTTTTTTTAAACATACTGTTACCAAATTCTAATAAAATTTTCTTCTGTCTGTTAGATTTTGAATGGAACATACTGTTACCGGATTCTTACCATATTCTTATAAAATCTTCTTTTGGTTATTAGATTTTGTATAGAACAAACTGCCACCAAATTCTTATAGCCTATCATTTTGCTGCTGTCTATTTTCAGATATTATGGAATGTGATTTCATCTAGAACAAAAACCTATAGCTCGATTTGGACACATATGAATTTATAAGTTTAAAATTTATAAGGAAATGCAGTTACCAGATTCTTATAAAATTTTCTTCCACCTGTAAGATTATGTATGGAACATATAGTTACCTGGAATTTTCTTCTTTACTGTTTACTCACAGTTAAATATAATCTCCCATACAACTTGCACTATTCATCATCCAAGTTATTTATTGACAAGGCTTGTTTATTCACTGTATGATACACTTTCATTAATAATAAGAAAACTTATGCCCACCACACCAATATTATGAAGATAAAATTACCATATTCTTCTCAACTTCGTATGAACTATTTTTTAAATATCGAAGCTGAATCTAGGTCAAATTGTAGCCTCTAAGACTCGACACTGCTGGTTTCAAAAGGTTACCCAAGAGCAGACACTTTCGGCTTTAAAGGTTAAGGTGACGTCAGAGGTCAAGGACAAATTGCTACCTCCAAGACCGCGTGTAAAATACATATAAATGATAGTTTCATAACATGTTTTTCAATTGAAGTTTTGCTGTTTACCCAAACAGACCGCTGTTGGCAAGCTAATTACGTAATAATTTCAACATGAGTTCTAAGGATACTATAAACCTTCTAAAGCCTACGGATGAAAGTCGTAAAGAATATACATATAAGGCTCAGTCTACATCTATAAAATCGATGCTTTCTAGAAATAAAGAAGAAAGTTTTTCATCCAAAAACGAGTCGTCTGTCCCCTACCAATAGCTCGAAAAATCAGGATACTCCAACAAAGATCGCCAAAAGTAAAGATGGGGAGATGTTATTTGTGAAAATGGTGCACAAGGAACCTTCAAAAGCCATGTTGGTCTAAAGGCATAAGGAATATTCATTATACGTATCAGTCTATATCTTTGAAATCTTGGCTTTCCTGAACTAAAGAAAAAATACTTTAGACTTAAGCTATAATGTAATTAAAGCAAATTATTTCAATAAATGGCATTATAACCATAATACAATTTTTATTTATAATGCATATTTTAGACTATACTTAATATATTTTCTCCACCACACGTTGCTTAAGAGTGGTAATAGAAGCAAGAATGATTAAGTGAACCTACTTTCCTTTTGTAATCCATAGGTATCACTTTTGATCTATATCATGAAGCTTTCTTAATCATAATATGTGATTTTTTCAGATGTGGCTGCTCAAACCACTTTCAAGCTAGGCTAACAAGGTCATGCCATTACACCTTATCATCAAAAATTTGGTGAAAAGTCTCTTACTGTACCCATACAAATTTCACTATTCATCTAAGTCATACTCTATTAGTATCATCCTACATTGATATCATAGCTCATCAAAGCTTTACATTTAACCCACCCAAAAAGAAATTTTATTTGCAATAAAAAAACAATTTTTCATAAAACCTAAGACTTTTCAATACACACACACGCACCTACATCAAAAGTTTTCTGATAAGGCTTTAATTTCCATTACTTCGTATTTCTAAACATCCCAAGCAGCCATAATTTATTTTTAGATATCGAATATCATAGCATGATCACTCTTATTTATAAAAGATTTTTATTCCACAACTTACGTTATAGTTGTTGTTGTTTTTTTTCAGCAAAATAAATTTTCAATTATAACTTCCACTACTCATCTAAGACATTATATCCTACAGATTAATATCAGTTGTTGTTGTTTTCAGCTAAAGAAATTGGGAATCTTGCATAAATAGCTCAATTTGTTTACTTTACTCAGCTGCTGTGCGAATTTGTTTACATTATTCGAATTTGTTTACTTTACTGGACTGTGCGAATTTGTTTATGCAAGGAATCAAATTAGAAGCATTCCACCTGAAGTGGCGCAATGTTTATAAAAGATACCTACAGATTAAGATCATCAAATCTCTAATCCACAACTTCGATTATAGTTGTTGTTGTTTTTGTTTTTCAGCTATTAATATTAATTACACCTTAAAAGGTAAGATCGCTCATATCTCAAACCATAGCCCGTAGAGGATTTCTGATGAAAATTTTACCTTCGCTAATACTATTGGCATGAACAGAAAATATCCTAGGTTTAACTTGAATTATTACTAATATTAATTACACTAATTCACTTAGGAAATTTCACAACATTTCTTATCCACATAAGTACACAGCTGCACACTTCCGCCCACACCTTAGATAACGTTTCCTCAGCCCAGCCCAACATACCACAGGCACTCATACTAAAGTAAGCAATTAAAACCAAACTCAGGCTCACAAGTATACAGCCCCGATATAAATTCGGATAATAATTTAGGGAGATAAATATGAAGCGACCTTGCTGATAAGGTTTTTATTCCTTACTCACAGCTCCCAAACAACTTCCATTACTTATCTAAGACAAGATATCATACTACATTGATATCATAACACCACCTTCTTTCATCAAAACATTTAATTAAACCCACTCTCAACCTAATGGTAAGAAAATATTGTGATCACTCCAATAGTATGAAGCTAAAATTATCATATTCTTATCAGCTTCATGTGATCTATGATATCGGGGATCAATCAAATATCATAACAGTGTGACTGATTGAGAAATTTTATTAAAAATAAAAAAACAAGTCTTCATAAAATGTAAGACTTTTCAATACAAACTCCTAGATACAAAAAAAAAAATCATTAATCGCTCAATTTGTCTGCTTTACTCGGCTATATTTGTTTACGCAAGATACCAAATTACCAGTCACCTGGCCACCTTTTCTAATGCTTTAATTTCCATTACTTCTAATGGTTTCATGTGGCTTAGTATCCCAAGCAACCATGATCAATTTTTACACATCGCAGATCATAACATAATCACTCTTGTTTATAAAGGACACCTACAGATCAAAACTTACGTTATAGTTGTTGTTGTTGTTTTTTCAGCAAAAGAAATTTTCAATTATAACTTCTACTACTCATCTAAGACATCATATCCTACAGATTAATATCAGTTTTTGTTATGTTCAGCTAAAGAAATTGGGAATCTTACATTAAAAAACATAAATCGCTCAATTTGTTTACTTTACTCGGCTGCTGTGCGAATTTGTTTACATTATTCAACTGCGAATTTGTTTACTTTATTGGACTGTGCGAATTTGTTTATGCAAGGAATAATAATAGAAGCATACCATCTGAAGAGCAAAATTACACATTTACTAATATCCATTGCTTACCTAAGTGAACATATCTACCTACATTCGCCACAATCAGCTTCGCCTGATCTATTTTTAGATATATGATCATATGGTGCAATCTTGTTTATAAAAGACACCGACAGATTAATATCATCAAGTCTTTAATCCACAACTTAGGTTATAGTTGTTGTTTTTTTTTTTTGTTTTTGAGCTACTAATATTAATTACACCTGAGAAGGTAAGATCGCTAATATCTCGAACCATAGCCCGTAGAGGATTTCTGATGAAAATTTTACCCCAGTACTAATACTATTGGCATGGAAAAAAATATCCTAGGGTTAACTTGAATTATTACTTATACTAATTACACTAATTCACTTAGGGAATTTCACAACATTTCTTTTCCACATATATACACAGCTGCACACATCCATCCACGCCTTAGGTGACGTTTCCGCAGCCACCAAGTAGCCCAGCCTAACATACCACAGGCACTCATACTAAAGTAAACAACTAACAACAAACTCAAGCTGACAAGTATACAGCCCCGATATAAATTCGCTTAGGGTATTTCACGTCATTACTTAAGCCGCACACATTCTACCCAAGCCTTGGTACAGGTAACGTAGCCCAAACCAACACACCCCAGGCAGTCCTAGTCATAGTATCAGATATTGCCACTAAAGCTCTCAGCAAACATCCAGTAGCCAGACACAGGAGTGGGAATGTCAAAGATAAATTGTAGCCTCTAAAACCAGATCAAACTTAACCAGCAATCTCCACCAATAAAGCTTCCCACCCCTTCCCTACTTTGCAGAGTACTGCTGAAAGTGATCTCGTATTCCCAAAACTCGAGATGAAAAATGTTGATGTCAACTCCTGGTCAGCCAGACGGTACGAAAGGAATTCCCCAGGCAGGCACTGTGACGTAGACCACTAGACGGAATCCCCCTCAGTGGCCCAGAATCCGGTTCAGAACCACCAAAATAGTTGGAATTTTCCGTGCACTTTTTGTATGGAAAAAGTGGTCCAGAACTCCCATAGCGTAACTACTGCGAAGCTCATACAAAGCCGAAGCAATACGTGAAAATTTGCATACAAACTTTCTAAAATATGAGCATAAGCCCAGAAAATTCGCGTATCTAACTTACGTGTATTGGGTTTTATTCCATTTTCATCAATCAAGTATCCCAAATACTCAATTTCACTAAATAAAAATTTACACTTGTCCCAACGAAGTTCAAGATGATTCATTTTAATTAATTAAAAAACCTTCATAAGAATAAATAAATGGTCTTCTAAAGACTTGGTCGCAACCATAATATCGTTCATATAAATTTGAATTTGACCATTCCTAATCATATTACCGAAGACTAGGTTTACGAATCTTTGAAATACTGAAGGGGTGTTTTTCAACTTAAATGGCATTCGTAAGTACTGAAACTGACCTACATACAGGAGTGACAAAACTCGTTTACTTTATAGAATTCTCATCTACTAAAATGTGATGGAATCAATGAGATCTTCAATGAGCGGTAATGGGTATCCCTTTTTGTAATTTTATTTATTTCTCTATAGTCTACACACATTCTGTAGAGAGCTACTAGGATTAATGATATTTGTTTCAAGTATGTCGCCTATTATTTTGTCAACTTCTTTTTTCTCGAATACCGATAACCTTCGTGGGGAACATCAAATAGCTTTTTCTTTTATTTTTTTTTAGTTTAATAGTCATCTCACATTTATTTACAGGTTCCAGCGGACGTTTTTCTCTGATATATGACTGATTGAAAACTGTTCAAAACTTTTGTTTGACCTCGTGTGACAGTAACGGATTTAGATTCAAGCCGTTATCATCAAAATATTTTTCTTCGCTAGCATCTAAATTAATATTAAGTAATTCGCTGTTAAAATACTCATTTGAATATTTTATTTCTTTACCTCCAAAAACTAATTTGGAATCACTTTTATTAAGGAAGTCTTTTCCCAGAATACAAGGAAAACACATGTCTTGTCAGGTACAACATAAAATTTCAAATAATTTCAATAATTCTGTCATTTATAGATATATTATTTTTGAAGTGTCTACAATGTTTAGTTTACTATTATTGACTCTACAATCATCTACACTTTCATCAGAATTTAGGAATATATTTCCTTTTAATTAAACGGATAGGACTAACTGAATCAATTATTGCTTCTAATTTAACCTTAAATCTAAAATTGCCGGCATCGTTCCGAAAACTTATTATAATTTCCCCATAGATTGTTTTGTCACCGGAGCTTATATAAGGGGGTGATTCTGATCTCTTTGTCGTAGCATAGGCGTATATTTTAGTCACATATTTTGACATTTCACCTTAAATTTTTCGTACTTTTATATTCACCATATTCATTTTGTTTTAAACTTTTCATCAACCACAAAATAAACTAAAATGAATTTGCAATGAATTAATGTTAGAATACACGTCTAAAAGTACGACAAATTAGTCAACTGCTTCCGATGTTGTGACAATTTTTTTTTTTCTGTGGTAAATGTATATTCTACACCTAATTAGATCAACACAAGCGCTTAAATTCGAAATAATAATTTGAGTTTGTAATGTGAAGTGTCATTTTCAGTTCATTCTACGTAATGCAAGGCGTGCTGAACTGAATAAAAATGCGAAAAAAATCAGTAGAAAAGTTCATTTCGTTTAGGCGTATATTTTGAGTTACAGATAGATTTGACTTCGTTTAACCTTCTACCCATCTCAGGACAGTTGTGGATAATATGACCTTCTTTGCCACACTTATAACAAGATCCACGAGTTCGTTTTGATTTAACACATGCTGTTGTTGTTGTTGACCCGGACCAACCATTGCAGTTAAAGCACCTAGATTTTATAGAAGAATTTGTATTATTTTTATCAATTTTACCTTTGTGCTGCTTATTGCTTGTTTGACACGTATATTGATCTTTAAAACTTGCTGACTTAATATTTTCGAAACATTTTAGATGTTCCAAAAGGTCTGTTAATTATGTAAGCTTCTATAGCCCCAATATCTGTTCAATTCTCGGATCTCCAACCCCTCTGATTATGTATTTCAAAAGAGTAAGTTCGCTCAAATTTCCATGCTTTGACAAATTTTTCATCAGAAAAATATAGTCTTCATAAGATTCGCTGTATCTTTCCTTTCTGCCTGATAAGATGTAATGAATATCGATCTCGTCTTTGATGCAATAAAAGGATTACAAAAATTCGGTCTTGAAGCTACCGACTTAACTACACTGAAACTATCTAGCCATAGTCTTGCTGTACCTTTGACATTTAAGTACGCATAATGTATTAATATTTCATCCTTCCACTCATTGACATAATTTAGAACTTAAATTTTCTTCATCCATGTATCTGAAGGTAAACACTTTTTCATTCTCAGGATCAAATTGTAGAATAATATCTAATACTTTCGTCGAATGCAACAATTTTTCTCTCCTATTACTTATTGGTTTATATTCGCCGTTATTAGTATAAATCTTTTCTTTCTCTTATTCAGTTATTTTGCGCTCTCTCTCTAATAAATGGTTTTCCTCCTGCAATAATGTGTTCTCGTACTTTATTTCCTTACATAACATATATATATTTGATTCAGCCATTTTGTTCGGAATAAGTGTAGAACTAGCATGTTCTGCGACATTATTTTGCGCGTCACTAGAACCATTAGATCCTATCTCTGACTTATGTAGTATCTTTTAATTTTTAAAGAAAAACCTGGGAGCAGTCGTGTGACTTTGACTCCACTGGAGCGGCTATTAACAGCTCAGACTCCGAGATAAAATGGGGGTATGAATAGTAGGAGCAGCTGTACAGCTTAGTACTCCTATGTGGAATAATACACGACGGTTTGTAACTTTCTCGATAAATCAAGAGAACTGAATGAATTCAATTTATTGATCGTTCTTAGCCTATATATACATAATTAGTAACCTATGGTACCCTATTCTTACTATTCTAAATGCTGACGCTGGGCGAGTAAGCAATGTGCATAAAATTATGATGACATGCATTTACGCGTGAAACCCCTTGACGATGAATCGTTTGGGTCAGTGGTGCAATCGCTTGCTTGTTGCAAATAAATGTATGTCATCATTATCATCAATTATTTTCGATTATGAATGGTGTTGTAATAAATTTGTGCTGATTAATTTTAGCGTTTTACATTTGTTGTGAAATTTGTGTTTACAGCTTTTTAGTGTTGTTTGTATTTATGGTATTAAATGTATATCACACCTTTCCCCCTTAGGAAAAAAAAAATTTGTGTTTACATAAATTTTTTTTTTTTTTTTTTTTTTTTTTTTTTTTTTTTTTTTTTTTTTATAGTTTGTTTACGTTAAACCTTAATTGTTTGCTCGCCGCAATGAAGCATTTTATCGCTTATGTATACTAATAGTTCATATGGTATGTTTTTGTATGTAGCTGATTATAATGAGTCTTAATTCCTAGTCGTATTTACATATACCTACTTATATAGTTTATTATTATAGCTCTTAATTGCTCAATGGCATTAGTAATTGGGATCTTTATTGTTTACGTTTACTTATCTAGTTGATTACAATAATTCTTATTTGTCTACACCGGTGTGTAATCTAATTTAACATGCTAGAGATAGTTAGAATAATAGTACATAATTTTTAATTTTCTATCTTTCTTAGCCTATTCTTATGTATTTTGATTTTGTTCTTATTTATATCTTCGATAATGCAATTTACGTTGTCTATTGATTTAATTATATAAGGTCCGTTGTATAGAGGATCTAGTTTTCGTCTATTTTGTACTGTCATTAGTACTTTGTCGCCTACTTTGATTGATATTGGTTTGCAATTAGCATCCTTGACTTGCTTTCTTCGCACTTTAGATGCCTGGAGGTATTGTTTTGCCTTACTTATGGCTTGTTGAAGTCTGTATTTCATCTCTTTACTATACAGGTCATAATTATACACGGGATCTGGTCTATCAATTGTGAGTTCTGAAGGTAGGTCTATATTTTTGGCAAATATGAGTTCGAATGGTGTGTAGCCATGTACGGTGTTTGGTGTGGTGTTGTAGCAGAATGCGTAATATGGAATCCATGTATCCCAATCGTCTCTATTGTCATTAACAAAACATCTGAGATATTCATTTAGGCACTTGTGGTTTCTTTCTAGTGCTCCGATCGTTTCGGGATGTGCGGCGGTCGCGAACAGTTGTTTTATTTTCAGTATATTACATACTTCCGCAAAAACCTGGTTTTTGTATTCCGTTCCTAGATCAGTTTTAATTTTGCTCATAGGTCCGTATGTTAGTATGAACCCATTCACTATGGCTCTTGCTATGGAATTTGCTTCCTTGTCCTTTGTGGGTATTATTACTATATACTTGCTTAGATCGCATTGCATTGTTACTGCGTATCTGTTATCGTTGGTGGTTTTTGTAAATGGGCCGACTGTGTCAATGGATACAATGTCGAAAACTTTTGTTGGTGTTGTAGTTATTTCCATATGCTCTTTATTATGCTTTTGGTGCTTATTTTTCGCACAAAGCTCGCATCTGTTTATATATTTCGCTATTGTTTTCCTCATTTTCTTCCATTTGTACATTTCCTTCAGCTTTTTATACAGTCTTGATTGACCCAGATGTCCTCCTGTAGGTGTGGAGTGATAGTTATGTAGGATTTCGTTTATTTTCGTTGTTTCTGATATGTACCGTTGCGGTTTGAAAATTTTAACGTTTATATTTTTTAATACTTTGTTTCCTAGGATTTTAAATGCGGTTAAATTAATTATTTTAAATATCTCGCTTTCTGCAGAAAGTTTCAGAGTCTTGGTCTGAAATTGTTTATATATATCATTATCCAATACTTCGAGTACCTGCTCTAGTGCGGGCTCTACTGGTTGGTTGTTTTTTATATTTATATACCGCTTATATTTTATTTCATACTTGTGCACTATATTTATTTCTATTTGTGTTTCTTTATTACTGCAGTTCTCAATTTTTACTTTTAGTTCAGGTAATTTGGCTATCTTTGTTGGAGATGGTATCTCCCAAACGCGCAGTTGATCAGGCTGCGGGACTATAGGAGTATTTTTCATTTCATCGGACATTATGTTTTGTTCTTTTTGTTTTTTCATTGCTCGGGTTTGGACGCGTCGGACATTGATTTCCTTCAAATCATTAATGTCAAGTTGTATTCTTGATAACGCGTCGGGTCCGTTATTTCCTTTTCCTTTAATGTATTTGACTTCGAAATCGAATTCCTCTAAATCTAACCTCATTCGTGTTAGTTTAGATGATGGGTTTTTCATGCCAAAAAGATATGTTAAGGGTCGATGGTCTGTTCTTATTGTGAATTTTCTGCCATAAACATAAGGCTTAAAATGTATAATTGCCCAATGTATTGCTGCGAGTTCCTTTTCAATTACTGACTTATTTTTTTCTCCGGCAGTAAATGTTTTACTAGCGTATGCGATTGGGTGTTCTGTTCCGTCGACACTTTGTGATAAGATTGCTCCACATGCAGCATTCGAGGCGTCTGTGGAAATGATGAATTGGGTTTTGAAATCAGGGTGCTGCAGTATTATTGGGGATATCAAACTTGATTTGAGAGCATCGAAAGATTTTTGTTGGATTTCTGCCCATTCAAATTTTGTGTTTTTCCGGAGTAGTTTGTTTAACGGTAGTGCTATTTCTGCAAAGTTGGGGATGAAACGGCGGTAATAATTACAGAATGCTACGAATCGTCTGACTTCGTCGGCGTTTTTTGGGATAGGATAATTTTTAACTACCTCGTATTTTGAACTGTCTGGGCTTATGCCTTGTGCTGATATTCGATGTCCAAGATAGGTGACTTCGGTTTGGAAAAATTTGCATTTTTCAGGATTTAATTTGAGATTACGCTCTCGTAATCTGTTAAATACTGTTTGCAAGTTTTTTATATGGTGTGACTGTGAACATCCGACGACTATGATGTCGTCAATGTACAGAAAGGCTATTTCCGGTGGTAGACCCGTCATGGCGATGGTCATCATCCTTTGGAAACTATTTGGACTTATATTAAGTCCGAAAGGAAGTCGTGTATACTGGTAGTGACCTTGGTTAGTTGAAAAAGCTGTGAACTTTCTAGAAGATTCCTCTAATGGTATTTGGTGGAATCCGGACATAAGGTCAAGTGTAGAGAAGTATTTGGCTCGGCCCATTTGGTCGAGTATCTCTTCTATACGCGGTAAGGGAAATTTATCTGCCAGAACTTTTTTATTAAGATTCCTAAAATCAACTACTAAACGCCATTTTTTATTTTGGTTGTTGGATTTTTTGGGTACTAGTAGTATTGGAGAATTAAAATGAGAAACAGAGTTCTCTATTATTCCGTCTACTAGCATTTTGTCTACCTGCCTATTAATCTCGGTTTTGTGTGCTTCTGGTATTCGGTAGTTTTTTGTGTATACTGCTCTATTATCAGTTAGTTCTATATTTTGTTTGTAGAAGTTATTGGTTGTTAGAGGTTCACTTTCTAACGCAAATATGTCTTCATATTCTCGGCATAATTCTTCGAATTGAAGTTTGGCGTAGTTTGGAATGCTGTTTAAGTTTAATTTGGAGATAACTTGTTCTGTTCTTTTTGATTTTATTGTGTCTGTATTAATGACGTTAAAGTCTGAGAGTGGTTGTGTTATTATGTCGGAATGTTGTAGTGTGGTGGTTTTGTTTGTAGTGTTTAGTATCCTGACTAGTGGGTAATTTTGTGAAGTTACTGATCCTGCAATGAATATGCCTGGGTGGATTTCTTGTCCAATGATTACCATATCATTGGCACCTTCTTGTTTTTTAACCTTGAACTTTCTTATTATTTCACATCGGGGTGGTATGATAATAGAATTTTCGGATGGACCATTCAGTATTGGGATCTCTGCCGAACTTTCAGGTGTGTTTAATGTAAGGGTCCACGTATCATAATCGATAGTGGTCTTGAATTTTGTTAGGAAATCTAGTCCTAAAATTGCATCAGCCCCGAGGGAGAAATCATCTTCTACTATCTGGAATAAATGTTCGACCGCAAACTGGTCGTTAAAATGTAATTTTGTGTATGTTGCCCCAATCGACTGCCTCTTAGTATCCGTAACCCCTTGGATAATACAAGTGTTTTTAGGATAGTAAAGTTGGTCTTTATTAATTTTTCCCCTCTTGAATATGGATATTTCTGCCCCTGTGTCTACAATCAGAGTACATACTGACCCGCACATGTCGACATACGCTTTAATAAAGTTTGTTAAGGATAGGTTTAGGCAATGTATTCTTGGCTTGAATTCGTCGCAGCCCCCAACCGTGTTGTTTCTTCCTCTGGTTGGGGGGCTTGATATTCCCCCGATTCGAAGTAGTTTACATTTCTTCTTTGATTATAGGTATTATTATTATTTGCTCGCAGATTATTCTGGTAGCGACTGCTGTTATTTGGTGCAGCATTACCGAAATATCTTTTATCGCGGTGGTTATATTGATTTCGTGGGTGGTTTTGTCTATTATTGGCTGCCATATTTCTATTGTACTGTTGTTTGGGCCAGCGCTCCCTGTTCCTGTTAAAATTATTTTGATTGTTGAACCCTTGCGTATTATTATAATGAGACTTTCTTGATGGGTTGGTATTATAATGCAGGACACTGCTTGGCTGCGGCTTATCTACTGCTATTGCCTTCGCTGCTAATTCTGAAAGTGTTCCTAGGCTACTAGCTTTTAGTATAATCGCTGTTTCTGTATTGGCAACATTGTTCATAAATGACTGTATTGAAAATTTTTCGGCCAATTTTTCAGCTGCTTCTCCAGCTGCTACTTTCTCTGTTATAAAGGCTCTAGTCAGCTGGCCTGATAGATTTTCTATCTGATTGGAAAAGTCTGCAAGTTTTCTGTTACCTTGCTGGCATGATCGCAGTTGTGCCAGAATAGCATCTGACGATAATTTTGCCGAAAATTTTTCTTTTAATTTGGCTTTGATCGTTGATACTGTATTTGTGCCCTCCGATATTACGTACTTGGCTTTTCCAGTTATACGTGTCTTGATGAATTTGATCATGATGGTTTTATGTTCGTTTGCTGTTAACTCGTCTAGTAGTTCCATAGACTCGATAAAAGAATCAGTTTCATCCAGCTTTCCATCGTAGGGTTGTATGAGCGATGTAGCTGTTTTTATGTCAAAACCCATCTTTGTTTGTTTTTGTGTATTTATGTTTTCTAAGATTTTGTTTGCTATACTTTCAATTTCTTCGTAGATAACTTTTATCTTCAATATTGTTTCGACGTCCGCTTGTTTAAGTGCGTTTTCTTTTGCCTTGGCACAGAGTTGATTTGTTAACTTTTCTTTCTCTTGCAGAGTTTTCTCAGAATATGGACGGTTTTTACTTTTCTTAAAATTGTCCAGAATATTTTCTAGTTCGTCCTTAATCTTTATAAGTGCTTCCATTTATCAGACGGTTGATATGTTTAATTTTGCTGGGGTACTGAGGTATCTTTTCCTTAAACCCCTCCTATGATCTTTGTACAGTATGTATACAAATTCAATGATTTTAATTGCAACCAATATGCATAAAATTATTATTATCTGATTATTCTCGACCGAAACTGTATCCTCTATAATTAGATTATTAACAATTTCCCCGTTGTTATCTGAAGTTTTGGATTGCGTTTTACCCATTACTGAAAATGTTTCGCTTATTTCCAACAACGTCAAGCAAACAGCAAAAGAAAAAAAAAAAAAAAATTTTTTTTTTTTTTTTTTTTTTTTTTTACATATTAATTATTTAATTATTATTATACCTTTATACTACGCTACTTCTACTTTATATTTTAAAAAAAATAAATTTTAAATTAGATCATTAAACCCTTATCTCTTCCTTTTGATGACGTTCAGTTGTTTTTTTGTCAATATTATTAGTTTGTTGTATTTTTCCCGTTCCTCCTCAGTTGCTGCTAACTCGACAAGTACCTTGTAATTTTGAAGTTCCTGTGCAATTTTTTGTCTCTTGCCTCCTCTTTTTCGTGGTTTTGTCTCCTGAGTTTTTACACTGCTTGTGTTTCTGCTTCTATACTCCTCGATGGTGATTCTTTTTGGACCCGCTTCGTATGGTGGAGGATTTTCGTTGTCCAGCCTTGATTTGGGGATGTACGGCGTCGGCTTCTTATTTACTGGATACAGTGTTATGCCTTCTATATTCCTCTCTGGTATCTTCTTAGTTTCTTCAATAGTCTTGAAAATGTGATTGAAGATGGCATCTATCTCGTTCATACTAAAATTTCTTCTGATTGGTACTGGTAGTGGATGTAGTCGTCTTCGCAGTTTTTTGGTGGTTGTTACTATGTCACCGTATAAGTTTCTATTATTTATGAAAATTCCCAGCTGCACTTTTGATGATGATATTATGGTCTGCAGATTCGCAAAGTTACAAATTTCGCAGTTTCTACGATGTCACGGTCGCCATGTAGTATCTTTTAATTTTTAAAGAAAAACCTGGGAGCAGTCGTGTGACTTTGACTCCACTGGAGCGGCTATTAACAGCTCAGACTCCGAGATAAAATGGGGGTATGAATAGTAGGAGCAGCTGTACAGCTTAGTACTCCTATGTGGAATAATACACGACGGTTTGTAACTTTCTCGATAAATCAAGAGAACTGAATGAATTCAATTTATTGATCGTTCTTAGCCTATATATACATAATTAGTAACCTATGGTACCCTATTCTTACTATTCTAAATGCTGACGCTGGGCGAGTAAGCAATGTGCATAAAATTATGATGACATGCATTTACGCGTGAAACCCCTTGACGATGAATCGTTTGGGTCAGTGGTGCAATCGCTTGCTTGTTGCAAATAAATGTATGTCATCATTATCATCAATTATTTTCGATTATGAATGGTGTTGTAATAAATTTGTGCTGATTAATTTTAGCGTTTTACATTTGTTGTGAAATTTGTGTTTACAGCTTTTTAGTGTTGTTTGTATTTATGGTATTAAATGTATATCACACTTACGCACGTGACTTTGTAACACTGCTGCTTGCCTTAAAATCAATAAAAACGTGGTGTCTCAATCGTTTCACCAATTCACTTTTTTTTTTCATATGTCGACAATTTTGATGCCCTGAGTCGAATCTGGAGTTCGTTTTTATTTAAATTTGCCAAGCTATTCTTGGACACCATTTTGCACGCAATCATAAATTGTTCCCTTTTTCTTTTTAAGACACAAAACCAACGCTTCAGTTTAATTGTATCCCACTTCTGAAAATTGCAGGGCCCACACATTATTTTTGCAGAAGTAGTAGGCCAGCTGTCAAGTCGTGCTATTAAAAAGCTCTGTGAAATTTTCTGAATTTTTTAATTAATTAATTTTCGCGTTTATGTTTATTTTAACCGGCTTAATTATTCCAGTTATTAATAAAGGGTTCTTCAATAAGAGGTGTTATTTTACTTAGCCCGCTATTTTGGTAGATGTCACTTTTGGAGCTGTCATTTTTTGACATTTGACAAGTAGAAACTACGCCATTAATAAAAATGGAACGATACACGATTCAACAACGCATTGAAATTATTAAAATTCACTATAAAAATGGTGAAAATGTGGCAGAGACGGTTCGTAAAACTCGAACATTTTTGGGTCGTCGTGAAGCACCTTGTCGGACCGCAATATATTGCTGCTGTAGCCGAAAGTGTTGAAGAAAACCCAGGTTTGTCCATTCCTCGTCGTTCTTTGGAATTAGGCATTCCACAAACGTCATTACACCGTATTTTGCATAAAGATTTGGGTCTTAAGGCTTATAAAGTTCAGTTAACATAAGAACTTAAGCCGGCCGATCATCAACAACGTCGAGTCTTTGCTGATTGGGTGCTTGAAATGCATGAAAATGATCCGGAATTCCATCGAAAACTCATCTTGAGTGATGAGGCCCGTTTCCACCTCGATGGCTTCGTCAACAAGCAAAATTGTCGCATCTGTTGTTGAAAACCCTCTCTATCCTCAACGTGTGACTGTTTGGTGCGGTTTATGGTCCCGCGGGGTCATTGGACCTTACTTTTTCGAAAATGAGGCTGGAGCAACAGTTACGGTGAATGGATTGCGCTATCGACAGATGATTAATGATTTTTTATGGCCGGAATTGGATGGTATTGATCTGGACAACGTTTACTTTCAACAAGACGGCGCTACATGCCATACAAGCAACGAAACCATTGATTTTTTACGGGAAAAGTTTCCGGACCGTGTTATCTCTCGAAGAGGTGATCACAATTGGCCACCGGGATCTTGGGACTTAACACCTTGCGACTTCTTCTTTTGGGGCCACGGAAAGAGAAGGTCTACGCCAACAGTCCAGCGTCGATTGATGAAATTCGTGAGGCTATCGAGACATTTCTCTAAGATGAGGCAATGCCAGTTTAACTATCAGCAACAGCATCTACTATTCTTAGAACTACAACTGGTTGAATACAAATTATAAAATCATCAGCATTTGGTGTCCTGTACCTGACTTTGGCTTAGTCTAATATTATGGACCACATGAGTCTCCAGCTTCATTTTTGTGATAAAGCACAACCAATTATATACAATAACTTATAGGTGTATTAACCTAACATAACTAAAATTAAATCATTGAGATAGAATATTGGCGACAATTAATTAAATAGAAACTGAAAGCTAAATTACAAGGCTCAACCAGCGAATGCAGTAAGAACTCCAGCACTACAATTCACTTTAGAAGGGACTTTTCTCGAACAATAAGCAATGCCTATTTAACTATCAGCAACAGCATCTATAAACTATAAAATCACCTGCTGATGAACAATCTTGGACTATCTCTAATCTTTTATAAAATTTTAAGGTGCATTCGTTTCCAGCAGAAAGCAGTTAAAAATGGTAAAGACTTACAAATATTTTCTAGTCCAAAAGGAAGCAAGACCTGTGGTAGCCCCTTTGACCCGATTCTCCCAGCCGACCGACCGTGAATAATGACAATCAGTTATTGATCACAGCTAACAATAAAAGCATTGACAAAACTGTTCGCTGCTGTGTTTGTAATTTAGTAGATCCTGCTTCTGTAAACCTTAAGATTCCCATAAACAAGAATAAAACAAAACGCAAAGCCACTGCTATCAGATGGATTTATTGTGCCGCCTGGGCAGGTTCTTTTCAGCTCGAATGTGCTAAAGTTGAGGCCTCCGATTATCTGTCGCATTATCAAGGAACGTCTATAGATTGGGGTTGTAAAGGTTGCATCAGCTCTGCAAAAGAGCATCATCTTGTTGGCAGGAAGGTGGCTGATTCAGCCTCTTCACTCAGCATCGTAAGAAACGAGTTAAAAGATTTGTCTATTAAACTAGACTCAGCTGCTAAGAATGTGGTTTCGATAATAGAGACCACATCAAAGCTAAAAAAAAACCTACGCATCATCAAAGATAAAACCCTTGGTAATGCAAAAAAAGGTTACTAATCATCACAATCTACCAAAAGCATCTTTTGCTCAAAAGGAACTTCTTCTTCCATCTCTTGATCCCTCCAGACACATCGAACATACCGTTCCCTTCAATTTAAAATCTATCAAGAGTATTTCATTTAACAGTAGACCCAAATCTTATATCAAGTTTCTTAAGGACGAACATTGTCAAACATTTTTTAACGCCTACATCCGGCAACTCAAAACTGCGCCTCTGACTCTAAACTCCATTATTCCAGACTCCTTGTCCGCCAGGGTGTTTGTTAACGAAGACCTCGATACTGATGAACTCGATTTGTTATACAAGGCTCTATTTGTCAAACGAAATAAATTGGTAATACAAGTGGCCACCAAAAATCGTAAGATACACATATCCATATTATCTGCAGACTGCTCACCTGATTCCCGGTGGGAACGCCTCATAGCCGATCTATACCAACTATTAATAAATTAATTACTAGTCCACTGCTCTGTTTAAGTACTCCTAATGCACCATGTTCTTCTCGCTCGTTCTACGCTTCCCAACTTCCTGACCCCCACTAACTGCAACATCTTCTCGCTGAATGCACGATCTACTCTCAAGAACTTAGCGGATATTAGGCAGGTCGCTTCCCTTGGAAATGCCAGTGCTCTTTTAATCTGTGAAATAAAATCATTTCATTCCTCAAAGATGTTAGAAATTGCTGGTTATAGAGTGCATAGATTAGATCGAACTGATAATAGGGGTGGTTGGGTGGCTATTTACATATTCAACTCGTTCAATTCTAATGTTATTTTTCAACTTTCAGACAATAGTTGGGAAGTGCTCGCAGTGAAAATGTGGAATAATATCTCGCATTTAGACTCGATTGGTTATCATAGTGGTCTATAGAAGGGAGTCGACGTTCTCTGACCATCAGCTCTCCTCTCTGAACCGTGAACTAGACTCGGTCATTGAACAATTCTCCCGAATTGTCATTGGGGGAGATTTCAAAATTGACATGGGTGGTAATTCCTCTCTCAAGAAAAATTTGGAAGGGTTACTGGTTGAGCGTGGGCTGCAACTAATTAATTGCGAACCTACTCGAAACGAGTCCTCTTCTGCTACTACGCTGCATCTCCTTATCACCCCACCACACTTCCCTCCTCAGTCCTCTGGCCAATGCCCGGGTGTTTCTGACCATGAGATAATCTTCAGCCTCCTTTGATCTTCCATTCCATCCTCCTAGTTCTTGGAGCACCTTCCGCAATTTCTCTGCTCTACAACCTGAGGCTCTTTCAACTGATATCCATAGAATGGATTGGTCGGCTCTGCATTCTCTACCTGTCCCGGAGGATGCGGTTCTGCATTTCTCAAATATAGTCAGATCCCTTTTCCAGAGACATGTTCCTCTCAAAACCGTTTATATTAAAGACATTAGCTTTAGAGTTCTTAGCAGACCTGATGTTGCTCTCCTTTGTGAACTTCGTGACATTGCACATATGCAATGGAAAAATCTAAATCCCAAATTAGCCACTCTGAATTTCGTCGAATGCGTGGAAAAGCTGACTATCTCATACGTTCCAAAACCAGGGAATTCATTCAAAGCAATTTAGAGGGCGAGCTTAACTGGAATAAAATTCGAAACCTGGGTGTCACTTCTAGATCTAAGATCCACGCTGATATAGATCCCGACGACTTTGCGGACTTTCTCTGTTCTTCCTCTTCTCCCTCACGGAATCCTACCTCCGGTAGCGACTTTCTGCCTCCTAGGCCATCTATGACCTCCTTAGCTGATCCTCAACCCATTTCCTCCAGCTTCTCTTTCAGAAACTGTTACGATATAGGAGTCATACATGTACTTCATCACGTCAAATCTAATGCAATTGGATTCAACGGGGTTCCAGTCAGAGTTCTGAAAATTATTATTCCTGACATTATCCCCGAAATCACTCATTTATTCAATAGACTACTCACTGAATCTCACTTTCCGCTATATTGCAGGTCCGGTTCATAACTCCTATCCCCAAAATCTCTTCACCGTTATCACTTTCAGATTGGAGATCCATTTCCATATTGCCTGCTATTTCCAAGCTGTTTGAGGTAATAATCAGGGATCAAATACAGTTACACATTGACACAGAGGGCAAGCTATTAGGTCATCAGTCGGGTTTCAGACGCAAACACTCTACAACTACGGCACTTGTTAAAGTAGTGAGCGATATTCGTGGGTTTTGCGACGATTAAAAGAAGGTAATACATGTCCTGTTGGACCATAAAAAAGCCTTTGACTCTATTCCGCATTACTTACTAATCTACAAGCTCAGATCCTTTTTTGGATTTTCCACCTCTGCGTGTGCGCTTGTTGCTAGTTATCTGGCTGACAGGACTCTGACTGTTTGCAGTGACGGCCACAGATCTGGTGTCAAACCTGTACTGAGTGGTGTCCCTCAGGGTTCTGTATTAGCTCCACTTTTATTCTCATTGTTTATTAATGATATTGCTTCCCCCTTGGCAAACACAAACTTTCACATATATGCGGATGATCTGCAGATCTATGCTGCTGCACATACTCCTGATCTACCGAGACTAGTCATAGAACTCAATGCTAATTTGGCCAGAATCAGCGAGTAGTGCTCCAGAAATGGACTTGAGCTTAATCCCAGCAAACCTCAAGCCATGATTTACTTCCCCCGGGTCAGCAATCGCCGCAAGACTCCCTTCCACCCATTCTACTCCTTGAATATACCATTCAGATTAATGGCTCCCATATAAAAAACCTCGGTTTACTTATGGACAAACACTTCAACTGTCATGCCCATGTCAACGTGATATGTTCCAGGATTTACTTTGGTCTTCGGTCTCTGTATGCAGTGTCCCACCATCTCCTTCCTCATGTCCGGAACCGTCTTACCTCAGCTCTCGTTATGCCTTCTTTTTCTACGCCGAT
Organism: Dioctria rufipes; assembly: GCA_963924295.1. Taxonomy (NCBI): domain Eukaryota; kingdom Metazoa; phylum Arthropoda; class Insecta; order Diptera; family Asilidae; genus Dioctria; species Dioctria rufipes. Next base: position 115,614,994 of record OZ002741.1, read on the forward strand.
ACTGCATTGTTTCCTCTGCAAATCTCGGTTCTAATCAAATTACAGTGTACTTTCAAAGCCTGTTTACGTTATTTGTTTGGTATGAGGCGCCATTCTCATGTTACATCGCTGACCCAGTTCCTTCTTCCAGGACCGCTCCAGACAGTATACGAACTGAATACTCTTTGCTTCATTTACAGAGCCAGACACAACCACAACATGCTCCTGCGCGATATATTAATAATGGTATTAGTTTAATTTCAGTTTGTAGTTTGGGACTACCCACATGAAGTGCAATGTGAATACAAAAGAAAATAAAAATTAATAATTCTATAATATAACTGAAGTGCGTGAGTCTGAACTACATGTGTTTTATAATTAATAACCTTCGTACTACAATACAGTAAATTAAACTGATTTTGAAGCTTGTGTACCTGATACTTCATGCTCATATACTACTTATATGTTGTATTAATTATTATAATAGTTAATATATACAAAAATTTGGCTCTTAATCTTAATTTACGCCAGCATTAACTTTTACTTTAGTTACCTTAACTTTGTACTCTAGCTCTATCCTTATAATTCTTCTATATACTTCTTATTCCTTTATATACTTTTGTCCTGCTAATTTTATATACCCAAATGCTAGCCCATATGTTAATATTAAGCTTATTCCTATAACTTTTCGTTTCGCCCACCGTTGTCGGACGTGGCTGTGGCCGGGGCTTTTAATAAATTTATCTATGACTATTCAATGAACCCTCTAAATAATTATACAAAAACCGGCATTTAAATTTTATTACTCATGTTTATTCGCAATAACATTCCAATGCAAGAAGAAGTCAAATGACTCCATCTGCAGATGCTAACTTACTTCTATGAAATCACTTTCCTAATGATGTAAACTTCTTCTTCTTTTGACCACTAATGGTCGGATAGGATAAGCAACACTTCGCCGAGACTACAACTAGGTCTCAATAACGGACACTAATACCGATTTCCATTGATCATGTTATCTTGCAGAAGTGTTACACTTTTCTTGCAGTGCTATACTGAAATCGTTCCATTGACCTGCACTGCTAGAAAAAGTAGACGTCAAAATGACCTTGGTGCTACACTCAAAGAATCGGCGTTGTTACACCGGAAAATGCACACGTATCTCTGATAAATGTCACTGCTGAATGTCAAAACAAATGTCAGCGCAAAGTAATGCAAAAAAACTCATTAATTCAAATAAAATAAAATTGATAATCCTGTTGAAGTTGTAATTTCATCGTATGTTTCATCATCATCTTCCTCTATCATTCAGTATTACGCTTCCTCAGAGTACTCAAAGTAAAAATTACCGGCGGCAAAAAAGAACACAATGTAAGTGATTTGTCATAAAATATAATGTATTTAAAAAACAAATGGACAAAAACAAATATCGTGAATATTTGGAATTGGGATAACGATAACGATCAAGTGCCAGATTTTTTCGTCGATAGTTCACAAGAGTATATGAAGTTTGCTAAATCTGAAGCGAAAAAATAAGAACTAGCAAAAGAATTTCAATGTGTAAAGTATTTATAAATTGTTTGGTTATGAATTAAGGGAGATATTAAAATTGTTCAGCTTTTCTTTGTTATATATACTTACAATAATTTTTTTCATGTAGACATCTGGACTCCCCAACGTAAAAGGCTGCATCGATGGAACATATATAGAGATCCGAAAACAGGCCCATAAAATAAAATCAACATATATAAACCGTCACGATATGCTATTTATTACAATGCCAAGTAACTATATGTGACGAAAAAAAAAAACGCTTTTTAGATGTTTGCATTGGTTCTCCCAGCAAAATTGATGGTGCTCAATTTTTTAAAATGTCTCCTATTAAATATGAACTACCGAACTATTGCGGAAATAGATACCATATTTTAGAAGATTGTGCTTATCCTCTAAGGGAGTATTTGCTGATGCCTTTGATAGACCGTTAAAAAAAAAACGATTTTGGGCTATTAAAACAGCGTTTCCGACAGCTCATCCGTCTTGTTCTAATTTGTTTTAGCATGATATATATTAAACAATTTATGCCTAGATGGAATGATGCTTGGGAAATAGACAGTGGCAAAATATAATCCAATGAAGAAGACGTAATGAATGAATCTCCAGATAACCAAATCAATAATCAATGAAGACGAAATAGGGTGAATTCTCCGACAGTTGGATGAATTAAAAAGGGGTTCATTAGTACGAACATTTTAAATCAAATGTGTTACAAAAATTTCAGTTTACTTTAAAAACTTGTGTGAAATTATATATTGTTCTATTTTTTATATAGAGTAACAGCAGTGTTTTTGTAGCCTAGGTATATAATAAATAATATGTTAAATTAAATTAACCAATTAATGTTTCCTCGAGGACTGCATTTGAATTAGTTTTATACTTCTATCTCCAATGGAAGACATAACCTTTAACAGCTCTTCATGACGTTCCTGTTGAAGTTTTTGGTTCTTTTCATACAATTCTTCTTTATGCTTTAGAAATTTATCTAAAAGCTTTTCCTGGACTAATTTTAAGCTCAATATTTGGTGAAAGTACATTGGAGTTATCGCTCGACTTTTCGGGTGTCTGCACCGTTTGTGACTCCGATATTTTTATGAAGTCTGCCTTATTTATGACAGCTTCCGGTTTGATCAACACTTCTAGGAAGATGCTGTCATCGCGGCCAATACTTTTCTCAACTTCGACATTACACGATGAATTTGTATGAACAGCCCAGCTTATTTCGTTGGAGGCTAACGCCTTCTTGGCATTTCGAATAGTCGCTTTATATCAATTTTCGACTTGAAGGGTGGAAAACGAAACACCCATTTTTCGGCAATAGATGCAGCCAAATGCTTCCATAATTTCCTTTTCCATATTTTTAATAAATACTTCGTCTTCGGTCCAAATATCAGTAATCCTTTTTGTGCGATTCATACCCTCATCTCACAATTTGAGACCTGCACGCCTGCACTTCGGCCACTTCTTTGTTAGAAACAGAATCCTTAATTTTTGCCGCATTCGCCACATTATTCAGGATGACATTTGTTGCAGCTACTGCATTTGGTTCAATTACAACCCAAACGAGGAATTCGTGTAACATGTATTGACCGCTACGCCAAGTAAAAGCATCAGGAAATATTTTTGTAACAATATTATGGTTGTCACCTCACTTCAAGTAAAATTCATAGGAACAGCTAGCAAACGAAATAAAAATCGACACCGAAGCAGCGAAAACAGAGAGAAATGTGCAGTGAGCCCTCGAATTTTGTCACTTGCATTTTCCTGTCGACAATTCTCACTGAATTTCTTCAGGTAAAATCTGTCTCTCTTCTTTGTTTCCTTTCGTTCCTATCAATTTTACATAGTCGTGACACTTGAAGTGAGGTGACAACTATAACAAGGGTGATAATATTTTCACTTGTATAGGTGAAAAAGCAAATATATGTTTTATCAAGTGTTTTTATAATGTAAATAAATTGATCATACAAATAACCTGATATATATATATATAGATATATAAATATAAAGGTAAAAATACGAAAGGAAAAAATTATAGTTCTTTAGCTTTAACTTAATCCACAAGTATTGCTACAGTTTAGTATAGTTACATCGGCTTTATACTGATGGTGCTACGCCGTGCGTCCAGGCCTACGATTCTTTGTAGTTGAAGATGTTGTTGGTGAAGATGAGTACAAATTGGAAGAATTCTTGTTGCTTAGGGCATCCTGAATATAAAATTTTCCTTTAAGTACTCTCTTTCAGAGTACATTTTTTTTTAATAACTAGATTATTTATTCTCTGTTAACTGTGGTTTTTACTATATTACGAATTTGTTATGGATTTTCATACATTTATTTTTTTTTACAACGTATGCTTATTATTTTTGTTTGTTCTATTATTTCTTTAGGCTTTTGCTTTTATAATTTAATATTTGTTTATTTTTAGTTAATTATTTAATTAACTTTTTTTTTTAATAAAAGGCACTGGATTTTGGGGTAGATATACCGCTGCCACCAGTTATTATGTCCCTGTGTATGGTGCTCCGCGTGGATAGCACACAGCAAGATTTTTTATTTTTTTATTTTTAGAAGATAATGAAGGTGACTTAACCACAACAAAGAACAAACGCACAGCACTTGAGTAAAATCGTATTTTATTCTTTTTAGTAACGTTTCATGTTATTATACTGACAAAATGACGCATTTAGTCAAATCGCATTCTTTCATTAGTTCAAGCACAGAGCCGTCTACTTTCGAAATATTTAGTCGCTTTTTTCAAAACCGAATCCACACTTTGGAAGCTGTCGGACTACCGAATATGAAGCGAAAGGAGGATCATAGAAGCTCTTCTGCCTCCAATATTCAATCGAAAGTTCCTGTTGTTCGAGCATATGTAACTTCATGGCCCTCAAAATGTACAAATTGCAACGGAAAGCACATTCTTTTATTCTGTCCATCCTTTAACTTTAAACAGAAAACTACTATCGAAAGAAGAAACTTCTTGTCTAAAGAACATCTTTGCTTTAACTGTCTCAGGACGGAACATATAGCAGCTAACTGTCCTTCAACCAATCGCTGCAAACCTTGTCAGCAATCGCATCACTCGATGCTGCACTTATCTCAGGACACATTTCCTGAAACAAAAGCTTACTCTTCAGTTATAACTCCTATTTCTACTAACGTCGCTGTGAAGTCCTTATCAGCGGCAGCCTTAAGTGTGAATATGAGCAATACTATCTTACTGGCTACAGCAAAGATTATTTTGAAATCCCCAGAAGGAAGGAGTCTTCATGTAACAGCTTTACTTGATCAAGGCGTTCAACGAACTTTTATCGCAGCATCTGTCGCAAACTGTGTTCGACTAAAGAAAACGAAAGTTAATATTCCTATCTCTGGAATTGGTGGATGTGACGCTGCACTCGTGGAATCCATGGTAACAGTCCGGATTCAATCTCAAATTGATCAAGACTTTCATTTGGACAGCAACGCTTTAGTTTTACCAAAACTAACTCAATTTGCGACACCTCACAAGCTCCAATATTTCCAGTTTTCCACATCTTAAAGGATTAGCACTTGCAGACCCCGATTTTGCAAAACCTTCCAGTATCGAATTAATCATCGGTGCAGACATTTACTATGCTCTACTTAGAGATGGTCTTCGTCATGGCTTACCTACAGCTCAGAACACTACCCTGGGTTGGATACTGTCAGGACCTGCTGGTGCCAAGGTATCAAATACTTCATCCCATATCAACGTTCACACTTCCACTACTTTGCCAGATCTATTAGAGCTAGATCATCTGATACGGAAATTTTGGGCGATTGAAGAAATAGCAGCCTCTCCAATGCCACTTTTCGAGGAAGATCAGCATTGTGAACAGTTTTATCAAGAAACAACAAAGCGAGATAGCAACGGGCGTTATATTGTATGCCTTCCCATCAAATCACAATTCAGTCAATAGAAAAACGTTTTCTTCTAGATCCTGTACTGCAATCTAGATATGTGGAATTCATGGAAAAGTATCATACACTGAACCACATGGAACTTGCTCGCGCTACCAGTCGTAATGATGACCACAAGTTGCTATTTTACTTTCCACATCATGGAGTTTTGCGTGAAAATTCTGTAAGCACAAAACTGAGAGTTGTTTTTAATGGGACTCGGAAATCTAGAGGGGGTCCTTGTCTGAATGAATACCTAGCTGTCGGACCAACACTTCAAAACGACCTCCGATCAGTGATTCTTCGCTGGAGAAAACATCCGATTGTATTTTCAGCAGATATCAAAATGAAGTATCGACAAATCCGAGTCCATGATCAAGAGATTTTCAGCGCATTGTGTGGCGCAAGTCCAGTGTGGATCCTCTTCAAGATTTTCGGCTATGTACTGTTACGAACGGCACATCATCAGCACCGTATCTTGCCATACGTACACTCCTACAACTGTCAGAAGACGAGAAACAGCGATTTCCATTAGGATCTGAAGTTCTTCGCTCTGATTTCTATGTGGATGACGTCCTTTCTGGAGCTGAAAATGTTACATCAGCGCTTCAGTTACAAAACCAACTAATCAATATTCTCAAATCTGGAGGATTTGAACTCCACAAGTGGCCATCGAATTGTTCCTCACTCCTACAAGCGGTTAACTTTCAATCATGCTCGTCGGTGGATTTATCAAATGACACTACAATCAAAACTCTTGGAATGCTATGGGATCATACTGAAGATTGTTTTAAGTTTCAAGTGTGTCTACAGGATCCACCCACTACCGTAACTAAGAGAAACATTTTATCGGACATAGCAAAACTATATGATCCACTCGGATTCTTATCACCATCTATTTTGCAAGCAAAGTGTAAGCTCCAAGAACTCTGGTTCGAAAAAAGTCTAGAGTGGGATACACCGGTTCCCGATAAGATAGCAAGGGATTGGCTTCTACTTCGTGAGGAGCTGCCTCGCCTTGAAAACATCACGGTTCCGAGATGGATTGGCTGCAATTCAAATAACCTAAACTACTAGGCTTTCTTAAACTTCCTTCGATATATTGGCCAGACTCAAAGCCTTTATGTTCAATTGAGAAAACTGACTTAGAAGAAAGGTCATCGAATGTTTCTGTTAGTGCAGCAGAGTTGAAGTACCAATATCATGGGAATTGATCAATAGAGTTTCATGTCTTCGTCGTCTGATGCGAATTACAGCATACTTTAATCGCTTCATATGCAATACGAGAAAAAAGTCATCAGACCGGAATTTGGGATCTCTAACTGCTTCTGAGCTAGAGGACGTACTTATATTTTATATCCGAGACACTCAACAAGCGAGCTACCCATCAGAATACCGCCGACTATCAATTGGAAACTCCGTTAAATCTACAAGTCGACTCATATGACTGTCACCCTTTTTCGATCACTGCACCAAGACAATAAGGGTAGGAGGACGACTGCAAAATTCTAATTTGACCGCAGATGCTAAGCATCCATTTATTCTCTCAAAAAATTGCCGGCTTACTGACTTAATCATAAGCGAGACTCACAAGAATACTTTGCATGGAGGAATTGGACTTACCTTGAACACAATTCGTCCACGATTTTGGATTCTGTCGTGTAGGGACAAAGTACGCCGATATATTCAGCGATGCCTTATTTGTTTCCGACAGAGAGTGTCGGCACGTACACAACTAATGGGTATCCTTCCAAGTGGTCGCGTTACAGCAACAAGGCCTTTCTTGAACACTGGAATTGACTACGTTGGTCCTATCCTCATTAGTTACGGACCTGGAAGAGGCAGAACCGCGCACAAAGCTTATATAGCAATTTTTGTTTGCCTGGCGATAAAAGCGATACATATCGAATTAGTGTCGGACCAAACTACATCAGCATTTCTATCAGCCTATAAACGCTTTACAGCTATAAGAAGATTTTGCAATAAGGTTTATAGTGACAATGCAAAAAACTTTGTCCGCGCAGATCGAGAGCTGCAAAAATCTTTATTTCTTCTAAAAGCTCAGCTGCCAGAGCAACTCCTGTCACTCCTAGCCTTTCAAAGGACAACCTGGATTTTCATTACGCCTAATGCACCAAATTTCGGTGGACTCTGGGAAGTAGGTGTCAAGGCGGCAAAACATCATCTCAAAAGAGTGATTGGCAGTGCTACGCTTACTTTTGAGGAAATGTACACTCTTCTCACCCAAATAGAAGCCTGCCTTAATTCCCGGCCACTCTGTCCAATCAGCTCAAACCCTAAAGATGAAGAAGCCTTAACGCCTGGACATTTTTTGATGGGATCATCACCGTTAACACTTCCCGAACAGAGTACACAAGGCATCAGTATGAATCGCTTGGCCAAGTGGCAAATGATTCAACAAATGTATGAGAACTTTTGGAAAAGGTGGTCGCTGGAATATTTAAACAATCTTCAAGTTCGCACTAAATGGACCACGACAACGCCTAATGTTGAGATTGGCAGTATAGTCCTTCTCCGTGACAACAACCTCCCACCATCTCAGTGGGCTCTTGGAAGAATCCTACAGACTCATCCTGGAATCGATGGATTAGTACGTGTAGTATCTATCAAATGCAAAGATACCATCATCAAACATCCAATTACTAAGATCTGTCCTTTACCCAGCCACGAATCAGTTTAATATCTAAAGACTTCACGGCGGGCGGAGCTTCGTCGTAAGGACGAGGCGGGCGGTGATGTACCAAGTGACGTCAGTATAATTACCTACATATGTAGTCGCCTTTGTATTTTAATTAGTTTCATTACTTGTATACATTTGTACTTTTTTTTAATCTAAGCACAATCCAATGATTTTACTTGTCAAGTAATTCTGTTAAACTAGTTTCAGTTTTAATAAAGCACCCTAGTTAATCAAACAAAAGTTTTATTTCTCTTCGAAACAGTTCCTAGTAAGAAAAATGTTAGAATATATGTAGAAATAAATAAATTTATAATAGAAACAGATGACAAAAGATCAATATCTCCAGATATTAGGAGAAGTGAAAGGATCAGAAACCTTCCTGTTGTATCTTATAATGAATGCGATATACCCACTTCTTATAAAGAAATAGAGAATAGAGATAGTAGAGTTAAATGGAAACAGGCAATAAAAGATGAGATCAATTCACTTTTAATCAATAAAACATAGGAATTGGTAACGAAAACTATGAATAAAAATATTATTGACTCTTAATGGGTATTTAATATTAAAAATGATGAATATGGAAATCTATACAAATATAAGGCAAGGCTCGTAGATCGTGGTTTTAGTCAGGAATATTTAACTGATTACAATGAAACATTCGCACAAGTGGCTTGAATTTCTTGTTTTCGATTCATATTAGCTTTTTCAAACCAGAATAATTTATTATATGAAAACAGCTTTTCTAAACGGCACATTAAAAGAGGAAATATATATGAGGGTTCCTGAAGGTGTTATTTGCAAAGACAATCAAGTTTGTAAATTAAATAAAGCTTTATATGGTTTAAAACAAGCAGCAAGATGCTGGTTTGAGACATTTGAAAAATCTTTAATTGAAAAAGGATTCAGAAACTCTCCAGTTGATAGGTGTATTTATTTGCTAGATAAGGGAAATATATCAGAGAATATTTATGTAGTACTATATGTAGATGATTTAGTAATTGTTTGATTGTGATTGTTTAAACATTATTTAATGCATGCATTTAATATAACAGACTTAAATGACATTAAGCTATTTTTAGGAATTAAAATTACAAAAATTAAAAATACGATCACCTTGGATCAAAGCGCATATATGTATAAAAAATATTTTGAATAAATTTAAGATGTTAGACTGTAAACCAACCAGTACACCACTTGAGAGCAAATTAAATTTTATAGCCGTAAACTCAGACGAAAAATATGATGCCCCTGTAGAAATCTTGTATGGTGCCTAATGTAAGTATTGTTATGTAGAAGGCCAGATTTGAGTATAGCTGTATATATTTTAAGTAGATTTTTGAATAAGAATAACATAGAACTTTGGAAATGTTTGAAGATAGTACTTAGGTATTTAAAAGGTTCTATAGATATTAAATTTAAATATACAAAAGGTTATTTTAATGATCTATTATGTGGTTACGCTGATTCCGATTGGGGAGGAAGTGATGTAACTGATAGAAAAAGTACTACAGGTTATTTATTTAAACTTTTTGAACGTTGTACAATTTGTTGGAGTACAAGAAAACAATTATCAGTTGCAGCTTCATCTACTGAAGCTGAATATATGGCTCTATTTGAAAGTGTTAGAGAAGCATTATGGTTAAAGTCCTTAGCTGTCAGTATAAAAATTGATATATATGTACAAACCAATCGTAATATATGAAGTCAAAAATGGTTGTATAAGTATAGCCAGTAATCCAACGTTCCACAAAAGGTCAAAACACATAGATATAAAATATAATTTTTCTAGAGAAAAAATTGAAAAAATGAAATGAAATTAATTTATATTCCAACAAGAAAACAACTAGTGGACGTATTGACAAATGCATTACCTGCAATAAAATTTATGGATCTAAGGAATGGATTAAGTTAAAAAACAAACTATCTTATCGTAATAACTTTGTTTAGTATTAAGTAAAATTATGGTCTGGTTGGGTTTTTTGGATTTTTTCCCAACCCTTGCAACTAATGTTGGATCATATGTAAATCTCCCAAAAAGGAACATGAGGAAGGTGTGTCACATATCTAGTAATATTTTGTCTTTAAATTTATAAGTTAAATATATATTATTATGAAACCGATAAATATTATTTTTCATTCGATTAATTTTTGAGGAGGCGTGTTGAAATATTTATTCTAAAATTACAAAAATAAATCTACTGAAGATATTATTTATGGCTAAAAGATGTATGCAGTTTCACTTAAGCTGAATCGTAGGTGTAATAAAAAGTAGCCCGGGAAATTTCACTTTGAAATTTTCCGTAAAGTAATAAAATAAGGGATTTCTTCAGAATAATAAAATAAGGGACAACGAATTTCTCGTGAAAACACTTAAGAGGAGTCAGTACCAATATTTGCAAGTTTCATACATTTTTCAATGCGAATCTCGGACAAACTATTTGTAGCAGAATGATGATTTATATCTTAAATTAAAGGTAATGAAGAAGTCTAGTAAATAACGTCGGCAGAAATTAAAAAAAAGTGTATTGGAATGGAGGTATTAACTCGGAAACTTATAAAAAATGGTAAAAATTGAAGTCTTTTAAATCAAATTCCTGTGGGTAGGTATTCTCATTTCTTTAAATTGTGACTCTTTTAGAAAGATAAGGCTTAGATCTAGCAAATAACGTCGACTATTTTCATTTTTAGTGTCGCTTTTTATAATTATTTGACTCTAATAATTCTTGTTTTTTTCTCCCGACATTTCACCGTCGAGAAATTACAATATTTATTTGAAAGTTGCTTAAATACAAAGCAAAATAGCATGTTTAACAATTATAGGCAAAAAAAATCAGGAGAGTTAATTCTCGTTAAAAACTTTCAATTTATGTTAACTGAAAATTTTCATTTTTCGTCTTAAATTGTATGGTTTTGTCGGATGTTGGGTTTCTATCTTTTGCGGTAGATGTCTCTAACATGCTCTGTGGTCTAGGTTTAGGCTATAATTTTATATGATTTTTCTCTTTCATGACGCAAACCTACGTATAGTAAATTTTATTACCTACAGGATCGCTGGTATCTAAATTGAAACTTTTGCTGAGTACTGACTCCTCTTAAATAAAGAACAAAGGATTCTGTGTGATTCTGATAGCCAGATTTAATATTTTCAAGGGTATAGTTAGGTAGGATAAGTTTTAGTTTAAAATAATATTTGAGTCTCGTGTAGTTTTTCTGAGGGAAAAGTACGTGTCCGCCTTCCTAGTTATAAAAGTTGAGTTTGAATTTAAACTAACCTTTCCCAATAACATTGTACAGGACAATATATTGATGTATTGACTTCATGATTGTGATTCGGGGCAGTGTGTACCTGAGTCACAACAAGGACAATAACGTAAGAAGGGAAGTAGTACTTTATGTTGTTATACTCTAATTTTTATTTAAAGAATATATTATATACATATGTTATTTATTTATTATATGTACATAACTACCTACCAGTCCTAGAAAAGGCGTTGGAAGAAAAAGTATATTTTTAGATATTGAAAGTGGTGTGCGGAAAATCGCACGTCAACAATTGTTTGCCAATAATTGCTCGCCAGGAACGTTACTCGTCATACATTGCTCCCCACACAAATGCTCGCCGGGAAAGTAGCTCGCCAACAACAGATATTAATTTCAAATTTTATTGAATTTTATATTATAAGTTGGAACATTACTGGGAGCACAGACTGCATTATATAAATATAATTATACTGTATACTTAAATGTTCATAGTGTTACTTTAGCTCGGGGAAACTCTTTTAAAATCAAAAACTTTAATGTGTAAGAAAAAAGGATGTTTATTGAATGAATATGGAGATTAAGTCAGGTGCAAAGTAAACTTTTCATGTAAAAAATGACTAAAACATCTGCGAGCAACTTTCCTGGCGAGCAATTGTGGGCGAGCAACTGTGGACGAATAATTGTTGGCTAGTAGTTTTCTGCTAATCATCGAAAGTACATTTGTGGCAACATTTCTTTTCAATCCTTGGCCATCACAGCTAAGAAAACAGGAGTTGAACCTTCAACCGTCAAATAAATAGAGGCAATGCTTAGCAGTCAAGGAACACAGTAACCAAGGTATGCTCCAAGGAAGGCTCCATATCTTCTACTATAATCCCAAGAGACAACCAAGTGACTTTATGATAATCAGGGATATTAGAGGAAGATATGACCTTTCAATTTCTAATTTAATTCAAAGTGGCTTGAACATATACTAAGCCCACACACAACCGGTGCAGGCAACCTAGTAAAAAAAATATTTTCCTTCACTAGGCAAATGAAGTCAAATATATATATACTAGATTGGAGTCTCTATTTAAAAGGAGCCTTTGAGAAAACTGCGCACAGTCGCCACATAAACATGCCATAGGCTCTTTGACAAGACTTCAGCCGTAAATAAAAACTACCCTCTGGGCATATGTATATATCTGCTAAAAGGCCCATGATCACATACACTTCATTCAATGGTGACCAAAAACTGAACAAAAGACTGTTCAGGCTGGCTTACAGACTCTTTCATCGGCTTGAATGTCTAGCAGTAACCGGTGCAAAAAGATTGCAAAAGATAAACATCTTCACACTAGACTGTCTTACTGGGCACTTGAAAGTCCTTGGTGATTTCTTAGAGGATCTGATTGTTTATTACATCTCAGATATTATGCTGAAGTTTAGTTCGACTTAGGATTTCACTAGACATTTGCGACATCTGCGAAGAATCACTCCTAATTTTTTTTACCCGGGAGTCAATATAATCTTAATTACATTCATCCAATTATCGTAATTATGATGCCTGCAGAGGTAAAGGATTGTGCTCACTAGGTACTTCTCTCAAGACTCAAAATGCGAGAATTACTTACTGCTGAAAGATTTTGAATCCTGGTGCTCAAACTCTGCTATCAATGGGCCAGAAGCAGATGTCGTTAATATAATCCATTGTTACGATTTATCAATACCCATTGCAGGCTTACCAATGACATCGTTGATACTATAATAAGGAGTAAAATTAAGGAAGGTAGTCAGCTTGTTGGACTCCAAAATTTGTGTTTAATCAGGCGCATGTGATGCAAAGTTGGGGAGTTTTGGGAGCTGATATAATTGTAACTTTTTTATTTTCCATGCTTCATTGATTGCATAACACTAAATTACAGTTATTTTACATATTTAGGTACATTCTAGTTCTTAATCGAGGAACAATAATAAACCTTTTGTATACTGGTGCTCAGTTAATAAGACTGGACCCGATTTTTTTATGAGTGCTATACCCATTTCCAAATACATGGGAAAATACCTATGTAATATGTTGCGCAGGTAGCTGCTTGAAGTTTATGTAATATTGCATTAATTTTAAAAATTATATAGTGACGCGTTAGTTACAGTGAGTGACTACATAGCCACAATTGAAGAAGGTTATGAAAATTATTCTTACTTCAAGATAAATTAGAGTTATACATTTAATACACATATCTATAATATGTTAACGAAAGATATTTAAAGAACCTTGGGGAAATTTATATACGCTTTTGATGTCCTTATAATACCATTTGTCGTGTTTTTCTAAATAACCTGAAGCATTCAGGAATTTTCAACGCAGATATAATGACTTCACGAAGAACTGCATAGACACAAAAGAAGCGAATGGAAGGAAGCCTGTGCTATTTGTATCTTCTTTTATGATGTATTTAAAATAATACTTGCAATTTTCCATAAATAACTCGCACCTTTTGACAAGATTCCTTACATGCAAGTAAACTTCAAAACATTTATACTTGTTTCAAAAGCCAAATCAAAAACACGTTAAAGGTGTAATAAACGATTCAAGTTTATGATTCTCTTACTCTCCATAAAATCCCCCTTTTTAATTCTTAACCTTTAAGCCATACGTAAAAGGCTAATACTGCGATTATTGGTGGTAACTAATGAACTCAGTTCTTGGGAGTTTTAAAGATGCGTCCAGAAGTTAACTCTATGTACATATATATGTATACAATTGATGTTGATTACTTAATACTGTTGGAACAAGATCGCCTACAAAGAAAATGCATTATCACATTCATGTTACTTTTAAAAATTTTCTTCGCTTCTTTTAACAACTCGGCCATATTGCAAACGTATCAAAGAATAAATTTCTTCGAGTTATTTACGAGATCATTCAAAAACACTTTTATGTTCTACTATAATTACACTATTCATAGATAATCTGTGCAAATCTCGATGTGGCAATAAGTGGAGGCAAGGTAGGTAGTAATGGGTTCGCTTTATATGCCAACGATTTTATTGCAGCAATAAAGTTTTTTGAACTTGCAGAAATAATTAAAACTGACTGATCATAAAACGATCTTCGAGTGTAGCTGGAAATCTTAAATCTCCAAGGGAAACGAAGGAGTGATATGTGCGTTTTTTTATTTGTTCGCAGATTAGCTATGCAAGTAAACTAATTAGCAAAACATATTGACTTTTATGGGAAGTAATTAAAAAATGGGTCTGAGCTAACTAAGAATATCAGACGATTTTTGCGTATTTTCAGAGTGTTAGCCCCATCATTCTACAAAGACCACATACGAAGTTGAAATAATTACGACATATCAAGATCTTTTTAAATAAATTAGTTCGTCGATATGCGATGTTAATCATATATGCTAAGTCCAGAAATATAACCTTTTTAGTTGATGCCTGAGTATTTCAATATAAGAAACTGCACACTCGCGTGTGCTCACGAAATTTCTCACTGCACTCATCACTCAGCACTCATCAGTATCTTCTCGAACGCGGTCCATTTCTTTTGAATAAAATGTTTATTGTATTGATTTATAAGCCCATGCGCATTATAAGTTATAACTACACACTTCTTAAGAGGAGTTAGTACTCAGCAAAAGTTTCAATTTAGATACCAACGAACCCTTAGGTAATAAAATTTACTATACGTAGGTTTGTGTCCTGAAAGTAACAAATTTCAAATAAAATTAGCCTAGACCTAGAATAATTAAAGACATCTAGCGTAAAAGACAGCAACCCAACATGCGGCAATTTAAGACGGAAAATGAATATTTGCAGTTCAAATAAATTGAAAATTTTAGCGGGAATCAACTCTCCTAAATTTGTTTTGCACATAATTGTTAAATATACTATTTTGCTTTGTATTTCAAAAACTTTCAATGAAATATTGCAATTTCTCGTTGATGAAATATCGGGGGAAAAAGCAGGTACTATTAGAGTGAAATAATTGAAAGAAGCGTCACTAAAAATGAAACACTCGACGATATTTGCTAGATCTAGGCTATATCACAATCTAAAGCAATGAGAATACATGTTAACAGGAATTTGATTTAAAAAACTTCAACTTTTACCATTTTTTACAAGTTTCTGAGCTAATATCTCCATTTCAATATATTTTTGTTTTAAATTTTTGTCAACACTAGACTTCTTCGTTACCTTTAATTTAAGATATAGTAAATCATTATCCTACTACAAATAGTTAGCCAGAAATTGGGATTGAAAAATGTACGAAACTTGCATATCTTGGTACTGACTCCTCTTAAGAGAAACTCATGAATTTGCCGCCGTGTGTTATTCTAAATTTGGGAGTGCATACATCAATACTGAACAATGTTGATGTAATTTTGATGAAAGGTTTTTATAGAAACCAATTTTTAGCTTCTCTTCAGAGCTTGAAAAATTTTGCAGAATCATAATAACTTATAGTATTTCAGCAACATAATACATCAACTACCTAATTGCATTCGTAAATTTAAATTTGAATCATACGCTTTCTTATTTTGAATTAATCGTTATGCGTGTGCGTTAATAATAATGACAAAACTCACGCACGCGCACACAAGTTTTTGAGAACTGAACGCTCACATGAGTTATAAATTACTCATGAGTCTTTGTTGTGTGCACGTAAGTGTGCGCTTCCGTACTCTGACGAATGACCTACGAATACATAACCACTTTCATGTGGTAAAGGGACTTAGTAAATCCAATGATCTATGCCGAAGATCGAACCCTGTGGAAGAGCTTACGAAGATGGAATCTAAGGGAATCTTTCAACTTATGATGTGAATAACAACACGGAGAGTACATGGCTGCGGGAAGCCCTATCGCCAACGCCTTCTGTTTTCGACTAGACTAGCCATGGTAAACATGCTTCACATTAACGCCTGTCATCCTATCATAACCATGGCTTTGATGTCCAATAATAAAATTTTGATTTTTAATTATGAGGTAGTTCTCCCCTAAAAGGACAGTAGTGAGATGTTTCTTTACGAGTATCAATTGCCTCAACCGATTGCAACGGACGACGAGATGTAAACAGAGGCAGTAAGCAGTGACTCTTTCTCACCCTCGAAGCCAATTTGAAATCAGGCACTGGTCTCCCATCATTTGAATAATATTTAAATCAAACAAAGGCGCAAGCAGCTCTCCAGAGTCCCAAGAAAGCACTGCAGGCATTGGCAAGAGACCTACCAGCTCTTCTTAAATCCAATGGCCGCTTCACGAATTCCAAATTAAATAGTTCAGTCTTTTATTCACTTCAGACAACGGCAAACGTCAAATTGCCAAAAAATTTCCCTAAGGAACTGCCGGTAGTAGACAAAATAAATTGGGAGATTCTGCTGACAAAAATATACATATTGCTACGTGCAATAGAAAAAGGGACATCTACTGGAAATGGATACTTCGCATGAAATGACCAATTAAGTACGGACATAAACAACTTTCGGAAAATCGTGTTACAGAAAAGGAAAAGCAACATCTATAAAATACGGACATAAACACAGGTTTGGAGAATCCATGTTTCTAGAATGGAATGCTTTACGTGAAAGCTCTGGAAGATAATTTATAGTAACCTAAAGCAATGGGTCGCAAACTAGGGGTGGGGGGCTTCGAGTAGAAGATTTGAAAGTTGCAGAGTTTTTTTTATTTATTATTAATTAGATTTGGTGCAACAAGAATTACATCTTTTTGTTTTGTACCTAAAGCAACGGAACATATTAAAAATAAGAATTGGGAAAGCGGTCATTACAAAAGTCAGCCACAAAGAATATTTTAGTCAGGCGCTTTAGAAAAGCTTTGAAAATAGGAGGAACGAATCCTAAGACATTTATTTTCGAAGACATTTCGTAAGAACCTGAAGATGATGAAGAGCTTACGATGAACATGGAATAGCTTTTGAGTACTTCAATGATCAAAATGGAGCACTCAATAGCTCTGTAGGTGAAGAACACTTTTGAGGAACAAAAGAAATCTATGGAAAGCGGTTTTTACGAACAAAAGAATGCTCATGAGGAACAAAAGAATTCTCTGCAAGTATGTTTGAGAGCAAAAACGAATTCTCTGGAAGCCCATTGGAATGAACAAAAGAGTTCTTTGCATAATTGTCTAGAAACTTCTTTGGAGGAACAGAAAATATTTCTGAAAAACTCATTAGAGGAATAAAATTTGAAAATTAAGGGAATCAAGCAGTGTGCAAGATTCAACTGTGTGTTGAATCAAGATGTTGTTTATGAGTTGCAAAATTGTGTGTTGAATTGAGCTGGGGAGATTTTTAAAAGTCTACTTCAAGATCTGTGATTCAACAGTGTGTTAAATCAGATAGGCTTGAAGTGTGTGACTGGTTAAATAGCTTTGAATGACTAAGACTCAACAGTGTGTTGAATCTTGAAATATGGATGAACAATTCTAAATACTCTTCAATTTAGATTAGACTTTATTGAATTATGCTAGCTTAATTTATACAAAATAATTGGTTCAATTAAACTACCATACGCAATAATAATACAAATAAAAAAAATTATACAAGTAACAAATCAATTAACAAATTGGTGAGTGCATTGACTCATGGCACAATATTAAAAATTGTTTTGTTACTGTCGTCAGCGATTTTATTTACTCGACCGATAGAGGTGCAAAGTAAATGGGTCAATAGAAAATAAGAAAAATGCGCTGATTAGCATAAAGTAATTAAATTATGCTGCCATGAGTCAGTGAACTTCGAATAGAAATATTTTATAATGAATTTAATTTAATTTAATTCTGATGATTAGAATGATGCGGTTGTTCAGGGCTGAACAAGCAGGAAATAAGGAAAAGTACGGGAAGTACAAAAAAATGTCCAAAATATTACGGAGCAGCTTGACTACTTTAAAGCAGATTTGGAGAGGATAAAATATCGGAAACTTCGGCAGGAACGAATTGAAATATTTGGTGCAGGCAGAATGAAACCACCAATATTTGATGGACAAAATTAGTGGCATATTTTCAAGAGATAATTGGAGGCAGCTTGCGAAACAAATGGATGGAATGATGCAGAGAAAGCTACAGATCTGGTATAAGCACTTCAACCTGCGGCTGAGGTGTTACAAACTATACCAATTTAAAAGCAACGTGATTACATTTCAATAATACATGCGATAGAATTACGTTATGGAGATGAGCACATGCAGCATGTATATCAGTTACCCAACAGGACTCGAAAGCATGGCGAATCACTACAACAATTGCAGGCTCATGTAGAAAGGTTAGCTTATCTCTTATACTCGAGCGTAAATGCAGATTTCTTTAAAGAAGTGACAGCAGAGGTATATGTGAGTGCTATCGCAGATTAAAATTAACGACAAGCTAGCAGGAAAAAAATCAACATGAGAAGCACTAGCCTATGCATTAGCGTATGAATATGCCAGACAAGCTTCTCGGAGTGCAGTATGGGTGAGAGAAATTTCAGTGAAGGAATGTAGCAGAATGCAATCATCACATAGCATTCCTTTACGTGGTATTCTTCAATACTGGAATTGTGATAGACCGGGATAGCTTCAAAGGGACTGCAAAAATGCCACGAGAAGAGCGGATAGTGGAATGCCAAATACACGAAACGCCTACGAAGAGGATCAACATAAAACGAGAAGAATGCCAAAGTTGGCGAGCTGGGGAGCAAGCATGGACATGGAAAGTGTAAACACTAACCTTATGGCTTTGAGATTCAACACCGGAAAGGTCGTATCCACTGAAGTGCAGAAGCCTTATCACATCATTCATGCAAAAATGAATATAAACATTGCGTCCGGATGGAAGATAAAGAAACAACAGCTATTATACAGTTGGTAAATGTGGAACCATCGGAAGGTTGGGAAATCGAGAAACTGCAGACTGGACAACGAGAAGATGCGGACATAGCGCTGATTGTTGCTTGGAAGGATGACATGGAAAAACCATGCTTAAAAGCTACTGTGTTTAATGGAATTCTCTTCACGTTAAATGCGGTATATTAAAACGCAAGTGTCAAGAAACTAACCGCAAATCACTCCGAATGCAAATAGTCGTCGGATTTCTCCAAATTCCCGCGAAAACACTTTTGGAGGCTTAAAATGTAAATTGAGCCTCGAATTCTTTAATTTTCTTTATTAGCACTTCCTTTTACAATGGCGTCTTCTTGGTGATTCACGAAATACTACTTTTTGCCAGAGGCGCTAGCCGTCTTTACCTCACAGTACAAAATACATTTGCCGTTATCACCTCATAGGGTGCACTTAAAAATATATTAAACATTTCCCGGCCACCTTGAAATGTTTACATTCAAATTAGCTCGGCATAACACGTATCACAAAATAATGACTAATATCTTCTATCTAATATTAGATATAGATATTCTTAAGAACATAAGAACATTTTCAAATGTTTGTTTTAACTCCAATTGTACTTGGTTACTTCCAAAGTAAATTGCATTTCTTAATTATATAGGGGGTCTAGTTCGGAAGCAGAAGTAGTTAGCTGTTGTGCTGAGCAAGTGCCTATACTACCTCCTCGTGGTGACCCCTGGTAAACCAGCGTAGGCTGGGCTAAAAGTATAGATGTCTGGCATATAGGAGTAGCAGTAGGATGGACGAAATGAAGGCAAGGGTTATATGCCACCAAACTGGACTCTGATCCTATCGAAGCAACTGCCAGAGGTGTGCCCAATCCATTTGCTTAGCGGTAGTAAATTGGACCCCAAGGTGGAACAGCTTACGCCGAGGGTAGCGTGGCTAAGGGGGAGCTTAGTCGTTAGTATGCGAACTCCAGATAATAGGCGACCTCCGCTTTTAATTTAGTCTTCACACGGTAATGCGGATCTATGCCGTGGCTGATAGTAATTCTCCGCAAGTCGTGGGAACTCTAACTTCGCCAAAGAAGGTCAAGGAGAAGAAAACTGGAACTGTTGCCAAGGAACGTTAACTTCTGTCCGCTGACCAACAGCAATCTGCTGAAGGTCAACGCCATCAGGCATCCGACACTGATAAATTAACCAGTGTGGTTGGCTATATGGAAGCGGTTAGCTAGAGCGAAAGAGAAGAAGCAGAACTCATTCGAACTCCAATCAAAAAGGCAAAAAAATGGAGGGTGGCATAATGGACCACAAGAAACCTCAGAAGAAGAATACCCCGAGACTTCAAAGGAAGAAACGCTGCGAGAGAGCGAGGTTTCTTCTCGAAAAATTAGAAAGGTGAGACAAAGAGTTCTGGACAAAGAGGGACAGGGGTATGGTGGAATGAGCGTGAAATATCTTAGCACAAGACCGGCATCATTTTCCTTTTGTTCGAACAATGGCTTCCGATCGACCTATGCAAAAAATGAGGAAAGCAAGGGCAGTCTTTTGCACTAGCAAAAGGATAAGATCAAGGCACGAGGAACTGAAGGAAGCAAAAAAGCTAGGTTTGCCGACGTTCATCGGTCTGCTGTAACGTCTCCTAGCAAACCTGCGGTGTCTTCTACTAGCCGGGCAGTACTTTCAAACAGCTACATTGGAGCTCGTGGAGAATACAGTTGGAGAGGAATGGTCGCAAAGGGCAGAAGAAAGCCACCTTCAATGAACCTTTCACTTCCGGGACGTAGTAGATCGGAAGCGGCTGCGAAGCGTCCGTGATGAATATGGTTTGGGGTCCTCTGAGTGTTGCAGTGATTGACACGGGCAACAGTAATAGGAAGATCTCCGGGGACCGCTGGTTGCTGGTTGAAAGAGGGCTCATAACGATTTTGATGGAGTACTTACCGTCCAAACCAGCAGGCCCAATACCAGAGTATGACGCCTCGGGATGGTTCAGAGGAATGAAGGTCATCAACTATACGGACCAATACTCACTGGACTTCCTGAAGGCGAGTGTAGCCAAAGTGCGGGAAGGTGTGGAGTAATTCATGACTTCAAGTGATACGAGATACGAGAAAGCCCGAGGGCTAGGGTGTGGATACCGGAACTGGTTCCTCCACCCCAGGCACTGCTACAGGTCCTTGCTACACAGAATCCGTAGATCCCGTGCAGGGATTGGAAGGTTCCCAAGATGGAGGAGCTGAAACCAACCGGTAGAAGCGTTATTCTCCAGCATACGAAGGAATCCCTACCACAGCTAGAGGCGGCCAACTTCAGGCTTCACTGTGGTTTTAACGCGATTGTACCCAATGCGTACCGCGAACTTCCAAAGAAGCACCAAGGCAACAAAGAGCTGATGAAGTTAGAGGAGTATCACACGTAGGAACAATCGAGTTCCTACAAAATTATGGATTCGTTCGATAAGGACATAGTCGGCCATCCTGTTAGTGGAGGAGAGCGTTGAAGTTGCCTTAATCCAGGAACCTTGGGTCAGAAATGACGCCACATAGGGATTAAGGAAAAAACACTGCACCCTTTCTTATAAAAAGGACCCAGATAAGTCCAGGTCTTATATTGTAGCGAAAAAAGAAATAAATTTATGTTTGATGTCTAACTAGAGCTCAAGTGAAAGCGTAAAAATGTTGACTTCTGCATATATGTGGCCTAATAATCCCACCACATCACCAGCAATAGATGTGCGCAGTCTCGTGAAGTAAACTGAGACGAACAAGTTCAACTTTCTCTTAGGATGCGACACCAACGCCCACCACACGATATGCGGTACCACCGGCGTCAATGAGCGCGGTGAGTCCTTATTTGATTTCATTGTGGAGTCCAATTTAAATAATTGTAATAGCGGTAATAATCCCACCTTTATCACAGTTAACAGAGAGGAGGTATTGGACGTATGATTCATTAGTGAAACAAGCGATCTAACGGTGGTAAATTGGAGAGTTTCCAGCAAAAGAACATTTTCGGACCACTGCTGGATTATCTTTTAATTAAACCACTCACACGATCCTCCTAAACTGTTCAGAAACCCAGCTAAAACAAACTGGAATAAATTTAGTAGTATAGTAGAGGGGAAATTAAAAGCTCCTGAATATCAGATATTACCTTGTTCGTTATCCGTAGAAAATGTGGTCAGGAATATAAATGACGCCTTAAATATCGCCTTTGTTAAAGGCTGCCCCTACGTAAATCTTCAAGGAAGTCCCACCCACCATGGTAGATGGGGGACTTAAGTGTCCAAAGGAAGAGCGCACGGACCTTTTCTACAAAGTGAAAGCGCGCAGAAGTCAGGAAGACTGGGTGCAATATAACGCAGGTGGCAGAGAATACAAACGCACAATAAAATACGCTAAGTTCTCTTCATGGAGGAGCTACTGTTAATCCATACAGAACACAAGTGAATCCGCCGGACTTAGGAGGTTTTAAACAAAGACCCAGTGTTCCCTCCTTCTTGTAAAGGGAGGACGGCATTTGGACCGAGACTGGAGAAAAAACCTTAGGGCAGCTCATGAGTACCTACTTTCCCGGCCACATCTGTAACAAAAACGAGTACCATAATACTCCACACTTATAGGCTATACGGGACATATTCACCAAAGAGAAAATGAAGTGGGCAATTCAATCGTTTGCTCTTTATAAATCACAAGGAATCGATGGTTCATTCCTATCATGCTGCAGAGAAAGTGCAAGAAATTGTAATTCCAGTGCCGATGGTGATCTATAAAAGCAGCCTACTTTAGTCCTATGTCCCATGCATCTGGAAGCAAACCAGAGTGGTCTTCATTCCTAAGGCAGGTCGTAGCGGGCACGTGACTACTGAGGACTTAAGACCCATCAACCTTACTTCGTTTCTCCTGAAGACTTTTGAGAGGTTGTTAGAAGCATTCATTTATAGCCTGGTTAAGTGAAGTGGGATTTCTAGATCACAGCACACATATCTGAAAGGTAAATCAGTTGATACTGCGTTACATGATATCTTAGGAAGCATTGAAAAATCAAACGAGAAAAAAGAATACGCTGTAGGTTCATTTCTTGATATCGAAGCAGCACTTAATAATGTTAATTGAGAGGCTATGTTTGATGCCCTGACTGGTCTAGGAGTTGAATCCTATATATGAAGACGGATTAACTCAATGCTGCGCCTAATAAACGCAGAACTTGGTAACAATTAGGTTGGCAGGAGGGTCTTTAGAGGTATATCACAAGGAGGAATATTTCCACCTCCACTGTGGTTATTGGTGGTTAATGGTATCATAAGCTCTTTATAAGAGGGTGTAAAAAATCCGTAGCATATGCTGATGATTTAGTCATCCTAGTCTCGGGGAAATTTCTACGGACGATCAGTGAACTAATTCAAAGATCATTGCAAAGGCTTCTTAGCTGGGCTATAAGCTGCGGTGGAAGGCTTAACCCCACAAAGACCGAATTAGATCTTTTTACATGAAGGAGAGTTATTTCGACTTTCACACCCCAAAACTGGGTAATATTACTCTTGATTTAAAACGGAAGTCAAATACCTAGGAGTGATACTAGACCCCAAATTAAATTGGAGCATAACTGTGAATGCGCACGTCAAGAAGGTGGTCATTGCGATGTATACCAGCAAGAAAACTTTTGTCAAGAGATGGGGATTACACCCTCGTATATACACTACAATCATAAAACCTATTTATGGTGTTCTAGTGTAGTGGAATGCTCTTGAGAAAGCGACGCACTTGCTCTTCGAACAACACCAACGGCAGCAATGGAGAGTATGCTTCGGCTCATGGTCCTCGACATCCATTGGAAATGTATAGCTGCATAGAGTGCACTAAGACTTAAGGAGTCGGGCTGCTAGGTAAAAGCAGACATTGGTCACAGCAGTATACTGAGGATTTATCCTAAAGACTGTGTATGGGGAGCTACGGATTACATTGTTCCCAGACTAGACTTTGAGAAAGCGTACTAAACTAGCATTCCTAGCAGAGAGGAATGGGATGGTAATCGCATGACAATTTACTGTGATAGATGTGTCTGTACCAACGGTTCCAAAATGGATGTGAGAGAGGTTGCCGTTGTATACTCAACACTCTCTCAAATACATTAATCGTTCCGCCCACTGGACCACTGAAGTGTATTCCAGACGGAGGTCCTGGCCATTTGCAAAGCAGCAAGCCTGTTGCGTAAAAGTTGTGATGTACCTAGTGATCGAGTTATAAGGATTTATATTGACAGCCAAACGACAATCAAAGCTTTGGACTCGAACACCATTACATCACGCTTAGTGTAACGGTGTCGCTTTGAGTTCGTAAAACTGGGTACTACCCTCAGAGTTATTCTCTGCTGGGTGCCTGGTCGCAGTGACATACCTGGAAACAAGGCAGTGGGTGCCTTGGCCAGGAAGGGTGCCGATATGAATATATGTCTAGCAGAGGAATACGTAGGTCAGCCCCCAGAATCAGTGTAAAGGATTCTAGATGTACTGGGAAGCTGGCAAACCTCATGTGTGACTTCAAGGCAACTCTGGCCCAAGATTTCTCCTATGAAAACTGAATCTCAGCTGAAGAGGAACCGTAATGATGTGCGTAATCTAACCATAGTTATTACGGGACACTGCCTATTTGCAAGACATGTAGAGCATATGCAAGTTCCATGCAATGACTTCTCCAGAAGCTGTATGCACGAGGAAGAGGTTAAGAGCGTTAGCTGTGTGAATGCCATAACCTTGCTAAGCGTAGGAGGAATACGCTTGGTAGCTACTTTTTCTGCAAACTGGGGGAATTAACAGATGTTATATTGTTACGTGTGTATATAACTATATCTTCTCCTATCTAATTATCCTTTAATTTGCAGGTACTCCAAATAAATATAAATTTAGGTTCTTTTTAATCACATTTATTGTCTCACAAAATCTTTGTATTTATTACAAAACGTTTCGATTTTTTCTTTATTCGATACTTATTATTACACTATGTTTCAATTTTTTTGTTATACTTTCCGGAAAGGAAGCTCACCGGGACCACATCAGCAAAAACCTCAAACCCAGTCCTATATTTTCGATTTTCCCCACCGTTCGCGTGGCCGCCCAGCAATTCCACCTTTTTCTTTCGTGGAGACTTTTTCTTTACAAATCTTTAGTTATATCACCCACCTTCTTCCTTTTTCTCTAAACTCCAGTTTTCTTATTACTATCTATCAATTTTTTTTCTTTTTCTTTACTTTATTGTTTACTTCTTCTAAACCACCGAAATACAACTTAACCCGAGTTGACCGTATAGAAATTCAAAATCAACTCTATCTTAACCATCTTCAGCGGCGATCAAGAGCCGTTATTCAGGGTAGAAAATGCTTAATTTGCATTTTAACCCTTCAAAAATTTCATCGTTCGTTCTCGGCTTGTCTTAACTTCTCCAGAATATTTTTGGATGGACTATGACTTAGATAAAATGTAATTTTACACCTATGTCAACATCAGCCACCGTCTTGGCATTTATACTCGCGGCAGCATTCATTGTTGCTTGTATACATACAATGTATTTATCCGGCGCGAAAGCCTTTTCTTGTAATATGTATGTACGTATGTACATATACTGCATTTTTCCTAACAAATCTTATTGACGGTAAGATTTTTCGTTTGGAATTATTTTTCTTTTAATTTGTCGTTGGAGTTTTTTGCGACAAAATGACTGGGAAAAAAGTTGAAGCTTTGTTTTTCCGAAGTCGCTTTGTCGGAATTAATGGCTTATCAGGAAGAATGCAACAAAATTGGCATGCCTATATGGTTTGTATATACAAAATTCCTTCCTCCTGAAAAAAATGGGATTATTCTTTAGAGAGGAATAATCCTCTTCATATGTTGGATTACACTTTTGTCTAGTGAATCAGATTTCTTCTTTAATCGCATTCGGGCTGATTGGCAGCAAAGTGCCAAGGTATGGTCACTAATTTAGGTGAGACCGATCGGTCAGCTCCTCACTCGATATGTTGTTCGCGGAGATTATAGACTATGAGCCTTTTCGCAACCCGTCTGGGATTTGGACCCTTATTTATGGGACCTACGTCGTACATGTGACACCAGTGTGGCGGGGCCCCATCCACCTAGTGTTGAAGCGGACTGGCAGGGGGATATGGGGAGGAGACGCCACCGTGGATTATTTTGAACAGACGCGGCTCTACCTGTACCCCTACCGGGTTCAATCGTGGAGTTTGGCCGGTTAGTTTTTTTTTGTATGTCCTTTAGGATGTTTGTTTTACCTCTCCCCTTTCTGTTTTTATAGGTGGCGCCCTCGTTGTAAGTGGGAAGCGTGGGATATGTGCATTCTGTCATCCACTTTTCAGTTCTCTACTAACAGACATCATTCGGGCTTTTATGGAAACTTCGCCCCCTCCTGCCTATGTCCCTTCCGACGAGGACAAGGTTCCAGCTTCTGGTTTCGCAGCCTGGCTCACCCCACAGCTAGCTGACAAAAAAAAAAACGTTTTGCTCTAACTTTATTTTCTGTTATATCTGTCAAGTCTCTTTTTTTCTTCCATTTAATAATAAAAAAATTATAAAATAAAATAATAAAAAAAATAATAAAATAAAATAATACAAAAAATTAATTAAAAATAAGATAAAAATCTAGTTAGTGATTCTACCTTTTCCCATTTTTTTTATTGTTGTTCTATTTGGAGGTGTTCTTTGAAGGGAATTTTCATGATTTAGGTGAAGAAACAGGCTTCATCTTTGGGAGCTCACGATGGTGAGCCAAGGACAAATAGAACGTTGTATCTCACGTACTACAAGAAAGGCATGAACCTTATTGGCTCCATTCTCAAGTGGAACTATGGCTTAGGTTGTTTGTTTTTTTTACAAGCTGTGGTTTTCTTTTCATCTTATCTGAATATTGTCTTCACTACTTAGAGACTATTTATTATAGTTTTAGTTTTTGTTAACATTTAATATATTATGCTAGGTTTGTACTGTTAGTACACTATTTGTTGATTCTTTTAAAAACTAGTTTCATGCACTATTTTTGTTTCCTTGTTTTTTTAATTTATGCTATGCCTAATGTATATCGCAACCTTTTACGTATACTACCCATTACTTTATTTAATTATTATTTCTATTATTATTATTCTTATTATTTCTAGTCTATTGTTTTTCATATAGCCCAGTTACTTATGTTATTTATGTTTAGTTCTAATACCTATTGTTTCATTAATTGGGTGTTTGATCACTAATTCCATTTGTATTTAATTATAATATATTTTTCGACTTTTTGTCTACTATACTTTTTATACCCTAGATGAAATCTAAAGGACACAGTATATTCATACAGTAGAACAGCTCTGTCAAAACTGTCGCATGAATAGGATGCTTCTATAATGTGACTATACTTTATCTTTCAACATATTTAACTAACAAACTAGTCAATTTTAAATACAAAGATTCCTATGTAAATATAAAGTTGAAAAAAGAGAATTTACACCATGCACAAACTTGTACTAGAGGAAAGGAGCAAAATGACAAGCAAAAGGACTAGTAACAATTTGTTCCACTTCCCATGCCATTCGGCTTGGTAGAACTGTCACACACATTATCACAGCCATTTCGTCTATTACATTGTCCATGGCATCTCTATGAACGAACACCACTTTACGGTCAAACAGCTGTCTAGTTCATGGAACAATACATTTGTAAGTAGATTGTGCAACTAGCTACCATTCGCCCATTTACTTCCGTATCATACTTAGTAGTTCCCTCTTATGGGATAAATTTTGAGTTTTTTTTTGTAATTAAAATTCTAAAATTCACTTTTCAGTAGTTGGTTGTAAGCTAACAGTAGAACATACTGTGTAAACGATATACTAAGTTTGTCATTCCGTTTGAAACACCTCGAAATAATGATGGTAGAGTAAAATGGATTGGACAGCCACGAATAATATTAAAAGTTTTTTTGAACCGTTCTAGAAATATAGGCGAAAAACCACGTCAGATCATACGAAATTTTATACGAGCATTCATCTAGGATATCATAAGAATTGGTCTTTAAGACTAATTCTAGGTTTTTTACTTGTCATTTATATATTTTATTTGCTAAAGCTTGCTTCCGTTTGCATTTATTTATTTTTAGTACATTTTTGTTTTAATTTTGACTTTAAGGTATGCATCTACTTATTATTTAAATGTTTATTTAGGCGTCCTGTCTGTTATGCATGTTTTTTACATTTTCTTTCACTAAGTTAGCCTTTTTTATATTTGTACATGTTTTACCAGGTCGACTTTCTATTTACATATTTTAAGTTATTCAGTGGCCCATGTTGACAGTTCGGTACCTCATCTTTAAACTATTTGAACCGATTTGGTTCTAGGAAGCGATCAATCTCGCTATAATGTGGGTGGGGCAGCGTGAGGTCGCTCTTCTATAGGAATTCCCTTTAATAAAAATTCGGGGTTATCTTTTAATTGATTTGACCGCTGTTTTATTTTTATGACAACAGGGTGGAGATATCTTACTGCAACGATAATTATTATGGCCAAAACATATAGACTCCACAATGATAGCGAAGTTGTCGACAGGATGTGTAAGTGTCTACTGGATACATTTTCCTGATATTTGGTAAATTTGTTTTCGTTTTCCTCCTATGAATCGGTTTGTAGTAAATCTTTATTTTGAGATGCTGCTAAAATCTCGGCCAGGCTCATGGTGAGTAGAGAATGTTTTAGCTCGGAAAAATGGTTTGGCTGAATAATGGAGGTTTATTTTCATCCTCATACTTAAGCATCTTTTCGCCTATGTGCACTTGACATGGCTGGGCTATATCGATTATCCCTTGCCGTTCTAATCTTGAGGTCGCAGAGTGATCTAAGCATGTTATATGCGGCACCGTTGAGGTGACAGACGAAAATAGTCATGCATTTGGCTTGTGTAGATTTCTCAACACTTCCTTTCGGGGAATTTGTACTCTACAGCTGTATGTGGACACTTTATTTAGAGGGTTAAATAGTAGTTTAATAACATATTCATTTGATGTTGCTGCCTTGATTTTTAATAAGAGGAATTCCTGTGTTTGAGCGCTATTTGCCACATAAGAATATCCAGGGTCTGGAATTAATGAGTAATTTGCTGACCTGGGTACAAGGAGGCATCAAATTTGTTGTAGGCTCATTTTTGGTGCATCGGAAATTGGGAAAGTTATTCTTACCACCAATTTATTCTGCATGAGGCGTGATTGAGCTCTTGCTGTTTGGTACAGGACAGACGGACAATTCTGGTCATTTGGACAATTCGAGGTTGTCTATCGAAATATTTTTAGCAGGTTTTGTTGAGAAACGAGGAGCGGGTGAATATAGTTTTTTCGGCTAGCCATTATGATGTCCAGAAGGGTTTATTGTCGGTATTCGACCTCTATTATTTGGAGAAGCAGGCTCGATAGGATTTCCTGTCGCAGTTGCCTTCTTGTTAGAACCTCGGTCATAATATGCAGATCGTTAATCTGGTGTGATATTTTTTGTTGACGATCCACTAGCATAGCCAATGGTTTTTGAATCTGTTCCAAAGTAGTTTTACCGACACTGATTTGTTGTTTCTCTAACTTAGCTAGGGCTTGCGTATTTGATTCAATTTCATGCAATGTGCTGTATATCTCCTTTTCGTTGTTATTGTCCATTGTGCCAAATCAGTAGCGCATGACACTGCCTATACCATCGAACAGTAACCTAGTCTTGCGTTTTCCTGGTACTAATTCCTTAATGGTTTTGTCCGCGTTTAGATATTGTCTATTATCGTGTATATGTGTTGTTGTTGTATGTTACACAGGTCTCCTTTCTCCGTAATATTTATGCAGAGTTTATGCACTATGTACTCTGCATGTTCTGCTAGACTGATTTGTGTAATTAGCTCATCCAAATCTATTTCCGGGAGAGCGTTCTAGTTGTTATGATATACCATGAGGCTTCGTAGAACCTCAAAAAACATACGTGAACTTTAGATGCATTATAGCATAGGGCTTCTCGGCGATTTCTCCTGTCGTGTATAGATGAGTAAGGCTAGTATAATGATTTGTAGGGCCATTTCTGTGGACAAGTCGGAGGAAGAAAATAATCCTTTTAGTACGTTTTACTTACTACGTGCCTTTTTAAACTGGGTAGTGGAGTGGTATTGAAATGGGGTTTAAGGGAGGCAAACAAAATAGGAAGATAAGTCAACTTGGCTCGTATGCAACATATATAGTACATATATGTTATTCAAAATATGGTTTTAGGTGGTTATTATGTACCGTTACTATTCGCTTACCAATTTTGGTTGTGGTATTACTTGATAAGGTCCTACCCAGATTTGAGAAAGCTTATGTTTGATTAACAAATATAAAAATCGGCAGCCCTATTGTTAGTTCAAAAAATTTCAATGATAAGTTCTAGAAATTTGCTACTACAAAAAAGGGACTCTTATTATTAATATCAAATGTGTGGAATTTGCAAGAAGCTACTAATTAACACACTGCGGATGAGCATCTTAATTAACTTGATTATCGTGGGTTTTAGAAATTTAATTATGCATCGCCATGCGCAAACCAGCCACAAAATTGAAACAGGAAAAAAATATTTGCAGAAATTACAAATAAAAAATACGTAGCTGTAGCTCTAGGATCCGTACAATTCCCGCTTTTCTTGTCTTCTTCCCGTTTTTTTACTTTACTTTTAATTAACTTTCCTCTTTTACTTAACAACTTTTGCTATCGGAACCTCTCCACTCTTACCAAGCAACTCCAGAAACTTCTACATAAGTGTCGGGTCGACGGTCGTTTTTTATGGTTACTCACACAGCGTAAATATGCCCGTGGTATGTTACTGGGAAATCCTGTTAGCAAATATAAATTGTCCGTGAGAAATCCCCTCCCGTTCCAGTTAACATTTTAGGACATCCATAGGAGTGACGAATGTCCGGGAAAAGTTAATGCATTTAATAATGTAAAATACCCGTTGCAAGCGTATGTAGGACATCTTACGGGTCTCCTAGTTTGTTGACAGGATGTACTGGGGAATATCTGAGGATATTGTTTGAGATTTTCTGGGATTATAGAATTTATTTTTGATAGGTAGGCATTTTTACAAAAAAGAAAAAAAATAATGGCTGGAAAGTATATGTCAGAGTTGTATGCACTTGCAAAAAACGTAAATCCAATTTTATTAGCACAGGCAAATTGAATTCCTATGACAAAATTACTAAAAAATCACGTTCTGAAATGTACAACTAACAAACTTTGCCAAAACAAGAAGTAATTGCAGAAGCGAGTAGAATTCTAATATAGCTTCTATGTAGCTAGCTTAAACAACGCAGTTCTCATATGGCTTCTTCAACCACGCAGTTCTCATACGGCTTCTTCCAAAATATATGTTGTTGTTCTGTTTTTGTTCTCCAAAAACGACACAAGGAAGCATACCAAGCAACAAATTAGTGCCTTCACCGAGAACCCAGTGAACCACGAGAATCAGAGAACATTAATTCTGGAAGCTTAAAAACGATTTTCCCTTGTTTGTCCCAAAATTGTCCTGTACATCCCGTATGTATTTGTCTGTAAAATACTGAGAATATACCCATATAGAGTAGTTGTGGGATAACCAAGGGAATAACTTATGGGAAATTTCTAATAACATACAGATCCTAAGTACATTCTGAATGCTTCCTGTTTATACCGGGAAAAATATGGGATCTGTGGGACAAGACTGAGATGTCCCTGGGTAATTTTGTGCTGTATGGGTAGCCGCCTCTATGATTCTAGCCAGTTCCGAAAAGTATAATTAGACTGGATCGCATTTAGATCGTTTTTAAGCTCGTTTTATCGATTGGTCTAATTTGTTTTGCACTTAGGTCGGCTTAAATTATTTTTATTGAAAACGTCAATCGATTTATTTTTAATTACCTTAATAATCTTGTAATCTAATTTTACCTCCTCCGCAATTTTAATAATTTGTTATTTAGTTTTACCTCCTTTGCAATTTTAATATGTTATTTTTTAGTTTTACCTCGGGAAGTCTTATTGGGATGAAACCTGAACGAACTAATTGTTGCAAGGAAAGTCTAGGGTCCTGTGGCTGAGTTGCTCACTAGCAGTATTTCGAGAAAATCAAATTGATCGTAAAAAATGTTGATGCTCGCACAGGGCTTAGGAGATAATTACAATGGGGCGGTGATTTCCTCTTACATTCTACCTTAATAATAAGAATGCTCGCAGCAACAATGATGAAAATGATGGATAAGAGTATAGCGAAACAGTAGTGCGATCATAACGCTCCACAATTTAGGACATTTGAAAGGCAATAATAGCGTGCGGGATCTGTAGATAACTAGTCGTACACAACTGAGAGAACTCAGACAAAAGTTCTCAAACATATTTCCTCTGAAATAAAATTTGCCCACAGTATCAACAGTTTAAAATTAAGGACACATCAAAAATTCACTTGTACCACGTTAATCTATTTTCATGTAGAACTGTAACTAGGTTTCACATACACTGTAAAAACTGCACAAATTGTTGTCACAAAGCTTACTTATTTGTCCCTAAAATGCAGGGAATACTCCCTAAAATTTAGAGAGTATTCCCTAAAATTTACAAGAATATTCCCTACATTTTGAGGAATATTCCCTAGATTATAGGGAATATTCCCTACATTTTAGGGAATGTTCCCTATATTTTAGGGAAAATACCTAAGCTTTGTGGCAAAAATTGTGCAAATTTTTTACTATGTACCTTCTTGAGCGAAAGAAGTAAAGGATTAACAGGATTAACTATGAAGAGTGATTCGCTTGGGACGTAAAGTCCCTACTGTCAGCATGAGCTGACAGATCACTCGACGGGCAGCTTTGTCTGCAGGGCGGCACGCTAGTTCGCCCCAGCTATTGGCGGAGAGTGTGGGAGGGCTCCACAAAAACCTGGCGCTGCCGTCAGCCATAATCAAAAAAAATTTTCGTGCTTATCACACCAAAGCCGGCACACATTCGCTCCTGAAGGGACCCTTACGTCACTTACCTGTATCCCATCGAAGGCGCAGATGGTCTGCCTTCTTTGCCTGCCCCATCCTCCCATCTGACTCTGAGGGGCATAATTCTTCAGAGTCCCTAATTGACCTGGAAAGAGAGACTAGGCGGACCTAGACGACCTTCATACGAGAGGGCTACAGGAAAGTAAGAGGAGAAATTAAAACTCTTAACGGTTCATGATCACGTTATAATTACTGATAGGTAATGCTTCATTATGGAAAATACATGTTATGAATTCAAACATATGACATGTAGGAAAAAGGTATTGAACAATGATTTCCACTGATTCTACATCCTGAGAAAAGTATAATAAAATGTCTTATTCTAGGCAGTTTCTTATTTCTCCGTTTTTCCGCTCAAACATAAATGCAACACATTGAGAATCTTTCTTAAGGCAATGAAATTCTTGGGCGAAACTCACTCGTTCTGAGATATACGTACATATATATATATAAATATTGTAAACTTTTGCGAATTTTAGGTATAGCAATATTTAAACTACTTTGTATAATAAAAAATATACACTTCGTATCAAAAATCTAAACATTAATTTTTTTAAATTTAGAAATTCCTAGCAGTACACCATATAGCTAAATCACTTTTTGAGGATTTCCAGAAATGATCTATTTATGTAGTAACAAACTATTCGTCTAATCTGTGCATATGTATGTGAAGTATGGATAAAAATATAATATGTGTACATATGTAAGAGTGGTTTGATAAAAAATAGAAAATAGAAAACTTGAGCCGTATATGTATATATATCTAGTATTAAATCAAGAGTACCATTATTTCAAGGTACATACATGTAAATATATCAAAAACTTAAGCCAAATAAATATATATATATATAGTATTAAATCGAAGTTATATATAGCTACATGAATATCAATAAAAAAGAAGTCCTACATGTGTAAGTTGCTACAGAAGCCGAAGTATGCGTATACCAAAAGAAAATGTGTAATATATCAATAATACTCACGGTGAAAATTCCACGGCATGATG
This sequence comes from Dioctria rufipes, assembly GCA_963924295.1. NCBI lineage: Eukaryota > Metazoa > Arthropoda > Insecta > Diptera > Asilidae > Dioctria > Dioctria rufipes. The sequence goes on from OZ002741.1 coordinate 115,649,311, forward strand.
AAGCGCTTCAGCATCCGCCATCTAGTTAAAAGAATTAAATTGGAATTTAATGCTTCGACTTGCTGCCTGTAGGCTCTATCACAAAAGTAATTTTTGTTGAGTTAAAATATATTGCCCAGCGGCACTTGTCTCTACACATATATAAATTCATTCCATTGTGGACGACTGCATCTATGTTGTGCAACTGAAGGATTATAATCTGGCGGTGAAGGAATATCAGCATTTTTCCCTGTAGTAAAATCTATTGACCATTTACACTTTGTGTGCTGGATTTTGTTGACATTTTGGAACACAAGTCCAAAGAAAACGATTGTTGGAATTTTGACAATTGCTAATCCATATTGCTGCGTGTTCACAAAACTCTTCGTTTCTATTAAATCTCTTAGAATGAGACCGGGCAACTGAATCCGTATGAGCTTTCCCCCATGTAGTTTTTCGGCATTGTCGGGATGAATTTGGACGATCCTGATTTCTTCAATTGCAGGTTTTAAAAAGCAGTCGTATATGATCTTGAATATCCACCAAGGCTCCTGTTCAACCGTTCAATTATACTACCACGATTTCAAGCGAAACTTAGTGAAAGTTTATCGATCTTGTCAGATTAATTTTATGCTGTCCTTCACCACTTGGAAATTCCTTTTTTTGGCAGGATGTCTTCGCAGATTTTCGATGATCAAAAAGTTTCTCCTGGATGTCTTTCACACACGTACTTGTTCGAGCAATATGACAGGAAAAGTGGTCTTCTTCTTCCTTGTTATCACCAGCCTGTCATTTGCAGCTTGAGGAAATGCATTTCTTTCGGTCGGGGTGCGTTCATTTTTTTATGCGTGACGCAGCCGGCCTACACGCTTCAGTAATTCTTGTAGCATATTGCTATATGCAATACGCTACGACCATAACATAACCTTGAGTTGTCTTGCAGCTATTGGGAAGAATAATTATGAGAGCAAATAAGATATATTATTTAGCTCATATTATATTTCTTATAACATTTATGTATGACTGTACAGCTGAAAAATTAAATAGATCGCCAACTATTGCTATCATATTCACTTTACTTTACGGCAAACTAAGTCAGACTGACTTACTTCAAATAAATTAAATCCGGATACCCAAATAATCGGATATCCCCAATGAGGTAAGAACTAAAGGAGATGCAAATGAGAAAATACCGCGTACCCAATTCTAACACAATGACACTGATATTGTTTGTACATAAGCTCCGTCAAATTTGTACACCTGTACACAATTGTACAACCTTTGCGCAATTTTAATCGCTTTTATTTTCATATACTCAAAAGTATTTACTGAATTTGCAAACGTGAACGTAAAAAAGTTAATAATTGAGAAGAAAAGTTCAGTGGTAAAAATTTTGTGAGTAATATTTGCTTCGTGGCCCCTACTGTTATTTCACGGGTTTTCCTGCGTCAACGCCCCAAGCCCAAAACCATCCAAACCTAAGTATGGATTTGACAGCGAAGACCAAAAATGGCGGAGTGAAACATACACTAATGCAGGGCAATTTTGGGTACGCTCATGTACACGGATCGTACATATGGTTGCATATCCTTTAGTTATTACCTCGTTGGATATCCCAAGAATTGAATATCTCAAGAAACAAATATCCGAAAACAAACAACAACAAACAAATATCTACCAGAAAAATCGAGTGCCAGAAGGATTTGGTCTACGAATTGAAAAGTCATATGAAAGCAATTTTAATTTCAGATCTAAACCATCATCTGGATTATTGATGTTATAGAATGCAATGGGGGTTCCGCATCCGATAAGAAAGGAGAAGAGAGAAAGAAAGAGGAGACAGAGAGGGAGAGAGAGACTATGAAATCAAATTTTAAATAATATGTAACCATTCGTTCTAGTATATTTTTAATATTATTAAAACTATTTATTTTGTTACACATTTAGCAAAACCATTTGTAAACAAATCTCAACTATGCTCCTAACAGCTTGAACCTTTGCATTTAGTGGTAATGTATTCATTTCTCTGCAATAAGGAATGACGAAAATGACAGAGCGTAATGATTTTTTAATGTGCTACAAGTGTTCATTCATTACTCTGTTGTACTGAAATTAAATCCATGATATCCTTCAATCAGTCAACCCCTTTACGGCGGTCAAATATAACAAAGAGACAAATAACCCTGATTTTCCTGGAAACTAATTCAAGGTCGTTGGGGTAAATTGCTTAGTTTTTTATTGATTGTCGTAGCTGGCGGCGGAAAAGAAGACTGTGAAGTTCAGGGCTGCCAAGGTGAAAAGCATATAAGAAGAAACCATGCATACTTGATGGAAGAAATTTGTTGAATCGGAGTATTGGAGTTTTTGAAGTATTGATGATCGATTTGGCTTCTCCCACGAAGGTACAACAGTAAGGTAGAATGATTTAAAATCATATACACGAATTGGTATCTCTCACGTCGAGATAACTATGCCTTAGTGACATACAAATTGTTATTTTTGACTCTGTGGGTACTGCACTAGGGTATAAATGGCAATGAGTTCATTATACAAAGCAGTTAAGTGCTCATGATAGTCAGAATAATAAAATCTTAGACATAGTCCCAATGACACGGGACGAAAAACGAAGGTTGATGAAGGTTGATAAATGTTGGAAAACGAGTATGTATGTTAGTAGCGCTTATATACCTAGTATTCATTACTGGTGTTAATCTCTAGCCTCTCCAGTCTTGAATCGGGTATATCTTAGAATTCGCATGGTCCCCGCTGTATGCGCCTATTAAGATTTGTGTTTGCCTATATAGGATATGTACGGATCTTTTTAGACGTTGCTAATAATATCTTAGGTGCGAATGGAGTAACTAGTTGCATTACTACAAGGATATTTACATGCAAAGACACCACTGGGAGAACTCATGACCTTATGGTCATATAATACTAATTGGGTAGCCGACATTGCTAACATGGTACTACGGAGTTGAGGAGCCCCGGATAGTGCTACAATTAGTAGTACTATTCACCTCCACGTGAGGAAGGTCCCTTGTGCAAGCATCGTAGTAGTTGTGGTGGCCCATATGCGGGCAGAGAGAGATTGTCTGAGTCTGCATGACTAAGGCGAACATTCTTCTTTGAACAGAAGAGTATGTCTTTTGTATAACTGCATATTGCGTCCGAGGATCTGAAGAATGGTCGCTTATTAATGTATGCTTGGAGGATTGTCTTTCAAAGAGGAGTTGCGTTAAATCAACCGGGTTCCGTGATCCAAAGATCGGGAGAGATTTTAGATAAGTCTCGCTTCGACCAGTAAGTCCAATGTCAAGCATGCACTGACATAAACTGGTACTCTTGAGACAGAAAACCCTGACAGCTTTCTGATCGTCTTAGTTGTAGGACACATGACCTGACCATGACATGACAATGTTCACAAATATGAATTTTTCATCATCAATTTGTTACCCTTAAAATTATACAATACCACTATCAATGGGGGATAATTAATTTACACTTTGTTTCCTCAACAAAAATACGCAAATTACAGATCTGAAGACCCAATAAACATGGTTAAACTTAAAAGACTTACATCTTCGTGGGCAAAAGTCGTTCAAACCTGTCGGAAGGAAGCTTTTTTAAACTGTTTTGAGGCTTTCAGGAATTAACAAAGTTAATATAATTTCTTTTCATTGATATTCATTTCAATTTTTATTTGTTTAGCAGACTGGGAAAACAAGTGTTTCTAAGTGTTATTTTATATGGACTTCTTTTAAAAGTATATATGCAATGATCATATTATAATAATAATGGCTTTGTGCATATTTAAGATAGGTCATACCTATGTAATGTACATATGAAGGCTTCTTGCCATGGGAAAATATATTAAAAGTACTCACCTTATCCAGATGATGTGTTCGCGAGCAGATGATGTAGCGTGTTTCACAGCTACCGTGTGAAGTCATGCAATTCAACCAAATCCAATACATGAAAATTTATCCAAATGTTTTTTCAATGTAAAGTCGATGATAAGGGTGTTCTAAACTATTCCCAATGAGGCACTACTCCAACAGTTGCGGGATTTGAATTGTTGATATGGTTATCCCATTGTTATGCAATTTAATTCGAAAGTTGACGACTGTCATTGTTCTTAATTTAACAGCATATTATTAAATCTGAAACAAGAAAAAATAATTTTAAAGCATTTAATTTCGCAGGCAGGTATTAAATCACTGTAGAAAGCTTCCATTTTCGCAATACTTTTTGTATGCTTCGACTAGTTTTGTGAAAAAATGCAAACAGTATCAAGCCAATTTTTGTAAATGAATTTCTGAAGGATGAGCAAGGGGAGTGGTGAGGGAATTGGAAATTCAATAAAAATCTAGGAATAAATTAAGATTTTTTGAAATTTAAATGTTTGAGTACCTAAAAATAAGGGAGGAGGATGATAGTTGAGCACTTGAGTTTTGGAAGTCGCGAGCTTACAAAATCATCTGTAATATTTTGTTAAACATTCAATTTCTACATAATATTAAATAAACACAATTATGTAGGGTTGCAAAAGAGCGGACTCATTTGTCAATATTATGTGCACCTACACTTGTTTAAAAATCCGTAAAATTTAATCATATCATTTTCAAGTATGGTATATTCCATATAGTAAATACCATACTTGAAAATGATATGATTCACTTTTAATTACAGTGGCGTTATTTTCCTTCGTTGCCTGGGCCTGCTTGTGAGCCTTGCGAGGTGGAAGCAGAACATTTATTGCCTTCGTCGTCTATAGAAAATGAGCATGAATAAGAATTTTTAAGACGCATTATGAAAACCAAATTTCGGGAATTTGCTCCTCCATGATTTGGCAGCAATCTGAATCTCTATACACTTCGCCGAAATTCTGGTAAAATAATTCCCAAGCATCCTTCTCACCGTCTTAATTTTTTCAATACAGTAAAACCTACTAATTGGACCACTTCACGGTCGCAGCAATTACTGGTCCGATTTTACAGGTAAAGGAATTTATGTATGTATCACGGAAAGAAATAATTTTCTAGGAGTCGAGAAATGATTTTCTTGATTTCAGAAGTAATTTATTTGAGAAAAATGTTCCTATTTAAGTCAGTATTTACTAAAATTAAGCCGAATGTTCTTAAAATGACACTTTAATTTCTCAATACTAGTTAAGGTTGTTTTCTAATATCAAGAAATATGAGATCATTTTACGTTTCTTGAAATCAGAAAAAATCTTCTTATTTTAAGAAATATTTTAATAGATAGAATATATTTTCTTGTTTTTAGAAAATGTTAGAAAATATTTTCTTGCTTTCAGAAAATGTTAGATAATATTTTGTTGTTTTCAGAAAGTTAATTCTTATTTCAATCTGTTATCACTTGACTTCAGAATATCATTACTTACGGTAAAAAGTTAAATGGTTCCGGTGATATTGTTTTCTCAGTGAGTTAGTTTGTATTCCGATTTTGTCAAGCAAACAAGCAAGAACCGCGTTTCATTTATTGTCGTTGCAATTATTTAATAGTGAAAAAATGTTTAAGTTGCCACAGTTTTTAAAGTGCATGAAAACTTTCAATTGTAAGAAACCCATTTTCGATATTTATTACTAGCCAAAGATGCTCATTGAAAAGATTAAATTCGAGTGAAGCTAATTATGCGGTAGGTATATACAAGGTGTTTCATAATTGGTGCATCTAGCTCAAGGGTTTGATAGGTGAGGTGGAGACAAGCAAAAAATTATATTATATTTTAACGATTTTCATGCCAAAATACATAATAATTATACCGTTTTATTACAAGATTTAGGGACCCCGGAATGTTACCTTTAATTTAACTATGCACATGTACGTTTTTGAGATATTTCCGTTTCTATGATACATAAGTTCATTAATTTTGCTAATTTTGTGAGGAACTGCAAAGCGCGATTACATCGTTAGTAACAAAATTAATGAAATTATGAATCACAGAAACTGGCAAACGGTTGCATTTAGGCAGGTACATGTGCATAGTCAAATTAATGGAATTATTCCGGGGTTTCTATATCTTATAATAAATCTGTACAGTTATTAAGCATTTTGGCGGGAAAATCGTTTAAATTTGAAAAAATTATGAATTATTTTCCAATTGTTTGAATTTCACGTTCTACAACTTCCGACGAAAGATGACAGGAAGGCTGATTGGGAATTCATTGGAAAGCTGAGACGGTTTTCTATCATATGAGATGAATCCCACCTTGATAGGGTGTATACAAAGAAAATTACAGGGTATAAAATAAAGTGAAAGCAGTACTAAGAATCTTAAACCCCCCTACCGCCGAAACGACGCGTCTTACCACTCCCTTTAACTTATAATTTTTTGCTTTAGCTGAAGTGGAGTTCAACTATCAAACTCTTGAGCTAGGTGCACCAATTATGAAACACCCTGTATAGCTACCGTAATAGCACAAATAAATAAAATAACAGACTGGGAATGGCTTAACAATAAATATATACCCAATTTTTGCAGCAGCCATATGGCCCTTTCATGGCTGGTAATTTTGACGGTGTTACTTTAAAAAAAGGTTTCCCCGCCCTTTTTTAAAACTCGCTATTTTGGACGTATACACAATTTGCAACTACGACTGAATAGACTTAATTCAAAAACTTCGATTCACAATTTAGTGCGGAACAATGAAGCTAAATTTTGCATCGATGCAGGAGTAAGTATTTTGAATTTAACTGTATTTTATAATTTGTGAAAGATCATCACCATCACCATGAGTAACAGTTCTCCTGACTTGACACCCCTCACTAATGTGGAGTTTATAGCACACGTGTCAAATTCAAATGATGTAAATGAAAACCTAGTGGAATCTCGCACAATAACCTTACCTTCAGTAACAATATCGACCGTGATAAATTTCCCAAGGGATGAACGTTTATATCAAGTTCTAGTAGTGGGGAATGGAGACAGAAATGGACACATTTACTTGTACTTATAAAAACTCATTCAAAAAATCAAAATATAAATATAGTTCATTTTCTTTAGCATTTGGAGTTGACTTTAATATGTTAAAGTATCTTATTCCACAAGATTTAGAGAAACTTTATCCCTATAACTTGAAAATCTTAACAAAAGCGGGATTCAATCTATTGAAATGGCAAGCACAAAATGTAAGAAAAGCATATCAAACATTTTCAATATTGTTTATAATACCATAAAATTAAAGGACTGCGAGATTCTTAATTTGTCTACTTATGACTGGCTTCAAAAAAATGTTGGCAATTCCTCTATAGGAAGTCCAGTATGCCCTATTTCTGACGCTGGATCTCCTTCTACATCAAGACCAGTTACGACCTCCACTTATTCTGCGAATAATTTTCAAGGATTTGTATGTATCCAAAAATTAGTCTCTGTTGAGCATTACTAAAGAGTTTGTGTTTCACAATTTTTAAGACATTTCCAGTTATTTGACTACTTCTGAAGGAAAACTTATTATAAAAGCATGGAAGGATAACAACCAAAACCTGCCACCATTTGCAAGAGAGAAGCTGGTAGAAGATACCGTTAAAACATACACGATGAATGCGTTCTTTGTGAAAGATGCGAATTATATAACAATCCGGATCAAATCATCGAAAAATTTCCAAACGAAAGAAAGGCAATTAACCCATTTCAAAACTTGTCTTCTTTTAAATTTATTTAGATATCTTTTGTATTATCTATTTATACATAGGATTATTATTTCCTTCTATCTGGTGATACAAGGCATGGTCGACTTTACCACAAATATAAAAACCCGGCCAGCAACCTACGAAAGGTGGGCTTATTCCCATTAGAAAAAGTAAGACGAAAACCACGAAGAATCTTGGACAAAATAAAAGGAATTTGTGATAAAACCGAACGACCGATATTGAATGAAAAAACATATGAACTTGATAAGGAATGGCTTAAATTATACGAAATGCCATGGGCAACTGTCGAGCTTAAATGGGAAGAATCTTCACAGGAAAGGGTTTATTATTTCAAAACACATGGTTTAATTCTTCAAGATATTCTCAATATTGACTTTGAGGAGAATTTCAAAAACTCCAATTGCTTGCTGAGGAATTGCGATACTTTTAGACGCAAGTTTGTTCCTCTTATACGAGTGCAAAAGAACAACTTCGATCAGCAGATTTAGGAACCGAAGGTAAAACGATAACAACATTTTAAATGTCAATTTTTCTCTTAAATCACGTTTTAGGAAACAACAGACGAGACCTGAACATATGTGAAGCTTTGCATCACTTCTTAGTGCCCACCGGACGACCGAAGGGAAAGGACAAAAAGATATGGAAGTACAGCATTAATGATAGTCAGGATGCATTTGTATTAAAGGTAAAAACAATTACGAACTTGGACAAAGCTGTTAAAGAAAGAAAAGCGAAGTATTTAGAATACAAAGTTAAATGTCAGCCGTTTATATTAGTTATCGATCCAGGATCTGGTGAGATTTCTGAAGCGTATGCAGTATTTGATGACATTAGGTTTAAGTTTAACAGCCTTATACATGCTATATCTTGTACATATAAGTTAATTTACGTTTTTGATTTGATGTATCGGGAAGAATGTAGATTTATTTGGGAATTTATTCAAGCCTACTTTTTCGGAAACGAGGCTGATATATCCCCAGCGGTTTCAGGCTTTTTAAGCACAATTTCAATTGCGCAAAACTAGTTTTAATTTTGAAATTATTTTAACATTATTTTATTAAATATCAAAATGATTTGCCATTTGTGTCAAAGACCTGTTGACTGTCTTGATCAATTATTTTCACACTATAAGTTTAATCATAATTTGAAATCCATTAAAAGTTTTTATTGTCCATTCATCCCTTGCCCGCAAACATTTTCGAAATTTTGTGCATTTAAAAAACATTTCAAAAAATCTAATACCCAGGACATGTGTTGTCTTGCCAATCAAAGTACTCTTTCGGGAATTGAAGTGTTATCTACGAGTGATATATATGAAGAGAGTAAAGAATTCAATCAATTCAATTCTAAAGTAAACAATGAAAATGAGATCGATTGGGAGAAGTTAATTTTAAATGAATTTTTAAAATTAGTAGTAAAAATTAATTATTGCAGCCATTTCACTTATAAACAAATTTGGGAAATCTTGGGCGATTTTTCAGAATTACTTAGTGGTATCCTCACTTTAATAAAAAATGTAGTACTTACATTGATTCCAAAAAAAAACGGTATGAAGTTGAACGAAAATTGGAATTGTGTTCTTCCACTTTTAAAAAAATAGATACCGAGCATAAATTAATTAAACACTTAATTGAGCTAAATATTATGCGATCTCCAGAGAAGTTTGTGATATCTAGTTCTTTTTGCGAGACGATGAGAAAAGGCACTCCCGTTTTAGATAGGATAGAAAATAATGGTACTATTCTTGATATTGAATTTCAAATGAAATCGTATTTTGAACTCCTGAATATGCTTCAACGAACCATAGAATTTATGGATAAAATTTCAAACGATAACAGTAACTTTACTAATTTTGTACAAGAACAGTTATGGAAAAACAAAATAGGAGAATATGAAGGAAAAATAACTATACCATACTTCTTATATAATGACGATTTTGAGGTAAACGATCCAATTGCAAATCATTCCGGCACACAGAGCGTATCAGCTTTTTATTACAAATTTCCTACCCTTCCGGATAATTACAAAAACTCTCACTTAGAAAACATTTTTCCTGATGTGTTCATACATTCTAAAATATTTAAAAGATATGGGAATAACTGCGCATTATACAAATTAATTCAAAATATAAATAAACTTGAAACGGAAGGTACAACTATTCACACAACTGAAGGAGAGATGAAAGGATATTTCATTTTAGGACTTGTAGTTGGTGATAATCTTGCATTAAATAATATTTTAGGATTTTTCAGAAGCTTTTCGTATACTAACTTTTGCAGGTTTTGTTTACTTACGAAGCAAGACAGTAAGCTATCAATATCAGAATGGTCTGAGACATTAAGAAATATTTCTAGTTACAACGACCATATCAAAAATGGAAATTATGATTCAACCGGCATAGTTGAAAATTAAATTTTTAACTCTATTAATTTTTTTTTTCATGTAACTGCAAATTACTCCGTAGATTTAATGCACGATGTTTTCGAAGGCATTATTAATTATTAATTCATCATATTCATTGAAAACTTAAGCAAGCAAATTAAGGAACACCATTCTATGTATAATACTCTATTTGAGGACGATTTAAAACCCAAACATCATCTACTTACACACTATTACTCAATAATTTTGCAATCAGGTCCTCCTCGAACTTATTGGAGTATGAGATTCGAATCAAAACACAGGGAAATGAAAAATTATACTCGCGCAACATCTTTTCGACGTAATGTATCCTTCTCTCTTGCCAAAAAATGCTCTATAAAGTACAGCTATATTTTAATGAAGACAGAAAATAATTTAAATGATGTTACGCTTTATAATGAAACAGAATGTTCACATATTAAAAAAAAGTTTTACTACAATGCGATTTTATTTCCATTTGACATTAAATATGTTACGATACTTCAAAGTGCAAAGATTAGTGTAAAAGGCATAGTACTTATATAAGATTTGTTTTTGTTTATTTATAACAGAAGAACTTTTTCGAATTGTTGATTTATTAACAACAGTTGCCGATAATGGAGAAAAGGCATCATTCTTTATTTTGCAAAAAATAGATTTGTTAAATTTTGACAAACATTTTAACAGTTTTATAGCAGGTGATGAAAAAAATACCTATCAAATTAGCAATATAGGTCTCATGAATGTAAGAGCCTTTAATTGAAATACTTTACCTGATGGGAGAAAATGCTTCAAAAAAAGAAATATCTAACTAATTTACTTTATTTTTTTTATATACTTTTTATCGTTTAATTATGTCATTTACTAAGAATGTGAAAATTACGTATAGATATTGTATCTGCATAAATTCCTTTAATATAAAAACAATAGGTTCCTTAAATCTTTGTTCATCTTACGGTATAATAAATATTTTATAAAAATTACACGATTGGTTTCTTAATTTCCCATCATATTCCTATGTCACTGAAAATCAGCAAAACATATTCCCTACTTTCTTAATATAAGAAAAAACTACACGAAAAATCTTCTTAATCTAAGAAACTATTTCATGATTTTAGATTTCATATCGAGTAAAACATTCTTGATCTCAGAAAATAGGTTCTTAAGGGAAGAAATTCAATGAGAATATATTCACGATTTTACTTTATGATTTCTAGAATCAAGAAATTTAATAATTAGTTTTAAGAAGAATCTTCTGGACTTTTCTCTTCTAAATTTAATCTACATCCGCTTGATGTGATCATTTCATCACTTGGACGAAAATCGTTCTCTACTTTCTTGATTTTATAGTCTATTCTCTTGGTATTTAGAAAATTTTTCTTTCCGTGTAGACATGTAAACATACATATACCAAAACGCTGTACAAAGGAGCTATTCTCCCACTGCGTCCGATGGAATGAATAAAAGGAATAAATATGAAAAATGAGGGAACTAATTATGATATGTAAAGTGTAACCTAAAAAATGCTTTATTAAAAACGAATATAAAAAAAGTTCAAACTGTTGATTGATAAAATTTATATGTACACTGTAATTTAAAGAAAAATAACATTTTATGGTAATCTAAAACCACAACCTAGGTGCAATACAAAATTATTTCTTAAAGAAATCTGAAATCTTAGATTGTTTGTTAGTAGAATTTACGTGTTCTCTTTCAATCATATTTTCACACTCATTTAGTTTTTGTAATACTGTAGGTATGTTCCTTTTTGTTGCGTACTTTTTAAAGCTACGAATGCTTGAAAGAGAGTCCGAAATTTCATTCGAAGCTTCATTTTCGGATTCGACACCATCTTCGGAGCTGCTGCTAGAGTTAGTTTTAATATTTTCACTGTCTTGTCTATTTCCAATCTGTTGAAAGAAATTGTCTTCCCAGTTTTCCGGTAAGGTCTCATGAGTGGCCAAAAATACTCAAAATCTGCTAATTCCCTTACATTTTCCTCTGCAATACTATCTTCAGTAATTATTTCTTCGGTACTATTATCGTGCGTAAAACCACACCTTCGAAAACATTTATGGATTGTGGATTTTGTTACATTGTCCCATGTAGATTTAAGCCAACTGAGAGCCTCAAATGGAGAAATTTTCTTTGCAAGTTCTGAAGAATTTTCAACCTCATCCAAATAACAAATTAACTGGTTCATCATGTACTTACGGTAGTTTACTTTTAAATTCTGGATGATACCTTAGTCCAATGGTTGTAAATGTGAAGTACAATTTGGTGGTAGATATTGAAGTTTTATATTAGTAAGCTCATTGACCACATGACAGGCAGCATTGTCGACGAAGATAAGAATTTTTCTTTTCTGTTTTTGTATTTTGCATCTAGTGTATGCATCCACTCGCTGAATATAGTAGAGTTCCTCCACGCCTTTGAATTAGCTCTCCATGTAATAGGTAAATGCTGTTGAATATTTATTCTGCCAAAAGACCTCGGCCTTTTAGCCTTGCCAATTACTAAAAGATCTTCTTTTTCATCAGCTAAATCGCAGAGAAGAGCCACCGTAAAGCGTTCCTTGGATAGCTTCCCACCTGAGCATTTTTCATTCTTCAAAAGAAGTGACCTGGTTGGTGTTGCCCGGAAGAAGCGTCCTATTTCATCCAGGTTAAAAATATTTGAAGGTTCGTATCCCTCGAAAAGGCTTTGAATAGTACTGCGATATGCCTCAACCGTACTCAGATCAACATCTGCTCCCTCTCCTGATAGCACAACGAAAGTAATGTTGTAACGTTGCGGATTGACTGTAACCATCCGTTCGATGCCTTAAATTCAGTCAAACTTAACATTTCACAAACTATTGAAATAAAGTGCTATCCAGTTTTGCATACGGGACGATTATTTTTAAGCGCTTTCTTCCAGTTGGTTCAAATCTCTCAAGAGAGTTTTGAATTTCATTTTTATTTTTTTTAAATTCGCTGCACTTGGCTTTTGCTAATATCAAATTTTGCAGCAATCTTCCTCTGATTAAGCCTATCTTTTTCAAACGCTTTTATGACTTCTAATTTTTTAATAACGTCGGATTCCTTGTATTTTTTTTCCATTTTTAAAAGATGTTAGAGTGGGTATTTTTTTTTCCTTAAAATTTACACATCATTAAATATTTGTTTTGAGTTGCCATTTGAAAAAACCTACCTAATTGAAAATGAATCCTCAGGTTTACTTTCCTATTTAATGAAGGGGTCCTTGTATGTAGCTTTTTTATTTTTGTTCAAAGCACTTAATTTCACAAATTATTAATACCACTGCAGTGATGAAAAATTGTATGATTAATCCTGAGTAAGATCACATAAAATGATATCCTTACGTAACTCATGAAAAGTGTTATGCGTATCTATTTATCAAATGACTCATATTCATAGGAATTAAATTTCGGGGAATCACACAAAAACCTATAAAAATGTTTGAGAACTATTCGTCGTCCTGCAAATATGTATGCAGTAGAAATATTTATGTACATAATAGCGAAAATTTGCGACGTATTAATTATGTATTGCAGCAAATGAAAAGTGTGCTTGTGTATCTTAGAATATGGAGCAAAATGGCATAACAATAGCAGAATTCAGCTATTTGAATGTAAAGAGCTTCGATGTAGGCAAAACTTTGCTTTGTCATACAGTCTCCTTTCCTCTAATGTATGCATCTTGTTCTAAAAAATGTACAGGGATTTTACACAAAACAGCCATTTTGTTTCATATTGTAATTACATAGATACAGAAATTTTTCATAATGTCAATCTCATGCATATTTATTTTATTTTGCGATTTTTCTTTACGTCTGGTCCGATTGGTAAGGTTCAAAAAGATCAAAATTATGGATAAATATGTCATCCACGGTCCGATTACACAGGTGCCCCAATTACACAGTGAAGTTTGTTCCAAAAACTCTTTGTGTGCCAGTAGTGTGGTCCAATTGTGCAAGTGGTCCGATTGGGCAGTGTCCCAATGGGTTGGTTTTACGTAATTAGTTTGTGCTGTGCTTATGATCGGGTTATGTAAGAATTATATTGGCGATTATTTTTGGATTATCTCCGATGTATGTCCAGTTGAAAAAATTAAAATAAGAGAGTAGTTTTTATGATGTCTTTTATTATAATATATGCTCCCAACATTTCGACCCGCGGGCTTTGCGAGTCCTCTTCTTGGGGCTATAAAAAATATGTGTAGAGTCAAGACACTAACTACAACAAAATTACGTTAAAATTATAATAAATTAAATTTTAAATATCACATATTATAAACATCAAATAAAATAAAATATTATACTAAACATGTTTACAAATAAAATTAAAATGAGACCACTTTACACGAAAAAACTGACTACTATCTATCTAACTATCCATCTCACATACGGAGCAAGGTTATAAAAAGCGCCGTAAGAAAAAAGTTCAACATGTCCACCAACAGAAATTTACAACCATCTATTTTTTAATGTTATTTGTAAAAATGTTTAGTATTATATTCTATTTTATTTGATGTTTATAGTATGTGATATTTAAAATTTAATTTATTATAATCTTAATGTAATTTTGTTGTAGTTTCATAAGTGTTTCGATATTACTCTACACATTTTTTTTATAACCCCACGAAGAGGACTCGTAAAACCCGCGGGTCGAAATGTTGGGAGTATATATTTTAATAAAAGACGTCATAAAAACTACTCTTTTATTTTAATGTTTTCAACTGGACATAGATCGGAGATAATCCTAAAATAATCGCCAATATAACTCTTAATTTTTTAGAAATACCTCGATATAATTAAAAATCGGCGATTCACGTACGCTTTGCTATTGCAGCACTCATCGATTTGTCGTTCACTCTTTATCTTGATTGCTTGTTATCAATTTTATCATCCCCGATCATTTTTTTTTATCCTATTGGTACTATTGTTTCTCCGTTCACGGTATGTTTTTTTAATTAGCTAAATTTTGTAAACTCTCCACTTGAACATTATGTATAGTGAAGTGCGTTCCTGAATGCATGCAAATTTTTTTATTCGTTTTCAGCATCAATTCATAATATTACAAAAATAAGTTGGTAAATTCAATTTCAATTAAGTAACTTGCGAAATGAAGTTGATGGTCCATTTTTTCAACCAGATTTTCGGTTATCGTGATCAACTTGTTCGTGCAATACACACAAAATACAATCCATCACTTCTGTGAGCAGTACACAATATGTTGAGGCATTTGCTAGAAGTAAAATTCTTAAGTCATTATGATATTTATATTTATGGTTTAAATCATACAGGACATATAAATTTAAATCTCAATTCAAATTTTTCCAAATAAATTGATTGATTTTATTGCACCTGATGTGATATATGTATCTTAAGTGAACAATTTGTCGATTTTGTGATTGACGCGATATATCGTAGGTTTATTGTATTCTTCTGTATAGAGAGTCTTGTAGATCCAACAAGGCACTAATCTGCATTCATAATAATTAATTTATATTTATACAAATGAAATACACGTCGATAAAATGAATTATTTCTACGAAAAAAGCTATCAATAAGAAGCAAACTAAAAAGTAAAATACATATTCCATTTTTATACCCTAGATGAAATCATAGAGTATACTAAGTTTGTCAATCCGTTTGTAAAGCACTGAAAGAATGGTAATTGAGCAAAATGAGTTGGACAAATACGCATTATGTTAGATATTTTGATTTTTGCATGCCCGTCTGTGCGTCTGTTTGTCCGTCCATCCGTCCATCTGCCGTCTATGTGTCTATCTGTCTGTTTGTCAATCTATCTCTTTGTCTTTACGATAACTCGAGAGCGCGTTCCCTTACAGAGCTCAAATTTTACATACGGGCTTTTAAAAAATAACTTTAAATGTATGTTCAAAAATGGGACTAATTGGGTAACTTCTTCGTAGGGTTGCCGTACAAAAATTTCATTGTTCACTATATATTTGGGCATTGCCTGAGATCGCGTCCACGCAGAGGGCTGAAATTTAGTGTATGGTATTTTCATAGCAACAGGAAGTCAAATTTCAAAAAAATATATTAAAAAACTTTTAAAGTCAATAACTACACTAAAGAGTAAAAAAATATTTTTTTTTCGAATTGATATAAACAAACCAAAAAAAATGAATCATTGAAAGGAAAATATTTTCCTATTTTTGGGGTTTTTAAATAAACCTTTATATATCCACCACCAACTTTTGGACATCTGAGTTTACTGTAGACAGCAGGTAGTGCAGGGTCCTGATGAGATCGCCCTGCATTGCTGTTCGAAACACAATTATAGCTTTTCTCTTATTATACCCTAGATGAAATTTATGGGGTATACTAAGTTTGTCATTCCGAATGTAACGCACAGAAATAATGATGTTAGAGCAAAATGAATTGGACACCCACGCATAATATTAAATGTTATTTTAATTTTTGCATGTCCGTCCGTCTGTGCGTCTGTCCGTGCGCACGATAACTCGCGAACGCGTTCATTTAGAAAGCTGAAATTTTGTACACCGACCTTAAAAAAAATTAAAATGAAGTTCGAAAATAAGACAAATCGGGCAACTGCTTCGTGGGGTTGGCATACAAAAATTTCGGTTTCTACTAATATTTGTACACTTGTGAGTAACTTCGTTGTCTCGTAGTAGAGTGCTCTGTTATTGAGAATGAATGAGATATTAGTGATTTTCTTTCTTAGAGATGAGAAGCTCAATTCCCTAAAAGTCCACCAATGTTGGAGCTAGAAGCTCAATATTTTGGTGTCGGTGCATCTCTTAACAGGAGCTGAGAAGCTAAATATCTGGTATGAAGAAAACGCCACGAGAATTACTGGATAAATTCTGACCATTTATTTTCAATAGCACTACATTTATACTATTTTAAAAGTGCTTAATTTGCTAAACCTAAAATGAAATTTCTTTCTCATGGGAAATACTTTATGAAAATTGCTTACCTTACTCATATTGATAAAATTTATTGTTATCGATAAATGCATGACCTCTATGTGAACAAGCAATCATAATGGTTAATTGCTTACATTGCAATCTTTTCTTATTGAAAGAGTGATAAGCGAAATGAAAAAAAAATGACATACAGTCATCGGTTGCGTCATAGCGCAATTACTTTTTTATAGTTCGCTGATTAATACGTAATATGTTTTATCACGATACAACGGTGACCAGTGATGATCATATTACTTTTTACAACTCTTACTTTGATATTTTATTAATGGATCGTAGAATGGCGTTGGGCTATTCCGATCGTATTGCTTTAGTTTTGTTATGTTTGCTTTTGCTCTGTTTATTATTATTATTGCTGAGGTGCTCGTATATGCATTTACCGTTACCTTATGAAGGTTATATAGGTACGCTCTACATACTGCCTCAGAACGCGTCGACGTAGAGAATTTGGTACATGGTGTTTTTATATTATTAACAAATAAAATTGCAAAAATGGAATAAATCCGGCAACCCCTACTTGGTGTTGCCATATAAAAATTTAGGTTTTTTAAATATACTAAAAACTTCTTCAGAATACGAAATCCTATAAAATTGGTTATAATAATTTTTTCTGTCCGATGAACCGTTCTAGAAATATATGCGAAAAACCACTTCAAAAATCAAACTCGCTTTGGTTGGTTGATTGAAAAATAATTGAACGAATTTATTAATAGGAATATGCCTTAAATAAGAAAAATATTTTTACAATTTTTACTCGTTTAGCGTTTTGTGGTGCCCGCCGGGCAAGCTTATTGACCCATGCTTTATGTATAAAAAATGCTGTGTTGCATAAAATTTCATTGCGCCGATCAGTACAATGTATGAAATAATGCTTACATGGGTAAATGAGCTTGAAAATATTATGATGAAAATAATTTAACCTAATTACAAAAAATGTTTATCATAAAAAATTTTTAAACTTTATTCATTCATGCCTGAAGAACTACTGATACCATTACTAATCAAAAAGAATGCGTAGGGAGAGCAACAGCAAGGAAATAAACAATGCTCTTCTTGATGATCTACTGCCATTTAATACTGCGGAATCACATAGTCTGCAAAAATTATCAAGTGCTATCGCTCAAAGTAAAATAATTGTAATGAGAGGCAAACTTAAATAAAACTCTTCAGTGAAAAGTATGATGCAATGGTCGAAAATATGAAGGAAACTTTAGAGGAACGAAAACATCTTTGCCTGATAGTGTATTGCTGAACTTCTTACCGCAGGTGGTATCTAGGCTATACGTCATTGCATAAACATCGACCTTCAAAGAGAATTTCGTATTCTTTCTTGCAACAGAATACAAGGCTGTCATACGTTCGATGTACTAGTGAAAGAAATTGATGGTATTTTAAAACTATATAATATTTCTGACAAACTAAAATACATACTGACAGATAACGCAGCACACTTTGTTATAACGTGCAGATAAAATTAAAAAAAAAATATTTTATAGCGAAATAATAACAATACTACAAGAGCAGAGCAGCACAACAGATACACAAAAGAACGCCTCATATATTTTCAGAGAAAGATTTAAATGAAGCGAACAGTACAAATAGTTCGCTTCAATCGACAGAACAATTTATTCTCTCCAGTATATGGGATGTCTAGAACAAGGTACACAAAAGAACACAGCTACTATGTGAAGATATCAGAACCAATCCTCCACAAAAACTGATTTTATTAAAAACAAATTGGGGAAGTAGTTTACGATTCCGGAAATAACGAGATGGAGTTCTTTGTACTACTCGTTTTCCTATATTTTATGGCTAACAAGAAGTCAAAGAAATTAATTTGATGTTATTTGCGACCATATGAAAGTGAAAAAAATATTACAGCATAAAACCACTGGAAATTATACTTCTTACTGTAGCTTTACAAACATATACAGATTTATAAACCAGTGGCACCTGCGCAAAATATTCTGCAAGGCGAATTAGAAAATTAATGGGGATTCTAAGGCCGCTTACACATCGAAACACGAAAGGAACGAATAAACAGTTCCACACGGAAAATTCGTTTATCCTAACATATGAAAAACGAACCAATAAAAGTTGGGTTGGGTTTGTATCAAATTTAAATAAACGAAAAGAATATACGTTCGTGTGTGGAACATAGTATGGAAGGAAAATACACTTGACAGTTCAGAACAAAAATTTGTTTCTCGTACGAATAAACATAAGAATGTGTTTTAATTTATATAAAGCTTTAAATATGGATATTTTTTAGATATTTTTTTATTGAAACTGTATTTATAATAAATATCCAATATTTGATTACATATATTCCTGTTAGTTTAGGACAAAATTTGTGTTTTCGTTTTTCGATGTGCAAACGGCATAATTTCAGTCATTTGCAACTGATTGAAAAATTACAAATTTTCGAAATGCTGGAAATAATGCTTCAGATTTGGCTACAATTTTGAAAGAAAGTCTTAAGAATAGAAATACTTTTTCTTATAATATAAAATATGGAATAATTAACAGCTAATCAACTCTTACAGGTGATATGTTTGAGAAGTTTATTATTACCAGAATCAATGAAAACCTAGATTGTTTCGACTTGAATACGCAATCCCAATATAAAAATCAAGCTTAGTTTTTTTGGGATTCAGATTGTGTAGATGACCAAAATTTCATGGAGGGTCAGAAATTGTTTTTAGAATATAATTTTTCCACAGAAAAAACCTCGAGAATATTTAAAAATAAATATTTTTCCATGATAAAAATTCTTTTTATCGAATACAACACAGCAAGATATGTACATATGTACTGTAATATCCAATCTTCTCTAATTATAAACTCATTATTGTTTCTACTTGCCCGAAGTAAATAAATTAAGATAATTTTTTTTTTTTTTATAAAAACAAAATTCACGTATACCCAACATATATATGTAAACATTTGAAGTAACTGGGCACTTCACGAAAAGTTTAGACACTTCATGAAAAGTAAGCAGATAGTGTACCGGCACAGTAAATTTATACAGTAGCCCAGCTTAGAACAAACTACTAAAAACTGAATTTTAGAATTTTAATTACAAAAAAAAACCTCAAAATTTCTCCCATAAGAGGGAACTATTAAGTATGATACGGATGTATATGAACGAACAGTAGCTAGTTGCACAATGGTTGGGAGAAGTATTAGTTTTATGTAAGTACACATCTCAGCACCAGTCTGCAAATGTATTGTTCCATTACCAAACAGCTGTTTGATTGCAAAGTGGTGTTCGTTCCATGGACAGTGTAACAAGCAAAATGGCTGTAATAACTTAGAATACATAGTAAACAGGAATGGTGATAATCCATTTTGCCAAAACCCTCGAGAATTCTTCCCAAGCCATGAAACAGAAATTTATATGTGTGGGTGCTTAGTCCGTTTTCTAAAATGTTCTATATTGATACTTATGGAAAAGTGCTAAACATTGGCTTTATATATGCCATACAGCCTAAACTACTATCCATACAGGAAAATAGTCTTGTAGTAATTTACAGCTTGGTTCCTTACCTTCTCAAAGGCTACACTTACTATATACCTTACTTAACAGAATAATAAAATAGTTTTGATTACAAAGTAACATTACCATTTTACGCTCAATATGTCTGTGCAGCCAGAGTCCGATCTGTAGGTAGCTACATTCGATATCATCAGCCCACGGCATCCCATGATGGTACAGCGACCTTACAATGATTACTCAGCTGGGAATTTTTGTTTGAGGAATCGTAGTCATTTGGTTAAGATAAATTTATTTAAATAATTTTGTTAGGAAAGGTTGAAAATTTTATTACGGTTCGGAAGATAACAAAGCAAGCACAAGATTATCAGAACACCATTTTTCTGTATGAATAGTAGTTTAGAGCGGGGGAGCTATTCAAATCAAACTTTTGTCAGTTTTACATAAGAGCACGGCAAATATTTTATAATGTAAGGACTACGTCAGGCCTCGCTTGTGGTAGAGAGCGAGTCTGTTTCATGGCTTGCGAAGTATTCTCAAGGGTCTTGATTTTGCGCAATGAATTTCTGGTTGTGTTAATAGTCCATTTTTACATGTATTTACACGCCATCCCTATTCTAAGCAACTTGTCAATTTGCAAAAAGTAAACAAACGTTTTGAGCGGAGCATCTGTGGTAAAAAATTTTCTTTTTCTACTTTATTTTGAAACAATTCACATAATTAATTTAAATAAATCTTTGCTTCTATTAACAAAAAAGATAATTTAGATAGTACAGTTGCCTCAAACAGGATTCCCTAGTTTATAATCAAATTTATATTTTCAAGCACTGACCGAGCACTTCATTTCTGTTTTTCTAATTGATATGAAGATTTTAATAGGCACTAGTGGTACTATAAAGCTTTGCACTAAATAAACTTCAAAGATAAATAGTTTTGAAAAGAATTGATTACGTACTTTTGTTATATTTCACAAAAGAATTTTAAATTGACTAAATCTGCTCACAAAACTAAAACACATTTGACAATCATGCACGCAGCTTTGACAAATTACGCTCATGTACACGAATTATACACGATTTAACCATTCCTATTTGCTACATGTTTGTGACAGTTTGATATTTCTACCAAGCCGAATGGCATGGGAAGTGGAACAAATTGTTTTTAGCTTTTTTTTTTCTTGCAGAAATGTCCCTCTTCCTCTAGTACAAGATTGTGCATGCTGTAAAGTTCTATTTCTTCCACTGTTATGGAAGTATGTTGAGAGTGATTGGTCAGGACGTGAAGTCCAAACTGTCAGCATGAGCTGACAGATCACTCGATGACAGCGATAGCACAGGGCGGCATGCTAGCACCTCGGCTAAGGGTGGCGGAGAGTGTGGGGGAGTTACCGAAATAACCTGCCGCTTGTCATCACCCATAATCAAAAAAATTTCGTGCCTACTTACACCAAGCCTAGCACACACTCGGTCCTGAAGGGACCCTTATGTCACTTACCTGCATTCCATGGAAGGCGCAGATGGCATGCCTTCCTTGCCAAGCCCCATCCTCCCATTGACTCTGGGTGGCACAATCGTCCAAAGTCCCTTAGATGACCTATAGAAAGAGAGAGAGACTAGGCAAGCCTAGACGACCTTGTTCTCACGCGATAGAGGGCTCCGGGATGTGAAGGAAAAAGTAAAAATTTAACTCATCATTACGTTATAATACTTCTCGGTAAATATATATAATATAAATAGGTAACTATACAAGTTTAGTATTAATCTACATCTAGATTTTTTCTTGTTTATTATTATTAATTCATTTTCCTAAATAAATGCTTTGGTTATTAAAGTGATCGTCCAAAACCTACTTTGTTATTCTTTTCTAAATTCTCAAAATATCCCGACTTTATGTATATAATAGATTTTATATACATAACCTTTTATGCATTGTATGGCTTACTACGTTCAAAAATACCTATCCCTATTCTTTAATATTATGGTAATATATAAATAATGTTTTTTCTGAGTTTTTCACTTTGTATCTATAATGTTATCTACCTATGTATATAAGAGAGGTATCTTAGGAGGCATCTTTAATGATCGTTTTTCTTTTTATAGTAATATTTATGCTCGCCTTATCAAAAACAAATGTTCTTAAAGGCTTTACGGCCGCCTTTTGTGTTTTTTTTCTTTTTCTTTGTTGTTTTGTTTTAAAACATCCAACAATGTCATATTTACATTGTTTTTTTACATGCAATAACGTACTAGTACCTTATTTTCAGTTTTGCTTTCTTTTCATTATTGTAAATTGATTCCGAAGTGAGCTCTATTATCTTTGATCATCATTCATTTTTTGTTTATTTTTTGTGTTTAGTTTTAAAATTTGTTTGATAAGTGAGCTGAACTATCGTATGCGTTAATAAAATATACGAATTAATATAGTAAATGAATTAATTAAATAAATGGATAAGATAAGCTATCTTAAAGAGAAGCATTATTAATATTATATTAAAGAATGCAGTATTAAATTTCAACGTTCCTGTGGCAGGTAGATAACAAATATTGCTTGATGGATAATAGAAACTATCGTAACTATGAAATATTTCGTAATAGTTATAACTTTAAAATATATATTGAGTAATATTTAGAAATATAGTTCAAGTAAATCTATAAAGTGCATTAATTGCTAATACCTATTGACATAGCAGACCATTTGCATATTAGATATCCCTCCAGAGATTACACCTTCTGTGATTATATGAGATATAATTTGATGGTAGATCCTTCACGAACAGATACAATGCCGCCCGAGCTTGTTGAGCCGGGAGTATCCTGTATTTGGATGAATAAATAACCAACATCTACCAGTCAGTAGATCCAATTTAAATGCACCCCTTATGAGCTTTATGTATGATCTAATTTTGCCGATTGTAGTGCGGTTATGTTGGTGCCGCAATGCTCACTGGACGAATGGAATGGTTCGAGAAATATAACACCTTCGCGCTGCACTTGATGTTCCAGTTGAAAACGAGTGTGGGGCTTTCACGGGACCTCCACGTAAAATTATTTTATGGAAATTTGTGCGGCGTGAACTCCAGTGCAGTATTGTACAGCCATCAGAACTTAAGTTTTTTTCCATTTCAAAATTTGGACATCAGGTTTGGACTTGTGCATTTGTGAAAAAGCGCACTTTCGCAAAATGGCGCGCGAAGTCATTTTAGTACCCGCCTGCATGCGATCAGTAAAATTATTGCTATTAAAACTTTCTGGATGATATAAGATGCAAAACTTCATGTACTGTACATAGCAAAAGGCATCGAAGACAAAATGTACCACTTTAAAAACTGAGTGAACAGACTACGAAAAAATATGTATCAGGAAATTAACACGAGAGAACAATTTCACCAGTCGTGACAGCTTGCTGTCTTTCACTTCTCTCTCTTCTGTCACGTCGACTTGGCGCCTGAACGTGAGGAAATGCAATTCTCTCGGTCGGGTGCGTTCGCTTTCCACTGTAGACAGCAGCCGATATACACGCTACAGTACGTGTAGCATATTGCTATATACAATACGCTACGACCATAACACCACTTTAGATTTACATATGAACCTTTGCATTAGAAATTTTCTATTGTGTTAGTTAAAACTGTTGAAAGAGAAAGTATAGTCTCTTTATAGAAGCATCCTACTTGCTTGACAGTTTTGACAGAGCTGGGCTACTGTATGATATATACTGTGGTACCGGTTTTGACTTAGCCACTTTTTACATTACGTGTCTGAAATTTTTAGTCAATTCATCAAATGCTAAAAGCCTTTAAGCCGATAGTGTAATACCACCCGATATAACCACATACTAGGAGAGGGAGATGTGTGGTGAAGGGGGAAGTCTCACGCAGGCCTGCGACACATACCCCACACCCACCCACACATAAAAATACCCACATACATACACATATACACACCGCCGCGCGTGTATCGGCTGCAAACGTTTTTTCGCATATATGGCAGCAAATACTTTCCATATGCGAACGCCGTTCCTCTTTAGTCAGGGGCTTAATTGGCCTGATGTTCAGCTTTTCCTGTACAGTTGTGGATGCAATTTTTTGAAATTCTAATACATCCATTGTTGACAATTCTTGCCTCGATATGCTCTGTAATATGAGAGCTTAGAATCATGCTTGCAGTGGAAATAGAATCCTATGCTGTGAACTTAATGTTCCTGGATACGCTGTGTATTTTGATCATTTCCCTGAATCGGCTTCAATATTGATTTAAGATTAGCATACACACAAACCGGGACGGGATTCTTATGGTTATAATTCTTGAATTCTAGCCATTTCTGCTGATGGAAACATAATTCTGCAATCATTTTGCTTCTCGCATTCGGCGGTGTGTGATGCTAATTTTTCCGCAGGGTAAAAGTAGAACAAACATCTGTCGCATATATGTACTCTATAGTTACATATGAAGTTTGAAATGATATCTGCCGGCATCATCATCATCTATGGCAGCATCAACATAGTCATCTTGTATCATTAAGAGATTTACATGTAGCTCTATCCTGTGTTTCGTAAGTCTAACTGGAACTGTGGTGAAGGAGCGTTCTTTCTGTAGGATGAATACGTTTATTGATAAATCTTTTTGGTCTTCGAATTGTTTAATTTGCTTATGTGTCATGGGTAATGTTATTTCAGTTAAATTTAGCACAGTAGAATAATGTGGATATGATGAGGTCCTATCGGAGCTGTCAGTTGCAGGATATAGCGCTGATGTTACTGCCCACGCGAAGCATGCTTCATCATTATTTTTCACATTGATGCAAACTTTCTTAGATGCAATCTCCTCTGGTATAGGTACATAAAACGATCCTCAAACCGGCTTAAACTTGTTGATATGCACTGCCAGATGTATTATTGAGTACAGTTCCAAGCCACTATCTCTTTCCTGGAACTCCTCTAGCTGCGTGTGTATTGGATCTAAGATGTTGCCTTTATACCACTCCTCTAATTAATCATCTGCACTGAGCAGTTCTCTCTTGAAAATATTTAATGTCCTTTATGATTTCATTGTCTGCAGTATGTTTTATAAATTCACCACACAACGATGTAGCAACTTTAATATTAAGATAACATTTTAGAGTGTTCTTAATACGGCGGGTAAATAATTTAGCTGCATCTTACATAAATAGCTCCGGATCGATATGTTTCACATTTAAAATAACACCTTGTCAAATTCGGTCTGCGAACGCTGTTTTATTTCCTCCCATTTTATAAAATCACTTCTTACACGAGTATTTCCTCCATCACGACGGGGATGTCTCAATAGCGCTCTCAATGCTTTAATTTTCTCGAGACAGCTCTCGAAATGTCGTTTCCTAACACTCTTATTACACTCCCGATGTGCAACTTGAAATTTTTGAATGTTTCTATTGCACTTTTTAACAATATTGTGTTTATTCACTGAATTTGTTTCTTTCAAACACTTCAACACATCCTTCCGCAAGTTTTTAATTATTTCAGAACTTTTATTTACGCGGTTGTCACTTTTATTTTTGTGTATTTTAAACTATCACTGAGACTTACTAAAACTGACAGATGGCTCCTAAGAGATTGCTTGGGCTTTTATACGAACGTCTCGTTGTTTACTTCATGTGAATCTGATTCAGCTGTGCGGATTTGTTTATATATGTGTGCCTGACTCATTGAGTTTAAATGCGATGTAAACAGGAAGTGGGATGATATCAAACTACATGATGATGACTCATTGTTTACTTTAGTCAGCTGCGAGGATTTGTTTATACATGTGTGCATGACGCATTCAGTTGGAATGTGAATTAAACAGGAAGTGTGGTGATATCATATTACATCATAAACAGGGGAAGTATGCCTAATGTTTGGTAAACATTTAATATTTGATACCCAGAACCCTCATAGAAAGTGATCCAGAACTTCTACAAATTCCTCTCTAAGAAATCTTCAAGTAAGAAAACAGCAAATTCAAGGCGACATTATGCTAATATCTACAACTCCCCAGGGTAACTTGAATTATTAGTAATATTGATTACACCTGGAAAGGTAAGATGTAATATCTCGAAAACCATAGCCCGTAGATAATTTCTGTTGAAAATTTTGTCCTCCAACAGTACCAATACCCTATCCCTAGCACTTTCTAGAATCTATTGGTATGAAAAAAAATAGCCTAGGGTTAACTTGAATTATTACTGATATTGATTACACCTGAAAAGGTAAGATCGGTAATATCTCGAAAACCATAGCACACACACACACACACACACATCCGCATGCACGCACACACACACACACACGCATGCACGCACACGTGCTCTCTCTCACTCTCTCTTTCACACACAAACGCGCACACACACACACACGCGCGCGCGCGCGCGCACTGGCTAGGTCCGGTTCTAGCTGCCCTTTTCTTAGACCAGAGCTTGTTTGCGGGCTTTGCCACATCAATGATCGCATCTCTCATCATATTGGTTATTTGTGCGAAGTGTCAACAACGGTGTGTAAACCTATGGTAACTTTCAGGTGTACGAAAGTGTTTCTTTATATGGACCAAATAGGAAGTTCATGAAATTTGCTTGGGGTCGGAAGAAAACAAAGCAGATTTGTGGTTGTTTTCATCGCTGGCCATTGCCCGCTTCAACTACATCTAAAAAAGAAGGGAATGGAATGTTGATAGTCCAGAATGTTTGACGTACCTAGTATGAGGGCTTCAGATAACTCAATACTTTCTGTGTGCTTTTCCGGCCTTTTTAATCGGTTCAGGATGAATATTCTTGAGTCTGCCCTCCTATCTGTTGATGGGCTTTAAAGCTTGCTACACCTGGACCTTGAAGTATTTTTTTATATCTTTTCACATATATTGCTTTAGCTTTTGATCAGACAATCTTTACGCAACATTTTTGGATTAAAGGCGAATCGATTTTCACAGTACTGCCACCTTAACTGAAAAAATCCAAGAATTCTTGAGCTAAATGAAATCAAGGTCGTTTCTTATCCTGATATTAGTTAGTATAACGTCCTGGCATACCATCTATTTTTTTTTCCTTTTATCGCATCCTACATATGCCTAATGGCGGCCGGATATCCAAATTTGACAATATCTCTTCCGAAATCTTCCTGGTCGGTGATTAATGCCCATAATATAGCGCTGCTCAGACATTCTTCGACCACAAGCCATGTGGTAAGATTTGTTGAGTTCTTCTGTGAATCTTTTAATTTGTAACAGCTAGTGAATGCAACAACGCAATTTCCTGATGCATCTAGATATCGAGATAATTTGTTAGATTTGTATCTAACATCCCACCCTGGCTAATATTCCATCTCAGTCGGTTCCCACCTCTCTTGATAATTCAGATACTGATTAATCACTATACTCAATTTACCGCCTCAAACCTGTGGGCCCTACTTTTCCACCTTCTTCTGTGGCACTATAAATATGCTGATTGGGAGATTCTCAATGTGTCTTAGAAAAACTTATTGTTTGATCTATTTTGCTTCAAGTGATGTTGATGAATGCACATAAGCACTTAGTAACAGCAGCTCTCAATAACATCAAAATCGGTTGATTTAACGATAAGTGCAGCCAAGCTATAATAGCAAAAGATTCCGCTTTTCGCGCCTATCATTTGCATCCATGTCCAGAACTGAAACAAGTCTACAAGACTGCACAAAACATGTGCAAGTCTACAAGACTGCACAGAACATGTGCAAGTCCACAATTAAAAAAAAAAAAAATTTTTTTTTACAAGATTGATAGACAAAGAATCTTGGCAAGCCAAGGCAGCAAAAGTTTGTGGTCTCTCAAAACCATCAGGAACAACTTCATCAGCCCCCATATACCTTAACTACTTAATGTTAAGTAGTTGTTGACTCCCTGGATGCAGCTAATATTTGGGCTGCTGGATTAAATTCTCGCCTTCCACCCACTTCACAGACACCTGTCTGGCATATCCCATTTAGAAGTGTACAAGAGCCAATACACATACGAACGAGGGATGTGCTCAGTTTCTTCAGGACCTCAACGTGTACAAGGCCGCAGGTCCTGACCATTGCTTGTCCCTATTGATTAAAAGCTGTACCTCATCCTTGGCTAAACCTCTGCACAAATTATTTTACCTGTCTTATTCGAGTGATAGCTTTCCAAATCCGTGGAAACTAGCCCAAATTCAGCCTATTCAAAAAACCGAGAAGAAAGCAATCCTTAAAATTATATGTAGTATCTAGAAACCAATCAGCTCATCAATGATTGCCAATGCGGCTTCCGAAATGGACGCTCATTTGGAGACTTGCTGAATTTTCTTACTGAAAGTTGAAATCGTAGTTTTCACAATTTTGGCTAGTCCAAAGTCGTTGCCCTAGATATTTCAATTCCCTTTATAAAGTATGTCATCCTGTTTTAGCCGAAGCTAAAGCAATTGCTCTCTCCCTTCTTCTTCTATTATGGATTAAAAGTTTATTTACCCGGTCGCCTAATACGGTGTGTACAAGAAAGCGTTATATTAGAACCTCACTCTATAAATGCCGGTGTGCTCTGATCTCTCCGTCGCTCTTCTTAATTTTGACAACATTTTCAATTCGGAAACGCGAATCACGTCGAAATCAATGGGCCTAAGAGCCAAAGCTATCTTATCTCTTTAAAACAAGATCATAATTTTTGTGCTCCCGTTTCTTTTGATGGAGCACTGATCTACGATACACCGTCCTTATGCATTCATGGGATTAATATTTCCAGTAAGTTGATCTATTCTGTTACCAAAGATATAACAAAATGTTTTGGATTTCTGAAAGATGTAAGAAATATTTCAGCACCTCGAATCTAGCGTTCGTCTACAAGTCTTATATTAGACCTAATACCTAGTCTGATCCTTTGTACAATGATTCCTGAAAGCCGCGCACATCATTTTACCCTCCAAGATACTTTCGCCATATAGTAAAATTCCGTAATGGTTTTTTAACCTAAACTGTGAGAATCTGGAACAGTCTACCATCTTCTGTCTTTCCTCCGGCCTACAATCAACGAAAGTTTAAGAGTGACATACATCAGCACGTCCGCCACTTTCCTCAGGTCCCCTAATTGCTTCTCTATCGCCTTCTAGCCATGCTATACTTTGCAACAAAGGATATCCTCCGAGCTTGGGTTAATAATACAAAAAAGTATGTCTGAAAATTTTTGAAGCAAGATGAATTAAATCTAAATTATTTTTATGTAGTAATCTCTGTATAAATAAATGACTTGAGGATTTCTAGTGAATGTTACACGCACAAAATATGTATTTGACGTTAGCTTCACATACATTGTCCGTAAAAAAGGTGGTTATGTTTTCTTCAAAGACAGATTATAAATTTCCAAAGCTACCAACGGAAAAAAACAAGGTCATGCAAATTAACGTCGACATCATTTCCTTATGAAGACAAACTTCCAGGTGAGGTACTCAAAAACGAAAACGCTGTCATCTTCTTACCCTTCAGCACGTCTTGGGTTACGTAAATCAATCTTCAACTGCTTATTTAAATTGGCTTTTACTTAGTTTGCTTAATTCCAACAAGTCTTGAGCAAATAATGTTTGATCTCTGGGCTGCATATGTCTAAACATTCACTGCGATTCAAAGACAAATCATAGCAACAAGGCTCCTATAAAGCTTTAAGATATTAGCATCTTCCTACGCTATCTTTGTAATCTTTGGCTCTAAAGGAAATTTTCCTCGTGGATTTTGAATTTTGAAAAAAATACATTGATCATTATTGATCGTACGTTGAGCTGGAAACACTTTATGAGAATGCTTATAAAAATTACTGATATAAATCAACCGACCCACGCACTAATAATAACAGGGTTTATAGAAATTGAAATAAATGGACGACACTATAGAGAACCACTAGCTACTATACTACATAATGTGGTTCACGGAAGAGAATGTTATGCAAACATTTTGTTTTTCTGAATTAATGCTAAAGTTTACATATAACGTGAGCCTTACCGAGCTCGTGTTATTATATAATTTCACACGAACAAATGATCTGATGAATGGAGCATCAGTTCTAAGTTAATCACGCTTTAAAGTCTTAATCTTATCAATCGCCAACACATTAGAAATCTATATCTCAGAAGCAGAACCTAGCCTAGATCTATAAAATTTAAAAAAAAAAAAAAAAAAACTTTCATTAAAGTAACACAAGTGGTTACGTCTCTATTGCCGGAGGAATGTTTGTTCATTGCATAACCCGCCTATGTTCATAATTCAAATCAAACCGGCCCGGCCTTGCGATTACTCGGCCCTCGATTTCAGCTGATAATTCTTCTATGCTCAACTTAAACCTAGTTCGCAATTGCACGCCTTCGACTTAAGGTGCAGATTGTATAGTGTGAGCATGCAGCATAATGTGCTTACACGAAGCTTGATTATAGCTATATGCGTTTTCCACTACTTTTGTTCGGTGTGGAACTAATTTTTATTACATCTAATTCCCGCTAGCAGCGAATTGAACTTTAAGTCGAATAACTAATCAGGATGGAAACTAGAAATAGATCAAGCCTACTGGGATTGTGTCTGATATTCTCGGACAAACCCAACCCCTTTTATGTTTATCACAAAAAGATCTGATTAAATCAGATGTTGAAGATACCCACATGTATTCTTCAACGCATTCTCTCTAGTCTCAATCTCAGTACGCATAACAACAAACCACTCCGTTCGCTACAGAAAAGCATTTCCAGCTACACGAGACTTCAAGCTAAGTCGAGCGGTCTGACCAGTTTTGCCATAAATTTAAAGGTTGACGCCCGCAATTTTTGAATTTATCACGTTTTGAATAATTTTTAGTTCGTAGCCATAAATAGCTGTTAAAGTTTTTGTCATCCGCGAAGCTCCGGAGTCAGTTCTGATCCTAATCACGAGTTGTGTAATGCCCGCAAGTATCACTGTAACTCTGATATCTAGGAAATTCGCTGACCAGGCGCACCGGGTGGCTGTGAACATTGGCCTCTTTTAGTAGTGCATTTATATACTCTCAGGTCCTGCCCAGGGGTAAGAAATCACGTTAAACCTTTTTTACACTATGCATGTTGAATACTACTGCTTTGTTTCTTGATTTCTCCATGAGCTGGTCGGTGTCAATTGCACAGCTTTGAAATGATTTATTATGACTGCACCCACCTTACTCTTAGATAGCCTATACATCTTTACGTATAATAATATACCTGAGACGTTCGGTAGATTTCGATGTGCTGCGAGGCATTAACATGCAAATTGGATGGAAATCGACAGCTTTTGAAGCTTTTTAACCGGATTAAAATTTTACATCATGTTTGACATAACTTTATGATTCATCACCTTTGAAAAGCGCAGTGTTAACTAGATCTAAAGATTTATGAATAATTTTAACAGTGATATTGGAAAGATGTATAAATAAAATAATATAAAAAAAGCTAATTGAATGTTTTAATTATAGCAAAAAAATATCGAATAACTGACCTGCGGATGAACCGGTAATGCTCCACTGCTTCAGGAACCCTACAGTGGCTTCTACTAGCCAGGAATGGAGTGTAGTGGAAGCGAAAATCAACCGAAACATATTGCTGCTGCTTTCTCCGACCTTATGACAGATCTTCGTTGATCTGAAGAATATGCCAAAATCTCAACAGTTAGCGAAATGGCTTGGGAATATTTGAAGCTAGCAGTGGTTAACACTGGCAACAAGGCAACGAAAATATAACCGAATTCTACTTATCAGCTAAGCAAAAACACATGGACATTACTGTGAAGCACCTATCGAAAAATCTTAACCGGTACGATTCCCCGATATAACGCGTCGGCATAGGGAATTGAAATAAAAAATTGCACCATGCAATAACTTTTTGGCTTCTTTGACAAAGTTTAGAATTGTATAGCAATGCACGATAACGAAGAATAATGTCCACTGGCTAGGGTCTGCTTGCTACCACAGGCATTTCTGAAGGCAATTATATAGCAAAATATGGGAATAATTGAGGAGTTTTATTAATATGGAAGATCCAAACCCCATAACAAGGAGTGCAATCCAACATTTAACGGTTGAGTCCTCTGCTTCTTATAGAGAAAGCTAACACAGTGGTTTAATGCAATGATATTAAAGAGGAGTATTCGAAAAACTAGAGAAGATACCGAATGCAGAGCCAATCAAGGTAGAGGAAATCAAACTTTCATTCTAAAAATCATGAAAAAATAAACTACAAACGTACAAGCTGGGTTCAATACCAAAGTTTAATAAAACGTAAGCTAAACAATCTAAATAGTTTATCACTTTCTAATATACAACACCACTACGAAGTCGATAACATGATATCAACCCTTACTAATGTCCTCAAGGACTCTATATAGCAAGCTACTCCTCGACTTGGTATGCGAACAAGACAGGAAGCTCTACCACACCACATAGTAGCTCTAATCTTTAAAAAAAAATGTGGCTAGAAGAAATTGGATACGTTGTAGATTACCATCCTTTAAGTATGAGCTAAAATTAACAAATCAGCACATTAAAGATAAAATCTCAGTATTGAGAAACCAAAAATGGAGCTCACTATTGCAAAATATGGAAAAATGTTCAAAACCATTTTGGAATAAGCTAAATTATTAAAAATAAACGGAAGTATATACCTACCAATTCTCAGAAGTCTAAGTACTATATTACCAGCGATGATAAAGCAGAATCTCTTTCTCAAAAATTTCCTGCAAATTTTACCATTTCCGTAGATCTTAGTGACACTAGGAGCCAGGGGCCATTATGGTATATTTAATTCGTGGGCAAAGGCTCTTCCCAGACCTGGAGTTACTTATCTAACGTTTATAACAAATTTTTGCCTAAAGCTCCAGTACTTCTCGTCAACGTATAAGTTAACCAAAGCCATGCCATTACTAAAGCCTGGAAAGCTTCCTGATGATCCTGCCTATTAAATAATCTGTCAAAAGTTTAAAAAAGAAGTTATCAAGAGGAAAATTGTTAGCTTTGTTGATGATCATAACATCCTACCTGATCACCAATTTGGATTCAGAATAGGACATAATGCAATATTCTTCAAAGAAGAAGACTTCATTTGTCAAAACAAGTTTTTGTTTTCGTGCTTGTATTTCTTGTTAATTTACTGATCTTATCGTTAATTATTTGGTGTTCGATTATTGTGCCTTAGTGCTGTATGTTATCTGCTTATATTGCACCCGGCTTGGCTCTCAATGCAGATTATTGATTGTGGCTATGTCGCTCTTTTTGTTGACGGCTGAGGTATGCTTAATTTCTTTTGGCTATGATTTGAAGCTCATCTTCAAAATTTTGTGTTTATATGGAATTGGACATCGAATTTCTTCGTTATCGCTGATATTTTATAACATAATTTTTTATTCTCTTTCGACTATTGTCGATATTTCTGGCATTTGTCTGTTTCGCTGTTGAATTTCCTGACTTAGCTGAGATAACTAATCTCTACTTTGTTCATTTTCTTCAGACTTCGATCTATTCCCTCCACGGGTTCAAACTTTTCAACGGCAGTACATTGTGGTTTAAAATTTTTGTTTCTGCACATCATCAGCAAATTTTGTTTTTTCAATCGCGGTCATTAAAAATGGCGACTTGTAAAGTCTGCTCCATTAAAAAATCAGTAAACGTGGTTGCATGTGATGGTATCTGTGATAAATCTTTCCACTCCTCTTGCTTGAAGCGTAACTCCAAAACACCTATTCCTGGACTTACTACCTGCATTGAATGTTCGAATTTAAAGCCCTGCCACACATTGAGGTGCTTTCCTGAACGTCTTGATTCTTTCGCTACCGTTCAGTCTCTTATTGCGGTTAAATTTATTAGCTTATCTATGAACTGGACTGGTCTCGAAGTATTTTCCGAAGACTTTAATATTTTAAATATAAAAATTGACAAGCTGTTGGAGGTACTGAGAATGAATTCAGACACACTTCTTCAAAAATCTCATAATATATCTTTAAATGTTCAAAATTTGTCAGACTCTCTGGTTGATATTCATGGAATTTTTGCCAATGGCTCACCATCTGTATCTCATAATTCCAACAACACGTTACCTATTCCAGCAATCGATGATGTTCGGCAAGGCTTAAGGCGCGTTAAGGTGATATCGGGTCATGACTCATGGTCATCTGATGGTTCCGAGAATTCAAGGCTAACCAGCTGCATGGCGACTGATCTCAAGAAATTGGCTCCAGTGGAAAAGGATTAAGGAACCATCTGATTCCTACCCATTACCTCTCGTGCAATAGGGATTAGACTCTAACCCTCCTATATCTGATGTACATGGTCGCAAGCCAGCTTCAAAGCAAAGGAACTGCAGAAGACAAAACCATAATCCCAGTAGCGCGATTCTTTTAAATCAGGTCTCTGTACATTGGCACACTGATCTAGTTCACTTTACATCTGTTTTGTAGCTGAAGGGAGTGAGTGCTCCACAGTAACAAATGATACTTCATCTGGGGGCTGCGGACTTAAACTGCACAATTCTAATCCTCTGTTGCGACTTGTTGCAATATACAGTAATCCCCCGAGATACGTAATTAATGCGGACCGTAGACTTTTGCATATTTCGAATTTTACGTAAGTCGAATTCGAAAATTGAAACAGTATGTAAAGACCGTATATGCATATTATAATTGCTTTTTTTTTTTATATAAAGGACCAAAAGAAATATCAACTACAAGAAGTTTCTGTAGTATTTAGTGATATTCAAGTAAGCACAGTTGGTAACAAGCTAATAAGAAAAGTAAAACAGCGTGTGTTTGTGTTTGTTTACATATATAGACAGTTTAGGTATGTATTGATGCAGTCGCTAAAAGTTATTGTATACTTGAGATAAAAAATTATTCTTTGTAAATTTGTATGATACTCTACTCAAAAGATGTTCCCAATTTTTGAAATTCCCATTTTACGTAACTGAGAAATTTCGTTAGTCACGTGTTACGTATCTCGGGGGATTACTGTAGTTGCTTTCACTGAAACTTGGCTGCATCATCGCTTCCACGATGCGGAAATCTTTTACAATTCCTATCAAACTTTTAGAAGAAATACACATATTGAAGCTCGTAGCGTATGCCTCGCCTGTAAAAACTACTTTAATTGCAGCCAAATTGAGTTTCCCAGTTTCATCAATACTCTCGACACTGAGCTTATAGCTATTATGTCTCTCTTAAAATATGACTAACACATACTTTGTTGCTATATTCCTCCAGACTCCATAAATATCGTTGATATTTACGACCTACTCATTTCAACATCTAATTTTATCTATGGTAAGATGGATCCTTTTGACGAATTAATACTAACTGGTGATTTTAGCTTACCCAATATACAAAAGGTTACTAAATGAGGTTGACGATAACTATCTTCCACTTAATAACTTGATACAAGGGAATCACTTTTCCTTGACACTATTTCATCTCTTAGTATCAGTCAAATCAGTAATGTGAAGAATGACGTGGGTAGGCAGTTGGACCTGGTATTTTCTACTGACGTTATAATGTAGACATCTTGACAAATACCACCGCCTCTACTAATTACATATTGCCATGAAACCGAAGACCTCGCAAATTGTAACGAAACACAATACTTTTTCAATTTTAGAAAAGCTAACTTTTCGGAACTTTCCAGTAGACTTACCCTTATTGATTTCAATACATTACTGCCTAGCAATAGTGCTGACGAAGATGTTTCTAAATTTTACGTAATTCCTTTCGATTTATTTTCCTCTCACGTTCCTCGCGACTGACAGCGGTTCTCTAAAATATCTCCGCCATGGTTCAATAAAGAACGTCTTAAAAATAGAAAGAATAAAATGTGGAAAAGTTATATGACGGAAAAGACAATATAACTCACACCAACTTCCTCACATTCTATAATGAGTTCAAAGATATACCCTCACACTTTATGATGAGTATATTTAAAGCATGCATACGAAGTTTTATAGTGACTCAAGCA
Organism: Dioctria rufipes; assembly: GCA_963924295.1. NCBI lineage: Eukaryota > Metazoa > Arthropoda > Insecta > Diptera > Asilidae > Dioctria > Dioctria rufipes. The sequence continues at coordinate 115,685,817 of OZ002741.1, forward strand.
TCTTTTTTAAGTTTATTAATATGAAGAAAAAAACCGACAACTACCCCAATACCATGAGGTACAAGGGCTCTACTAGTGATGATTCGTTTGTAATATATATTATGTTTGCTTCATTTTTTGACAAGATGTTTGCTTCGTCTAATTTCCATTCCCGAAATAACAACTTCGAACGACTCCCACAACGTTTCAATTACTGTCCCTTCAATTACACAAGAGAATATGCTCGATCATATTAATGGGCTCCCAAATGACTTCACAACTGGTCATTATGGGATCCGTCCAGCCTTTTTCAAGCCTTGCTGCCTTGCCCGGCAGCTCTGCTGAGAACTATTTTCCAAAAGACGCTCGATAGTGGTTGTTTTCCGCAACTATGGGAAAATTCCTTTATCATACTTATCCACAACAAAGGTAGCAAAAATGAAATATCTAACTACAGGCCTATTGCAAAATTATCTTCTATGTCCAAATTATGTGAATCTATCAGTTAATCTTAGCTATCAATTTCCTGTAAGAATATGCTTTCTCCAAACCAACATGGGTTTATTTCGGATATGCATACGACTACTAACTTGTTGGAATTTATCTCGGATACCATTGGCGGGTTTGCAAAAGGCTACCAGACAGATTGTGTTGATACAGACTTTAGGAAGGCGTTCGACAAGTTATCTCACTCCGTGATACTGTTTAAAATGGAAATGTATGGGTTTCCCCCAATATTTCTAAAATGGACACAGCCTTATTTAGATAACAGAACATACCAAATCTCTTTCCGCAATTCCATCTCAAGAGTCTTAAATGCTTCGTTTGGCTTAACTCAAGGGAGTCAATTGGGCCCATTGTTCGTTATTCTATCTATTGGCTACATCGTCCATCTTGTAAGGCACTGCAAAGTCTTGATATATGCTGACGTCAGCAAGCTTTTCGTTCAGATTAAAGCTGTTAAGGACTGTGCACAAGTACAGGGTGACAAATTTTACAATTGGTGTAAAAGCAATAGTTTTGTACTCAATATAGATAGACAAATGTAAGGTTATGACTTTCCAGAGGAATCAGGATTATGAGCTCTTGTATTCCTCGATTCGGCGTGTGGGCTCTGTCTGTGACATGGGTGTCAAATGTGACCATAGATTGAATTTTATCGAACACATAAAGTACATGGTATCAAAGAGTAGTTCTATGCTGGGTTCTATTATATGTTAGTCCCGAGAGTTATAGAATCCCACATCGACCGCATCGAGTCTGTTCAGCGGAACTTCTTATAATTTGCTCTCCGACACTGAAATAATTCATTATTAATTTTTGCACCCTATGAGGGTCGCTTGAAGCTTTTAAATATGCACTCACTTGAGAATCGTTCCATGGTTGCAGATGTAACTTTCATGCAGCAACTCTTAAACGTGAATATTGACTCTCCGTTGTTACTTGACAATTCTGTTTTCGTGATAGTAGGCACAATTGAAGAAGGCTACCTCTATTGCACGTTAACTGCTAAAGGTTTAACTTTAGCATGCATCGCATCACCATTAATGTTAATAATATGGCTGAGCATTTTGTTGTTGACGTTTCTAAACATGTTGCAATAACTTCTATATAATATTTAATTTTTGTTTGTTCGATTTAACTCTTTTGAGTTGTTTTGTTCTATGTCGAATTTCATTTTATCCGGCGTTTGGTTTAGGTTTACTTGAACATAGGTACTAATACTTACGCCGACTAAGTTGTGAAAGCATGTACTGTTGACCGTTTATTTATTAAACGTGTCACTACAGCGAGCTTGTGTTAAGCTGGCTCTGATAGTAAAAAAAAAAAAATTATATATATAAAGGGTTTTCCAATAAGAGGTGTTATTTTGATATTCAAAGAAAAATGCCATTTTTTTAGATAAATGATCGGATCTTTATTTCATTATAAAGAGGTATGTATGTCGTTAATAATGGAAAATAACATCAGCCAAATGACCACCACGATCACGCCTACAATACCATATCCTTTTCATGAAATTTTCCATAACCAAATCGCAAAGTGGCTGCCCTATGTCCTCGATAGCCTCACGAATTCCATCTTTGAGGTCTTGAATCGACGCTGGGCTGTTGGCGTAGATCTTCTCTTTCACGTGGTCCCAAAGGAAGAAGTCGCAAGGTGTTAAGTCACAAGATCTCGGTGGCCAATTGTGATCATTGCTTGTATGGCACGTAGCACCGTCTTGTTGAAAGTAAACGTTGTCCAGATCAATACCATCCAATTCCGGCCATAAAAAATCATTAATCGTCTGTCGATAGCGCAGTCCATTCACCATAACTGTTGCTCCAGCCTCATTTTCGAACAAGTAAGGTCCAATGACCCCGCGGGACCATAAACTGCACCAAACAGTCACACGTTAAGGATAGAGAGGCTTTTCAACAATAACTCTTGGGTTTTCCGAGCCCCAGATGCGACAATTTTGCTTGTTGATGAAGCCATCTAGGTGGAAATGGGCCTCATCACTCAAGATGAGTTTTCGATGGAATTCCGGATCATTTTCATGCATTTCAAGGACCCAATCAGAAAAGACTCGACGTTGTTGATGATCGGCCGGCTTGAGTTCTTGTGTTAACTGAACTTTATAAGCCTTAAGACCCAAATCTTTATGCAAAATACGGTGTAATGACGTTTGTGGAACGCCTAATTGCAAATAACGACGAGGAATGGACAAAACTGGGTTTTCTTCAACACTTTCGGCTACAGCAGCAATATTCAATACACTAACTTGTCCCGACTACCAATTTCTGTATTGCGGTCCGACAAGGTGATTCACGACGACCCAAAAATGTTCGAGTTTTACGAACCATCTCTGCCACATTTTCACCATTTTTATAGTGAATTCTAATAATTTCAATGCGTTGTTGAATCGTGTATCGTTCCATTTTTATTAATGGCGTAGTTTCTACTTGTCAAATGTCAAAAAATGACAGCTCCAAAAGTGACATCCACCGAAATAGCGAGCTAATTAAAATAACACCTCTTATTGGAAAACCATTTACATTAAAATGCAAAAGTCTACACTTTCCGCTACACAAAACAGTGTTGCCAGCATAACTCGGAAACAACGCAATGTGGTGCAAAACTTTATAAGGATTTTTGTCTTAGCTCGGTCCCAGCTACCTAAGTTTAGAGTATGTAACCATACTTTTGCAACACCCGTATATAAGCAAAAGCAGTTGAAACCACGTTATATGTGGTGTCCTAGGAAAAATTGAAAACTCAATAACAAATAAAGAATACACCATAGGTGTACCCGTTGATGTCGAAACGGAATTCAATAATGTCAAAAAGAAGGTCATTTATGAAGGACCTTTAGGAGCTAAATTCTCTATTTGTAATTAGATCTTATTAATGTTGAAAGTTCGTGTTTTAAACGCCGAATAGTTAAAAGCAAGATTACTAGGATTCAAATCGATAACATTAAATCGGTACATTAAAAAAGTTTCTGAATCGGGCAATAATTTGACCACAACTTTTGAACTTCAGTAGAGCTATTTGTGTTTGAGTATAACAAGACTTCTGTATTCCCATCGCTGCAATGGAAGTTATGCTACTTCTTCTATTCTGGACATTAATGGTAAATGCAAGGTGCAAAAAGCGTTATAATATGAAAACAGTCAGTTTGCTGGGTAACTGCAGATCAGGGACAGAGTAGGATACTGCTGCACATCTATCGTGAGGACTCCATACAAGAGGCCACAAATTACAATGTTTCACAGTTTAATTTCAATAAAGGATTCTCTGTGAACAATCCTAGTAGAGCTGAGTGGAAGGTCAATCGATTTTCCCTTAAATTCCAAATATGTGTTTTCAAAGATGGGAATTGGAGCAGGAGTATACTCAACCTGTCTCATATTCAGGAGTTTTACCGTTTACCGGACTAAACAATATAGAATTCTATAGCTATAAATAACGTGCCAAAGATGCTCACTTCAATTCCATATTACGTCAAAAGAAAATGAGGATTTGTATAGACAGCCAATCTGCAATTAAAGTACTGGATTCAATAACATCAAATCGCTTTGGTTCAAGCGATGTCGTTATCTCTGGGCATTGAATGTTTCTCGCAGGGTTACTTTCTCCTAGGCGTTGGAACACAGTAACGTATATCAGAAAACGAAAGGACAGATAAACTTGCTAGTAAACTTTCAGCCATGGATTGACGTTTATCAGAGGTAGGTTAGCAGAGTGCTAGAATCGGTAGACTGGCTATCTGTAGATAGGAGGAGATAACGGCCTGCGTTATTTTAAGAGAGGTGGTCCAAGATATGTCCCAGTTCTGCTGGGGAAGATCTATATAGACGTACGCAATATTATGGCACTCATCCCTACACACTACCGTATTGGCAAGCATACGGAGCGATTACGGGCCTCGATCAATAACTTCTGTCGAAATTATATTGGCGAAGAGTGCATTCAACAACTGATGTGTCCCAATCTTTCCAAACATAAAAGAAACTCACTAGGTAACTATGTCTTCTGTGAATTGGATTAAATGGAAGTCAAAGAGGTATAGGAGCACTAGCAAAGCTCATTAACTCTAGTTGTTGATTCTAGTCTCCCAGCACAAAAAGCATTTGACTGATATTTTAGATCGTAAGTTACTGCCATTCCAAAGGCTGTTTAATAACTTAGTACAATTTTGTGAACCGGTTGAATACACTATCACTCCGCATACAGTCACAAAATTCCGCGTATATGCAAGATTACGAATTTGAGTAAGGTGATTAACGAGTGCTCCACAATCTCATCTGTAGTCACTGCGACCTCTAAGATCTTTTGCGAGAATACATTTGTTACAATAAAACCAAACATATACTGACATCTGTATAGAATTGTGATGAAATAAGATCTAGTAGAGTCTTCAGACTATGGTGTGGAGTTTTATTTTCAGTTTGACTAATTCCATGAGTAAAGTTTTTGTGATTACGGATTTCTTTATCACCAAGTGTGATACCAATGAATGATAATCAACCCTACACCGAGCTCCGTTGTAACACTTGGAATTAATGACTTATAAATATAAAATAAAATATGGTCAAACTGTTAATATGTAACTAAATTTTATTTAGGTCAATTCACAGTCTCCATGCTTTAAGTACCATCCAAGAAGCTACTCTCTTTAATCTTTAATCTGATCTTGTATATCTTCTCATCCCATTTTAAAAGTTATGCAAGGCTTCTTATTGTCTTTATTAATTTATTTCGAAATTAAACTTTGAAGCATATAAATAAGTCAAGCATTAAATGAAAAAATATATTTCTAAATTAGTAGAAATATTTATGTACACAATGTTTACACGAGTTAAACTTTGAAGCATATAAATAAGTTCAGCATTAAGTGACAAAATATAATTCGAAATTAGTAGCAATATTATGTACACAATATTTACACAAGTTAGTCTGTAGTCTATCTGTAGGTTATAGAAAATATCTTATAGCCTCAATTTTAATACAACTGCGATACGAAATCTACATTTTCGTAACTAATAATCATTTACAATTGCTACCTGACCCGGTTTAGTGCCTCTACAGCTTTATTATAGGATTTAGCTTTTTTAATCATTGGTTTTCGTTTCATTTTATCGATTAATTTTTCAAATGTACATCCATAGGTACCTACATATTTTTTTTTTTTTTTCATTAAAAAACCACCTTTACAGCTTCTCTTTCTACTTATATCAATTTGGGCGCTTTTTGAAGTGAAGGCTACAACTCGAGCTGGATGCTGTTTATCTTTTGTAGAAATTTCACGATATCAAAAAACAACACTGAGGTAAAGTTTTCCTATCAATTTATTGTTTCTCGTAGGTACTTTATTTTATTGCAATTTTCTATAACTTTCTTAATTTCTATTTTGGAAACATGTCACGATTTATTAATGGACAATTATTCGATTTCTCTCAATAAGTCTTCAGATTTCTTTATTTTTTATTTTTTGCTATAAAGATTGCCTTTAAATATAAGCATTGCTCAGTTTTCATTTCCATTCCGAACATTGCATTTGTAATGCTGATGATCATGAACAAAACCTTTCATGGCACGATGATACGCTTGGAGCAAAATGGATACTTTGAATCGATGCCGTAAGTCCCAATGTTAGATAATTGTGAACTGACCTCTGCGAGAAAGTTTTGCAATGCTTTCAAGAAAAATCTGATTTAAAGAGAGATTTTAGCACTATAGAAATAGTAAATGCAAGGTAATTGCCTTTATAATTTGATCAGCTGTCAGAAATGCCAAACAAGATGGGTCAGTCTGCTGTTTCTAAAAATTCGTGCAGATCGCGTCCAGTTTTTGTTGAGTTTTGAAAGATCATTGATAAATTCTTCAATAAGTATTTTGATTGTATCTTAAGCCTTGACCTTCATTCGTCACTGCTTTTCTCAAAATTTTTATATACATAATAATGTAGATAAAAAATTCTATTGCATATTGCATGCTGACTGCCATAGAGAGCATAGGAGCAATGCTAAATCGGATGGAGGATTAGCAATAATGTTTTTACCTTTTCTTTTACATATTTCTGAAGACTATCCACATTAAGTTTGGATACACTATATAGATAAAAGGTCTAAATATCTTGTATACACTTTTAGAAACATTAGGAAATTATCCAGCTCATTTTAGTTTTTTAATAGGAAAAAATTTATGTTTCTTCACTTCAGGCACAATTTTCTGAAAATTGTGACAGGTAAATAGGTACAATTTTCAGAGTGGATTTATCATAAAGATTCATATGCACATATATGGTGCCATATAAATATACTAATTCGGGTACGCAAACTTTCCTACAAATTTAACGAAATGCCGATATAGCACTTGCTCTCCGCGTATTTAGAGCGACACACAATAAGAAACCTTATCTCAATCGATAGCCATGGCGGCGCGGCAGCGGCTCTGCCGTCATTTGTGTAAGCAGCCTTAAGGCCAAAATACAGTGAGTGCGACACAAAAATGTTGGCAACTTATTTGGAGACAATGTCGCATTTAAAATACAGTGAACGCGACGCGACAAGTGTGTTTGACAGCGGTTACTGTTTTATTTATTGTAAAAGAAAAGGCAACTAAGAAAAATCTTTAGTTATAGCTTAAGCAGCTTACTTAAAATTGCAAAGCATAAAACAAAACCTAAAAAAAAAAAAGAAGATATTGCGATATATGGGATGACGGTTATCGTACAGCATAACTTTTCCCATAATTTTCTTTATTATTTCCTTCTCTAAACCCATAATTTTTCAAAATAATTAAAAAAATTTATTTTATACAAGCTTTTAATAACTAGTTTACTTACTATTATCTTTTAATTTCCTATCCTTTATAAAAATAACCCAATCCACATAGCATTAATATCAATTATTCACTATCCACACAGAAATGTCAATTACGTTGGCGAATAATTTAGAGATTATTCTAAACTTTTTGTAGGCAACTTGTCGCGTTGCCCTCATTGTGTTAAGTATATGGGCCTACTATATACTCGAATCTGTGAAAGCAACCAATTTACGGCGACTTTGTTGTCTCGCTCTCACTGTCTTTTGGCCTTTAGAGCATATAATTCGCAGTCAGTCGTGCCGTTTACCAGAGGACGAAAGATTGAGCTTACAGGTCCACTCCTCGGTAGCATATATACAATATTGCATAATCAAAAATACCTGCGGATGCCAGTAATTCGCACCTTACTAGAGCCTTAGAGATACCAGCAAGAGCATATTGGGCTTCTTACCACATCATTGGAAACACTTATGGGTATATAGAAATCTAATAAATAATATACTGGTCGTATCTTCTGATTGTACACCCAGTAGTTACTTACGATATCCTAAAATGCTGACGCAAATAAAGAAATAATAATATAGTATATAAGTTTCCCATGCATATTATGTGTAACGCAATTAGGCTGCTAGAAACAACTTCTAACGTACCTAATACCCTAGGCAGACGGGAAAAATCAATGATCATTCGTTCGTAATTGAATTTTTAAAAAATCGATTTACCTTTGAATTTTAATTATTAAAAATGTGCTGTCAATTACATACAAAAATTGACAGGACTTTTGTTTTAATCAACAAAACCTTGGGTAACTTGATATTTGAAAAAATCAGTTACGAATGAATGATCATTGATTTTGTCCGTCTGCCTAGGGTATAATAATCGAGCTATTAGGATTTGTATTGATAGCCAACTGCAATTCACAGTATACAGAGTAATAAGGTAGGTATGATCATCCAGTCTGTCAAATTCGTCATGCGAATCTATTCTTAAAAAGGGAAAATAAGGTGTTAATATTTATTTGAATTTATTCCACTGGATCCGTTTAAAATATTGAAATAAGTGCCATTTTAATTTCTATCCATAATAATAATACATTAAATTTGCTAGTTTAATGTTCCTTCCAGGGAATTTAGTTCGGATTACAACAAACTGCCACGAATATTTTATAGATAAAAAAAAAATCCAAAATAAGACTGAAATAGCTACAATTTGCACTCTTAATTGATTATGTGAGATCTTTTTATTATTTCTATAGTGAAATTAGTTAGTGCCAATGGTAATTTTCTCAAATAGAAGACAAGTTTGCAATGCATCATAATGAAGTGTAAAAAAGTGGAGTTAGTGGCAAATTAAAATGCGGAATACAATTCTAATAATCTTCCTTCAATTTATATTTCAATCGGAATGAAATAACTTTACAAAATCAAATCAAATATTACTGCGAAAACTACCAGGGAAAATTCAATAAACTTAACCTCAACTTTTCCTAATAATATTGAAAAATGGTGTTCATATATGAATCCATTCCCTTTACTTTATGGAAGGAATGCAGATACATCAGATATATTTACGTGCACTTTAATGTATTCTGTGCGAAGGTTAAATGATTAATAATTTGCCATTTGTTTGAGAAAGTCAGCATTGCCAATTGAATTATAAAAAATGTCCTCCTTAAATTTGCTTCCTTTGTCCAAATACCTTTGCTTCATATAATCGCTAGAAAGCAAAAAAAAAATATCAAGATGAAATCTTTATATTATACGCTTTACGTCCCTTTAAATAAAAAACAAATAAGCTATGGATTCAAACAATAATACCCTTTAAGACCACTTGATATCTATTTTATAAAGCCCAGAAGTGTACATAATTATAACAGATATAATCACAATAATGTTCAAAAAATTTTCTTGTGGAATTTTTACCTCTGTTCTTCTACTAGCTCAGATAATCCAAACGTCCATCTGTCAGTTGATTACGATTCTTGAAACCCTCATTGTTATATCCGACCATATATTATTTTTATTAAAATTTTTAATTTGACAATAAGATCTTTGAATGAGCTCTAGAAACAGGCGATCTTGTTGCAGTCATCAATATGTCAATCGAATTTGTTCAATAGATTCGCAGTCAATTCGATCAGAGTTTTATTTCTAAGGCTGATAAGAATTCTAGCATGAAAATCATAAAAAACACTGAAGGTTTCGTGGAATGGCTGTATACAGGGTGTTTACCCTTAGGAGGTCCATAGAGCAGGAGGTGATAGTACTCACTTAGACGAACCAAAAATTGTATGGCAGGGGGGGGGGCAATATCAACCGTTTAGGAGTTACAGGGTGATTCATAAAAAAAGCTAGGTTTTCACAAAACACCTTGTATCTTAAAAACTATAGGGCGTATGGTCACAGTTAAGGGCTCACTGTATGCAGAACTTCATGGCCTTTCCAATGACAGCTCAACCAGCCCCGTAGATGTTATGAAGGTCTAAACTAAAAATTTCGGATTTTCTTACCTTTTTTTTACTTTGACCTCTATTATTTTTGCAAAAAGGTCGTTAACATAACTTTTTTTTATAAAAACTGTAAACTGTGGAGCGCCCTCTTTAATTTGACCTTTATACCCTATGTGCTATCTGTATCCGTTAAAGAGTTATTAGCTCAAAACATATATTGAAAGCTATTCTCAAACCCTAATTTGTTCCCTTACTGACTGAAAACACGTAATTTTACACAAATATCGGCTAATTTCGGTATGACATGAATAGGTTAAGAGCTAATAACTCTTTAACGGATACAGATAGCACATAGGGTAACTATACTAAATTATATACGGGGATTCATCTACCGTATCGCAAGAATTGCTCTTAGACAAATTCAAGCAGTTTAGTCGTAATACACCTTATATCCGAATGGATTAGGCGGCTTAATGAAATTGTGAATTACGCCAGACAAAATTGAAAACGTACGAACTTTACTAATATGGAATACTGACGAGTTACAGAAAATTAGGAAATTATAGAAAAAAAAATAGAAAAAATATAAATATATTATATATGGTATAAATATAATATTGAATTATGCTCTGTCTCCAGGTCATAAGAATGGTTTGCCGTGCCGACTAGCTATAGAGAAAGGGTTTGGTGGAAAAATATGTATGTGTATCACCTGTGGAGGGCGCCACATGTTTTGTTTGAGTCCACGAACTCTGCATGAGTTTGTTATGGAAAATGAAATTAAATGAAAGTCGCTCTAAAACTCACGTTACAAACTTTATTCTGGCTTTTCTTATAAATTATTATTTTAGCACTTTTCCTTACTTCTAATGAGATGCACTCATAACTTGCACCATAAAAAAACTACTGCGACTTAGAACAATGATATGAAATTTTTCCTAGCATACAAAGCAGCACATTAATTTAATGATATTAACAATAAAAAAATTACATAAACAATTATATATCAAATATGTAAATTTTCAAAATGGCATACACAGTAGGTGCTTATCTTTTCTTATACTTCATTTTGCTTCTATTAATCTGCTTTCTTTTTTTCTCCGTTTGTTTTTAAGCCCCCGAAATTTTCCTAATCTTATGCTTATCTAATTACTGCTACTCATCGCATCCAGTATGGTATCCAGGAACAAAACGGTAAGTTCAGTGACTGCAAATCAATCATGCGCATAAATAGGTATGTTGTGTATTATATATTGTGTTGTGTTTTATGTTAAGGCATGACGTATGGATCATATGTGCCTGATATTGTTTTCTATGCTGTATGTTGTGTTCTCGTATTTTTTCTGTTGTGACATTATCATTTCTTTATGCTTTCAGGTCGTTTGGTTTACATTGATGTAAGCAGGCTTGCACAAAGTCTAAACAACCGCTTAGGTCCCTCTAAATGAAATTTGGGTGAATGGCATCTCTATTTTATTCCTGCAATATTCCAGTGGAGAATGAGGACGACACGCTGGACAAAAAGGACACAAAACATGCATATATATATATATATGTATATATATCTGGCTTATGTAACCATAGTTCCGAAACTGCTTTACTTAAAGTAGTATCTGACATAACTGACTCGATTGACAACGATCACATAGCAATTTTGGTTCTTCTGGACTTCAGCAAGGCCTTTGATTCAGTGAATCACAATAGGCTGCTTAGTAAGCTCCAGCAATATTTCGGTTTTTCAAGCACATCAGTTAATTTAATCAAAAGCTTTCTTGGGCATCGCAGTCAAACAGTAAAAGTGAATAACACCACTTCGTCACCACTTTTCCTTAGCAGCGGGATCCCCCAGGGATCAATATTAGGTCCGCTTCTCTTTTGCTGCTACATCAATGATCTGACGTTACAGGATTCAAAAGTTCACCTGTACGCTGATGACGTGCAGATATATTTTGACCGACCAATAGGGCTTATCGAGGACTGCGTCTCTCGATTAAGCGATGATTTACAAAGAATATTTGACTGGGCGAACCGTAACTACCTCACGCTAAATCCGCTCAAGTCAAACTGTATAGCATTTTACAGGAGAAATCTAGATCCTAGTGAATTGCCTCCGCTAACAATCAACAGTACTACTATACCATACTCAAACTCAGTTAAAAGTTTAGGCATAGAAATAAATCAGCGGCTTACATGCTGCAACCACGTCTGCTCTATTCTAGGAAAAGTGTATGGATGCCTTCGTCAGTTAAGAACGTCCGCTAGCATACTATCGACACATATGCGTATGAAACTCGCTAAATCTTTGGTATAACCTCACTTAACTTTTGGCAGCTCAATTTTTTCCAAACTCGATTCTGGTTGTCAAAGAAAGTTAAATGTCGCTTTCAACGATACTATCAGATTTATTCACGGGTTGCGTAGATTTGATCACATCTCACCTTATGTTGAGTCCTTTGTGGGATGTTCACTTGAAGTATACTTGTCACGAAGGCGCTTACTATTTCTATATTCTCTAATCCACGTAAAGGAGCCAAGTTATTTACTTGATCGAATACAATTTTTAGGATCGGCTCGGCATCGAAACATTCTTTTGCCAAGCTTCAGAACCTTATCAGGTGAGCGCTCTTACTTTGTGCAGGTGTTCCGCTGCTGGAATTCTCTAGCGCCCAATATTCAGTGCGCGGGATCTCAGCACGCATATAAAAGGTTGCTGACAACAGCTCACATAACGTAAATTCGCAAACTAATAGTTTATTCATTTCACTGGCAGAATATGCTTTAGATCTTATATACTCAATATTTATGTAGACTTTATAGGTGTACAGTTAGTTAATTAAATTCAAATGTATGTTTATATATCTCTCGTTAACAAATAAATTTTCCCAACCAATTAAGTACGTACAATTATAAGATTTGTAATCTTGTGTACTAATTAACCAGTAAAAATAAATAAATAAAATAAATAAATAAATATTACATTTCCAGGTTCAGGCAGCAGGCGAGGCGTAACAATTGATCAATTATTATAGTAATAAATTGTGTTTAGCCAAGTATAATCAATGCTTTTTTGGATAATTACCATCCTCGACTGCTTCACTCTGTTTAATATAAAAAGAATTACGGTAATAAATGAAATAAAATTTAATAAATTGCTAGAAGTATCGAAATCATTCATCTGATAATCTTGATTATGTATGGAGCCGGATGACAGTCCTTTTTGTTTGATAAACTACAGAATCTATTCGCTTCTAGTTTGCTATTTCTCTCACGGCAAAATCATCGAAGAAAGGGCAACTAGGTTGAATTTTTGAATTGCCAAATAAAGTTTTATATAAGTGAATTTACCGCAATTTGAGTTTATCATTTCATATCAGATTCGTTTATCTCAAATTGTGTTGCATTCATAAAATACTTAATCGTGATTAAACAAAAAGCAAATAACAATAACAAAATACTTAAAGATAGAAATATTAGAATTATTTCAAAATAGATGTGTTTTAATGTATTCAATATTTCCTCTAGTCCGCTTACGTGTGGTTCAAAATTACAAGCCAAACCTCCATTATGCCAAGTTCGCATTAATACCCATATATGAGTAGAGCAAACTTTGAAGAAATCATGCATTTTCTATCCATTAGAACTGAAAATTACCATAAATTAGTAATTTTTTTACTACACTATTTGAATAAACAAACAGAGGTGTCAGTCGTCAGCTTACTTATTAATTTGTTCCATGGGGCACACTCTCGGCTTAATAGAGTTGCATAATATGAAACTCGTCCGTTCGGTGGTACTAGCATTGTTTTTCTTTGGTCTTTAATCTTTGGTTTCCATATCAAGTCTGTGTGTGAAGCCACTGTTGCTGCTTTGGAGTTCAATTACCATTACCACCCATTCACCGTAGCCACTCAATTTATGAACGCACGCATGGTAATACTTAACTGCGGATATTCGCGCCTAATTGCTCTCCAGTTGATAGTAGGAAGTCTTGTAGTCAATCTTTGATAATAAAAAAAAAACAATCCATGGCCTTGCGCAAAATTTGTCGAGTTTTTTCCACCCACATGCGGCCTGAAGAAGAAGTGAATAGGTTTAACTATGTTATATTAGTGACAGCTCGATGTGCAGTAACTTTCACTAAACTTAATTAGAAATGGTGAATGCTTTTACATTTTTGCTTCATAGTACACCTGATTCGAAAATATTCGTGAGTTTCTGGCCAAAAGTGATGCTATTACGTTAACATGGCCCAGCAGCAATATCGTGAACATGCGAAGAAAATCATTTCTGTTCATATCTCCCTTTCGTTTTATGTAAATAAATAAAACGAAAAGCAAAAATGTTGCACCCAAGCATACGGTCACGCCCAGATGCCGAGTAAAACATTTTAATTTTACTTTCGAAATTTGCCATAAGTAATAAGCTATCTGCGCATTTTGCATGCCCGTTTCAACTGTGTCACCTAATAGAAGAACTTTCATTACAGACTTAGAATAATATAAGATTGCAGCTATATACATAGATATGTAGATTTATCGTAATGCTTAATTGGATTTTCAAAACTTTTAAAAACACAAAGGAAGAAAATGCAGCAAAAACGTGAAGTGATTACATTGCGCCCATTTAGTACAGTAGGTAGGTACTACTGTTACTTTGCAAGTTTCTATTCAAGCGAACTATCGACAATCGAAGCTGACCAATCTGTCAAGATTTATAAGCATCTCTGCCAAGCAGACTAAAATTGAGTTCAATTCGATTTGCGTACTCTTCAGGCTGAATGATCAAATATGTCAGTTTTAATGCAAATTATTTCTGCTTATATAAATCAAAAACCGCAGAATGCGAAGGGTACCAACAGACCCAACTGGAGTTATAAGATTTATTAATGGAAGGGCAAGAAAAGAAAGAGAATTATCCAGATTACCCTCATCGATCAAATTGGAATGCAAATTACAGTGGCAATGTATTATGGTTTCGCAGAAGTACGAAACGGTCCAGGATTAGATTGTACGTATATATATAAACATGAAACTAAGTCCGTTACTACTTATTTATTATTTCTAGCGATTTTATAATTCGTCTAATCATGTGGCTATTGAAATGATTTTAACTTTCCTCTGGAGTTTAGAACATATTGCAACAGCACCAACAGGGCACTATGGAAATCCGAAGTTATCTCATCCTTAAGCAAATTAACCTTACCTAATAGCACATGTTTAATTAATACAAATATTGAAAATGTGATTAAACAATTAAGTGTCACGTTGTTAAGAGCCATAGAAATTAGTTTCCTTAAAATAATAAGTGTAAGTTGTATTCCAATATCTCCCGTAGTCTTAAAAAAAATCGTAGTAAAAATGCTTCGTCGCCATTGGCATCGAATGAATTATTATCAACTAAAATTCCAAATTTTTGAATAATAGTTCGATATACTATATATATATGTATATGTAAATTGAAATTGCTTGTTATGAAAGATTCATTAAAGGCTCAATTACCGTCCACTATTCCAAGTATTTCCCCAAGAAACTATCTGAAGCTAATCTAACTTCATCAAAACCGCTGCCATCGTAAAAGACATGTAGGATCAGCCACAGTTAAACCATCTATGGTCCATTCTGATGCTACTCTATTCGAAGACTGCCTCGAAAAGCTATTAAAGATCTAGGGGGTGAGATGAAACCAGCCTCAAAAGTTAATGAACCTCACTAGGTTTTCTAACTTCTTGTCTACTGTCGCGCATGAAGTCAGTTCTACCCATCTGTGATTTGCCAGCGGTATTTTAGTATAACTTTTCAGGTGTAGCGGTATACATCCAGTGCACGATACGAGAGTGTAACCGACATTTCTTGCCAAAAGTTTACGTGTAAGTATACGGTGCAGTGGCAGCCCTCTTGACGCTCTTATTCACGTTTGTCCTCAAATTTAATTTGAAGTCTAGCATCGCTCCTAGCTATGAGGCTTCAGTTTAAAAATCAAGAGCAATGCTACCCAGTTTAGGGGTGCGAAAGTAGGAATTACTTTCCTCCGTGTAAAGAGGACTAGTTCGGTCTTTACAGGGTTAAGCCCTAGACCGCAGCTTATAGCCCAGTTAAAGAGCGTTTATAATGCTCTTTGAGTTAGATCACTGATCGTCAATAGGAATTTTCCTGTGACCAGGATGACTAAATTATCAGCATATACTACCGCTTTTATACCATCTCTTTGTAAAGAAATAAGAATACCATTAACCACCAACAACCACAGTTGAAGTGAAGGTACTCCTCCTTATGAAGTACCTATAGACACTCGCTTGCTAGCTTTATTGCTACCGAGCTCTGCGTTTTTTAGACGGTTATTGAGCATTGAGTTAATCCACTTACATATGTATATATGTAGGATTCAACTCCTAGACCAGTCCGGGCACCATACATAGCCTCTAAACCAACAATATTAAAGGCTACCTCGATATCAAGAAATGCACCCATAGTGTATTATTATGTCAATTAATTTTTTAATGGTTCTTACTACGTCATGTAGTGAAGTTTCAACTGATTTACCTTTTAAGTATGTGTACTCTGATATAAAAATCTCACTTCCCTGAGCTTGTTGTCCATTGCCGTCTTGAACAACGTCTCGAAAGTCTTCAGAAGAAACGATTTAAGGCTGATGGGTCCAAAATGCCTAGAAGCATAGATGGCACAAGAAAGTTCTTGTGGCATCTATGCTAGCAGTTATGTGCCCGCTACGACCTGCCTTAGGAATGAAGATCACTTTGGTTTGCTTCCAGATCTATGGAACATAGGAGTTGAGTAGGCAGCTTTTGTAGATCACCATCAAACCTGAAATAATATATTCTCGCATTTTCTGCAGGAATGATGCCATCGACTCCTGGTGATTTGTAGAAAGCAAAATATTATCAACTAACTGGATTTTAGTACATCTCAACAATTAAACTAACTGATAAGTGAAAAAAAATGAATTTCCTTGTCAGTAATATAAAATACTTTGAAAGAACGAATTTTATCTGAACAACAACTTAGCATAAGCAAAGTATTGTAGATTGCTTTTTATATAAAATCACATCCCAATGTGAACACAGAAATGTTCCAATTCAATTAATTTAATTTGCGGAATATTTGAAGCCGATATTACTAGTTGTCCCATCAAATCAGATGGCAAATTAAGTTCAGTTCTTACCACATGTAGTCTAGAAATATAATCGTACTATAAAAGATTTTGGTTTATAATATTATTGTATTTATTATATAGTAGCTGTTAACTTTTCCACCATTTTTACGTGATTGACTATCAATACTACAAATCTATGATAATTTCACACGAAATGTAGTTGCTTTAACTGGGTGGATGCTTATACAGAACAATATGAAAGTTTTTGTTGTCATATTACATGTTTTAACAATTTATTGTTAAAATTACAGTAAATCGCAACCTCGATTTTACGAATCAGTTTTAATTTCACTAGTATGAATTTTGTGCGATTTATATAATTTACAACCTTTTATAATATCAATAAACTAAATGTGTTGCAATAATTTTGATTTCTTTTACGTAAAATTTACATTTTATATCCTTAATTAAATTAGAAATGATAAAAGTGCACAAAAGTTCTGTAAAATGTAATACCAATGCTTTACTAGGAAATATCATTTCACAGATAAATTAGGTAGACAGTGCGTATCAGTGCATCCGACGAATTGTTCCTAAACCTTGCACATTCTGGAAATTAAATTTTGAGACTTGTTTCTAGGTAAAATAAGGATACAGATACCTAGTTGTTTCTATTGTCATAAAACCGGTCACTTGTGCTTATTTCGTCAGTCCTGCGGGTATTTTAATTGCGTATGAGCATGCGGGGGCTCTAGTCTAATTACTGACAACGGTATTGTGTGATATAAAATTGGAAAATGTTGAAAGTGCATTTGACGTTAATAGATTTATAAACAGTGTTGCAGATGAGGATAAGGAAACTTCTACATTAATTGAAGTTAATTGTATGAAGAATAAGGCATTTTAATTTATCTAAATCGGTAAAATCTTAGCAGGTAAATTTCAATTGAACTATGTGTTATGAAATCTATGATGTTTAGTCAAAAGTACATGTCTCCAAAAATGCCGTTATAAAAGTATTAAAAAAAAAAAAAATTCGCTGTCATTCTGTACTAACTACATAGCTGCACCTCTCTTCAAAATTTTAATCATTTTGATGGGTGCAAAATTCATGACACCAAAAAAAAAGCGTTCAACTCCGCAATGTGAATTCTAATAAACAGCATAGAAGTATTTGCTTTTTAGAATTTTGGTTAGGTTAAATATTCGTGATAAATAAACACTCTCTCTGTCACACACACACACACACACACACACTCACACACACACACAAACACACACACACACACACACACACACACACACACACACACACACACGCGCGCACACACGCACACACGCACACAACTCATGTAGTCTCAAACATTTTAAAAATGTATATGAGCGAGGCCTAGAATTAACGAAAAGAAGCTTAAGGTCATTACACAATGATGGCTCGGGCTCTGGATCTGTTTTGAAAGCCAGAGCCGCCTTTTGTCAAATCGTTGAAATGTAAGCCAACTATGAAACAATGGCGGCTTCGTAGATTCGTAGAGAAGAAATACAGAGACAATTCAATAAAATTGAATAAAATGAATAATAATACACGGATTCAAGTGTAAAGTTTAGTTGCGATAGCTAGTTCCGGTCGTTTACTGTTAAAACCATTGCAAAAGGAAAAAAAAAGATGGGTTCGTGAACTTTACATGCGAAGGAAAGAGCATGGTTTTTTTTAAACTAGTTAAAAATTAATTAAATCGTCGGACCCTGAGATGTTTAGACAGACATTTAGGATGTGAGTGTGTAGCTTCAACGTTTTACTTGGTCTGGTTTATGAAATGCTACAAAAAGTTTCCATAAGAACACCAATAGAGTCGGACTGCAGATTGGCATTAATGTTAATGCATGTCAGTACATTTATTTCTTAGATAAGAAATTAATGATAACTTTATTCCAGGTATTTGGCGTATGGAGTTCCATGGCAAATCTTGGCTCTCAAATCTAGAATGGGAGTCTCTACTGTGGTGAACATAATTTTGGAGACGTGCCAAGTATTGTGGAATGTACTTGCACTAATTTACTTGAAGGTAAAACGTAAATTAGATTGGTCACAAATCGCCCAGTAGTGAGGGAATGTAGAACTTGCCAAATTGTGTGGGAGCTATCGACGGCAAGCACATTCATATCGTCTGTCCACCGAATGCCGGATCGGAATACGTCAATTACAAAAACAGGCACAACATTGTGCTAATGGCAGTATGTGACGCTAATTATTTATTTACAGCCATCGATATTGGGGCGTCTGGCAACAGAATCGACGGTGGTGTGTTTGCAGAGAGTAGTTTCGGACAGCGTCTTTAAGAAACGATTTGGATTTGGCTCCGAAGAAAGTGTTAAAAAGAAGTTCGCTGAAGATACCATATTATTTTGTGCGTGATGCGGCATTCTCTTTAAGACAAACCTTATGAGCCGTTTCCAGAGGGAAATTTAACGGATCAGCAAGAATACTTTAATCGTCGATTATCGAGGGCCAGGAGAACTAATGAAAATGCTTTCGGTATTATGTCTTGCCGGTGGAGAGTTCTACTGCATGACATATATTGTCACCCAAGAAATGTGAAAAAAATTGTCAACGCTACAGTGGTCCTGCACAACTACTTGCATAAGGAATGCGCTGACTATTGCCCATCGAATTCCGTAGAAGGACAATGGCGACAAGAAACCATGCAGCTTTGCTTTAGTCAGCATTTCCCTTTGGAAGATCAAATCATGCTTCAATATCGTCATTTGCAATGCGAGCGCAACTATGCCATATGAGATAATAGGATTGAATAAAAAAAAAGATTTTTGAGTTTTAACTAGTTTTATGTTTTATTATTCTTTTCACGGTACAATTTTAGTTTTTTATTAACGAAGTATAACACTCTCTCCTGCATCTCATCTACCTCGCACTCGAAAAAGTTAGAATATTGCTTATCTAATGCCGTCGATGAGCCCGCATTCTTATCGCAAGATTTTCTTGTTGTCGAATTACTTTCTTGAAGGAGGGCAGGCGGTACTTCTCCTGAATTAGTTTCCATCGCTGTTATCATCTACTGTGGTAGATGACAACAATGGTGGTTGATCAAACACCCCTAAACCAAATGCGCTTTGCGCCAGCTCTACTCCCGGTGACAAATTGTTGTAAAATTCAAAGTGGATGTTTTTTATTGAATTTATATATATGTATATATATAACTAAAGTCACTTTCACATCAAATACAAGAAATGAAAAAATGTAAACTGAAAAACTCAATTTATTCCACTTTAAAACAAGACTTTTGCTCCAATCATTAATAAAATCATGGGAAATAGGATAAACTAATAATTTTGCTAATAACATAGTATATTTATCTCAGACTTTTAAGAGAAATACAAAGTGCCTTAATAATTAAATGCAATACAATTAAAATAAGAACACACCCACTAGGAAAACCCATTTCCCCACTTATATTCTGCCAGGTCTTATCCTTTTTATAATTTTTTTTATAATCCTTTTCGCTTTTTTATATAAAGAAAAGGATTTTCCCTCACTAGTTCAATCAGTTGTTCTTCATACGAAAACATGGTGCCGGTACAAAATCAAATATCAACTTAAACTGGATCTGGCTTTTTAATACAAGCCAGAGCCGGAACCGCCATTATGTTAAGTAGCACTGCCATACCTCACATTTGATTTTGACAGGCTTCGCTCTCAAACCCAGAGCGGGAACCATAATTGTGTCATGGCCTTTACTTCTCCACCAACAGAACTGGGATTACAACTTGAGTTCGAAGACGAATTTCAGAAATGAAAGCCTGTAAGGTATGTATGTTAAAATCTCTTTTGCTATCTAGTTATTATGGCACAGATAGATTAATTAGTTTAATTTTTTAATAGTACCTATTATTTAAGTTTTAGTATAATTATAACTGATTTTATCTTTTCATTATTTTTATTAAAAGAAAACCATTTCTAATAAATCAGTGCATGCAGTACCCTTTCAGTAAGAGCTTGGTTACAAGAAGTAACCTCAGATACTTCATTAGGGTTGGAGTTCTCTCCCCTATATGTATAAAATAATCACTCTCAAAGCCAGTTAAAGAAATTCTGTCGATGTCACTAGTAGGGAAGAATATTTTACATCAGCAGACAACAACAAATTTAATAATGCAGAAGGAACAACGACAAATAGTACATTTAATAATAGAATTCTATAATATACAACCGAAAGCTCCGATCTAATGACCTGGAGAAACTATCAGCAGACATAATTGATTACTTTCCTGAAGAAAAAAACGTCAATAAAAAAATTCAGTCTATCATTTTTTGTTTCATTTGTTTACTTCATTTTCAAAGGCAACTTACTTTATATTTTTATTTTTTATTTATTTTTATGAAGGTCGAAAAACTAGACATAATATTTTAACAAAAACAAGGCTAGTAAATGACTACGGTACATGAAGATTCAACGCCAATACCAAATAGGTACAGACTATTGCCAAGTAAACGAGTTTTTAAAGTACAACGACAAGCCATAGAGTGAAATAAAGAAGAAGTAGAAACAAACATCTGCTAGTAGACTCGCCGAATTTCAAACTTTTGAACACCAAACCACAACAAAGTTTTTCCCCTACAAGTCTTATAGGAAGACCTAGAAAATCCCATACCGGGACCGGGCAGGTCACATAACATTAGCTTGATGGGAAAGAATGTTTTCTTTTCGCTTATTCAGAAAGTTTAATAAGTGGTATTAATAACTTTAAAACTGTATATGCCCAGCACATAAATTGTTGGAGTGCTTAGTTTGATATATCAGAACTATACAGAATACAGAGAAATTTTCACAATATTTATTTCTCAAATTTAAAAGCAATTACATCAAAATTTATGACAGCATACGCATACGCGAAAAGCGTAAGTTCTAAATATAATTTCCAATATTTGAAAACAACTTAATTAAGACTTACATTACATTCTATTAATTTTCAAAATAAAATTTCTCCTCATAGTAGCAAAATTATGTAATATCCCTCAACATGACAGTAAATTGAGAAATTTAATAGGGGCATATGTGGGGTTCAGCAATTTTGTATGGGAAAGGCTTGCAGATAGCCATCTATATATTGAAGTCTGTGGTATCAATGGACACGCATGCAGGTAAATATTGACGTCAACAATAATAACAATATCCTCATGTATTGCGGAAGTTGATAATCGTCGATTTGAACATGACCGACTTTCTCGTCAGGAATGTTTTAACTGTGTCATGAGTGTATACATAGTAGCCTTAATAAATGTTTTCTTCGGCCCAAACACAGCTAATGCAACTGTTTCAGCGATTGTAGAAGGAATCAGTACTAGACTGAAATATGCATATAAAAACATTTCAGCAGATTAATAAAAATTAAGAAGTAAGCGCGTATCATTCCAGAATATGGTACCAATCCTTGAAGACATGCCACGTTTGTCAGAAGAATAAATTATTTTATATGCCTTAGGTACATACGAGTGAAAACTTGCATTGAGAACTTTACAGTGGCGTTTATTTCACCGAGATACATTTATAGAGTTTAACAGCAGCTAAATATTCCACTTATTAATTACGGACTTATGCTTGGTTATCAAGAGGAGGAGCCAATCGAGACATACACGGTTCTGTGGTAATTATTCTTATGTTTTGATAAATGAAATATATAGTAATAATAATAATATAAAAAATGATAATAATATAATAAGACCAATTCTTATGATATCCTAAATGAATGCTCGTACGTAATTTCGTATGGTCACCCATCTGTGTAAGTGTGATTTTCGATGTGGTTTTTTGCAGAACGTTCGTCGGACAGTAAAAATGATTATAACCAGTTTCTTGGGATTTAATATTCTGAAGAACTTTTTAGTACAAATAAAACGTCAAGGACTGATCGTTTTTACAGTATACGTAAAAAGCCAAAATTTTTATACGGCAACACCAAGAAGAGTTTTCCCGATTTAGTCCATTTTTGAAATTTTGTTTACTATTGATATGAAAACACCATATACAAAAGTTCAGCTCTCTATATCGACTCGTTCTCAGGTAGAATCCAAATACATACATAGTAAAAATGAAATTTTTGTTTGGCAACTCTATGAACGACTCCCATTTTCGAACTTAAACCTAATTTTATTTTAAAAAGTCCGTGTGCAAAATTTCAGATTTCATCAAGGGTATAACAAATGAACCGATCCAAGGTTAGTATTCAAACATATGTTGTTTTGGAATGTTGCTGCACTGGATAGTTTACAGCTATATTACGGCATTTTAGGTGGGATTGCGTAACGGTATTGAAATGAGAAGCTATGTGGGCTTGTGTTTACTATTTTTTTATTATTCAAGCAATTTTCTAGTTACAGCCTTCAATTATTTATGTCATATACATGAGCATATATATCAATAACAGCTTGGGAGAGGTCGCAACATTTTGATACGTCTATCTTGGAGGGCTCCTTCTTTGTCCAGGTGTTTCGATTGTGGAACGCGCTTCCATGTAGTGTTCAACGCGCAGGCACCTTTGGTGCGCTTAACAGGCATCTTATATCCTATGTTATTAATTCCTATTTCTTTTTTTTTCTTCGATTGAGTCCACATGAATTTATGCATAAGTAGACAGACCTTAATCTCATATTTTCTGCAATTGGTGCTAAGTAATTTTCTGAATGTTGAGTTAGAGTATACTCTTTCAGCTTCTTCAAATGATTTTTATATTAATTTTTAGTCTTATCTCTTTGAACTTTCCAGAAT
Source organism: Dioctria rufipes (assembly GCA_963924295.1). Lineage (NCBI taxonomy): Eukaryota > Metazoa > Arthropoda > Insecta > Diptera > Asilidae > Dioctria > Dioctria rufipes. Next base: position 115,709,454 of record OZ002741.1, read on the forward strand.
GTAATTTTTCTTAAACTATTTCTATTGGTACTAGTATAAGATATGTACACTAAACTCTTTTTTTACACGGTAGATACGTTCCACTGAAAACCGTGCAAATAAAAACCGTGTAAAAGAAGACATGCTGCACATATTAAAATTGAGGATGTGTTCCAAAACTTTAAAAAACCGTGTAAGACGAAAAAAAGCTGTCCTGAAAACCGTGCAAAAAAAGTATATGTAATACTAAAAACCAACAACTATACAAATTATAATTTAAAAAAATGTAATTAATATATATTATTATCAAAAAAATATAAAATAAATAACAAAAACGAAATAGAATTCATACATAATATTATTAAAAAAAATATTTAAAATAAGTACATAATGAAGAGAAACTTTAGTCCATATGTAATTATAAAAAATCCAAATTAGAATAGAAATAAATTTTTTTGCAATTTAGACTATTCATCGCTCCTTGGTTATAAGCGCAAGCGTTTATTACCGACTGGACAAAAATAGCTTTCATCACTAGAGATGTCTAACACATCTGATGAGTCTAAATCCAGTGAAGAGGCTGGTTCATTACTAACGTTTTCTGATGTTGGCTTTTTTATAATTAGAAAATCTGTTATCTGTGTTTTTGGTTTGTCAAGTTGCTTATATAGTTCTTGATACCAGCCCTACAGATCTACAGGTTACGTTCAAATTTTAATGCACGTTTCATGTTGGGATCATAAGTGAGAAAATGATGTTCCATACTTGCAGCAAATTTCAAGCCCTCGCGAATTAAATCAGCTGTTAATTGATGAATTTTAACTTCGTCTTCATCATCATGGTCCTCATTAATAGCATCAACCATTGTAGCTTCAATTAGATCCTCCTCATCCAAAGGTTCATCGATGTAGGCAGATTCACGGGTTTCAAAACCTTCACCACCAATTGCGTGTGATAGATTAATAATTTTAGAACAGACAATTGATGCTTCTGTTACAGAATTGCCACTTTTGACGTATTTTGGCCAAATTTTTCTCCAACAAGCATTTAGAGTAGATGTCCGCATTTGTTTTATGGCAAGATAAGCATGTGTAATATAATTCATAATTGTATAAATGCTTGTTTAATGTAATAAATTTTGAATGTTGCTATTATACCCCGCTCTACTGGCTGAATCAGTGAAGTGGTATTAGGCGGCAAAAACACCAACTGAATATTCGGATGATCTATCAGAGGATGGCTGGGCGCATTTTGCACGAGCAAAAGTACTTTGAATTCAAGCCCCTTTTGTTCCATATATTTTCTTACTTCAAGAACGAAGCACTCGTGGAACCATTTTTTAAATAAAGCTGACGTTATCCATGCTTTATTATTATTTGTCATCCAATGAACTGGAAGTTGTTTATTGTTTTTTCCTTTCAAAGTTCGCGGCATGAGAGATCGGTTGATTAACGGAGGCTTAAAAATCTTATCACCATATGCGTTGCTGCACAATAAGAATGTCACGTGATCCTTAGCCGCTTTGAAACCACCAGCCGATTTTTCTGATTTTGATATGTAGGTTCTGGTAGGCATTTTTTTCCAAAATAATCGCGTTTCGTCGGCATTACCTACTTGATCTGGCGTATAACCCCCGCCTTGAAGTATTTTTACTAGCTTCCTGGGAAAACTTTTTGCAGCATTTTTGTCGCCTGACGTTACTTCACCTTTTATTTTTACATTGTGAAATGCGTGTCTTTTTAGGAATCCTGTCAGCCATACCTCACTTGCATTAAATATCAATTTCCTTGTTGATGGCTCCGATTCCTGAAGTCATTCGAATATTGTAAGCCTCTTCTTTTTATAGGTGTTCCATCTATAGGTATTTTTTTCTGCAGTAGATCCTCTATCCAAAACACTAAAAGTTTTTCCATTTTCTCTAAGATAGTATTTCGACTGTATGAGGATGTTTTGAAACTGACATTCGATCCAGAAATTACTGATTGCCGAATGGAATGTTCATTGTTTTATTGTTCTGACTGTCGCTTCATTCAAACCAAAATTTTTGCTAACATATGTTCAACCTTCACCTCTCTCAAGAGAGTCTAAGATTTTAATTTTAGTTTCTAAAAAAATCGCTTGTCTCTTCCGGTTAATTTTTGATTTTTCAGATATCTTATTTAGCTATAACAAAATTTAAATAAAAATCACTTCAATTTTCTAAACTAGATTTTTGCAATAATAGAACATTTTCGTTGTAAGAAAATCCAAACAGAAATTATTGGCACTAAAACCTTTACAAATAAGTATTTTTTTCTTCGACCCACCACAATGTTAACACTTTTCGATACAATTGCTTAATGAAGTCTTAACGCAATTTTAAATAGAAAATTAGAAAATGCGATTATAAAAATTCCGGGAGTTTCCCCAATTATATTTTATTTTTGTAACTGCGTAAAAATTTCGGGAATTTACCATTATATTTCATTTTTGTAACTGCGTAAAACTTCCGGGAATTTCCCATTATATATTATTTTGTAACTGCGTAAAACTTCCAGGAATCTCCTTAATTATATTTTATTTTTGTAACTGTGTAACGAATTTTGTTCTAAAATGTTCTAACTTGTCCAAAAAAAATTGGGTATACGCACTGCGTATACATACAAAACTTTTTTTGGACGTGTTAGAATAAATAATTCGTGTAAAAAAAAAATATTTTTTTCTTTTTTTGGGACCGTGTTATCTCAAAATCGTGTAAAAAAAGACCGTGTAAAAAAAGAGTTGGGTTTATCTCTTTTTGTACCTTTATATGAATTTATGAATATATAATAATTATAATAATGTGTTGGCGTATGTTCTTATTTAATTTATGCCGTTTTCCTTTAATTCACTATATACTTATGCTAACTTAATTTATATCTGATTGCATGTATCGTTAGTATGCCACATCGTAGCATATATTTAACTTTTATGCTCTCAGAATCGAATTCAAAATTCACGGTTCAATTCACACAGTAAACTAAGCTTAACTAAATGGCTTCTTCACATTTATCATTAATATACACAGCATATTTAATTTTTATGTGAAGAAGATTATGTATAAAATAAACTAACACCAATAAACTGGTCACTTATTCACAATTAAATGCAATACTTATCTGAATAATGTCACAAAATCAAAAAGTATACTCATTGACCACACAAGATACTTATTTTCTGACATCACTTCAAGCAGCATGTAAAAATAGTGTACATGGTACCCTTTATTTTATGCTGAGGTAATTTCCAAACTTCTCCAAACTTTTCCTCGATTGTATTTTTCTACATGAATTTACTGATCTTATGCATGTATCATGTATGATCGCTGTCAAACTAATGAAGAATTTCTTAGGGCGTGCTTCGTTTTTATATCTTCTGTGCCGCCAATTGTCACATGTCCCACACAACAATTGCAAATTTAGCATATTTTTCGTGCTCGACTGACTTGTACAATTGTTTTAACCCAAATAATTTATTTCGCATTACGAATTCTCCTCATTTATTTATTTCCCCTGCAATATTATGATATTTTGCGATGTGGAACCTGAATTTCTCTAAATTTTTTTCTATCTCGTTTCCACATCTTTCTCTTTTCCTCTTGTTAAGTCGACTTTTCACCGCGTCAATTTGACAGTCGCGATCGCGGTTTTTTAGTTCGTAAGTGCCGTGTTAGTGTTGTGTTTTTGTCAACAAATCTTGGATTAATTACCCAGGTAAGTGAAAAATAGTGTTTTTCAACGTTTCTGTATGTACTTAATTATGTGTTCAACATGAATAATTTGAAAGAAATATGCAAATTATACGGAAAATTGCTGAATATTATTAAAAATTGTAAGTATGTGTACATGCTGCAAATATATATTTTTTGAATATATAAATATATTTCCAAATTTTGCGAATTTTTATTATGCAGGAGATATGAATTTCGCATAGATATTGAAATGTTTACATTTTGCATGTTTTTGTTGTTGTACGGCGAAGAAATTCGTTTTCTTGGCAGCGTTTTAATGTAATATTTTATTAAGCTAGTTGAATAATACTAATATATGAAACAAGATAAATGCAGGAAAACTCGCCTGGAGGAAAATATTCAGACAAATAATAAAAATTAGTATGTGGGTAATAAAACTCGACGATCTTAATGGCACCAAAGTAGGTAAAATACGTTGTTTTTGAGTAAAAAAATAAGGTGGCGACAGCACTTTTCTTAGTTGAATCTTTTTCATGTTTGAGTCTGTGAGTAGTTAGTGCATATAAACAATTATTATATTAGTGTAAAAGGACAAGTATGGATGCATGAGCATATTCCTATCTAACACAAGGAATGTAAGGGATGATCGCTTTTTAGGAATCTAGCAGTCTAGTTTTGTCAGGGCATTAGGAAAGTTCGAAGATAAGTTATCAGCGGACACGGAAGGTAGTTGACGGAATTGTGAGAACTGAGAGTTTTGTATAATAGTTCGAGTCTGGGGTTGAAACACGTGCGAGTTAAACAGTGAGTGTAAAAGTTCTTAGAAGTTGTGTGCGCAGAAAACTGCCAATTTAACCATTTCAAAAAAAAAGTGCGGCTGAATATGACTGAGCAGAATCAGCAAGCGTCACTTCCCGATTACTGATGGGGATGGTACGAGAAAAGATTAGGATACTTCAGGTGATCGCCCGGAGAAACAGGTGCAGCTCTTAAGTCAAATAAAACTGTTACATTGACAAAACGACTTATTAAAAAGAGAGAATGAGTTGTTAAGGAAGCAAAGGGCAGTATTATGAGTGCGCACTGATAACGCCCAACCTACCTGAATACATTACATATCCGTGGAAATATGTACGCTCTATAATTAAATATTTCATCTATTTCCTGCCATACATAGTGTGCAAATTGTACACTTGGTTTTTTTCACGTTCAAGATTGCTGACGCTGAACATTGCTGGCCATCAGCGATAAGAAATTTAATAATTTTTAGATAAAGGTTAATTGCTGCGAATATTTTTCGGCGCACGATTATTTTTCTCCGCGCATTTTTATCGTGAATTCGTTCGATCACCAAAAGAGCAGGGAACGAGTTGGACGGCAAGAGATATATGTGGTGGGCCGAGAAGATCGTCGGGACAGTCTATCAAAAACCAGTGGGCGACTTTGAAAACACTTTCGGCTCGGTCCGGCAACTACTTTATTAATTTTGTCACTAAAGTTCTCTATTAATTTAGTTGTAAATTAATCGTTTTGCTAAGAGAAATAAAACCAAATTAACTATTGAAGTTGCAAACTCGGGAGACTTAAATATGATAATGCTTCGATGTTTCATTTTCCTTTCATTTTCATTTCGTACAGTCGACGCAGTTCTTTTTTTGCAGTTGGATATTGTCTTCAAAAAATAACTCCTAAGATTCACTAACATGGAATGTGGACATGAGAGTTCTAACTCTGCACTCGGAATTCTGTAACTCGGAGAATTTGTATTTAGAATTACCAAACACTCTATTCTACTCGACAAAATTCTCGGCTGTTTTGTTGTGGCTTTTGGCCATTTTTGTTGTGTTTTATGAAGGTACCTAGGTACCTACGATTTTCAAATTAAATTATGAATTCCCCTCTATGTTTACAAAAATTGAAATCCTTGCAATACTTACAGAGGGGTTTTGGGTTATGGGTTATGGGTTTTGGTGTCTCAAAGTACCCCCTAAAAATTTTAAATCACGCGAAAATGGTCAATTTGGTCTTCCAGTACAAAAGAGATGCTATAAAAATTTTAAATATACAAATTAAAGTTTGTATGTAGGATGAAATAGATCTTTGTCCTCTAATTATATATGTAATTTTTTTTTTGATTCGGCTAAATGGTTTTGCAGATAGCGACAAAAGAAGTTAATCGGTCCTTCTTAAGATGAAAAAGTGGCCGTTTATTTGGTACAAAAATGGACATATTTTCAGATCATCATTATGTAGAACTAGTAAGTCGTAGAAATTCACTTTTCATGAGAAAAATGTACACAACAGAGTACTAATGGATGCGAAACAAAGAACGGAAGAAATCTATGTAAAATATGGAAACTGTCGTGTATATGACCCAAGTCAAAAAAATCCATTTTTCGGCGGTAAAAGTCATATATCACGTTAAAATTATTAAAAAACAAACTACACCACTCGATTACACGCTTCTCCCTCTTAAATTTGATACCAAACATAACGTATTTTGGACAACTTCCCATAAGGGGTGGATAGGGTGCAGGAATTTGATTTTTAGCAGCTTTTAGTAAGTCTTATAAAATCTTAAAATAGGACGAGTGGATTATATATAAGCTGTAGCGCAATTTCTTAGCAATGCTAGCCAGATATTAGTAATAAATACTCAGGTCAAAATAGCTATAACATAAAATAATGATTGGTGAATAGAGGTAATTTAATTTAGGCTCTAATGTGAGGAACTAACATTAATTAAACCAGGTGTTTGTCAAAAGTACCTATGAAAATTGTGAGGAATTAACGACGATTTTGAATATAAGTATATATTTACATACATTTGTATATATCCAAACCGAATATTTTCAGATCACCAACAACTTTTCGCCGCAAATAAGCATTAACATGAATCGCTACTGCCTGGTACGATCGCTCGATCACTTCAGTACACATTATATTTAACAGAAGTGGCGCTTTTGATCTTGGAATAAATATTTTCAACATTAAAAAGATAAATATTATTTCTAACGGTTGTTCGGGAGTTTTTTACATTCATTAGACGCTAAAGTTTTCATATTTCTCAGACAAAGTTTAGAGGTCATTTCTACGAACCAACCATTTCATTTATTTTATAAATGTTTTATTTACTTCTAATTTTTTATTTTTGTTTTTGAGAATTTCTTTTTGTATTATTTGCATTTCTAATAATTTTTATACTTATTTATTTTATATTTATATTTTTTTATTTTATATTTTTATATTTTATTTTATATGTTTTACTCCGTAAAAGGTAAAATGTAAATTTTTATATTTACAAATAAATTAACCCAAATGCATACTATTGTACACAGTAATTCTTTAAAAATGCTACGTAACCAATAGGACAGGTAGACATTCAGCTGGATACTAAATAGGTACATAAAGTTCAAGTAAACATATGCACAGCACAATTGTACCATGAAATGAATGCGGCAAGAGAAACAAGAAAACATTACCATTGCGTTCAGTCTTGACTTAGTTTGAGCACCATGTACCAGACTTAGATCTTAAAGCGTGGCTTGAAAAAATTATGTTTATATTCGAAAATGTAAATACGAAAGGCAAATTATTTCATAACCGCCTACATAGTTTTTGGGCGCACAAAAGAAAAAGCGCTATGACGCCATTGAGTGACGATGGCCATAGTATCCGGCCGCAAGTACAATGCCGAATAATGCGCATACAGAGAGCACGTTATCGAGAGTACACTTCACTTAGCCGCTTTTGAGATAAATTCAGATGCTGTGAATCTGTGATGTGATGACTAGATTGCGTTCGCAGATAGTCCTCACTCCTCTTCATTCAGACCTCACTGACTGGAGCACGTAAATGTCGAGTTCTACAGCCTTAGAAAGTTATGAGATATGGCCAATCAAATGAGAGTAAAAAAACATGCTGGCATGAACATGCGATAGCGCAGGCTCAGCATTAAGGTTCATGAATTAAGCGACGCCGACACGGTGCGTTGTATAGGTTGTTTTTGCAAATCCTTTTGCTTAGTTGAACTTGCCCCGGCTGTCTGGCTGGCTTGTATGCAATAGAACTCTATATGGTTCGGTGGATCCAATGTTATGTTAATGTTGCGTATTGCCGGCGAATTAATTTTCAATTATTATTGGCCAGTCCGGCAGCAACAATTCATATCTTTGGGATGCCTAATAGACCAGTTCGGCGGCGACTGAAATATTGAGCCAATAAATGAATGAGAGCGAGATCCGTGTTTTGGGCCTACTCGACAGTGACTATGATGCTTGTCTACAGATTCGCGTTTAGTATGGAAAATGTGCCTTCATTAAGAGGTAAAAAGATTTAAATATTTTATTGATTATTGATATTGGATAGATGGAAGAATTTTCTCTTCGCTGGTGATATCCACTTGTCTGGCCTACCTAGTTGCGGGAGTGTTATGTCATGCAGAGTATCCTTCCTGCGGTTATAATAACTCATACTGTGGTGCTATTTCATCCAGCTCCATGTAAAGGTGATTAAAAATTCAAGTTATGATTGCAATCAAAACTGTCCCTCCGGCAATTTTTGATGAAAGTTTTTCCATCGGATATCTTGTTCTTGCAGAAAGGCCATTTTATGGACAAATTTTATGAGCTGCTAAAGCAATTTTAGCGAGTTGTTTAAGAATGGTGTTAGACCATATATTTTGGTCTCTTATTATGAATCTTATCTTGCGCTTTTGTAGTATATTAAGAATCTTTCTGTATCCTGAAGGCACTCGTATATATAATTTAAATATGGGTATTTAATACACTCCTCAATATAATATATTTAAATTAAGTAGATAGCACTTTAACTACAAGGGATTATTATACAGGCCTTATTCACGTTTAAATGCATGAAGGTATTGATTATTGGTAAAAGAATACATCGTCTGTTTATAAGTAAAACCCCATAGTTAATGGGATTAGAAGCAACGCTCTAAGCATTAATTACACAAAATTCATCCATCTCCGATAATATAAAACCTACAGAAATGCCATTTTTCGGGGTCTTGTTTACGTTGTCTAATGGCGAAAAAACTTATCATCATAATTGGCTATTATAACCACCCACATACATAGGGTCTAACTAAAGCAAACATATTGCCTCTCTTTTGATATACTATACGAGGATTTTAAGATATGAATTCTCTGGTTGGTATATTGGTCATTGATATGAGCTGACACCATATATTTCCTCTGAGCCAATTTTCGCTGCTAATAATTTTTAATACTTAGGCGCGATTACTTCACTTGGCCTGCTACTGCAATTTTTTTTGATTTTACTCGTCCCTGTTGTATGTTTGATAACGAAATGGTTTCCAAGACAATGTGGCGGCGCAATTGCATCAGCGCAGTTGCATCGGCGCATTTGCGTTGCGATCAGGAATAAAGAAACTAATAGAAAAACTATTCTAACGGTTATGGTTATCCTATTGACGAACCTGTAAGTTTTACTCCCTAGCCTAACACAAATGAGCTAGTAAAGCATATCATAAAGACTGAAATGAATATACCTCCCACACCGGAGCCTTCTAAGCCATATTCAATATCCTTTAATAACGCCAGAGACTCACAAAATAATTGGTCCTCCACTCAAGCCAGCTTTATAAGAAAATCTTTAGGAAACCCACCTTGAGGCCAAAAAGTCTTCTTCTCAACATATAGATAAAAACCCATGCAAAGATCAAAAATTAGTTTTAAGTAGGACTATCTCTATTGCTATTGCAAGTACAGGGGATATACGTATGACGAATGTAGAAATGCTTCCACCTGTATCAACTATAGAGCGAATGGCCATAATAACCGACATTTAAAGCAGCTCGACATTAAATAGAGCATTTTAAAATTCTTATGTGCTTTAGAGTGCTCTCAGGAGAAAAAATCACAGACCAGGGAAAGCATGATATAAGTAAAAATGCAGCCATTCAGATAGTAGTGAATACTGGGGCTGAAGTAAGGATAATAAAATTGGAAGCACTATATTCCCCAGAACGTATGCAACGAAATCACAAGGTCATTCTGAAAACTCCATTTGGAGATGGAGAAACATTAGGTAGCTGCCAAGATAAATTTTCACTAAGGATCAGTATCCCGTGCAAACTGCAGGTTGTAGAAGATAACGCCCAGATATCCCACGACGGGCTGCTGGTTAATGATTTTCTTGCAACAAATCGCAATATACAAGGACCTAACAATAAACTATTTCGGTTTCCTGGCACGGAAGGCAATCCTATTGAGTTTACGGTATCTCTCGGAACATCCTGGTACTGGAGAGGAAGCTTCAAGGGAATGAATACATAGATGAATAATTTAAATCTACTACCATTTCGCGGGCATCAAATAGCAAATATTCGTTATCTTGAATGGAAGAACGAGCATCTAAATAAACAAGAGATAGGTTGAAATCAGGCAGTATGAAGTAGGGCTCATAGCCCGATCAAGTACCTCCTCGACCTCAATTTTTACTCAGAATACCATAACAATTGAAGCAGGAAGTGACCTTTTTATCCCAGGAGATTAAAGAAGAAATATACCTTGAAAGTTATTATATTGCTCCTCAATTAAGCTCTATACCGTTATCAGTTCTCAACGTGAACAAAGAATCAGTATTACAAAGAAATTTCAACACTAACTCTAGCTACTATTAATTAGTATAACCTTCAGCTGCTTCTCCATTTACTTTTGGACGAAATTATTAACCAAAGTTTTCAGAAAGAAGCTAGTTCATATTTCCTCGCCCAAACATAACAAAAGGGCATACAACTCTAAAATTCATAGGTGCAAGACACATTAAAATTCATTTTAATAAAAGTAAAATTAACCAGTAACAAGTAAAAAAGCTAGAATTTGTCTAGGACCAATTCTTATGATACCCTAGATGAATGCCTGTATAAAATTTCGTAAGGTCACCGATCTATGCAAGTTGAATTTTTGAAGTGGTTTTTCACATATATTTCTAGAACGGTTTGTCGCACAGAAAAAATGATTATAACCAATTTTATAGAATTTCGTATTCTGAAGAAGATTTTAGTACAATAAAAATGTCTTGGACTGATCATTTTCAAAGTATACGTAAAAAACCTAACTTTTTATATGGCAATACCAAGAAGGAGTTGCCCGATTTAGACCATTTTTGAATTTTTTTTGATAGTACAATGAAAACACCATGTACCAAATTTCAGCCCTCGTCAATGCGTTCTCAGGCAGTGTCCAAATATATAGTGGAAAACAAAATTTTTGTATGGCAACCCCATGAAGGAGTTGCCCGATTTGTCTCATTTTCGAACTTTTTTTTTTTTGTATAAGTTTGTGTACAAAATTTCAGTGCATAGGCGGACGGACGGACGGAAGGACATGGAAAAATTAAAATAACTTTTATATTATGCGTGGCTGTCCAATCCATTTTGCTCTACGATCATTATTTTGAGGTGTTACAAACGGAATTACAAGCTTATTATACCCTATAGATTTCTTCTAGGGTATAAAAAAGCTAGAATTGGTCTAAGACCAATTCTAATGATACCCCAGATGAATGCCCGTATGTAATTTAGTATGGTAAACCATCTGTGCAAGTTTGATTTTAGAAATGGTTTTTCGTATATATTTCTAGAACGGTTTTTCACGGCGATTCATAATTTCATTAATTTTACTACTGACGATGGTAATCGCGCCTACTATTATGCAATTCCACGCAAAATTACCAAAATTAATGAAATTATGAATCATAGAAACAGGAATATCTCAAAAACGGTTGCATTTAGGTAGGTACATGCGCTTAGTCAAATTAAAGGTAACATTCCGGGGTTTCTAAATCTTGTAATAAAATTGTATAGTTATCATGCATTTTGGCGGAAAAATCGTTAAAATTTGAAAAAATTAGAAATTGTTTTCCACTTTTTTAATTTATGACGTCCTATAACTTCCGATGGAAAGTGACGGGAAGGCTGATTGATTGAAACGTTTGCAATTTTTTGAATTTGATGTCCTACAAGTTCCGACGGAAAATGCCAGGAAGGCCAATTGCGCATTCATTGGGAAGGTGAGATATTTTTCTATCATCTGAGATATGTTCTACCTTGATTGGGTATATATAAAGAAAGTTACAAGGTTTAAAGTGGAAGAAGTACTAAAAAAACTTAAGCACCCCTACCGCAGAAACGACACGTCTTACCATCCCTTCCTCATAGAATTTTTTGCTAGTCCCCACCTCAGCTATCAAACCCTTGAGTTATGTGCTCCTAAGGCTATGGATAGGTCAAGCCTAGACGTGCAAAAAATTGTATGGGTGGGGGAAGGGGAATCCTAACGGTTTCCGAGATAACGGGACTTAAAGATATTCGGGTATGTTTTTATAGATCACCCTATAACTTCTGAACGTTACACCCTATGATGATGATTTAAGCTTTGATCGACAATCGTTAGACCATTCCAATGATCTAAAAATTGTTTCCCTCCTCATGGCTCAACACATTTATAATTTCGGGATTTTTAATCGTTTTCTTTTATTTAACTAATATTTTTATCAAAAAACACGTTATCAATACCAATTTTTAAGCCCAAAGGTCTTAGCTTTAAAACTCTGTACCGAAAATGTAATCCATTCTGCGTTTTCTGCACTTTTTCTTAAGCATATCCAGCGAAAATGACTGAAAAGGATATTTTCAAAAGATACTTTCTGGCACTTATTGAACTTTTTCAGCCATTTTCGCTGGAGAGCACGCTTTCAGTGGTACCACATGGCACATTAATAAAATATTCACGGTAAGTGGCCTTGGTTTTTAGGGTAAAGATATTTAATTATCTGACGGTAGAAGTAGAATTTTATGGTTCTACCTACACAAGCTTGGGCTTCGCTAGTCGCTTGGCATCCGGAATTCAAGGAATTCTAATTAAAACTGGTCCTAGGTTATGGTCCTGTTTATGAAGAATCCTTGACTTTCCCCAATGGTGGAAATCATAAGTATAACGAAAAGTAGTCTGGCAGTGGATTAAGACAAACCGTGTCGATCAGTGGAATAGTGAAGCCAAGGTGGGTGATAGTGATTTCATATATATGATAATTTTATTGTAAAGGGTTCTCCAATAAGAGGTGTTATTTTGATATTCAAAGAAAAATGCCATTTTTTGAGATAAATGATCGGATATTTATTGCATTATAAAGAGAAAGGTATGCCGTTAATAATGGAAAATAACATCAGCCAAATGACCACCACGACCACACCTACAAGACCATATCCTTTTCATGAAATTTTCCATAACCAAATCGCAAAGTGGCTGCCCTATGTCCTAGATAGCCTCACGAATTCCATCTTTGAGGTCTTGAATCGACGCTGCGCTGTTGGCGTAGACCTTCTCTTTCACGTGCCCCAAAGGAAGAAGTCTCAAGGTGTTAAGTCACAAGATCTCGGTTTCCAATTGTGATCACTTCTTCGAGAGATAACACGGTCCGGAAACTTTTCCCGTAAAAGATCAATGGTTTCGTTGCTTGTATGGCACGTAGCGCCGTCTTGTTGAAAGTAAACGTTGTCCAGATCAATACCATCCAATTCCGGCCATAAAAAATCATTAATCATCTGTCGATAGCGCAATCCATTCACCGTAACTGTTGCTCCAGCCTCACTTTCGAAAAAGTAAGGTCCAATGACCCCGCGGGACCATAAACCGCACCAAACAGTCACACGTTGAGGATAGAGAGGCTTTTCAACTATAACTCTTGAGTTTTCCGAACCCCAGATGCGACAATTTTGCTTGTTGACGAAGCCATCGAGGTGGAAATGGGCCTCATCACTCAAGATGAGTTTTCAATGGAATTCTGGATCATTTTCATGCATTTCAAGGACCCAATCAGCAAAGACTCGACGTTGTTGATGATCGGCCGGCTTGAGTTCTTGTGTTAACTGAACTTTATAAGCCTTAAGACCCAAATCTTTATGCAAAATACGGTGTAATGACGTTTGTGGAACGCCTAATTCCAAACAACGACGAGGAATGGACAAACCTGGGTTTTCTTCAACACTTTCGGCTACAGCAGCAATATTCTCGGCTGTTCTTGAGCAACGTGCACGGGTTTTATTCTTCACATCACTAACTTGTCCTTAGCAGTTTGTTCGTAGAGTAAATTCGTACGAATTTGTGAATATGTGGAGGACCTGCGTAAGGGAATTTTCGTAACTGGTTGCCCATGGCTGTGTACGCCACGGTGAGAACTCTGCTAACGATTGCTGCACAACCTCCTGTCCATGCCGGTGTGCACCACGGTGGTGCCAGGAGGCTGCGCGGGAGGTAGATTCACGACGGTGTATTTGCCACGGTGAACCTGCCTCTCTAATATCCTTTTTACCTATCCGTGTCGGTGTATGCCACGACGGTGGGAGAGAAATGGATTACCAAAGCAAGCGTACGCGTGAGTCTATTGTGCGTGAGCTAGTGTGCGTATGTGTAAGATCGCCCACTGGGATTTATTTTTCAAATATCCGCTTCTTTTGTTTTACAGGCGAGGAAGGATCGAGTGAGCGGCCCGTAATACAGAACATGCATCAAATATAAATATCTTATATAAATCTTAAAATAAATGAAAAGAATGCTTTTGTGTTAGTGTACTATGCATTTTAATTAACAACCTCCTTATAATAACTCAGAAGTGGGATATAGAAAGCCAAATTTAGCAAATATTTCACTTCATTTCGCTTATCCTCATCAAGGCAGTAATATATTGTGCATGCAAAATATTGTCATATCCTTTAGTTTGTTAAAAAAAAAAATATATATATATATGTACGTAATTATGGCATCAGGATCGTGAACAGTAGAAGTCACGGATGAGCTACAGATTGAAAAACGGCGAAGCACGGAAGTTACCCCGAGTGAAGAAAGATTACTGATCAGGTCAATAGATGATAATAGTTCGAGAAGTACAAGATCTCACCTTAATGAGCTTACTGAACTAGTTGTATCGTTGGGTCTAAAGTTTACACGATGACTAATACTTCGTTAAAAATTCGGGGAAACAGTGAAATGGTACCAGTGTTCGATCCAGAAAACAAGTCTCATGATATTAATCGAAGGCTTAATAAAATTGATGAGTTAAGTGCTATTTACGGATTTTAAGAACTAACGAAGATTTATTATGCAAGAACAGGTTTACGTGGCCTAGCCGAAATTTGGTATCAAGGTCTGCCAAGTGTTAGCCTCACTTGGGAACAGTGGAAGCAGAAATTTAGAGTAGCTTTTCCTGTACAATTAAATTATACGGAACAGTAGGAGAATATGTTAAAGCGTGTAAAAAGGAAGGAAGAGACGATATTAAATTACTATTACCAAAAACTCATTCTTCTAAATAATTGTGAAATCTGAGGAATAAATACAGTTTTGTGTATAATTGTGGGCATTCCGGACAGGAATATCCAAGCCGCTGCTAATATTGGAGCATATTCAGAGCCAGAACAGTTGCTGAAATATCTGAAAACCACCTTCGACAACATCTTACGAAGAGACATAGTGATCGCCATAACTCAAACAGAAGAAATGCTACGGATGTGGTGGACGAGACTATATCCTAATAAACTGTCCCAAAGGGGAAAGAAATGTAATAAGTGTGACAGATAACACGTAGGTGAATGCATGCGACAGCAGTATAATTACAAGCAAACTCAGCAGAAGAACAATGTATTAAGTAACAAGTATTTTTTTGTGTGCTTTTATTAATGATGTGAGTGTGAGAGTGTTTGTAGTTTCAGGATCAAATTGCAATACTATTAGAGAAGAAACTGTAGCACTTACTAACCTAAAATATCAAAATAAAATAATTAAAATTAAGGGACTTGGTGGAGGTGTAATTGCAACATTGGGGATAGTAAGAAAAGTAAATGTCAAGATAGACCAGGCAGAAGCAGTCACCGATTTTATTGTCGTTCCAAATAATGTAAAAAATATCGCAGAAATTATACGACAACCACTTACCGAACAATCCCATATTGTAATTTTTAAAAATTTAAATAAATTTCGAATATTCGAAAAACATTTTGACGAAAGCGCAATTTTGGGCAAAAGATGCCTAAGTTTTACCTCCACAACACTCAGGATTCGAACAGTGCTGCACATCTGAACCAGGAGTTTATCAAGTCAAACTTAAGATTGAAGAAGAGAAATGAATACGTTGTTTCCCGATGCGTGATAAAGTTAGCCAAGATCTAGAGTGCAAAATACTATTGATCAATTCCACCAAACAAGAAGTTATCATCAAGCCTGGGAGAATTTTCGTGTGAGGACAACCACCCAATAAAAATTAGGAACAGATTTTAGCAAACGAGCAAAACTGTTTATATAAAACAAATTTGGAGGAACTTAACATTAGCCCAGAGCTAACGGATTACAAAGAATGACTTTAATAGGATTATTACGAGAATACGACAATTGGTTTGCAGTATCTATGCAGGATTTGTGACGCACCAAGGCAGCATAGCTAAGAATTGAGGTAGAGGACGAAAAACCAGTTAGTTATGGGTATTTGTGACACGATTTTTTTATCAGATGAAACATCCTCTATTTATACAATAATTAGGCAATTGAATTTTTCGAAACTAGGCTCTTATGGTTTGTAAAATGGCTGCACAGCTCATGCGATTTGTAAGAGTACAATAACAACATAGAACATGAACTAAAAGAAAGGAATATGTCGTATGTAGACAGTAAGAAATGATATTCGGTAACAATTTTCTGAAATTGTACAGAAAATCTTTACATTGCCCATATTTTAATACGACTGCAAATGTGAAGTATTAATCACATTCAGTAATAAGTCTGAGATTTTGACTGAAGCGAGAAGATGAGAACTCAAAAGATTTGCTGTAAGAGTTGCCAAAGCTTTTAGTAAAAATATATATAACGAACGTCCTCCTTAGTTCTATATTCCAATAAAAAAAAAAATTATGAAATACAGTCTATCACTCAGCAATTTTCTCAATTATGAAAGATTGCGTCAACTCCCGAGCATGTCCAAATATGCTCTAAACAATCGCTCGTCCACCAAATAGTCATGTCAATCTTATATTTGGAGTATATTCATATCTACCTTGTCCATAATATTTATTATTTTATTGCCTTTTAGGAGACATTTTTCACTCATGTTACCTAATTCCTAGACGCCGCTTTTAAATATAATTTTCCTGCCTTAATTTCCAAAATTTTTTAATCTTCCTTTCCAGAGTTTTTTTAAGAACTATATACTTTCATTCAGCCAATTCAATTCAACTCATGTTACCTAATTCCTAGACGCCGCTTTTTAAATATAATTTTCCTGCCTTAATTTCCAAAATCTTTTTAATCTTCCTTTCCAGAGTTTTTTTTAAGAACTATATACTTTCATTCAACCAATGGGCGAATTTTATTACAATTCATGTAAGGGAGTTCTCCCGACATATTTATTACAAAAAAATGTTTTTGTATACCACATATTTATAAAATTTTACAATGAAAGATTCAAAAATTTTTAAATCTTAATTAATTAACTTAGGGTTAAATCATAATAAAATATTTAATCTATCAATAGGAGGCAATATGTTAGATTCCATCCATTTAATGCTCCATGACCATAAAAAGAAAGAAAAAAATCAGAAAGAATCAGATCTTAATTAATAAACAAGTTCTGTATAAAGAGTCATAAATAGCTCAATCATCAATATCCTCGCGTATAATCAAGCCGGTATAAAGGCTTTTAAGTCCTTCACTATTAAGTGGAGGATAGTCTGAAAAAATATTGAGAAGAAACAAAGTTATACCCACATGAGGATAACCGGGATATGAGGGCCATAAAGGTAATGAATTTTGTGGCACTTAAAAGTGTTACCTCAGAGAGCTACCCTAAATAGCTGGGGAGAATAACCCATAAACCCGTTATTGAGAAAGGCTACAAGGACACCTCTGAGGGAGAAACAAAAGAATTTCTACTCCTCAGGCGAGCATAGTTGAAAATAATTACAGAACTGCTCCTTGCGATATAACCTAAACAAGATGAGCTTGGATGAGACTTCATCATGCCGCTTCTGCCAGGATCCTTATGAAAATTCAGAGCAGTTACTCTATAATTGCAAAGCATTAGACAGGCGGAGATTACTCCGCATCGAAAATCCGCTACCAAACTACGTGTAGAATCTCAACCTAAGAATAATTTTAGACTTTATTGATAGTCTTAACTTAGAAAGGGAATAATTTAGAACGGCGGCGACTCACAATATATCATTCAGGTCGCAGTGAATGGGAGCTTTGCGCCTGCACATTCCTCCACAAAACTAAATCTAAAAGCCAGTTTAAATCTTCTCCCAGGTTGTAAACAAACAAACCAAAGCCAGATAAGCATCATCCACATTCTCATAATTAACAAAGAGGAGGAAGAGCTTCTTTTATTTTGGTCGCTTAGGTAAGCAAAGTCGAAATAGAGCCATTAAGTCAAATTACAGCCTGGCGAGAATGATTAAATGCATGTATACAGTTACCGCACTTGCACGGTTGCTTCTGCATTGTTATTATTTTATTACTATTTTAAATTGTGTATTATTATTAGTGATATCAAATTAAAATAAAAAGTAGCACTTAGCCATTAGTTGAGTTAGTGTATTCATGAATTCAAATTATTGGAATGAACCATTGGATTTGAAACTTAAATCGGTGATAATTGTTCAGTACATTTTCCCGCAATTTTTCGAATATTCGCTCTAACTACGGGCAGAACAAAATGTAAGTGGACCAGCTAATAAAGGTAATATATGGCAGATCAGAAAGCTGCGGAAATTTGGGTATTTAATGATGACAAATTCTTGCGGAACCATAAAACCAGCGATATTCATTCGAAAGAGATGGATGAACTGCATTGGAAAAGAGCAAGCGGGATGTCTTCAAATAGAAGACATTAAGCATATATTGCATCTGCTTAATAATACGTATACATAAAAAGATATCAATAAAAAATTTGTTTGATTTAGAAATCAGATGCAGCTTGCAACTGCAATAGAAAGGCCTTGGCACGATCTGAATATTATTTTTAACCAACAAACAAAAGATACGTGTTAAATTTATCGACGGAAATAAAGTCGAAAAAATAGTTAAGTAACATTTTCATGATGCAATCACAATCAGATTGTACTGCTTCTCCTACAGACCAGACTGACCCAATAAGTCTCAAACAGGCGATAATAAAAGCGATAAGCTGCAAATAATTAAATTGCATTTTCTACTAATTTATCTGGATAAATTGGTGTCTCTATATATAAGCTTCCATTTCTATGTCTCTGACTGGAGGACTTAAGGAGCATAGTTCCACTCGAGGCTTTCTTTATTTTTCGAGATTATTGCAGTTCTCGTTTAGAGGGAGTGGCAGACGGACCCTGCCCCGGGGCTTATTGCACAGAGTCAGACAAAACGAAGGACGTTGAGAATATTTTCTACTTGCAGCAGAATTATAAAATTAATCGAGATTGCATCGACCGCCATATCACTCATTCAATCGGTTTCCGTTTGCAGCCTGCTAATTTTAATAATTGTGACTGCCCATAGTTGATATTTAGAAGTGGTCACCAGGTCAAGCGGACTGTGGTTTATAGTTTTGAGTGTTTAACAAGGTAGTTACCAGCGGGGTGTATTTTATGTTTTAATTACATAGATATATTTGTGGGTGTGTAATTTTTTTAATACTTATCCCATGAATCGTGCAACTGTTAATTTTTTTAATATGCTTAGAAGGAAATTATAACTTTTAAGTTTTGTCAATGCATTTATAGTTTTAGGACCTTCGAAATACATTGAGATGACCGTTTCTGTGGAAAGTTGATTCCGATAAAGTCAATAATAAATCTTTTAAAAATTTATAATTTGTAGTTTATTAAAACAAAATTATCAACCAACTTTTAATATAGTACACCAATCGAATTGAAATTATTGCAGCGTTGAAATAGGTCACTATCAATCGCACATTATTTTTAATAAACTTTAGAAATCCTCTACACTTGTCTTATTTTTCATCAGATTTGTTACAGGAAACAAAAGAAGCCCGTCGCAGATATCGCACAAGGCATATTTTTCTTCTTCACCAGTAAGGCCGACCTTCAAAACATGACAAAAATGCTTTAACCTTTCAGTACCGAGCCGTGGTCTCATAGACCACGCCGTTATTATGTTCTCGGTTTTTATGATGAAGACGATACGCTATCGTCATACGTGTCCTCTGCCAGTTATCAAGCAGCGTGGATGTTTTGGGAAGTATTATTGAGGTAAGTTATGACGGTTTATATATCATGCGTGGTCTGTGAGACCACCATTTTGTGTGTGTCAAAAACTGTTTATAGATTATCGCAAGAAGTTTTTATTTTGCTATTTTTAATTTTTATTTAATTTAATTTTTTTTCGCCATGTATATTATTTTTATTTATATAACCCGAGAATTTTCATTCCTATCATGTTGCAGAAAATGCAAGAAAATGTAATTCCGAGGTTGCTGCTGATCTATAGAAGCTGCCTACTCCAGACCTAAATCCCATGCATCTGGAAGCAAAGCAAACTGATCTTCATTCCTAAGGCAGGTCGTAGCGGGCACGTAATGGCTAAGGACTCAAGACCCATCAGACTTACATCGTTTCTTCTGAAGACTTTTGAGAGGTTGTTGGAGGCGTCCGTGGCAAGCTTGCTTAGGGCAAGTGAGATTTCTAAGCTATAGCACGCAAATTTAAAAAGTAAATCTGTTTAAGCTGCGCTACATAACGTAGTAGGAACCATTGAAAATCAATCGAGAAAAAAGAATTATTTATAGGTCCATTTCCTAATATCGAGGGAGCTTTTAATGGTGTTAGTTTAGAGGCCATCCAGTTTACCTTGACTGATGTAGGAGTTGAATTCTATATATGTAAATGGATTAACTCAATGCTCGGTAGCTGGCTGATAAACGCAGAACTTGGTAGCAATAAGGTTGGCATGAGAGTCTCTATAGGTACGTCACAAGGAAGAGTACTTTGACCTCGACTGTGGTGAATCTTTACAAAGAGAGGGTAGAAAATCGGTAGCATATTCTGATTATTTAGTCATCCTAGTCTCGGGGAAATTTCTACCGACGATCAGTGAACTAATTCAAAGATCATTGCAAAGGCTTCTTAGCTTGGCTATAAGCTGCGGTCTGGGGTTAACCCCGCAAAGACCGAACTATTTCTTTTTACATGAAGGAGAGTTCTTTCGAGTTTCACACCCCAAAACTGGGTAACATTACTCTTGATTTAAGACGGAAGTCACATACCTAGGAGTGATACTACACTTCAAACTAAATTGGAGGATAAATGTGAATGCGCACGTCATTGCGCTGTATACCTGCAAGAAAACTTTTGATAAGAGATGGGGATTATACCCTCGTATCGTGCACTGGATGTACACCGCTATCATAAGACCTATCTATGGTGTTCTGGTGTAGTGGAATGCTTATCAGAAAGCGACGCACTTGCTCTTCGAACAACACCAACGGCAGCAACGGAGATTATGCTTCGGCTCATGGCCCTCGACATTAATGGGATATGTATAGCTGCAAAGAGGGCACTAAGATTTAAGGGATTGGGCTGCTGGACAACAGTATATAGAAACATTTTGCTGCCCTAGTGCCCTCACGCACTAGCAGCATCAACATTTTCTTTTTCTTTCATTCTAATGACAGATAATTAATTCTGGTCTTCTTCTCTATTTATCTCAGAACGAATAAATTAATCAGAACCTGGATCAGAATTCACCTTGATTTGAATTTGAATTTGTTTGTTTTTTTATTTTTAGTTTATCTATTTGAAGTTTTTTTTTTAATTTTTTATATTGCATTTTTATAGTCGTAGTTTTTAAATTTTAATTGAATTGGTATTGTGATGTAGTTTTAAGCATTTGTGTTGAATTAAATTTTATATTTTGAAATTTTGTGACTGAATTGTCCTTTAAAAACCGGCACTCCTTCCCATATCCGAGAATAGATCTCACAGTACTCATCTAGGGTGTTTCGCACTAGGAGGTCAATAGAGCAGGAGGTGATAGTACTCATCTAGGCAAAAAAAAAATTGAATGGGAGTGGTGAAGGGGGGGGGGGCATATCAACCGTGTATAAGTTACAGGGTGATTAAAAAAGGTAGTTTTTCCCAAATCACCCTGCATCTTAAAAACTACAGGGCGTTCGGTCACAGTTAAGAGTTCACTGTATGCAGAACGTCATAACCTGTCCAATGCTAAACTGGCTCCGTGCGAGAAGAGTTATGGTTGTCTAAACTAAAAGTTCGGATTTTCATTTTTTTTTTACTTTGACCTCTATTTGTTTTTGAAAAACGGTCATTACCATATCTTGTTTTTTATAAAAACTATAAACGCTAGACTCACCTCTTTAATTTTACCTATTACAATCTATGTGCTAGATGTAGCCTTTAAGGAATTATTAACTTATAGCCGAAATTAGACGATTTTTTTTAAATGACGTAATATCAGTCACTAGCGGAACAAATTATCTTTGATCATAGGTTCGAGAGTGACTTTGAGAATAGGTTAAGACCTAATAACTCCTTTACGGCTACAGTAGCACATAGAGTGTACTAAGTCAAATTAAAGAAGAGAGTTCCCAGTTTACAGGTATTGAAAAAAAAAGTTATGTTAATAACCGTTTTGTAAAAAACATAGAGGTAAAAGTAAAAAGAAAAGTAAGAAAATCATTAGTTTAGACAACCACAATTCTTGAGTGAAGAGGGGTGCAGGTTGAGCAGTTGTTGGAAAGGCCATGAAGTTCAGTATACAATGAGCTCTTAACAGTGATCATATGCCCTGCAGTTTCTAAGATATACAGCGTACCAGAATTTGGATGCAACAACAGTTACGACTTAGCTAACTTTAGATCTGAAACTGAAACCATCTCAGGACTAGTAGCAGCAGATGCAATCCAACAAAATTACTTACTCAGATCGAAGATACAAGGAGAAGCTCTTCAGAAAAATATAATCACGAACGAAGTAAAATTTAATTATATACATTCTTATTATAAAAATTTAAGTCTTTTATTGGATAGAATAAATTTAAAATATCAATTAGATTATAATAAACGTATAGAATTCAGACCTGAAAGATATGAG
Organism: Dioctria rufipes; assembly: GCA_963924295.1. Lineage (NCBI taxonomy): Eukaryota > Metazoa > Arthropoda > Insecta > Diptera > Asilidae > Dioctria > Dioctria rufipes. The sequence goes on from OZ002741.1 coordinate 115,732,280, forward strand.
CAGTTTATTTTAAGTAAATGTTGTGAGTCTTTACCTGAATATTGGAATTATTTAGTAAAAATGAAAGAATAGTAATTTAATCGAATTAAGTTCCAATTGTGAAAGGAAGTTTGAAAATAAAAATAAATATGAAAACTTTGTAAATAAATATGAAAATTATAATTCCTCAAGAAATCACAATTAATTTAAAAGAAATCAGAATCAATTTAATAATTATTATCATACGAATTATCCTAATAACAGACCTTTCCCAAATTAGCAAAATAAATATATTTTTAATCAAAGTGGAGATTTTATCCAAAGAAATAACCAAAGTGGAAACTTTTTCCCAAAGAAGTGCACAAAATATACAAAGATTTCAAAACAATAGTGGACGATATACAGCACAACCTGAACCCATGGAAGTTGATCAAGTAAATTGTCATTCGGTTCCTCGGAAAACGATTTACCGATAGTTCCATTAACTGTTGAAAATAAAGAATTAAATTGTCTGATAAATACCACTGTCACCACTGCACTGCCACTTCCATTATTCACGAACAATTATTCCCCAGCAAAAAACGAATTAAATTAGATAAATCAGTAAATTTCTTAACTTTATCAGGAAAAGTTAAAATTACCCATGAAATCATTACTTCTATATCGGATGAGTGTAATTACGATGCAGGAAAAAAAATGCAATCAAGCTTAGGCCAAAACATTCTATTACCAATCCAAGCGAAAATCGATCTAGGTAAAGAAACCTTCGAAGTCTATGGTAAAGTAACTAAATTCAAGACTCATGCTCATTTAAAGAAATTAATCAATTGAAAATGATAGAAACTAACCCAACGGAATGAGTAAATCAATTAGACATAAGACATTTGAATGGAGAAGAATTAAAAGTACTTAGTTATATTCCTAAAGATAATAAGGATTTATTTTATCAGGAGGGACAGCAGTTGACAAATGTGAGGGAAATAAAATATTCCAATTATCACAACACATAGTCCACCTATCCACTCAAAAATATACAGATTCCCAAAAATTCACGAACTAGAAATAGAGCAACAAATGAAAGAAATGCTGAAGCAAGGGATTCTCAGATCAAGTAAATCACCTTATAACTCACCGATCTGGCTAGTACCAAAGAAAATAGACAACTCAGGATAGATTATAGGAAACTAAACGAGATCACTATCGATGACAAGTTTCCAAATCCGAATGTAGACGGAATATTTGACAAGTTAGGAAAAGCACAATACTTTTCTACACTTGATCTTGCTAAAGGATTTCATCAGATCCTTTTAGATGAAAAGGATATGAAAAAAACTGCATTCTCCAAACACAGCGGACCTTATGAATATGTACGTATGCCATTTGGACTCATGAACGCACCAAGAACTTGTGTGTGTCCAAAGAATGTTGAATTTTATATTGGCAGAATGTATTAACAAAACTTGTATAGTTTATCTGGATGATATTCTGATTTTTAGTACGTCATCACAGGAACACTTGGATTCAATTAATAAAATATTTAACTCTCTTCGATAATATAATCTGAAAATTCAAATAGAGAAATGTAAATTCTTTGCGAAAGATACGGACTATCTAGGTCATATACTGACAAATGATGTCATTAAACCTAATTCACAAAATATTGAAGCTATAAAAAACCTTAAAATACCGGATACTAAAAAATGCATTAAAAGTTTCTTAGGTATCACTGGTTATTATAGAAAATTTATAAAAGACTATGCAAAAAGTGCACAAGACAGTGTTTAAAGAAAGATAATAAGAGAAATACAAAAGACAGAAAATATATCAATACTTTTGAGAAATTGAAAGAACTAATTATGAAACACCCAACCTAACACTACCCAGATTTTAAAAATAAATTTGCAATAGGAGCGGTCCTATCACATGATGGATATCCAATTTTTTACGCTAGTAGGACACTAAATGATCACGAAAGGATTTACAGTACGATTGAAAAAGAGTTTCCTTCAATCGTCTGGTCGACGAAATACTTTTGCCCCTACCTTTATAGAACAAATCTCTTAATAAAAACGGATCATAGGCCACTGCTATGGCTAAGCAGTTTAAATGAACCTAACAGCAAATTGCAAAGGTGGAAAATTAAATTAAATGAGTTTGATTATGAAATTGTGTACGTAAAGTGAAAAGAAAATCAAGATGCTGACTTCTTAAGGGGAATAAACATAGATCAAGATGAAATTGATAACGGAGAACTTGAAACCGATCAAGCTACAATTCATAGTGGAATCGAAGAATTGAATAATCATATTCCAATTAGAGAGAAGATAGTCAAGAAGTACAGAACATGGATTCTATTAGTGAGAACAAAAAATCAGGAAACTCAAACTATAAATGGAATCAGGAAGACTTTTATATCAGAGGAAGGCCTGGAGAATCCGAACTATCTGAACGACGTCTTAAGGAGGCTTATAAAAAACAAAGGTACAGTAGGTATATACTCTGAATTAGAATACACTCAATTTAATATCCTACAGGAAAAATTAATAGAATTATTCAATAACAACAGAAGTCTAAAATTCATAAAGAGCACAAAGTTGGCGGAAGAGTTGACTTTACAAGAAGAAACTTTCAGTAAAATCAAATTTTATCATGAAGAAAGCAACCGTAGAGCAATAAATGAAAATTGGACGGAAATTAAAAACGTATACTAATATCCTAAACTAAAAGAGTTAACACAAAAATATATAAACAATTGCGAAATATGTAACTTAGCAAAATACGAAACATGCACTGAAAAGTATGAATTTAAAGTTAGTGAAACACCCACAAAACTTAACGAAATAATACACGTAGACATTTATCATTGCCAAAATATATACTTCATTCCCATAATGGATAAATTCACAAAACATTTATACGGGAATGATATCACAGATAAAAGCAGTTTGGCAATACTGAAATATAATAGGAATAGAATTGCTATTTTGGGAAAACCCCAAAAGATTGTCTTAGATAACGAATTTAATAATGGACACCTATGGTGTTTAGTCAAAAGTACATATCTCTAAAAATGGATTTTTGGAGTTATGAATATAAAAGTGTTTGAAAAAACATTCTCTGTCACTCTGTATTAACTACATAACGGCACATCTCTTCACAACAAGTAATATGGTGGATCCAAAATGCGAAACTTAAAAAAAAACTGAGTATTATTTCGATTAAAAGCGCACAACTTCGTAAGTACCACCTAAAATTTATACAGGTAACGCGGATATAGAAAGAATCCATAGCACTCTTTCAGAACATATTCGTATACTCACAGTATGTAACCCTGAGCTAAACGTAACTGGCAGCGTAAATAAACCGACAGAATTTTATAATAATACAATCCACAGTACGACAAAGGAAAACCCAATCTTAGCATTAGTAGGGGAAGGTAAGTCTAAAGATAAAATCTACAGATTAAATAAACCCCATAAGGAGAAAATAATAGGTGAATTAAATGTCGAAAGAAAAGAACTACCCGAATCATACCCACATATAAAAGCTTTTATCAAAAATTATTAAGTAGAAAGGCAAAAGTATTTACCTAAATATAAACAAATAAAACTCGGAAATTGTTCCAATAAAATTGTTGATGAGAAATTCAATAGGAAAATTCACCATAATAGAATTAAGAAACAATATAAATATTTTACAGGTCCCAAACCTATGGATAATGTTGGTCATAATGATCCTAACGGTTTAAACTAAGGCTATTATACAAATCGAAAATCCCAAGCTGGATAGACGATAATTGAGAAAGGGAGCATATCACTCATTGAAGGATATGATAAAATACTACACATTATAGATTTAAAAGAAATTCAACATATGATAGAAACTCTGGAGAAGGAAAGCAATACAGGAATTCAACTCTAAGGAGACGAAAATCAGACACGATATATCCAAAACGAAATAACAAAATTATACGCCGAATTTAGTACTATTGTCCCAAAACAAAGAAGTAAAAGAGGACTTATTAGTAGTTCTATGTTTGGCTTTATAAAGCGTTTGTCTCGAGAGTTCTCGAATCCCACAATTAGACTGAGCTTGTACTCTTGCTTTGTGAGACCCCTTCTTGAATACGCTAACCAGGTCTGGTCTCTATTTTACGGTACACACATGAAATCGTATCGATCGTATCGAGACTATTCAGCGAAACTTCTTACAATTTGCTCTCAGGTACCTACCCTGGAATAATTCTTTAATTCTTCCACCCTATGAGGATCGCTTGAAACTTTTAAATATGCACTCGCTTGAGAAACGGCGAATGGTTTCCAATATAAAGGCCGAAATACAATGATGCCGACACGGCAATTACGACGACACTGTCGTCGAAAATGTCGCCGAATTAACCCAATGACACCAACAGTCTTATGTTCGTTGACATATCAAAATATGTAGGTGGGAAAATTATTTGTTGAAATTTATTAACAAAATGAGAAAGATATAAAAAAAAAGTTTGTAAAGTGGAATAAACAATGATTAACGCTGAGTTTATGTGGATTAAAAAATATCATCAACCACTTATTTTTAGCTTTTCTCCAATGTCTTTCTATTTTTTTTTTTTTTTTTTAAATATGTATTTCGGTATTGAGGATTTCTTTTGTCATAAAAATACTTCATTTCCCTCACTAAATTAATTCATTGCTCCTCGAAACAAATGTTTTGCTCAAAATCAAAATACGACGACAACGACGACAAAAGTTGAATTATTTCCAACTCTGGTTACGGCGACAAAATCGGTTGGCGCCATTGGGTACAGCAACATGGTATTGCCATTAGTTCAACATTTAATTGGTCGTCGAAAATGTCGTATCGGCATCTTTGTATTTCGGCCTTAACTTTTGTACATCAACTCTTAAACGCGAATATTGACTGTCCGTTGTTACTTGATAAATTCTGTTTTCGTGATAGTAGGCACAATTTGAGAAGGCTATCTCTGTTGCATGTTCACTTCTGAAAGTCTAACTTTAGCATGTACGAACTTCTTAATCGCATATGCATGACTGTTAATAATATGTCCGAACATTATGCTGTTGTCGTTTCCAAGCATGTTTAAAAACAAACCGTCTATATAATATTTAATATTTTTTTGAGGCACATATAGTTCAATCGAATGCTTGAAAATCTTAAAATTGTGGAAGAGACGCAGGGAGTATAGGAATAATGTCTAGAAATTTGTTAAACCAAGACGAAATTAAAAAATTGAGTATCACCGTTGAAAAGCCAGAATTTCTAAAACTTCCCCTATTAGGTAACACACATAAATTAATATTTGTCATTAGCATCCCTACATTTTCAAGTGAATTATCCCAAACTTTTTATATTTTACCAATCCCAAATCAAGAAGGTAAAGAAATCAACATCGAATTGAGAGAAATACTACAATACAACAAAAATATATTTAAAAATCAAGGAAAAGAAATTAAGTCTTTAGTGAAGGAAGATAAATAACTTAGTTATGAGCAAAACTTTCAAAATGCGACATGAGAAAAAGTCCAGATTCATATGTAAATGAAATAAAGAAGGGTTTAAAATATAATTAGAAATGCTGACAATTTTGAAATGAATAGTACTAATAATAATCAAAACTATATATTAAATGGCAACTAAGTAATCAAATTCAACCAATGTGAAGTAAGAATTAGAGAATAAATATATTGTAATAATTTCAAAGAATACACAGAAAATATAATTTTACCTAATTATGTAAAACTGAAAAATATACCTGAAATAGTTAATGTGTCAGACATCCACTTGAAACTATCGCGCCCGATCATTTACGATAGGGAATACTAAAATAGCTCACCCATAGTTCTTTGATTTCCCCTACCCCATGCTAGGGTGGTTAAAAATTTCGTGATTTTACAATGAAGCGTCATTTTCAAAAACTCTTAACTCGAGAATGGAGCAACCGATTTTCCTGATTCAAATCCCAAATGTAGCGTAATGCTTTATACTTTTATAAAAAAATATAGCAGCACTGAATGAAAGTTTTTTTTTTGTTAATAAAAATGGATTTATTCACTATAATATAGAACTTCTAGCACTTTTTTTCTATTTTTATTTTGAAGATAAAAAAAATATCTATTTATATGTACAATAAAGTGGGTTACTGTTTGGCTTCGTTTGTGAGATATTAATTTTTAAAGACACCGTATACATTAAGTAAATCATTATTTTAGCACTGCACTGAGGGGATTTCTGGCACTTTTTTTCTTTTGTATTTTTATTTTGAAGCTGCATGCCTTAACTATCTATGAATAAAAAATTACGATAGTGTTCGGTTTCGTTGGAGCAAGTTGAAATTTGTATGAGATAAAGGGTGGTGGTTTTTCAATAGTAACGTTGAAAGTAATGTAATGACTGATGAAACCTAGTATGTTACAGAAATCATATTAGATTCGGTACTTAGAATCGGATCGAGGTTTAGCGAAAAATGTATTTTTAGGACAAATAATTAATTATTTTAATTAATATTTAGCCCTCCTAGATAATTTGCGAACTAAAAAATTTATTTGAAAAAAATAATTTTTTTTAAAAATACGAAAATTTTGCAGTTTTTATCTCCACCCCGCACCTCGCTGGGCAAACCCCTTAAATTTACACCCGTAGTAGGCCGGCATATATTAACTATATTGTGAAAAAAGAATTATTTATATCCATCCCACATTTACATAGAAATATCGATTTTCGTGGATCAAAATAATTTGAAGTTACCCAAAAAGAGATCAGTTTGGTCGTCTTCCACCACAGAAAAAATTATATAAATTTTTTTAATATAAACATTAAAGCTTGTTTACAGAATGAAATCGAATCTACATTTTGTCCCCTACTCAAATATCTAAGTAGTTTTTAAATCCGATAATTTGTTTCGAAGATAACTCGAAAATAAAGGAAACCATTCCTTTACAAAGGTAAAATGGCCGTTTTCTGAGTGAAAAATGGTTTTATTTTGATATCGTGTTTACGAAGAAATGAAATTGGAGTGGCTAATTAAAAAAAAAACTTTGTTGTATCTTCATTTTGTCCCGAAGGTGGGGCAACATGTGGTTAGGGATAGGTTGCCTTCTGAAGAAAAAAAAATACCGAAAATTCCTAATATTTTGTATGAATTTTGTCACTAAAATAACAAACCCCACTACGGTCCTCATCTTGCCGGTTGCCTCTACATTAAGATCTCATCAAAATCAACATCTCATCAAAATTAAAAGAGAATTGTTCATCAATTGAAGGTACTGAAGTTGTAGTACTGTACGTAGGGCTAGAAATATTCGAATAGGTACCTTACTGCGAATCTGTGCGAGCTGCTGTCATTTTTTGTTTGAAGACGCCGCTCATAGGCTTGGGACGAAACGTTCAATTACATACTTTTCCACTGTACTAAAAAATTCGATATAATTTCTATTAACAACCTATTCTATATAATTTCTATTAACTAATTTTAATTTCTACTGTTTAAATGGAATGTAGAAAAATTTAAAGACACAAAAAAGAGGAATATTTACTTAAGACCATTCTATCTAGGATTTTAACAATAATTCTCCTAAATTTCAAAATTATTTTGGAATTATTAGCTATTAAATAATACTAAGTACATTAAAACAAACCCTTAAGAAATAGTGCTGGAAAAATTAATTTTTATTACCTTCCTCTGAAACTATGGCCTCGAAATATGTAATTAGTTTTTCTAATCTTTTCATCGTAATTTAAGTACACAAGAAACCGAGCAAGGACAATTCCAACTCGTGTAGAAGTCCATAGGCATTTTCCAGGCTAGGCAAAGCAACAGACTCATGTGTCGTGATTGTAATGAAAATTATTTAAACCAGTGCTGTTGCGGTGGTGACAACTCAATATATATAAGAACTTCACAACTAGGGGTGAGTCAAATGAATAGTGTAATAGGCTATTTGCGCCCTAATTCTTCATCCTTGATAACAGAATAGAAACGGCTGCATGAATACATTGAAATTGAAAAATAGTGTTATGTTAAAATATTTCTATACATCTGATAAGGTCACATATACCATATACGAAAATAAAATATAATTGGAAGGATAAATTTTAAATATATATCGGCCAAATAATTTAAGTATGCTCTTAGAGCTTGCAATTGCCTCAGTTTAATTACCATTTTAAACGTGCTCAGCTGATGAAATTCCATGGGTAGTTCGATGTATTTTAAACTGATTCAAAATGGATATTTTCATATTTAACTGATAACTAACTTCATACGTGTAATCACATATTCTTTGTAGACACTTAGATATTCACTTATCTTTTTTAATAACACAAGGGCACGATGATTTGAACACCTAAACCGACACAATATGAAATTAATACGGAGGACAACTGAAATCGCTTCCTTTAATAGCACTGACCTAAATCGGCTATCCCGCACATTTGGAGCTTGCGTCCGTTAGGCTAGAAATCTTTAACACGTCTAAAACTAAACACGGCATGCCACCAAAATTCTAATGTCAGAAGGTCCTCTCTTACCAAAACGGGATGCTAATTCATTCGTCCTTCCCAGCACTAGACTTTACGGTTCACAATAGTTAAGAAATACTTTACCGCCACACAAAAGGTCATTCTAAAAAGAAAGGTATTATACGAAACGCATGGAAACCGAAAAGCTCTCATCCAAAACAGTGACCGGAAATAAAAGTGCAAATTGAAAATGTTAAGTAGTTTCTTGTTGGAGAATGCAAAAATGGCATTTATTTAAAGAAATATACGACCGATTGTGAATTGTGTAGTCTCATTATCGAGTCAAGATATTGCCCTCTTACTGTTACCTCTTACCAGAACTAAAGTCCAACACAATGGAATACAAGTGAATGGAACTCTCCCTCTAGCTTTACTACACGGGTCTTCTGCACCTCCAGCTCCAGCAGGAATATGGTAAGGAACAGAACATTAGCATACACCTTCTCTCGACCTGTGCTGTCCTAATAAAAAAAAACCCCAGCTACGTAGGTATAATACATGAAGAGAAAAAATTTCCTAGGTTGCCATGGATAATCCAACTGACCAAACAAAATCTATACCAAGAAATCGGGCTGGCCTCTGGTCACTCATTTGGAGCGTTGGTTTGGTACCTAATAGATACTTGCAAATATTGCCAGGTTAAGTGGGTCATCGACGGTTATACCCAAATTAATCAATGGACATTTTTGCTAGAGCAACTGTATGAATAAATAACAACAAAATTAATTAATTAAATCCCGGATCTCATTTCAATAGCTTGGTCATAAATGAAAAAGAGGCCGCTTTACAACCAAATTCCTTTCAACTACATGATTGGAGGTTGTGTTCTAAATATTCTGAAAAGCACTCATCTTATTTCTGAAAACAACATTTCAGAAAGGTGTAGATTCTTGCAGCTTGTAGGGTTTTTTTTTCCAGTTAAGTAAATGCAATACCGATACCAGCTTAATGCAATCTCTTAATGAAAACACAGCTGTGGGGCCTATTTAATTAAAGTATTAGTCTAATACTAATAATTTTCAAGTTATTAACTCAAAAAAAGAAATTGTTAATATTATAGTGTTTCATAAAAATGTTTTCGAATACTAATAATTCCCTTGATATTGTCATAGGAATTATTGGTTCAGCTTGAAGTTATTAGTGTGGACTAATAATTACCAGTCTATGGCTGCGATAATAATTATTAGTCACTCTCTCGCTAGCAATTATTTGTTTTCAAGCACATCAAAACTGTAAACAGACACTAACATATAATAACATATGTAATTGAAAAATTGAACAATTTTTACCGGTTTTAAATTCACATTGTAATAACTTCGGTACACGATGGCCAACTATAATCATTGATTCATTTACGTAATAGCTACCAATGATCTTACCTTGGTAAGGCAAGAACACGACGATATCTTCTTCTTCTTCATCTATTGGTTATGATCAAGAACTATGGGCTCGACACGCGAGTTGGACTTTCTTCACAATGGATTGACCCTATGGAGTATATCGCCAAAAAATATTGATTGCCATGTACGGCTATTTGTTGTTTAATTTTGTTAAAATATTTTGGTGATTTATTGAATTGTTGATTTGTTTAATATGTGTTTGTGTTTTGTTAGGTTATGTATAGGTCGAGGGAGCACAAGTAAAATGAACTACCGTTACCGGCTCCACGCTTGATTCACTGTTATAGCGAGCGGATCAGGTAAAACGTCCGGCCGCGCTGAGGGATAACTTGAAACTGCACGATGATATCTTGACGGTAATTCGATTTGACAGATGACAGTTATCAATTTTGCAAATTAAAAATTGTGAAAAATGGAATTGAGCCTTGTATTAGATAGCATAGATATTATAAATAAAATACATCGTTATAGACGAAAATTAAAAATCTTAAGACAACTTGCAATGATTAAATTAAGACGTGCACGAAAAAATTTGTACAAATTGTAGGCATTAAAAGCGGCCTCTAAATTAAAAACAAGAGTACACAGGAAAATATGGACTCTTTTAAGTAATATAAAATAAGATAAGTATTATAATTAATAATGTGTTAAGTAGGAACGAAGCAGCAAATTCTGAGAAAATGAAGTCCTTACTTAAGACGATGACAAAATATTTAAAGAAACTTTCCGAATGTTTATGGTGGCTTTTAATATTCTCGTTTTAAAAATGAATTATTTGGAAAAAAATGACACAAATATGAGGGAAGCGATATCCCCCGAAAACATATCGCTATTGCAATTTAAGCACTTTCATCATCCGCGGAATACAAAACGATAGCGAATTTCTTTGGTCTCAGTAGAACATTAGTGGGGGAAATTGTTCTAGAGTTTTGGGAAGAAGTCTCTTCAAAAATGAAATTCGAGTTAATAAATGGATAGCCGCCACATCAAAGTAGAATAAGGGAAAACGTTAAAGCATTTGAAAAAAATGGGACTCCCACAGTGTTGTAGTGCAGTAGGTACGAGTATAATTCTTGCTTAATTAATTAAGAATTCATACAATTAAACTCGCTTTAAATGGATGCCATTGCCATATAGGAGTAGCGCCACCAAAAGAGGATGCAACGCATTACTATAATTTTAAAGGATGGTATTCAATAATTCTCTTTGTTGAAGTTGATTATAGGTATAAGTATATATTGACACCATCACGGAGAAGTTTTAAGTAAACTAATTAATCAAAATATTCAGGAGTAGACTCAGGTCTATATACCATAGGAAACTAGTTTTACGCTCGCCTCTCTGGCGGAATAAATCAGGAGTATTGCCGCCTTGGAGAAGGCTGTAGGAAGGCTGCAGTCCGCTGTGACTGAGGCTTTCGAAGCTGCCTGTCCTATTAGTACGGACATTGGAAGGAAACTTATGCCGCGGTATAACGGCAGTCTTAGTGAACTTCGTAAGGCTTCCAGAAGGCTTTTTAATAAGCCCAGGAGAACTGGCTCGAAGGAAGACTGACAGTTCTACCGCGAGACTCAGAGTAACTACAAGAGGCTTGTTGGGGCTGTGTACTGGATGTACATCTCGATCATGCTTACATATGCCTCCTGTGTATGGTGGCAGAGGATGCTTGTGGGGACTGCGATCCGGAAGCTGGCGGGCCTGCAAAGGCTTGCCTGCACCGGAATTATGGGCTCCATGCGATCTAAGGCTACTGCTGTTCTTGAAGTTCTACTTAAACTGCCACCCCTGTATTTTGTCATTAAGGCAGATGCCAAAAGGGTTGTACCTGAGCTTCGTTTCGGGCGTCAATTATCTGTAAGCTAACCTGTAAGGGAATCATGGACTGAGGGAAGTGACTTATCGAGCCTTACTCGGTCCGTTCTAAAAATTTTCACCAATGGCTCTCTCACTAATGAGCGAGCTGGGACGGGTGTCTACTTTGCTGAGCCTGATATTGCGATGGAGTACTCACTTGGTAGACACACGACAGTCTTCCAGGCTGAAGTCTTCGACATATCAATGGCTGCGAAGTTAGCCCTTTATATGCAAATCATGGGAAAGGACATTGCCATCTTTTCGGATAGTCAGGCAGCCTTGATGGTTCTGAGTGGCCCTCGGATAACGTCTAAGTTACTGGGGGATTGCAGGTCGTCAGTGGATAAGTTTTGTATTCACAACAAAATGTCCCTCCTCTTGGTTCCTGATCACATGGGGATCGTGGAGAATGAAAGGACTGACCTTTTAGCTAGGGCTGCCTCTGCTTCTCCGTTCCTTGTACCGGAACCAGCCGTAGGCATTACCACCTCGAGTATCAGGTCTCTCATTAAAGCGGATGTTCATTGAAAGCATCAGCAGAGATGGGCGAACCTGAGTAGTTGTAGGTGTACAAAAATGTTTCTTGATGGACAAAATGGGGATATCTCCGATTTTCTCATGGGGCTCGGAAGGAAACAATGTAGAACTGTGGTTGGCATCATCACCTGCCACAGCTCACTTCACGATCATCTAACACGGGAGTTGTTGACAGCTCTGAGTGTCTGTCCTGCCTGGAAGGAGAGACCGAGACAACCGAACACTTTTTGTATGCGTGTCCAGCCTTCGCCCGGTGCAGGCTGGATACTCCAGGGTCTGTCCTTCTATCTATAGATGAACTGAAAAACCCTCCTCACCAAGATCTGATGCGCTTCATTAAGAGGACAGGAATGTTTTGGGGAATGGCCTTTTAACAGGATAGCAAAATGGGCCGTTATGGCCTCCGTACTTGGGAAAGGGTCTCCTGTCCCGCTGCCTTCAAAATAACAAAAAAAAATTGTACTGAAAAGCTCTTCAGAATATGAAATCCTAAGAAATTTTTATAATCATTTTTGCTGTCCGACGAACCGCTCTAGAGATATATGCGAAAAACCACTTCAAATTCAAGAAATTGGAAATCATTACAAAAAATTAATCTTATCACCGCGAGCGCCTCTGCCGACAAAAGCTTTACACAATATGAATGTATGAGCTTTTGATTCCATCATTCAAATCAATGATGAAACTATGATGGAAGGAATGATCGTAACTTCAATTATGTAGAGACACTCGATGCGAGAAACTATCATTCTTTACAGTCGTGTGCATAGGGTAAAACATTAAGTCATAAAACTCAGAAAAAAATTGTTCTGACTAGTTTTTCGTAAGAAATTACACTTGCCCAATTTGAAAAATTCGATTGAAAATGCGGTCAATAGAAGTGAAACTGCAATTCCTTAATTTGATTTAAAAAAATAAAAAAAGTTTTATTTGTCTCTTTTTCAAGCACACTTTCAAAGCACAATAAATATGCTATTCCGTTGTTCTGACCTCCGTTCCTTAATTAATGAAGGGCTGTAAGTATAGTCTATGTTTTGATAATAAAGCACAGTTTCGATTGTTGGAGTTTCAATATAGTACATATAGGATGCAATACGTGGCAACAAATATTCAACTGTTTTATTATCAATACGAAATTTTTTATGGGATTCGTAGCTTATACATAGTTAATCCACATAATTAATCTGCTTGAATACGCAACATCGATGTATCTTTACAAAGTCATTTCGTTAAACTCATCATCACTACCCGAGAACGTTTTAAAACGTTTAAAAATAAACAAATATGAATTTTTATGCTTGTACGAATGAACAATCTCATGTAACTAAAAAAGGTTTTATTATTAGACTAGTTGTAGTTACTAGTGCAGTACTAATAATTATTAGTTCAAGAGCTTCTATGAAACAGAATTTTCATGCAGTATTAATTTCCTACTTATACTTATTTGCCGTGGACTCCGGTATGGTAGGCGATCAGAGAAAACCATACTGATGAGACCTCTCTAATTGCTGGGTCGAAAAGTTCGATTTCTCTGCATTCTCAATGCATTTTAGAAATTCATTGAAATTATTTTCAATGAATTTCAGTCTGCGGTAGACTAGAAATAATATTCCGGCAAATAACGCTCAATGAAATAACGCCCAAAAGCAACAATTGAAATAAGACTCAAAAAGTTTGGGTCTTATTTCCTAATGAAATAAGGGCCGAAAACAGATATGAAATAAAATCCAAAGTCGATGATAAAAAGGCAAAAAAAAATGAACCAAAGCTCAAAATTCATATCGAGAGAACAAGCAAATGAAATAAAACCAAAATATTGATAATGATGTGGGTAAAGTAAGAACGCGTCACGTGGGAGTGTTGGAACGGCGCTTTCACGCGTTAGGGCGGCACGTTTTCGCATTGATGTTTGATTTAAAGTAAGAACACGGCGCGTATGGTTAAGAGGGGGGGGGGGGGGTTGCAGCCACCTCAGGCCGCCCCCCCTTAATCCCACGCGACGTGTTCTGACTTTACACACATTGTTGGGAAATATTTCCTTCATTTACTGAAATGATTTTTGGGCATTATTTCATCAGAATAAATTTTGTGTCTGGGCCTTATTTCATTTACGAATTTTGGATTTTATATCATTATGAAATAACGACCAAAACCAATAAGTGAAATAAAATCCAAAAGTTGGAAATAACACCCAAAAATTTTGTACATTATTTCACATTTGACACGTTGATATTTATATGGAACTTTTGAGTATTATTTAACTTATCGCTTTTGGGCGTTATTTCCCGGAGCCTTTGCGATGGAGTGATAACTTATTACTGTGCGAAAAAGATTTATGAAACATAATCGAACTAATAATTAGGAAAATAGTATTGAATTCATAATTTTTTTAAGTGTTTCTCAGTTAGCATTGGCTTCCTGGCTGGTCTGTAACTTCTAACTTAGTCCCAAAAGCGCACCTATGAACTATACTGGCACCTATGCTTAAATGTAACGTTTTTACAATTTCGTTTGACGTCACAAACGGCTCTTTTTTAATTTGAGCACTATTTCTCTTGTCAGTATGCCTTGAAATCTTCTCGCAGTCGTCAGCCCAATCGCAGCGTGATAATATTTCCGGTCGTTATACTTGTTAATAAGTCGCGTATTTACGGATTTCTAAATGTTATATTTTTTAGCGATTGAAATTCACCAAGCTCCGTTACAATATTCTTCAATTATTTTTAACTTGCTGTCCAGACAATTGGGACTAAATAAGGCCTCAAAGGTTCCTCAAAGGTTGATCCGACGACAACAACGGCTGATAAAAATTTGAAGAAGACTGAATTCCCTACATTTTTTGTATATACACTTTTCTTTGTAAGCGTAATGTGTAACGAGTTACATGGGCGGAAACGTAAACATTCTTCAAAAAAAATTATACGTATAGTACCCTTATACAGGGTGTCTCGTCCATGGTGGTCTAGGGCATAGTTTCTTAACCAGTGGTCCGCGAAAATTGTCTGCAATTTAAAAATAGTTAGCATTCATTTTAAATGATTATATCACAGACACAGCAATGCCTCGCTCCAATATAAAATCAACGATGTCTCGGCCTGATGTAGGGAAGCCAGCAAATTTTTCTTAGAAATTTACTGGAAATTTTTTCCATAGAATTTCCCCCATAGGCGCTGGATATCTGTTATTACTTCTCTGTGCTTATATTAACTTTCGGAATTCGTGCAACTGCAAGTGTTCCCAATGAATTAGCAAGTCATTCTCTGAAATTCGTTTCGTGGAAAGACGGAGGCGTGGTTTAATGTGCGTTTCATCCGTTTCTGCTTCATATTTAGAGAATTGTTTCAATAGCGCGTCAGTCGTCGGCGTCAGCTATTTTGTGAGTGTTGTTTATATCTTGTGCTCCCATGCTCTGACGTTTTTAAATTAGCTAAGTTGTTTCCTTTCAAAATACGGTATAATTTAAAATATTAATATTAATTGTATTTTTTATAAAATATACAAAAATTTGATATACAGATATTGTAACCCCAACAAAATGGAAAAGAAAACAACCAAGCAGCAAAATATTTTAACATTCTTCAAAAGCAACGATTCTAAAACGAAGAATAGTGAAGATACCGAAAACAGTGAAAAGACGAGTTCACCAAGTTTAGAAGAAACTAAGAACACCAAACGGGTTCAGAAATGTTCACCAGAAATAAAAAAGTTTAAAAGAAACCCAACTAGAAAATATTATAAAGAGTATTTAAAGTTTGGTTTCACTGTAAAGCCTGGAAGTGAACAATATCCACAACCCTTCTGCGTGGTATGTTTGCAAAAGCTATCAAATGATGCTATGAAACCTTCCAAGCTTATGCGTCACTTGCAGTCAAAGCATAGTGATCTCGTTGATAAGCCATTGGATTTTTTTATGAGATTATAAGACGAGTTAAAAAATCAAAAAAGTCAAATGAAGAAAATGACAATTAGCGACAAATCACTACTTAAAGCATCTTATTTAGTTGCCCTTAGAATAAGTAAAACTAAAAAACCATATTCTATTGGTGAGGAATTAGTGAAGCCTTGCATTTTAGATGTCGCTTGCGAAGTTTTGGGTCCTGAAGCTGTTAAAAAACTAGAAGCTGTACCGATTTCAAACGATACCATTCAGAAAAGAGTTCACGATATGGCTATTGATATTGAGGAGCAAGTTGTAGAGGGAATTAAAAAATCACGATATTTTGCGATTCAACTTGACGAATCAACCGACATCAGTAATCGTGCAATTCTAATTTGTTTCGTAAGATATACTGAAGTTGAGGACATTAGAGAAGAATTACTTTGCTGCCTTGAGTTACCTGGACGGACCACTAGCTCGGAAATATTTAGCGCTCTCAATGAGTATATATAAGTTCATGGCTTGGACTGGGGCAAATGCGTAGGAGTATGTACAGATGGTGCTGCAAGCATGGCTGGCTGTCGATCAGGTGTAGTTGCAAAAATAAAGGCAGCTGCGCATCCGGAAATGTTGTTCACACACTGCATCATCCACAGAGAACAACTAGCTGCAAAGAAGATTTCTGCTGGACTAAACGCATTGATGAATAACGCGGTTAAGATCATCAATGAAATTCGTAGTCGAGCCTTGCACTCGAGATTATTTGCGACACTGTGCGAGAGTATGGATTCGCAACATCAACATCTCCTTCTCCACACAGAGATTCGCTGGCTTTCAAGAGGAAAAGTTCTTACGCGATTTGTAGAGCTGAGAGAAGAAATAAAAATATTTCTTATACAACAAAATTCAATTTTATCCAAATTTTTGGAGGATGACGAATGGATGGCTAAACTTGCATATTTGGCGAATATTTTTGGTTTTCTTAATGAACTTAATATTTCTCTGCAAGGATTTTCCACAAACATATATATTAAGAAATAAAATAGATGGGTTTAAAAGAAAGTTGATTTATTGGAGAAGTGGCATACAAGATGGAAACATTGAAATGTTTCCACTTTTTGAAGAATTTTTGAGCGTCACTAATATAAACCGAAAATTCATATTGAAAATAATTGACGAACATTTAAGGGGATTAATCGAAAATTTTAATCACTATTACCCCGATGAAGAAGATCCCCGTAAAGGAAATTTGTGGATTTATAATCCTTTTATAGAAGACGTTAATTCATGCTCACTTGATAATAATGAAAAGGAAAAGCTTATCGATCTGTCCTCTGATGCAACTCTAATGTCAAGACATAAAATAAAAACACTGTCTCAATTTTGGATTTCTCTCAAAGAAGAATATCCAACTTTAAGTTATAAAGCTATAAAATTATTATCTATCTTTTCGACAACATATTCGTGTGAGAAGGCTTTTTCGACCATGACTAAAACAAAACAAAGAAATCGTATAGATGTGAATGCTTCGCTTCGTCTTGCTGAAACTACGCTGAAGCCGCGGCTATCAATTATTATAGCAAATAAACAGCAGCAGAAGTCGCATTAACTCCTTTAATCCAGATTGTTTTTAAAATACTGGAAGATCTATAAATATTATTGAAAAGATTTATTTTATTATTTCAATAAACAATGGAATTTAGTGTTGTATTTTGTGAATTATTTTTTTTATATCTTTCTGTTTAAATAAATTTAAATATAGTTATATCAGCATACCGAGTTATTATTATTTAAAAACATATATAAAATTATTTGTTTTGAATAAAAAAATCAATTTTATAAATATTCATTATTTTATTCCAACTTTGATGGTCCGCAAAACATTTTTTGATTTTTTGGTGGACCGCGGATGTAAAAAGGTTAAGAAACTATGGTCTAGGGCAAGCGGTGATAGTAGTCACCTAGTCAAACAAAAACTTGTAAGGCTAAAGACGGGGGGGGGGGGTGGCATATCAACCGTTCCGGAGTTATAGTGTGATTAAGAAAATTTGCTAGTCCTTCGCAAAATACCGTGAATTTTAAAAAGTACAAGGTATACAGTCACTTACAGAGCTCCTCTACCCTTAGGAATCATGGTGGTCGAAAGTAAGATTTTCTGATTTTCTTATCTTTTTATTGAATTTGACGTACCCATCTTGACTTTTGGTGGGGGTGTCAATTCAATGATGCCCACCAGGAGTGACTGGGAAGGGAAATAGGTGGTCGTAACATCCTATATTATTCTTTTTTACGGATGGATCCAAGACGAGTGCGCGCACTGAGGCTAGAGTGTACTCAAGAGATCTCCAGTGGCACGAGTCTTATAGACTGCCTGACAAATGCTGTGTTTTTCAGGCAGAGCTCGCAGATATGCAAGACCAGTTTTGAGGAATTGACTATAAGGCATAAGGTGAGCAAGTCTACGGTGGACCAGTAGAGATACCTGTCGTATTGCGAGGCAATTGTGGCCTGAATATGACGGGAAAAAGGACAAGGGAACTGCATAATGACAGCAGGACAAATACTAGGAAGCTAGTAGGGCTCATTACGGGTCAGTGAGCCATAGGGGACCATGCTAGAAGACTGGGTATAGAGGCGAATGATTTCTGCAGGGGCTGTAAGGACTCGGAGGAAATCGAATCCGTCCAAAACGTGCTTTGCGAATGCCCCGAAGCAAGATGAGTCTAGGTTAAAAGTTTTAGATATATCCTGAGTTTCTTAAGGAAAGCAGGATTGATCTGGGGCTTGAAAAGTTATCCCATTAGGTCCAGGGGCACACTGGACACACTAGTGGTCTAAGTGATGCAGGCTAGTCGTCTAGCGGCACCCCTCTGACCTACTCTATTGATTTTGACTTCTTTTTTTACAAAAACTTGCTTGACTTTTTTTCTTTTTTTTTTTTTTTTAATAAAAACTATAAACTGTGCACTATCCTCTATAATTTAACCTATTATACCTATTTGCACACTATAGCCTTTAGACACTTAATAGCTCATAACCTATTCAGGTCATATCGAAATTAGACGATATTTTTCTAAAACGACGTGTTTTCAGTCACTAAGGGACCAATTTATCATTAGTTTAGACGACCGTAAGAACTGAGGAGGGAGCAGTACTGGGCTGATCGACCAGTCGTTGGCAATGCCATGAAGTTCCTGGTCATACAATTTTTTGTTTGACTATGTGACTACTATCACCTTCTATCCTATGGACCACCATGGACGAAGCACCCTATATAAAGGGTACTATCCCAACGAACAATATTTTTTATATAGTAGTAACCAAAGGAACTTCCATTACCAAATTATATAACTTCGATTATATAGACTAGTACTCGAAACTTCTTTGTGACCACTATAAACCCCTCATAGAGTTTAAATGGAGGATTATATAAAGGTTACCGTGACTTGATTTAGATAACGTCATGTAAATAAAGGATTTATAAAATGAGTACCAAAAATATTCTGGTTACCTTAATATAAATTCTTATATAACCCAGCGTGTTTTCGATTAATTTAGTTTGGTGATAGCAGTGGTTGCGGTAATGTCTCCGTTACCTTTATAATTTTGTTTATAATGGTGTTGGTAACGTTTCCACAACACTTGGAATTTTCTCAGATTGATTTCTTTTAGTGATTGAAATCTTAGGGAAATTAATTATCGTTACTTTTATAAAACAATATAAGGTAAACATTTACGCAACCTATCTTGACATAGAATTTCGATATTTTGTTGTATTGCATTTCCTAATGTGCCTAAAATTTTTACATCTTAGAATTACAATTTTTGAAAAATACAGACTGCTCCAAAAATAAAATTTTCTCAGATTGATTTCTTTTAGTGATTGAAATCTTAGGGAAATTAATTATCGTTACTTTTATAAAACAATATAAGGTAAACATTTACGCAACCTATCTTGACATAGAATTTCGATATTTTGTTGTATTGCATTTCCTAATGTGCCTAAAATTTTTACATCTTAGAATTACAATTTTTGAAAAATACAGACTGCTCCAAAAATAAAAAATACTTAAGAATTTGAATTAAATATGCCAAAATTTTCAAAATTTTTAATTTTCAATTAGGTGATATCAATTCATAAAAGTAACGGTATATAATTCAGAAATCTCAACGAACAATTCAACTTTTGTAAGAGTTGCAACAGTACTCTACTCTCACAGATTTCAATAAAACTTTATGTTTTATAACGTTAGTATTGATAACGTTTTTGCAGTTCCTATAAATCCTTTATAAAGCCGATTTGTGAACACTGTATAAAGACAACGGAAGCCACTTTATAGAACCTTCGGGGAACGCTCTAGGATCGCATATAAAACATCTTATAAAACGAGTTTTTTATAAAGCGTGTTGCGTAAACGTTCTAGCGACGTTTATAAAACTGATTTATTATTGCTGTGAAAACGTTCTCCGTTCTACATTTCAGAGGCTTAAATGTATCTATCAAACGTGACTCATGTAAATCTCACAAAATATGTGATTTTTTTCTCCTCACGTAATATATGTATACAAATAATTTTAATGATGTGCGATATCATCCTATAAATGAACAAGTATTTATCTTTAGAAGTTTAATTGTTAATGGCAAATATATTAGTATTAATATTGTTGACTACTAAAAGTAAAATAAATTTAACGCCAAACATATGCAATTAAATTTAGTGCGAATCAAGTTTTGCCGTAAAAGTTTTAAATGTAGCTCGAATTATTACAACACACCAGTAATTTTGTGAAAATTTGTAACACTGCTCGAAGGTCCAGTACAATTTGGATTATTAGGTATATATATTGATTTTTACTCTAAAAGTATTTTTTTAAATTTTCAGAGTAAACTGTAAATTTTATTTTAAGAATAAAATTCATATATGCGCCAAATACACAGATTAAGAAAATATTAAATTTATGTTTTTTTGCAAAATGGTGACATACACCAGCGCTATCATTTTTCAAACAAATGGCCGATGGTTAAACAACAATTTACGTCTTTCCAGAGCTCTAATAAAACTTATTCTAAAACATCTACATATAAAACTATTAAACCATATTTTGCTCTTGAGAGCTTTATAAAACTATTTATTACTATGAAAGCCTTAAAAAACCATGCGGTTCTTTTGCTGTTTTTAGAACCCTTGTAAAATTATTTTCTTTCTTACAGAACTATTATAGAACTCATAAAAACTCATACTAATCCCGATCGATAATATCCAACTCTGACATTTGCTTTGCGTAAAATATAGCGATCATATCGAAGAAAGATGTCAAATTTTGCAAACAATCGAAAAGGGGTACTCTGTATAGTGCCTTTCACCTTTTAGGATGAACGCGATAGGAAAAATATAACATAATGCGAAATAGTTTTGTGGATGCTATGGTTTCATAAAAGTCTGCTCAGAACCTGTTTAAAGCATATAGTTCCCAAGTTTTAAAAAAGTTCCAATGTACTTTAAGATATCATAATTGTTGCTGCTTTTGCTACTGATTTGCTGTCGACAATAAAGTGGTTTATAATGGTTCTCAATGCAGTTTTCCGAGCCTTTATTAAAACTTTATGCGACCAAATGGCATCCAGAGCCAAAGTGTTTTAATAGCATTCAGATAAATGGCATTGTAGAGCACTATATAACCATTATATAACGAAGTAGTTTTTGAAGCCACATAGTTTTATATCTAGTTCGGAAAGCATTCCTAATACTGCATTATAAAATATTTTAGTTTCAAAATCCAAAATCTTGTAACTTTTATAAAACAATTCATCCACATGAATCCACTATAAAGCGTTTTTAAAACACTGATTAAATTTTCGCAACCAAGTAGCAGCTAAAATTGTTCATTGGGATGTTAAATACCTAAAATGATCTTTTTCTTAATTTAAAAATATAAATGGAAGCCATATATCTTCAATTTAAAAAGTTGCTTAACCGACATTTTTTTTTTCGAGATGAAAGAATGTTTGCTTGTACTTAAATGAACAAATTACCGTTATAAAAATTCAAGTACTTTTATATAAACTCTGGCTCTATTACATAAACTGAATGACCCTTATAAAACTTCCAGAAATATTATATGAACTAAAGAAACTATACCATACGTCGAAAATGTGCCCTTATATACATTTTAGTCATAGTATGTTGCCTTTGGTAATATTATATGACTTTTAGTAACGAAATACTATCATTATTGTCCTTATATACCCTCCGGTCATTATATATTACTTTGGTAATGTCATATATCTTATAGTAAAGACAAAATGTCTATGTCATGTTATTCTTATAATAATTATAATAATTTTTGTGGTACGCTTCCTCAGTAGTGTAGTGAATAATTTTAATTACGAAAAAAAATGAATAAAATGTCATATAAAATCGTGCAAACTGAAGACGCAGGTCAAGAAGACCTTGCTTGTGTATTGTCCCAACAGCTGAAATGGCCAAATACGAACGAATTGAAGCAATTAAAATTTACTGAAACGCCATAAATAAACGAAAATAGTTTTATAATGGCTTCATTCATAAAAGTTAATTGGTTTATAACGGTTACCGTAGTTACTGTAGGGCCACCAAAAAATTTTACGATATTTTGTAGTTGGTAAATGTATTACCGAAAGTTCCCAAATTTAATAAAGTCACCTACATTATTGCTTGTTGTCGAGTTATATAAGGGTAACCACGTATACCGCAATAAACACTTATTACCAATTAGCTGTAGAACATCGTGATGAAAATAATTATAAACTTCTTCTAGTAATGGTTACATATAAAACCTTTAGTAACTTACTTCCACGATAACCATTAGTAACCCTAAAGAACTCTAATATAACTACGTCACCAATTGGTAATATTATAAAATTTTTATATAATCACTCAAATTCTTATATAACCGGGTAATTATTATATACAACTTGTAAAACAACCTATCACATTTAGTTACCAAAAATTGGAAAAATTGTTTGTTGGGATACGTATATTTTTTTTGTTTTTTTGAAGAATGTTCATGTTTCCGCCGCTGTAACTCGTTACACATTAGGTTTACAAAGAAGTGTTTATACAAAAAATGTAGGGAATTTAGTATTCTTAAAATTTGTTTCAGCCATTTTTGTCATAGCATGAACCGTTGAGGAATTATTTTGAAAAAAACCAATTTACTCCAGCTTTCTCCAGCGATGTTATGAAAAACAATGAGCAGAAATTACTAATATCTGTTTTAAGCAATTCCCTTACATTGCATAAATGTGCAAGAGTTGCATAGAAAGAATCCCGTTAGTTGAAGATGGTTGTAAACTGCCTTAGTTCAAATATTGAAGGCTGCTATTCTTGCTTTTATTTTACAGTTATGAAATCTTTTGTTTTTTGCGAAGTATGCCAATTTATTGGTGATTGATTAGTGGACAACAGCACAATATTATTTTTGTTATAAGTCAATAAAAAAAATACAACATAAATTCCTTCTCTTGAAACGGTTGTTATTGGTTTGAACAACAGCGTACCTACGTCGACCATTATAATATATGTATGTACCTACTTATATATTTTTATCTAAGTATATCTGTAATATGAATTTTCGATAGTAAATCACATTTTTATTTGGAATAATATGAACTGTAATCGGAAGTACTCAACATCGGTTCCTATTAGGAAAACAAAAACAAAAAACAAAAATCATAGACCACTTCACTTCATTTGCTAATTACGCTACGGGACATAAGAAATCGACCAAAAATCTTAGAAAGTGTGAAATGACCATGACCAATTTTTTCAACATTTTACATATATACATACATTTTTATTTTTTACCTTATATTATCCACTAAAAGATATTAAAATTTTAGCTTGGGACCTTGTATTTGCTCACAATAAATTCTTAGTTTTGTGAAAAGTAGCTAAGTAATTATCTGTGAAAGTGGTACGAGTTAATTCAACAATATTCTGGATTCTATAGAAATTTCCAGACTAATAATAATGATGATGACTTTTAAAGAATTTACGAAGAATAAGAAGAGATTTGTGAGATTCAAAAAATTACTTTGATGTCGTATCTGTTGAAACGTTTTTAGATCTGTACTGTTTTCCAAAACATCTTCTTAAGGATGTGTAGAACGAATTAAACACATATTTTTGAATAAACGCAACATGTTCATGCTAGACTAATGCCAGGAATTTGATTAGAAATAAGTGAAACAATTTTCCACATGACCGTACAGGTAGAGTTCAAGGCGCGTTTTGTTTTTCGTGCTATTCCCAATAGGCCTAATATACTGTGTATTCTCATTACATCACATTTTGTGTCTTGAAGATATTTATTTTATTGACCGGTAATAAACGCATGTCGCAGTAAGAATGGTAAGCTCTCGATAAAGTTATCGAGAAATTTGTCTGCAGATACTAATTTTCTTTGCAATTTTGACCGATCTGTACATGTCAATTGGCTGAACATACTATTTAAATTCTCGATCTGTGTGTGAGACGCACCCACGAACGACCGTTGGGTTACGGTAGGAGTGAGATATCAAGAGCGGAAGAAACATTGCAATCAGGTGTTATTGTAAAGGCTTCTCCGCAGTATTGCCAATTTAGCCACTTTTTAACCCTTTGAGTAGTGAGTTAATTTTTTTAGCATACACGTCCCTTGAGTGAGTCATTTTTGAATTTTTCGCTAGATTTCGCAAATTGAACGGAGTGTTCTTTTCTTGGGGTGGGGGGAACGGTTTTTCTCAAAATTTAGTGTGCATGTTCGTCTCGACGCCGCGCATCTTTTGGTCAAGTCGGTTTTGCGTGGGGTATTTCTCTCCCGTCGGGGGAAGGGGGTAAAGTTTGAAATGTTTTGGTTATATCTCCTGAACAAAGAGTCGCAGACAGTTCATTGATATCTTAAATGAGAGCTGCGGTCCTAAGCTAAAGATGATATTAATCGGGTCACTGTGTGTGGAGGGGGGGGGGGGGCGGAGTGGGGGACATTAGAGGGATATTTAGTTTTTCAATAATAATTCAGCCATTTGACCTTGGACCATAGGGGTGTGGGTGTTCAAACTTCAACTCTCACAAAAAAACATATTTGAATTTGTACTAGATTTTCCAAAACGTACCAGAACAAACTTTGACACCCCCCTCCCTGGGGGCGCAGTATATTTTTGATTTGTTTTTAAAACGACATCATTCTTTATTTTTGCCCTTTTTCCCTATACGCACTTTTTTAGTACTTCCCTTTTTTATATTCTAACTGAAGTACTAGATTTTTTGCACCTTAGATCGGCACTAACTCTGTAGCATTACCTCCAATCGCAAAACTGATTTGTGCATGTGCATTTCATTAGAATAAAAGAAAATGTGTTCCATGTGCTCCGAGTTTCGGAATCGTAATAATTCCAGGAAGGGTTCGACGGCCGCTCAAATGCAGAGATGAATATTTTTCTCGGAATAATGTACAGCTCACCCATATTTTTCTCTCTCAAAAACGAAGCCGAACTTCATTGCAATTTTTTATACATAGCTAGATAAGTCTTCTAACTTCAAAATAAAAATGTGAAAAAAAGTGATAGAAGTCCTCAATAGTAAATAATACTATTTTTTTGACAAAAATACTATTATTAACAACAACAACAAAATTTTGTTCGGTGCTGCTATATTTTTTTATGAAAAATATAAAGCATTAAGCTTCATTTGGCATTTAAATCAGAAAAATCGGTTAATCCGTTCGCGAGATATGATTTTTTAAAAATGACGTTTCATCGTAAAATCACGCAATTTCTTACCACCAGTGGTGGGGGGGGGGGGGGGTGGTAGAGGAAAACAAAAAAATATGAAATAATATACCAACAAACATCATTGTTAGAATTATATATAAAAAAAGAAAAACCCGCCCAAAATGGGCTGGACCATGGCTGGACGTACATGTACGGCGATACTCTATCTCGATCACCAGCGGCTGGCCGTACATGTACGGCGATACCGCTCAAAGGGTTAAAGAACTTGGCCACATTTTTTTAATTTTAGCTTTTAGCCACTTTTTTAGCCACCTTTTCTTTCCAAAGCTGTTGTTTTATTACACGCATTTTTAAGAACTTTTCCAACTTTCTACCCAGGGCGTACAGTTTTTAGAAAAATTCAAACAAAACATACGGGTAATACATTCAAATACATACCTGCATGCTATGGATGGACGGGATTAGAGGGTACTATTGTTGTTAAATATATATATATGGGAAAAGTAGCGAAACCGTAAGCTTAATACTAGAACGAAGCTTAATTTGATTTCTGTACTGAGGAAAAAATTCCATGCTTACTGCGTGTACCAAAAAATGTGTGAAATCGGTATCATAAGTCCCATGAGACACGATAATACATACTCGAGGCTAGACATGATGTAAAAACAAGTTTTTGTATCGAGTGTGAAACAGCCGATGGTACACGTAGTTTATACACGGTTAATACACGTTATTGAAGCAGCAAAGAAAATTCATCATTTCCATACAATCTATACGTACACAAGCTGAGTACACGCATACATATGTAATAAAACACTCTTGTATCATCCAAGTCTAACCCTCTGCTCTAAATTGGGATAAACACGAAAATGTCCTAAAATAGTGCTAAGAAAACCAGTTTTTAGCACGGTGTATCGATATTTGGTTATACCGCAATTTTTTCCATGAAGGTCAAATGCTGGGTTGAGTTATTAAGTTGAAATAAATTAAGGAGCATAAAAGTGGAAAAGAGCCACTTAAGATTTTTAAAGTATGTGATACTCGTTGGCTGTCAATTGAACCTGCCATAT
Source organism: Dioctria rufipes (assembly GCA_963924295.1). Classification (NCBI taxonomy): domain Eukaryota; kingdom Metazoa; phylum Arthropoda; class Insecta; order Diptera; family Asilidae; genus Dioctria; species Dioctria rufipes. The sequence goes on from OZ002741.1 coordinate 115,759,289, forward strand.
CACGCATACATATAAGAGCAATGGGATGAATTATCGTTACATTTTCAATTGAGTCGTGAGAAAGAGAATTGTTATATTTTACACACAATGTACACGGACCCAACAAATAAACTTTATTTAATTTACTTAAAAAGTGTTGTTTCTGAAGTACAAGTAGCTGTGAAATTATTCGAAGGGTATAACTCCGATCCCTCAAAACTTTTAATTTGCCGTATGACTTCAATTAAGTCGTTCTATGGAAAAATTCTGATTTCAACAATTTACATTGAATTGACTTATTTTCCACAACCGTTAAATATCATGTAAATCCGCCCTCGTACTTAGGTTATAGTTTTGAGTCTGCTTTTCGAAAAACTAGTATAACGGCTGAGGAAGAAAACATTGTACGCACCCGATGCAAGGATTTTACATTGAAATTAATAGAAGAGCTGCAACAAAAGCTACCTACAAATATTGAAATATTGAAAAAAAAATGCAGTATTAAATGTAGTAGAGGAACCTGCCTCCACAGTCGGGATTGCACCACAACAGCTTATCTCAATCATTTCAAGCTGGGTTGACCGCCAACACAGTCGCCTTTGGATAGAAGATCCCTCGAGTAGAACAACAAAAGAACTGTGGGGTAATCCAAACTCATATCAAATAAATACGCTCCTAGGACTTAACAAGCCAACCCTGAGAACTCTGGTGTCCATCCTCACTGGGCACTCCTCTCTCAGGGGGCACCTTCACAGGATGAGACTTGTTGATGATCCCACATGCAGGGGTTGCGGAGAGGAGTCTGAAATAGTGATCCACTTTCTTTGTCATTGCCCGGCACTCTCAGGAATAAGTTACAGATTCCTTGGCTCACACTTCCTACATGACGCCTGCAAGGAGGGCTGGGGGCCAATATTGAAATTTATAGGAGCGTCCGGTTGGGACCTATGAGCGATTGCTCATGGATTTGGATGGTGAACAATTGGCCTTGATTTGGCCTACGTTCGGGGGATTCCTCGGGGTCTCAAACCTCTGGTTCAATCAATCAAAATGTAGTAGAAGTACTAAAAGTTGTTAAAGGTAAAGAAATATTAGAATTGCGGAAGTTATGGCAACCGAAAAAGAAATTATTGACAAGATTTTTACTCAATGGAATCACATTAATTCTATGAAGTGGGAAAACGTCAATTATACAAGCCTCTTTTGGATCTAGGTATCTATTTCACTGCTAAAGATAGTATTCAAATATAAAAGATGAACTGTTCAGAAACTTGGTAAAATCTAAACTATGGAATAGGATGAATTATAAGACACTTAATTCAATAATAAGAGTTAGGATTTATTGGGGAAAGAAGATGTCGTTAAGGTTATAGCTACAAACATTTCATAGCCACTTTTTAGCCACAAATTCTTGAAATTTAGCTACTTCTAGCCACTTTTTATGCAGATTTTAGCCACAAAGCTTAAGAGTTGACAACTCTGCTTCTCCGACTCATCTCGGCATGAGAAGAAGACAGAGGAGTGCTGACAGATTAGCTTTTTATGTTGATGGCCTGTGAGCACACCTCTGATTTTCGATATCGGGACAGATGTCAAGCTCTGGCCATTCTGGCTAATTCATTACCCGCAGAGAGAGTCTGACAAGCCTTCGTGGCTTTACTATTTGCTAGCACAGCATCCATTTCAGCAGCGTGAATGATTGTGGGTCGTGTCACATATTGAGCGCCCGAAATGATGCGGCCTAGTGAAGACCAGCTAGATCAGTCGAATCCAGCCAAGATGACTATTTTGCAGTATCGCCCGGCTCACAGGTGAAGCCTACGACCTTGCCATATTATAGCCGTAGCGTACCCGATGCAGTATGCTATAGGTCATATGCTACTGATATCTAGTGAGTTATCATGCCGCGCCCATACTGTGATGGTGCTGCCATTTATAAACTTACTGCGTGTTTAGCTTTGGGTTAGGAAGAAAGAGAATGACGAGCGGCAAAAGAAGAAGAAGAGTTCTTTTTAGTCGGACACGGAAGTGGTCAATTTTGAAAGGCGGGAGACGTTTTAGATCTTAGCAAAATTCTACGAGAACACAAATTTTAAAATAAAAACCAAGTAGGAGGGTGCAAAAAGCACCTCAGCCGGGAAAATGTTCGAGAAAAGCAGTGATCAGGAATCGAAAAACAAGGAATGGTATACCAGGATTATAGTAATAAATCTGGGAGAAGAAAACGGAAAGCCGAAAGCAACCTAGGAGTTTTGACGTCATCACGTTCATGACGGTGAATGGAAACAAGTGAGAAAATACCACTCAAACAAGGTATCGTATTAAAGATCTTGAATTGTCAAACACAAAGAGGAAGCAAGCCAAACGCAGAGTCGGGGCGTGGTCCTATGTTCTGGCAGCTCAGATATCACCTCGCAAGGGATTACAGAACATCGACGCTTACATATTTCACATACGGTGGGGAATCCAGGAAGAATCCTACGAAATATACGCGGGCTTGATGCAAATTGGCTGCACATACAAGTATACTCGATGACCCAGCTTTTAAAGCAATCACAAGTGACATCAAAAGCAGTACCTGGGTGGAAGACATAAACTATGGTAGAGAAGACCGCCGTTGTATTCAATCAACCGTCTATATAGTTAGTTCTGGGACGAACTCAAAATTACGATAACTACACTTATCGACGTTATGTATTGACCAGAAGGCCATGGTCCAGCTGGCGTTGTTGAATTTGAACATAGTTTTAATCACATTTTCCACATATATTCAGTAACAATGAGCATAACCTAAATTTTTATCATATTTTGTCTGTAAATAAATATTTACTGTGTTAAACAACATAATATAATTTCTATCATATTCTTCTTATATATTTTTATCATGTTTTTCAATATGTATAGGCCATAGCCATGAACATAGCTTAAGTTTTATCACAATTTATATAGATCTGTCGTAGCAATGAAAGCACAAATAAGTAAATATAGTACAGATGAAGAATGCATATCAGAAAAATGAAAACCTGATCAACATTTCTGGTAACCAAGTTACCCAGGGGTTATACCTGCAAGTACAGCTTGCATGCAACTTGCACTGCCATCCTTCTTGCACGTGTAATCCAACTGCCATGCAACTTTCAACGAACTTGCATGATGAAAAATCATGGCAGCTGGGAGATAGTAATTTGACATTTATACAGTTTTCAAAATGGCGGAAACGAAATGCTTGAGAGAAATTCATAAATTTATACCGGGAAAATGAAATTTTCTGGAATCATTTGCAATACATCATTTACAAATACCTTAATCTTCCTTTTTTCTTGGGTTTTCATCATTGTGATACTTCCTTTATTGCCATAAATTTCCAATATACGCAAGAGTTTACGTCTCAATTCCATTTTTAAAATGAACTTGCATGCAAGATGATAAGACATCAACCGAACTGCCTTCCGCTGTCAAGTTAAAAATGGTGTTGGAAGGGAGGCTTGCATGCAAGCTGTACTTGCAGGTGTAACCCCCGGGTAAGTTACCTACGACGAAAATTGTAGCTAAGAAATGTTATTAACAGAAAATGTTCCCAATGTTCAGACGCCCCACACCCAAGTTTCTATCTTTTACCAGAGCAAGGCACAAATGCCTCGACCCGATGAACGGAGGCGCACAATTTTTTCTTAGAAATTTACTGAAAAATTTTTCCTTCGAATTTTTTTGCAATGGCCGAGGTCGACGGCAATGCCACGCTCCAATATACGAGTAATACATAAACGGTGCAGCGTCAGCACATGACAGCACGACATGAATCCAGAATAATCCAATTGTTTGCCTGATCATAGTATATATAGTATATATGTATAATATCGCTTGTTTGCCTACCATGCCCCGCCAGCTGTTGTGGCATTTGGTTTTCCGACTGACTTATAACAATGGAAATGGACCGAGCGTATTACCATTTTCCTATAGGAAAGAATGGCACAAGTTTTACAGTTCTCTCTTTCGCCCTATGGTAGAGTTGGAGCTACCAACACAAAATATTGCTTACTGAACGTTTACTTATGCCATTTGATGTTTTTATGTTGGCTGTAGATGCAATCACCGCAGAAAGAATAAGGTAAATATAGTGTTTACCATGCGCCGTGTCTCTTGCCCATACGCAGAATTCAGTTAAGAATAACTTTTGAAAATAAAAGTCGGAATTAGTTTAATTTCTTATAAGAGTGCTTATAAGCGATTAAAATATCACTTGGACACAAGAGAATAATTTTTTTTTAATTTAATTCGATTTACGGTTGTAAAATTTCATATGATTGGTTGAGTTTTACATATTTTTATGTAGTAAACGTTTTAAAGGGTGCTCTAACGGTGATATACAGAAACACAATATTTTTTGTGCCACATGAAATAGCAAATCGCTCAGTCCATTGTTATAAGTCAGTGGGTTTTCCCCCGGTTGGCTCGATATCGTTTGGAAATTGTATAAAGACTCAGCGGTCTTGATTAAGCATTAAATATAAATTCTAGCTCCTATCCGGTTCTTCAAGATATTAGAAAGAACTGTCAGTTTTCAGGTATATCTACTCCCACTGAAGCTGCTACTGGTAAAACTGGTAACTATAACCTATGCAACCTTGTAAACATTTTTCTATGAGTATACCTAAGTATACTACTAATAGTATAAGAAGTACATATTTGCTTAATTAAACAATTCATATAAGTAAATAAAATGAATAATAATAATAATCCAATGCTCGTGTAAACTTATCGTTCGCGCGCGCGAACTATTTAATTCAAAACATAATTTTACACGAGCAAATTGGAATAGTTCAAAAGGTTCACCCAATTTAGCACGCCAGCAAGGTCTTCGTTCATAAGGCATATGCATATTCCAGCAAACCTAAGGGCCTAGAGCATACATGTGGTAGTCTCAATTTTTCAAAATCATTGGAGGATCATTAATGAAGATAGTGAATAATAAAACTCCCAAGATGGAGCCCTAAGGAACTCCACTCCGCAAAGGTAGGAAGCCAGAAGCAGAATTAGAACAGACCACAATCTGTTAATACGCGCTGAGGTAATACCAAACCAACATGCATGCAGAATTTGAAAAGTTGAATTTAAAGTCACGTTTACTTAATAGCAATGGAAATGAGAATTATTTTAGAATACTTACAGATACGAGGAATCGTAGATCTTAAAATGATGTTGTTACAAAAAAAAAATATGTAGGGAACCCTACTTGAGATGGCTAGGAATTCTCATCAACGTAAATGAAGAGCTAACTGAAAAGTATTGAAAATATTACTAAACTTTTAATGAAGTATTTAAAGTATTTTGTATGATTTGCTTTCTTCATTGTACCTACTATTCGGACCTACTCTTCTCATTCATTTATTTCGATCCCTATCTCTGCAAGCAAAACTATTCAAAGATTATTCTCAACACAAATACAGGATGCGGTGAAAAGATCTTACGGGTTTAAAATAAAAGCAACACAAAAATTAAAAGTGATACAAATTGTTTTATTGTTTATTACAGAAGGGTGTTCATGTAAATTAATGAAATACCATCAGAACAACCGATTTCATCCGTTTAAGATCTGAAGATAACATCCTTTAAATGAAGTTCTTCTTTGACCAAGCATTCTTCTAGTTTTGCACTGATGCTGTCGCACAAATTCTCTAACATTGCAGGAGACAGGTTGGCGATTTCTTGGCTTATGGCCTTTTTGAGTTCGTCCAGTGTGCGAGGTTTGGTTTTGTAAACTTTAAGGAACCCCCACAATAAAAGGTCACAAATGCTAAGGTCTGGGGAGCGAGCTGGCCATGCAATATCCCCAAAACGCGAGATGACTCGGCCACGAAACGTGCTTCTCAAAAAGTCCATCACCTCACTGGTTGTATAGCAGTTGCCCCATCCTGCTGGAACCACAGCCTAATGCGCATTAAACGATTTCTCTAAAGTTCAGGGATCAGGTCAGGATGTTCTTCAACATCTGGACTGACTTCTACAGCTTCTCTTACTCGATCGATAACCTCTGGAATCCGCGCTGACATTGGACGATCTCTCGACTTCCGTTTTAACGTTGAACCGGTAGCTCTGAAGTTACTCACCCATAGTAGAATTGCGTTACGAGTTGGGACTCTTCCTTTTGCACCCACATTAAAATGCGTACGGAACTGATGAGCAGCAACGCAGGAATCGTCACTTTTAAAAAACGCCTCGACAACAAACGCACGGTGCTCAGCCGACCACTGCTCCATGGCTGCTAAAAATTTCCCCGTATGGGCTGTGGAATGCGCCTATCTCCACCACCCCACACCTCCTACTCATCAACAGTACGGCGGCGAAAACCGTCACATCTTTTTGCCGCACGCTGTATAAGAAAAAATTCAAAAATTCCCCTCTTTGCTTTAATTCTTATAATCCCAATCTTTCAGTTTTAAGATACTTTTACCTTTCGTCCCCAATAAGTAGAACGCACAGAAACTGGTCCTCTTTATATGAATTAATCGATTAGTGTTCTTTTCTTTATCATCTGGTTAGAATCATCCATACCTACTTATTTTATAATTAGTGTAATTAATAAATCACACAAATGTTATTTATATATTTAATCTATTCCGCAGTTTTAATTGCTGAGAAAATTTCAGATCAAGGACAAAACGTAAAATTTTAACTAATCATAGACATGTGAACTATTGAGGTTAAGTCAAGTAACCTACATATTTCTTAACATCCATAAATTGGGTACCTTACCGGAAAACATATTCTTGAAATAGAAACTAAAAAATTTTGTAGACGGCAATAAATCACTTACATTAAATAACCTCCCGACAGAGTAAGCCTCGTGTAAGTAGTCCAAAGTTCCTCGTTCGCTTAAACCTTAATCAAAATCAGCTCCTGATAAATGGCACCGATAACACCTCACCACGAGGCACATTCTAATGTAAAGGCACGAAAAAAATAACAAAAACACACAAGGAAGGGAAAGTCGGGGAAAACTTCACGAATGGTAATCCAAAGCAGCAATAAGAAGATTGAACCAAAACGGCTCTAACTGAGCGCCTTTTCACCTTTTATAATCAAAGAAGACACTGGGAGAAAAGAAACTACACAAGCAATAGTAAAAAAAAAAACAAAATCCTGAGATATTAAGCAAGAATCCCTAAATTTCATTGAACACAATGAAATAACCCAACAGGGATATGTTCTTGAGTTAAAGTTTGTTGCAAAAACTTTTTTTTTAAGGGCGACATTCAACATTCACTTAATCGCGAGTCACGTGGTACGAAAAACGAGTTACGAACTTTCTATGGTAGATCCGCCCACAGGTTAATAAGTCGCTCCGCACAATTGACAGGTATTCGTCTTAGTAGGCATTATATATCTAGCTCACTAATTTTTTAGGAAGAGATTTTCTCACTATCACATTCACACCACAGTTAACTTAAATAATCCCAAACCAAAAACGGCACACATTTTCACCACATCACTAAGCGACAAAAGTTTGTAATTGTAAACGTAAACAAAACAAAGTGAGAGCCAAACAAAGGTTTGATAATAATCACGAATAGAACGAGAGTTCCGTTCCGGACAAATGACATGTAACGTCCATGCCGCGAGCCGGTCAGCTTGTTTATGTTGCTCGGGTTAACGACAAAGAAATGTTCCAACGTTTCTTGCCGTAAATCTGAATTGAAAGAAAGCAACTGCCTTTGAAGGAGTACTTTGGTGGTACATAATGCCAGACAATCGCCTCCAGCAGCAGCGGCAGCATTCAATTTTTAAGTTAAGTCTCTACAAACACAGCCGTTTTGCTGACTTCAAAACTTTCAAAATACCGCGAAATCGCGTACATAATACTTACAAAGCGCGAATGTGCCTCCTTCTTACGAACCGATGCCGTGCATATTGCATTTGAACCACTTAGGTACATTCATGGTTACCTAACTTCGCTTCTGTCGACTTTTTGTCGACTAGTTTCTTTGGCGAACGATTGAATGCAAATAAATACCTAGTTAAGATGAAAAATATAGATTCCCGCAGACGAACTCTTACACGTTTAAGCTCGTAAGAAAATCCTTTAATTATATGTGGTCATGTAGGTACTTAAAGCTCGTATGTAGGACAAATTTTACTAATTTATGCATCTGTATACTTTATAATTATTGGAAATTGACATTAATTGCGATTAATCGTGAACAACTTTGGTAATTATGCAATAATTATAAGAGTTTTGTTACAGATTAGAATGAGAGCGTATTAAAGATATAATTTGATATAAAACTTACATTGAACTTGTAAAATCTAACTTCCATTAGGGCAATACTTAGCAAATTATGTTGATTCTTTGTAAAGGCCCTTATGTGTAAGCTGGACCAAAATGGACATAAAATTACTTATGTAAGGTGAACGCGCCTCTTTAATTAAACGTACCAAAATAACTTTAACACGTCGATAAAGAACTATCGTTAAGTTCAAATGTAAAATTTTCTGTAAATAATGTGCGGTAACTGTCGGTCATTATGTATCCTCAGACCCGTCTGTTTATCGAATAAATTAATGAAATATGAATGAAACTGTGCAGCACTAATTTAATTATAAAAGAAGAATGTGAAAAGAGGTAGTCCCTTAAGAGAAAAGATTTGGAAGGAGCTAAGAACTCGAAGAAGTGCTGCCGATTTTCTTCAGATTCTTCTTATATTTTTCATATAATGTCTATAAAAGGCACAAATCTTCAATTAAATCAACTTCCATTTGATAGTTTTTTTGTGTTACTTTTTTAAAAATGGGAAACATTAAATGTCAAGATAGTACCTTATGGAATCTGACGTCTGTTAATGGGAAAAATGTGAAAAATTCGTAAGTAAACCTCAGTCTCGTTGAAATTCGTAAAGTTCTTGAAGGCCATTTTGGTTCAGCCTTATGACATGAGTTGAAAGAATTCACGATAATTTAGAAGGGAAACGCATAGGGCTGCCACTTTATGTCACCAAACTTCTATTATTTAAAGCTACTATTTCAAATCTAAAGATAAAGCTATTCGGCGGTAGACTTTGGCATCCATAGATCACTTTTTCGGTCTCTGGAGACCGAGAGACCTATGTATACACTTTGGAGACGCAAAAAATCTCTTAAGAGACGAAATCTCTACAAAGTGTTTTATTCTTAAGTCTCTTGTCGTGTATTTCAAACAGTGATCCTCCACCAAGTGATGCAAATGGAGTAGTAAAATCGATAAAAAATAGTGGTAAATTTGTAAAAAAAAAAGGGGGGGGGGTATATGTATTTCAAATTAATAAAATAAATTGTTTATTATCGGCATTTAACGATATTGCATGTATTATAATAAAATAAGTTTATTTTCTTATAGTTGTATATTGAACTTACATAGTCAAATGAATTTTCGTGAAGCAACCTGAACAAAAAGTAATAGCATTAGCTTGTTTATAAGTGCGTTTCAAGGTTCCCAATTGTTATCATTTTCTATTTTAAGTTGCTTATACTTAATAGTTTTCTTAGTTTTTACAAATTCAACTTTGAGAAAAGGCTTTCTGAATTTTCTGTATTCCTGTTTCCTCCGTGGTAGTCCATAGAGCGGGAGTTCATAGTACTTACCTAGGCCAACAAAATATGGAATGGCGGGGCGCGGGAGGGGGAGGTCATATCAACCGTTTTGGAGTTACAGAGTGATTAAGAAAATATGGTAGCTTTTCACAAAGCATCCTGTATTTTCAAAAATACAGAATATATGGTCACCATTAAGAGTTCATTGTATGTACAGCTTCATGGCCTTTCCAAGAACTGCTCAACTGGCCCCACACCCTTCACCTCTTAGGAGTTATCAGCCTTTTTTTTTATTTTAACCTTTGTTTTTTGAAAAGGTGGTTAACATTACTTTTTTTTTTATAAAAACTGTAAACTGTAGATTCCTTTTTAATTTGACCTAGGTAGGTAGAAATTCATAAAGGGAGCCTATATTAGTAGGTGGTCAACTATTGGAATATGTTTTCTAAATAAACACCAGTAATTGACCAATTTAGTTAATTTCCTACATGGTATAAAATTGAGTGGTTATCATTTGATATCAATTTAATTTTAGTTAAAATGCGTCCCAAGAAAATATTTTTCAAGTATACTGAGAAAGACTTGTCAATGGCGTTAGGAGAAATTGATGATGGACCAATTACCAGGAAGTATGGCATTCCATATTCAACCTTGATAAATAAAATAAAATTGAAGCATCGGGTCCATCGTAAAACAGGTCCACCAACAGTACTAACATCTCAAGAAGAAGATTTGCTGTGCGACTAGATAACAAGTATGGCAAAAACGGGACTCCTACTGGCAAAAGAAAATATCCTTCAAACGGTGACAGATATAGTAATTGTAGATACATGACCCACATCTTTTAAGGATAATACTTCAGGGAAAAATTGGTTTACATGTTTCCTCAAGAGGCATAAGGAAATTAGCCAACGGCATGCTGATACTGTCAATATTGCTAGAAGTCACGTTACAGCGACAGAAATACGAAAATGGCATTCCGACTTTCATAATTACTTAGTTTCCGAGGAAGTCTTGGATATTTTAGAACAAATCCTTCAAGTAGCTTGGTTGTTTGACCCAAAGGTTTTAATAATTTATATTGTGTTAAAGATAAAGAAAAAGAAAACATTGCAGTCTCAGGAACATTCACCGCATCTGGAAAAATTATGCCGCCATAGATTATTTATTCATACGAGCGAATACCTGCGGAAATAGCAAAACATGTGAGCATTGGTCGATCATCAAGTGGGTGGAACACGTCGCGGCTATTCTATGGGTATATAGCAAATTCGGTAGTACCTAAATTAAAAGAAGAAAATGTACAGTTTCCGGTATTATTTTTTATTGATGAGCATAACGCATATAAATTATGAGGTATCAAAATTTTGTGTTGAGAGCCAAATTATCCTTTATTCATTTGCAAGCATTTGCAAGCATTTTATTTCTTAATCTCTTGATATAGCCTCACCTCGCCTCGTTGTGCACGTAGCCTTACTCAAAACCGAAGCAACAAAATTTTTAAAACGGCGCCTAACACGACCGATTTAAGTTTAGTAGACATCTTCAAAAATTTTTTTTAATCGGCTTTGAGTAAAGTACTTTTGTTCAGTATAAAAAAAAAATGTTTTTTACTTTCTAGTTCCTGGAATTTTTATATTGCCTTTTTATGGTTCCGTACCAGAAGGGTAACAACGGGAACCCTATTACTAAGTTTTCGCTGTCCGTCCGTCCGTCACTAGGTTATATTTCATGAACCGTAGTAGGTAGACAGTTGAAATTTTCACAGAGTGTGTACTTCTATTGCCGCAATAGCAACAAATAATAAAAATAAAATAAAATTAACGGGGGCCCCCATACAAGAAATGTGACATTTTCGGCTTTTTTTCCTCGTTTTATTCTCATTCATTATTATTATCATAAGTAAGAATTTTTTTTTTCAAATGAAAGCATTATTATTATTTTTTCAAATGACAGCATTATGTTCTCACATGACGCCTGCTCTCATTTGAAAAAGATAAATAAAAAGTACATAGTGTTAAATTTTGTACGATGGTACCAAACTCTTCGTGCGCGAGACCGACTCGCACTTGGCCGGTTATTAGTACTTTCCTTTTTAATATTTCTTCCTATTTTACACATTATTCTTACTGGGATTTTTTAATCCAGCTTTTTTAAGTCGATTAATAAAATTAGAATACAACCAGCGGGGGAAGATCCACTTTCATTTGAAAATAGAATCATCGAAATCGATCGCTGGACAAACATAAAAAACGAGACAGGTCGAATTGAGAACCTCCTCTTTTTTAGAAAAAGATATATTTCTTAAGGACTTTGGCTAGTTCGTTCTCTTAAGTTAAATTGAATAGTGCAACTACCACGAAATCGGTACTTTATTTGCTCCCCAGGTAGAATCCAATACTATGAGTGTGACATTAAATTCTGCAACTGAACCAGCCGCAGGAGCCTCAGGCTCACACATCAGTCCACATCAGTCGAGCTTTCGCGAATGTACCTTGGTTGCATACTGAGTCAACCCCACAAAATAAAACGACAAGTAATAAAGTACGACTTCCTGATGCAGTTCCTCCAAACAATGAATCAACTAGTGGGAAAACTAAGAAAACGAGAAAACAGATAAAGAAGCAGAAACGAAAACGAGAACAAGAAAGAGCTAAAGAAAACAAATTAAATAGAAGTGTTAAAAAAAAAATGCAAAGAATAATATATACAGACTCAGAATAAATAAATATCTGCAACAAATATTTAAATTGCAGATTGTTTTGTTTAGTTTTTAAAAGTTTAAAAGAATTTAATTATTTTAATTTAACTTTTTTTTAACACAGAATGTCTAATTTTCATAGTTTTTATTCAAAACAATAATTTATATCTGTAGAGATACAAAATGCATAGTCACGCATAACTTACTACAGAACAAGCTCAATAAGTCAACGACCGTAATTTCATTCTAATATGCAATTTCTACCTTCACTTAGCTATTCAATTTTTACGTTCATCAAATTTCTATGTCAGCAATTGCATGGAAGTGCAAGTGAAATTACGGTCGGTGACATTGCCTACAAATTAAATTTATGCTGATCTTGTTATTTTATTTCATTAATATAAATTTTTGTTTTGTTTGGTTTGGTTTATTGTATTTATATGTATATATGTGTATGATTAATTGTATAAATAAGCGAATTGAACTAATAAAATTATTAATTGGTTATCAGATAGCACTTGATCGAGTTTTATTAATTCAGTCAGTTCTCAGTACAAACATTGGTCCTTCGAGTTTGCTTTGTTGAACTTAGTGTCTTCAAAGCAGTACAAAATTTCTGTAGAACTTAGTTTCTGCAGTTAAGTGTTATTCAGCGCAGAAATTTCTGTTGAACTTAGTGTCCTCAGGCAATTTATTTACTAATAAAAAAGATTTTTTTCAGTCCTAATACCTCAAACAATATTGGCGAGCGAGAAGCGAAGAATTACGTTCAACCTAGCAACATCAGTTCGTCAGCTACTCGATAATTCAACAAATATATACTACTATGGAGCAGTTAATTAAAGCAAATAAGGCAGATGCTGTAAAACTTCAGAAATTTATCACAAACTACACCAAAGACTCTGACGTACGTAAAACAAGGGATTATTTTGAAACCCGCTTGATTAAAATAAGCAAGCTCTGGGAAAGTTTTGACAAAAGAAATGATGATCTGGAGCTATACCGTGAAACTAATTCAGAACAGCCATACTTTAAAGAGAATTTTTATGACACCGTGGAAAAATTGTATGAAGAAACACGGGAGATGTTAGAAAATTCCTTAGCGGATGTAATGTCAAGAGCGAAAATCACTGAAGTATTGCAAGATCAACTGAAGGTAATTAAGAAGCAATATGCCATTATAGGAACTCTACAAAAGACATCAGTTTCAATCAGAGAAGAGATTAAACAAGAGGTATCTGCAGCTTACTGTATGCAAAAAATCAAGTTGGTAAATGACTATTGGGAGCACCTTGTCCGAAACCATGGAGAGATTATGTCGATGGGTAGAACAAAACACGAATATATGGAGAATGATATATTCTCAAGCATTGAGGAGACCTATTAAACTACCACAATTCAACTACAAGAAGTATTGAATAAATTAAATCCTCAATCTAAAAATACGATAAGCACCAACGAGTCAAAAGGAACACAGTTAAAGTTGCCAAGAGTCGATATTCCGTCATTTAACGGTGACTATATCAAGTGGCAATCATTTAGAAATTTGTTCATGGAACTCATTTATAAAGACGACAAAATGTCTGGAGCTCAAAAATTATTTTATCTCAAAGGCAATCTCATAGGTGACCCAATTGAACTCATACAGCATCTACAAATAACAAATGAAAACTTTGAGACGGCCTGGGAAATTCTTGAAAAAAGATATAACAATAAGAGGACTCTCTTGACAGCGCAATTAAATCTACTTCTAAAACAACCTTCACTATTCAAAGAATCATCGGAAGGCTTGAAGAAGTTACATGATGTGACAATTGAATGTCTAGAGAGCATCAAAAATCTAGGCATAGATACGAAAAATTGGGATCCATTGATCATACACACCATCATAACAAAATTGGATAAGGAAACTCACCGAATCTATGAACAATCAGTGGCCACACCAAGAGAAGTTCAAGAGCTAAGCAAATTTCTTGAATTCCTAGAAAATCGATTTCGAGGTCTTGAAGCAGTAGAGCCATTGAAACCAAAACAACCCGAAAGAAATGGGAGAAATACAAAAGTATACCTGGGAATGATTTCAAAGCATTGCGCTATCTGTGGAGAAAATCACAGAATATATCATTGCGAAACATTGGGTAAGCTAAGCGTACAACAACGACTGAAAGCGGTAAAAAAGGCAAACCTTTGCCAGAACTGCCTAGTAAAAGGCCACAATATACTACAATGTAAAAGCCGGTACACCTGCAAGTTACGCCAGAAAAAACACCACACTCTTTTACATTACCAAAACCAGCAGGCACCATGTTATCAACAAAGTAATAACTATCCAAGAAAGGAAGCCAGTCGAGATGATAGCTCACCAAACGAAGCGGTTGCAGCCCACTTTGCGAAGAAATCAAAGGGGTATGACGTACTACTGGCAACCGCTCTCATACAAGTAATTAATAAATCAGGAGATGTTGTGCTACTCAGGGCATTACTTGACCAAGGGTCTCAAGCAACGTTCATTACTGAGAATGCAGCTCAACAATTAAGATTACCTAGAAGAAAAATTCAAATTCAGTTTCCGGTCTTGGGTGCTCCAGTCCAGGAATCACAAAATCCAGTATAGAGATTACAGTAACGCCACGATTTAAATCTACATTCTCTCTCACAACCACAACCTTGGTATTAAAAAATCTGACAAGAAAATTGCCTGCAAATAAAATCATTCCAACTAACTGGACGCATACCGAAAACCTGGTTTTGGCAGATCCTACGTTCCATAAGCCGGGAAGGATTGACGTCATATTAGGAGCAGAAGTGTTCGGGAAGGTAATACTAGGCAACCTTCTGCGTGGAACTGAAGATGCTCCCGTGGCCCAACAAACAGAGCTGGGATGGATATTATCTGGAGCTATTAGTAACAGCAACAACGAGAATAAGCTTATTTGCATGGTAACAGAAATAGATATAACCAGCGAGCTGCAGAGATTTTGGGAATGCGAAGAACTGGCAGCCGAAACTATTACCACACCAGAAGACATTTCTTGTGAAAGTTACTACCAGCAAACGCACAGACGAGACGAGAATGGTCGATATATCGTACGCCTTCCATTTAAACAAAATCCTAAAGAAGCCAATTTGAGCAGATCTAGAGAGCTAGCGCTTGCCCGACTGTTCCAAATGGAGCGAAAATTTAACCAAGACAAAGTATTTGAAACCATGTATAAGGATTTTATGAAAGAATACCAACGCTTAGGTCATATGGTTCCAGCCGAAGATGATGGTGAGATAAATACTACCTACCTCACCATGCGGTTTTTAAACAAGACAGTACAATAACCAAATTACGTGTAGTCTTTGACGCTTCGGCCAAAAGAAACAACACCAGATGTCTAAATGATATCATGATGACCGGTCCTCAACTACAAGGAAGCCTAATCTCCATTCTGTTAAGATGCAGAAAACATAAAATAGTATTCACGGCGGATATAGGAAAAATGTACCGCCAGATAAAAGTGAATGTGAGAGATCAGCAGTATCAATGTATTCTTTGGCGAGAGTCTCCAAATCACCCTATGAAGGAATATAAGCTAACAACCGTTACTTACGGCACAAACTCAGCACCGTTTCTTGCAATACGTACTCTGCAGCAACTCGCGCAAAATGAAGAAAACCATTACCCTATCGCATCCAGAATTATACTGAGCGATACTTATGTAGACGACGTAGTCTCAGGAGGCGCTTCCATGGATGAAGCAATAGAATCTTGTCAGCAGTTAATAAACATGCTAAAGGGCGGAGGTTTCAAGCTTCGCAAGTGGACAAGCAATAAATTCGAGGTTGTTAAGAATATACCCTATGAGTTTCGAGAACAACCTAGCTTTATAGATTTCCAAAAAGAACAGACAATTAAGGCACTTGGAGTGCACTGGAACCCTATAACCGACAATTTCAAAATACACGTTTCGATAAGCATGAACGACAACCCCACAAAAAGCGGAATGTAGCGTCCGACGCGGCGAAAATCTTTGATCCTGTTGGATTACTATCGCCGGTAGTCATGTCAATCAAAATTCTCCTACAGAACATTTGGCTAGAGAAGTCGTCCTGGGATGAACCATTATCAAGTACATTATTAACTAGATGGTTACAAATAAAGTCTGAACTCCCAAAATTAGAAGAAATTGAAATCCCGCGATGGATTGGGTTTACAGGAAAGGACACTAGCTGCGAGCTTCACGGGTTTTGAGATGCGTCAGAAAAGGGCTACAGTGCAGTAATATATCTGCGAATTACACGCAAATCGCATGTTCAGACACACCTAATAACCGCCAAAAACTAAGGTAGCCCCACTGAAAACAAAACAGACTATTCCAAGATTAGAATTATGTGGAGCAACGCTACTCGCTAGACTGATAAACGAGACTAGAAAAAGCTTAGAAATCGATGACTTAAAGTGCTATGCCTGGACAGATTCAATGATAGTTCTGTCATGGATACAAGAAGATGCGCATAAGTGGCAAACATTTGTGGGGAATCGAGTTGCACAAATACATGGATTATCAGACCGAAATACATGGTTTTACGTGCAATCATCCGAGAACCCTGCCGACATCGCCTCTAGAGGAATATCGCCATCGCTGCTTAAAAATCATACTCTTTGGTAGCATGGACCTTCTTGGCTTAGCTCGAAGGAAATATCGCTTCCATCAAACCCAAAGAAGACAGCTGACCTAGAGAAGAAAGTGTTGACGGCTCATTCTTGTTATGATTCTAAAGCCGAACACGAGAAAGATGATCTTCAAGATCTAAACTTGCATCAAGAGTTGCTCGTAAGATTTTCAACATTAGGAAAATTACAAAGAGTAACAGCATACATTAAAAGGTTTATACAAAATATGAAGGTAAGCAAGGCGAACCGTACATCTGGGTACTTGACAATAAATGAAATCGAAGAAGCACTAGTACCACTAGTGAAGACTACCCAACAGCAAGTCTTTAAAGATGAAATAGTCCAGTTATCAATAGAACAACCACTAAATAAGAAGAGCAGATTACTTCCTCTATCGCCGTTTATAGACTCTAAGGGGATATTACGAGTAGGCGGGAGATTACATCAAGCAGAACTATCATACGATCGCAAGCATCCTATTATACTGCCCTACAAAAGCCGGCTGACAACACTAGTGATGGACAAAATGCATAAACTTACCTTACATGGTGGAAACACCTTAACTTTGGAAGTCATAAGACAGCGATTCTGGATATTAAATGGCCTGAAAGCAGTTAAAGGGTTCATACATCAATGTATAAGCTGTCATAGAAACAAAATTCAAATGACCGAACAAATGATGGGAATGTTACCTAAGGCAAGAGTGATCTCTACTCGACCCTTCAGCCAGTCGGGGGTAGATTATGCTGGACCGTTCGAAATTTTACTGGCCAGAGGAAGAGGAAACTAATCGCACAAGGGCTATGTAGCAATATTCGTCTGTTTAACGACAAAAGCGATTCACTTGGAGGTAGTAACCGACCTCACATCTCAGGCATTTATAGCTGCCTTCAAACGATTTGTCGCGAGAAGAGGACACATCGCTCATATTTACAGCGATAATGCAACTAATTTCGTTGGCGCTAATAACATACTTAGCAAAATACACACACAAAAATCGTATAAAGATGACGTGCAGAATGCACTACAAGAAATCGGCACACAATGGCACTTCATTCCTCCAGCCTCCCCTCATTTTGGTGGCTTATGGGAAGCGGGCGTCAAAGCTATGAAACATCATATGCGCCGTGTAGTAGGTGATAACAGGCTGACATATGAGGAAATGTGTACACTCATGACTCAAATTGAGGCATGCTTAAATTCGCGACCGCTGTGCCCAATATCCGAAGATCCTAAAAGCTTGGAAGTGCTTACTCCAGGTCACTTCTTGACTGGCTCTTCATTACTTGGCGTACCTGAAAGAAATCATCTTGAAAATAATCCAAATGCTCTTGATAAATGGCAACGGGTAGGACGGATGCATCAGGATTTCTGGAGAAAGTGGTCATCCGAATACCTCTCAAGGCTACAGCAACGTCCTAAATGGACTCAACGACAACCGAATCTACGAATTGGAAATCTGGTACTTATTAAAGACGAACAGCTTCCACCAACAAAATGGGCACTTGGCCGAGTGATAGAAACGCACCCTGGACTCGATGAGCTAACTAGAGTAGTAACACTACAAACAAGGGGATCAAGGATCAAACGACCAGTCACTAAATTGTCGCTGCTTCCTATAATCGACAATCACATGAATGAATCGGTTGATCCAAAGAGACTCCTGCATCAAACAAATGAAGAAACTACTACGATAGAGACGGTTCACAATCCTGTGTCCGATAGCAAAATAATTAATTCGCATTGCATTCAAAGCTCGAACAAAAGGCGGAGGTACTCAGATTCACTACATGAAGAGAGAAATGTTAAACGCATCCGACAGCCAAATACAATTCCACCTCATAACTCAAGCTCACTGAGTAAATCCTGGCTAACCTTCATGATATTGGCATTGCTCACTATATTAGTTATAGGCCAGCAACCTGATAAACCATATAGTATAACCAGGTTTAAAGAACAAGAAGGAATATATTTTGAAGACGTATCAGAGATCCAGCTATATTCAAGCGAATGGAATCTTATCATTTACTATGACTTGTCATCATATTGGAAGGAGTTCACAGGGATAAGAAAATCAGTGCAAAGGCTTACAGAAATCTGCCAACAAAACACCCATCTAACAATACCAAAAGAACTATGTAACGCTACAATTTTACAGTTACAACATCAGTATGGTGAATCCTATCAAATTAATGATGTATTACAACAACAAAATGAAAATGAAAGATTTAGAACCAAAAGAGCTCCTCTTGAAATAGTGGGCCCAATCGCAAACAGTTTATTTGGTATCCTTGATCAAGGGTTTGCGGAGAGATACGAAGAGCAAATTCAGAACATCAAGGAAAATGAAGCTCTATTGAAAGAACTGCTAATGAATCAAACATCCATTGCTGAACACACAATTAATGTCATAAAGAAGAATAGTGAGACGTTAAATCATCAAATCACTATCTTGGAACATCATATAGAGACAATTACAAATGGACTTAACAAAGCTGACGAAGTCTTAAAAACTACGCAAGCCTTTACGTCGGCAGTATTACTAGTAACCCTAAATCTGATAAACTTTCAACATATGCAAAAGAGCTTATTAGCTGTAGTAACCGACACAAAACACGGAAGGCTTAACACACTACTGCTCACACCCATTCAGCTTCGTGAACAACTAAGCATAATTAAAGAGCACCTGCCAAAACATCTTAGAGTACCAGGAGATGAAACTTCGAAATCATTACTGCCAATATACAATTCAATGCATGTTGAGATGTGCATCACGCAAAGGAATGTATTATTTGACATTCGAATTCCATTGCTCAATGCAGAAATGTATCGGCTATTCAAACTTACGCCTATACCTGTGAAACATGCAGATCAGTTCATCCACATCCAACCCTCAACGCAATAACTGGCTGTAAACCTCCATAAGGACCGCTTTACACCATTAAAAGGGGAAGAAATCAAGGAATGTATACAATTATCTGAGGCCCAATTAATTTGTAATCTAAAACAGCCTATATATAGTGCGCAATCGAATCAAAGCAGATGTGAGATAGAACTGCTTAATCACCAGGGAAAATTGTCATCCTTCTGTCAATTACGAAATATGCCATTGAAGAAAATGTGGTATAAGCTACATACACCTAGTACTTGGATCTTTATAATGGATGAAATAACTCATTTCGACATCATATGTGGAACAACGATCCACCCTATAATCCTTGAAGAGAGTGGGATTATACAAATACAGACCACCTGTATGATAAAGCATCCAACATTATTCATAAGTGCAAACAATCAACAACCAGGAGCATTAAACTCGTCATTCATACCGGAGCAAGAAATTATTTCTACGCACATTGGTGAATATTTAGCAAGTCCAAATACTATTGGCAGCTATCTTAATTATCAGTGTGGGGTCCTATTTCTCGTGGAAAAAGCGACGAAACAACATGATGCCACAACTAAGCCTACCTCAACCAACCCCAAGACGAGCAGGGTCCAGGTCACAAGAGAAACTCGGTATTAATTTGGAGGTACCCCGACTTGATAATGTGAGGCGGGAGAATGTAGAGATACAAAATGCATAGTCACGCATAACTTACTACAGAACAAGCTCAATAAGTCAACGACCGTAATTTCATTCTAATATGCAATTTCACTTAGCTATTCAATTTTTCTATGTCAGCAATTGCATGGAAGTGCAAGTGAAATTACGGTCGGTGACATTGCCTACAAATTAAATTTATGTTGATCTTGTTATTTTATTTCATTAATATAAATTTTTGTTTTGTTTGGTTTGGTTTATTGTATTTATATGTATATATGTGTATGATTAATTGTATAAATAAGCGAATTGAACTAATAAAATTATTAATTGGTTATCAGATAGCACTTGATCGAGTTTTATTAATTCAGTCAGTTCTCAGTACAAACAATATCTTTATCTGAATTTATTTTTAAATAAAAATTTAATTTGAAAAACTGGTCAATTACTGGTGCAATTCATGGTCAACTACTAAAATTTTATGGTCAACTTTAGGTGTATCCACAAATATTAGAGTTCAAATTAAAATAAGAAACAGTTAAAGCATCAAATGCCGTCTTATTTTTGATTTTCAATACAGAATAGGGGTTTCTTTAACATCCAAGTATAAATTTGAAGTTTTTTACTTTTAGCACTAATTTTTATGCGCAAGGTTACCTTAATCGGTCAAATACTGGTGCCATCACCCTATGTATGTTATTTACAGCTTTCTCAATTTCTGAAGGCCATTCTTTTGCAGCTACTAATAGGCAAACCACCAAAACTTGATAAAGTAAATTATTGTTTACATGATGCATGGCAAGAAAGAGGGTAAATCTACTCCGATTTGAGCATGGTGGGATCACTGATTTTAAACCAAACGGGTCTCTATATTCGGCCTCCGAAGTTTGCTCATTTTTCGTGGCCAGGTCTCTGGGGAATATTTTTATGTTGTGCTCCGCGATATGCAGAGTAACAACGTATGCCTACTAAGTAGTTAGTTTGACAATTAAGCTGTGATGCGGTATCACAAGTTATATTAAGAATGCAGAAAAATTATAAAAATAAATTATTTGGTAACAGCTTTGAAAAATAAAACAGATAATATCATAATAAATAAAAATTAGAATATTTAAAAAAATATATAATTACCTGACAGCTTAATAAAGAAAAGTTTTATTTTTTGCAAGCGATCGGGTGAGAAGTTTAAGAAACTTTAATCTATTTGTTTGCACACTCGGCTAACGGGCATGACCTAGCATAAAAAATGATTGTAATTAGGTGATTGCCCAAGAACAAAACAACAATTCTAAAATCAGCGAAAATTTCTTGCATTCCATATCACTGCATGCAATATGACACTCAGTTAAAAGTGCAAACAAAAACCACAAGAAATTTTCGTCTGAGTGTAATTAATAATTTAAGTAGATAGGAATTTCACTTCAACTTAATCGATTGCTTGTTGTTTTTTGTTCGTCGTTGTTTTTTTTTTACACACAAGCAATTTATTGCAATTTCTTCATTAATTTCTCAATTATTGGTCAATTTAATTTATTTTAATTTAATGCTAAGGTAAATGAAAATTTATTATAAATTGAAGGTGAATAGTAATAAACAGCTCCAGTCTTTCGTTTAGTAGCAAACAGTTGTTTTATTTAATTTCAATCAAGTTCATTTAATCAAAGCTTCCCTTTCAGCTTTCTAATTTTGGTGTAGTGGTACAAGAGCCGCTACACTCTCATCAAAAGCCAAGATGTAACACCTTGACTTATTAATAAGAACAAAATAGTTCTTGAATATTGGTGACCCCGACGTGATTCAGGTGAAACACCTGAATGTGAATCGCAGTTCAATTATATTCAGAGCAATCATCTTGAAAGCATAATGGACAAGCTAGCGAAGGAGCAGGAAGTTGTGGGAAAGGAACTGCTAAAGGCACTAAAAACCTACAAAAAGGACGGGGGCGACAGAAAAACCAAAGAGTATTACGAAGAAAGATTGAACCGACTGGAATAATTCTGGTCCGCCTTCGAATGACAGTAAAATTAGAGCCCTACCTAAAGTTCCTCTGAAGCATGAGTACCTACTTTGCAAAGGAGTACTACGGAGATATACACGACGTACACGAATCATGCAAGACCCACTTTGAGGAGCAATTACAGTCCCTCCAGGAAGGCGAACCCAACAACGATGAATATAATGCAATTCAACCTGAAGACAAGTCAGCAGAAACTGCATCAAAGCCACCGATTACGTTAACCAAGTCAAGTTCAAGTTGTCTGAAGCCGAAGCAGATATAATAATAATCATTAGAAGGCAAGAGGGATCATACAATCTTTACCGCCGTCTTACTGATAACACGTACGATTCAGAAGATCATCCCGAACAGTACTACCACATTGGGCTCCAGACCTTAAATCAATACTTGGAGCACCTTTGTCGCAAATAGGTTGGGAAAAATCCAACAATTAACGACTGAACATCAGTCGCATCATGTAGAAGGTACCCAAAATCCTGCTGACATCATCTCCCGGGGCATGCTTCCAGCTAGACTAAACCAATCTAAACTATGGTTCAAGGACCCAGACTTCTTATTTGAACCAGCATCAAGGTGGTCTAACCAAAAATTTCAACCACTGCAAGAGGTGCCTAAAACTCGAGAAAGAAAATTCGCATTTTCAACAAGCTTAAAGGCAGAACATTATACGGAAATAATTGCATCTATCTACCACAAGAACTCCTTCACGACGCTTCAACGAATCTTCGCTTACTGCATACGTTTCTTGGAAAATTCCAGACTACCAAAGGAGCGTAGATCAACAGGCCTTCTAACGATAACAGAACTGGACATGGCGGAAAATGGCTTAGTCAGAAATGCACAATGCATAACGTTTAGCAAAGAGTTTCAAAATCTCAAGCATAACAAATCGCTCGACACCAACAGTTCAATCCAATCATTGAACCCATTTCTGGATAAAGCAACTAGCGTCATTAGGGTTGGTGGTCGATTAAAACAATCCCAACTGAACGCAGAGGCAAATCATCAAATATTACTTCCAAGGAAGCATATGCTCAACGATTTGTTGCTAAATCATCCTCACAGAAAGCACATGCATGCAGCTCTACAGACCCTAACATCAATCGCGAGACAAAGATTCTGGATCATAGACATCAGGATACAAGCACGACAGATAGTGCATAGGTACATTCGCTGTTTTAGATGTAAACCAAAGAGCATCACTCAAATCATGGCCGATCTACCAGCCAGAAGAGTAGCTCCTGCACAACCATTTCACACCGCAGGAGTTTATTTTTGTGGACCGATTGTCATTCACCCCAAGCTACGACGAGCCACCTCAGACAAAGCATATATCGCAGTCTTTGTTTGCTTCGCAACACAGGCGGTTCATCTAGAAATCGTCACCAACTTAAGTTTTATCGCCTTCATAAATGCACTAAAGCGATTCTTTTCTCTAAGAGAACCTTGCGCGACAATTTTCTGTGATAATGCAACCAATTTTGCTGGTGCTAAATCTAGATTAAAGGTGCTTGATGACTTACTCAAATCACAGGAATTGAAGGAGTCCATACACGAACTTTGCTCACGAAATCGCAGAGACTGGAAGCCAATACTCCCACGTTCACCGCATTTTAGTGGTCTCTGGAAGCAGCAGTAAAATCTGCGAAGAAGCATCTTGTACGGCAAACTGGAAAGGCGAGCCTGACGCATGAAGAGCTGCATACGTTCATCACTCAAATCGATCAATCCGATCCAAACGACTTGAACGCTCTGACGCCAGGACACTTCCTGATAGGCAGGCCATTAACAGCCTTTGCAGAACCAGATGTAAGTGCCCTAAATATAAAGAGTCTTACAAGATTTAGACGAAGGCACCATATCCAACAATCATTCTGGAAGAGATGGTCATTAGATTATCTACAGGAGCTTCAACTACGATGCAAGTGGAAAAACAAACAACATGACTTAAAAAAGGGCACCCTAGTACTGTTAAAAGATATGAACTTACTCCCTCTTAAATGGGCTCTTGGTCGCATTATAGACACATTTAATGGACGGGATAACCACACCAGGGTTGTGAATGTAAAAACAGCATGTGGCACTTTCAAAAGAGCGATCCACAACCTGTGTCCATTACCAATTGAAGAGTACAACAATAACCATCAGGACGAATATTCAAACAGCCAACAAGTTACCGAAACAACAACAAAGGGAACTACATACCTCCTACTGCAAGGAGAACCAAGAACTAAGCCAGCGGCAACAGATGACATCGCTGCTAGTCCCCCTGCCAAAACGCGAAACCTGAGCTCTGGCGATAAAGTCAATCATCCATTGAAAGACAGATTCTTGCCTATAAACCCAAACTGATCAAATTGGCTAACATTTTCAAAACAGGCAAAAACCACATAACCAAGCATAACGGCAGAAGAGAGCAAGGGTATTGCACAACAGACTCAAGTTTTAAGTAATCCACAAAGAGGTAATTCGATGGCGGTCAGTTTTCTCCTGCTAACATCTTTGATGCTGCCAATATTCGGAGCACCTTTTAATAACCCAGTGGAGATAGCACCATTCACAGACAATCCTGGGTTATTCTTCGAATCTATAGGCCAGGCTCAAATAATAAACAGTGAATGGAGCTTGCTGGTTTATTATAACCTAACAAATTATTGGGCCGAGTTTCAAGCAATATGGAGTTTTATAGACCACCTTTGCAATGCAACAACAATCAGAAAGAATCATTGCCTAGAGATACTAAATCAGTTCGAGCATCAGCTTAGAGAACTAGAGGAAGAAAGTGACCATTTATACAAACGGAGTGGTGGCCACAAAATGCTAAGAAGAGCACCTCTCAATATATTCGGAAACATTGCAAGCAAACTCTTTGGAGTACTCAACTCCGAGTACGTTGAATATATTAAGGGTGAAATTAAAAAAACACGGAAGAATGAAAATTACCTCATGCAATTACTGAAAAATCAACCATCAGTTCCGGAATCTACTACAAATATTGTGAAGGGCAGGGAATCCATTCAACCGCAGTTCAACTCAATAAAGAATCACATCGAAGCTTTACACAAGTACATAGGTAATGCCCAATACGAACAACAAAGTTCACAAACTTTCAACTCATTGTCCATACTAACCACGCTAGTCCTGCAAAATCTTCACAGAATTCAAGGAGCATTACTTGATGTTTTAACGGATCTTCATCACAACAAAATTAATCCTCTTTTGCTCTCTCCTATGCAGCTACAAGAACAAATCGCACAAATTAAAGAGCACCTTCCTTCCATTTTAACAATTCCTGGAAATGGAAAGGATGGCGGTTTGTTACTTTACAGCCTAATGACAGCCGCAGCAAGGGTGAAGGAATCATATATCCTATTCGATATATGAATTCCACTACAACAAGATGAATACTTTCCACTTTTTAAAGTAATCCCAATTCCTACACTCCACAAAAATAGCTTTATTTTAATTGCGCCATCTACCGAATACTTCATCGTTAATCTACCGAGAGACCGATACTATCCCTTAATGCACTTCGAACTGGGCAAATACAAAACGATGAACGATATCTATGTGCTCAAAATCATCCGATCTACAACTTAAAATCCAGTGTGAGCCACTCTGAAATGGAGCTACTAAATCATCACAAAACATTATCACCAACGTGTCGATTCCGAACCACAAAGCTCTCGAAGATATGGATTCAGCTTCACACACCCAACAACTGGCTATTTTCATTGAATACGGAAACTACACTCAATGTTGTAAGTATGTGGAACCGAAGTCCTACTCAAAATACTAAATGGAAGTGGAATCTTAAGGCTACGACCAGAGTGCGCAGTCAAACAGACTTCCATGACGATTAGCGGACACGGCCGGTATCAAAGTAACCTTACCTCCGCACTTATCCCACGGATAAACATCAGTGCTTTGATAGAAGACCACCTCAGTTTAACACAAAGGAAACCGCAACTCGCCTCATCCGAATTTCATCTGCAATCTAATGCACGAGAAATGAAGGAACTAACTTCAAGAATCTAAGGCCTCAAGGCCGCTTCAACCTTTCCCGAACAATTTATCGTCCATGATGTCCATCACTATACCATAACCTATCTATCAGTGACGGCTTTCCTAGCAATCTTCAGATACTTAATGTATTTGCGGTGTAAGAAAACCAACACCTTTCATCTACCAGGAGCATCGCAAGGGGAGCAGCATCAACCTATCCCAAAAAAACGCAGCATGGATCAGAAATTTGTGTTGGACACAACTCAAGGGGGGAGGATGTTTAAGCATTAAACATTAAAAAACAATCAGCAAATTCAGAAGACAATAACTTTTATTGAAGAGGAAAAAATGCAGCACAAATTCAATTTAATTAGGTAAATTTCATGTACTTTTCCTGCATCAGCAACACCTGCAGACAAATAACAATTTCGTGAGATCGAATTTCACGCATGAAATTTGTTGTCAATTAAATTTGTTTAATTGGATTTGTTAATTCTGCATATTTGTCATATTCAAATTTGTATATAAATATCGAGCTTTGTAAATAGAATTTAGAATAAAGTTTTTATTAAATGAAAGCGTTGTTCTGTTGTTCTGGGTTTAATTAGGAAGCCTTCTTAAACCAACCAAATCTGAACTGTGGAGGAATCCTTCAAGGCTCAACAATCTTCTTTTGCCTCCTTTGGTTGTATATCGTATCTTGAAGTTCCCTCAATTGGTTATTTGCACCAACAAAGTTTGTTGCGTTATCTCAGTTCAAATTTTGACAATGTCCACGTCGGGATATAAAGCTCTTAAGAGAGCCAAGGAAGCTTTCTGTAGAGAGGTCGCTGACTATTTCGAAATATTATTGCAGTGAGTATAAATTGGTCCATAAAAGTCAACTCCTGAGTTTATGAAGGTTCTTGCGAATTGTACTTTTGTTGGTGGCAGATTTCCCATAAATTGGGTCATCAGCTTGGTCTTGGCCTGGGTGCAGCGAATACACTCTTGCACTATTGATCTGGCAATTGTCTTTCCCTTTATGGGCCAAAATCTTTGCCTTGTTGTTGCAAGCAGTTTCAATGTGTAGAGTCCTAGGGTGAATGTCTGTCATCCGGGTCTACATTCAAATATGCTCATGTGGTAAAAGCGCAGGATGTTTTGCCTCATAACATATATTTGCGTTTTCCAATCTACCGCCAACTTTAATGATACCTCTTTCATCAAGAAAGGGTGAAAGACATCATGACAATTGGTTTTCTGCAACTGGATTAAATCTCCCTTGAAGCCGTCTCGTTGGATTTGGGATAAAATTAACAATAGGACTTGATTTAATTCCGCATTTGTCATTAATGTTGTAAATTTCAAAATGTATGCGACTATTCTCTGTATCCGTTTAAATGAGTTGTTCTGCTTTACTTCCACTATCCAGGGCAGTTGTATGACAGACGTAGTTAGAGCTACTTTAGGTTTATTTCTCTCTAAATCTGTACGTTATTTGCATCACCTTTCACGCCATATTGTTTCCGTATAATGTAGAAAAATTTTACTGTGAACTAATTTGTCTGCCAGAATTTATCTAGAGACTATGTCTGCCGGATCGTATGTTGGTTTGTCTTAAGTTTAAAGATGCGCGTTGCACTAACTTAGTTGATATCTTTGCTGCGCAGAGATCCAAGCAAGGAAGAGTTGTTTTCTTATTTGGGGCAACCTTTGACTTTGCACACAGCAGCCGCACAGTTGTGGTACCATCCTGATATATCGCTTTAATATATATTGGTGCTCCGTAAGCTGCATCTGCGGCATCTGAGAATTCATGAATTTGAAGTACCTTTGTAGTTTTACCTGATGCAATGTGTTGCGGATTTTTTATATCATTGAGTCACTTCAGTCCATCGCGAAAGTTAAGCCAACTAGTATACATTTTTATGTGTAATGATGCATCCTAATCAAGTTTCCAAGTCCAGATTCTCTTGAAAAACAGTTTTGCGGTTATAATAACAAGACTCATGAATCCACGAGGATCAAAGATGGGTGCAATATCGGATAGTATAGTTCTTTTCGTGACTCTCTATGTTTCCTTCCATGACTTTTTGATAGAAAACACGTCGGATTTTGGTAGCTAAGTCAGTGCCAGTATTTTTTAAATCCTTCCAGGGTATCATTGTGATCTAGTTCTACCTCGATGTCCGGCTGATTGAAGGATATCCTTTAATTGTTTTTGAGTTTCGATGGCTTCAATAAGCTGGTTGAATCCAGTCATGACATCATCGACATAGACATCCCTTTTTAACACTTGAGTCCCTAGAGGATGAGTTAGGGCCGTTTCGTTAGTTAGATACTCTAAGCATTTCGTTGCCAGAAATGGTGCTGTGGTTAGTCCGTACGTTACTGTACACAGCTTGTAGTATTTCATTGACTGAGCTTGATTTTCTCTCCACAATATTAGTCGATATTGTTGATACTGTTCAGCTAACAAGCCTTCTATATAATTCATCTCGATGT
This sequence comes from Dioctria rufipes, assembly GCA_963924295.1. Classification (NCBI taxonomy): domain Eukaryota; kingdom Metazoa; phylum Arthropoda; class Insecta; order Diptera; family Asilidae; genus Dioctria; species Dioctria rufipes. Next base: position 115,788,246 of record OZ002741.1, read on the forward strand.
CTGCTTTGAATACAAACTTCGGAAATCTGAATCAAATCAGGATGAAAAATAACTCATCATGAATTGTCGGTCCCTTGCAAGGTACTTGCGTTAGGGACACTAGATGATGATTGGGCTGAGCCATCAAATACCACATGAAGTTTTGTAGTGCTGCTATCCTTTAGTGACACAATGATGTGGGAGGAAGTGATGTGGTCTGCCGATCTCAGTTGGTTTTACTTCCTTCATGTGCCCTACGACTTCATATTCACGCATAAACTGAACATATTGTTCTTTGATTTCTGGATGTCTGCTGAATTTTCTTTCGAGATATAGTAACCTGTTACGAGCGATGTTCTGTGAGTCTCCCAATGTCGTGGAATCGTTTAAAAACGGTAGCTTGACCATGAATCTTTCTTCCTTCTTTCTTGTCATGTGTTGATAGAAATGGTTAAAACATTTTTGTTCTGCTGTAGTGATATTTCCGCTTTCATCAGATGATTCGGGCTCTTCCAATTTCCAAAATCTCTCTAACTGATCTTCTATAGATTCGGTGCAGATTCCACAAGAAGCATATGGAGCCTTTCTCCAGTAAAACGTCCAGCTAGCACCCACCCGAAAATTGGGTTTTGAAGTGTTGGCATGTTCTAGCCTAATTTTATTTGACCGACTGATAGTATGTATGTTATAATAGATGTCTGCACCGAGGAGTAGATCTATAGGACCAGGGTGATTAAATTCTGGTTTAGCTAATTGCATATTTTTTGGAATATGCCATGACTTAGTGTTTATCTATTGGTGTGGCTGATCAGAAGTTAGATAGGCATAGGGTGAATGCTTCTATGCGTTATTCATTCTTGACTTCAATTGCAAGTTCACTCTGTGCTGAGCCTTTTGCTTACTTTCTTCTATGCCTTGAATATACATTGCTTCAGAGCTTCGATTTAATCGTAATTTTCTAGCAAGATTCTCAGTTAAACTTAAATAAGAGTCAGAGCCGAGACTGGTTCGACATTGACTCACATTTCCGCTGTTGCTGCTTATCTCAACTATGACTGTACCTAGTGTTACACTAGTTGTATTGAGATTTGATGTCTGCGCTGCTGTCAGAGTAGTTGGTTCTTGATTGGTACCTGTATTGAAATCTGCTTGAGATGGCGAATGCTTTCTGTTTTCGACTTGCTGTAATCAATTGTCATGTTTGAACCCTTGACAGATTGACCTAATTCTTTATACTAGATTCTGTGGCGTCTACATGTATCAATGTGTTATGTTTCTTAGCACATTTACATAAATTTCTTGCTGTACATTTGTCGGCTGAGTGATCACCCTTCAAGCAGTTTAAACACAGTTTGTTTTTCTTGACTGAGTTCAACCTATTGAGAGGTGATAGTGCTAAGAATTCCTTGCAAATGATGCAGCCTTGTGCCCTTATTGTTGATGTAAGCGTTGCCCTTGAATATTTCTGATTTGATTTGTTGCCCGAATATTCGAGGAACGGTGATTGTCTTTCTCTCCCCATGCTTTTAGTACCTAAAATCGCCTCTATAAAAATGCCATTAGTCCTTGGTGAATTCAGTGATGACTCGTACCTGGAATAAGTTATCTTGACGAGTTTTTTATCAATAAATGTACCCAAAGTAGATCCCAGGTATCAATCGATATGCCTATGTTTTATAGCCCGTGAAGACATTCTTGGTGGTATCATGAAGAATCTTAATTGATGATGCGAAATGTGTGTTATTGTCTGATCCAGTAGTTTGTTGAAATTGAAGTTTTGTTGTTGTAGCGTGTAGTCAGGACTTCCCAAGCGGCGGAATAGTTAGCATCAGTCGCAAGAAGATGCTGAATTAACGACTTTGCTTCACCGCTGAGATTGACTATCAGGTAGAACATTATTTGTGCATCGCTGATATCTTGTGAATGGAAAAGCTGTACGAATACATCATGAAAATGTGACCATCTGGCGTAAATTCCATCGAATTAGGTAGTGGTATTTGCGAAAGTTTTAAATTTGGATTAATGCTCTTTTCAGGATTGATGATTGTGCTTGAACTTTCTAACTTTTCGTGTAGATTTATTAAGATCTCTTGGACCCAGTCAGCAAGTTCATTGTAAAGATCCTTAGTGTAGTCTAGCGGCGGATTACTTGTAGTCTCCCAAATCAGCTCATCATTTGTAGTTATGTCGTACCATGCATGACTTTTGAATTAACAGTAATTTACGGTTGCAATAGATGATCGACAATTCTCCTTCTTTGTTGGCAATTTCTTGAAGGAGCCTCGTTAAACTGTTCATCATTCGATGTTGTTTTTTTACTAGCTTGGTTGCGTCATCACCGTTATTGGTTTCGTTTATGGAGGTTACTGAGTCATCGTACACCTTGAGTTCCGGCTTGTTTCATTGCTGTGTGGTTACGGGAGTTTCTTCACTGGTTGTTGCTGTTGAACCTGGATCCTTTCTGATGTCTTCTGCAAAATCTTGCAGTTTTTCGAAGCGTTTGTTGTAATATGATGGTGCGATTCTGCTAATCTCTGGACTTCTCCAATCTCTACTTGCTTGTTTGGAAGTACCTCCATGCCTGATGAATGGTTGATTGTAGTGTAATACTCTTCTGCATGAGAGCTCACGTCGGGGTCTCCAAAATGTGTGAGGACCGACAAATTTTTTATTGTCCGCTTTGCTTGCCTTGGTATAAAACCAATGCAATTGTAGAATACGTGTACCAAAGTACAAAACAAGTGCACAGGTAGAAGATATGTGTGCAAGTAAAAGATAAGTAAACAAGTATGTGAATAATTAGTGCCTAGGTACAAACCTATGCTCTGAACGTAGGTAAACAATTAAAACGAAACACTTCTACTAGTAAAAGAATATAGCTCCTTTATTCTATTTAAAATTCCCGAATTTATAACAAACAATTTTTATAAATAGAAATCAACTAAATTATTGCTTATTAATTACACCGTTATTATAGGCAAAAAATACAATTCAGCGTAAAGCGCACTGAACTATTTTCACGCGTCGCCTTCTCGAGCAATGCATGTAATATGATTCTCAAAAATTGTTGTCGTGAACTTGACTTCTTTACAATTTACGTGTGCCAGTTTTTGATAAGAGAAAAGAAATTTATTTGCTTAGATGTATGTAATAAAATTGCTAATTAATTTATTGTTGGGCAATAATAGCAGGATTGGCGGCTTTACGCCCAAAGATATTTGACCAACTTGTAATAAATGAAAGTGGAGCTCAGCACCAATTAAAAGGTCTATGCGACCTGGCTTGTTGAATTCAGGATCTACAAGTTGGATATTGGCAGGAGTTCTCACGAAGAAATACTAACATAGATTGTCGGTTGAGCTGTTGTAATGTTCGCTAAGCTAACTGCATCTAACAATAAGTCTATGGATAATTTGTTAAATCTTGAGCAAACGTTTACTTTTGTCTGACGGTTTGATATTACAGACGATTCATCGCCAATGCTGTTGACAGCAGTAGATACTTTTGTTATACTGAGCCTGAGCCGTTGTATTAGCCTTTCAGAGACAAAGTCCAATTGCGAAGCGGAGTCTAGAATTGCTCGGCATGGAACAAGATTTCCGTAAGCATCTTACATATTGACAATAGCTGCTGGCATAAAAATGTATGACGAATTATTATTTGCCCTAGATTGCATTGAAGTAATGCGGTGTGATTAGAATAGAATAGAATAGAATAGAATAGAATTATTATTTCTTTAGTAGTACAAAGATAACAAGATAATTCGAATTGTACATAATTATTAAAATAATCGTGCCACATTAAATTTGGGGAAATACATTAATTTACTAAAAACTAACTTAACTAACTAAGCTTAGCCAAACTAAACTAACAAGTAATTATAAGTTTAAGAACAGACTCTATTTTTATTGGTCTTATTATGAGTAAATGGAGTAAATTTAGAGAGCTGAGAGAGGAACAGGAAAAGAAAAAAACATGTATATCAGTTAGAAAATAAAAGAAAAAAAAATAAAGAAAAATTATCAAGTAGCTTTAATAATATGTATTCAAGATGTGCCCCCGATGTTTAGGATAAGTTTAGTGGCAATATTGATTTGTAAAAGATTCCGTTGAATCCTGTTCTCTGTATGTTAACTGGCAAACGATTCCACAAACGTATGCCCTGGACGAAGTAAGAGCGCTCCCCATAGCGTGATTTGCAACGGGAGATCGAAATGTTCATGTGCCGGGATGACTGTAGGAAATTCAATCTCTCAAATAGGTATGAAGGTTTCTCGCTGTATATAAGTCTATGAAGGAATTTTAGTCTGTAATTGATTAGATAAGTTTCTATCGAACAGCCAAGCAAGGACGTTGCATAAGGAGAGACGTGACTATATCGCGGCAATTTGAAGACAAATCGGATTACATCATTGAATGCAACCAAGAGTTTCCTACGACAGACTGAACGAGAACTGGAAATATCGTACAGCCATATGTAAAATAGGGTAGTAAAAGGGATTTAGCTAGTTTTACTCGTAAGTGATGCATTAAGCACTCGGAGTTCAACCAAAGCTGCCGCAGGCATCCATATATTTTCCTTAGTGTAACACTGAGTTGAGGTGAAACCCTAAACACTTCACAGAATTTACATATACTAGTCTATTGTCGTTCAAATAAATCGGTGATAAAGAATTCTCATCAATACCACGTCTATAGATCGCCATACAGTTCGATTTATTATGGTTAAGAGCTAAGTTATTTTTCTCAGACCAGTCATATACACGTTTGAGATCCTCATTTATCCGACTTATACAATCCTCCACTAAGCCAATTGGTCTATGATGAACGGAGGCATCTACAATAACATCTGGGAGATCATTGATATATAGAATAAAAAGCAGGGCACCAAGTATGGATCCCTGGGGTACGCCACAAGAGAGAGATATACTTCTCGAGGTAACATTATTTTTTTTTACAAATTGGCTACGCCCACTTATAAAACTTTTAATGAAGGTTAATGCCGATGAAGAGAAGAGGAATTTATTAACCAATTTAGCTAACAATTTCGAGTGATCTCTGGAGTCGAACGCTTTACTAAAATCAAGTAGCGCAAGAATAGTCAAATGATCTTCATCAAGGGCCATGTGAATATCCGATGTCACATTCAGCATAGCGGTTTCACAGCTGTGATAAGGACGAAACCCAGATTGCCAGGTTGACAGTAAATAGTTTCTTTTTGTGTAGTTCATGGTTTGCTGGTATACTATTTTTTCAAATATTTAACCAAGTAGCATAGAAGGCTAATTGGACGGAAGTCTCTTGGAGTACATGCAGTGGATTTCTTTGGAATAGGAACCACCAAAGCTTGTTTCCATTGATTGGGAAATTGAGATGTAGTGATACAATGGTTGAAGATGTGCGTTAGAATTTTCACTATTGGAGGCGCAATAAGATTTATAAATTTTGGTTGCAGTACATCAGGTCCTGTCGCATCTGATTTAATAGTAGATAGAGTCAGCATAACCTCAACCTCATCAACGCAATGAAAAGCAAAACCGTCAGTGATTACTTGCACTGGAAGTAGACCGTTGCAACGAATTTATCAGTAATTGATTATTATATAGTATGTGTGATGGGTTGCATTGCAAAATTGACAGGTGTAGGAGGAATTAGCCCTATTACATATGTCCTCTTACACTATTTGTATACAGTTTCAGTTCTCGGATCTTGTTTTGTCTATCTGTACTGATGCTGCACTTGATAATGTGAATTTTAAATATTGATATTTCTGAAGATTTGTTAATGATTGTTGTTAGGTAAACGCACATTAGATTGAGTACCAAGCGAAATATTATGAGCTTGAGGAGAATCTTGAATCCTTTTTGCCACTAAATTAACTAACTTAATAGGTTGCGCGATGAGCTGTTATCAGTTGAGTCTCATCAAGTTTTTCTATTTCGGCCTGAATTTCCTTATTATCCTTTTCAATGAATTCCTTGGTACGCTCTTGTTGATCAAACAGCACAGTCCTAAGACTAGTTAAATTTTTCTCTGACATATCGATCTGTTATCTTACGCGAATTGGTTCTATGGACGTACGTAACCATAAATTCGACTATTTAGTTTATAATTACAACTGAAGCAATTACTCACTCAATCACTGATTCTTATACGTTTCTAACGGGCTTATCTTTAGTCGGCACAGTGGGCCCAGTTGCTGATGTCTCCTTACGGTGGCAATGCACGAGATCTTAAAATTCGTGTCATATAATATATATAATTATATTGATGGCTTAAATTATATGTCTCTTTAACAATATTATGTTGTTTGGAACGATACTTAAATGTTGCAAGAGGTTGATGAGTTGTCAGCACAGATGGGGATTATTTCCATACAGCCTCCTGTATGAAATTCAATCAGAAGTTGATGATTTCTCGGCCTTTATGAAACTATCTCCAGTTGTCAATTGCTGAGCACATTATAGTACCTTTATTCTCAACTCCTAGATGATGCCTGCAAGTTGGTTTTTTGTAGGATGTACGATTTTCAGCTAGACTAGATGAGATTGATGATACTTCATTTGCGATCACTATGATTTGTGATCTGCTGCTGATCTAATTGAATTTTGCTTCGAAATTCGAGTAACGTTCTCTGCTTATCCAATGATGATCGCCAATGTGCGAAAATTTATATAATGAAGATGCGACTCTATGGGATCAAAAATGTGATCGAAAGAACGAGAGTTTTCGTCTTTACGTTATAAAGCTTATTTATTGATACTAAAAACAGACTTACACTTTTTTCTTTATAAAAATTGTGCGATTGTATGATGCGTGTGCCTTGCTGAATCAATGATAAAAAAACAGGAAGTCACTTCGGATTACCAGATTGGATCTTCCTTCTTCTGTCATGTGCCACTGTAGTGCCGACAGTTCCGATAGATGGTGTTATTAGTAGCTTGATAGAGATATTCGCGTATATTTATAAAGTCTAGCTCACAATAGTCAAAGTTTATTATACACATCATAAAGTTCATTTAGCTTAGATATGATTTTAACACGATCATTTTACATTATACCTATAAAACTCGAATATTTTTTTTTTATATGACGTGTATCGCGCAAATCGTTACTACGCCTCGAAACAACAAATTTACTGTTCAGAATTTTGTTAAAGGATTTTTATTGGACTGAAATCGGTGAACCCGCAGCTGTAATAAATAGAAATATTTAACACAACCTATTATTATCATATTCGCGTTTAAAATTATGTTATCTTTCATATGGAATCCACCCGAAGCTATTACCTCGTTTTTTTAGCACATTATACTATACTATACTTCACTTTCAATATACAGATGTATAATCACGACACTGAAGGTATTATGTATGAGCTCAAGTAATCCATACTTATCAACTCGGGGACGGATTTGATTTCGATTGTGATTTCTCTCTGACTTTCCTCACTAAAATAATTATGGCATGTGAGCCCATCGGGATCCCACATTAAAATTTTTACATATTATTTCTTAGACTTGTGCCTTTATAGCTATAAAAAAAAACGAAAATCGCCATATGTCCCATCAAGAGCTTTTCAAAAATAAAAGACATACCCTATTCTGAATATCCGGTTTTTACAAAAATTACACCAAAGCCTGAAATATATCTTTTCCAAAATTCTTTAGATTATTAAAATCGGCTTAGTATCACCGGGAATATGAATTTTTCCAAGTTGGATTGAAATGCCAAAAATTAGTCTTTTTTGCGATTTTCAAAGAGCTTAGCAAAATATTTTAATTGTTGCATTAAATTTATATAAAAAAAAAATTCAGCCATTATTAACTAATATGTTTCATACCTTAATTTTTTTGTTATAGCAGACATCGACTATAAAGTCTAGTGACGGTTCGTGGTATTCAGAAGAAGGGAAGCAATTCATCTTGTGTAAATTATAGATCCGATTTTTAGATTATTGTTAAATTGTGTATGTTCATAACAGATTAATCAAATTCTATTTTAATTCTTATATAAAGAAATTTAATTGAAATTGTAAGAAAACAAGATATATATATGTATATACCATTAAATCATAACTTTATATGCAGGTCAGGCATGAATAAAGGTTCATATTATCATTGTAATAGGAAACCTAATTTCATTCACCTGGCGCTAAATTCATTCACCTCGCTTCATGCAGAATAAATTTTTAGTCATTATAATCTAAAGGAAGTTGACACTCAGCAATAGCTGAGGAATTTATTTTGCACGCAACTTGCAATTTCGCTAGATAAGCACTATCGGAAATTCTTAATTGAATATTGCTTTCTTTTTGTTTTAATCAAATTTAGAGCGTTTTTATTCAGTATCGCGTAACCCTTCTAGTTTTTCAGGCTTTTGGTATTCGGTTAAAGTGCCGTTTATACCACCATCCATAACAGCTAGCAAGCCAGGCCATCTGCGTTTTAAGGCTAAGAAAATATAGGCAAGACAAAAGAGCCTTGTCTTAACATTTGGTGACCCCGACGTGATCAAGTGGAGCGCTTGATTCACGAACATCATCTCTATTAAGCATTCAACATAACTGAATCTAGCAACTTATGGAATCAAGCAACTTATGGACAGGAGATCCAAAACATTATAAAGAATTACAAGAAGGATGCACAAGAGAGGAGAGTGACCATAACATATTGCGTTGAACGCCTTCAACGATTGGAAGATGTATGGCGCCTCTTTGAGTCATCAGCCGACGAGATAAGATTGATTGCTGACCTTCCACTAGCGCACTCTTATTTTACTCAAGACTACTTCAACTCAATCAAGTCCCTGCACGAAACATATCGTGATGAGTTCCTCGACAGCATGGAATCCATTCGCAAACAAGACACGAGTTCTACGACCAAAATGGGAGGTAATAAGGAAAAAACAGCAGAAGAACGTTACAAGGAGTCATTGAAGGTACCACAGAAAAAATATGACCTTCCGCCAAGATCTTTAACAATGTCAGAAGACTATTCACCACAAATAATCCATGTTTTGAGAAGACAAGGAAGAATCATCGAAACCTTCCGACATGTGCTCTATTTAGCTGCTACAAGTGGACAAGAACAGCCAAAACAGTATTATGATCAGAAAATCAACTCCATCAGTCAACAGTGAGCACAGATTGAAGAGTGTGATCATAAAATATGGGAACTAACTGAGGACCCAATCAAGGAGGGCTATGATTCAGAACAATTCATGAATATGCAAGAGGAAGTGGATAACTGCTTGATATTATTAGCAACTAAACGTGACAGCCTTAGTGCAACAACAATGCAGTCATCCTAGTTATAAAACGTCACTTCAAGTGCAATACTGAAACTGCCTAAGTTAACACTCCCGAGATCTGATGGTGATTACTTGAAGTGGACCCAATTTCACGACTTGTTCACTCAGATGGTGCACAATCAACCAATGCTAAATTGTCAGAAGTTATGGTATCTCAAGGCCAACTTAGCTGGAGAAGCAGAAAGATTAATAAGGCACTTTACGGCCTCAGAAGAAAACTATGCAGCTGCTTGGCAGACCTTAAAGTATCGTTATAACATTCGCAGACTGTTGGTAACAGCACTCATTAACAAGTTATTATCTCAGTCATCATATGTGAACGATAATCCGTCAGCTGCATGATACTAACACAAGAGTGTCTGTTGGGATTGCAGAATTTAAGCGTTTCAACGGCAGATTGGGATCCACTCTTGCTTCATATCTTGACAAACAAGCTTGACAGAAACACGTACACTGTATATGAGCAATCACTATCAAGGCCCAGAGAAATACAGAGAATACATTTCTGGAAACCAGATTTCAAGCACTCGAAGCACTCGGCACTAAGTATAAAATTGACGATTACCAAAGAAAACATGGCAGCTCCAAGGCTCTAACTTTGATAATATCATCCACTTCAAGTCGGGCATCATGTATGTCATGTAAAGGGAACCATCGTCTTTTTGCATGCCCCCAGTTTTTGAAATTGACACCAGCCAGTCGACTGAGCTTTATACGCAGTCATAACTTGTGTTTTAGTTGTCTCAAGCCTGGTCACAGCAGCAGCCAGTGCATACTTCGAGGATGTACAAAATGCACCAAAAACCACAATGCGCTTGTACATCTAGAACAATCAGAGAAGGCAGAAAAATATGATGTCAAATCACCAAGAAGCTCATCTTCAGTAGATGTACTGTTACAAAAGGCTGATACACAAGGTTATCAACCAGCCATAGTAGCAACACTCACAAACCAAAAACCAAGAGGTTATGTTCTCCTGAGCACAGCCATTATCAAACTCATATCTGACAAGGTAGACACAATAGAATGTAGAGCCATTCTTGATTCAGGCTCTCAAGTTAATATAATAACAGAAAGGGTTATTAAGAAACTAAACTTGACACCAAGTTCAGAAAGAATCACCATACATGGTGTCGGAAATAAGAAAAGAAGAATCCAACATAAGGTTAATTTGCGGTTAGAGTCCACAATGAACAAATATGCAACAAGAGTAGAGCCTTAGTGCTTCCAAAAATAATCGCGCCATAACCAACGCCGTCATTTGACATCTCTGAGTGGGACATACCCAAAAATATCAGACTTGCCGACTCTAAATTCAACATAACCGACTCAATTGATTTGCTTTTAGGAGCAGAGTTTTATTACAACCTACCGTCCGTTGGACAAATCAAGTTAGCAAATAATCTTCCAATGCTACAAAATACTGTTCTTGGATGGGTATTGAAAGGCAAGATCGATCAGATTGAAACATCTGCCGCTACATGTGGTATATGTTCAGAGGACGAACAAACAGATCAATTTATTCAGAGATTTTGGAAACTTGAGGAAGTTGCTGCAGCAAAGGACAAATTCACTCAAGAAGAAAGGCGATGTGAAACTCACTTCACGCAAACAGTCCGTAGAGATGACAGCGGACGATTTATTGTTAATTTACCATTTCGTGAGGAATCAACAAAATTGGGCGATTCCAGAAGCATGGCATTGAACAGATTTCTCACTTCAGAAAGAAGATTGGCCAAAGATGAAGCCTTAAGGTCTCAGTAAGTGGAATTCATAACAGAGTATATTGATCTCGGACATATGAAGGAAATAAATGGCGATAGCATCTAATCGCCCCATTACTTCCTTCTGCACCATTACGTTCTAAGACCCCATAGTAGAACCACTAAATTAAGAGTGGTGTTCGATGCATCGATGAAGACGTCATCGCAATTGTCTTTAAATGATATCTTGTGCGCAGGAGTAACAGTTCAAAGTGACTTATTTTCACTACTGCTGTGGTTTCGGCTACCACGATTTGTATTCACTGCGGACATTCAAAAGATATACCGACAGATACTGCTGGACGAAGCCGACCAGAAATATCAGCTAATTTTCTGGAGAAATGACCCAAGAGAATCACTAAAAATTTACCGACTATGTACAGTCACATATGATACTCGACCGGCACCTTATCTGGCAACAAAATGCCATCAGAAATTGGCTCAAGAAAATACCATTAGATACCCATATGGTGCCGAGATCCTGAAAAATGACTTCTATCTGGATGATTGCATTGCAGGATCAGACAGTTTGCCGACAGCCATAATAATGCAGAAGGAACTTACAAAACTTCTACAAGGCGCAGGTTCTCGATTGAGAAAATGGTTCAAGGTGTTCCACCAGAGGATCAAGAAATAGACCTTGACATCGAAAACAGCACAAAAGAAAAGATAAAGACGTTAGGACTAACATGGCTACCCAAGGCAGATCAGTTCAGAATTAAAGCAGTCTCTAAACAAGGATCCAGGATCACTAAAAGAATAGTCACTTCTGACATCGCCAAACTCTTCGACCCTTTAGGTGTATTGGCACCAGTAATAGTCACCGCTAAGATCTTTACCCAACAACTTTGGAAACTAAAAATTGACTGGGATGCACCCTTACCAATGGAACTTCATACAAGATGGCTTAATTTCAGGACCACTCTGTCAACCTTAAATAACGTCACATTTCCCAGGCACGTATTTGCAAACGGAGTTCCAAGGCATATGCAAGTCCATGTGTTCTCAGATGTCTCAGAAAAGGCCTATGGCGCTGCACTTTATATCCGATTGATCAGTAAAGATGGCAGAATCATTGTGAGACTACTATGCGCTAAATCTCGCGTAGCACCACTACAAAAGCAAACTGTTCCCCGTTTGGAACTATGTGCAGCTCTAGTAGCAGCTGAACTTGCAAACCGTGTAAGGAAGGAACTGAAGTGGGAAGACGTACTAACCTATTTCTAGTCAGATTCGGAAATAGTGTTATCATGGATAACTTCATCATCCACATCATATCAAACATTTGTTTCTAATAGAAAGGAAGCGTACATCCTTGCCCGCAATAACTACAGCAGAAGATATATCTAGTGTGATATACAAAATCAATCATGGGGGATCATTTCGGAAGCTTCAACGCATCATTGCTTATATGATTCGACCAAACCATCGCTTCATCACTTGTCGAGAATTAAATGAAGCCTTATACATCATAATAAAAGCCATACAAGAAGATGAGTTAAAAGAAGAAATAAAACAATTAAAGAAAGATTATGAATTAAACAAGGGAAGTTGTCTAAAAGGTCTTGAACCATTTGTTGATGACAAAGGCGTCATGTTCTAATTGTTCTAATTTGTTATTTCATCACACAACCCATTAAGTTTTGGTGACAAGTTTCAAGTCTTGGTTCGACTCATCAACAGGTCACAAATAGCGAAATTGGGTGATTTGAAAAACAAATGAAAAAAATGAAAACAAGAGAAGAAAGAAATGAAAAGTTTGAGAAAAATAGAGAAAAAACAATTTTTTTATTTATTAAAAAATTTTAAAAAAAATTTAAGAAACAGATTCATTCGAAGCGAATCGAACCTGTATACGCCACGCAGTGGGCTGAAAAATAAAGAAGAAAAGGAAGAAGAAGAAGCATTTCGTGTCACCAGAAAACCTTACACTCATCGGTGCAGCTTGGTTTTCTGCCTGCTGCAGACGCTTGAAAATAGATCAAACTGATCTCTTCTCATATATACTCAGAATAAATTCTGGGTGTGAATTATATGAGGAAAAAACACTCCTATACAAGCCCAGGAGGAAAAATAAATAAAAAGATTACGTTTGGACTTTTTACCGGGTTAAACTTAATTTTGTTTCATTTTTTTCATTTGTTTTTCAAATCACCCAATTTCGCTATTTGTGACCTGTTGAGGAGTCGAACCAAGACTTGAAACTTGTCACCAAAAATTAATGGGTTGTGTGATGAAATAACAAATTAGAATATTTTTTAGCTTTTGCTATATACCGGAGAATCCCCAAAAAAATAAATTCTTTCTTGAACAAAATTAAGTTTAACCCGGTAAAAAGTCCAAACGTAATCTTTTTGTTTATTTTTCCTCCTGGGCTTGTATAGGAGTGTTTTTTCCTCATATAATTCACACCCAGAATTTATTCTGAGTTTATATGAGAAGAGATCAGTTTGATCTATTTTTCAAGCGTCTGCAGCAGGCAGAAAACCAAGCTGCACCGATGAGTGTAAGGTTTTCTGCTGACTTGAAACGCTTCTTCTTCTTACTTTTCTTCTTTATTTTTTAGCCCACTGCGTGGCGTATACAGGTTCGATTCGCTTCGAATGAATCTGTTTCTTAAACATTTTTTTAAATTTCTTAATAAATAATATTTTTCTCAAACTTTTCATTTCTTTCTTCTCTTGTTTTCATTTTTTTCATTTGTTTTTCAAATCACCCAATTTCGCTATTTGTGACCTGTTGATGAGTCGAACCAAGACTTGAAACTTGTCACCAAAAATTAATGGGTTGTGTGATGAAATAACAAATTAGAACATTTTTTAGCTTTTGCTATATACCGGAGAATCCCAGAAAAAATAAATTCTTTCTGAACAAAACTATTGATGTTAACAATTCATGAGGAGAATCTGCACTCTGGCCTTGCAAGCCTTGCTGGTCGATACAAGACAACGCTTCTGGCCAATAAAGGGAAAGTCAATCGCGAGATCAATTGTTCAGCATTATGTAACATGTGCAAGAGCCAAACCAAAAATGTTGACACAGATCATGGGCAATTTGCCTCCCGCAAGAGTTCAACCAGCACGACCATTCGTTAACTCCGGTGTTGACTTTTGTGGGTCAAATTGGCTACATTACAAAATTCGGGGAAAGAGACCTCACAAGGCATATATCGCTGTTTTCTGCTGTTTTGCAACAAAGGCCGTCCACTTAGAAATAGTCAGTGACTTGTCAACAGAAGCCTTTATTGGGACATTAAGGCGATTCATGCGCCGCAGAGGAAATTGTAGGAACTTATACTGCGACAACGCAAACAATTTCGTTGGCGCAAGAAATCAACTACGCGAATTGTCTGAGGCCATCCATTCTGAAGCAGCGAGGGAAACCATAGCAGGAACTTGCAGTAAAAGAGGAATCGATTTCCATTTCATTACTTCGAGAGCACCACACTTCGGTGGGCTATGGGAAGCTGCTGTAAAATCCGCAAAACATTTACTTATAAAGACAACTTCAGCCAGATCTCTAGCTTATGAGGAGCTGGAGACACTAATGATCGAAATAGAAGCAATTTTGAACTCTAAGCCGCTAATACAGATGTCAAACGACCGTAATCACCTGACTGCTATCACTTCTGGTCATTTCTTGGTAGAAAAACCATTAACGGCACCCATAGATGAAAGCGTCAAGCAATTGAAAACTAGTCTGCTAGCTAGATGGAGGTTAGTGTCTGATATGAAACACAAATTTTGGAGACGATGGTCTAGAGAATATTTAGATGAACTTCAATATCGACTCAAGTGGAAACAGCGTGGCCAGAAAATAGATCCTGACACTATAGTGGTTATACAAGATGATAATGTTCCAGTCATGAACTGGCCACTTAGGAGAATTCTTCAAACACATAAGGGAAACGATGGTTATGTTAGAGTTGTTGACGTAAAAACAGCTAAAGGTATACTTCGCAGACCTATTCACAAGCTGTCACCATTGCCGTGTGAGGGGGTAGATCATAACGAGACTCCAATAAACAATAATGATATGGCCGAAGAAATTACAGAAACAGAAGAGTCGCCTCAAGGGACAAGCAACGTCGACAAGGATCAAGTGCCCAAGAAACGACGACGACAGTCTTATGGCGCTGCAATTGCAACACTATTATTGGCTTGTTTGGTTCTACCACCCGGACTGGGAGCAAGTATCGATATCAAGAGCTTCGATCCTAAACCGGGGATATATTTCGAAAATATCGGCAAAATAAATTTCATATCAACTGAATGGAATTTAATAGTTTATTACGGTTTGAAACCATATTGGATGGAGCTTTCGGTATTATCAAATGGGACAAGGGCGTTACATAACTTGTGCCAGCAAAGTAAAACAAGGAGCACATGCATCCAGATAGTAACACAAATTCAGCAGATTGAAGAAGAGTTATGTAATAATATTATAGGTTTTTACGTAAGCATCTATCCATGTTTTGTACATGTCATGACTTGTATCAAGAAAAGGCAGAAGACTGCCGAACTTACTTTTGATGGCAGAATATGCCTCTCTTGTTATATTATTTAAGGCAGAATATGCCAATGTAATATGTGTGGCAGAGTATGCCGCTTTATAATATTTTAGGCAGAGTATGCCGCTTTATAATGTATGGCAGAGTATGCCGCTGTTATATCTGTACAAAGGCAGAGTATGCCGCTATTATGGAGGGATGGCAGAGTATGCCGATCTTGAATTTTGCTAAGGCAGAGTATGCCGCTGTAATAGCATGATGGCAGAGTATGCCGATGTTGAATTTTGAGAAATAAAAAGACACCTTTCGATAGTCAGTTTAAGACTAATTTTTATTGAACAGTAGCAGCTTATTTATATAAAATGATTACAAAGGAATCAACATTTCTTTACAATTCTAAAGGGGGGATTATTGCAGAATTGCAATATACAAAATTAATAATCAGAAATTGTAGTGTCAGCATTTCTGATCACACAATTTCTGAATGAGTCATAATGTATCGATATGTATGTAAAGCAATGACTTCAGGTATGAATATTTTATCAATGAAGAATTATGCTTGCATCGCAGAATTTGCTTGCGTTGCAAATTCGTCTTGAGGTCGAGCAAACTTTGTTTGTTTTTATTTATTTTTCATTTCAATTTATGTTTACATTTCTTGACCGTGGTCATGGCTCTACACAGGCCAACAATATGCTCCTGTCCACCGGAAGACAAAAACGAGGTGCTATTGACATTGTCGGAAACTTGGCCAATAGACTTTTTGGGGTCCTTGACTCTGAATATGCCAAAAGAATGTCTGAAACCATAGATACAATCAATGAAAATGAAGAACATCTTCTAAAGCTACTGTAAAATCAGACGTCAATAATTGACGCAACGATTAACGTCTTGAAAAAGATCAACTAGCTGCAGAGATGAAATTTAAGGAGTTAGACGTCCAAATCACCCACTTGATAAACCACATAAACCAGACCGGAGAAGAAACGTATGAGTTAAAAATCAGCCAATTATTTGCAACCCTATCTATCCAAATAATGTTCATAGTATCCCATCTTCAGAGAATGCAGTCTTCAATAATCGACGTGTTAACAGACATACACCACGGCAGAATCAGTCCACTACTTGTGACGCCTCAACAATTACTAACGAACTTATCATGGTCAAGAATCACCTACCACCAGGATTGCACTTACCCGCAGAACAGAATGATATTGTGGAATCAGGAGTAACTAACAACCACGTATTAGTTAAAATCCCGCTGGTCACTCTGGAAAGGTTTGACTTGCTCCAGATGATACCGATACCTGTGTCAATTAATGAAGTGCTTGTAGCTGTACGGCCTTGCGCTACATACATCGGTCTCAGTCCACACAGAGATCAATATTACCCAATGACAAAACAGGAACTGTCATCCTGTATGTCGACAAAGGAGCTCAATCATGTGTGCCCTCTGAACCATCCTATATATCACAAACCTAATTTCATTCACCTGGCGCTAAATTCATTCACCTCGCTTCATTAGTCATTCACCTCGCTTCTTAGTCATTATAATCTAGATAAAGTTGACACTCAGCAATAGATGAGGAATTTATTTTGCAAGCAACTTGCAATTTCGTAAGATAAGCAGTATAGGAAATTCTTAATTGAATATTGCTTTCTTTTGTTTTTTGGTAGAATAAGTAGCAATGTTAGCAAAATTTGAATATAAATTCACGGCGAGTAATTAAAAAATTATCAGTTGTTAATCAAATTTAGAGCGTTTTTATTCAGTATCGCGTAACCCTTCTAGTTTTTCAGGCTTTTGGTATTCGGTTAAAGTGACGTTTATACCACCATCCATAACAGCTAGCAAGCCAGGCAACTTCATTAGCCTTGGTATATCCGTTCAAGTGCCGTTTATACCATCTGCGTTTTAAGGCTAAGAACATTTAGGCAAGACAAAAGAGCCTTGTCTTAACAATTATCATATTGCTACTACAAGTATATAAGTATCAAAGTCAACGATTTCAATAATACCCAATATAAATATTCATCATTATTCTTGCTGTTGAAATAGAAGAAGCCATTACCATCGTTAATTGAATCTACTAAAATTCTGGCAATCATATCTTTCATTTAATCCATTCATAGCAATTATGTACTGCCTGCTGCATAATTAAGTAAACATAAGCATTTCACTCAATATATAATTTCACAACATAAGAAACGTACGTAAAAAATCGAACCATATAATTCATTGCTACCAATTAATATGCATACATATTACGAAGGTATACCACACTCGTCCGCCGGGGTCCTCAAATAAAAACAAAAATTCTACATTCTCTCGAAATTAAACAGTCATTACCTTATCCTTGCATAATATGAATAAAATATATTAAAAGAGCTTTTTATTTATAAAAGTTTTTTAACATATTGTATTGAAAGAAAAATGGTTTCAAACGTTTCAAGAAAAGTTTCATTGCAAAGAGTTAAAACATTTAAAGTCAAACCTAATATAATTTTAAAATATTCTTAATTTTAATACATTCAATTTTAATATTTAGTTTGAGTTCTAGCATTTCTTATTTTGCAATGAAACTTATCTTGTGTATATCACTGGGAAAGAAAGAATTATATTTTACTTTTTAGTGCAATTAATTTGTATAAGTCATTTATTTTAAAAGTTTCTTTAATATATTTTATTTTCTACTTTTTAGTCAATATATTTTCGCTAAAAACTCATATAACAGTATATAATCATTGTGACATATGCATGTTAATTCGCATCTAGTTGCGAACGTTGTGGAGGAATTCTTTTTTTCTCTGCGTAGATTATCGCATTTTAATGTAATTACTTCCTTGTAAAAAAAATTTTTTCATGAAATAACATGAAAAATTTATTTCACATCAAAACTAATATAACGGTTAAGCATATAAAATTGAAAGGCTGTCATGAAATATGCAAAACATTATGCTAAGGCGTTTAAAAGAAAAATCAGCACCCTCCCCACCAACCTACACCCCCTATGCACACGAATTCTAAAATCACGCATTTTAACGATATTCTGGTGAAAAAAGTCTTTAATAAATTTTCTTACAAAACAAAATGGAAAATACCATTTAATAGCACTCAGCAAGAAAGGGTTGTTTGCATAACACACGATCCGAATTGGTCAACCCTAAGGGGGGTAGTTACCACCCCCACCACAAAACCTGCCATAAATGTAAAAAAATTTACTCTATCAGAAGGCTTCTCATTTACTCACTATAAATAAAAAAAAAAAACATGTGAATCCATCTACGTTTATTACCCTGAAACTGAACTATTCCTAAAATTACACGTTTTCGTCACGAACGCGTCCCATATGCACAAAATTATTTAGTCAAGGGCTAGTGACTGGATAAAAGTCATTTGAAAAAGCTACGAAACTATTATCTTCTGGCAACATTTAAATAAGTCCTTCAGAATTTATCAATGAATGTTCTATCAGAGGGTATAAAACAATTGCGAAACGCTACGCTACGTTCAGCGTACAATAGCAATATACGTATTCAAATCCTTGAGTGCATAGGAGTCCAACAAGTTAAATGTATTTAACTTTTTACATTGGGTTTGTTGTTGCAAAGACGCTATAGGGATTTCAGCGTCACTGCGATGTCAGTGGCCCCAGTAAGTTTAGGGGGTGAGATGTTAGGTAGTATGATGGTGGGTGGGGCAAACGCTACATTTTGGACAGCGTTCCATACAGTAGGATAAACCTGGGGTTACACGAGATAGTACATCTTGCATGCAAGCCTGCCTTCATACGCGATTTAAAATCATCTTGCATGCAAGTTCATTTAAAAAATGGAATTCAGATGTAAAGTCTTGCGTAAGAAAGGAAGTAGCAAAATGATGAAAACCCAAAAAAATTGAAGAGGAAGGTGTTCGTAAATGATGTAATGCTAATGATCCCAGAAAATCTCATTTTCTCGGTATAAATTTAACAATTTCTCCCAAGCATTTCTTTTCCTCCATCTTGAAAACGGTATAATTTCAAATTACTATCACCTCAGCTGCCATAATTTTACATCATGCAAGATCACTGCAAACTGAGCTGCCTGCGTGGCAGTAGGGATTACACGTGCAAGTAGTATGGCAGTGCAAGTTGCATGCAAGCTGTACTATCTCGTGTAACCACCGGGTAATAGCGCTATAATGACATTGGGTTGGGTGGTATGTTATTAGTTTGTAGGAGTAAATTGGGTGTTTCTTATACATCGTCACTGGTTGTATCTAGTGGTGCCAGAGGGGTACAATTTTGTGAATTTAATACATTTGTTAAAAAAAATTTGTGCGAATATTTTAATGCAAAATGATTTGTCTTTTATGCTTGGATTTTTTTTCATTTTGTCATTTTGCTTCCTCTGTTTCCAACGAGGAGTCGCCCTGATAAAGTCGTCTCACAGACAAGAAATACCCAGGTATCAATAGTACTAAGAAAGTGATGTATGGAAGAGCTCATAGCAAACCTCAATATCTCTCACTGATCTCGGCAAAATCATGACACGAGCCAAAAATGTTTTTCAATATAGGCGAAAATTAATTTTTTTCTTGGAATTTAAATCGACCATATTTCTTCAGATGTTGAAGACGATTCGAATAAGCTGTGAGTTATGTCTGGGCAGTCTCAGCTTCGTGGAAGTTGGATTGATTTGGTTGCTTGGGCTTGTTTGCTAAAAATTTTTATGAGCGTGTTTCCTAACGAATCGCAGTCAAATGGTGAAGGTAGGAGAGACACTCTCTAATCCGGCGTATCTGTCCTCAGGTGTTCCTCAAGGATCAATCCTTGGTCCACTTTTATTTAGCCTGTACATAAATGACCTACCAAGTGTTATTAAAAATTGCTCTATTCATTTATATGCTGATGATGTACAGATGTACCTTAGTAGACCTATAGGACTAATGGAGGATTGTGTCTATCGAATCAATGAGGATCTACAGTACCTACATAAGTGGTCTGCAATTAATGAGCTGTCACTGAATCCGTCCAAATCAAATTGCTTAGCAATTTATAGGCGTGCATTAGAGAAATCCGAGCTTCCCCCTGTAGTATTGAACAACACAGTCTTGGAATATGTTGACTCAGTCAAAAATTTGGGAATCAAAATTAATTCCAAGTTCAGTTGCTGCACCTACATTGCGGAAACGATGAGAAAGGTATATGGTGCTCTGCGGCAATTGTGGATTAGCTCAAGCTTCATATCAGTGGATTTTAAACTGAAATTGGCTAAATCAGTAATTGTACCACATTTTACATATGGCAGTTTAATATTCGGCAAACTTGATTCTGTTTGTCAAAGGAAACTGAAAGTTGCGTTCAATGATGTTACTCGATACATTTACAAGCTCCCTCGTAGCGCTCACATATCAGCGTATGTATCATCGATCCTTGGCACATCCCTTGAGACATATCTAGTTAGACGTCAACTTATTTTCTTACAAAAATTAATAATTCATAGAAGCCCAGCTTACTTATATGAGAAACTGCAGTTCTTGCATTCTACCAGAAATCCTCAGCTTCTTATCCCAAGGCACATCTCACAGTATGGTGAGCGTTCTTACTTTGTCCAAGCTGCTCGTAAGTGGAATTCTCTTCCAAGTAATATTCAAGGTGAAGGCTCCAGCAAAGCTTTTTCAAAGTTAATTAATAATTTAAATTTTTGAGGGTGAATGGTGCACGCATCTACTAAATAAATTAATTGACTACTATCTCCATTATTTTTTTTTGTAGTACCTACTTAGTTTGTATATTTTTAAGTTTTTAGTTTTATTATTATTATTATTATATGCTTTAGCTTTTTCTTTCTTTTGTTCTCCTCCTCTTGATATTAGTACTGTAATAAGATCTTTTAATCTTGGGTACATTGCCAAATAAATTATTATTTATTTATTTATTTATTATTTATCTAGGTACATCACGCGGATTTTCGCCTCAGGCGGAAATCATTGATTTATTTCTTAGAATTTAAATCGACCATATTTCTTCAGAATTCGTATGGTTTAATGGTGGCTATAGACGATCCGAGAAAATTCTGTCTACCGTCTCTTGGGTTGTGTTGAGTTTATTGGAGGGGCGGAGGGGGGGGGGGGGGGGTAAATACATTATTGTTTTCAATAACTTGCAGTCTGTACAATACAACAAACTTTTTGCTCTTACTCTTAGTTTAAAATTTTAATCCCCCTGTTTTCATATTTCACGACTAGTCAGGCAGCCGAAACCGCTGAGAGTTCTTGCAATTATTCGTTCCTTGACTGTACGTAAACATACGCACTGTCGTTCTTTGGATTCCACGAACTGAATTTATTTGAGTAAGTTCAAATTTCACTGTGTACTCGCATCTTAACGTCGATTTGCATTAACTTCCTAGTAATCTTCCTACTGGCATGCCGTACATTTTCCCTACTCGCTATTTTAATGCAATTTCAATGAAATTTTTCACTCAATAAATAATTTATCATATTTAAAACATTTCTGATGTGCGAAACAATATCTTTGGAGTCCATTTTTTGTTAAAATTTGCAATTTTCTTAAATACAGAAACCAAAAAATGCGAAATCTAATTTTATTGTTCCGTTTAGTTATAGCCGCTTAGGCAATATTTCCCTAGATGTGCGATTTGTACCCATGCCAATAAATTTCGTTAAAGTTTGTAATTTTGTATGCTTATCCATCTGTTAAAAGTACCCTGCTAGCCAACGCTCAGCAGTTCACGAAAATTTAATGCTGTGCGGGCAGGGGTTTTTATATAAACTAACACAACTTAGTGACAAATGCGTTCATCTTAGTAATTTTCAAGATAATACATTATGTGATAGCTGATCAGGGGAATTCGTTCAATATCCCAATGAACAACTAGATGAGTTTTTTGCGGTACTCATCTAGAGACTCATGAGTGCACAATTTTTTTTTCACTACTAGAATTATTTCGAAGAATTTTAGCATGCCATAATAAACAGTTAAATTGCCGGCGCATTGAATACATTCTGTTGAAAAAATCACTTGTTATTTAGATTTTGTGCAGTAAACAAGTGGTGCAGTTTAATTTAAAAACAAACAATTCTAAAAGGTGGAATATATTTTTAGGTAAGTGCCTTTTTGCTTTTACATTACAAAAATATTATTTCTTGAGAGATTTATTTGGGAATTTCCAAGATGAATTTCTGACAATCGTTTAGATAAACGTACTGATGAAAATAATCATGAGTATAATTAGACACTCATGAATGAAGGTTTTGGTAACAAAACTCATGAGCTCATCGACATGGTTATTGATAATTTATATATGCCCATAACACGATATTAGTGAATAAATTTGATATTAACGGAACGCACTAATGCAATAATTTTTGCTTTCAATTTATTCACGTTGACAGTTTCATAATTTTACACGGTTTTGTAATTTTTCAGATCTCAGGTGATTTCGATTATGCCATTTGTATAGTTCTCAGTTGGCTTTTAATATTGAGTAAAAATAGATAACAATGTAATGATTATGTTATTTTGTCTCTGTATGATACTCGTGTCCTCGGGTTTTAACTCCATTATTTAAGAATGTCAAGGCCAAGACAAAAAACGATTTACAATCGCATGAGCGAAGAATTAATAGCTTTCAATAAGAATGTCAAACGATACAGAAATATAGATAGTTTTGCTAGACCTCAGCAGCAAAATAACTAAGGTACTATTGCTAAAGAAGATGTTACTCTAAAAGAAACAGATCTACAATTTCAATATGATTCCGATTCTGATTGCAACTATGTATCAGACGATCTTTTTCATATTGAAGACCATTTAGAGTTTTCTTCAGAAGTAATAATCGCAGAAAACTCTCGTCATGGGATTTGGAATGGTCTAGCCAAATGGGCAGTTAGGAATAAAGTTCCACATTTTCATATCACAGATCTTCTTAAAACATTGCAAGAAACTGGTTTTAAAGATTTGCCAACTTCAGCCAGAAAACTTTTACAAACCCCAACTCATATATTGCCCTTACGTAAAGTTAGCCCTGGAGAGTACTATCACTATGGAATTAAGCTGCTTTTCTCTCGAAACAATTTAAACATCTTCCAAAAGTCGACATTGTAGAAATAGATATCGGAATTGATGGACTCTCGCTCTTCAAAAGTTCCAAAAAGGTTTTATGGCCAATTATTGGGGCATTTGTTGGAAGCAAAAGTTCAGACTTATTTATTATTGGATGTTATAATGGAAATGCCATACCTGCTGATATTAATGAGTATTTAAAAGATTTAGTGGATGAAATAAAACTGCTTAAAAGTAAGGACCATTGCTTGTAAAAAGTCTTATAATCCTAACTTATCCACAGCGATGGAAATGCTTCAGGAATTCGTAAAAATGTTTCCAATTCTGTATGGTGAAGACAGCGTAAGCTACAATGTGCATTGCCTCTTACACATATGTAGTTCAGTTCAGCAATATGGAGTCCTGGATAATTTCTCAGCATATAAGTTTGAGAATTATATGCAGTATATTAAACGATTAATAAGATCTCCAACTAATATCTTGCAGCAACTATATAGGAGGTTATCAGAAGGCCTTAGCAATGGGCATTTCCCATATGCAGAGGACAACTCCAGATTTGAAGTAACATCAAAAAGAGAAGCGGATTCTTATTGCCTAATTAGACCAAATATTCCTTTTAAAGTTATTGGTCATGGATTTCAAAATGGGAGTGAAACAATGGGATACGAACTGAATAATATTTCAAATTTCTTCGAAGAACCAGTTATATACTCTGAAGCTTTAGGTATTCTACTTTGTGCAGGACAAAAATTAGAAGTCAGAATCTTCAACATAGACGACATCGAATATAAATTTTATCCATTAAAATCAAATTCTGAAATTGTATTAATACCATTATTACATACTTGCTTTAATCGCTTTCAACATTAACTAAACAACGGATTCAATTACCAACGATCTCCATCAGGAAATACAGCAGTCACCTATATTTTAATACTATGGCCTCACCTAGTACTGAAGTTTTTAGTGAAGAATTTGCAGCTTCCACTCCCATGAGTCAACAGCAGTGTATGAGCCCTTCTATTTTGGAGAAGCCAAAATTTACATTAAAGCACTATAGCAACGCCGGTAAGTGCATTTTGCATATAAATACAAAAAATTTTTGCTTCAACTTTAAAGGTATGTTAATGAAATAAAATAAAATAAAATTAATACTTCAGTCTCGATTTCAGTAAGAAAACTATTGAAGAAAACATAGACTTTGGCCAAAATTCATGTTTTTCATATTTCATATTTTTTGTTGAACTGTTAACAATCTTACAACATACTTTTTTATTTTATTCAAGCATTTTTAATTTTAAAATAGGCTGAAATTAAACCTAATCTTGAGGATAGCGTGGAAGAGGAAATGGCAACTCAAGATATTATAACTTTTCAAGATATTATTTTACAAAAATTTGATCATATTAATAAACAATTAGCAGAAATAAAAAAAAAAACAACAAATGCTATTCTATAAGGTAATAAATTCCATTTCTTCCTGAGCTATTGCCATGAAACTATTTTTAATGCCTTTAGATATCTACTTTTGAAAACGAAAGGAATGCAACGAAAAGTGCGAATAATAAAATGACTCGTAATTCCTTGGTTCTTCTTAAAAGAATTAACAAAAATATAAACTCCTTAATTGGAGAAGAAACAAACGAATTTGAAGAAGAATTAAGGCAATTGTTGCCACTGCAAAATTTGGAAGAGCTGAGTGACTTAGAAGATCGCTTAAACGTAGCTAATAATTTCTCCTTAGCTGTTGTAAGTAAAGTAACCTTATCTTAAAGAACTAAAGTTGAATTTCTAAACCTTATATAGATAAAAAAATTTAAGAAGGCATTAATCGGAAAAAATTTTGAATCCATTTTTCGAGGAATCGCTGCTGACAAAGTCTACATTAATTTTAATTAAATGGACGTTGTGGTAAAAGAAGACTTCTAGCATTAAAAATATTTGATGAAATTCTTTTCCGTAAGTGATTCTTGGAAAAATATGTTGCTAACATTTTAAAGATTTTAAAATTTTCAGAATCCTGCGGTACAGTGGTGGACAGAAAAACGTATGAAAAAGTGCTTCGTTGTTGTATTCTACGGTCTCATAACCGCTACAATAGATCAAACTGCACTGCTAGGTATATTCCTTAACTCTAATTTTATCACTATTTTTAATATATTTTATATATTTCCAGGTAAAATCAAAACTAAGCTAAACTAAAATTTACCCTTGCACCTACTTTTTCCTGTAATCTCTGTATTACTGGGAATAATTATAATTTAATTTTGTGAATTACAATAAGAAACAATATAAAATCTTGTATTTTGCCAATGAATTTTTATTTAACTCAATTTTTACGTATGAGACACCTTTTATCTTATAATAAAAACTTCAAACATAATATAATTAAAGATAAATATTTTTATGAATTGCATGGTTTATATTACATGGATTTTTTTCACGAATGGATCGGGGTCATGGTCAGTAGGAAATTCTGTGGTTAATTACTTCTGATAAAGCCTTAATTTAGGATATATGTACATACGTATGTGACAAAAACGTGAATAGCAATCTGATTTTTGATTCGCAATTCTTCAAAAATATCCCAAGATATAGTTCTATGAGAAGAAACTAAATGGGAAAAATTATTGCTACTCCTAATCTATTTCCATATGCGAAAAATGCAACTATTATCACTGATGAAGCACCAATGAGTTCATCACTTATTGACATAATTTAATAATTTGATGAATTATTTAGTGTGCTCATTGATATTCTCATTTACTATTACTACTTAAGTATTGTTACTGATGAGGCACCAATGAGTTCATCGCTGATGTTCATTATGTCATTAGTCTATGAATCACTGAATTACCTCATCAAGATGTTCACTAGTTCCTTATTTCATAATGTCACTGATTACGTACTAATGAGTTTACCACACATTTTCGTAATGCCATTCATCAATGAGGCACTGCAGAGTAGTCATTGAAGAGCTCATTTATTGAGGGGAAAGTAAATAAGTGAGTTCAGTCCCGGAGCTAGAATAAAGTTCATCATGACGTTCATCTAAGTACTCATCATGAGTTCATTAATGTACTCATGATGATTTGGCTACCAGGGTAGTAAATTATATTAACGCTTAACCCTGCTCATCCCGCAAGATGGTAGACAGAGTTTGCTCGGACTCGCACCATCTATAGCCACCAATAAACCACACGAAATCTGAAGAAATATGGTATATTTCAATTCTAAAAAATAAATCAATTTTTTACTCCATTGAAAACATTTTATAAAGGCCTGAGACAAAAATCCGCTCTGATTTACCTAGATCTACGCTCATAAAAATTTTTAGCTAACAAGCCCAGAGCCCCAGAAAGTCTGGTCATCTATTTATTTCTGATCCCACTTTTACTCTTGGAGTATCATGAAAAAGTTTTTGTTTTCATAGGGCGCGTTCACTCACTGCCATTCAAATAGTTGACTACATTCGACTACGTTCAGGAGAATAGTCGATCGCAGTCGTAACACTACGGCAACGACTACGGTACCAAGTGACAGTGAATGCGCCTATAGATTTGATCGCGAAAAGTACCGACCATTTAGCATATAAGCATTTTATATGCAGGGCAGTGTGTCGGAAAGTGTGTGTCACGTGTGCACGGTAAATTTACCCTGTGTGTGTGTCCACCGCAATAGTATTATTAGCATGGTAGTGATTATTAGTCGTAGCCGTAAGCTCACTGAGTATATTAAATACACATGCTCTCCCTTTTATTCTGAATCTGATTGCAGATGAGCTCCATGGATGACGGCCGCCGGGAAGGACAAGCTACGTAACGAGAAATATCTTTATGTAACCTTATAAAATGTGTAAGAATAAAATATTAAAAACATTTTAAAATTACGCTTGTTTAAATTTTGAATTACGTATATTACATATGGTTTAAATATATAATTGGGCGGTGCCTGGTAAAAAAGCCAGGGTCATTATGTATGGGTTTGGTCAAGTACCCAGTAGTATCCCACTAACAGTAACACACAAAAGGAATCAAATATCCCTTGGTTTCATACAAATAATATTCGCGTCACCATATACATAATAGGAACGTGTAGAAATACTTAAAACAAAACAAAACCAGGAGTTTTCTAACGCGTATCTTTTATATTGCTTATGTAAATGGTTGATATATTACCAAAAGCGGGTGTCCACAAATAAACTTGAACGATTAAAGAGACACTAGAAAGGGTGATTGTATTATTTCTTTTTAAACCAAGTACCGAAAATTGGTTAAAATTACTATCTATAAGGAGTAGGTACTACTAATTTTGCTGAAAGATTGAAAGATGTATGCAGCCATTTCACACGAAAACGATTAAAATGGGCTTGTTTTGGATCCGACCATCTCCGATTTGGATGAAACTTTCACAGTTTGTGGGGAATACCAAAATGGCTCACCCATATTTTTTTTCTTTCTCCCTGTCACGCCCAACGCCAAAGCTAGGGGAGTTAGAAATTTCCTGATTTTACGATGAAACGTCATTTATACAAATCATATTTCAAGAACGAAGCAACCGATTCAAATGCCGAATGAAGCTTAGATATATTTTTTATAAAAAAATATAACACCACCGAAGGAATTTTTTTTTTTCATAGCAGTATTTTTTTCAAAAAATATTATTATCTATCTACTGTGTACAAAAAATTGGGTTGGTTTTGTTTTTGAGATATGAATTTTTAAAGTTACCAAATATCCACGATAACGTAATATGGGACCAGTAGGTACACTGGAGAGATTGTGGTATTTTTTTCTACTGGGAACCTCTACCACTTCTTTTGTATTTTAATTTTGAGGCTATAAGCCTTATCTAGATGCATAAAATTTGAGAATATTTCTTTCAATTGCCGAATAATCTCTTCAGCGTCGTTATCTGCTTCAACTTTTTCAATTATAATATTCTAAGGAACTTCGAATATCCGCTCCTTTATTTTATTGCATACATCAGTGCTATTTGATGTAGCGTAGCTTTCTTTCATAAGTCTCTATAGCCACTGTAAAGCTCCCACTGTAGTTAAGGTTCGGCTCTAAGTCAGGCTGAACAATTTCCTCGGAACTTCCTGCGGACGTACTTGTAGAGCCTAGGTATGGGGTACGTGAGCAAAGCCAATCAACTTCAAATCCAGATAAGCTCACAGTCCTCCCTTGGCGGTTAGATGACCCTGCAACTTCTTGGGTTGGAGGTATGGCACTATTGATTTTTTTTTTATATTTTAAGATACCCTAAGATCCTACCCCCAACACCATATTCACCATATTTTCCCGCGATTAACTAAATTGTTCTTAGCAATCCGAACTTTATCACTACTTCTTTTGTATCGCAAGAATTACACTTCAACTTCATTGTTCATTTCGCCCATACAACACTATTTTTATCACTACACATTTTTTAACCACATGAGTAGATTTTTAGTTTTTCTTTTAGAAAATAAGATAAACCATAAACTTCACGATAATTTTTCGCTTTACTTATTTATTTAACATAACAGCTTACTAGTTTGGCTAAAACATGAAAATTTTGAATTATTGAATTGTTCGATTACTAGGTTGGACAATCATACGCATTATATGTATTAAAATTTGCTTTGATTCTTGCATGTTCGTCTGTCTGTCGCTCTGTCTGTCTATCTGTCTGTCTCTCTGTCTGTCTCTGTCTGTCATTCCTCACGATAACTCAAGAGCGCGTTAAAGTTGCTGAAATTTTGTAAATGGGCTTTTAAAAAAAAAGTAAATGTAAATTCTAAAGTGGGACATATCGGTCAACTCCTTTGTAAAGCTGCCATACAAAAACTTCGTTTTTCACTGTATATTTGGACACAACTGAGAACGAGTCGACGTAGAGTGCTGAAATTTTGTACACGGCGTTTTCATAAAAACGGTGAAAATTAAAAAAAAAAATTAAATCGGGCAATCCGTACATGATGCTATCATACAAAAACTGAGTACATATACTGTGAAAATGATCAATCATAGACGAGTTTATTGTACTGAGAAATTTTTTAGAATATGAGATTTGGGGAAATTTTGTCTAAACATGTTTACAATCCGACAAACAGCTCTATAGTAGAAATCAATTTAACAAACAAACTTGCACGGTCACTACACGAAATTATACCAATTCTAGCTTTTTTATTGTTTAGTAATCTGCAATAGTTCCCTTATTTCTGTGGTTGAACCGAAAATATTAGATTAATTGAAGCAACATTTCTGGAGCCGATATTGATCTTCTGCAATCGCGAGAAAACTCCAAGTAGTCTACGAGCTCTTATACCAATGGGGCGAATATTAGTTCAGCTAGGTGATAATTATCAAGTAAGAACTGGAAAACAGATATCTATAGGTATTTTCGTCTACATAAAACGCTAATTTATATGTTTGTACAGGCTACATAATATCATAGATGGCACAAGAACTAGATGTCGCATACAGTACCAAAAAAGTATACAAAATTTATATGGCTGGGTGGTCCATTCCGGAATGGACCACAAGATTCAAAATGATGTATGCGTCGAGTGATTCATATTTTTTCGTATCTGAAGTATTGAGGAGGTCGGTCAAATGTTTACAAAACTGCTATTATAAAAATATTTGCTTTTGGCATGCTCTAAAATATGTTATGGTCCATTCCAGAATACACTACCCATTTCACAATCTGTATACTCTGTTTTAGTATGCCATGCGACATCTAGTTCTTGTGCCATCTATGATAATATGTATAAAACAGGAAGGCAAGGAATTCTATTCATTTCTGGTAAGTATCTTACACATATTATTTGATGGTGTGAATTTCTGTGGTCATATTTGTCCAGCCTAACAGCGGTCGAAGTCATTACTGACCTAGTTCTAGAAGTACTTACCAGAAGTCGCAACTAGTTTCAAGTATGACTCCAATCCATGTAAACAACTCATTACTTTTATACGATCTTGTCATAGGGCGGACACAGTTTTTCCCTGCTTGAATTACCAGTATTTATCCTAGAAGTAATTAACGGAAGCATTACCGGATTATTTCGTTTTTGCTTTTTCAGATTAATTCCAGAACATATTATTCGATTACTTTTGTCATGAAATATTTTTAGAATCTGAAATCTGGAATTTAATGATCCATGTTTACTTTAAGATGTTTACAAGTAGAAAAAAAACTAGAAATCTACAAAACTAGAAATAACAAAAGAGATAAAATAATTTTGAAGTAAATGTATTATGTATTTTAGAAAGGGCAAGAAGCAAAAGGTTCATAATAACGAAAACATTTCAAAGCATTCATAGTTTACAATTTAAGGAAAATTTTCCTGCCGATACAAAGCTTTTTTCTAACTGGCAATGTAATCCAAACGTATTTGCACACAAAATTTTAGGAAGGTGTTTAACTGTTCAACCACAAGTTTTTATATTGCAATGGAAACGTGATATATAATGTTTACTAATCTATAAACAACCGTCATTATTATATGATAAAATCGATTACTGAAGTCATTCTATAATCACTTTCCCTTGTAGGAACGTAAAAGTAAATTCAAAGTAGTTCTAGAACTGAAAGAAAGTGTTTGAAATCCGCTGTTGGGAGGTTTCCTACTGAGACTGTATTCTACTGTTTTGACGCAACGTATTCTTTAAAATAACATATCTGTCTTCTTTAATTTACAAAAAAAGTAAGAAGTAAAATATTGGGTTATTTTCATGTAGCAAGTTCACTCCTTAAATTCATACTGAAAGAAAAATTCTCAAAACATCTTCATATATACCTGCAACATGTAAAACTAAAACACATTCAAGGAAAAATATGAACACTAACATGCTCATCATGATATAAAACATGACAACAAGCAGATTTGCGATTTGAAAAAAAAAAAAAAAATTAACGGTTATGAGAAGCATGTATCAAGAAGAACCAGTGGATATCATAAACCCATGACCTTCCCTCCCACTACAGCTGAAATAATAACAAATGCATCTGGATAAATCTCGTACGATCTAATGCAGCCATTGTATGGGGAATGATCATAGAAAAATGCATGACCTTACAGCATCCATCTACAGTATAATGTAAAAATCGAGCTAAGGAAATCATGTGAAAGAAAGTTCTGAAGCTCCGCACAACCGTCTTAAACTTCTGTCGGGCATCGGAGTATATGGAGAACATATGCTAACGAGATTTAAGAGCATTCAAGATTGAACGTTTTTCTAAAAAGGGAAATGGCTGGGCTAGCGGGACCGCAGAGGCCACTCAGTTTAAGGCACCTCGAATCTGAATCGCTCGGTCGCGCTTTGTATCGTACCTCGGCGTCCAAGTCCAATAGATAAGTCAGCGCTTGCTTGGAGTGTTTCCACGTTGTCATATCCACCGAAATGCAGCAAGGCTCTTAAGATACTGTGCAAATTATACTGCAGTTATCTTTTTGCCTTGTCGTGGCTTACTCCTTCAGTTAGATTACTTCCTTGAATTCTGTCTATAGCGTTGATATGCAAAGAATTCTCTGGCAGTCAGCTCTTTCGCTGGTTAGTGATGGGTCCAGTTACCATATTCACGCTACTCTCAAGATATATCACTGCTTATAGCTGCAAAGATATTTACGGTACATAGTTTGAGAGGTAGCAAGATAGGTAGATGTATGTAGCTGATGGTTAGACATTGTATTTGCAGCACAGTAATTTTCGCCAGTAAGTATTTTATGTATTTCTAAGGAAATGGATTTTTAGTTTTCGTACCTACTACGGCATTTTTTTTCGTCGTCTGAAAATATATTAAATACTTTTATACTTCATAATGACGACAATGTGTAGAATAATTTACCTTAAAAGGTCTCTAAATATGGTCTAATTTTGAACGGAGGTTTCATGCCTTTCAGAGGTTTATTACAAACTTTTCCATATTCCCCTGGGGGATACTACATACATACATCCGCAACCAGATATTAATTCAGCTGTCATAATTTAATTTACAGTCCGCACTAGAGAACGTCGGCAGCGAAGAGAATAACAGGGAATTATTACAGTGCTGCAAATGTGGAGGTGGAAAATGATGCAATGAAAAAAATAAAATTCTTTCCTCACTTTTTTATTGGTGTTACGTCTTCGCTTGCAAGATTGCATATCATTTATAAGTGTTTTTGGAATCCTTAAAATTACGATCTTAAAACGAATTTCAACAAAATTTTCTATTTATTTGGACCGCACTTAAGGGATGTATTTATTTATTTTGTTTTATTACTTTGATCAGAAGCTATCTGTAGATATGTTATATGTTTTATACACAGAGTATCTAAAGCTATGCATTTTGCACAATGTAACTGCCCAAGAGAATTAAAAATCAACAATGAATCCTCCGTTGAATTTAAGTTGGCCCGATTTCTTAAGATATAAGACCCATCGTAATTATCCAAACACTTCTGCAATGGAACGTGTTACAAATATCGTTACCGTTAGTATCCGGTGCTTGCTAAGCCAGCCAGGTATAACTTTAAGAGAGATTCTATAAAATGCTATAAAATTTGGTATTCAAACTGTAAGCAAGTTTACAAATCTGTTAAAACAACATTAAAACTAACGAAGTTAGAAATACACCAGAATGCTGGCAAATATTGTTATGTTTAATGGTAAGATAGCGATACCCTCATTGCAGATATTAATAGTCAATGATTACAACAAAACAGAATTATATCGGATTACAAATGCTCCTTTAGAAGATTACTAATAAAATTTAAGGCAAGAAATGTAGTTTGGTTAATTATGAACAATGGCAGAATTAAGAGACGTGTTGCAGAACTACGTTCCAAATAAGAAATTTTCTTCTCTATTCACCAATCTTATTGAGAATCCTAAGAGAAGGAAGAAGGCTCGTGAGACTATACGATTGTTGCTAAACTTGAATGAATAATTTCTCCAGCACCATTAGACCTATTATTGATTAGCTCTGATCAAGTAACTTCATTCACTGCCAAAATTAAGATTCGATGTCAACACAATACAAGTAAATTGATCTTTTTTCCTTACTACTCTGGCACTGGCTAATGTTCAAAATAGCCATGCAATCTTTCAATATTGTATTCAATATTTCCGAACTGAAACTCCCAATTTTTTTTACTTTCTAAGTTCTGTCTGTAATCTGAAAAGAAAAAACACATGCCCAAATCCGAGATAACAAAATGGAACATGGCATATTTTTTTAAAGTGCATTTTGGCAAATAGAATTTTCGTGCCTGTCTCGGTACATAAAAATTATACGTTTTCGATACCTTATTTTATATCGAATTTTCGTTTTGAAACGAAGTTCCGTTTAATGTTCTCAGTCAGTTCTAGTCTCTGGTTTCTGGTGGCTTCAAATGATTAATTCTGATACTGTTTTCAAACTTCAAAGTGGAAAAACATTTTTTTTTTATTGGAGTATAATTTAATTCAAGCGAAAATTCGTGACCAAAGGGTTCTAACTGCACAACATTTCTTCACAACTGATGTTTTTTTTTTTGAATTTTTTTAAAAAAAATTGCGCATTACGATGTGTCACTTTTACCTATTACTCTTTATTTTATATTTTTATTTTATTTGTTGTTAAATGCACATGAGGTAAGCAAAAGAACAACATCGCGAAAATAGAATAATTTTATTTTGTTTATTCGGCAAGAGGAAGATGTACACAAATAAAAGAAGTTTCATTAGAAACAGTCGGCCCACATTATAAAGCTAATATCATTAACTCAGAGTTTACAAAAATGTTAGTTAGAACTTTATTATTCTATGGTCGCGAATTATTAAGTAAAAATGAATATGATATCAAAGATTCATGTACACGGACTGAAGTATAATAATGAATCGAACTAAAATTTGTGGTGTGAGCCAACATCATCTACGAAGAATAGCTGCTCAAAGACGAAACATTCACAATGACCTTTCTTCTCAAGTTCAAAACGAGAATGACGTTTCAAATCAAAGATCGTCAAGAGTTTTTGGAAAGTGGTGGAATCGAAAATATTGTTTTAAATCAAACTCTCTGTGAAGTTCGTGGAGACTTTTTTGGAAAGTGATAAAATCGACAATGGCATTTCAAACTCATCTCCCTCTGAAGGTCCTGGTAGAGATTTTTAGATTTTTAGGTGTTGATGGTGATTATTTATATTCAAAGCTACGTTGAAATGTTCGAACCACAATTACTGGAGTATAAAATTCGTATGTAGAGGATCCAAAATCAAAATTCCAACAAGGCATTAATAGGACTTTTAAAAATATTGGACAAACATGAACTGCATCTGCCACGAGATACCAAAATTCTGCTGAAAACTCCTAGATAGATAATATCAACTAGACCAGTTTCCTCAGACAAATAGCACCACTTCGCTTAAGAGAACCAGCTGAATTTATTATTAAGTAAATCTTTCAATGACCAGGTCATTGAAATAGATGTGGGAATTGATGGATTGCCACTTTAAATACCTTCAGGATGCGTTTGGCCAATACTGTGCTCTGTTGTTTCGCGGAATGCCTTTTTTCCATTATTTCTAATCGAAGTTTACAGGTGTTATCGTAAACCTCAAGATGTTGAGGAGTATTTACTTGATTTGATTGAAGAGTATAATGTCCTAGACACACAGGAATAATTAATGACTCATGATTCATTATAAACTGCAGCCTCAGCCATTTCTTTAATGAAGTTGTACTGTCAAACTGGTTTTGATATATTTATGATATTAAAAAAGCGATATGAATCGAATCAACGCGATAAACTTTGTTTTAATTTATTTTAATTCTTATTCATTTTTATATTATTCAATTTAGCGAAGTGAAAAAACATTTAATTAAAAAAAATTTGGACATAATATATTATGCTTTACCTTTCTTCTTCTTATTTTTCGAATGGGCAGATGTACAGCTGAGCTTAAGATTTATATTAAGTGCCAAATCTACCACATTTTTCCTCATTATAGCTATAATTAAGGAAAAATACACTTCATTAGTGTAGTTCATTATGATCTGATTTTCGAGCCATAATGACGTATACTAAGTAACACACGGCATTTTAATGAATAGTTAGTACTAATGATTTGTGAGATCGTGCTGTGTGTCTATGGTATAAAAGACTTCACAATAATGGCCACGTAAAAATTCGAGGCCTATATACGATGCTCCAACACGTTCTTTCGTTTGCGATACTGTGCATCGTCAAAGTTTTCATGCGACCAAGTTGACTTTGGTTGGTTGGAATTTTATATAACCCGCTAAATGGGGAGAGCATATCAAATCAGGATTTTACAAATAAGAAGGATATTATCTTCATCATACTAACAAATATTGAAGTGAGCTGTCTGTTTTTTAAAAGATTAGGATAGGAATGATCTAGCAATTTCCAACTGAGCCAATGCATTTGGGCATTATAAAGAAATTTGTAACTTCAATTTTCAATATAAGCAGCTCTAATGGCCGGTTTCATAGTCAAGGCTTAAGCCTCAGCGATGGCTTAAGCCAAGGCTTAATAAATATTTCGGTTTCACAGTCAAGGCTTAAGTGATATCACTGGCTTAAGGCAAGCTTAACTTAAGCCCGTCATCTCGAAGGCTTAAACCTCAGATGTTACTGTGAAACAAATAGGAAATTATTGCTAAATATATATTTTGCCTAAATATTATAATTTCTTTTATTAAACGAACGTGCATATTTCAAAAATTATACTTTAAAACTAAATTGAACTTTTACGATCGAAAAATAGTTATCTAGTTACCAGCTTTGAGTACTGTCTAGCAACTAGTGTCAGTGACATTTTAGGAAGAAACCAAACAGTTTAAGACAACAAAAATGAGTTATTTATCCGATGCAGAGGATATAAGCGACGAAGAAATGTATAATATAATATCGCAAGGTGTGACCCGTGAAAAAATTATAAGAAGGCGCCCGTAACATTTCGAGAAATGGGATGACGTTGATTTTTTTTCTCGGTTCCGACTATAAACATATTCGGCTATGATGGTTTACGTTGTCCAAACATTCTACAACAATGTTTTGGTGATTTGATATTCTTCCAGATAAAAACCACAACAAACCTACGAGTAAGAAACTAAAGGCCATTGCGTGTATTTATATGCCATTTTTGCTGGCGAGCGTGATGTTTTTTCTCACTTTCTAACATATGGTTACATCTCTGTCTAACTATACCCTAGGTGTAACTTTTGTTTATGTTCGGTAAAGAAATTTCTTAGCACAAAAGCAGTAGGTAAGGTTAAGATTGGAAGGGTACTAAATAGAAAAATATTTACATTCTTTTATGTCGAAATTTAGTAATACTGTACTATTTTTGAATAATAAGCTGGGAATTAGAATAATGGTAAATGTTTGTAATTTTGATAAAAGCAAAAGAATTTTAATATATTTTCTAATTATGGATTTACCAAAAATGAAATTTTCAGGTAAGTTTTTGAGCAACCGAAGATGGAAATAGGCTTACTGGGGAACCAGGAATGTCAAAAGGTTGTTTTGTATTACTAGCGCTCACTATGCTGCTGCTAGTATACAATCTTGGCTCACACGTTCAAAAACAGCGCCAAAATCCCTTGCATAAACTTTTTTTTTCATCCGCCTGCAATGCGAATTTTTTGTAGTATGTGTATAATCTTACACATTGTTGCGATTGGCATGAAAATTGTTGTTGATAGGCCTCTCCTTTAGTTTCTTATTCGTAGCCACAAACTGGTAAGTTAAAAGTTCTTCTTCTTTTTGCTTGGTTTTTAATGCCCAATGGCAATTTTCCTTTACAAAAATTCACAATTACAGCAGTGCTGACAACTTAAAAATTTTCATCTGCGGTTTAACTCAGCCTCAGCTTACCGAGTACTGTGAAACCGTGTGGGCTTAAGTTCTGGGCTTAAGTCACACTCGTGGCTTAAGTCACACTCGTGGCTTAGCTAAGCTCTGGCTTAAGCCTGCACTGTGAAACCGGCCATAAGTGTGCTTCATTTCGAATGGCGGCAGAGCAAAGAGGACAAATTTCAAAGAAGCTTGTGAGTCTTAGTCAAATTTCTTTCTTGTAAATATCCACGAAAGCGTAGAACGGTTGACGACATTGTTAGATGAAAAGCAGTTGATGTATACCGTGTCATTTCCTTTTACTACACAGAGCTTATAGCCTTTTATTATGTCCGACAGGTTGTGTCCACAATACAGACTATACCCAGTTAAGGTTAGCAAATTTTGTCCAAAACTTTTCCGGTTTTCACAGAGATGATCAATTAAGTTGCAATGTTTATTGTCTTCTTCATTTGCCAGAATGCTGTAAAATGTATGGGCCGATAGATTCGTTCTCAACATACTTTCGAAAACTATATGCAATTTAAGAAGAATAATTGAAAGCCTTCAAACGTCCTACAAAAAATGCACATGTGGTTCGTTGAAAGCACTGCTGTGAATAAAAACAAAATGGGTGGCCAAACTAGAAAAAAAGAAAGGAATTCTTATAGAAATTTCAAATAAGTCACCTGGAAAAAATACAGTTGGCTCATTTATTTTAGAAATTAATAAATGACATCAAAAACTTAGAGCACACAAATTACTGAACATAAATCCATTTTTTTCTTTAAATCCTCTTGACTCATCCTTTGGATTGGAGATTATGACATCGAACTGAAAATTAAATATTATAGAAGAATTTTCAATTTCAAATTTCAACATTGTATGTGACTTTATCTCTCTTAGAAACTCAGGTGTTTATATTAGCATTACTACTACACTTGTTCCAAATATAGGTGAATTATGTACGTTAATTATTACAATTTTACAACTTTTAAAAATTTTTAATTTCTCTGATCAAACTTTACGTGAAAGTTTTTATAAAAAATTTATATAGGTACTGTACTGGTACTGTGATACTTGAAATTTTTTATTGATTTAGATTTCATTTTATAGGTTTTATTTTTTGTTAAATGACTTTTTTTATTTAATTACTTTTGTTTATTGAATAAATTGTTATTTCATTTAAATCAAATAAAGTATATATATTTCACATCAGACATCAGACATGAGTCATACAAAAAGCATATGAAAAGAACATGTATTTTGATATCAATTTGTCTAGTCAGAGAGCATGTTCTCATATCGAGAATATCGAGCAAATCGAGAAGATAATTAGAGCCTGATCTATTATCTGGGATATTAATCAACGGTTGGTCGATTTTTGAGGTAGAAATCACATAAAACTTTTTGAGACCCAATTATAACGTACCATCTACAGTTGAGGTCATTTCGAGGATAGACTTTATTTCTATAACAGTTCGGCGAACAGTAAAAATGAGTGTAATCAATTCCATGTGATTTTATATTCTGAAGAATTTGTTAATACAATAAAAACATCTAGGACTGATTATTTTCACAGTATACGTACATTTTTTGTTTGTTTTTGTTTTTGTTTTTTTCAAAAAGGCCGGGTACAAAATTTCAGCTCTCTAAGTAAAGACGTTCTTCTGGAGTTATCGTGAGGACCGACACGCAGATGGATAGCCCGGAAAGACAATCTTAGTATCCCTTTGAGATTTCATCCAGTCTAGGGTATAAAAATGTACAAAAGATTTAAAGGAGCCAAGAGAAAGTGAAATTAGTACAAAAGAAATGATTCGCCCCTGTTGCAGTATTTCGTACAAAATTTACATAATAGCACATTTTGCTGTTTTCAAAAGAACTGATATTATCCTTCTTAAAAATCATTCCATACATGAAGCCTAATTATAAACATAACACATCGCTTTATAAAGATTAAGGTTGATAAGAAAAGAATATTATGTCGCTTGGCTTCCGTTATTTGAAATCTCCCACTGTAATTCCCCGATTATTCTCCAGCGCATTTTGAGGCATAACTTATTTTCATTCTATTTTCTAGGCGTAGAAAAAAAAGGTACTGGTCCTGTTTAGATCATATGAAGGCGATCAGTATGATGATCAAAGCATAGAACATGGGTTGTTTTATAACCGGCCTTCGTTACCTATGATATGCTAATATTATATGTTTCAGTCAATGTCGAAAATGTTCACTATTGTGTCGACAATGTAGACTTTGTACTCTGTTAAAAACACAACTGGTAGTTAGTACATTACCATCACCAAGTGAAGTTATATATATACAAATTAATAAAATAAACAAACTATAATTATAAAATATGATAAGCGGACCGAAGAATAAAGCTTTCGAAGAAATCGGATTCGATCTCGAAAAATCAACAATCTTTTATTTAAGGAACTGAATTGGAAGTTTGAAATAGTGCTCAAAGGAACACTTCATTCTTCAAAAATCGATATTAGGAAAGTATAAAAAAACCATAAGTTTTTGAAAAATGGCAACAATGCATCACTTCAGTTCCAGTTGGCCATAAAACTGTTTCCAGTATCATTTGATCAATTAGAAAGACTTTTCTAAGTCGGTCACTCGTTCATTATGCAAGAAGAAATCGGTTAACTTTTGAAAGATCTAAGCGATTGCTGCATATTTATTATTCTGTTAGAATTAAGGATGATGTACACAACGAAGATGATGATAATTCTGATTAATTTTTATTAATCTGAATATTTATTCTTAATTTATTATATGTTTACTATTATTAATCATTATTCTAAGCTTCAATAAATTATGTCGGTTATTATCCAAATCATTACCCATTTGAATTTTCTACCGATTTTTTATTGTCTACATTGTCTACGCTTATAAAATATATGTAGACAAGATTATTGTCTACAGATAATTGTCGACGCGTAGACAATCATGTAATCTACATCTCGTTGACTATATCGCACAACAGTGTTTTTCCATCATATTAAAATTGATGTACAAAGGAGATATTACCAAATTAATTTTATCCTTTCAAAAGTTATTTTGGCCATTTTAATAATCGGACGTTAAATTTTTTCATTGATAAAATCATTTAATCATTTAATATTTATTTCAAATCAGAAGTTAATAGAAGTTAAAATAAAATATCTTTCATATTTGAAATTGTAGGACTGAGAATATTGGAAACATTTACCGAGTATCTTAATGAGAGTATTTTGATGAAAAATCCGGGGGAAAATAAATGGGTAAACATGGATAAATGTTTTAATGACGACTAGAAACATTCTTTGAAAGTATTTTAGCTCTAACTCATATGTATGTTGACGATGTTGATAATTAGTAAGCTAACAAACAATGAGCATGTCATTAATACTTATGAAAGTCAGTTATTATTACTTACGAAGTAAAAGTAAAGTGAAATTAGCAAGAAATTGATGCGATTATTATTGTGATGTATTGATATTGTTATTAATGCTGTCAACTTCAACCATCTGCAATCAAGAAAAACAGCTGCAAGATTTATTTCTTTTGCCAATTATTACCTTAAAATTAATCTGTAAACCGCTCCTAAATATCACTATTTCTAATTAAGCTTAATTCTGTTTCAATACTTATCCACCAGACGTTATAGTATCAAGCAAAAGGAGATGGAATAACAAAGTTACCTGAATTTATTTATTACGAAATCATCATCTGAGCGGGCTACAATCAAACTGCTCATTTATTTCATACTAATTTCTTTTGGAAGCTAGAATACACTCAGAATTATATAGATGCATCAGGTCTTGTTTTTCCTGTTTGCATTTTTTTTCTCGTTACCAAAATCTATATGAGACTCCAATTTTCTCTTAACCAACTTAGATAAATATATCTTTTGTATGGTTAGGGTATGGAACCCATTAAACTAGATGATTGAGTTAATTTTGTAATATTGTGGTCAAGCTTAGAAAATTATACATCTTAGTTATGAATAGTGAAGATAGCGGTATATGTAATCTTGCAACATGACTCTGATTTGTTGTTATTTTCTTTTATTTGT